>OY728142.1:1925392013-1928207013 GCA_963277665.1 Viscum album | reverse complement strand
TTCATCCATATCATTTCCTCCACTACATTTTTCTACCTCAAAATCATCTCAACAACTGAAACCGACAACATCATCTCATTAGTTATAACAAAAAATGAAACAAAAATTAAATCTAAATATAATAAATCAGAATTACAGAAGATTAATTGAACAAATATTAAAATATCAAATAAACTATGAACCATCACAACAACCTTCTGAATAATGTTGCGGATCAGAATAGTTAACATCTTACCTACTTCTGACATCTGCCACCTACAATGAAAACCAGAACATTTAGGAAGAGAAATATGAATGAAAAAAGGCACACAATATATTCAGAATTTTGAAAATAATTTTTGTTATTTTTTAATAAAATAAAATAAAAATAAAAATATATAATTAAGAACACTTTGAAAATATAAATAAACCTATTTAGGATAAGATTCAACACTTGAAATTGAAAATGGATAAGTATATATTCTAATTTATTTTTAAAGCATTGTGTGGTGTGTATGAAATTTATTAAATAATTTTTTAAAATATTTTGATATTAGAGAATGTGATATAATTAAAAAACAACTATTCAGTGGGTTTACCAAGATTTCACATTAATATGAGGTCATTTTCTATGGTTTTGACTATTCCAAGAACGTTTTAGTGTTTTAAAAAACAAAACACTCTTTTGCTACCATAAAGGCAAAATAGTTAGTCGAAAAGATATGAACTTACTTTTGTACATTTTAAAATTAAATATATGGTGGTTTTATCTTGATTTAAGGACATATTCCATCATTTTCCTTGTTTTTACTATTCCACACACATTTTAGTGTTTTAAAATAATAAAAACGCATTTATAACCATAGCAGGAAAACTGTCACTCAAAATGATGTGGAATTGGTTCCTAAACTTTGAAATTAAATCTATGTTGGGTTTCCCCTAATTTTTGGATAATATGGAATTTTTTTCTATGTTTTACCATTACCTGCATGTTTCAATGTTATAAAACACTAAAAAATGTTTACATCCATAACGGGAAAACCATCACTCAAGATGACGTGTTTTAGATTTCAATATTTGAAAACTAAATCTATAACCATTTCAATTGATTTATAGACATTCTGAAATTGTTTTCCTAGTTTTTACCATTCCATGAACATTTTAGTGTTTCAATACACTATAAATGTTTTTACGGACATAACGGGAAAACCGTCACTCAGAATGATGTGCCATAAGTTCCAATAGATCAAAATTAAATATAAAACAATTTAAAATTTATTTAATAATAAAATGATGTTTTTTCCTAGTTTTGACCATTCCATGAAATTTTTAGTCTTTTAAAACAGTAAAAACATATTTACAGCCATAACGGGAAAACTGTTATTCAGAATGACATTCCATTGGTTCCTAAATTTAAAAATTAAATATACTATAATTTTCACTTGATTTTAGGAAAATCATACATCATTTTCCAATTTTTGACCATTCCACATATGTTTTAGGGTTTTTAAACAGTAAAAATGCATTTATATCCATAATAGGAAAAATGTCATTTATAATGATGTGTTGTTAGTTTATACATTTTAAAATTAAATATAAAGTGGTTGTACCCTAATTTCATGATAATACAGCATTGTTTTCCTGGTTTGACCCCATAACACTTGTTTTTAAATGCTTTTGTACCTTTCATAAGTGTATACCAGGTAATTTTGATCAAACCACAAGTCAGATTGATTTTATGTTTGTTGGTACATATAAAAAACAAATAAGTGGTGGTTTTATATTGATTCCAGGAAAATCCGAGGTAATTTTATTGGTTTCAATAGTTTCATGCATGTTTTAGTGTTTTATAACACTAAAAAATCATTTATGACCATAATGAGAAAATTGTCATTCTGAATGATGTGTCGTTAGTTCCAACATTTGAAAATTAAATATATGATGGTTTTCACCTAATTTCTAAACAATATTAACTTTTTTCCTATTCTTGACCATTCCATCCATGTTTTAGTGTTTTAAAAGACTAAAATAAGTTTATAACCATGTCATATAAGTTTCTTTACATTAAGTGTATAAAAACAATCCAAAACTCCAACCTTCATATATTTTATCACCCATAATGTAATCCATCTTTTCGTGTGGATCCATAATAAATGGATTACACTCTATATTCTCAATTGTATACATCATGTGAGAGCAGTCAAAAAAAGTAAAATGTATGAAATATCTCATTATTCCCCTATAAATGGTGACCCACTTGCATTTGAATAAGACAACTAAATACTAGACACGATAGTTTAATTAAATTATATCAATCAACTTCCCATATTATCACACCTCTTCAAATATAATTACACCACTATTTTATGTTTTCATGTCTTCTTCACAACAAATTGTATAAAACATGAAGACATTAATACTGTAGGAATCTAATCTCTTAGCCTACCTCAGCGGACCTCAAGCCAAAAAAATCATGTCATTTGATATTTCAGCTCAATTGTCAACATTAATTATCTAGAAAAAAATAAATATTTTGTTACTTTTATCAAATAAAAAATAACTACTAGTTAATAATATGAATATTACTATATACTTACACGATGGGTGAACCATTCGAAAAGATACTTATTTAAATTATTTGTTAATTCAATCTCATTTTGATATAGACCCTTTAATATCCTCTTTTTTTATCCATATGTATTGGATTATATTCCCCCTATATATTAAAATATAATGATACACACATTTAATCAAATAAGCACAATCAAAATTAATGAAAAATATATACATGTTAGAATAATACTTAAGGGAATGGTATTTGAAGTTAGATATATACTTGAAAAAATTAGTATTTAATGATGGATGTGTAGAAAAAATGTCTACTTTAAGGATGATAAAGTTATGTCATTTTTTTATATTTTATATGTATATGATATTTTTTTATTGGAGAACAACAAAATTGTGTATTCTACCTTAGTGTTATTACTAAGGAGGGTTCATTAGATTGAAAAATTAGATACATTGATTAATGTACCAACCATTTACCATGGTCTAACTATTACCAGGAGAACCCCTTTAAAAATATGAATGTAAAGTATACTTTATTTGGATATCTCACACTATTGGGGTAAGTATTATCATTTTAAATGTTAGTATTTAAATATGAATGTTTCAATTGATTATGTTTCACCCAATTCATATAGGGAATGCATTTGAATTAGTATGTGATTGGTGGGTTCTATTTATTGTTATCCCCTTGATGTATCAAGAGGTCTCATGAGACAAATTGATTTTCTAAATTAGATTTTTTTCTTCCAATAGGTCTAAAATGTCATATGAGAGGTCTTGACAGTATGTTTTAGATGTTAGTAATTTTTTATTACCTCATTATAAGATAATTTATTGGTGTCTATGTGATTTTTAGATTAGTTAGAATATAAATGGATAGATTTCAAGATTATGTGAGTATATATATTTCTTTATTTTTTAATCATTTTTTTCATCCATATTATTCTTATTTCATTTATTAAATGGCATCTGTTTAAATTATATTTTTGACACATTGATTATTTTTATATATTCATCATAACTTCCACTGTACGCTTACTCAAACTGAGCATCTAAACACTTCTCTTTATTATGTTTTATTTTCCCGGTGATACCAATGAGTGTTTTTTGATTGATATAAATAGAGTTGTTATGAGGAATAACATAATTCTAAACTAAAACACTTTGTGCATTTTATGTTTTTAGTTGTAATGTTTATTTCAAGAAAGTATTTTGTTTAACCAGATTTATAAACTATTCAGTCCTTTGACACGTGATTTCGAGTATCTTATGACTATTTAATTAACCATCAACTCTGGGATATTGTGTTCAGGGTCTTTATAGGATGAATACCAAAGTAGGACGTGTTTCAAATTAGAGGAATTTATTGAGGAAATATGAATTAGGAATTCTAGATTCAGGATTCCACATAATGGATTGAGCAGTATTGAGTTAGAATTTGGAATTATCATTGACCTAAATATATTCGAATAACTTTTTAGGATAAAGTGTGTGTTGTGGGGATAAAAATATGGATATTTATCATCAAAAATGTCAATGAAGGATGACATTCCAAGTACAATCGTGAATAGTATTGGAACATGATAAAGTACAGTGAGGTTAATAAGAAAATTTAAATTAATTCATCTCATATATTTTGATAATCATGGTAATGTAATTAAAGACTAATTTTATTTTGTTGTATAAAAATGGTAGGTTTTTTACCTTGATAACCCTATGATCTATATTGGTGATATAAATCATCAAAAGTGGAAATAACTTCCATGTGTGATAAATGTTCATATGATTTATATTATTATAAGAATGAAATATTTATATTCTATAATCCCTAGTTTATGATCTATTTGTTACGATAGTGAGTGAAGAGGAGATCACTATTTACATAAAACAATTGGATTATACACTCACTGCTAGAAAAATACATGTAGTAATGGACCTTATAACCCCAATCAAGTTTTTCAATGGTTATAGGTCACCTATAGTCAGGTGAAAAAATTCCAATGCATATAGGTGACATATAGCCAAGTGTAGTGGTTGATTGTAGCTATATCATTACCAATTGTAAGGTGGGAATAAATATTTCCCATGAAAAGGGAATTTGAAACACATTATTGACACGATAGGATCATCCCTATGGTCATAGGGTGGTGGGATGGGGCTATAACAACTGGTGAAATGAGCTCATGGTAATAGAAGGCATATTGCTAGGGGTGCTCGTACCCATGATGGTAAGGTGGTGTGGAGAGAGTCTATAGCCATGGGCTGCTAATGCTTGTGTAAATAGAAGTCCTAGAACCATGGGTGTCTGTGCTGATGGATATAGGGTGGCGAGATAGAGGGTTGTAAATATGGGGTCCTATAGACCATGAAAACAACCCCAGCTTCTGAACCCTATAGATGCTATCATTTATGACCATGGAAATATATATATATATATATACATGGATCAAAATTATCAATTATTTAATAATAATAATTAAATATTTTTATAAAATTATATATATATATATATATGTGTCTGTGTAGGTATATAAAAGTAAGTTAGCTTAGTGGAAGTATATATTTGTTTATATGTGTTAGACTAGAGATCTAAACTCAGAAATAACCTTGTTTAAAAATGGACCTATATCCATGGTCTCCTTGCCTAGGGTTATAGGTCACCCACAAGGACTATATTATATCCATGAGCTTCATTCTCATAGATATAGGTTCATTTTGGACTAGGTTTCACACCAAATGAATTATATCAAAAATGTTGCAGCCCCAACCAAAATTATATATTTGGCCTTTAATGTTGATAAAAGTAGGCTATATTAGATCGAAGAAAGCACTGACTACCAAAATGATTTTAAAAGCCTACCTTTACCAGTTCTGAGAAAAAGCACTGAAAAAGAACCATTTATCAGTGCTTTTTTAGATCTATTAAATGATGGATTTAACAATGATAAAAAACACTCATAAAGACACTGTTTATCATTTATTTTTTTAGCACTGATAAAAAGATGAATTTTTTTTATGCAGCACAAAACCCCCTTTCTCAACATTCATGACATAATTTATCATTTATTTCCACTCTCCATCCCACCATCATGCACCCCCAAACCATTATTAGAACATCCGAACACCCACCCACCATAACTCAGTGCTAGAATGTCTCCCTAAAATAATGGCTCATGTAGGGAATTGATCCTGTGAACTCCATTATACATTACAATTCACTTTACCAGTCTTCCCATCACATTTTATATTATATTTTGTAATATTTATCTTTCTATTTATTCGTGTACAATTCAATTCCCTTTACCGCTCTGCTAAGATCATTCAAAAATCCTTAACTTATACTCTTATGTATCAAATACTCTGAACACTATCCATGATTTAGAGAAATTGAAGGATTAAGATAGCTATGCATCTCATAGTGTTCAATCACTTAAGGGATTTACAGGCAGATCCTTTTTCCCTTATTAATGATCAATATCCACAAAGTTTTATCAAGAAGGGAACCTTCGCACATGTGTCGGCCTTTTATGGAGTGATTTCATAATGGATGGAGTTGTGTAGACACTCCTTCATCGCATTTATCTCTTTTCCTAAAGGTATGAAACCTTGGAAGGTGTCAGATCTAATTTTTAGACTCTCTTCATTTTTGGGTTTTAATGATTTCAAATGTATCTCGATTGGAAATAGATTTTTTCCTCTTATTTTCCCATCTAGTGAGTTTAAAAGAAGATCTTGGGGTTTCGGTTCTTTCACACGTAGTCTTTTAATTCTAAAAGTGTAAAATTGGTCTTTGAATTTTAACTTAAAATATTTTATGGATACATGTGCTCAATTGTGGGTAAAGATTCATGGTCCGAATTGGTTCCTTTAGCCCCCTGAGATCTTGGTTGACATTTCATCTGGCCTTGGAGTTCCAATTAGGATGGATACTGCTACATTATTGGTTTTCTATGGGCATTTTTTTCAAATTATAGAAGATATTGACCTGAGAAGTACTCTTATTGAAAATGTTGTGTTGTCCACACCATAAGATGATGTCTATTTGACTATTGAATATGAAATGATTCCACCATTATGGGACATTAGTGGAATCAATGGACATAGGAAATATTACTATAACAAATATTATGTATGTGAAAATTATCATATAAGAGGTCATGGCACTCTTTAATGCCTCAGAAATAAGAAGGATGCTCATGCTCAATTCTCTAAAGACCAAATCAAGACTGTTATAAATCCCACAATATGAAAGGATCTTAGTCAACATGGGGAACCCCCGCAATAGAAGCAACATTTGGTCTCTAGTGATTCTACTCATAGTAAAGAAGAATGTTCCAAATCTAACTCCTCTCCACAAGTTGTTTTATTACCAATGGATTCCTCTAATCCCAAACTGGTTTGGACTGATGTCATTGATGAGGAGAAAGTTACTATTATAATCGCTACCATTAAAGATGATTTATACAAAGGACCCACAGATGGTAATGATGATGATTTATATACTTATATTCAAGATGAGAAAGATACCTCTCCTTAAAAGGAGGTGGATAACAACTTATGAAAGGAGGGGAAGTTTGTTGCTACCAAAATTTGAAAAGTTAAGTCCAAAATGTAAGCTTACATTTCAACAAAATACATGCTTATATGTAATACTTAATCCTATGTAGACAATGGAAAGAATATTATTCCTTTTATTTCACATGAAAAAGAGTTATCTTTACATCATGATAGACTATTGATTATGAAATACTGAAGTGGTACAGATGAATAGAAAATCTCAATTTATAATGAAGATGACAGAATTGTGAATATTATGAACCCAAGGCTACTAGAAAAAAAAATATAAAATGCCTGGGAAGATATAGAAAAATGATAGGTATACTAATATGGCTAGATATAAAACAATCATTGGAACATGGATATAGGAAGGGGCCCCTAAACCAATTAATAGGTCTAAAAGAGGCACATTTGGATTCATATGATGAGGTGAGAAAAAACAACACAGTTGTTTCTGGTCATTTGACTGGTGATGATTCAAATAACTATTTGAAAAAAAAGAAAGGGCTGATTATGAATTGATTTCAAGATCTCTTTAAGGTTTAAATACAAGATCAAAATATGTTACTCCTTTGGTTACAAGTGAAAAAATTGTTAAATACACTTGAAAGGATGTTAGTGTATCTTTAAGTAGAACTGCCATTATTAAGTCTAATTCGAATGTTAACATCAAAAATAAATTTTCTCTTATTGAATCTGGTAATAGTAAAGAGTATGCAATAAGAAATTATCATATTTATACCGGCACCCCTTTATCACTTTTTCATTCGTCGCACTATGATCCTTTCAAACCATGTCATACATGATTCAGATCAAAACACCTATAGTTAAATTAATATATATTTATATATATCTAAATATATTTAATAAACCAAAATAAATTCTTTTATATATTTAAATAAATATTTAAATGAACATTTATATATAATATTTATATATAAAATTCTTAACAATTTAAAAAAAATATTAAATATTTTTATCGAATGATATAAATTTATCACGTTTAGTTATATAGATTTTGAAAATGAGATTTGAGGACATTTTTTTCTATAAATTATGAAGAGAGGAAATAATCCACATGGAGGTGGGGATCCTTCATTTACTGGATGTTACTTTGTTGCAACAGATTTTCTCACATTGTTAGAGCTAAAGAAGAAAGAACGTGTCTCCTTCAACCCATTGAACACATTCACCACCGTAGATCTTGTCCTCTATTACATGTTTTTTACTAGATGAGATTGGATGGTCCCTCTTTTTGAGTGATATTTCGTTCAGATCCAAGACCAAGGCCATAAACTCTGACTTCTCAGGTCATAGAACTCCACTTTTACATCCCGCTGGTGATCACAGACCCAATGAGGGAGGAATAAATTCCACAATATAAGTTGAAAAATGAAGCTTTCTTTTGAATAGAGGATATCTGGGATCCAGTAGGTAGCCACCTCAAGCTACAACTACCCACCTCTAAGTAAGAAGAGTAGGCTCTAGAGGCTGCGGCAGCACAGTTGATGCATTGGGGTATGAAGGGAAGGGGGGTATGAAGGGTAGGTGATTCAATTATCATCATGGGAGTGGGGGACTCGTGGCAGACCGACACTGCCATGGTAGCTAATAGTGGCAAGTGAAAGGGGAAGGGAGATGGTATAAACAAGAATATAGAAGTTTCATGTGATGTTGGGGGATGAATGAAAGACTAATTATTAAATACAAATAATGAATGTCTACTTGTTGAATCCGTAGGATAACTATAATTTAGAAATCTAAATGAAAAAATATTTTTAATTTTATAAATATATGAGAAAATAATTTTTTCCCTTGAGAAGAGAAATTTTCAGATATTTAAAATAATGAATGATAATGTAAAATTTCACTAACTTTATTATGAGAAAATAAATTACAAGGCACTACGATTACATTAAGTGGTTATAAAAATATTTATATACTGTAAAAAATTCATGATTTTAATAGAATACAGTGAATGTTATGTGGTTTAAAAATAGAATATCTAGTTTCCAATAAAAATTTGACATTTTTACATCACAAACATATATATTGTTGTTATTTTACTACACTTGAGTTTTTACATGGTTTTTAATATTTAATTAAATAAATTTTTAAACACATGCTAATTTTCATTTGTGGGTCTATAATGTATTTTAAATATTGTACTAATGGATTTAAAATCATTTTTTATTGTTTTTTAAATACTCAGAATATGTTATTTTGGGAATTTCACTACAAAAAGTAGCATTTAACGATGGTTATTTATTGGTATAGTGGCTGTTTAAACTACCACCATATTGTTTAGTGGTGGTTCATAAAACCACCTCATATTACACATAATGTAGTCAACCATCAGTGGTTTATTTTATTTCAAGGATGTTTTTTAAGTTTAATTTTTATCAATTTATTAGTGGTTTTTTGTTAAATTAGTTGTACTTTCTTAATAAAAAATATGATGGGAAAATAAATAATGTAAAATTAACCACTGTGATGAATATAGTTGCGGTTAATATGAAACACTAATAAATCAATTTTAATTTTTTTAAAAACTATTTAATAAAAAATTTTAAATATAAAAAATTGACATTATATAAACTCAAAAATAAATATATGATAAACCCATCTTTTGGGCATCAAACATCCTTAGTCATACAAACAACCATGATAATCATATCCTCTATGTCAGTCACCCATTAATCAACGAATTTATGGGTCTTTAATATATATTTATATATATATAATATACAAAAAATACAATGCCCAATATAAACCCATATCATTTCCTCCACTGCATCGTTCTACCTCCAAATCATCTCATCAATTGAAACCGACAACATCATCTCATAAGCTGTAATAAAAAATGAAAAAAATTTAATCTAAACATAATAAATCAAAATTATAGATGAATAATTGATTAAATATTTACATAACACATAAACTAATAACCATCAAAACAGCCTGATGAATAATTTCATGGATCAGAATAGCCAAGTTCTTACCTACTTCTGATATCTTCCACCTACAATGAAAACGAGATCATTTAGGAAATGAAATACGAACGAAAAAGACACATAATATATTCAGAATGTTGCACATAATTTTTTTTATTTTTTAATAAAATAGAAGATATTTTAACATAAAAATAATAGTATATAATTAAAAACACATTGAAATTAAAAAACATGACTATTTATGATATGATTTAAAACATGAAACTGAAAATGGATAAGTAAATATTCTTATTTTTTTAAAAGTGTGGTGTGGTGTATTTGAAATTTATTTAATATTTATTTAATATTTTTATATTATGGCCTATTAAATAATTAAAAAAAATAAATGGTTGGTTTCCCATAATTTCACATCAATTTGAGGCCATTTTCTATGGTTTTGACCATTACAGGCACGTTTTAGTTTTTTAAAAAACAAAAAATTCTTCTACAACCATAATGGGAAAACAATCAGTAAAAATAACATGAAGTTAGTTAATACATTTTGAAATTAAATATATGGTGTTTGTCCTATGATTTTAGGATATCTTCCATCACTTTATTTGTTTAGACTATTCTATGTACATTTTAGTGTTTTAAAACACCAAAAAACTCATTTACATCCATAACAGGACAAATGTCCCTCAGAATGATGTGTCATGGGTTCCTAAATTTTGAAATTAAATATATGGTGGTTTCCCTATGATTTTAGGATAGTATGGCATTATTTTTTTTAGTTTTACCATTCCATGCATGTTTTAGTGTTTTAAAACACTAAAACATGTTTAAATCCATAACAAGAAAACCATCAACCAGAATGAAGTGTTGTAGATTCCTACATTTCAAAATTAAATCTACAGTCATTTACCTTGATTTCTAGACAATCCGACATTATTTTCATGGTTTTGACAATTCTATGTACGTTTTAGTGTTTCAAAATACTAAAAACATGTTTACTGCCATAATGGGAAAAATCAACACTCAGAATTACGTTTCATTAGTTCCTACCTTTCAAAATTAAATATAAACCATTTATTACTATTTTCATAATAATATGATGTTGTTTTACTATTTTTGATTATTCCATGCACATTTTAGTGTTTTAAAACACTAAGAATGTGTTTATAGACATAATGAAAAAACATTCATTCAGAATGATGTTCCATAGGTTCTTATATTTCAAAATTAAATATATGATAATTTTCCCTGATTCTAATACCATCATGCCTCATTTTCCTGGTTTTGACCATTCTACACACATTATAGTGTTTTAAAACACTAAAAATGTCTTTTCATCCACAATTGAAAAACCTTCATTTTGAATGATATGTAGTCAATTCCTACATTTCAAAATTATATATGCATTTTTTATTCACTAATTTCAGGACAATACAACATTTGTTTTTCTAGTTTTGACCCCCAAAAATTATTTTTAATGCATTTATACCTTTCATAACTGTTTACCTAGTAATTTTTATCACACTGCACGTCAGATTGATTTTTTGTTTGCTGGTACATGTGAAAAATAGATAAGAGGTGGTTTCATATTTATTTTAGGACAATATGATGTCATTTTCCTAGATTAAATAGTTGCATGTATGTTATATTATTTTAAAACACTAACAACACATTTGAAAACATAATGAGAAAAAAGTTATTCTGAATGATGTTTTGTTAGATCCAACATTTGAAAATTAAATATAAAATGGTTTGTATATGATTTATGAACAATATGACATCGTTTTCCTAGTCTTGACCATTCCATGCTAGTTTTATTGTTTAAAAAGACTAAAAACACATTTACGATCATATCATATAAGTCTCTCTACAATATGTGTACAAAAAAAAATCCAACCTTTATTTATTTTATCATCCACAAAAATAACCATCATCCATTATGAAGATATTATGAATGGATCATGCCCTATATTCTCACTCGTATCCATCAAGTGAGAGAATATGATAGAAGTAAAATGTAACTAATATTTCATTATTCCCCAATCAATGTTGACCCACTTGCATTTGAATAATACAACTAAAACTATCCATGATAGTTTACTTCAATTATATCAACCAGATTCCAATTGTATCCCACCTCTTCAAATATAAATACACCACTATTCTTAGTTTTCATGTCTTATTCACAATAAATTGTATGAAACCTAAATCCATGAATACTATAGGAATCGAATATCTTATCCTGTATTAGATGACCTCAAGCCAAAAACTTTAAATCATTTGATATTTCTGCTCTATTGTCAAAATTATTTATCTAGAAAAAAATAAATAATATGTTACTTTTAACAAAGAAAAAATAACTACAAGTCAATAATACGAATATAACTATATAGTTATATGACTGGGGAACTCTTCGGCAAATCCGTAGAAAATGTATTTGTTAATTCTATCTCATTTTTATCTAGAACCATTAGTCACCTCTTTGTTTATTTATAGGTATTGGATTATATTCTCCATATACATTCAAATATAAAGATATAAATATTTAATAAAAGTGGCACAATCAATTTTAATGATGAATATATACAAGTTAGAATAAGACTCAAGAGAATGTTATTTGAAGGTAGATACATGCTTGAAATAATTAATATTTAATTATGAATGTTTGAAAAAACCATTACTTTAATTATGATTATGATATATCAAATTTTTATATTTTATATGTAGATGATATTTTTTTATTGGAGAAAAATATAATTGTGTATTCTACCTTAGTGTTTTAACTAATGAGGGTTTATTCCCTTGAAAAATTAGCAACATTGATCATTGTCCAAACCACTTCCCATGGTCTAACTATGACCAAGATCACCCCTTTAAAAATATGATTGAAAAGTATACTTTATTTGGATATCACACACTATTGGATTGCTAAAACCGATAAAACAATTAGGCCATTATACGTTCTTATACTTCATTCTACCATTTATGGTCATTTTATATGAACAACTAAATTTCTGACAAAACTACCAGGGGAGGGGAATCTTTTATTAGAAACATACTACACATTATTAATTAGTTATTTCAATGAAAATTATTTAGAATTATAAAATTTATTTAAAGTGATAAGTAATTATTCTTGGAGATTAGTCATGTTTTTAGAACTATTACTAACTATCTAGTAAACCTTGTGGATGATTATGTTTGATAGATCAATACATGTATTTTATAACACCATTTAGTTTTTTCATTTGTACTCTTTAGGTATGGTGTTTTCAAAATAGGAATTTCTTTTTATAAAATGTTGATCCATGAATATTCTACTTAGGGGAATGCAATTAAATTGCGGAATAAAATTTCAACTATAATCCTAAGATTAAGAATTTATATTGGAAGGAAAATGAAGGAATACTAAATTAATGGAGTTAATCAATCACATGGATAATAATAAGTAGTGTAAAGAGTAAAATAGAGGAAAAGAACACTCAGTTTTCTCAAATTACCTTAATGTATAGGGGTATAACCTAGTGTTATTATGCCACCAATTATTGTGAAAAAAAATTATAGATAAATTAATAGATTCCAATTATATATATTATAACCAATAAAATATTTTTTATGGATGTAGGCCATAATAGAATAAACTTTGAGAAAATTATTTATAAAATAGAATTTAAAAAATAAAACACACAATCATCATAAAGTAATTATATTCCAGGTAACCCAACATTGGTTTTTAAAAATACATTTAGACCCTTGGAAGTCACATGTTTCCTTTAAAAATTATTTTAAGAACCAAAAAAACTTTACAAGTCATGAAATAACATAATAAAATACATTCTAATACATTATAAAATGTTATATGTGCATGGTAGTTAAAAAATGATTTTTAAATTTATTTTTTCATATAAAAATCCTTCACATTCAATGGAAAAAAAGAAAGACATGAGTTTCCATTAAAATAGATTTATATAAATGTATAATAATTTCATTAAGAATATAAAACCTTGCTTAAAGAGGAAAGAGATTTATCTTTATTAATTAAATGAACAACTCAATATTGAAAACCGACATCTGATGTGTGAATTCCGGAACATGGAACCCTAAATCACCACAACAAGGATAAATAAGACATAAGAGGATAGGGGAAGGGGAACCAGGTCTGAGAGAGGTAGGTCAGGGGGGGTATACATTTCCATCGGGAAGAGGGAGGTCTGAGTCGGGGTCACGGGGGTGTGGGGTCGCCGCCTAAGATGGAAGAGGGAGGTTCAAGGTGGTGTTTCACATCACCACTAGGGAAAGAGAGGTCAGAAGGTCTGGGGTGGGGGGTCACGAGGTTGGGGTCATATAGGGAGTGGGGGGGGGGATAGGGGTTGAGTTCGGGTCGCGTAGTGGGAGTAGGGTAGGGGTAGAAATTTGGGGGGTTTTTAAAAACATTTCACAGCAGTTTAATTGAAACCCCATCCAATTATTGAAATAATGATACATAGAGTCCTATTTTATTAAATAGCCATTATATTATATTTTTTAAAATTAATTTATTTAGAATTAGTTAACATAACTGCCAATAATAATCTACCAATAACCAGTGATTTTTTGTAGTGTTGACGTGCACACCCCCAAGAAATAGCAAAGGATCCATGCATATGAAATTAGGTTCAATTAAGTGTTTTAAACCTAATTTTTTTCATGATTAAAATGATAACTGTTGTAAAAATAGAAAAAATGTGATGATTCAAGGTGAGGTGGAGAAACAATTAGTAGATAAGGAACTAGATTCAAAAGTACATGCAAGAAAGTAGTAAAGATAAACACGTGATTTAACATGATTAGGCCCATTTTTTGACATACATGGATGCCAAGAACATGACCCACATAAACTTGTTTTATTAAGATAAAAAAATAGCATACAATATACAATCGTGGAATATTAAAATTATATGATAGAAGCACCAAAAAATATATTTTAAAAATATAACAATGAATATGAGGATACATACAAGGCCGACCAATTTTTATCTATCTGAAAATCATTTTATCTATATGCAACCTCTTGAAAGTGGACCCTTCTAGACATATACACATGCATGGTAATTTACTTTATCTGGGTCTCCACCATTGCTTCTCGATCTGGGAAATTTCTACACATATTCAGACAAAAGTATCATCATCACGCTCCACCAAAAATAACAAACTAGCAGTACATAAAGAGGATGACATGGAAATATTTCTGATCTCTCAAGAAGTAAGTGTATATTGGAGAAAGTAGGGTTTCACCACCAGAATTAGAGAAACAATTATAAGGACATAGACTAAGTGATTGAGGTAAAAAAATTGGGGCACAAATGTAACCTCCCAAGTAATGTTTACATAAGACATTTTCATAAGTTAATTATAAAATAGTAGACAATTTTTCAATAAAAAGGGAAAAAGCTTTATTTCTAACCAAATTGGATTTTCAAGAATTATATAGTTTTATTCAAAATAATGGTTTCTAAATAATAGAATTTTAATTGGGAAAAATTTAATTTACATTTTTTATTCATCATTTCAATATTACTATTGGATAAATTTCATAGAATTTTTTGAAAAATGGATTTTCCACTGAATAGTAAAAAATACTAATTTTTGATAAACTTTTTATTTTATTTTCATGTATTTGAAAAGTAAAATTATATTTTTATTATTTTTAAAATTAAATTAGTTCCTTTTAATTAAAAAAAATGAAATTATAGTCTTTATAATTAATTATAAACTTGAATTTACTATAAAATTAATTTTATACTTAAAAAATGAATTTTTCTAAAAGACTTTTTTCATCAAATTTTACCAGTATAATTTTAATGAAAATTAAGCCACAAATATTTTATTGAATATTGAAAAATGGATTCCATATTTGGAATTAGGCGGTAATTTTTTTTAAAATTCTTCCCTCTTATTTTTTGTTAATATGAATAATAACCTTAGTAACTTTGTCAATAGAGTAAATTGTAAATAAGGTAATTAAAGATAAAAATAAAATGATAAGGAATATAATATAACCCTAACAATTGGATTAATTTTATTAGCTAGTTAAATTTTTCCCATAATCATCCATTATTAAGTTATATGGAATTTTATTTCTCTTTGGATGTGATTATAACCATTAAAATATTTTATTTAAAGAAAATTAAAAATGTCATACTCTTGTTTTTAATTACTGTAATATTTTTAACATGGAGAAAACCAGAGGCCATGTTTGGTGTAAATATTATGGTTAAATATAAATGATTTATATCCATCTTGGTAAAGAATTTGTAAATTTTAATGAATGAAATAATTACATCAAATTATTACACAATGGTGAGGCAGTAATTATTTAATTAATGAAAATATAAAATAAATGATAATAAAAATATTTAAAGTAAAACAATTTGAAATAATTAATGTGACCCCTGATTTTTTTATATAAATATATAATGTTCGGTATGTATTTATATTTTTCATTTTAATTGAATTATTTTTCATAATTATATTAAAGTGAAAGGAAATGAAATGTTCTAAAATTTAAATTATTGATATTTTATGGAAAAAATAATTTATTAAATTATATAAAATACCTAAAAAACTTATCTTCAGACAAGTAATTATGTCATTGTTTAAAATATCAACCATTATTAATTTATCATTTGTTTTCCATTTATAGTAACTATCTTTACCCTCAAAGAGTTAAAAACCTTGTTGTCATGGTAAGTATGAAATTGGTTAATGGGGGGTTAACCCCAAAGTATAATGGTAAAAATATGATCTAAACATGATAAAATATTATTTTATATATTGGATTTAGAATTATGCTCATATTATTTTTTAATATTATCCATTTTGATTCATTTTAATGTCAAAATTAATATATACTAAATTAATATTTTAATAAATTCAATGAGTACTCCTACCCTCTTTTATAAAAGGTCATCACTTCTTATCACTTCTTCACAATTCAGAATTTTTTTTAACTCAATATCAACCCAAATCCCATCCTAACATCTGTACCCATGTTTTATAGGCCTTATTTTAGGTATAATACCGATCATAGAGGTCTCAAGGTGTTAATAACAAGTGATTTTAGAAATAAGAGGAAGATAAAGAACATACTTAATGACTCAAACTCAAGGTAACTGACTATCTTTTTAAAAATTATATTTTAAAGTTTCCCTTAAAAATTTATTTTCCTTATAGATCCATATTTTTAAATTTATATTAGACAAGTATTTATATGGATATAATTGAATTATAAAGGGAAAATTATGTTTCTTTTAACTTTTTTTCAAAGGATTTCAAAAGGAATATTTTTAAGGAATGTGAAAACATTCATTACCAAAATGAAAAAATAATTTTCTATTTTAACATATATAGTGTAAAAATCCATTCCAAACATTATAATAGTTATTTTATTTTTGGATTCCTTTTCAATATATCATTTTTTCTTAAAAAAAGAATAACAATAATTCCGTATTTTTTGGTTATTTTCAAAAAGAGGTTTAAAATTGAATATATATATATATAAATATCAATATAAATTTTTTTTTTATTATTGGTGATTTTTTTTATGGTACCAGATTTTAAGTTTTATTTTGTAGTTCTAGGGAATTATTTTTAAGGATGGTTGGTTTCATTATAAACTGAGTGTGGGTGATCCCACTATAGCACTCTAACGAATTCTGTAAGGGTAGAAGTCAAATAATTAGGTTTCTCCAAATAAATTATTCGAATATAATATAATGGATACTTCAGTTATAAACAAGATTGTTATTTTATTTTATCCATGATGGTTATTCAATGTGTAACTGCAAAGGTTATCATATTTATAAGAGTGATATAAAAACGATTCCCCCAGTTACCTGTATAATTTATCAATCCATGATATGGTTTTATAAGAATATTTTTATTTCTCAAGGTAATATAACAATCTTATGTTTAGAGGATTATGTATTCTACTTTTTAAGGGGTAAAAGTACACATTTTTGAAAAAAATAAATTTGTGTTTTTCATGATTTGAATGAAACATTAATAATTTTCTTTTTCCACTAAGAATCCGCATAAAATTATTTTTGGAAATAATTGTTTAGGGAAGGTGATTTCTTGGGTAAGAAAATGATTATTTTGAGCACAAATTTTATTTAGAAAAAAAATTATATGTATTCATAGACTAATTGTTTATTTCTTTTGTTTTTTATGTCTTTTTGTTAGATTTTTGCGCTCATATATAGTTTTAAAATTTTGTTCACATGGATTAAGAAAGGATAACACACAAGAAGAAATCATGTTGAATGTCTCAAAAATAAAACATTTTTCATTTTTATGGTTTTATGTTACGGGAAAAATATATACTGATTAAATGTGACTACATTGTAATATATAGGGGTTTTATGTAAGATTTATAAATTAGCTATCAGAAATTAAAAACTGAAAAGATAATTGGGAATATAAGAATGTGAATTATAGTATATTTTCACTATAATAGATAAATTTTTAGTTCGGGTCCTTGTATTTGTTATCATAGAAAAGGTTTAGATAACATTAGGGGTTAGGATAATGTTAATATAATACCACTAAAAATATTTTAATTCATTTTTAAGTTGAA
Source organism: Viscum album (assembly GCA_963277665.1). NCBI lineage: Eukaryota > Viridiplantae > Streptophyta > Magnoliopsida > Santalales > Viscaceae > Viscum > Viscum album. The sequence continues at coordinate 1,928,188,344 of OY728142.1, read as the reverse complement.
ATGGTATAGAATTTTATTATTACCATATTTATGCGACTAAACCATTCCTATTACGAATGGTTTTACATATAGTAAATAGTGATGATTATGTTGGAATGCACTAAGGGGATACCATCCTTCCGAATCAACAACCCAGAATGGTTGGAATTAGAATTGAGAAGTTTGTTGCTATGATGGATTAGTTGACACAAGGTATAAATGGTGTTGGTATCCCTGATAGAGAGCATCCATATCATCCATAGAAAAACATGAAAATAGTGGATAATTTTATGATACAACTTTATGTAGCATTCAATGGATCATTTATCCCACTGTTAAGTGATGGATGGATTATATCCCTAAAAAAGATATTTGATGCCTTGGGATGCTCAAATATTTAAAAGGTAACTCTTACTATTTAACTTATTGAAGGTGAATACGAACATTGGAGTCTAATTGTTAAAAATATCAGGGAAAGATAGTATATTTATTCCTTGAAGTGGGTTTAATTTAAGAATATATTTCTTGAGAAATATTTTTTTAAATATATTATACATTGAGTAGAAAATAAATTATTGTAATGAGAAAGAGGGGGAAAGGTTTAATGGTCACTTATGAATAAAAATTCACTCTATTGGAATGGCTAACAATTTTTTTTATCAATGATCCTAATATTAATACTAATAAGTTTTACTCGTGATTGAAGCCAAAATATCGAAGGGACCAGGCATCCTAAGAATTTAAAATGTTATGAGAAAATTATTTTATGTGCAGAGAAGGTTTACATGTATTTTTTTTATGATCATGTGTATTTAGTAAACTATTAGTAAAATAGGCCCATGTTGTAAGAAAAATGTAAGAATGTATCGATTAAATCTTAAGGTAAGAAAATTTAGTTTTCATTTTGTGAGAGTTATGGTAAAAATCACTTTAGAAAATTCCATATAAAGTATGGCAAGTTCTTATTATGTGGTAAGGTTCAGTATATTGCTCATAATTGCTATGAAAATGATCTTGATATTATTAACAACAATTATAATAAAAATTATGTAAAATATTTTAAATGTAATGAAATGGGTCATTATGTACATGCGTGTATGAATGAAAATGTCATTGATGGGAATCAACAGGACTATAAGAAGAAAGGTGTGGTGTAATAAATTAAAACTACTTTAGAAGATGTTGGTCCATCAAACCAAGTGTTACCAGGTGTATTTCATGTTATTTCAGATTATTCTAATCTCTTTTATGATTTTTAGTCTACATATTCTTTCATTATTGAATTTTTTTGATATAAATGGAAGTTTCCACCTCATGAATTGAATCTAGAACTTATGATAAAAATATCTTGGAGATGTATTAAGGTAAAAATAAATTATAAGAATAATACTATTAATTTTTAGATAAATACTTCCTAAAAACCATATTATCTTTCACCTAATAGAGTTTGATGTTATTCTAGGTATGAATTGGCTCTCTGTATACCATGTTACGATAGATTTTAAGGAAAAAAGTAGTTTCTTTTCAGAAAGAGTTTCATTTTGTAAACATGAATGAACCCATTCCATTGATAACATATCATGAAGCTAAAAAACTACTAAAATATTGAAATTTGTGTAATCTTTCATACATTGTTGAAAATAATGGAACCATTTAGATTAATGATGTTTTAATAGTCCAATAATACCTTGATGTTTTTTCCGACGAGTTTCACAGTGTTATATAAAATTGGGAAATTAAAATTAAAGAATACTTAGTTCCTAATGCTAATACAATTTAAAAAATACCATTATTAAATGGATCAATTATAACTTATGGAATTGAATAAATAGTTATAGGAGTTTCTTGATAAAGGATTCAATCATCTTAGCAATTCATCATGGGGTTATCCTATCTTATATTTTAAAAAGAAAAATGGATTCAAGAGAATTTTTATTGATTATAGAGACATGAATAATAATTTTCTTAAGAATAATTATCCATTTCCTCATATCAGTAATTGTTTTGATCTACTCCCAGGAGATTAGTATTTTTCAAAGGTTGAACTAGGTTCTGGGTACTATCAGTGGAACATCAATGAGGACGAAACTCAGAAAATAGTGTTTCATACTAGATACAAGAATTATGAGTTTGTAGTTATTCCTATTTCGTGGAAAAATTCCCCAACATCATTTATGGATATTATGAATTGATACTTCCTTGAATTTTTGATAAGATTGTGGTTATTTTTAGCTGATGATATGTTGATTTATCAAAAAGTTACAAGATTCATGAAAAAATATATGGATTATTCTTTAAAACCTTAAATAAAATATTTTATATGGAAAATTTAGGAAATTTTATTTGGTTATAGTAGATTTCAATATTTGGTCAGATCCTAAATAAATAGTACATAATAGTTGATCTCGTAATACCTAAAATGGTCTATAAAAGGACAATACATACAAATGAACTCATATTTATAGTTTTCGTGGATTAATAGGGTATTACTAATAGGTTATTGAATTTTTTTTATGATTATCAATCCCACTAAATAAGTTAATACAAAAGGTATTTAGGATCATTTGGATGTGATGAATGTATCCATAAAAAAAGAATATTTGTTAATGCTCCATTTTTGGATCTTCTTTAAACATATGGTGACTTTTTCATATATTGTGATTCTTCATTCAAATAACTTGGTTTTATAATGTTGTATAATGATCAAGAAATATATTATGATTCACTTCAATTGAAACCACAAGATAAAAATTATCCCACCCATGACCTCGAACATAATGATACATGGATTTGTTTATAATTTTGGAGTCATCATTTATATCGATAGAAGTTTGAAACGTATACTGATCATAATTTTTTATGAATATATTCACTCAAAAAAGTTTATCCTGAGATATATAAGATGGATGGAATTGATAAATGATCATTACTACACAATTTATTATCATCATAGAAAAGAAAATAAATAAGATGATGATTGGAGTTAGAAACAAAAATATTCACTAACTTGAACAAGACACTTTGGACAATGATTTTATGAATTTTTGTATAGAAAATTTGGATTTAGAAACTTGATCTCTTTTTAGGATTTATTATATTATCATCTATAAAAAAATCAAATATATTTTTTATAGGAAAAGGTATAATTTTTTAAGATGGGAATCTTTCATGAATTTAACGTTGATTTTTTTTTTGAAATTTGGAAATAGATTATGCATGTTGTCTGACTCTTGTTGATGGGATAATTGTTGAGTGATTCTCATAGTATATTGTTTTCTATTCTTCCTGACATCACTAAGATGTATAGATACCTTCAAGAGTATTACTAGTGGGATGGAATGAAAAGTTATATTACTTATTTTATCATGAGAATGTTTACTTGTCTATATGTTAGAGAAGAATTATATTTACCAAAGTGAATGCTTCTTCCTTTTATAGTGTCATAGAGGAAAGGGCAAAATATTTAAATGGATTACATGGTTGGATTACCAAACAATTATTTAGGTTATAAAATTATTTATGTTATTATTCATTGATTAACTAAATCTGCACATTTTATTTCCATTCTGGATATTATTTCTTTAGATCATATATGTTGATAGTATCTTAAGGAGATGGTCAATTTTAATGGAGTTACTACCTCTACTGTATCTAACCATGATCCAGGGTTCACTTCAATTATTTGAAAATAACATCATAAGTCATTGAGTATTGGATTAAATTTCCATACAAATTTTTATTATCAATATGATAGACAACCCAAAAGAACAAATTAGACCATGTAATACATGTTTTTAAATTTTAAATAGATTATTAGGGAATTTTGGATCAACATATTTCTTTAGATTAGTTTTATTATAATAAAATTTTTCATTCGAGTATATAGATAGATAATATTAAGTAAATACAAAGAAAGTGATGCTAGACTCATACTTTCTTCGATAAATATTTGAATGGAGGTTGATGAGACCAGAATTTTTTGAGAAACTGGTTAAGAATGTGAATGTAATTTTGTAAGAAATTATGATATCTCAAATTATACATGAAAGTAATAGGTATAAATAGAGGAAAGATAATTCTTTAGAGGTAGGAGATCATACTATTATTAATGTAAATTCATGTAAATGTATTATGTGTTTTAGTAAAAAGGGGAATCTATGTATGTGGTTCAATAGACCGTATGAAATCATTGATAAATTTGTATTAGTTTATTACCAATTATCCTTTCCTTTAGGTTTATCCTAGTTACACAATTTATTTCATTATTCAATATTGAGAATGTATGGGAAGGATTCATATCATGTTTTAAGCCCTTAAGAATTTCAATTGGAAGATAACCTTTCTTATGAGGAACAAATTATTCAAATTCTTGACATTAGATAGTATGTATTATTGATTAATTTAGTTCACTAGGACAATGTTTTATAGAGAAACCATATGATTGAAGAGGAAACATAAGAATCTAAAAATTCTATGAGGTAAATATATCCCCACTTATTTTATAATTAAATTTAATTGTGAGTATGTAATTTCCAAAAGGGAGAAGGATGTATAATCCCATGTAATGTTGATATAAAACATTTTTATAAGTAAGTTATAAAACATTGGACAATTTTTCAATTCAAATTAAAAATATTTATTTCTATAAAAATTGGTTTTTTATAAATTATATAGTTTTATATAAAGGTTTGGTTTCCAAATAATAAAATTTTAGTTTTAAAGAATAAATTCATTTTTTATTCAACATATCAAATTTATCTTATGATTATTTTTTAATAATCTTCTAAAAAATGGATTTTCAATTAATAGGAAAAATAATGATTTTTATTGAAAATTATATTTTCTTTTCATGTATTTACAAAAACAAATTATTATTTTTTATTTTTAAAATAATTTTTTTCCTTTTTATAAAAAACATATAATCCAATTATAGTATTTGGATGTAATTTTAAACTAAATTTTATCATAAAAACATTGTTTATACTTAAAAATTCATTTATCTAAAACACCTTTTTTCATCACTTTTTACCAGTTTAATTTTAAATTAAATCATGGAACTTATATTTTTCGAATCTTGAAAAAATGATTCCATATTTTTTATTTGGGGGTAATTTTTTTTAAATATGTCCCTTTTATTTTTTCTCCTTATGAATAATAACCTTTGTATTTTTTTTACCATGGTGAACAATAAATCATTCAATTGAAGATAAAAATAAAATGAAAAGGACAATTAAATGACAATATGACTTCCCTTAATTTGATTATATGATTCTATTTCATCCATAATCATCCTATATTTGGTTATATGGACTCCTGCTTCTATTTGTATGTAATTATGATATTTATAATATTTTATTTAATAAAAAGTAAGAAATATGACCGTCATGCTTTTAATAACTTAAATATTTTCAATAAGGAGATAACCAAGGGAGATGTTCTATTAAAAATACGTTTTTTGAAATATAAATGATTTATGTAAACCATTATAATTTATTTTTAATTTTTATTGAATAAATAACTATCTTAAATGCTTACGCAATGATGATGAAATAATTATTTAATTAATGGTAAAATAAAATAAATGATACTAAAAATATTAAAAGTTGTAAAATTTGAATGAATTTATATGTACCATGTATTTTATAGATAAATATAACATTCTAGAGACTTATTAAATCAATTTATTCAAATTTCAACTCTTGTATTGATGTTATAAAATTCAATGTAAATTAATAGTTCTAAAATATATATTATTGGTATTTTATTAAACGATATAAAATTACTAAAAATATTATCTTCAGGAATGTTAATATGATATAATTTAAAAAATAAACCATCATCAATTTATGGGTCATATATCTATTTATGATAACTATCTTGACCACGAAAGAGTAAAAATACATGTTTTCCTGGTAAATGTGAAAGTGTTAACAGGGGATTGAAAAAAGATAAGGGCAAAAAGGTGATATAAACTTGACAAAAAATATTGGATGAGAGGATTTTGATCCATCCTAATATTTTATTTTAATATTATCATTTTCGATCCATTTTTATGTAAAAATTAATTTATATTAAATTATATTTTAATAATTTCCATGAGTTCCCATCCCCTCTCTTATAAAAGGAAACCACTCCTTCTCATTTATTTACACTTCAATATCCATTTTGTTTAGCCATGATCTACCCAAATCTTTGCCTAATGTTTGTCCCCAAATTCGAGAGGCCTTATTTTGGTAGTAATACAAATATTATAGGTATTAAGGTTTTATGTAAACTAAATTTTATAAATAATAGGAAGATAAAGAAGGTATGTGATGATTTTCACTCAAGGTAAGATACTTTAAAAAATCATCTTTTGTGGTTTCAATAAAAAATAAATTTTTATTTTATGTCCATATTTTTAAAATTATTTTATGTATGTATTCATATACACATAAGTGATTTAAAAAAAAGAAAATTTATGTTTTATTTGACTTTCATTGAACGGTATTCAATAGTAATATTTTTATTTAATGTTTTATCATTCTTTATAAACCAAAAAATAGAATGTAATATTTTAATATAGACAGAGATAATGACCTTTCCTACACCCAAAACTATTATTTTATTTTTGGATTCCATTGAAGGATTTCATGTTTACTTAATAGAAAAAAACCCACCTTACCTATGTTCTAATTATTTTCATAAAGGGTTTTAAAATTGATTGGATGTATCAATATCTTAATTTTTTTATGGGTAAAAATAACACTTATTATGAGGCATGTTTTTTTCTATACTATTATGTTTCATTGGAACTATTTATGAGGACTGTTGGTTCTATTATAAACAATGGATAGATGAGCCAATTATAACTCTCTAATGAACTGGGTAAGGAAATATAGTTAACTGGTTACATATATAATAAGATATTATTATAATATTCTATGATGTTTATTCCAATTATAACCATGATGGTTATTTTTTGTATAACTACAATGAATATTAAATGTGTACATTTGAAGGTTATCCCATTTTTAATAGTGATATGAACATTATTACCCAAGTTACCTACATAATTTATCGATGATTTATATGGGTTTTATGAAAATATTTTAATTTATCAAGTTTAGATAATGATATTATGTTTAAAGGAATGTATATGGCATTTTTTAAGGGTGAAAAGTATAACATTGTGAAATAATTATTATGAGATTTTCATGATTTCAAAAGAGGCATAAGGAGTTTATTTTGGATTTATCAAGTCCTATGAAATGTTTTGTGAAATTATTTGGGAATATTAAGCGATTTATTAGGTAATAATATCTTTATTTTGAGCACAAATTTTAAATTTTAAAATGAAATTTTTTTATATGTATTCATAAACTAATTCATTTTTCACCTTTTTATATCCTTTACTGTGATTTTTTGTGCTCATCATATGTTTTAAAATATTTTTACCAGGTTTTTTGATGGGAAAGGGAAAATAAGTAGTCAAAATGAATGTTATGGTTATTTTTAATGAAAATAAAATGTGTTTCATATTTAAAATTTTTATACTAGGGAAAAATGGATACTAATAAGAAGTTTCCACTTTATAATATATGATTTTTTATGTAAGAGTTATGGATAAAATCTATAAAACACTAAACCAATAATATATTTGGGAGTTTAAGATAGTGATGTATAGTATTAATTCACTAGAATATGGAATTTTTATGGAGGATTACTTATAAAAGAGTTGATGATCTCCCCATACAGAGCTCAATATACTATAAGAAGCTATAATAACCCACCACAATAATTGGATTCCAAAAGGTGCTAGTAAAATTACTGATTGAATGGAGATGAATATGTGAAAAACTCTGACTATATGGATGACAATGATAATTAATTTCCAAGAAGAGTCCCAACAGTAGATCAGTGATAAGGAAATGTATGCGTAGTGAGAGATAGAAAATCAAGAAGGAGGTTGAATTAACCTGCCCAAGGAAAGAGTTTATACAAAATTTCAACCATGTATATAAAAGACCATCCTAAAAATATAAATCTAGCATAATACTTTTTTGAATAATCAAATAATTAAAAAAAATATCCATGTTTAAAAAAATGGAAATCTTATCATACATGGAAACTTAAAATGGAAATCAAAGTTCAAAAACATCCAACCTTTTCATATGAAATCACAAATGTTCTTGTAGCTATGGTTATTGAAATTGAACTAAATTCATATTATAAAAGAAATTATTGAATTTATAGAATATGATGAACTTAGAAAAACTATCATATACGTTATTTTTAGTATTTATCTTCATGGAAAATTTGGTTCTCGATTCAATGAAATCTCTAATACATTTTAATTTATAACATTGTCACTCGATCCAGGAAATTTTATCCCAAAGGACTAAATAGTTTCGTAATCTTGGTGAACCAGATACATACAAAAATTTCACTTTTACATTTGAAAACATAATATACAACATGTTATTTTCTTTGAGAACATCATTGTACCCTATATCATATACCTACGAACTAATGATAAAGAACTTCCTAGTATCTTGGAAAAAAGAAACATTTTAATGGGGTTATCTCATATGGTTAGTTAGGGTATGAGCATAGTGGAATCTAAATAAAATATGAATAATATGGAAATAAATAAATGATAATAAAATAATTCTATATGAATAATCACCTCAACTTAAAATTCTCCATCGATATAAAAACTATTCAAATAATCATATGTGCATCAATAAATTAGTTTATAATGATGGAATTAAAAATACCTAACATATTATACTTATAATTGAGTCATAGTACCAATAAAATTTATCCATATCTTCTATGTCTCAGGCCAAGACCTCTTACATGAATGGGTAAGGCCTCGTCCATAAATAAAAACTAGTTTACTTCATGACACACATAATTGCATAGAGGGTATATGTAATTCCAATCTCCACCAATCTCTTAATAAGTAAAAATCATTCCTTATATGAATAAATAAAACAACATAATCAAATTATTTAAATATCAATAACTTTGTATATTGTGTAAAGTAATATATGGATTATCAATACTTTCCCAAATAAAACAGATCATAAAGATAATTAAAAAATATAGAAGATGTTATCATTTGATAGTAACATTTGTAAATAGTTATATTAAATGAATAATGTTTACATAGTTTAAAATAGTTTAAAAATATAAATGGAAAATTCTTAAGGAAAATTCCCTTTTTATTTTAAAATAACTTATTTAAAAAAATCATAAATATGTTGGAAAATGTTTTACTTTATTTTTGTAAAAAAATTTAATCTAACAATTAGATAAAATATTAATTTTGATTTCAAAAATATATTTTCAGTCTATATAAGTTCAAAAAATTCCTTTCAGATTTTTTTTAAAAACATTAAAAGTACCTCATTCAGAAAATGACATGAATATTTTATTCAAAAATTTTTAAAAAAAAAATGAAAAATGGGTAAAATTTTCATTACTAAATATTTCGATAGTGATAAGAATTTTAGTTAATTTTTTTTAAGTAAAATATGTATATAGAATAAAAATATTCACCTAGTGGGTACTTAAAGATAAACAATATCAAATAATGATGAGATTGTGAAATAAACCATGACATTCGGTCTGACATATTTCATACATATTCAAACCTCATGTATAATAAATATATATTTATTTTAAATCTATTCATGGACCATAATAACATATATGATAACATCTATTTCTTACTTATAATACTTTATCACCATTTTATTAATAATTATTTGTTTAATTCACTGGTTCGTGTAAAAAATGCTTCATTTTCCATTATGTTTTCTTACAGTAATTTCAGTATTCATAATATCATCAACATTTAATCATTTTAAAAAATCTAATAATGATATAAAAATAATATATATTCATTCTATATGTATTTTTAGTAATCTATAATCATTGGAGAGAAAAAATGAATTGCACCGTTTATGGAGACGATAGGGCGTCCGCACATATGAATGTTGTTTCCATTTTTCAAAACATGGAATGAAAGAATGGTATATAATTATATATATATATATATATAATTATTATGTAATTTAAATAACATATATTCATAAAATACATCCTCACTACCATATTAGTAATATATAAATGAACAACGAATCACATCCCTTTGTGGAAGTGGTAGTCCACATGTACGTACGAGAGACATTGTTGTTTCTCAACGGTTTCGAAGTTAAGAATGTATATTTTATATTATAATTACAGTTTTATAATTATATTAAAAATATAATATATAAATATTAAACCCATTATAATTCCCATCTATAAAATATGTTAATGAAAAATGAATTGCAACACTACGTGGAGACGGTAAGCCATATGTACACATGAGAGATACCTTTACATCCCATTTGGTGGAAAATAGAGTGGATAATGGAGATTTCATAATCATAATGTCATTTAATTATATTTATGATAATAATGTTTTTATTTCAGGATAAATTATGTATATTTAGACGAGTTAAAGTGGAAGTAAAAAAGAAAGTGATCAGTTAAGAACGTTTTATTTTACTTTAAAGAACACATTTAAATATCCACTTAAGTGTCCTAAGGGTGGTATATTTGGATGAAAACCACATATAAGATGTTTCTAAATAATTTTATAAGGGATTTTGGTTGGTTTTTGTTGATATATAAGGCCTAATACAGTGTAAAAAGTGAGATAGGATGTTTCCTTTTATAATTGAGGTAAGGAGAACTTTTAGAATTTCTTCAATGATTAATTTATCATAAAATAATTCTCAAGGAAAATGTATCATAATGGTTAGGGATTCTAACCAGTGGTAGTTTATGGTTTGAATAACATCAAAAAATAAAATATTTATAGGTTTATATGGGGGTTTAAACCATATCTTCCAAATTAAATCATTAGTTAACCTATTTTAACAATAATCGTTGTAACATTTTTTTCACTATTAGAAGTAAATAATTATACAATTAAGGTAAAAAAAGATAAAAAAATGTCCAAGAGATAACATTTATACCATATTTTATCCATCAGGTGCAATTTGAATAATTTAATTATTTTTAAATAATTTAATAGAAAATTATTTTCATAAATTATCACTATTGTCAATTTCGACACTATTCATTTAATTTGACTTCAAATACAACCTAAAAAGTTATATTTCAAATATAATTTAGTTAAACATAAATAATATTTCATTTTAATTGAAAAAACAAGGTTACACTAAAAATCCAAATATTATACCACTTTTGATATTTTTAATATCATTTATCCTATTTTTCTATTAATTGAATAAATATTATGCATGCATTTGAGGTAAATATAGTCACTAAAAATTATAAATAGATTATACCCATGTAGATAAATTAATTATACATAAAATAATTATTTAAATTAGTTAATAAAATAATCTTATCTCTATGTGGACACATAATAAATATTTAAATATACGATAATAACATTTTGTAAATTTCATTGAATTAAATTTTATGTGGGTTATATTCCTAGAAAATGTATATTAAAAAATAAAAGTTGAATCATAAGATATTTAGGGTAGAAGTTAATTTATCCAATAATAATTAGGATGAAATATTATAACCTTAACAGATAATTTTAACATAGTTTTACCTGATATAGCCTTTACCGAGGTGATAAATTTTTCCACAGTAACTATTCATATTGACAAAACATTAAAGGGACCTATTTAATAAAATTTATCCCCCTGACTAAAAATATTGAATAATTTTTTCCTAATCCAATAACTATAAGTGTCAAAAATTAATTTTAAAATAATGATGCAAAAATGTAATGAAACTGCTTTTTAGAAAAATATAGTTTTTCTAAAAAATACCCTTTTATGTTCAAAAATGTTTTTATAATGAATTTATTCATGAATTTTTTTTCTAATAAACCTAATTTGATATAAATAATATAATAGATATAATTTTACTTTTATAAAATTTTATAATAAAATGAATCTTTGTAAATTCTTGAATTTTGTTTTGATAAAAATAAGTATTTTTCACTATTTAAAGGAATATAATTTTTTTAGAAAAATAATTTAAATATAACAATAGATAATTTAAAATAATTATTTAAAAAATGATTTATTTTTAAAAAATAAAAATTATATAAGTTTTATAAATTTACTATAATAATTAATCACAAAATGAAATAAAAATCATTGTTGAAAAATATATATTGCTTAAGTAGAAAATAAATCCTTTAAAAACTCAGTAAATATTTACTAAGAATTAATCAATGATTTTTAATTAAGTAAGACATTTATATAAATTTCATAATTTATTTAATAATATTCATAATTTATAATTTAATGTTTAGTCTATAATGGCCATATTTATATAATAATATTTTTCTTTTCATCTTGGTTCGGTGTTGTGTGTCATATACACTATAGAACATATAATTCTTTTAGAATATTCTACTGTTACATTCTAAAACCCATAAATAAATTGTAAAATATCAATTTGATTATTTTTTTGGTAATTAAGGGTTTGATTTTTTAAAACACCTTTATGTAATATAAACATTGTAAAAAGTGTTAATAACAGTTCCTCCTAAAATGAGGGGAAGATAAATATGATGTTCAACAAAAAATTATGTCTCTGAATAGGATAAAATCAATGAGATGTGAAAATATGATCACAGAAGGAAAAAATTAATCCCAAGGATTTATATATAGAGTTATAGAACATGTTCATGTGAAATTTCATCATAAAAAACTGTAAATCTATGATGGGTTAAAAGAGAATGGATTTATTGGTAATAAAAGTAACGAAATTATGTTTTTTATTTCAAGGACCATTATCTATAGTTAATTTATTATTTTATTATCTAGATAAATTACTAAAAAATATGAAATAAATTTATTTTTTCCATGTAATAATCACAATCTCATCCTTTAGTTGTTTTTCGATCTATTTCCACTTCATCTCTTACACTATGAAATTGATATTCGAGAATATTTTTTATGCCTAAAGCACATTTAATGATTCATAAGATCCATTAGTCATTCTTTAGACCCCTTAATATTTACCAAAAAAATTGGTTATAATATGTTTTAACACCCCAATATTTCATAGTATGTTATCTCTTTAAAATAATTTAATAGCTTATATTGAACGCAACACCAACTTGGCTTGCATTATATGCGAGATTGAGTTTCTGTGAAATAACACATTAGTATTATAATTATTTAAATGATATATTTACTTATCAATTAAATATTGGAATATTAATAAAAATAAATTAAATTTAAATGCTATTTATGATTTTTTCACGTAAATAAAATATATTTATAATTAAATTTATAATTTTTGTTAAAATATTTATATATTTTAAAAAATTATTTTCTTAAAAGAACTACTCCTTTTATACTTTTGTGAACTATAATAATATTTATTTTATATACTCTTTTTAATAATTTTGGGTAAAATAAAATCCATTTCTGAATAGGTAATATCAAAATTATGTTTTGGTGAATTTTCAGTATTTTTATGAAAACCTTCAATTTTTTTATGAATAGTGAAAAACTCTCTGTTATTGTTTAAAACTAACGTTTTATTTAAATAATTATTTTTTTACTTATTTTAAAGTCAAAATAGATGCATAATACAATATTAGTCCAACACAATTCATTGGATTCATTTTATTATACTATTAGATATATAAATGTTTATTAATATTTTAACATATTTTACCCACCTTCTAGGCACATTTACAAATTTTCACAAAACATAATTTTACCTCCCATGTGAATTGAAATCAATAATTATGATAGAAATTGTTTTCATTGGTAATTACAATGTGGTATAATAGGATGAAAATAATTTTTGGTGAATAGTAACTTTTGAATTTTATTTTTCACAGTTAAAAGTAAATTGGATAATTAAAGGTAAAAATAATATTATAATAACATAAAATTACCCCAACACATGTCCTAATTATATTTGATATGTTTTTTCGACCAAAATCAACCTTAATAAAAAAATATGATCCTTTTTGATCCACTTGAGTAAGATTAGGACATTTATTATTATTTTTATTGAAAGAAGAGTTAAAAGTGTTAAATTTAAATTTTAATAACTAAACCATTTTTTCAAAAGGGATATAAATAAGATAAATTCGTCTATAAATATTCATTAGAAATATAAAATGATATCACACATCATGGTATTTTATTTTTAATTTTTAGTCATTAAATAATTAAATTTATCTATGACACAATAATGATGTAGTATTTTCCTTATTAATGAAGGAATCAAATAAATGACAATATAAATTTTAAAATAAATATAATTTGAAAATTTTTATTCCATCCATGATTTTTCGAGATGACATTGAAACATTAGGTATGATTTAATGCCTTTGGTTGGAAGGAAACAAGTTTTTATGACTTTAACCGAAAATCATTGACTAAATAGTGTAAAAATTGACATAAATGACTTTTTAAAACAAATACTATTTTACTAAATGATTTCAAAATATTAAAAATATATAGAACATACAAATAACTTTTATAGTGATGAAAATTTCATAAATTATCAACTTTAGGTTATCTTGAAATTTTATAGTAAATAAATTAACCATGTAGTATAAAAATAAAAGAGGGCATGATTAGAATTAACTTATTTTACAACGGGTTAAATATAAAAGATAATGTTATTTTTAAGAAAAAAATGTCTAAAACCCATTGGTTGAGAGTATATAGAACAATCCTCAACTTATCCACGAAATAAATCAACTTGGAGCTATTATAATCTGATAATAATTTTAAAATAAATTAATATTTCAAGATTTTCCTAAAGTTCCCCTAACCTCTTTTTTAAAAGGGCACCTAGCTTTATATTTAATTAACACTCCACACCCATTTTTCTCGGCCAAAACATGCCCAAATCTCCTTCGAACTTCCCTCACTTAATCATAGAGGAAACAATTTGGTCTTAATGCCAACGTAAGGAGTCCTTTTGGAAAAATCAAACGGATACACCCAAAGAAGAGGTAATCCTTTTATCCCTTCTTTCAAAGTTCATTTCTTCTTCTTCTACCTATTACTAACTTGTTACCATAATAAAATAATAACTCTATCATATAATATATTCTGATATTTTGTTAAGATTATGGGACAACTATATTCCTCTTTTTACCCATCCTATGAAAAACAATACCACCATGCGTGCGTATGTACAGTTTACCATCTCCACACCATGGTGTAAATTGTATTTCATGTAAACATTATTTATATGGGTATACTGATGAATATAATGGATTTAATTAATAAATATAAAATTATATTTTTTTCATTAACATTAATATTACATCCAATTCCATACCATTTAACCATTAATGAAAAGATACCATCCTCGTGCGTACATATGACTTACCGTCTCAATGACGCGATACGACTCATATTCAATGTTAAACATCAAAGATTGATTATAAGAATAAATATTAAAAATAATTATGAAATATTTGGTATAATATTTCTTTTGGGATGATATATATATACATATATTTCATTCACTTACTTCCATATGATATGAAAATGGAAACAACGTTCATGCGCACTACGTCCTACTTTCTCCCAGAACAGTGTATTCCATTTCATATATCTATTTATTTTATATATTTATATTTATTATATATAAATAATATTATACATTATGGATGTATGTAAATCATTATCTAAGAAATATGATGAATAATAACAAGTCAAAACACATATGATAAACAAAGCGATTGTTACCTGATGCGTTACATTAACTTGGAATTATTAATAAACGTGTAATATAAATCCAGAAATGAATTATATATGATATCATAAATATTATTATGATTCTGATATAATCTAATAATATGTTTAAAAACATTATAAAGGAGTTTCAGACTAGTATGAAGAGTATCATACCTAAGGTAATTGTTAATTCCTCAATCTCATTATTATCCAAGATTGTTTATGTGCATGTATTCATTGGGACATATTTATCCTCCATGTTCATGTTTCATAAAAATATTTAAAAAAAAAATCTTTTAAGGTTTTTTGGAAGGTAATATTTAATTATATCCTCATTTTAAATGTTTTAAAGAATTATTTTTCTAAATCTACCTAATTAATGTCTATGATTTCAAAAATGATTTTAAGGATTTATTTATATGGAAATGAATGGTATAAAATGTTAATTTCATTCAAATGATTCAAAGTGGTATGGGAAAATTTTATCCAAAAATATATTTTAAATTAATTCCTTTATAAATTTTGTGCTTTTGAATGATTTCATGAAAAAGTGATATTTATCTCAAAGAGTTTTACTGATCACTTTCAACAATGTCAACATCCTTTACTATATATTATTACAGATTGAGGTTGATTATTATAATAAAATATTCCATATTGTATTGAATGAGTTATGATATAATTGACTGTGGATGTTTTATTTTTATACCATTCATGGTTTATGGTTATGTAATTGACATTTCGTATGCCAGTTTTAATAAACATTATTACGTTATATTTCACCCTTTTCATATGAGGAATGCATTGAACTTAGTAAATGATGGGTGGGGCCCTCTATATCCCCTCTATGAATTGGTATGTCTCATGAGACAAACTAGTGTCTTGGCACAAGGCCTTGATGTAATATTTTTTAATGGTTTTGGCACAAGGCCCTAACGTAGTAGTTATAATGTCTCGTATTTTGAATTTCGTCGTTAAGAAATTAGATATTACATCTAATTACTAAAATATTAGAATATTCATGTGCATGTTTATATGGTAATGTTTGACTTATTTTTACCATATCATGTTCCCATTTTATGTTTAAAATTATGTTGTTTTTATTATATATCTTTTCATAAAAGTTTACAACTTCTGCTGAATTATTTACCCTTATTGATCATCTGAGATCACCCCTTTCTTATGTTTTATTTTCCCAGGATGCTAAGAAGTGTATTATGATTGATATGTAGGGTTAATATAGGGGAATAATGGAGTTATGAAAGGATTATTTATCATGTGTTAGAAATTGTAATGTAACATTCATATATGTAATATATTTTCCAAGACTGCTAAATCGATTGGTCCTTTGGGACTTGATTCCTTGTAATCATGCCAATGTATTAAAATAATGCATCAGATCTAGGATTATGGGTTCAGGGCATTACATATGTTATCCAATATGATAAATCAAACTTTATCATCAAACAAACGTAACCAATGTTAAACATAATAAATTCCATAAGTAGATAACCTTAAGGATCTTATAAAATGGTATGGTCCATATTCAAAACCCATAAATTTGATCTAACATTTATACATAGAAAATAAAAAATAGTTAAAATTTCATATTCCAAATATATTAATACCTTGATCACATATACCAATATACTAAAATCACCATTAACTTTCTCTTTATTCCATATATCTCGTAAATCCAACAATGTAGTAAACTCCATCATAAATTACTTTATCATTAAAAAAATAACCATTTTCAATGTAAGTAGTACTATCCCATTTATTCTTCAATATAAATAAAACATATTATAATGTATCATTATCTTTTTTTTATATTCTCTAAAAACATCACTTCACCAGTAAATCTATTTTCTTAGATATCAGTACCATTAGACATATGTTTCCAAATCCTTAAATAGAAAATAATACAATAAAATCCTTATTTGTTTATTGATAATAATAATAATATAAATTTTTAAAATACTTATACAACATAATTACTAAATCAAAATATGTAATAACATTAATCATTCCACATTGGTATTAGATATAGAATATTACTGACCTTGATCCCTTAGTTTCTTTTGTGGAATATTCCTTTAATGATTGGGGATTTTTTTTGCGTAATGTACCATCTTCATAAAGATAAAATACTAAACATTAGACATTAATTTCTTTCCCTTTCATTAATATTATTAATATACTTTCTCTCTGCACGTGTAGAAAACTACCATTCCTTTCATAAAAGCTACAAGGTATTTATTTCCACAATTACCACATTTCAGAAAATAATTCCTTCCCTTCATCTTTTTTTCCTTTTTTTCTATGTCGTCCTTATATTATCTTGTTTTACTTCATTCCCATAAGATGTGTATAATTACTTTTTTTTTCATGAAAACATGTGATTATATATCATTATTTGATAAGAATTATTGGGATACTAGTTTTTTTAATTTTTTTTGTTAATCCCATAAAAGAAATGGTCACTCACTCTCTTTTATTTAAAAAATTATTCCATAGTATGTCTGCATAACCATGTAATGTTAGTTTCATACATAGAGACATTTTCCTCTTCCTTTCTTCTCATACTCACAAATTTTCTCTTCAAATCTTCTCATTGTTTTCATGGAAATATTTTTTCAAGAAAATATCCTTAAAATAATTCCATTGCATACTCTCCATTTCCTCCTCATCCATCGTGTTTTGAATCAAGGAATACTATTGATATTCAACCTCTATTAGATGGTAAACGTCTAAGAAAACCTTATCCATTTCATTACATCCAAAAGAAATAAATATCTTCTATATGGAACTTATCCATTGATCAACTAAAAATCTATTTTTATTCATATTAAACAATTAAGGTTTCTGATGTAAGAAGTGGTTTAACACTGTTACACCACATTTTGGATTAGAAATTTTCTCTATATGAGAAATTTTATTTCTTATAACCTGATTCAACTATACAAAAATAATTATAATTTGTTAATTTATAGTTATAGTTCAACATATAGATTCATTATCTTCATAAATATGGATATCGCTACCTAGATTATGCACATTTATATAGTTTCCATTCATTCCATTATGAACTATTTTTAAACAACTAAATACACTATTTTAGATCATAACATTATAAATATTAATGTATAATATCTATACTTGGGAATATTATAACATTAAATAAAAAATTTATGAATAACTAATCTCGGAATCATAATGTTTGTTTCATTGGGATTATTCCCAAGGTTCATTATAGGGTTCAGTTCCATAATCCAAGTTTGCATAAATCAAAATTCCAATGTTTATATTAATCATACTCTTACACCAACAATAAATACACTGATCATAGTAACCCAAATCTAGTGGTCACTTTATTAAATTGAAATTAGATACAAACAATCACTTCTCAATGTACTGAATAGTTCAGTTGTCTGAGTGAACTGGATACATTATCGAATTATATATTTTCTTTTGGAAACATAAAATACAACATTGTTTTTTATTTTAAAACATAGTTTTACCGTTTAGCATATCCATATCTATAAATTATAAAACACATCGGCGTATATAAGGGAAAATAAACAAGATAACGGCATTAGGTCATATTCATAGTAAGGGTATGAATAAAATATAATCTAAATAAGTCATGAAAAGTATGGAAGGAAATAAATGATAATCCAATAATTCCATATAAATAATTACATGAGCTTAAACTTATACATTGATATATAAACTATTAAAATAATCACATAGATATCAATAAATTAATTCATAATGGTGGAATACATAATTATATACAAACAAAACTTATTTTCAGGGATTTATTCTAATAAATCATAATCATATTTTCAAAAACATTTTCCAAGACATCTTACATAAATAGGTAAGGCCTCGAAAAAAACACAAACTAGTTTTTCACATGATACCTACTGATTCATTGAGGGTCTAAATAATTCCGGGCCCAACCCCTCTCTTAATATGTCTGATGCATTCCTTATATGAATAAATGAGAAAATATAGTCAAATTCCATAAAAATAAATAACTATTCATTTTGGAAGAACAAACATAAATAATATCAACACATAATTCATTAAAAATAATCATAAAAAATATTTAAAAATATGGTGGATGATATAATAAGATAATAATAATAGTAAAAAAATATTAAATCATTTATATTGATATATGTGAAAATTCTTTAAAAAATAATTGTAAAATTCTACAAGAAAATACTCTTTATTTTGAAATAACGTATATTAAAACTCAAAAAATATGATGGAAAAACACATCATTGAAAAAACATGTAAAATTGTAAATTAGGCGTCAAAGAAAAGATTAATAATGATAGAAAGAAAATATCTTCATTCCATAATAGTTAAAAAACATTCCATTCACACTATTGTGAAAATGTTAAAATGTACATTGTTCAGAAAATGAAAAGATGATTCATTTCAAACCATTTTTTAGAAATTCAAATAAGGGTCAAAATTTCATCCATAAATCATTAAATAGTTAAATAAATTATCTTAAAAACATTTTATGTATAATATAGAAATATAAGACAAATATTTCTCCAATGGGGGCCAAATCATAAACAATCCAAAAAAATGATGATACGGTGAAATAAACCCTTACCTCAGGTATAACATCCTTTGTATGTGTTAAAATATCTTTTATAATATATATAGTCTTATTATATATATATATATCATATAAATGTAACTATATATAACATACCATATATGACTTAATTATAATCTTTTAGAACCTATTTGTTAACAATTCATTGTTAAATTCACTATTTTAGGCAATAACTATTTTTTTTTCATGTATGTTTCTGTTATTTTTTTAGTATTTATGATTTGGTCAAATTTTTATCATATCTAAAAAAATTTAACAATGTTATTAAAATCATATATATTAATTATATATTTATTTAGATTTATCCATAAAAATAAAGAGATAGAAAAATGAACTACACCATTCATAGGGACATTAGGCCGTACATACGCATGAACATTGTTTCCATTTTTCGACTAATGGATTGTTAAAAGGCATAAATTTGTTCACATTTGAAGAAAAATTAGTATATATTGTAATTCATATATATATTTCAAATTCATCCTCATTACCATCCATATAATGTAAAAATGAAAAATGAATCACATCGCTGCATGAAGGTAGTAGTCCACACGTATGCAAAAGTAATATTATAATTTCTCAATTTTTTTGGAAGGTATGAGGTTATATTTGATATTATAATTACAGAAGTAAAATTATTTTATAAATATCATATATATACATTAATATGACCATAATTACTATAACATAAAATATGGTAATGAAAAATGAATTGCACTTGATGGGAAAGTGGGAGGATAATGGTGATTTAATAATCATAACAATATTCAAATATATTGAGGATATTGGATTTTTTATTTTATGGTAAATTCAATAGATTTAGATCTGGTAAATTGGATGTAAAAAATAAATTGATCAGTTATGGTGATTATCTCTCCTTTGAATGAACGCCTTTAAATATCCTCTTAAGGGTCACAGGGTTGGGGTTTTGGGATAACCACCACATCTATAATGTTTATAAGGAATTAGAGAAGGGATTTTTTATTTTCATGTTTTCACCAATATATAAGGATAAATTTCGTGTAAATAAGTTGTGGTGGAGGTTCCCATTTATAGTTTTGGTGATGGGTAAATTTTGGATTTTATAAAATATTTAACTATAATAAATTCATTATCAAGAAGAATTAATCTAAATGGATAGGTAATCGAACCTAGGGTATTATATGGTTGAAAATTCATCATAAAATAATATTTGGATAGGTTTATGTGATGTTTTAGACTTTATCTTTTGGTTTAACTACTCAGTTAACCTATTTTAACATTAACTGTTGTATACTCTTTTTCACTCTTGAAATTCAATAATTTTACATATAAGGTGAAACAAGGATCATAAATGGTGAAAGGATAATATTTATGACTATATATTATCCACATCTTAGTATTTCAATATTTAAATTATTTCTCAACAATTTAGTAAATTTTTTTTTTAAATTTATCATTAACATCAATTTTGAAACTATTTATTTAATTTGTCTTCAAATACATCAAGAAAAATTTTTAATTTGGATATAATTATGTTTCAAATCACTAATATATCATATTAATATTAAAATATTTTGTAACATTATAAATCCCTCAAATTATATCACTTTGAATATTTTTAATATCATTTATTTTAATAGTCTATTAATTGAATAAATATTTTATTAGCATTGAATAAGATCTTGAGGTAATTATATAATAACTAACAATTATAAGTAAATTATAATCATGAATATAATATCATTATGTATGAAATTGAAAGTTAGATTAAAAAATAATATTCTTTTTCTATCTATGTGGACACATAATTAATATTTAAAACTAAGAGAGTGATATATCGTAAATTTCATTATAATTAAATATCATATTGGTTATATTCCTCAATAAGTGTCAATTAAAAAAATAAAACTCGATCCCAAAGTGATAAGGGTAAAATAAATTTTATCCAATAAGAATTAAGATGAAATATTAAAAACTTATTAGTTAATTTTAACCTAGGTTTACCAGATATACCCATTACCAAAGTGATAAATTTTACCATGGTTTCTATTCAGATTAAAAAAAATAAATGAGACCTATTTACTAAAATTAAACCGTTGCATTCCAAATGTGGAATAAATTTTATCCAATTTAATATCTTTATGTTGTATAAATAAAATTTAAAATTATTTTAAAAAATGTAATGAAACGGTTTGTTAGAAAAATATTGTTTTTTTTGAAAAATACCATTATATATGTAAATGTTTTTATACCAAATAAAATAATAAAATTTATCACAATGAACATAGTTATATATTCATAAAACAATATAACTAATTTTTATTTTAAACCACTTAAAATTAACTTTTATATTTGTAAATACTTTAAAAATTAGTAAAATTTTCAATAAAAATTAGTATTATTCACTATTCACTGGAAAATCATTCTATTTAGGTTAATACCAAAAATTCACCCTACTATAATTTTGATATAATAATTTAAAAATGATATTATCTTATAAAATAATAATTATATAATTTATAAAAATTTATTTTAATACTTTACCAAAATTAGAAATAAAAATTATTTTTTTGAACAAAACATAATGCTAAAGCATAAAATAACCTTACTAAAAATTTAGTAATTATTTAAAAATAGTTAATAAATAATTTTTCATTAATTAAGTCATATATATATATTTTATCATTCTATTAATACTATTGATATCCTTTAATTTAATGTTTAGGTTATAACTTCTGCATGTAAATAATAATATTTTGGCCTTTGTTTAGGCTAAGTGTTTTTTTTGTATTATATGCTATGAAACATAGTGTTTTTTTAAAACCTGAACATCAAACATTTGAGAATAATATTTTGGAAGTTATGAGTTATCATTATATAAGGTAACCTCTATGACCTTTTAGCATGAAAACCACTCTTAGGACATTACCACATACTATGTTACTCAAAAGAACGATCACGATGTCGTAAAGAGTTTATTAATATTCAAAACTATATATACAAGTTGTCATAAATTAAAAAAAAAATAGTTCTAGGGAACCAACTCTAAAATAATACCACATTAACTAGATCCAATTAATAATTACATTAATTCTTCTAACTATCACATGATACTCATGCTTCTGCTGATATAATTATTTATTCAATGGGTCCACCACATTTTATTTCATGGAATCATTGCTTACTAAAACTTCCCACCAAAGAGAAAAATCCACCAAGAGATGATACTTTTTGAGTATGTGTTTTTTCCATTGGTCTAACCTTGGATCTTTTCCAAGATCCACCACTGTCGTATTATCACAATACAATGTGATAGAGTCTTTATTACTTGGTACCCTATCAAGATTCAGGAAAAAGTTTAATAATTAAATGGATTGTATTTATGAATTTGAAGATTCTATATACTCGAACTATACATTATAATTGGAAACATCTGGTTTCTTTGAATTTCTCCTACTTATAACCCCTCTATAGATAATGAAAACATAACTAGAATATGAATATATATCATTATGATTTGTTTTAAAAATAGAATTTGTATAACCCCTGATGAAAATATCTTCATCTCCTACATACAGTATGAACTTATTCTTAGTTCTTCTCAAATACTTCAGGATAACCCTAATATAAGACCAATTATATTCACCTAAATTGGATTAATATATAACTACCATGATCAATGAATAGGAAACATCATATCTAGTACATAATATGTCATACACGATGGATCATGTCATCAAATCGTATCAGATCTTACTCAATTTTGTATTTCAATTATTTTTTATGAGAAAACATTTTATCATAAATATGTATACCGTGTAGTCTGGAATCAATCCCATATTGTATTTTTCAATACTAAATATCATTAATATATGGTCAATGCATACACATTTGATTATTCCAAGAATCCCCTTGCATCTATCAAGAGTAATCTAAATCCTTAATACTACTTCACCTAATTCCTTCATTAAGAAACACCTATTTAAATAGACCTTAAATGAAAATAAGACTGACATGTCATTACCAATAAGTAATATTTCATCAATATGTTTTACGAGGATAATGACCATATCCCGACTAAATCAATTACAAAAATATGGCTCACATTTAATATTTATTAAACCAAATTCTTTTACAGCTTTATCAAACTGATTATTCCTTGAACAAGATTCTTTATACAATCAATAAATGGATCTATGAATCTTTTATATTCTCTTCAAGTGAAGTAGAGTCGTAAGTCCTTCTAGTTGTGTTATATAGAAATATCACGATGTTTCCATTTATGGAAACATGTCTCCTTATACATGTTCCAAATTTCCTAGTCATGGTATATTTCTATATCAAGAAGAATTATAATGGATTTAAGCATAGAAACTAGAGAAAATAATTCATAATAGTCAATTCCCTATTACAGTTTAAACCCTTTATCCCCTACCCCTTTCTTTATAAGTACTTATGTTACCCTCCAAATCTATTTTTTCACTTGAATTACCATTTTCACCCAATAATATTTACATTAATTGGCTGATTGACCCGAACCCAAACATCATTTTCATAAATGGAATTGATTTCAAAATTCTTGGATTCTCACTATATTGCATCTTATGATCTCTCTACTACCTCTTTTTAGTATATAAGATCATTATTATCAACCAATAATGATTCACCATCTTTGGGGATTGGAAAACCATATCAATCTGGTTCTATTATCTATCTGGTTCTCCTACATTGTACTTGTGTTTCAGAAAAAGATTCTTCCATGGGGACCTATGAAATATGTCTGACTGAAAATTAAATTTTTATTAATAAAATCAATTTTAAGGAAAAGT
Source organism: Viscum album (assembly GCA_963277665.1). Classification (NCBI taxonomy): domain Eukaryota; kingdom Viridiplantae; phylum Streptophyta; class Magnoliopsida; order Santalales; family Viscaceae; genus Viscum; species Viscum album. The sequence continues at coordinate 1,928,163,160 of OY728142.1, read as the reverse complement.
GAGAAACCAGTCCCAATAAATCTAGAGGTGAAGCCTCATAAGAGAAGGAAAATATGTCAAAGAATAGCCTCAACCAATTGGTACATTCCTCTCTATAAAGATTCTAGTTCATAAGAGATATTGTAGCATTAGGGTCTTCACTGATAATAACTTCAAAATGAGACACCATTTTGTCCCATGTTCAAATATACTATTCTTTTATTATTTTCAGATCATTGAATCCTCTCATTAGGATAATATCATGTTTGTCAATGCAATTAGCATGCTCACTATTTACCTCCACTTGAATATGTCTTCCCATAATCTCATAATCTTCCTATGGGATGTTGACATAAATAAACTGTTCCACCATTTTCTCCTCAGAGTGTAGGATTGTTTCTTTAGTGTCCTTTTCCGTTTTGGTAAAATTTTCAGTTGCTTTACCACTCACAAGAAGAATATCATTGCTGATTCCCTAAACCGAAACTTAAGACTTCTCATGCACACCAACCATGGAAGCAGATGATATTTCTTTCTCACATGGTTTATATTTTTTACCAGATCGTGTTTCCATCAGTTCAGGTAAATTTGAGTAGTCCTTGTAGCATCTCCACTTCTTCTTCTTATGGATCTTCCCTCCTCATGAGCCTTAGATACTCCAGAATCCTCCTCAGACTCCACACCTTCTGTTGATCCTCCATCAGGATCATAGGGCAGCTCTGGTATTATCTCATCATTGTCCAAACACTCAAAATAATTATTGGTCTAAACACCATCATGGACCAATACCTTCACTACTTATTTTTTGATGACCCATGAAGTATAAACACTTTGAATTTAATTGATTTTTGGTTCGATCTCTAGCCCATCCATCCAATACACAACCTCCTTCCCTGAGAAACTTTCAACCTTAGTTTTATGAGGTCGTGAATAGGGATCATCAACCATCTTTTCCACTAATTTACCAGTGTCCTGGTCACTCAAATCCTCTTTAAGTCGATCAAAAACCCCTGACACCGAGGGTTCATCAAACTATTTTTCTGCAGGTTTACTCTAGACCACCTTACTCAAAAATTGATTCTCCTTATTAATATCACATCCCTTCCTCACATGCACTAGAACCTTCCCTTAGTGAACATCCCGTCTGCAATTGGCATCCGAGTGACCTTTTTAAAGACAAGATGATCAGAAGTCCACCCAATGGTCAAAGACCACCAACTTCTTACACTATACCTCCTCTCCATCTTCAATCTACAGAGGCTTGATCAGTGGCCTCGACCCATCAACCTCTGCACACATGCCAGGGTTGATTGGGTGGCACATAGAAGAAGTATGTGTATCAACACAAAGAAACTGACCCACTATATTTCCTAGCATACGTAAAATCACAAGATTTTGAAATGGGAGAGGTAATTGAGAAAGGCTTACCAAATCTGGAATTGAAAGGGAATCACGATTCAAGTACAGATCATAGCTCTAACGAAACAGATAGAAGACGCAACCACCACACTTCCAAGGAGCACATGTATGAGGACCTGACATTAAACCTTACTTAATATTGAATTAAATGAATAATTCACATTGAGGATCTTTTCATGTTTAGTGTTTTAGTGAATTAGGACATAACTATACATCTCAAAAGATTTACAAAGTAGACACTCTACAGAGTTTCCATTTTTATTACAAAACATGAACTCTTGAAAAAAAGAGTCATGTCTAGTTCCATGTTTAAGACTACGTGATTTTTCCGTGATCCCATCCTAGACCCTATTCCACATTATGTCCTATGAAAAACATTTCAAAAATATGGTATGAGCATAAAAATCTCAGCGAGGGATACACAAAGAAAGAAAACTGTTAGTTTTTCAAAACAACAAGTAAACCATGAATAATTTAACATAAGTAATACTTTTCACCTTTATGAAGTAGTAAATACACTTCACTAAATAAAATATCATTACTTACCCTTTTGTAACGAAAATATTACCATAAAACCCATATAAATAACACATAACATATAAAAGTAACTTGGGAAATAAACATACATAAATGGAATAACCATACGGTCGACTTCCACACATATCACTAAATGGAATATCCATACGGCCGGATTCCATACCCAATGCATTGGAGGTTATAATGTAACCACCCGTCCTAGTATTCAAGGCACCATCCATCATTTGGTTTATCACTTAACCACCCGTCAAATTTTCAAGTACCATTATAAAATCATAAGACATAAAACAAATATAAAGTAAAGAAAAAATTTCCACATTTCAATCACAATATATCACTTAAATACATTGACAAAAAAATCCATTATCAAAACCATTTTCAATACCAAAATACATAAAAGAGTATATGGTTTTTATTTTCATTTAAAAACATTACAACCTGTTGAGGAAGCCAAAGATAAAATAATACTTGCGGCGGTGAAAAAAGTCATTGTTACTGATCATGTTTAAAGAAACATTCCTTTTTATCGTTTATTAAAATTCTTCATAGAAAAATATTCCCTTTGAAAATTCAAGGGTGTTTATATAGCGTATAAAATAAAGTCGTGTATTAAAACAAAATATGCTTCAATGAAAGGAGATTGAGACGAAGTCCCTTACCTCGTGTCCAAATAGACCTGTTCGTTCTTTAATATCCTAAATAATATATTAGAGCTAATTTCTACTAGCTTAAGAACCTTTTTAGAGTTTATTATTCCTTTTATATCTCTTAATACCATGTTATAAACATTATTTAATCATTTAAGTTAATAATGTTCGTTTTGTCGATATTTGGTACTTGAGTCAAAAATGGACTTGTTATAATTACATGTTGTCCATGTGGTAAAAGGTTCATTATATACAGAATGATATTCTTGATTTGGATATCTTATATATCAAATAAATCCAGCATATATGTGTTTTTATAATAGTACATAACATTTAGAGGTAAGAAATGAAATGCACCGTTCGTGGAGATGGTAAGCCGTACGTACACATGGACGCTACTTTCATTTCTATTTCTTTTTTTAATGGAATTGAAACATAATGATACATAGGTATATACTAATTCCAGTACAATATCATATATAATATCATTAACTTCATCCTTTATATATCCCACATATGGAATTAACGAATCACATCACTTTGAGGGGGCGGTAGTCCGCACTTCCTCAAATGAGAATATCGTATTTACCCACTATGGAAACCATTAAGGAATGATATAAATGGAAAATACAAAAGCATAAAGAAAACATAAAAATAATATATATCATATATAAATATAGATCCATCATAATGGCCACCATGAGAGGTGGTAAGAGGTAATTGAACAATCATCATTTCGTGAGGCGTTAGTTTTCCATCCACAGAAACATTATGTTATTCATCCATTAGATGAATGTGTGTATAAGTGTAGTTCGAATACATATCATAAAAACATCCTAGTATATTTAGGATACTGGTGTTGTTAAACAAGAAAGGAATAAAAAGAGTTCAGGGGTTGGAGAAGTAAAATAAAAGAAAACAATTTAAGAGAAACTGTTACCTTTAATTTGGGTAACTCCCTTTGGTTTTATCCAAAGGACTGCTTGAAGTGCCTTATGATTAAAATAATGCTTCTAGGAGGGGATAGGGATGTTGGGAGCTTAATTGGGTAGAGTTGGGACGAGCCAAATGGCTTGAGAGGTGTTAGGAACTAGTTATAAGTGGTCTCATTTTATAAGGGAGAGGAGGGGCTCTTTAGGAAAGTGTGAAAACATTATTTCTTTTATAAACATATCTTCAGTTTCAAAAGGTCCAAAAATAATTAGTGACAAATATAAGATGACTAATGGTCGAAATAAAATCATCCAATCATAATTGGACATGTTTTGGATAATATTTTAATCATTATAATCTTATTTATTTAAATCATTTATTAATGATGTAAATATATCATCCTTATTGTGTCAGAAATAATTTAATTTATATGATGTCTAAAAATTATAAAAAAGTACCATGATGTAGGAAATATTTTTATATTAATAAATGAATATTTATATTCGAAAAGATAGTTTATATAACAACTTCTAAAAATTAATTTACTAAAAGATATTTGCTTTGGTCATTTTTGCCTTTACTTAAAGTTAATTAATCTAAATTGCCATAATCATTCCCAAGTGGCTCAATGGGGTCCCGAAATCGACCCAAAGATGCCCACAGTCATAAATGACTCAACCAATAAGTGTTGGAGAAGTGGTAATGTAATTTGTAATTATTATAATATTATTTTTACCTTGAATTACCTTATTTACCTTTAACCGCGCTAAATAAAAGTCAAATGTTACTATTCACCAAAAATTATTTTCATCTTATTGAACCAAATTTTACTTCTTGATAACAACCATGTATGTCGGATTTTCAATATTCAATTCACAGAAGTGGTAAAATTTCATTTAAATGAAAAAGTCAGTTTTTTAACTACCACTAAGTGATTTCACTATTTATCAAAAATTGATGTTTTTCTGAAAAATACCAAAACTTCAGCCTAAGATATATTTGATATTACTATTTCAAATATGATTTCTATTTTTACAAATTCAAAACATAGATGTGTTATTAATTAAATTTAAAATTAATTCTCATTATCAAAACAAATAGCGTGTTTTTAAAAAATAATAACTATCAAAAGATTGATACTTGTTTATGTCCAATTTCAAAGTGAAATTAATTACAATGACAAAAATTGGATTAAATGGTAAAAATATATTTAAATTTAAATTTAAAACCAATTAAAAAGATAATCTAACCATATAAATAAATTATATTCAAAGGCACATTTGAATTAAAATATAATAGTTTTCACTATTCATTAAAAATGAACTTCATCAGAAAAATATCAAAAAATTACCCAAAGTAAAATTTCATGTAACCAATATAAAGAAGGATATTATTTCATCAATTAAAATGTATTAATGTGAAAAAAAATATATCTAAAGAGGGTTTTCCATTAAAAGGCGGTAAATTGACCTATTAATGTAAATTATGCAATAAATTAGATTCATCCACATTTTAAGCGTATAAATTTTATTGGATAAATGTAAATACATTTAAAAAACATGTATAATCATATTGTAGTTAGTTTTCTTCATTCTCTCCAATACAATTTCTATGATTTAACTACCATTTAAAATTATAATATTATTTTATTAGTGTGCAACGTAAGATTTCAAAGAAACTCGTTGTTGAGTATCATGTACGCTATCGAACATAGAAACCTTTTTAAAGTGAAATTAATATTTAATTCAAAAATGTTAATAAATATTAAAATCTATAATTCTTAATTTACTTGGGATGTTACATTCTTCCGCCATTCTGGACATTGCATCCTCGAAATTTTTATTCACTTATCAAAATATGTGGGGGTATTTATCCCTCATATCATTTTCAGATACCCACGATGCCTTTTCAATCATATGGTTTTTCCACAAAACATTTACCTAGTTAATTCCCTTCTTTCACAACACTTACTCACTACGGTCAAGAATCTGGACTGGTTGTTCTTCATAAGAGAGATTCTCTTCCAACTGAACTACCACTGGGCTCAAAAAAATGAGATGGATCTGGCATATACTTTCTCAACATCAAAACATGAAAAACATTGTGTACCTGGGATAAACATGGAGGTAAATCCACTCTGTACACAACAGATCCAACTTTATCTAGAATTTCATAATGTCCAATGAACCTCGGACTCAACTTTCCCTTCTTACCAAAACGCATCACACTTTTCCATGGAGAAACTTTGAGAAAGACATGATCACCTACCTCAATAGAAAGATCCTTCCTCCGGTTATCTGCATAACTTTTCTATCTTCTCTAAGCTGTTCTCAGGTGTTTCTGAACCAATTGAACTTTTTCTACCATCTCTTCTACCAATTCTGGTCCCATCATATTCCTTTCACCTACTTCATCCCAAAAATATGGAGTTCAACAACACTTTCCTTATAATGCCTCAAATGGAGCCATCTATATACTAGAATGAAAACTGTTATTATATGAAAATTCAACCAAAGAAGGATGTTGGTCCTAACTTCCCTGGTAATTCATCGAGCAAGCAAGTAACATATCCTCCAATATATGAATTGTTCATTCTAATTTCCCATATGATTGAGGGTGAAATGTTGTACTAAAATTTAATTCATTACCAAATGACTTCTGAAGGCCTTTCCAAAAGTTTGATGTAATCCTGGGATCACGATCAAATACAATGGAGAGGGGAACTCCATGCAACCTAACTATCTCTTTAACATACAATCGAGAAAGTTGATCTAGAGACAATGTATCTCGAATAGGAAGGAAATGAGTAGATTTAGTCAATAGATCAACTATAAACCATATTACAATATTACCTAGAGATGTCTTTGGTAATCCAACAATGATGTCCATGGATATATTTTCCCATTTACACTCTGGAACTGATAGTGGCTAAATCATCCCTTTCGGTAACTCCTGCTCTGCTTTAACCTACTGACAAGTAAAGCACTTCATAGTAAAATCAGAAATATCTCTTTTCAATCCATCCCACCAGTAATACTCATGAAGATCTTTGTACATGTTAGTACTGCCAGGATGAGCTGAAAACGGGGAACTATGAGCTTCACATAATAACTCATTCTTCAATTTTGAATCACAAGGTACACCTAATCTCTTTCCAAATCTCAAAACACAATCATTATCAATGTTAAATTCAGGAAACTTACCCTTCTGAACCAACACTACCTTTTTCTGCAACTCATTATCTTCTTTCTATGCTTGCTTTATTTTGTCTGATAGATATGATCTCAGCGAAACCTGATACAAAACAAAAGAATTTTCTGCACCAACAACTTGTATTCCAAAGTTCATGAAATCAAAAACCAAAGGATCTTGTTCCAAATGTAGCATGGTTAATGAAGCATTACATTTTCGACTCAAATCATCAGCCACTTTATTTGATTTTCCCGAATGGTAATGGATCGTACAATCATAATCCTTGATTAATTCCAGCCATCGACTCTGTATCATGTTCAATTCTTTCTGAGTAAATATATACATTAAACTTTTGTGGTCAGTATATATTTCACATTTTACTCCATACAAATGATGACTCCATATTTTTAAAGAAAAAACAACAACAACTAATTCCAAATCATGTGTAGTGTAATTTAACTCATGTGGTTTCAACAGACGTGAAGCATAAGCAATTACCTGATCATTCTGCATTAGGACACAACCAAGTCCTTTCAACGAAGCATCACTATAGATAACAAACTCACCATTTATGGATGGCAGTGCCAAAACTGGAGTATTCACCAATATGCTTTTAAATTAATGAAAATAATCATCACATTCTTTTGTCCAAATAAACATAACACCTTTCCGAGTTAACTCAGTCATTGGACTAGATAAACATGTAATATTTTCAACTAACCTTCAGTAATAACCCTCCAAACCAAGAAAACTACGAATCTAGATTATATTTGTTTGTCTTGGCCATTCTTCAACAACTTTTGTTTTTTCAGGATCAACAGTTATGCCATTTTTTGAAACAATGTGACCAAGGAAAGAAATTTGTTACAACCAAAACTCACACTTTTTGAATTTCCCAAATAGTTTCTTTTCTTTTAATTATTGAAAGATAACCCTTAAATGACTTAAAAGTTCCTCTTTACTTTTGGAATAAACCTAAATATCATTGATGAACACAACCACAATCTTATCCAAGAACTCACAGAAAATTATATTTCTAAGATCCATGAATACAACAGGTTCATTGGTTAACCCAAAAGGCATAACAACAAATTCATAATGGCCATATCTAGTACGAAACGCGGTCTTCCGAATGTCTTCTTCCTTTACTTTAAACTGATCGTACCCTGACCTCAAGTCAATCTTCTAAAAATACTGAGCTCCCTGGATCTAATCAAACAAATCCTCAATATGAGGCAAAGGATAATTGTTCTTAATAGTAATGTTATTCAATGCTCTATAATCAATGAAATTTCTCATTGAACAATCATTCTTTTTAACAATCCAGATAAGATCACCCCATAATGATATGCTAGGTCGAATGAAACCTTAATCTAATAACTCCTAAAATTGCTTCTTTAACTCTAAAAGTTCTATTTGATCCATTTGATAATGGGGTTTTGAAATTGTATTAGCATCAGAAACTAAGTCAATAGTAAATTAAAATTCTTGATAAGGTATTATAGCAGGAAAATCATTAGGAAAAACATCAAGGTACTCATTTACCTCTGGCACATCATTAATCTAAAAAATCCCTTTTATTAACAATATGTGCAAGGTAACACTCATTTAAATCTTTTACAAATTTTTCATCTTCCTGGTATGTTATCAAAAACAAGGGTTCATTCTTGTACACAAACTGAAAATATTTCTGAGAATAAACCTCTTTAGCACTCCAATAAATCTTAGCATGATAAACAGAAATCCAATACATGATAAAAATAACATCAAACTCCACTAGAGGAAAAACAATAAGGTTTGCAGGTAGATTCTTTCCACACAAAAGGACATGAATGTTCTTCTGTTTTATTTTTGTCTCAACATTTCACCAGGTGTTTTTTACCGTATGTTTTGTATTCATATCTTGAGATGGAATTCCCAATTTACTAGAAAAATTTTTAGAAATGAAAGAGTGTGTAGACCCTGAATCAAACCACACATTAGAAAAATATGAACAAACAAATAGTGTACCTGATACTACTTCATTTGATGGCCCAACATCTTCTGAAGTAATTGCAAAGGATTTCACCACCCCTTTATGATTGTAGTATGGATGCTTTCCATCAGTTGAGTTCTTCTTTGGACACTAATTTTCATAGTGACCCATTTAATTACACTTAAAACATATTACCAATGGTGTTTCATTGTCTTCTTGATCATCTTCCTTACAGTTACGAGCAATATGACCAGACTTACCACACTGGAAGCACTTTACAGACTTTGATAAACATTCTCTGGGATTATTTTTACCACAATTATGAAAAGATGGATATTTAGTTATCTTACCTCCATGATTCTTTGATGAATTCTTCCCCTTTTCTTGCCAACTGGACCTCTTATTCTGTTGTTTTTCAAAGAAAACCTGATCATATGCAAACTCCATTTCCACCTTCTCTACACATCGAACAAGTTTTTCATAACTTTTGAACTCACGAGAGGCTAATGATCTTCGATATCGTGGCTTCAATCCTGAGTAAAATCTATTTATCTTACTATCAGGATCTTGGATGAAATTTGGTGCATACCTTGCCATTCGAGTGAACTTTTCTTCATAAGCATCCACTGATTCATCATCCTACCTCAATTCTTGGAATTGTTTTTCCATCCTGAGACAAAACACTTTAGGAAAATATTTTCATGAAACATACCTTTGAATTCATCCCAATCAAGAGCATCAATCTCCTCACTATCCCTGATAATTTTCCCCATCGACCACCACTGATCAGCTTCAACTTCAAAGTGGTGAATAGAAAGACTAACATTTTGATGTTCTAAAAAATCCATGACATCGAAAATCTTTTCCAGTGCTTTAATACAGCCTTCTGCTAGCATAGGGTCAGGTGATCCTCTAAATGATGGGGGATGTTGCCTCATGAAATGCTACACTACTGACATGTTCCTCTACGGTTGATCTGGATGATCTCGTGCATGGATACCACCAACATTTATATCCTGAGTCAACTATTCCATAAATACAACAAACTGTTCAGTTGCAATTCTAACCATATCAGGTTGCTGATTTGGAAGGATGTCTTCCTCTTGATGTCATCCCAACATAGCTGCCCTATTTCCTCTGTGGAAAAACATTTTGAACACAAAAATATCTTATGCGAAGCAACATGGTAATTTTTAACTGCTATATCATTTCAATATTAACATAAATTACTTTATGGATATTAATTTAACAATACCCTAACTCCTAAAGTTTTCTAAACTGACCTCAAATACCAACTATAATGTCCTGACCTTAAACCTTACTTAATATTGAGTTAAATGAATAATTCTCATTGATGATCTTTTCAGGTTTAGAGTTTTAGAGAATTAGGATATAACCACTACATCTCAAAAGATTTACAAAGTAGACACTTCTACACATTTTCCATTTTTTTTATAAAACCTGAACTCTTTGAAAAAAGAGTCATTTATAGTTCCATGTTTAAGATAGCATGAAATTTCCTTGATCCTATCCTTGACCCTATTCCACATTATGTGTAACAACCCGAGATTTTATGAAAAATATTCTTTTTAATTTCACTAATGTCTTGTGTTGTACGCTACACCAAAAGGAGCTTGCACAACACGCATCCTTGATTTTCCTTGAATTACACGCAATCATGACCTTCCTCGATAGCGCGTGTAGTACGCAATAACGAGTTTCACTAAACAACAATATGCTATTAAAATATTATTAAAACTAGCCGTTATGAATAGTAATAAAAACCTTTTGAAATTTTGTAATTTTATTTTTCAAAATGGAATCCATTTTTGGATTTGTAATATCGAAATTAGCTTAGGGTGAAATTTTGGTGATTTTCAGATAACTTTTATATTTTGATGAATAGTAAAAATTACTAAATTTTAATTAAAAACAACTTTTTCAATCGAAATAATTAATAGTGATAAATTATTAATTTGAGTGGTTTTAAAGTATATTTAGAATATATTTTTACAATTTAATACAATGTTGGTCATTGGATGTAATTTCACATTTAAACCAGACATAAACAAATGTCAATCTTTTGATAGTTATTGTCTCTTAAGAACACGCTATTTGTTTTGACGACGGGAATTAATTTTTAAATTAATTAATCCAACTGTTATGTTTCGGATTTGGTAAAATAGAAATCATTTTTGAGTTCATAATATCAAATATAGCTTAGGCCTAATTTTTGGTATTTTTCTGAAAACTTTCAATTTTTGATGAATAGTGAAACCACTAAGTGGTAGTTAAAAAAACTGAATTTTTCATAAAACTTAATTTTACCGCTTCTGCGAGTGGAATTTCAAAAATCCAAGAGACACGGTTGATGTCAGTAAGTAAAATTTGGTTCAATGAGATGAAAATAATTTTTGGTGAATAGTAACTTTTTACTTTTATTTACCACGGTTAAAAGTCAATAGGGTAATTAAGGGTAGAAATGATATTATTATTACCCTAAAACATGTCCTAATTCTATTGGACAAGTGTAATTCGACCAAAAACAAACTTTGGAATAAAATATGACCATTTAGGCCCACTTGGATTAGATTAGGACATTTATTATTAATTTATTTAAAGAAGGGTTAAAAGAGTTAAAATCAAACTTTATTTACTAAAACATTTTTAATATAGGGTTATACATAAGATAAATTAGATTGTAAATATTAATTAGAAATCTAAAATGATTTCCTACATAAAGTTATTTTATTTGTAATTTTTATACATCAAATAATTTAATTTATTTATGACACAAAGATGATGCAGTAATTATCTTATTAATGAAATATTGACATAATTGATGTTATAAATACCAAATTAAATGTAATTTAAGACTTTTTATGAATTAAACTAATTTTATAGGTTAATATAACATGTTAGTATTGATTTAATTAACTTTTTTCGAACTTATCATTCTGTTATGATTTTCACAAAAATCAATTACTAAATAGTGTCAAAATTGACATAAAATAGTTTTTAAAACAAATATTATATTATTAATTGTTATTTTATTCCTAAAAATCTAAGGATCGGCCAAATGACATAGATAAGGTTATATATATTAATAATAAACAATTTGGGGTTCGTTTGGCTTCTTATAGTAAGTTTATTAACCTTATAGTATAAGAACACAAGAAGACACGGTAAAAGTAAAATTATTTAACTTAATGTTAAATCTAAATGATAAGGTTAAAATAGGAACCTAAACTTGTCTAAATTCTATTTTATGAGAGGATTTCGACCCATACCCACCTTAGCATCGAAATAAATCAATTTGGAGCTATTTAAAACCGAACTTGACTTTATAATAAAATAATATTTTTAGTTATTCCAAAGGTGCCCCTCTCCTCCCTTATAAAAGGGCACCTCCTCCCTCTCTTCCTCACACAACATTGAGCCTTCAAGCTCGTCCAAACCCTGTCAAAATCTCCTCTCCACTTCCCTAGCAACATCATAGAGGTTCTGGTCTTCCTCAAAGACCAATTTTGGTACCCTAAGAGGAGGTCTCAAAGAGGCGCTTCAAAGAAGAGGTAATTTCCGTTACCAATTCTTTCACCTTTATTTCTTCTTCCACTTCTTATTCTAAGGTTGTTTCATTATGAAGTAATAACATCAGTATCACTCATATACTTATATTTTATTATAAATATGAAACAACTCTAATTAACCTTCTATCCATCCTACAGAAAAAGGAAATCACCGCGCGTGCGTACGTACAGAATACCGTCTCCACGCCATGGTGTAATCTGATTTTCCACCAACACCTTACATGGATGGGTATTATGGTGTAAAAATAACTATACATAGTTATTATAACATAATAATGATTCTGATATATTGTATCATCCACTCCAATTCAATTCAATAATTATGGAAATGATATCATCGCTCATGCGTACGTACGGACTACCGTCTCCACGACGCGATGAGATTAATTCTCCATGTTAACCATCTAAGAATGATTATAAAGTATATATAAGAAATAATAATGAAATATATGACATTATAAAGCTACTGTATTTATGTGTATATATATTCATGTCATCTACTTAATTCCATTCAACTGAATAAGGAAACGAAAACATCGTTCATGCGTACGAACGATCTACCGTCTCCATGAACGGTGTATTTCTTTCCATTTACTGATTTATTATATATATGTATATTCTGAATATATATATATAAATCATGTTTCATATTCTGGAATTAAGTAATCATGATCTAAGTAATCATATGAATAATTACAAGTCAAAACACGGACGACAAATGAAACAATTTTACCCAAAACGCTCTTTAACATGGAATTTACAAAAGAACGGGTAATATAAAGTCATAAGTGAACCATATATGATATCATAACAATGAATATGATTCTGGAATAAGTCAATAACATTATTTAAATCATTATACTAGAGGTTCAGACACTTACAAAGCAAGTCGGACCTAAGGTAAGGGAAATATCACAATCTCATTTTTATCTGAGATTGTTTATACTTTGATATTTACTGGGGTGTATTTTATCATCCACATCCATGGTTACTCAATATGTAATATTATTTCCATCCACCTACAATTGTTTAAAACCAATTTTACCCTTCGGTGAGTTTTTAGTAAAAGATATGAAAGGAATCTTTTTTCGTTTTTCGTACGAGGTACTTTTTGACTTTTCCGACAAAAGTACGAGAAGAATGTTTTTTTAACTTATACGGCATGAATGGATTTTTAAAACATTATTTCAAAAAAGCTTCCTTTACAAGTTTTCAATTTTATAAACTTATTTTAGTTTAAAATTGTAAGACATGTTAATAAAGGAAAATGTTTTTTAAGTAGAAAGGATATTTTCCTCAAGAATGGAGTTCAAGTGTTTTATCAAAATTATTTTCCATCTAAGATAATAAAGGGTTCTGTTTCTATCCCTATTATTACATGGATTTGATTATGTTGTGATGGAAATATTTTTATGAATTCCTTTATCTTATATGAATTGTTTTATGATGTCATGTTGTTTAAGAATCACATTTTTATTACATGGGTTATGCTATGATGTATGGTTTATGATTTTGTGGCACACATAGGAATGGTATCATTATGAGACGGGTGGGACCTATATCTCCCTCCAATGCATTGGGTAAATATTTTATATCTCATGAGATAGACATGGCTGGAACGGTAGGTTATACCGGTTCAGTGAAACAAGACTAAAATGAGGGTGACTCGGTTCAGAAAGGGACTTTGTCCACTAGGATTGTCTTGGCAATGAGTCTTGACTAATAAGAAATGATTCTCTATTATTATGTGTGTATGCCACAAAGATTCATGTTTTAAGTTATGATTATTGTGATTACATTTCACTTCCATGATTTATCCCATGTTATGAAATTATGATCTCTTTTGCAGGTTAAGATTTCCAAAAGTTATGTTCTTGTGTATACGATGTGATTGATATTTCTTTTGTTTACCCTTACTGAGCATTTGAGCTCACCCTTTTATGTTTACTTTTCCCCAGGATATAAAGAAAGGTTTTAGGTATAAAAAAATGAGGAAGATCTTTATGGGAGATGTTGAAGATATTTCACCAGGATTAGAAGATTATATTCTGAGTTTCCAAAGACACTAAACAATTACGATCCTTGTGTGTGTGTTTTTGTTATGTACTAAGTATTCTGCAAATGTAATGTAATGTCAATGTACGTCAAGCTTTGGGTCTCTACATTATGTCCTGTGAAATTTTTTTAAAAAACATGGGATAAGCATAAAAAGCTCAGTATGGGATACACAAAGAAGGAAAACTGTTAGATTTTCAAAACAACAAGTCAAATATGAATTAATTATCATAAGTAATACTTTTCACCTTTATGAAGTAGTAAATACTCTTCACTGAATAAAATATCCTTACTTACCCTTTTGTAACGAAAATATTACCATAAAACCCATATAAAGAACACATAACATATAAAGGTAAATTGTGACATAAACATACATAAATGGAATAACCTTACGGTCGACTTCCACACATATCACTAAATGGAATATCCATACGGATGACTTCCATACCCAATACATTAGAGGTTATAAAGTAACCACTCGTCCTGATATTCACGGCACCACCCATCATTTGGTTTATCACGTAACCACTCGTCAAATATCCAAGTACCATTATAAAATAAAAAGACATAAAACAAATATAAATGAAAGAAAACATTTCGACATTTCAATCAAAATATATCACTTAAATACATTGACATAAAAAATCCATTATCAAATCCCTTTTCAATACCAAAATAAATAAAATATAATATGGTATATATTTTTTTAAAAAAACATTACAGCTTGTTGAGGAAGCTGAAGATCAAATAATACTCGCGACGGCAAAAAAGGTCATTGTCACTGCCCATGTTAGAATATACATTCTTTTTTGTCGATTAGTAAAATGCTTCGTAGAAAAATATTCCCTTTGAAAAGTCAAGGGTGTTTATACATCTTATAAAATAAAGTCGTGTATTAAAAAAAATATGCCTCAATGAAAGGATATTGAGACGAAGTGCCTTAACTCATGTCCAACTTGACCCGTTCATTCTTTAATATCCTGAATAAAAAACTAATGTTAATTTCTACTTGACTAAGAACCTTTTCAAGTTTATTATTCCTTTTATATCACTTATTACCATATTATAAACATTATGTAATCATTTATGTTTATAATATTCATTTTGTCGATATTTGGTACTTGGGTCAAAATGGAATTATTATAATTACATGTTGTTCATGTGGTCAAAGGTTCATTATATCCAGAATGATATGAAAGATTTGGATATCTTATATATCATATATATCCAGAATATACATGTTGTTATAATAGTACATAACATTCCGATGTAAGAAATGAAATGCATTATTCATGAGGACAGTAAGCCGTACGTATGCATGAATGCTACTTTCATTTATATTTCTTATTTTAATGGAATTAAAAAATAATGTTACATAGGTATATTATAATTCTAGTATAATATCATATATAATATCATTAACTCCATCCTTTATACATCCCACATAAGGCATTAATAAATCACATCACTTTGAGGGGGCGGTAGTCCGCACTTTCCTCAAATGATATTATCATATTTACCCACTATGGAAACCATAAAGGTGTGATATAAATGGAAAATACAGAATCATAAAGAAAACATAAACATAATATATATAATATATAAATATAGTTCCATCATAATGGCCACCATGAGAGGCGGTAAAAGGTAATTGAACATTCATTGTTTTGTGAGGCGTTATTTTTCCGTCCACAGAAACATTATGTTCTTCATCCATTATATGGAGGTGTGTGTAACTATAGTTAGAATACTTATCATAACAACATCCTAGTATATTTAGGATACTGGTGTTGTTACAAAAGACAGGAATAAAAATAGTTTAGGGGTTGGAGAAGTAAAATAAAAAAACAATTTAAGAGAAACCGTTACCTTTAATTTGGGTAACTTCCTTTGGTTTAATCTAAATGACTTCTTGAAGTGCCTTATTCTTAAAGTAAGGCTTCTAGGAGGAGGATAGGGATTTAGGGAGATTAATTGGGAAGAGTTTGGATGAGCCAAATGGCTTGAGATGTGTGATGAATTGGTTAAAAGTGGTCTCCTTTTATAAGGGAGAGGATGAGCTCTTTAGGAAAGTGTGAAAACATTATTTTATTTTATACATAACTTCGGTTCAAAAATGTCCAAAATTCATTATTGTAAACTATAATATGACTAATGGTTGAATTAAAATCATCTAATCAGAATTGGACATGTTTTAGATAATATTTTAATCATTATAATCCTCTTTATTTAAATCATTTATTAATGAGGTAAATACTGCATCATTATTGTGTCATAAATAATTTAATTTATTTGATGTCTAAAAATTAAAAAACATTTACGATGACATAGTAAGTATTTTTATCTTTCTAATGAATCTTTATAGTCAAAACGATAATTTATATAACCCCTTATATTACTAAAAGATTTTTTCTTTTGTCATTTTTGCCTTTACTTTAAGTTAATTAATCTAAACTGTCATTATCACTACCAAGTGGATCAATGTGGTCCCAAAATCGACCCAAATATGCCCATGGTCGTAAATGAATCATCCAATATTATTTGGACAAGTGTTAAGGTAATTTGGAATTATTATAATGTTCTTTTTACGTTGAATTACCTTATTTACCTTTAACCGCGGTAAATAATAGTCCAAAGTTACTATTCAGAAAAAATTATTTGCATCTTATTGAACCAAAATTTATTTTTTATAAAAACATTTTATGTTGGATTTTAGATATTAAATTCATAGAAGTGGTAAAATTTCATTTAAATGAAAAAGTCAGTTTTTTTAACTACCACTAAGTGGTTTCAGTATTCATAAAAAATTGAAGTTTTTCAGAAAAATACCAAAAATTCAGCCTAGGCTATGTTTGATATTCCGAATTCAAAAAATATGTCTATTTTTCCAAATTCTAAACATAGAATTGGAATTAAATAATTTTAAATTTAATTCCCATTATCAAGACAAATAGCTTGTTTTTAAGAAACAATAACTATCAAAAGATTGATAATTATTTATGTCCAATTTCAAAGTGAAATTAATTCCAATGACCAAAATTGGATTAAATGGTAAAAATATATTTTAAATTAAATTTAAAACCAATTAAAATTATAATATAACCATATAAATAAATTATATTAAAAGGCACTATTGAATTAAAATAAAATATTTTTCACTATTTATTAAAAAATGAACTTTATCAGAAAAATACCAAAAAATTACCCAAAGTAAAATTTGATGTCTCCATTATAAATAAGGATTTTATTTGGTCAATTAAAAGTTATTAAAGTGACCAAAACTATATTTAAATAGTATTTTCCATTAAAAGGTGGTAAATCGACCTTTTAATGTAAATTATGCATAAAATTAGATTCATTCAAATTTTAGGCATATAACTTTTATTGGATAAATGTAAATACATTTAACAAAACTGTATAATCATATTCTAGTTAGTTTTGTTCATTCTCTCTAATACAACGGCTAGAAGTTAACTACTATGTAAAATAATAATATTATATTATTAGTGAGAAACGCAAGATTTCAAAGAATCCCGTTGTTGCATATCGGGTATGCTATCAAACATAGAAACTTTTTTAAAATGAAATTAATATTTAATTCAAAAATATTAATAAATATGAAAATCTATCATTATTTATTTACCTGGGATGTAACAACAAGACAGAGCACAAACAAAATCTTCGGACGAAGAACATCGCACCATCAAATGCCTTTTATCTAACAGACTGACAACCGTTCATTCTTGACATCACCAATATTCGAAGAAAAAAATGTCGAAGTTTATTCCATCTATATAACTTGAGAATTTTTTTCCACATTAGTATGAATAAGATTTAGTGTGTATACAACAGTTTATAATGTATATCCCTAAAAGGATAATATAATATTTTCATTTATCATCATCGAACTTACCATGTATAACATAATATGGTTCCTCATATCACTAAATCCATTTAAAATTTATGTGTGTAGCATTGTGAGTTGATATGGAATCCCAATATCCCATAGAAAATAGATAAACTCTTGGTTAATATATTCATCACCTCGATCTGATGCACAATAATTTATATTCTTTTCAAGTTGTTTTTCTAGATCATTGTAAATTATTTTAATTTCTCAAAGGACATGGACTTATACCTCATTATCTAGACATATCCATATATAAAAATTTCATCATTAAATGTTTCAATTTAATAATACAAACCTATATATTTTACAAGAAATGGGTTACACACATCAGTGTGTATGGGTCCTTGAAATTTTATGCCCCTTTAATTATGTCCATCAAATGGTTGTTTGGTCATTCTACCCTTTAAACAATACACACATATTTAATGTAGTTTTAGATCAAAAGTGTTTAAATAACCATCTTGACAATGTGTTTTCAAACACTTTTCATCTATATAACGAATACTGTGTTGTCATAGCTGGGTGTTATATGAGTAATGTTTACCAGATTCGTTAACAATTACCAATACTTATATTTTTTAATTAGATTCATAAAACCCATTATTTAAATATTCCATACCGTAACATGTGTTGTGTTTATAAAATAAAAACTTTTATTTTCAATCATTAAAAAAAATATTTTGTATATATGTTGGATATTGAAATTATGTAATTGGTAAAAGTTGGTACACAATAAAAATCCCTTAAAACATATATCAATCATATTAGAAATGAAATTTCCTATTGTGCGCTGCTAAGAATAGTTGTCTATGCACTATTTTAAGATCATAAATGTATCCATAATCTAGAAATATTTTAGGATATAATGGGTTCCTACATTTGGATATTCATATAAGCACCAAAAGTGTATCTAATACATAATTCATAAATATTAAAAAAATAATCTTGATAATGAATGAATCTTTAAATTCCCCTTTCTTTCATGTGTAATTCCTTTTCTTGTGGCCTTTAATTCCACATGGAAAACTTACCTCTTCCTTTTCTATTATATACTTCTAGATCTTTCTATAGTCAGAAGGATGATTCTTAGGATATTTAGGATTGTTATGAGTCTCAGGTAGATTTTCCATGTTCTTCATTTTTTATACAATGTAAGGAATACGAATTTTTCATGCCCTTTTTCCTTGTCCACAAGGTGAATCAGAGCAATATGTTCTAAAAGTATATTCTCATTGTTTATCATGTTATAATAACAATAAAACTAGAGGAATAGGGGAGTGGGGAAAGTATGAGATATTTTCACAACACATCAAGTAATTTATACCCTAATATGTCTAATAATTCAATGTATCCAACAAGATTGTCTACATGAAGCACACTTAGTGATGACTCAATAATATTCGTTTTAAAAAGAGCATTAGATATTTCATATCTCACTTTTCTCACATTCTCTTGATAATGATATCAAAGGTGATACATCATGATATGCACATCCATGTACTAATGTTTCTTTAAAATCTCTTGGGTCATGGATTACAACATGAAACATTGAATATAAGTGGAATTTTTAATTTTTTCTTATAGAGAGAAAAATATTCCTCACTATTCTATTTATAATTATCTTCAGAAATAGGTCCTTCCAATACATAAAATTTCCTTTACTAACACAGGGAAATGGGTAGTTTCTATTACCACCCTTTGAAATTTTTGCTGGTGAGAATGTTATCCTTATTAGGTATAGATCAAATTGATTTATTTGAAGTCGTGTTTATTATCATTTCAACAAATAAGTTGAGAATAATTTTAGTACATTATCTAATAAATTCTAGATAAATAAATATTATATTATATTCATTAGTATTCCAATATTTTATTTAAACCTAATATACCTTACCATTAGATTTAAAATATCAAATTTCTTGGGGTTTTTTGTATAATATATTCATATCCCCCCTTTCATCACCCCAACTTTGGCTGGACATAAAATATGAAGGGTTTCATACAGTCATTCCAAATGCCAACTACCATAACTCATAGTTTATTAATATGTTGAGTGGAATCCCCATTCCTGAAATCCCTAAATGGTATTTTTAGAGCCTTTTAATCTTATTTATACTAATACTACTTTGGAAGTAAAAAATTTAAGTAAACTAGGTTATGTTAATACAAAAATTCAAGTTTTAATACCTTGATAATTGAACAAACCGTGAATTTGTAAAGTTAATCACTTTAGACAATTGTTTGATTTTAACATAAATAATGGATTAATATAATGAATTAGTTTGTATAATTGGTTGATTTTTAGTACTTATTCAGAAATTACACATTTTTGTCTTTATTATATAATTTTTAATATTAAATGGAGATATACAAGTTATTAACCATGTATTTGATAATGTTTTCACATAATCCAATTTAATTTTTTTTCTATATTACATGCTCATTAATTTATTTATTCATGTCATAATGACTAAACATCAATAATTATATTTAAGATTCAATTTATCAAAATAAAATAATAATGTGATGTGATTGTTAGATTTTACGAAATGTTAGTTTATCTAGAAGATGATAAAAAACTATTGACCTAGGGGAAAAACACCAAGAACCCTAAAATGGTTCATGATGAAGCTCTCCACCTATCCACCTATGTATCTATCTTGAATTTATTTCTCGTTGTATTCAAGCATGAATTACGTCCACTAGCTTGGGATCTCCATCCACTACGTATTCTTTTACTAACACATAGGTGAGCAGAACCAAAGGACTTTTCAATGAGTTTACATAAAAGAAACTATATTCTTATATACCCCAATATAATGAGATGAGAGATGAAACATAAGCAATTAATTAAATTTAAGAATAATTTAAATGAGAGGAAACACATACATTGGTCTAGTTTGTGAACATGATCAAATAGATACCTACAACTAATTTATAAGTAAATAAAATATTATTCAATTATAATCATATTTATATATGAAGAATCTATCTTCAATCAATAAATTGTCTTCTTTAATGAATCAATTTTTCTATCTAAATTCTCAGCTAAATTTTCTAGAGATTATCATACATTATAATATTATAAAAAAATAAGTCAATATATTCATAATTAACTGTGTATAAAAAATTTACCTTGGAGGTAACATGGTGAGTACCTATCTAAACTACCCAACACATACTATATTTTTATATTTTTTATTCAAACAACAATTTTCATAAAAAAAAATCAAATTTAATTTCATGGAATTTAATAAAAAATTAATGAAAACATGAAACTCATGGTACATATATAGCTTGTTTTAATTTAATGGACATATAGTAGTGATTGTATTATGAATTATACATGATATACATTTTTGAAAATTATACATAAATTGAGTATGAAGTTATTATAAATATAAAGCTATTACAAGGAATGTGCTATAAATTTTGAGACCACTGGGAACACATTTTTATGTGCTTTAATTATAATAATATATATATATATATATATATATATATAATTTTATGTAATTTTGTAATATTCACAGAATGTACAATCTAGCTACATAGTGTATATATTTATCCCCATCTACCCATCACACACAACTTGGGACTCAGTGTGTCATCATTCCATGAAAATAATATATTAACAGGAATTTACATGGGATATATGATGTGTAGTATGTGAGTTGAAATGTCAACATTCATGTAATATATGTAGGAGAATACATGGATTTCTTTAACAAATGGACTAAGTGTAATGTATGGGTATTACACGTTGTGTAGTCCGGCTGGTGATGCACTGACCTGGCCTTGTTTTGGTGTGTATAAATACACAACACATGTAATAAATTAAAACATATCAAATTTATCCTGATTTAATTCACTATGAATTAAACATTGGTAAATGGTGTATACTAACAGGCTACATGGCATTTACTATTTTGTTAACCAAACAGAATTCTCATCACCTATGGATGAGTTCTTCTAATGTATTTCATTCATAAAATGACCAATTTTATTATATCAACGAGAATTAATAAAAATAATTGTAGATATCCTAATTTATATTAATTAATGATTAAAATCTAATTTAAAACTAATTATAGATGCGAAAATAAATAACTATCTTTAAATGATTATAAATAATTACCTGACCACTCTAATACCACATGTAGGTTATGGGAATAGACCATACTCTAGATGTTTCATTTCAAACTCTTCTTTTTCTTGTAATCAATGACTAATCCATGATTTACACAATGATTAGTTCCTTGATCAATGGAATTGAATCAAAGATTAATTGATGATTGAATTCCATAACCTAGAGGCATGATCATCGCATAATAATTATAATTAATTTAAAAAATTAATGAATTACCTTTTTATGAATTCATTTTTCTCTGATGGATTCGAAAATTTATATATGTTGTAATATCATTTCATTTTAGGAATCATGAGTAGATCCCTTCAAGAGGTGATCCCCACATGTTCCATGAACCTCTAAACATCACTGTAGGGAAAAAGGGTGATAGAACATTAGATCTTGATGCTTGCATTGTTCACATTTAATTGGCATGAGAATCTTTTTATGGAAATATCTACTTGATCTCTCTGAACATGAGAGTGGTATTTGAGGAGGATCGCTCTTCATTCTTGAGAGTATTCTTGGAAAGGGATCTCTCTAGGGATTTTAGAGAAATCTCTCTAGATTTCATTATGCACAACTACAATTAAATGGAAACCCTTAATAAAATAGTATAATTTGGTTTATATACATATTGGGATAGAAAATAACAATTTCACCAGTGACCCCTTATTATTTAATTAATAATTCTAGACCCCCCATGTCTATAATAACAAATTTATTATTATAACGTTTTTACATGCACAAATATAGAGATTTAAATTAAATATTATTTATTTAAATAATATTTAATATACATTATTTCTCACTGTACCATTAAAATCAGTTCTCCATTCCTCCACAATATTTATTTTTTCATGAATAATGACTATTTATTTATTAAGTAAATATGACTACAATATTCTACAATAAATAAATAAATATTATATTCACTAAATAGAAAATAAATATTTATGAAAATTTATTTTCAAAAAATATTCTCTTGAATAATGGGTAGTGATATATATGCAATCCTATAATCAACGATAATTATTAATCCACATATGGGATAATATTTATTCAATTTGTTAAATAATAAATAATATGTTAATTTAACAGATGTTCTAGATACACATAGTATGTGATCCTCTAAGTCTCTTTCTTAGTTGCATTAACTGAAGCATCCCAAATTCCAAGGCTTGTGTCTAGAAACCTGCCAAGTCTCTCATAGAGAAATATGTTAATATCAAAATAATATAAAACCTCATAAAAACACTTACCTAGTAATATAATTCCTTTTTCATGATATCTCAAATCAAACAAGTTTCATGTTGTTTCCATCATCATATGTTTTTTATTTCTTTTTCTTTTACTTTTTAAAAATTAGACTTTCCTAGTGAACACCACATGTATGGATTTATTTTGGCTATATAATTTCAACCAATGGGTCATAGATCAAAACTTCGGTTAAACAATATAATATAAAATTTATTTCTCACACTATTAATTAATGAATTAATATTCATGATTCACCAAACATATATTACTTTGCTGCAAACATCCATTGTCTTGGTTTTCAGCAATATATCAAAGTAAGAGACTCTTAATACCCATTTATACTATTCATAATGTCTAAGGACCAATACACATGTCTATAAAAAGGAACATATAACGAAACATAAAAATGTTCATTTCCAACTGGTGGGCCTTATTCTCACAATCTCATAAAATGGAAATTACTAAGGGAATACCCCATGAGAATGTTCCTCAAAGTACTATAAGGCTCCACCCATAATATCTTGTATTATTTGTGTTCCTAAAATTATTTATTACAACTATATACTATATATTTAAGAATAATTTCACGGAACTGATGGGTTTTCATCATAACGGGGAACTGCTATAACCCTTTAGTGTGATAACTACTCTTTCGTTATTATCACATTCTATGTTAGATATAAGGATAATCATTACTTTATAAAGAGTTTATTAATATAAAAAACAATTAAATTATGATATCATAAAGTACAAAAAATTTGGTTCTAGGGGACCAACTCCAACAAAAAATGTTATTATTATAGTAATTAAACTAATAATAATTGATTATAATATATATTAGTATAAGGATACAAACATAACTTAAGGATATAAATTTTTATTATCTCATCATGAAACTATGTATAAAAATTAATAGTGATATATATGATGTAATATCTTTAATAAAAACATGGTTATATCCCTGGTGGTCCATCAATGTTTATTACCACAATAATCACCTGAAGATGACCAGATATCAAGAAAATTTATTGTATTTGTGTAACATGGGTTCATATAATAGCTAAAACCAACCCATGATTCCAAATTTTCGTTCCATTAATTCAATAATTATAGTGGAATGTGTAGAAAATTATTATCATACAAAGTAAAAAATGAGAAGATAAAATTTATAATTTTATAAGTAAATGTATGATTTTCTTAAATGAATTGTTTATAAAAATGAAATAAGTAATACATTTTATGTGTGCTGAGAATATCCAATGGAACTTTACCTCTACTAATCAATCTTATAAAATTGTGTGTCATGATCAACATTGTAATTTTTATAAACAACTTCATTTTAGTGGGCCAATAGTACAATTTTTTTAAGGAAAATCATTATATAATAATTAATGGTAATGATAAACATTACCAAATGTATTTTATTTTCCATTTAAGAATTAATGTATCAAAACTTTTATTTAAAACAATTATGTGTTTTCTCTTCAATAATAGATATATGAATGTCTTGAATTCATTTTTTCATCATAAAAAACAATATATATAAAATATTCATCTAGGGTAGAATGATCTTATGATAAGCTCGGGTGGTGATAAGTGTATGATAAATCATTCTTTTATATCATTCGACATTTAAATATTTTATCAAAATGTCCTAAAATATAATTCTATGTTACTAACCATATTTGTCACATAATATTTTGATTTATACCATTTTCACTCCTCAAATATGTATGAAAAATGAATTTTAATGTAATATTACTTAATAAGTATTTACATTTTTTTTATTTCAAAATATTTTATTGTATATAATGTTTGATTAGTGGTTAATGAGGTTTTACCTATAATACAAAGCAATGTTTTACTATCTCACTAGTAAAAATTATATCTATAATGACACATTTCTCACATTAGTTATAAAATAACTAACATAGAACATATGCATTATTTGTTTTCAATATTAGTTATGTAATAAAAAAAATTGAAAATATATTTATCATGTCCGTTACTAGATAAATTTTTTGATGAACTACTTTTATACATTGGTATTTGAATAAGTGTCTTGATAAAACTTTTAATCTTTTATGAAATGTTGGGGGAATCATTTTAATGTCATTATTTCTCAGGAAGATGCTCTGTTTTATCTTATATAGAAAATCCTAACCACTTCATTCTTTGATCTATTGACTCAAATAACATTTATTTCGCATTTCAACCATCTTCCACCCTTAGAAATCATTGTCCTCCACTTATTCTCTCTCTACAACAGATTTAAATTTTCATTGTATTGTAATTTATCGCATATCTGATATATATTTTTATTTTGTGTTTATTGTTTCAGTTTTTCATGCATAAAGGTGTGTTTTAATTAAGAAATGTTTTCTTGGTCTTGTTTTCCTGAATGATCACTATCGATAGTAATATTTTTCATCTCCTCATTATTTTCATTTTATATTCCAATTATTCATGTATCTAAGGTATTTTTTAATTATTATATAATATCTAACTTTTATAAAATTATCATTTAATTTTATTTTATGATGAAATATTTAATTACGAGTAATTAATAATCTTATAGAATCAAATTTTATGCTTTTTATTAATAAAAATTTCAATAAATGTTTTAGATTTGTATAAAATTCTCTATATAAAATCATTTTTAGACAATCATAAATTCAATTAATTTTTAAAAATTAAACTAATGAGACCTTAAAAATATTTATTATTATTTTTAATTTTTATCTTTCTATACACATCAAAATATCCTCAACAAGTCTAAATATCTATTGAGTAATTCTATATATTTGGAATCTGTTTGTAGATTATTCATTTTTCCTTATTTTCTTGAAATAATATGAAATTTCATATTATTTTAAATGATGGATTCTTTATTTAGAAGCATATAAATAATAATTTCAAGGGAATTTTTATTTTATTTATTTTATTAGGCTTACATTCTTTGGGTTTACTTATGATTAATGTAGAGTGTTTTTTATTTGTAGAAGTAAATTGTGTTGCTAGAGATCTTTTCATTTCCTAGGTTATTGTGGATATATTTTTATTGTTTCACTAGTCTCTAAAGCATTATTTTTATATATTATTTATCATATTTTATAGAGAAACTGTATCCCTTTTGGAAATTTTGAGGGTGGGAGAAATATTGGTAATGTATCCAAAAAATATGTATTGATATTGTTTTTATTTCTTATTTTTCTAATTTATCATGATTTATCACCATTCCTAATTTGTTTTAGTTTCTATTTTTAAATTGAGGTTGAGAAATGTGTTCCACAATTGGAACTCATTATAAAGGGTTACATTGTTGTTGTATAAACATTAAAAGAGGCTTATATAGTGAATATTCATGTCTATATTACACTGATGATGCATTTGTGTGGTCCCTTTATTTTTAAAATTTCATTGTTCTGGGAATTTATGCATCAAGGATAATCTAATCTTGAGTATACTGAACCAACGTCTAGTAAAACCAATTTTGAAGGCAAAATTATAGAAATTTTGAGTTTGTAAATTTGAAAATCCTATGATAATGAATGAAACTTTTTTCTAGGACAAATATGTTGCATTTGTTTTATTTGTGAAACTTTTTATGATATTATTTATTGTTATTTATAAAAGTAAAAATTAAATTAAGTTTCAAAGTTCATAACTTATTTCAAAATACAGATATTTTTTATAAGAAGTAATTATTCATAGTTGAATTAATGCATTGAGAACAATTGATGAACATGAGTAATACATTAATGATTCTTTGGAAATTTATAAATGAAAAGTCACAAAAAACTTATTTTTCATTTCATGGTTGAAATAATTAAATATAAAGATAGTGAAAAGTAGAGAAATAAAATATCATTAAATTTATCATGGTTTTAATCTGTGTTATGGCCCTTGGATTTGTTATTAAAAAACTAGGTATAATTATAAATCTATAAACGATGATTATTTTAAAGAATATAATTCTGATCTAATTGATTAAACGAATCATGATATTGTTGTGGAAGAAATTTAAAAGGAGACAATAATTGTGCATCTATATGGCGACACTAAAAAATTATTGTATCCAGGTTGTACAAAATTTATGGTTTTATCAACAGTGTACATATTGATTAACTTGATGATGAAAAATGTATTGATTGATAAGTGTTAAACCGATTTTCAATAATTATTGAACTAAATACTTTGAAAACACAATGATCTTGTAGAATTACATTATAACATGAAAGAAAATATTATTCCTAGTGGGTTTGGGGTACAAGAAGATATGTACCTTTCATAATGTCTATGTGTTCTATAGGAAGGAATCCAAAGGTCTTCCAAAGAGTCCTAAATGTGAGACAAGACAGTATAAGTTAAAAGAAAAATCACAATTTTATTTTGTAGTTATAGAGTGTCCTTCTAGGTAAAATTAGTATTTAATGAAAATTACTTATTTGAAATGTTTATTTTAAAATTAATATGACATTAAAGGTTAATATGGAATGTATAAGAGTTGATATTTAATGAAAAATTATTTCATCTTGATAATTTTTCACAGTGGATGAAATTTGGCCAACGAGTTTCTATATTTGAAAATGAAGTTAGAAATCAAAAAAATAGATTGTGAACATATAGAATGAATCCATATTTAATAATTTTTAGAAAACATAGTCCATATCCAATTTTATACTCAATTTCCATCTTATCGCTTGAAATATGTAGGAATAGAAGATATATCATGTTGACTATAAGATTTCCCAACCAAAAAAAACATTGAAATGATTTTGATGTTTTTTTGTCAGCATTAATTGATGACATTGATATTTAATGTGTGGAAGGTATTAGAGTGCATGATTCCTATAAAATTGAATAATTTCAACTCCAATTTATAATTGTGTTCACTATAAATGAATTCACATTATATGGAAATTTGACTGGATATAATGTTAAGGGATATAAATCTCATCCAATTTGGGAACAACATTATTAATATTATTAACTATAAAATGGTAGAAAAATCATATAAATGGGTCATAAATGGTTTTTTTCTATGGATAACTCATATCATAGACTAAAAAAGGAATTCAATGGCCCACATGAATTATATATTTCTCTAAAACCTTTGTCCACCAATCAATACTTTTAGAGGGTAAAAACATTTATGTCACATTCAGAAAGACACAAAATAGAGGTAATTATAGAAATGTTTGGAATAAATGTTAATTATTTTTTGAACATATATATTATAGATATAATGAGGCTAGACATTAAATTTTTTTAATTCATGTAGAGAATAATATATGTGAAATCATTAATAAAACATTATTAGATATTAATAAAAAGACTAAATATAGATGGAATGAATGATTGGAATTACTCTAAATGAGAATATCTGTATGATTATCTCCAACATTTAATGGAATACTAACATAACTACCTCTATGATTTTCATACATTATCCAAGAATGAGAAAATAATAACATTCCAGTGTCTTCATAGTATCTAAGTGATGTAGGGTTATTATTCAAAAATTGAAAATTGTATGTCACAAAATAATTTGATTTTGACAGGTTTAAAATCTCATGTTTTTCATGTTATGATGCAACAACTCCTTCTTGTTGCGTTATATAGAATATTGAACATCCATTTCAATATGACTATAATAAAGTTGTTTTGGTTTTTCAATTCAACTTTTATCAAGGAAATTGATTTTAATACATTAATTTGTTTTTGAGAATGATGTTGTTTCAATGAATTTTCAAATGGATGTATATTCCTTAATATTTTTTTATGTCATGGTTAATTTAATGGATAATATAGTACGAGAAATAAATATTTTTGGTCCTATATATCTATGATGGATGTACCATTTTAAATGGTATATGAAGATATTGAAGTGATATATTAAGAATAAAAATTGATATGAAGCCTCCATTATGGAGAAGTATATTTTTATGGATGTGATGAATTTGTCTAAAATCTACTTGTCTTCAGTGGAGTATATAATATTGGATACATTTCACCATTAATGAGTCCTTTATGAGATAAATGAGATCTATAGATTGAGAGTAAAATCATTATTAGGCGAACAATTAAATCAGTTATATTTATACATCTTTAATTACATAGATGATTATCTCCCATATATAAAATTTCATATTAACATATTAAAATATTTTTATATGAAGAATAATGATGCACAGATTCATAATGAGTAGAAAAACACTTCTTCCATTGTTTTAAGTGACTGTCATTATAGATCATATGCATGAAAACCATTGATATGGTTAGTGGGAGGTCTCAATATATATTCTATAACACGGTCTAGGTATGAAATTAATAGCTATAAATTTCATAAGAAGGATCAAGATAATTGAAATGTAGTTTAGAATAATATTGTATTGGTGTTCACATAAGTGATGAATTTTTCAAGTGGAAAAGAAGAACACTAAATCCCCAAATCATGTGAATATTACATAGTCAATAATGAAATAATGGATGTTAATTACAATAAATTTTGTCTTCGAGTGTTTAAAAAAAGGGATATTAGTAAAAATATTTCTGGACATGAAGAATTAATTATGAAAATATTTAATCTAAATAGATTTGAATACATAGTTTATTAATTTATCATAGAAAGAAATTATTTTTTTGTTCAATGTTCGTGATCCATATGATATACATTGGTCTATCAATTTACATGGAAAAAATTATGTTTGTGATGAAAAACATGATGAAGTCACTGATTTATGTGATATACCTACTTCTATGGACAAATTAAAAGAAAATATTTAAAACCATGTCGTAGACAAGGATTTTTTCATATAGAATGATCATTAGAAAAGAATTATAGAAAACAATCATTTAGTAATTTCTTAATATTATAGGTAATATATATTTATTTATTGTTTACATTTAAAAATCTCATACTATTTTGTTATATTAGTTTTATTTTTTTAGTAAAACTCATATTATACATAATATATTGCATTGTTTCATTAAATTAGTTTTTTATAGTTTACCATTACATAAGTTATGTTTACCCTTACATATCATTTATATTTCTTAATTTTATGCGAAAAAATTAATTTTAATTAAATATGTTTATAAAAATTAATTAAAGAGTATATTTAAAGAATATTCCTATTCATGTATATATATTGTAATAAATTAGAGTATTATTACTATTCACACACCATTTTTGGAGTAACTATACTTTATAATAATGTATTACATTAGATATTCTCTAACAAATATGATGAAGAGTGGTTTGTTTTGTATTTATTTATTTATTAATCATTTTAAAACATTTATTCAAATTTTTATATAAATGTTGGAATTTTCTCAGTATTTTATTCATTTCATCCCCCTTAATGATTTTAGCAATTTAGTTTACTATTTTAATAAATTTTTAAAAAAGGTGTTTCAATTTTTTTACTTTTTGTTTGATCATTTTTCTTTTTTATTTAATTTTATAGGTAATAGTTGAATTTATATATTAGTGACCTAATTGTGTGATACATTAATTTGTTGGATAATGGTAGATGAAAAATATTATTTTCCAAGATCCTCTAGGGAGGACCATACACATAATCTTATTGAGGAGCCTCATAATCCCTATATACATGAGATATCTAATTTCAAAGGGGGAGAGAATACATCAAGGGTTGGTAAACATGACAACACACATTAAACATAATTATATGTTTCTCGTATTAAGGACCAAAGCGTACCATTTGAATTTAATGATAACGATTTTAATAGGGTTAAAAATTTAAAAACAATTGAATACCATTATTATATTGAGGGATAAACGAAATGTTTGTAATTTTATTTCATATTGGAGAATTTTTGAAAATGTGACACTCTCTCCATTATGGGACTAAATTTTTGAAAGATCATTTATTATTATTTTAATTATTATAATTTTTTTCGAATATAGGGTTTTCTATTTTCATTAGATGAAAACTGATATACCTGATAATGGATGTGTTAGGAGTAAATGTGTAGGATTGGCTACTAGGATTTGGAGGGATTTTAAATCAACCATCACATATGATTTCATTTTTGGGCATATATAACATAAAAATCCATGTGATATATATATCCATTTCTAGTTGAAGATACCTGGAATTAGTTTTTTAAATGTAGGTGGAGAGACGCCTTTTTGGTAAGTGTGATGTTATATTTAAGATGTTTTTTATTAATGACCATATTAATGATATGTTTATTGTTAATATATAGAAAATGAGGAAATATCATCAGGATTTCCCATAAAAAATGTATACCATCATACTTAATCTCATATAGGGTATACATTATTAGAAGAAAAAATGATAGCAATAAAATTTCAATAATATTAGAGATGAGTCTTAAGAATTCACCATGGTTGACCTTCATTCCCCTAAGAACGATATAAAAAATGGAAGCACTCCCGGTTGAACAAAAGGGGTCATTATCTTACTGAAGTTTCAAGGGTTGTAGTTGAGGGGATTATAAGAAGTTATTTATTTTTTTTTATATTTATGTTAAATAATTTCATTATATATTGTGATTCATTACCTATTTTCCCAAATATTCTTATATAGGGATCACATAAGATGTAGAGAAAACATGGGACCTTAATAGTTTTGGGTAGGGATTATATTTTAAACACTGTACTAAGAAATATCGAATACCCAGGTATTGTACATGGATACTTGGATGGTTTATTAGTAAAAAAAGTGTTTGTCCATCATGAAGATTCTTCAGTAGAGGATGTTTATGAATGAAATTCAGAGATTTTGAAGATAATGTTTATGATTTTGGTGAGATTATAGAGGAATGAATCATCAATTTTATACATTAGATACTTGAAAACATGCAATGATAGTTTTAGGATACTGATCCCACTCCTCCACCTCCTCCTGTAGATCCTGCTCGCCTGCCTCCTCTAACTTATCCAAATAGTACACGACCTTCACAACAACATCCCAATTTTTGTGAGTTATATGTGGAGAATCCCCCATATTATATTGTTTCATATGGGATTAAATATAACATTAGGGAAATTATTCATCATTAATAGATATAGATAGTGAATAGTAGGGTAATTATATAGGATAATATAAATAGATCATTAAGAATAGAATTTCCTATAGATTAAGTTACAATAGTTGTATAATGTAGCCCCGATTTTATATTTTATTATATAATTTTTTTAAAAAAAATAACTATTTGGGTATGTGAAGATTATATCCTTTATTTTATATTGTTGTTAAATTTAATGAAAAAGTATAAAATTTAAATATTTATCTATTTTTTACTCTAATAATATAATGGTAACAATTCACTATATAAACAAAACTAATTACAAGCTATTATGACTTAAGATACAACTATTTGATAACTAGAGATTATCAACATATTTAATTTTTTTGTTAGATATTTACAAAATTCCAAAGGATTCTAAAATTTGTTTGCATATAATGGCTTTGAAACTATTAAACAAATATACCACAGATCTTAGAACTAGAGATGAGTTGGGAATCAACATGATATAAGCCATTTCCATGTAAGACAATTATAATATATCATTCATTTATTTTAATTTTTTTAAAACCAATACATACAGTTTTTATTTCAGTCTTGTATTTAAATTTGACTAAAATATCAAATTACAGCATTATATTGATTAATATAGCCCCAATTATTTCCACCAATAACATTGAAATTGAGTGATACAGAAAGAAAATATTATATTTTAGAAATATTTCAAAATAATTCAATTTATTTATAGATTCTTCCTTATCATAAATTATATGGAACTTATATTTAATAAAGTGTTATATATCATAACTAAATAACCCAGAAAAATATATTTTTCTACATTTTAGTGGCCCTTAGATATTGGTTGTTTTTTTCTAGGGAGAACACACTTTTCTGGATATGCTCCATCTATGGTGACATGTGAGATAATTTTAAGCATGTTTTGAATATATAATATTAAATATTTTAATAGATGTATATATTATAAAAGATTTTAAATTTATTTCATATATACTATCTTAGAATATGGAATGTGATTAAATTAGGGAGACAAAAATGAAGCCTATTGAAAATATCCAATATGAAATATAAATTGTGAATTTTCATTTATAATTACTACATATTGGCTGGAAGTACTTAAAATTTTAATATGAATTGAATTATTATTTTTAAAAAGTAATTTCATATTTAATAAGGAGTAAATAAACATGGATACTATTTTTTATTATTTATTTTTTAAATTTTTACAATTAGGAATATTTAAATATTCCATTATTTTAGATTTTTTTATAATCATTCACTTTGATTTTTCATTCAATATATTCAAAATACATGGTCATAGATTTTTTTACCGGTATCTATTTGATGATCCTTATCCTTATACAATAGAAGTTCTAAGAAAATTACAATGTGAATGGGTGGAATATTTCATAGGACTCATTGGGTTCTAGTTTATTTATAATGTACATTGTAAAATAATAATGCATTGATTTTGTGGTATTGTTTTCTAGTTGTGTTGTTGCTCTTTTCTTGTTGCTGTTCATATTCTATAATTATGGAACGGTTAAAAATATATATTTTAATTTTTAAAGAACTATTTTCACTTGAATTATTTTATAACATATGGGATAAATTTAAATAGAATATTTTTCACATCATTTTTATCAAAACTAACATGAAAACACTGCAAATAAATTCTTTTTGGTGGTTTCTATGATGGTTTTTAGACAATTCATCATATTAGTCATATAAAAATGATGTGATAATATATTTATGAAGTCATTTTTTTAAAAATAAACATTTTACATCATTTTCCATGTCATTTTTGAAAATATTATATGAAAAACCACTTCTTAATATGTAACATTTATAACATCAGTTAATATTATCCAATGTGATTTTTTTCCTGCGTCGCTTATAATAAAATTTCGAGCTAAATGAATTTAAAAACTAAATATATAATAACATTAAAACCCATTTTATGCATTTGTGGATTTATTAAAAATCCATTAAAATTGTGTACATAATAAATTCCCAGCACCAATGAAGTCAAAAATAGATTACTATTATCATTTCCGTATTTTGGACCACCCAATGGAGATACTAATGCTTGTTGTTAAACATAAGTTTCTTCCTAAGTATAATTTTTTATATGTGACCATATGGACATCTTCGCCATCTCCCCATATCCCATCCTATCATCAGATACTTTCTATATAGAGAAATATACATTCATTTAGTAAAAAGTTTCCATAGGCCCCTCTCCTAAAATTTTCTCAAAATGTAAAGACCTGTAAAATTCAAGGAAATTTTTTTTCTTTGTAATTTTACAAGAACGCAATTTCTTATGGCGCCTGATTCCGAGGCTCGGTGTGCTCGGAATCATTTTCTGAAGTTTGGCTCGGGTACGTTCAGTGAACGGACGAGCGAGTTTTTCTAACTTTTGAACCGGTGCCTGGAATCGAATTCTGAGGCCACCGATGAAATCACAGCCCCGATATTCGCTTAGAAAATCCTCTTCCGGAGTTGCGTTTGCTCGGGTGTGATTTTTAATTTTAGGGCTTAAAGTTAAGAAATACAATAATTTTTCGACAACTTTATTTTATTTCACTTAAGCCACTTGGAAGCCACTTGAAGCCACTAAAAAGCGGCTTAAACTGAGTTGATCCGGATAGGATGCTATCCAGAAAATATCCTACCCCCTCGGTAGGATATTTGTGAGGTGGGGCCCGCACGAGCCCCGCCGTTTATTTCCGCTAAGTAACCACCCGCGAAAACCCGTCATTATGAAAGTCAACTGGCGCGTTTTCTAAATTCTTAACAGACCATTTAATTGGGCGGTTTATTTCGTAAATTAAGTGAGCTTTTTCTTTCGTTGAATTAATTCAATGAATTGATGGGTCGTTACTTACCCCTTTTCGTGTGTTGGCATAATAATAAAATAAGACCAACCAATTTCTTTTGGAGGATTACTCATTGAGAGAGGATCCTTGAACCTTCAGCCTCCTTTGCGAAGAACACGAAGAACGCGAAGAACGCCAAACCCGGAAATCGACGACGCGACGCCGTGATCCGCGACGCCGACAACGTTCTTCTGCGACGTCTCTTCCTCCACGACAGATCTTCGATCGGCTTCTTGAGGTAAGAGTCTCGGACCTTCCTTTTTATCTCCTTCGTGGTTCTTAACCAAAACACAGATTTAATTAATTAAATTAAATCTGCTGTTTCATGGTGCGTTGAGTTCGCCGACTCAACGCCGTGTTCCGTGACGACGCGACGTCCTTCCACGACGACGCGACGATCTCCACCTTCCGCGACGAGCAAATTCCGCGAAGAACACTCACGCGCGACGTCCAGCAAGGTAGGGATTTTATATTTTGGAAATACCCCTCCTTATATTCCCGTGAACATTCTTTAAAAATTAAAGAACCGGAATCAAAGAAACAATTTTATTTTATTGAAATTTTTGGTTCATGTGTTGAACATTTTATTTTCTCCCATTGATTATCTCTAACGTGGAGGGTGCGGGCCAAACGAAAATGGCCCGAAGACCCTCCGCCGTTCTTCGTTTTGTGCGGATTTGACGGGCAACGACGGAACGTTCCGAAACAGATGTTTGATGTTTCCACAGTGAAGGACGAGTCCCGGGAGGAGCAACGACGCAGACGGGAAGGAAAACGGGCCACTGGAGCGACTCCGGCGGCCGGAGGCGGCGGCGCCCCCCGGGTGTCCAGGGCGGCACCCCGCGGGTGCCGTGGGGTTGTCACGCGACACGTCCGGCTGTCTGGCCGACACCCCGCGGGTGCCGCAGGGGTGTCACGCAAGGCGCCCCCCCCCGCCCCCCGCGTCGGCAGCTCGGCCGAGCCGAGCTGGACCGGCCCTGGCCGAGCCAGACCGGTCCGACCAGGTCGGACCGGGTCGGACCAGGTCGGCCCGGGCCCGGACCCCCCCCATCTTCGGACGGTTTTCGTTTAAATGGCCGTATCTTAAGGTACGGGGCTCCAAACGACCCGCTGTCAGCGACAACGCGATCCTTGGATCGAGACGGTCGTTTCGGTATATTGCACTCAAGGTTTCGGGATACTTTGAGTTCGGCCGGGTTGGTTCGTACACGAAACCAACCGGGCCCTCGGAGCGGAAACGCTCATATCTTGAGCTTCGGATGTCCGATTGACGTGCCGTCAGCTTTGTTGAATTCCTGTTCGTGAGACGGATCTTTTGGAATACTCCTCCCGATGTTTGGATGCAGGTGGAGTACGTTCGGGTTGGTTTTTCCTTAAAAACCAACCGGGCCCCTAGGACGAAAAAGCCAATAACTTCCAGACCAGGCGTCCGATTGACACGTCGTCTGTTGCGTTGAGTTACTCTTGACGATAAAGATATTTTGGTTTACTCCGCCTGAGTTTTGGACGCAGTTGGATTTCGGCCAGGTTGGATCGTACCAAAAATCCAACCGGGCCCCTGGAACGGAAAAGCTGATACCTTTCAGTCAGGACCTCCGTTTGGCGTGCCGTCTGTTGCGTTGAGACCCCTATGACGAGACGGTCCTTTGAGATACTTCTTAGTGGGACTTCGTGATACTTGGAGTATCAAACCGTAGCTCGTGGAGCGGACCCTCCCAGTGACGAGCTAGCGGAGTAGCAGCAGACCCTTGGCGGTGGAGCGCTTGGTTGTAGCAGCATACCCTTGGCGGTGGAGCGCTTGGTTGTAGCAGCATACCCTTGGCGGTATAGCGCTTGGTTGTAGCAGCATACCCTTGGCGGTGAAGCGCTTGGATGTAGCAGCATATCCTTGGCGGTGGAGCGCTCGGTTGTAGCGGCAGACCCGCGACACTCGATAGAGGTGGTGCGCTTGGTTGTAGCGGCAGACCCGCGATACTGGAGACGAGCGTATGGAGTATGGAGACCGTGTAGCCGGCTGAGACCTGAAGACTGCTCGACCGACTCGACTTGGAGTGAGTCGACTAGCCCAGTGGACGGAGCGCCCGGTATTCGGCGGCAGACCCACGACGGACGGAGCGCCTGGTAGTTGGCAGCAGACCCGCGGTACTCGACTGGAGGAGTACCTCTGTAGGCTATTTGGGTGAGCGCCCGATATTTGGCAGCAGACCCTCAGCGGACGGAGCGCCCGGTAGTTGGCAGCAGACCCGCGGTACTCGACAAGAGGAGTACCTCAGCATTCTTAGGTTAGTGAGCAGTACCTCGGAGTCGTGACAGGACCACTGTACACTTCAGAGACGGACGGGGCTCTTCAGCAGTTACGGTTTCGATAATGAAAATCCTGGTTTGAGCTGAGTCATTGATCCTTGTGTTTCCTCTTGATTGAGATGGGTTGCCTGATAATTTCGGAATATTTATGGGCATATACCTATGAGAGTTATACTGTTGAGTTTTCCTGTGTGGATTACATTTCCTTTCCTTTGTGGATGGTGTTGAACTATCTTGTGTGGATTTACTGTTTACTCTCCTTCGTGGATTGTGTTGAACTATCCTGTGTGGATTTAATGTTTACTCTCCTTTGTGGATTGTGTTGAGCTATCCTGTGTGGATTTACTGTTTACTCTCCTTTATGGATTGTGTTGAGCTATCCTGTATGGGTATACGTTTTTCTTTCCTGTGTGGACTGGGTTGTGCTTGGGCTCAGACGTTGGAGCCGAACAGGAATTGATGACTTAGGTATATGTATGGGAATATACCTAAGCCGTGTCAGATGTTACTTCATGATTGTATCTTTCCTTTTTGGATTATCCTTTGTGGATTTCGGGAGACCTTCGGGGGTCTCGGGGTCCCTACTGAGTAGCTTATACTCACCCCTGCACGGGCTTTGCCCGCACTACGTTGTGTTGGTTGCAGATGACGGACATCGCTGATCGTGGTGGAGGCGTGCAGAACAGGACAGTACCTGGAGGTGGACCACTGGGCGGGACGTACTCGGAGCAGTCAGGTGGACCCGAGGAGCAGTGGAGGCTATCTGTACCCACCCTTCAGGTGGGACTTCCATAGGACGGCTCGACGCTGCGGCTTTTCCTTTCAGTTGCTGTTTTTCCCTTTCAGTTGTACTTTACAGTTGGGCTTGTATTTCCGGCCCCTTTTACTTTCAGCACAGCTTGTACAGTTTTTGCTTAGTGTTTACTTTTCCACATTCTTACTCTGTGGTGCTTGTTTAATTTTCAAAGGCAATGCCTTCCCTTTTGTTGGGATTTACGCCTTGGTGCTAGTCGCCAGCCCCTGGCATATGGAAGGCGGGCTTGGGGTAGTCACGGCACGGGCCCCGAGGACGGGTCGGGAAAAATTGGTATCAGAGGTCGTCGGTTCTACCGCAAACTCTGATATTTCTTCTATGTGAAGCAATAGTGTTTAGCGTATTGAGTGTGGTTATCGGTCCAGGGAGTCCAGTGTTGGTGCGGCGGCCGACATATCCGTACACCAGGACCCTGACTTCTGATTTCTGACTTAATGCACGAAGACACTGATTGCATGTGTGTTTCCAGCAGTTTTTAAAAGTCAGCTCAAACTAGGTCAGCTCACGAGGTTCTTATCGTTTGACCGTATCACGTTGTTTCTTTCAGGATGCCTCCCCGCGGACGACCAGCTAGGGTTCTGAGGGTTGAGCATGGCGACAGCCTGCCCAGCGACGAGGCCTCGGTGCAGGGCCCCTTGACAGTTGAGGCACCGACAGTACCTCTACCCGCCGAGCCACCGATGCTTCCAGACGCTGACGATGCACGTCGCTTGAGCGCACTGCACGGGTTCCAGCGCCAGAGGCCACCCAGGTTCCGGGGAGAGATGGACCCGGAGGCGGTTGAGGATTGGCTGGAGGCTGTGGTGGTAGTTTTCAGGCTAGTGAGGATACCATCAGACCTCATGGTAATCCTCGCAGCGTGCCTACTGTACGCAGCAGTAGGCCGATGGTGGAGCTTGATGCTCCAGGTGCACGACGAGGCATCAATTCTATGGGCAGACTTCGAGAGCCGGTTCCGGGAAGAGTTTGTACCAGCCACCCTTCGAGCGGTGCGTATACAGGAGCTACTCCAGCTGCGGCAGGGCAGCATGACAGTGGCCCAGTACTCGGCGAGATTTGCGGACCTCTCGCGCTACTCTACAGATATGGTACGGGACCCATTCTTCAGGGCCCGAACCTTCGAGCAGGGACTCATGAGAGAGATTAGTGCTTCTGTAGTTCCACTCAGCATTCCGACGCAAACAGGGATGCTGGAGCGAGCCCTCTTAGTGGAAAGTTTCCTTGCTGAGCAGTCTCCAGCAGCAGGACCCACTACTAGCCAGCATGCGGCAGAGTCTTCTGCAGCAGGTAGTAGACAGATGACGCAGAGGTCCAAGAGGGCCAGACCTACCGGTGGCCGACTGCACGACTCAGGCTCAGTTGTGCGGGGGAGCCGGGGTGGAGTCAGAGCCAGGCGTGCCGAGAGTGGACAGTGTTACTCCTGTGGCGGGATTGGTCGCATGGCTCGAGACTGCCTGACTCGTTTTACAGATGAGTAGCAGGTGGTAGAGGGACCTCCCAGACAGAGATTCGGCCACGGTGGTCCGCAGGGTACAGGCGGACGAGGCGGTGGAGCTGGCCGAGTAGCCGATGGTGGGAGACACTTCGAGGTGTTGCCACCACCACCACCAGGAGGTCCATCCCGACCACAGGGAGTTGGTGGACATGGGAGAGCTCAGCTTCAGGCAGCTGAGGCTTTCGATCGTGGAGCTCTGGGAGCAATTGGACAGGAGCAGAACTAGTGGATACATCTTTTGTACTTCTAGTTCCTTGTTGCTGTTGTGTAGCGTCCTTGTAATATGAGCTGTAATAATAAAAGACACTTACCTTTGTGATGTTTTCCTTCCTGTCCTCTTTTGCGTTGTTACTAAGAGGTTCCGGTTTAGACTGTTGACTTGACCCTCATTTGTGGGACATCTACTGGAGGAGACCCACTTACCACACACTGATGCCGGCAGTGTGACTCAACCCTTGAGGCGAGAGTAACGGTTGGATCTCTTGGTAGTAGCGTCGAGGCCTTACGACGTCATCCTTGGTATGGATTAGTACCATCCATGTCGGGATTGACTGTATTAGGCAAAAGACTGTGGTTCATCCAGGGGATGGGACTAGATTTATCTTATTGGCAAAGAAGAAATCTTGCATCTCTTGTGGGACCTGAGATGGTCCAGGTCATCCAGGGGAAGATGAGTACAGCTCAGAGCTGGCAGAAGCCTTATGCTGACAGGAGGCGGAGACCACTAGAGTTTGAGGATGACGACCACGTCTTCTTGCGGGTCTCACCTCGACGTGGTTTGCGGAGATTTGGCCGAGGCGGCAAGTTGTCTCCACGCTTCATCAGGCCTTTCCAGGTCATCAGCAGGATTGGTGAGGTGGCTTATCGCCTGGCTCTACCACCTCAGTTGCACCGGGTGCACGACGTCTTCCACGTATCTCAGCTGAGAAGATACGTGCACGACCCGATGCACATCTTTGACCATGGGGAGCTAGACATGGATGATGGGGCGACTTTTACGGAGGTCCTGGTGGGGATAGAGGATCGACAGGAGCGGGTCCTACGTGGACGATCGATTCCTCTTGTGCGCATCAGATGGAAGCACGGGAACCTCCAGGGAGCACATGGGAGCGGGAGGCTCAGATACGTGCTCAGTACCGCCTTTGTATCCCTAGTTTGTGTTGAAGCTTTACGGGGACGTAAAGCCCTATGGTGGGAGTAATGTAAAGACCCGTAAATTTCAAGGAAATTTTTTTTCTTTGGAATTTTACAAGAACGCAGTTTCGGACGGCGCCTGATTCCGAGGCCCGGTGTGCCCGGAATCATTTTCCGAAGTTTGGCTCGGGTACGTTCAGTGAACGGACGAGCGAGTTTTTCTAACTTTTGAACCGGTGCCCGAAATTGAATTCTGAGGGCACCGATGAAATCACAGTGCCGATATTCGCTTAGAAACTCCTCTTCCGGAGTTGCGTTTGCTCGGGTGTGGTTTTTAATTTTCGGGCTTAAAGTTAAGAAATAAAATAATTTTTCGACAACTTTATTTTATTTCACTTAAGCCACTTGGAAGCCACTTGAAGCCACTTAAAAGCGGCTTAAACTGAGTTGATCCGGATAGGATGCTATCCAGAAAATATCCTACCCCCTCGGTAGGATATTTTTGAGGTGGGGCCCGCACGAGCCCCGCCGTTTCTTTCCGCTAAGTAACGCACCCGCGAAAACCCGTCATTATGAAAGTAAACTGACGCGTTTTCTAAATTCTTAACAGACCATTTAATTGGGCGGTTTATTTCATAAATTAAATGAGCTGTTTCTTTCGTTGAATTAATTCAATGAATTGATGGGTCGTTACTTACCTCTTTTAGTGTGTTGGCATAATAATAAAATAAGACCAACCAATTTCTTTTGGAGGATTACTCGTTGAGAGAGGATCCTTGAACCTTCAGCCTCCTTCGCGAAAAACGTGAAGAACGCGAAGAATGCGAAGAACGCCGAACCCGGAAATCGACGACGCGACGCCGTGATCCGCGATGCCGACAATGTTCTTCTGTGACGTCTCTTCCTCCGCGATGGATCTTCGATCTGCTACTTGAGGTAAGAGTCTCAGACCTTCCCTTTTATCTCCTTCATGGTTCTTAACCAAAACACAAATTTAATTAATTAAATTAAATCTGTTCTTTCATGGTGCGTTGAGTTCGCTGACTCAACGCCGTGTTCCGCGACGACGCGATGCTCTTCCACGACGACGCGACGATCTCCACCTTCCACGACGAGCAAATTCCGCGAAGAACGCTCACGCGCGACGTCTAGCGAGGTAGGGATTTTATATTTTGTAAATAACCCTCCTTATATTCCAGTGAACATTCTTTAAAAATTAAAGAACCGGAATCAAAGAAACAATTTTATTTTATTAAAATTGTTGGTTCATGTGTTGAACATTTTATTTTCTCCCGTTGATTATCTCTAACGCGGAGGGTGCGGGCCAAACGAACACGGCCCGACGACCCTCTGCCGTTCTTCGTTTTGTGCGGATTTGACGGGCGACGACGGAACGTGCCGCAACGGAGGGTTGATGTTTCCGCAGTGAAGGACGAGTCCCGGGAGGAGCAACGGCGCAGACGGGAAGGAAAACGGGCCACCGGAGCGACTCCGGCGGTCTGCAGAAGTCGGCGGCCGGAGGCAGCGGCGCCCCCGGGTGTCCAGGGCGGAACCCCGCGGGTGCCGCGGGGTTGTCACGCGACAATCCCGGGTGTCCAGGGCGGCACCCCGCGGGTGCCGCGGGGTTGTCACGCGACAACCCCGGGTGTCCAGGGCGGCACCCCGCGGGTGCCGCGGGGTTGTCACGCGACAACCCCGGGTGTCCAGGGCGGCACCCCGCGGGTGCCGCGGGGTTGTCACGCGACATCCCCGGGTGTCCTGGGCGGCACCCCGCAGGTGCCGCGGGGTTGTC
The DNA here is from genome assembly GCA_963277665.1 of Viscum album. Lineage (NCBI taxonomy): Eukaryota > Viridiplantae > Streptophyta > Magnoliopsida > Santalales > Viscaceae > Viscum > Viscum album. The sequence continues at coordinate 1,928,120,068 of OY728142.1, read as the reverse complement.
ACGCGGCACCCCGCGGGTGCCACGGGGTTGTCACGCGACAACCCCGGGTGTCCAGGGCGGCACCCCGCGGGTGCCGCGGGGTTGTCACGCGGCGCCCCCCGGGTGTCGAGGGCGGCACCCCGCGGGTGCCGCGGGGTTGTCACGCGGCGCCCCATGGGTGTCCAGGGCGGCACCCCGCGGGTGCCGCGGGGTTGTCACGTGGCGCCCCCAGGGTGTCCAGGGCAGCACTCCGCGGGTGCCGCGGGGTTGTCACGCGGCGCGTCCGGCTGTCTGGCCGACACCCCGCGGGTGCCGCAGGGGTGTCACGCCGGGCGGCGCCCCCCCCCCCCCCCCCCGCATCGGCCGCTCGGCCGCTTGGCCGATCTGAGCTGGACCGGCGCTGACCGAACCAGACCGGTACGACCAGGTCGGACCAGGTCGGCCCGGGCCCGAGCCCCCCATCTTCGGATGGTTTTTGTTCAAATGATCGTATCTTAAGCTACGGGGCTCCAAACGACCCTCCGTCAGCAGAAACGCGATCCTTGGATCGAGACGGTCCTTTCGGTATATTGCACTCAAGGTTTCGGGATACTTTGAGTTCGGCCGGGTTGGTTCGTACACGAAACCAACCGGGCCCTCGGAGCGGAAACGCTCATATCTTGAGCTACGGACGTCCGATTGACGTGACATCAGCTTTGTTGAATTCCTCTTCCTAAGACAGATCTTTTGGCATACTCCGCCCGAGATTTGGACGCAGGTGGAGTATGGTCGGGTTGGTTTTGCCTTAAAAACCAACCGGGCCCCTAGGACGAAAAAGCCAATAACTTCTAGACCAGGCGTCCGATTGACGCGCCGTCTGTTGCGTTGAGTTCCTCTTGACGATACGGATATTTTGGCTTACTCCGCCCAAGTTTTGGACGCAGTTGGATTTCAGCCAGGTTGGATCGTACCAAAAATCCAACCGGGCCACTGGAATGGAAAAGCTGATACCTTTCAATCAGGACCTCCGTTAGGCGTGCCGTCTGTTGCGTTGAGACCCCTATGATGAGACGGTCCTTTGAGATACTTATTAGTGGGACTTCGTGATACTTGGAGTATCAAACCGTATCTCGTGGAGTGGACCCTCCCAGTGACGAGCTAGCGGAGTAGCAGCAGACCCTTGGCGGTGGAGCGCTTGGTTGTAGCATCATACCCTTGGCGGTGGAGCGCTTGGTTGTAGCAGCATACCCTTGGCGGTGGAGCGCTTGGTTGTAGCAGCATACCCTTGGCGGTGGAGCGCTTGGATGTAGCAGCATATCCTTGGCGGTGGAGCACTCGGTTGTAGCGGCAGACCCGCGGCCCTCGATAGAGGTGGTGCGCTTGGTTGTAGCGGCAGACCCGCGATACTGGAGACGAGCGTACGGAGTACGGAGACCGTGTAGCCGGCTGAGACCTGAAGACTGCTCGACCGACTCAACTTGGAGTGAGTCGACTAGACCAGTGGACAAAGCGCCCGGTATTCGGCGGCATACCCACGACGGACGGAGCGCTTGGTAGTTGGCAGCAGACCCGCAGTACTCGACTGGAGGAGTACCTCTGTAGGCTATTTGGGTGAGCGCCCGGTATTTGGCAGCAGACCCTCAGCGGACGGAGCGCCCGGTAGTTGGCAGCAGACCCGCGGTACTCGACAGGAGGAGTACCTCAGCAGTCTTAGGTTAGTGAGCAGTACCTCGGAGTCGTGACAGGACCACTGTACACTTCAGAGACGGGGCTCTTCAGCAGTTACGGTTTCGATAATGAAAATCCTGGTTTGAGCTGAGTCATTGATCCTTGTGTTTCCTCTTGATTGAGATGGGTTGCCTGATAATTTCGGTATATGTGTGGGCATATACCTATGAGAGTTATACTGTTGAGTTTTCCTGTGTGGATTACATTTCCTTTCCTTTGTGGATGGTGTTGAACTATCCTGTGTGGATTTACTGTTTACTCTTCTTCGTGGATTGTGTTGAACTATCCTGTGTGGATTTACTGTTTACTCTCCTTTGTGGATTGTGTTGAGCTATCCTGTGTGGATTTACTGTTTACTCTCCTTTGTGGATTGTGTTGAGCTATCCCGTGTGGGTATACGTTTTGCTTTCCTATGTGGACTGGGTTGTGCTTGGGCTCGGACGTTGGAGCCGAACGAGAATTGGTGACTTAGGTATATGTATGGGCATATACCTAAGTCGTTTCAGATGTTACTTCGTGATTGTATCTTTCCTTTGTGGATTATCCTTTGTGGATTTCGGGAGACCTTCGGGGGTCTCGGGGTCCCTACTGAGTAGCTTATACTCACCCCTATACGGGCTTTGCCCGCACTACATTGTGTTGGTTGCAGACGACGGACAATGCTGATCGTGGTGGAGGCGTGCGGAGCAGGACGATACCTGGAGGTGGACCACTGGGCGGGACGTACTCAGAGCGGGCAGGTAGACCCGAGGAGCAGTGGAGGCTATCTATACCCACCCTTCAGGTGGGACTTCCAGAGGACGGCTCGACGCTGCGGCTTTTCCTTTAAGTTGCTGTTTTTCCCTTTCAGTTGTACTTTACAGTTGGGCTTGTATTTCCGTCCCCTTTTACATTCAGCACAACTTGTACAGTTTTTTCTTAGTGTTTACTTTTCCTCTTGCTTACTCTGTGGTGCTTGTTTACTTTTCAAAGGCAATGCCTTCCCTTTTGTTGGGATTTACGCCTTGGTGCTAGTCGCCAGCCCCTGGCCTATGGAAGGCGGGCTTGAGGTAGTCACGGCACGGGCCCCGAGGACGGGTCGTGACACAAAATTCCAATCACTATATTGAAAATTTAAATAAATTATTATTTTCATTATATGGATCTAGAGTCTCAAGAACTGTAGTCATATAATAAGACATAGTATGATATTGTTATCATGGATCAACTATAAAAATTCTCCCTTAATCTAATTCTATAGCCATATGTTAGAATTACTTAATAAAGTAAATTTCTACATACAATTCCATTAAATCCTATCCATACAATATCATGAAAAACAATAAATCTTTAACCTAGTCCTCATCATCATGAAATTCATATGAAATATGTTATAAGTGGTCAATATATTTTATATGTCTATCAGTTATTTTTTTTATTACTTGATCGGAATATAGTTTTAAGTTCCCATGAATCCTCATATTAACTTATTATAATGTTTTACAATATTATAAATTAATTATTGTTGTTAATTTTTCATGATAACTAACATCCAAATCATTTTAATTTATATATTTTCTTTTAGTGTATATACTAAAAAAGTATAAATAGAGAAATAGAAAAATGCATTGACCGTTCTACCTCAAAATCAATCACCATTTAAACACTATTGAAATTTAAAATTTGTTATTATTATTCATAATATTTACTTATAAATTTATTATTATTTTTTGTTGATAATTTAATTTCACATATATTAACCTAGAAAATTAATTTTAATTAACAAAAAAACTGGTATTAAAATTAACTAGTTTAAAAAATTTAATTAAATTAAAAAAACTAATAACTAAATATAACAACAACAAAATATTAAACACATTAAAATAAATTGATATTAAAAAAAGAAATTATACTATCACACAGACCACATAAATATTTGATAAATTATTCCTCAAATATCTCCTTATCAAAAAGTATCAAGTGTCAGAGTGACAGGGGGTGATGTGACCATTTTTGAGGGTCAACTATGAGGCATAAACCCCATTCACACATCTTATTCATGTCCTCAATAACTTGAATTAATGTGGTTCTCACAACAATGTTATATATAAAGTCTTAAAAGTTATATTAATCACATTTTTCAGTGCTAAAATAGGGATTATGTTCAGAGTGATGATAAAATATAGGAACTTTATTGAGACTTTATATAGCCTGGACAAAATACCTTTTATCAAGTATATTTTTTTCATTGATAATAGTCCCCTTTATCACCACTTTATATTGTGCTAAAAAAACCCATTAGTAGTTGTTATAGAGTGTTAATATATATATATATATATTTCACTCTATAATAGAAAAAACAATTTAAATTTTAGTATAAATATAATATTTACCATAAAATATGTAAAATTTACATTTCACTTATTTCTATAAAAATATTACATTAAAAAATTTAAATACAATACAAATACATTGATGTAAAATTTACTTACATAAAAAAATAAAAAAAACTCTCATAGAATTCCATAAAAAATATTATCCCAACCTTGTAAAATATATGTGTGTGTATGTAATAAAAACAATTCTTATTTATGAAACAGTATATAAAGAATTAATAAAAATTATAATTGATTTGTTACGTAATCTATAATAAATTTGAGGTTGAATAATATACAATTAATTCCTACAAGTCCCAAATCAATAACCATTTATTTTTATCAATAATCCTGACAATAGGAATTTTTTTCTCTATTTTGAGGATGTTACATAATTTTTTAACTAAAATAAAACTATTCAATAAAAGAAAACATTTTCAGTGATACCCACCACGCCATGTGTTAGATTGATGTGAGGTTAATTTCTACACCTCATAAACAAGTTATCAATATTTTCCCTCAATTAACAAGACAATATGAGTATAATAGCTTATATTTGATTATGTGAAGTGTGTTTTGAACTAAAAATTAATTTTTAAATGAAAACACACATATTCAGTCATATAGGTCACCATGTGTGTTAGAATGGTGTGTGGTTTATTTCTACACTTAAAATATAAATAATTAATAATTTTCTAATCTATCAAGTAATTATGGGTGTGTTTTCTAGTTTTGAGTATAAAAAACTTGTTTTGAACCAAAATATTACTTTCAAATGAAAACATGATAATTAAATCTTACCAAACACTCTCCATGTCAGATTGACAAAATGATAATTCTTACACATCATAAATTAATTATATTTGTTTATTCAAATGAGATATAAATTTTTACTTTGAAGAGAAATGACTTATGGTTGATTGAGAACCTTCTCATATAGCTCCCAACACAGAAAATTGTAGCATATTACATTCAAATACCATTTGAATAAAATTTATCATAATTTGAGTAATGAAATTTATTTAAAATCTAATGAATATATCTCACCCTATTTTTGGCTTATTTTTTATGAGGTATTAAAAATATAATTCTATCATCTCTGACATTTCTAGCAATTCTTACATGGTGATTTTTCCTTTATTAAATACTCAAACCAACATATGATTCTAGGTTTCAATCTACTATAATTTTTCCTCATTAGTGTATACTATTATTACTCTTTTAAAAAATTTATCCCCTTCAATGTGGAATGGATTACAGAATAATATTTATCACCTCTACATTATATTTTATATAAAGGTATGAGGAATATTCTGTTACCTTAGAATATTCCACCTCCTTTAGATTTTCGCTTCTATCATGAGAATCTACTAGTCCTGTAACATATATAAGAAGTATATAGTCTTTTCTTAATAGACTCTTTGTATGATTAGACTCTTTTCTATAAGATTTATCATTACGAAAAAATAATTATTCTACCCCACTGATAGAGTTTACATTGGTTTGGGAATGTTGGGGTTATAATTCTTTGTCGTGGATTTTATTCCATTGTTTACTAGATAATTCATCAAATTATACCATACGACTTTAAAACTCTTCACATATGAATGGAAAAAATCACGAGTATATATATTTGATTCATAATAAAAATTATACTATGATATATCCATTATTTCATATTGGTAAGACTCAAACGATTCCATATCATTATGGTTCTTTATTACATCCTCCAACGTAATCATCCTATTATTTTTTAATCATTCATAATTAAAAATAAGGGTTTGTCCCATTAGTTTATTTCTTTTGCTTATTTTTCTTTTCGTATTTTCCTCTCTAAGGGTTGACACTAACATATTACCATTTTATAGTAAAAACCTATTTTGTTGTTAAACTCTAATATCTCATCCATTCACACCAAAAAATGAGTTTAGGAAGGTAGATACTAACTTCTCCAAATATTAAAGGTATAAGGACTTTTAATGGAAAAATATCTCTAATATGGGGTTCCAATCCATGGACATTATAATTTTCAAGGTCCCTCAAAGCATGAGGGTCTAATAAATGACATAAGTTTTTTGCATAGTACACATGGATTGATGATGTATCTAAGGCATAGTATGAAGAAATAATCCTTCCATACAAAATGTACATCGAATTTAAGTCAAATTACTCACTATCCATAAACACTAGACCAATTAAAATTCAAATGTGACTAGATTAATAAGAAAAATGGGTGGAATATTCCTTTAGATCCATCAATATTCTAGGATTAGTACCGATAAGAATATATTTTTCCAAATAAAATGACACATTATAATACTTATTTACCTTCTATGATATATGGATAATACTTTCACCATCAGGAACAAAGGTTATATTGGGTAATGATGTAATACCCTATATACCAGGTGAAACATATTATAATCTACCTACCTATTAGAGCCAACATCCAATGACCAGTGAATATGAAATAACTTCTTATGTGAAAGAGAAAAATTCAAAGAAATACAAAAAATAAACTACATGAAACCATTTGTATTCTTCCATGACCACAATACACACAGATGATACTAGAGGTTTGATGACATCAAACTTAATGAAAATGTGTAGAGAAATGTTGTGCCATCCAACATTCATCTTACTATCAAATATTAATAAATGACCAACTAGTTTTTTCAATCATGTATCATATAGGCATGTTATGAAAGAGGATATGTAAAGAATGAATGTTAATTTAGATATCTAGATTTGGAGGGTCCAATCCCATAATTATATGTATTTTTCCTAAATTATCAAGATAATCGGATTGTATTTACTTAGATTTGAGTATGTGATGATCCTTTTGAACAAAAATGAATCTTTAAAATGAAAAAAAAAATTCCAATCATATCAAACACATAGTTTATTAGATTGTATTGTGATTAATTTTTGGAATTAAAAAATTAAGTATAAAATATTTAACTAAAATTTCAAGACAAAAAATATTTTTTCATGGTTTTGAGTATGTGATTCCTTTTTTGAACTAAAATGTGTCTTTTTAAACAAAAATACCCACTTATACTCATACTTTTAAAATTGTGTGTTGGATTTATGTGAGATCAATTATTTAACATAAATTATTCATTATAAATTAATTTTACATATATATTAATATAATATAAGGATTTTTTCATAGTTTTTAGATTTTTTTCATGTTTTTTAACTAAAACATCAATTTTAAAATAAAACACACACTATCCGTCATACAAGACACAATGTGTGTTGGATTGACATGTGGTTAATTCTGACACAACCTGAATAAATTATCAACGTTTATTTAAAACATAAATACAATTTGAGAGAGTTTTTTAGTTTTTATAATATGAATAATTTTTAAAAATAATATTATTTTAAAATGAAAACCATTAATTTTTGAAAAAATTATCATACCATGTGTCAGATTGAATCTAGTTTAATTACTATATGTCACAAATAAATTTTTGATCTTTGTATCAACGAAATTAATTAATTAATTATCATTTTTGAGTATTTGACATGTGTTTTGACATAAAATTCCACTTTTAAATTGTAATATGTATTTTTAGTCATACCATACACAACTTGATTTATATTTATGTATGAATAATTCCTATATATCATAAATAAATTATTAATATTTTTCATAAAATATCATGACAATCCATGTTTATTTTCTCATTTTTGTTCATGTGATGTGTGTTTTGAACTAACGTATCACATTTAAACTAAAAGAAGTCACTTTTAGTCAAACCAAATAGTAATTGTATCATATTGTGGTGAGATTAATTCCTTAATGTCAAAATGAATTATTTATACATTAACAAAAATATCTATACAATATAATTGTGTTTCATAGTTTTTGAGTATGTGACACACATTCTGATCTAAAATGACACTTTTAAATTAAAAACATACATTTATTCACATCGATCAAATTATGTGTCAAATTTCCATAAAATGAATTTTTATATTTCAAAAATGAAATATTTATAATTTAACTATAATATCATGACAATTGGGGTACCCAATGGGAGAGGTCTACATTAAAATCTCCATCACATTAAAAGAGATATTTTTTAAACCAATTTTGAAAAGTTTCAATTTGGCTATATATTATTTTAAAATATAGGGACATTATAAGGAATAATTTCATACTTCTACCAATCCATATCATAATATATGATTGATCGTTTCACAAGGATTAGTACTATTCATGTCATAATATATAAATGAACATATCCTAAGGAATTTTATTTGATAAATTCAAAAAATTTCAATACACATGGCTGAATCTTGGTAATCTCCATAAAACCACTAAATAATTGTTATAGATATTATAGATCAAGAAATGGGGTAAATATTACATCCATTATTTCATTATTCCCATTTTTATACAATTTTAATTATCCAGCCTAGGGATCCTGGATTTCAGTTTCATTAATCATTTAAATTTTGTTTAATATGAGTTTTTGGATCCATTGAAACCTATTGAATAAATGATCCTAAATATAGAAAATGATGAACTTGATAAATAATGTGGGCTCATAATCTCACATCCATTACATTATTATAAAATAATTTACTGAAATGATACTCCATATATTACGTTTGTTCCTACTAAGATATAAACAATACTATTGTAATTTATATATCTATATAACCAGCTTAAAACATTAAAAAACTGAACTAAATATGAAGTAGATAAACCAACTGTTTGTGATCATTGTAAAATAAAACCATTACTTACATTATTGGAAATGACCTATTCATGATGTTTACAAACATTATAACACCAATCAAAGTTACTAATCATTCCTAATCAAATATAGTTTCACATTTGAATATGTGGCATATTTAGGGATCTATTATTTAAGGAAAAAAATAGATAAAAATGGTTAAATAATATTTTAAATGAAATTGTCATTACCTTCAAAAATAACTCTTCAAGGTTTCCCGTTTGTGGATGGATTATGATATATATCATAAATTTAATAATGTAATAAAAAAAATTCCTAGGATTTCATTGTTTTGGTCACTCTAAAAAAACTGATCATAATATTTAGTTTGTTTTTACAAATGTTTTGATAGTAAATTAATACAATATTTACCCTAATATATATCAATTTATAGTAATCCACTTGGTTCTTATGTTAATTAGTTATCCTAAGACAATGTATTTTTTGATCAATAATGACTTCTATATAATAATAAAATGTGTGTTAAAAAATAATGTAAAGTATATAATTTGAAGATTATTTATAAAATGTTGAATATTTCATATTAAAAATTCACCAGAAAAATAATGAATAGTCAATTAATAGGATATAAATGCATGGGATCCTATAAATATAACATAAGTGTATCTAAATTGATCGCATGATCATCATGTGATTCATAAAAAACAAAAGGGAGTGTGAAATGGGAAAAATTAAATATATTTTATATGATTAGATTGTAATTTTATACCACTATAATTTAGGTATTATGAAGAGTCTTTTATCTATTATCTTCTTTTCAATAATTTCATCTATATTGTACAACTGTAATGAAATTTCATATTTAAAAATTGACATTTTTTGTTTAGAGGTGACATGAGGACTAATAAACCTAAATTTTTATTCAAAGAGTTTTACCATTACATTATAAGGATATATAAATCTATAGAAAATATGAATAGTATTGAAATATAATTATCATTGAATATTAATTATTGGTTGAAAATATTATTAAAAAATATGTCATGTATGCATTTACAATCGATACTCCCATCAATTTAAGGATGAGTATTTCATTAACAATATCACGACAAATGAAATTAGTAAGGGAATCTATATAACATTGTTCATAAAATTGAAGGTAGTCAATAATTTTATCAAATAATGTTTTATCTGCATGAACATATAAGGTTAATAAATTATGCATAGGAATATGTGGGGTAATATTACTCCTGAAATTTCCTGTAATTATATTAGTTTATCAAATATATTATTTTGAGTAAACCTCCAATTTACCATTATGTTTCTACTCAGATAATAACATACTTAAATTTATACCATTTTCTCAATAATTGATAATTTTTTAATAAAATAAATTGTCAAAACATAACTCATTATTATAATATCTATTTATAATATTAAACATCCATTTTATGTTAGTTAAAATTTCATTATTTATTGTGTAAAAATACTTATCAACAAGGGGAATAAGTAGATCAAAACATGGCTCATGAGATCCAAAAATACTTACCCTCATGTTATATTTTTAATGTTATTTATTTAAAAAAAAATTCCGTGGATATTTCAAATGATTCCAATAACAATAAGGAAATTAGTGGGTATTTAAATAAATAAATCAAAAATAAATTCAACCTTATAGAATTTAAATATAATTAATGTAAAAGTTGCATTTTATTCTCATTTACTAGAAAATATTATGAAAATATTTCTTACCAAGGGAAAATAATATGTTTTTGGTAAATGGATCACCTTAATACTAGTTAGAATTGTCTCTTCATGTTGTGGTTGAAGATTAGTTATATCTTTTCATTGAACACTTTTAATATACAGGTCTATCACATTAGACCTACAACTAAAATTTTCCTTTACTGAATCCATATGTGTCTGTATGTCTTTAATTATCACATTAGTATCCCCACATGTTTTTTTCTAAATGTATGATCAGGGTGACACTTAAAAACATGCTCTTATAATGTGTCCACAATATTTTTTATGCTCTGAAGCCACTAAAAGTTGTTTTTTAGAGTATAATAGATGATAATTCATCTCTAAACTAGGAAAAAAATATAGCAAAATAATTACAATTATTAATTAGTATATTATGAAGAAAAATATTTCTATTTTGATACGTATATATAATTAAAATAGAGTTTGTGTGTTTTCATCTACTATTTACCCCACTTTTTTTACACAATCCTCCTTCGAGAGAACATGAAATGGGATATATGTTTCTTGAGATTTTGATTCACCGACATTTATATAAAAAAAGAAATATAAATAACTTATTGTTTAATATCAAAAAATATTTTAACATATATTTATAATACATACCAGATTTTTAATGTGAATTTTACACCATCTAATATTTGTGGAACTGATAGGTCATTTTCAATGAATACAATTTATTTTTTTCAATTGTTTTTTGTATATTAATAATTAAAAAGAAAAGAGACTAATAAAAGTAATTTAAAATAAAATATTACCAATTATAATACACCTTAAATACTAACTCCTAAAAATATAATACAAAATTAACCTTGGTTTCATGGTTTATCAAGTGTGTGTATATAGTTGGTGTGTGGGGGTTTTCATATGGAAACCCCTATCTTTATTTAACATTAATACATGATTTATTACATACAATTAGACTTAATATAATATAGAATATCTATAATTATAGTGTATTTGAGAATTAGTTACATTACATAAAAATTTACAATATGAAATACATCATCTTTATTGAAAACATCCTTAACAAGCTCACACTTAAAACTACATGGGATAAATTGGGGATATACATTAGAATGTGGTTAGATATAAAGTGTCGTAAGGGAATAAAAATGGAATAAAATAAATAAGGTAACAAATGTTATATAATAGTAATATCAATAGGGAATAAAATGAGTGATAATAATAAACATGATCAATGAGTCATGATATTACATGATAACATAAAGGAAACAAAAAATGTTTGGCAACAACTAAAAACACTATACCATAAACATAGGTCAATTATAACTTCCAATAAATCATGATGGAAAAAGTATCATAAAGAATTCATGTTTACTACCTCTCTAAACATGAATATTCTTGAGACAAAACATTAACCAATGTATTGGACCACTATATAATTCTTGGCACACCTGTCGCATTCATTTCAATCTCATTCTTAAGTGTTCCCCATTGTTCAAAAACATGGGTTCATTCATCATCATATTTTATTAGAAGATCATGGAGTGTTGAATAAATACATTTAAGTCCCAAAAAATAATTATAACTTCGTAATGGTTAACACCCTTTATATGAAACCCATATGAGTTTTCACTACACAATTGTTTCGCATAGAAAATCATTGTGATTTTTTGGCAGCATAACGAGGGAACCTAAATGTTAATGAGAGGGTTTAAGGCAAGTGAAAGGGGACTCTCATCATATTTTAATAACATGGGAATGTATTTTGAATTTTTAAGAACACACCCCAACATTATGAATTTAAAATAAATGTGCATAAAATGAAGAAGATTCTAAAATAAAAGTGAGAATGAGAGGATCCCTTACCTTGAGAGTGTGAATCCAAATTCTTGGGAGGATCTTCTTGAGAGATTGGGGGATCCCCAAGAGGACTCTATAAAGGGTATGTATGACTGAGTATTTTCTACAAGAATTTTTTGTGATGATAAATGGGAGATTTTGTGGGTTTATAAAGGAAAAGATTGGGTGATTATTTATCATTTCTCAAACTTTGGTTTCACACTCAATATAATAAAATAACTGAAACCAAAAACCTTCCCTTGATTTTTTCCTATGGTTTTTGATAAATATGATTTATTTTCATTATTTTATGAGTCTAAGGGACGAAATTAATAAAATAATATCCTTTTTTATGTGGAAGTGAGTCGTACTCTTGGAGAAATGATTTTAAATCCTTCGAATATATTAATGGTTCTGGAGGATTTATAAAGGATTTATAAAATTAATAAAATAAAATAAAAATAAAAATATTTTAAATTAAAAACAATTTTTTTTGGATATCCTTTATAGTATTTATTACATCACATTTTGATCATTATGATGTCATAATACACACTGTATATTTATATGGTATTTAATTTTTACCTAAAGATTTGACTATATCAGAAAATTATAAAACATTAATCATTGTATAATTTCAATACTATAATTCAAAAAATAAAATTCATTTTACCAGAATAATTTTATAAAAATCTGAAATTTTACTTTTAAAACAAGAATTGATAATTATGGTACACGAGCCTCAGCCTAGTTAGTGGGGACTATTAAGTGTATCCAAGAAACCTGGGATCAAATCCAAAAAGAGGCATATTCTCTAGGTTACTGTAGAAGTATTGTAGTAGAAAGTGTGCAGCACTCTAGTAGGTATTGTAGCGGGAACTGTGGCAGGCACTATTTTCCACTATAGCGGCTTCAAATTTTCCCTTATTTGGGCCTTCGGGCCACCGATTTGATCCCCGAGTCCTTTAAGGCCTTCAATCCACCCACGAAATTGATCTAGTAAAGCCTTTAGGACACCTCAAGGCCTTCGGGCAACCTTAAGTGCAGATGCAAACCAGACAACCTATAAGGAACAAGCTCTAAAAAGGATGAGAAAGGAGGTCTCACCATAGTAGAAGCTACACAGCTTGCAATAATGAGAGGGTTTGGAACCTTCTATCGGGGCAAGCATGTTCATGCATGGGATAGACTAGCTGAACAACCATGAGAAGGTGGAGAGCTGATTTCATGATGAAGATGCTTGGGAGGAGCATTTCAAAGTAGTTAGTCAGGGTTGTATGTAATTTTTGAAGCCTACGTGCAATGAATTCCTCTATGGCCTACAAGATATGTAATAATTACACCTACGGGCCTTGTAAGGGTTCCAACTCACCCCTTTAAATGTGTATTATCAAAAAATCAATAAAAATGAAGGCCTTCAGGCCATTGGATCAAGAATCTATAATTATCGAGAAACACTGGTTTTTTTGACAATAAAAATTTTAAACCCTTCTAAAAATTACATTTGAATTCATAAGAATTATATGATATTTTATATTTAATAAAAAATATTTAATAATAAAATTTTATTTATTTTAAAAACCCATTAATTCATAAAAATAAAGTCCTTAATTGAATTTAAATATTATACAAAAATACTATTTTTATTTTATTGTATCAAAATAACAATCATTTATAAAGTAAGAGTAATTGGATGAAGATATTTTTATTATTCTATTCGAAATATTGTAAATAATTCTATCTTTATGGTCTTGATATATATCTCTTTAATACCCCAGAAAAGGCCATAAGGGTATGGTGCGTGATGGTGAGCCATTCATAAGGTGGTTCAACATACATGGTTTGGGTCATGATCTCAATGATCTTGATCTTATCTCGTAAAAAGTTTCAATCATGATTACATTGTTGGATATAAGCACGATCATTATCAAGGGAAAATCTTAGTGATTATACCTGTAACACCCCAGGTAAATAAAGAATATGAAATTTTTATATTTATCCATATTTGTGAATAAAATATTAATATTACTTTAAAGGGGATTCAATGCTCGATGGCATACCCAATACGCAACAATGAGTTTCTTGGGAATCATGCGTTGCACTCTAATAATAAAATAATATTATTTTAAATGGTAGTTAACGCCTAGACGTTGTAATGGCGGGAATGAACAGAACTAACTAAAAAATGATTATATATGTTTGTCAAATATTTTTACTCTTTACAATAAATGTTATAGGATTAAAAATGTGAATGAATCCAATTTTAAGCGTAAACATTCCAATATTTTTTAAAAGGTCGATTAACCGCCTTTTGATGGCGAACCTCTTTTAAATCCACTTTTTGACAATTTTATGTGTTATATTGGACAAAATAAAATTCTTCTTTAGAATCAGGACATCAAAATTTACTTTGTGTAAATTTTTGGTATTTTTCTGAAAAAGTTCAATTTTTAATGAATAGTGAAAAATGTTGTATTTTAATTCAAAACCTCTATTTAATCTAATTTATATATATGATTAGATTATCTTTTGAATTGATTTTAAAGTGAAATTAGAATATATTTTTACTATTTAATCTAATAGTGTTTGTTGGAATTAATTTCACTTTGAAATTGGACTTAAACTAGTGTCAATCTTTTAATAGATATTGTTTCTTAAAAACACGCTATTTGTTTTGACAGTGGGAATTAATTATTAAATTAATTAATGCAACTTATATGTTTTGAATTTTTTAAAATAGACATCATTTTTGAATTCGGAATATCAAATATATCTTAGGGTGAATTTTTGGTAATTTTCTGAAAAACTTCAATTTTTAATGAATAGTGAAACCACTAAGTGGTACTTATAAAAATTGATTTTCCGTTTGAATGAAATTTTTCAATATTTTTGTTTTGAATTTCAAAAATCCGACATACATGGTTGTCATTAAGAAGTAAAATGTTGTTCAATGGGATTAGAATATTTTTTTGGTGAATATTAACTTATTATGTTTTTAATCACGATTAGAGGTAATTAGTGTAGTTTAAGGTAAGAATAATGTTTTAATAAAATGAGATGACCAAGACAAATGTCCTACCCTCATTGGATGAGTCATGGCCGACAAAGACAATCAATGGGTCAACTTGGGGACCTAATGGAGCCACTTTGGTTGGAAAATGACATAAATACCTTTTTATTTAATGTTAAAATTAAAATGACACAAACATGAGTTGTTTTACTAAAACAATTTTTACATCAGGTAATACAAGTCAGATGTTTTACTATAAATATCCATTGTAAAGGTAAAACGATTTCCTACATCATAGTATTTTTTTATAATTTTTAAACATTAAATAAATTAAATTATTTATGACATCATGATGATGCAGCGATGACCTCATTATTTAACGATTTAAATAAAATGGAAAGATAATGTAAAATATAAGACCTACACATGACGAAAAACTATTGTATGGGTGGCTTTTGAACCCTTATCACCTTATCCTCGAAACACATCAATGTGGGACCATTAAAATCCGAAACTAATTCTAAAATAAAGTAAAATTTCTTTACTTTCCAAGAGTGCCCCTCCTCTCCTCTTATAAAAGGCCCTCACCTCTACCTCCTTACCCACACTTCCAAAGCCTTTGGCTCGGCCAATCCCTTCCCATTTTGTCTCTCCAAATACCTCCCTAAATTTTAGACGCCTCAATTTGTGCAGAAGTCTTCCTAAGTAAGCCTTTGAGCTCAAAACAAAGGGATTTACCCGATTTTAAGGTAATGTCTTCACTTGGGTCCTTTTGTTTTATTTTGCTTCTCCAACCCCCTAAACTCTTTTTATTAATTTATTTTGTAACAACTCCAGTATCTTAAATATAATATGATGTTTTTATAATAAGGGTTCAAGCTACACTTACACACACCTTCGTCTAATGGTTAAAGAACATACTGTTTCTCTGGTTGGCGATTTTCCGCCTCACGAAACGATGATTGTTCAATATTCTTTTAACACCTTTAAAGGTTGCCATACTGATGTCACTGTATTTTATATATGATATATATGGTATTTATGTTTACTATATGATTCTTTATTTTATATTTAAAACATACCTTTATTCTTTTCATGTCCTGTAAATGTGATAATTTCATATGAGGAAGTGTGGACTACCGCCCCCCAAGTGATGTGACTCGTACATGCAATACATGGAATGCATAAATAATGAAACTAATGAACATATGTGACCTATATAACATATATATTATACTGTAATTATAATATATATATATATATATCATTTATTTTTAATTCCATTAATATGACAAAGAAAAAATGAAAGTAGCGTTCATGCGTACGTACGGCCTACCGTCTCCATGAACGGTGCTTTTCGTTTTTTATCTCTAAATGATATGGAATAGTATAAAATTAATATTTACTGGATATATATGATATTTTAATCATTAATACTATTCTGGAAATTATTTACTTATAACTACATGGGCAATCATTTTTCAAACAAGTTCTTTTTTGACTCATGTACCAAACATCGGCAAAAACGTCTGATATGAACTAACATTATTAAACAATTATTATAACATTATAATATGTGATATTAACTGAATAATAATATTTAAAGGAGGTCCTTAGGAAATTATAAATTGACCAAAGTTTATTATTCAGGAATATAATGAAATGAACAAGACAAGTCGGACTTGAGGTAAGGGATCCTACTCCTCTCATTCTTTTTAAGTACACTCTTTTATGTCATTCCTTTTAAAGATAATCTTTCTTGTTATTGGGATGTTATTTTATATTAATATTACTATAATTTTTTTGTTCATATGATGAGAGAACCTATTCTCTCTCATCAATCCATTTTGGATGTTTTGAGTGGTGCCGTTAGGCTGTCGAATTTTCGAAAGAGA
This sequence comes from Viscum album, assembly GCA_963277665.1. Classification (NCBI taxonomy): domain Eukaryota; kingdom Viridiplantae; phylum Streptophyta; class Magnoliopsida; order Santalales; family Viscaceae; genus Viscum; species Viscum album. The sequence continues at coordinate 1,928,102,838 of OY728142.1, read as the reverse complement.
TCTAACCTCTCTCTTTCTTTTTAAGTACTCTCCTTTATGTCGCTTCTTTTAAGATCCTATTTGTTATGTTGGGGGATGGTCTTTTATAATACTTTTTCTGTAAAAGTTATGTTAATATGATGAGATACCCTATTTGATCTCATCAATCCATTTTTTTAAGTTTTAAGTAGCGTCGTTAGGCTGCCGAGTTTTCATAAGGGATTTATCATCTCACTTTTATTCCTGTGAGATTTATGCTACATTTGCCACAATTTCCTTTGAGTGGTGTATGTACTGCCCATTATTTTGCTCATTGTGTAATATACTTTCATTTATGAGTATTTACATCAATGTTTTATTGTCCTTCTTGCACGGGGTGTATGTTTCGAAAGATACCCATGTCGGTAAGGGAACCTTTCACCCTCCTCTTTTTAAAAGACTTCTTTTGTTATGTCTTTTAATTCACATAATATTATGTTGGGATATGTTCTTCTATATTATTATTGATTTAAATTTTATGTCCATTTTATGAGATACCCTTTTTTATCTCTCATCAACTCATTTTGATGTGACGCCGTTAGGCTGTTAAGGGAACCTCTTAATGCGTTGATGAGAGAGAAAATGGTATCTCATCACTTGGACATAAAATTTACATAAATAAGGATATAGAAGAACATATCCCAACATAATAGTATGTGAATTAAAAGACATAAAAAATAAGTCTTTTAAAAAGAGGAGGGTGAAAGGTCCCCTTACTGAGTTGGGTAACTTTCGAAACGTACACCCCATGGAAGAAGGATCATACAATGAAGATGTAAATACCCATAAAATTAATTATACTACAAAAAGTTTATAATAATGGGAAGTACATACAGCACTCAAAAGAAATAGTGGAAAACGTAGCATAAATGTCACGGGAATAAAAGTGAGATGAAAAATCCCTTATGAAAACTCAGCAGCCTAACGACGCCACTTAAAACTTCCGAAAATAGATTTATGAGATAAAATAGGGTCTCTCATAATATGAACATAAATATTATAGTATTATTAATATAAAATAACATCCCCAAACATATTAATGATGAGTTTGAAAGAAATGACATAAAAGAGAGTACTTAAAAAGAAAGAGAGAGGTTGGATCCCTTACGAAAATTCGGCAGCCTAACGGCGCCACTCAAAACATACAAAATGGATTGATGAGAGAAAATAGGGTATCACATCATATGAAAATAAAATTTAAAGTAGGATTAATATAAAATAACATCCCAATCATAATAAATATGATCTTAAAAGGAATGACATAAAAGAGTGTACTTAAAAAGAAAGAGAGGGGCAGGATCCCTTACCTCAAGTCTGAATTGTCTTGTTTGTTTCATTATATTCCTGATTAAAAAACTTTGGTCAATTTATAATTGCTTAATTACCTCTTTTAAAGATTAATATTCAGTTCATATCACATATTATAATGTTATAATAATTGGTTAATAATGTGAGTTCATATCAGACGTTTTTGTCGATGTTTGGTACGTGAGTCAAAAAATGAACTTGTTTGAAAATGATTGTCCATGTAGTTATAAGTAAATAATATCCAGAATAGTATTAAGGATTTAAATATCAAAGATATCCAGTAAATATTCATTTTATACTACTCCATAACATATGGAGATAAAAAATAAATGATATGCACCGATCATGGAGACGGTAGGCCGTACGTATGAATGAACGCTACTTTCATTTCTTTTTCATATTAATGGAATTAAAAATAATTGAGAGATATATATATTATAATTACATATAATATAAATGTTATATAGGTCACATATTTTCATTAATTTCATTCTTTATACATTCCATGTATTTCATGAACAAGTCACATCACTTGAGGGGGTCGTAGTCCACACTTCCTCGTATGAAATTATCGCATTTCCACAACATGAAAAGCATAAAGGCGTGTTTTAAATATAAAATTCAGAAGCATATAGAAAACATAAATACCAAATATATCATATATAAAATATAGTGACATCATAATGTCCACCATTAAAGGTGTTAAGAGAAGATTGAACAATCATCATTTCGTGAGGCAGAAATTCGCCATCCACAGAAACAATATGTTCTTTAACCATTAGACGAAGGTGTGTGTAAGTGTAGATCTAATCATTTACATAACAACCTAATAGTATATTTAAGATACTGATATTGTTAAAAAAGAAAGTAATAAAAAGATTTTAGAGGGTTGGAGAATAAAAATAACACAAAAGAACACAAGGGACGACATTACCTTTAAATCGGGTAACTCTCCTTGATTTCAGTCCAAATGCTTCCTTTGAAAGGATTCTGCCCAAAGTGAGGCTTCAATGATGAAGAGAGGGATGTGGAGAGGTGAAATGGGTAGGGGTTTCTCAAGACAAAGTCTTGAGAGGTGTGGGTAATGTGGTAGAGGTGGGGGCCTTTTATAAGAGGAGAGGAGGGGCACTCTTGGAATGTTATAAAATATTACTTTATTATATAATTGTTTTAGGATTTTAAAGGTCCTAAAAGGATATATTTCGAGTATATGGTGATAAGGTTTTTAAATCCACCCATCCAATATGTTTGTGACAAGTTTAAGACTTATATTTCACCCTATCTTCTCATTTTATTTAAATCGTTCATTTATGAGGTAATCATTGCATCATCACGGTGTCATAAATAAATTAATTTATTTAATATCTAAAATTTATAAAAAAAAATATCATGATGTAGTAAAGCTTTTTATATTTCTAATGAATATTTATAGTCAAAACTATGACTTGTATAACCCCATATAAAAATTGTTTTAGTAAAACAACACATGTTTGTGACATTTTAATTTTAACATTAAATAAAAAGGTATTAATGTCATTTTTCAACCAAAGTGGCTACATGGGGTCACCAAGTTGACCCATGGATTTTCTTGGTCGGCCACGAATCATCCAATAAGGTTAGGACATGTGGAAAGGTCATTTAATATTATTAAAACATTATTTTTACCTTAAATTACACTGATTAACTCTATTTGCGATTAAAAACTTATCAGTTACTATTCACCAAAAAATTATTTTAATCCCATTGAACCACATTTTACATCCTAATGAAAAAATGTATGTCAGATTTTTGAAATTCAAATCACAGAAGTGGTAATGTTTCGTTTAAACGAAAAATCAATTTTTAAACTACCACTTAGTGGTTTCACTATTCATCAAAAATTGAAGTTTTTCAGAAAAATACCAAAAATTCACCCTAAGCTATATTTGATATTCCGAATTCAAAAATGATGACTATTTTACAAAATTCAAATCATATAAGTTGCATTAATTAATTTTATAATTAAATCCCGCTGTCAAAACAAATAGCGTGTTTTTAATAAATAATATCTATTAAAAGATTGACACTAGTTTAAGTCCAATTTAAAAGAGAAATTAATTCCAATGACCACTATTGGATAAAATGGTAATATATTCTAATTTAACTTTAAAACCAATTCATAATATAATCTAATCCTATAAATAAATTAGATTAAAAAGAGGTTTTGAATTAAAATACAAAAGTTTTCACGATTCATTAAAAAATAAACTTTATCGGAAAAATACAAAAAATTTACACAAAGTAAATTTTGATGTCCCGATCCTAAAGAAGAATTTTATATTGTCAAATATGACACATAAAATTGTCAAAAAGTAGATTTAATAGAGGTTCACCATCAAAAGGTGGTTAATTAACCTTTTAAATTATATTAGAATGTTTACGCTTAAAATTGGATTCATTCGCATTTTTAATCCTCTAACATTTATTGTAAAAAGAAAAAATATTTGAAAAACATATATAATCATTTTGTAGTTATTTCCCGTCATTACAATGGCTAGGTGTTAACATAAAATTATTTTATTATTTGAGTGCAACGTATGATTTCAAAAAAAACTTGTTGTTGCGTATTGGGTAAGACATCGAGCATAGTGTTACCTTAAAATTAATATTAACATTTTATTCACAAATATGGATAAAATAAAAATTTCATATTCTTTATTTACCTGGGGTGTTACAATGTCTTATGACCATGCCAACACAACCATATAAACAAGTGAAGTCACAAAGAATAATCTGGGTCAAAACCCTATAAACATTATAGCACGAGACTGTGTGTAGCCACAACTCTATAATAACTACTAAATGGACAAGGATGATCCCAATCTATATCAACATTATAATATATACATATGCATGTTCCTAGGTTTATCCCATTATATAAGCATCCCAGTATAGAACATAATCCCTATTAGACGACATGGATCTCAATATATCACATCATATATCTCAATGGTTAATTATGTGAATTACCATTATTCGTTAATATGACACATGAAATTTAAATTTAAATTAATTAACAATTCTATCAATAAGTAGAAAGTTTAAATTTTTGGATTATATTAAATGAAATCAACCTATGACACATATCATACCAATCATACATTAATACATTATCCAATTAAATAACTATATAAAAATAAGGGAATTCATGTTATAATATATTTAGATTAATAAATTGATTTTGGGTGAACACCTCATTGGTGAGATCATGATATTTCATAAAAAAGAAAATAATCGAACCATAGGGTTGTGATTTGGACCCCCTACCTAAAACTAAAGATCCAATGATACTTCCCATGGTTAACATCCATGAGGAAGAAGGTGTAGATGATTAGAAAGTGATTTCTTGATCAAAATCGATCAAGTTAAAAATAAATAAATAAATTAGGTAATGTTTCTAAATAATGGGCTTGGAAACGAATGAAAATATAGAAGAATACAACCAAAAGAACATAACATGGATTGATTGTGGGAACAAAATGTATGAAAATGGTTTTGACATTCCAAAACCGTATAGAGCATTACCTAAGGTTGAGAGTAAAGAAGTTTCATTAGATTGGAAACAAAATCATCGGATTTTTTTTTAAACTATAGGTTTTTCATTTAATCATACTGTAATAGGGTTTCACACAGTGTAAAAATTTTTCATGATTTTTTTCAAAAATCCCATCACGTAAATTTTACTTTATTTAAACCGATGAAAAATTACACAATGTTTAATCCCTTTAAATGATATATAAATGTTTTGTAGTTGTGTTTTTCAGACCATCTTCTCATTAAATCATCTTAACTTACCAAGAACTTATTTATATATAAAACCAATTTATACCTGGAATTCATTAATTAAAAAAAATACATACCCAAAAATTAGATCATTTTCTCCCAAAAAGGCTCTTTATCTTAAAAAAACATCCCCACTATGTCTCAAATAAATAACTCAGAGATTAATGTACTAAAAAACACATGATCTTACAACCTCTACAACTTATAACAGATCATCTATGAGCTTCCTCAAGCGCCAGTGCGAGGTCATATCAAATAAGTTCAGCCATTGTGTTTGTATATTAGACTCTCTTTCCCATGTTTCCTCCAGATCTCACCCATGTTTCCACTACACCTGAACCAATGGTATAGTCCAACCCTAAAGATATATCTCATTATGAACCACAACTTGTATATGATTATCCTGAAAAGAATAATTATTAAAAATATTGAGGATTTCTACATATATCACATGTTAAGGGTATGGATGATATCTTCCCAGTTGTAACACATGGAAAAAATCGTGAAAAGAACTGTAGTGTTCTAGTAGGGCAAAAATATATTCCCCTTGACTGACCCATGAAACTATTTAAAATGGTCCAAAAAACATGGGCACTAGATTTCCCTATTTCCTAATATGGAAGTATCCCAACCTAATTGACACCTAAATGAATACATAGTGATGAACCTCGAACTCCAAAGGTTTTCTCTACTGATCAGCATAAGATTTTTTCCTACTCTTCACAGTCACCAAAAATTGTCTGATCAACTGAAATTATTTAGATGTATCCTAAATGATACTAGGCCCAACAAGTACCGACTCTGTAACATCCAAGTTAAATAAAGAAATAATAATTTTTTTTATATTAATATTTTGTGAATTAAATATTAATTTTACTTTAAAGGGGTTTCCATGTTCGATGGCTTACCTGATATGCAACCACATGTTTCTTTGAAATCTTACATTGCACACTAACAAAATAATAATGTTATTTTAAATGGTAGTTAAAACCTTTCCATTGTATTAGTGGGAAGGAATATAAATAACTAAAATATGATTATATAAGTTTTTAAATGTTTTTACATATATCCAATAAAAGTTAGAGGCTTAAAATAAGAAAATAATTTGATTTTAAGCATAAATACTCTAATATTCACTAAAAGGTCAATTTATCACCTTTTGACGATGAACCCTATTTAAATATAGTTTTGGTCACTATTATATGTTATATATGACAAAAGAAAATTTGTTTCAAGATTCAAGATATCATAATTTACTTTGGGTAATTTTTTGGTATTTTTTTGATAAATTTCATTTTTTAATGAACGGTGAAAAATAATGCATTTTAATTCAAAACTTCCTTTTAATATAATTTATTTTTATGGTTATATTATATTTTTAATTGGTTTTAAAGAGTAATTATATTTTATTTTTACCATTTAATCCAATTGTGGTCATTGGATTGAATTTCAATTTTACATTGGAGATAAACAAGTGTCAATATTTTGATAGATATTAGTTCATAAAAATCACGCTATTTTTTTTTGACAAAGGGAATTAATTAAAAAATTAGTTAATGAAACTTCTATGTTTTTAAATAGGTAAAATAGAAATAATTTTGTAATTTTGAATGTCAAATTTATTTTAGGGTGAATTTTTGGATTTTTCTCCGAAAAGATTCAAGTTTTGATGAATAGTGAAACAACAAAGTAGTAGTTAAAAATATGAATTTTTCATTTAAATAAAATTTTACCAATTTTGTGAAATAAATTTTAAAAATCCTACATACATGGTTGTTATTATTAAGTAAAATGTGGTTAAATAAGATGAAAATAATTTTCGGTGAATAGTAACTTTTGACTTTTATTTACCGTGGTTAAAGGTAAAGAGGGTAATTCAAGGTAAAAAAAATTATAATAATACTAAATTACCTTAAAACTTGTAGTAACCTTATTGAATGAGTAATGGCCGACCAAGGGCATCCTTGGGTGTATTTTGGGACCCCATGGAGCAACTTTTGAGTGATAATGACACTTTAGATTAATTAATTTAAAGTAACGGTAAAAATGACATAAACAAATATCCTTTAGTAAATTTATTTTTTCATAGGGTTATATAAGTTATCTTTTTGATTATAAATATTCATTGGAAAGATGAAAATATTTACTACATCATGATAGTTTATTTAAAAATTTTAGACAACAAATAAATTAAATTATTTATGACACAACAATGATGCAATATTTACCTCATTAATAAATGATTTAAATAAATAAGATTATAAATATTAAAATAATAACCAAAACCTGTCCAATTATTATTAGATGATTTTATTTCGACCATGAGTCATCTTATCTTCTACCCTAATAATTTTTGGACGTTTAGAATCCGAATATCATTATATAATAAAATAATATTATCACACTTTCCTAAAGAGCCCCTCCTCCCTTTAAAAAAATCCCTCACTTATATCCAATTCCTCACACCTCTAAAGAATTTTGGATAATCCAAAATCTTCCCAATTAATCTCCCTATATCACTATCCTCCTCCTAGAAGCCTTACCTTAAGCAGAAGGCACTCCAAGAAACCCTTTTGGTTCATACCAAAGGGAGTTACCAAAATTAAAGGTAACAATTTCTCTTAACTTCTTTTCTTTTATTTTACTTCTCCAACCAATAAAAAAAAATTTATTCATTTATTTTGTAACAACACCAGTATAATAAATATACTAGGATCTTTTTAAGATAAGTATTTGAACGAATCTTACACACACATCCATCTAATGGGTGAAGAACATAATGTTACTCTGGATAGAAAACTAATGCCTCACGAAACCATTATTGTTCAATTACCTCTTACCGCCTCTCATGGTGGATATTATGATGGAAATGTATTTATATATGATATATATTATGTTTATGTTTTCTTTATGATTCTTTATTTTCCATTTATATAATTCCTTTACAGTTTTCATAGTGGGTAAAAACGATAATCTCATTAGAGAAAGTACGGACTACCTCCCACTCAAAGTGATATGACTCATTCATGCCTTATGTGGAATGTATAAAGTATGGAGTTAATGATATTATATATGATATTATATGGTAATTATAATATACCTATGTATCATTATGTTTTCATTACATTAAAATAAGAAATAGAAATGGAAGTAGCCTCCATGCATATGTATGACTTACCGTCTCCATGAATGGTGCATTTAAGTTCTTACCTACAAATGTTGTGTACTATTATAAAAACATGTATATAATGGATATATATGATATATATGATATATAAATCATTGATATCTTTCTGGATATAATGAAATTTTGACCACATGAACAACATGTAATTATAAGAAGTCCATTTTTGACTCAGGTACCAAATATCCACAAAATGAATGTTATTAACTTAAATGATTATATAATTTTTATAACATGTTAATAAGAGATAGAAAAGGAATAATAAAATTTAAAAAGGTTCTTAAAAAATTAGAAATTAAATTTAGTTTATTATTCATGAAATTAAAGAAAGACTAAGTCAATTCGGACACGAGGTAAGGGACTTCATCTCAATCTCCTTTCATTGAGGAATATTTTGTTTTATACACAACTTTCTTTTATATGGCGTATAAACATCTTTAAATTTTAATTTTTTTCAAAAGGAATATTTTCTATATGAATCATTTTACTAAACAACAAAAAATACGTTTTTTAATGTAAGCGGTGACACCGAACTTTTACGCCACCACAAGTATAATTTGATCTTTGGCTTCCTTATCAAGTCATAATGTTTTTAAAAGTAATATGAATACCATATACTCTTTTATGTATTTTTGTATTGAAAATGGTTATGATAATGGATTTTTTATGTCATTATATTTATGTGATATATTGTTATTTATATATGGAAATGTTTTCTTTCCTTTATATTTTTTGTTTGTGTTATGATTTAAAAATGGTACTTGGAAATTTTACCGGTGGTTATGTGATAAACCAAATGATGGGTGGTGTCATGATAAAATAGGACGAGTGGTTATGTCATAACCTCCAATGCATTGGGTATGGAATTCAGCCATATGGCTATTCCATTTAGTGATATGTGTGGAAGTCGACCGTATGGTTATTCCATTTATGTAGGTTTATGTCCCAAGTTACCGTTTTATGCTATGTGTTCATTATATGGGTTTAACGGTAATCTTTTGGTTTCAAAAGGGAAATTAATGATCTTTTATTCAATTAAGAGTATCAACTACTTCATAAAGGTAAAAATTATTACTTATGATAAATTATTCATGGTTTACAAGGTGTTTTAAAAAACTAACGGTTTTCCTTCTTTTTGTATCACTTACTGAGATTTTTTATGCTCATCCCAAGTTTTTTTAAATGTTTTTCACAAGGTATAATGTGGAATAGGTTTAAGGATTGGATCAAGGAAAAGTTATGCTATCTTAAACATTTAACTTGACATGACTCTTTTTCTTTAAGAGTTATTATTTTGTAAAAAAATGGAAACTCAGTAGAAGTGTCTACTTTGTAATTTTTTGAAATCAAATGTAATATTTATGGCCTAATTCTCTAAATCTCTAAACCTGAAAGGATCCTGAATGTGAATTTTCATTTAATTCAAATTATATAATGTTATATGGTCGGGTTCTTGTAGTTAGTTTCAGAGGATAGTTTAGATAACATTAGGAGTTAGGGTATTGTTAAATTAATATCTATAAATTAATATATGTTAATGATATAGCATTTCCAGATTACCATGTTGCTTCGTCTAAGATATTTCTTTGTTCAGAATGGTTTTTTGCAGAGGAAGCATGGCCTTTATGTTGGGACGACATCAGGCGGAAGACAACCTTCCAAATCAGCAACCAGAGATGGTCAGGATCAGAACTGAACAATTTGATACAGTGAAAGAACAGTTTAATCAGGCTATAAATGGTGTTGGTATCCATGCACGAGATCAGCCAGATCAACTGCAGAGGAACATTTCAGTAGTGGACCATTTCATGAGGCAGCATCCCCCATCATTCAAAGGATAATATGACCTTGTGCTAGAATAAGGGTGTATTAATGCACTGGATAATATTTTCAATGTTATGGGGGTGTTCAGAACATCAAAATTTGAGTCTCGCTATTTACCGTTTTGAAGGTGAAGCTGATCAGTGGTGGTCGATGGTAAAAAATATCAGGGATAGTGAGGAGATTGATGCTCTTTATTGGGGTGAATTCAAAGGTATGTTTCTTGAGAAATATTTTCCTAAGGTGGGTTGTATTAGTATGGAAAACAATTCCTGGAATTGAGGTAGGAGGACGACTTAGTGGATGCTTATGAAGAAACATTCACTTAACTTGCAAGGTATGCTCCAAATTTCATATGAGATCTTGATAGTAAAATCAACCATTTTTTCTCAGGATTAAAGCCTAATTAAAGAAGGTATTTAGCTTCTCGTGAGTTCAAAAGTTATTAAAAACATGTTCGATGTGTGGAGAAGGTGGAAATAGAGTTTTCCGATGATCAGGTCTTCTTAAAAAACAACATAATAAGAGGTCTAGTTGGCATGCAAATGGAAATAATTCATCAAAGAAGCCTAAAGTTAAGAAAATTAAATATCCAACATGTGAGAAGTGTGGTAAAAGGAATCTTGGGGAATTATTATCAATGTCTGGAAAGTGATTTCGGTGTGGTAAGTCTGGTCATATTACTCGTAACTGTAATGAAGATGATGATGAAGGCAATGAAAATCCATCTCTAAGATGTTTTAAGTGTAATGAATTGGGTCATTATGAAAATGAGTGTCCAAAGAAGAACTCAATTGAGGGAATTCAGCCATACTAAATGAATAAATTGGAAGTGAAATCATTTGCAACTACTTGAGAAGATGTTGGTCCATCAAACGAAGTAGTATCAGGTACACTGTGTGTTTGTTCAGATTATTCCAATGTGTTGTTTGATTCAGGGTCTACACACTGTTTCCTTTATGAGAAACTTTCTATTAAATTGGGAATTCCATATCAAGATATGAATATGATGGTTATCATAAAAACACCTGAAAAAAATGTTGAGACAAGAAGAAATCTTAAGAACCATCTTGTTCTTGTGTGCGGGAAGAATCTACCTGAAAACATTATTGTTTTGACTTTAGTAGAGATTGATGTTATTTTGATAATGGATTGGATGTTTGTTTATCATGCTAAGATTGAATACAGAGCTAAAGTGGTTTCATTTTAGAATGATTTACAGTTTGTTTACATGAATGAACCCTTTCTTTTGATAACATATCAGGAAGCTGAGAAACTAGTAAAATATGGAAATGAATGTTACCTAGCACATATTGATGTAAATAAAAGAACTTCTCAAATTAATGATCTGCCAGTGGTAAATGAGTATATTAATATTTTTCCTGATGATTTGCCTAGTATTATTCCTAATCAAGACATTGAATTTACTATTGACTTAGTTCCTGATACTAATCCAATTTCAAAACCCCCTTATCAAATGGCTCAAATTAAACATTTAGAGTTAAAGAAGAAATTGCAGGAGTTATTAGATAAAGGGTTCATTTAACCTAGCCTATCACCTTGGGGTGCTTCTGTCTTGTTTGTTAAAAAGAAATATGGTTCAATGAGAATTTTCATTGATTATATTTCATTTAATAACATCACTGTTGTGAAAAAGTATCATTTGCCTCATATCGATGATTTGTTTGATCAGCTCTAGGGAGCTCAGTATTTTTCAATGATTACTTGAGATCGGGGTACCATCAGTTGAAAGTGAAAGAATTAGACATTCCAAAGACTGCGTTTTGAATGAGATATGGCCATTATGAATTTGTAGTTATGACTTTTGGTTTAACAAATGAACCTGCTGTATTCATGGATCTTAGGAATATAATTTTTTGGGAGTTCTTGGATAAGTTTGTGGTTGGTTCATTGATGATATTTTGGTTTATTCTAAAATTAAATAAGCATATGAAAGTAATTTAAGGGTTGTCTTTCAAACCTTAAAAGAAAAGAAACTGTTTGGGAGATTCAGCAAGTGTGAGTTTTGGTTACAAAAAAATTCTATCCTTGGTCACATTGTTTCTAAGGATGGAATAACTGTTGATCCTGTTAAAAAATAGTTGTTGAAGAATGGAAAAGACCAACAAATATAACTGATATCCGTAGTTTTCTTGGTTTGGAAGGTTATTACCAGAGGTTTTTTGAGAATTTTTGCACTGCTATCTAGTCCAATGACTATGTTAACTCGAAAAGGTGTTATGTTTATTTGGACAAAATAATGTGATGATTGTTTTCAGGAATTGAAAAGAAGATTAGTGAATGATCTAGTTTTGGCGCTGCCTTTTGGAAATGGCGAGTTTGTTATCTACAGTGATGCATCATTGAAAGGACATGGTTGTTTCCTTATGCACAATGATCAGGTAAATGCTTATGCTTCACATCATTTGAAAACTCTTGACTAAAATTACCCAAAACATGATTTGTAATTAAATGTTATTGTTTTTGCCTCAAAAATTTGGAGGCATCATTTTTATGGAGTAAAGTATGAAATATATACTGATCAAAAATTTTTTAAGAATATATTCACTCAAAAACAATTGATCATGAGACCAAGGCGATGGTTGTAATTAATCAAGGATTATTATTGTACACTTCATTACCTTCTAGGAAAAGAAAATAAAGTGGATAATGCTTTGAGAAGAAAAAGTAATGCATAATTAACCATGATACATTTGGAATTAGATATTTTCGTTTTTGATTTGATAAAATTTTGAATAGAAGTTGTTGGTGCAGCTAATTCTTCTGTTTTGTTTCAGGTGTCAGTGAAATCATCTATCTCAGCTAGAATTAAGCAAGTGAAGAAGGACGACAATGAGTTACAGAAAACGGTAGAGTTGGTTCATAAGGGTATGTTGCCTGATTTTAATGTTGATAATGATTTTGTTTTGAGGCTTGGGAAAAGAATATGTGTTCCTTTTGATTCACAGTTGAAGAATGAGTTATTATGTGAAAATCATAGTTCTCCATTTTATGTTCATCCATTTAGTACTAAGATGTACATATATCTTTGGGAGTATTACTGGTGGGATGTAATTAAAAGAGATATTACTAATTTTTCTGTGAAGTGTTTGACTTGTCAGCAGGTTAAAGTAGAGCGGCAATTACTGAAATTGATGCTTCAGTCTTTACCAGTTCTAGAGTGGAAATGGGAAAATATATATATGGACTTCATTGTGGGATTAACAGAGACATCTCGAGGTAACAATGAAATCTGTGTTATTTTTGATCGATTGACCAAATATGCTCATTTCCCTCCTATCTGAGAGACTTTGTCTTTAGATCAACTATCTCAGTTGTATTTTAAAGAGATAGTCAGGTTGAATGATGTTCCTCTCTCTATTGTATTTGATCGTGATCCCAGGATTACTTCTAACTTTTGGAAAGGCCTTCAAAAGTCATTGGGTACTCAATTAAATTTTATTACAACTTTTCATCCTCAATGAGATGGGTAATCAGAATGAACAATTCAGACCATGGAGGATATGCTACGTGCTTGTTCACTATATTACCAAGGAAGTTGGGACCAACATCTTTCTTTATCTGAATTTACTGATAATAACAGTTTTTATTCCTGTATAAATATGGCTCCCTTTGAGGAATTATCTAGAAAACGGTGTTGAACTCCAACTTTTTTGGAGGATGTCGGTGAAAGGAAGCTGATGAGACCTGAATTAGTAGAATGGATGGCTGAAAAACTTAAGCAGATTTAGAAGCACATGAGAATAGCTCAGAGCAGACAAAAAAGTTATGCAGATAACCGAAGGAAGGTTCATTATTTTGAGGCATGTGATCATGTATTTCTCAAAGTTTCCCTGTGGAAAAGTGTGATGCGTTTTGGTAAGAAAGGAAAGTTGAGTCTGAGGTTCATTGGACGATATGAAATCCTAGAGAAAGTTGGATCAGTTGCATACAGAGTGGTATTACCTCCATGTTTGTCCCAAGTACACAATGTTTTTCATGTTTCAATGTTGAGATAGTCTATGCCAGATCCATCTCATGTTTTGAGCTCAAAGGTAGTTCAGTAGGAAGAGAATATCTCTTATGAGGAACAACTAGTCCAGATTTTTGACCGTGGAGAGAAAGTGTTGCAGAATAAGATAATTCACCAGGTAAAGGTTTTGTGGAAAAAAACCTATGGTTGAAGAGGCAATGTGGGAATCTGAAAATGATATGAGGGATAAATACCCCAACTTATTAGATTAGTGAATAAAATTGTGAGGAAGCAATTCCCAAAATGGGGAAGGATGTAACATCCCGGATAAATAAAGAAATAAATCATTTTCTTTTTTATTAATATTTTGTGAATTAAATATTAATTTTACTTTAAAGGTGTTTACATGTTCGATGGCTTACATGATACACAACAACGAGTTTCTTTGAAATATTACGTTGCACACTAACAGAATAATATTATTATTTTAAATGGTAGTTAACACCTAGCTATTGTATTGGCGGAATTGAATATAACTAACTAAAATATGATTATATATGTTTGTTAAATGTTTTTACATTTATCCAATAAAATTTAGAGGCTTGGAATAAGAAAAGAATTCGATTTTAAGCATAAATACTCTAATATTCACTAAAACGTTGATTTATCACCTTTTGATGGAGAACCGTCATTAAATATAGTTTTAGACATTATTATATGTTCTATATGAAAAAATAAAATTCTTTTCAAGATTTGGGACATCAAAATTTACTTTTTGTAATTTTTTTGGTATTTTTCTAATAAAATTCATTTTTACTTAATAGTGAGAAATACTGTATTTTAATTCAAAACTATCTTTTAATATAATTTATTTATATGATTATATTATCTTTTTAATTGGTTTTAAAGTGTAATTAGATTATATTTTTACCATTTAACCCAATGGTGGTCATTGGATTGAATTTCTCTTTGAAATTGGACATAAACAAGTGTCAATCTTTTGATAGATATTGTTTCTTAAAAACACACTATTTGTTTTGACAATGTGAATTAATTATAAAATTAGTTAATGAAACATCTAAGTTTTTAATTTTGTAAAATAGACATCATTTTTGAATTTGGAATATCAAATTTAGCTTCGGGTGATGTTTTGGAATTTTTTCTGAAATAGTTAAATTTTTGATGAATAGTGAAACCACTAATTAGTAGTTCCGAAATCTGACTTTTTCACTTAAAAAAAAATTTACCACTTCTGTGAATTTAATTTTAAAAATCCAATATACATGGTTGTCATTATTAAGTAAAATTTGGTCCAATGAGATGAAAATAATTTTTGGTGAATATTTACTTTTGACTTTTATTTACCACAGTTAAAGGTAAATAGGGCAATTCAAGGTAAACAGAATATTATAATAATATAAAATTACCTTAACACTTTTCCTAACCTTATTGGATGTGTCATGTCCGGCCAAGGGAATCCTTGGGTCTAATTTGGGACCCCATGGAACAACTTGTGAGTGATAATGACACTTTAGATTAATTAATTTAAATTAAATGTAAAAATGACATAAAAAATATCTTTTAGGAAATAAATTTTTACATTGGTTCATATAATTTATCATTCCGACTATAAGTTTTCATTGGAAAGCTAAAAAAATTTCTTACATCATTTTATTTATGTTATAATTTTTAGACATGAAATAAAATAAATTATTTATGACACAATAATGATGTTGTATTTACCTCATTAATAAATGATTTAAATAAATAAGTTTATAAATAATAAAATAATAACCAAAACCTTCCCAATTCTTATTGGATGATTTTATTTCGACCATGAGTCATATTATCTTCGAATATAATGATTTTTGGGTCTTTATAAACCGAATATCATTATATAAAATAATAATATTATCACACTTTCCTAAAGAGCCCCTCCTCCCCCTTATAAAAATCCCTCACTTCTAAACAATTTCTCAAATCTCCCAAGCCTTTTGTCTCATCCAACCTCTGCCCAATTAATCTCCCTACATCCCTATCCTCCTCTTAGAAGCCTTACCCTTGGCAGAAGGCACTACAATATAACCTTTTGATTCATACCAAAGGGAGTTACCCAAATTAAGACTAACAGTTTCTATTAACTTATTTTATTATATTATACATCTAAAACCCCTAAAATATTTTTATTAATTATTTTATAAAAACACCATTATACTCAATATACTAGGATTTTGTTATGAGAATGATTCTAACTACACTTACACACACCTCCATCTAATGGGTGAAAAACATAATGTTTCTGTGGATGGAAAACGAACGCCTCACGAAATGATGATTGATCAATTACCTCTTACCTCCTCTCATGGTGGAAATTATGATGGATGTATATTTATATATGATATGTATTATTTTTATTCTTTCTTTAGGCTATTGTATTTTCCATTTATATAATTCCTTTATGGTTTTCATTGTGAGTAAATACGACAATCTCATTAGAGAAAGTGCGGACTCCCGCCCCCTCAAAGTGATATGACACATTCATTCCTTATGTGGAACATATAAAGGATAGAGTTAATGATATTATATATTATACTATACTATAATTGTAATATTACTATGTATCATAATGTTTTAATTACATTAAAATAATAAATAGAAATGGAAGAAGCGTTAATGCATACGTACGGCTTACCGTCTCCATGAACAATGCATTTCATTTCATACCTACAAATGTTATGTACTAATATAAATACATGTATATACTGGATATATAAGATATATATGATATCTAAATAATGGATATCATTCTGGATATAATGAACTTTTTACCACATGAACAACATGTAATTATAAGAAGTCTATTTTGGACTCAAGTAGCAACTATCAACAAAACAAAAGTTATTATCTTAAATGATTACATAATGTCTATAACAATGTAATAAGTGATATAAAAAGAATAATAAAATTTAAAAAGGGTTTTAAGCAAGTATAAATTAACTTTAGTTTATTATTCATGATATTAAAGAACGATCGAGTCATGTAGGACACGATGTAAGGGACTTCATCTCAATCTCCTTTCATTGAGGCATATTTTGTTTTATACATAACATTATTTTATATGGTGTATAATCCACTTTGAATTTTACTTTTATTCAAAAGGAATATTTTATCTACGAATAATTTTACTAAATGACAAAAGTATGTTTTTTTAAAGTAAGTGGGGACAACAACCTTTTCTGCCAACGTGAGTATTATTTGACCTTTGGCTTCCTTAACAAGCCGTAATGTTTTTAAAAGGAAGATAAATACCATATAATATTTTATGTATTTTGGTATTGAAAATGGTTTTGATAATGAATTTATTATGTTAATATATTTATGTGATATATTGTGTTTTAAATGTGGAAATGTTTTCTTTCCTTTATATTTGTTGTATGTGTTATGATTTAATAATGGTACATGGACATTTTACGGGTGGTTATGTGATAAACCAAATGACGGGTGGTTCCATGATAATCCAGGATAGGTGGTTACATTATAACCTCCAATTCATTTTTCATGGAAGTTGGCCTTATGGCTATTCTATTTCGTGATATGTGTGGAAGTCGACCGTATGGTTATTCAATTTATGTATGTTTATGTACCAAGTTACCTTTATATGTTATGTGTTCTTTATATGGGTTTTATGGTAATCATTTGTTTACAAAAGGGTAAGTAATGATCTTTTATTTAGTGAAGAGTATTTACAACTTCCTAAAGGTGAAAAGTATTACTTATGATAAAGTATCCATGGTTTACTTGTTGTTTTGAAAAACTAACGGTTTTCATTCTTTATGTATCCCTTACTGAGCTTTTTATGCTCATCCCAAGTTTTTTGAAATATTTTTCATAGGACATAATGTGTAATAGGGTCATGAATGGAATCAATAAAATGTCATGTTGTCATAAACATGGAACTATATATGACTATTTTTCTATAAGAGTTCTTGTTATGTGGAAAAAATGGAAACTGAGTAGAAGTTTGTACTTTGTAATTTTTTGAAATGAAATGTAATATTTATGGCCTAATTCTCTAAAAATCTAAACCTAAAAAGATCCTAAATGTGAATTATTCATTTAATTCAAAATTATGTAATGTTTTAATGCCAGGTCCTTGTAGACTCACCTACCTCCATCCTCAAAAGATGTGAACAACATGAAATTCTATACGAGGCCTCAAAAATTTTCCACTTGGATCAACACTTAGATGGTATAATTATATGAAAACTCCATGAATGACATATTCTGCTCCCATGAACCACCAAAATCCAAAAACATATGCTCAAAGCGTATCCTATTGAACTTGAATAGTCTGCTCAGATTGACCATCAGTCTGTGGATAATAAACTAATTAAAATATATTTTATTCCTAGGGATTTATAATTACCCTTCAATAAACACAATGTGAAATGGGGATCTAAATCTGAAATATACTCCTTGGAACACAGTTCAACTAAACTACTTCATGCAAGTAATGATTTCCTAGATCATCAACTATAATGATTTCCCTAATATACAATAAGTGGGCTATAGTAGTCATTCAATCCATAACAACCCATAAAAAATAATTATTATGGGTCATCCTAGGAAATCCTATCACAAAATACATTATGAATTCATCCCATTTCCACTCAGAGATGGATAAAGGTTGAAAAATACCATATGGCCTTTGATCCTTGGTGTTTACCTGTTGAAAAGTGAAGCATCTGTCCAAAAATTGTTCAACATCCTCCTTAATTCCTGAAAACATGTACTTTCTATAGAGATCATGATATATATTTGTTAAACCAAGATGTAATGGATATCTGGAAGCAAGAAACTCCTTCATTAGCTCATCACACAATCCTCTAAGAAACTATATATGGACACTTAAGAGAAGATAATTGACACTACGAAGAGACCATCCTGATGGAATCTACCTACCATATAATTTATCTCTCATAGTTTTTCCCTCCAGATTTGATAAAAGATTTGAATTGATATGGTCCAAAAACATAGCTATAACTATTGTCTATGTCAGATATACTCACCCTTGATATTCTTGAAGATCTAGATGCATGTCTACAAAGAGAGCCATTATTCTCCACTCATCACAAGATTTATGTACTACCTATATCGATTTCATTTAGTTCAAAGATTCAGAAAAAAATTACTTTTCATGGTGTATAATACAATTCAACATTGAAAGAATGTAGATACTTGACCCACCTCTTCTACTGAAGGTTATGGTCTAACTATTAAAATATGTACTTGATTCTTTTGTGATCCATGTATAACAAAAACCACTCACCCATGAGACAATGTATCCAAAATCATATTGATGTACCACTTTCTCTAACTATAGATCATGAGTAGGTTAATTCCTCACATGTGGTTTCAGCTGCCTAAAGACATATGCAACCACAAGATCCTCTTGTATTAGAACTACTTTAAGTCTAACCCTTGATGTGTCACAATACATGGTATATTATTTACCTAAAATAAGTAAATTAATGATAGGTGATGATCTCATCCTACCTTTTTACTCTTGAAAATCCTTTTCACAAGAATCAGACAAAAAAATGTTACACCTCATGGTTCCACGGTACACTTCTCTTTGAATAATACAATGACTTGTGCTATACACAACATCGATTTCAAGCACAACACGACCAATCTAACTAGCCGTTATGAATTTTAATACCAACTTTTTGAAATTTTATAAATTTTATTTTTCAAAATGGACTTCATTTTTGTATTCAAAACATCAAAATTATCTTAAAGTGAATTTCTGGTATTTTTCTAAAAATGTTCAATTTTTTATGAATAGTAAAAAACACTGCGTTATTGTTTAAAACATACTTTTTATTTAAATAATTATTTATTTTAATTAAATTTATTTTTCATAAAAATAAAAACATAAAAAATATATATGATCAATATAATTCATTGGAGTTATTTTATAATTAAATTAGATGTATAAAATTTTATTGAATTTATTAACGTCTTTTACCCACCTTCTAGGCACATTTTCAAATTTGCATAAAACATAATTTTACCGCTTCTGTGAAATTAATTTCAAAAATAAAAGAGATATGGATGACATCAGTAAGAAAAATTTTGTTGAATAAGATGAAAATATTTTTTGGTGAATAATTACTTTTGAATTTTACTTTCCACAGTTAAAAGTAAATACGGTAATTAAAGGTCAAAATGTTATTATAATTACCCTAACACATGTCTTAATTATATAGGATAATTTTATTTCTACAAAAAATCAACCTTAGTAATAAAATATGATCCTTTTGGTCCACTTTTATTAGATTAAGACAATTATTATTATTTTATTTATAGAAGAGTTAAAAGTGTTAAATTCATTCTTTAATAACTAATTTTTTTAAAATAGGGTTATACAAAATATAAATTTGACTAAAAATATTAATTATAAATATAATTTATTTCCTAAATAAAGATATTTTATATATAATTATTTTACATTAAATAATTTAATGTATTTATGACCCAATGATGATGCGGTAATTACATTATTAATGAAAGATTAAAATTATTGATATTAAAAATATCCAAATAAATGTAAATTGGGAATTTTCCTAAATTAATTAATTTTATAGGTCAATATGACTTGTTAGGTTTGATTAAATAAATTTTGTTCTAAGTGATAGTGTTTTTATGACTTTCAGAAAATCAAAAAACCAAATAGTGTCAAAATTGACATAAATGAGTTTTTAAAAAAAATACTATTTTATTAATTGATATAATATTCCTAAAAATATAAGGTTCAGATAAATGACTCAAATAAGGTTATATATATCAATAATGAACCACTTGGGGATCTCTTGGGTTTTTATATTATATTTATTAAACATATAATTTAAAAATACAAGGAGACTTGGTAAATGTTAAACTATTTAACTAAGAGTTAAATCTCGAAGACAAGGTTAATATAGTGATGTAAACCTATCTAAAACCACATTTTTGAGAGTTTTTCAACCCATACCCACATTATCCTATAAATAAATCATTTTTGAGCCATTATAAACCGAATATGATTGTATAATAAAATAATATTTCATGCTTTTCCTAAAGTGGCCTTCACCTCTCTTATAAAAGGGTGTTTCCCCTTCTCTCAAAATCACACCTCCAAATCCATTTGTCTCATAAAAACCCAGATAATATATTCTCAAAACAACCCTTACTTCTACTTAGAGTCCTTACATTGACCATAAATCCACCTTATGGAGCCCTTTTGATCAACTCAAAAGGAAAAACCCAAAGAAGATGTAATAATTTCACCACCTCTTTCAAATTTATCTTCTTCTTCCTCCTCCTAATTATTTGTTGTTTCCATACCAAAATAATAACTATAGTACATTATACTTACTATGATTTTATTATAAATATGTTACAACCATATTAATTATTCTATCCATCCTATTAATTACATAGTCACCATACGTGTGTACGCACGGATTACCATCTCCACATCATGGTTTAGTTTGCTATTCAACACTTCATTTTTTAGATGGGTATAATTAGTATAATTGATGTAAATAATCAATATAAAATTTCAAATATTCTGTATATATTCTATAACATCCAATTACATTTTATTTCACCATCAATATAATGATATTTTCGCTCGTGCGTACGTACAGATTATTATCTCTACGAACGGGATGAGATTCATTACTCATCATAATCATTCAAGAATAATTTTTATTTTATGATTAAAAATAATTTTTAAGAACATAATATCATAAGGGATATGAATCATATACATCCTATAAATAATAAACATGACTTACATAACAAATCATATGAAGGAAAATGAATCAGTTAAAACCCAAACCAATGACACTACTAAAATATTATTAACAAAGAAATATTATAAGATCATATAAGATATCATATTTATTTATATGGTTCTTGTATGATTTAATAAAAATTATTTAACTATTATACAGGAGGTTAACACTCCCTTTATAAAGGAAAATTACAAGGTAAGGGTTAATTTTACTACCTCTATATTATATGAGGTTTCTTATACGTGAGTATCTATTGGGACTTCTTTATCATCCACAATTGTGTTTCTAAAAAATGTATTTCAGAATTTTTTTATTTTCTAGACTAAGTGAAAGTAATTTATACCCCTTTTTGGAATTTTTTAATTTTTTTATAAAGTAATCTTTCCGTCATTTTCCAAACTAGGTCCTTTACAACCTTTTCAATAAAATTATGGAAAGAATGTTTTTTAACTTATACGACATGTGTGACTATTTTCCGCTTTTATAACACCTTTGAAGTATCCCTTAAAAGATTATGAGAATATTTTTAAAATAAATGATTTCTTTTATAATTACATTACTTTTAAATGATTTTAAAATAAAATGTGATATTTCTCTCAAACAGTTTGGATTTCATCTATGTCAACAGGCTTTGATAGATTTTACATTTGTTTGAAGTTGATTTATTATGATACAATCTTCCGTATTGTATTGATATTTTTGTGATATGTTTGACTATGGATGTTTTATTTTTATATGATTCATGGTTTATAGTTAAATTATTAACATTTATTATACTAGTTTTAATACGAATTTTTATGTTATGTTTCAACCTTTTCATATGAGTAAAGCATTGGACTTAATAAGTGACAGGTGGAGCCCTCTTTAGCAACTTGATGCATCAGTAGGTCCCATGAGAAAAACTAGTGTCTTAGAACAAGGACCTGACAAAATCTTATTTGTATTCTTGGCATGAGGCCTTGACTATGTTGTAATGTTTTCCAATATTATGCATTCCATCATTATGAAATTGGCTATTGATATTGCATGTGATTATTTGGATAGAAAAATATCCATGTGAATAATTAAATGGTATTATTTGATTTATCTTTTCCATATTAGGATGAATTTTATGTTTAAAAAGGCATTTGATTTAGTCTTATAAATTTCCTTAAATGTGAATGATTATTTATGGCAGTTTTAGCTATATTGTTATCCTTACATAGCATCTGAGCTCACCACTTTCTTATGTTTTATTTTTCCCAGGATGTGAAGAATTATATTATTATTAACCTATAGGGATAGGCCAAGTATATGAGTGTCTTCAAAGGGGACATAATGTTGTTTTTATTTATTTCATGATGTATTGCAAAACTTATGTTTGTATCTAGTACTTTTAAGGATACAAAATTGGTCGATCTTTCGTGACCTGATTTCTTGTATCATAACAATGTTGTGTAATAATTCACTGACTTTGGATAATTGGGGTTAGGGCATTACAATTGGTATTAGAGGAAGTTTAGTACAATCCTTGGAAGATAGATTTTGAAAAACTCTGATTAGAGAACAGTACCCTAACATAGACTTTGAGGATTAGAATAGAAGAACATCCTAGAATTTTGGTAATATAGATATTTTTTTTTATTTTCCAAGAAACACATCCCTGTCTAGATACAAGTAGGTAGAGGAGTATCTAACATAGATCTACCTAATAGTGTAAAATCCGACAAGAATTTTCGGGCTTGACCATGGGTATCTTGATACATGACAACGGGCCTTGCTGCATTCTGGGTTATGACACTCTTGGGGGATATGTTTTGGATAATTCAAATTTTTATTACAGACCATTATAAAGGATTTATGAGTATATAATTCCTCTATGAAAACATTTTTATGATTATGGATTATATCCAGAAACTGTTCAATTTATTTTATGTGTTATACAAGTATAGAATTATGTATTGGGATTCAAAAACTAATCTTGTGTATGCCATTGTTTAGAAATAGCCTATAGTGGATGGAATGGAAATCGTATCAACTCACAAAATCCTTTTTTGGATTTACCTCCTAATCAAGATAAATATAGTGGACCTGGTGATGCAACCGGTGATGAACAACTTATAACAATACTGGGACTACTCAATCGTGTTTTGAATAATAACCTTACCTGTACAGAGCAACCTGATCAAAAATTCATAGGATCAATGTTATAATACTTCATGGTGAAACAAACACCAAAATTAACTGGGAATACCAATCCATTTGTACATGAGCAATGTCTAAGTTACTTAGAGAAAATATTTTATTCTTTGGGGAGTAGCGAAAGAGGAAAAGATGTCATTATAGTTAATCAACTCACGAGAGATGCAGATCAATAGTGGTCATTGATTCAAAACACGAAGGAAGATGAATAAGTATCAAATATGGAATGGAGGAAGTTTAAAAAGAATTTCATAGAAAAATAATTTCCTCGTGGCCATCGAGTGGATATGGAATGAAAATTTCTATGTCTCATGAAAAATGAGGATGAGAGTGACGCAATGTATGGGGATAACTTTACAAGGTTAGAAAGGAATGTGGTATATTATACACATAACCCAATGAGTGAGATTGATCGACTCTTTGATGGTTTAAAACCATTTCTCTATCGAGAATTATTCTCAAAATCATTCTCATCATATGAGGATATTATCTAATATGCAATCAAGACAGAAAATGAATTCTCTATATCTTACATCTTTAAAGAAAAGCAATAGAAGAAGAGATCTATTGAAAACTCTAGAAATAGTAATAAGGGGAAAAATGTAAAATTTGAAATTATATCATGGAGTAAATGTGGGAAGAAACATCCCCATACATTCCTGAAGGGAATGTGAGTACGTTACAAGTGTGGTGAAAAAGGCCACTGATCTCGTGATTGTAAGGGAAATAAAAAAGAAGCCAATGTTGAATGCTAAAATTTTAGAGAAATGGGGAATTATGAAAATGAATGTCTTTAGTACAAAGTAAACATACCTTAAAAAATTCCAAGGGAAAATGGACAATCTTATTCGATCACTACCGCTGTGTTTGTTGCTCCAAATGATGTGGTGGAAGGTAATTTAATGGTTTCCTCAAATTTAGCCAATGCTTTATTTGATTTTGGATCATCACATTGTTTCATATCTTCCCAGTTTTCAAAGAAAAGTAGATATTTACAATTTTACTTAACAAGGATGTTGTCAGTAAAAACTCTTAAGGGAAGTGTCATTGCAACAAATTTTTGTGAAGAATCCCCCATTAGGGCATATAAATGTTCATTAACTACTGATGTAATCGACACACCAGTGATTGAATTTGATATAATCCTTTTTATGGATTGGTATTCGAACCATGATATGAAAATTTATTATAATAAGAAGGAGGTTACAATTTTCTATGATGATAAAGAGTACCTTATCTATAGAGCAGAAACGTCACCACCTGATTTTCATCTAGATCCACCCCCTGTAGCTCTACTAAATTCAACTATTCAGGTGGAAGATAGTGAAATAACCATTAGTGAGGAAAGAAATGTTCATATAGAGGATGTACCTATTGTGCAAGAATTTGTTGATGTGTTTCTAAAGGATTTACAGGTACATCCTCCAAAATGAGAAATTTAGTTTTCCATTGATGTAATTCCAAGTTCAAGGCCCATATCAACAACCCCGTATAGAATGGCCACTTTGGAATTAGTGGACCTAAAGAAACAACTAGAGGAACTAAGTAATAAATATTCATTATCCCTAGTGTTTCTCCATGGGGAACCCGTCTTCTTTTTGTTAAGAAGATTGAAGGATCTTTGAAGTTGTGTATTGACTACTGGAAGATCAATGATATAACAATAAAGAACAAGTATCCCCTACCCCGTATTGATGATTTATTCGATAAACTTCATAGAGATAAATATTTTTCAAATATTTACATTCAATCTTGATATCATCAGTTGTGTGTGAAGAAGGAATTCATTCTGAAAACAACATTTCGAACCAGGTATGGGCATTATGGGTTTATACTAATGGCTTTTGAACTGGCTAATGCACCCTCTATTTTCATGGATCTATTGAATATAGTTTTCAAGGAATATCTTTATAACTTTTTAACAGTATTTATTGATAATATGTTGGTATACGCCAAAATCTATGAAGATCATGAAAATCACTTGTTCATTATTATAAAGACTCTTAGAAGAAATTAATTATATGGTATGTTTATCAAGTGTGAATTCTGGCTTCAGGAGATTTATTTTCTTGGCCATATTGTATATAAGGATGGAATCTCTATTGATATTTATAAGACAATAGAAATTCATGAATGGCCAGAACCGATGAGTATAACTAAGGTACAAAGTTTTATTGGTTTAGCAGGTTATTATCGGTGTTTCATCCAGAATTTTTCCCGATTGGATAGACCATTAACCATAATCACATTTAAAGGGGTTAATTTTTTTGGACAAAAGACTGTGAAGAATTTCATGAATAACTAAAGATATGATTATTCAACGCTCCTATATTGACTCTACCATCAGGGAATGGTGGGTTTGTTATTTATAGCGATGATTCAAAGAAAGGACTTCATTGTGTCCTTATGTAGAATGATAGAGTTATTTCCTATGCATCAAAACAGCTAAAATTTCATGAACAAAACTTTCCCATTCACGATCTTGAGTTAGCAGCTGTAATATTTTCTTTGAAGATATGGAGACACTATCTCTATGGTAAAAAATGTGAGATATATATCGATCACAAGAGTTTGAAGTATATTTTCTCATAGAAAGAATGAAACATGAGGCAATGATGATGGATTGAACTACTCAAGGATTATGATTGAACTATACAATACCACCCGAGGAAGGAAAATAATTTAGAATATGCTTTGAGTAGAAAGGATCATTGTGTTTTGAACAAGATGAGAGTTGAAAGGGATCCTATGTTCATGGATCTAGAAATGATGGATATGGGATTAATCATGGAAGGTTAAACATCAATACTTTTTCACATTGTTTCCAAACTATCTCTACTAGAAAGGATAAAAAGTTCTTAGACTTATGATGAAGAGTTTCAAAAGAAAATTAAAGCTGTGAACGATGGGAGATTGATCGACATCATATATGAAGATGGAATTTTGAAATTTGGGAGGAGACTTTGTGTTACTGACATACCTGAACTAAAAAGGGAATTGTTAGATGATACTCATAAATCCAATTTCTCTATACACATAGTTAGTATAAAGATTTATTGAGATTTGAATGATCATTTTTTGTAGGGGAACATGAAGAGGGAGATTGTTGATTATGTATCAAGATATATGGTTTTTCAACAGGTGAAGGCTGGAAGACAACATGCAAGAGGAGTCATGCAAACTCTCCCCATACTTGAGTAGAAATGAGATGATATTATGATGTAATTAGTCATGGGACTACCAATGACTCCTTGATGGAATGATGCAATATGGGTCATTGGTGATCAACTTACCAAGTCAGCACATTTTCATGCTATTAGAGAATATTTACCACAAGAATGCTTAACAAGACTATATATTGATTAAGTTATAAGACTTCATGGTGTACCCACATATATTTTTTCTGATCGTGATCCCTTTTTTACATCAATATTCTGGAAATCTCTTCAGAAATTCATGGATAGTGAAGGTCATTTGAGCACTGACTACCACCCTCAAATAGAAGGATAATCACAACACACTATTCATACCATAGAAGACATGTTTAGTTCTTACTTACGTGAAATTAATGGTAAGTGGGATTAGTATTTATCTATGGTAGAATTTTCCTACAAAAACAGCATCCATTCAAGTATTCGAATGGAAACATATGAAGAGTTGTAGGGAAAGATATGTCACTCACCAAATTTTTGGGATGATGTTGTGAAAGAAAACTCGTTGGCCCATAACTAGTTGAGAAAACAATATAAAGGGTTATGATTCTCCAAATCCACATTGTAATGCCCCGACCCCAGATGCCTAGAGCCATTGCCTTATTTTAATACATTGGCATGATACCAGAAATCATGTCCCAAAAGACCGATCTATTTAGTAGCCTAAAAAATACTAGATACATTCATACGTTTTACATTATACCATGAAAGAAAAAACAACAACAACACCGTCTTCATTAACCACATTCATGTCCCATAGACTACTCTTGAAGGTCAGTCTTAATATACATTTTCAAATACTGTAAAAAATAAAACCTTTGAAGGGGTGAGCTCAGATGCTTAGTAAGGATAACAATATTGCAGAAAAATTTATAAATAAGTATACATAATTTAGGCAATGTATAAGACTAAAACAAAAAACTTTTAAACTTGAACATCGGAATAATATGGAAATGTTAAAATCAAATAATTCCATTTACATATTCACATGGATATTCTACTAGAATAATAATCACATGAAATATCAATAGCCACTTTCATAATTATGGAATTCATAATTTCAGACTTCATAACCACATAGTTAAGGATTTGTGCCAAGACTACAAATAAGATTTTTCCAAGGCCTTTTAACAAGACACTAGTTTGTCTCATGAGACCTAACGATGCATCGAGGAGCTATAGTGGGCTTCACCCATCACATACTAAGTCCAATGCATTCCTAAAATGAAAACTTATAATCATAACATAAACATTCATATTAAAACTAGAATAAGAAATGTCAATACTTTATCCCTAAATAATGAATGGTGTAAAAATAGAACCACTAAAGTTAAAAAAAAACTCATTAAATACAACATGGAATATTTTATTATAATACATTAACCTCAATTTAAAAAAATAAATCATATTGACATAGATGAAAATAATCATCAAAACTATTTGAGAGAAATATCCCACTTTTCCTTAAAAACATTTAAAAGTCATACTATTTATCAAAGAGGTCGTTTAAAAGAGATTATTGAATCAAAGTGTCCCATACCACTTTGAAACTTTTGAAAGGAATTTTAATTTCAAAACATTTATTTTCATATAAATAAATACTTAAAAGTACTTTTAAAGCATGTAAATTAATGAGAAATATTTAAAAGAATTTTTTTTAAAACATTTAAAAAAGATATTTTTGTTTGATTTTATAACCAATTGAGAGATGATTGAATACAAATAATTGAGGTAATAAATATATTATAATATCATGATAATAATTTATTTCATGATATACTATGTCAAAGGATAGTATATACACCATATAAAAGTTAATTGGTACATAACAACAAAGAAGTCTCAATAGAATGTAAATTGAGATAAAATACCTTATAAAGAATGTATCTTTAGGTTAAGGATAAATAAATGACATAATTATGTGTGAAAATGATATATATACACTCTATATAATTGGATATTAGGTGTAAATCAATCAGAGTACATTCACACATATTCTTGTAAAAACAACAC
The DNA here is from genome assembly GCA_963277665.1 of Viscum album. Classification (NCBI taxonomy): domain Eukaryota; kingdom Viridiplantae; phylum Streptophyta; class Magnoliopsida; order Santalales; family Viscaceae; genus Viscum; species Viscum album. Next base: position 1,928,073,462 of record OY728142.1, on the reverse strand, counting down.
CAATGACTTGGATGTTTAACTTGATGAATGGAAATTGAGTTAAGATTACTCTTATCAAGTTCATATCAATGACATGAGAAATTATCAGTGGAGTGATTATGTGTATCAAAAGTATATCCAAACAACGGGGAGTGTAAATTACTACATAAATAATATATATTGATTCCACACATAATCTCAGAGTAATATAATCAATGAAGTATGCGTAAAGCCCAATGAGTGGAAATTGAATTTTGAAATCCCCATACCGATTTGGTAACTTACGAAATATACACTCCATGAAATAAGGACAATAAAATTAATATGTAAATACCCATAAATTAAAGTATGTTACACCAATAATTCAATCTTGGATAGTACATACACCACACAAAAGGAAATAGTGGCTAAAATAGCATTAATCTCATTGGAATACAAAGTGAGATGAAAACCCATTACCACGTTGTAATCAATAAATTCATATGAAAAAAATTAATAACCACAAAATGAGTCACAGAATACCATGAATATAAATAGAATCATGATAATATATATCAAATGGTAGTACAAAATACTCCACATGCAATAAATAAGTGGTTAACAATGGAAATATCACGGAATTAAGAGTGAGAAAAGAAACCCCTTACCTCGTGTCCGACATGACTCATTCATTATTTAATCTAATGAATAATAAACTAAAGTTAATTTATAATTTCTTAAGAATCATTTTCAAGTGTATTATTCCTTTTATATCACTTATTACCATGTTATAAACATTATGTAATCATTTAAGTTAATAATGGTTGTTTTGTCGATATTTGGTACTTGAGTCAAAAATGAACTTTTTATAATTACAATTTATCCACGTGGTCAAAAGTACGTTATATCAAGAATGATATAAATTATTCAGATATAATATATATATTATATATCCAATATATATATATATATATTTATTTGTAATAGTACAAAAAATTTGGAGATAATAAATGAAATGCACTGTTCATAGAGACGGTAAGCCGTACGTAAACATGAATGCTAATTTAATTTCTATTTTGTATTTTAATTTAATTAAAACAGAATTATACATATTTAAGTTATAATTCCAGTATACTATAATGTATTATAGAATCAAATACATACTTTATACATCCCAAACTAGTCATTAACAAGTCATATCACTTTGAGGGGGCAGTAGTCCGCACTTCCTCAAATGAAATTATCACGTTTAATCCTTAATGAAAGCCATAAAGGTATAAAATAAATGGAAAATAAAGAAGAAAAAAATAAGCATAATATATATCATATAAAAATAATGTTCCATCATAATGGCCACTATGATAGGCAGTGGGAGATAATCCAACAATCATCATTTCCGGAGGCATTAGTTTTCCATCCACAGAAATAGTATGTTCTTCACCAATTAGATGGAGGTTTGTGTTAGTGTAGTTAGAATAATTCTTATTAAAAAATCCTAGTATATTTTTGATACTTGTGTTGTTATAAAATAAAGGAATAGAAAGATTTTAGTGGGTTGGAGAAGTAAAATAAAATAAAATAAAATAGAAGAATTTTAGAGAAAGTGTTACCTTTAATTTGGGAAACTTCCTTTGGTTTGAACCAAAAGGACTTATTGAAGTGCCTTATGCCTAAGTTAAGGCTTCTAAGAGGAATATTGGGATATTGAGAGCTTATTTGGGAAGGGTTTGTAAGAGTCATGTTGCATGAGAGGTGTGTGTAATGGGTTCTAAGTGGTGTCCTTTTATTAGGGGGAGGCGGGGCTCTTTAGAAAAGTGTGAAAATATTATTTTATTATATAATGAGATTAGGTTTATAAAGGTAAAAAACTAATTAAAGTTTAATTTAATATGACTCATGGTAGAAATAAAATTATCCAATAATAATTGGACAGGTTTTGGATATTATTGTTATATTAATAGTCATATTTATTTAAATCATTTATTAAGGAGGTAGATACTGCATCATTATTGTGTAACATCTAATTTAACTTATTTGATGTGTAAAAATTATTATAAAAATACAATGATTTAATAAATATTTTTATCTTTCCAATTAATATTTATAGTCTAAAATATGACTTATATAACCCCATGTAAAAATTGATTTACTAAAATAAATTTGTTTATCTCATGTTGCATTTGCTTTAAGTTAATTAAAATAAAGTGTTGCTATCATTCATAAGTGCCCCAATGGGGTATGAAATATGACCCAAGGATTCCCATGGTCGTAAATGACTCATCCAATAAGATTACGACAAGTGTTAAGTTATTTTGGATTATTATAATATTCATTTTACCTTGAATTACACCATTTACCTTTAACCGAGGTAAATAAAAGTCAAAAGTTACAATTAAGAAAAAAAATTTCATCTTATTGAACCAAATTTTATTTACTAATAACAACCATGTATTTATGATTTTCAATATTAAATTCATAGAAGCGGTAAAAATGCATTTAAATGAAAAAGTCTGTTTTTTAACTACTACTAACTACTTTCACTATTCATCAAAAATTGAAGCATTTCAGAAAAATACTAAAACTTCATCTGAATCTATATTTGATATTAAGAATTAAAAAATTAAGTCTATTTTAATAAATTCAAAACATAGATGTTGAATTAATTAATTTATAATTAATTCCTCTTGTCAAAACAAATAGCGTGTTTTTAAGAAGCAATAACTATCAAACGATTGACACTTGTTTACGTTCAATTTCAAAGGGAAATTAATTAAAATGACCAAAATTGGATTAAATGGTAATATTATAATCTAAATATACATCCAAAACATTAAAATGTACAATTTAACACTAAATTATTTTGATTAAAAAAGCTATTTTCAAATGAAATTTATTATATTTCACTAATAACCCAAATTTGAAAGTTATCATAAAAACACAAAAAAATTATCAAAACTAAATTTTAATGTTTTGATTCTATATAAGAAGTTTATTTTGTCAAATAGAATATATAAAAGTGTCAAATAATTGATTTAAAAATGGTTCTCTATTAAAAGGTGGTAAAATTGTAATTTTTTTAAAATACATTTTTTATCTGAAAAATTGAATTTGATCTTATAGTATGTCTAAGAAACACATAATACATATTTCAAAATTATAAGGTGTATATAAAATTCAAAATCTAGTCAATACTATTCATAACCATTTTTTTAATAGCTAGTTTGATATGTCATCGTGCGCTCGAACTCAGTGTTGTGTGAGGTGAAAGTTTTTGAATTAACGTGAAGAAATAATGTATTATTAAATCTTGGGGTGTTACATTGTCTCATACTTCAATAAATTTCATCCTCGTAATTTGAAATTATTTTAGAAATTTAATGTTTAAAAATAGAAAAACACCTTTGAGGAAAACCCACATCGGAAATTCGGTTAATAAAATTTAGTCTGAATAAGAGGGAAAAGGAATGAAAAAGTCACCACCAAATTATGATCTTTATTAGTGGAAAATTTGTTGAAATTAGAGACATATAATTAGAAGAAAAACATAAATATTTATAGGGAGTGATTGAGTTCATCAATCACAAACAAGTGTAAAATTGAGGGCTTCAAAGCCATCAATTTATGATGATTTAAAATATCATCGATTCAACAATGAATAAAGCATTATGAATACAAATTTTTCGTTTTAAGATCCCTTCCCTAATGTTTAATAATTAATTTATTCAATGAATAAGTGAAAAAAAGTACATGAGAAGTAGTGTTTCATCCTTCCTCTAATTCTTACCACAAACTCATCTTTTTTTGGGGGATTCAAGATGACTTGGTCACAGTTGAAGCGCTAGAATCATCTTCTAGTGAATCACATAATCTACAAAGGATAAACTATATATATTTAACTTGTCTTTAGAGATTAACCAAAACCAAAATGGTTAGAAAAATATCATATGATCCCCAAATAGGTTAATCTATTAGAGAAAGAAATACTAATCTTAATTTCAAAAATTAAACCAACAATACCCAAATTTCAATAAATACCACTCAATAAAAAATTGTCCATAAAATCCTAAAATATAATCTAAACTAATATTTAAACCCGAAACATAGAATAATTTGATTACGCTGTATTCCATGTTAAATTGTTTATCCAAATAACATTGAATACTCTTAATGTCACATACTTAAAATTAATTAACCTAATTACATATTCTCTATGATAGGTTAATCATTTTCATAAATAACCAAAATTGTTATAAATACACAATAAAAACATAGATAATAATACACCAATACTCTTCAAATGAAATCCCGTAGCATTCTATTTTCCTTAGGCATATAGTGTTACCAAGAGGTTGAACATCTTCCAAAATAAAATTAATCACTTAATCACCGAATAAGATTCTTATACTAATGATAAATCATAAGTTACCAAAATCAATATATTCTTGATCCATAAATTCATTTAACTAAAAATAAATAGTTATACTAACTAGGGACTTCACATAGTCCATCGGTAGGAGAAAAATCCCTGTCACACTTTTGTTGTGGGTTTGATTCCTGCAGCTTTGTCTAATGTGACGAGTTGTCACACGGTCTACTTGTTTTCCTTTTTCAAAAACTATATAATTGTATAATATTCCCAAAAATGAGATAGATTACTCAGAATAACTATAACATAATTTAACCACAAATTTTATCCCATACCTCGCATTTTCATACCAAAAATTAATAACCTGTAATTTCCTCAATTTCAAGGGTCATACAATCCCAAATGGTTCTTTATAACTACATCCACAAATGAACATAGAATTCTTCCTCAAATATCATTTTCACAAAAAAAACACTACATGGTTACACATAAAAGTTAATTTTATGCCAATGTAATCCCATAATTTTAATCATTTCTCCATCCATTTATTTCTACATAGGTTCCTCCTTAGACCAAGAGGTTATCCTATAGAACAGGGCATTCACTCAGGTAATGACCTTTTCCCCTACATTTATGAAAAATGACTGTAAATTGATTCTTGGGATCATTTTTATTTTGTTCCATAGTACTCTTCATTTTTTCACATCAATTCTATAATTTGTGTCCTTATTTCCCACACATAAAGCATTTATTTATTCCATTGAGACACATTCCTGGTTGTCTCCTTCTACATTTCCTGCATGATGGAAATTGAGCTTTCTTTTCTCGATGGTCTCCACTACTGGAGCTTTTATCATTCATCGCCTATGTCTTCTTTATTGTGTCCGAGAGTTGGTTAATATATATGTTGTTGATCATATTGTTTGAAAATTGATTTTTCATGAACATGATATCTTTTACTACTATCAATATTCCAGTTCATTGCTCATTTCTACCACTATTCCCACCTTGTACATCATAATCAATGTTACTATGACCTCCTTGGATTCCATCTATTGACTAACACTAGAAAGAAAGGTGTGATTCAAAAAATCATTTAGAGAATATCATAACGCCGTATTTTTAATCTAAAACACCCTAGAATTAACCAAGGTTGTTTATTCTCAACTTATATTAAAATCCATTACAATAGTTTGTAAAGAAAATGTGAATTATCATAAGAGTATCCCCCGGGAGTGTCGTAACCAAGAGTATAACAAGGCCCGTTGTCGTGAAACAGGATACCGCTGGTCAAACCTGAAACTCCTTGTCAGAGTTTTCACTCCTAGGTATATCTTGGCCAAAGTGGCCTCTACATCATTGTATCCAGATAGGGATGTATTGATTGGAAAATACACAAAATCTTTATATTACCAAAATTATAGGATGTTCTTCTATACTATTCCTCAAAGTATATCTTATGATAATGTGCTCTAATCTGAGTTTATTTAAATCTAGTTTCCAAGGTTTGTACTAAAGTTCCTCTAATACCAAATTTAAAACCCCGACCCCAGAAGCCTGGATATGGGGAATTATTTTAATTCATTGGCATGCTACAAGGAATCATGTCTCGAAAGACCGATCAGTTTAGTTGCCTTGGAAATACTAGATACATTCATAAGTTTTACATTACACAATGAAATGAAAAAACAACAACAACATTGTCTTCATTATCCACATTCATATTCCATAGACTATTCATGCTGGTCAGTCATAATATACTTATTCTCATTCTGGAAAAAATAAAACATAGAAAGGGGGAGCTTAGATTATCAATAAGGATAAAAATATAACGGAAACATACATAAATAAGCATAAACAACTAAGGAAATATATAAGACTAAAACAAAAGTATTTTAAACATGAACTTCAAAATAATTTGGAAAAGATAAAATCAAATAATTCTATTTATTATTCACAGGGATATTCTACTAGAAGAATAATCACATGAAATATCAACATCCACTTTCATAATGATGGAATGCATATTGCCAGACTTCATTACCACATAGTGAAGGCTTTGTGCCAAGACAACAAATAAGATTTTGTCAAGGCTTTGTTCCAAGACACTAGTTTGTCTCATGAGACCTACCAATGCATTTAGGAGCTATAGCGGGCTCCACCTATCACTTTCTATGTCCAGTGCATTCCTCATATGAAAAGGTTTAAACATAACATACACTTTCATATTAAAACTAGGATACGAAATTTCAATACTTTATCCATAAACCAAAAATGGTGTAAAATAGTACATCCATAGTTAAATGTAACTCATTAAATACAACATGGAAGATTGTATTATAATAAATTAACCTCAATTGAGAATAGTTAAGGATATTGACATAGATGAAAATAATCATCAAAACTATCTGAGAGTAATATCCCCCTTTTTCTTGAAAACATTTAAAAGTCATATTGTTTATCAAAGAGGTCATTTAAAAGATATTTTTGAATCAAAGTGTTCCATACCACATTGAATATTTTGAAAGTAATTTTAATTTCAAAACATTTTTGTCCATATAAATAAATATATACAACCATTTTTAAAGCATGGACATTAATGAGAAGGATTTAAAAGAATAAATCATTAAAACATTTAAAAAAGGTATTTAAGTTAGAGTTTCTATCCAAATGAGAGATGCTTGAAAAAAAATAATTGAGGTAATGAAATTTTTATAATATCATGAGAATAATTTATTTCATGATATACTATGTCAAAGGACAATATATAAACCATATAAAAGTGAATTGGTGCATAACAACAAAGAAGTCTCAATGGAATATAAATTGAGATAAAGTCCCTTATAAAGATTATATCCTTAGGTTAAGGATAAATCAACGACATAATTATGTGTGAAAAATATAATTACACTAAATAGAAATGGATATTAAGTGTAAATAAATCAGAGGACATTCTCGCATATTATTTTAAAACACCACCAATGACTTGTATGTTTAACTCAATGAATGTAAATTGAGATAAGGTTACTCTTATCAAGTTCATATCAATGACTTAAGAAATTATCAATGAAGTGATTATGTGTATCAAAAGTATATCCACACATATGGGAGTGTAAATTACTACATAAATAATAAATATTTATTCCACACATAATCGTGGAGTAAAATAATCAATGAAGTTTGTGTAAATCCCAATGAGTGGAAATTGAAATATGAAATTCCCTTACCAATTTTGTAACTTACGAAACATACATCACATGAAAGATATATAATACAATGAAGATTTAAATACCCATATATTTAATTATATTACACCAAGAAAACAATAATGTTAAGTACATACCCCACACAAAAGGAAATAGTGGCTAATATAGCATTAATCTCATGGGAATAAAAAGTGAGATGAAAAACTCTTACCACATTCGAATCAATCCATTCATATGAAAAAAAGATAATAACCAACAAATGAATCATAGAATAAAATTTATATAAATATAATCATGATAATATATATTAAATGTCTGTAAAAAATACACCACATGAAATAAATAAGTGGTGAACAATGGAAATCTATTGAAATTAAGAGTTAGATAAGAAACCCCTTACCTCGTGCGTGACTTGACTCGTTCATTCTTTAATCTCCTGAATAATAAACTAAAGTTAATTTCTACTTGATTAAGAATTTTTTTCATGTTTATTACTCATTTTATATCACTTATTACCATGTTGTAAACAATATGTAATCATTTAAGTTAATAGTGGTCGTTTTGTCGATATTTGGTACTTGAGTCAAAAATGGACTTTTTTAATTACAATATGTCCATGTGGTAAAAATAACCTTATCTAAAGAATGATATAAATTATTTAGATATAATAAATATATTATATATATCCATTATATATATATATATATATTTATAATAGTACAAAACTTTTGGAAATAATAAATGAAATGCACCGTTCATGGAGCCGGTAAGCCGTACGTACGCATGAACGCTACTTTCATTTCTATTTTGTATTTTAATGTAGAGAAAACATATTTATAGATAATTATATTATAACTCAAGTATAATATCATATATAATATCATTAAATAAATCCTTTATATGTCCCACACAAGTCATTAATGATTCATATCACTTTGAGGGGGTGGTAGTCTGCACTTCCTGAAATGAAATTATCGCGTTTTACCAATAATGGAAACCATAAAGGTATGATATAAATGGAAAATAAATAATAAAAAAAGAAAAAATAATAAAATATATATCATATTTAAATACTGTTCTGTTTTAATGGCCACCATGAGAGGCGGTAGGAGATAATCGAAAAATAATCATTTCATTAGGCGTTAGTTTTCCATCCACAGATATACTATGTTTTTCACCCATTAGATGGAGGTGTGTGTAAGTGTAGTTCAAATAATTCCCATAAAAACATCCTAGTATATTTAGAATATTGGTGATGTTATAAAAGAACATAATAAAAAGATTTTATGGTGTTTTAGAGGTAAAATAAAACAAAATATAACAAAATAATTTAAGAGAAAGTGTTACCATTAATTTGGGTAAATTCAATTGGTTTGAACCAAAAGGACTTATTGAAGTGCATTCTGCATTTGGTAAGGCTTCTATGAGGAAAAGGGGATCTTGGGAGCTTATTTGGGGAGGCTTTGGATGAGCCAAGGGGCTTGAGATGTGTGTGGAATGGGTTTGAAGTGGTGTCCTTTTATAAGGGGGAGGAGGGGCTCTTTAGGAAAGTGTGAAAATATTATTTTATTATATAGTGATATTCATATTCTAAAGGTCCAAACCTAATTAAAGTAGAAGATAAGATGAATCATGATCGAAATAAAATCATCCAATAATAATTGGATTGGTTTTGGATATTATTTTAATAATAATAATCATATTTATTTAAATCATTTATTAATGAGGTAGATACTGCCTTATTATTGTGTCATATATAATTTATATTATTTGATCTCAAAAAATTATAATAAAAATACCATGATATAGTGAATATTTTTATTTTTATATGAATATTTATAGTCAAAATGATTACATATATAACCCCATGTAAAAATTGATTTACTAAACGATATTTGTTTATGTCATTTTTTCCTTTACATGAAGTTAATTAAAATTAAGTGTCATTATCATTCAAAAGTGCCTCCATGGGGTTCACAAATTGACCTAAGGTTGACCATGGTTGGACATGAATCAATTAATAAGTTTGGGAAATTGTTAAGGTAATGTTTTATTATTATAATATTCATTTTACCTTGAATAACCTTATTTACCTTTAATCGTGGTAAATAAAAGTGAAAAGTTACTATTCACCAAACATTATTATCATCTTATTTAACCAAATTTTACTTACTAATAACAACCATATATGTCGGATTTTCTAAATAAAATTCACAGAAACCGGAAAATTCTATTTAAATGAATATGTTAGTTTTTTAACTACTACTATGTGGTTTCACTATTCATCAAAAATGGATTTTTTTTCAGAAAAATACCAAAAATTCAGCCTAAGCTATATTTGATATTTTTAATTCAAAAATGATGTCTATTTTTTCAAATTCAAAACATAGAAGTTTCATTAATTAATTTAAAATTAATTCCCATTGTTAAAAGAAATAGCGTGTTTTTAAGAAATAATAACTTTCAAAAGACTCACACTTGTTTATGTCCAATTTCAAAGTGAAATTAATTCCAATGAAAAACATTGGATTAAATGGTAAAAATATAATATAATTATACTTCCAAACCATTCAAATGTATAACTCAACACTATGAATTATTTGGATTAAAAAAACTATTTCAATTAAAATTTAGTATTTTTCACTATTCACCTAAATATGAAAGTTATTTGAAAAAAACCAAAAAATTATCAAAACTAAATTTTTATGTCCCGATTTTAGATAAGAAGTTTATTTTGTCAAATTGAATATATAAAAGTGTCAAATATTGGATTTAAAAAGGGTCCTCCCTTAAAAAGATGTAAAATTGCTTTTTTTTAAATACAATTTTTATCGGAAAACTTTAATTTGTTATTATAATATGTCTAATAAAAAAATAAAACATAAGTTAAAATTATATAGAGTATATAAAATTTAAAATCAAGTTAATAATATTCATAACCATTTTTTTGAATAGCTAGATTGGTAAGTCGTTAGGCACTTGAACTCGGTGTTGTGTGAGGTGCAAGGAATCAAATTACTTTGAAGAAATACCATATTATGAAATATTGGGGTGTTATACACATCAAAGTAGCTCAATGTAGGAAAAAGAGATATGTCGATAACTGAAGGAAGGATTTGGAATATTAAGCAAAAGGTCATGTTTTCTTAAAGGTATGTCTATGGAATGGTGTTGTACGATTCTGTAAGAAGGGTAAATTAAGTTCTTGGAACATCAGAGCTTTTATAATTCTAGAAAAAATTGGAGCTGTAATGTACTATTTGGAAATGGCTCCATATATCTCCAAAGATCATGATGTGTTCCACGTATCACTGTTGAGAAAATACATGCCTGAACCAATGCACATACTCACCTATGATGAAATAGAACTGGAACCCGATCTGTCTTATTGTGATGTTCCGGTCAAGATTTTCGATGCCAGAGAACAAGTGTTGAGAAACCGGATGACCCATCTGGTAAAATATCTATGGAGAAACCATAGGATGGAAGAGGCAACGCGGGAACCTGAGGAACGTATGATGACGAACTAACTAAAACTTTTTATCCTATAGTATTATAGAAATTTCAACGACAAAATTATTTGAAGGAGGGAAGAATGTAACACCCCAAGCATCCACAATATGTTCTCTTTGAATAATACAATAACTTGCGTTCTATGGAACTTCAAGTTCTAGCACACCATGTCCAATCAAACTAACCGTTATGAATAGTGATACCCACTTTTTGAAATTTTTTAAATTTTATTTTTCAAAATGGAATTCATTTTTGGATTCATAATATCAGAATTAGCTTAGGGTGAATTTTTTCTATATTTCTATAAGCATTCAATTTTTGATGCATAGTGAAAAACATTGTGTTATTGTTTAAAACCTATTTTTTTAAATTATTTTTTATTTTAATTAAATTTATTTTAGGTCAAAGTTGATACATAATAACTATATAAGCTCCATTTAATTCATTGGATTCATTTTATAAATAAATAAGATGTATAAAATTTTATTGAATTCTTAACATATTTTACCCACCTTCTAGGAACATTTTCAAATTTGCATAAAACATAATTTTACCGCCTCTATGAATTGAATTTCAAGAATTCAAGAGACACGGTTGACATCAGTAAGTAAAATGTTGTTCAATAAGATGAATATAATTTTTTGTGAATAGTAACTTTTGAATTATATTTACCCCGATTAAAAGTAACTAGGGTAATTTAAAGTCAAAATTATATTATAATTACCATAACACATGCCATAATTATATTGGATAAGTTTATTTCTCCCAAAATCAACCTTAGGAATAAAATAAGATCTTTTTAGTCTACTTGGATTAGATTTGGACATTTATTAATATTTTATTTATATAAGAGTTAAAAGTGTTAAATTCAATTTAAAATAACTAAGATATTTTTAATATAGGGTTATATAGAAGATAAATCCGTCAATAAATGTTCCTTTGAAAGATAATATTATTTCCTACATAATGGTATTTTATATTCAATTTTAAGATATTAAATAATTAAATTTATTTATGACACAATGATGAGGTAGTAATTACCTTATTAATAAAAGATTAAAATAATTGATATTATAAATATCAAATTAAATGCAAACTAAGAAATGTTTTGAATTAAAATAATTTTATAGGTTATTATGACATTTTAGGGTTTATTAAATATTTTTTTTTGAAGTGATGAAGTATTTATGATTTTCAAAAAAACAAAATTCCAAATAGTGTAAAAATTGACATAAATGAGTTTTTAAAGAAAATACTATATTATTAATTGATATAATATTCCTAAAAATCTAAGGATCATAAAAATAACATATATAAGGTTTTATATATCAATAATTAACCACTTTGGGATTGCGTGTCTTTTTATAGTAAGCTTATTAACCATATAATAAAAAAACATAAGGATACATTGTAAATTTCAAACTATTTACTTGAGTGTTAAATCTAAAACATAAGGTTAATATGGTGACCTAAATGGGTCTAAAACCTATTGGTTGAGAGGTTTTCGACCCATACCCACCTTATCCTCGAAATAAATAATTTTGGAGCCATTATAAACCGAAGATGATTGTATAATAATATAATATTTCAAGATTTTTCTAAAGTGACCCTCGCCTCTCTTATAAAAGGGTACTTTCCCTTCTCTCAAAATCACACCTCCAAATCTTATTGGCTCACCAAAACCCTGCTCAAATATCCTCGCAAATACCCTCAATTAAACCTATAGGAATAAATTTGATAATAAAGCTATCCTAGAGAGTTCTTTTGATCAACTCAAAAGAAAACACCCGAAGAAGAGGTAATAATTCCACCACCTCTTTCAAAATTACCTTCTTCTTCCACTTCCTATTTCAATGTTTTTTACATTCCAAAATAATTACTTCAGTACCTTCTATATAATGTTATGTTATTATAAATATGTTACAACCATATTCATTATTCTATCAATCCTATGAATAACTAATTCACCATATGTGTGTACGTACTGCTTACCGTCTCCACGTCATGGTGTACTTTGTTATTCAACACTTCATTATTTGGATGGGAATAACAAAGAGTATAAATAATAAATATAACATGTAAGTTATTCTTTATATATTATATACCATCCAATGACATATGACTTCACCATAAATATAATGATACCATCACTCGTGCTTACGTACAGATTATCGTCTCCACGAACGCGATGAGATTCATTCCCCATCGTAATCATTCAATAATAAATTTCATTTTATGATTAAAAATAATGTTTAAGAATATAATATCATTATATATATGAATCAAATATATCCTATCCATAACAAAATTACTTACATTACAAAACATATGAAGTAAAACAAATCAGTTAACAACCGAAACAATGATAGTACTAAAATATTATAAACAATTCATTATTAAGAGATCATATATGATATCATATTTATGTATGTGGTTCTTCATTAATTTAATAACACTGATTTAACTATTATACAGGTGGTTAATGAACCCCTGATCAAGGAAAAGTACAATGTAAGGGTTAATTTTTCAATTTCTTTATTATCCGAGGTTGCTTATACGTGAAAATCAACTAGGACTTCTTTATCATCCACATTTTTATTTCTAAAAAATGTATTTCAAAACATTTTTTATTTCCTATAATATAGGTGAAAGTAATTTGTACCATTTTTTTAATATTTATAATATTTTTATACAGGAATATTTCTGTCGTTTTCTTAACAAGGTCCTTTACGACCTTTACGAAAAAATTAAGGAAGGAATGTTTTTTAAACTTATATGGAGGGTGCAGCTATTTTCCCCCATTATAACACCTTTGAAGCATCCCTTAAAATATTATGAGAATAATTTCAATAAAATTTTTTCTTTTATAATTACATGACTTAAAATTATTTCAAAATATAAAGATATTTTTCTCTCAAGCAGTTTGGATTTCATCTATGTCAACATCTTTTGATGGATTTTACACTTTTTTGGAGTGGATTTATTACAAAACAATATTCTATATTATATTGAAGGTTTTTTGATATGTTTTACTATGGATGTATTATTTGTATACCATTCATGTTTTATGGTTAAATTATTTACATTTTTTATGAAATTTTTAATACGAATCTTTATGTTATGTTTCAACCTTATCTTATAAGGAATGCATTAGACATAATATGTGACGGGTGGAGCCCACTATAGCACCAAGATGCATCGGTAGGTCTCATGAGACAAACTAGTTTCTTGGAACAAAGTATTTAAAAAATCTTAATTGTAGTCGTGGAACAAGGCGTTGAATATGTTGTTATAATATCTGGCATTATGCATTCGATCATTATAAATTATCTATTGATATTTAATGTGATTATTCGACTAGTATAATATCCATCTGAATAATAAAATGGAATTATTGGATTTATATTTTACATATTTTGCTGAAGATTAAGTTTAAAAAGGATTTTGTTTTATTCTTATACATTTCCATAAATATTAATGCTTATTTATGATATTTTCCGCTATATTGTTATCGTTAATGAAAATCTGAGCTCACCCTTTTCATGTTTTTTATTTTTTCCCAGGATGTGAAAAAGTATATTATGATTAACCTGATGAGATAGGATAAGTATTTGAGTGTGTTCAAAGGGGAAATAATGTTGTTTTTCATTATTTCATGATTTATTATAAAACTTTTGTATGTATCTAGTACATCTAAGGCTACTAAATTGATCATTATTTCGAGACATGATTCCTTGTATCGGGCCAATGTTATGTAATAACGCACCAACTTTGGGTTTCTAGGGTCATGTTGATACAAAAAACATCACCCCTTTATTGGATCGCCCAGACACTTGTGCATCTAAATGGGATAAATCTTAGATAAAATTCCTATAATTACGTATTAAACACACAAAAATCCCTATTTTGAAGATGTTCTTGTATTTCTCCCAAGATATCATGGTTCTAATGATAAATGGGTCAAATTACACTCTTTCCACTTATATGACATGTCCCAATAAGTGTACTTTATTTATCTAGAAAATATATTTAGTTATCTTAGCGTAATGATGATGCTCTCTCAATGTAATCAAGATGATGTCAAAATGTTTTGTGTGATCGTCTACTTAATTGGAGTAAAATATGATATCATTGATGAAAAATAACACATCCTAATATTTAAAAGCATTAAACATCCTTTTCATTATGGCCACACATACTACATGTCCATTATTCAACCCAAATGAAATTACAATGAATTTATAAAATCCATACATTCTCCTAAAATAATTATGAGGTATCTATGACAGTCTCAGCCTGAAATAAGGATATCTTGGTCTCAAGTAAATGTTGGAGATGATTTTAGAACCGCTCAGTTGATCGAAAATATCGTTAATGCGTGGAAGAGGGTATCATTTCTAAATGGTCTTCTGGATTAACCTTCAATAGTCCACACATAACCACGAATATCTATTTACATTTTTGGAGATGTAAACTAGATAACCCTACAAAGATGTGATAAGGCACTTGAGACCTTTTTATTCTAGATATTACAACTAAAAATTCAACTAGTGATGCTATACTAGTTCCATTTAGTAATGTGGGATAAAAAATGGATCTACCCCCGACACTATCTGGATTGTGAACTCGATCTCTCACTCAGGTAGTAAGCCATAGAACTTAGAAGGGGAAAAAATTGTGAAAACCATTTACCACTGGTGGGAATGAATCCTATTGAATTCCACCTTTATCTAGAGAAATATCAGAAATTTAAGCCATGTGAAAATCCAATCTACACTAAATTGGCCCTGAACGACAAGCTTAATGATCCAACTCACCCAAGGGAGAATAGCTACTTCATATTAGAGATTAGAAAGTGAATCTCATCATGTAATAGCCTATGTGAGCCTAGTATAGTACTAACTAATTCAAACCAATAATCAAATTGAAACATGTCATTTCATACTTTAATGGTTCCCAAAATAAACAATAACTGAAAATATATAGAGAAAACAACTTTCTACATTAGATATTTTCGTATAGAATTCCCAACTATTTGTCAATAGTTTAAACACCATCCAAGGTTTCCATATAAAAAACCCCGACATTCACAAAAGGTAAGTTAGAAAAGAATGTGATGATACTATATCAAACAAAAAACAAGATAATGTATTTTATACATGAATCATACCTCTAATGGTAAATGATCATGCATCAAAGTTAGTTTAAATTTTCAAGATAACATGCAACTAACATGCCCCTCTACCCTAGTGTCTAGTCTAACTAACTTGAGATAAATCACTTTTTTGGTCTTGTTTCTCAAGAATTGGGGTACCACATACCCTACCTTGTCTGGAATATCCCGTTGAACTTTATCAACTAGCCTTTAGAGGTGTAGATGATACCCTTTCCGATTCTTATTATTGTCCAAAAACTATGGAACATAACCTATAAATACAAATTAGTATACCACTGATATGTCAATAAATTGTGAGGTAAGGAAACATCATGTGATTTTTAACAAACATTCCACACTAATAGATCTGTAATGGAACACACTTTTGAGAAGGTTTCCCATTTCCCTCACTACTCTTCGCACAACTGATCTAGTGGAAATTATCATAATGGTGTTTCTTACAACTCAAAGAAGAACTCTTATAATTTCATACTAAAATGACCTTTACATTTCTCAGAGCCTATTTTAGATTCCATTTCATGATGAGATCCTAATTCATCACATTATTAAATCTTCTTAAATAGAAAATGTTTACCTGTGACCCAATCTCATAGTGAAGACCGTACTGGAAAATTCTTACCCCAGAGATATCATTAGCTTCCATGGATGGCACAATTAACTGTATGTCGGTACTACGTCCAGTGTATTATAGCACTGAAAGCTGCTCCTTCATCAAATTCATGAACTCGCTAGATTTTGTTCACCCCTTAAGTTCTAGGATATAAATGGATAAGGAAATTCTTCTCGATGTCCTTCCAGGATAGCACATCCTACCACCTAACCACTTCCAGAATATCCCACCGATGCTTCGAAGGTCCATGAATCATATACATATTATGATTTACCCTCCTATATACAGGTATCTCAAGATTTTTGAAGATTTTATGTGCTGATTAAATCAAGATATAAATTTCACGGGTCCCACTTCCCCAGTAAACACACGTGGATGCTGAATCTATTTTTTTTTTCATCCCATACATTAAAGAAATGGTAAAAACTACATCAAATTCCATGGATTGTATAACCCTCAGGAGGCTGTTGCAATTTTTAATATCCATCTTATCCTTGGGAACTATAGGATTTTTTGTTTTAGCTATGTTAGGAGCTTGCTGATTTCCACTCTCCTGATTATCTTATTGAAGATGATTAAGAGGCGGTTAGTCTACATAAAAAATGCACACCTTAGAAAACTGGCATGTATCAATGTCAAACTAACATGTGACATAAACATAGAACAACTAACTCATAGTCTCTATAGAAAAGTATTACATGTTTTTTAGCATGACATGAAAACATATATTATTTATTACATAAAATATATATATAATTTTTCAATTCAATAGGAAATTATATATAACATGGAAAAGTAGCTATACCCCAATCATGAACTATACATGTAAATATATCCGTATGTTTCTATTATTATTTATGTGTTCTTATCTTATTTCATGTCAGTCTATGAGTACAAATCTTATGATATAATAACATCATAAAATAATAATAGCCACATAATATATGAATCAACCTAGGTGAAATAACATCAATTGTAACAATCACAGAACACAAATAACAATCTAGTCCATTGGTAGTCTAAAATAACATCATACATGGGCTATATACTCACATGAACAATCTCATTACCATGTCCTGACACATCATAGTATCCGTTATAACTATCCAAAATAGTAAATAAAACGAAAAAACTAGATGCCCTGAATCAACTTTGTAATGTCCTCAAATCCATCACTCTATCATGTGGCCAAAAAATAATGGTTACTAGACTTGAAGTGTGTCTCCCCATATACCAAAAGATGCTAATGAGTAGTGGGAGTGTGTATAGTATATTGGTGAGATTATACCCCTTGGTATGGTATTCCATATGGAAGGAAAAATTAATATTAAAATAGAAACAATCAGAGTAAAACAATGCGAAAGACAATAATAAAATCCAACTAAATAATTCAATAATCCATAAGGAATAATGGAATGAAATATTTTGATGATTATAAATTTCATGCTAGAATAATAGAAGAATAAAACTAGATTGCTCAAATAAAATAATAAACATCTGAGTCATTAGCCACATGAAAGTCCCATATCCAAATGCCATCCCAAAAGTAAGCAAGATATCAAATGCATGGTCCAAATTTCTTATCCAATCCTATATCCATGAAGTATTCTATGGTTTCTGATGTAGGAAAAATTTGGTGGGAGTAAACATAGTATGTCAACACTATCATGTCTAAACCAAAGAAGTATGATAGGAAGTGTATGAAATAATATGATAAACACATGTATCAATTAATTAAACAACTAAATAAATACAATAACATAATTCTTCACAAATAAATAACATCCCTTAGCATGCCTTGCAACCATACCTTCCAAAACCATATAACCAATGTAAATAACTTAATTTGGAACCATTCTAAAAAATCTCTGAGCATGTCTTATAATTAGCCAACACAACCACATCAATTAAAGTAAAAAAAATTAGGATCAAAGCCCAATAAGAATTATAGTATGAGACCGGGAATAGCCCAATCTCTATAATAAATACTACATGGATTGAGGTAAGCCCATTCACTATCACTATGATAGCATATACTTGTACAAGTGAAGAGTCTAGGACATTAATATAAACATCCTACTATAGAACCCAATTTCTATCAAACGTCATGGATATCACAATATCACATCATATATATCAAAGTTCAATTATGTGAATTATTATTATTCATTAATATTCCACATTCAATTCAAATTTCAATTGAATAAAAATACTAAAAATATGAAAAAATCACAATTTTTTGGATTTTATAATAAGAAATCAGCCTAGGATGCATATCATTCCAATAATACCTTAATCCATTAGCCAATTACAAAACTATTTAAAACCAAATAAATTCCAAGGATAATCTCGTTTGATTAATAAATTTTTTTTGGGAACAAACATCATTGGTATGATCAAGATATTTCATAAACATGAAAATAATCAAACCATAGGGTTGTGATTTAGACCCACTTCCTTAAAATGAATATCCAACGATACTTCCAATAGAAGATTCCCATGAGGAAGAAGCTGTGGATGATTTAAAATAGGTTCCTATATCTTTATTGATCAATTTCAAAACCTAAAACGAAATTGGGTAATGTTTTTCACAACAAAAATTTGGATAAGAATGAATATATGGATTAATCTAACAGAAAGAACATACTAGGGATTTATCATGTGTACGAGACTTCCGAATAGGGTTTAGAACATCAAGATCACCTAGAGGATGACCTATGGGGTATAGAGAAGAATTTGATACTGATGGAAACAAAATCATCCACATACAAATTTGAAACCGTAGGTCGGGAATTTACATTGAGTGTAATAGGGTATCACATCATATAAATATTTTCATGGTTTTTTCCAAAAAAACCATCTCCTAGGATTTATTTTATCTAAACCCATGAAACATTAAACATCTTGTAATCCCTTTACATAACATGTAAAGGTTCTACAGTTGAGTTTTATCAAACCATATCCCCTTTAAATATTATCAACATTATAAGAACCCATTTAACACTTAAACCCATTTATAATCAGACTAAATTAATTCAAACAACATACTTCCTGAAACATTAAGTCATATTATCCAATAAAGAATCTTCATCTTTGAACAAGACTTTTCCACTAATTCATAAATGAAGAAACCATAAATAAATGTACTTAGAAAATGACAGGATCTCATATATCATAACTTTTTTAACAATCATAAATGTGGATTTTATCAGGGAATTTTTATAATTCCAAATATATACTATATTTTAATGGAACATACATCCTTAACACTGTTTAGTTGTGATAAATTACAATATTATAACTGATAAATGGATCTTATGTAGTTTTGTGATTCTCAATAGAAGGAGAATATTTTATTTCATAAAATCAAATGGATATGATTAAGATGGAGAATAAGGCTATAATAGGTCCAAAAATCTAGATGAAAGATAAATAAATGTTATGTGGCTTGATATTGTTAGATGATATAACTAGAAAGAGGTAGTGTATAAATTGAAATTTCAGTTGGATTCATCCTATAGGATCACGAAAAGTAGGATAAATACACAAAAAATGTAGGTTAAGGTGGTGGGGTTCTTTAAATGAGTGGAGGGTTCATCTTTAAAGATAGGATTTGGTAGAAGTCATCCCATTAAGGTAGGAAGATGGACGTGATATGAAGTACAGGAAGGGAACTACTATAAATATAAGGTTTGGTAATATTATGAGATTAATCAAATATGAATTTTAATAATTATATATTTAAAGGATTAAACGTAAATAATAATTACTACTTTAGATTAGGAATTAAGAAATAACCATATAAAATATGGTTTTCCTCATTTATTTTGAGTTTTTTATAACTTCTTACGATATACATATTTTTTCATTCATTCCAACTTTTTACATTGTGATGTGGGGTCTTGTTTTCACTTTCCATCTAAGATCCAAATGTTATAGTGGGTGTTCTAATTATAAGACATTATTTATTGTGGTATATTTTTTTGGAGGTGCATCTAGTAGTTTTATAGAATGATTTTCTTGGACTCAACTTGTAGTTGTAGAGATCAAGATTTTAGTTGTTGGATTTGGTACCCAAGAATCAATTTTTATTAAATAAGAATAAATATATATTCAATGACTAAATTTTTAATAAATGTCTTATCACACATTTATTGTTATTTTATTTTAATTTAATGTGATAATTCCATAGAGTCTACATCAAATTGAGAAGGTCATAATAGTTCCTTACTATGATTATGACCTACAAGTGTTACGCCAATATTATTACTCATATGTTCTATAGTCATAATAAAATTATATGAAGGGACACATAGTATGATTGAATGTTGGTTGTAATATTCTAGTAAGTGGATGAGGCTTCATTAAATTATGTTCACACATGATGATCTCTATGATAAGAAATTATGAGGATAAACACTATAATAGTAACACCAAACATTTGGATATATTTGGGTCTTTTTTATTACATAAGTGGGACACCACCTTCGGTGGTTTCTAATATATTAACAATTTTAGTAAAATAGTTTCCCACTCCACCACCTTATTGGCACGACTCCAACTTTTCTTATTTCTAAACCTTCTCAATCCCTACACAACAACATCCCATCACAAGTTGACAACCATACATCATATATTTATTCCACTTCATTGTCCACTGGTGACCCCAAACCTATAAAAACTATCTAGAATATCCCCATGACATTCTCAATGCCTTATCATCACATGAACCCCTTCCTAATCATTATGGGTCGTCCATGGCTAATGACCCCAAGGTCATGCAACACCTTATGAACCTTCAAGATAATTAAATAGGAAAATCATGTTTTTTAATGTTTTTGTGGAACACCATTAGCATTTTATATTAAAGGTTTTAAAATTAATTAGTGAAAAAGTAGAATCAACCACCAAAGGCGGTCACTAGGAGGTCTCTAAATACCATTAAGGACCCTTTTGGTGATTGATAATAGACAATTTTCTTATTATAACATGTTTAAATTTCATGTTATATTCCTATATGATGATTCATGTAATGATCTATAGACTAGATATTATTATTAATGTATATTATAAGTCGTGTAATTTCACGTATTGTTGAAAAAATTGATAACATGTACCCCTACAAAGGTATGATATGTTTGGTGTGTCACTAGTGACATTGTATGAATGAAAATTAATAAGCCAATATAGGATTTTAACCTTCTAGTTTAAGGAAGATTATATCTGTTGAAATTTTAATTCAATGGAACTATCGATGTAAAATTCCATTTCTATAGTGATTGATCATTTTGTTTCATCACATCAATGAATGATATATTGAGCACACATGTAGATTACATGGGTTTGCAAGCTGATTGATTAGAGATATTGAGAGAATATAATTTAATTTTTAACAACAAAGGTAATTATATAAAAAATAATTCTCAATAATAATTAATATTAATTAATCATATTTTATGATGTTATATCCATAATAAGAATATTTGGTAATTTTTTCATCAAAATGGAAAAAAACATTTCTAGAAACATTGGGTTTTCAATGATGATATAGTTTTAATTAAAATAATTATATATTATTAATTTTTTAAAAAATTATCTTCATTTTATAATTCATAATTTAAATATTATTTTATGATGAATTATTGATTATTTTCTAAAAAGTATTAGTTTTCATTGAATAGTGAAAAATACTGATTATTACTGAACATTATATTTTCGTTTCAAGATTTTAAATGCTCAATTAGTTTTTAAAAATAGTTTCAATGAAAAATTAGTATTATTATTTTCTTCAAAATATAATTATGGTCTATATAATTAATTTTTTATTTTAATTTATTATTCATTTTTCTATACTTAGAAATACATTTTTTTGAAAGCCCATTTCGACTCCATTTTTTTGGTTTAATTTCAAATACATTTCTTCCAATTATGTTAATTAAATTTGGTAAAATTGATATAATTTTTTTATAATAATAATAAATATTATTATATAATTTAAACTGAATTATTTTTGTTAAAATGAATTATTGAAACAGTAAAAAGTTGTTACCACATATAATGTAAAATGATGTTTACCAGGGGTTAATCATAATTGATAAGGGATAAAATGACCAATAAACATGTATAATTTTAGTTTGATTGAAAATATTTTATACTATATAATCTATAATTTAAAAATGGTTTATTTTGGATCCATTTAAATTACTTAATACAATAATATATATTATTCTTTTTAAATATTCCATTTGTGTCCTCTCTCCCACTTATAAAAGGACACCCCCTCTTTTATCTTTTCTACAATTCAAGAGCCATTTGGTTAAAAAAATACCTACCCAAAGATATATTTTAGATCCCTATACACTTATTAGAGGATCTAGTTTTATCATAAAAGAAACCTAAGATGGATCTAGTTATAAACCTAAGGAGTTTTTTTTATGATGAATAGGTATAGTTCCTGACCAAGAATTTTTATTTTATTTCTTCTTCTACAATATTAAAATATTCTTCAAACATGATGACATAAAAAACATCATATATTACATATAATTTGATGTAGTTATGTTAATTTAATAATTTATATCCATATTCTTCTTATTCCCTCAAATGGAAAATGAAACCATCATTCGGGTGTAGAATGGACTACTGCCTTATAAACCCATGTAAATCAGCTTCTATCACAGCCTCTCACAAATTTATATAATGATGGATGTAATATATATATATATATATATCATATTCATTAAATTTTTATCATTTTATAAAGATAATATATCATCTTCTTTCTTACCTTTCCATTGATTTAGAAATGATAACGTCGTTCATTTGTACATGTGGATTACCACTTCCATGAAGCAATGGGATCTGATTTCCATGACCACATCGCATACATTATATATTTAAGTGTATTTAAATAAATAATTTAATATTTATTATATAATAATCATGATATAAACATAAAATGTTTTTTACATTCATTTCCTCATTCTATATGAAAAATTAAAACGTTACTCTTGTGAACACACAAACTACAGTCACCATGATTATAAAGTAATTAATATTTTATAACCATAATTCAAGGTTAGTTTTTAATGTATAATTTATATATATAAATTCTAATTTTTTCATTATAATTATTATCTATATTATTTAATAATAACCACTTTTATCATATTCAACATACCAAAATTATTCTCGACTTATTAGTCGAATATCATTAAAACATATAACATGATCTTAATTAAGTATGTAGTTATATTTTATATGGTATTAAATAAAATTAAAGAAATAATATATCTAAGAATGGTTCTTGAGAAAGTATATAAAAATAATATTTGATTATTTATACTCAAGGTAAGGTACACTTATATATACAAATTTATTTTAAAATTTTTAAATAATAATTTTCAAAATACTTTTCTTCCATATCTATATTTTTAAATTTATTTTATGAATAAATTTATATGGACATAAAATAACAATAAATAACATTTAGAGACTGTTTTAACGTTATTACAAATATTTTCAAAATATAATCTTTATTATGTATTATATACGGAATGTTAGGACATTTTTAAAAAAAAAGGAAAAATGATTTTTTTTCATTTTATCATCTACAACATAGAAAACATTTCCTTCCACTATAACCATTATTTTATATTTTGATTACTTTAAAAGATTACATGATTTATTTAACAAAATACCCTCATTCCCTTAGTACTATGTATTTTAAACAAGGGTTTTAAATCGAATGGATATTTTGATATGTTGAAATATTTTTCTTATTGGTGCAAAGAATATTTTTATCATTATAATGATGGAAATGAAATATTTCGGGATTTATTATTATATTATAGTTCTTGGAAATTTTATATTACCATAGTTGAGATTGGAATAGCTCATGGTGATGAGTGAGACTGATATAGATCACGATGACCAATGTGCCAGATATAGCTATCCAATGCACCGTTTAAAGGGACAAAGTTTACCAGTTAGGTTTCTCTTAAGTGATTATTGGAATTTACTGAGTTAGTTATTATATTTGTAATATTTATTTTAATAGAGTTTTGATGATGATTTCTCATGTCTATTACATTATTTAATTTTTATTTAAATGAGGTTTTATTAAAATATTATGATTTAACAATCTAAGATAATGAGTTTGAGTTTTAAGGGAGGTTTATGCTACTTATTAATGGTGAAATTTATAACCTTTTTAAGATTTTTTCACGATTTTGAAGAAAACTTTATGCATTTTTTTTTCTATTAATATTTCTTATAATTTGAATTTGAAAAAAATTTCGACATAGAAGTTGATTTCTTCGGTATATAAATTATTTTTTAGAACATAAAGTTTTTTTTGAAAAAGGAAAAATTCTAAGAGTATTCATTGAATAATGGGTTTGTTTATTTATTTTTGTATTTCCCTTATTGAGATTGGTTTTCTCATCCCATGTTTTCAAAAGTTTTTCATAGAATTTCATGGATGATTTGAGTCAAATATAAGGTCATGAAGATAATTTTTAATAAATTTCATGAAAATGAAACATAACATATTTTATAAATATGTATTTTTATTAAAATAAAAAATAGTTTCACTATCCTTAATGTATTTGGGACAATAGTGTAATCCATTTTTGATCCCTTATTTTAATAGATTACTGTAAATAATTAATTAATAAACATTTATTATCATTATATCATTGTTAATGCGATGGATATTATGTAACCATGATCAATTTAGTAGGACCAAAAATACCAAACTAAAACTTACATGAAAAATAATGTAATTAACTACTGAAACATTAACATAAACAAAGAATTGATAATAAATGGGTGATAAAAGACTGAAAGTAAATTTTATATTGTATGATATATATGATTGTGGGTTTTTATTATATTTTTAATAAACCTATATTTACTATACATGTGTTTTATACATATACGAAGGATGTAAAACCCAATGTATGAGTTTCTCATCTCACTTTCTCTTTAGTGAGTCATACGACATATTAACCACTTATTACATTGTGTGGTTTATATATTTCACTTTTGATATGATATATCATGAATATATTTATCTTATTTTAATTTAAAAATTCATTTTATGATTATTTATTTTATGGACATTTTGATTTAGTTATTACCAAAGCGGTAGGGGTTATTTCGAAATATATCATTATTCAACATTATTTTTTCTTAAGTCTCCCTTGGTGGAATTATTTTAAATTTATATATTAAAATAAAAATATATTCTTATACTATGGTTATTAATAATATTTTTTTATTAATAGTAACATTTTTTTAAACCTTAGGTAATTAATGTTTTTGAGGAAATGTTGTTAAGAATATATGAATTTATTTCTTTCTTTGGTTGCAAATCCTTTTCATCAAAATTCTTATTTTGTGAAAATATTTTAAAAAATGATTTTATACTTTTCCAAATGATTTATTAAATTAAGGTTTAATTTTTTTTACTTTTTATTAAATATATTTAATGAAACTGACTTTCCTTTTTCAAAATAAGGCATGTTTGGCATTTACTGAAAATGTGAAAGTAATCATTGTTTTAACAAGTACGACATGAATGAAATTTACTTCCATCATGGCCAATAAATGTTTTAAATATTTTTTTACAGGTTTTCAAATTTTATTTCAAAAAAAAATATTTTAAAAATATTTTTTTCAACTATTTATTTTAAAAATATTTTCAATGTGAATAGATTATCTTCATAAAAAATGTTTTAATGAAACTTTTTATGGTAATTATATTCAAAAATGACATAAACTGTAACATACCAAGTAAATAATGAATTATTTATTTTCATATCTATGTCTATTTATGAATTATATAGTTTTTTAGAGTCTTAAAATGAGAATAAATCCAATCATAAGCATAGAATACTCTAATATTTTTTAAATGATTGTTTTACGACCTTTTGATGGAAAACCATTTTTAAATATATCTTTTGACAATTTTATAAGATCTATTTGTCAAAATAAACATACCCTTTATATTCAAGACATCAAAATTTACTTTGGATAAATTTTTGGTATTTTTCTTACAGTGTTCATTTTTAATGAAAAGTGAAAAATACTGCATTTTACGTCAAAACTGCATTTTCATCAAATTTCATTATATAGATAGATTATATTATAAAATGGTTTTCAAGTGTAATTATATTTTTTTAACATTTAATATAGTTGTTTTTATTAGAATTAATTTCACTTTGGAATTGGGCATAAACCAGTGTCAAACTTTTGATAGATATTGTTTAAAAAACCCGCTATTTGTTCCGACAACGAGAATTATTTTTAAATTAATTGCTAAAATTTCTGTGTTTGGAATTTGGTAAAATGGATTTCATATTTTTAATCAGATTTTATGAATTATTTAATTAAGACTCTTTTGTTTTTCGACATTATGAATAGTAATGACGCAAATTATCTTTAATTATCGTGATTAATTAGTAATAGGGTAGTTAAGGGTATTAAAATAATATCATAATAATATAAAATTCCCCCAAAATGTGTCCTAATGCTACTGGTCGTTTCATGTCCGACCATGGGATGCCTTGTTCCAACTTAAGGACCCCATGGAATCTCTTTTGTGTGATAGTGACATTTTATCATTTTATTTTTAAAGAAAGGAAAATATAATAAAGGTAGTTTACACTTAAGTAAAAAAATTATAAAATTGTCTAAATAAATAATATCTTGAAATATAAATATTCATTGGAAAGATAAAAATATTTTCTACATCATGGTAATTTTTTTATAATTTTTAGATATTAAATAAATAAATTTATTTATGACACCATGATGATGCAGTGATTACCTCATTAATGATTGATTTAAATAAAATGAAAAGATAGTGCAAAATATAAGAATTATACTTGTCAAAAACCTATTAGATGGGTGGATTTTGAACCCTTATCACCTTATCCTCGAAATATATCATTGTGGGACCTTTAAAATCTGAGAATAATTTTATAATAAAGTAACATTTCAAGACTTTCCAAGAGTGCCCCTCCTCCCTATTATAAAATTCCTCCACCTCTACCCCCATACCCACACCTATCAAGCCATTGGATTAAATAAACTCTACACATTTTATCTCTCCACACCCCTCTATTCATCCTAGATTCTTTAAAATAAGCATAAAGCTCTTCATGAAACCCTTTTGGTTCAAACCAATGGGAGTTACCCGATTTAAAGATAATGTCTTCTCTTATGTTCTTTTGTTTTATTTTGCTTCCCAATCCCCCTAAACTGTTTTTATTCTCCACTTTTATAAAAAAACCAGTATCTTCAATATACTATGATGTTTTTATGAGAAGTATTTAATTTAAACTTACACACACCTCCGTCTAATGGTTAAAGAACATACTATTTATGTGTGTGGTGAATTACTGCCTCACGAAACGATGATTGTTCAATATTCTTTTAACACCTTTCATGGTGTCCATTAAGATGTCACTCTATTTTTATATGATTTATATTATTTTTATGTTTTCCTTATGATTCTGTATTTTTCATTTATGTCATACCTTTACGGTTTCCATTATGGGTAAACACGATAATTTCATTTTAGGAAGTGCGGACTACCGCCACTCAAAGTTATTTGAATAGTTAATGACATATGTGGGACATATAAAGGATGGAGTTAATGATATTATATATGATATTATTCTATAATTATAACATACCTTTATATCATTATGATTTCATTCCATTAAATATGAAATAGAAATGAAAGTGGCATTCATGCGTACATACGACTTACCATCTCCATGAACAGTGCATTTCATTTCTTACCTCCAAATGTTATGTAATTTTATAAATGCAATAATATACTGGATATATATTACATATAGGATATCTAAATCATGAATATAATTCTGGATAAAATGGATATTTTACCACATTAACAACTTGTAATTATAAGCTGTTTATTTTTGACTCAAGTACCAAGGATCGAACAACGACTGTTATTAACTTAAATGATTAAAAAATTATCATAACATGGTAATAAGTGATATAAAAGAATAATGAACTTGAAAAAAGTTCTTAATCAAGTAGAAATTATGTCTAGTTTATCATTCAGAAGATTAAAGAATGATCGAGTCATGTCGGACATGAGGTAAGGGACTTCGTCTCAATCTCCTTTCATTGAGGCATATTTTGTTTTATACACAACTTTATTTTGTACGGTGTATAAAAACCTTTTACTTTTATTCGAAAGGAATATTTTTATACGAAGAATTTTACTAAAATAAAAAAGGAATGTTTTGACTTATGTATGCGGCAACAATGACTTCTCTACCACCGTAACCATTATTTGAGTTTCGGCATCCTCTACAAGCCAGAAAT
Source organism: Viscum album (assembly GCA_963277665.1). Taxonomy (NCBI): domain Eukaryota; kingdom Viridiplantae; phylum Streptophyta; class Magnoliopsida; order Santalales; family Viscaceae; genus Viscum; species Viscum album. The sequence continues at coordinate 1,928,044,264 of OY728142.1, read as the reverse complement.
TTTTTTAAATGAAATAAAATACCATGATTAACTTTTCATTTTTTTTGTTATTGAAAATGGTTTTGATAATGTTATGATTATATCAATGTGTTTTTGATATCTTGTGATTGAAATGTGTAAATTTTATGTTTCATTTATGCATGTTTTATGTGATACGATTATGTTATGGTTATTGGGAATTGTTGATGAAGACGGGTGGTTCCGTGATAATCTAAGGGAGGGTGAGCCCGATATAGCTCTCTAATGCATTGAGTAACGTGAAGGAGTTAAATTCTAAGGTTTCTTCGAAGAGATTTAGGGAATATACTATGATGGGAATTCCAAACGTAACCATGAGGGTTACTCCCGACGTAAGAATGTCAGGAATGCCTCAAGATACATTTATGTCTTATGTTTTCTATGAGTTATTCATAAATATTATGATTTCATGAGGTATATTAATGTTCTTATATTTATGAGTAAAGTATGTTTTAAATGAATCTTATTTATACTTCGGATAAGGTTTTCATTTCGTATTTTTATACCCCTTACTGATCTATTTATGCTCATCCCATGTTTTTGAAATGTTTTTCACAGGTCAAGGGAAAGGTACATGGTGTGATGATAGTGTCGAGTAAGTGTCAAGAAAGAATCCATGTTTTATTTTAAATATGTTTCCTTTGATGGGAAAAGTGAATATTGTCTTTTCTGTGACCACCTTGTTTAAATGTGGAATATAATGCATCATTTATGACCTAATTCTCTAAAACTCTAAACCTAAAAAGATCCTCAATGTGTATTCTTGAAACAACTCAAGATTAAGTAATGTTTAAGTCTAGGGCCTTATAGTTAGTATCAAAGGTCGGTTTAGATAAATTTAGGAGTTAGAATTCTATTAAATGATTATCCAAAAATATTTTTCTTATTGTCAAATTGAAATGATATAGAATTTTAAGATTACCATGTTGCTTCATCTAAGACATGTCTGTTTAGAATGGTTTTCCGCAGAGGAAACATGGAAGCAGTGCTAGGAAGGTATACAGAAGGAAATGACATTCCAAATCAGCATCATAAGATGGTCAGAATTGGAACTGAATAGTTTGTTGCAGTAATGGTTCATTTGAATCAAACAATAAATGTTGGTGGTATCCATGCACGATATCAGCCAGATCAACCACAGAGGATCATGTCAGTGGTGGAACATTTCATGAGGCAACATCCCGCATCATTCAAAGCATCATCTGACCCTGTGCTAGCTGAAGGGTGGATTAAAGAACTGGAGAAGATTTATGATTTCATGGGGTGTTCAGACAATCAAAAGGTTAGTCTTGCTATTTACCATATGGAGGGTGAAGCAGATCAGTGGTGGTCGACGGTTAAAAATATCAGGGATGCTGATGAGAATGATACTCTTGATTGGGATGAATTCAACGGTATGTTTCTTGAGAAATATTTTCCTAAGGCTATTCGACATAGGATGGAAAAACTATTCTTAGAATTGAGGCAGGAGGATGACTCAGTGGCTGTTTATGAATAAAGGTTCACTCGATTGGTAAGGTATGTTTCAAATTTTATATGAGAGTTGATAGTAAAATCAATCATTTTTACTCATGATTAAAGCCAAAATATCGAAGGGAATTTTCTTCTTGCGAGATCAAAAGATATGAAAAGCTTGTTTGATGTTCTGAGAAGGTAGAAATGGAGTTTTCCAATGATCAAGCGTTCTATAACAACCAACAGTTGAAGAGAAAGAGGTGGCAGGAGAAAGGGAATAATCCTTTAAAAAGGTTTGATGGTAAGAAGACTAAGTTTTCATTTTGTGATAAATGTTGTAAAAAAAATCCAGGGGAATGTCTTTCGAATTCTAGAAAGTACTACCGATGTGGTAAGATGGGACATAAGGCTCGTGATTTCACTGAAAAAGATCAGGGTGATGGTAAGCCCAAATTTGATTTACAGTTAGTGAAATGTTTCAAGTACAATGAGATGGGTCATTATTCAAATGAGTGTTCGACAAAGAGCTCAAATAATGGGAAGCAGTCAGAATATAAGCAGAAAGGTGTGGTGAAATCCTTTGTAACTACTTCAGTAGATTTTGGTCCATCAAATGAAGTGGTACCAGGTACTTTGTTTGTTTTTTAAAATTATTCCAATGTGTTGTTTGATTCATGGTCTTCACATTCTTTCATCTCTGATTTTTTTTTGGTAAATTGGGAATTCCCTCTCAAGAAATGACTCCGGAACTTATGGTAAAAACACCCGAGGGAAATGTTGAGGCAAATAGAATTTATAAGAATCTTCCTATCCTTATTTGTGGAAATAACCTACTTGAAAACCTTATTGTTTTAACACTACTAGAGTTTGATGTTATCCTGGGTATGGATTGGATCTCTATTTACCATGCTAGGATTGATTGTAGAGCTAAAGAAGTTTCTTTTCAGAAAGACTTTCTATTTTTGTACAAGAATGAACCCTTACTTTTGATAATATATTAGGATATTGAGAAACTAGTAAAAGATGGAAACGAATATTACCTTTCTCATATTGTTGAAAACAAAATAACCGTTCAGATTAATGATGTGCTAGTGGTAAATGAGTATCCTGATTTTTTTCATATTGAGTTGCCTGGAATAACAACAGATCGGGAAGTTGAATTTACTGTTGACTTAGTTCCTGATGCTAAGCCAATTTCATAACCCCCTATTGAATGGCTCAAATTGAAATTTTATAGTTGAAGGAGAAATTTCAAGATTCATTAGAGAAAGGTTTCATTCGACCTAGCACATCACCATGGGGTGCTCCTATCTTATTTGTTAAAAAGAAATAAATTTCAATGAGAATTTGCATTGATTATAGAGCCTTGAATAACATCACTATTAAGAACAAATATCCTTTGCCTCATATCAATGATTTATTTGATCAGCTCCAGGGAGCTCAGTATTTTTGAAAGATTGATTTGGGATTGGGGTACCATCAGTTGAAGGTAAAAGAAGTAGATGTTCCGAAGACCATGTTTCATACAAGATATGGCCATTTTGAATTTTTAGTAATTCCTTTTGGGTTAACTAATGAACCTTATGTATTCATTGACCATATGAATATAATTTTCCATGAGTTCTTGGATAAGTTTGTGGTTGTTTTCATTGATGATATTTTGGTGTTTTCTAAAAGTAAAGAGGACCATGAAAGTCATTTAAGGGTTAATTTTCAAACCTTAAAAGAAAATAAATTTTTGGGAAATTCAGAAAGTGTGAGTTTTGGTTAAGACAAATTTCATTCCTTATTCACATTGTTTCTAAAGATGGAAGAATTTTTTATCATGAAAAAACAAAGGTTGTTGAAGAATGGACAAGACCCACAAATGTAACTGAGATTCATAGTTTTCTTGGTTTGGCAGGATATTACTGAAGGTTTGTTTAAAATTTTGAACGGTTGTCCCGCCCATTGACTAAGATAACTAGGAAGGGTGTTAAGTTCATCTGGACAAAAGAATGTGATGCTTGTTTTCAGGAATAGACAAGAAGATTGGAAAATGATCTAGTTTTGGCACTACCTTCCATGAATGGTGAGTTTGTTATCTACAGTGATGTTTCATTGAAAGGACTTGGTTGCATCCTAATGCATAATGATCAGGTAATTTCTTGTGCTTCACATTAGTTGAAAACTCATTAGATAAATTACCCTACACATTATTTGGAATTAGGTATTGTGATTTTTACTTTCAAAATTTGGAGGCATCATTTGTATGGTGTAAAGTGTGAAATACATACTAATCACAATAGTTTAATGTATATATTCACTCAGAAAGAATTGATCATGAGACAAAGAAGATGGCTAGAATTAATCAAGGATTATGATTGTACAATTAATTACCATCCGGGAAAAGCAAATAAAGTGGATGATGCTTTGAGTTAGAAAATTAATGCTTCATTAACCATGGTGGGTTTTGGAAATGATCCTTTGGTTAAGGATTTGATGAAATTTGGCATAGAGGTTGTTGGTGCAGGATGTTCTTCTGTTTTGTTTCACGTATCAGTGAAATCTTCTCTAATAGACAGAATTAAGCAAACTCAGAAGAAAGACAGTGAGTTGCAGAAAAAGGTAGAGCTGGTTTAGAAGAGTATGTTAACTAAATTCAACATTGATAATGATTGTATTTTGAGATTTGGGAAGAGATTGTGTGTGCCTTGTGATTCATAGTTGAAGAGATAGTTGTTATGTGAAGCTCATAGTTCTTTGTTTTCAGTTCTTCCTGCCAGTACTAAGATGTATAGAGATCTTAGAGAGTATTACTGGTGGGATAGAATGAAAAGAGATATTGCTGATTTTACTGTGAAGTGTTTGACTTGTCAACAAGTTAAAGTAGAGCAGCACTTGCCGAAAGGGATGCTTGATCCTTTACTAGTGCCAGAGTGGAAATGAGAGAATATATCCATGGACATCATTGTGGGATTGTCGAAGACACCTCGAGATAATAATTAAATATTGGTTATTGTTCATCGCTTGAATAAATCTTCTCAATTCCTTGCTTTATGAGATACAATTTCCCTAGATCAACCTTCTCGTTTGTATCTTAAAGAGATAGTCTGGTTACAAGGAGTTACCCTCTCCATTGTATCTGATCGTGATCCCACTTTTACTTATAACTTTTGGAAAGGCCTTCAGAAGTCGTTGGGTACTGAATTAAACATTAGTATAGCTTTTCATCCACAATCTGATGGGAAGTCAGAACGAACAATTCTGACATTGGAGGATATGCTACGTGCTTTTTCAATGGATTATCAGCGATGTTGGGACCAACATCTTTCTATGGTTGAGTTTTCTTATAATAACAATTTTCATTCCATTATACAGATGACACCATTTGAGGCATTATATGGGAATCAGTCTCGAACTACAACTTTTTCAGATGAAGTAGGTGAAAGGAAGTTGATGGGGCCAGAATTGGTAGAAGATTTGGCATAAAAATTTTAGCTGATACAGAAACACATGAGAACAGCTCAGAGAAGGCAGAAAAGTTATGCAGACAACAGGAAGAAGGATCTCTCTTTTTAGGTAGGTGATCTTGTCTTCCTCAAAGTTTCACCATAGAAAAGTGTGATGCGATTTGGTAATAAAGGAAAGTTGAGTCCATGTTTTATTATTCCCTATGAAATTATTGAGAAATTTGGATCAATTGTGTACTGAGTGGATTCACCTCTGAGTTTATCTCAGGTACACAATGTTTTTCATGTTTCAATGTTAAGGAAGTACATGACAGATCAATCTAATGTTGTGAGTCCAGAGATTGTTCAACTGGAAGAGAATCTATCTTATGAGGAACAACCATTCTAGATTCTTGACCACAGGGAGAAAGTGTTTCAGAATAAGGTGATTCATCAAGTAATGGTTTTTTGAAAAAACCACATGATTGAAGAGGCAACATGGGAATCTGAAAATATAATGAGGGATAAATACCCCCACTTATTCGATAAGTAAATAAATTGTGGGGACATAATTTTCTAAAGGGGGGAAGGTTGTAACATCCCAATTATGTAATGAATTATGGATTTTCATATCTATGTCTATTTATGAATTAGATAGTGTTTTAGAGGCTTAAAATGAGAATAAATCCAATATTAAGCATAGAGTACTCTAATATTTTTTAAAAGATTGTTTTACCATCTTTTAATGGAGAACCATTTTTAAATATATCTTTTGAAAATTTTATAAGCTCTATTTGTCAAAATAAACATATTCTTTAGATTTGGGACATTTAAATTTACTTTGGATACATTTTTGGTATTTTTCTGACAATGTTCATTTTTTAATGAATAGTGAAAAATGCTGCATTTTACTTCAAAAATGTTTTTTCATCTAATTTAATTATATGGTTTGATTATATTTTTAATTTGTTTTCAAGTTTAATTAGAATATATTTTTACCATTTAATCCAAGGTTGTTCATTATAATTAATTTAACTTTTTAATTGGGCATAACAAAAGTGTCAATCATTTGATAGATATTGTTTCAAAAAAACCGACTATTTGTTTTGATAATGGGAATTATTTTTAAACTTATTACTGCTATTTTTATGTTTATAATTTAGTAAAATGGATTCCATATTTGGAATCAGAAGGTACAAATTATGTAATTAAGACTCTTGTTTTTTGACATTATGAATATTAACGACGATAATTATCTTTAATTATCATGATTAATTAGTAATCGGGTAGTTAAGGGTAATAAAATAATATCATAATAATATAAAATGATCCCAACATGTTTCCTAATTCTACTGGTTGTGTCCTGATCGATGATGGTATGCCTTGTTCCAACTTAGGGACCCCATGGAATCACTTTTGTGTGATAGTGACATTTTATCATTTTATTTTTAATGAAAGAAAAATATAACAAAAGTATTTAATACCTAAGTAAAACAATTTTAATTTTGTCTAAATAAATGATATATTGGAATATAAATAGTAATTGGAAATCTAAAAATATTTCCTACATAATGGTATTTTTTTATAATTTTTAGTCATTAAATAAATAAATTTATTTATGACACCATGATGATGTAGTGATTACCTCATTAATGAATGATTTAAATAAAATGAAAAGATAATGTAAAATCTAAGACTTACACTTGTCAAAACCCTATTTTATGGGTGGATTTAAAACCCTTATCAATTTATCCTCGAAATATATCATTGTGGGACCTTTAAAATCTGAAAATCATTTTATAATAAAGTATCATTTCAAGACTTTCCAAGAGTGCCCCTCCTCCCTCTTATAAAAGGCCCCCACCTCTACCCCCTTACCCACACCTCTCAAGCCATTGGCTCGGCCAAAATATAATCATTTTATCAATCGGCATCCCTGTCTTCATCCTATAATCCTTACCTTAGGCAGAAAGCTCTTCAATAAACCATTTTGGTTCAAACCAAGGGGAGTTACCCGATGTAAAGATAATGTCTTCTCTTATGTTCTTTTGTTTTATTTTTCTTCCCAAACCCCCTAAACTCTTTTTATTGCACACTTTTGTAAGAAAAAGTATCTTCAATATACTAGGACGTTTTTATGAGAATTATTTGATTTACAATTACACACACCTCAGTCTAATGGTTAAAGAACACACTGTTTCTATGAGTAGTGAATTATAGCCTCATGAAACGATAATTGTTCAATATTCTTTTAACACCTTTAATGGTGGCCATTAATATGTCACACTATTTTTATATGATATATATTATTTTTATGTTTTTCTTATGATTCTGTATTTTTCATTTATGGCATACCTTTATGGTTTCCATTATGGGAAAACATGAAAATTTCATTTTAGGAAGTGCGAACTACCTCCCCCTCATAGTGATTTGAATTGTGAATGCCATATGTGGTATTTATAAATTATGGTGTTAATGATATTATATATGATATTATACTGGAATTATAATATACTATTATATCATTATGATTTCATTCCATTAAATATGATATAGAATTGAAAGTGGCGTTGATGCGTACGTACGACTTACTGTCTCCATGAACGGTGCATTTCATTTCTTACCTCTAAATGTTATGTAATATTATAAATGAATGTATATAATGGATATATATGATATATATTTTATCTAAATAATTAATATAATTGATATTTTACCACATGAACAACTTGTAATTATAAGAAGTTTATTTTTGACTCAAGTACCAAGGATCGACAAAACAACCGTTATTAACTTAAATGATTACATAATGTTCATAACATGGTAATAAGTGATATTAAAGAATAATAAACTTGAAAAAGGTTCTTCATAAAGTATAAATTAACTCTAGATTATTATTCATGAGATTAGAGAACGATCGAGTCAAGTCGGACACGAGGTAAGGGACTTCGTCTCAATCTCCTTTTATTGAGGCATATTTTGTTTTATACAGAACTTTCTTTTATACGGTGTATAAAACCCTTTTTCTTTTATTCAAAAGGAATATTTTTATAAGAATAATTTTACTAAATGACAAAAGGAATGTTTTGTCTTACGTATGCGGTGACAACGACTCCTCCGCCGCCATGGCCATTATTTGAGTTTTGGCTTCCTCTACAAGCCATAATTTTTTTTAAATGAAAAATAAATACCATGTTTTACTTTACATTTATTTTGGTATTGAAAATGGTTTTGATAATATTTTGATTATATCAATGTGTTTCTGATATCTTGTGATTGAAATGTAGAAATGTTATGTTTCCTTTATGCATTTTTTATGTGATACTCTTATGTTATGGTTCTTGGGTATTGTTTATGAAGACGTGTGGTTCCATGATAAACTAAGGGCGGGTGAGCCTGATATAGCTCTCCAATGCATTGGATAACACGAAGGAGTTAAACACTAATGTTTCTCTAAAGATATTTATGTAATATACTGTGATGGGTATTCCAAATATAACCATATGGGTTACTTTATACGTAAGAATGTTATAAATGCCTCAGGTTACCATTATGTATTATGTTTTCTATGATTTATTAATAAATATTATGATTTCATGAGGTATGTTAAAGTGCTTATGTTTATGAGTAATGTATGATTTCAATTATTCTTATTTATACATGGGATAAGGTTTTCGTTTCATATTTTTATACCCCTTGCTGAGTTTTTATGCTCATCCCAAGTTTTTGAAATGTTTTTCACGAGTCAATGGAAAGGTACATGGTGCGATGATAGTGTCGAGGATGTGTCAAGAAAGAATCCATGTTTTATTTTAATTATGTTTCCTTTGATGGGAAAAGTGAATACTTTCTTTTATGTAACCACCTTGTTTAAATGTGGAATGTAATGCATGATTTATGATCTAATTATCTAAAACTCTAAACCTGAAATGATCCTCAATGTGTATTCATGAAATAACTCAAAATTAAGTAATGTTTAAGACCAGGGCCTTATATAAACCCATTATTTTAATTATGATCCAATAGGGATATTTTGAATTTATATCATACTTATTCTTTGTATGGATGGTTTATGATGAGTTTCACTTAAGATGTACAAATTTATTACTATTCATCATATTACTCTAGATTGTGTATGATTATCATTATTTTATTGGGGTAAGTATTAATATTTTGTATTTTTTTCAATATGAATGTTTATGTTGATTATGTTTCAGCCCTTTCATATGAGGAATTCATTGGAATTAGTTTTTGATAGTTGGGTCCTATTATTAGATATCCCCTCATTGTATCGATAGGTCTCATGAAAAAAATTTGTTGGCCAAATTAGATTAGTTTCTACCCAAATAATTAAACAATTATGTGAAAGGACTTGGAAATATGATTCATATGATTGGAATAATTCATTCACTCATTATTAGATTAATTATTATTTTTCAATTTTTATTATAATATTATTTATAATATCCATGTATAAGGTTCAATCTTATGTGTTTATTCATATGTATTTATATTCTCTTCATTCATTTCTACCATATTATGCTCATTTCATCAATTAAATATCATGTGATTAAGTTATTTACATGGGGATATTAGTTATTATTATTTATTTTTAATGCCTTCTATTGTATTCTTATCCTTATTGAGTATCTGATATCACCCATTTCTTATGTTTTATTTTCCCTTGGATATCGGGATGTTTTTTTGATTGATATGAAGGGGTATGATATGAGGAATAATAAAGTTCCCAAAGAAAACACTTCTTGTATTTTATGTTTTCAATTATGATTTGAATTTCATGTATGTATCTAGTGAATCAAGTATAATAAACAATTTTTTCACTTTGCGGTATAATTACCTGTATCTTTTGAAAATGTAATAATGTAATCATCTACTCTTGTCTACTGGGGTTGATGTCTTTATAGTAGGAATTAGAGAATTTTTAGGTGAAAAATTGAGAATTTTATTTTGAAAAACATATATTAGGTAATATAACCCTATTATTAATATTGATTATAAGTATAAAATAACATCCTAAAGATTTTTTAATGTAGATATTATGTGGTTTTTCGTACAAATACATATCTATCTAGATACTAAAAGTGTATGTTGTTCTGGACCAAATATACCTAGGGGAAATAACTCTGAAAAAGGCACTATGAGCATTAACCAAGAATTACCTCATACAAGAAAAGGGGGGTTACGACACACCTATTATTATTTTCCTGAGGGATATGATTTGTATAATATACATTTTATTTACAAACATTATAAAGGATTAAAAAATATTTTTATGATTCGAAAACATTCTCAAAGAATCCCTCAATTATTTTTCAATTTATGTTATCCTCTTCACAAGTTTTGGGATTATTCATTATGATACATAATTTTATAATATAATATAGTGTATTCTCTTTTTTTGAAATGGAACCTATATGAAGTAATGAGAACCATATCAGTTATCAAATGAGTAATAAAGATTGTTTCCATGATGATCGTAATCCGTTATTTCTAATGGAAGTAGTACCCCAGTATTTCCCCTAATAAAATAAAATAGAATATTATACTATGAAGAAATATAATTATTTATGTATTATGTATTTTTAGTGAAGAATGATACAAATAGTTTAGTAGAAAGAAAATTTATAAGGGGTAGGAGGGAAATAAATATTTTATAACATGTGATAATTGGGGATAGAGACACCTTGGTACATTCGTGAAGGGAATGAGTGTCTTTTATGAGTGTTGAGAGAATCACCGCCATGCTCATGATTTCCAATGAATGAAATAATTTTCAAATGATTGATGATTTTACTATAAGTATATGGGGAACTAATAAAATGTATATCCCATGTTTCAATGGAATATACTCAATAAAAAGCAAGCAGATCAAGGTAAATATTATGTTATTAATACAACAGAAGTGGAATGATTAATGTTATTGAATGTGGATTCATGAAATATGTTAAAAATGGATTTTATCAATTATATTTTCGTTATAAGATTCATAAAATGTATAAGGATTATACTATAGAACAATTTATTTTAGGATATGGGAGTATATGTTCAATGATACTGATGACTAAGAAAAGTGTTTTAGTGGAATGTAGAAATTAAAAAAACATTATTCAGGGAATATAACTCCTAAAATGTTCCTGATACTGAGATAATAATGATAATGATATGTTTATGGTATAACAATGGTGACTCTAAACTTGGTTATATATTAGGTGGTTTATGATATCTTTGCTAGAGTTTATTGTATGTTTGGATTTATGGAATATATTTTAAAATATGAGATTTTATTTTTAGAAGAATTGGAATTTCAATTAAGGGGTTATGGTGATAAAGGAATTCACATATTTATAATTTTATATTAATAGGCCAACTAGCCCATACCCGAGTGGTAGGGGCTCCTCCTTGGCATCCAAGAGACTCGGGTTTAAAACTAGGTGGAGGCGAATTTTTGGGGTACTATAGCAGTACTGTAGCAGTACTATAACAGTAACTTTAGTAGCTACTGTAGTAGTTACTTTTCAGTATTATAGCAGCCGGAACTATTCACCCGATTTGGGCCTTCGGGCCACTGGTTTGGGCCTACGAGTCTCCAGGGCCTTCGGGTCATCAAAGGCCTTTGGGCCATAGGGCCTTCAGGTTATATAGACCATGGAGTATCCCAGTTCACACAGAATAGGCCCTAGAAGAGGATCAGAGCAACAGGAGTAGCAGCCACCATATGTAGAGCTAACCAGATTGGAAGAATGAGAGGGTATGGCAGCCGCCATCGGGACAAGGCATCGTGCAGCTTTGTACGAGGCAATGATATTCGATCAGCAGTGCAAGGTGGGGAGCTAAGTAGATCAATTATGCAAGATGTTGGGGAGTAGCAGTTCTAGTGGGCTGGGCCTACGAGTCATGTAATGGTCTTGGTATGCCTCTGGGCCTTCAGGTCATATATTGCGGGTCATGTTGGGCCTTGTGCCTTGGGCCTACTGGTCATGTATGGGTTCCCCTTCAACCCTTAAAAGGGGGATTATCTATAATAAAATATAAATAAGGCCTTCGGGCCATTCGGGCCATTAATAGGCACTTTATTATTAATGGGGAATATAATTTTTATTTAGTGACCTTTCTTCAAAAAATTTGGACGTTGAATTTGGGAAATAATATTTTGGAAGATTACTTTGGATAAATATACATGGAATGGAATATGATTAACTTTTAGTGTTATTAGTTTAATTTTAAAAAAAATTGTTTTGATAAATATCTATAAACACGGGAAATGACATTTCATTCTAATGATCTGTTAAATGCGCTTCATGCATAAAAAAATAATTTTGGATATTCATTACTAAGAGAAATAAAGTGGGAATTAATAAAAGCAAAAAAAGGAAAAAATTATACATTTGAAATAAAAATATATCAAGTAAGTATATTTTTATATCTTCTTAGTCTATATGGTAAGGGAATTTTTCAACCCATGGAATAACATATTGGAACAAAATCGTTATCCAAATACAATTATTTCAGTTGAATTGATGTCTTATTATCCACAATATATTTTTGTTTTTAGGTCCCTAAAATTCCATTGAGCACTCAATTTCTTCTAATAAATGATCTTTATCACACTATATAATTATTTATACATAATTTCATGTAAATTTCGTCACTTGCGATCGATATTCTCCTATTTGGAAACCTATTATGTATTAATTCAGATGACCTTTATACTTCCTTTCCACTCTTATTATAAGTATGTTTTATTAACCCTTTTCATGAGGTGTGTTTTCAAGAAAGGTATTTTTAAATTTAAAATTCTTGAATACCGAGATGAAGATTAAATTTTGTTGAAACAATTTATTTAAAGAGGTAGAATGTAACACAAGGAGATTTTAAAATGGTAATATCTTATTTGATAGCGTATATAACACAAAACACCAAGTTTAGAAGAGAATTTCACCAATCGAGACGTTATGATATATTTATTTTAAAATAAAATATACATATTTGATAGATTTCAATACATGAAACAAAAAATATAACTTTCCTTACATGAAATAATGAGTTTATCTTGCAATACGCACAACACTATGTTTCAAAAAAATGTCAAACTCTATTAAAATTTTATTATTTAAATATGAACATTATAAATTAGCCATTATGTTGGCAGTTAAGAATATAAATAAATAAATTATAAAAATAATATGTTTTATTCATATATAAAATAAATTTACTGGTCATATACTGATTATAAATAAAATAAGAACCATTTTAGAGGGAGAAATGTTTTCTGAAAAAACTATATTTTTTTTGAAACGAGGATTAGTTACACTTTAGACATATAATTTAAAATAATATTTTTACCAATTATAGAAAATTTATTAGAGATAATAAAATTAAATTTTGAAATATACATGTCAAATTTATATTTCGGATAATATTTGAGAATTTTATGAAAATTTATTTTTGATGAATATTAAAAATACTAATTTTTATTGAAAACTACATTTTTATTTCAATTAATTACAATATAAATAAATTTTAAATGGGTTTTAAAGTAAAATTAGTTCATATATATAAAAATTTATCTATTTTAGGTCATTGGATTCAATTAAATATTGAATTTTGATTTTAAATCATTTTATACTTATGGAAATATTTTCTTTGTAAAACTGCCTTTTCGTCGCTCGTGTAGTTTAATTTTAAATTTAATTATACCACCAATATGAGTTAAATTTGGAAATATGGATTAAATATTTAAAATATTAACAAATATTTTTATATAATTAGGCCAAATTATTTTTTTTGATAATTAATAGTGTAAATAATTAAAATTAATTATCATGGTTAGGGTATAAAAGAGTTTCATTGGTGTTAAAATAAAATTATTATGGTTAAAATGACCTAGAAACTTGTCAAAAACACATTTTAGGTCCATATATCAGCCTTATTAACAATATGGATTGATAATATCCCATTTTTTATCCTTTGTTAATTTGAAAAAAATGGATTCACCTTATTCTTTTCCAAAATTACTAGTGTGTAACTCAGATTACATTAAAAAGGCCACATTATATCCTCTCCACATCACACTACCAAAATTGTTTTATTGATAAAAATCATATCCCAATACCTTCCTTACTTTAATCCCTAAATCTTATAGGAATTATTTTTATTAGTAATTTCTCATACGAATTCTTTTGGTATAAACCTAAAGAGGCACTTTGAAGAAGAGGTAAATTTCTCAAACGTGTGTTTTAAAATTATTTATTTGTCCACACCCTTAAAACCTGCTCTAACTAAGATAAAATAATAAAAATAATACCTCCTATATAATAAGTTTTTTTAATTACATAACCCATATCTATCTCCACTCCCATCAAATTGAAAGTGAAACTGTCGATTGCGTGTGTGGCGGGCAACCGCCTCACGAACTAATGTAATTAATTTACTGTCATGACCATTAAACAGTGGTTATAACTATGGATTTATCCTAATTATTACATTATTATATGTATAAAATTGTGATATCATATATACAATATTTCTTTCCATTCTGTGGGGGATATGATAACGTCGCTCGTGTGTCCGATAGACTACCACCTCGCGAAACGATGTGATTCTTTTCGAACTTATGATTTATATGAAAGGAATTATTGTTAATGAAAATGAATATATGTGATATTTAATATCTGACCATACTTTTTTAAATTTTATATATCAAATAAATTTTCACTTTCCAATACGATGTAAAATTACAACGCAACTAATGCGCAAGTTTGGGATTTCACCTCCGCATATCGATGTGAAATGTTTTCAATTTTATTTTTTTACATTGATGATAATAAGGATAGATTTTATTAACATCAATTACATATAAAACATAAAAATTATTCTGGAAATATTAATTAATAGTTATTTTTCCTTTCATTCCATATATTGAGAATAATGGAAACAATATTCTTACGTATATACGGTGTATGATCTCCATGAATGGCGCAACTGACATTCTATATCTAAATTTAATAGAATAAAAGAAATTAATATAAAATGAATATATAATATAATTATATAATATTTAAACTTATGGATATTATATAACCATAATCAAATTAAAATGACCAAAATTAATGAACTAAAATATACATGAAAAACGAAGCTATTATCACTGAAAACATTGATTTTAATAAAGAATTTATTTTAAGATCATGATAAAATAATTTGTGTGAATTATATATGGTTTAAGATATATGAGTATGTTTTTATAATACATATATAATAAACCTATATTTATTATATAATTGGTTCAACATAAATGAAGGAATTCCATCCTGAGGTCAGGGATTTTCATCTCACTTTTACTTCTACAAAACATATATAATATTCACCACTTATTCCATTGTCTGGTGTATATATTTCCACTTTGATATGTTATATCAGGATTTTATTTATATTCATGGTATTTAAATTTTAATTTGATTATGATTTATTTTACATGGCTTATGATTCAGATTATAGCAAAGTAGCAAAGGTTTATATCACAATCTATTATTATTTTGGATAGTTTTTGTTTAAGTCACCTTAAAGGGAATTATTTATTATTTATATATTAAAATCAATATATTTTCATCTAAAATAGTTATTCATGATATATTTTAAGTATAAATATTATTTTTCCACAAATTGGTACTTAAAATTACTGAGAATTTGATTCCCAGAAAATCAGAATTTATTTCCCTCTTCAGTTGAAAATCATTTATCATTAGAATCCATATTTTCTAAAAATATGTTAAAAATTATTTTTAAAGTTTTAAAAATGTCATTTTGATGAAATTTTTAACCATTTTTTTATTTTAATTTTTTTTAATGGAACCATCATGTCATTTTCAAAATAATGCATGTTTAGTTTGACTGAAAATGTGAAAGAATATTTGTTTTAACATGTCCAACATGAACAAAATTTTTTTCCATCATGAATAATAAATTTTTTAAAGAACATTTTTCATGTTTTAAAAAATTATTTTAAAATAAAAGAATATTAAAAATAATTTTTTGAATGTTTTTTTAAATCATTTCAAATGGAATACATTTTTTCATCAAATATATTTTTAATAAAATTTTTATGCAATTTTTATTCATCAATGACATAAAAAATTTATTTTACTTATTATAAAACTGTTACATGTTTTATTTATATCATCCTTATTCTTTATTTGGATGGTTTATGTTTATTTTGACTTAAGTTGTACAATTTTATTACCATTTACTATATTAATCTGGAAGGTGTATGATTATGTTTATTTTATTGGGGTATGTATTAATATATCATATGCTGGATTTTCAATATGAATGTTTATGTTTATTGTGTTTGACCCCATTAATATGAGGATTTCATTGGAATTATTATGTGAATGGTGGGGTTCGATTATAGATATCTTCTCATTGCATCAATAGGTCTCATGGGAAAAATCATTAGGAAATTAGACAGGTCTACTCAAACATATTTAAATTTTCTTATGAAAGGTCTTACCTTTAATTTCATATGTCTGGGATTATGAATTACCTCATTATATGATCATTTATTGATTTCCATGTGATTATTATACTCGTTATAATATCAATGAATAAGCTTCAAGATTATGTGATTGTTCATTTAGATATAATTCATCATCATCCATAACTTTAATGTTATCCAAAGTTCATTGATTAAATGGAATGTGTTTGAGTTATTTGTAATTCCATATTGATTATGAATATTTATTCATGATATTTTCTAGTTAAATAGATCACTCTAAACATAAATCACATGATTTATACACTCACTACTAGAAAAAAAGACCTGTAGAAATGAATTATTGTAACAGTCGAGTTTTTGCATAGTTATAGGTCACCTACAACCAAGAGAAAAAAATTAAGATGTGTATAGGTCACTTATCTCCACGAGTTTTGGTTTCCCATGGCTATATCATTACCCTCACTAACATAGGATGAAAAATTTCCTATAAAAATTTCAAGAGAAGAACCTTATAACTAAGCAAAAATCATGCTGCTGCCTATAAGGTGGTAGATTTAGGCTTATAGCCACATGTGGCTTGAGACCATGGTTATAGAATGCATGTATCCATGGCTTCTTGTACCCAAGGCTATAAGGTGGAGTGATAAGTTTGTTTAGCCATGAGTGGCTAGGGTATATAGAAATAGAATGACTATAACTATTGGAGCCCATGTTTAGGATATAGGGAAGTGTGATAAGGGGTTGTATCCATGGGGGCCTATAGACCATGGAAACAACCCTACATATAGACCTAATAGTTGCCATCGTTTATAACCTCAGATATATATTTTCATAGCTGTATCAAAATTATAATGTATAAAATAATAATAATTAAATATGTTTATAAAATTATATTTATATGTACACATATATATTTCCATATTTGTATTTTTATATAAGTAAAAGTAAGATAACATTGTGGTAGTATATATTGGTTTATATGCTAGAGACTAGAGATCTATACTCGGTGACAACCTTTTTTCAAAATGGACCTATAGACAAGGTATACATGCCCACAGTTATAGGTCACCCACATTAACAAGATTATAGCCATGAGATTAATGATCGTAGTTCATGGTCTATTGTTGAATAAGTTGCACATCGAACAACGTATATCCAAAATGTGTTAGCCATGATATTTATAGCCACAGACACCATGCTTGTGTCTATGGACCATTTTTCTACTTATGGGAAAATGTATAGGGTTTGATTTTATCTTCTTTTTTTCTAGTGAACATAAGAACTGAAATTAGAACACATATTCATATAGCATGCTCAATCACTGTGAGCCTTATCTTAAGAGAGCTAGGTAGGTGAGGTTTGATAACTCTAATGAACTCTTTACGTGCAGACCTAGTGAGGGTTAACCAAACGGACATCATATGGCCAAAAATACTATCTACCTTAAGAATCTAGATACTCCAGGGTTTACAAATTGAGAGCATATACACATACACATATGAAAAAAACATATACATGCATACACATAAAAGTGCATACATACGCACATACACTTATATAAACATACATAAACATACATATAAATACATATATACATACATAATCACACACAAACATACATATATGTACGTACAAATTAACATGCATGCACATACACATACACATAGATACAAATACACACATGCATACTCATATACATACATATTTATACACATACAGACACATGCACACACATACATAAAAACAAACAAAGAAAGAAACAAACACGGAAACAAACACTATCACATACACACATACATGCTTACATACATACATACATACATACATACATACATACATACATACATACAGACACACACACACACACTGACACACATAAACACATACATACACATATATACATACTTGCATACATACATACACATGCATATTTTATATACATATCTATACTAACACCCCTTTTTCAATATTTTCATTTTTTTCACAATGATCATTCAGAATCATATCAAAAGTGTTTTTCATCACACCACAAACAGTTATATTAATATATTTATATATATTTATTTACATTTATTAATAAAAATATAATTCAATTTAAATTCATTAATTTATATAATTATATAAATATTTAAATAATAGTTTCAAATGTTAAATATATATATATAAAATTTTTAACTTATTTAAATACTTTATTAAATAGTTGCAATGAATGGTATAAATTTGGTTACTTTTTATTAAATGAATTATGAAAATAATATAGATAATACATTATTATTATTATATGAATTACATTTCTTAAATATAGCTTTTATATATACATGTATTTCAATATATTAGGTGTATATTTTATAATATATAATCATAAATATATAAATATATTAAAAAACACACATATAATTATAAATATATATTTGTATTATATATTATATATTATGAATATAAATATATAAATTTAAATATTGGTTATTTTTAATGTTTTCATTTACTTAATAATATAATTTATATCACTCTATTTTAATATATATATATATATATAATTATAATTAAAACTATATGTAACTACAAATTATTAAAAAAGAATAAATGTATGTATAATGATAAAAAATATATACAAACATATATATATAGTAAATATTTATATATATATATATATAATTAATGTTATATTAATCATATTTTAGATAATAGATCTCAATGTGTGCCCTTTATCAGATCTTATAAAAGTTACCCATATTAACACTTTTAATAAATACAATGTGATAGACTTCCATGAACACAATTCACACATGTTGAATGATAGTTCATGTGAACAATGTTAAATCCATTTCTGTAAATATAATTTGGAATTCCCAATTCTATACATTTGAAAAAATCATAATACCAAGGAACCAAAATGATAATCTAGTTTTTTATAATATTTACAATGTTAGGGTGTGGTTATATTGATGGAAACTATGATATTGGAATCCAGGGTGTTGGTTGGGGTGGCGTAGCAAAGGAAAATGAACTACAACTAGAATCTCAATTTTACTCATCCATTTACTATCCTTTTTTCCTTCCATGTTGAATATCTATATGGTGAAACCATATGGTCACTACCCAAACTCCTTCCATTATTGAGGTGGCCAGAAAAAGAGTTTTTATGTGTTTTTAGATTTTTTTTAAATATGGGTAGGTCAATTATTTTAAATACACCAGTATGAAAGGAGGAACTATTGTTGTTTCCTTTCATTCCCTCACTACCTTTTCCCTAGATTGTTGTCATGGAAAAACTGGTTGTGGTTGGAATCCTTTTTCCTAAAGAGAAACCAAAATGCGGTAGGGGTCACCTCTCAACTAAGGTGCATGTGAATGAATCCCCTATCACATTATGCTTAATTCTTTTTGAAAAGGAACCCTCCCCCATCCTCCTCACATAAAAATACACCAATATGTCTATATTCTAGCCCCTATATCTATGTAAGAAAACTTCTTCATGCGCGGTGGATCCAGTTTCCTAAAAGAAGTCTTGGTTTTTTGTGATGCATTATTTGTAGGTATTTTTTCTTATTTAATTTAATGTAATTTATTTATTTAATTGAATTATTTTTAGTTAGTTTTAAATATGACATTTATTAAGGATTATATTTAGTTATATATATTTTTAAAATAATAGTTAATATTATTAATGGTTAGGTATATATTAACTAATGAATAAACAAGGATTATAAAATGATTACATATAATGATTGGCTAATTATAATTAACTAATGATTTTCATATGATTTTATTTTATTATTTCATAATTATTTAAGGATTAATAAATGTTTATCTAATGATTATATAATGATTAAATAATTATTTGTTAATAATTATCTAATAATTATTTATTGATTAAATTTTGATTAAATTATGATAATGTAATGATTGAAGATTGATTAAGGAATGAATAAAGAAGTAATGACTAAATTTTGATTATGTAATGATTAAAGAATAATTAATTAATGATTAAATAATAAATATTAATGATTAAAAAATAATTAATTAATGATTAAACAATGATTAAGGTATGATTAATGAATGATTATGGGATGACTAAACAATGATTATGTATTGATTAAAGAATGATTACAGAATGATTTACCAATTTTTAACTAATAAAGAATAAATTATTAACTATTTATTAACTAATAATGAAATAATTTCTAACTAATGATTAACTAATGGTTAGGTAACGATTACTTTCATCTTTTAGGATATAAGAAAATGTTCTAAAATTTTGGTGTCGTAAACATTGTGTATTTATCTAATAAATCAAATACCTATCTGGATACTATAAGGGAATGTGGATATAGAACATATATACCTAGAAGACTCTCAATTTTATGTTTAATGGAGATCAAAACCAATCAAAAATAGAATTAGTTAAAAAAAATAGTGGTATTTGTTGAAGCGATGAATTGTCAATGTGTAAATTTCTAGGTCACACGGTTTCCATGCGCACATGCCATCACAACATGTTCCTCGGTGAATATATCATGGGTAGTATATGCTGATCTAGTGTAATAGTTTGGCAAATTTTCTAACTACTATGCTACACCATAGACACTTATTGAGGAGTTTTGATATTTCCCAATTCACTAAGGCCATCCGATAGTGATACCTAATATTAATAGGTTTCATAAACAAGAGATATTAAAGTCCAACATGATGCAAAATTAGATGGAATTCCCTAAAAAACAAGGGAAACGTTTCAGTTGCACCATATGTCATTATGAAGGTCATAACCTGAAAAAATCCCTTACATTGCTAGATCATGTTCACACTCTCAACAACAATGATGTACTATATCTTATGTGATATTATAATATTGTTAATTATATGGTGTTAATATACGAGCCTTCATTTTATAGAATTATTTGAGATTTCCAAATACTTTTACTATCAATTAACCATAAGCGTTTCATATTCACAATGATTGGAATATAAAAAAGTTTGTTTGAGGTGACATTAATACATAATCAATCTGTCAATGGCTAAACTATAAATAATGAATCTGAGAAAATAATCATGAAACATACAATCATGTGGGAAATCATACATAAATTACAAAGCACACCATTGTCAAATAAAATTTTAGATAACAAAAAATGTTTATATTTATAAATATATAAACCCATATCTGACAAAACACCAATTTATTGAAAAAAAACATTTATCGAAAACGATTTATAAATATTCATTAAGAAACCTAAAGACATTCCATTTTCTTTTGGTAAAAAATTACTTCATAATACATTGTGAATAAATATGGAATTTATTCCATTCTACAATTCATAACATTCTGCTGACCATAACGTTATATTTATATTTTACACTTATGACTTATTTCATTTTTTTACATATAGATGGAGGATACTAGACTACTCACTGAATAGGCTACACATGTTTCCTAGGTTGCAATTGGGTCGTGAGGTACGACAGATCATGGGGCATCTATCACACCATTTTCATCACATGTTTCCTCCACCCACCATTATACCATACTTGTGTTGTGCTGGCTTCTATACAATTATAGTATATGATTTTACATTTATTGACCATCAGCTGCATACTTCCCTCATAGAGATTAGGAGACGAGAGACACATGCATTCCACATGCCTGAGGGAGATATAACCATCAACCTTGATGATGTGGTAGTCATTCTCAGTCTTCCTATCCAGTGGGATCCATTATTGGACCCACTTGTGCATACTGGCCTGATATTGTTCATATATTTCCAGGCATCAACATTTTGGATGACACTACAGCTATAGATGGTGGGTCGATATCTATGGGTTAGCTTGAGAGGCACATTTCACATTAACATGATGAAAGTGATAGGAAGAATACCATGTTTCATTCCTATGCATGTATAATACAAATCATTGGAGGGACCCTATTCATCTATCGCTTGTGTAATCATTTTCACATGATGAATCTAGGGATACAAGAGGACATTGATCGGGCTAGGACTTTTAGCTGGGGATCTACCTGCTTTTCTTACACATACATATCATTATATAGAGAATGCCATTCATACGACATGGATAATTGGGGATGTTTCATCCTTATTTATATGTGTGCATGGGAGAGCATTCCCTCACTCATCCCAAATCTTGTTGGTCAGATGCTTCCTATGGAGGTGATGCATGATTCTCTATGTGGGTGATAGTATTATCAGTCATCTATATGGGTTTAAGATGCTAATAGAGTTATTGACTTTAATTTCTTATTATTTATTACATTGGATCTTTTATTTTACAAGTGGAGTCAGAAATAATACTTCTACAGTGTTCTGACAGACCATTTGGGTGTATACCATGTCATGTTGGACAATATTATACCCAACAAGGTCTGTATATACAGTCTATAATTTTCTAACAAATTTAATAATAGAATAATGTTTGGTTTTTAGTAAGTTTTTTTTTAAAATATCAAATTTCATTTCAGATATCATGGACGCCATACTTGTATTTATTGGACCAGTTTCCAACATACATTGCTTTTGGACTTTATGATGATAAGGATTTAGTTACACTCCTTTAATTTTATATTATTGAGTGGAAGCAGCCTAAGAGAGTCATGTTCCAGTTTGGATGTGTTTATCCCATTCCATTTTTACTAAGAAAAACATAGGATCTCCAAGAATTAAACCTGATAGGGTGCCATGATGAGGACTGGCACTGAAGACTTTCTTAGAATATCATCCTCTGGGAGATACATGAAACACTTTGTATCTATGGTGTACTTATGATGTGATTAAATCACTTATAGTAGGTTGAGTATGAAACACTACATAGACTGAAGTCTAAAATGTATCTTACTCGACACTACAGGGGGATTCATGATATTTTATGTTAATAAATTTCAATTAGTTTGTTTATTATGCTATTTTCATATTCATTGTGAATCACTATGTAACATAATCTACCAGAGTAGTTCATTCACCTGACTAATCAAGGGGAGAAGGGGGTCACTATCCTTTCAGTAATCCATGTAGGAGTGTTGGTTCTAAGTCAAGCTAATCAAGCGATTCATGAAATCATCATCAATAGTCCACCATAGGGAGTGTAGGTTCCTCCCCCAGGAGTGGAGGTTTTTGCTCTGGAATCACCTGTAGTAGCTACTGATGCTAAGGATCCATGACGATGAAAATGTAGACCATGTTGTGCTACATATGATGCATCACCTATGCCACAGGTAGACGTCATCCCTCTATAATTACAACCTTATCCTATTTTGTATGTGCATATGGAATAACGATATCCATATTTCTTCACAGTAAATCCACAGTTTTCTCTAGCATGGGGTCCTTATCTTTCACAACATCTATGGTTCTCCCAGATGATGATGGGGGTCCTTCCATGAAAATAGTGGGAGAAGTATGGATTGTACAGTATGGATTCTAGTAGACACGTCCTCCCATTGAGACATAAGAAGAGTATGTGATGTTTGACGTTCTATTTCCCGTGGATCATTTCAATCTAGGTTCTCAAACTCCACCCCAGCATGGAGTTCGAAAATCTTGATACATGAATTTCATTCGCACACCACCATCTAGGATAGAACCTCCCCATAGACATTGATTATAATCATTCGTGTATATGTTTTATTTCTATTGAAATGAATAAATTGTTTTCACTATCATCCATTTTTACAAATTTATCCAGTGTTTCTATTTTCATTGATATTTTAGTCATACTTTATATTATATATGATTTCAAATTTGACAACCTTAAACACTATAAATCTTATTAAATTTCATGTTGGATACTTTAAAAAAAATATAAAACATACACTATAAAAACAATATAAATAAAATATAAAACATTTCCTAAAAACCTAAATAGTTTTTTAAAATAAAACAAATTTCATATATATATTAAATAAATGAAAATTAAATGAATATAAATAAATATTATAACTTCCACTATAATAGAATAAAATTATAATAAAATTGATTTTCAATAAAACATCGATGAAGTTGGAATATTATATATTCAAATTAATCCTAGATATTGAACCTTTCTAAAATTAATACATTATACTCGAGCCCCACATTTTACTAGTATATTATATGTAAGAACCCTGTTTTTCCTTTGAAAGACTTTGGAATATTCTTGATAATATTCCAGAGCAGCGCCTTCAGACAGCGTGCGATTCCGAGCCCCAGAGTGGCCGGAATTAAATTTTCAGTGCGTTCACACTGGAGAACGCCAAATAAATGTGATAACTCCTAAATGGAGTTTCGGATTAGAGATACGAGTGTACGGATGGGTCCATAATGGGGTGTTTACCCTAGGAACGACATAAAACTTGTCGGTGCGGGATGTTTGGACCCCTCGCCCGCTCCCGGAACGTTAAATGGATAAATAGATAAATAATTTATTCGTTTAATGGTTAAACTCGAGTATCTGTTAAACGGTGGCTCGGATTGGAAAACCGAGGGCACCGTTGAGTTCTGAGCATGCCTTTTACCCTAGGAGGGGCGTAACTTTTGCGGTCACGGTCCATTTGTGAAAAATGGCCCTAGGGGCGTTTTTGTAATTTAGCGGCCTCAGACGTTAAATTTTATAACATTTGAACGGGGACTCGGATTAAAATTCTGAGACCGCCATTGTGCTTGGGAGGTGGTGTTTACCCAAGGGGAGGTTAAATTTTGACCTCGCCAAAAGTTTCAGATGTGGGTTAAAATTGGGGATTAAATTAATTAAAATTTAATTAAATTAATTTTTCATTTTAAACCCTAACCCCACCTCTCTCCTTCCCCTTTCCCCTGGCAGCCCCTCCTCTCCCTCTCCTCCTCCTCCTCCTCTGGCAACGCAGCTCCGGCAAGGTGGTGGTTCGGTGGCGAAGCTCCGGGCAACGCCCACGAGGTAGGATTATGCGTTTTGCATTTTAATTTCCGACCCCCCTTTGAGCTCGATTAAATGTATCAAATCGTTGTCTTACCTTCGAAAAAATCCCATAATCGTGTTGTATAAATCTTGAGCTTTCCATCTCCATTTTCGGTTTGTAAATCGGAGATCGGAGGAGTTCGTGGTGGTCCGGCGAAAGTTGTGGGTTTTTTGAGGTGAGTCTAGCCGGTTTGGGGGTTCATGGGGGTTTCCGGCGGTTTTGGGGCGGCCCGGCTCAGTGGAGGTGGCGGCGCGGCTCGGTCGAGGTGCTTTGGGTGGGTGTCGGCCGGTGGGAGCGTGCAGCCGGGGAGCACCCACAGGGGCGCGACGGGGCAGACGCTGAGGCCGGGGGGTGTCTAGCGGGTGCCGGCAAAACGCGGCGCGCGGGAGACGAGGCCCCGGCCCTCGTGGCCGGGTTGACGCGGTGACAATGGGGGCGGGGTCCTCGGGACCCCGCGGAAGCCAGGAACCACACGCGGCGGGTCATTGTGGGGGAAAAGCAAGCCGGACCGGCTTGCTATCGGTCCGGGCGTGGAAGGTCGGCCCGCGACCGCGGGCCGGTATAGGAGAGTGGGCCGGCCGAACCGGCCTGGCCAACTAATGTCCGTTTTTTTTAAACGGCTGTAAATGTCAGCCCGGGTGTCGAATTCGAGTGCAGTCTGCTATGGTGGAACCGTATCGAAGAGATGGAATTTTTGAGATGGTTTTGGGAATTTTTAATTCCCGAAACGATAGGCCTCGGTGGTGCGACACGTACGTCGAGGGGTTTGACGTCTTTCCAAGAATCTTGTTTTGAGCGGCGCGAACGCATGCGACGTCCTATTTGAGTGTCGTCTTTTGCGTTGGGACCCTGGAGCCGGGGTGAAGGTATAAAGGGCGGTTTCGGGCGTTGAGACTGGATTTTAGGCATGGGCCCCACGGCCCATCTTTCGAGCTACGTGCAGCGTTTCATGCCTTTCTCACCAGCCGTCCATTTGGGGCGTGTGAGCAGTCGATTCTGGATGTTTTTCTGAGGGGATTGCAATGGTGCAATCCGCCCGACCTAACTCGGCACGAGGGTGCAGGGCCCACGATGGCTGTTTCGGGATTTGACAGTGATTTCTAGCTTTATCACCGGGTGTCCGTTTTAGACTAGTGAATAGTCCATTTCGTTTACTTTTTCGAGAGGATCGCAACGGTATGATCTGTTCTTTGAGTTTCGGGACTGGGATGAGGGTCCCACGTGGCACCGCTCGTGTGCGGTGTGCCGAAATGGATCTTTTTCTCCGGATATTCGTTGCACTCAAGTGAGTAGTGCTTTTGACATGTTTTCTCGAGGGCATCACATTGGTGCAATGCACTCGACTATTTTCGGGGCTGAGGCTCGGGATCATGGGACGTCGTTCGGGCGTGAGGCGGTGTTGGCGACTTCTCCATCGGATATCCATTGGAGGCGAGCAAGTAGTCGATCTCGTGTGGTTTTCCAGAAGGATTACAACGGTGTGATCTGTTTGGTTGTGTGGAGCCTCTTGCGTGATCTTGTTGAAAGTGGAAGCATGGAAGATGCTCCAGTGGTGGTTCTCCCTACCTTGTTTGTAGAAGACCCTTGGTGTGTGATCGCGCACTCTTGGGAGAGTGATGTAAATGGTTCACGAAATGTGGTTGTCCATGCCTAGGACTTTGAGGTGGAGTTGTTACGTCACGCCTTCGCGTTGACGTTGGGTGCCGCGTGCATGATAGCCCTTGGGCGGGAGATGTGGTATACTCTGGGAGTATACGAGAGCACTTGGAGGTACGTGTGGTTCGTACCTGAGATGTTCATGCGCTTGACTGGGGTTGACTTGGGGCCACACGTAGTATGGGCCCTATGTGTGTGCCGTGTTCTACTTTGAGTTCTTTGTCCTCTCGCGGCGTAGATGGTCCCTCTGTGCCCGTTTGATTGACCAGCAGGGTTGAGTGGTCTCCCCCTGGTTTCGTTCTCGATGGATCGGTCGGTAGCGGTGCTGGTGACAACCAGTGATGGAACAGACACTGAACCCCGTTTGGGTGAGTTGTGCTGGAGTTGGGTGGTCGCGCGATACCCACTCAGTGTTCGGTTGGCCAGTGTTGTACCCTCTAGTAGAGATGGCCAGAGCAGTTCTGAGTTTTACCCTCCAGCGGGGCTGGGTAGTGGGTTAGTCATCAACTTCTTCGGGTTTACCATCCAGCAGGGCTGGGCAGTGGGTTTCTCACTGACTTCTAGGGTTTACCCTCCAATAGAGACTGGGTAGTGTGTCACCTAACGCACTTAGGGTCTTCCCTCCAGCAGAGACTGGACAATGGGTCACCCGACAACCTCTTAGGGTCTACCCTCCAGTAGGGCGAGGTAGTGGGTCGCTCGTCGTCTAGTTCCAGGTCTACCCTCTAGCGGGGCTGGGCAGTGGGTTGCCTGCCGACCTATTCCAGGTCTACCCTCCAGCTGGGCTGAGCAGTGGGTTGCCTGATGAAGTATTAAGGTCTACCCTCCAGCGGGGCTGGGCAGTGGGTCGTCGGATGATGTGTTATGGTTTACCCTCCATCAGGGCTGGGCAGTGGGTCACCCGATATCCTATTATGGTTTACCCTCCAGTAGGGCTGGGGAGTGGGTCGCCTGATGATGTATTAGGGTTTACCTTCCACCAGGGCTGGGCAGTGGGACACCTGTTGGAATTCTAGACCCAGTCCTCTTGACTAGGCTGGTCTGTGGCTTTCCTCCCTGATTACCGGAGCGGGACCCTTGGTTATATGGGTTAGTGTTGTGATGGCTTGACTTTGAGGAGACCTCTCAAAAGCAGGGCAGCGACGAGGTGTGTTTTGACTTTCCCTAGAACTCTCAAGTTCGAGGGGCACTTTCCCCACCGAGACACGTTCTTGAGACGCGATCTAAAACCGTGCGGGCGAGTTAGTGCCTCGCAAAGCGGATAGTGTCAAGGTGAGGTGATTGAGCCCTTTGGCTTGCGGTTCAGGGCAGACGTGCAGAATGTTGGGCATCGATGATGGGGTTATGTATGGGACTGTTGGATACTCTTTTCTTGGTCTGAGCTACAGGATGGAGATCCCCTTTCGATCTTGTCTGGGCTTCTTGGAAGAGCATATATATGTATATACCTTTCTTTCGAGTACCCACCCTTGGGTTTTGGCTACTCTCCTTCCAGGAGAGGCAAAGACGCGTGGGGTTTTCTACGTGCTTTCCGTGTCTAGCTTCTCGTGGTTGGATGAGACTACACTCCTGCTAAAGGTAGTGAAGACTCGACAATAATTACATCTTCTCACCGTTTCCAGATCCTTGTGTCTGGACGAGTCTACTTCCTTTCTTTTGTTGGGTTGAGCTGGACTCTCTACTGGTATTCTACTGTACTCTCTGTTGTACCCCTTTACTTTTCCTGTTCATTCTACTGCTCACCCTTCGGTACCTCCTTTTGTTGCTCCCTCGAGCCTTCAGGGTATCCTACTGAGTATTTTTATACTCACCCCTGCTTGGGCTTTTCCCGCACTTGGTTTGCCCTTGCAGACGACGGACAGGTGGAGCGTGACTTCAGTGGAGCGTAGGAGCTTGGGAGCTTGGACCGCGTACGGTGGTCGTGGTCAGGTTGCAGGTGGGAGACACGTCAGCTATTTATTTTGTTTACCTATTTCCAGGTTGTGGCACTTTTTTGTTGGTTGCGTGTTTTTCCCATTTTCTTTTCAGTTTGTACTCTGTACTATTTAGAGGTCGATGCACATCTGTGGTTTATACCTATATCTGTTGTTCTTTTTAATCTGCTTGTTCTTTCTTTTACTCTGCAATTTTTCATTGAGTTTCCTGCGTGTGTGTGTACATGTACTTAGGAAAAGGCCTCCCCGAGTTATTGTGCCTTCGGCGCTTGTCGCCAGCCCCTGGCCTATGGAGGCGGGCCTGGGGTAGTTGCGGCTCGAGCCCGTGGAGGGTCGGGTCATGACAAAGTGGTATCAGAGGTGGTTCGTTCCTTGGGATGTTGTGCAGACATCCCTAAAATAAAAGGAATTGGTTTGGATTTAGGGAAACAGTGTTAATGTGTCTCGAGAGATTCTCTCAGGCCAGGGAGTCCAGTGATGGTACGGCGACTGACGTATCCATTCACAAGGACCTTGATAACCCTCTTGTCGACTCGGCATGCTGAGACACCGGTTTCCGGGAAATTTGGTTTGTGCATCACATAGCATCGAGTCTTGGACTGTCCTTCTTGAGTCATCTCCCCATCGTTGTTATTGGTATATACATTATGCTCATCTGACCGCGACACTCCTTGATAATATTTAGGATGTCTCCGCGAAGACAGCCAGCCAGGATACCAGCTTTGGGTGCATGAAGACGACCCTGTGAGCAACGAGGCCACAATCCAGGACCCATCTTTCGAACCCCTTTTCTCTGGGTGGTCCGATAGAAGCACCCCCACCTGTTGAGTAGTAGACAGTTTCACCATAGAAGGATGAGCTTGAGGGAAGGTTGAGCGCGCTCCGTGAGTTCCAGCGACAGAGACCACTGAGGTTCAGTGGTGAGCCAGACCCTTAGGCAACAGAGTTTTGGCTCGAGGCAGTGGTTCGCCTTTTCAGGCTTGTGCAGACGCCGACAAATCAAAGAGTGGCTTTGACATCCACCCTTTTTCGTGGAGCAGCTTGGCGTTGGTGGAGTCTGGTGACTTAGTTTCTTGACGAGTCGTCACTTTAATTGGACGACTTTCAGTTTTTGTTTAGTGAGGAGTTTTACCCCTCATGCTTGCGCTCTGTTCGGATTCAGAAGCTCCTGCAGTTTCAGCCGGGAGTGATGACGGTGGCCGAGTACGCGGCTAGTTTTGCAGACCGTGCATGCTTTTACCCGGATTTGGTCCATGACGACAACATACAAGTGCAGAAGTTTGAGAAGTGCCTCCGCCGAGAGATTTGTGTTGTCATATTACCCTTAGGCATTTCCACATATGTGAGGGTTCTAGAGCAGGCGTTGGTGACAGAGGGCTTCCTATCACGTTCTAGAGTTGTTGGTGGTAGCAGGCACATTGGAGCCGAGTCATCTACCACAGCAAGCGGGCATTGGAGAACAAGACCACGACGCAGGTGGCTTTCTGACAACCTGGCTCAGGGGTGTGGTCATACACCAAAGTGGCGCCAGAGGGCACCAGTGCAGCCCACAGAGAGTCAGTGTTATTCCTGTGACGGGCGAGGTCACTTGGCACGAGACTGCCCAACCCGAGTTGCTGGGAGCTTCAGGCAGGCAGCAGGCGCACCACCACGGCAGAGGTAGCGCCATGAACGAAGTAGTACCCAGGGAGGTGGTGCTAGCAGAGGAGCGAGAGGAGATGGTAGTGGGGGATGACTTTACGAGATCTCCCCATCACCACTAGGCGGTCCACGTTAGGCTCCGGGAGCTGACGGTTGGGACCACAGACAGCCATGAGCTTTGGATGTCTACGATCCTGTAGGGAATGGGATGGTGAGAGGTACCCCCTTGCGAATCTTCTACTTCTTGTAGTAGAATTTATAGAATCTATGTGTGGAATGCTTTCCTCCCTTCTCATTGCTTGAGGTGTTACCAGGGTGACGCAGGGCATCGGGTGTAACCCTGTGTTGGTAAGGAAAAAGGCGTGAGACCTTTTCCTTTAGTCTATGGTGTTGACTCCTTCTCTTCTGAGCGTGTAAGAGAGTCTAGGTTGAGAGACATCGACTGTGAAATCTTGCGTGACCAGATATCCTTGGGTGCTTCACCATATGGATATTCTGAAGGAGGGAATCACCGGGCCTTGTCTCACGCCCGAGCGGTGATTCCTGTCACGGCGTGCGACGTAGAGGTTTGACCAGGGAGGTGAGCTACCCCCAAGGGCCTTCGGGCCATTTGAGTCCATGCAAAGGGATGGCGAGGTTCCCTACCGCCTTTCCCTAACCCCAAAGTCTAGTGTGGGTGCATGACATTGGAAAGGGCCGACATCACGTGAACGGATCAATTCTTTGGTCTGTGTGTGGTGACACAGAGCTGTGCATGGGTTCTTCTGGATTTGGGAAAGCTAGGTGTGGGCTTAGTACCCTGTGTTGCTCCCTAGTTTTGCTTTTCGGGGATGAAAAGATTGAAGGAGGAAATGATGTAAGAACCCGGTTTTTGCTGTGAAAGACTTTGGAATATTCTTGATAATATTCCAGAGTAACGCCTTCAGACGGCGTGCGATTCCGAGCCCTGGAGTGGCCGGAATTAAATTTTCAGTGCATTCACACTGGAGAACACCAAATAAATAAGATAACTCCTAAACGGAGTTCCAGATCAGAGATACGAGTGTACAGATGGGTCCGGAATGGGGTGTTTACCCTAGGAACGACATAAAACATGTTGGCGCGGGATGTTTGGACCCCCGCCCGCTCCCGGAACGTTAAACGGATAAATTAATTAATTAATTTATTCATTTAATGGTTAAACTCAAGTATCTATTAAACGGTGGCTTGGATTGGAAAACCGAGGGCATCACTAAGTTCGGAGCATTCCATTTACCCTAGGAGGGGTGTAACTTTTGCGGGCACGGACCATCTGTGAAAAATGGCCCTAGTGGTGTTTTCGTAATTTAGCGGCCTCAGACGTTAAATTTTATAACTTTTGAACGGGGTCTCAGATTAAAATTCCAAGACCTCTGTAGTGCTCTGGAGGTGGTGTTTACCCAAGGGGAGGTTAAATTTTGACCTCACCAAAAGTTTTGGATGCAGGTTAAAATTAGGGATTAAATTAATTAAAATTTATTTAATTTAATTTTTCTTTCAAACCCTAACCCCACCTTTCTCTTTCCCCTTTCCCCTGGCAGCCCCTCCTCTCCCTCTCCTCCTCCTCCTCCTCCAGCAACACAGCTCTAACAAGGTGGCGGTTTGGTGGAGAAGCTCCGGGCAACGCCCACGAGGTAGTATTATGCGTTTTGCATTTTAATTTCCGAACCCCCCATTTGAGCTCGATTAAATGTATCAAATCGTTGTTTTACCTTCGAAAAAATACCATAATCGTGTTGTATAAATTTTGAGATTTCCATCACCCTTTTCGGTTTGTAAATCGGAGATCGGAGGAGTCCGTGGTGGTCCGGCGAATGTTGCGGGTTTTTGAGGTGAGTCTGGCCGGTTTGGGGGTTCTTGGGGGTTTCTGGCGGTTTTGGGGCGGCCCGGCTCGGTGGAGGCGGCGGTGCGGCTCAGTCGAGATGCTTCGGGCGGGTGTCGGCCGGTGGGAGCGTGTAGCAAGGGAGAAACCGCGGGGGCGCGGCGGGGCAGACGCTGAGGCCGGGGGGGGGGGGGTGTCCAGCGGGCACCGGCGAAGCGCGGCGCGCGGGTGACGAGGCACCGGCCCTCCTGGCCGGGTTGACGCGACGACAATGGGGGCAGGGTCCTCGGGACCCCGCGACAGACCAGATTCGCACACGGAAGGACTTTGTGGGGGAAATGCAAGCCGGACTAGCTTGCTGCCGGTCCGGGCGTGGAAGGTCGGCCCGCGACCGCGGGCCGGTATAGTAGAGTGGGCCGGCTGAACCGGCCTAGCCCACTAATGACCGTTTTCTTAAACGGCTGTAAATGTCAGCCGAGGTGTCGGATTTGAGCTTTGTCTATGGAGGTGGAACCGTATCGGCGAGGCAGACTTTTTGAGATGGTTTTGGGAATTTTTAATTCCCAAAATGATAGGCCTCGGTGGCGCGACACATACATCGAGGGTTTTGACGTCTTTTCGGGAATCTTGTTTCGAGCGGCGCGGACGCCTGCGACGTCCAATTTGAGTGTCGTCTGTTGTGTTGAGACCCTGGAGCCGGGGTGAAGGTTTCCAAGGTGGTTTCGGGCGTTGAGGCTGGATTTGAGGCGTGGGCCCCATGGCCCATCTTTCAAGCTGCGTGCAGCGTTTCGGGCCTTTCTCGCCGGGCATCCGTTCGGGGCATGCGAGCAGTCGATTCTGGATGTTTTTCCAAGGTGATTGCAATGGTGCAATCCGCCCGCCCTAATTCGGCATGAGCGTGCAGGGCCCGCGATGGCCATTTCGGGATTTGACGGTGATTTCCAGCTTTATCACCGGGTGTCTGTTTTGGACAAGTGAATAGTTCATTTCGTGTACTTTTTTGAGAGGATCGCTATGGTATGATCTGTTCTTTGAGTTTTGGGACCGGGATACGGGTCCCACGTGGCACCGTTCGTGTGCGGTGCGCCGGAATGCATCTTTTTCTCCAGATATCCATTGCACTCAAGTGAGTAGTGCATTTGACGTGTTTTCCTGAGGGGATCACAATGGTGCGATGCGCCCGACTGTTTTCAGGGTCGAGGCTCGGGATCAAGGGACGTCGTTCGAGCATGAGGCGGTGTTGGAGACTTTTCCATCGGATATCCGTTGGAGGTGAGTAAGTAGTCGATCTCGTGTGTTTTTCCGTGAGGATTACAATGTTGCGATCCGTTTGGTTGTGGGGAGCCTCTTGTGTGATCTTGTTAAAAGTGGATGCATGGAAGATGCTCCAGTGGTGGTTCGCCCTACCTTGTTTGTAGCGGACCCTTGTCGTGTCATCCCACACTCTTGGGAAAGTGATGTAAATGGTTCATGAGATGTGGTTGGTTGTGCCTGGGCCTTTGAGGTGGAGTTGTTACATCACGCCTTCGCGTTGATGTTGGGTGCCGCTTGCACGATAGCCCTTGGGCTGGAGACATGGTATACTCTGGGAGTATACGATAGCGCTTCGAGGTACGTGTGGTTCGTACATGAGACGTTCGTGTGCTTGGTTGGGGTTGACTTGGGGCCACACGTAGTATGGGCCCCATGTGTGTGTCGTGTTATGCTTTGCGTGCTTTATCCTCTCACGGCGTAGAGGGTCCCTCTGTGCCTGTTTGTTTGACCAGCAGGGTTGAGTGGTCTCCCCCTGATTTCGTTCTCGATGGATCGGCCGGTAGCGGTGCTGGTGACACCGAGTGATGGAACATGCACTGAACCCCCTTTGGGCGAGTTGTGTTGTAGTTGGGTGGTCGCGCAATACCCACTCCGTGTTCGGTTTTCCAGTGTTGTACCCTCCGGTAGAGATGGCTAGAGCAGTTCTGAGTTTTACCCTCCAGTGGTGCTGAGTAGTGGGTTATTCATCGACTTCTTCTGGTTTACCCTCCAGCAGGGCTGGGCAGTGGGTTGCTCGCTGACTTCTAGGGTTTACCATCCACCTGAGACTGGGCAGTGGGTCACCCGACGCACTTAGGGTCTACCCTCCAGAAGACTGGGCAGTGGGTCACCCGACGACCTCTTAGGGTCTACCCTCCAGCAGGGCTGGGCAGTGGGTCACCCGTCGTCTAGTTCTAGGTCTACCCTCCAGCGGGGCTGGGCAGTGGGTCGCCTGTTGAATTCTTCCAGGTCTACCCTCCAGCTGGGCTGGGCAGTGGGTCGCCTGATGATGTATTAAGGTCTACCCTCCAGCGGGGCTGGGCAGTGGGTCGCCGGATGATGTGTTATGGTTTAACCTCGAGCAGGGCTGGGTAGTGGGTCACCCGATATCCTAATATGGTTTACCCTCCAATAGGACTGGGCAGTGGGTTTCCTGAGGATGTATTAGGGTTTACCCTCCAGCAGGGTTGGGTAGTGGGTCACCCGATATCTGGTTATGAATTTCTCTCCAGCAGGGCTGGGTGGTGGGATAGCTGTTGGCATTCCAGACTTAGTCCTCTCGACTAGGCTAGTCTGTGTCTTTCCTCCGTGAATACCGGAGCGGGACCCTTGGTTATACTGGTCAGTGTTGTGACGGCCTGACTTTGAGGAGACCTCTCGACTGTAGGGCAGTGACGAGGTGTGGTTTGACTTTCCCTAGAAATCCCAAGTTCGAGGGGCACTTTCCCCACCGAGACGTGTTCTTGAGACGTGATCTAAAACTGTGCGGGCGAGTCAGTGTCGGCCAAAGCGGATAGTGGCAAGGTGTGGTGATTGAGCCCCATGTCTTGCGATTCAGGGCAGATGTGTGGGATGCTGGGCAGCGATGATGGGGTTATGTCTGGGACTGTTGGCTACTCTTTTCTTGGGCTGAGCCACGAGACGGAGATCCCCTTACGATCTTGTCCGAGCATCTTGGAAGAGCATATATATGTATATACATTGCTTTTGAGTACCCACTCTTGGGTTTTGGCTACTCTCATTCTAGGAGAGGCGAAGACGCACGGGGTATGCCACGTGCTTTCTGTGTCTTGCTTCTCATGGTTGGATGAGACTACTCTCCTGCTATAGGTAGCGAAGACTCGACGAGAAGTACATCTTCTCACCATTTCCAGCTCCTTTTGTCTGGACGAGTCTACTTCCTTTCTTTTGTTGGGTTGAGCTGGACTTTCTACTGGTATTCTACTATACTCTCTATTGTACCCCTTTACTTTTCATGTTCGTTCTACTGCTCACCCTTTGGTACCTCCTTTTGTTGCTCCCTCGAGCCTTCGGGGTATCCGGATAAGTATTTTTATACTCACCCCTGCTTGGGCTTTTCCTGCACTTGGTGTGCCCTTGCAGGCGACGAACAGGTGGAGCGTGACTTCATTGGATTGTAGGAGCTTGGGATCTTGGACCGCATGCGGTGGTCATGGCTGGGTTCCAGGTGGGAGACCCATTAGCTATTTCATTTTGTCTACCTATTGCCGGGTTGTGGCACTTTTTGGTTGGGTGCGTGTTTTTTCCCTTTTCTTTTTTGTTTGTACTATTTATTATTTAGAGGTCGATGCACATCTGTGGTTTATACCTATAGCAGTTGTTATTTTTACTCTGCTTGTTCTTTCTTTTACTCTTCACTTTTGCATTGAGTGTTCTGCGTGTGTGTGTACAGGTACTTAGGCAAAGGCCTCTCCGAGTTATTGTGCCTTCGGCGCTGGTCGCCAGCCCCTGGCCTATGGAGGCAGGCCTGGGGTTGTTGCGGCTCGAGCCCGGGTAGGGTCGGGTCATGACATTATAATTATATCTAATATGTTGAATGAAAAAAATTCTATAAGAGAGTAATATGGTATAATAATAGTCGTGAACATAATAAAAAAATAACTCATGCTAAGATCACTTCTAGTCCTATAGAAATAGTGGATGTATAAAAAATCCATAATTCACATGTCCTTCATTCAAGTCGGACATTAGGTTCAAATGTGTTTTATTAAAACAAATGAATTTAAAGATGGAAATAAAAAATAAGAGTAAGTATATAAAAAATAATAAATATATATATAATGTAAATTTTTATAATGAATAATAATATTATAGAAATGTAATAATGAAAAAAAATAGTATTTAACTAAATGTAATGAATAATAAAAACATGTATATATGATATATAAAAACATAAATAGGAAACATAATGATTTGATTAGTTATATTAAAATGTAATGATAAATCTTGAAAAATACATGAGGATAAAACATAATTGAAAACACAAAAATCATAAATATGAAATGTAAAAGAATATTTACATGTCAAAAAAGATATTGCTTAAAACATAACATTTTCACTTACAAATATAAATGACATAATTGCTTCCCTCGGATTTTGAGGATGACCTCCTTTGATGGGAGGTTCAAACATTCTGATCGGTTTCTAACGGGTTTGTTCGTAGAACCAAAAACATCCAATGATTATATATCCATTCAGACCTACTTTCCAAAGTTAGGTTCTCATTAGTTTATGGACTGATGAGGCTTAGAAATTAGCATTGGTCGAGAGGATGGGAGGTCAAGCTCATCACACCTTTTTGAGGGGAATTATTGTCTACTCTGTGACTCTCTTTATAGATTTAATTTATGTTCGTGAATCCTTATTACATTAGCAAATATAAAATGATTTTTCCTTTAGATATGACAATCAATAATCCATATGTAAGAAATTTAGAGAATATTTTATATGTATTCTAGGTTCACCACTGATAAATAATCATCTGTATTTGTTAGAGATTCTTAGTCAATTGTATCCTTTGATACGTAAAAGTCTCTTGGTTCTTATGATGACCATACTGGTTTTAAAGCCACTAAGTGGGGAACTTGAAGTTTATTGTCATTCAGAAGGACATGAATTATTTCAGAGTTGGGATCGAACCCAAATATGGGCTACCTACGTATCCTTTGTTTATAAAAGGAATCATAACCCACATAGTTCGAGTAAGGGAGTATGATGTTTATGATTGATGGCTCAAAGAAGGATATTATAATTTCTTTTACACTCTAAAATCACGTGATCCATGCTCGGTGTGAGAAACAAGAGGTATTGGTAAAAAAATTAGACAATTGTGCCCTGAAAGATGCAATCATAAGAAATAATATGGGGCTTATGTATGTATGACTGCCCAGATAAATGACGGTTAGGATTTACATTAGGGAATAAATCCAGGAACAGGGTCTATAAAGGTATATATGCTTTATGGAGATTTTGAATACTCTAACTTGGGGCTTATTCTTGAAAAGGAGGCCCAAATTAGGAGTGGACTATGACTGGGTTTTACTCTAGAAAATGAATCCTAGATCAAAGGTAAATTAGGACTGGTTAAGAGAAATTAAGACTGAGGCTTACTCCTTAAAAAGAGGCCCAGGTTAAGAGATTTGAAAAATTAAGGGACTTGGGGCTTACTTCTGAAGAAGATTCCCATATTTGAGAATGGGGGTTACTCCTGAAAAGGAAGCCCCGGTTAAGAGAATTATGGTTGGGGCTTACTCCTAAAGAGGATGCCCAGATTTGAGAATTATGACTGGGGATTATTCCTGAAAAGGAGGCCTAGGTTAAGGGGTTTTCTCATCTTAAAGGATGTGGTTGAATGAATGAAATCTCAATTTTATAGTGACATAAAGATGTGAAAATCACTAGGTTTTGAGAGATATTCAACAGAGTTCCTTTCAGATAAGGAATCCAATTCACGAAATCATGCCATAAATGGCTTTGAAGAGTGTTTTGAAGATTGAATCTTGAATATGAGAGGTGGAATGGCTTAAGAGGGGTGAAATGGGAAAGAAGGGAACCCCAAAAGGCAGGGGCACGCAAGTCCTGGCAGGCACGCAGGTACTGCATGGGCGCGCATGTCTTGGTCGCATAGGTATACCTGCACGACACATGGGTAATTTCACAACGGTTAACAAGTAGGGTAATACATGAGCGACTCTTGGTTAAAGCCTTTAGAATCCTTTTGAGGTTCTTCCGGAAGAGGGGCACGCAAGTTCTATTGAAGGAGTAAGGCGGCGCGCAAGTGTGGCCTTTTATCTTA
Organism: Viscum album; assembly: GCA_963277665.1. Lineage (NCBI taxonomy): Eukaryota > Viridiplantae > Streptophyta > Magnoliopsida > Santalales > Viscaceae > Viscum > Viscum album. The sequence continues at coordinate 1,928,005,745 of OY728142.1, read as the reverse complement.
AGGGCTGGCCATTCAGGCGCCCATGTGTTGATGAGTTTCAACACTTAGGACTTCCTCCACCTCTTTATATCTTCCATTCTAGGTAATAAATTACCTTAAAAGTGTTTTTGGACGCTTTGAGAAGAGACTAGGGCGCTGGGATCTCAAATCTGAGTTTCTGGAAAAAATCATCCTCGAATGGGGGGCCCACAGGGTCTATATATAGACAAGAGAAGACCCATGGAGGTTATCACTTAGATCGTGGAAGTCACGTGCGCGACCATCATGCATCGCACAAGTGGACTTTCACAACTTTGAGGGAACTTGCACGACCTATGGGCAATGTTCTCCTTGTTCATCCCTTTGTCAATTTTTGATATTTTCTTCAAAGGATGAATCAATTTGTGCCAAGTCATTTCCCTTTACATTCCTTTAGACTCTGTGATGATAAATGAGTGTTAACAAAATTCCCCCCCTCAGAGTTGGATCTGGAGAGAATAGATGATTTGACTGTGAGGAAATCGAGAATCAAATGGAAATTGGGGCGCACAAGGTAGGGTGCGCAAAAGAGCTTTGGGCGCACAAGGCCTGACGCGCAGGGATATGTCCTTTGATCACGCAGGGTCCTGTCCGCATCTATAAATAGAGGGCCTCACTTCCGTACAAAGCATCCGGATTTCCGGATTTAAAACCTTCGAGCTCTCGCCGCGCAGATTGCTCTGTTTTTCGATGTTTCTTTGCTGTCGCGCTGTTGTATAGGTATTTGTACTTGCGCGGTTTATACTTGAACGTCAAAAACTAGGATGGAACATGAACACTTGCGCTCCAAGTTTAGACTTTCAAGCCTTAATGCCTTAGCCATTTTTTCGAATTCTTTCACAAATTTTATGAAAAAAAATCAATCCATTTAAGAGTTAATTTATTCAACTATTGTGCAGAATCAATGGCTCTTAGACCCGGAATAGTTGATGAACTGGATAGCAAGTGGATAGATGATATGATGAACATCATTGGCAATGATTACTATGATATCTACGACAGAACACTCCCAGATTTGGCTAAGTACTTGAAGAAATATCATCTTAATTTCCCACAGAGCATCTACCTGCCTATATATGGTCACGGTCATCTGCAATGAGTCAATGTTCCAGATGCAAAGAACTATACACATGAAATAAAGCTTCAATTCTACTCCTCTATTTCGGTTATGCAGTGCATTAAGAACAACAACAATGGTGTGAACTTTTAAATTCTTCCTCTATGTCATTTCCTTGCAGATATGAAAATGGAAAACCCATGGGCTGAAATGTTTTCCACTGTTGATTAGTGGAGAGAAGACAAACATGGCATTAGAGCAATATCTGAAAAGTGTACTATCTTCAAATGGATCTTTACTTCCAATGCTTCATTATCAAATACATGTATCCATCTTCCATGTCTCTTGGACAGAAACAGAGTCACTTTTTGATCAGTAGAAATTTTTTTCTCAAACCGCACTCAAGAACATCCATTTACAATTGTTCCAAGAAGAGATGGTATCACTGCATCTCTTATTGTATCCAATTGAATGATTGAATTCCAGGTGGTTTCTAATGAATCTCGAGATTCCGTAAATAAAATGAATAGTTATGTTGAAAGACTCTTGTAATTATTGAAAAGGAGAAGAGACTCCAGTCTGTGGATGTCCTTCTATCTCTTATGTATCAATGAAAAACCCTTTCATCTTCGATCATTTGTACCTGCATTGTTTTTCTATATGCTTTAGATTTTACCTAAGCCAATGGGCCTAGCAAGCATAGTTTGATTTTTACTAGGATTAATGTAAATAACCCTACAAACCTTGAATCTATTAATTGCTCAATATTACCTAAATCATATAAAATGTATGTTTAGTGATCTAGAACTTGACTTTTATTCAGAGTTCCTTTGTCTTTTGTGGGCAGTTTAAATTCATGCATGTCAGACATAAAGAGGCTAATGTTTAAGGTCGAAATAGCTTTGACCGAATGAATTATAATTGAATCAATTTCTTGACAATTTATCTGAAAACATAGTACCATACTCATGTTAGGAGGGAAACAATTTAAACTATGACTTAAGAATATTTGAATCTGAGGAATGATATGAAAAAGAGATAAAAGTCATTAGAATAAATAGTTCCCAAGAATGAAGTTACCATTATTTAAAAACCCATTAGGGGGTTGAATTATGCGGGTCCACCTAAGGGCATTGGCTTCATAGTTAAATAAAATAGTATATTTTGGCTAACAAGTCTGTTATGTAGACTGTTTATACAAGGCCGCCTATGGGCACGTGCTGCATAGTCAGGAAGAAGAACTCTTAGAAATTTAATTTCCTAGTGCTAAAGGCCAGTGAAAGTTTATGGAGATTCATATATTCAAATGTATAGAGTTTTCTGTATAGAAAGAGATAATCGAATATGGAGAAGATATTTCCAAACATGATTATCGAAGAACCAGATGGATATCACTCCTACGAAGGTCTAACCCAAACGTAGGGAAGAAGAATATAAACCATAGACTTTAATACTTTCAGGTCATGAAAAAGGATATGGGAAAAATATGTTAAGGATGGCTATTTTTGCAAATCCCTACATACTTTCATTTAAGACAACTCAGGACAAAAGAAGCATTCTTCCCAAGAATGAAGTTACCACTATCCGACAAACCCGTTAGGGGTTTGAATTATGCAGGGCCACCTAAGGGCATTGGGTGCATAGTCAGATATTAGTATCTTTTGGCTGAAAAATCTGTTAAGTAGACTGTTTATGCAAGGCCGCCTATGGGCACGTGCGGCATATTCAGGAAAAATAATTCTCAGAATTTTGACATTTTTGTAACCAAGAAGTCATGAAAAGGGTTTATGAATATATGAAAATGTTTAAGGTTAGGATTATGACACATAAAGGTGGGTATTGTTCAATGTATACAGAGATACACAAATCAATTCTAACCATAATCATGTTGTGGTTGGGTCCTGAATTGAAATGTTGGAATTCACCGCATATCCCATAAGGATGGGAATCAAGCTCATACGTAGTTCTTAAATTACAGTTTAACGTCGTGTGGGACAAAAGGATTAGAGATCTTAGTTTAGGGTCATAGAGCTTGGACCATTGTAATAAATACACAGGGTGTGTTTTCATGGGGACTTTTTAGCCAAGGGACTGAAAGTGGAATTTGGGTTTAGGCCCAAAGACTTGGGGATGGATTCGAGGGACACTCGAACGTTCTTACGTATCCCATAAGGATGGGAATCAATCCCACGTAGTTCTATAAATACTCTTTGTACAAATTTGGTTCGTACATGTGAAGGGTGAAAGGGGAATTTAGTACAATGATGGTTTAACCCACGATAAAAGGTTTGGGAGTTGCCATGTATACACGTAGTATTTGAAATGAAACATGATTGAAAAATCAATGTAAATAATGGTTCCCTCCCATGTGAGGTTATCAAAGAATATTGTAGTTTATTGTCATACTGGACAAAAGTGTTGTATAGTTTAACGTCGTATAGCAAGGACGAAAGTGAACCAATGTAAAGATATTGATTCTTAGGGTGGTTTCACGAATTAAAATCGTATGAGATGGAGATAATCCGACGTGAATATATTGGTTTTGGGATTGAACCTTGAGAATGTTGCCTACATACCCAGCCTATAAGGCAAGTATCAAAGTCCGTGTAGTTCAATTAAAGAATGAATTACTGATCATGTTTTTCTTGGGGAGAATGACCTAAAAAATTATGTTGTTGGGAATTACACATGGTTAGCAGCCCAAAGAGAGAGTTATGGTTGAGGTTTTCTCTATGCTCATGTGAGAAATACTCGGTGTGGGAAACAAGAGGTAACAACAACCTTAATGATTCATAGTTTAATGTCATGTAGGACATATAAAGGGACTATGGAGTTTAATGTATTGCAGTTAGGACTATTGGTGCTGCACAGTTTAGTGTCATGTAGCAGGGACAAAGTACAGTTTAATGTCATGTAGGATGTATCACGGATTTTCTATACAGTTTAGCGTCATATAGTTAGGAAGATGGGAACAATATAGTTTAACGTCATGATGGACGAAAGGGGGACTGTGCAGTTTAATGTCATGGAGTGAGGAAAAAAGAGTGCACCATTTAATGTCATGTTGGATGCATTGGGGATTTTTCCCACAGTTTAGCGTTATGTTGGACGAAAGTGAGAATAGTTTAAGGTAATATGCATGGACCGTGGATGGTGCAGTTTAATGTCATGCTGGACAAAAGTGTAGTTTAAGGTCATACACGACCTTTGATGATTATGTAGTATAATGTCTTTCTAGATGTAAGGGACTTCTATACAGTTTAGAATCATGTAGTTAGGACATCACAGTTTAACGTCTTGTTCGACATAAGGGACTTGCAAATAGTTTAGGGTCATATGCATGGACCATTTATGTAGTTTAAGGTCATACAGGACGTAGTTGTAGTTTAAGGTCATACTGGACCATTTAGGGAACTTTTTCACAGTTTAACGTCATGTGGGACGAACGTACAAATAGTTTAAGGTCATATGTATGGACCGCTGCCGTATTTTTTAACGTCATATAGCAAGGAAAAAAGAGGGACTTTGTAGTTTAATGTCATGCAGTGAGGAAAAATTAGGGATTTTTTTTCATAGTTTAACTTCGTGTGGGACGAAATTAATACAAATAGTTTAAGGTTATATGTATGGTCTGTTGCTGTATAGTTTAACGTCATATAGCAAGGAAGAAAGAGGGAATTTTCAGTTTAATGTCATGCAGTGAGGACAAATAAGGGAATTTTTTTCATAGTTTAACATCGTGTGGGACGAAATTAATACAAATTGTTTAAGGTCATATGTATGGACCGTTGCTGTATAGTTTAACGTCATAGACAAAGGACGAAAGATGGACTTTTCAGTTTAATGTCATGTAGTGAGGACAAATTAGGGATTTTTTTTCATAGTTTAATGTCATGTGGGTTGAAATTAATACAAATAGTTTAAGGTCATATGTATGGACCGTTACTGTATAGTTTAACGTCATATAGCAAGGACGAAAGAGGGAATTTTCAGTTTAATGTCATGCAGTGAGGAAAAATTAGGGGATTTGTTTTCCATAGTTTAACGTCGTGTGGGACGAAATTAATAAATATAGTTTAAGTTCATATGTATGGACCATTGCTGTATAGTTTAACGTCATATAGCAAGGAAGAAAGAGTGACTTTCCAGTTTAATGTCATGCAGTGAGGACAAATTAGGGAATTTTTTTCATAGTTTAACGTTGTGTGGGACGAAATTATTACAAATAGTTTAAGGTCATATGTATAGACCATTGCTTTATAGTTTAATGTCATATAGCAAGGACAAAAGAGGTTTTGTGTATATACAAAATAATTTTTCAAAAATCTGGCATTGGATGGAGTAGTGATGAGTTCTCCATCCATCGAGATTAATGAATAAGCTCTATTGGAGTAGACCCTATGTATTGAATAAGGTCCTTACCATTTTGGCTCAAGCATGGGGGGTTTCTTTCCTGGTATCATTGGAGTTCTGAGAAATAATACCAATTCTCCCTGATTGAATGAACGAAGATGAACTTTTTTGTTAAAAGCTCGTGCTATTCGATTCTGATAGACTTCCAAGTAGTGCAAAGTGCACACTCTTTTCTCATCTAACCGTTCCAATTCATTCTATCACTTTTGAGATTGTTCATCTGTAGATGATTGATCACAAATGGCAACTCTGAGCGAGGGTAGTTGAACTTCAATGGGAATGACGGCTTCCGTTCCATATACCAATGAATATGGAGTTGACCGAGTTGCAGTGCAGGTGGTAGTCCGATAAGCCCATAAAGCATGAAAGAGTTTATCAGGCCATGACCTTTTATCTTTATCCACCATCTTTTGCTGTATATTTGAAAGAGTCTTGTAAAAGGCTTCTATTTGGCCGTTGGCCTCTGCATGATACCGAGATGAATGGTTGGATTTGAGGTTGTATTTTTTATACAACTTCTTCACCTCAGATGAACAGAAGTTGGTGCCATTGTCCATCAATATGGTATGAGGGACACCAAATCTGGTAATGATGTTAGACATGATGAAGCTAACAATGCATTTATAACTGACTTCCTTGAGAGTTATTGCCTCTTCCCATTTGGAAAAGAAGTTAGTAGCAGTAAGAATGTAGTTAAACTGCTTGGCCATAGCCGAAGGGTAAGGTCCCACCACATCCATTCCCCATGTGGAAAATGGCCATGAGTATTTAGTTTTATGAAGAAACTCTGGAGGTTGATGAATGAAGTTTGAATGTACTTGGCATGAATGACACTTCTTTGTGAAATCGACAAAATATCGTATCATTTAAGGCCTAAAGTATCCCGGCCTTCAAATCTGATCAGACAGTCTATGTCTAGACTGGTAGGCACCATAGACTCCTGCATGCACTTCTTTCATGATAGGCGTTGTCTCTTCACCATCAATGCATCTGAAGAGAACTCCATCAAAACCACATTTGTAGATAATTTTCTCTAGGTGATCCGCTCTATCATAAAGAGTAAAATTGACCACACGTCACTGGATTTGTTCTTTCTCAGCTCTATCAGGTGGAAGTGTTCCATTTTGAAGTTATTCCCTGATAGGTGACATCCATCTTGTAGTATGACCATACAGTTCAGGAATGGGACAAATTTCATTAATTTCCTCTGTTCTGATTCGAACATAGGGTGAAATTGCACAACGTTGGGCAATACTGATGGTTGTCTCGTCCCGATTTGGATCTGCCGGAGCTATGGCTATATTAGCCAGTGCATCATCTTGAGCATTTTTTGATCTTGGGACATAAGAAAATGCCGGTTCCAAAGGGAATTCCTCCATTAACTCTCTGACGTAATCATAAAAAGAGATTAGTTCTTTTTTTCTAATGGCATAATCCACATTGACTTATTTGATTACCAGGTCTGAATCACCTTTAACCTTTAAGTGATTCACTTGTGCTTGAAGTGCTAATTCCAAGCCTACGATGAGAGCTTGGTATTCAGATTCATTATTGGTACCACCTTCCCACAATAAGAAGGAATAAGGTAACATTGCCTTTTTTGGAGAAATGAGCACAATTCCTAAGACAAATTTGTTGAATTTAGGATTTTCCATTTTCCTCCCTATTGGAATTCTGGAAGCACCATCAAAATTAATTTCCCATGCTTGAGGACTTTCTTGAATAGAGAAGACTTCCACATCAGGGAGTTCAATATCTGAAGATGTGTCTTCCACTGAAGGGTGTTCAGCCAAGAAATCAGCCAGATCTTGGCCCTTTATCATCTTTTGAGACACATTCTGAATGTCAAATTGCTGCAAAATAACTGTCCACCTTTACAGACGTCCTGTAAGCGTTGCAAGACTAAGGATAAATTTGAGAAGGTTATTGCGAGATACCAATTAGACCTCGTGATGTTGTAGGTAGTGTCTCAACTTCTGAACTGCAAAGATTTATGCAAGGAATCACTTCTCAATACTTGAATATCGGGTTTATGATTCAAGAATGGTTCGAATGAGATAGTAGAGGCAGTTTTCATTCCCAGCATCATTCTTTTGAGCAAGAAATACACCCAATGATCGCTCTAGAGCTGTTACTTAGAGGATAAGTGGCCTTTCTTCATCAGGTGGCATGGATACTGGTGGACTCAAGAGGTATTTCATGAGAATATCAAATGCTGCATGACATTCTTCAGTCCACTGGTAAGTGACTCCCTTCTTCATCAATTTGGTGATGGGTAAAATTTTTCCTGCTAAATTGGCAATTAAACGCCGAATATAGGCTAAGTGTCCTTGATTTCCTCTTAATTCTATCAAATTTTGAAGAGGTTACATACCAAGGATTGACATGGTCTTCTCAGGATCGACTTCAATACCACGATGGCGTACAAAAAATTAGATAAATTTTCCTAAGGTTACCCCAAAAGCACATTTTAAGGGGTTCATCTTCAAATTATGTTTTCGAAGCTTGCAGAATATGACTTCCAAATCGGCCAAGTGATTAGAACGTTGTTTGGATTTAACTACCAAATAGTCTACATAGCATTCAACAAACTTCCCTAATAAGGGTTTGAAGATATGATGCATGGAACACTGATAAGTTCCACCTGAATTCTTTAAGCCAAACAGAATTACCCGGTAGCAAAACACACCCTGAGGGGCTCTGAAGGCTGTAGATTCCTCGTCTTCTAGGGCCATTCGGATTTGATTATATCTGTAATATCCATCCATGAAGGAAATTACTTCATATCCAACTGTTGCATCAATTAAAAGTTCTATAATCGGAACTGGGAAATCATCCTTAGGACAATGCCGATTTAGATCTCTGAAATCGATGAAAACTCTAATTTGTCTGTTATTCTTCTTTACAGGGACAATATTAGCCAACCATTTGGGATATTTAACTTCTCTGATGAAGTTAGCTTTGATAAGATTATCCACTTAAGCTTCAATTTTGGAAGCATAAGTTGGGTGTGTTCTTCTTGTGGCTTGCTTAAATCGTCGATGTTCTTCTGGTAAACCCAAATGATGAGTAGAAACATCAGGATCAAGCTGGGGAATTTATGTATATTTCCAGGAAAAAATATCTCTATTTTGCATTAGAAAAGAAATATAAATCACTTGATCTTCAAGAGTCTTGGCCGCACTGATTAAAGTGGTACGTGGATCTTCTTTTGTACCCAGATTTATTTCTCTGAGTTCATCCACAGTAGTAGAGATACCCTCTTCAAATGCTGGAGGAGAATCTCTAAGATTTTCATCTTCTTCTTTATCAGGTATTATTTCTTCCATTTCTACTTTCATAGTAGATGATAAAGTAAAATTTTTATGATCCGAAGAGATGTCAAAATTTGCATATCTTGAAGAAGAAACTTCCATTTCCGACCTGATTGATGATGAAGGTTCTTCTTTGGGTAATAAAGTGGAGATGATGGAATGAGAATCAAAATCATTATTCACCTTTGATGTTTCTATAACTTCTTCTGGCTTATTTGTCAAAACATAGACTTGTTGGATTTTAGCAGATGTAATGAAGACGTCACCATTTGTGCTTTCATCACTACTTGGTGGATTACCAATTTCTCCCATGTTGTCTGGCTCGATGGCCGTAATGGACATTATGGATCTTTCCTTAAAAGTATTTTGATTTGGGCCTATATTGTCAATTTGACTGATAGGCAACACATAATCTGTACTCACATGTGTAAATGGATTTACTGGAATTTTCTCCAAACTATATGGAGCATTAACTTTGGTAATCTCCTTTGTCGTGGATTTCTCCCTTCCCTTCATGTGATAGAATTCCGCCTCAATGTATTGAGGCTCACATGTCTTGAACGGGGCCTTATCACCATACAATGTCCCAACATGACCATCAAAACAATATTTGAGACATTTATGGTATGATGAAGGGATAGCCGTATGTTGATGTAGCCAGGGTCTTCAAAGCAAGATGTTGAAGGCTGAGTCTTGATCAATAACAATGGAATCTGAATTGGATACAAGATCTCCAAACTGAGTTCTGAGTGTAACTTCACCCAGTGGTTCTTGTTCATTTTTATCATATCCTTGTAACATCATGGTAGAAGGAGATAAATCAGATTCTGTGAGGCCCAATCGACAAAGTGTACGAATAGGCATGAGGTTGACTCCTGAACCATTATCAATGAAAGTTCTTCGGATGTCTACGCCATTGACCTTGCCAGAAAAGTACAATGGTCTAATATGTCCATGCACAAAATCATCTTCATCTTCATCAGCAAAAGATATTATTGCCTGGAATTCTACCGGATTATTCTTTATGTGATAGACTTCAGCTGCAACAATTTCAGTTTCAAACTCTTGAGTACTTGACAAAGCCTCGATGAGTGCTTCCAGAAGATCTTTTGAAAGATTTAGAGCATCCAGAATTGATAAATTGGTTGGTACATGGGCCAAGTGTTTCAATATATCATACTTTTGATCCAGAGGTCTTCGTTTCCCAATAGGAATATGTGTTTTAGCAGGTACCTTGGAAGAAGATTATTTGGAAGTTGATGCTTCTTGTATCGGGATAGGAGTTGGCAATATTCCTAGTTTTGGAAGATTAGACCGATTAGATCCATTTACTTGCGGAGAGGAAGAATATGGAACCTTCAACCGGTCTTCCAAAATAGCTGTTCCAGGACTAAATTTGCTATTGGTAGAAGAAATTTCTTGTTCTTAATGAGCTCGCTGAAGGGCTCCACCATGAGTTTCTTCTGCATACATAGTTCTAGAAGGGGTAGAATTGGAATAGTGGCTTCTGAAAGATCCATGTCTTCCCCTGTATCCTGAGCCCCAGGAACTTCCTATGATTCACATGTTTGATACAGGGAATTCAGGCTCATTGAAATCGAAACTGTGACTGTCATATGGATCTGTTAATTGAATCATATTAACAGATCCAAATATTAACTCTTTGTCTGATGAAGACTCTGCCTGATTAGACTGTTTAGGCTGTGCCGTTTGGTGGGGCGGTGCCCGTGGCTTTGAAGTAGATGGCATGATGTCCGCTAAAGTTAAAGACAACTTAGGCTTTAACACATTCTCATCTTCTTCTGATTCTTTTTCTTTCTTTGAATCATGCCGTTTCTTTGAGGACATTCCCTCTGACGAAGAGGGTTTTGCCGCAACATTCATGGTAGAAGACACAATTGGTTTCTTTTATTGTGTTTTCAAAATAGCATGAGTTCGATTGATTTTCTTTCTGACCATCCAATCATCATACTTTTGTGCATTTTTTCTTTTGACTTCTTTCCATTTGCCTTTCTCCTCTGGAACTGTAGTAGTGACACATGCTGCCTGAGCTAAAGAACCTTTCAGTTTGACATGTCCCAAGTCGACCATCTTTTGCAGGAGTTCTTTGAAGGCAAAACACTACTGGATGGGATGCCCCAACATTTGATGAAAAGGGAAATAATTCGGACGATCTTCATCTCCTTTCTTATTTGGCCTCTTGGGCACTGGAAAATGAACCAAATTGTATTCCAGAGCTGAAATGAAATAACCAGAAACTTGTTCATTTTGGGAAGAGTATGTTTTGCTCTTCAGATCCTCAAATTATTTTCGTCTTTGATCTCTTTGATCGTCTGGACGAAACGACCTTTTTTGTTGGCGCTCAGAGGGTGGAGCCCTTTAAGAAGATGAAGGTTTTGTGGTAGAAACAGGTACAGGTGCTTGTTTAAGCATAATTGTAGCAGTTTATGCATTACTCATTCTCCTTCCTAGAGCTGATGGAATTACATGAGATTTAGCCTTAGCCTATATATGGGAATCTTCAATCTGCTGAGCAATTGAAGTAAGGTTTAGAAACCCTCCTATGTATTTCACAGGAATTAACGGAATCTGTAATTCGTCACACAGATTTTCCACACAGATTGGAAACAATTCTTCTATAGGGAGTGCTAAACTCATGGAATTTGTTAATCCCTTCCATCGTGCAATGAAATCAGAGACCCTTTCACTCTCCCTTTACGTACAGTTTGTATGATCAAAAACTATTTTCTTCGGCAATATTGAGCTGAATTGATGTGGAAATTTTTGGCGAAGATCCTCCCATCCTGTAATTGACCGGGATTGCAAGCTTGTATACAAGACAAAAGCACGTCCTTGCAAGGTTCACACGAAGCATCTGAGTTTCACTGCTTCTTGCTGCTCCGGAGTTCCCATCATAGGATTGCAACAAGACACGTAATACGTCAAATGCTGTTCAGGAATTCCTGATCAATTGAAAATAGGGAATACAGGGTTCCCAAAACTGGATGGAGGAGAGACTGAATCTACCCATTCAGGGTAAACATTTTTTCTGGTTCAACTTGTGCACGTTTCCCTTCCATAGTTTCTAACCGAGCTGTTAATGACTCAATAGTAGTTATTAACTTTTGAGAAACATCCGGTTGAACTTGGACTTGGGTAGGTGCAATGACTGAAGCTTGGACAGATGTCGTGATTGGTGCTGCAACTGATGGTAGCACTGCCAACTGTTGTTGCACATGACCCGTAGGATTAGACCTGTGAGGGTGTACTGATAGAGGAGGATATTCGTGATCCATCTCAGTAGCTGCAAAAAATTCATTTGGCCGACTGACTCTAGCAAGCATAATAAGAAGACTACTCTCAAGTAGTTCTGCATTCAACCTTCTTAATTCCTTCATTTCTTCCTCCTGTTGTGAAAAACTTTGATCTAGTGAGAGCGAATGGCCTTCTCCAGAGGAAGGATATGTAACCTGGTTCTTTCCCTTACCTTTGTTGGATCCTTTTAGGAGAGGGTGAAGTGGGTTACTCGAAAGATTACCTAGGTTCTATGTAATCCTTTGACTTCGTGTATGCACACCTTCTTCATTTGTGTTGGTGCGTACATCTTCTTGAGCGGGAACATCTTCATCTAAGTCCCCTAAGTGAGCCTCATCAAGTGGATTAGAAACAATGACATTGATGACATTAATTGATGCATAACTCATCGCATCCCTTCTATCAGCATTTCTGTGATATTTTCTTCTTCCATGTCTTTGAAGAGACATTGACTTTTGATGATTCGATCCCTCAGGAAATTCTTGACGAACCGAAACTTGTAGGGAATCTCTTGATAATTTGGCTCTTCGTTCCTCTTGAGGCTTCTTCCCCAATCTAGAAAAAACCGACTTTCTCTGAGGAGGGGATTGATGATTTGATAATGTCCCCAGTCCAGTGGACTGGGGCTGTTCCTTGTCAACTCCTGGAATCTTATTTGTTGATTCTAAGGGTTGGTTTAAAAGAGTCCCCAGTCTGGCGAGCTGGGGTGGCTCTTGACATGCTATGTCTGATACTTTCTGAAAATATCTCCTGATCTTGCGAACCTTAGTCTGAAAATTAGCTGGATTCATTAACCTGTATCCACTTTTATCACCCAGTTCAAAAGACCGTTGGATGATTTCTGACACTTCTGTCACTTGGTGATGTTCTTGCTCAAAATGAGAGGCATGTTCAATATTCTCGTTTGCTGGATGCAAGAGTAAATCAAAAACATGTTCTCTATATTCTTGATTTTGAGAGGAACTAGTTGAAGCCTGTTCTTGGGAAATATTTTGATTACCAACAAAGCCCATTTACTGTGGCTGGCCATGGGCAATAACATTGCATGATACCATTTAAGGTGGGCTTTGCTGATTGGAGAGCACCGTGAAATGCAGTGCTCCATGAACACCCCATTCTCTGACACGAATACCAGATGGGGAATAGGCAATTAACTGACGCAATCTTCTTAATGCACAAAACCTGGACATTGAAGGGATCGATGCTGCTTTTCAGCCTTCGGTTATCGAGAGACTGATAGAGACGCCAAATCAATCTGACGTTGTATCCCTTCTATTATCTTAAGATGATTTTCATATTCATCATAAGATAATACATTATTTTTCAACTGACAAAGAGTTTTACATATGTTTAGATGAATATCATGAATTTCATCTTCTGTCAAAATTTATGGAATATCATACTGAGAGTCAGCCAGAGGCCAAAACATGACTGGCACTTCCCCTTTCGCCAGTTGTTTTCTCATGTTCATCATTTCCTCTGTATCATTTGGTGAGGATTTTTCTACCTGATTTGACCAGAGTTGGTGTTTCCTTGTTGATTCATTGGATCCAATAGGATTGGTAGAGAAATCCTTGATCAAACTAGAAGATGCATGACTTAGGGGTGGTTCGGATAATGACCTACACCCTGGGATATCATCTGATTGAGAAAGTATTTCACCTACTAGAGATGAAGTTTCAGACATGACTGGTTTCACATTTGCATGTTACTCAAGATAAGAGGTCTTTCTCGGAACTACATTGTCCACTGGAGCATTTTCCGGGCAATGTGTATCACTAATGCAGAGAGGAAATTCACAGCGAAATTCATCATCATGGGGAGGACCACCATAATGTGTTACACAAAAATATGAGATCTCTTGCTCCTTGGTCTTCTGACCACACAGAGGGTTCCTGTGGCTCTCATCTGAAGATGAAACTTCGAGATCGACCGAATTGTCATGAAGCAAGACTTCATGAGGAAGTGTCTGTTGAAGACCTTCAGAATTAATGATCCCATTATTGGGAAATGAGGGAGTAGAATCTTGAATTTCAAAAGATAATTTTCTGAGGGATTCGAGAACTCCAGCATCAAGCAAGGCCTTGTTACAGATTGGTTCTTGATCTCCTGACTGTGATGGGTGGGTCTTTTTCTTAGACGCCTTCTTACTCACCTTGGAAACCACTTGTTGATGAAAGTGGCTGCTCTGATCAGGATTATATGCCTGATCATAAAAGATGGACAGGTTAGGCTGACGATCTCCAGTCAAATTAGGGGTATGTGCCTGACTTGGTTGTCCGTATGATATGGGGGAGTATGACCCAAAACCCTCTTGGACTGGAACAGATGTGTGTGTCTATTCCAGAGGGAATTTTTGATGTGTCACTCCACTGGTATGGATATATTTATGTGTCTTTCCCTGAGATTCCACTGAAGTTGTTATAATATCCTGGCAGACATCCAGAATATGAGCAGGGATTTGCTTCTACTCCTTGACCATTTATAGAATATGCTTGGTGACTTCAGCTGCCAAAATGAGAATATATGTCCATTCCATGCTTGGAGTATGTGTATGTGCCTACTCCTGTCCTCTTTTTCCTGTCAGTGAATCCTGACAGTACTCAAGTGTGGGGGCAGAGAGTTGAGTCTGCCTCCTATTTGTTGTCGGGGATTTCTGACTAACTTCTCCGAATGCTACCAAGTGAGACTGTTGGTAGGCTTGATTAGTACTAGAAGGTGTATGTGCCTGCTGATTACACTTCGCCGAACATAGTTGACAAGATCCATCATATGTATTCAGACGAGCCTGCTGATTAGCTGATGATGTATAAACAGGTGTATGTTCCTGCCTATGTACTCCGCCGGAATTGCCTGGCGGGATTGGCGTGTTGCTGCCAGACGAGTTTGCAGGACATCGGAATTAAAACGGACAAGTGTGTGCCTGCTCATTGCTTTCCACCAAGTTAGGTTGGTGGACTTCTTCGGAGATGGAAGAGATGAGAACCTGCTCATTGTTAACCAGACTTCACCTCTGGAGATTCGTCTTGCCTGCTCAGGTTCGAGGAACCTGATCCAAACTCCTAGAGTCGGTACCCTCATCATGTTGAGGGCGAACTGTTGCACGAGTCTGGTGGCGATTTTTGGTTGGAGCCCTCAGGAAAGACTCCTGTCTGTTTGAATTAAGTCTCTGAGGGACCTGCTCATTCACCTCTCTAGAATAAGGGAGCGAATGGTGATCGCGTTCCAGGGATAAGAACCCGAAACGGTTGGAGACGGTAGTCAGAACCGCCTGCTTCTTGATCACATGTCATCGTTGTATAGAAGACCGATGTGAGTTGTTTACTTGCAGGGCTTATCGGGCAGCCTCCAGAGTTGGGATAGTACCCTGTTGACAGTACTCCTTAACCAGCGCGTTTGATACCCAGCGTTGAAGATGCTGAGTAGGTGATATCGTCCTTAGAGCGGACAATGATCCAGCAGGAGTAGTAGTAGTGGCATTTGCAGCAGTAGTATTCACAGGTGTGAACATGAGAGAAACCCTTCTAGAAATGCAAAAGATCTTGGAAAAGAGTGCCTGTTTGATATAACAAACGTAATCAAGATAAATTCTGCCACTACATCTTTTGGATGATCACATATTTCAATGATTGTTTTTGTTGGCCCTCATATTGAGTTTTAAATAGGGGACTAACAAATAGGTAAAATGTCATTTTAACTTGGTTAAGGATTCACGTCGGTTTCACCATTTTTGTTTCCCTCAGATTTTAGGGATGACCTCCTTTGATGGGAGGTTCAAACATTCCGATCAGTTTCAAATGGGTCTATTCGTAGAACTGGAAACATCCAATGATTCCACATCCATTCGTACCTACATTTCAAAGGTAGGTACTCATTAGTTTATGGACTGATGAGGCTTTGGAATTTCCATTGGTCAAGAGGATGGGAGGTCGGACTCATCACACCTTTTTGAGGGGAATTATTGTCTACTCCGGGACTCTCTTTATTGATTTAATTTATGTTCATGAATCCTTATTACATTAAAAAATTTAAAATGAGTTTTCCTTTAGATATGACAATCAATGATTGATATGTAGGAAATTTAGAGAATCTTTTATAGGTATTCGAGGTTCTTCACTGATAAAGAATCATCTGTATTTGTTAGAGATTCTTAGTCAATGGTATCCTTTGGTACGTAAAAGTCTCTTGGTCTTTATGATGACCATAATGGTTTTAAAGCCACTCAATGGGGCACTTGAATTTTATTGTCATTCAGAAGAACATAAATTATTTCAAAGTTGGGATCGAACCCGCAGATCGGCTACCTACGTATCCTTTGTTTATAAAAGGAATCATAGCTCACATAGTTTGAGTAAGGGAGTATGATGTTTATGATTGATGGCTCAAAGAAGGATGTTATAATTACATTTACACTCTAAGCTCACATGAGTAATGCTCGGGGTGAGAAACAAGAGGTATTGGTAATAAAATTAGACAATTGTGCCATGAAAGATGCAATAATAAAAAATAATGTAGGGATTATGTTTGTATGACTTCCCAGATAAATAAAGGTTAGGATTTACTTTAGAGAAGAAATCCAGAAACAGGGTCCATAAAGGTATATGTTCTTTATGGAGATTTTGAATACTCTAACTTTGGGCTTACTCCTGAAAAGGAGGCCCGAATTAGTAGAGGACTTATGATTATATTTTACTCCTGAAAAGGAATCCCATATCAAAGGTAAATTAGGACTGGTTAAGAGAAATTAAGACTAGGGCTTACTCCTGAAAAGGAGGCCCAGGTTAAGAGATTTAAAAAATTATGGTACATGGGGCTTACTTCAGAAGAGGATGCCCATATTTGAGACTGGGGCTTACTCCTGAAAAGGAGGCCCAGGTTAAGAGGATTATGGTTGGGGATTTCTCCTAAATAGGATGCCCAGATTTGAGAATTATAACTAGGGCTTATTCTTGAAAATTAGGCCCAGGTTAAGGGGTTCTATCATCTTAAAGGATGAGGTTGAATGAATGAAATCTCAATTTTTTTTGTGACATGAAGATTTGTAAATCACTAGGTTTTGAGAGATATTCCACAGAGTTCCTTTCATATATGGAATCCAAATCAAGAAATCATGCCATAAATGTCTTTGAAGAGTGTCTTGAAGATCGAATCTTGAATAGGAGAGGTGGAATGGCTTAAGTGGGGTGAAATGGGCAAGAATAGCACCCAAAAAGGTAGGGGTACACATGTCCTGGCAGGCGCGCAGGTACTGCGTGGGCACGCAAGTCCTGGTCACGCAGGTATACCTGCGCAACACATGGGTACTTGCGCAATGGTTAACCAGCAGGGTAATACTTGATCAACTCTTGGTTAAAGCCTTTAGAATCCTCTTGAGGTTCTTCCAGAAGAGGGGCGCGCAAGTTCAATTGAAGGATTAAGGCGGCGTGCAAGTGTGGCCTTTTCCCTTTAGGGCTGGCCACTCAAGAGCGCAAGTGTTGATGAGTTTCAACACTTAGGTCTTCCTCCCCCTCTTTAGATCTTCTATTACAGGTAAGAAATTGCCTTAAAAGTGTTTTGGAAGCTTTGAGAAGAGACTAGGGCGCCAGGAGATCAAAACTGAGTTTCTGGAAAAAATACTCCTCGAATGGGGGGCCCACAGGGTCTATTTATAGTCAGGAGAAGACCTCAGGCGGTGATCACTTAGGTTGTGCAAGTCACTTGCACGACCTACGGGCAATGTTCTCCTTGTTCATCCCTTTGTCGATTTTTGATATTTTTTTCAATGGATGAATCAATTTGTGCTAAGTCATTTCCCTTTACATTCCTTTGGACTCTGTGACGAAAAAGGAGCGTCAAAAATAATTCTAAAAAACATAAAACAAATAATATATATATATGTCATAATATAGAAACCTATATATTGATAAATATGAAAACATATATAATTTTATTTTATTTTAAATAGAATGGAGGTAGTGGGATTTCTTCGTTTCAATCACATTAAAAAAATGACCTAACCATATTTAAAAATATATCTAAAAAAACATTAAAAAACACCTTGAATAGAATCTATAGTAATTATCAAGAACATCACCTCATTCACACATGATGTTTTTGATTTCTAAATAGGGTTAAGGATGAAGAGAATAAATATTCCACATGGAAACATGGACCATTGAGTTGTTGGTGGCTACTTTGGTGCAGTGGATTTTCTCAAATCACTATATTCGAAGAAGAAAGAATGCATTTCCTTATTGAACCTATTGAATGATTTCACCGCCTTGGATCATGTCTTCACATAGAAGTTCTATACTGGTTGGGATTTGATTACCCATCCCTCTGAGTGATCTTACAGCACATATCAATGAACAAGGACATATACTATAACTTCCCAAGTCGTAGGACTCGAGTTTGAATTATAACTAGTGTTCACGAACCCAACGAGGGTGTAAAATATTCCATCACCACATTCATAAAATGAAGATTTATCCCAAATGGAGGATATCTAGGAGCCTATAGGTAGCCGTCTCAAGCTACTACCACCCACCACCATCTAATAAGCGTAGGAGATTGATGTAGTGGGGACACAGTTGAGGCGCTGGTGGAATGCCAACATTATCATGCCACCAAACAGTAGTGAGTGACATATAAGGGATATGTTATGGCTAAGAAGAGGGAGGTGTGACATGCAGTCAGAGGATGAATGGAATATAATTATATATCATGTATTTTATTTGAAATACCTCAATAAAGTGTGTTATGAAATGAAAAAATAATAGATCCAACACATTAATTGATAATTCAAAAATCTTGAAAAATTTAAAATTTAGGTTTATTTAAAAAAATTTCTATTGTCTCATTAAATGATATTTCAACAAAAAAAAATCATCATCTATCCCATTTAAATTGAAAAGAACTATGAAAATAAACTAATAATATACCCGGACAAGTAAAATTCCTTGCCCCTACATTTTTTATAAATGTTATGCAGTGAACAGTTAATTCATTGCAACAATGAAATTTTGTTTGGAGACTAATTAATAAATGAAAAAAATGAAAGTCTACATGTTGACACAAAAAAATAAAAATAATTTAAAAAATTTAAACGAATACAGTTTTTTCATTTTTTTAAATATATTAGAAAATGAATTCCTTCCCTATAGAAAAGAGCTACATAGATATATTGAAAAACCAATGTTAAAATAAAATTTTACTAACATCAATAAGATAAATTCAATTGAAATATCATAAAACTTCATTAATTGGTAATATATATATATGTATTTATTTATATTGTGTAAAAAATAAATTTTTTACATAGCAAAGAATGAATGTTATGAGGTTGAAAAATTAAATATCTTATTTCCAATACAAATATGATTGTTTTTACACCAAAAACATATATTAGGTGGGTTTTTAACTACAATTGATTTTATTTCATAGGTTTTAATATTTAATAAAATAAATTGTTAAACACATGTTGATTTGTGATTATGAATCAATAATCCATTTTAAATATTTTATTAATAGTTTTTAAAACGTTTTGATAGTTTTTTTAAATAATGAACATATGTCACCATGGAAAACATTGAGGAATACACCCGAGATAAATAGCCATTGATCCATAAATACGCAATTGGGTTAAATTATGTTCTTAAAACCTAAAATGTTTTCATTATTAAAATGATCGTAATTGTAAACATAGAAAAGTTTGATGATTCAAGTTGAGTTTGAAACACAATAATTGGAGACAAAAATATATTCAAAATAATATGTAAGAAAACAGTAAATATGAAAACATGATTTAACATTATTAGGTCAATTTCTAACATACGTGGATGACAATGAAATCACTAAAATAAATGTGTTTTATTAAGCTCAAAACAAACAGAATATAAGCTACAATATTGAAATATGAACAAAAAATGACCGTGGTCACAAAAGATAGATCTAAAAATTAAATAAGAAAGATGAGGATACTTATGAGGATGACCAATTTAGATCTATCTAACAATTGTTTTCTCGCTATGAAACCACCCATATGTGGACCAATCTAGACATGTACACGTGAAAAATATTGTTTTTCATATAAATCTCCACCAATGATTCTCAATCATGGAAATGGGTTCACATCTTATCCATGAATGATCATTATCATTCTCCACTACAAATTTCACACCGATGGTGAATAAGGTGGATAAAATGCATAAATTCATTATCTCTCATGAAACCAGGGTGTGTTGGAGAAGGCTAGGTTTCACAAGAAGAATGAGAGAAAAAAACCAAAATAAGGGAGACTAAGTGAATGAGATAATAATATGGGGCACATAAGTAACCTCCCATTTTATGTTTATATAGATCATTTTGATTAGTAAATTATATAATAGTCAATAATATTTCAGTCAAAAAGAAAAATACATCATTTCTAACCAAATTGGATTTTCAAGCATTATATAGTTTTATTTAATATATTTTTTTTCCAAATAATAGATTTTTAATTTGAGAAAACTAATTTCATTTTCATTTTCTCCTTTTCAAAGGTATCATTGGATTAATTTTTATGAATTTTCTAAGAAAAATTATTTTTTAAATGAATTGTAAAAAATATTGAAATATTATCGCATATTAAAAAGGAAATATAATACCATTTTAATAGAAGTTGAAATATTATTGAATATTTTAAAAAAATATTGTATTCCAACTATAAATTCCAAATTTTGAGGCGATATGGGCCTTTTTTGACATAAAAAACATTCACCAAGGTTTCTCCAATCAACACAGAATAGTCTCTTCACATGCATCAATTTAATATATTGCACCTTAAACTGTAACACCCAAATATATTACAATATTTATATTTTAAAATAAATTTATTTTTTACTATATTTATTTATACAAAAAACCAAGTTGACCATATTATACACACAACACTGAGATTATTCTTTTGGGTAAACACACCACTAATTTGTCTTATGTTACACACAATATTGAGTTCTTTCAACAACATATGTTATACTAAAGAATGAATTTTACCAAAATACAATATGCCACTAATAATGTTATTTAAAATGTTAGTTATATCCTATCCATTAAATTTACGATTATGGATAGGATGAAGTATGTTATTAAAATATATAGTTTAGTTAATTTTTTTAAAATCAATTATAAATGAATATAGAAATGAAATGAATATAAAGGAAATGTTTTTATAAAAACTATTTTTTTACTCCAAATATGTTTTGTCTTAATAAATTAAATTAAATACTACTAGTATATGATAGTAATTAAATATACTAATTATATATTCAATCAAAATATTTTAATTTTTTCAATAGATTTTATAGGGATATGATATGAACAGGACCAATTGTATGCATAAAAGATATATTTTTTCAAGGCGGGTTTGCCTCCTTTTATTGGAAAAACAATTTTAAATATAAATTTTCATGACTCGTCCCCCATGGACTATGTTGTGACTACACCAAGCCCACCATACATAGCCCAGAGGTTGGAGACTAGCACCCAAAGGCATATTCCCTAAAACGGGAAGGCATTGCCTTTAAACCTGTACAAACACACGGTCCGAGAACACAACAAGAAGCATCTGTGAGGTAAACTGCTATAGTAAAAGTGTGCTGAAAGTAAGTAGACCAAAATACAATCCCAAATGAAAAAGTACAAGTACAATTGAAAAGTAAAAAATAGCAGATAATGTGAAAAGCTGATCAAGGATCTTCCACCAAATATACTACTAGAAGGGTAGGTACAACTCATGATTAGTAGTACTTTCATCGCATCACACCAAATGGTCCACCCTTGAGAACCATCTAGTACTGGTTACCATAGCCTCGATCAATGCCATATGTCATCGGCAGCCGACACAACATGGTGCGGGCGAGACCTGTGAAGGGGTGAGTGTAATGATACTCAGTAGGGACCCCGAGACCCCATAGGTCTCCCTAAGTTCCATAATGGAAAAACAACAAAGAAATGCATCAACTCTACATATGTATATTTCTATAAATATACCTATGTTATCAAGATATACTCATCTCATACATGATGAATGTATACCACAATGGTAACACCAAAAATGTAAAGTACCACACAGGTAAAGTTACACATAACATAACCCCAATCACAAGCAAAAAGTAAATATATCTCACATTGAGATTTATTCGAGGGGTAGTAATAAGTAACATCCCCATTCACGTAGTTGAATGCCTTGGTTTCTGGAGAACACCTCCTCTATCGAGTACAGTGGGCTAGCCATGTCACACAGAGGCGTTACCCACTAACCTTTAACTACTGCGGTACTCTTCTACATCACATACTGTGGGTCTATCAGGTCACATAGAGCCACCCTCTAATAATGTGGCCTGCTAAGGTACTTTTTCCCATCACATACCACGACTTCTCCCCACCGTGGCCTTCTAAGGAAATCCTCCCCATCGAATTCCCTAGCCTTCGCATCACTCCAAGTCGAAAAGTCAGCAGTTGTCACGTGTCATCTTGTCATAGGGTTCCTTACATAGTTTGGTTGGGAAAACCTCTCCCCAATCCATCAGTTATATCTCAAAAAGAACAAAGTCTCACAAAGAAGTAACTCGATGATCTTCCATGTCATTAGGGTTTTAACACAATAGACGACGCGTCAATCAGATTCCTAGTCTGTGCGTTATTGGAACTTAAGTGATGAGGGCCTGGTTGGATTCGGGTGCGATCCAACCCACTGTACTCCAGGTTTCTCTGAAACTTATGGGAGTAAGGAAAAAGGGTTGTCATGCTCCAAGGGTCCCAACTCCGTAGAAATTTTGTCAAATGGGAATCCGGTCCTCAAGAAAATCCTTTTTCAGTTGTTCTAGGCCCAAGTCTGGTCCGACCTAGTCGGACGGACCCAACCTGACCCGGTCTAGGCGAGGCCAAAGTGAACTTGGCCTGCTGAGCTGATGTTTGGTCTAGCCCGCAAGATGATCATCCCTCAAGGATGGCCCAACCAAAGTAGGGCGGTCCACGAGGGGCGGCCTGACCTTTGTGGGGAGGCGGCTTGCTAGGGTGACGACCTGGTCCAGGGGTAGCATCCCGCTTGGGTGGTGGTGGCCCGCTTTGAGGGAAGTGGCCCGGTGCGAGGGTGGCTGCCCAACTCGAGGGTGGTGGCCTGGTTCAGTTAGACGTTGGGGTGTAAACCCCCGGTCTCCCAGATTTCTGAATGTACCAGAGTCCGTTCGGTTTGGGACGAGGTGGCGCCATGTGGGTACTGCTCGGTCGCCGTGTGGGCACTGTTCGGTGGCCATAGAACCCACCAAAGGTGGTTTCGGCCGCCACCTTGGTATCAGTAACTGCTTCTATTTGCTGGCGAAATGGCGGTCATGCCTCCTCACTTCCCGCAGCCGGTCTGGCGCCTCCTCTGTTCAACGTGGCAGATGAGTCGTATCCCTCCTCTTGCGGAGTGCGTCAACGTGCTCATGGTCATTAATGGAGGCACAAGGAAAGCAAGATAGCGGAGGGTTCGGGCTGGGTTCGTTAGACCCCCACCTTCTGTTTTATATCATAGAATTTAGGATTTTACGGGAGTTCAATAAATTGACATGAATTTGGAACTCTAATAAAAAACCCTACCTCGAAAGGTTAGGGAAACATCTGTAGTTGATGGTGGGTTGTGTTCTTTATTTCTGTGACCGGATCCCAAAGACACCACTCACACCTTTCCCTTTGGTCCGGTGTTGTCTATCACCTCTCGCTGGGTCAGCTTTGTTTTCCAAGCGTCCAACATCATGGTGTTATTTCATCACTTCACTGCTTGGTGAAGGTCTCTGATACCCCATCCCTAGCTATATATATTGAGGCTCATTAATTAGGGTATGTAACAGTGTGGGGAAATAATGAGGCTCATTAATTTGGAAGCTTCCTAATTCTCCAAACGTCGTCGTTACTTTATGTTGGTAGGTCAATCCATTTAATGGATTAACACAGTGCTAGCCCCCACCCTTTAATTGGTCAGGTGGAGGTTTATGAAATAAAATAGCATGATTATTTTATTTCATTTATTTGAAAAAGTCACAAAACATAAAATTTTCTCCAAACCTACTGTGGTCAAAGTAAAGGCTCCCTTAAGCGAATCCTAGCACTGTGGATTCAACGATGCCCTCATAATTTTAATCCGAGAAACTATTAAAAAGATAGAAAACATCGTTCCCGTGATTAGAGAAAGTACCTGAAAATAAGTTCAATAAATTAGTAGCGTTCACCCTCAACCGACACTAGTCGAGGATAGGCTCCGCCTAACGATAACCTGCCCCAAAAAACTCAACGGTACTCTCAGATTTTCAATCCATGTTACTGTTTATAAGTTATGTATTTTACAATAAAATAATTATCAGTTAATTATTTTATTTATGAGAAAAAACAAACTTTCACTGGTGGCCCGTGCCGCCCAATGTTAGTGTCATACTAAAGAAATCATACCTTCATGTGTTCATATGTGGTATCATATTTTAAATCCGAGTTATAGTTCGTGAGTTTTAATCATTTGAATAATAAAAAAATTTATCTATTAATTTTATTAACAGTTATGCCATTTTTGGGTTTTCTCACCGGAGGATGCACCGACTAATCTTTAGTAACGCCTACGGCAAACCCGCCATCCTGAATGCAACAGTACCCTTTGAATTTAGATTCAAGAAACCGATTAAGAGTTATTACACTTTTTTTGGAAAGCTTATTACGCAAACTAATTAAATCTTAACAAAACATTGACGGATCATTTCGGACACACCGAGCCTCAGAATCACACACCGTCAGATTTTTCAGTCTCAAAATAATCCCATATAATTAAAAAATTTATACTGAAATTTTGGGACATTACATTCCACCCCACATTAGGGATTTACATCCCTGAAAGTCAAAACATTGACTAATGGAACAAATGGGATATTGAGCACTAATATGAGCCTCCCTCTCCCACATGCTCTCCTGGAGGATCCCATGATGAAACTGAACTCACACCCAAGGGATCGACCGTGCATGAAAGACTAGCTCTTATCAACCCTTTATCTCCACCAGGAACCCTCTAAAAATCACCCCATCATCAAAGTCTAACTCTCCCTAGCCAATAACATGTGATGGATCATGAATGCATCTCCACTGCTGTGACACATAGAAATCATTATGCACCCAATGCATCTCTGGGGAATGATATAAACAATACTATACCTCGGCCACTCTATTGAGAATCTAGAAAGGTCTGATGAACCTCAAAGATTACTTTCCACCCTGAACAAAACTCTGCAAACCTCATAGAGGTGAGACCCATAGGAAAACATGGTCTCCCTCCTCCTGTCAGTATAAGACTTCTTCTGGCTCTATGCAGTCTTCACTTACTAACAAGTGAGGCATTGAGATACAAAATCGTACACTACTTCTTTCACCACTGGACACTAGTACTAACGCTAGATGTCATGGTACAACTTCACCAATCCAGGATGTACCGCTAAAGGGGAAGTATGGATCTCCCTCAACACCTACTCTTGAAGCGTCACTAATACTATGGTGCATCCTCTGAAGAGGGTGATGTTCTCCCCACCTTCAGAAAATCCTTCAGGAGACCATTTTGAGGATATCTAAGCACATCAGGCCTCACAGTCAACATCTGAAGTTGTGCCCCCCAAATTTTCTGAAGAATTGGGGGAGTGACAATCATAGAATAGAGGTAAGATGATACATCTTTATCCATAAAGGATATCCGAAGCACGAATAGCTTCTCTAACGCCTCACTCAGTAGTTGTAGACCAGACATGCTATTGAGTGCGTCTCCTACCATGTTCCCCTTCCCAAGAGTACAAACTATCTCAAGGTCATTGTCCTAGATGAACTCTAGCCATAGTCGATGTCTTTGGTTCAGTTCCTTATATGAGAAGATATATCTAAGAATCTTATGATCATTATAAACAATAAACCATTCACCCATCAGATAGTGCCACTATATCTTCAGTTCAATGACCACCAATGCTAACTCCAGGTCATGGGTAGCCTAGTTCTTCTTTCTATTCTTTGTCTCATCTTCTAGAAGCTCTGCTGACACTTCTCTGTCCATAGGAAAGGCTCCCCCTTCTTCGTCAAAGCTGAAAAGGGTGTCTCTACCCTAGTGAATTCTGGTTCAAAACTCTATTAGTACCCTTACAAAGTAGATGTACCTACCCCTTCATGAAGGTAAACCTGAAAACATATTTTGAAAAGATGTCCCCAAACTCTACCACTCTTGTTGGGAACTAAAAACTCAAAAAATCTGATTCCATGAGGGTAAGATTAGCCAACCCAAGATTGATCAGCTACACCCTCATATGAATGAGTTTATATAGTCCATCATGGGTTTCCTTTTTTTTCGACGACCAAGGAAAACCCCATTCCATCATTGTAGATAAAGCACAACCTTTTTTCATAATACAGTCAATTAGAGTATGAACTGTTTATATGTAGTACACACCCAAACTAACTCTATAAGGCCTAGACGCTACCACCAAAAGGTTATAATCGAAACTCTCGCCTCATGGGCCGGATCAAACCATCAGCATAAGTTTGATTTTCGAGTCTCCTCTCAAAGGTATCTCCATAAGTGAGGGTCAAGTCAACAGCTTAACCGGGAACTCTAGGTCTTGAACAAGATTCGTAGAAAAAAGGATTGATTAGTTCCTATATCTATTAATACCGCAGCTAGTAGTAGACACAGACCATACCTCTAAAAATTCCTGGAACCCGTGGGTCACACTACTTGACCGCATGATCTACTCTCTTGTTCTGTCCTCCATCTCCCAGAGCCTGGTGGGGACCACATTGGGGTGGTGGTTGTAACATGTCGAAATATATACCCCCTCATGCTCCTCTCACAACTCAACTTTTACGTCTACAGCCCTGCAGATCCATCAGTCCATAACACCTTCTCTTCCCAAAACATTTTACACACCCAAGTCTATGAGACTGACACGATTTTCCTGCTTTCCCACTGTTAACATTCACTGGCTGCATCCACTCATCCAAATAAAATTCAACCAATGAGGTTATCTCTAGCACCCTAATATATGTAGGAATACATAGAGGAATAATTATGGGCTAGATGTTTCTAAAAACACCCCTCTCGGAGGTCTGAGTCTTGAATTCCTTATCGTAATGTAATTATTGTGTACCTGGGATGGTTGTTACACCTCGATGAATACTCAGCTACCAACATGTCATCCTACAGATGATGTAAAATATCTAGGGAACAATCATCCCTTATATCTTTATAGAAAGATACGCCCTATCTGAGGAAGGTTCTCACACTTTTCCACAGAAGATTCACATCTTCTCAAGATCTGGGTAACCCAAACCCTATCATTGTCCTGTTGAGCCATGTAGAAGGCTCTCTAATAGGACCAACATCTGATAAAATGGTGTCCTGGCTAGGGGGAAACTCAGCCACCTCCTCAAGACAATCCTTAGCTACCTTCGAATCAGGATCACCTCAGAACTTGAGGGTTATCTGATGCTGAAACACGTGTAAGGAACTAATCCTACATGTGTCCTCTATCGGTACTGCTGGTTGTAACTGCTGACCAACGGGCAGTGATATAGCTAAAACACTATCCGAATGTACCATCTCATGATAGAATCCACATACTGAAGCCTCATCAAAAATATGACCATCTACATGGTCACTCACATAAAAACACTAGAAACTAAGATCACCATCTACTCTACTGGTGTCTCAACTAGGGAGAAAACTCTAGACATAGCCTCCAGCCATTCCTTAGCTGCCTGGGAATCTGTCTCACCTCGAAACCTCAGAGGCCTCTACTGCCGAAACTCATGCAACTTACTCAGTCGGCATGCACAGTCTGCCAATGTAGCTGGTGGTAACTGCATACCAATGGTCAGTGGTGCTACTGGTGCACCACCCGAATGTTCTAACACTATAAGAGGGCCCTGCACCGAAGCCTCACCACTTGGTGGGCCATCATCGTGTACTCTCTCAGGAATCCTAGATAGCTGCCTATGCGGCAGCATCTAGACAATGAACTGGTTCCCCACAGTCATTAAGTTATACCTAGTGAGCCGACTCAATGAAATCACTAGAAAAACTCACAATTAGTGCTTCCATGTATTGAGTCAGAAATTAGAATTCAGGGTCCTTGTTTATTGAAATGTCAGCCATCGCACCAACACTGGAATCCCCAAACTAAAAACCACACTCATAAAACATAACACTATTACTTCACAAAAAAGATCAGAGTCCTAGTTCTTCATTAGAACCAAAATCCTATGATACCACTTGTCATGACCCGTCCCCCAGGGCCAGTGCCATGACAGCCCCATGACCACCTTCCATAGGCCAGGGTTTGTCGACTAGCACCGAAAGGTGTATTCCCCAAAACAAGAAGGCATTGCCTTTTAACCTGTACAAACACACAGTCCAAGAACAAAAGAAGAAGCAACTGTGAATTAAACCAATGTAGAAAAAGTGCGAGGAAAGTAAAAGGTCTAGAATACAAGAGTAAACGGAAAAGTACAAGTACCACTGAAATGTAAAAAATATGTGAAAAGGTGAAATGAATCTTTTGGATCATCAACCACAGATCCTACCTGAAGGGTAGGTACAACTCACGATCATTATACCCACACCACGTCACACCAAATGGTCCACCTCCAAGCACCATTCAATCTGGACTCCATCAACCTCGATCAACGTCATACGTCGTCAATACAAGACACAAAAAGGTGCAGGTGAAGCCTGTGCATGGTTGAGTATAACAATACTCATTAGGGATCCTGAGACCCTGTAGGTCTCCTAAAGTTTGAAAAGGGGAAAATCACAAAGAAAGACATCAATTATAATTAGGTTTATGCCCATACATATACCAAAGTTATCAAGATATACTAATCTCATACATGAGGGAAGTGTACCACAAAGTTAACACCATGAAGGTAAAGTACCAAACAAGTAAATTACCACATAGCATAACCTCAATCACAATACCAAAGTAAAGATAGCTCACACCTAGATTTATTCAAGGGGTAGTAACAAGTAACATCCCCAGTCACATAGTCGAACATCTTGACTGCTGGAGAGATCCTTGTCTATCGAGTATAGTGAGCCTGCCGCATCACAAAGAGAATATTCCCACTAACCTTAAACTACTAAGGTAATCCTCCCCATCGCATACCATGGGTCTGATGGGTCAAATAAAGCCACCGTCCCCCAACATGGCCTGTTGAGGTACTCCTCCCCATCGTGTACAACGACCATTCCCCAACATGGCCTGCTGAGGTACTTCTACCTATTGTGTACCATGACCGTCAAGTCACTTTGTGTCGAAAAGTCAGTAGTCGTCAGGTCTCAGCCAGTCATAGGGTTCCGTATGTAGTGTGCCTGAGAGATGAACTCCCCAATCCATAAGTCATATCTCAACTAGAAAGAATTCTCATAAGGAAGTAACTTGATTACCCCTTTGTCCTAATGGTTCCAACGCAATAGACGGCGTGTCAATCAGTCGCCCGGTCTGTGCGTTATAGGAAATTTAGTGCTGAGGGTCCGGTTGGATTCAGGTTCCATCCAACACAACCATACACCATGTTTCTATGAAACTCTAAGGGAGTAAAGAAAAAGGGATATCATTATCCAAGGTTCCCAATGTCGTAGAAATTTAATCAAACGGGCATCCGAACCTCAAGATAAGCCCCTTTGAGTGTTTCTGGGCCCGGGTCCGGCCTGACCAGGTTAGACCGACCAGGCCCGTCCCGGTCTGGGGTGGACCGAGATGAAATCGTCCCGGTGGGCCGATTTATGGTCTGAAACACAAGAGGGGCATCTTGGAAGGGTGTTCGGGCCAGAATAGGGTAGTCTGTGAGGGGTGGCTCGACCCGTGCAGGGTAGCGGCTCGGTCTGAGGGGGGCGGCCCGCATTGGCGGCGACCCAGTCTGAGGGCGACGACCTGCTTCGAGGGAAGTGACCCCATGCAAGGGTGGCATCCCAACTCGAGGGCGGCAGCTTGATTCAGTCTGACATGGGGGTATAACTCCCTAGTCTCACGGATTTCTGAATGGCCGGAAGGCCATTCGGTTTCGGAAGTGGCGACGCTGCGTGGGCCCCGCTGGGTTACTGTGGAACCCACCGGAGGTGGGTTTGGCCACCGTCATGGCTTTCGTTCACCAGCAGCCCTCCTCTTGTGGTGTCCGTTGATGTGCTCACAGTCTTCCATGGAGGCACAAGGGTAGAAATATAGTGGAGGGTTCATGACATGTTTTTAGGCCCATGCCCTCTATGTTAGATCATAGAATGGAGGATATTAAGGGAGTTAAATAAATTCACATGAATTTGGAAACTGAATCAAAACCCCTACCTAAAAATTTCAGAGAAACATCCACACTTGATGGTGGATCATGTTCTTCATTCTCGTGACTCGCTCCCAAAGACGCCACTCGCACGTCGCCCTTTGGCCTGGTGTTGTACGTCACCTCCCACTGGGTCGACATTGTTTTCCAAGGGTCTAGCATCGCGGTGTTCCTTCAAGACTTCTCTACTTGGTGAATCTCTCTGATACCACTTCTCTAGCTCCATATAATTATGAGGGGGGGGGGGGGTAAGTAATGGTGTGGGGAAATAATAAGGCTCATTAATTAGGAAGCTTCCTAATTTCCCCAACATTGTTGTAACATTAGGTTGGCAGGTCAATCCATTTAATGGTTTGACACACCGCTGGCCCCCACCCTTTAATTGGTCCATTAGTGGTTTATGAAATAAAATAACATGATTATTTTATTTAATTTCTTTTAAAAAGTAGTGAAACATAACTTTTTCTCTGGACCCACTACATTCAAAGTAAATTTTACCTTAAAAGAATCTCAGTGCTGCAGATTCAATGGTGGCTTTAGATTTATAATCCAAGAAATGGTTCAAATGTTAGAAAATACTGCTCACATGTTTACTAAAAGTTTCTGAAAAAAAGTTTAATAAATTAATAACGGTCACCCTCAACCCTCACCGGTTATTTTTGGGCCTCTCCTAAGGAGAACACACACCAAAGAATTCAACGGTACTCTCAGATTTTAAATCCGAGTTACCGTTTAGATGTTATGGATATTACAATAAAATAATTGTCACTTAATTATTTTATTTATGGCCAAAAACTAATATTCACTAGTGGCCCGCGGCGGCCAATGTTAGTGTCAGCCTAAGGAAAGCATACCCTCACGGGTTCAGCGGTGGTCTCATATTTTCAATCCGAGTTACCGTTTGTGAGTTATAAGCATTTGAAAAATAAAATAATTTTATCTAAATATTTTATTTATAGTTATGCCATTTTCAGGTTTTCTCATTGGAGGAATGCACGACTAAACATAACTCACGCTTTGGGTACACCTGCTATCCTAAACGTAATAGTGCCCTCAGAATTATGATTCAGGAAACAGTTTAAGAGTTAATCCACTTTTTTAGGAAAACTTCTTACACGCAATAATTAAAATTTTAAAAAATGTTGATAGATAATTCCGGGCACTACTGGCCTCAGAGTCACGCACCGTCAGATTTTGCGGTCTCAAAATAATTCCATATAATTAAAAATTAAAAAATTATACTAAAATTCTAGGACATTAAATAAAATTTAAAACTATTATAAACATTATTTTTCCAAATAAATGTAATTTTTGAATGTGTTATATAATAATTATCTTAGGGTGATTTTTTATGGATTTTATTATAGAATATATCATTCTTGATGAATTGTGAATAATACTAAATTATAATTGAAAACTAATTTTCCATATAATTAATTTATATGGTTAAAATAAATATTTTTAATGGATTTAATGTATAATTAGATAAATTTTAAATATATTAATCCAATTTATGTCATTTTAATCAATTTTACATTGATATTGTATAGAAAAAACTTCAAAATTTTGATCATTTTTACTCTAAAAACCCAAATTCTCATCCAGTATGCTGGACTAGTTTTAAATTAATTTCTACCACTTATGGGATTGAAATATGGAAAAATAGAATCCATATTTGGAAATATCATAATTATAATTGTATAATATATTAAAATTAGTATTTTTAAAAAAAATATATGTGAAATAAATAAACATTAATGACAATGATTATGAGAAAAAATATCTTAACATGGTTCTAAACCATAACCTTAAGGGAAAAAATAACCTATAAACATGTCAAAAACCTATTTTATACCTATATTTATACCATATAATCCATGTTATAAATTTTGTTTCTTTATTTGATCCACTTGACATGGAAGAAACGTGGGTGGAATTCAATATTTCAAAAATTTAGAAGAATGCCACATCTCCTCTACTATAGAGAGGCACCGACTTTTCCAACATATTATAAAAAATAAAAATATTTTTCTCATAAAAATCATAACCAAATAATCCACAAAAATCTCACCCATAACACTAGAAGCCTCACAATGGTCGTAATAAAAATCCAATGAGGACATTAGGTATAAACCAAAAGGAGTTACCAGAAAAAGGGGAAATGTTCTTCAACGTGCAATTTTGTTTTATTTATTTATCCACCCATTCAATTAATCTTATCTCATGATTATATAATATACTAATATTAATAAATATACTGATGTATTTTCATTTTAATGTTATTACCTACACCTACACACACTTCCATCAACTGGAATACACAATCATTATTCATGTGTATGGAGGACTATATCCTCGTGAACCGATGTCATTTGTTCTTCCATTATCACCTTTCATGGATGGGAATAATTGTTCATTTATAGTTTTTATATAATATATATGATATATATGATGATTTTATAATTCATTAATTTTTACATAACACATAAAATCATGATTTTAATTTTGTGCGAATAAGATAATATAGTTTCTGGACATGTGGACTACCGACTCCTCAAAGCGGTGTGATTTGTTCACGCTATACAAGGAATGTATTAAAGATGCTTTTAATAAAAATATATGACATATATGAAATATTTATTATATTTTAATTTCAATATACATACATATTTTATACTTTTCATTCTTTTCATTCAAAAAAATGGAAACAACATTTATGAGTACGCACGACCTACCATCTATATGAACAGTGAATTTCATTTCCTATATCAAAATTTTATGGATTATTATAAATTAACGTATACTGAATATATATGATATTTAAATCATTTTATAAATCTTTTATATGTCTAAATCAAGATACACCTAATAATAATATATAAAGAATGTCGAAACATACTCGAAAAACATGAAAATTAACACCGGAAACGTTGAATATAATGAAGAATTGCTAAAAAACGTGTAATAAGATATTCTAATAAGATCATATATGATATTATAAATATGAGTATGGTCCTGGTATAAGTTATTAACATGTTTTAAACCACTATAAATGTGTTTAAATACCACAATAAAAGTAAGTATACGGTAAGAGATTCTTTTTTTAGTTTTACATTAATGAGGAATACACCATATTCACAACTTATTTCTTTTGTGTAGTGTATATAATGAACCGATTGTATTGAATATCCTGAATATATTTATTTTCCTATTATATATGGTTTAATTGGAATTTATTTCTTTCATGGGGAGTATAATTCCAAATTTACTATGTGGTAAGGGATTTCATCTCAATTTACATTCCATTGAGAATTATATGTAATTATGCACCAATTAAACTTAATGGTATGTATATACTAAAGAATTTTCATTTAATAACATGATTAAATTATAATTAATTTTTCTTAAGATTCAATTTGAACTACATCATCCAAGGGATTTAAATATTAAAATTACGATGTGGTAAAAAGTATCTTTTCAATATCATTTTATTTTTTGATTGTTTTGTTTCTATTAAAACACTCACTTAATTTTTTTAATTATTATTTCACATTGAATTTATCTTAAATATCAATATTATCATTCCATAGATATTATTATTTCGAAAAACATATACCATGTTTACATACCATGTTCACTTTTACTGGTATTTGATTAGTTGGGGATATATTGATAAATCATTGTCTCTTACTCAATATGGATATTTGTTGATAATTAATGTGGTTTATTAATTAAATATATTATAAGATATATGAAAAATGAATTGGACAATAAAAAAACAAGTTAGGGACCAGTAAATATAATCCCCTCGATGCATCAGTAGTCTCATGAGATGAATCAGTATTCCAAATCTCCTAGGTTTTTACTGAGTATGTTTTAAACTATCTTGAGGATAGATCATGATGGTAAACGTATCATGTGCCAATTAAAACATGTTTTTCAATAATTAAGTATTAAATTATTGAGACTTCAGTTATTATTATCCCTATGTTTTTTTCTTTGACATTATCTATTAATTCATTTTCATTTCCAATTTATTGATAAATGGCATGTCTGTTCTGTAATTTATGTTTCCCAAATGATTATGAATTATCCAGCTACATAAATGCAATGTGTGTTTAGTTATTTACCTAGACATATTTATTATACCTTACCCAGTTACTTAAATGTCTTGGGTGTTCATTTATTTGCCTTTCTATATGGATTATGCCTTATCTAGTTACTTAAATGGATTGTTTGTTCAGTTATTTATCTTTTCATATTGAATATTAATAATTAATTCATGATAACTTCTTCTATAAAAAACCCTTACTGATAATTTGATCTCATAAATATTTTTTCCCTTTCACTAGGTCACGAAGAAGAAATATTTTTATAAGATTTCAAGGATGTTGTTCATTTCATTTTATTATGGATCATGTTTTATTTTTTATTTTCCCAATGTAATATGGGTATCATGTATGTAATTTGGTTTTCTAAAATTTCTAAACTATTTGGTCCTTTAAGATTTGATTCCTTGTAATCATGCCAATTTAATGAAGTAAGCCATTGAATCAGGGCTTCTGGGTTGTTGTGTTACACAAATAATCACATAAATGAAAAGTTTTTCTTGTTGATGTACATGTCACATTTTCAACTTATCTTAAAAAATAAATAAATAAATTTAATATTTATGTTATCAAATTGTTATAAAATAAATATTACATGATAATATTTATAAAATTTTTAATTAATAATATTTTTAAATATTTTATAAGCAAGTTTCACTAAATATGTCATATATTATGTGTAAATGAGTTTTTAACATTATCTAAATCACATTTAAGAAAGAACATTTTATATAAATATTTATATATTATTTTAATTAAAAAATATTTTTTATGGAATGTATCTATTAATCAATGCTAGTAAAAAAGACTTGATAATGGTGGGCCTTTATGAGTGCTAGTAGAAAAGGGCTGATAAAGTCCCCGTTATCAGAACTTTTTTTCTAGCTCTAATAAAGGCCCCACTTTATGTGAACTTTTTTTAGAACTGATGAAAACCCCCTTCATAAGAGATTTTTTATTACCAATGATAAATTTCCAACTTAATGAATACTTTTTAGTGCTGATAAAGATCCCCATTTATCATTGCTTTTAGCTAGCACTCCTAAATGTCGAATCTACAGTAGTGGATGTTTATAGCTGCGAAAACCATTCTCACGGCTAAAAAAAGTTGTCTAATTGTGGATAGATGTATATTATTTTATTTTATCTTATATTTATGATGAACATATAAGTCATATGAGAACATGTATGCTTATATCATTCTCAAGAACTTTGAACATTATGAAGAGAGAGCTAAATAAGTGAGGTTTTAAATCACTAATGAACTATTTATGTGAAAACAAGGAGAGGGTGAACTAGAAGGACCTCATATGGCCAAAATTATTGGCTAAATTAAGCATATAGAAACACTATGTTTTACTAAATGTGAAATTATACACATACACAGACTTACAGATAGACACATATGAAAACATACAGATACACATGCATATATACACACATACACATATATACACATACATAAAAATACATAAAAATACATACATACATACATAAACATATATACACCTAATTATATGTACATACATATAAATACTCATAAAAACACATACATATGGATACACATACAGTCATGAACTCAGACATGTATACACATACAAATACATATTAATTCAAATAAAGACACAAATATACATACATACATACATACGTACATACATACATATATACATAAACATTTACAAAAATAGATACAAATATACATAAACACATACATAATAAATAGAAAGAAAAGTTTTATATACAGATTTATACTGACACCTCTTTTACACTTTTCTTATTTTTCATACTGTGATCTTTATAAACAATTTCAAACAACATTCACATCGCATCAACTAAATTTATATAAATATATATAACAACATATATCATTATAAACATACATAAATAGAAATAAATTCATTTATATGTATATATATTTAAATTAAATTTTAATATATTATATTTAAATATAAAATTATAAAACAATTTAAATGAATTGTTAAATGTTTTTATTGAATGAAATAAATTTGATGATTTTTTGTTCTAGAAGTTATGAAAATGAGAATAATCATTTATTATATATATATGGACGGAATATTTTTTAGAAAATAAATTTTATATATACAAATTTTCCAATATATTATTTATATATTTTATAATATATAATGATATATATATATATAACTACAATAGATATGACATTCAACTATATGAAAAATGGCTTTTAACAGTTCTATGAAAGTGTTATTAATATCAGCAGTGTTAAGTGGGTGGGTGGGTGGGTGGGGGTCCAGTTTATCAGTGCTACAAAAGCACTGATAAAGGCCACCATTTATCATCAGTATTTCTAGCACTAATAATGGTCACAAATAATAATCCATTTCAATAACGTTGATAAATGGTGACCCTTATTAGTTCTATAAATAGGGCTAATAAAGGCCCCATCTACTACATTGTGTAGTTTGTATAACAAAAAACTACAACAACCTCCTGTACAAAAAAATCATATACTGCAACCTCCTGTACTCAAAATATATAATTTAATAGAAATAAAATTTAAATAATTAATAAAAAACAATAATATATACATTTCAAATAATTTTTTATATAAATATATTTCAATTACCATCCACATACAATTTAAAACTTTAATGTTTGTCTTTGGAACCCGTGACACTTTCTAAAAAAGGTCTGCCCTTGGTATCCATTGGTGATCAAATCACCTCAACTTGACGAGAAGAATCCAATAATATAAAAAATCTTATGTTTATAATATTATAATGAAATAAATTAAACTATAATATGAATGAACACATTAAAAAAATTGGAAACATTAAATAAAAAGACACACTATGAGTTATACTAGTCCCACCATGCATTATATTTAGATGAAGCTGATTCCCACACATAAAATATTTGGTATGAATCATTTTCCTTATGTATCAAAACAATCCAGACACATTTTCTATATTATGAGAATGTTACATGTTCTTTTTAATGAAATTAATGTCAATTTCAAATAAAGAAACATTTGAAGTTATAGTGGTCACACCGTACATGGGATTGGGGTGAATATAAGACTTATTCATGAAAAATTACATAAGGATCATTATCCTAAAGTATCAAAATATTCTGAATGTATTTTTTCATTTCTTAGTATGTCACTTTTAGTTTCTAATAAAATGACATTTTAAAATGGAAACATGCACTCTGAGTCATACGTGTCACATCATGTGTCAGTTTGACATGAGACTAATTCCTATATGTTTCAAATGACTTA
This sequence comes from Viscum album, assembly GCA_963277665.1. NCBI lineage: Eukaryota > Viridiplantae > Streptophyta > Magnoliopsida > Santalales > Viscaceae > Viscum > Viscum album. The sequence goes on along the minus strand of OY728142.1, from coordinate 1,927,967,915 downwards.
TAAATTTATTTAATAAATTATCAAGACAATTGGAAGTAATTTTCTTGGGTTTTAGTGAGTGACACATGTTTTGAACTAAAATGTAAATTTTAAACTAACAATAGGAACATTGAGTCATAACGGTCACACTGTGCATCAGATTGAGGTGATGGTGATTTATACAAGTCCCAAATGACTCATGGAATGTTTCAAAAAATTATAAAAAATAAGAATAATGTGTTTTCATAGTTTTTAGTACATCACTTATCTATTTTTATAAAATTAATGTCAATTTAAAAAGAAGAGGCATCTGGAGTCATGTCGATCACATCGTGTGTCAGATTTATCTTCGGTTGATTCCTACACACAAAAAATGACATATAGATCATTTTACTAATGTATGAAAACAATTTGAATGCATTTTCTTTGTTTTGAGTAGGTCAATTGTCCTTTTTACTAAAATTGATGTCAATGTTAAATAAAAAGAAGCAGTTTGAGTCATTCTAGTCACACCGTGCATGAGATTATGGTGTGGTTGATTCCTACACATCCAAAAATTACTCATGGATAATTTTCCTAAAGTATAAAAATAACAAAAATGTGTTTTATTGGTTTTCGGTACAACACCTATTCCTTTGGGTAAAATTAATGATAAATTTAAATAAAATGACACACCTGGAGTCATACTAGTCACATTGCGCATCAGATTGAAGTGTGGTTGATTCCAACACCTCAAAAATGAATTTTTGATAATTTTACTAATATATCAATAGAATTTGAATTCATTTTATTATTTTTGAGAAGGATTATTATACTTTTAAATAAAATTTATACCATCTTGGAATAAAAAACACACACATGGAGTCATAGCGATCACACCATGCCTCAGATTGAGGTGGTGCTAATTCATACACATCCAAAATGACTTAACGGTCATTAACTTAAAGTATCAAAACAATACAAATGAGTTTTATTAGTTTTTAGTAGGTCATTATTTCCATTTTCTAAAATTGATTTCAATTTTAAATAAGAAGACATAAATCGATCCATATCAGTCACAACTAGCATCATATTGTGTTGATTCTAATTTACAAACATATAAAATGACTAATGGATCATTTTACAAAAGTATAAAAATAATAAAAATTAATTTTATAAGTTTTGAGTAGGTTAGTTGTCTTTTTTGATAATTTTGATGTAAATTTTATATAAAAAATACACACTTAGAGTCATACCTGTCAAATCATTCCATGGATTAATTTGAGGATGTTTATTACAACATAAAAATAAATCATGGATTGTTTCCCTAAAGAATAAAAACAATAATAATGTGTTTGATTGGTTTTTATTAGGTCTCATGTTCCTTTTACTAAAAAATGAGGCAAATTTTTTAATAAAAAGGCACACATGGAATCATACATGTTACACCATACCGTGGATTGAGGTTTGATTGACTACTACACTTCCCAAGTTACTTAATGATTATTTCGCTAATTTATCAAAACAATATGAATTCATTTTCTTATTTTTTTAGTACATCGCTTCTTCTTTTTTAGTAAAATTGATATCAATTTCAAATAAAAAGTTTCACATGGAGTCATACCTATAAAAAATTGTGTCTTATTGAGGTGAGTATTATTTTTACACATCCTAAATGAGTGATGGATTATTGTTCAAAATTATGAAAACTATCTAAATTCATTTTTTTCATTTTTCAGTATGCTACATTTCTTTTTTACTAAAATTTCATTTTAAAATGGAAACATTCTCTTGGAATTATACCTGTGACATCATGTATCAGTTTGAAATGAGGCAAATTCCTACACATCAAAAATGAGTTTTGAATAGATTTTATAAATTATCAAAATATTATAAAATTTTTTTATATGTTTTTAGTGAGTGAAACATTTTGATGTAAAATATAAATTTTAAATTTATAATGAACACTTTAAGTCATAATGGTCACACAATGCGTTATATTGAGGTGTAGCTAATTGAAACACATCCAATATTATTTATTTATCATTTTACTAATGTTTAAAAATAATATGGATGTTTTTTTGATGGTTTTTAGAATTTAAGTTGGCTATTTTAGTAATATTAATTGAAATTTCAAATAAAAAGAAGCACCTTGAGTCATAATGGCCACAATGTGTGTCATATTGAGGTTCTTCAGATTTCTACATATCCCAAAGACTCAAAAATATTCTAACTTCCAATGTTACCACAAATACTAGTTTCTTTAAGTGTCAATTTTATAAAACTACATATTTTTGTGAGAAATGACTTTTTGACTAAAAACATCAAATCAATATGTATCTTTGGAATTTAGATAAATAAAATAACAGGAAATGATGGTAAAATTTCGAGAAATGAACATGCCATCTATTCCCAAACGATATAGGAAAGAAACTAAATATTTATTTGATAAAGATGATAGAAAAAATAAATTACAAATAGTAGATAATATGACAAAAAAATTAATTAAATATGTAGTAATAATTATCCTTTTCGTGGTGGTTGTATATAATATTGACTGATAAATATGAAAGGAATCCACCTATATATGAAAAAATTCTTATGTGAGAAGTACTAAAAATGAGTAAATTAAACCAAAAAATGAAATAATTACTTTCTTATATGGAAGTCATATCTTTATGCTATTTGTGTACATTATTCAATAATGTATGCTTCAAATTTAGTTCTATTAAAATATCTATTATGTTGTGAATATGAGGCTTTTAGAAAATTATAGTAGTACTAGAAAAATAGAAATACACAAATGATTAACAAATATTTTAAATTAAATAGTAATTATCTTCAAAATACCTATTCGGGGAAGCTATATTGTTGACAGAATACGTGTTTGGATAGTGAAATCTTATTATATATACACCGATACTTATCCTTTTATATAAATTTTCAGGATCCATGTGCTTCACACCTCTCGTAATTCCATGTTTTTCATGAAATTGGTACACCACCCTATTATTATAGTAACCACATTAATCATAATCTATAAAATATAACATGAATTTTAGTTCTAAAAAATTTGATTTATCATACTACTTATTGATAAATGTCATCATGTGTGGTTTTTTGGGTTTATATAAATGGAATCTAGGAAATAAATCCTTAGAGTATAAAAAATGACCTTAATGAGGATCTGATGTTTCCTAAAATCACAAAAAGGAATATGTAATGAAGGAAATTAAAATATATTTGATATAATTAAATTTTATATTTTTATGCTTGAAATGTTGGTATTATGGTGTTCCTATCATCTGTATGTTTTCATTCAAACGATTTGACTAGTTTTTCCCCAATTTCATCCATTTTTTCGATTCTATCTTGGTTTTTATAGAGGTTTTTTGAGAAATAATGGGTCCAATTTTTTTTAACGAGGAAATCTCCTCAATTGGATTTGATATATATGACTTCCAAAAATATGAAATGTATTTATTAAAAATTAACATAGTATATCACTTTTTGTAAATAAAATAATGAAAACATACCTCATGTCTACATTTAAAACTATGGCTCATATCCATTCATAATAGAGTATTTCATTTAACTTATCAAAACCAATTTAGTCTTTAAATTCCTCATCATACATATTTTCTTCAAAATCAACTATGTGACTACTTCCATTTTTTAACTATGAATTCAGATGAACCTTAAATGTTATTAAATGTGGATATTGGATGGGTGTGGTAAATGTGATTTCGAATGATCTTTTTGATCGATTAGCCGATACTTTATATGGTTTTGGATCGGTCATTCATTTCACATAATTCCCTTTGTCATTATGTAAAAAAATTCATCAGTATACCCTATAAAAGCGGTGGGCCTTGATAGTTAAAAATGAAAATCATTTTTACCCTATTGAATTTCAATACAAGAAAGGCATCAGTGTTGGTATGATTCACATTTCACAGAAACAACTATTAGAATAGTGATTACCTCAAACTAGACATCTCGTTGAGGGTAATGGATCCCCTCAAAGTAGGCGGAGGTATGGGGTCTTCATGAAATGGTTGTCTTGAGTTGTTTCTTCTCTTTACTTCTTACAAATAACATTTTCTAGAAACTTGGTCTTATTTGAGAATTTTTATTCAAGGTAAGATAATATTTTTGTCATCATTTTCATTTATTCACCTTTATACTCATATTGTTTTTTCTCAAAATATGTTTGGGGAGTCACAAAAACACACGAAACTCAGATGAGGCCACCCTATTCTGGCCACTTTAAGGCCACCGAGAGTAGGTGTTCTTATGGCATAGTTTTTAGTGATTACAATGTCTATGTCAGATAGAAAACATAGGATAATAATTAATCATTTTTAGGTAATTGTGATTTAAATCAAAACATTCTTTTGTTATGTAATAATTACACATGTTTCACATAGTTTTTGTGTGTTTTTACCTATTAGTATCCCATATTTATTTACACATGCCTCCTTCCATAACACATGATATGGGATCAAAGATTATTTAGATTTGGATTCATCAATATTCATATAAACAGAGGAATATAATTATTTTTTATTATGTCACATAAATGTATTATGGTATATTTAAAAAATGTTCAAATTTTTTTTCAAGGGAATTATACCCCATCCTTTCATTATGGTATGGTTATATTGGTTTTACTGCCCATTCAATATTTTCAAAATTTTGTTTCTCATTCATTCATAAAGAATTCTCAATAAAAGTGATGCATATGCATATTGTCAAACAATTTATTACCATCCATCATGTACTGGAAAAGACACATATGCATGATGAACAGTAAGCACACCCCACACTTCATGGGTTATCATGTGTGCATAAATAATTTGTGGATACATGTTTATTTTCCCTTAAAACTTCATTAAGATGGTACCTCATTTGGATTTTTGTGAAATAATATGTGAATATTTCTAGAAATAATTAATATATATTTCTTATGGGAGTCATCTTCTATAAATTCAATCTACAAAGGATGATGATGTGTAATTAAATTTTTCATTAATTTTTTATTTAGTGAAATAAATAAATGACTACATAATGTTACCATAGTCTCTTCCCACATCAGTGTCTGAAGCATGGGAACAACATGGTTCCATTAATCTACATCAATCGACACATGTTGACTAGTGGTGAATCCAATGCAACTACCAAACATGGAATTGTTTTGTTTAACCTGTTGTCCACACACATTCCTTCTAACAATATATTTGATACATTTTCTTTTAACCTTAATGATTTTATATAACACCATAATACTACATCACCCTTTTTTTTCTACATCATCAGTCCTTCATCACCTACCATTTCCTCATATTCATCATTGTCAATATTTTGTTCCTATATATCCATAGAATCATCATGTGCAGATGGTCATTATACCTCTACACTAGGAATAACAGTAGTTTGGGAAACCAATTGTTCATCAGGATTGGGAGCACTATCACATATAGAACTTCATTGTTCCTCTACACTTTTAGCAGTACCAGGTTTAGAGAAATATTGTATCACTAGATTGGAAGCACCATCCCATAAAAAATTCATTATCTACTGATGTGGTTTAACTTTAAATTTAGATTTAATAAATTACATAGTGAATAGATAATAACACGGGGTAACAAAATATATATTACAAATAAATATAGCCTAATTATTAAATTCTTTTTATTAAGGCTAAAGATATTTAAAAACTCTTTCGACTATCTAAATCCCTTAATTATGGTCTCATATAGAATAAAAATACCATCTCCATTAGGACCACTACAAAATGATTACGATGTCTAACAAAAGGTTTATCACAAGTTCAATTTTCATGTGACAATTCAGTGGTTCTGGTTGATAATAGATAAATTGACCACTTTTAGTTTATGGGATCTATAGCATAAAATACTTGTACTGCCTATGATTCCATTATAAAAGGTTCGTCTTTGTACCCTTTCTTAAGGGGAGGGGGGTCGGTTTATCTGTGCTACAAAAGTGTGGACAAAGGCAACACTTTATCATCGATATTTATATCACTGATAAAAGTAATACACTATCATCCATTTCTATAACATTGATAAATAGTGGCCATTATTAGTGCTAGAAATAGTGATAATAAAGGCCCCATCTCTTGTATTGTCTTGTTTTTATAACAACACACTATAGAAACCTCATGTATACAAAAATTGCAGACTGAAACCTTATGTATACAAAACATATAATTTAATAGGAATAAATATAAAATCATGAATAAAAAACACTACTATATATATTTCAAACAATATTGTATATAAATACATTTCAATTTTTTTCCACAATCAATTTAAAATATTAATGTTTTTCTTTGGAGCCCTTGACTTCCTCTAAAAAAGATCCTCCCATGGTATCCATTGTCGATCAAATCACCTGAACCTCAGGAAAAGAATTCAACAATAAGGGAAAAAATATTTTGTTTGTAATATTATAAAGAAATAAATTAAACTGTAATATGAACGAACACATTAAAAATGACAACTTTTAAAAGAAGACACACTTGGAGTTATACTAGTCACAGCATGAATTATATTGAGGTTCAGTTGATTCCCACACATCACAAATGAGGTATGAATAATTTTACTAATGTATCATAAAAATTGAAACACATTTTCTCAATTTTGAGAATGTCACATGTTCTTGTCATTGAAATTAATGTCAATTTCAAATAAAGAAACATTTGAATTTATAGAGGTCACAAAGTGCATAGTATTGGGGTGAATCTATGACCTATACAACAAAAATTACTAAAGGATCATTTTCCTAAATTATAAAAACATTCTGAATTCATTTTATCATTTTTAAGATTGTCACATTTTTTTCTACAAAAAGGTCATTTCAAATTGGAAACATGCAATCTGAGTCATACGGGTCACATCTTGTGTCAGCATGAAAAGAGAATACTTCCTAAAAGCGATAAATGATTTATGAATTGATTTACTGAATTATAAAGACAATTAGGGGGAAGTTCCTCAGTTTTTAGTTATTGACACATGTTTTGAACTAAAATTTTAATTTTAAACTGATAATAGGAACTCTGAGCCATACAAGTCACACCATGAATTATATTGAGGTTTTGGTGATTTATACAAGTCGAAAATGACCCATGGAACATTTCCAAAAATTATCAATATAATAAGAATGAGTTTTCTTAGTTTTCAGTACGCCACTTATTTATTTTGCTGAAATTATCATCAATTTAAAATAAGAAGATGTACACGGAGTAATATCGATCATATCGTGTGTCAGATTGTTGTTCAGTTGATTCCTATACTACATAAATGAAGTATGGATCATTTTAATAAAGTATGAAAAAATATGAATGCGTTTTCTTGGTTTTTTGTAGGTAAATTGTCCTTTTTACTAAAATTGATGGTAATTTTAATTAAAAAAGAAGTAGTTTGAGTCGTTCTGGTCACACTATGCATCAAATTACAATGAGACTGATTCCAACACATCCAAAATGATTCATGTATAAGTTTAATAATGTATCAAAATAATCCAAATGCGTTTTATTAGTTTTTGGTTCATCATATATTTCTTTTGGTAAAATTAATGATATTTTTAAATTAAAGGACACACCTGGAGTCATACTAGTCACACTGAGAGTCAGACTGAGGAGTTTATGATTCCAACACATCAAAAAAGAATTTTGGATAATTTTAATAAATTATCAATAAAATATAAATTCATTTTATAATATTTGATAAGGTTTATTATCCTTCTAAATAAAAAATATATCAACATTGAATAAAAAATACACATATAGAGTCATACCGATCACACCATTCCTAAGATTGAGGTGAGGCTAATTCTTACACATCCCAAATGACTCATGGATCATTAACCTAATGTATCAAAATAATCCAAATTTGTTTTCTCTATTTTTTGTTGGCCACTTTTTTTGTTTTTATAAAATTTTGTCAATTTTAAATAAAAAGATGTAAATCGAGTCATATCAGTCACACATTGTATCAAATTGTGGTGATTCTGATTCCCAAACATCTCAAATGAGTGATGGATTGTTTTACTAAAGAATATAAACAATAAAAATTAATTTTATATGTTTTCAGTAGGTTAGTAGTCCTTTTTACTAATATTGATGTAAATTTTAAATAAAAACCCCACACTTAGAGTCATACCAGTCACACCATTCCTTGGATTAATGTGATGATAATTATTACACCTTAAAAATAAGTCATAAATTATTTCGCTAATTTATAAAATCAATAAAAATTTGTTTGATCATATTTTAGTAGGTCTCATGTTCATTTTCACTAAAAAATGAGGTAAATTTTAAATAAAAAAGATACACTTTGAATCATACCACTTACAACATACCCCAGATTGAGTTTTGTATAATTAATCCCCCTCCCAAATGACTCATTGATGACTTCTCTATTGTATCAAAATAATATGAATGCATTTTATTATTTTTCAGTATGTCACTTCTTCCTTTTTAATAAATTTGATGTCAATTTAAAAAAAATGATGCACATGGAGTCATACCTATCACAAAAGGAGTTATATTGAGGTGAGGCTTCTTTTTACACATCCCAAATGAGTGATGGATTTTTTTTAAAAGTGTAAAAAATAAAAAAATTTAATTTATCAGTTTTCATTATGTCACATTTCTTTTTTACCATAATGTTTTTTAAACTAGAAACATTCACCTCGACTCATACGAGTGACATCATGTATCTGTTTGACATTAGAAAAATTCCTACACCTCAAAATAAAATTATGAATAGATTTAATAAATTATCCAAACAATATAACCATGATTTATAAATTTTTATTGAGTGAAAATTTTTGAAGAAAAATAAAAAATTTAAAATGATGACGAACACTTTCAGTCATACTGGTCACACCATGCATTATATTGAGTTGAGGCTAATTACTACACATCCTATATTATTTATGAATCATTTTAATAATTTTCAAAAACATTAGTAATATTTTTGTCATGGTGTTTAGAATTTCAATTGCCTATTTTTCTAAAATTGATTAAAATTTGAAATAAAAAGATGCACCATGAGTCATACTAATCACAAAGTGTGTTAGATTGAGGTTCTGCTGATTTCCACACATCCCAAAGTCCCAAATATTCTAAATGCAAATGTTACCATAAATACCCATTTATTTAATTTTACATATTCCAACAATACATATTGATTTGAGAAAGGTTTTTCGACTAACAACATTGAATCACTATGTATCATTGGAATTTATATAATGAAAAGAAAAGGAAAGCATGATATCATTTCTAAAAAGGAACATGACATATATACGCAAAAGATACAGAAAAAACTAATTAATAATTTGATAAATATGATAGGAAAAATAACAAACAAATAGTAGATAAAGTAAAAAAAATTAATTAAATATGTATTAAGAATTCACATTATGATTGTGGTTGTATACATTATTGACCCATAAATATTAAAGGAATCGACCTATATAAGAAAAAAATTCTTATGTTTGTAATACTAAAAATAAATAACTTAAACCAAAAAGTGAAAGAATTAATTTATTATATGGAAGTAATATCTTCATGTTATTTGTGTAAATTCTTTTATAATGTATTCATGACATTCATTTATATAAAAATCTCTATCACCTTGTGAATATGACTCATTTAGAAAGTTATAGTAGTACTAGAAAAATATAAATACATAAATAATTAATAAATATTTTAAATAAAATAGTAATTATCTTCAAAAATACCAATTTAGAGATGATATATTGTTGATGGAATATGTTTTCAGATTGTTAAATTTTATTTTATATACACTGATACTTATCCTTTTATAGAACATTTCAGGATCCTTATGTTTAGCCCGTGTCATAATTCCATGTTTTTCATGAATGTTATACACCAAACTATCATTACAGAAACCTCTTTAAACATAATCTATATTATATAACATGTATTTTCGTTCTAAAACATTTGATGTATCAAATTACTTATTGATAAATGTTAGCTTGTGTGATTTTTTGGTATCCATGAATGGAATCTAAAAAATAAATCATTAGAGTATAAAAAATGACTGCAATGAGGATCCAATGTTTCTTAAATGAATAAAAGGAATATGTAATGATAGAAATTAAAATATATTTGATATCATTAAATTTTATAGTTTTACCCTAGAAATGATGGTATTAAGATGTTTATGTCATCTGTATGTTTTCTTTCAAACGATTTGACTAGGTTTCCCTCAATTTCATCTTTTTTTTGGATTTTATATTGGTTTTTTAATAGAGGATGTGTGAGGACTAACGGGTCCAATTTTTTTCATGATTAAATACTTTCAATTTTATTTGATATATACATCTTCGAAAAATATTGAATATATTTAGTCATAATTAACATAGTATATCTATTTTTATAAAAAACGATACCTCATGTTTTCAATTAAAACTGAGGCTCAAATCCATTCATAATTGAGGATTTCATTTACATTATCAAAACCAATATAGTCTTAACATTCCTCATCACACATATTCTCTTCAAAATAAAAAATGTGACTACTATCATTTGTTAACAATGTATCCACATGAACCTTAAATGTTATTAAATGAGGATATTGAAAGGGTGGGTGTAAAAATGATTTTGAAAGATCTTTTTGATCAATTTTGTTGATAATTTATATGTTTTAGGATCAATCATTCATTTAAAACCCTTCCCTATGTCCTTATGTAACATAATTCCTTATTTTACCCTATACTGGCAGTGGGTGCTGACAGATATAAATCACAATCATTTTTACCCAATTGAATATCAATACAAGAAATGCATTAGTGCCTGTCTGATTCACATTTCACATAAAAAATTAATAGAAAGTTTAGTACCTTATATAAGACATCTTTATGAGTGGAATAGATCACCTCAAAGCAAGATGGGGTAGAAGGGGTCTTCATGCAGTGGTTTTTCTTTATTTGTTTCTTCTCATTATTTCATCCCCATAATTTTTTTAGAAACCCAACATTCTATTATAATTTTTCTTCAAGGGAAGCTAATATTTCTACCATCTATTTCATTTCTTCACATTTATACTCCTATTTTTTTTCAAAATATGTTCAGGGTGTCATCGGAACACCCCAAAATCAGATTCAGCCACATAATTATGGCCACTCTAAGGCTACAGATAGTATGTTTTATTCTGGTACAGGTTTGGGTTGTTACATTGTCTATGCCATATAAAAAATATAGGATAATAATTAATGATTTTTATTTATTAGTGATTCACATAAAAACATTTTTTTTATTATGTCATACTTAAACATGTTTCCCACATTTTTGTGCGTTTTTATCTGTTAGTATCCAATCATTATTTATAGGTGCCTCCATGCATAGAACATGGTGTGGGATGAAAGTAACTTTATATTTTGATTCATAAATCTTAATATAAATAGATTAGTATAATTATTTAGTTTTATGTCAACTAAAAGTATTATTGTATATTTAAAAAATGTACCAATTTTTTTCAATGGAATTGTACCCCATCCTTTCTTTATAAGTATGGGCATATTGGTTTCACTGCCCATTCCATATTTTCAACACTATGTTTCTCATTCATACATAAAATATTCTCAATCAAAGTGATGGATACAAATATTGTCTATCAGTTTATTATCATCCATAATGTACCTGAAAAGACCCATCTGCATGATGACCAGTAAACACATCCCACACTTCATTGTTAATTTAGTGTGCATACATAAGTTGGGGGTAGATGTTTATTTCCCCTTAAACATATTTAAGATGGTATCTCATTATAATTGTGTAAAATCCTTTGTGAATCCTTCCAGAAATCATTAATATATATTTCTTATGGGATTCATATACTATAAATTCACTCTACGCAGGATGATGAAGTGTAATTCAATTTTTCAATTTTTGATTTTTTAGTAAAATAATTAAATGAATACTTAATGTTACCATAATAACTTCCCACATTAGGGTCTCAGGCATGGGGAAAAAATGTTTCCATGAATCTACATCAATCAACACATATTGATGAGTGATGAATCAAATGTAACTACTGAACGTGGAATTTTTTGGGGTTAACATGTTGGCCCCATGCATTCCTTTTGACATCATATTTGATGCATTTTATTTTCACCTTAGTGATTTTTTCTAACACCATCATACTACATTACCCCTTTTTTTTCAAAATCAACAGTCCTTCATCACCTACCATTTCCTCATATTCAACATTGTCAATATGTTATTCCTATATATTTGTAACATCATCATGTGAAAATGGTTGTTGTACCTCTACACCAAGAGTCTAAATAGTATCATAAACTCATTGTTCCTTAGGATTGAGAGAAAATGAACATATAGAAGTCTGTTGTTCTTATGCACATTGAGTAGTAGAATGCTGAGAGACCTATTGTTACCTTGGAATGGGAGCACCAACACATAAAAAATAAATTATCTACTGAAGTAGTTTTACATTAAATTTAGATTACATATATTACTAATCGAACAAATAACAGAAAGTGGTAACACAATATATATTACAAAAAATATAACCTAATTATAAAAAACCTTTTAATGGATGAAGATATTTAAGTACACTATCGAATATCTAAATCCATTTCATTATGGTCTCTTATGGCATAAAAATAATGTCAAAATTTAGACCGCTGTGAAATGATTGCAATTTCCCACAAAAGGGTAATCATAAGTTGAATTTTCATGTGAAACTGTAGTGGTTTTGGTCGATAATAGAAAAATTGACAACTTTTAGTTTATGGGGTCAAAAAAAAAATTACTTTTGCTGCCTATGATTCCATTATAAAAGGTTCATATTTGTACCCTTCCTTACTGAAATCCACATTCACAAATCCCAATTCATCTATTTTAAGAGCACTCGTGATATCAAAAAACTTGAATTAAAAAAATAGGCTCTTGTAATGTTTTATAATCCAACTCCCATATTTTTTTGATGTCGCCAAAGTATAACATATTCTCATAAACTGGATTTACATTTGTAGTACCAAAAACATGCATCGTTTCATATAGAAGTGTAACTCCACTACTTTTCATTGTACAATATTCATCATGTTCATTATAATAGAATGTATAAACATTAATTACCCAACCATTTTAAGACAATAAATACACACATGGTCCTTTATCTAGCCATCAAAGTTGTTCTAAAATTAAATATGGATCTTCATCTGACTCCTTAAAAATATGGTCTTGAAACCATCCTATAAATTGTTGATTATTTTATTTAATATCCATATTTCAACAATTCACGGATTCAAATTACTATGAATTTCTTTATAAGTTTCATCATACGGGGAAACCTTCAAATTGTTATGCAAAATTTAATGGAAGGCCTTCTCATGATTTGTAATATTGATTGTAACAACATCTATTCCAAAACTTTCTTCACCTACAAGCCACCTAGTGTGATGTTATTTTGTTATACCAATGATTTCCCCACCAGAAAAGTATTTAGTACTAAATTCAATGGCCCCGACAACAACATAGCTCTCTACAATACAACCATTCGGCCACATTTTATTTTTTACATACCCTTTCAAAAATCATCATATATTTTTAAATGGGGTACATCAATCTATCATGTAAATGACCACATAGTTGAATCTCTATCACCAAGTGAACCACCAAATGAACCATCATATCAAATAATGTTTTTGTGAAAACATTTTCAATCCACATAACATGATGTAAATTTCACTTTCCATAGCTCGGAATTTCACCGGTACTATAACTTTACTGCATATAGAATTTAAGAAGAAACCAATCTTGGTTATTGTATGACATGCAATCATGGGTAAAATGAAACATCAATCTATATGAATTAGATATTTCATCAAAACAAGGATGTCATGTGTTTTAAACCCCTTTATCATTAAATCATTCACTGAAAATATGTTTTTGATATTCAATGAATACCCCTATAGAACCTTTACATCATTCAAGAAGTTGAAAAACTGATATCTATCCTTACTAGAAAGAATGTATGTTGTGGGAGGAAGAAATGTTCAATTTTAACCTTTCACTGTCACCAAATATTCTCATATTCCCATGCCAACAATGTCCAACCTAGCCTAAATTCCATCCTTTTTTTCCTAGGACATTTAGAAATACCCCTATGACACTATCACATAGATTTTTTTGAACATGCTTAAAATCCAAAAAATATCTAACATATAGAAAATTCCATAATTGTAATTTAAATGACCTGATCTATTTTTCAAATAAGTTTTCATAAGGTTTCATAGAAATAGTTTACCAAAATTAGTGTCCATAACTTATAATTTCTCAATTGGTTGATCATATATTAGTGGAAATAGTGTTTTACTTTATTCTGAACATCCATCAAATGATGTAGTCCATGATCGGTTCTTATTACAATAGTGGAAAAATTATTGATGTCCTTGAAACAATGTCTTTTATAAATGTTTAAACCTAATTATCTATGTAACTTGTTCAAAATTGGAACACCCTGTAGTTCCATTAATTTTATGTCCTGAAAAATATACATTTTAATGAAATTAATTTATTGTTTTGTTCAACATGGATTTCTATGTGATATCTTCATCTCTGCAAGCATTATACAATGTGACACCTAAATCCCCCAATAATTTAAAATCCCCAATAAATGGATCCAAAGAAACATCAATATCATTACATGGTTGTTTTGGCCCTTATATAATCATAAATGACATTATTTGTTTTCATTTCATGCATAACCATGGTGGAATTTTATAATTTTCCAACATAGTCGGCCATGTTCTGTGAGTTATACTTTATAAACCAAAAGGATTCACTCCATCTATAGATATTGAAAGATGAAGGTTTCTCATCTCATTTCCAAATTTAGGATACTCATAATCAATTCTCTTCCACTACGGATATTCTACAGGGTCACATTGCTTCCCATATTTATTTCCTGTATTGGTATTCAAAATAAATTCCCCTACAGTCCCCTCACATCTATATAGGTGCCTAAGACATGGAATGAATGGAGAGTACCACACAACTTTCTTAGGACTAGATTCATCGTTATTTTATCAAAAAAAAAACAACACATTGGGAATTCTGTAAGTGATTTATGGTCCCCATGAAATATATACAATCATTGGGCTAGGCTTGTATTCTTTTAGAGATCATACCCATTTGACATAGAATTTGATTGGAATTGTATGTTCAGTTA
This sequence comes from Viscum album, assembly GCA_963277665.1. Classification (NCBI taxonomy): domain Eukaryota; kingdom Viridiplantae; phylum Streptophyta; class Magnoliopsida; order Santalales; family Viscaceae; genus Viscum; species Viscum album. Next base: position 1,927,952,709 of record OY728142.1, on the reverse strand, counting down.
GGTAGGTCCCTATTTTCTTCGATCATGTCATTTAAGATATAAAGTAGTTCTATAAATTATACATCACTTCATAAATTTCCTTCATTCATATTATATAGCTTCAGTATGGCTGGAAATGCGGTATATTTATTAAAACCATCATAAAATTTCATTTTTTCACAACAATTTAACTTCTCAAACAATTTTGGAAAATCACTATGTTCATCTTGAAATGTCATTGAATTTTCCTCAATATGATATTAATCATCATTAACATCAATAATCACATCCTCGATATGATATTCCTCATTTTATTCAATTTTTATCGTATTATATGATCCATAAAATATAGTGTTATATCATCCAATAGCTACATTCACTTTCCCCCCTTTATATTCCTATATTTCAATCTTTGATCTATTTTTTGAAAGATAATGTATTATTCTCACTTATTTGGACTAATATTTCATGAGTAATAATAGTGTAAACATGGGAAAAGTATTTTAGAAGGGTTGTATGCATGATCTTTTGGAAACATGAAGGACTCTTTAACTCCATATTCATAATATTTTTTCATACAATTGAAATACATGCATTAATTATTCATATCCATCCCATTTGATTCTATAATAGTAATAATTAAAAAAATAAATACAAAAAAGATGATCTAATAGGGCAACCATACAACCATATATCCCTCTCAGAATACCCAAAGAAAGCAAAGTAATCCAAAAAAAACCTAAACCTTTAAAATATCGGAATGATCTAAAAGTCTAGTAGGTCACCCTAACCTACCAAATCTAATAAATCACTTTATAATTACATCCTAAAAAATCTATTTTGAAATAAATTATAAAAATAGACATTTTATATAGTGTTTTAACAAATTAGTAGTAACACATAAAAGTGTATTCAAACTATTTTTTGAAGATTATTATTTAATGAAAACAATAACTTGGAAAACATTTTTCCTCGATGAATACCTCTTTCTCAAATATCCTTTTTAAAATATAACCTTAAACTATTTCATAAACTAGTATTTTTGAAATATACATTTCAAAACTAAAAGTTGTTTCAAGCTATCATAAGGTTATATTAAACAGGATTAGAAACCATCCATTTCCATAATACTAGGCATGGTGGCCTAAATCCCCATTTTAAAAAATATGGAAATTCATGGAGTTTAAAATAAAAATCATTCTAACATTTATATTTTGAGAAATAATATCATGAAAATTATTCAAATAGTTTGAAAACACACAAAAAGAATAATTTACTTTTTTTATTCATTAAAAAGATTTCACAATCCATTTTCAAAAAAGCTAAAAACACAACCATAAAAAGAATGAATAAAGAATAGTAAAACTATCCACCCCTAGATTTCACAAGGAAATATTAGTAAATGGAATTGAAATGGAGATAAAGAAACTAGGTTATCAATAGTAAGAGTATCCACACCCCAAGAAGTACCATAAAACTAGGCCCTTAATAATAAACATCTCACACGGGATCACAATGTACAATGGGAGTACAAGAATCAGAGGGATTAAGAGGGTATCACACCTTTAATGAAATCTCATTTTTGTAAAATTTCAAATGGGCCTTATCTTTTCAATAAATGATTGTAATTTGAATCCATTTTATCATTTATAAAATCCATTCCAATATACTATTTGGGCCAATTTTCTCAAAACACCTTTGATAATAAAATGGTAATTCATAGTACCATTTAAGAAGCCATTGAAAAACATTAAAAGACACAATAATTTTAATAATCAAATGAACATGGAAAAAACACACTTTCGAAATAATCCAGCGCATTCAGAAATCATAAAATCTTTGAACACCAAAAAATGTTGATATAAAAAATAACCAAGAATAAATGAAGTGTTTTTAAATATAAGCCAAAAGGGTTAACTCACCACTCTATAAAAAACAACATTTTACAACATTACAAACATCATCAAATCACCCAAACACTTTGTTTTAAATGAAATTAACATAATAATAATTTTTAAAACATCCTGTCGGTTATTACCACTAATTTTAAACCCAAAATAATTTATTAAAAAATCCACTTAACCATTTTCCAAAAAAAAACATTTCATTGAATATCCTTTCATTATAAGGGGTAAAAACAAATGGAAAACACCATTTATCCCCCACGGGCACTCATATATCAAAAAATTATAAATAATTTATATATGTATATATTTTTAAAAATTTATAATAGTATAAAATTCTAATATATGAAAGAAATTTTATTAAAGCTAAAAAAGTAAAAAATAATTTGATTTTAGTCTATTGATAAAATTATCTATCATGATTTTAGAATTTACAGAATAAGTATAGAAGTATTTAACTACTAAAAAATTATAGGTGTCCATATACTATGGTAGTTTGATTTGTTTCAATACCCATACCACATGAACTTGAAAATTTATGAAGATAGTTCCTACTTCTGAATTGGTGATGAGGCAAGCCACTAAGAAAGAACATGTTACTTGAAAAATATTAGATGGTGAATTGAAAAACATAGGATAGAATTTGATGCCGATGATTGATATTGAATGAATCGAATCAGGGATGATTTATAATTCTCAATCACTATGTTTGTTCACTCTAGAGGACAAATATATGGTTGTTCATATACTCAAATCAATCCTCTAGTTATGATCAACAAGATTACATCATGACATTTTTTCAATGGATTGTCTCAAAAATTTCTTATCAAAATCTCACTAATTCTAAAACTAGCATGAAAAATTCTAGATCCCCAACTGAATGACCAAGAAATGATTGGTCGATACATTTAATTATTAAAATCTAGGGTATGTGATCAGTCCTTCATTTCTCATGCTTGTAGTTGTCTGCAGAAGGATCAAGAAAATTCTCCCAACTAAATATTTTAGAATCATAATGAGGGAACTCAAAATGATCACCACAACAACAAACCAAACCTTTATCTAAATAGATATGAAAATAATATAGTCATGATGTAATCAGAACTAAGATGATATCCATGGTTAGACCACTTTTTCACAAACTGAAATCAAAATAACTCTAATACAATCAATACATTCACACAAAATTCCCATTATACATGATAAAAAATATCATAAACAAGATCCAAGATTGAGAATCGAAGAATTTTAATTTTTTATATTAATGAATCAAGGGTACCCTAACTCACAATTTCCTATAAACAAACTAATCATTCAAAAAAAATTATTAACATGATTTAAATAAGGTACCTTTAGTTTCGAGGTTCTGAATTCCTTGAAAATGTTAAGCAACATAGATACATAGGCAGTGGGGTTTGGTGAGGTGATATTGTTGTTCAAAAAGGTGGTGGGGTGAGGAAAATGTGGGGTTTTTTCTGAGATGGGGGCGAGGTAGAAGTGGGGTTTGGTGATGTAGTGGGGCGAGGTGGTAGTGGGGTTCAGCGAGGCAGTAGTCGAGTTCGGAAAGTTGGGGTCGATGCGCTAGTGGTGTTCAATGAGGCATCGACAGTTTTCTACAACACGACGATGGGGTTCATCCAGAGAAATAGTGGTGACACTATTGCAGCTTAGTGAGAGAGGTAGAGGCGATAGAGTAGCCGTGGGGATTGACGAGAGTAGTGTTAGTCAACTTCCATGAGAGCTTGAAGGTGTGTGAAGAAGGCATATGGTTTTGGTTTCTTTTAAGAAAATGGATGAGCCTTTTATCCGGGCTTTTAAAAAGTACTGATAAATATATTTATTATATTTATAATGATGACAATTAAAAAATATATATTTATTTCTAATTATATATATAATAAATATATTTTTAAATATTTTTATATAATTATATACATTTATTAAGTGAAAAATATTATAAATGAATATTTATTTGATTATAATTATAAAATATCATGAATAAATTGATTATAATAATAATAATTATTACTATTATAAAAAATATAGATATACTACTATAATTATAAACATAAAAAATATATTTACTATAATTAGAAATTTATTTGAATAAATAAATATGTATATTTACTATTATAAATATAATAAATATATTAATTAATATTATATATATTATTTATATTAATATATATTTATTTATTAAATTTAATTTTTATAAATATATATAATAAACACGTTTACTATAATTTTATAACTACATAAATTAATATATATTTATTTATAATTATAACAATTGATAAACTTATATTTACTAATAAATATATTTATCATGTTTATAATTTTTTAAATATATATAAATAATATATAATATTCTTGTTTTATTATTATTTAAATAAATCTACATTTTTTTAAAATGATAATTATAATTTTTTATATATCTATAAATATTTATATATATTTATAAATTATTTATAAATAATTTTATATATTTATAAAATTATAAATATAATAAATATATTCATTATAATTTTATAATGATTTAAAGATATATTTATATTTATTTATAACTATAAGTCTAAATAAATATTTTTATAAATATTTTTATATAATTATATATATATATATATATGAAAATATGAATATATATTGTTATAAAATTATAATATATGTTTTTATTGTCATTTTAAAATTATATATATATATATATTGTTATAAATATAGTTAATAAAAAATGTTTAAAAATATTTAAATATAAATAAATTTTTATAATTATAAATATAATAAATATATAATTGTTAAAATATATGTATTTTAATTTTATAAGTATATATGAGAACATAATAGGTTATTTTGAATAACATGAATGAATCATATTGTAAAAAAGTGGGTAAAATAAGGAAAGTGGTGCACGATGCAAGAAAGAGATTATAGTTAAACCGGTGGCCAAGGTACCTGACCCTACTACCACACTCAAAACCACTCGCCACCCTTACCTAGGGGTGTCCAAACCCAACCCAACCTCACTGACATGACCCGACCTGAACGGGTTGTGTCATGTTAAAAAAATGCACGAGTTTGGTTACATTTGGGTAACCCATGGTCAGGGTTGGGTATGGTCATGGGATGGGAAAAAAATAACCCAACATGACCCAACTGACCGGATGACCCCTGCGAAGAACTTATATCCTGTGGCCGCCTCCTTTGATTGCTCACCTTGGCCGATTCTAGGTCACTACTGGTCTCCATGTCACCAGCTATATTCCTACTTGCATACCCCTCTACCTCTCGACTGAAGTTCCTCACCCTCAACTCCATCATCCTATCCATATCCATAGTGCATGTGGCCGAAGATCTTCCAAGGACTGTCAATCTTATTTCTACCTACTTGAGATGAAGAACTAAGGACACCGATGTTGTTAAGATTCAATCCTATTTGGCACCGATGAAGAACTCACGATTCTAAACCAAATACATAACTAAAGTTGAGAATATTTGAAGAACATACGATGTAAAAGAGGTGAAGTAAATCCGACCAGATTCAGATTCAATCTTTATATTTTTTGATGAAGTAAGAATGATCAACGATAATTCCAACAAGATTCGATCAGGGTGCCAAAGTTGCCCAGATTTGATCCAATTCAATCGATCTTATGAATCAAACCAAATTCAATCCCTGGAATCCGACCAAATTTGATCCACCATGAAGAACTATATTCGATCATCCATGTCACTTATTCTCTCAGCTCCTACCATCTTAGAAGAACCATAACACTGGTTATTGATTTTTGAAGAAGAAAATAGGACAAATATTCCTATGATGCTTGTTGTTGATTAAATGATGGGATGGGTATGGGGGTGTTCTCTAGTGTGGTGAGGAGGATAAACTAGAGTGGGGGAGAGAGACAACATGCTAGATATATGAATGAAGTGGCAATTTTTCTTTCCAAAAACCCAATCAACCCAACCCAACCTGACCCTATCCGAGACGTGTTGGGTTGGGTCGGGTCCAAACATAAAATAATTAATGAACCGACCCAACACAACTCGTCATATTTTAATTGCATCGGGTCCAAAAATACCTGAACCTTACCGAACCTGACAAATGGACACCCCACCCTTACCACCAAAATCGATCATTGGGGGAAGTGAATCCAATATTCCAAGTTGTGTATAAATCATAAAAAACAACATACTTAGACAACAAATATAATAAGGGTGTCAATATGTATAAATGGGCATTCATGATGAATACATAACATATAGACATATCATCATAATATAGGTAAACATAACATTTAGCAACACACAATAATATCTGTAAATAAACATATGATCAGACAAAGTCAATTATACTCTTGTATCATATGAACACAAATAACAATAATGTCCATGAATATTATCCTTATGATATACAGATATATATATATATACATTGACTATATTCAGTGGAGATATATGTTTGTATTAAATATATATATATATATATATATTGATAATTACAATTATAAATAAATATATTTATGCAATATTTATATATAATTATAAATATATAATTATTAATATAATAAATATATTCACTATTTTGTGAAATTTATTATAAATTTATAATTGTTTTATGAAATATATATTTAATTATAATGTTATAAATAATTTTTTAATACATTATATATATATATAATTAAATTATTAAAAAATATATATAAATATATCATATTTATATTAATTATAAATATTTGGTTCGAATTAATTTATATAAACAAACCTTATCTTGGAATATAAATATAGCAATTTTATATAAATTAATAATTTTCTTTTAAAACCTTTTATTAGACATAAGAACATTGATGATAAATCTAACCTTTATCAATGCTAAAAAGTTCTGATAAAGGTTATAACTTTATGATTTATTTTAGCTGGCGCTAATGAAGGTTAGGGTTTTATCAGCACTTTTTTCGTAGCACTGATAAACACAGACGCTTCCCTTAGACCAATCTGGGGCAGTGTATATATAAACACACACACATACATAATAGTAAATAAATATATAAATATATATTATGAATTATATAATATAAATATAAATATAAAATTTTAAATGTGGACTATTTTTAATCCTCTATATACTTAATTACATAGTTCATATAACTATATATTACCAAAAGTGATCACTCAGAGGCAAGACATTGAACAGTTATTAGTAAAAGAAAAAGCATTCAACCGGTACAACAACTTAGAAAACAACTACAAATCACAGAAATCATACCCGTCACCACCCCCATTAGAAATTATGTCCTCTACAATGTCTGTTTCCTAATCCGATCTTTCATAATGCTTGAGAACCTTAGCTTATTTCCTTCAATGATTCAGCTTATCCAAGGTTAGGAACTACTTCTTCGATTGCATATCCCAAATTTCCTTCCCAATAGAAGATATGGTAGACACCAGCCTTGGAAGATAGGAATAATATTTTCTCGGTCCTCGTCGTGGGGGGCCAGTCTTAATATCTTCTTCCCCATGCACCTTTATCCTTTCGCCCTGAACAACATCACTATAGGAGGCATGAACCACGCAACTATCCTTTTCCTTGTCACTATCCAAGATTTCACCCCACATTCCCATGATTTTAACCTCTTGATAACCCTCCTCCAATCCACACACCTGCGAGACCTGACTGTTAGCATCCACTAAAGAAAGACATTGTGGCTGATCCACTAGGTTCTTCACGTCTTCCCCAGTTGCAACAACCATCAGAGAAATAGCAAGCTGCAGGAGGCCGCCTTCCTTCCTTACATCATTATCCCCTTCATGTAATTCATTCTCATTTTCCAGTTCAAGGAATCTATTTTGAGTAGAGACCAGAATGACCATTCATCCAGCATCAACTTCTTACCCCATCCATTGTATCTGCATTTTCAAGACCAAGGTGATGCTTTAAGTGATCAAAGACCTATTTAACCATCTGGTCGCGTGGCCTATGCTCCACCTTCTTCAAGGAAGTACCTTGTACTGTATTCTCCAAACCATAATACTAAGTATACTCAGCCATAGCAGTAACAAATTATACCACCTGGATGACTAAAAAATCATCAGAAGAGAAAACATGAACCACATCAACACCATTTCGAGTCATCCTCTGCATTAGCATTGTTGGAATTGGACTATCTACCAAGGAATTTCCAGAATTAATGCCTCCATATCCTAATCCCCCTCCCGATCGGAGGGTGTGACTTGCGATTTCATCCACAGGGGAAGAATATGTTAGATCTGGTCTCAATTATGCCCTTCTCGAGAATCCCAATTTTGCAGAAGGTCCCCTTTCTCTTCCAAGACGCTCCCCAACTTTCAGTCCTTCCAGGGGAGATTAATGGTGCCTATAATCTTTTCATGGTCACAATGGTGGCTCGCTTCCATCTCCAACGACCCTCGATTAAATACTTTGATCACTTCGTCTCTGAGTCTCAGAAGCTACAGGAGAGTGTGGTTGTTGGTTTTCTTGACCGAAGAAATTTCATGATATGATTTGGATCGGAGGAGGATTTAATCTACACCTTGTCCAAGGCCCCTCGATGATGTAACATGGAATCTTTATAACAGTTTCGTTGGAGCTTCGACTATCACATGTGGCGTGACCCTTTGACATTCGCAACCTGGGTAAGTCTTCTGGGGCTACCTCTCTCGATTCAGAATCCTTCTATATTAATTATATATTAATATATATATATACTGCATCTATATAAATATATATTATTAATATTATTATATAAATCATATTTTAGAATGAAATAGTAAAATTGTTCCCTTTTTTTCTGGACTTACACACACACACATATTAGGAATTTTGAGATTCAATTACATCAAACACACACAATCCTCACAATCAAACCATATCCCACCAAGGGGATAACCCACCCAACAAGCCTTATTTATTTTATATATAAATGATCTGAAGACCCACCATATATTATATCCCATTACAAGCCCATTACAAGCGCATCATAATACCATCACAACCGGCCAAGCCCTCTCTCCCATGGGTTATCCTGCACACCCTCCTCGAGCGCCAATGGATCCACCATCCATCTCTTTTTTCATCTCACACGCCGTCATCCACCGCTGCATCATCATATCCACATCGTCATCCTGGGTAGTACCCTTATGCCATAAATCATCATCCATTGACACTACCAATCCTTGGACACCATCATACTCGGTAGAAGCACCCCATGCCATCATAGTCCCTTTGTCACCGTCCTGGGCATCACAACCCATTCCAATCATCCGCACCTACCATCATCATCCTTGGACAGAGCACCATCAGAACCCTCAGCTATCCCTAGGCAGCATTATATTCTGATAAGTAGTAGAACTAGTTGGTGGTCTCCCACGGAAGCAAAATCCTATAGCTGGTGTCAATGTGACGCCATCCAAACCCGCAACTCATGCAAAAATGAGATACCTCACCCTCGTAATGGGTATATTGGGAAAGCGACTGGGTTATTTGTGGGCACCAGTTAGAGTGTGATAAGCTTGTGTGAACACAGTTCACACAAGATGAACACTTAGTTCATATGAAAAATGTTTGTGTGTTGTTATGGTGATGGAACAAATGATGTTGAAATCCATGGTGTTTGTTGGGGTGGAGTAGGAAATTAAAATGAATTTCAACCATAATCTCATTTTTCCTCATCCATGGTGCATTGTTCTGTTGCCGACAACTACTCTAGTGTGGAGGATTTTCACACATTGCTAGAGCCCAAGAAAAATGAACGTTTTGACATCTTCATACCATTTAATTATTTCATTTCTTTGGATCTTATCCTAGAATCAATATGTTGTGATGGCCGGGATTGGTCACTCCATTAGTATCGGTGGTATTTTTTCACCGATCCATGAACATAGTAATGAAATACATTTTGACTACTTGGGTCATAGAAATTCATTTTGACTTCTTTCTGGTGGTCAAAGACCTAGTAATGGAGGAAAAAAATCCACCACCATAGCCCGAAAATGCTGCTTTCTCCCAAATGGAAGATCTCTGGGTGTCGATAGGCAGCCTCCTCAAGCTGACACCTCCCATCACTATCTAAGAAGGGTAGGCGACATAGGATATGACATGGTAGTTGATGTGATGGGTGGGAAGGTGTGGGGGGACACTCCCAATCAAGGGAGAAATATTTGAATGAATATTTTTCAGTCAAAAAAAACATATTCCTTGGATGGATACCATTGTAGTGGGTCTTTCTTGGCATAAAACCAACATGGAACACACCCAACATCGAATTGTTTTTGAAGGGTTGATAAAACAAACCTCGCAAACCATTATCACTGATGAATTTTAAAGCATCTATAAAACATGATTAATATCCCATGAAATTTTAACTTAGTGTATGTGATCCTTCGATGTTATTATCTTTAAAGGAAAATAGAAACATCGCCCCCTTCTCTGGTGGATGTAGGAAACCCTTGATGGACCACATAAGTCCCTCATGTTCATTTATTTTTCCTTCTATCTCGTGTGTTTTTTCATCATCACAAAACTCCATTACCCAAAAAAGTAGTATAAAAGGTTTGAGTTAGAAATGATGAAGAGTCAATGATGTTTTCCTGCAACTGGAAAATCGAAAGTCCTCAAAAATATTTTTTGTGCTCAGATCTATAAAATTCATGACATGTAAATCTCAACCGTGTAAGCTGCATAAAAATGGATATTAAAATAACTTGTAGGCTTGGTCAAATTTATGGTCATACCGATGGTGCTCCAATACCCTATTGTAGGAAGAGATGACATTGTTAACACTGGTGGTGGCATTACAATGACTGTTACAGTGATCCACATCATTTCAACCTCATCAATCAATCTAGACAATAGAAATTGTTTTTCTTAACCTCAGCCAATTTCAGTTCATTTTTATCAATCTAGGAGTCGATTCCAGCTATTTCAACCATTCTAGACAAATCCATTTGTTTAAATTTTGAAAATTCGAACTCCATCAATGGTTGAAAATACTGGTAATATGATTAAGCTATTCACGTTTAATTTTTCCATCTAGAAACCCATAATTTAAGATCTTTTATAAATTAAATATTTGTAGAAACCAATATTGTAAAAAATAATCTCATTGCAATGAAAGAAGAAGAATCATAAACAAGAGGTAAAATTAGAGAGAAGACATCATCCAATACCACTCCAGTTGATGTATTGTGGTTTGTAATCAATAGAATGTTAGTTACACAAATAAAACAGTGGAATGATAACAGAATTTTCCATAACATTTCCAACAAACATGATGCTTCCATTACATGGAAAAAAATAGGAGAAAATATATGCAGGGAAAACCATGTTGAACAAATAAAACCAGATACATCGTCTTGTCATCTTAAATATTAAATATAGGACCAACACATCAAACCACATGAGCAAGTTACAGGGTATTGTTGATCAGTTAAATTCCATGAATATGATGATTAAATTTGAGTTGTAGTCACTGAAAATGTGGTATTATATTCCAAATATACAGGACACATTAGTTGTGTTATTTAACAATTATAATTCAGATCAATCTCTCACCATGTATTTGGTGAAAGATAGAATTCCAAATGAATATTCCAAAAAGAAGTATGAGGGACGTACACCTGAATCAGAAGCTCTTGTCAATAAAATAAAAGAGAAACAAAAATTGTAGGGAAGAAGTAGATGAAGGGAACCCTATGAAAAATGACTATAAATTAGGAAGAGATTGAAATCTCAATCATGATATGACATAAATTTCCAGTGCTTTTGAAATCCATGACACTTCATCTGAGAGTGTATAATGTTGAATGAAGAAAAGAGGAATCATGAAGGTCACACACAAAATAATGATAATGTAGTATCAATGATGAAATTTTTATTTTTCAATAAGATAGTCAGGTTAGTCTTGAAATCCAAGACTCAACATGGGTTATCTATTCCAGAACCTCATACCATGTCACCTATAGAAGAGATTTCTTCTCATCTTAATGTTCAGGGAGTTTAGACATGTGAATATGAGAAATGATGGTACATCCAAAAGTACTAGATTGGGTAATATTTTTTCTTGAATCTAATATTGGATACAAGTTATTATTGAAATATGTGAGGCATATTCCTAATATTAACCTAAATATTATAACTATTCGTATGATTGATGATAATGGATATGTCAATTCCTTTTGTGATGGAAAATAGAATCTTACCAAAGGTAACCTAGTAATTTCTAAATTAATTAAATATAATTCTATTTATCTTACATATGAAGGACCCTGTGAATGATAATTAAATTATTCCAAAAGAGATATTCTTATATAATTTCGGTATATGAAGCTCAGTCACATGTGTGAGAGAGGAATCAAAAAGTTCCCTAGGAAATATCACATTCTAGGAAAAAAATTATACATCCAGATACTCGTGTTGATTGCATCATTGGAAAACAACACAGAGTATCATTTTGTGGTTACATACCATCAAAAAAATCAAATTTTTTACATTTGATTCACATTGATGTCAGCTTGATGAGAACTAAGTTGATGGGAGGAGTTATTTTTTTGACCTTTATAGATTATCATTCTAAAAAATTCTGGGATATTAATTTGAAAACTAATGATCATGTGAAATATATTTTCAAGAAATTTCATGTGACAGTTGAAAGTGAAGTTGAGAGAATTTTAAAAGGTGTACAAGAAAAAATAGAGGATAATACTGTGGTCCATTTGAGGTGTACATTAAGAGATTCAAAATTAGGATGGAAATATCAGTAATGAGGACTCCTCCACATAAATATCTTACTGAGAGGATTAATAGAACATTTTTCGAGATATTAAGATGTGTGATCTCAAATTAAAATCTTCCCAACATCTTTTTTGGGAGGAAATGAAGACTGGAGTTTATCTTATAAACCTTTCTCTATAAGTTCTACTATACTCCGATGCTCTATAAATTTTCTGCATAGGTAAAGATATTTTGTACAAACACTTTATAGTATTTTGTTATAGAGAATTTATTCAGATCCCAAAAGAGGAGTGGGAAAATCTGTATGGAAGAGGAAAGTAGTATATCTTTTTTGGATATGATAATGATGAGTTTAGATGTAGAATCTTGGATCCTATCAGCAGGAGGTTCATTAGAATTAGATATGTGGTGTATCATGAGGAATAAACGATTTGTGATTTTGAGAAGCTATGAAATGTAGATAAATAGAAGTCTGAGGAAATTCCAGTCAATCTGGAACCAGTATCACCACCATACATACCATCCCGTGTAAGAGAGACACACAAAACTAATGATACATCACTACTGGGGTAATAAGTTTCAATCTGCTGATATGTCTCCATCACATGATATTCTAGAAAATATTCAACTGAAGTGAACTTTACGATATCCACCAAAGAATGAAAAATATGTCGTAGATACACACCACATGATTTGGTGATGGTCACTAATGGCGGAGAGCCATATAATTATGATGATGCGATCAGGATTCAGAAAAAGATGGAATGGATAATACCATACAATGGGAGAATATATTTTTTCAGAAGACCCATAAATTTGATTTGGTAGATTTATCATCTGGAAAGAAGGTATTCAAGAACAAATGGGTGTAAAAAATCATAGGTTAAGATGAAATATCATAGCCGTGCTACAGTTCCAGGATGGTCGTGAAGGGATTTGGTTAGAAGAATGGTGTTGAATTTAGTGCTATTTTTCTCTTATTGTTAAAATGAATTCTATAAGAGTTCTTCATTGATTCACAAAAATTTGGATCTTGGATATTCAAGAACAAGGTGAAAATTCAATGTCCAAAAATGGTGATCTTGATGAGGAGATATACACGAAGAAGCCAGATGGATTTCATGTGAATGTTAATGAAAACCTGGTATACAAGATTAAGAATACATTATATGGTATTAATTATGAATGTATGTAATGGAACTAGAAATTTGACTCATTCATGGAGAAAAATCAGTACACGAGGACAAATGTTTATCACTTAATTTGTATCATATAGTTTTTTGATGGTGATTTTATGATCGTGTTTATTAATTTTGATGTGTTGATGATTGTTGGAAGATATATCCGCAAGAATGACAGATTGAATAAATATTTGAAGAAGTCTTTTGAAATGAAGTATATAGGTGATGATACTCAAATTTTTGGTTTGGTGATTACTAGTGATAGATGGAATCAAAATATATGGCTATCTCAGGAGTGATACATTGAGAATGTTCTTTAAATGATCAACATGAACAAGAATAAAACAGATTGAAATCTACCAGTGACTCATTTCAATTTCACAATAATTCAGTGTACATTAACTAAGAATGAGAATGAAGAAATATAAAATGATCCTTATCAGTTAGCAGTGGGAAGTCTTATGTATGCCACGTTGTGCACCAGACTAGATATTGATCACACTGTTTGTTTTGGGACAATATTCTTATAAAATATTGGAAAGTATAACTGAAAAATTGTAAAATGATTATTAAGGTATCTCTAAGGTATATCTAGTAATTATTTATGTTTTGGAAATGAAAATATAGATTTAGAGGGATACACAAATGCAGATATGGATGGAGATATAGAAATGAGGAAATCCATATCCAGGTACTTGATATCATTAGACAGGAGAAAATTATCATGGAAATCACAACTTCATAAGTGTTTTTCCTTATCCCCCATAGAATAAAAATATATCACTATCACTGAAGACTGCAAGGAGATTATATGGATTAAGATGGTTTTACAAGAGCTAGAATAGATTCAGGAGAATTATATTCCCTATTGTGATAGTTAGACTCCTTTTCATCTCAATAAGAAACTGAAATTTCATTCTAGGTCCAAAAAAATAAAAGATAGATATCATTGGATCTGAAATGTGTTGGAATAAATATTTTTGAATGTTTAAAAATTCCACACCAATGATAATGGGATAGACAAGATGAAGAAGGTTCTACAGAAAGGGAAGTTGGATGTCTATAAGGAGAAAATAGGTCTAGCTTCTACCCATAATTGGTCATGATGGGAAGATTTGTGGGGGACACTCCCAATCAAGGGAGAAATTAGTAGAGAAATATTTGTTTATTAGTAACAACATATTTCTTGGACGACAAAATCAAAATTGGGTCTATCTTGGCACACAAATAACATGGAACACAACTGGCGATGAGGTGTATTTCCCGGGTTCTTGAAACAACCCGCACTATCCATGGACACCAATGAGCTTTTAAGCATCAATATAACACGATTTAGATCCCATTATATTGTAACATTGTATATATGATCCTATGATGTTATTATCCAAAGAGAGAAATAGAAACAAGGCCCCCTTCTCTCATAGACATATCAATCCCTTTTCGAACAACCTAAATTCATCATGTTCATCTGGTTTTCCTTCCGTATTGTGCATTTTGTATCTCCACAACACTCTCCAACTGAGACAAAATGAAAGGGGGTATGAAGGGTCTGAGTATTTTATTCATGTCATGGTAGTACAAGACTAGTGGTAGACCGAAATTTCAATTGTAGGTAACAGCAGCGAGCACCCAGGAAGGGAGAAGGTATGTCTGAGTAAGAGGAGGTGTGAAGTGCAGTTGGCAGAAGGTATGGATGAGAAGTGGGAGGCACTAAGTGTAGTTGGGGGAATACTAGAATAAATTTATAAATAATGAATTTTACTTGGAAATGGAAATAAATGTTTTGGATCATGGACCCATGAAAAAGATCTGAATTTTGGAAAAGAATCAAATAAACTAAATGGTGTTATGAAATAAAAAAATAATGGATCGATATAATTAACATATAAATAAAAATATTGAAAATTTTTAATGATAAGTTTTTTAAGTACATCACTATTGTCTCATTACAAGATATTTCTTCAAAAAATTCATCATTCGTCTAATTAAAATTGAAAAAACTAATATGAAATAAAATTAATAACACACTCAAACACAAGTTAATGTTCTTGCTCATGCATTTTCTATAAATTTTACATAATGATGAATTAATTAATAAATAAATGTTACTCTTTTTAGGACACTAATTATGATATAATAATAATGAAATTTTACATTTCGATTCGAAAATAGAACTGGAATTTAAAAAATATGAACAAATGAAGATTTTTATTTTTTAAAAATATCTTTGAAAGTGAAATTTTTCCTTAGAAAAAATAAATTCATAGATATTTTAAAATTTTAATGATCAAATAAAATTTCACCAATTATAACAAGATAAACTCCATTGAAATGCAATAATATTACATTAAGTGATTATATATATATTTATATAATGTAAAAAATTCAATATATTCATAATAGAGAATGTATGTTAAGAGGTTTAAAAATCTAATATCTAGATTCCAATATAAATTTGACATATATTACCAAATAGAAATATATTAGGTGGTTTGTTTTTATTAAATACAAATGAGTTTTTACATGATTTATTATTATTTAATTAAATAATTTTTTAAACACGTGCTAATATGGGTTTGTCTTTGTAGAATCTATTTAGAATATTGTATTATTATTTTTTAAAACATTTATAATTGTTTTTAAAATATTAAACATAATATATTGGGGAAAAATTGTGGTATAGACCCCCATGAAATAGCCAAGGATACGCAAATATGAAATTTAGTTCATGTAAGTGTTTGAAAATGATAATATTATCATTATTTTAATGAGCGCAATGGTAAATAGAGAAAAAAGTGATGATTCAAGGTGAGTTCAAGTAACATTGAGTAGAGATAGAAGTTCATTCAAAATAATATTAAATAAATAAGTAAATATAAACAAATGATTTAACATGCTTAGGCATATTTTTGACATAGAAGAAAAACAACAAAAACCATCCACATAGAAATAATTTATTAATATCAAAAAAAATTGAATACAAGATACAATCCTAGAATACGAACAAGAGATAAAAAATTTTCCAAAAGATATATCCTCAAAATAAAGGAACGAAGATGTGGATACTTAAAGGATGATAAATTTGTATCTATCTAATGATCATTCTCTCTCCACGCAACCTCACAAAAGTGGACCTTTCTAAATATGTACATGGGAATAGTAATGTTCTTCTTCTGTATCTCCACCAATTCTTATAGACCATGGATATGGTTTCCCATCTTCCTCAAAAAAGATAATAATCATGCTATACTAAAAATAGCACACCAGTAGTGCCCAACGAGGATGCCAGACACAAATTTCTGATATCTAGTGAAGCAAGGGTATGTGGGATAATTAACAGTTTCACCAGCACAATGAGGGAAAAACCAACAGGAGGGAGACTAAGTGAATGATGTGAAATAGTGGGGAACAGGTTTAACTACCTAGGTAATGTTTAAATAAGACAATTTCATTAGTTAATTATAAAGCATTAGGAAATTTTTTAGTTAAAAGGGAAAAAATCATTATTTCTAACCACTTTGGATTTTCAAGAATTATATTTTTTTATTTTTAATCATGGTTTCCAAATTATATAATTTTAATTTGAAAAAATAAATTTCATTTTTTATTTCAGGATTTCAAAATTATCATTGGATGAATTACTAATAATTTAAATTAAAAAGTATTTTGTTTAAAGAATAATGAAAAATACCGGCTTTTGATAAAAAATTGTCTTCTTTGTTAAAGTATTTAAAAATTGAAATTTTATATTATTTAGTGTTAAAATTAAATTTTTTTCTATTGTTTAAGAAATCCAGTTGCACTCTTAGTAATTAATTTCAAACTTTAATATTGTATAAGAAAATTTATACGTTAAAAGTGCATTTTTCTAAAAAACATTTTTTCACTGCATTTTTTATGTTTAATTTTAAATAAAATTATTCCATGTATATGTTTTCAATATTGAAATATTGATTAGGTGTTTTTAATTTAAGGGCCTAAATTTCTTAAATAGGACCCTCTTATTTTTGGTCAATATGATTCATAACCTTACTAATTGTTTTATTAATGTAAAGGGTAAATCCGTGTAATTAAAGGTAAAAGAATTATAAAGGATGTAAAATGACCCTAACATATAAGTTAATTCTATTAGATGATTCCATTTTATCCATAATCCTCCAAGATTTTGTTATATGACATTTTGTTTCTATTTTTATGTGATTATGACCATTATAATAACTTATTAAAAGAAAAGTAAAAAATGTCCTACTAATGTTTTTAATAAATAAAATATTCCTAACATAGTGATACCTTGTGGAAATTTCTGGTTAAAAATATTATTTTGAAGTATAAATTATTTATCTTTATCTTGGTAATTTGTTTATAATTTTATGCGAATAAATAATTATCTAAAATTCTTACACATTACTGATGTAGTAATTATACGATTATTAAAAATATAAAAAATTGACATTAAAAATATTTATAGTAATATTATATTCAAATAATTAATGGGGAACATGAATATTTTAGTTAAATATAGCATTTTAGGGATGTAATAAAATTTTTTCATTGAAATGAAATTATTTTCTTAATGCTATAAGGGTCAAAGAAAATAAATTGTTCTAAAATTTACATTAATGATATTTTATAGAAATAATATGTTATTAAAATATTTTAAATTCCTAAAAATCATATATTATTCCAAGTGATTAGGTTACGATTGAAAATATAAACAGCGGTCAATTTATTGTTATTTTAATTTATATTAACTATCTTGACCCTCAAATAGTAAAAAAACATTATTGTCATGGTTAGCGTCAAAATGATAACAGGGGGGGGGGTTATCCCCAAAATATAAAGGTAGAAATGTGATATAAACATGTCAAAATACTATTTTAAAAGATTAATTAGACTTATAGAAATATTATATTTTACTATTTTTAATATGGAATTGTTTGGAAGGAAAAATAAATTTATATTAAATTTAGATTTTAATAAATTCAATGTGTACCTTTTCCCTCTCTTATAAAACGACACTACTTCTTCCCACTTCTTCACTATTAAGAACCAATTTAATTCACCAAATATCTTCCCAAATACCTTCCTAACATCTCTTCTCATGTTTTAGAGGACATAGTTTTGACATAATACTAATCATAGTGATTTTAAGGTTTTATTAAAAATAAATTTTCAAAAAAATATGAAGATGAATAACATACCTAATGAGTCATACTCAAGGTTAGAGAATTTATTGTTAATGAAAATATTTCCAATTTACCTTAATTTTTTTTCATACATATCCATATTTTTAAAATTAATTTATTTAGGAATTTATGTAATATTAAGTGAATAATAAAGGCCACTTTCTGTTTCTTTTTTTACTTTCTTTAAAATGTTTTCACAAGTATTCTTTTTAAAGAATATTTCTACATTCATTACCAAAAGGAAAAAAATTTCTTACTTTAACATATATAGTTACAAAGACCATTCCATCCACCATAACCATTATTTGACTATTGGCTTCCTTTACAATCATTCATGTATTCTCAAAATAAAAATATCACTCATTTTCTATGTTTTGGATATTTTGAAAAATGGTTTTAAATTTAAATAGATATACCAATATCAGTAAATTAATTCTTATGGGGGAAAATAATATTTTTTATGAAGAAATGTATTATTAATTCAATTATGGTCCTTGGAAATTGTTTATGATTATGGTTGTATCCCTTAAAAACTCAGTGAAAGTAATCCCATTATAACTCTATAATGATTTGGGTTAGTTGGTGAATTATTGGGTAAAATGTTTTTATTTTGTTCCAAATGTTTATTTTGAAAAAATAATATTTTTGTATGTATTCATAGACTAATTGTTTCTTACTTTCATTTTATGTATCTTATACAGATTTTTGTTCTCATCCTGAGATTTAAATTGTCTTCATCATAGTTTAATAATGGTTAAATGAAATGAAGATGTCATGTTTAATGTCATGGTGACTTTTCATGAAAACAAAACCAATTTCATTTTAAAGGTTTTATATTATAATAAGATAGATAATGATTAAAAGTGTTTACATTGTAGTATATGGGTTTTTATTTAATATTTATAACTCAACTCTCAAAAAATATAAAACTAAACTATCATTAGATATATAATAATGTTAATTCTTGTTTAATGTCACTCAAATATGTAATGTTTATGTCTAATTCCATATAGTTATTTTCTAAAAAATGGGATAGATAACATTAGGGGCTACGATATTGTTAATATAATAACCTTGAAATGATTATACTATATGGTTATGTTTAAATGATATATTATTCGAATATTAACATGATTCTTGAACTAAACTATTTCTATTTAGAATCTTTTCCATAGAGAAATTGGAGAATCTTATGTAGGAAGGCACTGAGGGGATGATATCCTTCTGAATTAACAAACCAGATTGGTTAGAATATGAATTGACCAGTTTATTACAATGATAGATCAGTTTAAAATTGATATAAATGGAGATGGTATGCATGATATAGATAATCATAATCTATCATATATTAACATGAAGATAGTTGATCATTTTGTGAGACAACAACCTATATTATTCGATGGACAATATAACTATGTTGAAATTATAGGATGGATTATAGCCCTAGAAAATATATTTGATGTTATCAGATGTTTAGATATATAAAGAGTATTACTAACTATTTAATGTATTGAAAATAAACCTGACCAGTGATGTCCAATGGCAATGAATATCAGGGAAAGAGAATAGATTAATACCTTGGAGTGAGACAAATTTAATAATATATTCATTGTGAAATATTTTTCTAATTCTTTCAGACCTAGAGTGGAAAATAATTCAAGGATTGATGAAATGGGTGGAAGTAATAGTAGAAATGTATTTAGTGAAATTATCTCAAATTTTATGTCACACAATAATTTTTTTCAATGATTAGATAGTAAGATTAATCAGTTTTACTAATGATTGAAGCCAAATTATACAAGGGAAAAACATTCTAAGAATTTAAAAACTTATGAGAAAATTGTTATATGTGTATAGAAGGAGAAAATGTACTTATTTTATGATCATGTGTATTATTGAAACTAGTAGAAAAAGTTTCCTGGTGGTATGATGCATGGAAGAATGGATCATGGAAATTTAAGAGTAATAAAATTAAGTTATCAGTTTGTGAGAGTTAATGGAAAAATTTATTTGGGGGAATCCTTTTAAAGTATGGTAAGTTATTATGATGTGGTATGTTTTTTTGATGATTCATAATTGGGATATAAATTATTATGTAAGGGGAATGAAAATTTTTGATAAATATTCAAAAAAAATTATAATATAATGAAATGGGTCATTATGCACATGTACATCTGAATAAAAATTAGAATGATGGGAAGCAACTCAACTATAAGTAGAAAGGTGGGATGAAATCCTTTTAAAATAATTTAGTATATGTTTTTTCTCCAAGACATGTGGTATTATGTAAATTTATTATTTATTATGATTATTCTAATGTATTATATGATTTGGGGTCTACACATTATTCCATTTTTGAGAAATTCTCCTGTAAATTGTAAATTACCCCTCAAGAAATTTAATCCAAATCTTATGGTAAAAACATATTGTGGATGTATTAAGTTGAAATGAAATTATAATAATCTTTTTTTTATATTTTCGGTGAATTTTTTACCTAAAACCTTATTATCATTAAACAAATATTGTTTTATGGGATTGTAGTTATGAATTGGCTCTCTAATTACCATACTAAGAGTGATTTTAGAGATAAATAATTTTTACCATAAAAAGAGATTCATTTTTGTAAGAAATAATGAAACAATAATTTTAATAACATATCTAGAAGATTAGAAACGTCAAAATTATGACGATGAATGTTATCTAGAATATATTGTTGGAAATAAGGGGAACTGTTTTGATTAATGATGTTCTAATAGTAAAAGAATAACTGTATGTTCTTTCTGATGAGTTTCCTAGTGTTATTCATGATCAATAATTTGAATTTAATATTGAATTATTTTCTCATTCTTAGACAATTTTAAAACCCCCTTATATAATGGATCAAGAAAAACATTTTTAAATGAAAAAAATAGTTACATGATTTTAATGATAAAGATTCATTCATCCCAGAACATCACAATGTTGTTGTCTCACCTAATTTTATAAATATAAATATTTAATTACTAGTATTTTCAATGATTATAGAGACTTTGATAAAATTACTATTAACAATACGTTTTCATTGCTTAATATTGATGATTTGTTTTATCATCCCTCGGGTGCTCAGTATTTTGCAATGGTTTACCTGAGTTCTGGATATTATCAGCTAATCCTTAATTCGGATGAAATTATAAAAAAATAATTTCATAATAGATACATGAATTATGTGTTTATGAATATTCCATTTTTGTTAAAAAATTATCCAACTATATTTATAGATCTTAGGATTGGATATTTTCATGAAAAGTTGTATAGGCTTGTGGCTATTTTTATTGATATTAAGTTGATTTCTTAATAAAGTTACATGAATAGTGAAAATATATAATAATTTTTTTGTAAACCCTGATATAAAATATGTTATATGGAAAATTTAGAAAATTTAATTTTTGGTAGTAGATATTTCATTTCTTGGACACAACATAAATAAGTATAGCATAATAAAATGAAAGTGGTAGATGATAGGATAAGAGATAAAAAAATTAACTGATATTTATCATTTTAATATATTAGTATGAAATTCCCGGTGGTTTGTTTTATACTTTTAATGGTTATAAATCTCAATAACTAAGTTATCATTAAATAGAGTATCATTAATTTGGATAAAATAATGTTATGACTATTTCTAGTAATTGAATAGAATATTTTTTAATGTTCCACTTTTATCTATTCCATCCAAAATGGATACATTAACATATATAGTGAAGATTTATTAAAATAACATGGTTGTAACCTGATGCATAATTATAAGGTGATTTCATTTTCTTCACATCAGTTGAAACAACATAAGAAAAAATTATCCCAAACATGAACTCAAACTGAATGATGTTATGTTTTATTTAGAAATTTGGAGATATCTTTTTTATTGATCCATGTTTAAAATGTATAATACTCATAATATTTTTATGAATATATTCACTTATAATGATTTGGTCATGAGAGATAGGATATGGATGGAATTGATAAAGAATTAGGACTGCAAAATTCATTATCATCCTAGAAAAGAAAATAAAGTTTCTTATTCTTTGAGAAGGGAAGATAACTAATAATTAAATAGAGTATGACCCTTTGCACAATGATTTGATGAATTTTGGCATAGAAGTTGTGGATAAAATAACTTCATCTATTTCGTTTTAGGATTTATTATAATAGTATCCACAATAAAAATTCATCAATCTTAGCTGGATAATCGAGAGTTACGGGAAAAGGAAGAATTGGTTATGGGTAACTTTTTCTGAATTTAATGCAAATAAAGGTTGTGTTTTGACATTTGGAAATGTATAATATGTGTTTTTTGGAGACCATTTTAAGTGATAATTATTGAGTGATGAACATAGACCCCTATTTTCTATTCATCATAACAAAAATTAGTAGTATAGAGACCTTTTGAAGTATAACTATTGAGATGGAATTAAAAGAGATATTACTGACATTACAATGAAATTTTTTACTTGAAAACATGGTTACGAAGAATTAAAATTAAAAAAGGTTGTTCTTTATCCTTTTCCAGTTTCAGAGTTGAAATAGTTAAATGTATCCATGGACATTTTGGTGGGATTACCAATGACTTCTCTAGTTAATATTTTGATTTGAGTTATTATTAATTTATTAACTAAATCCTAATATTTCCTTCCCATTAGAGACAATATATAATTACCTAAATTTTCTTGACTATATCATAAAGAGATAGTCATATAACATTGATTTCCTCCCTCTATTGTATGTAACCATGATCTTAGGTCCCCATTGAATTTTTGGAAAGGATTTAAGATATCGTTGAGTACTAGAATAAATTTCAATACAACTATCCATTCTAATTATGATAAACAACGTGAAATAATGAATAAGACCAAGGAAGACATGGTTTTTTCTATTCCAATGGTTTAATAGATAATTATGATTATCATCCTTCTTTATTATAGTTTTATTATAATAAAATATTTCATTCTAGTATATAGATGAATCATATTTAATAAATATATGGAATGCAATTACGGAATCCTACCTTTTGAGATTAAGTAGTTGAAAGGAAGTTTCTTGGAGAATAATTGGTAGAAGAAATGGTTGAGAATGTAAATAAAAGTCAGAAACAATTATTATGGATTCTAGTAGGTAGAAAATAAATGCAAATAAATGGATGAAATACATTTCTTTTGAGGTAGGTGATCATGTTTTTCTTAAATTTTTTCATGAAAATGTATTATTTATTTTATTAAAAAGGGGAATCTTACTCCATGTATTATTAAAAAATATTAAATCCTTGATAAATTTGGATTAGTTTCTTACTGATTATCCTTTCATTGGAGTTTAAGTTAGGTATATAATGTTTTTCATTTTTCGATGTTAAAAAATTATGTGAAAATTTCATCTCATGTTTTGAACCCATAAGTACTTCAATTGGAAGATAAAATTTCTTATGAGCAAAAAACTATTCAAATTATTAATTGTAGGGATCAAGTAGTTTATAATAACGTCATTCTCCAAGTTAAGTTTTTGCATAGAAACTATAGGGTTGAAGAGGAAACACGAGAATCAAAAAATGTTACGAGGGAAAGATATCACCACATGTTTAATAACTAAATAAAATGGTATGTATGTAATTTTTAAAATGGGAGAATTATGTATCATCCCATTTATTGTTGACACAAATCATTTTTAATTGTAAATAAAAAATATTGGGAAATTTTTTAGTTTAAAGGAAAAATGATTTATTTCTATGAAAATTATATTTTTAGTAATTATATAGCTTTATATATAATATTGGTTTAAAAATAGTAAAATATAAAATTGAAAAAATAAATTTTATTTTTTATTCAGTATTTAAAGATTATCTTAGGAAAGTTTTTTGAGAAATTTCTAAATAATTTGTTTTGCAATAAATAGTTAAAAATACTATTTTTATTGATAATTGTATATTCTTTTAAAGTATTTACAAAGTGAAATTATATTTTTAATTATTTTTAAAATTAATTTTATTAGTTTTGATTAAATAATAATAAATTAATTATAGTATTTTGAAATTATTTTAAACTAAAATTTAGTATGAAAACATTTTTATACATAAAAAGGCATTAAACTAAAATACATTTTTTCATCACATTTTAGTAGATTAATTTCAAACTAAATTATTAAAATTAAAATTTTTGAATATTTAAAAATTGATTACATATTTGGAATTATGGGGTATAAATTTGGTAAATTTTTTGCCTTTTATTTTCTCTCAAAATGAATTGTAACCTTTGAAATTTTGTTACTATGGTAAAAGGTAAATCAGGTAATTAATGGTAAAAATAAAATGGTATAGACTATAAAATGACAATAAAACTAGCCTAAATTTTATTAAATGATTCCATTTCATCCATAATAAATCAATATTTTATAATAAAGCATTTTTTTATATTTGGATGTGATTATATCAATTATAATATATTATTTATAGAAAAGTGAAAAATATTAAACTCTTATTTTAAATAACTATAATATTTTCAATATAGATATTACCATATGATATGTTTTATTATAAATTTGTTAAGTATAAATGATTTATATTCACCAGGATAATTTATTTCTAATTTTTAGTGCTGAAATAATGACATTAAATTATTACACAATGCTGATATAGAAATTATTTAATAATTGGAAATAAAAAATAAATGATATAAAAAATATCATATTTTTTAAAATTTAAATAATTAATGTGGCCCAAAAATTTTATAGATAAACATAACATGAAAGAGATTTGTGAATTTTTTTTTTATTTCAATTTTTTATTAATGTTATAAAACTCAAAGTAAATGAATATGTTCTAAAATGTACATTATTGATATTTTATGTAAATAATATTCTATTAAAAGATATAAAATTCAAAAAAATATTGTCTTCAAGAATGTGAATACTATATTGGGTAAAATATCGACCATAGTAAATTTAATGGTTGAATGTCTATTTATAGTAACTATCTTGACCCTCAATGAGTAAAAAACATTGTTATCATGATAAATATGAAAAGGATTAACATGGGATTAAAACCAAAAGATAAGGGTAAAAATGTGATCTAAACATATATAATTATCATTAGATGAGATTATTTTGATCCATCCTAAAATTATCTTTATATATTATCAACGTGGATTCATTTTTGAGATCAAAAATAATTTATACAAAATTATTTTTATAATAAATTCCAATAGTCCCCCTACACCCTCTTATCAAAGAGAACCACTTCATCAGATTTATTTACACTTCATTGCCTATTTGGTTCAGCAAAAATCTACTGAAACCCCTACCTAACATATATACCCATGTTTTAGAGGACTTATTGGAGTAACAATAACAATATTATTGATCTTATGGTTTTAGGAAAAGGAAACTCTACAAAGAAGATGATTTTAAAGAATGTATAAGATGACTTAGAATCAAGGCAAGGGAGTTTCTTTTTAAAAAACCTCTTTTACGGTTTCACTTAAAACAACCATTTTATTCTATATATATAGTTTCTATATTATTTTATGAATGTATTAATATATAGATAAGTGAATTAAATTGATCACATTATTTTCCATTTGACTTTCATTTAGAGGTTTTCAAAAGGAAGCATTTTATAGAATGTTTTAACTTTCTAAACAAAAATGGAAAATGAATTTTTTATTTTAACATATATAGAGACAATGAGATTTTCCACCATGATTACAATTATTTTATTTTTGTATTCCTTTATAATATTTCATATTTATATAAAAAGGAAATCCCTCCTTCACAATGTTCTGATTATTTTCAAAAAGGGTTTTAAAATTGAATGGATATATCAATATCCGGAAATTAATTCTTATGCGTGAAAATAACAATTTTTATGATGCATGTTTTTATGAATTCTGTTTTGTGTATTGGGAATTGTTTATGAGTATTGTTCATTTTTTAACAAATGATAGATGATCCCATTACAACAATCCAATTCATGGGTAAAGGAAAAGAGTTAACCAATTACATTTCCAATAGATATTATGGTAATATATTCCGATGGATACTCCAATTGTAACAATGATGGTTATTTTAAGTATAACTATGATGGATATTCTATGTGTAACCATGAAGATCATCCCATTTTTAAGAGATAAATGAAAATGAAACCCTAAATCACCTATACTATATATCCAATCATTATATAGGGTTTTATATTAATTTTTTTATTTATCAAGGTAAGATAATGACAATATGTTTAAATAAATAAATATGATATTTTTATGGGTGAAAAGTATATATTTATGAAAAAAAATTATTATTCTTTTTGGGTGATTCCAAAGAAACCTTATAAGTTTTATTTTGGATTTATCAAGTCTTATGAATTTTTTTGTTAAATTATTTGGGTAGATTAGGTGATTTATCAGGGAAGGAAATGTTTTTTGAGAATAATGTTTGTTTTGGATGAAGAATTTTTTATATGTATTCTTGGAATAAATTTTTTTCCTGTATTTTTTATATTATTTATTGATATTTTTCGATCTCATCCCATATTCTAAAATGTTATTTCAAATGGTTTTTGGATGGGAAAGGGATAATAATAAGTAAAAATGAAATTCATAATTATTTTCAATGAAAATAAACTGCATTTCATTTTAAATGTTTTATATTATGGGAAATCTGATTACTAATCAAATGTTTCCACTATATAATATATGAGTTTGTTATGTTTTATTTATGACCAATGTCTTCAAAACCCAAAACCAAAAACATACTTGGGAGTGTAAAAAATTTATTTCTAATATTGATTCTCTAGAATATGCAATGTTTAATACATAATCCTTATAGTAGAGGTGATGATCTCCCCGAGCATAGAGCAATATGCTATAAGAATATATAATAACCTATCATAATCACTAGAGAACAATAAGAACAACTAAAAATATTTAGTGAAAGTATCTGAATAGGTGGATTCATCTGACAAGATGGGTAATTATGATAAATAATTTCCAAGAGGAATCCTAGGAGTGGATAAGTGAAAAAGATATGTATGCAGAGAGTTGGTTGGAAAATCATGTAGGATGTTGATTAAACCAGACCAAGATAAATTCATACATGAATGTCAGGCCATGTAAATAAAATACTAGCCCAACAAATACCAATCCTGGTTATATATTATTTTGAATAATGAAAGAATTATAAAAAAAATTCAGGTGTGTAAAACAAATGGAAAGATTATCAAAGATGAGAATTTCAATATGAAAATCCCAATTCAAAACCATCCACCTTATTTCTTATTAAATCACATTTTTTCTTTTACATATGGATATTTACCTTGAACCAAATTCATCTTATCTAATTAGTGATTGAATTTAAATAACACGATGACATTAGTCAAAATTTTAGCTATGTTATTATTAGTATATATCTTCTTAGGACATAGGGTTATAGATTTAATACAATATGTAATAAATTGTAAGTTATAACATTGGAACTGGATATATGAAGTTTTAACCTGAGGGAACGAATATTTTAGTAAGTATAGTGAACATGGTACCTACTAAAATTTCATATTTAAACTTGAAAACATAAATTACAACATGTTTTTTATTGAAGAACATCATCGTCCCCTTTAAAATACCCATGTGTATTAATCCTATAGAGCATTTTAGAATCCTTGGAAAGAGTGACCTTAGAACGGAGTGAGCTCAGGTGATCAGTAAGGGTATGTATACAAAAAAATCTAAATAAAGAATGAACAATATGGCAGGAGATAAATTATAATCAAATAAGGACATATTAATAATCACAAAAGATAAAACATATCAATGGATATAAAAACAATTAAAATCATTATATGGAAATCAATAAATTATTCCATAATGGTAGAGTGAATTATACGAAACATATGAAACATATTTTTCAGCCTCATTCCATGAAAAATTAAACATATTTTCAAGGTCTCAGGCCAAGACATCCTACTAAAATGGTTTATACCTTGGACAAAAATAAGAAATAGTTTTATTATTGACACCTTCCGATCCATCTGGGGTCTATGTAATTCCAATCCACACCCATCACATAAAAATTTGAGATCATTCCTCATATTAATAAATAACACAACACAATCAAGTACATTAAAAATCAACAACTTTTTGTATTAGAAGAACTAATATATATGAATATCAATAATTTCCCAATAAAACTGATCATAAAAAATACATAAAAAACTCATAAATTTTATAGTAATATAACAACCTCATAATGAATATTATTCAATAAATAATGTTTACATTGATGAAAATACTTGAAATATATCAATTGAAAATTCTTAATTAAATTCCATTTTTTGAAATCACTTTTTTAATAACATAAAAAATATGATCGAAAGAATATTTTTTCAAAAAAACTGAATAATGTAAAAGAATAAGAAAATAAAATATTATTATTTATTTCATGAAATTGTTTTCATTCGATATATGTTAGAAATCATTCCCTTCACACTATTGTAAAAATGTTGAAAGGTACCACATCCGGAAAATGAAAAGAATATTTCATTCAATCCATTTTGTACAAAAGTCAAAATGAGTAAATGGTTATTAATAAATAATTGTATATTAATGGTGATTTTTTTTAAAATTTTAATGGAAAATATGGAAATAAAATTAAAACAATTCCCCTACTGGGGGCTTAAACATAATAAATCTGGAATAATGATGAAATTGTGAAATAAAATCTTACATTTTGTCGGACATCATAATTAAATGTTCAAAAATATTTTATAATAAATATATATTTACTATAAATCTATTCCAGAACCAAAATCACGTATATCATACCATATATTTCTTACTTATAATCTTTTAACACCATTTTCTTAACAATTCCTGGTAAAATACACTATTTCATGTAATAATAGCTTCATTTTCTAGTGTATTTTCATATAGTAATTAAAGTAGTCATAAATTTATCAAAGATTAATAATATTAAATTTTTTAATAATTATATAAATATCATATATATTACTTATATGCATATTTTGTGTAGTTCATAATAGTCAAATAAAAAAAGTAATACTCCGTTCTCGGAGATGGTAGACTATTTTTTCATAAGAACAACCTTTCCATTTTTCAACACATGGAATGAAAAAAAGGTAGATAATTATTTAACTATATTTAATAATTATTTTACCATTTAAATCATATATATTACTAAAATAAAACCTCGTTACCATTAAAAAATGATATAAATGAAAAACGAAATAATCACTTTGAGGAAGAGATAGTCCACACATACACATGGATGGGGTTATCATTTCTAAATTATTTAGAGGAAATAATTTTTATTTTATATTATATTTAGAGTAGTATAATTATGTTAAAAATATCATATATGTACATGATTCCCATAAAATTACAAACTAAAAAATATTTTAATGAAAAATAAATTGCATCGCTACGTGGAGATAGTAAGTCATATATACGCAAGAGAGATACCTTCACTTCTTATTTGATGGGAAATATGGTGGATAATGGTACTTTCATAATCATAGTAATATTTAAATATATTTATGATAATAATGATTGTATATTATGATAAATAATGTAGATTTAGATGAGTTGAATTGGTAGAAAAATGAGAAAGTGACTGGTTAAGGCGATTACCTCAAATTTTAAGTAACTCTATAAAATATCATCTTAAGGGTCCTAGAGTTGGTATTTTGGGATTAAAAAATCTATATGATATGTATAATGAATTTTATAAGGTATTTTAGTAAATTTTGGTTAATATAGTAGGCTCAACGTGGTGTAAAAAGTAGTAGAGGAGGTTCCATTTTATAAATGATGTGAGGGGAAATTTTTGAATTTCATAAAAGATTAATTTATAATAAATTAAATCTTAAGAAAATCAAATAAAAATTGTCATGGATTTGATCCTAATGTAGTATATGGTAGAAATAAAATCAAACAATAATATTTGGATAGGTTTATATAGTGTTTTAAACCTTATCTTATTTAATAACTCCTTAGTTAACAAATTTTATCTTCAATTATAATAACATTTTTTCACTATTAAAAGTCAATAATGATACATATAAGTTGAGAAATGGGTCCTAAATTGCCAAGAGATAACATTTTAGACCATATATTACCCATATTGTCCTTATTAATTATTTATTTTTGGAATTTGTTTATAAAATATTATTTGTTAAATTATTATTAATGTCAATTTTGACACTATTAATTTATTTTTACTTAAAATACATTAATAAATGTTTTATTAAGATTAAATTTAATTTAAACAACACTAATATGTCATATCAATCTATTTTATTCAAAGAACACTATAAATACCTCAAATTATTTAATTGAAATATTTTTAATATCAATTATTATATATATATATTCAATAAATACTATGAATTAATTTTACGGTAATTATATAATCACCAAATATTATTAATAAATTATAATCATGGATATAATTTGATTATTCAAAATTTTTTAATTTTTATTAGTTCATAACATTATGTTTTCTCTATGTAGACACATAATATATATTTTAAAATAAGAGAGTAAAATTTTCTAACATACATTGAATTAAATATTACATTAGCTATATTCATGGACTAGTTTCAATTTAAAAAATTAATATTATGACCTTATCACTTAATTTTAACTTATTTTTACCTGATATAAGCATTACTGAGACGATAAATTTTAAAGTTGTTACTATTTATATTGACCAAAAATTAAATAGATATATTAACAAAATTTGATCGTACTAATTAAAAATATTTAATAAATTTATTCTAATTATAAAACTATAATTTGTATAAATAAATTTTAAAATAATGGTGGAATATTGTTTGAAACTTATTTTTATAAAAATACAGTTTAAAAGAATGCATTTTTATGTACACAAATGTTTTTGTAGCAAATTAATACATAAAATTGATTCCAACAAAGATAATTTGATATAAATAATATAAGATAACTAATTTTACTTTTAAAAATTTTAAAATAAAATGATAATTATTAGAATCTTGAAAAAAGAAAAAATTTTCGATAATAATCAGTACTTTTCTCTATTCATGGGAAAATCAATCATTTTAGATTAATCCCAAAAATACACTATAATATAATTCTAAAATGATGAATTACAAATTGATATTATTTTTATAAAATAAAAATTATATATCTTTTAAAATCTAATTGTTATACATAATAAAGAAAATTAAATTAAGATCATTTTGGAAGAAAACATATTAATGAAGCATAAAATAACTATTCTAAAAACCGAGAACATATTAACTAAGAATTAGTCAATTATTTTTCATATATTTTTATATTTATATATATTTCATAATTCATTAAATACTATTAGTAATCTGTAATTTTATTTCTATTGTACAATTTCAATATCTAAATAATAATATTATTGAGTTTATTTATGGTTGGTGTTGCATGTCATGTACGCTATGAAGCATAGTGTTCTTTTAAAATTTCAGGTTGTTATATTCTATAACACTTAAATAAATATTGTAATCTAAATTTTAACATGTTATGGGTAATTGGTGGTTTGGTTTTTGATAATACCTTTGTAGAAATCCCACATAATAATAAGGGTTAACAAAACATCTTCTTAAATAGAGGGAAGAGAAATATGATTTTTAATAGAAAAATAGGTTTTCTGATAAGGAACATCAGTGGGAAGTGAAAATATGGTCATGAAAGGGAAAACATAATCCATAGGATTAATATATAGTGATATAGAACAAGTTTGTGTTATATTTAAACATAAAAGACTATAAATATGTGATGAGTTAAAATAAAAATTGATTTCATTATAAGAAAAGTAAATAGATAATGTTTTTATATAAAGAACATTTTTTCTAAAGCCATGAGATTTTTTACTGTCTAGATAAATCACACATGAATATAAAATTACTTTATATCATTCTATTTCATAATCTCAATCTCATCCTCTAGTTGTGCTTCAATTAATTTTCACTTCATCTCTCACAACAATAAATTGATATTCGAGATGATTTTTTTATTCATAAATAACTTTGAATGAATAGTACAATACATAAGTTATTTCTTTGACCACATTGTATTTTTAAAAAAATAAAAGAAAATGGATAGCATAGGCTATCCGATATGAAAATCATACATTAAGGTCAAACAAAAGTATCCAATGTTAAAATTAATCAACTCCATTTGTATTTAACCTTAAGAATATTTAAAAAAATTATCCACCATATTGAAAACCCAAATATTTGATCAAAAAATTATTCCCAGAAAATATGAAGTAGTTCATATTGTAACATTCCAAATATGAGAATTCATTAATCACATATACTAATAAACGAAATCTTTATTAACATTTTCCTTAATCTATATATGCCATAAATCTAAAAATGAAGTCATCTCCATTATACATTACTTTTTCATGATCTCACTAACCATTTTCAAGGTAACTAATTCTATCCCATTTTCTTGTACAATGTTAATTGAACATTTTAAGGGTTACTATTTCCTTAGTCAATTATTCTCTAAAAATATCACATTACCACTAAATCTATTTTCATAGTTATCAGTACCATTCAATATATTTTTCAAAATACTTAAAGAAAAACTAATATAGTAAAATACTTATATGTTTAATGGTTTTATTAATATGAATATAATTGATTAAAATACTTAAAAAACATAATTATTGAATCTAAATTCATAAAAAAGATTAATTATTCCACAATGGTAGTATTAATAGAATAAACTGGTCCTTGATCCCTTAATTTATGTTGTGTTATATTCCCTTGACACTTGGTGTATTAATTTGTATTTTGAACCATCTCTTTAATTTTAAAACACTAAAAATTAGAGTGTTATTTCGTACCATTCAATTCACATGCTTAATATCCTTTCCCTCTATACATGAAGCAAATAACCAATCATATCATACAAGTATGAGGGTATTTCTTTCCACAATTATCACATGTTGGAAAATCCTTTTTTACCTTCATTTTCATATCCATTTATTGATCTTCCATCCTTTTTTATGTTTATTTTGTTGAACACATAAGACAAGGTGGATTAGTTCTTTGTCTTGATTACACATTACTATATATCATCATTTTATGGTAATTATTGGGAGAC
This sequence comes from Viscum album, assembly GCA_963277665.1. Lineage (NCBI taxonomy): Eukaryota > Viridiplantae > Streptophyta > Magnoliopsida > Santalales > Viscaceae > Viscum > Viscum album. The sequence continues at coordinate 1,927,918,560 of OY728142.1, read as the reverse complement.
TATTTCATTTCAAATTATTTGATAAATCCCATCAAACAAAGAGTCAATATATCTATTTTTATTAAATTACTATTGAATAGTATGTTTATATATACTTGTAAAGTTATCTTCATACATAGAAACATTTTCCACTTCATTTATTCTGATACTCATGAAATATCTATCCATATGTTCTCATTGTTCACACTTAAAAAATATTTTTTCATTAAATGATCATTAAATTAATTTCATTTTATACTATATATTTACTCTTTATATTTAGTGTTTTTTATAAAGGACTATTATTGATCATCATCCCAGTTTAGATGATAGAACTCCATGAAAAACTTCTCTCATTCAGTACATCCCATGGAAAAAAATATCTAATATATGTAACTTATCCATTGCTCTAGTATAAATGGATATGTAGTCACATTAAACAATGGAGGTTTCTGAGGGAAGTAGAGGTTAAAAATTTTTAGACCACGTTGTGGATTAGTATGCTTCTATATAAAGGAATTCTTATTGCTCATAAATATATTCTACTTCTCATAATGGTAAAAAAATTTAGTTCCATCTATATCTCCCAATACATATTTACTATCTTTACCAAAATTGAAATCCACACATGGATTATTCGCATTGATATAGTTTTCATTCCTTTACTATGAACTATTTTTAAATAACAGAGTACACTAGATTAGATAATAACATTTTGAATCATATTTTAAAATATTTATACTAGGGAAAACCTTAACATAACATGAAAATTTTATGTATAACTAATCTGAAAATCATAATCCTGTTTTCATTGGGAATATTCCCAAGGTTCATCATAGGGTTCATATCCCTAATATATGTTTTTCTAAATCCAGATCCCAATGTTTCTACTAAACATACTCAAAAACCAATTATAAATACACAAATCCTAGTAACATAGTGTCAGTGGTCACTTTATTACATTATAGATATATATAAGAAATCACTTCCCAAAGAAATGAATAGTTTGGTATTATAGGTTAACTAGATACATACTCAAACTTCTCAATTTCATTTGAAAACATTAAATAAATCATAGTATTTTATTCAAGAACATTATTTTCCCCTTTAGAATATATAACTATATTAATCATAACATACTTCATGGTATCTAATGGAAATGAAACATAATAAATTTGTGAGATCAGATTCTCAGTGTGGGTATGAAAACAGTTAATGCTAAATAAGGAATGAAATATATGGAAGGAAGTAAATGATTATAAAATAATTCAAGATAAACAATTTCATGATCTAAAAGTTTTCCATTGATACAAATGATATTCAAATAATCACATGGAAATAAAAAAATTACTTCATAAATATGGAATACATAATTATAAACATCTAAAAATTACTATTGAGTTCTCGTTCCAATCCATCTTAAAAATATTTTAAGGCCTCATGCGAGGACATCTTAAATAAATGGGTAAGGCTTTGGAAGAAAACACAAACAAGTTTTTCTCATGAGACCTATAGATTGATAGATGGTCTCTATAATTCCAGTCCCAACACCTCACATAATATGTCAAATGAATTCATCATATAAATTAAAAACATAAAATATTCAAATTCCATAAAAATCAATATATGTTAATATTGGACGAACATGCATACATAATGTAAATATATACTATAATAAAATAGAACATAAACAATTTATAAAAAACATGATCGATGGTATAAAAAACTAATAACAATATTAAAACATAATATTCAATAAGGTATGTTGATAAATATGAAAATAATTTAAAAACCCATTTGAAAATTTCTAAACAAAATACTCTTTTAATTTAGAAATTTCTTATTTAAAAACTCATAAAATATTAAAGTAAAAAAATATATTTGAAAACAAGAATTTAAAATTTTAAATGAATATTCAATGAAAACATTAGACCTGATAGATGAAAATCATGTCCATTCCATATTAATCGAAAAACACTCATTTCACACTAATATAAAAAGGTTATAATATTCATTGTTCAAAAAAATTGCTTTCAAACCATTTTTCTAAATGTTAAAAAATTGTAAAAATTTCATTAAAAAATCATTTTGTAGTAATAAAATATTTCTTAATAAATTTTATGGAAAATATGGATATAGAATTAAAATAGACCCTCAAAAAGGACATAAACCTAAACAACCCCAAATAATGATGAAATTGTGAAATAAACCCTCACCATAGGTATTACTTCCTTCGTACATGTTATAACCACCTGTATAATGTATATAGAATTATTATGAATCTATTATTGAACCATAACATATATATATATATATATATCATAAAATATACGACATTCTTATAATTTTTTAGCACCAATCTATTAACAGTTGTTTGTTTAATTCACTATTTTATGTAATGATTGGTTTATTTTTCATATATGCTTAAATTAATTTTTTTAGTATTTTTATTTAATAATAGTATCATAATATCTAAAAATATAACCATTATATTAAATTCATATATATTAATTATTTATTTATATTGACTATTTCATAAAAAGATAGACATGGACAAAATGAATTGCACCGTTTATGGAGACAGTAGGCCATATGTACACATGAATGATATTTCTATTTTTTGACTGAGGGAATGAAAGAAAGTTTGAAGATTATTCACTTTTTAAGAAAAATATTATATCATGTAAATATTATGTATTTTTTAAATCAATACTCATTAACATCCATGTAATATTGAAATGAAAAACGAATCACATCTCTTCGGGGAGGTGGTAGTCCACATGTACACATAATTAATGTTATTAATTCTCAACAGTTTGGAAGGTAAGAAGGAATATATGATATTATAATTAAATATGTATAATTATGTTATAAATATCTCATATATATATATATATATTAAAACAACCCTAATTCCTATCCATAAAATATGGTACTAAAAATGAATTAAACCTGATGAGAAAGAGGGTGGATAATCGTGAATTAATAATCATATTTAAATTTATATATTTTGGGGATATTAAAATATTTATATTATGATAAATATAATATAATTATATGCGGTAAATATAAATTAATAAAAATAATGTTATTGGTTATGGATATTAACTCTCTTTCAAGAGAACTCATTTAAATATCCTCTTAAGGGTCCAAGAGTTGTTGTTTTTGGATAATGACCACCTCTAGAATGTGGCTAATGATGTTTATAACTAATTTTGGTAGGTTTTTTTCTTCCTAGACGAATAAATATGGTATAAATAAGTGTGGTAGGAGGTTCCCATTTAAAATTGAGGTGAGGGGCACTTTTGGAATTTCTTAAAATAATTGATTATTATAAAGTAATTCACAAGAAAAATGTATCCAAATTGCTAGGGATTTAATCCATGGATAGTGTATTATTGAAATTAATCAAAGAATAAAATTTATATATTTTTATGTGGTTTTATAAACTTTATCATTTCGTTTAACTCTTTAGTAAACCTATTTTAATATTAACCATGATAACACATTTTCAGACTTAAAAGTATTTAATTTTACACATAATGTGAAAGTGGCTCAAAAATGAAAATGGGCTAAAATTTTTAACATTATATTATCTAAATTTTCATATTTAAATATTTTAATTATTTTTAAATAATTTTACAAAATATTACTTTGAAAAATTATCATTAATTCCAATTTTGTCCGTATTCATTTAATTTGATATGAAATAAATCATGAAAAAGGTATAATTTTAATATATTTTATTTAAACATAATTAATATTTCATATTACTATAAAAATATCCCCAAACATTATAAATCAATCAAATTATATCAGTTTTAATATTTTTAATATCATTTTTTTATTTTTTATTAATTGAAAAAATACATTATTAGCATTGAAGGAGAATATAAGGTAATCATATAATATCTAAAAATTAGAAATAAATTATCACCAGGAATATAATTTAATTGTTTAATAAATTTACATTTTTTATTCTTCAATAAAATTATTTCTACACTTTTCAGACAAATAATTGATATTTAAAACTCAGAGAGTGACATGTTGTAACTTTCTTTGTATTTAAATATCATATTGTAAATATTCCTGAACAAGTGTCGATTAAAAAAATAAAATTTTATCCTATGGTGATAAGGGAGAAATATATTTTATAAAGTAATAATTAATATAAAATATTATGTACTTATCTCTGTTGTTTATACTAGGTTTACGTGATATACCATATAGCGAGGAGAATTTTTTTACCAAACTTACACTTCATATTAACTAAAAAATAATAGAGATATATTTACTACAATTGAGCACCCTAATTCCAAATATGGTATAAATTTTATCCAATTCACTAAAATTAAGTGGTATGAAATAAATTTTAATTAATTACAAAAAATGTGATGAAATCGCATTCTAGAATAATATAGGTTATCTGGAAAATCCATTTTATGTATATTTTTTTTATACAAGACTAAAAAATAAAACTGATTCCAATGAACATAAATGGATATCAATAATACAATGGAACTAATTTTAAATTTAAACCATTAAAAAATATAATGTAACTTTGTAAATATGCGAAACAAAAGTACAATGTTTGTTAAAAAGTAGTATTATTAACTATTCATTGCAAGATCAATCTAATTAGAAAAAATACCAAAAACTCATTGTAACACCATGATTTTTTTATGAAATATTTTGTCTAAATAATTTTCATTATTCAGTAGTTTTCATTTCATGAAATCATGAGTTTAAACAAACTGCGAGACAAACTTATTATTATATTAACATTATAGCCTAGTCATTAAATCAGTAGGAATAATTATAACAAACTTATTAAAATGCATTCTGAATTCCTTGGATATCAATTATTTATGAACAATATTAATAATTTAGATATTTTTATTTTTCTGTCAATTACTTTTGGTAAGGATGTTAATGTGGTATATATATGTTATATAGTTAATAAAATATTTGGATATCCATGTAAAAGATATTTTAGTTATAGGGTATGAATTAAACTCTATTTGATGTATAAAAACTTGCTTTAAAAAAATGAATTTCACACCATTGAATAGAAAACCCATTTTAAATTAATATTTTAAAAAAATTATAATTTTTATATGAAAAAAATATGTTATTTTAAATCGGTATATAAAACTTTTCTTTGGATGAATTTAGGATATTTTTCTGATAAAATTCATGTTTCCAGGAATAGAAAAAATATTCAAAATTTTAATTGAAAATAAATTTTTTTCACCATAATATTTTATATTATTAAATTACATTAAGTTATTGATTCATTGTATAACAATAATTTATTTTTACTATTTAACATAATCTAGTTTATTGGAATTAACTTCAAATTTAATTTAGATGTAAAAATATTTCAATCATTTGTAATATTATAACTTTTAAAACCTATTTTATAATTTCCTCAATTAGATTAATTTAAAATTAATTACTTCAACTTCTGTGGTTTGAATTTTAGAAAATGGATTAATAATTTATAATTTTAGGTCCTAGTTATGTTAACAAGCTGGTTTTATTTTTGTGAATTATGAATAGTAGCTTGGTTAATTATTTTTTATTACCATGGTTAAAGGTAAATCAGGTAATTAAAGGCAATAAAATATTACAAAATTAACATAAAACCTGTAAAAATTATATTGGATGACTAAATTAGACCCTTATTATATATTTTTTTAAATGGAATAGCTAAATGGACACTTACCTATGAATATGACAAGAATATAATAAAAACTGTTGAATTTGACAAAATGTCAAAATATCATTTTATATAAGTATATTAATTTTAATATATGGATAACTAAGAGATAATATGTACTATAGATAGAATTTTCAAATCTAAAAAAATTACCTACATCATAGAAATTTATTAATAAATTTTATAGATTAAATATATACCATTAATGATTACACAACAATGATGCAGAAATTAATTTATTAATAGAAATATCAAAATATGGTATTAAAAATAATAAAATAAATATTATATGAACTAATTAATGTTATCCCATATTTTTTAAGGTTAATATTACATTTTAGGAGTTTATTAAATATTTTTGATAGAATTTATATTGTTTTTGGATTTTATTTAATGTCAAAGAAATGAATAGTTTCAAAATTGACACTATTGATATTTTTAAAAAATATCATTTTATTAAATTCTATAAAAATCATAAAAATATTTTAAAATTACAATGTGATAATTATAAGGTCAAACATGTCATAAAATATCCATTTTAGGTCAATTAACCCCATATATTTGTTTATTTATTACCATTAAAAATTAATAGTGTTAATAACATAATTAAAATTGAATAGAATAACTAAATGTCAATTAACAATATATGTTTTAAATTTTAAAACTACCATTTAAAAAATTTATTTATTGATGATATTATTACCCTATCTCATCTCATATTCTAAATTGGGAAATTTTTGAGGTTTTTGTGTAGGGTATCATTTTATTATAAATTATTATTTATGGAGTTTCTAAAAATGACTCTTATCTCAATTATAAAATGGCACCTCGTCCTGCACCTATTCACTTAATTTGAAGCCTTCATGCTCAGTCATCCTATGCCATTTTTCATTATAAACTTATATATTATTATTCTAGAGGATCTGGTAATCTTCAAAGACCAACTCTAGTGCTCTAAGAAGAGATATAGTGGAAGCACATCGAGAAAGAGGTATTATCTTCTACCAATTCATTCAATATTATTTCTTCTACTACATAATATTAATACGGTGTTTCATTATAAAGTGAGAAAATAAGTATCACTAATATACTGATAGGTTTTTATAAATATAAAAAAACTATATTTCACTTTCTATCAATCCAATGAAAAATGAAATCATTGTGTGTGTGTACGTACAACTTAATGTCTCCACGCCGTGGAGTAATATACTTTTCACCACCACCTTAATTAGATGGTTATAATTATGGAAATAATAACAGTGCATAGATATTATTACATTTTACTAATTTTGAATTATTATACACCATCCACTTCCATACCATTCAATAATTTGGGGAATGATTTCATCATTCATGTGTACGTACGACCTAGAATCTCCACAAAAAGATTTGATTCATTCTACATAATATATATTAAACCATGATTATAAAATTAATTTAATGAATAAATATGATATATATTATATTAATATAATTATGTAAATGATTTTACTATAACCTAAGAAGTGGAACATGGACTTATCTGACAAATAATGCATAAGATCATAAAGTAGTTAATATCCAAATAACAAGTGATAATGAAATGTTACTAAGAAACTAATGATAATATAATAATATATGATATCATTATAAAGATTATGATTCTAGAACAAGTCAACAAAATTATTTAAATCATTATACATGAGGTTCAGATACATATGAAGGATATCAGACCAAAGGTAAGGGATAATTTTGCTGTCTCAATTTTTATCTGAGATTGTTTATACGTAAGTATTTACGTGGGTATATTTATCTTCCAAATCCTTGTTTTAAAATATTAAAATATTATTTTTATTATTATACAATTGATTAAAGTTAATTTTACCCTTTGGAGAATTTTTATTAAATTCCATGAAAGTAATCATTTGTCGTTCTTTGATTTGAGTTACATTTTGTCTTTTTTAGAAAAATTCCGAGGATAATGATTTTTATTTTATAAAGAAAGAATGGAGTTTTATGGTTTCATGACACCTTATTTCTATTCTTCTACGCATATGTGTGTATTCCATGAAATTTCATGTGTTATGTTTTGACTAATGGGATTACATTTCATTTTTCTGATTTATCCAAAGACATTATATTCTGCTCTTTTATATGTAAGATATGATTTTGAATTGCTATGTTCTTATGATTTTGATATGATTTCTATTTCCCTTGTTTACCCGTAATTAGAATTTGAGATCACCCATTCATATGTTTATTTCCCCTGGCCATGAAGAAGGGTATTTATTAAGATATGTCTTAAAAGAGTATAGTTTTGATGAAATAAGTAAGAGGAAATGTAGACGTTTTATCAACCAATTGTTTATGTTTCCTAGTTTCTAAAGACACTAATCCTATATGATCATGGCGTGGTTTTTGTTATGTTATGTAATCAATATTTTTGAAGGATGATGTAATATCTAAATGTAATGTATGGGCCGTTATATTTGATATCAGAGAAAAGGTATAGTTAACATTTGGATAATAGGATGAGATAAACCTACTAAAAACCCTAAGGATATGTATATGTATAGGTTACAATCCTATCCTAGTGTTTTAGATATGTTCATGAATAACCTATGATAAATCCAAAAGTGTCCTAAATTGTAAATTTATTATTGAATTATGTGGTTTTCCCACTATGATTTTTGTTGATAAACTATTATTCATGGATTTAGTCAATGGATAGAACCAGTAGGAACCACATTAATGCAGAATGTGATGGGAAATGAAATGATTATGCCCCTAAGCAACAAAATGTTATAGGAATTGTAATGAAAAATATTGTAACCATGATCACACAAATTTCTCATGTTATGAATCATTACAAGATTCCATATGAAAAAAGGAGGGAGCAACATTGTGTTTAATATTTCGTGAGGCTACTTCAACCTTCATTCAGTTGGTCTTCTGATCCATTAGTGGTTGAATAATGGATCAGTACCATTGAAATGAAATTTTTTGTTCTACAATGTTATGAACATGATAACAACATCTTACCAGTATATCATTCCGAAGGTTAAGACTATCAATAGTTGAATCTTATCAAGATTAAAAGGCACATAGTTTAAATTTAGTCCATGGAATGGGATGAGTTCAAGAACATATTTTTCAACAAGTAAATTAATTGTATTCTTCAAAAAAATATGGATAAAAAGTTATTTTAACTTGAGAAAAAGGATGATGAATTCCTTGGTACATACAAATAAAATTTTAAAAGACTTGTAAGGTATTATTATAGAATTATTATCCTCCTTGAGAGTAAAATTGATCAATTATTTGGTGGATTGAAACCATATCTCTTAAGGGTATTATCCATAAGGGATTTCAATAAATATGAGGAAATTGTTTGAATTTTTCTCAAGGTCTCAATGGATATTGGAGTAACCCATAAGTCATATGGGTTTCATAAGAAGAGAAAAATAGAAGTCAAATGTAAATCTAAAGACCGCTCTGAAATGATGTTATGTTTTCCACTATACTAAATGATTTGAAAGAGAATCTGCTGGTCTTGATCCTCTCTGCTCGCGCTTTCTTGTTGAGCGGTTATTGTGCATCTGGGTCCCACCGAGTTCTCTATCGGCTTGAAGTTGAGATTTGCGATGAACATGAAAATGATGAAGGTTTTCTATTATAAGACGTGAGGGCAGGGTTCCCCGGTGGTGTTTTGTCAGCTCTATGCTCGGTCTCGCCGGCTCTCTGCTCTGGTGGGATGCTCGACGGCTGAATGCAAGGTTTGTGGTGTCGGTACGTTGCGCGACGCATGGATTTCGGCGTATGTTAGATATTTGGTATGATGATTTCTGGATTTGAAGTTTGATTTTGAAATTTGGATGTGTTTGATATGGTAACTGGATAGGCAAAAACCATCTATTTGAAAATGAAAAAAATGGTTTGCAGCTAAATGTGTTGAAAGAAACATGGATGGAAATACTTAAAAGGTATTAGTAAATATTTTTAGTGTGGAAAAGATGGTCATTGGGTAGTTGAATACTGAAGTAATGGAAAAAATGTCTAATGATGTGAACAAAGAAAAGGCTATACAGAATACACCTCCTACACATTAATGTAACATGTGATAAGCAATGGGGAATTATGAAACATCAATGCCCTAATCAAAGGGTTATTGATGATGATTGACATTAATGAACTCTTAAGGCCAAAGGCTAAGGAAAGCACCTGAAATCATTATCGATGATGTGAACTATGATAATGAAGTGGTGAAAGGTACACTTTCCATCAACTCTAAAGTATCAAATTTTTTATTTGATTCTGGATCCACCCACCATTTATTTCTAAATAATTTTATATGTTTATCATCTTATTACCTCCACGATTAGATGTTGAGTTAGCTATGACAACACATAATGGCACAACGGTCACATCGAAAGATAATAATTCCTCTTCGGTTGCTGTTTTTGGGAAATTGATTCTTTAAAATATTTTGATCCTTCCTATAGTGTAATTTTATGTGATTCTTGGCCTGGAATGGCATTCTCTATATGGATATCATATCAATTTCTAAGGAATGGAAGTCACATTTCATATTTCAGATCAATCTATGATAATCTATATAGAGACCCAACATTTTGTTACATTACTATTACATCATTATAAGGATAAAAAAATAATAGTATTACACCATGAGGATCCAGATGATTAGTGTATTGGGAAAACTAAGACCAAACATAACATTTACAACATCAAACACAAACAACTATTTAATTCCTTATGTAAAGACTTGGAATTTCCACGTATTTTTTTCAAATAAATGGTAATTTTATGAGTCTGGAAAAATTGATGTAGTGTGATTCTGAGACTCGGTGTGCCCAGAATCAATTTCTGAAGTTTTTCATGGGTACATTCAGAAAACATATACGTAGTTTTTTATAACATTTGAACCGGTTCTAAGAATTGAAATCTGAAGGCACCGTTGAACTCCCAACGCCGATATTCTCTTAAGGAGACATTCACCTCGACTTTAGTAGGTCAAGAATGAAATATAGTTTTTTGGTTTTTCGTGGAAAATAATAAAATAAAATGAACTTCACATTATATTATTTTTGAGCCACCATGTGGAAGTTAGAGGTGGGGTCTACCAGAACTAAACCACCTTGTGAGAGTTGAAGTGTGGGGACCACCAGGCCATTACATCCCATGAGAGGTTATGGTAGTGGGGCCCTCACGAACCTAACCTCCCGTGAGAGGTTATGGTGGTGGGGACCACCCGAGACTAAACCACCATTTTAAATGTACCAAACCTATCAACTCCCCTCATTAATTATGGGGAGCCTCTTGACCTCCTCTACCCAATTAATTGGGCCAACCTCTCCCATAATGGGCCACCACCTCCCTTAACTTAATTATCCCCCCATGTTAATATATTATTTGGAATGGAAATCTCTTTTTGGTGGATCTTGGGAGAGGAGAGATCTTGGGAGGAAGCTCCCAATGAAGAACGTGTTCCACCGACAAAGAATGTGTTCCAATAACGAAGAACGTCGACGTCGACCTTGACTTCGACTTCTTTCCTCGGAACCTTCTTTGACGTAGGATGTGTTCGTCTACAATGAATCGATGTCCACCTTCTCAAACCAACGTCGACGATCAACAATCAAAGTAGGGGTTTTATTTGAATATGATATTATTCATTTAATTATTCCCCTTTAAAACAAATAATCATTGTGGATGATTTTCCTTGTGGGATGAGTGTTATTTTATTTTCAGGAAGATGTGGGGTGTTTGTTTGATTTTTATTTTATCTTATTTTATTTATAATTATTTTAAATTATAGAATGAATTTAACCGCTCGCTACAACCCTAAACGCGGAGGGTGTGCGAAAAATCAACATAGGTCGACCCCTTCCACTGTTCTTGTTCGTTATGTTCTTCGGGATATCGATTAGGTGAAGAGATGATGAAGGCAACAGAGGCACCGACCGCGCTACCTACGGCCTCCACAATCCGTGCCGCACTCGTGATGCTCCGGCACCCTAGGCCGAACCCCGCTGCCCGCTAGCCATGCCACCCATGCCGAACCTGCCGCGCCGCGCCCCAGATGAACTGGCCCCTGCCCTCTGTGCGCCCGCGTGCCTCGTGGATCGGCCGTTCGCGCACCCCGCGACGCCTCCGTCTGCGCACCCCGTGCACCCCAAACCACCACTAGACGAACCGGCCCCAGCCTCCCGGGATATTCCACCTGATCCGTGCCCCTGGTGGCGCCTGGTCGAGCCAACCTCTTGCACCCCTCGCGGTGCCCCGGAAGAGCCGACCTCCCGCACCCCTCGCAACGCCCTGGGCCGAACCTCATCTGCTCCACCAGGTCGAGCCACCTACGCACCCCCCTTCGAGCCAAACAACCCTCGCAGCCTACTGGGCTGGGCCCCATGGGCTAGGCTGAACCCAATGGGCCAGGATGGGTCAACCCATACCGGGTCGTCCTAATCTAAGTCGGGCTGGACCCGGGCCTACTACCGACCATTTACTTTCTTTTGGCCATATATTTGGCACCAGTCGACCATTTGACTAACCTTCAGTGGCATTGGTAATCATGGAGTGTAATGTTCCCTTTGAGTATACCCCACTGAATTTTGGGTATAGTTGAGATATGATCAGGTTGGATCGTGCACGAATCCAACCGGGCCCCCGAGACTCAAGGGAAAATAACTCACAGACCAGGCGTCCGATTGATGAGTAGTCTGTTGCGTTGAGACCCCTATGATGTGGCAGAACATTGGGATACTTATTAATGGGACTTCATGGAATTGGAGCATCGAACAGTAGCTTATTGAGAAGATCTTTCAGAGATGAGCGAGCATTTGTGAGGGAACCTGAGACTTGATGACTGCTAACCAAGCGACATGAAGTGACTCATATGGCCTAGTGGGGAGATCCTAGTTGTGGAGGCAGACCCACGGTGGAGGTGTGCCTTGGTTGTGGTGGTAGACCTGATGTACTGGATAGGAGGAGTACCTCTACAAGCTATGAGGGGGAGCGCCTAGTTGCGGCAGCAACCATATGGTGGGGAGAGCCTCTGTATGATGTAGAATACCCATAGTACTCAACAGAAGGAGTACCTCTGCAGTCCAAGGATAGTGAGAAGCACCTGGTTGCGGTGGCAGCCCCACTATACTCGATAGAGGAGGAGTTCTCTAGCAGCTGAGGGTTCAAAATGTTACTACCCCTAAAATAAATCTCGGTTTGAGCTGAGTCAGTAACTTTTGTGTCTTCCTCATGATTGAGATGGATTACTCGACAACTTATGAATATGTATAGGCATATACTTAAGTGGGGTTATCTCTTGATTTCAAACTTTTTGGTTTATCCTTGATTGATTTGGTGAGACCTTGAGGGTATCAGGGTCCCTACTGAGTATCATTATACTAACCCCTGCATAGGCTATGCCCGCACCTCGTTGTGTTGGTTGCAGATGACAGACATTGCAAACAGAGGATGAGAGTTCCAGGACTGGATGGTACCTGGAGGTGGACCTTATAACGAGTCAATACACGGAAGAGATTGACGGACGTGGAGTCCTAAAGAGGATATCGGTACCTATTCTTCAGGTAGGAATCCCGTAGGATGACCCAACAACTGTTTTTCCTTTCATCGGTTTTACTTGTACTTCTAGTTCCTTGTACTTTATAGTTGGGCTTGTATTTCCGGCCCATTACGTTTTCATCACTCTTTTGTTATACAGTTTACTTAGTGTTTTGTATCCATCTGTGTACTCTGTTTTGTGCGTTTATAAGTTATAAAGGCCATTTCTTCCCAGTATTTGGGAATTACCCATTTGGTGTTAGTCGCAAGACCCTGACATATGGAAGGAGGGCTTGAGGTAGTCCCGGAACGAGCCCTAAGAGATGGGTCGTGAAAAATTGGTATCATAGGAGTTGGTTCTACCACAGAACATAGGACTCTGATCTTCTCTACGAGGAAATAGTGTTAAGGGTACTGAGTGTGGTTTTCAGTTCAGGGAGTCTAGTGTCGGTGCGACGACTGACGTTTCCATACACCAGGACCCGGACATCTGATTTACAACTTAGTGCACGAAAAAACTGATTCTATGTTTGTTTAAAAAGTTTTATTTAATTCATCTCAACCAATTCAGCACACTAGGTATTCATTTATACCATGTCATGTCTGTTTCTTTCAGGATACCTCCATGTATATGACTAGATAGAGTCCCAAGAGTTGTACACACAGATATCCCACCGAGCGGTGAGGCCTCGATGCAAGGCCCTTTTCTAGCGGAGGCACCAGTGGTACCATTACCCGTTGGGCCACCGATGCCACAAGCCCCAGTAGCAGATGGTGCACGCTGGTTGAGCGCGTTGCAAGAGTTCCAGTTCCAGAGGCCACACAGGTTCAGGGGAGAGATGGACCCATAGGCGGCTGAGGATTGGGTAGAGGCTGTGGAAAGAGTTTTCCGACTAGTAGGGACACCAACCGACTTCATGGTGACTCTAGTTTCCATCCTACTACATGGAGAAGTGAGAAGATGGTGCAGCTTGATGCTCTAGGTTCACGATGAGATGGCGCTTCTCTGGGCAGATTTTGACGACCTGTTTTGGGCAGATTTTGCCCCAACGACTCTTCACATAGTGAGCATAAAAGAGATACTTCAGCTACAGCAGAGAAGCATGAATGTAGCTCAGTACTCATAGAGGTTCACATACCTCTCATGGTACTCCACCGACATGGTGCATAACACATTTTTCAGGGCCCAGACCTTCTTTTAGGGACTCATACGGGAGATCAGGGCTTCAGTGATCTCACACAGCATCCCAAAATAGGTAGGGGTGTTAGAGAGAGCCCTCTTAGTGAAGGGTTTCCTTGCTGATCAGTCTTCAGTAGTGAGATCCACCACCATTTGACACATAGCAGAGTCTTCTACAGCTGGCAGTAGACAAATTTCGCAGATGTCCAAGAGGACCAGACCTATAAGTGGACGACTGCATGACTTAGGGTCGGTTATAAAAAGCACCTGAGGTGGTGATAGACATTCTAGGAGCGGGTATTGTTACTCATGTGGTGGTCAAGGTCACATGTCCTATGACTGTCCGACCTACTGTACAGATGATCAACAGACGGTCAAAGGACCGCCCAAGAAAATACATAGATTCGATCGAGGAAGTCTGCATGGAGCAGGCAGACGTGGTAGATGAGTTGTTCATACTGCTAGCAGTGGATGACGATTCAAGGTGTTACCGCCACCACCACCATGAAATCCACCCCGACACCAGGGAGTAGAAGGATAGGGGAGAGCTCAGCCCTAGGAAACTGAGTCCTAAGATCGTGACACTTCAAAGATGATTTGAGGTATGATCTGTGTCTATTCCATCATAGCTATAGTACTTATAGACATAGGTTCTGGTCATTCTTTCATTGCCACTACACTTGTTTGGAGCTCGGAGATTCAAATGGAGCCGTTGGCTCAATCCATATTGCTAGAGACTCTTACGAGAGCATATTCTAAAATTACACACTGGTGAAGGCAGTTTGAACTTACTCTAGGAGGTGAGATCTTCAGTTGGAATCTCCTAGTAGTGGCGTGGAGGCCTTACGACATCATCTTGGGTATGGACTGGTTATCTACAATCCATTCACAGATTGATTGTATTAGGCACAAAGTGTGGTTTTTCCGCATGGATGGGACTAGGATTACCTTCACTGGCTAGAAGGGCACCATTGCAGCACAAGATGGACTTGTTCGGAGGAGAGTGTAGCCGATCACTCATCATTTGGATAGCCTTACCCTTGGAGTTGTGGATGTGGAGAGTCCGACATATCCTGTAGTGGTGGACTGGTACGTGGATTTTTTCCCTGATGATGTCCAAGGTCTACCTCCTCACAGAGAGGTTGATTTTTACATTGAATTGTACCATGGGTCGACACCTCTATCTACACCAGCATATCGGATGGCTCCCGCAGAGCTTCGCAGGCTGTGGGTACAGCTAGAGGACTTATAGAGGAAGGGATTCATCTGACCCAATGTTTCTTCCCAGGTAGCCCCAATTCTGTCCACCAAGACGGCAGAAGGTTGCTTGAGGCTTTGTGTTGACTATCAGCACCTGAACTAGGTGATCGTGAAGAACAAGTACCCAATCTTGAGGATTGACGACCTCTTTGATCAGCTGATGAGAGCACGATGGATCTCAAAGATAGACCCTAGATTAGGCTATCACCAGCTCATTGTGCGGGATGAGGTTGTGCAGAAGACGACTTTCAGATGTCGATACAGGGACTACGAGTTCTTGGGGATGCCCTTCAGCGTGACCAATGCTCCAGTAGTGTTCATGGGACTCATGAACATGATCTTTCATCCATAGCTTTATCACTTCGTTCTAGTCTTTATCGATGAAATTTTGATCTACTCGACTACTGAGGAGGAGCATGCCTACCATTTGTAGGTAGTACTAGACACCCTCCGAGAGCACCATCTTTATAGTAAGCTCTCGAAGTGCCAGTTCTAGATTTGAGAGGTTCACTTTCTCATACATGTCATCTCAGAGGATGGAGTTGTAGTGGATCCAGCAAATACCAGGGCATTACTTGCTTTGGAGACATCCAGGAGTGTGATGGAGGTACAAAGTTTCCTAGGTTTGGCTGGATACTACCGGTGGTTCAGCCCAGATATCTCCAGAGTTGCATCTCCACATTCATAATTGATGATGAAGGGGAAACCCTTTGTGTTGTAGGAGAGATGTCAAAAGAGATTTCAGGAGCTAAGGTAGAGGCTGAATATTTCCCTCATCTTGAGGCTTCCAAAGGAAGGTATAGGGTACGTAGTCTACTACGATGCCTCAGGGATCAGACTCAGATGTGTCATAACGTAGGATCAATTAGTGATCGCATATGGTTCTTTATAGCTAAGACAACATGAGTAGAACTACTCTACCCATGACCTTGAGTTACTAGTAGTGGTCATTGAATTGATGATTTGTTGACACTATCTGAGGGGTGAGCATTATACCGTGTACTCTGATCACAAGAGTCTCAGGTATATCATCTCTTAGAAGGACTTGAACCTGCGATAATGATGTTGGCTTGAGTTCCCCCAGCACTATGACTTAGAGATAAAATATACTCCTAGGAAGGAAAACGTTGTTGTAGATGTACTCACTAGGAGGTCTGGTATACAGCTTCTAGGTGAGGCAACGGAGCAGTTGGCTACTTTGCAGATATCCTTTGCGGATATAGATTGAGAATCTTTACTTCAGTACCTTACAGTCACTCCCTCGCTTCATCAGTGAGTCAGGGAAGCACACCATGGGGATGCTGACTTTGAGACATGACGTGCTCTTATATACGCAGGGCAGGCACCTGGTGGATTTTTAAAAGGTGGGGACTGTAACATTCCGATATTTGATGAAAAATATTCTTTTTAATTTCATTAATGTCTTGTGTTTTATGCTACACCAAAAGGATCTTGCACAACACGCATCCTTGACTTGCCTTTCATTACACGCAATCATGACCTTCCTCGATAGCGTGTGTAGTACGCAATACCAAGTTTCACTAAACAAAAATATGCTATTAGAATATTATTAAAACTAGCCGTTATGAATAGTAATAACCACTTTTTGAAATTTATTAAATTTTATTTTTCAAAATTGACTTTATTTTTGGATTCGGAATATTGAAATTAGCTTAGGGTGAAATTTTGGTACTTTTCGGATAACTTTCATTTTCTGATGAATAGTGAAAATTACTAAATTTTAATTAAAAACAAACTTTTTAATAGAAATAATTAATAGTGATAAATTATTAATTCGAATGGATTTAAAGTATATTTAGAATATATTTTTACAATTTAATACAATTTTGGTCATTGGATGTAATTTCACATTTAAACCAGACATAAATGAGTGTCAATCTTTTGATAGTTATTATCTCTTAAGAACACGCTATTTGTTTAGACGACGAGAATTAATTTTTAAATTAATTAGTGAAACTGATATGTTTTGAATTTGGTAAAATAGATATCATTTTTGAGTTCATAATATCAAATATTTCTTAGGCCTAATTTTTGGTATTTTTCTGGAAACTTTCATTTTTTGATGAATAGTGAAACCACTAAGTGGTAGTAAAAGAAATGAATTTTTCATAAAACTTAATTTTACCGCTTCTGTGAGTGGAATTTCAAAAATCATAGAGACACCGTTGATTTCAGTATGTAAAATGTGGTTCAATGAGATGAAAATAATTTTTGGTGAATAGTAACTTTTTACTTTTTTTTACCACAGTGATAAGTAAATAGGGTAATTAAGGGTAGAAATGATATTATTATTACCCTAACACATGTCCTAATTGTAATGGATAAGTGTAATTCGACCATAAACAACCTTAGAAATAAAATATGACCATTTAGGCACACTTGGATTAGATTAGGACCTTTATTATTAATTTATTTAAAGAAGGGTTAAAATAGTTAAAATCAATGTTTAATAAGTATATAATTTTTAATATAGGGTTGTACATAATATAAATTCGACTATAAATATTCATTAGAAATATAATAAGATTTCATAAATAATGTAATTTTATTTGTAATTTTTAGACATTAAATAATGTAATTTCTTTATGACACAATGATGATGGAGTAATTATCTTATTAATGAAATATTGAAATAATTGATGTTATAAATACCCAAATAAATGTAATTTTATACTTTTTATGAATTAAAATAATTTTCTAGGTTAATATGACATGTTATTATTGATTTAATTTACTTTTTTCGAACTAATAATTATGTTATGATTTTCACAAAAATCAATTACTAAATAGTGTCAAAATTGACAAAAAATAGTTTTTAAAACAAATATTATATTATTAATTGTTATTTTATTCCTAAAAATCTATGGATCGGCCAAATAACTTTGCTAAGGTTATATATATTAATAATAAACAACTTGCGGTTCGTTTGGGTGCTTATAGTAAGTTTATTGACCTTATAGTATAAGAACACAGGAAGACACGGTAAAAGGAAAATTATTTTACTTAATGTTAAATCTAAATGATACGGTTAAAATAGGAACCTAAACTTGTATAAATTCTATTGGATGAGAGGATTTAGACCCATCCCTACCATAGCTTCGAAATAAATCAATTTGGAGCTATTTAAAACCGAATTTGGCTTTATAATAAAATAATATTTCTAGTTATTCCAAAGGTGCCCCTATCCTCCCTTATAAAAGGGCACCTCCTCCCTCTCTTCCTCACACCACTTTGAGCCTTCAAGCTCGTCCAAACCCTGCCAAATTCCATTATCCACTTCCATAGAAACATCCTAGAGGTTTTGGTATTCCTCAAAGACCAATTTTAGTGCCCTAAAAGGAGATCTCAAAGAGGTGCTTCAAAGAAGAGGTAATGTCCGTTACCGATTCTTTCAACTTTATTTCTCCTTCCAGTTCTTCTTCATAGGTTGTTTCATTGTGAAGTAATAACATCAGTATCACTCATATACTTATATGTTATTATAAGTATTAAACAACCGTATTTCTCCATCTATCCATCCTACAAAAAACGAAATCACCGCGCGTGCGTACGTACGGAATACCGTCTCCACGCCATGATGTAATCTATTTTCTACCACCACCTTACTTGGATGGGTATAATGGTGTACATAATAACTATATATGATTATTGTAAAGTTATATTTATTCTGATATAGTATACATACACTCCAATACAATTCCACAATCATGAGAATGATATCATCGCTCGTGCGTACGTACGGACTACCGTCTCCACGACGCGATGAGATTCATTCTCCACGTTAACCATTGATGAATGATTATAAAGTATATATAATAAGTAATCATGAAATATATGACATAATAATGATACTGGATTTATGTGTATATATATGTATGTCATATACTTAATTCCATTCAACTCAATAAGGAAACGAAAACAGCGTTCATGCGTATGTACGACCTACCGTCTCCATGAACGGTGTATTTCTTTCCATTTACTGATCTATTATATATATGTATATTCTGAATATATATTATATATAAATCATGTTTTATATTCTGTAATTATATAATCATGATCTAAGTAATCATATGAATAATTACAAGTCAAAACACGGACGAAAAATGAAACGATTTTACCCAAAACGCTCTTTAACATGGAATTTAAAAAAGAACGGGTAAAATAAAGTCATAAGTGAACCATATATGATATCATAAAAATAATTATGATTCTGTAATAAGTCAATATCATTATTTAAATCATTATACAGGAGGTTCGGACACTTACGAAGCAAATCGGACCTAAGGTAAGTGAAATATCACAATCTCATTTTTATCCGAGATTGTTTATACATTAGTATTTACTGGGGTGTATTTTATCATCCACATCCATTTATCCTCAATATGTAATATTATTTCCATCCACATACAATTTTCTAAATACAATTTTACCCTTGGATGAGTTTTTAGTAAAAGATATGAAAGGAATCTTTTGTCATTTTTCGTACGAGGTACTGTTTAAATTTTCCGAAAAAAATACGAGAAGAATGTTTTCTTTTAACTTATACGAAATTAATGGATTTTTAAAACATTATTTCCAAGAAGCTTCCCTTACACGTTTTCAAGTTTATTTTTAATCAACTTATTTTAGTTTAAAATTGTATGACATGTTAAGAAAGGAAAAATGTTTTTGAAGTAGAAAGGATATTTTCCTCAAGAATGGAGTTCAAGTGTTTTATCAAAATTATTTTCCATCTAATATAATATAGGATTCTGTTTCTGTCCCTATTATTACATTTATTTGATTATGTTGTGATGAAATTATTTTTATGAAATCCTTTATCTTATATGAATTGTTTTATGATGTCATGATGTTTAAGAATCCCATTTTTATTACATGGGTTATGCTATGATGTATGGATTATGATTTTGTGGCACACATAAGAATGGTATCATTATGAGATGGGTGGGACCTATATCTCCATACAATGCATTGGGTAAAGATTTTATATCTCATGAGATAGACATGGCTGAAATGGAAGGTTAAACCAGTTCAGTGAAACAAGACTGAAACGAGGAGTAAAATCGGTTCAGAAATGGACTTTGTCCACTAAGATAGTCTTGGAAATGTGTCTTCACTAATAAGAAATGATTCTCTATGATTATGTGTGTATGAAACAAAGTTTCTTTTTTTAAGTTATGATTATTGTGATTACATTTCGCTACCATGATTTATCCCATGTTATGAAATTATGATCTCTTTTGTAGGGTAAGATTTCCAAATTGTTATGTTCTTCTGAATATGATGTGATTGATATTTCATTTGTTTACCCTTACTGAGCATTTGAGCTCACCCTTTTATGTTTTCATTTCCCCAGGATATAAAGAAAGTTTTTAGGTAAAAAAAAGAGGAAGATATTTATGGGAGATGTTGAAGATCTTTCACCACGATTAGAAGATTATATTCCGAGTTTCCAAAGACACTAAACTATTACGGTCCTTGTGTGTGTGTTTATGTTATGTACTAAGTATTCCACAAAAGTAATGTAATGTCCATGTACGCCAGGCTTTGGGTCTCTACAGTTGGTATTAGAGGAATGGTTTAGTCAACCTTTGGAAACTAAGATGCGAGAAATTTAGTGAGATCCCTAGAGATATTTCTAAGGTATGTCTAGGGATGTACCTAAGGATAAGTATACGTATAGGATATAGTACTAGAACTATGGTAACGATATTAGATTAAACCAAAGATGTTAGATATTGAAGTTACTCCCCCTTCATTATTATTTTTACCTCTCACACTATTCTTTTTGGGTTTTAGACGATGGCTGGAACCCGAAGAAACCGTGTTGATCAATGTAATGGACAATGCAATGATTGTCCTCCTGAACAAACAAATTTTATGGGAGATGGAGTGAAAAATCTTATTGCTATACTTACACAATCTATGAATCATTCTGGACTTCCAAATGAGCAGAGATGGAAATAATATTCTATTGATTCCTTCATGAGGCAACGTCCACCTTCTTTCAGTGGGTCATCTGATCCACTTGTTGCTGAACAATGGATCAGTACTACTGAAAAGATATTTTCAGTTCGTCAATGTTCTGAACATGATAAAGTCATCTTAGAAGTGTATTGTTTGGAAGGTGATGCTGATCAATGGTGGAATCTTATCAAGAATACAGGGCCAATAGATGAAATTGATTCCATGGAATGGGATGAGTTCAAGAACTTATTTTTCAATAAGTACGTTCCTCGTATTCTTATAACAAAGATGGAGAAGGAGTTTCTTGAACTAAAGAAAAAGGATGATGAATCTGTTGGTTTATACGAAGCGAATTTTACAAGGCTTGCAAGGTATGCATCTGGATTTATCATCCAACCTGAAAGTAAAGTTGATCGATTCTTCAGTGGCTTAAAACCAAATATTTGAAGGGAATTAGCTATAAGAGACTTCAGTAGCTATGAAGACATTGTGTGTTGTGCTATCAAGGTAGAAATGGAAGTTGGTGTTACTTATCCATCTCATAGTTTTGACAAGAAACGAAAGATAGAGTTCAAGGAGAAATCACAGAATAATGGTGAAAAGAATAGGAATGTTTCCTTATGCTCAGTGTGTGGAAAGAAGCATGGTGGAGATTGTCTTAAAGGTACTAGAAAATGTTCTATGTGTGGAAAAGAAGGTCATCGAGCAACTGAGTGTCGAAGTAATGGAAAAAGGGTTTCTAATGATGTGAATAAAGAAATGACTGCAGAGAATGCACCACTAACACTTCAATGCTTCAAGTGCAAGGAAATGGGGCATTATGCTAATAAATGCCCTAATCCAATGGTTAGTGATGATCGACAGGAGCAACCACGTAAGGCAAAGGACAAAGGGAAGTCACATGCGATCACTATTGGCGATGTTGAATATGAAAATGATGTGGTGGAATGATTAAGTGTTTATGTAATGGGATTCCAAAATAATGTTGTATATATTATCGTGGAATATTGGATTTTTTATATATTGGTATATTTTGGTTTTCAATGGTACTGGTAACCATAGAATGTGATTGAGATATTTTTGGAAAAAAGATGATATGTGCATAATGAATGGAAAACGAGAAAATGAAATGTTTGACCGTATTCATGATCTCATGACTGATATAAGGAGAAGGTTATATCATGGTTTGAGTATATAGAATTTTTGGATTTTGGTATGTGGAAAGAGTTATCTTTTGACTGCATTGATGTTTTCACTATGGTTTAATTAATGGGTATTCATTCTTCAATAGAATACATGATTAAGGTATTCACATGTTTGTAATTTGACCAACAAGATATATCTTATGATATGTGGGTGATAAATGATGGCATTCACGTGATTGTTATGTGACATTTCAAGTAATCATTTTCTTTATACTATGAGCTTGGACCGAAGTGTTTTAGATAAGCCAAAAGATTGGAATGGATTATGTTGGACATAAGTTAGGATAGAACTTTTTTCGATATTATTGATGGCATGTTATAATAATATAGCTTTAGAAAAAGGACAACCTGCAGAACGGGTGACATCCCATCGCGTCGGACAAGGCTGTGGGAATCGAACCCACAACCGAAGTGCGACTGGCCTTTATCGCCTACCACTGGCCTACAGGAAGTCCCTGGTTAGTAGAAACTAGTTTTATTTTATTACACGGAATGATATATGAAGTATAAGTTCATTTTTGGAATCGTATACGATTAACCTCACCATAGATGGACTTATGTATATTTGATAACTTTTGCTCACCTTTTTTTGAAACAGATGGAATGACCCATCATTCTATCACATGATCTATTAACACTTCATGAATAACAAATTCAAATTCATTTCTTTAAGAGATGAAGTAGAAATTGTTCAAAGCATGAACAATAGTGAAATTATACCAAACTCATGTAAGTATTTCTTTTAATTCACCAACTTTAGGGAAATGATCTTGAAAACCAAAAATGGTGTCCTAGTGCCCTTATATCTGATGAATCAGATGGTACCTTAGATCATTTCAAATCCATGGCTTTGTTATTGTTGGCTATTTCATAGCCATGTTCTCTACCACTCTCCATCAGAACTTGATGGTTAGATTTTTCTTCTATATCCATATTTTCACCTATGTTCTCCTACATGGAAACCTAGTGATGAGTTAATTTGGGTAACCGTTACATTTCATACTTTAGTTTTTAAAGCAAACTTTGGGTATTTCTTTTTACGATGTGGGTTTCTATTAAAGACACTTTTCATTAGCAAACCATTGATAACCCCGACGAATTTCTAGGGCGAAATTCATTTTAAGGGGGGTAGAATGTAACACCCCGAGATTTTATGAAAAATATTCTTTTTAATTTCATTAATGTATTGTGTTGTACGCTACACCAAAATGAGCTTTCAAAACACTCATCCTTGACTTTCCTTTCATTACACGCAATCACGACCTTCCTCGATAGCGTGTGTAGTACGGAATACCGAGTTTCAATAAACAACGATATGCTATTAAAATATTATTAAAACTATCTGTTATGAATAGTAATAACCACTTTTTAAAACTTTTTAAATTTTATATTTCAAAATGGACTTCATTTTTGGATTCGGAATATCGAAATTAGCTTAGGGTGAAATTTTGGTACTTTTCGGATAACTTTCATTTTCTGATGAATAGTGAAAATTACTAAATTTTAATTAAAAACAACCTTTTTTATCGAAATAATTAATAGTGACAAATTATTAATTTGAGTGGTTTTAAAGTATATTTAGAATATATTTTTACAATTTAATACAATTTTGGTCATTGGATGTAATTTCACATTTAAACCAGACATAAACAAGTGTCAATCTTTTGATAGTTATTATCACTTAAGAACACGCTATTTGTTTAGACGACGAGAATTAATTTTTAAATTAATTAGTGAAACTGATATGTTTTGAATTTGGTAAAATAGACATCATTTTTGAGTTCATAATATCAAATATAGCTTAGGCCTAATTTTTGGTATTTTTCTGGAAACTTTCATTTTTTGATGAATAGTGAAACCACTAAGTGGTAGTTAAAAAAATTAATTTTTCATAAAACTTATTTTTACCGATTCTGTGAGTGGAATTTCAAAAATCCGAGAGACACGGTTGATGGCAGTATGTAAAATGTGGTTCAATGAGATGAAATTAATTTTTGGTGAATATTAACTTTTTACTTTTTTTTACCACGGTTAAAAGTAAATTGGGTAATTAAGGGTAAAAATGATATTATTATTACTCTAACACATGTCCTAATTATATTGGATAAGTTTAATTGGACAATAAACAACCTTAGAAATAAAATATGACCATTTATGCCCACTTGTATTAGATTAGGACCTTTATTATTAATTTATTTAAAGAAGGGTTAAAATAGTTAAAATCAAAGTTTAATAAGTATAGCATTTTTAATATAGGGTTGTACATAATATAAATTAGACTATAAATATTCATTAGAAATCTAAAAATATTTCATAAATAATGGTATTTTATTTTTAATTTTTATACATTAAAAAATGTAATTTATTTATGACACAAAGATGATGCAGTAATTATCTAATTAATGAAATATTGACATAATTGATGTTATAAATACCCAAATAAATGTAATTTCAGACTTTTTATGAATTCCACTAATTTTCTAGGTTAATATGACATGTTAGATTGATTTAATGAACATTGTTTGAACTAATAATTCTGTTATGATTTTAACAAAAATCAATTACGAAATAGTGTCAAAATTGACATAAACTAGTTTTTAAAACAAATATTATATTAGTAATTGTTATTTTATTCCTAAAAATCTAAGGTTCGCCAAATGACTTAGATAAGGTTATATATATTAATAATAAACAACTTGGGGTTCGTTTGGCTGCTTATTGTAAGTTTATTAACCTTATAGTATAAGAACACAAGAAGACACGGTAAAAGTAAAATTATTTTACTTAATGTTAAATCTAAATGATAAGGATAAAATAGGAACCTAAGCTTGTCTAAATTCTATTGGATGAGAGGATGTCGACCCATACCTACCTTATCTTCGAAATAATTCAATTTGGAGCTATTTATAACCGAATTTGGCTTTATAATAAAATAATATTTTTAGTTATTCCAAAGGTGCCCCTCTCCTCCCTTATAAAAGGGCACCTCCTCCCTCTCTTCCTCACACCACTTTGAGACTTCAAGGTCGGCCAACCCCTGCCAAATTCCATTCTCCACTTCCATAGAAACATCCTAGATGTTATCTTTTTCCTCAAAGACCAATTTTAGTGCCCCAAAAGGAGATCTCAAAGAGGCGCTTGAAAGAAGAGGTAATGTCCGTTACCGATTCTTTCAACTTTATTTCTTCTTCCACTTCTTCTTCTTAGGTTGTTTCATTATGAAGTAATAACATCAGTATAACTCATATACTGATATGTTATTATAAGTATGAAACAACCATATTTCACCATCTATCCATCCTACGGAAAATGAAATCATTGCGCGTGCGTACGTACGGAATACCGTCTCCACGCCGTGGTGTAATGTATTTTCCACCACCACCTTAATTGGATGGGTATAATGGTGTAAATAATAACTATATATGATTATTGTAAAGTGATATTGATTCTGATATATTATACATACACTCCAATACAATTCCACGATCATGAGAACGATATAATCGCTCGTGCGTACGTACGGACTACCGTCTTTACGACCCGATGAGATTCATTCTCCACGTTAACCATTGATGAATGATTATAAAGTATATATAATAAGTAATAATTAAATATATGACATAATAATGATATTGGATTTATGTGTATATATATGTATGTCATCTACTTAATTCCATTCAACTCAATAAACAAACGAAAATAGCGTTCATGCGTACGTACGACCTGCCATCTCCATGAAAGGTGTATTTCTTTCCATTTACTGATCTATTATATATATGTATATCATGAATATATATTATATATAAATCATGTTTTATATTCTGTAATTAAGTAATCATGATCTTATTAATCATATGAATAGTTACAAGTCAAAACACGGACGACAAATGAAACGATTTTACCCAAAACGCTCTTTAACATGGAATTTACAAACGAACAGGTAAAATAAAGTCATAAGTGAACCATAAATGATATAATAAAAATAATTATGATTCTGGAATAAGTAAATAACATTATTTAAATCATTATACAGGTGTTTCAGACACTTACGAAGAAAATCGGACCTAAGGTAAGGGAAATATCACAATCTCATTTTTATCCGTGATTGTTTATACTTTGGTATTTACTGGGGTGTATTTTATCATCCACATACATGTTTACTAAATATGTAATATTATTTACATCCACATAAAATTGATTAAATCCAATTTTACCCTTTGGTGAGTTTTTAGTAAAAGATACGAAAGGAATCTTGTGTTGTTTTTCGTACGAGGTACTTTTTAAATTTTCCAAAAAAATACGAGAAGAATGTTTTCTTTTAACTTATAAGACATTAATGGATTTTTAAAACATTATTTCCAAGAAGCTTCCCTTACATGTTTTCAAGTTTATTTTTTATCAACTTCTTTTAGTTTAAAATTGTATGACATGTTAAGAAAGGATAAATGTTTTTGAAGTAGAAAGGATATTTTACTCAAGAATGGAGTTCAAGTGTTTTATCAAAATTATTTTCCATATAAGATAATATAGGATTCTGTTTCTATCCCTATTATTAAATTGATTTGATTATTTTGTGATGGAATTATTTTTATGAAATCCTTTATCTTATATGAATTGTTTTATGATGTCATGATGTTTAAGAATCCCATTTTTATTACATGGGTTATGCTATGATGTATGGTTTATGATTTTGTGGAACACATAAGAATGGTATCACAATGAGATGGGTGGGACCTATATCTCCCTCCAATGCATTGGGTAAAGATTTTATATCTCATGAGATAGACATGGCTGAAACGACAGGTTAAACGGGTTCAGTGAAACAGGACTGAAACAAGGAGTAAACTCGGTTCAGAAATGGACTTTGTCCACTAAGATAGTCTTAGAAATGTGTCTTGACTAATAAGAAATGTTTCTCTATGATTATGTGTGTATTCCACAAAGATTCTTGTTTTATGTTATGATTATTGTGATTACATTTCACTACCATGATTTATCCCATGTTATGAAATTATGATCTCTTTTGCAGGGTAAGATTTCCAAATTGTTATGTTCTTCTGAATATGATGTGATTGATATTTCTTTTGTTCACCCTTACTAAGAATTTGAGGTACCCTTTTATGTTTTCATTTCCCCAGGATATAAAGAAAGGTTTTAGGTAAAAAAAAGAGGAAGATCTTCCTGGGAGATGTTGAAGATCTTTCACCACGATTAGAAGATTATATTCTGAGTTTCAAAAGACACTAAACTATTAAGGTCCTTGTGTGTGTGTGTTTATGTTATGTACGAAGTATTCTGCAAAAGTAATGTAATGTCCATGTACGTCAGGCTTTGGGTCTCTACAGGGACCATGCCATCCTATTTCATGAACGTAACATGGTACCAGTGTCACTTCAGGAGGATGTGTTGAGGGAGTTTCATACATCACCTATAGTAGTACATCTAGGAGTGATAAAGATTTACTGGGATCTCTGACCACATCACTGGTGGACGAGAATAAAGAAAAAAGTTGCAGAGTTTGTCTCATGATGCCTCATTTGTGAGAAAGTGAAGGCAGATCATTAGGTACCAGTATGATTGGTTCAGCCTTTGGAGGTCCCAGAGGGGAAGTGGGATGGGATATCCATGGACTCTGTGACATGAATTCCACATACATCCTATGGTCATGAATCAATTTGGGTGATCATCGACAGAATCACCATGTTTTCCAACTTCCTACCGATCAAAGAGTAGGGTTCAGTAGAGAGGTTTGGGACGCCTCTATGTGCAAAAGATTGTGAGGCTTCATGGAGTACCTTCGACGATTATCTCCTATCGTGACACACAATTTACTTCTCGGCTATGGAAGGGGTTGTAGGAGGCTTTCGGGACACAACTTCTTCCGAGAACCACCTTCCATCTTCAGACGGATGGTTGGGCTGAGTGGACCATTCAAACCCTTTAAAACATGCTGTGTGCTTGTGTCCTCAACATCAGACGCAGCTGGGATGATCAATTACATTTGGTGGAGTTTTCATTTAACAACATCTTTCACTCCACTATAGGGATGGAACCTTTTGAGGCGTTATATGCGCGACCTTGTATATCAACTTTGTGTTGGACTGACCAAGGGTAGTCAGCACTCGTGGGACCAGAGATGGTATGGGCTACCACAAAAAATATGCAGATCATCCAGGAGCGGATAAAGACTGCACAAAGCAGGCAGAAGTCGTATACCGACAGGAGATGGAGACCTCTATATTTAGAGGATGGCGACCACATCATTCTATAGTTATCATCCCGATGAGGTCTATGGAGATTTGGCTGAGGCAGCAAGTTATCTCCGAGATTCATTGGGCCTTTCTAGGTCTTCAGCAGAGTTGGAGTGGTGGCATACCTCTTAGCTCTTCCACCTCAGTTGCCTCGGGTGCACAACGCCTTCCATGTATCCTAACTGAAGAGATATGTGCACGACCCTTCTCACATCATCGACCGTGGAGTGATAAAAATCAACGATGGGGAGAAATTTACAGAGGTTCTAGTGGAGATTGAGGATCGACAGGAGAGGGTCCTATATGGAAGGTCTATACACTAGTACACATTTTTTGGAAGCACGAGAACCTCCATGAGAACACATGGGAGCGGGAGGCTCAGATGCATACTTAGTAACCCCAATTGATCCCTTAGTTTGAGTTGTGGCTTACGGGGACATAGAGCCCTATGGTTGGGAGAATGTATAGACCCAGAATTTCCAGGATTTTTTTAAAATAAATGGGAATTTTATGAGTCTGTGAATATTGACGGTGCATGATTCTGAGGCCCAGTGTGCCCAGAATCAATTTCTGATGTTTTTCTCGGGTACATTCAGTAAACATACGAGTGGGTTTTTATAACTTTTGAACCGATGCTCGGAATTAAAATCTGAGGGCACCGTTGAACTCGCAATACTAGAATTTACCTAAGGAGACTTTCACTTTGACAGCAGTGGGTCGAGAATGAAAGATATTTTTTTGTTTTTTCATGGAAAATAATAAAATAAAATGAACTTCACTTTATTTTATTTTTGAGCCACCATATGGAAGTTGTAGGTGCGGTCCACCAAAACTAAACATCCTTGTGGGAGTTGAAGTGTGGGGACCACCCGACCATAACCTCACATGAGAGGTTATGGTGGTGGGGCCCACCCAAACCTAACCTCCCGTGACAGGTTATAGTGGTGGGGACCACCTAGGACTAACCCCCATTTTAAAAAAGGAAATATTCTCAACTCCCCTCATTAATTAGGGTGAGCCTCTTTACCTCCTCTAACCAATTAATTTTGAAAACCCCTCCCTTAATGTTTCCACCACCTCCCTCAACATAATTATGCCACCCAACTTAATATATTATTTTGGCTTGGAAATATCTTTTTTGTGGAACTTGGGAGAGGAGAGAATATGGGAGGAATATCCCAACGAAGAACGTGTACCGCCGATGAAGAAAATGTTCCACCGATGAAGAATGCTCCACCGATGAAGAACATCGATGTTGACCTTGACGTAGACTTCCTTCCTCGGAACCATCTTCGACGTTGGACATGTTCATCTAAAACGAATCGACGTCCACCTTGTTGCTCCAACGTCGACGATCAATGATCAAGGTAGGGGTTTTATTTGAATATGATGTTATTCCTTTAATTCCTCCCTTCTAAAAAAAGAATAATTGTGAATTATTTTCCTTGAGGGGTGGGGTTTATTTTGTTTTCAGGAAGATATGTGGTGTCTGTTTCATTTTTCCTTTACCTTCTTTTCTTGATAATTCATTGAAATACAAGAAAGAATTGAACCACTTACTTCAACTCTAATCATGGAGGGTGCATCCCAAATCAACATGGTTCGACCCCTCTAATGTTCTTTTTTGTGATGTTCTTCGGAATGGTGATGAGGCGACGAGATGACGAAGGCGACAGAGGATTCAACCACGCTCATGCGGCCTCTGCAACCTGCACCACCCCCACGACGCTCCGCCACCCCGGGCCGAACCACGCCACCCGCCAACTGAACCTTCGACGTCGAACCGGAAGATCCGTGTCGTGCCCAGCTGAACCAGCCCCGGGCTCCGCACGCCCCGCAACACCTTTGTCCGCACGCCGGGCGGCTATGCTGTTCAAAGGCCCCACACACCCCGTGACACTGTTGTGAACGCGCCCCACACCGCCGCTGGCCGAACCGACCCCATCTCTCGGGCCGTGCCGCCCGAGCCATGCCCCTCACAGAACCCAGCCAATTTGTCCTCCTATGCCCCTTGCGGCGCCCAGCCGAGCCTACCTCCCACGCCGCTCGCAGCGCTGCGGGCCGAACCGGTGCTGTACCACCGGGCCGAGCTGCATACACGACCCCCCTCAGGGCCGAACCGCCCTCGTGGCCAACTGGGCTGGGCCCAGCAGGCCGGACCACCCAATGGGTTAGTCTGGGTTGACCCAAACTTGGTTGGCCCAGAATAAGTCGGGTCGGGTCGGTCTGTCCGGGTCGGGCCGGAATCGGGACTACTACCGAACCTTTACATTCTTTTGGCTATATCTTTGACATTGGTCGACCGTTGGACGAACCATCAGCAGTGCTGGTAATCTTGGAGTGTGATAATCCATTTCAGTATATCCCATTGGAGTATGGGTATAGTTGATATACAGTCAGGTTGGATGGTGCACGAATCCAACCCAGACCCCTGGACTAATAGTCTAATAACTCACAGACCGTGCGTCCGATTGATGCACCGTCTGTTGTGTTGAGACCCCTATGAAGTGTCTGACCTTTGGGATACATATTCATAGGACTTCGTGGTAGTTGGAAATCGACCAATATCTTTTGGATAAGATCTTCTAGAGACAAGAGAGCATTTTTGCAGGAACATAGTAGGTGGATGAGACTTGATGACTGCTAACTGAGTGACTCAGAGTGACTTGTATGGCCCAGTAGGGAGCACCTGGTTGTGGTGGCAGATAAATGGCGGAGGAGTGCCTGGTTTTGGTGGCACACCCACGGTACTTGACAGGAGGAGTACCTCTGTAGGCTATGAGGGGGAGAGCCTGGTTATAGAGGCAGACCTTTGGTGGGGAGCGCCTCTTTCTGACGCATTAGACCCACAGTACTCGACAGGAGCAGTACCTCGATAATCCAAGGTTAGTGGGAAGCACCTAGTTGTGGAGGCATGACCATTGTACTCGATAGAGGAGGAGTTCTCCAGCAGCTGAGGGGTCAAAATGTTACTACCCCTAGAATAAATCCTGGGTTGAGCTGAATCAGTAACTTTTGTGTCTTCTTCATGATTATGATGGATTACTTGATAACATAGGTATATGTTTGGGAATATACCTAATTGGGGTTATCTATTGATATCATACATTTTAGTTTATCTTTGTTGGATTTTGTGAGACCTTGAGGGTCTCGGGGTCACTACTGAGTATCTTTATACTCACCCGTACATGAGTAATGCACGTACCTAGTTGTGTTGGTTGTAGACGATGGACAACTCTGACTATGGCTGAGTATTCTAGGACTGGGCGGTACCCAGAGGGGGATCTTCTGATTAGTCAGTACACGGAGGAGATTGCCGGATGTGGAGTTCTGAGGAGGCTATATTTACCAAAACTTCAGGTAGGAATCCCATATGACAACCCAACATCAGTTTCCTTTCTTCAGTGTCACTTGTACTTCTAGTTCCTTATACTTTACAGTTGGGATAGTATTTCCAGCCCCTTTACATTACACCACTCTTTTGTTATACATTCTACTGAGTGTTTTGTATCCAACTGTGTGATATTTTTGGTGCGTTTATGGGTTGTAAAGGCAATGCCTTCCCAGTTTTAGGGAATTACACATTTGGTTCTAATCGCCAGCCTCTTGACTATGGAAGTATGTCTTGGGGTAGTCATGGCACAGACCCTGGGGGACAGGTCGTGACACGTTATTCTCTAGCTTCTTATTTTCTCTTGACATCTCTATAGTACATGCAGTAACCTGAGGATGTACATACAAAATAGGTCAAATAAAACCCCAGTAAGAGTTTGGATATGAACAATATTACAATGGGTGAGAAAAATCACAACATAGGCAATGGATCATGTACATGAGATGAAGCATTAATAAAATACATGAAATGTAACAATGTATAAAAATGAATCATCATGTATAGTGGTCATATACCACGAATAATTTTGAACAATTCTTGAATCATGATCACACATAATTTCTATTTTACTAATTAGATTAATCACTTTACCTAATGTATTCGAGTTCTGTACAATTCTGGGTGCACCTGTCACATCATAACATTCATTTTGTGCTATATAATTCTTGGTCCACCTGTTACATCATAACATTATCATTATCATGCAAGAATCATAGAACATATATTAAAAAAAATTACCATAAATAATCCATTTAAATGAATTATTTTTATCTCATAAGAACACATTCATAAAATTTGGGTTCCCAAAAGAAAGTGGGAATAACATACTTGATACAAAAACAATCAACCCTGAGTGAGAAGTAAAAGGTGTGGTTTTGAAAGAAGTGTTCTTTTGAAAAAACATTTATTTAAAATAAAATCCATTGGAAAACATGTATATCACTTAAGTGTTATGATAATGATGAAAAAATTATTTTTTATGGAGTGGCCGTACCAATAATGGAGTGAAAGAGGGAGAACCCAAAGAAAGAATCTTGGGGATGAGAATTTCCAGTTACCTTGTATCCGAATACTTTCTTCACTTTAATGTTATATATATCAATAATAGATTCATTAATTATCAGTTCCAGAGCATTATTTACATAAATATGGTTCATTATGGTTTAACTATGTTATTTTATAGGCCTTTTTATATGTTATAGAGTTTAAATACATTGTTCTGGAATGTTCAATTTTATGGTTGTCTTGAGTGATTCACTTGTATTCATTAATGGAAGTTCATATATTACATGGATAAACATGCATTAACTGATATTTCAAGTTATTTCTAATATTAGAGAAGATTAAATTATCTTATAATTAATTATGTTATATACATTGTGGATGAATCATTAGACAGCAATTTAATGATGATCGGTTGGGTTAATTCAGGAGGTTTTTCGACCACAACGAACTTCTTTTGTTAATAATTTAGTAATATGCAAATAAGACAGTTCTAGATCATTAAATACGATATGATACATACAACATAATGTGGTTCAACCATAAAAATGGTTTCAAGACCAGATCTGAAAGCAGGAAAGGATAATGAAAACATGTCATTCATGAAGGTGATAAATTAGCACCTCACGAACAACGTTTTCCTTTATAAAATAAAAAGAATATGAGAAAGAGATTAGATAATATATTATACCATTATTATCATAAAATTATAGTATATTTATGATAGTAGAGTTACCATGTCATTTGGATTAGGATAGGTTGGGAGAGATTAATAAAATAACATTAAATTTAATGGAAATTAAAGGAAGAGAGAGAGAGATAAATGAATCACCTCTTGAATCCCCCTCTTGAATTCCTTCTTAATGAACCTAGGATTGAACTTTTGATGAGATCATAATATTTTTTACATAGGGTAGGGGAAAGGGAAGATGTTTGGGAATATTTTAGACCAGTATTGAATCTTGAGAGGTGTGAAGAAATGAGTGTGTGATGGGTGATATTTATAGTGGTGGGGAGAGGGGTTTTATCAACATTATATTCAATAATTTATAATTTCTTCACAATACAAGGAAAAGAAAGTATATCGTGACTAAATATAATAATTTATTGTTTTGAATCTGAACCACATGGGCTTACATCAGCAGAACATGACCCATGACTCAATAATTCATGAATTTAGCATATGTTGTCCGTCATTGTATTTCACTATTCATAAAAAATTCACGTATTTTAGAAAAATATAAAAAACCCACCCTAATAATTTTGGTAAATTTAGAATCCAAATATAAATTCCATTTTTCTGAAATAAATTTCTATATATGGTTAATTGAAATTTTCCTTAAAATAATATTTTACATGAAAAATATAGTTTTTAAAAGTAAAATTGATTTTAAAATGCCTTCAAAAATTACATATGATCTTATAAAATTATATTAATCCTATAAGACATATAAATTATTATTTATGAACACATTTTCGGAAAATATATTTTCTTTTAAATTTATCAATTAATTATAATTATTTATTTATGACTTTCAAAAAAAACAATACTTTTACTATGGTAAAAGTTCCACATTATAAGGTGCCTAAATATTATTTAATCATTCATAGGTGAGGATATAGTTTTATGGATTATTTACAATTAATAAGGGTATTTCACTATTCACCAAAAATTATGTTCATTATATTAGACTCCAAAAAAATAGCCTCAATGAAACCGTGTATGTATGATTTTTGAAATTTAATAAATAGAAGTGGCTAAATTATGTTTAATGATAACATATTATCATGATATGTCATTGTGATTCCTAATGTGATTATACTATAAGGAATAATTATAATAATTTAATTAAATTGATAAAACTTTGGCTCATTACATTCTTCCCCCCTTATGAAATTTTTACCTCGAAATTACATTTTACACAATCAAGTGAGGGTAATTCTCCTTCATCACCTCTTCCAGATCCCAAGTAGATTCTTCAATATTATGGTTCCCCCAAAAAATATTGACAAGGTTTGTTGTATTGTTGCATAATACCTTATCTCTCTAGTCTAGAATCTTTACTTTATTCTTCTCATAGGAGAGATCATCTTCCAGCTGTACCACCTCTATGTTCGGTACATGTGAGGGATCTGGTATGTACTTCTTTAGGACTGATATGTGAAACACATCATGAACATGATCCATATTTGTTAAGAAGTGAATTCCAATATTCCAAAAAACATATATTGTCAAGGATGTAAATTGTTCCAATGTACATTGGGAAGAGCTTTCCATTCTTTCCAAACCACATGACTCTCTTCCATGGGGATATTCAAAGGAAGATATAATCACCAACGTCGAACTCCATGTCCCTTCGATGGATGTCAGCATAGATTTTTTGCCGAATCTGAGCTGCTTTGATATATTTATGGATGAAATAAACCTTCTCTGTCATCTCTTTAACAAGATCAAATCCATGTAGTTTTATTTCTCCAACATTATCCTAACAGGTTGAAGTTTTACATCACTTTCCATACAAAGCATCATATGGATCAGTCTGAATACTCGAGTGGAAGCTATTTTTGTATGAGAACTCAACCAATAATAGATGCTGATCCCATAAACCTTGGAATTATAGAGAGTAATCTCTTATAATCTCTTCAAGCATCTAAATAGTCCTTTTATATTGGCCATCAATTTGGGGTTGATAGGTCGTGATGAAATTTAATTCATTACTCAAAGAATTTTTGAAGACTTATCCAGAATTTTGATGTGAACCTTGGATCGTGATTAGAGACAATCGATAGTGGAACACTATACAGTCTCACCAATCCCTTCACATATATCTTTCCATGTTTTTTAGGTGAGAGACCTTCCGGAATAGAAATAAAATGGGCAGTCTTTGCGAGTCGGTCAACCACAACCCATATCACTTTATTTCCCATTGACATCTTTAAGAGACCTATGATAGAGTCCATAGTGACATTATTCCATTTCCACACGGGTATTGGAAATGGATGCATCTTCCTTTGAAATTTTTTCTCTCTGATTTATCTTGATGACATACCATGCACCTTGAGATACATTCCACAATCTTCTTCTTCATGTTATCCCACTGAAGTGTTCTCGAAGTTCTCGTTATATCTTGGTGCTACTATGATGGATAGAGAATGTTAAGCTATGTTCATTTTAAAAAAGTTCATTATTTATCTTGGGTGATTAAGGTACACAATTCCATGTTCCAAAACAAATAAAACCATCATCATCACTGTGGGTCTCATGAAACATCACTTCCAATACTGAATTCACCTTCTTTTGTAACTCCAACTCATCCCTTTGTGCTTCCTTAATCATCTCTTGGATTGATGGTTGAACAATCACTTGGAAAATGTAGGATGTATCCCCTTGCCTTATAATTTACAAATATATCATTTTCATATCAATGAAGATAAGGTCTTTCTCAATCCGTAACATGGATTGAGTAGCCGGTTATTTTCTTCTTTGAGCATCAGCAACCTTCTTCACCTTTCCCAGATGATAGTGAATAAAGAGATCATTGTCCATGATTATCCCTAACTATATACTTTGATGCATGTTGAGATCCTTTTGTGTGAATGTATAAATTATGATCTTTTGGTTGGTGTATATATCAAACTTCTCAGCATAAAGGTAGTGCAACCAGATTTTCAAGGAAAAAATCACGGCTGGCAGCTATAGATCATCTATCGGGTAGTTCTGCTCATGGATCTTCAGCTACTGTGAGGCATAGGCTATCACAATATCATTTTTCATGAGTAAAAAATCCAAACCATTATTTTAATCATCACTGTATATCACAAAAAATTATACACTTTTTTTAATTTGAGTACACCTACAGTGATCAGCCTTCTCATTATCTCTTGTAAGATTTCCTCAAATTTTTCCGTCCAGAAATACATTACCCCTATCCTTGAAAACATTGTTAG
The DNA here is from genome assembly GCA_963277665.1 of Viscum album. Lineage (NCBI taxonomy): Eukaryota > Viridiplantae > Streptophyta > Magnoliopsida > Santalales > Viscaceae > Viscum > Viscum album. Next base: position 1,927,881,068 of record OY728142.1, on the reverse strand, counting down.
TGCGCATGAAAATTGTGAGAAATTTCTCATAAAAAACAGTATTACCCATAAAATCAAAGAAATATAATGATTTATGTGACACTAGATGGTTTCGGACATTCATGAATTGCCTTTGTTTTTAAAGGGTCTACATAAATTCCCACACTTATGATCACATATCCCAATAACACGACTATCTTCATCCAAAAGTCACGCTTTCTGAACATGGTGTACAACTTATCCTTTCTCAATTTCACCAACACAAGTATTTGATGTTATTCATGTTCCTCCTTTCTCATGGATTATATGATAATATCATTAATAATCCCTACCAAAATTTTGTCGAGGTAATGTCTAAATACTCTATTAATCAAATCCATTAATATTGAAGGGGCATTAGTAAGTTTTAAGGGTATCACCAGAAAATCATAGTTCCCGTCCCTTGTATGGAAGGCAGTATTCTGAATATATTCCTTATTCACCTTTAGCTGATGATATCCAGGATAAAGATCCACCTTTGAGATGTATTCAAATCCTCATAACTGATCTAAAAAGTCATCAATCCTTAGAAGAGGATACATTTTCTTCATAGTGATCTTTTTGAGTTCCCTATAATCGATACATTTCCACATTGTTCCATCCTTCATCCCCACATAGAGTACTAATGAAACCCATGGTTATGCACTAGTGCTTATTAACCCTTTTTCCAAATTCTCTTGCAGCTACTTCATTAGCTTATCTAGTTCGATTGCCGCTATCATATAGGGACACTTTAAGATAGTATTAGATCAGGTTATGAGTTATATTGAGAAGTATACCTCATCATATGGGGGATGTCCTGGTAACTCCTTAGGAAATACATCACTGTATTTCCTCACAATGGGAATTTATGTTTGGTTGACACTTTACTTTGACTCAAGAATATTGGGAAAGGTATTATTCTTTACAATGAATCAACACCCACACCATAGAAGTAATTTTCAAAGAAGATTCATGATCTTCCATGCATTTGTTGAGGATCATGGGATGGTTTGGAATATGAAATGATATTTCTTTTTTCGGAAAGTTGATATGTGCTCTATATAACTAGAGCTCTTCCATTACCATTATAGAATATAATTCCACCAAGGGAAGTATTATGAGATTCACTAGATGATTCTTCCCATATACATCATTAAGAGAAGAGTCAAACTCTTGAGTATCAATGATTTCACCACTTTGTGTTTTTAAATATATATCTACTTTAGGGTTTTGGGGATTTGATTCTATAGTTATAGTAAACTTGCAAGATATAAAGGAATGCATTGAAATAGAGTCAAATAATAGTTTTTCCATTCATTATTGAATAGGAAGTGTACCTTGTATGACTTAGTGGTCTTTCTCCACTTATGATGTAGTGATGGAATAATCATTCCCTTATTCCTTTGACATTTGTGGTTGATGACACTGATTACCCTTGATGAATTGAGGTTTAGTGAACTGGATTTCATAGTACCCTTTCTCTCCATAATTGTAGCATTTAACCATAGGTGGTGCTCCCCTTTACTCCACTGCATTCTATTTCCTTATAATATCATTTCAAAACTCTTGATCATGGTCGCCTTCTTTCCCACACTTGAATCATTTTACTATCCATATGTGGTAGTTCCCATGATGCAACTTCCCACATTTTTGGCATATGGGTCATTGAGTTTTCTTCCCATTATTATCGTTAGATACTCCTACTTGAAACTCTATATTTAATTTCTTTTCACAATATCCATGTAACAATTATAAAACCTCCATATCTACTTTTAGGGAACACTGAAAAACTTATTCATAACTTCCAATGTATCAAATAGAAAGAAACTTTCTAAGGTGTGGTTATAATCCACTAAATAATATATCAATTTTTCTATCATTGTTGATAACAAAACCCAAATCATACCTTGAAATCCTTATGAAATTCTCTTCATAGGTCATGACAGAATCAACATCCTTTTTCTTGAGCTCTATGAATTATCTCTTCATCTTTGTACAAAGAGTTTGTGGTAAATGCTTTTTAAGAAGCATGATCATAAGGTCTTCCCATTCCATCTCTTAAATTTCATCAATTAGTGTGGTGTTATTAATCAAATCCCACTATTGATCAGACAATCCATCTAGATGATAAACACATAGTATCACCTTCTCCGTATTAGAATAGTGGAGAAAAAAAATCTTCTCCATGGAGTTGATCTAAAATTTCAGAACTAGTGGACCAAGAGTCCAACTAAGCATCAGGGGTTGTTTCCGCATAAAACACTTGATAGATAATTTTTCTCTCTTATATAAATGAGGATAGTCCCCATTATTCTTGTTATTGTACATAACCTGAGATAGTTGGGTAATCCTCACCATGAACTTTTGAACTCCACCTCCCAAAGCATTGGGGATGTCTTTCAAGCAATCATTGCATTGGCCCTGACATGGGGTTTTGGCCTGGTCTATCCTGGTTCCCACCATTTTCTAAAATAGAAAAGGTTAGAACAAAACATAAGTCATAAATTCATGAGTAAATAACATATTAATTTGTATAATTTTCACTAAAATCATAACTTATTGGATCCCAATGTAATGCTTATTGTGTGTGTATATTTTTACTTAGTCTCATTCAAGAGGTTTTCTCTAGGGTTCACTAATCATAATTCCCAAATTAACTAAAACTATACTCTAATAACAAGTATATCGACCCTTCCTTTTTTAGATTACAATTACATCATTATAAATATAAAAAACCTAATATATTTACACCATGAGGATCTATTGGTTTATTGTCTTGGGAAAACTAGGACAAAACTTAACATTTAAAACATCAAAAATAAACTTTTATTTAATTCCTTTATCTCTCATTTCATATTGGATCTTGACCTCTACTTAGTACATGTAGTGACCTGAGGATATATATAAAAATGTGGTGAGATAGAATCCTATTAATAAGATATATATGACCATTATAACAATTGGAGTGTACAATAACAACATAGGAAAAGGATCATGAACATGATAGGAAGCATTAATAAAAGACTTGAAATGTGGCAATGCATAAAAATGAAACATCATGTTTAGTGGTAAACTACCACACATAGTTATGAAAATTATAGAACCATGTACATGAATTATATACCTTTTACTCATTATATTCGTCACTTTACCCAATTCATTGGAGCACTGTATAATTTTAGGTGCACCCTTCACATCATAACATTTATTTTGAGAAAAATAATTCCGGGCACACACGTCACATCATAACATTACCGTTATAATGAATTCCTCATAAAACATATATAAAAAATGAACATAAATAAACCATTTAAAGGAATGGGTTTCATCTCATAATAACACATTCATAAACATTGGGATCCCAAAATAAAGTTGGAATAAGAAACCTGATACAAGAACCATCAACCTTGAGTGTGAAGTAAAAGGTCTTTTTTTGAAAGAAGGGTTATTTTTGAAAAAATTAGTTGGACATAAAATCCAATTGAAAAAATTTATATCCATTAAAGGGTAATATAATGATGAAAAAATTATTTTTTATGGTGTCACCATACAAAAACTGGAGAGAAAGAGGGAGTACCCGATGAATGAATGTTGGCTTTGAGAAATTCCCTTCACCTTGCATCCAAACGCTTTCTTCACATTAATGTTCTATATAACCACATTATATTCATTAATTAACCATTAAATGACCATTTTTAAATTAATATGGTTCATTATAGTTTCATTAATTTGTTTTATTGACCTTAGGATGAGTTATAGAGTTTAAATACATTTTTTGGGAATGTTCGTTTTTATGGTTTTCTTGAGCGGTTCACTTGTATTCATGAATGGAAGTTCATGTAGAACATGGATAAACATTAAGAACTAATAATTAATTTTATTAATGATATTACAGGAGTTTAAAAGTTCTTATAATTAATTATGTTATATACCATGTGGCTGAATCATTAGATAATAATTTAATGTTGATCATTTTGGTTAATTCGTGCTGTTTTCGACCACAATAAACTTATTTTGTTTAATAATTTAGTAATATGTACATAAGTTTGTTCCAAAACCTTAAATAGGATATAATAAATATAACATAATCTGGTTCATCCATAAAAATTGTTTCATTACTAGATCTGAATGCGGTAAAGGTAAATGAAAACATGTCATTTTTGAAGGTGATAAATTAATATCTCAAGAACAATGTTTTCCTTTCTAAAATAAAAAAGAAGAGGATATGGGGATTATATGATATATTATCCCATTAGTATCATAAAATTCCCGTATATTTATGAAAATGGAGTTATCATACCATTTTTATAAGGATAGGTGGGGAGATACTAAGAAAATAACATGAAATTGAAAGGAAATTAAGGGAAAATGGAGAGAGAAGGAATTAACTAGCGAATACTCCTCATGAGATCCTCTATAAGGTACCTAGACACGGTCTTTTGATGATAAAATAATCTTTTGGATGTGGGGAGGGGCTATAGAAGTTTTTTGGGTAGATTTTAGGAATGTATTGAAGCTTGAGAGGTGTGATGAAATGAGGGTTTGATGGGTGATATTTGTAGTGGAGGGGAGAGGGGGTTTCTCAATATTTTATTCATTAATTTATTATATCTCCCCAATACAAGAAATAGAAAGTATTAAATGAATATATAGAGTAATTTTATTTTATGAATTCAACCCACATGTGGTTAAATCAGTAGAGCATCACCCATGACACAATAATTCATGAATTTAATTTATTTTGTAAATTATCATATTTAACTATTCATAAGTAATTTAAGTATTTAAGAAAAATCCCAAATATTCAACATAACCATTTTCAACTTGTAAAATCAAAAAATGAATTCGATTTTCCAAAATAATTGTATAAATATGATTAATTTTATTTTTCATTTTAATCATAATTTACATGAAAAATACAGTTTTTAAAATTCAAAATGATTTTATAATGATTTAAAAATTTACATAAGATCTTGTAAACATATATTAAAACTAGAAGATATAGAATTTTTTATTTATGAGCACAATTTATGAAAATATTTTTTCTTTTAAATGAATTCATTAATAAAAATTAATTACTTATGACTTACAAAAATACCAATACTTTTACTATGGTCAAAATATCACATTATAATATGCCTAAATTTTATTTAATCATTCTTGGGTGAGGTTACTATTTTTGGATTATTTAATATTAATAAGGGTCATATTACTATTCATAAGGGTAGGTTACTATTTGTAAGGGTAGGTTACTATTTACCAAATTGTATGTTTGTTCTATTTGACTCAAAAATTCACCTTGAACACAATGGTGTATGATGGATTTTAAAAATTCAAAACATAGTAGTTTCAAAATTATGTTTAATGATCCCATATTATCGTGATATGTAATTTTTATACCTAATGTGATTATACTATAACACATAATTATAATAAGGGAATTCCATTGATAAAACATTGGGTCATTAAAATCTATCGATGCAAAGATGAATATAACCTTACAGTAAGGATTTCATCCATATTATGTGCCATGATTCCTATAAGTGAAGGTTATTTATCTCAAATGGCTTGGGAGAAACTCATGATTAAGAATACACCCATTGTATAAGAGTGTTATGATGCCTTTCCAGAGAAATTTCTAGGTCTTCCACTGAGTCATGAATTTGAGTTTTCAATAGAACTCGTACCAGGTGATATGCCTATTTCAAAGACACGTTATGTAATGGAACCAATTAAGTTGCCTGAATTGAAGAATCCACTCAAATATAATCTTGATAAGGGATTCATATGCCCTAGTGCATCACCTTGGGGAGAACCTATTCTATTTTTTGAGGATAAATATGGATCAATGAGACTCTACATTTATTATAGACAACTTAACAAGGTAATTATCAAGCTCATATATCCTCTTCTCTGTATTGATGACTTATTTGACCAACTACATGAAGATAAATAATTTTCCAAGATTTATCTTCATTTAGGATATGATAAATTAAGGGTAAAAAAGGAGGATATACCAAGGATGAAATTCCGTATAAGTTATGGACACTATGAATTTATAGAGATGCTTTTTGGTCTTACCAATTCCCCCACTATCTTGATGGATCTAATGAATAGAGTGATTAGAGACTATCTTGATCAATTTTATGTAGCCATATTCTTATCTATTTGAAGAGAATGTAAGAACATAGAGACCACTTGATAATTATACAAAAGACCACGATAAAGGAGAATATTAATGAAAAATTTACCAATTGTGAATTTGGGCTTCATAAAGTTTCACTTTTGGGTCACATAATATCCAGAGACGGGATATATGTGGATTAAACAAAAAAAAGGTTATTGAAAGATGGTTGAGAAAAAATTGATAACTATGATCTGATGTTTTCTTTTCTTGGTTGGATATTAAAGAACTTTTGTGAATGATTTATCACGATTATCTAATACAGTCACTAAGTTCACGTGGAAATGATTTATGATTGTTTAGATAGTGGAATGTGAAGATAATTTCATTGAACTAAAAATATGGTTTTCCAGTGCACCCGTGCTCACACTCCCTTATAGTGGAGAAATGATTGTGATCTATACTAATTCATACATGAATGGGTTGGGATGTTTTCTAATGTAAAATTATATGGTGATAGCATATTCCTCACAATAGTTGAAAATCAATGAGCGAAACTACCCAAATCATTATTTGGAGTTAGTGTGGAAATCTTTACATTAATGATATGGAGGCATTATCTCTATATGGTGAAAGGTGTGATATTTATACTAATAAAATTGTTTAAAGTATATTTTCACACAAAAGGGGTGAATATGTGCCAAAGAAGATTTTCAGAGTTTCTTAATGATTACAACTCTTAAATACATTACCACCTCGAGAAAGAAAACAAGATGGAAGAAGATTTAAGTCATCATGACCATGCTAGCCTCTCTCTGACGAGGATCACAAAATACCCAATATATATCTATTTGAAATGGATGGATCATGAAATTTTTATGGAAGGGGGAAATATTATATTTCTCAAATGAATGCTTAACCATCAATATAAGTGAAGATTAGGGAGGCCCATAAGAAAGATGAAGAGCTACAAAAAAGGCGATGCATGTTCTTGAATTAAACCTTATTTGGGATGAAATAATAAGGCTCAAGAAATGAGATTGTATTCCTCCCATACTATAATTGAAGAAGCATCTATTAGATTAGGCTCATAGTTCATAATTCTCTATTCACTATGGAAGCAAAAAAAGTACAGGGACCTGAAAGAGTACTTATGGTGGGATGGCATGATAAGATATGTCGCCAAATATGTCTTTTGAAGCTTGGTTTGTCTAAACGTTAGGGAAGAAAGATAGAATTATTAGGGGATGGTACAACCATTACCCATACTAGAATGGAGATGAAAAAAATCATCATCTACTTTGTCATTGGACTTCCCAAAACATCCAAAGGAAATAATTCTACATGGGTAACAGTTGATAACCATACAATGTTGGCACAATTCAATGATATTAGAGAGGATATATCTCTTGATCATGTTTATGGGATATATATAATGAAAATTGTAAGATTTCATGGATGAATACTTTCCATTATATCCAATCAAGATATGATGTTTACTAATATTTTCTAGTGAAGTCTTTAGTTTTCTCTAGATATAGAGTTATGTTTCAACACTACCTATTATCCCCAAATAGACAGTCGGACCGAGAGAAAAATTAAAACTCTGGAAGATATGTTTATATCTTTCTCTATGGATTTAAATGTTGGTTGGCATTAAAACCTACCATTTGTGGAATTTTAGGTCAATAATAAGTTTCACTCTGGTATTTAGATGTCTCCATATGAATCCATCAATGGAAATTTTTTCACAATTCCATCTTTCTAGGATGATGTTGGGTAAATAATACTATTAGGAACTGATCCTATTTATGAAAAGGTAGAAAAGGTTAGATCTATTCAACCACACATAAAGGCAGATCAGAGTCGAAATAAAAGTTATACTGAAAATCAAGGAAAATAAATAGAGTTTGATGTGGGTGATAATTTTTTCTAACGAATATCTCTATACAATACAGTAATGAGATTTCAAAAGAAGGGAAAGTTGATTCTTAGGTATATCGGTGGTTTTAAAATTCTGGATCATCTTGGGAAGGTAGATTTACAATTGGCGCTTCCACCAAATCTCTCTCAATTTTATGATGTGTTCCATTCATCTATACTGAGAAAGAACATATCCAATCCTTCACATGTACTAACCTCATTTTTTAACCCTTGGAGCAAGATTTTTCTTATAAAGAACAACTGATTGAGATTCCGGATCGTAGAGAAAAAGTTATAAGAAAATAGACTGCTTGCTTGGTTATTGATTTATGGAGGAACCATAAATTTGAAGAAGCTACATGGGAACTTGGGGATATTATGATGGTGTGGAAAGCTCATCTATTTTTTCCAGGTGACGAATTTTTTTGGTGAAATTTTGTTTAAGGGGGGTAGAATGTTAATCCCATATGTTTTTATGAGATACTTTTTAAAATAATTTGTATTCTTCGGTAGCCTGGTTTTCATGAAATCGTTAGTTTAAAAAAACCCCAAGATTCAATTTTTATAAAAATACCAATATATCCTACCGGTTAGGTTAATGGGAATAATTATAAAAAACTTATAAAAATCCATTGTGAATTAATTGGCGATCAATTATTTAGAAAAAATATAAATCAATTAGATATTTGTATTTTTTTGTGAATTAGTTTTTGTAATTAAATTAATGTGATATATATATGTTATATAATTAATAATATATTTTTATATTCATCCAATGGATATTTTAGTTATAGGGTTTGAATAAAACTTTATTTGATGTAAAAATAACCTTTATTTTCAAATAAAAGTTTAATTTTACACTATTGAATGAAGAACCACTTTAAATTAAGATTTAGATAGAATCATAATTTATATATGGAAACATAAACATTTTTTTATGTGGGGTATAAAAATTTTGTTTTTATGATTTTTTGATATATTTCTGATTAATTTCATGTTTTGATGAATAGTAAAAATACCATAATTTTAAATGAAAAAACTTTTTTCATGAAAATATTTTATATGGTTAAATTGAATTATAAAATTGTTTAAAAGTATAAATATAATATATTTTTACCATTTAATATAATTTTGGTAATTGAAAATAATTTTACATTAAATTTAGATGTAAAAAACATTTCAGTCTTTTTCAATATTTTAATAATTAATACCCGGTTTATAATTTCAACAACGAGATTAAATTTAAATTAATTACCAAAACTTCTATGATTTTCCAATTATAAAATTGATTCCATAATTATAATAATTAGGTAGCAAAAATTTTAATAGGATAATTTTATTATTGGGTAGTATGAATAGTTTCTTTGTTAAATATTTTTATTACCATGGTTAAAGGTACATTGCGTAATTAAAGGTACAAATAATATTTTAAAATTACCTTAATACCTTTAAAAATTATATTGGATGACTAAATTAAACCCTTATCATTTATACTTTGAAATGGAATAACTTAATGGCCACTTACCTATGAATATGACATGAATATAATAAAAACTAATGATCATGAAAAAATGTCACAATCTCATTTTATATAAATATATTAATTTTAATGTTTTGCTAAAAAGGAGATAATATAGACTATAGATAGTATATAGAAATATAAATGGATTAACTACATCATATAAATTTATTTATAATTTTTATTTTTTAAATAATTACCATTAATGATGACAGAATAGTGATGCAGAAATTATTTTATTAATAGAAATATCAAAAAATGGTATTAAAAATATTAGAAGAAATATTATACGAAATAATTAATGTCATCCAAAAAATTTTAGGTGACTATGATATGTTATGAGTGTTTTAAATTTTATGTATTTAATTTTCCTTATGTTTTTATTTTATTTAATGTGAAATAAATGAATAGTATTGAAATTGACCATATTGATATTTTATAAAAACACAATTTTATTGAATTATTTAAAAACATGAAAATATTTATAAATTTCAAAGTTGTAATTTTATGGTCTAAAATTTCATAAAATATACCTTTATATTCAATTAACACCACATACGTAAATAATTATAACCATTAAATATTTAGAATTTTATTACTACAATTAAAAATAAATAGAATATGTAAGTGTAAATTAAAATTATTTGGTTTAAATTGAAAAAATAACCTGTCCACAATTTATTATTTTATGATATTAAAACCTGATATCGTCCCATCATCTAAATTGGGACATTATGGATGTTTTGGGTAGGGTTTTATTTTACTATAATGTATTATTTTTGGAGTATCCAAAATTTCCCCTCACCTCAATTATAAAAGGGAACCTCCTCTATCATATCTTCACCCCATTTTGAGCCTTCTATCTCGGCCATACCCTACCGCTTTTATTTGTAGACTTATTTATTTTTATTCATGAGGTTCTAGTCATCTTCAAAGACCATCTCTAGTGATATATGATGGGATTTAGAGGAATCATGTCATGGAAGAGGTAATCTCTTCTACCGATTCTTTCATACGTCTTTCTTCTTCTACATCATCTTACTTATCTATTTAATTATAATGTAATAACGTAAGAATCAATCATATAATGTTGTGTTATTATTAATATAAAACAACCATATTTCACCTTCTACCCATCCTATGAAAAAAATCACCACGCTTGCGTACGTACGACTTACCGTCTCCACACTTTGGTGTAATCTGTTTTAACCACCACCTTACATGGATGGATAGATTTTTTGAAATAATAAATATATTTGATTATTATACCATTTTAATAATTGTGAAATATTATGAATATTCCACTTTAACACCATTCATCAATTTTTGGGAATTATATCATCACTTGTATGTACGTACGACCTACCGTATCCACAATACGACATGATTCATTCTATATGAACTTGATGAAAACATGATCATAAATGAATTTAATGAATTAATATACTATATATTATACTAATATCATTATTGAAGTGATTTATCTATAACCTATGACGTGGAACATGAACTTATATGACAAATCTTTCATAAGAACATAAAGAAGTTAATATCCAAATAACCAGGGACAATGTAATGCTACTAACAAACGGATGATAATATAATCATTTATGATATCATAAAAATTATTTTGATTATGGAATAAGTCAATAAAATTATTTAAATCAATATACAGATGGTTTGGATACATACAAAGGATATCATACTAATAGTAAGGGAAAAGTTTACAATTTCATTTTTTATTTGAGATTGTTTAAAGGTAATTATTTACTGGGGTTATTTATAATCCCCATCCATATTTCCTAATTATGTAATATCATTTATAGTATTCTCCAATTGTTTAAAGTTAATTTTTACCTTTGGTGAATTTTTATTTAACTATATGAATGTAATCTTTTTCCATTATTCAATTTAATTTACCTTTTTACTTTTCCAGCAAAAGTATGAGGAGAATTTTTTTAACTTATAAGAGACGAATGGACTGTTATGGTTTCATGAAGCCTTCATTATATGAATATTCCTCTACTTGATTTCAATATTTTTAACGAAATTATTTTCATTTAAAATTACATGAAATTTGGGGAAAAGTAAATGTTTTTGAAATAGAATGGATATTTTCCTCAAAAATTAAGTTCAAGAGTTTTATCAAAATTATTTTCCATATAAGATGAAACAGTGGTTTATATACCTATTATTACATTTTTTTAAATTTTTTTATGTAGAATTATTTTTATGAAATCCATATATTATACATGGATTATAATATAACGATGTTTAAGAAACCCATTTTATTTCGTGGGTTATGTTATGATAAATGATTTATGTTTTTGTAGAACATGTAATAATGGGTTAATAATGAGATGGGTGGGATACATATATCCCTCCAATGCATTGGGTAAAGATTTATATCTCATGATATAGAAATGACTGGAATGACAAGTAATTCGGGTTCTGTAAAAAAGGTCTAGAATGAGGAGTGAACTCTATTTAGTAATGTACTTTGTCCGATATAATGGTCTTGGAAATGAGCCTTGACTAATATTATATTATTTAATATTCTTATGTGTGTATGCCATGATATTTCATGTCATATGTTTGGTCTATGGGGATTATATTTCCATTTTATGATTTATCCCATGACATGATATTCTGATATTTTATATGCAGGATAAAATTTTCAAATCATATGTTCTTATAATTATGATATGATTAATATTCCTACTATTTACCCATACTGAGAATTTGAGCTCACCCTTTAATATGTTTATTTTCATCAGGTCATGAACAAGGGTGTTAAGTACGATAAGTCAAATAGGAGTATAGTTTTGATGAAATAATCGGGAGATAATATATGTGGTTTATGAACTAGTTGTTTATGTTCCACAGCTTCTAAATACACTAATCCTATACAGTACTGGTGTTGTTTTTTTATGTTTTGTAATAAATATTCTTCAAGGTTTAGGTAATAATTACATGTAATGTATGGGTCATTATATTCATTCAAAAATAATTTGGATTTGATAATTTCAAAAACTGATATTATTTTTATAAAATAACTAATATATAAGTTCTAAAAAAATTATAATACTTTAGCACGAAAATAAATAGAAATAATTTTTTGAAGAAAATTTAACGTAGAATGATAAGATAAATTTACATCAAATTTAGTAATTTCTTCTTAATAATTAATCAATACTTTTTAATTAAATAGTTTCTTTATATATGTATCATAATTCTATTAGTATTATTCATATTCTCCAATTTAACTGCTAGGTTATAATAACCATAGTTAATTAATAATGTTTTGAGGTTCTTTAGGCTCACTATTTTGTGTCTTATATACTATCAAACATTGTGTTATTTAAATATCTTACGTTGATACATATAAAAATATGTCAACAAACTTCTAGGTTCTCATCATAGCAGGAAACTAGAATGACCTTTCAGTGTGAAAAGTATTCATATGAAATTATCACATGCGATGTTTCTCAAAAGAATGATCATGATGTGATAATGAGTTTATTAATATTCAAAACTATTTATAAAAGTTGTCAAAAAGTACCCTGAATTTGGTTATAGTGAACCAAAGTCAACATACCCCCACATTCACTAGATCCAAAAAATAACAAAATTCAGTCTATTATGTGTCACTCAAAACTCATTCTTCTACAGATATAATTATTTATTCAAGGGTTCCACCACATTTTCTTCTGTGGAATATTTTCTTACTACCATATATCCCATATGATAAAATTACCTCAAGAAATGATACTTTTTGATTATTTTTTTGGTATGTTGGTGAGACCTTGGCTCTTTTTCAAGATGCACCGTTGTAGTATTTTCATAATAAAATGTGATTGGGTATTTACTTCTAGGTACCACTTATGTTCCTAGGAAATTATTTATATCTAAATAGATTATTTAGGAGTATTATAAGGATCTATATAATATAATTACACACTATAATTGGAAAAAACTAGGTACTTTGAACTCTTCATGCTCATAACTCATCCGTGGAGACTGAAAACACAACTAGACTATGAATTTACATCATTTTTTTTAAATCATCTGTATTACCCATGATGACCAGATCCTCAATCCCTCCATAGAATAAAAGAATATCATTATTTCTTATCAAATATTTTAGATAACCCAAATTGATGTCCAATTATATTCACCAAGATTATCTTGATATCTAACTATCATGATCAATGCATAGGAAACATCCAGTATGTAAATAACATGTAATACATGATTTATCGTATTATTTAATCATATAAGGTCATACTCATTCTATTTTTCTCCAATTTTTATGGACACATTTTCCTGGAACGTTTTATACCACGTGACATAGGAATAAATCCACTCATGGATTTTTCATTACAAAATGTCATTAGTATCTTGTTAGTGTATATTGAACTATTCCCAGAAGACTCTTTAAACTATGAAGAATGATCTTAAACCCTATAATTTAGGAAAATTCATGTAATTGTTTCATTTAGAAACACTTTTTAGCTATCTATTAAAAGACTGTAATAATGATATGTCATTTTTATTAAGTAATATGTCATTAACATTAATACTAAGATAGTGAAACACAATTCCCCTAAATCTCTTGTAAACACATGGAACACATTCATTATTAATTATATAAAATTATTTTATAGATTTATAAAATAGACTGTTATATGACCTAGATGCTTTCTATAACCCATAAATGGATTTATGATCTTGTATATTTTCTTGGAATCAATTAGAGTAGTAAGAACCCAAGTTTTGTTATGAGGTATAGATCCATTTCTCTTCAATTTTAATGATTTTTATGGAATTATGTATGTACCCATTTGATCAATGGTGTTTTAGCAGTTTCTAGGGATTTTTCGGATCTAGGAACCATGTTTTAGTTGAAAAGGGGAGGCTACACAGTTGGGATAAACCGTACGGGTTAGGTCGCACGATCGTGCGAGATGTTTGAAAAAGTGAAAGTTTTTAGTAGAGAATTTTTGCACAGTTACCAAATAGTTTTTCAAACTGTGCGAGGTAACCCTGCGATGTGCTCTTTTTGAGGTAGTGATCTATGCACGGTAGCCACATGGTTTGGAAAATCATGCAGGTAAACCATGATATCCTATTGGATGAGTTTTTTTTAAATTAAATAAAAACCTAAATTCCATTTAAGCCCATTTTTGGGTTTCTTCTTCAATACCTAGTCCCCCTCCATTAGAGCTCTCCTTTAGCCCCTAGCATAAGAATCGATCTCGTCTCTCTATCTGATATTATTTTCAATCATGGTTTGTCTCATCATATCTATATTTGTAATACCCAAATTCCTTTCTATCCATATATGATTCTTCTGCAAATCAATTGTGCTATTTTATTTCAGGATCGTATCCATTAATACGGATTCCATCATCCATTCTATTGATCTATCCTAAAATGGGATGAATCAAGAATTGATACTTGATGATATCTATACCACCGAGTCGAGGTAGGTGGTTTATACTTTCTTTTGGCCATTTGGGTGGTTTTAGGGCGTTCAAACTTTTCACCACATGTCTGAATTTCAAGCATGAACCCATTTTTTGAGCGATCTATTTCTGGTATTTTTATTCGGACCTATTGAGGATACCCATAGGTTTCATTAAGGTTTTTTTACCCCCCATTTCTCATTTTAAGGACACCTATGGGGTGTACCTTAGAAAAATCTTTGTTTGTTCCTATTTAAACTACACAATTGGTGTGTTTTTTGATTTCCTATTTATATGAAGCTCGTTAATGCCTTAATGGATTGAATAGATTACCTATGAGATGTACTACCTACTTTCTTTATTATATCTTGTGATTCCATGCCTATTTTGATAGTTTTTCTTTAATTAAATGTGTTGATATGGGTTGGTATACCGATATAAAATGGTCAATGAAAGGTTAAATGGATAATATTGGAGGGTAGGACCATAAAAATGGTGAATGGAAAGTGTAATGCATGATTGGATATACTCATGGCTTGTGGGTATTTATGTGAGTGGGTATAATCTCTTGATTTTGATTTGTATAAATTGTTTAAATTTAATTTATTGAATGAATTATTTGATAGATTCCATGGACTATCCTCTATGAGTCTTGAATGAGGTAGTGGACGCCCTGGGTTTACTCTGCCCCATGGGTCTTGATTGTGTGAGAATCATAAGGCCTTGCTACCTCATGGATCTGGCTTACATGGACTTGCAATGGAAATGTTGGTACACATGCTCCTAGAACTCCAACAAGTTCCTAGACCGAGTTTCCACTAGGAGTCCCATGGGAATCAATGTGGATGCCTTGGATGAGTTCCATAGATCCAGCCCTTCATTGTCCAGACTTTTTTATACGACACATCAGTGGGTTTCTGATAAACATATTTATACAATGTTACCATGGGACACCAATCTTCTTTATACAACATGGATACGTGAAACATGATATAGGTAGATGTACAGGATTGAAGTGTGAATTATTACACTGTTATAGATTCCTTTTTAGGAGATGACTCTTTTAAATGTAGCCTTGAGGGTTTTTTAGTTTTTCATATGACCGTAGACTTATGCCGTGGGAATACCCACTAACATTACTATTTTCATTACACATTCTAGAACTCTGTATATTGTTGTTAGAACTATATAGACGAAGGTTGTTCCTTACAGGGATGTTTATCTCACCCTCTATTTGGGCCACCTAAGAGGCCCAAAAAGATTTTATGGTTTTAGTTTATTGTAGGGGAGTGTATCCTGGGATATGTTGTTGAATGTGGATTTGGGGTAGGGGATCATAAGACCATGCTAAGTCTTGCGATGCTACGATCACCTTTTTTATTTAGTTCTTTTGGGATAATTATACTTTATTTTATTTATAAGTATTGTTCTGGATTCATTCTATATGCTTTTATATCATCTACATCATTTTATAAATGATTCACATCTATTTATTGATATTTATTCTTGTATTGTCTTACTTTTAGTTGACTACTATTTATTTCACTTCATCTATTTATATTATGTAATAATTCCACCATGATACTTTGGTAATGAAGGAATAGTCTCCATAATGACTCACCTAGGCCCTATCTTCCAATCAATATCCTTTGGAATTTAGGGAGATTCACATAAGGACTTGAGATCCACTAGGCTTCAGAAACTGTTTCGAGGAGAATCCTAGTCCAGGACATTACAAAGTGGGATGAGAGGGTTTTTTATGGTTTTCCTTACTATTTGGTGATATTAGAAATGGTATTATGGAAAAGAGTTCAGTAGTAGACTATGGCCAGAGGTAGCTACCCCACATACCTGGAAAATCCAAACTGCCTCGAATGAGTTGTTATCTATGGATTTTCACTGTTATAGTTTATTTATTTCACCATTGTCTGAAACACATGATTTTTGCTATTAGTATTGATTAAATTATGGGTTTTATTTCCGTTTCAACCCAACAAGATGATGGTATTCCATGTCATGAATCACATAGAAACATATTATAATCACATTTCCTGCATTATAAAATTCCATCTATGATGCATTAGATATTGATCACACTTGTGATAGTTTATGTGATAATTGTGCCTACTGTTGTGTTAGTTTTGGTGCAGTGTATAATGGTGTGATGTCATCTTTCAATCCATAATGAGTATGGACCCTTACGAATTTGGATATGATGAACCAATTGTATGTAAATGATAAAATAACATGATATGTTTATGGTTTTAATGGGAACCATGTTTGGGTTTGTGAGGTGTTATAGGCCCCCATGGATTTAGAATTTGTAACCCTTGGTGAAATTTCCCTCGTAACTAAATAAGATATTGAAATGGAATCTGGAACCAAAGATAGTGAATTGACCTAGACCTGACTTTTGAGTGGTCAAGAGGCATAGTTTCTAGTATTTCAATGACTGATCATTATATATTCATGGTTTTAGAAGAAGGTTGTGGATTTGACTTGGTTTCTAGGAGGGTTTTACCTATATTACACTTTGTGTTGTGTTCATTGATGTTGTTCATTCCAATGGTGTTTGTTTGGAACTGTAGATAAATGAAAACATGAAAACCTCTAGTGGTACACCATGAGGAAGGTGTTGACTGGACTTCAGGGATGGTGGGATATGAGGTATTGTTTTATCATCCATTAGTTCCAGTCACAACACTGGGAACTATCATGGACACAAGTGATGGGGAACAGTTCCGAAAGGGTTTCTTTTGTTATATTCAGACATTATAGGGAGCACCACATCCATCCATGAATATGGTTGATCCGACACAGGTGTTATAGTAGAAAAATCCTCCAATGTTTTTTAGGGATGGAAGTCCACATGATACAGAGCTATTGATTGAGACCACGTTATCAATTTTTCAGCATCTAGAGACACATACTGTTTTGACATAAACACTCCTAAATTTTATGATTTATAGAGAGGAGAAGTGTTGGTGTGATGTTCTAAACTAGACTAACGAGCTGCGAGATACGGGTTTGAAGAATTTCCAATCCCTTTTCTATGACTACTCTTACCTTGGGACTTTGTGAGCAGATCATGCAAGTGAGTTCATGCGTCTGGAGCAGGGAACAATGATGGTTATTGAATTCTATACACACTTTATAGAGCTACAATGTTTTTCACTGATGTATCTTACTGATGAGATATTGAGGGAGAGACGCTTTGAAGAAGGTCATAGGCATGCTATCAAATATTAGGTCAATGTATTTATATTGGCATCCATCACATGGATTTTGAATCAAGTTCTAATAAAATAGTGAAACCTAAGGGATGTTTTGGGTAAATGATAGGGGAGTGTTGTTCTGTGACCATGTGGATCTACATATTCATGTAGGAGGCACCATTTTGAGGATTCACATAATGTGACTTCTAGTTAACTTGTGGTTGAAGGCATCATGGTTTATTGACATTAGTGTGGTAGGTGAGGACACATGATGAATCAATGGGACAATGTCCCAATAGTGTGTCAATCTTATGGTTAGAAGTGTAAAATGCAATGATTGTCAAGAAATTCCCTCCAGCTGGAAGTGGAATGGGGTAATCTATGGCATTGGGTTTAATATTGCGTTATTTAGCTCCACATTAGGCAGGGAGATAGAGTAGTGTATGCTAGTCCGAGTAAGGTAGTGGTGGTCATTGTCGTGGTAGCCAGATAATGGGTTCTCAATGACAGTAGGGTGGATCAGCTCAAGATAGCCATGATGTGTTACCTAGACGTGGTGTAGGCCAGACATATGCTATGAAATATACTCAACATGAATATGATCCTAGAGAATATATAGTGAGAGGTATGATCTTAGTAGCAGCTACTATTGCATCTTCTATTTTTGATACATGTTCCTCTCACAGTTTTATCTATTCATGAGTGGTTAAAAGTATTGAGCTTATTATTTTGGTTTTGGAGGTGATTTTGAGGAATGATACGTCATTGGGAGTCAAAACAGGTGATTTACACATATTTATAGTGTTTTCCCTTGTGGTTGTATGGTGTCAACTTGTCTAGAATCTATATGTCCTCATGTTGAAAGGGTTTGGCATCATCCTCGGAATAGAATAGCTAGTAGATTATCTAGCTTACATTGGATGAAATAACAGAAGGGTGATTTTTACATCACCATTGGTGTCCACGTTCATTCACAAAGGTGAATGGGATGTTCAAATAAGGCAAGATGCACCCATGCATTGTGAGCCGGGTGAATTGACAAACGAGATTTCATGTTTTTTTCTGGATGATTAGGGAGGGAGTAAGGTGGACCATTCTCCAATGGTTGATTGCATTAGAAAAATATTTCCTGATGAATTTTCTTGGTTACCTTTGGATAGATAGGTGGATTTATCCATCAAGATAGTGCTAAGAGCTGCATCTATATCCATTCCTCCTTACAGGATGACTACATCAGAGTTGCACGACCTAAAAACATAGATAATGGATTTGGAGGTGAATGGGTTTATTAGACCCTATAATTTTACATGGATTTCATCTATCATTTTTGTAAAAAATATGAATGGTACCCTTAATATTTTCATATAATATCAGAAAATAATCAATAGAAAGTTAAAAACTGATATACATTATCGTTGATAGATGACCTGTTTGATCAGCTTTGAGGAGAATAGGGGTTATCGAAAATTTAAATTAAGTCCAGGATATCACCAGGTGTGTGTTAGACCTATAGACATACATCATACATCATTGTTTATTAGGAATGGTCTATATAAGTTCCTGGTTATGTTGTTCGGTCTCAGTAACACACTATTTGTTTTCATGGAATTGATGATTTAAGTGTTCCATTCTTACATAGATTATTTTTTAGAAATTTTTTGGACGATAAGCTGGTGTATTCATACAATTGACAAACCATTCCAATCATCTTGTTATAATTTTGAATACTCTGAGAGAGAATCTGTAATATTATATGCTTTCAAAGAGAAACTTTTTGATGAATCAAATTCACTTCATCGGCTACATCATCTTAGAGGGAGGAGTATTAATGTACCCATATATGGTAAAATATATCTTTTACTAGGAAAAACCCATGATCTGT
The DNA here is from genome assembly GCA_963277665.1 of Viscum album. Classification (NCBI taxonomy): domain Eukaryota; kingdom Viridiplantae; phylum Streptophyta; class Magnoliopsida; order Santalales; family Viscaceae; genus Viscum; species Viscum album. The sequence continues at coordinate 1,927,860,937 of OY728142.1, read as the reverse complement.
TTTGACATATGATGTTTCTTAGGGCTATATCGTTACAACATGCATGTAATACATAACATATCATGATTATCCACGCCATTGACAGGCTTGTATAAAAGGGGCCTTAAGTTAGTGTGTTTAGACTACTGCGAGATAGACTTTTAGGAGTTGAAGGGGAGGTTTAAATAAACACCATCCAAGATTCTACCAGAAAAGGGAAGGATTTAAACTATTTATTGTGATTATTTGGGTGTTGGGATGGGGGGAAGTGGTGATCTAGGGGGATTTATTTGTGGTTATGGGCATTGATAGATGATGCCTCACTATATGAATCACCCCCACACATGCTATCAAGCTAGTGACAGTTGTACAAGAATTACACTATTGAAGAAATTATTTAATAGGTGAGAATTTTTTGATATACAAAGAACACAAAAGCCTCATGTATTTCTTGCATACAAAATTGTTAAAGGAAAATCATTGTCTAAAGCACAGAGTAGGAGGACTCAGATACATACAGTGTACCAGGCCAGTAGCGAGGGGAAAATTATGGCATTCTTTTCTGAGATGCATCTAGGTGTGACTGATGGACAATGGTATTATTATCATCCATCCATAGTTGGGACCAATACCCCGCCATATAGAGTTTGGATGAGGTATCTATTGGATTCATAGGGTCTATTACTATGGGAGTGTGTGGTTTGGGAGGACCCTCCTCTTGGTTGGATTGTAGGAGATGATGAAAGATTATGTATCCATGGACGGGGTTTAGGTTCAAGTGGATATATGTGAGGAGAAGAGGTGGGAGTTTATTACTTTATATTGGGAAGTGCATCCTGGTGTCACGAAGATGTATAACAACTTATGTCATCAGTAGTTGTGACTAGGTATGAATCAAGAGGTCACTAGTTTTTTATGAGGTGTTCAACCTTTTACTACTTGAAGGAGGACCATCGACAACCATCTGAGATTTTATAGTAGTTACCTATTCTTGAGTGGAAATGGGAAAACGTCAAGATAGATTTTGTGGCTAGTTTACTATGGTGTCTTCATGGTAATGATGATGTGTGGGTTTTTTTGGAAGGATTGTGATGGTCACTCATTACTTGCAGGTCAATAATACCATTACTGTGGACGAGCATGGGAGGTTGTACATCTGTGAGGTGGTACCACATCATAGGGTCCCATGCACTATCATTTCATATAGGGACGACCAATTTTTATCTCATTTTTAGAAGAGTTTTCAGAGGGTCCTGGGTACATAGGTGCATCTGAGCACATCATACCACACTCAGACTAATTTCCAGTCAGAGCGTACAATTTAGGATCTAGAGGAAACGCATCAAGCATGTATCCAAGATTTTTGGGACTCCTGGGAGAGGAATATCCATTTGGATAAATTCTACTAAAATAACAGTTATCAGTGATGATTCAGATGTAACATTATGAGGATTTATATGGTTTTCCATTTTGTTCTCCCCTATACTGGTTAGAGTTAAGAGATAAAACATTAAAGGGATGACATCTCACGCAAGAGACTTCTGAGACAGTCCAGTTGATATAAAAGTGGATGGATTCGATGTTGTCTCATCTTAAGTCTTATGTTGATCACCGTAGATTACCTCTAGAGTTTGAGGTCTAGAATTGGGTTATCATGCATGTTTCACCATGGATGGGAAACATGTGGATTAGGATACACAATATGATTTCACCGAGATATGTCAGGTCATTTGATATTCTCGAGAGATTTGGGTTGGTTTCATATTGGTTTTTGGTACCTAAGTGGTACCAATCCATGCACGATGTATTCTATGTATTCGAGCTTCGCCAATATCACTCAGAGTCATTTCACATATTTTTAACCTGAGGAGGTTGAACTTTTGGGTGAAACATCCTTTGAGGATCATTCGATTCGTATAGTTGATAAGGGAAAGAAAGTTTTATGTGGTCGATCAGTTCCTCTAGTATGGGTGTTATGGAAGCACGACCATTTACATGAAGATACCAAGGAGCGGGAGACCGACAGACATGCTCAGTGAATAAGGTTGTTTTTAGATGAATCTTGACCAACCTTCAGAGAGAAATTTGAGGAATAATTTCTATAAGGCGAGAAGAATATAAAAACCTGTGTGTTGGATGAGGTACAAATCCTTTTTTTAGTTTAAATTATTTTTGTAGACCAACATATGCACCCTTGGTGATAATGGGTGTTTTGGAGGTGTCTAGGGATTTTTTAGGGCATAGAACCATGTTTTTGGGTGAAAAGGGGAGGCGACATGGTTAAGAGAAACCATGTAGTTTAGGCCGCATAGTCGTCCGAGATGTTTGAAATGTTTCAAGTTTCAAACAAAGCATTTTTTCATGGCTACCACATGGTTAGTCAAACCGTGCGGGGTTACCGTGTGATGAGATCTTTTATAGGGAGTGCGATGTGCACGATTGCCTCATGGGTTGGGATACGATGTGGGAAAATTGTGTGATCCTATTAGATGAGTTTTTTTAAAAATTTATATAAAAACATAAAATCTTTTAAAACACATTTTTGGGCCCTTCTTCAACAAACACCCCATTTCGTTGGTTCTCTCTGTCGATAACTAGCCTAGGAATTGATCCCATGTCTACACTTAATATCTGTTTTGATCTTGGATTTCCACATTAGATCTTTAATAGTAAGGCCTATATTCTTTTTAACGATATTTAATTATCCTTGAAAACAATTGTTTTATTTTATTTTAGGATCGTATTCCCTGATATTCTATTATTCATCCATTCTCTAGATATCTCTTAAATCAGGATAAAGCAGGACTTGATACTAGACAAACTCTATAATATTGAGCCAAGGTAGGAGGATTGTACTTTCTTTCATCTTTTCAGATGATTTTAAGAATTAATCCTTTTCACCACCCGTTACACATTTCATCGTGACCACATGTTTTGAGCAAGCTACTTTAGGTAGGCTTTATCGGACCTAGTGAGGATGTCTTCAGGTTTTGTTTAGGTGTGTTGGCACCCATTTTTCATTTTTAGGTCTCCCATGGGGCATTCCTTATATAAAATCCTTTCTTAAGACTATTTAAACCACCCAAGGGGTGTGTGTTTGTGCTTTCCAATTTATAAGAAACATGTTAATGCTTTAATGGTCTCAATAGCTTACCTAGGAGATGTACTACCTCCTTTACTTGTTATATCTTGTAATTCAATGCCTATTTTGGTTGTTTTGATTAAATAAAATGTGTCGATATGTGTGGGTATTACTATATAAAATGGTAAATGGAATGTAAAATTTTTAATATTGGAGGGTAGGCCCATATAAATGGTGAATTATAAATGGAATTCATGGTTATGTATACTCAGGGTTTGTTTTGGTTTATATGAGTGGATATACTCAAATGGGTTTGAATTGTTTAAATTTTTCAAATTGAATGAATTGGGTGAATGGTTTGATAGATGCCATGGACTACACTCCATGGGTCTGGAAAAAGATAGTGGATGCCTAGGGTTGACTCTGACACTTGGGTCCTGATTCAATGGGATGTGTCGGGCCTTGCTACCTTGTGGATCAAAATTTCATGGGCTCACGTAGGACATATCAATATGCATGATCCTGGGAATCCAACCAGTGCCTAGACCAATATTCCAATGTGACACCCATGGGTCTCGATGTATATTCCATGGAAAAGTTCCATCGATTAATCCCATCATGATCAAGACTTATTTATACAACATGGCTTTGGGTTGGTGATACACTTCATTATACGGCATGGTCGGGGGATACTTGACTTATTTGTACATCATGGCTATGGGATACATGATACAGGTGGATGTATGGAATGGTCATGTGACTGTTTTTAATTTTTTATAGATTCATTTTAAGGAGATGAGTCTTTTATAGGTATCCTTGAAAGATATTTGGTTATACATATGACAGTAAACTTATTCCATGGGAATATGCACTTAATTCACTATTTCCTTTACACTTTACAACACTATTTATATTGTTGTTAAAACAATATAGACTTGGGTGGATGTTTACTGGGATATTTATTTGAAACCTTGTTAGGGCCTCCTCAGGCCCCAAATATATTATATGGATGTAGGTGATGATAGGGGAAATCACCGTATTATATGTTGTTAACCGTGGATTTGGAGCAAGGAAGGATATGACCAAGTCGAGACTTACGATGCTACAAAAACTTTTAGGCCTTTTATTGCTTTGGGATACATAGGCTGTATTGTATTTCCATTTACTATTCCTGTTTCTTTCTAGATTCTTGTATAATCGATATAATTTTGTATATGAGTCACTTCTAGTTATTGATATATATTCTTGTCTTATATTACTTTCATTAGATTTATGTGTATATCTCTTCTAATATTTATTGTATGTTTGACTTCGAATATGATACACAGGTAATTAGGGTACATTCTCTCCACTAACTCACCTAGGACCTCAATTATAGTCTGATGCCTCTGGCATTTTTGGATATTCACTTGAGGGCTTGTGACACACTAGGCTCTGGGCACTTTTTATGTTGGAATTCGAGTCTGGGACGTTACAAGATTCATAAATATTCATGATGATTCAGAAATATTCATTATGTGAATCTATCATTACATTTAACTTCTAAATTTAATAGTCATGATGTGTCACTATAGAACGAATAATTCTTATGGACTTAATCACAGAAACTAGAGAAAATATTTCATTATATTAAATTCCTTGATGAAAATTAGAAAATTTTCCACTATCATTCCTTAATAGGTACTTATTTTACTTAGGATATCTAGTTTCCTCACGAATTCCCATTTTCACCTAATAATATTTAAATTATTTCAAATATCAATCAGAACCCAAGAATAATTTTTATATATTGAATTCATTTCATATTTCATTTATTTTTAACATATTTCATCTTCTGATCTCACTAAGCACGATTTATATTATAATTGATAATTATAAACAATCAGTAATGATTCACCATCTACAGTAATAGGATAAATATATATCTAAGGTTCTCTTAACTCTCTTATTTTTTTATCCAGCACTTTTATTTCAGATAAAAAAATATTCCATGGGGAAATATGTAATATGTTTATGTACCAACTCTTAAGGATCATGAGAATAAAATTCATCAAGATCAATATTTCTTCTATTATCCCCATTGAGGATTTTTTCAGTCTCATAAAAGAAAAATTTTCGAGTGATAATAAATTTCTTGTCTATGAGGTTATATAGGTAGTATACCATTGTTTCAATATAATTTTCTAAAAAGATATACATTGTTCCCTTGAGTGATAGTGTGTTTCCTATAAATACATTAAAAAACTCTTCACTAACCCATACCAATGTATGTGAAAAAATAGGCTTCTTTCCACACAACAGATTAAATGGAATTTTGGTTTCCATTTTATTTAGTACATTATTTAGTTTGTATACCATAGTTGGTATGTAAATCCCCAAATGGAGAATGAAAGATATGCATGCCATATCATTGAACTTACCAAGTCAAGAAAATCTCGGTTCCTCATTTAACTAACTCCATTACACATTAGTGTGTATAGTGGAGTAAGTTGAGAGAGAATCCCAATATCCCATGGAATGTTGATAAACTCTTGGTTAAGATATTCACCACCTAGATCTGATCAAAACATATTTATCTTCTTTCCCTGTTATTTTTTTTGCATCATTCTTAAATTCAATGAATTTTTCAAAGGACATGTACGTATCCCTCATCAAGAGGAAATATCATTCTCTGATAATGTCAATAGAAAAAGTTATGATGTATGAATAAATACTTATATATTATAATATAAATTTGATATAAACATCAGAGTGTACCAATCCTAGGATCTCTGTGACCCTTTAACTATGTAATATAAACAGTGGGTTGGTATGTTTACCTTGTAAACAAGTGTGGCATCATTAAGGTTGGTTTTCTATAAAAAAGGTCCAAATAACCATTGTAATAGAGATTTTCCAACACTTTTAGATTATATAACTAATATGGTGTCATAATAGATGGGGTTTATATGTGTCATGAGAACATGATTCATTTTATAATTCCAATACTTATATATCAAATAGATAAAACCTATTATTTAAATTTTTGATATAATAGCATGTGTTTTATTTATAAAAGAAAGAATTTTTTTTCAATAATTGAAATAAAACCATCTAGATTTGGGGAGGATATAGAAATTATATTCATTGAAATAGTTGGTACATAATAACAATCTCTTAAAACCAATATCAATCATGTAAATAGTGAAAGGTGTTATTTTTCAATAGATAGAGTAGATATAATTTAACTACTGGCACCTTGTAAATACAATTATAATCTATCAATATTTCAAAATCTACATTGTTCTTGTATTTGGATATATACATGAGAGACTCAAGTGTATCTAATACCCAATTACCATATATTTATGAATTACACTCGATAACAAGTGAATATTTAGCCTTATCTTTCTTATAGATGCAATTTATCTCTTATGGCCTTGCTTGCCCAATGGAAAATGTACTGCTTCCTTTTCCTTTCCATTCTCTTGGATATTTCCCTTCATAGAAGGACAATTGTAAGGAGCTTTTGACTTGTTATGATTCTTGGGCCCCATTTCCTTGTTCTTCATTTGTTATTCCATATAAGGACTATGGGTTTTTGATTTCCCTGGTCCTTTTCGACATGGTGAATTAGAGTAAGATGATCTGAAAGACTCTTCTCATTAATTTTCATCTTATATTTAATAATAAAACGTGAGGAATGTTTTAGTGAGGAAAGAATGTGATTTATGGAAAAATCATGTAGGAATTTAGTCCCTAAGATGTCTAGGCATTCAATGTAGAAAATAATATTGACTACATAAATCACATATGGTGATTACTCTCTAATCATAGTTTTAAACAGATAATTGGATATTTCATATCTCTATTGTCTCACATTCTATTGATAGTTCTAGATAGTGAGACACTATTTTATACAAATAAAGTTACATATGTTTCTTTATAAGATCATTGGTCATGGATTAAAACACCAAAAATTTAAAATTTTGTAGGATCAAAATGCATATGTATATTTATCAATTACAAGAGGGGGATTGAATTTTAGGTATAAATTTTTTTCTTTTTATCCTTAATAAAATCTATGTCTAGAAAAGTTAGACAATATTGATTCCTAAACCTTTTTCAGTTATTAATAGAGAAACTGTCTTTCTTAGGAAAAAGAAAGTTAAGAAAAGATTAATTAGGAAATGATTCTCCCTTAAATCCTATAGAGTCAAATTTATAACATAGTATACAAGAATAATAATGTGTAAGAAAGTTACACTTTCTATCTTTAACAAAATGCGGCATAAATAAAACTTGAAACAAAATTGGACAAGTATAATAAATATTTTTACCAAAATAAAAGTGTATCCTACAACCTTGGATAAAGGTCCCCTGATTTATACCTTCAATAAAGAATATATTACACACACTATTGTAAGATCCTGATATAAAGATTAGTATCTTTATTTATATCTCCGGAAGTGCTCGATCTCTAAGGTGATCGATACATCTGTCCTATTATACCCGGAAGCCCTTGATTGGTAACATCAATAATAAAATTCACACTAGGCAGGTTCAACAACATGTTCTCAGCTTGAACAAGTTGTTCACAACATTCACATGGTAGATTTGATTAGAGTTATCGAAAAGTATAACATCATTCCAGAGATCAATATCTCATTATGTGAACTATAGAATTGAGCTTATTCAAATGGATGTCTATTTATAGGAAAAATAAACAACATTCGACTTCTCCTCTAATGGAAATATTTTTTTATAAATATTATAGGGACAAATACGTGTGGAAGTCAAGAAACAGTTGTATTTAAACAGATTCGATGACATCATATTATATAATAATCTATGAGAATCATTACTAACCTTAATAAATAGTAAACAATTTTTGATATGATAAAATGAAATGATTCATTAAGAAAAATTGATAACTATAAGATAATAATTTCATTAGGTTTTTAAGATAATGAAAATCAGAGTCTATGATGATTTTAACTCGAATTATGAAATAACAGAGAATCAGATCTGAATTCTGATGAAATCAGAACATGATTTTAGGAGAAAACAAATCCTAATATTAGGAGATATCATAGTCTAATTAGAGGATAAATTAGAGACTGATTATAGAAGAAGTCAGAATATGATTTCAAGATAAATAGAAGTTTGATTTCATAAGAAATTAGAGTCTGATTTCAAAATATATTAGAGTCTAATTTCTATATAAATCAGAGTGTGATTTTCAATGAAATCGGAGTCTAAATTCAGGAGAAATCAAAGATATATTTTAGGAGAAATTAGAGTCTAATTTGAACTGAAATCATAATATGATTTTAGGAGAAATCAGATGCTAATTTATATAGAAATCCAATTCAACGGAACTGTAAGGTTCTGATTTTGATAAGGATCATATTTTTTGATGTAATAAAAATATGGTTAGTTTTAGTTAGGAAAAAATTAGGTAAGGAATTGAAGTTCATAAGTAAAGTACAAAACTAATCATAAAGAAAGAAATTTTTTCTTAAGAATATGTTTCTTAGAGAAAGATGATTTTCCTTAAGAAGGAGTGTTAGAGATTTTGAAAACATAAAGGAATGAAAAATTCATTAGGATTATAATTGACTCAATGGTCTCTCCCTTTTTGGAAAGTACAAACAACATTTCATAAAATAATATAAAGGACTATGGTTTTCATTTTTGAAAATTAAAATAAATTCTGATGCCCCTTTTTGTTTATGTCTAATGATGAATATGACTTACTCCCCCTTACGTAATGAAATCCTTAAGGATCATATTCTACTATTTCTTATAGAAATAACTCTTCCTTACTTAAGAATTTATTATTTATGTAATCTCCCCCTAAAAAAGGAATTTTCCTCCATTATTTCTATATTCTTTTAAATAATTCTTTTCTCCCCATTTGTGATTTTGAGAAATGAATGGAGGGAAAGTAAAAAAGATTACCTAAAAGGTTAGAAAAAAACCATATGAAATAATGGAAAAATATAAAATTTCAATATGGTAAAAAACATTAATACAACAAAAATCAGATTTGGAAAAATTTTATCCATCCTTATTTTTGTCCTTTGATATTATCCTTTTCAAGGTGTCCATCAACTTCTTAAATTATTTTTAATCATCTTCAAACTTGTGGATCATCTGTTCCTGATCATGATTTTTCCTTTCAAGATATTTGATTCTTTCTTCCTGAGATTTTACTAATTCACCTTGGTACCTGATCAACTCTTCACGTTCTTTAAGTCATTCAGCCATCTCTTTTCTGATTTCCCTTTTTCTTTCTATATTTAGAGCAACATAATTTAGTTTCTCATTCATATGTTTGTCTTCTTGATGGTAGCTAGCTTGTTCTTCTGTTAGTTTCTCTGAAAATATTTTTGAGAAATTCATGATCATGTCATAAGAAATTTCAAATTCATCTTTGACTTTGTCAATGGAATCATAAATTATTTTAAGATCATCTATAACTGAATTTGAACACGTTGTGTTTTCGTTGAAAGATCTTCTATGAGAATCATAACTAATCTGAGTGGTCTTGAACACTAATTCATGTTTGATGAACTTTTCCATTAGAATATTTTTTGAATCCAACTTCTAATTAATTATTTCTTAATACAGTTGACATATGGGACCAATTCATGGAAATAAAAGAATGGAATTCACAATCTTCATCACAGGCAGAACCACAAATTAATTTCCTAATGAAGATGAAGACTCTAAGATAGAATTTTTTATTTGAGAGGGAACATTATCTTGATCATATTCTTTCCTTTTTGATGTTCCATCAACACCCTTCTTCACTTTTTCTACCAAAAAAAATTATTTCTAGAATTGAGAACAAAATAATTACCTTTATCGGCCTTAGAGATTACCTTTTCAACATACTGAGTCTCATTCTCACTATCATAAACATGAAAAATTTTATCATCATAAACATCATATTTTTAATATGGCCATTTCTATAAACATTTTCATCTTATTCATCAACATCTTGTTAAAGAATATCACCATTACAACATTCATCACATTTGGAAACATCGTCTTTCAAAATAGATTGAACATCAGAATTTATCTAGGTACACTAATTTTGGGAAGTTCTTATAGACAATTTTTCAGAAGGGATATATTTATCTTCATATTAATTTAAAATCCTGATCATATCATTAGTTTTACCCTCTTTATTTGATTCTTCTTCTTCTTTCATAATTTCTTCTTATTAAACTATTGGTTCCTAGATTGAAATATGATTTTTTTTCCTTTAACTGGTGGAGGAGTCTCAGTTATGACTAGTTCTTGCATGAAATATTATGTTACCTGAACTTGTTCTGATTCATTATCTATATCTATTAGAAATATATAGAAAATCTCTACTTCCAGCATTTTCTTCTTCATCTTCATTTCTTTATATTTCTTCTCAAGATGAACAGATTCTTGGATTTTAAGGCCTTATCCTCAATATGATCTAACATAAAAACTGCATCAAATTTATTCTACTTCATTTTTATGCTCTCTCCATTTTTCAAACACATCATTAGAAAATGTCTTTATCTTCGTATTCTATGGTAGCGTAGATACTGGTTCATGTGCAAGTAATTATTTCTCTACTTCCATCTCTTTTTATTTTATCATAATAGGAGTCTTCTGGGATATTTTGCTAACTTCTCCTATTTTACATTTCATTTTCTAATCTTTATCACCAATTTTAATGAATTCTTCTGAATTGACACTGAAAATAATCTTCATCCTTTTCAATGTATCATCACTTAACAGCATAATCCTAATGGTTTTGGGCTTTGACTTTTACGGGATTTTGAAAGAGACTAAGAATAATACAATGATCTTAGACAAAATAATAGAGTACATCATGATTTGATAATTCATGGTGCCATTATTAATATTTTTTATTTTCAAATGAATGTACGTAATGGGATTTTACATCCTTACATACAACAAGAAATCCATCATAAGAAAATCACATATCCTTAAAGATTCAGTATCTCCATTCATTGTAATCAGAAATCCTTTCATCTAGAGGGATACCAATATGTGGTTTGTTGAAAGGTGAGATACCTTAGATATATATACTCCTTTATGACCAAGGAACTCAATAGCGGTAACTTTTTCAAAAGTCTGTTCCTTTTCAGGCAGTCTATGTGAGAAAAAGATTGATTCCGCTTTGTAGGGAGTATCTAAGATACTAGCATCCTTCTTGTAATATAAAGAGTAAGTATTTCCATAACTCACAAAGAAAAACACTTCTTTTCCCTCTTGTTAAAAAAAGTGAACTATATCAAAAAATTATATTACCAGATCAGCATACACTAGATGCTAATTCATTTCTTTTTCACCCCATATTCATTCCCATCCATTCTTCTTTATGATTTTTGAAATCAATGAGTCATTTATAGAAAAGAAATTCCGGTCCACTAACCATTCTATAAAGATTATCTAATCATTTTGTTCTTTGTTTGACACCATCTCAGTATATGAAGAGACCTCAAGAGACATTCAGGCCATAAGGAAAAGGGGAAAATTGAATGGAAAATTTGAAGAGAAGTGAGGCTTCAACACAAAAAATTCAGGGACAACATTGTGATATTCAAATAGGGGTGTCTCTTTATATAGGGGTCACAGTGAAAGATCATATTCCTAGGACCATACAATGGTTGAGATTTACTATATTTGATCAGATAGTTGATTTAAATGTATAAGAAGAATGTAAACGTTCTGATCTTTTGAGGTTTTAAGAAAAAAATAGTATTTAAAGAATGTGATTCAAAAAAGGGATTTTTTAAAAAAAATATTGAAATAACAACAAAAAAGAAAAATGTAATTATGATGAGATAAGTAAAGAAATATACTTTCTGACTTTCTTAAAATGATTTGTCAGTATTGATATGGTTTTTCTTAGGTTATGGATTGGTTTATTAGGGAACGAAAAATTTTTTGGTTCCAGTATTTTTTGGGAGAAGGAAATAAAAGAATAAAAATATGTACTCCCCCTATAAAAATAAGTATCTTAATTTTAGGAGATATTTTCTACAAAAAGTTAATAAAGATTATTACCTTATATTTATAATTCATAAAATTTCTATAATGTATTAAAATATATCAAAGGGTAATGGTTATATAAATATGTCAGCAAGTTGAAATTGCATTTTGATAAATTAATGTATTCTATCTCTTTTCTATATGTGATCCCTAAGAAAGTGATGGCATCTCTCAATGTGATATGAACGAGAGTGATATATAGGGTTTTTATTAGGTATATGGATCTAGTTTTACCAAACATTAACTATGTTTGGGTAAAAATCATTCCATAATCTATGAGTATGTATTGTATCCACAATAGGAGAGCACAACAACTACCAGCTTCTACGTATTCAGCTTCAGTAGTGAAAAATGATATTGGGTTTTGTTTATTGTATGACCAAGAAACTAATGAATCTCCTAATAAATGATAATTTCCAGTTGTACTTTTCTTATCAATTCTACATCCACTGATGTCATAATCTGAAAAGATTTTTAGAACAATATAATTTCAAGAAGAATAGACAACTCATAAATCTATGGTTCCCATTAAATAGATAAAAGTTATTTAAACTGTATTTAAATGGGATTCTTCGGGATTAGATTGATATCTTGAAAATAATCATACTAAAATCATTTATTCTGGGTGAATATGTATTAAGTATAATAGACTTCCTATATTACCTATAAATGATGTTATATCTACTAGTTTCCTAGCTTCTTCATTATCAAGAGTGTTTTAGGTACTAATCGAAGTACATATACATTTAGTGTTTTCACAACCAAACTTCTTATGAATATCTTTAAAATACTTATACTGGGATATAAAATTTCCACTTTTTTGAGAAATTTGATAACCAATAAAAAATGTTAACTCACACATCATAATCATTTCAAAATCATATTTCATAAGATTCAAAAATGAATCAGTTAAGGATTGGAGAGTTTATTTGAATATAATTTCATCAATAAAATTTGAACAATCAAAAAATCTATTATCTTTTTTAATAAAAGATATTGGATGAAATGTTCCCTTAACACAATATTTTTGTAACAATACTCTTCTAAGTTTGTAATTCCATGCTCTAGGGGATTTTTTTGTCTAAATAAATATTTGGTAAGTTAGTAAACAAGTTCAAGATTATTTGAGTCCTAAAAACATGGAGATTGTTCAACATAAACTTCCTCTTGAACATATAAATTATGTAAAGCACAATTCACATCCATTTGAAAAAGGTTGAAATTAAATATTGATTCAAATACTAGAATAATATGAATTATAACGGCCCATACATTACATAATTGGTTAATAATTCAAAATTGAAGCATACTTATTACAACATATAACAAAACCATGGAAGGCCTGTATAGGTATAGTGTCTTTAGAAACTGGGAAACATAAACAGCTGGTTCATAAAGTATCTACACTATCTCCCATTTATTTCATCATATCTATAGTCCATTTTTGATATATCTTACTTAATACCCTTCTTCCAGACCAGGGAAAAGAAAATATACAAAAGGGTGAGCTCAAATGCTCAGTAAGGGTAAACAAAAGAAAAATCACATCATGAACATAACTTTTTGTAAATCTTAACCTGCAAAAGAAATCAAAATTTCATACCATGGGATAAATAATAGAAGTGAAATGAAATCCCAATAATCATAACATAAAACATGAAACTTTTTTGCATACACAAATAATCATAGAGAATCATTTCTTATTAGTCAATACTCATTGCCAAGACAATATTAGTGTACAAAGTCCATTTTTGAACCGAGTTCACTCCTCGTTTCAGTCCTGTTTCACTGAACCGGTTTAACCAGTCGTTCCAGCCATGTCTATATCATGAGATATAAAATCTTTACCCAATGAATTGTAGGGAGATATATGTCCCACCCATCTCATAATGATACAATTCTTATGTGTGCCACAAAATCATAAACCATACATTATAACATAACCCATGTAATAAAAATGGGAATCTTAAACACCGTGACATCATAAAACAATTCATATAAGATAAAGGAATTTATAAAAATAATTCCATCACAACATAATCAAATCAATGTAATAATAGGGATAGAAACAGAACCCTTTATTATCTTAGATGGAAAATAATTCTGATAAAACACATGAACTCCATTCTTGAGGAAAATTTCCTTTCTACATCCAAAACACTTTTCCTTTCTTAACATGTCATACAATTATAAACTAAAAGAAGTGGATTAAAAATAAACTTGAAAACTTGTAAAGTAATCTTCTTGGAAATAATGTTTTAAAAATCCATTCATGTAGTATAAGTTAAAAAATCATTCTTCTCGTACTTTTTTCAGAAAAGTCAAAAAGTACCTCGTACGAAAAACCACAAAAGAATCCTTTCATATCTTTCACAAGAAACTCACCGAAAGGAAAAAATTGGATATAAACTATTGTAGAAGGATATAAATATTACATATTGCAGAAACACAGATGTGGATGATAAAATACACCCCAGTAAATTCCAAAGTATAAACAATCTCGGATAAAAATGAGATTGTGATATTTCCCTTACCTTAGGTCCGATTTGCTTCGTAAGTGTCCAAACCAATTGAATAATGATTTAAATAATGTTATTGTCTTATTCCAGAATCATACATATTGTTATGATATCATATATGGTCATATTTTTAGCTTCTTATTAGTAATATTTCATTACTACTTGTTATTCGGGTGTTTATTACTTTTTGTTCTTATGCGTGTTTTGTCAAATAAATTCTTATTCTTCTATTTAGGTTATAGATACCTCATTTCCATAATGGTATTAGTGTAATATATATCATATTAATTCATTCAATTAATTTATATAATCATTATGCAATGAAGATCATGTAGAACGAGTTGCATCACATCGTGGAGACGATATTCCGTACGTAAGCACGAGCGATGATATCATTCCCATGATAGTGAAATTGTAATGGAGTGTATTTATACTATTTAAAAATAAATATCACTTTAAAATAATAATTTATAGTTATTATTTACACCATTATACTCATCCAAGTATGGTGGTGGTGGAAAAAAGATTACACCATAGCGTGGAGACAGTATTCCGTACGTACGCACGCGCGGTGATTTCGTTTTCCGTAGGATGGATATATGGTGAAATAGGGTTGTTTAGTACTTATAATAACATATCAGTATATGAGTGATACTGGTGTTATTAATTTATAATGAAAAAACTAAAGAATAAGAAGTGGAAGAAGAAATAAAGTTGAAAGAATCGGTAACGGACATTACCTCTTCTTTGAAGCGCTTCTTTGAGACCTCCTTTTAGGGCAACAAAATTGATCTTTGAAGAAGACCAGGACCTCTAGTATGTTTCTAGGGAAGTGTATAGGATAAATTGGCAGGAGTTGGCTGAGATTGAAGGCTCAAAGTGGTGTGAGGAAGAGAGGGAGGAGTTGCCCTTATATAAGGGAGGAGAGGGGCACCTTTGGAAAAACTAAAAATATTATTTTATTATAAATTCATATTCGGTTTTAAATAGCTCCAAATTGATTTAATTCTGAGCTAAGGTGGGGATGGGTCGAAATAACCTCATACAATATAATTTAGAAAAGTTTAGGTTCCTATTTTAACCTTATCATTTAGATATAACTTTAAGTTAAATAATTTTACTTTTACTGTGTCTTCGTGTGTTCTTACACTATATGGTTAATAAACATACTATAACAAGCCAAACTAAGCCCAAGTTGTTTATTATTAATATATATATATCCTTATCTAAGTCATTTGTCCTAACATTATATTTTTAAGAATAAAATAACACTTAATAATATAATATTTGTTTAAAAAACTATTTAAAGTCAATTTTGACACTATTTAGTAATTGATTTTTTTGAAAATCATAACAGGATGATTAGTTCAAAAAAAGTTAAATAAATAAATACTAAAATGTCATATTAACCTAGAAAATTAGTGAAATTCATAAAAAGTCTCATATTACATTTATTTGAGTATTTATAACATCATTTATGTCAATATTTCATCAATAAGATAATTACTGCATCATCTTTGTGTCATTAATAAATTAAATTATTTAATGTCCAAAAATTACAAATAAAATACGATTATGTAGGAAATATTGTTTTCATTCTAATTAATATTTATATTCGAATTTATTTTATTTATATCCCAATATTAAAAATGAGTTTCTTATTAAATTTTGATTTTAACTATTTTAACCCGTCTTTAAATAAATTAATAATAAATGTCCTAATCTAATCCATGTGGGCCTAGATAGTCATATTATATTCCTAAGGTTGTTTTTAGTCTATCTACCATTATCCAATAGAATTATGACATGTGTTAGGGTCATAATAATAACATTGTTACCCTTAATTACCGTATTTACTTTTAACCGTGGTAAATGAAAGTAAAAAGTTATTATTCACCAAAAATTATTTTCATCTCATTGAACCAAATTTTACTTACTGAAATCAACCGTGTCTCTAGTATTTTTGAAATTCCACTCACAGAAGTGGTAAAATTATTTTTTATGTAAATTTTCAAATTTTCCTAGGAGGTGGGTAAAAGACAGTGAAAAGTTCAATAAAATTTTTATATATCTAAAATTATTATAAAATGACTCCAATGAATTGCATTGAACTTATATAGGTATTATGTATCAATTTTGACCTAAAATAAATTTAATTAAAATAAATAATTATTTAAATAAAATTTTGGTTTTTAAATAGTAACCCAGTGTTTTAACTATTCATCAAAAATTGAAAGTTTTCAGAAAAATAGAAAAATTTCACCGTAGGATAATTTCGATATTCCGAATCCAAAAAATGAAGTCAATTTTGAAAAATAAAATCTACCAAATTTCAAAAAGTGGGTATTACTATTCATAACAGATAGTTTTAATAATATTTTAATAGTGTGTCGTTGTTTAGTGAAACTCGGTATTACGTACGACGCAAGCTATTGAGGAAAGTCGCGATTGCGTGTAAAGCAAGCCAAGCTAGTGTTGTGTGTAGTGAAAGATTCCTTTGAGGATTTATATAACATAAAAACAAAATATTTCTCATAAAAGTCTCGGGTGTACATTCTACCCCCCTTAAAATGAATTTCGCCCTCGAAATTCGTCACTTTGTAACAAAATGAATAGGATACCTCTCCCACATCATATCCTAAATATCCCATGTAGCTTCTTATAATTGGTGGTTCCTCCATAAAAATTTCACAAAGCGAGTGGTCTTGTTCCGTATGACTTTTTTGCTATGATAAAGAATCTCTATCGGTTGTTCTTCATAAGAAAGATCTTGCTCCGGCGGTATAACTTCTGAGCTGAGTACATGTGAGGGATCAGGTATGTACTTTCTCTGGAGAGATACATGGAACACATTGTGAACTTGAGAGAGATTCGGTGGAAGCGCCAATCGGTAATCTACCTTCCCAGCACGATCCAGAATTTCAAAAGGACCAATATATCTAGGGATTAACATTCCCTTCTTTCCAAATCTCATGACCCTCTTCCAGGGAGATATTTATAAGAACACTTTATCACCCACTTCAAACTATAGGTCTTTTCTTCGGTTGCCGGCATAAATTTTCTATCGACTCTAAGATGCTCTTATATGTTGTTGAATAGATCTGACCTTTTCTGCCATTTCATCAATGAGATCAGGTCCTAATAGCTTTCTTTCCCCAACTTCATCCCAGCAAGTTGGAGTCCTGCATTTCTTTCCATAGAGAGATTCATAAGGAGCAATCTGAATACGGGAGTGAAAGCTATTACTATAAGAAAATTCCACCAAAGGTAGGTGTTGATCCCAAACACCTTTGAAATCAATAGAGAATGCTCTCAACATATCTTCTAGAGTTTGAATTGTCCTCTCAGACTGACCGTCTGTCTAAGGATGATAAGCAGTGCTGAAACTCAACTCTGTATCCAGAGTATGCTGAAGACGTCTCCATAACTTTGAGTTAAACCTTGGCTCCCGATCAGATATAATAAAAAGTGGTACTCCATGAAATCTTACCACTTCATTTACATATATCCTGGCAAGATGATCCAGAGAGAAATCCTTTCTAATAGCAATAAAGTGTGCAGACTTTGTAAGATGATCAACTATGACCTAGATAGCATTATTGCTTTTGGGTGTTTTAGGAAGTCCTGTGACAAAGTCCATAATGATGTTTTCCCATTTCCATTCGGGTATGGGTAATGGTTGTAACATCCCCTTAGACTTCTGTCTCTCAGCTTTAACTTGCTGACAAACCATGCATCAAGAGACATATTCAATAACATCTATTTTCATGCCATCCCACCATAAGTACTCTTTCAGGTCCCTATACATCTTAGTGTGTCCCGGATGAATAGAGAATGAAGAACTATGCGCCTCATCTAGTAGCTACTTTTTTAATTTGGGGATGGGAGGAACACAAACCCGATTCTTGAACTTTACTATCCCATCACAATCAGGGTTGAATTCTGGAAGATTTCTCACCTTCTTTTGCAACTCTACATCTTCTTTGTGTGCCTCTTTAATATTCACATGTATAGATGGTTGAACATTCATTTGAGAAAGATATGATTTCCCCCCTTCCATTATAATTCCAAGATCATTCCTTTGTAAATCCATAAATATTGGATCTTTTGTGATCCTCATCATGGATAAGCTAGCATGGTCTTGTCGACTTAATGCATCTGCCACCTTGTTTGCTTTCCCAGGGTGGTAATGAATTGAGCATTCGTAATCCTTAATAAGCTCCAACCATCTTCTTTGGCGCATATTCAGCTCCTTTTGTGTGAAAACATACATTAAACTTTTATGATCAGTATAAATGTCACACCTTTCTCCATAAAGATAATGCCTCCAAATCTTTAATGCAATGATTACCACAGCTAACTCCAAATCATGAGTTGGGTAATTTTGCTCATGTATTTCTAACTATCGTGTGGCATAAGCTATCACCATATCATTTTTCATGAGAAAACTCCCCAATCCCTTCCTGGATGCATCACTGTAGATCACAAACCTTTCTCGACTACAAGGAAGTGTGAGTACAGGTGCACTGGATAACCTTCTTTTCAACTCCTTGAAATTCTCTTCACATTCCTCCGTCCAAACAAACTTAACTCATTTCCGAGTCAACTTGGTGAGTGGATTAGATAATTGTGATAAATCTTTAACAAAACATCGATAATATCCAGCCAAACTAAGAAAACTTCAGATCTCAGTTACTGTTGTTGGTCTCGACCATCTTTCGATAACATCTATTTTTGCTGGATCCATAGATATCCCCTATTTTAAGATTATGTGACCCAAAAATGCAACATTTTGAAGCCAAAATTCACACTTGGTAAATTTGGAATAAATCTTCTCCTTTATTAGGGTCTTTAATACAATTCTCAAGTGATCTTCATGTTCTTCCTTGATCTTTGAATAGATAATAATATCATCTATAAAGTTTACCACAAACTGATCAAGATAGTCTCTAAAGACTCTATTCATCAGATCCATGAAGAAAGCTGGGGCATTAGTAAGACCAAATGGCATCACTATAAATTCATAGTGTCCATACCTTGTACGAAAAACCGTCTTTAGAATATCCTCCCTTTCTACCCTTAATTGATGATACCCTGAACAAATATCAATCTTGGAAAAGTATTGAGCTCCACGTAGTGGGTCAAATAAGTCATCAATGTGCGTGAGAGGATATTTGTTCTTGATAGTGATCTTGTTATGTTCTCGATAATCAATGCAGAGTCTCATTGATCCATCTTTCTTCTTAACAAACAGAACAGGTTCTCCCCAAGGTGACGCACTAGGGCATATGAACCCCTTATCAAGATTTTCTTGGAGTTTCTTCTTAAATTACTGCAACTCAATTGGGTCCATTCTATAAGTTGTCTTTAAATAGGCAAAGCACCCGGTACAAGTTCTATTGAAAACTCAACTTCACGATTTGGTGGAAGACCGAGCAATTCCTCCGGAAAGACACCGTCAAACTCCCGTACAATGGGAATATTCTTAATCATGAGTTTCTCTCCAACCATATGAGATAAATAACCCTCATTTAGTGGAATCAAGACCCATAAGATGGAAGAAATTTCCACTGGAAGGTTATGTTCATCCTTGCATTAATAGACGATCATAGATTGATCTGGAATATGAAATGTGACTTTCCTATTTGGAAATTTATATGAGCTCCATATAAATAAATCCATTCCATGCCAAGAATCACATCAAATTCCACTATTGGAAGGATCACAAGATTTGCAGGAAGCACTTTCCCACAAACTTCAATCGGAGAAGAATTGTAAACTTTTGATGCGATTGTTGTGCCATTAGGGGTTGTCACAACCAACTCAACATATAATTATTGAGGTAATACAGTGATAACCGTAGAAAATTATTCAGAAATAAAAGAATGGGTGGATCTAGAATCAAATAAAACATTTTCTACTTTAGAGTGGATGGTAAGTGTACCTTTCACCACATCGTTATCGTACTCCTCATCGGTGATAGAAATTGCATGTGACTTTCCTTTGTCTTTAGCCTTAATAGTTTGTTGACATCGACCATCATCATCAACCATTGGATTTGGGCATTTATTGGCATAATGCCCCATTTCCTTGCACTTGAAACATTGAAGTGTAGTATGTTCATTCTGGGTATCCCTTCCTTTGTTTGCATCATTAGACATCTTCTTCCCATTATTTCGACATTCAATTTCCCGATGACTTTACTTTCCACACTTATAACATTTTCTTGTCCCCTTAAGACAATTTCCTCCATGTTTCTTTCCACACTTTGAGCATAAGGGAATGCTCATCTTCTTTTCAGTGTGGTCTTTAGATTTACCTTTGAATTCCATTTTCCTCTTCTTATCAAACCCATGTGACTTATGGGTTACACCAATCTCCATATCAACCATGAGAGCACATCGAACAATTTCCTCGTAGCTATTGAAGTCCCTTATGACTAATGCCCTTCGAAGAATTGGTTTTAAGCCACTAAAGAATCGATCGATCTTACTCTCTGGTTGGATAATAATTCCGGAAGCGTACCTTGAAAGTCTTGTAAAATTTTCTTCGTAAGTACCAATTGATTCATCGTCCTTTTTCTTTAGTTCTAGAAACTCATTCTCTATATTTGTTCGAAGAATACTAGTGAAATAATTGTTGAAAAATAAGTTCATTAACTCATCCCTTTACATGGACTCAATTTCATCCCTTTGCCTCGTATTCTTAATAAGATTCCACCATTGATCATCATCACCTTCCAAACAATACACTACTACGATGACTTTATCATGTTCAGAAGATTGAAGAACTGAAAATATCTTTTCAGTGGTACTGATCCATTGTTCAGCCACTAATAGATCTGAAGACCCGCTGAATGAAGGTGGATGCTGCCTCATGAAGGATTTGACAGAATGTTTCTCCTTCCTTTGCTCATTTGGAAGTCCTGCATGATTCATAGAATGAGAAAGTTGTGTGAGCATGGCTACAAGATTTTTCATTCCAGCTCCCATAAAGATTGGTTGCTCAAGGGGAAAATCATTTCATTTCCCGTCGCATTCCGCATTATCATGGTTCCTTTGGGTTCCAGCCATTGACTAAAACCAAAAAGAATAGTTTGTGCAACCCTAATTATAATAGGAAGACCACATACTCAAGAATAAAATTTCACATTTACGGTCTTATAATAAGTTATTCTTGGCCATTTATAAAACACTAATATTGTGTTCTATTCTTAGACTTATCCTTAGAGTTCTTACTAAGGCTTTCACATCCTAGTTTCCAAAGGTTGACTATACCTTTCCTATGATACCAACAATAATGGTCTGGAATTACTTCTAGTGGACTATAATTGATACCTATCAGGGCACTCCATGGGTGGCTACACCCCCTGGGTGGGACACACCACCATCCCTAGTGGCAGCCATTTCCTCATGAAGCCCTTGGGAGGAGAGCCATGCTTCATCCAATGCTCAAATGTGAGAGTTCCCAATGATGAGATACATTCCTACCTCCTTTGCCTCTGATACCAAATATAATGACCCATACTTTACATACGTGGTTAATACTTCAAAATTGAAGAATACTTATTACAACATATAACAAAACCATGGAAGGACCGTATAGGTATAGTGTCTTTAGAAACTGGGAAACATAAACTGCTGGTTCATAAAGCATCTACACTGTCTCCCATTTATTTCATCATATCTATAGTCCCTTTTTGGAATATCATACTTAATACCCTTCTTCCTGACCTGGGAAAAGACAAAATACAAAAGGGTGAGCTCAAATGCTCAGTAAGGGTAAACAAAAGAAAAATCACATCATGAACATAACATTTTGTAAATATTAACCTGCAAATGAAATCATAATTTCATATGATGGGATAAATCATTGAAGTGAAATTTAATCCCAATAATCATAACATAAAACACGAAACTTTGTGGAATACACACATAATCATAGAGAATCATTTTTTATTAGTCAGGACTCATTTCCAAGACTATCTTAGTGGGCAAAGTCCATTTTTGAACCGAGTTCACTCCTCGTTTCTGTCCTGTTTCACTGAACCGGTTTAACCTACCGTTCCAGCCATGTATATATCATGAGATTTAAAATATATACCCAATTAATTGGAGGGAGATAGAGGTCCCACCCTTCTCATAATGATACCATTCTTATGTGTGCCACTAAATCATAAACCATACCTCATAGCATAACCCATGTAATGAAAATGGGAATCTTAAACATCATGACATCATAAAACAATTCATATAAGATAAAGAAATTCATAAAAATAATTCCATCACAACATAATCAAATCAATGTAATAATAGGTATAGAAACTTAACCCTTTATTATCTTATATGTAAAATAATTTTGATAAAACACTTGAACTCCATTCTTGAGGAAAATATCCTTTCCACTTCAAAAACACTTTTCTTTTCTTAACATGTCATACAATTATAAACTAAAAGAAGTTGATTAAAAATAAACTTGAAAACTTGTAAATTAAGATTCTTGTAAATAATGTTTTAAAAATCCATTCATGTCGTATAAGTTAAAAAAAACATTCTTCTCGTACTTTTGTTGGAAAAGACAAAATGTTCCTCGTACGAAAAATGACAAAAGGTTCATTTCATATCTTTTACTAAAAACTCACCGAAGGGTAAAATTTGATATAAACTATTGTAGAAGGATATAAATATTAACTTTTGAGGAAACACTGATGTGGATGATAAAATACACCCCAGTAAATTCCAAGTTATAAACAATCTCGGATAAAAATGAGATTGTGATATTTCCCTTACCTTAGGTCCGATTTGCTTCGTAAGTGTCCAAACCTCCTGTATAATTATTTAAATAATGTTATTGATTATTAAAGAATCATAATTATTGTTATGATATCATATATGCTCATATACTTAGCTTCTTATTAGTAATATTTCATTACTACTTGTTATTCGAGTGTTTATTACTTTTTGTTCTTATGCGTGTTTTGTCGAATAAATTCTTATTCTTCTCTTTAGGTTATAGATACATCATTTCCAGAATGGTATTAGTGTAATATATATCATATTTATTCATTCAATTCATTTATATAATAATTATTCAATGAATATCATTTAGAACGAGTCGCATCACACCGTGGAGATGGTATTCCGTACGTACGCACGAGCGATGATATCGTTCCCATGATCGTGAAATTGTAATTGAGTGTATTTATACTATTTAAAAATAAAAATCACTTTACAATAATAATTTATAGTTATTATTTACACCATTATACACATCCAATTATTGTGGTGGTGGAAAATAGATTACACCACGGCGTGGAGATGGTATTCCGTAAGTACGCACGCGCGGTGATTTCGTTTTCCGTAGGATGGATATATGGTGAAATAGGGTTTTTCATACTTATAATGACATATAAGTATATTAGTGATACTGATGTTATTAAATTATAATGAAACCACTAAAGAAGAAGATGTGGAAGACGAAATAAAGTGGAAAGAATCGGTAACGGACATTACTTCTTCTTTGAAGCGCTTCTTTGAGACCTCCTTTTAGGGCACTAAAATTGGTCTTTGAAGAAGACCAGGACCTCTAGGATGTTTATAGGGAAGTGGAGAGGAGATATTGGTAGGGTTTGGACGATCTAGAAGGCTCAAAGTGGTGTGATGAAGAGAGGAAGGATGTGCCCTTTTATAAGGGAGGAGAGGGCACCTTTGGAAAAACTAAAAATATTATTTTATTATAAAGTCATATTCGGTTTTAAATAGATCCAAATTGATTTATTACGGAGGTAAGGTGGGGATGGGTCTAAATCCTCTGATCCAATATAATTTAGACATGTTTAGGTTCCTATTTTAACCTTATCATTTAGATTTTACTTTAAGATAAATAATTTTACTTTTACCGTGTCTTCTTGTGTTCTTACACTATAATGTTAATAAACATACTATAACAAGACAAACGAACCCCAAGTTGTTTATTATTAATATATATAACCATATCTAAGTTATTTGGCCGAACATTTGATTTTTAGGAATAAAACAACAATTAATAATATAATATTTATTTAAAAAACTATTTTATGTCAATTTTGACACTATTTAGTAATTGATTTTTGTGAAAATTATAACAGAATTATTAGTTAAAACACAGTTAATTAAATCAATACTAACATGTCATATTAACCTAGAAAATTAGTGGAATTCATAAAAAGTCTCAAATTACATTTATTTGGATATTTATAACATCAATTATGTCAATATTTCATCAATAAGATAATTACTGCATCATTTGTTTGTCAAAAATAAATTAAATTATTTAATGTCTAAAAATTAAAAATAAAATACCATTATGTAGGAAATCTTTTTATCTTTCTAATTCATATTTATAGTTTAATTTATCTTATTTATAACTATATATTAAAAATAATTTTCTTATTAAACATTGATTTTAACTATTTTAACCCTTCTTTAAATAAATTAATATTAAATGTCCTAATCTAATCCATGTGGGGCTAAATGGTCATATGTTCTTCCTAGGGTTGTTTTTTGTCGAATTACACTTATCTAATAGAATTCGGAATGTGTTAGGGTAATAATAATAACATTTTTACCCTTAATTACCCTATTTTGTTTTAACTGTGGTAAATAAAAGTAAAAAGGTACTATTCACCAAAAATTATTTTAATCTCATTGATCCACATTTTAATTGCTGACATCAACCGTGTATCTCGGATTTTTGAAATTCCACTCACAGAAGCAGTGAAATTAAGTTTTATGTAAATTTGCAAATTCTCCTAGGTGGTGGGTAAAAGACGGTGAAAAGTTCAATAAACTTTTTATATATCTAAAATTATTAAAAAATGACTCCAATGAATTGCATTGAACTTATATAGGTATTATGCATCAATTTTGACCTAAAATATATTTAATTAAAATAAATAATTATTTAAAAAAAAATTCGGTTTTTAAATAGTAACCCAGTGTTTTCACTATTCATAAAAAATTGAAAGTTTTCAGAAAAATACCAATATCTGACCCTAGGCTAATTTCGAGATTCCGAATCCAAAAATGAAGCAAATTTTGAAAAATAAAATATAAAAAATTTCAATAAGTGGGTATTACTATTCATAACGGCTAGTTTTAATAATATTTTAATAACATATCGTTGTTTAGTGAAACTCGTTATTGCGTGCGACTCAAGCTATCGAGGAATGTCGCGATTGCGTGTAAAGCAAGACAAGATAGTGTTGTGTGTAGTTAAATATTCCTTTGATGATTTATATAACATAAAAACAAAATATTTCTCATAAAATTCTCGGGTGTTACACGAATAGATTCAAGTATATCTACAGGAGTGTAGGTTTCTTCATAGTTTATTCCTTCTTAATGATTATTACTTTCAAAAATAATATTTCCTTACTTCTTAAAATGATTATATTTTCATCACATTTATTTCTAAAGACCCACTTTACTACAATTACATCAGTTTCATTATGTTTCCCAACCACGGTCTAGGCATTGTTCCTTTCTAATTCATTTAGTTAATCTTGAATTACATTAATCCAATCATCATCACCTAATTATTCATTGGTAATTTTAGGTTCCAATTGGGAAACAAATTCTACATGCTCTACTTAATTCCATAGATATCTTCTTGTCCTTATAGGTAAATTTACATCACTAGTAATATTATCAACGAAATGATTCTTAAGAAACAACTGATATGGTTTTTTAAAAAATTATCATCAACATAATTTAAAATATCATTTGGGATAAATAATTCAAAAAAAAATATTCAGTATTTTCCTAATTAGATGAATCATCTATAAATGGATGATAATTAGTTTTAAAAAACACATCCAATGATGTAGGTTGGGTTTTTTTAAAACAAGAGGGTTAGTTTCATCAAATTCAACATGTATTGTTTCTTCAAAATTACAATAACTTTTTTTAAAAACTCTATAAGCCTTATAAGAAATGGAATAGCCTATGAAAAATCCTTCATCATATTTAGGAGTCAATTTATATATGTTATATTTAGTATTCAAGATGAATAATTTTCATCCAAATACATTGAATTAAGAAACATTACAGTTTTGACTAGTCTATAACTCATAAGGTGTTTTATTATGAAATGGAATAATTAAAACATGATTTATATTATAGAAAGCAGTACTAACAGATTTAGCCCAACAATGTTTAGAAATAGAATATTCACTAAACACATTGTTTAT
Source organism: Viscum album (assembly GCA_963277665.1). Lineage (NCBI taxonomy): Eukaryota > Viridiplantae > Streptophyta > Magnoliopsida > Santalales > Viscaceae > Viscum > Viscum album. The sequence goes on along the minus strand of OY728142.1, from coordinate 1,927,834,080 downwards.
TATCTCTTTAGGAATATGATTTCTTCTTTCCAGAAAAATAATTTTTGTGTTGTTATTGGAGCTGAGAAGTTATGATTAATTCATTTCGTACTAAAAAGGATTCAAATTATGAATTTTTTAATTATCCCCAATTTTCACTATGAATAATTGTCAATGGAAGGTTTTTTCATATTAAACATTTTTTGGAAGATATTTAAAATATGAACATGCTTCAGATTTCCTTGTTAGAAAATAGACCAATTTATATCATGTGTAATCATCAACTTAAAAAATACATAGTATTTACATCCAATACTTCTAGTTTTTAATGGACCTAAAAGATCCATATGAACTAGTTGTAATGCATCAGATGTTGAGAATTAACTAATTGATTTAATGATTGACTTTTGGTGCTTTCTATATTGACAACAATAAAAATATTTTGAATAATCAAATCTATTCTTTGGTAGATCCTGAAAAACTCTTTTCTTTGAGAGTGTTTATAATTTCTTAAGGTTATGGCGTCTTAGTCTTTTATTAGTGAACCAAGATTTATCTTAAATTGAACTATGGTAAGGTATGTATTTTATTCTATGTTCTTCTATGATAAGTGTGTAAACTTTCTCATGCCTAATGGAAGAGAGAATAAACTCTTCCTTGGAATTGTGTACTAGACATTTATCATTCCTAAATCTCACAAGGAAACATTCATCATATAATTAGTATATGATTGTGAGATTTTTCTCAAGACCTGTAGAAAATAAAATAGTTGAAATGAAATTGTTTCCATGAATAATTATATTACCTATACCAATAATTTATCCTTGACCATTATCTTCCAAAGTTAATTTTATACCTTTTATCTTAATAATCTTTTCAAATAATTCCTTTTTACCAATAATGATTTGGAACGTCCACTATCCATGTACCACATATTATTGTTGCATTTTCCATTGATTTCATGAAAATAAAAGATTTTAACATTCAGAATCCATACATTCTTGGATACCAAAATATAAGAATATAAAATTCTAGAATCCACATTTATTTTAAAAATGGGATTTATGATAACCTAAGTATTGGGTATTATTAAAAGAATAACTTTTCTCCCACTGTATACTACATTGACACTCAGTGAAAAAGGAAACATGGGGTAAAAAATAGTTTTGACAAAAAATTGGTTTTTAATGAGAAGAACTAAATCAAAAAATATTTCTTAGAGGATGTTGTTGTCAATAGACTTCATCAAAACCTTCCATTCCATGATTAAATTATGAAAAAAGTTTCTTTTAGGAAAAAATTTCATATTTTAGTTTAATGACTAAATTCTTATCCTCATAGTCATTAGTCATAGAATTTGAGTTTATCTATCAATCATTTTACATTGAAATTACCTTTTCATGATCCATAAAAATTTTATCCTTCTTATAATATACTTCCTTATGGTATTTGGAAATATTTTCAAAATCAGGTGTTTTTTGATCATGATCTTCTGAAAGATCAAGAAATTATTTTATTAAAATAGATATTATAGAATTTTCCTTAACATTTTTCTTATTGACCATAATATTTTCATTCTAAATTAATAAGGGAAACCAAGATACTTATTTAAAATCAGGTAATGTATTATCTTCTAATGTGAAAAATTCATCATCTAAAGATTAATAATATTCTTTATTAGAAAAATTTTCAATTCATGAAATATTGGTTAAATTTTCAGCAGTGTTTACCTTAACAATGTGACATTGGTTTTCAGTAGGAATTCTGGCTATTAAACCAGTATTATTTAATCTAGCAGATTCAATATCATAAGATTCATATGATGAATCATAACCTCTAGCACTCTAGGTTTCATTAGAATTTAGTACATTATTAGACATAGACTTGTTGTACTTCTTCTAATTTCTTTCTAAATGGATAACCTTTATTTTGTTCCTTTTGATCACAAGATTGTCTAATCTGATATAGACTAACCTCTTGCATTTATACCAAGTCACTTCTGAATCTTTCTTATCGTTTCTTTCTTTCTTCCAGTAGCTATTTTTGAAATATTTCTTTCCCAAAATATTTTTCATTCTTCGTGTAGGATTTTCATGTTCATTCTCGAAATGATCATTTTCAATTGATTTAGATATAACAATAGCATTATTTCCTTATGATCCAGTTAGTATTATAGGAGTCTTGTCTTTTAAATTATTTGATGTATTACTGGAACAAACACTGCCATTACCATTTTTTTTCTTATTGATCTCCACATCTCCCATAATTCTAGTTTCATACTGAAGAAGTGTCCAGAATAACACATTAAGAGTGATGTTTGAAATATTCCTATTCTCATCAATCTATGTTATTTTTGATTCCCACTCAATGGGTATAATATCTCTTATCTTATCCATAATAATCTCAAAATAAAATCATTTATCACCCATATACTGAAAGTTATTGATGATAGTCATTAATATGTTTTGAACCTTACAAAAAGGTTCTCCATAAAGAAATATAAAACCATGACATTATGATCTAAGAAATATATCTTATTGTTTCAATAACCATGGATATGCCAAAATTTGTAACTTCAAATTTCATCTAGATGCTATTAGTAGATTCTCATGATGAAATCAATCTGTAGATGTTCTCTATCATAGAACATAATAAATTATTTTGTACCTTATCATTTAGATGATACTCTTGATTTTATTGATTGGTAAATTGTCTGATTTTCTTGTCAGGATTCTTGTAGTCTCCAATTAACATAAAAAAATTATCCACACTGGTAATGAAAATGAAATTATGCATCCTACCTCTCCTGTATTCCTAATCATTTCTATAAAAGATTTAGGTTCTGGAAGGATTTAGATTTTCCATTGATCCAATGGTTATTCCTGTCATTCTAAAAGAAAATACAAAAGATATTTTCACACAAAAAGGGTTAGTAGAAAATTTTATAAAAAAATAATTTATTTGGAAATTATTTAATAGAAACTGGAATAGGTAATGTTATGTAAGAAATGTTGAGAAAGAAAACAAGTATATAAGTATAAGTATTTCATATACCTTCTCTGATACCAATTGTAGGATCCAAATATATTTATAGATTTTCCAATTTCAAGAAGGGTGTGGTGAATTTTAGGTCTAAATTTTTTCATTTTTATCCTTATGAAAATATATGTTTAAATATGTTATAAAATATGGATTCACAAACCCTCTTTATTTCATAACAATGAATGTAACTTACATAGGATTATGAAACCTAAGATAATTTTACTAATGGAAGGATTCTACTATAAAGAATATAGAATCTTATTTATATCAGAGTATAATAGAATAAGAATGTGTAAGAAAGTTATAGAATCTAACTTTAACAAAATACAGTTGATATATTACTTGCAAAAAAATAGGAAAATTATAAGACATCATTTAACCCAAAGATAAGGGTATCCAACAACCATGGATAATGGTCCCATGATTTATATTTTAAATAAATTATTTTATACCTCCAACAGGGTAAGCCCTCGATAAAAAGATTGGTTTCTGTCTTGCCATCCCCGGAAGCCCTCGATCACTAAGGTGATCCATACCTCTGTCCTCTTATCCCTGAAAGCCCTCGATTGATGACATCCACAATATTATTCACACTAGGCAGGCTGAACAAGTAATTCACAACATTCACTCAAGGATGATTTGAGAAGAGATTTTATTGAGTATCAATTCATTCCGTAGATCAACAACTCTCATCCAGAACACTAGTACTAATCTCATTCAAATGGATGCGTATTTATTGGAAAAATATCCAACGATCGACTTCTCCTCCAACAAACTTATTTTTCCATGAGTTTCATAGGGAGCTATACATGTGTAAATCATGGAATGGTTATGTTAAAATAGATTGGATGAAATCATTTTATATAAAAAATCAATGAGAATCATTACTAATCATAATAAACATTAAAACATTTTAGATCCAATAAAATGAAATGTTACATTATGTAAATAAGATAACTATAAGAAAAAAATTTAATCAGATTCTTAATGTAATGAAAATTGGAGTCTAAAATCGTTTTTCAATAATATTATGAAATAATAGATAATCATATTCTGATTTTTGATCAAATGGGAGTCTTATTTAAGGATAAATCAATGTATGATTTCAGGAGAAATCAGAGTCTGATTTTAGATGAAATTGGAGTCTGATATTAGGAGAAATCAGATTCATATTTACAAAAAAATTGAAGTAAAATTTTAATAGAAATTGGTGTCTCGTTTCAAAAGAAATTGGAGTTTAATTTTAGAAGAAATCAGAGTCTGATTTCATAAGAAATTAGATTCTCTTTTTATAAGAAATTGGTGTCTAATATCTGAAGAAATTAGAGTTCGAATTTAGGAGAATCCAGATTCGGATTTTTAGAGAAATCAGATTCAAAGGATCTGTATGGTTAAGAGTTAGGTGAGGATCCGATTTTCTGAATTAAGAAAAATATGGTTATGTTTACTGAGGAAATCATCAGTTAAGGAATTTATGGTCATATTAAAAGTAAAAAAATATTCTTAGTGAATGAAAATTTTCCTTCAGAAAATGATTCTTAGAGAAAGATAATTTTTCTTTAGAAAGAGTGTTTGTGATTTTTAAAAAATTAAAATAATGAAAATTTCATCAGGAAACTTATTGAATGATAACATTTGGGTAATTGTTAATAATTTCTATTTGAAAATAATCTCTTCATCATAAGTCTCTTTTCCAATCAAATCAGAAGTAGGTTCTTCAAGTACATACAATTTCCTTTCACGGTGTAGGATAACTCATCTATTCCATTACCACTCTTTGAAATTATAGCTATAGAGAATGTTATCCTTATCAGATAAAAATCACAATGACTTGTTTGAAGTAATTTTTATTATCATGTCTATAAATAAGATGAGAATAATTTTAGTACTTTATCTGATAAAATTTATATAACTAAATATTATATTATATTCAATAATCTTTCAATATTTGATCAAAACCCAAAATCCATAACCCTTGGTGTTAAAATATCCTAATTCTAGGAAATTTTTTGTGGAAAATATTTATATTCCCATTTTCATCACCCCAAATTTATTTATTTATGAAATTTAATAGGATTATGTACTCATTCAAAATTCTGACTGCATTAAATAATTTTTCCTTGATCTGTTTAGCGGAATCCATAGTCCTGAAATCTGTAAAATTTAATTCCTTAAACATTGAATCTTAGTTACACATAGTCCTTATTTGGAATTTTATCCTTAATGTGAACTATTTTAAGTCAACCAGAAAAATCATGTTTTAATTCATTAATAATTAAAATCACATCAACTTTGTTTGGTCAATAACTTTGCACAGCTGATTTATTTTAAATAATGTAGTGGATAACTATACCAAATATATATATATATATATATGGGTGATTTTGAATTGTATTCCACAAATTACCCCTTTTTATCTTAGTTATATTCTTGTTAAAATTAAGTGTGTTTACATAAGTGATTAACTATGAATTATATAATTTTTTTCACAAAATCCAATTTATTTAGTTTTAACATAAACGATAAATAATATTTTAATTTACATGATCATGAATAAACATCCAAAATGAAATTGACCATCAACATTAGAAAAATAAAATAATAAAATGGCATGATCATGAAATTTTACTAATGGTTAGTTTATCTAGAGGATGATAAACTAACCACTGACCTTGGATAAAAACACATTGAACCATGAAATGGAACATGTTGTAACTCATGACCTGTCAATAGGGGTTGCTATCTTGTATTTGTTTCTACCTGGCACCAAACATGAACCAACTTCACTTTGTTGGGAGTTACATCCATTACATATGTTTTTACTCACACACATGTGAGGGTACCCAATGGATTGTTCAATGTGTTTACAAAAATTAAATCATGGGCTCATTGACCCCTATATAATTGGAGGAGGGATGAAAAATAGGAAACTTATTTAATTTATTAATAATTTAAATAAAATTAATCACATTAAAATATATTGTCTATGATCACTATTTTATATATACATATTGAAAATTTGGCACTAAATAAAATAGTTGTCAAATATAATCATTCTAACTTATGATTAATCATTTTATAATAAATTAATTATATTATTTGATGAATATATTATTTTATCTAAATTATCATTTGAATTATCTTGACAATATCATCAATTATAAATTTACACAAAATAAAAAAAATTATTCAAAATTAATTATGTATTAATATATACAATGTCAGTAACATGGTGAGAACCCATATAAACTTCCAAACATGTACTATATTTGTATATAATTTACATGTATTAAGTATGGAATACACAAAATAAAAAGTAATTAATTTTTATTTACTATCAAATTGATGACTTCATGGAAAACATGTATTTTTTGTAGAAATTTACATTTCAATGCACGTAGAGTAAAGAATGTGTTATGACATATACATGATATTCATTTTCGACCATTACACATAAATTAATTATACATTAATTACATATATAAAACAAATTACATGGAATGTACACTCATCTTAAAGACCACATGCAACACATTTTGATATGGTTTATGTAGTATAATGAATTAATTATTTAATTCTATGTAATTTGGAAATATACATGAAATGTATAGTCCAAAGACATGTCATATATATTTCTCGAAATCTACCCATGGCACATGACTAGGGAGTTATTGTGTAATCATGCCTTAGAAAATGGAGTACATGGAATGAAAATTGATACTAGATGTTTGGTCTTTGAGTTATATAGTCATTGATCATGTAATCTGTGTATGAGAATACATTTTCTATCTTTGACTAATAGACTACATGTCGTGTATGGATAATACATGTTTTTTAGTCCAACTCAACATGAACCGGCCTAAGCCGGAAAACATGCAATGTATATAAATACACAACATATTTAATAAATTCACAAAGTTATAATTAATCCTAATTTAATTTTTGGTGAATTTAACCTTAGTATAAGGTGTATTTCAATGGGATACATGACATGTACTGTTTTGTTAACCGACCATAATTCTCAGCACTTCCATATGAATTCACCTAATGTATTTTGTTCATAAAATTTACCAATTTGACTATATGTGTGAGAATGAAGGTAAATTAGGGTAGATATCATAATTAATAATAATGAATTATTAAATTGCAATTTAAAACTAATGATAGATGAATAAATAAAAAACAATCATCAAATGATTATAAAAAATTATTGGACCACTCTAATACCACTTGTATGTTCTAGGAAAAGAGAAAACACTAGTGTAGCATGAAAAAATAAAATTTTTGTCATAATAAATGATTAATATAAGATTTACACAATGATAAGTTACATGATCAATGGAATTGAATCAAATATTAATTGATGATTGAATGTGAGAAACAAGACGCGTGATCATTGCATAGTATTTATAATTAATTTAAATAGTTAAAGAATTTCATCGTGGTGAATTATTTCATTATTGATGGATTTTATTTTTTTGATATGTTGTAATATTATTTAGTTTTATGATTCATGTGTTGATTCCCTCTAGTCGGGATCCAAACATGTTCCATGAACCTCTGATCATCACCGTAGGAACCTATGGGTGCTAGCATTGTTGATTTAGATGTAGGCATTTTTAAACATTGTTTGAAACATGAATATATTCAATTAAGGGGTCTCATTGATCTTTTTGTACTTGACAGTATTAGTGGAGGAGGATCATTATTATTTAGTGATAGTATTTTTGTAAAGGGTGATCTATAGGGCTTTGAGATAAATCTATCTGAATGAAATTACATACAAAAAATTGAAATGAAAAACCATAAGAAAATAATATAATTGGGATTATATACCTATTGTGTTAAGAAATAATAATTTCATAAGTAACCATTTATTATTTATTTAATCATTGAGGACCACCAATATATAATTAAAATAATATAATTATAATTTTGTAACATTAACATTTCTACTGAAATAAAATAAATATTATTAATTTAAATATTGTTTAATATATATTATTTCTCACCAAAAAATTAAAATTAGTTCTCTATTCCTCCACAATATTTATGGGGTCTTGAATAATGACTATTTATTTATTAAATAAATATAGAAACTTTATTTTCCAATAAATATATAAATATCATATTCACTAAATAGAAAATAAAAAATTTTAATATATTATTCTCATAGTGTATTCTCATGAATAATTGGTGAGTATATATATGTGATAATGAAAACCTGAATAATAATTAAACCACATGAAGGATAATATTTATTCAAAATTTTAATTAAATAATAATAATATTATTTAACGGCTATTTTTGATACACATAGTGCGTGACCCAGTATGCAGATTTTTCCATGGCATTATGTGTAGTAGATCGAACTTTGAAGATAGTGTCTAGAAATATGGAAACACATCCATAGATAAATAAGTCAATTTTACAATTATATAAAACCTAAAATTGATACTTACCATGTAATATAATCCTATTATCATAATATCTAAAATCATGTAGCTTGAATACTGGCACCATCAACCAATGGGTTGTATGTATATTTCTTTTACTTTATGAAAATTGAATGTCCCTATAGAACACTATGGGAATGGATTTATTTGGGATATATCATTTAAATAAAAGGGCCAAAAATACCATCTTTTGTTAAAGAATAGAAGGGACAAATTATTTCTCACATTATTCATTTTTGAAGAAATATTCATGATGCACCCAACATACCCTAATTCACCATGAATATATGTTTTAATGTATTTCAACAGTACATCAAAGTATATGATTCATAATATCCATTAATAATATTCATTAAGTAAATGTACAAATACACACATCTATATATCCAATGAAACATATAAATGTGTATTTCCTACTTGAAGGTATCATTATTATATGCTTATACACTAAAAATTATCAATGGAATACCCCATGAGAAGGTTCATCAAAGTAATATAAGCCTTCAATACTGATATACTTTATCATTGGTGTGACTCAAAATAGTTATTCCAACTATAGAACATATATTTAGGAATAATATTGTGGAACTTATGGGTTCTCATCATAGCAGGAAACTAGTATGATCTTTGAGTGTGGAAACTACTCTTAGGAAAAAATAACACCATATGATACATAGAAGAATAATAATGATGTAATTATTTTTATTAATTTTTAAAACAATGAATATAGGTTACCATAATGTACAACAAAGTTTGTTATAGGGATCCAACTCCAATAGAAATAATTTACTAGTATAATAATTAAACTGATATCAAAATCAAGTCTAATAAATAAATATATATGTTTGTATTTACATACATACCATACTTAATGATATCCATAATTATTATCCCACTGTGAAACTGTGTATGAACATTAATAGTTAAATACATTAATCTATATCAATAATCAACAATAAGTTATTTCCATGATGGCCTATCAATGTTTATAACCATAAAATTAACCTCATGATGACCAGTTATCAAGAACATTCAATGGATTTTTGTAACATGTGTTCATATACAGGCTAAGAAAATACTCCATGATTCAAAATTCTCTTTCTATGAATTATAGAATTTTAGTGGAATTGGTGATAAATTCTTATCATACAGAGTAACAATGAGAAAGAAAACCGAATTTTTTTAATGTAAATGTCCAATTGTATTAAACGAGTTTCCATAAAATTTAAATGTAGTAATACATGGTGAGAGTACCAAGAATATACAATGTAACATTACCTTGATCGTTAAACCCGATAAACTTGTGTATCTTGATAAATAGTTTCAAGACGATAAATAAATTTATATTAGTGATCCCATAAAATATTATTTATAAAAAATATCTGTATAATCATTCATAGTCTCTAGAAGCATTAACAAATATATTTTTATTTTCCTAATAATCATTTAAGTATTATATATTTTATTTGAAAAACTACCGTAGTCTCTTGACAATAACATATATATGAATGTATTGAGTTCATTTTTTCATCATAAAAAGAACTGTAGATGTAAATTTTTCATATACTGAAGAACGATATCCTGATAAAATTAGATGGTCACAAGTTTATCAGACTTCATAATTTGATATCCTCCAACATTTAAAATTCTTATCACATACATCCTAAAATAAAATTCTACATTATTTCCAATATTTATCACATAAAATTAATATTTATTCCATATTACCACTAATCTATGTACGAAAAATGATGATTAATGTAATATTACTTAATATGTATTTTCATTTTACTTTTTATTTCAAAATATTTTTCAAAAGATAATGTTTTACTAGTTTTTAAATATGTCTTACCTATAATACTTATGGAATTTGTACTAGATCACCCGTACAAAATATATTTGTCATTATGCATTTCTCACATAAGTAATAAAATAACCAATGTAAACCAACTTCATAATTTATTTTAAAAATCAATGTTCTATTAATCAAAATTAATTTTTTTCATGTCATTTACTAGAAAAATGATGTGAAGTACTACTTTTTCACATCAATTTTTTGAAGAAAAAACTTGCTAAAAAATTTAATAATGTATGAAATGTTAGGGGACATCAATTTAGTGTCATTAAGTTTCACAGTGATGGTCTATTTTCTCTTATGTCGAAAACACTAACACATTTATTCTTCGATTTGTGGACTCTAATAACATTCATTTACATTTCAACTGTCGACTGCCCTCAGCGATCATGTTTCACCACTTTCTCTATCTCTGCACTGTATTACTATTTTCATTGACTTCTCATTAATCACCATTATGGATTGCATTTTTATTTTCTGTTTAATGATTAAATTTTAAATGATTCAAGGTATGTTTTAATTGATGAATACTATGCTTGTGTTTTTTTTGAATGATCTTTATCACTATGAATTTTATATATCTCTTCTATATTTGTATTTTATAATCTAATTATTTATGAATATAAGGTATTTTTTATTTAATATATGATATATTAATTTATAAATACTCTTATTGACAATTAATTTCTACTGAAATTCACAATTTTGAGTAAATAATAACCTCATAAAGTAAAATTTGTTTTTTATACTTCATAAAAATTTCTAAACCACTTTTATATTTGAATAAAATCATAATATAAAATAATTTTTTAGAAAATCATTGACTGAATTAATTTTTAATCATTAATCTAATGATATTATATAATTATATATTATTATTATTTTAAATTTTAACTTCAAAAATACATTAAAAGAACTTCATCAACACTAAATATCATTTGATTACTTCAATATATTTCTATGTTATTTCTAGTATATACATTTTACTTATTTTCTAGACATACTATGAAAGTTAATATTATTTAAAATAATATATTTCTCATATAGAAGAAAAGAAATAATGATTTCTAGAGAAGTGAATTATAATTTCTTTTTTAAGATTTCATTATTCAGGTTGACTTATGATAAATGTAGAGTTTCTTTTCCGTTTCCATAGTAAATCATGTCACCAATGATATTTTCATTTATATTATTATTACAACTACCTTGATTTTTTTCAGTAGTATGTAATCCATTTTTTATATGCCATATAATATTTTATAGATTATATATCTCCCATTTGGATAATTTAGGGTGGTATAATCCTTGGTAATGCTATATAAAAATGTGAATTGATGTTCTTATTTTTCTTATTTGTCTCAATTTCTCATGTTTTATCACCCTTTCTAGTTTCATTTCTTTTGGTGACTATTTTTAAATTATTGTTGTGAAATGTATTTCACCACTAGAACCCATTATAATGGTTGATATTTTTGATGTAAAACATTAAAATAGCCATCGATAGAAAATATTCAAGTATATATTACACTAATTATTCATTTTTTTATGGTTCCTCAATTTTTAATATATGATTTTTTTGTGCATTTATGAAAAAATGATGGTCTAATATTCAGTTTAATGAAGAAATTTATATTCTATGGATTTTTTTAATTCAAAATTATAGAAATTTTGAATTTTGAAATTTGACAGTCCAATATAATGAATGAAAATTTTTTCAATATCAAATATGTTTCATTTATTTTGTTTTAAAAAAATATTGTGTTTATTATTATTATTTTTAAAATTAAATGTATAATTAAATTTCATAGTATAATAACTTATTTTAATATATTGATATTTTTATATGTATTGTTGATACATAGTTGGATAAATTCAATGCAAACAATTGATAAGGATTGGGATGATGCTGATGTTTTTTTTTTTGGAATTTTCTAATTGAAATCTCAAAAAAAAAACAACCTATTTTCCATTCTAGGCATGAAATGATTAAATATATGTAAGATAAAAAGTAATGATTTCAAATACAGTTTAATTTTTCATAGTTTTAATATCTGTTACTGCCCTTATATCCAGAAAGGTGAAACTATGTATAATTACAAATCTATTTATGATGGTGATTTTCAATATGATAAGGCTTATTAAATTATTGAAATGATTCATGATATTGAACTAAAATTAATTAAGAAAGAACCAATAATTGACCTTCTATATTGTGCCACTGAAAAACCATTATATCCAAGTTATACATAATTTATCCTTTTATTAATAGATTATGCATAAATTAACTTGAATGTGAAAAATGGATTTACTGATATAGTTCTACTAAGTTTGTATAGTTTTTGAAAATAATACTTATGAAAAACAATGATATTCCAAATTCACATTATAATATGAATAAAATATTATGATTAGTGGCTATGGGGTAAAATAAGATGTATGAATTCAATAATGACAAGGTTTCACATAGGAAAAAATAAAAGGGTTGTGACAGTGTCCGAAATGTGGGACATCATGGTATAAGTTGAAATAAAAATCAATGTTTTATTTTTTAGTTATAGAGGCTCCTTAACAAAATATTTTAATTTACGAATATTTCCTTAATTGAAATGGTTATTTTAAGATTAAAATGATGTAAAAAGGTTAATATAGAATGTATATGAGTGTATTTCAGATGAAACATTTTGTCATTCTATTGATTTTACCTATTGGATGAAAATTGGTGTACAACTTTCTACATTCGTAAATGATGTTAGAATTCACAAACATGGATAGTGCACTTATAGAGCGAATCCATATTAAATACTTTGTAGAAATAAAAGTTCACAGACTGTTTAATTTTTAAATCACAACTTATCTCTTAAAATATGTATTAATAGAAAATATATCATTTTCAATTTAATGATTTCTAGACCAAAACAAAATGAAAATGACATTGATGTTTTCGGGTCACCATTAATTTTTTATTTGAAAATTTTATAGTTGGAAGGTATTAGAGTGTTTGATTCCTAAAAATTTGAACAATTTCAACTCTATGTAATGATTATGTTCACTATAAATGACTTTACCATTATATGTATTTTTTTCAGGATATAGTGTTAAGGGACATAATTCTTGTCTAATTTGTGAATAACAGATATCATATTTTCAACTATAACATGGGATAAAAATGGTGTACATTGGTTATATATGGTTTTTATATATGGATATATATTATCATAGATTAAAAATTGAATTTAATGGATCTCAATAATTTGATATTTCTCCAAAACCATTTTCAACTAATGAGTATTTTGAGAAGGTGACAAATAGTGATTTAATATTAAAAAGATACAAAATTTAGTTAATGATAGAAATATTTAGAATAAATGTTCAATATATTTTGAACATAAATATTTGAGATATCATGAGGCTAGAAATAACATTGATGCCATGCATGCATAAAATAATATATGTGTCTTCTTTATTAAAGCTTTGTTAGATATTAACGGAATGACTAACTATAGTATGAATGAAAGATTTGACATACCCTCAATGGGAATAAATTTAGTGTTATCTTCCACTACTAATTGAATATGAGCATATATAACTAAAAAAGTTTCATACATTATCAAAAAAAGAGAGAATTATCCTTTCCTTATGAATTTATGGTATCTAGTTATTATTGGATTACTCTTAAAATGTAAAAATATTTTTCACTAAATGATTTGAAGTTTGAGGTTATAAAATATAATTATTTTCATTTTATGATGCAATAAATCCTTATTATTTAATTGTGTGGAATATCGATTATCCATGTCAAAATGACTATAATAAATGTATATTTTTTTAATTAATTTTTATCAAGTATATTGATTTGAATTAATTTGTTTTTTTGAGAACAATTTTTTTTATATTTTTTTCAAATGGAAATATATTTTACTCTAACTTTTTTAAATATAACAGCGCATTTTATGAGTAATATAATGAGAGATATAATATTTTTAGGATCTATATATCTATCATGTATGTATACTTTTAAAAGTTATATTATGATATTTATTGGATATGTTAAGAATAAAAATCTAGTTGAAGCCTCTACTATTGAGATGTATGTTTATAAAGATGTTTCAGATTTTTGTACAAGATACTTGTCTTTAGTGGAATACTTCAGTTTTCCTACATATCACCATGAACTAGTCAATTATGATATAAAGGGGATCTATTGATTGAATGTAAAATCATTGTTATGGGAATACAGAGATCATATATATTTATATATTTTGAATAACAACGATGAATCTCGTCCATATATAACAATGAATATTATTTTCTTAAAATAGTGTTATATAAGGAACACAAATTTATGGATTCTGAAAGAGCATCAAAATACTTATTTTTATTGCTTAATGTTATTTTCCATGGTAGATCAGATTCTTCAAAAACAATGATATGTTCAATAGAAAGTCAATGTATATATTCGATAACATAGTCTAGGTAAGATATTAGTGGATAAAAATTTCATTCGAAGGGCCAGAATAATAGAAACATGTTTTAGTATAATATTTTATTGGTTGTCATAGAAGAAATTAGTTTTACATGTTCTAGAGAATAATATCTAATCTCCGCATCAAGATAATATTATACAGTCAATGATGAAATATGGGAGGTAAATTATATAAAAGTTTGAGTTGTAATGTTCAACCTAAAATCTGTTATTGGTTTAAATTCTGTGAAAAAAGATGAATTTGGCATGAAACAAGTCATTCAAAATATATTGGAATAAACAGATGATCCATTTATCATTTTTTATACTTAAAAAACAAATTTTTAATGTTCTTGATCGATCTGATATTCATTGGTCTATCGGTTTAAAAGGGAAATATTTTTTATTGATGATGAGAAACATGATAAATTAACTGATTAATTTTCGATCCCTACTTCCATGGATTAATTAAAAATTAATATTGATCAACACATTGTAGAAATGGATTGATCCATATGGAACATTCATTAGGAAGGAATTTTGGAAAACAATATTTTAGTAATTTCATTATATTATTGGTAACACATATTTATTTATTTTTTACTTTTTAAAATATCATAAAAATTATTATATATTAGAATTTTTTTATTAAAACACATATTATAAATAATAATTTTATTTTTTTAAATGTGTTTAGTTTTTTCTAGTTTACCCATAATTAACAAACGTTTACACTTACATAAGTTTTGTATTTCTTGATTTTATTGGTAAATAATAATTTTAATTTGATATGTTTAGAAATAAAAAATTTATAAAAGAGTATATTCAAATAATATTCCTCTTCATCTAAAAATCATTGTAATAAATTAGAGAATTTTTACTATTCTAACACCATTTTTTGAGTAACACTAGTCTATAATAGTGTTTTACTTTAGATATTTTCTAACAGATAAAATAAAGAGTGTCCAATTTAATATTAGTTTATTTTTAAAAATCCTATTAAAATTTTTATTCAAGAAATATATATTTTTTATTTTTTTCAATCATTTTATGTCATTTTATCCCTCATTATTGTTTTTAAATTTTAGTTAACTATTTTAACAAATTTTTTTTGAATATTTGTTTCATTTTGTTTACTTTCTATGTGATCATTTTTTATTGAATTTTATATTTAATTGATGGATTTATATATTTTTTTACTAATTTTTTCTTATATTTATTTTTAATATAATGTTAGATGAAACTTTCAATTCACCCCAATCTTCCGGGGATAACCATACACGTACATTACGGTAGGAAAATACACATAAAACTATTAAGGAGCCTCCTCATCCTTATACACATGAGTTATCTACTTCCAAAAGGGGAGAGAATACCTCAAGGGCTGGTAAAATTGACAATATACATTATCCAAAATTATCTGTTTCTTATTTCAAAGTACAAACGATATAAATTGAATTTTATAGTAATGATATTTTGTGGGGTCCAAATTGAATACAATTTAAGACTTTTATTGGATTGTGGGATAAAACAGAAGTAGGAATTTTGATTTCAATTGGATTATTGTTGAAAATGTCCTACTCTCAATAATGTGAAATAATTTTTGAAATCCCAATTGTTATTATTTTTGTTATTTTTTTTATTATATGGTTTTCATATTCTCACTAGATGAATAATGATGTACCGGATGCTGGCAACTTTAAATGAAATGTTTAGGATTTGATTCTAGGAGGCACATGTTTTATAAATTATCCCTTACATAAAATTTCATTTTTAGGGATAGAAGACAAAAAAATCCAGGTGATATGTATCCATTTCTAGATTAATATACATGGAAGTAGTTTATTGAATGTAGATGGCAATAACACTTTTTGGTAGGAGTGATGTTAGTTTTCAGACCTTTTTTATTAATGTCTATATTAATAATATATGTATTTTTAATCAATAGAAAAGGAGGAAATCACACTAGGAGTTCCAATACCTAAATGTAAACCCTCATACACTATTTCATGATATATATATGTTATTTGACGAAAAAATGAAACAATAATTTTCAAAAAACAAAGCATCGAGTCTTATGGATTTATAGAGGTTGAACCTAGTCCCCCACACTAGTTAGGAATAAAAAATTGAAGAGGGAATGGATGAAAAATGGGATGGTATCTTAAAGAATATTTGAGGGTTGTAGCTGAGAGGATAGTAAGATGTTATTTTTTTAGGATATTTATGTTAAAAAATTATTTATTTATTTATTTTCATTAATTTGTTTTTCAAATATTTTAAATAGGAATCCATTAAGGGTTTGAGAACACATGAGACATAGGTTATATTTTAAATTTTTTATTAGGAAATCCGGAATGTCTAGGTCAATAATTTGGATTCCAAGATGGTTTAATGGTAAAAAAGTGTTTTGCCATTCTAAAGCTTCTTAAAAAAAGGATGTCTATTAAATAAAAATAGAAGCATTAGAAGATAATTTTTTAGATTTTGGTGAGATGCTGTAGTAAATGATTAGATATTCAGTACAATCTATATTTTCAAACATGAAAATATAGTTTCAGGATATTGATCCCACTCCTCCACCTCCACATGTATATCACACTCCTCCACATCCGCCAACATATCAATATCATATACCTCCTTCACAATAGCTTCTCATTTATTGTTAGTTATATGTTGATGACCCATAGTATCATATGGTTTGATATGATATTATATATAACATTAAGGAAATTATTCATCCTCAAAATATAGAGAAAGAGAATATTAGGGTCACTGAATAGGATATTATATATAGAACATAAAGAATGCTATTTCCTATATATGAGTTTGCTATAGTTGGACAAGGTATCAAAATTTTTATAGTTTCTAAATCTAGAATAATTTGAAAATTTACCATTCTGGTTGTGTATATTATATCATTAATTTGAAATTTTTGTTAAATTTTTTCAAACACTATAAAATTTAAATATTTATCAATTTTTATAGGAATAAATTAATAGTAAAGACTCACATTAATCAAAACACTAATTGGAGTTTATTATGAAGTAAAATACATAATAATATGGACTTGATAAATTATCAACATAATTAAATTTTCAATTATATATTTACAAAATTATACAAAATTATTATTTTTTGCATGTGATGACTATGATGCTTATAAATAATGATATCATGAAGCTTATAATCGGAGATGAGTTTGGAATCGACACGATATGTGTCTTTTCCATATAAGTCAATTGTCATATATATTTTATTTCTTTGAATTTATTGAAAATTAATAACTATAATTGTATTGTATTATGTATATTTAAACCATTTTATATAACATCTTATTAAATAATTTAAATGAATATTGGAGCCTTAATTTTTCCACCTATAGTTGGAAAATTAGTGATATAGTATGAAAAATTTATATTTTAGAATGATTTCAAAATTTTACAATTCAATGTTAGATGCTTCATTTTATTTAAAGGCATGGAACATATATTTCATAAAGTGTTATATCTCATAACATAAGAAACACAGACAATATATGTTCTTGTATGTTAGTATCCATTGGATGTTAGTTTTTTGACCTATAGAGAAGACACATTACTGGTATTCCTATCCATGGTGACATGTGAGATACTTTTAAGAATGTATTGAACAAACACATTTTAATATTGGAATACATGAATATATTATAATGACATTAAAATTTATTCAATACATTTTATTTTCAAAAAGGTTATATAATTAATTTAGAGAGACAATAAGAAAGTCGAGTGAAAAGCTCCAACATGTAAATTAAATGGTGAATTCTAATATATAATTACTATATTTTGCCTATATGTAATTAAAATTTTATAATAAAATGAATAATTATTTTTAAAAAGATGGTTCATATTTCTTATCTAGCATATGAATGTGGATATTTTGTTCTCTTATTTATTTTTGAATTAATTACAACTAAGAAACATACAAATTTCTGGAAGCTTATTTTTTTATAATCTATTACTTTAATATATCATTCATTATATTGAAAATACAAGTACAAAGATTCTTTTATCTTGTATCTTTCTTATGACCCCATAACTATACTATAGAAGAGATAACACACTTAAAATTGGAATGAGAGGAATATTTTATAAGTATGATTGGTTTTTAGTTTATTTAAAATATGAATTTTAAAAATAAAATGAATTGATTTTGTGATGTTGTCTTTAGGTCATGTTTTTTTTGTATTTTTCAGGCCATCTTATGAACAGATAGAGTGGTGGAAAATTTGTATTTTAATTTTAATTTATTTTCACATGGGTTAGTTTATAATTGATGAAAAAACATTAAATGAAATATTTTTCACAATAGTTTTGTCAAAACTGACATTAAATGTTTTTCACTTATGTGATTTTATTGTGGTTTCCACAAAGGGTTTTAGATAATTTATCAAGTCAATTATATAAAAATGATGTTTTATTGTAATTATAAAGTCAGCTTTTACAACAAATAAACATTATAAACCATTTTTCACAAGGGTTTTTAGAAATATAATGTTAAAGACAACCTTCTAAAATGTTAAATTTATAAAATCAGTTAATATTAACTAATTAAAAAAATCCTTTTCAACATAACTTATAATAAGATTATTCGATAACCAATGGTAAAAACTAAAATAATACTAACATGAAAAACAATTTTTCACTTATTTTTATAATAAAATTCCAATCAAAATAGTGTACACAAGACACTCCCTCTACAAATGAAGTCAATAACAGAAGATTGTTATCTCCTTTTTTTGGAACACCTAATGAAGCTAAAAATGGAGGTGGCTTATCATATAGAGCTTCCTAAGTATTAAATATTTATTTTTTGACTATATCAACATCTACACTAGCTCCCCCATATCTCATCCCATAAACAGATAATTTCTTCTTTGAAAAATCCTCAATAATTAAGTATGGAGTATCTATAGTTCAATCTCATATAATTATCTCAAAATTATGAGTACCATGTTGATAATTAAAATTCTTATGATTTAATAATAAAAATTATATAGATGTAGAGTGATCATAAATTTATTAATATAATAAGTCATGGTATGATATTGTTGTCAAGGATAAACTATAACTAATATCCCTTAATAGTATTTTATAGTAATAGTATTGGATTCCAAAATAATGTAAATTTCTATATACAATTCCGTTAAATCAGATCTATAATATATCATGGAAAAAATTATTCTTAAATCCAATCCTCATCATTCATAAATTAATATGAAATATGTCATAAGTTCTTTATAATTTTTAGATTTCTATTAGTGATTATTTATATTACTTGATCAGAATTCATTTTTAAGTGTCTTTGAATCCTCGTGTAAACTCCTTATAACATTGGAAAATATTAAAAATTAATGATTCATGTTATTTTAAAACTATAAATAACACCTTAATCATTTTAATGTACTTATATATTGCAGTGTATATACCCAAACAAAATTAAAAACTTAAAATCCAAACATGCATTGATCATTCTACCTCAAGATCAATTACTATTTAAACACTCATGACATTGTATATTTATTATTAATATGAAAAAAATTTATTTATAAATTTATTATTAATTTTAGTTTAATAATGAATTTAAAATACATAAAATTACATCAATTAATTAGAACATCCAAAAATTCTGGTACTAAAATTAATTATCGTAAGAAAATAATTAAATTAATGAAACTTATAAATAAATATAAAATATCAAAAAATTAAAAACATTAGAATAAATTAATATTAAACAAAGAAATCATACACCCCAATAGACCATAGAAATATTTGAGAAATAATCCCTCATTGATCTCCTTGAAAAATAATATCTACTGTTAGAATTAAAGTGGTTGGGATTCTCATTTTATTGGGTCGACCAACATGCGTGAACCCCATTCACCTATCTTATTCAACACCTGAATATCTTTAATGAATGTGGTTCTCACATAATTATTATATAAAAATTCTTTAAATGTTATGGTAATCACTTTTATCAGTGCTATAATAGCGATGATTTCCAGACTATTTATGAAAGATATAAACCACTATTAAAACTTTTCTTAGCCGAGATAATCGATCTTTAATTAACTATATTTCTATCAATGATAAGAGTTACCTTTATCCCTACTAAAAATTATGAAAAAATCCATTACTTGTTACTCTAGATTGTTAAAAAATATATCCTTTTAAATATATAATATGATTTAAAAATTTTATATTTTAGTTTAAATATAATATTAGACATAAAAAATTTAAAATTTACATTGGAAAATTATTTCAATAAATAGATACAATTATTTAATTTAAAAAAATAAATTACATTGATATAAAATTTACATATAGAAAAATAATTATAACCAATAAAAAAAACTCATAGAAAGAATTAAAAAAATCATCCCAACCACATTCTAAATTAGTGTATGACTATAAAAAACAATTTTTATTTATGAAATATTACATTAATATTTAAAAAAAATTATAATTGAATTGTTATATAATCACTGAAAAATTTAAATAGAAATAGTATAAAATTCTTTCATAAAATTCAAAAATTAATAATTGATTATTTTTATTATGTTTTAAGACAATATGTATTTTTTCTCAATTTTGATGATGTTACATACATTGTGAACAAAACAGTCACTTTTTAATGAAACCGCACACTTTTGATGATTCTAACCACACCATGTGTTCGATTAACGTAATATTATTTTTAAAAAATCAAAAATAAATTATCTATTTTTACTCAATTAACAAGATAATATCATTATAATAGTTTTGATTTTATTATGTGAAGTGTTTTTTGAACGAAAATGTCATTTTTAAATAAAAAAAATAGACATTTAGTCTTACTATTCAGGACCAGGTTTGGAATTATGTGTGTAAATATTTTAAACATTACAAATAAAGAATAAATTATTTTCATAATGAAAGTAGGAAATATGGTAATGTTTTTGCTGTTTTATGAATGTTACACATGTTTTAAACTAAAACATTATTTTAAAATGAAAACACGCAAGTTAAATCCTACAAGTCACTATGTATGTATGATTTATATAAGGATAAATCTTACACATCATAAATGAATTATTTATATTTATTAAAATGGGATATAAATATTTATTTTCAAGAGAAATAACTATTATAGTTGTGTGAGAAGAAAAATATATGGATAAAAAAACATAAAATAGTGACATATTACCTTTAATTTCCATTATAAAAAAATTTAACATATTTTGGATCGTGAACTTTGCATAAAATCCATTCAATACAGCACATCCTATTTATGTTTTATTTTTTATGAGGTTTTAAAAATAGGATTCTATCTTCTACCTGTTTTCTAGAAACTATTCCTCGGAGATTTTTCCTTTATTAAATCCTAAAAACAATATATAATTGTAGGTTTAATTATACTATAAGTGTTCCTCATCAATTTCTTTGTTTATTACTCTTTAAAAAATTGTTCTTTTCCAACGTGGTATGGATTAACATATAATATTAATCACCTATTCATTAGAGTTCATATATCGGTTTGAGGCACAATTAGTTACCTAATAATATTCCTTCTCTTTTATATTTCCACTTGCATAATGAGATACCACTGGACCTGTAACATTTTCATGAAGTGTATAGTCTTTTCATAATGAACCTTTTGGATTATCAGAATTTTTTCTATAAGATTTATCATGCCCATGAAAATATTTATTCTGCCCCACTGATCTAGTTTACAATCGTTTTTAAAGGTTGGGGTAATATTGGTTTATCAGGGAATTTATTCCATTTGTCTTGGGATACTTCACCGACTTGTAACCAAACTTTTTAGGATTCTTTAACTCTAAATAGAAAAAATCATTAGTTCTTATATGTAATTAATAATTAAAATTAGACTATGATATATCCACTATTTTTTTTCTGGAAAGAATCAATGGACCCCCCATGATTGTTGTACTTTATATTATCCTTATATATAATCATCATGTTATTATTTTTGTATCATTCCTAATTGTAATCCGCGGGTTTCTCCACTAGATTATTTCTTGTTCCTTTTTTTCATTTACCGTTTTCCTCTTTATGTTTTTAAACTACCCATAGTACCATTTCCTTATAGTTAAGGTCTACTCTATTGTGCAACTCTTATATATTTTCACTTTACACCAAAAACGGAGCTCAGGAAGGGTGATCCAAACTCCCCCGACAACTTCAAGGTAGAATGATTATATATGGAATCCACAACTCCAATACGGGGTTCCTATCCCTAATTATTAAAATTTTCGAGGTCCCTCAAATCAATATGTTCTAATAAAGGATGTACCGTTTTGACATAGTACCCATGGATTGATGATGCACATTAGGAAAAGATCTAAGGAAGAATCCATCCATAAAATATATGTCATGTATTTAAGTAAAATTACTCACTAGGAATCAAAACTAGACAATAAAAAATTCCAATGTGACTAGATTTAGATAAAAAATAGCCGGAATGGGCATTCAGGTCCAGAAACATCCTAGAAATAGGAGGGATAACCTGCTGATTTCCCAAATAAGATGACACGTCCTCACACTTATAGAGCATCCCAGATCGATTGATAATATCTAAACCATAAGTATCTAATTGTAGATTCAGAAGTGATGTACTACCATCAATACTAGGATAAACCATTTATAAATCTTCTAACCTATTAGAGCCTCTATGGAGAACTAGGATATGATTTCCTAACTTCTTATAGGAAGAAAAAAATTACCCCCAATACTCAAAATGAACTACCTGAAACCATCTATATTTTTCTAAGGCCACAATACACAAGGACACTACTATAGTCTTGGAGACATCAACATAAATTATAATGTGTGGAAAGATGGGGTGAAATCAAACATTAATATTACTATCAAATCTTAATAAAATACCAACTATGTTTTCAAACATGTTCAATATAGATGAGTTTTGAAAAAGGATAGGGAATGAATGAAATGTAATATAGATCGCTAAATTCATATGGTATGATCACATAATTATATGTCATTATTCTAATGAATCAAGATAAACTATCTTTACATTGTTTAGAGTCTGTGATTTATCTTTCAAAGTAAAATGTCACTTTCAACTGAAAACAAAAATTTCTAATCCTATCAACCACACTTTTCTGTTAGAGTCACTTGAGGTTAATTTATATATGTAAAAAATGAATTATGAATTTTTTAATGAATGTTTAAAAAATAATTAGAATGGTTTTTCTTTATTTTGAATATGTGATTCCTGTTTTGAACTAAAATGACTCTTTTTAAAATAAAAAAACAAAATTTTAGTCATATAGAGGACATTGTGTGTGGGATTTATGTGAGATAAAATCATTCACATAAAAAATTAATTATGGATGAATTTTAAAATGAATCAAGACGATATAAGAATGATTTCATAGTTTTGAGTTTGTGGCATGTGTTTTTAACTAAAATGACACTTTTAAATGAAAACACACACTTTCAGTCATTCTAACCACACCATATATTATATTGACATGTCAATAATTCCTACACAACACAAATAAATTAACAATATTTTAATTAAAATATAATTACAATATAATGGAGTTTTTTTGGGTTTTTATGTGAAAATTTATTTTAAAATATTATTATTTTAAATGAAATCATTCAATTTTTCTCGAAATTGTCACACCATGTGTTAGATTGACATTAAAATAGTTACATTATTTCACAAATAATTTATTGATATTTTTATCAAAGAAATTAATGATTTATTTCTCGTTTTTGAATACTTGACCTGTAAGTTGATCTAAAATATAAAATTTCAATTAAAATATGAATTTTTAGACATAAAATCCACACCATGATTCAAATTGATCTGTTGATAATTTCTATATATAAAAAATGAATAATTATACATTTTCAAAAAAATTCAGGAAAATTCACATTTGTTTTCCCAGTTTTATGCATGTGATGTGTGTTTTTAACTAACTTTTCTTATTAAAACTAAAATAATTTTCTCTCAATCATAAAAAATAGGAATTTAATTTTATTTTGGTGATATTAATACATTTATTTTAAAATGAATTATTGATATTTATAAAAAATAGAGAGAAAATATAACTGTATGGGATTATTTTTTAGTATGTGATTGAATTTTTTTTCTATATAGTCACCTATAAATTATAAATACACTTTAGTTAATATGATCCAAATCATGTGTTGTTTTTCTATAAATCTAACTAATATATTTTAAAAATGAAGTATTTTTTCATATTCAAACAATATTTGGAAAATTAGGGTACCCAATTTGTGACATCTACAAAAATATCTCCATCACATTATAGGATATTTTTTTATAATACTTTATATATGATTCTATTAGGATATATATGATTTTCCAACATAAGGATATTATAATAGAATAATTTAATTCTTTTATCAATCCATATCACAACAAATGACTGATTATATCACCATTATTTATCTTATTCCAGTCAGAGTTTATGAATGAACATATCTTATGGAATCTTATTTAATTAATGATACTATCTTCTATTAAACAAGGATCTATTTATGTGATCTCCATGAAACCCATATAATAATGGTTGCAGATAGTGTAGAGGAATAAAAAATATAAATATTAAATCCATTTTTTACTTTAATTACATTTTATGGGTGATTTAAATTATATATCCTAGTGATATTATATTTGGGTTTCTAATCATTTCTTTTGTGTTCAATATTGTTTTTCAGATCCATTGATCCCTATTGAATAAAAGATGCTAAATATTGAAAATTACCAAGTTTAGAAATAATTTGGGCTCTGAATCTCACATCTATAACTTTACTATACAATCCTTTTCTAAAACATGCTCTTATATATTATGTTTGTTCCTATTAAAAAGAATGATATTTGACATTAAATTATCACCATTTGATGGTAGCATAAAATTATAGTAAAATTACCTAAATAATAAATAGATAAAAAAACACTCCATGATCATTGTGAGAAAAAAATTAAAAGTAATATTGAGAATCACCTATTTATGATGTCTACAAACAATATAAAAGCTCTCACGGTTACAAATCATTCCTAATCAAATCATGTTTCACCTTTAGAATATATGGGATATTGAGGGTTCTATTATTTATGAAAAATATATATATATAAACATATGGTAAATTAATATTTTATGTGAAATTATTATTGACTCCAGAAAGCCGTATTTGGGGATTCTATATAGTGGATGTAGTATGATATCTATCATTTTTTTTAAAATATAATAACAAATATCAGAATCATTATATTGTTTGAGAAACTAAAGAAGTATTGATAAAAATAATTAATTTGTTTTGATATATGTTTTGATAGTGAAATCATTCAATATATACCGTAATATATATCAATTTATAGTAATCCATATGGTTCTTATTTGAATTGGTTATCCTCAAACCATGGTTTTTATGATAAATAATTTATTATATATCATTAAAAAAATATGTGATAAAACATAACAGAAAACATAGAATTTGAAAATTATTCGTAATATGAGGAATATTTCATATTAAAAATTCACAGGGAAAGTCATGAGTGTTCTATTTATTGGATATCCATGTATGGTATTCTATAAATATAACGTAAGACTATCTAAATTGTTGATATTATCATATTGTGATACTTAATAGAAAGGTATTATGAAATGTGAAAAAATTATATATGTTTTATATTATTGGATTATCATGTTATACCACTGCAATATAGGTAATATAAGGGGTTTATTATCTGTTATTTCCTTTTTAAAAATCATGACAACATTGTGTGATCTTAATGAAATTTCATCTTCATCCACTGATTTCTTTTAGAGGTGACATGTGGACTAATAAACCTAAGGTTTTCATAGGTATTTCCATATAAATGATTTGATATATACATCTATTGAAAATATAAATACAAATAAAATATAACTATCAATGAAAACAAATTATTGGTTGGAATTATTTTTAAAAAGTACGCCTTGTATAAATTTACAATCTAGGCTTCCATCCATTTAAGGAAGAGAATTTCATTAACATTGTAACAACCCACACTTTTATCAATGGAATTTATCATTTCTTATAGTAATATCATATAGTATAAATAATCTAAAATTACTTATATATAATAATAAAATGTTTATTAATGAATAATTAATGAAATAATATATATTTATAGAAGTTAAGTAACCTATACTTATGAAATAGAAACTTAACCATAGAAATAAGAATATTACCCTTATAGATAGAAATGTAGGAAAATTAATTGTAACATCACTCATTAGTGTAAAAATTAAATTTATGAATATCATAAGTGAAAATATTATATAATTATAAAATATTATAAGTAATAAAATATTTCTAAAACTTATTAATTAATTGTTTTCTTTTTTGTAAGTCATAAATATTTAATTATAATTTTATAATGAGTTTATTAATTTAAAAGAAAATTTATGTTCAGAAAATTCGTTCATAATTAATATTTTTATGTATTATGATTTTTATATAATTTTATGAGACCTTACGTAATATTTCAAAGTGTTACAAAATATTTTATAATTTTAAAATATGTATTTTCCATGTAATTAATGAATTTAATTAAAAATTTAATTACTCATAATTGTAAAATTATTTTTATAAAATAGAGTTACATTTTTAATTATAAACATAAATAAATGTTAATGGTGAATTTTTTGGATTTTTCAAGAATACTTGAATTTTTGGTGAATACTAAAATACGTTAATTTAGAATAAATACATAATACATGAATTTGTTGAGTAATAGTTTATGAAATGATGATATAAGTCCACAATATCAAACAATCCTTAAATATTTTAATATAATTAGTGATAATTCTCCGTGAATTATTTTTGGTGATACAAAATAATAATCTAATGATTATAATATTGAGAAAACACCCATCCCCTACACTATAAATACCACCCTCACCCCATATTTTTCTCACACCTCTCAAGATATGAGTCTTGAACATATTATAACCCATATTATTCAATAACCTCCTACCAAAATCCAGGATCACTTTGTCTCTTCAAAATATGAAAACCTCTTCCCCAATGTGGTTCTCAAGGAGGAGAGATTTAAGAGCCAAAATCTTATTCCTCTTTCTTTTAATTTCTTTTAATTTCATTTCCTTTTCTTATTCCTAAATCACCAATCCACATCCAAATTTAATGATATACTCTATTAACTAACATATATTTGAATTCAATCATCTTAATGTATGATCCATCATTAAACTCCTTTCCCTCTCTATTTTATTCTTAAAATGAAATCGTCGCCCGTGTTGTGCCAATTTACCGACATCATAGTCAAGGCACATCCATTTTCTTTAAATTCATTCAAGTAAAGTACTAAAAAAATTAAATGGTTTAAAACATATTTTACTTTTCATTATATAATTATCATTATGTTCAGGAACAATCACTTATACCTAATATTAAATGATAAAACAAAATGCGTTCGTTATGATAAAAAACACCAAAAATAAACAAACACGGTCATCATTAACTTTTATGTAATGATTCATCCGCATTCCATATAGAAAAATTCATTAAAATATAATTTAAACATAACTAGAATCATTAATAACATATAATAATTTTTTGGAAATTTATCCACATTTTTCTAGAACTTCTGTTAATTTATACAAATGAACTGATCATGAAAACTAAGAAAACGAACACTCCCGAGTGATGAAATTGAACTCTATAACTCATCTAAAAGACCATAAATGAACTTAATAAAACTATAATGAATATAATTAATGTATAAAAGGCTGTCCATTTTTTAATTAATGAACCAATGTGATTATACAGTACATTAAAGCAATGAAAGCATTCTGGCTCAATGTATGGGGAATTCTCAAACCCAACACATTTTCTTTGGGGTTTCCCTCTTTCACACTATTTTTAGAGTTGATGATCTTTAAATATAATTTATTCACCATTATATTAAATTTTCTAGGATATAAATTTTTTATAATTGGGTTTATGACCTACAAAATTATTTCTAAAAGAACTATTCTCATAAAAATAAACACACCGCTTACTTCTCAAGATTTTTTCTTCTTCACTCATGGTTGATGATTACTATATCATAAATGTTATTCAATATATCATTTGGAAACCAAATTTTTATGAATGTATGTTTTAATAAATAAAACACATTCCCTACCATGGGGATTTATATCCAAAATTGATATCCATTATATGTGGCATGCATTATAATGTAAATGTTATGATGTGACATATGAGCCCATAATTATATAGTACAATGTGAATGTTATGATGTGATGGGTGCACCATGAGTTATATAGGTGTCCAATTCAATTTGTAAAGTTATTTATCTCTTTAGAAAAGTGAAATATTCATGGAAATGATGCTATATTTTTTCAAAACTATGTGTTGAAGTGGACCACAAAGATATGGTGT
This sequence comes from Viscum album, assembly GCA_963277665.1. Taxonomy (NCBI): domain Eukaryota; kingdom Viridiplantae; phylum Streptophyta; class Magnoliopsida; order Santalales; family Viscaceae; genus Viscum; species Viscum album. The sequence continues at coordinate 1,927,804,794 of OY728142.1, read as the reverse complement.
TTCATTTTAATGTATTCCCACATTCGAATCGTTTTCTTAATTATTTCTCTCATGATTATGATAATGATATTATGATTAAGAAAAACACATATTATATTCTTTTCTTTATTATCCATAATCTTATTGGGATTCTATATCACCCATTTTTTATATATATCATCAGGGGACAACTTGTACTAAGGAGAACACAAGGGAAAATAAGATACTAGGGAAGAAGGAATTAATTATATGTTTATGTTTTATTTTTTATTTTTTATGTATGGTCCTGATTTTTTCTAGGGAACTAAACTATTGAATCATATTTGTGTAATTATTTTAAGTTGTTTATCATTAAAATGATGTAATACTTTTGTAAGTAAAACCAGTTCTCTATAGTATGTATCAAAAAATAATTTAGTAAATTAGGAATTTTTGATTTGAGAACCATATTAAAAACCATTTGTATGAAACTAAGTATAAGTATGAACCCCAAAATATTTGTTTTCGAGAATTATAAATAATGGGAACAAAAAAGATATTCATTTAGACTTAATTTCACAATGGAATAAATTATCTATTCATGACTTTTTGATTTATTATTTTTTCTATACTTTTCAATTATATAAAATGTTGGGAACATGACGAATCATAGCCAACAACCCATGCAAAGGACAATGGAGTGATCTTCTGAACAACATCCTGAATGATTTTGTTAGTGGAGTTCAAAATTTCATGTAGATACTTACCCATCCATCTTAGGTTATAAACAATAATATGAATATTGTGGAACAACCTCCTTCACCAAATCAAGGGGAATTGACTATCGAGTGTTTTAGGTAGAAATGGCTATGAAAGTTTAGTGTAATTTAATCCAATAGTTTCAACAGAGTGGGTAAACTCATTGTAGAAGATCTTTTCTGTGCTTCCAAATTCTGAGATGTTTAATGTGACTATGGATGTTTATAGTCAATATAAAGATACCGACCAATAGTGGGCATTGATTAAAAACACCAAATAGATGGATAAATTTGAATAAGTGGAGTAGGATGAATTAAGATAATGTTTCTTAACAAATATTTAAATTGAACTCTCCATTCAAATATAGGGGTAGAATTCATAGAGATGAAGCAAAAGGAAGGAGAACCTCCTACGTTCTATGAAATGGATTTCTAAAGGCATTAATGGTATTCTTTGGGTATTATTATCAACCTTGATATAAAAATGGATAGATTATTTAATGGTTTAATACCACACCTTGGGAAAGGTCTTCCATTTTGAGACATTGTTAGTTGTGATGTTTTTTGATATTATCTCAAAGTGGAGATGAATTTTGGAGAATGGTACCATGTCTATGATGGTAAGAAACAAAAGATTTATTTTCAAACCAGATGATGTAATGAAAAAGGTGGAATGAAAAATCAGAAACCGACATGTTATTAAATATGGGAAGAGACATCAAGGGATCATTCTCAAAGGGATGGGGAAATTCCTAAATTGTAGGTGAGAAGGCCACCAAGATCACATATGTTGAAAACACATGAGAAAGAAGGAAAATTTTGCAGAGGAAAGGATATCAGCACCCACAGTACAATGCTACAACTGTTGGGAGAAAGGGAACTATGAAAGGAAGTTCACTAATCCAAAAGTAATCAATCGTAAGGAGAATATGTATCTACTAATAAAAAAGGATAATGTAAAGGGTTATTCCATCACTAAGGTGGAATTATAGAATAAAAATGAGTTCTTACAATTTACACTTCCTATTTAATCCTGAATGGAAAATGTCTTATTTGATTTCGGTTCTACGTATTTGTTTATATCACTAAACTATTACATCAAATCCCGGAAACCTAGATGTAGAGATATCTATTAAAAATACTATGTTCTGCAGTAATTTCAACCTATGTGTTGGAATCTTCGCCTATAGGAATATGAAGGATGATGCTTCCAGAAAATCTTCTGATATTCCCTTGGTGGAATTCGACGATATAATGGGAATGGATTGAATCTTATTATACAAAGAACATTTAAACTATTGGTAAAATGAAATATATTTTTATATTCTGAACCATCCTAGGTCCACAATAAATTTAATGAAGATATTGAATATCCTTTGGAAAAACCATCAATTCTATGTGTGTTGATACCCTGTGAATAAGCATACCTCTCTCAAATGGTTGAGTCACCAGAAGGTATCAATATAGGGGAAATGTCAATTGATAGGGTATATAGGGATGTATTTCCTAAATATTTACCTATAATTTCTTTAGAATTTGAGGTTTATTTCCAAATTTAACTTATTCCCTATGCTACTACTATCTTAAAGTGTCCATATAGGATGGCTCCTATCGAACTGGGGGAGTTAAAGAAGAAACTATAAGAGAATTTGGCCAAAGGGTTCATACACCCTAGTGAATCACCTTAGGTGAAACAGTTCTCTATGTGAAGAAGAAGGATGGTTCAATGCGGCTATGCAATGACTATTTGGAAGTCAACAAGATCACCATAAAGAACTAGTATCATATTCATGTATTGATGACTTATTCGATCAGTTGTGAGGAGCTCAGTAATTCTCAAAGGAAGATCTTTGTTATGGATATCATTAACTAATGGTGAACAAGGAATATATTTAGAATACTTCCTTCTGTACAACATGTGTACATTGAGTTTTTTCTAATTCCATTAGACTTTATAATGACCCTAGATTCTATATTAATTCTTGAATAGAGACCTTAGATATTATATAGACAAATATTTGGTTGTATTTATTGATGATATTCTTATCTAAACCAAGATGAATGATGAACACTAAAATCATATAAGGATTGTGTCGGTGACATTATGGAAGAAACTTTTGTACACCAAGTTCATAATGTGTGTATTTTTGATACAGAAAGTCTCATTCTTGGGACATGTGGTCACAAATGATGGAACATCTGTGGACCCTTGAAAAAAAGTCTATTGAGGAATGACAAATACCCTATAGTGCCACATAAGTCCAAAGTTTTCCTAGATTAGCTAGGTACTACTGATGTCTTGTTATAAATTTCTCATTATTGTCTTGTCCACTAACTACATTAACAAGGAAATGGGTAATGTATGCATGGATGGAAGAATAAAAGGAAGGATCCAAGGAGATAAAGATAAGGATGATCACTGTACATGTATTCACATTAACAAAAAGTTAATTTTTTTTTATATATTGTGATTATTCAATGAAAGGATTGGTTTTTTCACTCATGAAAAGTGATAATAAGATTTCCTGCGCCTCAAGAAAGTTGATGATCCATGAGAAGAAATAACCGAGACATGATTTGGAGTTAGTATATGTGATTTTTCTATGGAAATATGGAGGCACTACCTTTATATTGAGAATTGTGACATATATATTGATAACAAGATCCTGATTTATATATTCACACAAAATAAGGTCAACATGTATCAAAGGATATTGTTAGAGTTAATCAAAGGCTATGACTCATATTTTATGTATGATCCATAAAAGGAAAAAATGTAGATGATGGTGTTAGCAGAAAATAAGCAACTACTATATCCATGTTTTTGATTTGGAAAGACCCTATCTTCATGGACATGTGAATGATAAATTTGGAAATCATAAGGTTAATTAATACATCCTACCTCGACCAAATGATTTCCCAACCATCTATCCAAGATAATAATTACGAGGAACAATTGGATGCTCCAAGGTTACTGAAGATGGTGAATGAAATAAAGCAAGGTAAAGTACAAGAGTTCCATATTAACAATGATGGTTTGATTCAGTTTAGAACAAGGCATTGTGTGACTTCGTCACATGGGATAAAGAAGGAGATATTGGATAATTAAAATAGCTCAACATTCTTGATCCAATATGGGATTACCGAGATGTACTATTATACATGAGAACACATATGGTTGGAAAACATATAAAAGGATATTGGTGAGTTTAACTCAAGGTGCTTGATATATAATAATGTAAATGAAGAGTGATATAAGTACAATGGGATGAATGAAACCATTGCCTATACCCATGTTGAAATGTGAAACTTTTACTATGGACTTTTTCACGGGTCTCTCGAATACTTCCAAAGGAAATAATGTGACATGGTTTGTGGTGAACTGACTCACTAATACTGACCAATTTATCTCTGTTCAGGAAGATCGTTCTCTTTAACAAATTGCTAAGAAATATGAAAAAGAATTGGTGGGAATGAATGAATTTCCACTCTCAACTGTCTTCTATTAGGATCCCAGGTTCACATAAAAGTGATGCCGGAGTCTTTAAATAGATTTTAGCATTTCATTGAATTTCAGCATGGCCTATCACCCCCAAACTAATGGGAAATCTGAAAGGACTATTTAAATGCTCGAATATATGCTAATATATTTCTCTTTATAATTAAAAGGTGGATGGGATAAACATATCCCGTTTTTTGAATTATTATACAAAAATAGCATCCACATGAGTATTCATATGGATCTATATGATTGTTAGTATGAAAAATGATGTAGAACTCTAATCTTTTGGGATGAAACTGGTGAAAGAATGCTTCTTGGACCTAATCTTGTATAGGAGTTGATAGATAAGGTTCAAGCCATCCAGAAACATATCAATGATGCTCATATTCAAAAAAAGATCTATTATAACAACCATCGAAGGGATTTGGAGTTTGTTGTTGGAGATAATTCCATCCGTTGAATATCACCATGGAAGAGATTCATGCAGTTTTGAATGAAAGGGAATCATATCCCAAGGTATGTTGGCCCATTTGAGATCCTTGAAAACGTAAGTGATTTGGCCTATTGACTTGAATCCCCCCTTAATATGGATCAAGTTCATGTTGTTTTTAGCATATCAATAATGAGGAAGTACATACCAGATCCCTAACATTTACTAAACTCATAGATGGTATAGTCGGAAGATGATATCTCTTATGAGTAGTTTCCAATAACGTTATTTAGACAGAATAAATAAGGATCTACACAACAAGACAACCCACCTTGTCGAAGTGTTGAGGAGGAACCATAAGTATTAATAAGAGACCTGGGAACTGGATGACGTGATTAAGGATAATTAACCTAACCTATTTATGTAAAATGATATTTCTAGGGTGAAATTTCAAAAGGGGGGAAGAATATAATGACACAAAATTTTATCAAAGGAATTTCTACATTATTACAGTAATTTCATATAGTATAAATAAAAAAAAATCACTTATAGAGCATAATAAAATAATCATAAATGAATAATTAATTAAATTTTAATTATTTGAATAAGTTTATGAAATTTTATTTTGATAAAATAATAACATGAACATATGAATAATAGTACAACCATTATGAATTGTAAACTAGCCAAATGAATAATAACCTCACCAATGAAAGTATAAATAAAATTTATGAATCATAAAAGTGGAAATTATATATAATTATAACATAATATAAGTATTTAAATATTTAAAAAAATAGTAATTAATTGTTTTCATTTTTGTATGTAATAAATTTTTAATTACAATTATACTATTTATTTAATTATTTTTAAAAATATGAAACCTTTCTAATAAAAGAAAGTTTCCCTTAATTAAAAATAATGCCCAACATATGTAATCCAAAAAAATGAGATCTATCCAAATCCCTCTTAAGAAGGGGTAAAAGGTCTTTAGGGGGATAATCATACCCAATGAAATAAGCACCACCGAATCCATTATTATAATATCTATCCGTAACTGAGTTATATTTTCTATAAGTGTGGGTGATGATATGCTTCATGGTGAGAAGAGAATCGAAAAAGCTAATCCATTTGTTAGTAAGCATCAAAGATAAATGGTAAGAACCCATTCTGATGGTAGAAACAATAACAAAATAATCAATTTCCATCCCAATATTGTCCCATCCATGAATCATAGCTTGGTCCACCCCAATAATTATACCACACATTTTAGCTTCATTTTCATAGGCTATAGAATTGGAACCATGAAAAAATCCCATAACCTTCTCTTGGTGATCCCTGAAAATAGCACCATATCGAGAGAGACCAGGATTACCCATTGAGGCTCCATCAGGAATGACATAAATCCATCCAACAAAAGGTTTATTATATAAGACCTCAAAAGTACCATACCAAGGCCTGAAATTACCATTGATACCAATTCGAGTAAGAACTGAGAAATAATGATTTGACTTAAAGAAGATGTGATTCCTGGGTAATCTTGCCTCACGAGTAAGAGAAAGAATACTTTAGAAAGTAGCATTGACAGAAATATTGACCATGATGAAGGATTTGATTCCGAACAAACCAGATATAATGTAGTAATTTAGAAGCAGATACCTGAAAAAGATCCATCAATTGGGGTGAAAGTGGAAGAAAATTACAAGTCTGAAAAAAACACCTGATGGAGATCATATTTGGGATGGAAACATAAAATATATCTTCTGATGCTTTCCGCATGGAGGAAGAAGTAACACAACAATGAAAACGATGATCAAAATCTTCTCTATGATGATGAAAAAGAACACAAGAGGAACACAAAGAGATTCCTCAATTTTGAAGGTAAGAATTAGTAGCAATTTTCATCTGAGCAATACCCCAAAACAAAATAGGGCGAGAGGGCATAATAAAATTTATATGCAAGTATCTCATCAAAATTGCATCAGAGCTACATGACAAAGAGAACATTTAATAATTTTTTGATGAAATCATACCATTATTCGCATGTTCCCAGGCACAAAAATCCTTTCAGTTGGAGAAAAAAATATTTATTAAAATGTTCAAAACATGACATGAATGACCCTCCAGGCTATCAAGCTGATCCTTGAGAGATATATCCAGATCAAACTTATCTACATCCGAAACAAAGTCAATAGGGGGTTACCCATCCAATTATCTTTAAAAAGATAATGGATGAATCTTTCGAAACAATCCATCTGGAGTGAGAATCAATTGAAGAAAAGTTGAACTTAAAGGCATGCCAACCAGACGAATCAATATGATTAAAAACACCATTTTTCAGATAATTGAAAATTTTTTGCTAAAGAAAATTAAGAACCATAGAATTGCTGTTAATATGTTTCCAAATAAACGAGGCTTGGGGGGGAATTAATACATAGTACAAGATTATTAATTCCAAAACCCATGCATCATAAGGCTTACAATAATCATTCCATGAAACTATTTCCAATGTTCTTCCCATGAAGTTACCACTCCATATGTAGTTTTTGAGAGTCACCTTGATGTTTTAAATTAAATATGTAGGAAATTTGTACACCATAAAGCAGTAAACCCATTTGGAGATAATGACAGATTAAACCAAAATACCAGACCATCCATAGATAAAGACTTCCCTTTATATGATGCAAGATTACATCAAATATTTCTAACAATATCAGAGAAATAATAGGCTCTTGGTCTTCCCCAAAACAATGGAACCCCAATGTATCTGAAGAGAAGGAACACTTCATGAATTCACTACTCCGAAACAATGTAATTATTCTTTGCGACAATAATATTTTTTCCAAAATAAATAAAGGAATTTTCCTAACTAATCTCTAGGAAAAATATAGAAGTATAGTGCAAAAGGTCACTTTTTATATTTTTAATGTTCCTCTTGTCCCCCATAGTGAAGAGGATAATGTCATCGGCATATAATAAGTGGGTAGGGGCATGAATCCCTCTACCGGCATTGATAGAGTTCATTTTCCCATTTCCAGCCATAATGGATAGGAGCCAGCTAAGATAATCCTCTATAATGGAGAAAATTATTGAAGAAAGAGGATCACCTTTTCTGACCCTTCTAGAATAAATAATATATCCCTTGGATGATCCATTAATAATAATGGAAATATGAGGAGTGCTAATAATGGACATGACCCAAGAAATAAAAGTGTTATCAAACCCAAACATGTGAAGAAACATGTAAAGGAATCCCTAATCCATGGTGACAAATGACTTCCTGACATCAAGCTTAATAGAAATGTCTCCACCTTTGGAAGATTTCTTGGGAAAATTCACACATTCAGAAGTAGTAACAAGACAATCTTGAATACATATCTCTTTGGTAAAACCAAATCGATTAAATGAAAAAATCATTCTAGGAATTTAAGCCAATCTTGTAGCCAATATTTTTTAGATGATTTTGTAAATAGCATTGACCAATGCAACTGGATTGAACAAATAAGTTTCATTGGAATTTTCCACTTAATGTATGAGATAAAGGAATTGAGCATTGATACCTTGCGGTAGGGAACCACCCTTGAAAAAATGAATGACAACTTTACAACCTCTCTTTGAATGATATCCTAGTAGGTTTGAAAGAAATAATTTCCAAAACCATACAGAACTGTAGAGCCTTCAGATTTGAGACTGAAATTAGCTTATTTAATTTAAATTTTAAAAGGAAAAGAGTTGAGAATGACATCATCTTTCTGATTAACTAATTTAGTAATGATTCCCTCCACTAGATCATTTCGGATAGTGAAACCATTAAAAATATCACTGAAATAGAAAAATAACATTCTCTAAGAGATCTCTATAATTATCAATAATCTGATCACCATTTTTAATCAAAGAAAGAAGTTTAGAAACCTTTCAAATAACCTGAAGAGAGTTAATGAATTTGGAGTTCATATGACCATACATAAACAATTTATCCCTAAATATGTCTCTTTTCAGGGTATCTTTAATGTTCAAGAGGCCATTAATATTGTTTACGATCTCAGATTCCCTTTGAAGAAGATCAAAAAAATTATTCCTGGTATTTTTCTCTTGAATATGCTGCAAAAAAATATATCTTCAATGTAAATGATTTTTTATATTAAAATTAAAATAACTCATATTTATAAAAGTATTTTCATAAAATGTGGTCTATTTTTTAATTTTACATATGAAAAAAAATTTAGGGTAAGGTTTTGGGATTTTCTAAATTACTTGAATTTTTGGAGAATAGTAAAATACAATAATTCACAATTAATGCTAAATAAATGAATTCATTGAGTCATAACAGATGTAATGATCATTTAAGACCATATTATCTAACCATAATTCAATATTTTAATATATTTAGTGATAAATAATAAACTATAATCTGTGGTGAGCCAAAATAATAACCTAATGATTATGATAACGAGAAAACACCCCTCCCTCCACTATAAATACCACCATCAAAACCACATCTCCTCACACATCTCAAGATATAACCATTACCAAAATTATACTCAATACTCTTACCTATCCACTTCCACCAAAACATGATCTCTTTGTCTCATTAAGGACCAAAATCACTTACCCATGGAGATTCTCACAGAGGAGAGATTTAAAAGTTAAAACATTCTTCCTTTTTCATTTATTTTTTTTAATTTCATTTCCTTTTCATATTACATCATCACATATACTCATAAAAATGGATTGATAAACTCACGTTCCAAATACAAAATTTATTTCTATCATGTTAATGTAATATCCATCATTAAACTCCTCCCACTCTATCTTTTATTCTAAAAATGAATTCTTCACTAGTGATGTTCCAATTTACCGACGGCATCGGCGTTGCAAATTGATTTTACTCAAACACCTTCATGTTTGTTAATAAAACAACAAAATGATTTAAAAAATATTGAAAATTTTATTATACACCCCAATTTATGTTTGGAACTATCAATTCAATATAAAACTAAATTATAAAACAAAACATGTTTTTTGTGATAAAGAACCATCAAAAAGTAACCTAAAACCATCATCATTAACTTTTATCTAATTATTTATCATCATGAAATGTAACCAAATTATTTATATGAAAATTTACATAGTAAATATCATTATTAACATATAATAACAATTCAGGATATTTTTACACATTTTACATGAACTTTCATTCACAAATATAAATGAACCAATCATGTAAACTAAGAAAACAAACACTCTTGATTGATGAAATTAAACTCTATTACTCATCCAAAATCCCATAAATTAACTTCATAAAACTATAATGATTCTCATTAATGTATAAAATTTTCTTTATTTGTTAATTAATAAATCTAATGTTATTACACACGACATTAAAGATAAGAAAGCATTCAGACACAAGGTATAAGGAATTGTAGAACACAACTCTCTTACTTAGGGGTTTCCATCTTTCACCCCATTTATGGTATATAATATTATTGTATATCCTTTACTAATAATCAATTACCTTTTCTGGGATATATTTGTTTTTTTACTTGGGTTTATGAAAAACACAATTCCTTCTAAAAAACTATTCTTTTAAAAATAATCACACCTTTTACTTCTCAAGATTGATTCTTATTTATTGAAGGTTGATGACTCTTATATCAAGAATGTTACTTCCCCTATAATTTTGGATCATAATTTTCAGGAATTTTTGAATTATTAAATGAAACCCATTCATTTCGCTGGGTTGTTTTATGTCAAATATTGATATATGTTCTCTATGGAATGCATGATTGTGTAAATGTTATGATATGATGGACGAACCCTGAAATATTTGAAAAATTTGAATGTTATGATGTAACGGGTGCACCCAGAATTATATATCAAACTAATTCATTGGGTAATGTGATTTATCTCATGATAAAGTTGAAATATGGATGATAATTATGTTATCATTGTTCATAATATTGTGTGGTAGTTGACCTTTAAGACATGATGTTTCGTTTTTAGGAATTTCCACACTCCAATACTTTTCTTAATTCATTCTGTCATGATTACGATAATATTTTGTTGATTATTATCACCCCATGTTATACTATTTCATGTTCTTATCTATCCTTTTATTAGGATATTTTTGACCCCTATTTGATGTATATCAATAGGTGACTACTTGTAATATAAATAACACAATGGAAAATATATTTTTAGAGAAGAAGGAATGAAATGAATGTTTACATTTTATTTTTTAAATGTTATGTATGGAACTTCTTTTCCCAAGACAGTAATCCTTTGGATCCTATATGTGTAATTTTTCTATGTTTTTTATCATTAAAATTATTTGATAGTAATTTAATAATAACTAGGGCTTCTATAAACATTCTCATGACCAATCATGTCAATAATGTACTCTCTATACTTTTGTTCATAAAATTCAAAGAATTCCCTAAATTTATCATGGAATGGTGCATCTACCAGAACATCTATGGTTAATAAATTGGTAGTAAGAATTTTTGATGTAACAGTAATCTAGATTTTTTGCAATTTTATTGGTTTACCATTTACATTATTTTGAGTAATCCTTCTATTTCACCGTCTATTTTTCCTTTTATAACAACATAATTAATTTCATACCTTTGGTTAATTAATTATTAAATATTTTTTAAAAAATTTAATTCGAAATAACATACCTCATTTTCGTCATTTATATTTATAATATTGAATACACATTCAATGATAGTGAAAATAGTATATATGAATATGTGAAGATAAATATGAATTAGTGGAATAAATAGATCAGAACTCGGATCATGATCTCTAAAGATTCATATTCTCATGTGAATTTGTTCATGTTTTTTATTTTATAAAATTTTTCCTTGGATATTTCACATGATTCCTCTCACAACAAGGTGATGAGTGGGTTTTCATAGAAATAAACCAAAATCAATTCAACCCTATATAATGTTAATGTAATTAATGTCTAAGAATATTTTTTCAAATTTAAAAGAAACTATTAGTAAAATATTTATTACCCTAGGAAAATAAGGAATTGGAGGAAAATTGATCAACTCAATACTAGGGAGATTTGGCTCTTTATGTTGTGGTTGAAGATTTGTTATTTCTTCTTGTACAACCCTTTTAAGATAGTGGTCTATCACATTATCCCACCAACAAATTTTTTCATTTAGTGAATCAATAAATAAATAAATAAATATATATATATATATTATTACATATTCATTAATAGTCACATGTGCCATTGCTTTCCAAATATATGCTTGGGGTGATAGTTCAAAACCTCAACACTAATGTGTCCATAATATTATCGATGCTCCCATGCCTCATAATGTAGTTTTATTATTGAGTACAATAGATGATGATTGTTCTGTATAATCAGTGAAAAAATATAGGAAAATAATTTCAAATATTATATAATAAATTATAAATAAACAAATATATTTTGTAATACTAATATATGATTCAAGTATTTTTTTTTTCATGTTTTCATCTTCTTGGTCCCCTTTTTACATGATCCTCATTCTATAGCACCAGAAAGAGGATGAATGTTTACTGATATTAGGATTCATCAGTATTTATAAAAATAAAGGAACATAATTACATTATTGTTTTGTATCACATAATCTTTTCATAAATATTTAATATACAGACCATCTTTTTACTGGGATGTTAACACCATCTTATCATTATAGAAGCAATATGTTGGTTTCAATGAATAATTTTTACTTACTAGACTGTTTTTTTGTTTTGTATATAAATTTTTTTGAATCAAATTAACTAATAAATGTAATCTCAAGTAAAATATTACCTATTAAAATATAACTTAAAAATTACCTCCCAATATCCAAAAAAATATCCAGAGTTTCAGGTTTTTTAAATTGCCTATATATAGTTAGTCGGTGGGGGATTGCATTCCTCACAACATCTATAAAATTATTTTTATGAATAAGTTTTTGAAATGATATATAATCCTTTCCAAAAACTATTAATAAAAATTACATCCAATAATATTCTAATATTAATGTACTATACACCAATTCATGACGATTAAATCAATGGTTCAGTAATTTATTTTCCAGTCAGATAGAAAAATTATATCACAATATTACTATAATGTCTTCTAGAATTTCTTGTTTCAATGATGAAAAAATATTTTTCCTTATATCTGCATCAGGAAGCATGTGTATTATTTTATGGACCAAAATATAAATATTAAAAATGGACTTGTTAGGGTCACTAGATTATCCCGATACATTCCATCCAATGTAAAAATATAGAACTCTAATTTTCACCATAAATATTTTTACTATGTTAATGATGATATGAAACTCATATCATTTTCAACCTTCTACTATTCACATTTTATCATTTCATTAATTTCAGCATCTCAAATATGTTGTTCCTTATCATTTCTATCCATCATCAAGTGGAAAATACGTTATTTTCACAAGTATTTAAGCATTTTATTTTGATTACATAAATACTATAGTGAACACATAATATAATGTGCAAACATATTTTTTTATAATAAACTAATTAGGGATGCTTGACCTGTTCATTGAACATTATTTATTTTTATTAAATTCTTAAGGGAATTAAGAACTCTATTGAGTATCAATATCTCTTCTGTGTAGTCCCCTCATATATACATGAAACCACTTAATTTAGGACCACTATGAATTGATTATGAGATACCAATGATAGGCTTAACCAGATTGGAATTTTCATTTCATCAGGGAATTTTTTATCCATATATGTAATAATTAACAAAATTTTGTTTACATGATTCAATGAATAAAATTTGTGTACTTCCTACGATTTTTTTATTAATTGATTATCTTTATACCCTTCCTTAAAATAATTTACTTTCATGAATCCCATTTCTTTGCTTCTAACTATACTCATGTTATCAACCCATTATCATCCAAAAATAAACTCTTGGAATAATATATTATAAAACTCATATATTTTATTTGTGATTCTAAAGTGTGAAATATTAACAAAAATTATAGTTCTATTATTAGTACAAGATATATAAATCACTTCTACTATAATGGTAACTCCACTATTTTGCATCATACTATATTCATCTGGTTATTTTATGTAGAATGTGTACTAGTAAATTATATAATCATTGTAAGTTAATATATGTATAATTTTTCCTATAGTTTAATATCAAATTCCCTCTAAAATTTAATTTGTATGTTCAAATGACTTTTTAATAATATGTTGTTGAATCCATCATATAAACTATTGATTATTGGTATTTGTTATCCATTTTTAAGCCCTTGATAAACTAAAATGACTAAGAGTTTCATTTTTAATTTAAATATATAATGACACCTATATATAATTATATAATATGTGAAGTGGGAGTACACCTTCTCTATAATGGAAACTGTGAAAACATCGATTTTGGAAATTCCATTACTCACAAGGTACCCATTATTATCTGATTTCAGAAGACCGATCTTATCCACATCAAATTGGTAGTTATAAATAATTAAATGGATTCTTCGGTAATATATCACTCTAAAAAAGAAATATTGGACGGATTTTATTTTAGACAAAATATTTTAAAATCATAGTATAATTGTAATTTGGGTACATCAATCTATAATGTACAGTGAAATATTTTTAGATCACTCAAAAAAAGCGAACTATCAAGTGAAACAATATATTAGAGAATTAACATGGGTAAAAAGATCTAGAATTAATATAATATGTAATAAATCTCCTTTTCCAAAGTTGGACACATCACCGAGTCATTAAAATCACCATATATAGCATTGAAAAATTAGAAATGACCTGCTAATGTGTGTTATATATTTTTATATTGATTGTAATATAATTCCACCACATGATAGTCATGGGATTTTATGACTTTTAACATCAAATCAGTCAAAAATATGATTATATATATCTGATGAATATACCACGAGAAAATATTCACTATGAAATTTGTCGTAATTATAAATTCTCTCTTTACTGGAAAGAGTGTAATCCTTTAGTGGAATAAAAAACAATATTTCACCCATCATTCAAGAAAAAATTATCCCATATCTCCATGGTAATTATATATAACATAGCCCTAATGTTATTTTTTACCAAGTTTATTTAGTATAATGTTGAATACACAATGAAATAAATTTTTTATACCTACATTAAATAACTAAAATGTTTGACATAAATACATTTCAAATAAAAACAATTATAAAAGAAACTGATCTCTTTTTCAAACAAATTTTATAAGGTATTTTGAATTGTTTTTGAAAAACACAGTGATAATATCCTTTATCTAGTACAATTATTCATTACCACTTAATGTAGATGGTGTTTTATGTTAATCTGAATTCCCATTGAATAATAAATTCCATGATAAATATTTATTTTAATGGGGTAAAAGTTTATTATTTCATAAAAATTTTTAATCAAGGAGTATTTCAACCTAACGGATCATGTACCATATTCAAAACTAGTATACAATAATTTTTTTAATTCTATATCCTTTAATATTTACATAATAATGAAATAAATTTTTTATCCCAAAAAACCAAACTTTCAACATGAAATATTTATTTAATTATGTTTCCTAAAAGATAACACTTGAATCACATATATATTTTATAATGTTACTCAATGTATCCAAATAAACATCAATATCATTAAGAGATTGGTTTTTTGATAATATATATTTGTATAAAATATAATGTGTCTGTTCTGCATGAATAACCACTATGGTATGTTATAATTTAACCACATCACTATCTATTTAAAATAATTTATGCTTTAAAAACTAAAAGGATTAATTCTAACCATTGATATCACAAGACAAGGGTTTCTCAACTCATTTCAAAATTCATGATACACATGATACATTTTCCTCCACTAAATATAGACTGTGATGTGACAATATTTCCCATCATGAATTCTTTTTTCTATGTGCCATTACAATTGACATACAGTCCTATCACTACAACCTAGTCATCTAAATAATAAATTGATTCGAAATAATCCAATCAATTTAAGTGCTCAATTTGATATTCTTGTTTTGAGACACAGCAAACCTAGGGAATTTTATGAGTGATTCATTATCCTTGAGAAAGAATATAGAAACAATTGGACGTTCATGTATTCTTTAAAAGACAATATACGTTAAAAATAGAATTCATTTAACAGTTTAGATTCAATAAGGAAATTATCTTCTAGTAACATATCATTCAAGAGAGAAACTAGTTCTATAAATCTAGTATCACTCCATCAATTTCCATCTATCAAATATATGGCCTCAGTATGGCTAATGGTGTTGTATATTTAATATAATGAATATATTGTGGTATATTTTCAAAACTCTTTAAATTCTCCAATAGCTATGGAAAATCCAAATGTTCATATTAAAATAATTTTTTCATTTCTTTATTATGATCTTCATTATAATTTATAGTGTTACTAATATACGAAAAACCATATACTATTGTCTTATACCAGTTTCTAGTTATATTTAGTTCATCATTATGTTTTTCCAAAATTTTATCTTTGTTTAATTATATGATAGATCAATTGTTTTCACCACCTCTAGATTAATAAATCAAGATTAATTAATATTCAAACACATAAAAATTATTGGATATGGTCTATTTCAATAATCTCATTCAAACATTATAAACTCATTAACCCAAACCTCATACTATTCTATTATAAAATTTCAATCCTTACATTTTTTATTTATATATTATTGCTAGTTATTTTAAAAATATGTATATTTATTAAAGAAAATACACATACACAAATTCAAAAATAGTTTAGACAATTTTTGTGATTAATTTGTATTATATTTTCAATATACAACAATACAATGATTCCATTTCTAATTACAGCCACATTCAATCATTTTTAATCTTCATATTTGATAAAAATTATTATAACATCATCAAATTGTATGAAAATATGATTTTTATGAATTATATGAATAAAATTTTTAATAATGATTATATTATTATCCTATATAGACACATATCGTAAATAATTTTTTTAATGGATTCATCAATCATGATAATGAATTTTTTATTATAATAAAAATATCCTGTGATCATAATAATAAATAAATTTATATTTTTGTATTTCAAGAACATTTAAACTTAAATTTTATTAGGTATATTTTTAAATATATTTTTTTCTAAATTAAAAAACATATTAACTTGTGCCTTGAAGAAACCAAGATCTTAATAGAGATAATATGAAAAAAGATTCCTTTATCTAAAAGAATTAAACAATATTTTTTACATGGTAAATAACTATATTGTCTTCCACAGTATAGTTCTTTTTTTATTTTGAAATGTCAATTTTTTAGTTTTATGGGAACTGTAAATTTCTAGGCATACAGACAAAAAAATAGATAAAAAATACTATATTCACAATTAAATATTCAAAATTAAAAATGAAATAGTCCTATTCACTTTGGACAAATCCCAATGAACCGCCATCATAAAAATTATTGGGAAAGAATGACCCCTAGATCCTTCCACGTCATCAATAAATCACTATCATCATCGTCATCAAAAAACACACAAACTGATCACCATAGTTTATCTGAACCATCATCAGTGAACATCCTAAAATGTTATACCTGTAACAATACAGTAGAAAATAATAAAATATCAACACAAACTAAGAAAATGATTTAGTGAAGACACTCCAAAATTGACCACGAAGATTAAGCCCTCCTAGAGGCTAGGGATAGAGATGAGTCCATCATAGAATAGAACTTCTGCTACATCATCGACTAATCAAACATCAATTCTCAATTATCCTTGATAACCACCATGAATATTTGATCAAGATAAGATTGGTGGAAACCATGAGCCAGGGTAGAGTGTGGAGGATTCAAATGCACCAATAGTGAGATTTGACCACCTCTATGACCAACAAATAGTACCTTTGGAGCCAAAACCTAGAGAAGAACATTAGCAGATGAACATCAACATCATGGAAGAACACCAAAGAGAACCATCCAAAACAAAGTAGAAACACAGAGATGCATTCATCATCAACAACACCACCATCGAGAAAAACCAATCATCGAACCACAATCCCTTCATTGAAAAAAACACAGTAATCATCAGCAAAATAATTAAGAAAAAATAACATTGAAATAAAAATAGAAAAAACATAACAATAAAATTAAACACCGTGAAAGAGGGGGAATCTCCATATCCATAAGGGACTGTTAGAGGATAGGATGAAACCCATCAAATAAAAAATACCCAAGAATAATGCTCCTCCTTCACCATCCTAAGCCGCTTCTAGAACCATCACAATAGACTAATATGGGTTCATGCATGATGGGGAAGATGAAAAGGGTAGATTTAGAGGGAGTATAAAACTTTGGCCAAATAACACCATGAAATTAATTGAAACACCTGAGAAAAAAATTATAGTTTAGAATATGAATGAATAATTTCATACTTGAGAGACCGTAAAATGAGAGGCTTGCAGGACAGATAGAGGTTTCAGAGGAAACCCTGACAATCACTGAGATAAATGTAGCGCTGCACCTAGGAAACTGAGTGGCCATATAAGATGCTGAATACATATTTTGTGAACTATTAAACCCAATAAATATTGATGTATATAGTTTAAATAACTCTGCAGTAAGTTAATGTTAAATTTTGAAATCATATAAATGTTAAATTTTTTCATAATTGAGATCTTTAACCATTTAATTATATGAATTAGGATACATCAATAACTTATATATAACTAGGGAATCATTATGTAAAATATTTATCAATATGTGAAAATTTTTATTAGTTTCATGATTTAATAATATGAAATTATTTACTCACATGAAAGTGTTTTCATGTCCGGATATTTAAAATGTACCATTTGAGATATGTATTGGGGTTATCCAAATTATAATTCCGTAATTATTTGTGATTATAAATCATCTGATCTCATTTTTTGTATTTTTATTTATTTTTCATTATTCAAGGTTTATTTTTTATGTTTTTGGAATGATTAAGGGAAATAAAAATCCATATGACATTAGAGAATATATTTTAAGAAACACGATACTAATTTGATTTTATAACTATTTAATGGTTAATATATACATGTTAGTATTGATTAAATGTGTAAATTTTAATAAAGAAATTATTTAGATTAATTTTATGTTAGTGTGAAAAGAATTAATATTACTCATGGTATTGGTTTGTTATTAAGGATGTCTCTAATTGATAAGTCTTTATTAATTATGTTTTCTATATCAAATTAATATTTAATCAAGGAATACATGAAGAGTATCTCAACTATGAGTATTTTATATTCGTTGTGATAGTATTCTTCAAACAATTTTTAGTGGATTTACCCACCATTTATTGGATTGTTCGATCCTATGTTCTAAATCAGATACCTGTCTTTATCTTTTTGACTTTTTTTTCATAGTGTGGTTGGCTAGTTTAACTTTTAGGTCATAGGTTTTCACTTGATCATTATCATCGATGGTATTTCATCAGATGTTTTGGATATAAATCTCCAACAATTTGGCTTCCAATAGGATTTTGACATCTTTAGATGTATTTAGATGGGATTTATTTAAGGTTTTCTCCTTACCTAGTTTGATTATTTATTATATTTTGAGCACTATAGATATTTTGATACTTCACCCTTTCTTTTGATTAGGATTTATCTCATATAATTCATCACGTTGGTTTCTAAAATTGTAGAGCTCATTGGATTGTAGTATTCTTTATTTTTATTGTATTACAATCATCATTATATTATAGGATTCATTATATCTATCTCATCGTCTCAATTGTTATTATTGTTGTTTTATCAAATCTTTTCATCTTGTTCATCAAATATTTTTATCTATACATCTGGTTTATTGGATATATTTCATCTACATTTCTTGTATTAATGAAGAGATTTCCCACATTAATCAATTAATATCTTGTAATATATATATTGTGTGCTTGGAAACCCATGAATAATCTGTTCTGTATAATTTTAGAGATAAAAATACTACCATAATGTGTATTTATTTCTGAAACCATATTTGAAAAAAATAATTTGATTGGTTTATCCACTACGATGGGATTCTAATCTATTTATCATATTTTTAGACAAGGTTATGAATCTGGATTATACCATACTTGGAAGGATAAATTGGGTTTTAAAATTAAAAAAATACCATCACATTCAAATTATGACTTCTATTCAAGAATAATACAGTATTTTATGGATATATCAGTTAGGAAAATGGATATCATGTCATTTAATGTGGTTTTTTCAAAGTGGAATTTCTGGTCAGTTATTGGTTTGGGTATTTAAATGAAATTATTCTCCCTATTGAAATAGAAGGCATGTTTTTTTCTTCATATATAATGGAATATTATCATGATGTTTTCAATATTATAGGTTTTATAGATTTGGTATACATAGGAAAACCATTCACATAGTTTTGGATAATGTTGAAGAATATAGGGGTTCTGTAATGACTTGATATATTTCTATGGTATTATCTATTGATATATATTTTTTCATTATTTCAAGTAACCAATCTCCCCCCTAATTCATTAGAATAGTTCTCTATTATTCATATAATGAACTGAGTTTGGATGCTATTTCTTATTATATTTTATCTGATATTATTGAATGTGAAAAAAGGATTGTTAAGGCATGAGTAAGTATGCATGGTGTTATTTAAAATATTATTTATATTCCAAAAATTGATTGGTGGATATTTTTTTAATCAACGGAGAAAATATAAATTCTGTAATTTTTATAGTTATATTTATCATATTGAGAATGATATTATGTTTTTTAATCTCTTCCAACATCATCTCCTATGGTTTGTTGGATTTGGCCTCTTGATTTTTTTTAGAAAATAATCATGTGAATAATGAGAGTTTCTTGGTTCATGTGGGAAAGCGAAAAAATCCACCAAGAAGTAAACTATAACATGTTTTAAATTTGTCTCAACTCTTCTTAAATATGAAGGAAGAACCATATTTTCAAGGTGTGGAGTCATTAATGAGGAGTTTCCCCCTATGAGAATGAAATTTTTAGTATCCAATGAGTATGTAATTGTCAAAAATAGGGAGAGAAATTTACATGAAAGAAAATGATTTGGCGGAAACCAATTAAAATAAAATTAAATATAAAAAAGAAGAATGAGTCAAGCATTATAAGGGGTTATTAGATATATAAGAGTGGACATTATTACATATGTCGGCATCCAACACCGGAGTACAACATTTTGGGGCTGTGAAGGACCACATCATGGCCATATATGTAATTTCTTTCTTCAATAGTGTATCTGTAATTTTATTGGGCTCCCATTAATCATGTGAGTCAACCAAGTTGAGCTGAGTGTCCTTATTGAGACATTTTTCCCCATGAGGTATGATACACCAAAGCACATTCTTTGTTATGGTTTTTAAAGACTGTATACGAGTTTTAGAATTAGATTCAATCCATAATAAGTTTCATTTGTATTGGAAATCATTTCTAAATAAATATATCATTGCCCATAACATAGCTTCATAAGCTACCCCAACTTTAGTGTGGTGGTAGAATCATCTTTTAACAAAGTCATGAAATATTCGAAAGAAACCTCCAAAGCCTGAGAGTCCTAGGGTTCCAAAGGATACACCATAATAATTCAATTTTATTCATTGGTTTATTATAGGTATACCTTGAATATAATTGACCATATTTTGTTTTCATGGATGGATTGACACACCCAAGAGTCGAAGTATGGTTTGATCAGACAAGATATTATTCATTCATTCAGTTTTAACCACGGATGTTGCATAAACATCAGGATGGATGGAGATCATTACCAATAATGGAATGGGAAGAATCACCTCAAAAATTATGTCATTATGGTTCTTTTATATAGCAATGAATCTTGAAAAATCTATCACCAATAATAGGTTGTGGACCTGTATACTATAATATACAGTACAAATCCCTTCCATGAAGTCATGCAGTGAAATATTTATTTCAATGTGAATAAAAAACAAATCCCCAATATATTCCTATAGTTTAAATATAAAACTACATAATAAGAAGATGTGTTGTACATTTTCATCAGCATTCATGCATAATGGAGATGAAAAAACAATTTGATAACAAGCCCTTTTGAGTTTATCATGAGTGGGAAATTGGTTTTTCCTGATCCTCCAAAGAATTTGGAAATGATATGGGAAAAGTAAATTTATGTCGAACTACATTAATTATTTTGTTGGATGATCGAAGCCCCCAAATTCACATTTATAATACTCCTTTGTGCTGAAATTTTCCACCCTATTTGGCATCCATACATGGGTATAACAATCCTTAAAGTTATAACATCGAATATCCACATGAATTTTTTGTGTGATCATGTCATCATAGATGTGATGATGTGACATGAGACCACCAATTGACATGTGTCTATCATTATTTTTATTGTACATGTTTTCATATTGTGGACGTTCAATCCATCAGTGGTCCAAAAATTATAATTGGGGACCTTACATAGTAGGCATTTAGTCTCACACTTGATCCAATTAATATATTTCTTAATGGAAGGCTAAAAAGAAGGTGGAAAATAATATTAATACCGATTCAATAGTTTCCCTTTAACCATGGACATAGGGGAGTCACTAGTTCCATCATTGGAAATCATGTTCCATGTTGTGACACCCTAATTTTTATTTTCCATCCTTTGTTTCAAATCCACTTTTGGTTCTTGGTTTACTCATGGTCTCCGGTTGTTTTGGGACTAGATTTTGTTTCTCAGATGTTCATTATCTATGTAATTAATCCTGGATGTATTATATGGTATTTGGACATGTCTTTTTCTTAAGGGAACGTATGAGGATGAGGTGTTTTAGAAATGAATTTGAAACACTCCTAGTGGCACCCCTTGTGGGGTAATTTGTCGTGGTGGATTATATCGCTGAGTTGGATGAGTCTTGGGGTGAGAATGTGGTTTTATTTTGGGTATTATATCCACAATCCTCAACCTATCATCCCCAATTGGTTTTCCCCTTGGACCCCCATGCAATTTGAGGCAAAACAACACTTTTTGGGTGGTCAGGGAAGGTGACAGGGTTTGGATACATAGTTTACTAAACCGTGCAAGGGTATCCACCTCATAATGTTTTTTGAAATTGTAGGTTTTCCCTCTCGGTATTTATCCATATGATCCCCTTTCTTCCCTCATTCAACCCTTTCATCCATGGGAGGTCTCTAAGATTCACAATCCTCCCTTGGAACTCATTTTTAATGGGTTTTTGATGGGGGGAAATTCTTGTTATCTTCATGGGATTATATCTTTGTTTTATCTCCATTATTTAGGTTTCTAATAACCTTTCTTGATGTTACATGTGTCTAGATGTTAGGTTTCTGAACCTAGGGTCTGATCCTTGTTTTCTTGGTCTATTCTTTTGGTTTTTGGGTTAATTTTTCCTCCTTGTTGTGTAGTGGTGGTGTAGTTAAATTTTCAATCCAATATGCATGGGTGTTAACAATTGTGGTAGGTGATTCCATGGGTAATAAAGTCTAGATTAGTTATCTTTTCTGAATTTCTATTTTGGGAACACTTTTTATACATTATACTTTCTATGAAATATGGTTTTGGTGACGTTTGTTAAGAAAATTAATTTTAGGTACCATTTTTTTGTAAATTGGAGGTTTTTCATGTATATTTCATGTTGTGCCAATTGGTTTTGTTTTATAACATATGTACTGGTATTATTGAAATTTTTAGGGTGTTTTAAATTATGTTTTTGTGAATATAGGTATGCCATGGTGTTCAAAGTGTTATCTTAAAATACATTTTGGGTAAATTGGGTACCAATTTTATGTTAAATTGGGTGTTTCACATATATCTTTTATGTTATTCAAAAGGATTTGTTTAGTAAATCATGTAATCTGTTTATATAAATTATTTGGGTGATGAAAATTCTATTTTGATGAATATGGGTATGCACATGGTGTTCAAAGTGGGGTTTTTATGTAATTTTGTGGGTAAAACATTGTTAAATTTTGTGTAGTTGTTTTATTAAATTTTACAATGTTTTATTGAGTGGTGTATGTGATGAAAATCATGTGAAACTAATATTTTTTATTTTTTATGACCAAAACTGATGTTATTATGTGATAATGGATTTTTTTATCTTGAGATAATGGTTTGAGCACAATGGGGGAAGCCCAGGTACCAGGAGGGCAGATATGTACTAGTACGCTAGTGATCTGGATGGGGTTTTCCCCATTTTACTGAGAACAATGGATGAAGAAAACACTAAAGAAACATTATTGATGAGTATTTGGGACCACAAGGTTATTGGTATGTATCCTAATAGTGGATCATGCACAAGAACAAATTTTTCTATAGTTACATTACACTGAGGTACAAGGTACATGCGGCCGGAGACTACATAGTTCTTAGGGGTGTTCCCAAGATTAGTGCTCATTGAATATTGTGTAATTATCTGTGGAATGTGTTGGGTTTGTATGGAAAATACAACATCTTACATGTTTTATTGAAATTTGAAGAGTCATGGAAAATTCCTTCAGAAAACTGTTTATATCTGAATGTTGTGATTATTTTGAAATTATTTCCACCACTTTGTGTATAAAAAATAGAATGCTTTTTATCATGTATTGCATACACTATATAATCGATTTGGTGGTAACCTATTGGTCTTAGGCCAAAAACCTACTTACATCCCTTTGGTGTAAGTAGACCTGGTCTTGTTGGACACAAATGGTGGAAAGGATTTCAGTTATGACAGTTCGAGTTGTTAGTTCCCATCATGGTGCGACGTTGTGGTGATGGCTTGTGGGTGATGATCCCTTTTTGTTTGGATTCCTTGGGGATGTTTTAATGTTACTTTTATTTTTATTTGGACCTCTAGTTTTATGTTTGAAATATGTATTCAGTTCTCAATTTTGTATAATCCTTGTTTCGTATGAATTTATCAGAATTGGTTTATCAATTGGTTTTGATGTTTTATGCTTCCATATTTTGGAAAATCATTCCAAAACCAAAATATATGATACATGGGCACTTTTTCCAGCCCCTAACGTTATGTAACTCTATTCAGGCCTTATCACTGGCCTGTTTTGGTTTCAGTCTTGATGACGAGTGGATTTGGTTCGTTACAAAATGGTATTAGGGGAGGCCAATGTTTTTGGGTCACATTACAATTTTGTGGAAGAGTTAGGATAGTATGGATCTGGGATTGTCCGAACATGAAATTATGGTTATGGGCAGTGTTCCTAGCTAGAAGACCTCATGAAAGGATTCAATTCTCTAGGAGAAGATTGTTCTTATCTGAGTCCATTGCTTTTCTTGGTTTGATGATGATTATGGGATATGAAAAGAGAGTTTGGAAAATGATATTAGTGAGCTCACAGGGTCTGGAAAGACTGGTGGAGATGAGAATATTTCTCTAGAACACTCTCTTTGATGGTTAAGTGATTGGAATATGGCCACCAACCATATTTCAATGTCACCCACCGACACTAGTTTCTTCTCACATTTCCTTCTGTCTCTCTATTTTAGAGCCTTGGATACATGATTTTTAAAAAAAAAATGTATTGATTTTAAGGAGTGAATTTTTTTGAATATATTTTATAGTAACGTGAAAATGGTTTCATTTCTAGAAGTATAGAAATAAAAATTTTGAATTATTTCTGAAGGGTAAATTATGTGTTTACACCTCTATTGAAGGTATGAATAATGTTAAAGGGGGTTTTGAAAATTTGTTTCCTGTATGATATTCTAAAACATAGAAAAGTGTTTTGAAATGAATTTAGTGTTTTAAAATTTATGTGTCGGGGTTGAATATGGTTTTTAATTTGGTAAACTATTATCATTTGAACTTTTTTATGAAATTTTAGAACCTTGTTTTAAAAATAGAAGAGTTCAGTTCATAATTTAATGGAGATTTGTGAAATTGTGTTTTCACGAAATAACTAGTGTTTTGAAATGGGTTAAAATGTTTTCGAACGGTTATTCAAGGAATTAAAATGAGTTTTTATTGAATTATGGGTGCTTTCCTAAATTGGGTTTTATGATTTAAATTGGCTTATGAATTTATGGTTAGAATTTTTCAGAAGGGAAATGTGTGGTTAAAAATGTATTGATTTTTTTAAAAAAGAAAACTTTTGGTTTTGGTCTTTAGTGTTCTCATGGGTGACCAAATTCATGGGTTTATATGGTAATACTGATGTATATGTGGTGGGTGCCAGATGTGGCATGTGAAACTGCATGAGTGAGGATCATGAGATACCATTGGTAAATGCGCAACCCACAATCACTCTTTTTTAAGAATGATTTTTAAGGAAAGTGTTTTTTTATAATGTGTGGTTGGGAGTTATAGATTATGTTTTTTTGGGATTGTTATTGTGGTATGTTTTGAGTTCATGAACCCCTATTGTTTGAACAATGTTCTGGGTTGGTGTTTCATTGATAAGTTGAAATGAAGTGTTGGTCAAGGGTCTCTTTGGAGAAAATGTTTTGGAGGCTAATGTGGCGGATCCCCTCATGTGTTCGGTTTAGTTTTGTGGTATGTTTTGACCAAATGACCAGATTTTATGGGTCATTGGGTTTTCTTGTAGCCTAGGGTACACCGCCAAAAAGAGTTAGCACATGATTCATGTGTTCCCCATGGTGATTCACCGTTGGATGATCCTCAAGTTGATCAACATAAGGACATTCATATTGAGATTTAGATGATGAGTTTACCCTTATTCTTTTTTGGTTATGTGGATCCCATTGTAGAGGGACATTGGTTGTGGGAGGTCGAAATAGACCTTAGTTTCTTATGTTTCCTAAGTCATCAAAGGTGAATGTAATCTAGGGATATCAGAGTAAAATGATGTCTTAAAGGGACTTTGGGTCATTCATCACTCTCATCGAAGAAAGAGTTCATGTTAGGCTACCAGTGGGGAATGCCTAGCTAAGAGTGGATATTATTTCTGGTTTCTTGAATCGTGTCTTGTTTGGGACCCTATATAAGGTCCCTCTTCTAGTGTTTTTCTATTATACTCAATGGTCATGTTTGGTGACACATTTATATTTTGTGTGTTTTTTTACTGTAAGGGTGAATGTTGTTCAATCATATGAGTGTATCTATTTTGTCGGATTCATGTCTCATTTTAGGAAATTCTCAAATTATATGTTCTAGAGGAAGGTGTTTCTATGTGTCCAATAATTATATTTTTTTCTAATACAATGCAACAAGGGGTGACATGTGTGTATCCTATTATCCATTGTGTTGGTAAAATTATGGTTTGGGTTAAAGTGGGATTGAAGTGTGTCATGTCTCATTGAGACCATCTGAGATCATAGTGTAATTGTTTGTGGCACTGGAATTTGAAGTGTCGTTTAGGGGTTTCCAAAGCCTAATTGTGAGGCCAGAGATGCTTCAATCCCTTAAGATCCATCCATAGGTCTCAGAGAGAATATGATGTGTAGTTAGGGTAAATCCCATATTCATTAAAACAATTCATCAAATTCATATCCCAAATATAAAATTTGGAAAGATTCTAAACCTCAAGTGTATTCACCTTGCTTATATTTTCCTCATTCTATCGAAAGAGGTGGATGGCCTCTTTTCCATGTTATCACCCAATTTCATTATTTTACTCTTTTGATTCCATTGAGTTTTTGGATTATGGTAGATAATTTGGATATATAGATTGAAAAAATTGTTTTTTCACGATTAGAAGTAACCATGAGACAACCTAAGAAACCATGATATATGAGACAGTAAGTACTACTTGGTATTTGCATGGTCGTGAACCTCAGACCATGTAACTGGGTGAATATTCCTCTCTGTACAGAATGCTTTTCATTGTTAGTGCATGGTTTCCTAAACCATGGTGACAAATTGTGTGGTCATGCCAACTCTTTAAAATTTGGGGTCTTTTTGTGATGACCCATTTTAGTCAGTTAATATGGTTGGTTTTTATGGTGGGGAGACCCATTATGAGTCTCACGTATGTTCTCTTGGAAAAAGTATAATGTTACATTACCCCTTGTGTTGTGGAGACTGTTCCGGCCTCCCCCAATTAGTGTCCTAATTCTGTCAAAAAAATCAACCATTCTCTTATGATGGGAAGTCAGTTTGGGTCCTCTTGTATATGTGAATCAGTTTTCTCCTTGGTGTTTTCTTTGTGGGCGGTAGTCGTGTTCGCGGATATCTATCCACAAATTTCTTAATTGGGAAAATGTGGGATTGGAGCACGCTCGCTACTTTTTTTATGTAAGGTTGTGGTAACATTATTCCAGATTGTTGTTTATTTCAGGAGGAATGCATCGGCATCTTCTGGTAGTGTTTGATGTGTTTATATTGGGATTTATTTTGAATATGTTTGAACAATTCAGGTATCTGGGGTATTTTTTGGTTGGTGAGAGTATTCTATTCTATTTTTTGATCAATTGGAGGTGATTGGCCTTTTGGAAGTGGGTGAAAACATGGAAAGGGATTCTATCATGGTCTATCGTTTGATTTTTTTTATATGGGGTGTTTTTGTGGATTTCAAGGGGTATAAAGGTTTATGGTGGGGACAATTTTCACACCCATATTTTCAATTTCTAACCATTATTTCAAATCCACTTTTGGTTCCTATTTTTTTCTTGGTCTCTAGGTGTTCCGGTATTAGATTTGGTGTCTTGGGTGTTCACGATATATGTAATTACTCATGGAAGCATTATATGGTAATTGTAATATTCTTTTTCTTAATGGGAGGGTATGAGGATGAGGTGTTTTGGAAACGAATTTGTGACACTCCTAGTGGCACCCCATGTGGGTTAAGTAGTTGGGGTGGTTCATACCCTTGGGATGGATGAGTCTTGGGGTGACAATGTGGTATTATTTTGGGTATTATTTCCCCTTAGAAATGTCTTATTTCCCTCCCTCAGTTTCTCCCTCTGACCCCCTTGTAAATGGAGGCAAAATAACAGTTTTCAAGTGGTCAGAAAAGACCACATGGTTTGGCCGCACAATTTAGAAAACCATGTAGCAAAATAGTGGAAGGGTGTCTTGATCATAAAAATTATTTTGAAATTTCATTTTTCCCTCATAATATTTATCCAAACTTGACCCTTTATTTTACCACTTAACCCTTGCTACTATGGGAGGTAACCAAGTTCCCCAAACCTCCCTTGTATTTCATTTTGAATGGGTTTTTGATGGGGAAACTGCATGTACTCCTCAATTAGGCACTTATATATTTGATTTCTCCCCATTTCTTAGGGTTTCATTCTTCCTTCATGAGGCTACTTATGTCTATAAGGTAGTTTTTCTAACCTAGGGATTTATCCTTGTTTTATTGGTCTATTATTTTATTTTTAGGCCCAATTTATCCTCCTAGTGGTGCAGTGGTGGTGCGGTTGAAGTTTCACACCAAGATTCAATGGTGTCAACACTTGTGGTTGGTGATTCCATGGGTAATCAATTCTAGATGAGTTATATTCTCTGAATTTCTATTTTTATCACACTTTTTATTCATTTTAAATGTTGTGATATCAGGTTTATGATATGGTTTTTAAGAAAATTATTTTTACGTACCAATTTTGTACTAAATTGGGTGTTTCTCATGTCTATTTCATTTTGTGCCAATTGGGATTTGTTTACTTAATCATGTAATGGGATTATATAAATGTTTTGGGTTCTATAAATTCTGTTTTGGTGAATATTGGTATTCCATGGTGTTCATAGTGGAATTTTAAAAGAGATTTTGGGTAAATTTGGTACTAATTTTATGTTAAATTGGCTATTTCACATGTCTCTTTTATGTTATGCTAAAGGGGTTGTTTTAAAATTAATGTAATGGGTTTATAGAAATTATATGGGTTCTGAAAATTAGGTTTTTATGAATATGGGTATGTAAATTGTGTTCAAAGTGGGGTTTTAAGGGATTCTGTGTGAAAAACATTGTTAAATTTTGTGATGTTGTTTTATTGAAATTAAAAAAGTATTATTGAGTGGTGTATGTGGTGAAAATAATGTAAATATTCTGTTTTGACTTGGTTATGACTAGAACTTATGTGTTTATGTGATAACGGCTTTTGGTATCATGATATATTAGTTTTAACACAATGGGGGAAGCACGAGTACCTAGGAGGGCGGATATGTACTAGTACCCTAGTGATCTGGATGGGTTTTGTCCTTGGTTTACTGAGACAAAAAGATGATGAAAACACTAGAAAAACTATATTGATGAGGATTAGGGACCACTAGGTTATGGTAAAGTTCCCTACAAGTATCTCATGCATGAGATTGCATTTTTCTATGCTTAGTTTGTACCGAGGTAAGAGGTACATGGGGACCAAGACTACCTAGTGCTTAGGGATGTTCCCATGACTGGTGCTCATTGACTCTTATGTAGTTATCCAAGGAATATGGTGGTTTTTTATGGAATATAAAGTATCTATAATTTTTTATTTAAATTTCCACACTCATGGAAAATTCCTTTGGAAAATTTTTTATATTTGAAAGTTTCTTTCATTATAAATTATTTCCACGAAATCTTATGTATAAAAAATGGCATGATTTTTATCTTGTATTTCTTACCCTATAGAATCTATTGGTGTTATACTATTGGTCTTAGTCTAACACCCTACTTAAATGCCTTGGGTGTAAGTAGATATGGTCTTGTTGGACACGGACGATAGAAAGGCTTTATGTGATGGAAATTCATGTTGTTAGTTCCTTTTCATTGCGCAACATTTTGGAGACGAATTGTGGGTGATGACACCTTGCCATTTGGAGTCTTTGGCGATGTTTTGAAGATATTTTTATGTGTATTTGGTCCTATTTCAGAATGTTATAAACTTTGTATTCAGTTTTGGATTTTTTACAAACCTCATATGGTATGAATTTTTCAGATTCGGTTTATCTATTGGTTTTGATGTTTTATGCTTCAATATTTAGGTAAATTGTTCCCAACCTGAAATATATGATACCCAGGCACTTTGTTCCATCCCATGGGGATAGGTAACGCCCTTATGGCCTTATTACAGGCTGGGTTTGGTTCTGGTTTTTTTGGCGACCATATTTTGTTTGTGACCCATGTAATTTTCTATATTAAAATGTCCTTTTGGATCCTATGGTCTTTGATACCAAAGGCCTCATAATTCCACTATTTTAATGAATTCCTTCCATGAAATACAAATAAACTTACTTTCATGATTTTATCGGGTCTATATATAGTATCTATCCATGATATGATTCTCCTTGATAAGATCCCTGGGTCATCAATAGATTTAGATGAAATAAATTAAGTTGGATGTGATGATAGAGTTAACCAAAAAAACCCTCCATCATGGGCCATTCCTTTCCCACTACACATTTAAATTTGATTTAAAATACAAAAAACATATACCTTCCAAATTCTTCTTCTTCACCTTGCCCTCGAATCGGGGATTCCAATATAATTGAAGTAGAGAGCCCCCATCCTCACCCTAAGTCATATGGTTATTTTGTTTTTCCTACCAACTGAGATACCTTCACCAAATACCACGATGAATTTTCCCATCTTATGGCATGTCCAGAAATTTCTTCATAATGTGAAAATGAGCCTTTATTGAGGAGACCGTCTTTTTATAGGATTTTACAAGAAATAAAATATCTTCAGTATAACACATGTGATAAAGAACACAATCATTATTCAAAACCATGAATTCCTTATAAAATCCAATTTGAGTGAGGTCATTGATGCACCTAATAAAGTAATCCTCCCCAATAAAAATAAAAAGTACCGAGAGGGGATCTCTTTTCCTTACACCACATGAGAATTTGAAAAACCCTATGGGTACCCCATTGATGAGAATGGACATCCATGATGAGATGAGTATTGTACTAATAATGTTGATGAATCATTAATAAAATCAATATGTTCTTTGAATTTCAATAATAAGGCTCCATTTCAATTTATTAATGGACTTGGAAATATCAATTTTTATAATAAAAATTACCTTACATGTATTTTATCCTAATTATGTTTATTCTATATGATTCACTGAAGAGAAAATTCTGAATACTTCTCTAAGGAAAAACATCTAACTTCATTTTGGGTGATATTTTCCTAAACCATTCTCATCATTATATTCCTGATGATCATACTAATGATATTGGGAATTGAGTTCCTAGGAGCCACGTGTCTCATGTCTTTAATATCAAGTTCATTTTCCTTCATGGGTATCATGGTAATAAAGAATCAGTTCATCCCATAAATAATAGAGGAGTGATTGAAAATATCTTCATTTCCTATGTAATATTATCTTACTATATTTTCCAATAAAACATTTTTTAGAAAACAATTCGTTGATGGGTGCACATTCAATATTGAGAGAGTATAAATCCTCTTTACCTTCTTTTTTAACGACAATCTTGATAAGATCTTTGTTCTGATGCTCCTAAATGAAAGAATTTATATTACCATCCTTTTTTCTGTTTGATTCAACCCATCATCAGAGTATGAAAAAATGAAATTCTATACCTCTTCCTGAGATATCTCATTTTGAGATGTCTAAATATTTCCAGTTATTCCGATTGATTTATAAAAAAACCAGGCCCTATATTATAATTATTCTTATAGGAGAACATTATCTTCATATCCCCATATATTATCCACTTAACATTCAAGTTATTTTTACTGAACCTTTATTTAGTCATTCAGAGGCAGTGAAAACTATTATGAGCCTCAATATCCTACCTAGATAAAGTAGTTTGGTGTTAGTTCCTAATCTAGATTCATGATAGGTTCCATTCAGTAGCTCTGATTTCCAGACCAAGATTTGTAAACAAATTTACGGTCCATATTTTTTTTAATCAAATGGTGTGTTTCAATTTACAAACATCGTTTTGGAATAAACTACCAATAATAACAATTTTACAGGCCTCTGTAACATATTCCCTACACCTAGAAGTGAAAAGACGCCAATTTTAATAGTGAAATGGAATAGGAGATGACCTTTTCATTTGTGTATTAATATCGAAAATAATAGGATTGTGATTAGGGTGATGTTTAGGGATGGTGAATCATGAAACCCCATAGAAAGTACTTTGATAATTCATATGAAAAAAGCATCAGTTAGGTTTTCTTTCATTCATACCATTCATTTTGTATTAGATCCTTGTGAAATAATACCTCAAAACTGGGACCTCAAAAAAATTAAAATTATCAATACAATTGGATAATTATAAATATGTAGTGAAATTGAAAATACCAAAAATTTGATAATATAGAATAATAATTGTACTGAAATATCCTAGTGATGCTGATTTTTTATTCATACCTTGAGAAATAACATTGTTATCTCCCCATAACTCCCTTATCCTGATACAAGATGGGGAAGAATATAGAAATAATTGTCATAGATCACAACTTTATATGTTGGAATATACTAAAAAACATTGAGGTTGTTTGATGACCATGTTGATGTGGATGGGTTCTTTCATCAGGACCCGAATATGGTATATATTCATATCATTCGATTTTTGGTAAAAAAAATCGTATCCCAGAGAATACCACCTTAATGAACTCCAATTATAAAATTTGTGCATTGGTTCATCAATTACAAAAAAAATGGGGTTTTAGGCTAAAATATACTATTAATGGGAAATGGAAATTAATTGGTTTCTTGTCCATCCATAGTTTCAACAGAGTATTTTCATTGCCAATGACTATTACCGCTTGTTTGGGGACCACCTTTTTTTTCATAGTCACCAGACCCTTACATTTCCTCCCTTAATTTTAATATTCTATCTTGTTGGATTAAAAAACATTTCATTTTTCCATCTTGTATTTAGATACTAAATATTCATCCTTATTGACTTTATTGGAGGTGATTAAAACTTCTACACTAATTGAAATGTCTTCAGCCTCATTACAGTAGAATACACAACTAAGTTGTGTGAATTTATTCACAGACAATCCCTGATAAGAATATCAATCCATTGATGTGATATTTTTAGAAATTATAGACATAGTTACTAGTGAAAAAACCCCATCTATATCACTATTTTTAGTTGAAATATACTTTTGAAATTCCTTATGATGAGCCATGGTTGTACTCACATTATGGGAACAATGTGAGGTTTCTTCTGAGTATTTATCATAATCAACTATGTTGTTCATATGCAAGTTTCATTAATTATAATGATTCACTATCATCTCATTATAGGTAAGAACTTCTGAACCATTCACCTTCCCCATCCTGAAAACCATGATAAGAATTCAGAATCGGTGAAATAAGTTGCATGAAGATTTTTGCAGGCATTTCATCTAATGCTACCACAATCAAAACAGCTTCCTGATGTCCAGCTATATTTGGAAAGAGGTCCTCCTTAATATTTTGTCTCCATTTTTCATAAATGATTATTTACATTGGGATCTCCTATATAGGGAAAATTTTATTCGCCACCTTATATCCACACATATCATCAGGTAAAGGTACCTAGGAAAATTTTGGTTCCAATTAGGTTTTCCCTTTAGTAGTCATCTCTCTATTGGGTAGGGATACAATGTACTAATATAGGAAAATTCCTTGAATTGATCCCTCTGGATGAAAGACTAAAATCTAAGAGGTATTCTTGATTTTCCTATCTTCAGTAGGACAATCAGGAAGCACACTAGAAGTGCCCAAAGTGGTAAATTTCCCATATTCTTTCTTGTCCATCAAATGTCAAATTTTTTTTCAAGAAAAAGGACATGGAATCACGCCAAAAGAAATAAGAAACCAGAAAAAGAACTACACAACCCAACAAGAAAAAAAAGAGAACATTGGACCTATGGATTCTTGAATTAATGTAATCTTATAGAATACCCTCTGATTAAATTATTCACTTTAGGCATCAAAAAAATTATTGACAGGAGGAAAGTGATATTGGAGCCCTACTGCGCCATAGAAGAAAGGTGATCCACAACATTGTTCAACTCATGCGAAGTATTCATCATAATAAAATTATTTTTAAGGGTAAAAAATTTACCAAATTTTTATCATATTGGATAAGGAAAATTTCCTTTACCATGAAGAGAATAATGCAGGATTAAAGAATATCTTGAGATATAGTAATATAACTCTGATAAAATAGTAGTAAGCCTATGAGAATTTCTCCTATCTCTCCTTGAATTAAAGTTCCATACATAAAAAATTTAGTAAAGACCACTACCAAGATCCCATAATGGTCAAGAGCCACCTCATAATCTCATCTCTCCAATTACACAGGATACGTCCAAATTAAACCTCTATTAGGAGAACAGAGGGTGCCAGAAAATTCATTACCCCTATGTTCTGGTACCTCAAGGAATTATATGAGGATAAATAACCTACAACAACCTCAGTGATGGAGCCTCTCTCCAATTGGGGATAAACATGACGAGATCTACCATAATATTCCACATATTCAAAATGATGGACCTTATTTTACACATAGACCCTTTGAACTGAGCTTTATTCCTAGCATTCCACAAACACTGTCACCCTATGATGAGAACTACTAACCACACAATCCTTTTAATTTCAAAGTTACTTGTCCCATAGAACCATCTATCAAAAAATGAAGTATCATGCCACAAGATATAGGAGAATGATGTTCGGTTCCCGAATAAGATCCATATAGCATGGTCCTATTCGCTCGCAAAAAACATGTGACTAATTCTATCCTCCTGATGTCAACTTTAGTAGTTGAATTTGGAATCCATACTGATACATGCATTTTTAATTTTCCCATCTATGGATACTTCTTGATTCCTAATTCTCCAGGTTAAAAAATTAAATTTCCAAGGGATTTTGTTACACCATACCAAGACATCTCATTTTTCATGATGATCTTGTGGAGGCAAGAGCCTTCGGTAATCCTTCGTAGAGTTTTTCCCTGAGGAAGAAACTATGAACATGCACATGTACAGGACTAAATTGATGATGATAGACTCCCAAAACACCTACAGTTT
The DNA here is from genome assembly GCA_963277665.1 of Viscum album. Classification (NCBI taxonomy): domain Eukaryota; kingdom Viridiplantae; phylum Streptophyta; class Magnoliopsida; order Santalales; family Viscaceae; genus Viscum; species Viscum album. The sequence continues at coordinate 1,927,769,174 of OY728142.1, read as the reverse complement.
AGTGTCCACCCGACTTCTTTCTTTTCATCCACATAGAAATATCATTCCTTATTCACAATAGAGGGACCATAAATGTATTTTCTCTTCAGGTCAAGAAGCATAATATTCTCATTTCCATTCTTCCTTATAAAATTATAGTAATCAATTCCCTTCATATTTTAGAAAGAATACTCATTTACCACGTTATAGTCCAAAGAAAGATAACCAAAAACATGAAATTGATGTAGAAATTTGGGTTCCTTTAATAATGGATTAGTAAGTTGATACTGTCATCCATACTAGATAAGAATACATATTCAACACATGTTCAACACTTGTCAGCTTCAACAAGGATTCTTGAATAATTCCTAAAAACTAGGTTAATAGTCTATATATCCATCCGAAATGGACTCACCATTGATGAGGAAATGTACCCTAAAATCAGTAGGTTCCAATAGAGCCAATTTGTTTTTTAGATAAGGATCCAAACATTTCCATGTTTATTTCTAATCATGTTTATATAGAAATTCTTATCCCACACATGGATTCTTAGGAAACCAAGGCACAAGGACAGTGAACCAAGACTCGATGATCTCCTATTAAGGTAATCACAAGGGACGACAATATAAAAATCCCCCCTTAAAAATAGAGTCATAATCTATTCACCATATACCCATAGTTTAGTAATCCAATATGTATGATCATGAAATTTATATGGTCACTCACCTTTCAAAAGTAGGACCCCTAAAATTATATAGTACCTATAAAGTTGTACCATTCCCCAATTACATCCGAGTTTACTGAGACATCAGACTTCATTCACTAGTAGAGGATACATCCAGGAAGGGGAAGTTCAAAGTCAGTGAATGATTCATTAGTAGCAGATTTGAATTCCTCAGTAAAATTATTCTTCAAGCCCACCACCTTGTCCGACACCTAATCCTCTATATTTGGATTCATATAGGGATGATGAAATAACTATATATGTCCAACATGATCGTCCAACGATGAATTATTGGGGAATATAAATTGATTTTACATTTCATATCTTTCATTGATACTGTATTTAGGGTATTCACAACTCTCCCCTTAATCTTCTATTAGTTGTTAATTTTAGATTATAAAACAGAAATAATCAGTTTAATTATCCTCTTAAAATATGTTTTTGGAAGAAAAATATGAACAATTAGTAAACTAAATCTGACATGTTTTTTATCAATAGTTTATATATATTAAGATGTATGAAACATTTGTTACATAAGAAAAATTCCCTTCAGTAATGCATGTAAGAATAAAGAAAATCATAAATTGAAGTTATATAAATGATTATAAAGAAAGTAACAATTTCAAAAAAAGAATTTATATAATATTTCACACATTAAACTTATGTGTAAAGGAAGTCACAAACCTATAAATTTTGTATCCAAAGTTTTCACCCAACCATATATCTTTTCATTCTAATAATAATAAATCCATCCAAAAAATGATTAGGAAACGATATATATTACAATCCCCGAAGTTTCTTAAGAAGAATGATTAAAAACAAAACTTCCTTAACATCCCCATATTCACTAGATTAGTAAAATTACACATAATATTAAAAACACAAATATTATTAAGAATTGTACAAAATATCCTCTCATGTATTCCTTAAAAAATTGAATCTCAAAAACATTATAGTAAAGAGCTATCAAAGTTACATGATTTTTTATACCATCATAATAACTTTCGCTAGTATGGTTTGAAATATTTAACTCCCCCCCTGAATATTGATTCTTTTTTAGAGGAAAGGTCCCAATGATCATATCTGAAAATCATGGATGTGGCTGCAGTGACCTTGGACTAACCCCTTATTTACTTAAAAGTATTAAGATCAGCATATTTTTCTAATGCACAGAGGTTCCTATATTGTTATCGATTATCTTGATTTCATTTGGTTAGAATAGATATTTTACAATGGGTAAAATTAAATTTCATTGTTCGATTATTAAATCAAATTATTGTTTAATAATCATGATACAACTCTATCCAGAAGACTACGTTATAATTTTGACTTTGAAACATCTATAAATATTTATCCTATAAGATATGTAATCACCCATATAATGCATCAATCTCTTTATGTCTGATTATAGAATATAATTCCATCCCAATAATTTTATTTCTACATCTGAAAAAAAATCTTGTAAAAACATATTTATTACCATGGAAGTATAAAGGTTATTAAAAATTAAAAATTTTAAGGAAACGTTTTGTGGTTTTAAAAATAATTCTGGAATTAGTTGAATGAAATTATTTCAAATCAAAAAATTTAAGATATTAATTTTTTTTTCTTCCTGATATATACTCTTATGGAGGATCATTCATTTCAAGTAAGGATTCCAACTTTATATCCCTAATGGTGACAGATTCTATGACTAATGATCATTCCAATGACATTACTCAAGATGATCACACATTGTAAGAATAAATAATCTATTACACTAAGGCCCCCTAAAACTAATGTGTTATATTACATTTTACCCAATAATTTATATAATATAATGGGCTTGATATTATACTTCTTACGAAATATATACTGAAGGGAAATTATTTTGTCAACTCAATTAATGAAACTCTGATAAAACTGATTCCCAATGAGACAAATCATTCAAGTGTATAAAAATTCAGGCCTATAAGACAATGCAATGTGACATATAATATATTCTTCTAAATTATGATCAATTATGAGGGAATATTACTACCTTATATTGATTTTGAAAATAAATGTTTCTTTATACCCAAAAGGATCATATCAGATAATACCATCATTTCTCATGATATTTTTCATTCAATTAAGAAAAACACTCTCTCTATTAGTGGTGTGGTGGATTGGGAATTATAAACGACTAAATAATATGATATATTTGAAAAATATTATCTTTTCTTTATGTATATAAAAATTTTGTTCTATAACGAATGAGTGGATGTAATTATATAGATTGTTTTCTTCCATTCATTTATGATTATGGTTAATTAAAATCTTACCCTAATCACTATTCCTTCTTGTAGATTTTTTTATGTATATCCTCTTTTCTCATATCTATTTATCATTGTTATGGATGATCTTTATTATCTTATAATAAATGTGAAAAAAAAGAATTTGATTTCTGGTGGAATGGTTTTCCTCAATAACTATTTATTTACTTTTTTTTCTAGATGATATACTATTATTTACTTAGGCCACATTGGTTGAATATCTCTTAAATTATGAATATTATATCTATAAGTAAAAAGGAACTGGTTTAGCTGGTGAACCTTTCTAAATCCTAGGGCACGTTTAGTAGATGTATCTTTTCCTTCTCGAAAGGTGGCATGCACGGAATTTCTAGAATCAATGTGGTGTACTATAAAAAAATACATTCTCTTTCTAATAGTTTTTAGAAGATGAATGAATGATGTGTCTTTAATTATTATTTACATTACTGATAATGTGAACTATTTTTATTTATAGAGTAGATTTTCTAATTATAAAAAGATATTCATGTTATGTTGGATTCCCAATCAATCCCACCATGAGTCATGTCTATTTTTATGCTCCTTGATGGTCTTGTTTATCAGTTACATTAACATTTGATAGTTTTTTGTGGGAATACAATAATGGAATTAATAAATACCCCAAGGTATCATGGGATAAATTGTGTTCCCCATGGATTGTAGGTTTGGGTTTTATGGATTTTAGTTCTTTTAAATATAATTTTAATACTAAAAATTCTTGAGTGTTTTGAAAAATAATGGTTCCATGAATTTAAAGGTTATTTATTCTCAGTATTATAATTGTTTGGTTTTTTATGAATTCATTCTTGGGTTCAATGATTTTTTTTCATAAAAAAGCATTTGTAATTCACAAATTCTCTTAAAAATGGAATTTATTAGAGAATCTATGGTAATGTTATAGTTAATTTATAGAGTAACCCTTGTGTTATTGATAATAGTGTATTATGGGTGATGAAATAAGATTTATTAGGCTTGGAACATGCTATTGTTTGGGAGATATTTACAGATAATAGGTATATATAAAGTTTGGACAAGGCTTATTCATGATTTAATGATACATACGATGATATTATTTTTAGAATTACCCTTATGGTTTAATTAGGAAAACATCCTTTATGTTTGTGTAATGATGCCTCATGTAAATATTCATTCATTTCAATTAATAGACTCTCTATTGAATCTATCTACTATTTGGCGTTCCATCTTTGGAAGGCCCCCTTAAAGATAACAATCTCTTCAATGATAAGGTTTTTTGGGTGGAAGAGCAATTTTGGGATCCTTTCTAGGATGCATTTTATATTCAAACCTCACACCACTAGTGTCTTTTTTCTCTATTTTTCTCTTCCAAATCAAATATTATTCCAGTGTGATTATAAATTTCTGTAATACCAAGGGTGTCTGGCCATTTTGCTAGGTTAATTTTATGGGGGTCATTGATTTTTTCATCTATATTCCATTAAATATAGGTCAATCAGTCTCATTAATCCCCATTGAAATATTTTGTAGTCATTGATCAGTTTAATAGATGATTTGTGTTTACTGTAATGAGTTCCAATTTAAATATGTTGATTGACTGAACCACTTTTGGGTTTCAATGACAAATGAATGTTTATCTACATTGAACTGAAAATATATTCCTTTTCTTTTAAGATAAATATATATCCAGATGTGTATATGGATCCCCCTTTGATTTGTTTTCTTAAAGTTAATATTGATTGGATAGTTACAAGAATCAATATTGTGTGTGTTGGTCTAGTTAGTTGGGGCCATAATAGCTAGATTACTGAAACTCTCTTGAATTATTTTGTCAAAAATTATAGCCATTTGGGTGATGAGTCCCAATTATTTCATTTGGGTATGGAGTTTTCTATTAAGTAGGATTTGAAGGAAATCTTCTATGAATCTAATTTTATTTGATTATTGATAATATTTTGGAATAGTTTGTATTTTTTCTATTATTTTGAACAATTTCGAATATAGTTATTATTTTTATGGATTAATTTTCCTCCAACACATTTTCAGTTTCTACAAATGAAATAAACCACGTTTCTCATCACATCTTCAAAAAAGAATAGATCCAATTACATTATTTTTTTTTATTTTCCTAGGAGGATTCGTTCTCTTGTAGTGATTTATTTTAAATATATCTAATTTGTCTTTTTTTATCATAAATTAATTAAAGAATATGTAATTTTAATATGATTAAATTTTTGAAATTAACTAAACACCCACATTCACAATTTGATTTATTTTGTATAAGCTAGAGAGTCATCCATATAGAATTAAAAAAGTTAATGAAACTAAAACATGTTCCTGTGTAAAATATGATGAATATTTTAATGTGGGCCAAGATAAATAATCTCTATATCCCTTGGTATATATCTATATATATATACATTCACACATAAAGAGAGTATTCAAGGATCAATGGGCATAAAATCCCATTACATTGCCCTAGATCCCTAGGTTGTGTAAATATAGAAATTGGTACGCCCCTATATCTACATCCATCTCCCAATGCTAGCATCCTTATGTTATCTTACATCACTATCATCCTTCATCACCACTTATAGATGAAGTGTGAGGCTGGGGTCCTTTAAGAATCTTAAGAGGGGGGGGGGACACAATTATAAGTGAATGATTTTATTTTCGGTGGTATCATTTCCCTTTGAAAATAATATTATATTCATTGTTGTTTATATTCTAACTGAAAATTTAAAATATATATGGAAATAAATTAAGCACACAAAAAAATTATTACTAAAATTCCAATCTATTATTAAAATACATTTTGAAATGTGTGTGTCTGTATATATATATAAATAACATTACATTTTTTACATCTATGTAACAATAATTATTGATATTATAAATGATGACATATATTTAATAACCACATTAAATATATATATATATGAAATTTTTTTATATATATTTATTTATAATTTAATTTAATGGTTTTAATTCATTTAATTATATGTAATCCATATATATATATACTAATATATTATTATCTCAACTCGAATTTGTGTGATTGTGTGTATGTATGTATGGGTGTGGGTGTGTGTTTGTAAATACTACAATGATATATATGAAATTGAAAAACCAAATAATTTTTTCTATTATATAATGATATATTTGTATACATAAATATACATACACAGACATAAAAAACACATAAACATTGTCACAACCCCCTCTCCCATGGTATACCCCTCCTAGTATGGAAAGGAGTGAAGTGAGATGGTGACTACCTGAGTCCTACCAAGAGTAGTCCTTGGGATGGAAACAAGCACCGAAGGTATAATAACCATACAAATAGTATGCATTAACCTCTAAGAGAACATGCATCAGAGAGAGATAAGAAAGATAAACTAAAAAACATACTCATACATATATATATATATATCTTTTCCATACATAAAATGTCATTCAATACTATTAAAAATGAATGAAAAAATAATAGTATCAAAAATCTAAAAATGATAGTGCGCCTGAAGCCCAAAAAACTCCTCAAAAACCACGAGAAAGTAATATCTGTAATGATCTCTAACATTCTTGGGTTGACCTGAAAATAGTTTATATATTCATTGGGTGATAATAATAGTTTAATCAATAGGATCCTTACCTTACCCTTTCATGTAAAAGATACAGAATGCATTCTAAATCATAGTGAACAATAGTGAAACTAATACATCACTTAAATAGGTATAGTATGTTCATACGATCATCATGGATAACTCTCACCAGTTATCACACATAATAGAAAATGTAACACAGTTTGGAATCATAAAAGGATCCACACTCCCACTTCCCCACTAGTTGTACACAATTCCCCAATGCCACATGTTATGAGATATCACCATAAAAATATGATAACATAAAGACACTTGGTAAAGGAATCACAACATGTACCTCGTGCATCAAATCATCACATCATCCTAGATAATAACACCATTAATAGTGACCATGTTGTTTATATGATCCTCTAAATCCTATATAAAGTGTATCGTAACTCGAGTATTACACCTCAACCCATTATAGATTATACACCATATACGTACCACAATTTGTCACAACCTATAGATGACATACCTATAATAATCATTTGGATACTATATTCAGGGATACAAGTGAGTTAAATAACCACAATACATCACATCCCTCAACATACATATATTGGACAAATAACTTATTTGAACACCAAAATATATAAATTTCAAGATAATAGAGTTTGGCCATAGGGGGTAGTTATCCATCCATCCACTAATTGGGATGTCAGGGAAAACACCCTCCATGTGTCCATTGGGTGTCAATATCCCTTATCAACATGGGTGGGGAACCATATGAAATCACAAAAAATACATGATATAATATGTCACACAACAACACTATGGGAATAAACTATTCTTAACATCAATTATAGTTATCATCTCTTAGACACCCTACTTCCACTACTAGGGACTAGATATCATATGAGCACATAAGCCATTAAAATAGATATATTAATTACTTATTTCTTTCTAATCATTTTCTTCCATTAACTTATTTATCCAGAATTAAAATATCCATTAAAATCATTTCAATATAAATTCATTTAAAAAAATCATGAATCATGACCTCCAAGCATAATCCAAAGTGAGTCCACTATTTTTAAAGATTAAAAAATTTTCATAATTTTCATTCCATAAACACTAACCTCATGGGTTAAAAACTATTTATTCATTATTGGGTTCCTTCCATAATCTAGGTATTCAAGGAATACTATCCTAAGCCACCACAAAGAGGAAGCATGATATCAATCACACTAGCTGGCTTCATTAATCGGGAAAGTAATGTAGATAAAATTAGTAACATAGAAATCAACAATTGGATAGATTCATTTAAAAGATGCATCCAACTTTATCACATCAACATATAATCCCAATATTATCCCATTACATCTTATTCGGTGTTATCCAAGAAACCCACAAGAATTTCATGATGCACCTTACTATCAGAAGTTTCAATCGATGACACATCATCCAGGCCTCCCCACCCTTATCAAATCATCCTCCCTTGGATTATCTATCCTAGGGTCATAAAATATTTGAGATTCCCTGACCCATATTAAATCACATAACTACACTTACATATAGCTCACATCATAAAAAACGAAAATATATGAACATGCAAAAAGGAAATCTAGGCCCTAAAAAAAATTCATATTGTATTCACCCATAAACGACCTCTCAGGGATCCAAGCTCATGGTACTCGATCTTCTCAAGTAGATTGGAAACTAAAAACCTAAAAATTATTTTTATCAAAAAACCAGTTTTTCTTCCATATTGAGTTAATTGATTTATTATTTATATGATCCAAATATATGTAACCTAAAGAATCAAGGTATAATAATATTTGAAAAGCTAAACATGATCATAACATTTAATCCTATTTAAAAAATAGTGAAGTTCCATTCTCATTAACATGCCATTTCATTATTAAAAACATTCTAAAAAAGAATTAACATTCTTCAAAATAATAATAAAATACCATTACCAGGAATGAATAGTTTTAATTAAGAATTTTCATTGCATCTATTTTAATTACCATCACATTTAATGAAATAATGGATCCAAACGAGCCTCTTCTATAATTATTATGAAAACAAGTAAATTAATGAGAAATTTATGTTATTTATAAATTCACACATAGGAAAAAATCTTATACTTATAAAACAATACATTATAACAAGAATAGTGTATATATCACACTATCTAAAAAATTTAGAGGAAAACAATTATCATGGTTCATAGAAACAACATGAGATCACTGCAACCAATTATTCATTAATATAGAGTAAAATTTAGTAGGTAAATTACATTAACATAAAAGGGGATAAACAGTTATAACATTATTATGTTACATAAATAAATAATTGAATCAATGAATCCTTTATGTTAATGAAAGAACATCTACATGAATCTCTTCACCAAAAATAGGGGCACACGTAAGATGGAGTCGCTGATAGAGAAATCGAGCCACCAACAAAATAGTTACATGGCTCCAAGGGAAGGTTTATAGAATATACAGTCTCGAGGGATGTAAACTAGGAAGTAATGAAGGTAAACACCATATTTTTTTATTCCAAAGACATAGGATGATCATATTTTTTCACATTGAAATATATTTAATTCCAATTATTGAAGATATTATTAAATTCCATGCACAAGGATGTTTCTACAACATCAAAAAACTATGAAAATAAAGAATATAAATATTGGTAATGAATTACCTTTTGAAGGCTCTTTTTATGATTGTAACTGGTCTCCATTGTCATTTTCATGAAACTAGAATAAATCTCTATGTATGAGATTTTACATAGCTAGAAGCACCAAGTATCCAAAAGCCTGACATATAAATTTTACCATATAGCTAAATTACCTACATAGTCAAACTACCCACGGAGCCAAATTCACTACTTAGCCATTTCACTCATGTAGCCAATTCATTAATGCAACTGATCAATCTATAAAACTGATTCAATCACCTAGAAAATATAGTCTCATAGATTATTCATCCATTTATTCATTCGGTCCACATAACCAATCCATCCATGACCATTATTCATGTAGATGATCCAGACACATACCCGATACGATTGGCCATGAGTTATGATCTCACCCATGCTATGAACAACACCTTCAAGATGTAAAACTCTTCCTATAGGCATATTTTAGTAACCAAACGCCTCTAGAACATCTCTAGGTGTCCTGCAAGCTCTATGTGCTATAGAAACATGAAATTGGCTAGACTAGATGGATCTAGGCCCTTACCATAGATACCTCTCAAAACAATATCATCCTCATGAATAAAACCCAAAACAAGGGATATAATTAAAATGTGGTCATCCAAAATACCACCCCATGAGATAACTATCAAGGATTACAAATTCATAAGATCCAAACCACCTCATTAGAGGGAAAAATTATATAACTATGCAGCAAAAACAACAACAGTATCAATAAAAATATCTCAGAGGTGATGCCTCTCAAACGTGGTCAAGGATACCAACAAGAATAAAGAGAGAACTATCTCATCAACCTGAAAGGTCAACATCCCCAAGAGTAAAATTTCATAAGAGAATATCTAAATAAAAAATATCTTAGGGTACTGATTTCACATCATTGGCTCACATTCCTAGGTAATCCCCTCTAATCCTTCATTCCATCATATGACGTGAAACAGGAGAATATAATCTACAAGAAACACCTTCTATATTAGTACTTGATCTCTATAGGCTACTCCTTGAAGGTCATATCATTTCCAACAATAATCTCACCACCATAGATGTCATAAGATTCAACATGAATATTACGATGGAGCTATGACACATGAAAACATCTTTTTTTATACTCATATGAGGGGTAGGTGATATTTGATATTCCACTACACCATCACGATCCAAAACCTCAAAAGTACAAACAATCAGTGGAGAAATCATACTCTCATGACAAAGCTCTCACTATTCATGATGAGGAGTCACCTTCAAGAAAATGTGATCTCTAACTTAAAACTTTATAGGTCTCACCATATGATTAACACAGGATATATGATAATCCTAAGCCTCATTAATAATTTTTTAATTACATAAAAAATCTCAATCATATTTTGTACCATCTCTAGTCTGAGAATTGGTTTTCCTCCAAACACAATTCATCACAATAGTGAACGGTATGTTTATTCATAGAAATATTTAAAAAACACCATACCAATGGTGGATTAGAATAAATTTTTGTAAGAAAAAATGAATAAGGCCTGGTTCCTCATCCACAAACATCAAAAAACCATGACATAAGAGATAAATATGAACTCAAGAGTATGTTTGTTCTACTCTATTTGACTGTCCACATTCATTTGAAAAGAAGTTATAAGGAGTAACTATGAGAAAAAAGACTACTGGAGACTTCTCCACAACATGGAGGTAATGTGAGGATCCCAATAATAGATGATCATCCTTAAGACTCCATCGAGTCTCAGTACCTCCTTCAGATACTCCCTTGATAGTACCTCTATTGAGCCGAACTCCATGATTTCTATAAAGTGGGTTGATTTTTTTGAACAATAAACTATACATAATATAACATCATGGATTCCCTAAGATCAAGTTAAACTAGTAACAATGTTAATAGAGATGTCATACCACTTCCATTGGGGAACATATAATTGTTGGACCCAAAAAACTGAAACATGATGTTCAATCATCACCTTCTAGCAGAACAAGCATCAAGAAACAAAATCTAAAATTTCACACTTCAACCCAGGAAACCAAAAATGATCTCTCAATGCTTATTACATATTTTTCAAATCATGATGTACCTCCGAAGATGAACTACATAACTTAGAGATAACTCTCTCATGAATCGCTAAAGGAATTAATGTGTTCCCTAGAACCACACACGATGTTGTACATCCTCAGAACAACTGTTAGGAGAATCCAAAAAAACATGGTACATCTAATCATCTAGCTCAAAATCCCCATATTAGAACTCCTCCACCTAATACACCAATGATAATTACATTTTCATCTAAAAAAGAACACCTCTTCCTCCAACCTCTCATATATCTAGATGCATCCTTGGGAATTCTTCTATCACTCTATAGGAATCATAAAATTCATGCATGACATATTTACAGGACGTTATACTCAGTGCATTGGATATAAAATTTCCATTTTCTAGTGTATTAAAAATAAAAAAGTCATATTCCTTGAAGAAATACTTCCATAAATGCTAATGAATGTTTAAGTAATGCTAATAGAGGACTTACCATAGGATATTATGGTTAGTAAAAACAAATAATCACTCACTGATGATGTAAAATAACCATAACATTAAAGAAAACAAAACAGAAACCAACTCAAGATCATGGTTGGCATAGTTATGCTAATTGGGATGTAACTTACGAGACCAATCTGAATCATCTAATCAATGATGCATAACAATTTATCCTAAGAGAAGTTGAGATTAATCATAAGAACCTCAAAAATTACTTTTTTTACTGGGAAAAAAGTAATGGAGTGCTGACAAAGATCATATTCATGTAATCAAGATCTTCCTAACATTGTTCATTCCATAAGAACGACAGATGATTTTGGGTCAAGGATATAATAGGAGTCATATCCCAAGATAAATAAACAATAGAAATCCTATAATATCTTAAAAGACCAAGGAATATTCACACCTAGGCCAATATCATAGAGTTTTCCTTAAAAAACCTTTATATTTTAAGGATACAAAACTATTCCCTATTGGGACACTACATTCCCCAATAAATGGACATCACAAGCCCAAAATTTACACTTTGAGAACTTACTCAATATATTGTCATGAAGAACTCCCAAAATAGAACACTGATTCTCTACATGCTCCTCCTCATATTTTGAGTAAACAAGAAATTCATCATTGAAAATCACCATAAAATTATCCATGAACTGTTTAAACACTCTCCTTATCAACCCCACGAACATGGCTAGAGAATTAATGGCACAAAAATAAATTAAAATGAACTCATAATTCCCATAAAAAAGGCTTCAGAGTATCCTCATCCTTCACCTGTTAAAGATGATACCTTGACCACATATCAATATTTTAGAATCATATTTCAACCATTAGATGATCGAATAAATCATAAATCCACAGTTGTGTGTAGTGATTCGACATTGTCACATGGTTCAAGTGAAAAAAATAAATATGAATCCACCAACCTCCATAGACCTTCTTCATCAAAAATACCATTCCAACCCTAGGTTACACACTCATCTGAATAGAAACTCAATATTATTGATCATCGAGCTATACTCATAGCTCTTGAAACTCAGAAGGTGTCATCCTTTACAGAGATATTAACATAGGAGTTATTCCTAGTTGTATCTTAAAACAAAACTCAATATCTCATTAATGGGGAAATTCTAAAAAATACACTAGGAAGACATCAAGGTACTCTTTCATGACCCTGTGAATTAATAAATACTGAACCTATAGTGATATCAACATGAACTCATCCATAAAAGATGTCAAGGAAGAAACATGCCTCCGACCCATCCAAGGGTCTCAGTCATAAAATAACAAAACTGGTTCTCCATCAGCATGACATAACACCACCTTCCTCCTAATGAAATCCATGATAGCCTGCACTGAATAAAAACATTCCATGACAAAGGATAATGTCATATGGATGTTTCAATAAAAATTAAAAATATAACCAAGTGTGGTGTTGTGATGATAGTATCTCACAATGTCTACATACTTCATACAAGTATACTCAACATGCAAATAGAATATCCAGTACCAAGGGAACCCGAATCCTCTCTACCTAAAGTCCTAATTTATGGACTACGATAGGTGCTTTAAATGATTTTTTGACTCTAGAATCAACAATGTATGAATCCATTTATAATAAAAGAAAGGGGTACCTCAAATGATGTATGGATCTTGTTACAATGGAATCAGTGTAGCATGAATATAACTATGACCTGCTCCATGATGTCTCTAACCCTACTAATGATCCCCTCCATTTTCACGCTCTACTCTATGAGGGAGAGGAGAATATCAAGGTTTTAATCTACCTTCCCAATATCCTCGCTTTTGATCCCAATCATGAATGCATTGCTGCTCCTCCCTCAGGTCAAACTAACTAAATAGAGGAACCTCAAGCTTATAATCTAGCATATGATGATTTAATTGAAATTAATGGAACTATAGACTTCTATTAATTCATCATACACAATAAAAACATTCCTATAATACCATGGAACAGGTCTAAGATCCACCACCCCTACCGAAAAAATATTATAAGGGTTGGGAACCTACCCTTGGTTGACTAAAAATTCTCTTATCTATGAAACTAGGAAACCCAAACCACAAATCTTAATCATGAGGAATTCTGATGAACTATTGTGATGATCCAATTCTAGCCAATGTCCTCTCAATAGCCTCTGATATCTCCAGCTCATCATGATATGTCTTCATCAAATTTTTTTTGACTCAATCATTGAATATTTAGATGTAAAGCCTCCTTGAAATGCCTCACTATATTCTTCTTGTCTAGTTATAGGTTGGTATCATATCATAGAAGGGTCCTAAAATGTATCACTTACTCTCAAATTTTGGAAAACTAATTTTGAATGGTATGAATATATTGGTGGTTGACCACCTTCATGGTCGAAGAAAGGGGATCTACTAAGAACTACTGTCCAAAAAATCCCATGTTATGTCTGACTCCTCACAATCCTTGAGGAACAGGATCCACAATTACCGCAATTCCCCATATAGAATCATCCATGCTAATGAAACCCATTGATCCCTATAATCACAGATCAAACTGAATGATATCTCAACCTCAACTAACAATAATTTTATCAAACATATGTAGAATCCGACATTGAAACTATTAGAGTGTCCTCCCCTATGTGTTTTAATAATTGAAATCCACTATATGACATTCTCCATGAAAATCATACTTAACATATTTTGTATGAACCTAGTAAGGAAAATGACATAGATCCATTCCTGAAGAAAGAACAAACTATTTGGGCTCTTAAATCGAAAATATAGAAGACCTGAAATTAATTAATTAATTAATTGATATAATTTTATTATTTTAACTTATCTCAATGTATTACCATTTCAATCAAAAGTGAAAAGAGGAATGACGCATTATCATTTCTGCAGTATGTACCGTACAACCAGTAACACGTAATTTAGTTGTCTCAATAATCTTAATGGTCAATGCATCATATCATATGAGGCCATAAAAACTTATGTCTTAGCTTGTATCCCATTTGAAAAATTCTTAATAAACATTGATGAAACAAATTACATACCAACCAATGCAGTGTCACATGTTCTTATCTCTAAAAAAAATTATAACCTTCAACCTTAACATTTTATAACACATTTTAATAACCCCTCCCCCCAAATGTTTACCCCATCCGAGCTGAAAATGAGAGACGAGAGATGGTGACTGACCAAGTCCCACCTCCCTTAGGCCCTGAGTTATCAATTAGGACCGAGGGTACAATAAGAATACATGTTGAAGGAATGAAACTCAACGAGACCATGTGGAAGTTCAAGATAAGAAAGTTACACCAAATAACTCATATTCAGACACACACACACACAGATATATATATATATATTCCAATTTCATGTATAAAATTTTATACTATAAAATTAAAACAGAAAAAATAACAAAATTCTAAACATTTAAGTGACTATAAATCCCAAATAGCTCCAATGAAATCATGAGCGAGTAATATACATCATGATCTTCAACATACTTTGGCTGGCCTAAAAAATAGTTTTGATATACGTAGTGTGAGAATAATTATATATGAAATAGTATCATCTCTAAATCCTCTCTAGCCAAATAGAATGATAACATGCTAATGACTAGTAAACAATAGTGAAACTAACTCATCACCTAACCATGTATACTAAGTTATCCACCTCACCATAGATAACACTCACCAACTATCACATAAAATAGATAATATAATAAATTAATGAAACATCATGGGTACCTTACTCTAGAATCTCTATTGGTTTTCCACTATACATCAACATCCCATTTTATTAGTCATCTCTCTATAAAATAATTTGGATTGAATAAAATAGGGAAATTAAACACAACATTAACATCATGCATCACATTATAAAATCATCCTATATCACATCACTATATATAGTAACCATGTAGTTTATGAGATCCTCCACTTCCTATATATTTTGTATTATACATCGTGTTTTATAAATCAATCCATTACAACCCATAAACCATGTAATTTCCTCTAACCATCCTATCATATATATATCATAGCTATAATAATACTTTGGATTATATATTTTAGGATACATGTGAGTGAAATAACCACAATCCATCACATCACACTACAAAAGTGTATGGCGGAAAAACCTTCATGTATACAAGAAAATATAACAACCAACAGAAGAGAGTGGTACTGGATGGGGTAGTCATCCATCCATCATCCTACTAGGATATTAGGGAAAACACACTCCTATAGTCCATTGGATGTTAGTTAACATAACCGGCTTGGTTGGGGATGCATATGAAATCAGGGAATATTCATGAAATAATATATATCACATCCTTAATATAAGAATAACCTATTATTATGATGAACTAGAGTTATTGTCACTCAAACACCATGATACAACTATTGCGGTCCACATGCCATATAAGCACACAATCATTTAAAATAGATACATTAATTTCTTCATTCATATTTATCATTTACTTCCATTAATATATTTATTAACCATTAAAATTTGTATTAAAATTATTTCAATATGCATTCATTGACCATCATCAAGATGTCCATGCCCTCCATGAAAAATCTAAAATGATCCCATGATTTATCAAGATTAACATCTTTTCAACATTCACAGTCCATCAACACCAACCCCATGGTTTAGGAATTATTAATTAATTATTATAATCATTCCTTAATCCAGTTAATCTAGGAAAAATATCATAAGAAGCAATAAAGAGGAATCATGTAATAGAGAAAAACTACCTACCTCATGTAGGGGTGAATGGAATAGAGATAAAACAAGAAACTTGACCATCATCCATTAACTAGATTCATTTATTGTAATCATTCTTCTTTATCACATAAATTATTGAGCCCAAATTAAACCCTTTCCATCATATTCAATGTCATCCTCGACACCCATATGCATATCATGAATCATCTATCCATCATAGACATCAGCTACTACCACATCATATGGACCGACCTATCCACATCACTACATCCATACTAGGCTCAACCATACAAAGATCATAAAATATCAAGGCCCCACCCCATATCACATGAAATAGTGAATCTCACATATGGAGAACATCAAAAAATAGAATGAAGCAAACAAGAACACTAAATAGGGAAATCTAGGCCCTAAAAACAAGACATCCAGAATTCATACACAAATGAGCTCTCACGTGTCCAATCCCAAGGAACATAGCCTTGTAAAGTAGATGAGAAACTCAATTCCTATAAATTATATTTATTAAACAACCAGTTGGTATTCCATATTGAGTTAACTAATTTAATATTCATCTGTTCCATATATGGGAAACTTAAGGAATAAATCTATAAAAAGCTATCAATAGTTAAACATTGTATTTCCATTAAATCCATTTTCAACAAACATAAGGAAGTACCATTTTCATTAACATGAATTTTCATTATAAGAAACATTTTAACCAAGAATTTTCATGATTCAAATTCTTGAAAAATTAATTTATCGTTGGAGAACACATTTAATTAATAATGATAATTACATCAATTTGAATTACCATCATATTATAAAAAACAATAGATTTAAACATGCCCCTTCTTAAATTCACAATATAATTAATAAATTAATTAGTACATTATGTTATTTATAAATTGAATTAAAGAACTACATTATAATCCATAGAATAATAATACATGATAATAAAAATAATTTAGATGGAACACTATCTATAAAATCAAGAGGCAAACAATTATCATGGTAGAAAGAAACAACATGTGATCACAATAACCAAATAATTATTAATCTAGTAACATCTTTATCAGGTCAAATCATTTAAAATAAAAAGGGTTAAACCATGATAAATTTATGATTACACATAAATAAAGTAGAGAAGAAATGAATCCCCTATATGAAATAATGAAGCTCTGCATGACTCGCTATATAAAAAAGGGGGAACACGAATGATGGGATCTATACTGGAGAACTTTTTCTACCAGAAGAAGGGTTCCATGACTCAAAGGTAAGGGTTACAGATCATCAAATATTGAGAGAAGAAAACCAGGAATTAGCAAAGGCATGAAACATCATTTTTGTGTCAAAAGTAACAAGACGATCATATTCATTAGATCCCAAACATTAAATTCCAACCATTGTGGATCTCATTAAACTCCACACAAAAGGATGCATCTATAACATTATCCAACTTAGTAAATCAATGAAAAAATAATACTTGATGAATAATCCTTTTATGGCCCTTTATTCATGCCACCAAAAGGTATTCACAGTCCTTTTCATGAAATTACGTGAAATTTCCACATTGGTTCTTTCATGTGGATGAAAGAACCACATGGCCAAAAGCACCATGATGATATTTTCCCAAATAGAAAAATTCCCTATAAAGCTGAAATAACTACATAGAAAAATTCCCATATATTCATCTCACTCACATAGTTGATTCATTTACATAGTTGATCCATACAGGTAGCTGATTCTTGAAAATAGCCTATCAAGACACATAGTTGATGTATCCACATAGAAGATCCTTCTACATTGTCGATCTAGCCACTAATCCTATTAATGTGGCTGGTCTAACCATGTACCTTTTTTGACCAGACCTGATTTGGGATCTCACCCAAGCTATGAACCATACCTTAACAATGTGAAACACTTCATAATTCCTTGTTTTCATAGGCATACACCTCAAGATCCACTATAGGCCTCCTCCAATCACCATGAGCATCAGAAACACAGAAAGGATCAGACGAGACGAATCTAGCTCCTTAAAACATAATCTAATATACACATACAAGAAACTCCATACAACCATATGTGTACATAATCATACAAATTAACATAAACATACAGACACTGATACATGCATCTATATACATGGACATGCACATACATTCAGGTACATTCACATACACATACACATACATAAAAATATATAAAAATACAAACACATTAATATACATAAATATATGTATGCCCATTAAAATATACATTGATTTTGATACACTTATACATCCACGTATGTACATATTCACTTACACACACATGAACATACATATACATACACATATAGACCTACGAATACATAAATGTACATAAACATATATAAATATACATACACATAAAAGGTCATACACAGACAAACACATTTGACATCATAAAATTGAATAAAAATGAAAATACATACATATATGATCAAAAACACATACATAGACACACACAACACAGAAACACACACAAATGCGTAATTGAATCTATAATAATTCCCATTATCTGTGTTTTTTAGCACTCATAAATGGAATCACTATATTTTGTGAATTATTAAAAGTGAAATCTATATAAGGATAACATGGTATTCAGGAACCATGTTCACACAAAAGATATAATAAATTCGTTTTTATTTATTTTAGGGAATAATTAATATAAGTAGAATTTACATTTTCATAAATAATGATAAAGAAATCCCAAACTTATTTTGGAAAATATATTTAGGCATACCCCATTTGGTACATAAAACCTATGAACTACAACTCCAATCCATTTTTATGATTATTTACAATGGTCTTATGTGGGGTTTGGTTATAGAATCCATTATGTTGGAATACATTATGCTTTTTGTGGGGAAGTATGAAGGGAAAATGAACTAAAACGATAATAACATTCTTCATCATCAACTTCAAAGAATTATTACTTCTATATTGAATCCTAGGATAGTGTAACGACATAGTAATGAACAATCCCCTTGTCTTTCAACAAGTGTCTTGAAAAATTAGACATAATCATTCTAGCAGCATTCAATTTTATCAAAAAATGTAATATTTATTTTTGATTGGAGTTAATGGAAAATAGAGGAATGAATCTACAAAAAGGTGGGAGTTGTTTAGTATTTGATATATGATTCAATTTTTGGGTTCCACTCAGTACTTTGTTTGTTACATGAGGAAAAGAGATTCTCTAGTCTCCCATAAAATATGATATTCCTATACATTCATAAGAGTTTTACATGTGCCTATTTTTATTTTGAAACATTAGATTGATTGTGATGGGAATTACCAATATTTTAATTTAGATACAGTTTAACCCTTCTTTGACATAATTAAAAAATATAGAACAATTAATCGTTATAGTAACATAGGAAACACTAGCGATATCGATGCTTAGGTGACCATCGCGTGACTTTTCAACACAAAGGTAGTATTCCTTTAGACAGTGATTGAAATGATAAGGTATTGTAAATTGAAAAAAATTTCATGTTACCCGTAAGACACATCCAGGGAAAATGCATAATTCATATTCTTTTATAAGTATGATGTCTATGGTGGTTCTTAGTCTCATTCCCCAACACAGATTTTTAATATAAAACAATAAAAAATGGAAGAATAAGGTGGAATAAGTTATCTATTTCTATTTTTCATTACACTATGATTACTCCTAAAATTTATAATATCTTTATTTGTGGAAAATATATTTTCCATTTGAACCAAAAATATTTTTTCTTACTATAATTCCTTTTAAATAAATCCTTCCAAAATACAGTTTTCTTTCAATGTTATATGTATATATTTTTCTAATTATAAAATCAGAATTTTAGTTTTAGAATCTATTGAATCCCATTGGAATAGAGGAAATAATTATTTTACTACATAAAAAATGAATGATACACTGGAAATTCCACTAAAGCTACAACTGAAACCTCTAGTGGAATTTCTATTGTGTATCATATAATAATTTCAAGTACAAGAGAAACTAGAATTTCATTTGTATGTCTTTATAAAGATCTGTATTTGGAAATTACATTACACATTGAAATGGTATTCCAATATATATTCAATCAGCACATATAAGAGAATTTCAAATCATATTCTAGGAAATATTCCTTATGTATTAACATAAACTATTACTGTAATTTTTGGAAGAGATTTTTTTTAAAAAATAAACAATAATTTTAATTGGATTGAGGTGGGAATTGTTATATTTTTCTCACTAGAAGTTCCAATAAATTATCCACTGAAATTTCTTATGTAGATTCCATTGTAACTTCTAGTGGAGATTTAATTGGATATTCCACTAGAACTTTTATATAATCATCTACTAGAACATCCACCGGAGCATATACTTGAACATGAAATAGAAAATCCACTATAACTTTTAGTCATATTCATGAAAATTATAATTAAATGATACATTAATATATTCATGATACATGTTATATAATTTATCAAATAACCCAAACACATTTTTTCTTTGTTGCACTAAATATTTACATAATTTAGGAGGGACTTTTTCTGTTTTTTCTCCCTGGAACATATAGTGGGGATTCCACTATAATATCTATCGAAACATACACTAGAACATCCAATGGAAATTCATGTTCTATTCAAGATAAATATACTGATAATATACCTTTTTATGGATTAAAATATATAGTTCAATTTTTCTAATCCATAAAAAATATGATCTATTTTTTATTGAATTTTTATAGGATTTGGGTGGTCATTTATATATTTTTTCTTTGTAAGATCTTTCCGTTGAGCTTCCTCTAGAACATCTAGTGGAAAATACAATCTTATTCTACCAAATTACAGTGAAATGATACCTTATGTATTGATTGTATCCTATACTATGTTTTTTGTAATTCCTAAAAATTCCCCATATTACATTGAAATATTTAAATGATTCAGGGGGAATTTTTCTATTCATTCTCCACAGGAACATAATGTTTAGACTATAATGGAGATTCTAATAGTACTTTCATTGGAACATCCAATGGAAACTCCTCAATAACATACACTAGAACTTCCATTGGAACTTCTTGTCAGATTATATGTTCTATGATTCCCACTATTTTTTGGTTACTATTAATTTTTTGGGGTGAATTTTATGTGAAATGTGAAATCCATACATAGTGTTTTATGAGATATTAAACCACAAATAAATTATTTTGATACAATTAAAATGTGGTACACTTATTATTTTAATATTCTTCATGTATTTTTATCCAATACAATATAAAAATCATATTCGTAAAAATCATAAATAACATTGTTTTATATACATGATTGGTTTGATTCATCAAAAAATAATCTCTGAATTGATGATATGGAATAAAAATGTTTTGAAGCTTATGTCCAAAGGATTTTTGGGGTAAGTGATGGTGAAATGGAAATGGAATATTGTTATTCATTCAAACCATCCAAGGAACAACTATACATACAAATATTTGGAAAAGATGTTATATTAATAACATGGATAGTGATATAAATATTTCTTGTAGAAGTTGTTATGGGTAGGGAATATTAAAATCATGTTGACATAGAAATAGTCCTCTTTTTGTACACATGTGAAAATATGTTTTCCCCTACCATGATTTATTCATTGAGTTGGAGTTTCATCATTTTTATTGAAATTTTGGTATATTTGACAATTTTGAAGTGGTATCGTGATATACACAAATATTTGATGAATTATATTAAATAATTTCACAAGAAGCAGTCAAATATTACAAGTTCTATTATGTCATTACTAGTATGCAATGAAATTTACTTTCACTTATATATAAAATTTGTCTTCATACCATTTTTATTGTTTTTTTACTGGTATTATGAAGAAAGAAAACCATTGAAAGAAATGATTACTGTAGAGATATTACTTTCATAAAATGGAGCTTGTATGATTATGATGATTTTCAATAAACTAATTATTCAATAAGTTCAATATAGTTTTGTAAGTCTTCCAAGGACTGTATTTTTTAAATGAATTTTTCATTACATAGTTTTATAAGAAAAAAATATCATAGATTGGGAAAATGAATAATACGCCAAGGAGATAACATCCACTAAGGAATGTAGTGTTCAAAAATAGAATATTGAGGATAAAAATGATGGACTAAAAATTCATGAAGAATAAAATACAACATTGAATAAAGAAAACTATATACAATGAATCAAAAGATAGGAAAAAAGTGGAAGAAATTAAAAATATGATGTTTTTGATATGTGAAAACCCGAAGAAAGTGGTAGGTAGAATAGAGATAGTCAGTCAGGGAGAGGAAGTGAGTCTTGCTGTAATGAAGCTAAATATGATAGTAGATCCTAATGAATTTGGTATCTAGGATAATGTAGAACCTCTATAGGATACTATTGAACAAATCACTCCTCTCCAAAATAATATCCTAGATTAAAAGTGGGTACCACATACTTGATGTGCCCGATCATTGATTAGAAATGTGAAATAACAAATAGGAAAATAAATGATGTTAGATTTAACATATGTTAATGAAATACCAAAGAAGAGTCCATGATTCGAGAAAAACCGATCCTAGAAATTTATTAAAGAAAAAGAGAGTACAAAATTAGGCATTACAGGGTATCTTTCCCATCTGGGAGTGAACAACCCCACACATATCATCAAAGACATCAGCTGTATAATGATCAGGGGTTCTGAAAGACCACATCGAGGTTGATTCTAGAACCACCCTCTTTGAAAAGTCATCCACCACTTGATTGGATTCCCTATATGAATGTGTGTCATGTAGGTTAAGATAATGAAAGAGCCTTATAAAATCAACCCAATGTGGTAAGAGCTTCCATGGAACATTCCTCATATTCAAATTCAGGGTGGCGACCACATTCTAGGAGTCCGTTTAGAGATAGAAATCACGCAAATTATGAAACATAACATACATGACCGCATTAATGATGGTCCACAACTCATCATCATAGGAAATCACTATTACAATATAATGATGAAAGAAACCCTTGAAAAAACCGTGATGTCTTTGAAAAGTACCTCCACAACCTAAAGGACTCGATCTGCCCAACATCACGCTATCACCATTCACACTGATCCATGGTTGAATAGGGGTATCCATAGAATATATTTGAGGACCAAAGGTGCCTTGGACCTACCCACCTCTCCTTATCTCCGAAGGATGTTCAGATCATGCATACTATTATGAATCACACCAACCTTAATCATTGCAGTAGAATGGACCACCTGATGCATAGAGAGTATACCAGCACAAGCAGAAGGACTCTGCTCCCTGAACCACCTAAGATTACGAGCCCTACAGATAGCAACAATGGATTCATCAATGGCCGCAAGCAGAAGGTGATGAACATGCTCACTCTACCAAGCGTTTGAAATGATGGACCCGCTACCATAATACTGGGTTTCTGCAGCACCACCATTTAACAGCGCTAAAAAAGCACCGATAAAGAGGGGCTTTTATCAACGCTAAAAAAAGCTCTTATAAAGGGGCACTTTTATCAGTGCTAAAAAAATTATTGATAAAATACCTCTTTTATCAGCTCTTTTTAGCACTGATAAAGGCCCCCCTTTATCAACGCTGTTAAAGTGGACACATTAGTCAATGCTTTTTTGTAGCACTGATAAAGGGGAGCTTTTTCATAGCTTTTTCCTAGCACTGAAAAATTTTATATAAAAAAATTCATGGAAAATAATATATTGTCATATAAGTATATTTATATTGATATAAATATAATATATATATTTTAAATATGTTTTAGATAAGTATAAATAGACTATTAGATTTAATATATAAGAAATTTTGTGAAAATGGATTTAAAATATTTTAAAAAATATAATTAATTAATAATTTTCGAATTATCATCGATTAATAATCATTTAATAACAATTTTAAGACACAAAAAAATCCATAAAAAATAACAAAATATCTAAAATAAGTTGAAAATGTTACTCAAACTTCAAAGAACCCTATATTTTGATCCGAGTCTTCATTTGATCGCTAAAACATATCTAATTGAGTCCTGTGATGAGCTCTACATGCTAGTGACCCAAGGAAACCTTCTATCACAAATTTCATGGCAAAAAATCATAGAAGGCCTCCAAAACTGAGTTCTTAGTTGGGATACCCCGATTTGTTAACATTCATACGGGTATAAATTCTGATCCGGATGTTCGTTAGGCCTGTACCAGATATCACATCGAATATTGTTTCATTTTGATTGATTTGACTAGCTATGGAGTTGAAATGGGATTATGGATTAGAATTTATGGTCATTTTAACATTTTTTAGAATTTTAATTACACATATATATGAATTTATTCGTAAATATTGATATATATATGTGTGTGTGTGTGTGTATGTGTTTGTGTGTTTGTGTGTGTGTGTTGTATATATGTATGTATGTATGTATTTATTTATTTATAAACACACACAAAAATATTTTTTTAAAAGTATTTAAATATAATCTTATAAATATATATTAATATACAAATAAATACACGGATAAAAAGAGTATAACTAAAATTATATATATAAATAAATATAAATAAATATTAATATACGAATGAATATATATATACTCATATATGAATATACATATATATATTAATATAAGTAAATATATTTATTTTAATTTGAATCTATTTTATTATATGAATAAATATAACTATATATATATAAATAAATATTAATAAATATATATATATATATATATATATGTATATTAATATATGAATAAATATAAATGTATTAATATAGCTAAATTTATTTATATTAATATGTATCTATATTAATATATGAATAAATATAACTATATATATATAAATAAATAGATATATCACTAAATAGAGAAAAAAACAAAATTGCTTAGTGGTAAAGGTGCAGGCGCGCAAGGGGGGAGGGCGCAAGATCAAGTTCAGGTGAAAGCAAGGAGGTGCACGCGTGTGGGGGATGCACGGGAAGAGTAGTGCATGGGAGAGTATGAGGTGGGTCCGCCTAGTGCATAAGGGGGGGGGGGGGGGGTCAAGCGCTATTAAAATATCCCCCGCCCCGCATTATAATATTATTTTTTATTTTTTTCTATTTTTTTACTTTTATCAGTGCTTTTAAAAAGAACTGATAATAGGTGTCCTTTATTAGCGCAAAAAAAACCACTGAAAAAGATCCCTTTTATAAGCACTGATAAATTGGGTCTTTTATCAGTGCTTTTTTAGAGCAGATAAAAGGCGCCTTTATCAGCGCTTTTCTGAGTGCAGATAAAAGAAACCCCCCCTTATCCTCACCTCGATGAACAATTCCTTTTTTATCACTGTTAATGTAGTATTATAGCCCCTCTAGTAAGCACCCAGTGCAGAGATTCATCTCCAAGACAACCCCTTCATACTCCCAAATGAATCTTGGGTAGGGGAATTCAAAAAATAGATGATCGATATCCCCACCATCCCACATGCGTAGGAAACAAGCATATGAAATGCACAACCCAATCCTTCTTAGCTGATCACAAGTGGGAAAATTCCCCTTCTACAATTTCCTTAACAGAATAAAGAGCGAGGGTAGAATGAAACTGAACATGAACACTATAATCCAAGAAGGAATTCTGCTGGAGCACTCAGTTCTGATCCTATAATAAACCTTGGAAGAAAAATTTCCTTTGACACCAGGCTTCCAAAAATGAATATCAACATCCATGATGGCGGTATTCTGAATATCCAGGACCACCGACATGGGGAGGAAATTTAAATAATTGGGCTACTATAGGAACTCTATGATGGTCATCTGCATTCGATCAGGTGGAATCACAATTATGTTCAGTAGGGTCCGATCAATCTAACAAGTACTTCAATAGTATAGGTTTGAGCGCCAGCTTACCATCCATTTAGTATGTTGCATGATATCCTTAAAGGATATCTTAATTGAGGGCCAAACTGAGGATCCAAGATAATGCGGGTAGCCATTGAGAATATTATCCTTGATCCTGAAAGTTATGAAATCACAAAAAGGATAATTAGTTTTAACCAGGCTCCATATAAATTTTCAAATCATACTATCATTGAAAACTCTCAGATCCTTGATGCCCAGTCCGCCACTTCTTGACAGGCTTGATACACTCCTTCTCAGCGACGGTAACCAACATCCTCTCATGCATAGTACCAGTCCATAGAAAATTCTGAATGATTCCCTGTAGTTCCTTAAGGAGACCCTGAGGCCATCTATAAATTGGAAAATAATACACAAACCTATATGTAATTACCAAGTTCACAAGGCACACTGTTCCAGCCTATGACATGGACTTCCCCTTCCAGGTGGTCAATTTATTGATGATTCTTGTACCAATTCTTTTTTGAATTTGTCTCTTATGCTTATCCCAAAATAATTAAAATCCATAATAAGTTAAAGGGAGTGATCCTCTCCACACCCCAAGTTTCATTGACACTATATTTTTCCTCCCCATAGTTGGACAGTCTCTAAAAACAATAAAATATTTTACCCAACTGATGGTCTGCCCCGCTACCTCCCAATAATCATTAAAAATAACTTGAATAGAGGAAATGGTTCCATTGGTTTCTCTTCCAAATAAAAGGATATCATCTCCATAAATCAAGTGAGAGGGGGAAAAGGTTCTGCCCTACATTAACCTACTTAAAGAGCCTCACTAGAGAAGGGTCATTAATACATCTACTCAAGTAATCCTATGCGATCACAAAGAGAATCTTGGAAAAAGGATCACCATGTCTTACACCCCTAGTGCATTGAAATTATCTTCTTAGGTTTCCATTAATGAGAATGGACAATCTTGAGGATGAAATAATACATCGAATTAAACCCACAAAGGTGATGGAAAATCCAAGATTAGTATGGATATAGAGTAGGAATTTCCACTTTAGGGTATCAAAGGCTTTATAAACGTCACTCATAAGGGAAATATTACACTCTTTCGTAAGCTTCAGCATGAGATTAACACCCTCTGAGGCCATGAAGAGATACTTTGGAATAATTATCCCAGGAACAAAACCATACTGATTTGGGCTATTGTGGTTACTAAAAATTTCACCCAATATAAATAAAATAATCCTACTGATGACCTTAGGAACCATGTTTCCAATAGCCACCGGACGTAAAAACATGATGTCCAAAGCATTATCCTTCTTGGAGATCAATGAAAAGAAGTTAGAATTAACTCCATAAGGTAGAAAACCATGATAAAAAAACCATCACTTTACTGAGAAAATCCTCTCGAATAATTTCCCAGTTACTCATAATGAAACCTTTGGTGAAACCATCATGTCCAACGGTGTTCTCCATGTTTAATGAAAACATGTTGTTTTTTACTTCTTCTTTTTCTGGAACCCTAAAAAGTTCATGATTTAGCTGATCTTCAATGCAGGGGGTAATATCCCCAACCATAATCAATGTGTTATCAAAACATTCATCATTGTAAAGAAAATGAAAGTATTCACAAACTACCTATGATACCTCATTGTCCGAGGTATACAAGATGTCATTGATACTAATATCGTGATTTTCGTTCCTGGCCCTCTTCTCACGATGATGTCTATGAAAGAATTTAGAGTTCGTGTCACCATCCTTCAGCCACATCACATTCAGCTGGCCTCTATCCAACATTTATTTTATTGTTAACAAATCATCATGTTTTGTGTAATCATGATTTTTCGCCCCTTCAGGAGCTCCATGATACTGAACCTAATTCTGAGTACTCACCAGATAATGCTCAGTTTGATGAATTTAATGATCAATATTGGAAAATGAACTTTTACACCACTCCCTTAAGTGCCGCTTAGTGTTCTTAAGTTTCTCCATGAGTCTGTGTAGAGCACTGCATAATGGAATGAGTTTCCAAGCCACCAACATTGTCCGCCTGCAACTAGGAATAGTGATCCGGGTGTTATTAAAATGAAACGGTAAGGGGGATGTCCTTCCCATGATTTAGAGCTCATCCAAAAATAGGGTTGTGATCCAAATGATGCTTGGGGAGTGTATGACAAAGATAATGACTCCAAAATATAGACTATTTTTACCCTGGAAATATTCTAGAGTAGGTCACTGCCTAATATGTTGTTAGAACTAAATGAAATAAACACCCTAAATTTAGTTTTTTTATTGAATCTAACTTAGTATTCCTTTTTTTCTTATAAATAATTGTTAATTTTGTTCAATAAATATATCTGGAAATTTGAATTTTTTTCCAATAACAATGTATGATATTTCTCCCTTCCAATCAATTCAATTACAAGTATCATGGTGAGTAATTTGGGTTACCAATAATATTGTAAAATACTTTTCAATTAGTGTCACATCCAACACTCATTTTCAATTATATCTGGTAAAATATTCTTGTGGAAAAATAATAAAAAGCATGTGTGAAATGTGGAAGACTATTGTATTTTTCCTAGATTAATAAATAATTATTATCAGTTATTCAATGGTGAGAATATTATCTTTTAATTTATTTATGTTAACAATTTGACTTATCATATTTTGATTAGTTTTTTAATATTTAAAATGAATAATTTTCGGAAAAAATAAAAACTTTCTTAGACATGTTTATTTAGAAACCAATAAATGATTCACTACTTTTAAATGGAAATTTTTTCATCCCCATCAATACAACAAATGGACATTTTAAAATTGAGAGTTTTTATATAGAGAGAAAATATTTAAGCCACTAAAAATGGATATATTTAGAGTTGGGTGATGGGGGATATGATATTTTTTAAGGATGAATCAATAATCGTACATTTTTTCTTATTAACCATGAAATCCATTTTAAAATTAAACAACAGAGATAAATAAACATTAAAAAAATCCCCACTTTTAGAAATCCTTTATCTATGAAATAATATATTAATGGATATCTAGTTACATTAACAATAGTCCTCCCACATTCATTATGTAATATACTACTCTACAAGGTGATGTAAAATTAGAATTCAAAATACTTTTTTATACTATTGAATTGTTTGGAATAGATCAGTCATACAAGAATAATCTAGCCCATGAATAATTTTATGACCTATGGATTTATATAGTGTACTTATTCCTTTTCGACCATGATAGTAGCTAGGTTGAAATAACTTTTAAAATCACTAGGTATATATTGGATTCAATACAGCTACCATCAAAATAAGCAATCAAAAAAATCCAATTTTATGGGAGTGACATGAAAGTGGAATAGAACATATTGTTAGGATCATGGGATTGTTCTATTTTTTGGTATAGTAGTAAAATTGTTTGAATCTGAAATTGAATGGAATAAAGATATCAATATAATGTAAGTGGCTCATATACATCACTAGTTACATTACAATGAAAATGGATCATTTTTTTCCAGATCTTTCAGCGTTGTTCAGACATTATTGGGACTTGATACCAATATAAATAAACTCAAATACCAATATGGGTTATTTACAAATCAAAATTTTATATGGATACATAAAAATTATCCTATATAAATAAATCATATAAAACAAAAATTTTAAGAAATGGGGTCCCAGTACATTAAAATTTAAACCATCCTATAACTGCTTCAGTGGATGAACTAAAAATCAAAACAACCTATACATGGTGGTTGATAGACCATAAAACAACACAAGAAACGTGCATCCAATGTCTACACTACTAGGACTCCCTTCCCATTTTATGGAAGAATACTGCCATGGATGAAGTTCCAAATTGGTTAATAATACGTTTGGAAATAGACAAATAAAAAAATTACAGAACATATAGAAAATGATGATTCTTATAAATAAACTACATTTAAATATATTTTTTCACTTTCAAAATCAGAATATAATATTTCTTGATCATTAATTCCATGAATGTAAATAAAAATGATATCAGATTCTATATTATAATTAAAATAATGATTTTTGAAATTCAATTAATCATAAAATGTAATCATATCGTCAACATAACACTGGAATTCTTCCTATTTTTATAGAATTTTCTCTTATTTTAAACACCATTTTATAAAAATATTTTTATTTTATCACAACCTTTACTGATTTGTTTCCTTTTAAAAGAGGAAATTTAAAAAAATTGTTTCATAATTGTCATGAACAACAACTCTGTCCATTGAATTATTTACAGTAGTCAAATCGTATTCAAAATTACTGAAATTATAGAAGGAAATTTCATAACTAGAATTTGTTTCTCAAGTGATAGTAATCAAATAAATTCACATTCATGATAATTATTTGTAACTTTTTGTTATAACTGACATTCTATATTTGTCTATATAAATAGAATCTCCTTTAATGTTTAGAATAATTCTATCCAAATAGGTCCACCTAACAAAAAATATATCTTCCAGGTTTTAATCACACACTAAGTCACTCATAAATGTTTTAAAAATGACAACTAATATACCAAACAAACATAGACACTTAACAAGAATAGTGAAAACAGCATTTGATGTTTCATATGATACAGAAAATAAATCCCCACATCAAACAATTCCAATAAATTGAATAAAGTCAACTCTTCATTCAATACAAGATATCAAAAAACATCAACTAGTCATTTGAGATTCTTGTGTAAAAAAAATAATTCAGTTAGTTTTATTTCAAGTAGAAACCTAGTTAATCAATTCGTGGTCATGGTAAATATTATAAGGAAAATTATCCCACATAAAAAATTCATACTTTTTTAATCGATATAAATATTTTCCAAACAGTCGATCCAAATTATTAATTAAATTAAAAACACATTACTTGTGAAGAACATAATAATTATTTATTCCACTAAATAATTCAAGAAATTGAGGACTCAAATTTACCAAATGTTAAGGCATATTTCAAAATACAATGCACCCACATTTCTCAAAACATGAATAAAACATCTAAACACTAAATTTTACCATCCCCGCATTATTATATATGTGTAGCCAACTCAAAATAAAATAGATTTAAATCATGGTAATGGGTAATACACTAATTAAATCTAGTTTGAAAACTAGATGAATCTTTTATCCAACTAGTTAATTTTTAATTCCATTTTTCATCAAACACCACATAGAAAGGAACTGTTGATTTCCAAAAAAAAATTAAAAAAATGGATTTTCCCATTCATTCATCCTGATCAAAAAATATTGTTCGAGGTCGTTTAATGTAATGCACCCATAATTGTTTTTAAATAACATCGGAAATGAAGTCATGGTTTCATCATGTAAAAAATATTCTTAAAAAATGACCATCCCTCAATGATGGTTGCTGCTGAAAAATACAACTATTGGAATATTCTATTGATTAGTGATAAAAGTTGTGTAAAAACAAGAACATATCTAAATAACACATAATTTGTAATTATTTTGGATTCACTAAGAAAATATTAGTAATTTTTCAGTCATGTCAAACTATATAGTAATGAAAAATGAATGATTATACTTGCTTTGTATCTATTAGTAATATAACATGAAACATGCATAGCTATGAAGAAATTCCGTCTCCCATTTAGGACATAAAAAATCAATTGATTGACTCATGTGTACTCATTAAAATCTCACCCCCAACAACACTTTTCTCGATGGAGATGGAAACATTTTTCTCAATACCTATAGAAGTATTCACAACTAATTTTGATGCTTATGATTCTATAATTTTTTTGGGACCTTATCTTTTTAAATGTTTTTGGATTGTGAAAGGTATGATTATGGCCATCAAAAAGAACATTATATTCTTATTTCCCAAAATACATATATTGAATCCATTCAAGAAAAAAACGTGTACATGTCTAGGATTAAATAAATTTCACCATGCTATCAGGTCTTTCAACCTTCTTACGATCATCTTTTCAACATTCATTATGTCATGATGTGAAAATTTATTTATCCTTTCCCATTTTATTAGAGTATGGTCAACATACACTTAACCCTTTATGTCCCCCATATGTATCATATAAAAATTGTACATCATCCTATGATTTTTACACCATCCCTATAATTGGTTTAATAGATGATGATGCAAAATAAACATCATTAACATTAGAATAACCTATAATAGAGAAACTTCAGTTCAATGAAAATCCATAAACAAGAATATATAATATTTTTAATATGGTTATTTAAAAAACATTTTAAATATCATTTATAAATAATTTTATTGAAATTTCATAGGACGATATAGTGTATATTATACTATTACTTGAAGTCAATATTCCAGGAAAAATCATGGAATAGAGCCATTGGATATTCCACTAGATGTTCTAGTAGAAGTTATAGAATACCAAAAAATAATAAATTTTTAAATAAAATGAATATGTTAATACAAATTATTTTTTAATAAATATGTTCCTAAGAAAAATATTTATTAATTTATATATTATATTATATATATTTTTTATATGAAGATAATATAATATTCTATTTAAAAATGTAGACAACATATGAATAAGAATGAAAATAAAATTTATATGTTCAGGAAAATAAATATTTAAAAATATATTAAATAGAAATATATTTATGAACTAATAAGTAAAAAAATTTATAATAAATGAATTTATAAGATGTATTGAATATTTTTTACAAAATCCATATAAAGAAGAACTATAAATCAATTACGTGTTGCAACCGAAATTACATTGGATGTTCCACTGGAAGTTCCATAATAAAACAAAATTATATATTTATAAAACTAAAGAATACATTAATAAAAATTATTTTTGAATAAATATTAATATATATAATGCAATTATTAAAAATATGTATTATATTTTTTACACAATTATTATTAAAATAATATAATTAACCATTTAAAAATTTATATAATACATGAATATAAATGAAAATAAAATATATATATTAAAGATAATAAATAATTACTAACATATAAAATATAAATATATTAATGAAATAATATATAATAATTTTTAATACATGCACATATAATATATATTTAATATCTTTTTAAAAAAATCTATATAAATAACAATTACAAATCCCTTATGTGGTATTACAAAAGTTATAGTGGAAGTTATAGTGGATGTTCCACAAACAAAAAAATGTATATATATTTATAAAATAATAGAATATATTAATTAAGTATAAATTATTACAAATATATTTATAATAAATGAAATTAAAATAAATTCTATTTCATTTTTCACATAAGTTTTAGCAAAATAATATAATTTACCATTTAAAAATTTATATAATAGGTGAATAAAAAAATTAGATATCTAAGAGAATAATTATTTAAAAATATATAAATTTTTTTATATTTATTAAATAATAAATTAACTAATTATAAATGAACATGTATGATATATTAATTTATTTAGAAAAAATCTATTTAAATAACAAATATAAACTCATTTTGTGTTATTACAGAAGTTCTAATGGAAGTCTTAATGCAAGTTACGTGGATATTCCTGTAGAAGTTAGAGAAGATGTTCTAGTGGATGTTCCAAAATAAAAAACAATTATATATTTAGAAAACAAATCAAAATATTAATGAAAATAAAATTAAAATAAATAAATTTAAATTAAATTCTATTAAATAAATTGTGTATTACTTTCGATAAAAGATTTCTCTAAAACTAATATAATTTTCCATTTAAAAATGAATAATTATATGAAGAAACATGTAAATAAAATCTATTTTTATGAAAATTTATAATAAACTCACTTATAAGACTTATTTAACATATTTTTTTTACAAAACACATATGTGTAAAAATTATAAATCCAATATTTGTTATAGTAGAAGTCCCTACTGATGATCAAGACTAAGGAAAATGAACTTGAATTCTCACTGGATCTTCAAATAAACAATTATGAATACAAAAAAATTAATTTTTGTTAAAATAATAAATATATAAATTAATAATAAATTTTAAAAAATAAACATTAAATTTTTTAGTTTTAAGGAAGGTTTCGACATTAGATTCTTTTAATTTTTTCCAATTAGCATCAACATTAATTTAATTTATTTATTTCAATATAATTTTTTTAGAATTATACATCATCAATATCATTTATTTTTTTCCCTAAAACATCAAATAAAATCTATCACATAAGTAAAATTCAGCATGTGGTATTTGGGTGTAAATTTTTCATGCTTAAAAAAAATCTAAAATGCAAAAACATAAAATGATAATCTAGAATAACTTCATCAATGATCATCATAAGGAGAGAAAATAAATATAACTCCAAAATACATCAAAAAATAGGGATAATGGAACCCATAGTGGAAAAACAAGGTGAAAATGACTAGGACAATAGAAATTAGTCTTTGACAAAACGGGGAAAATTTTGAATCCTGCATCACCGATGCTTCCAAACATATTCAACCCGATGATACTATGTGAAATTATTCAGAAAAAACTAGTGAAAATAATCTTTAAAAATCATCTTGTAATTTATTGTCTTAGTTCACATGTTTTAATTTAAGTATACATTTCATTATGTACATTTCATTTTCTATGTGATAAAATTTCCATCACGTTTCCACAGAATCCATATTATTCCATATTTAGAAATGAAGACGTGTCCATATCTCACCGCATTATATGAATATCCTGTAAAATAAGGAATTCAATATAAAAAATATTGATCCATGAACACCACATTCTAAGGTAAAATAATTGAGATTTTATATCCATGGAAAATTGTGTTAGTTGGGACTATAATTTACTCACCAACAATGCGCGATACATCTTCCATTTGAGTGAACAAGGGCATGCCTATCCTAACAGCTACAAAGTCCATCATTTTCTAACTATGGTCACTAAGGACATGGTTGGTGTCACTCTAATAGGATATAGAAGAACCATCTATCCGAGAG
This sequence comes from Viscum album, assembly GCA_963277665.1. NCBI lineage: Eukaryota > Viridiplantae > Streptophyta > Magnoliopsida > Santalales > Viscaceae > Viscum > Viscum album. The sequence goes on along the minus strand of OY728142.1, from coordinate 1,927,733,780 downwards.
GGTGCAATGGATTTTCTTCCATCCCTGTAGCTGAAGAAGGAAGAATATTTCACTTTCTTCAGAAGATTGAATATTTTCACCCCTAGACCATGACCTCATATTGATTTTTTTCACTGGCCAAGATTTGAATCTCGATACTTCTAAGTAAAATTTCATAGGTTCTCCATAAACTAGGATGGGGACTCTGACTGTGTAACTCCCCAAGATTTCATAGTACGTTATCTCTTTAAAGCAATCAATAACTTGCGCTACATGCAACACTGAGATCGAGTGCACCAAAACATACCAATATAACCATTAAAAAAGTGGTTATTAATATTAATAACCACATTTTTAATTTTATATATATCCCATATAATTTTAATATTCATATTTTTTTGTTTGTTAGATATAATATTAGAAAAAATAAATTTTTATGACAAAAGGGGTATTATTCAAAAATTGCTGTTTTTCACATTTTAATAATGACCCCTTTTTGAATTCAATATTTGACACTTTTATACATTCAATTTAGTGAAATTAAATTCTTCTTTATAAGAGGGACATAAAAATTTATTTTGGATAATTTTGGGCTACTTTTTTGATAACTTTAATATTTTAATGAATAGTTAAAAATACTAAATTTTAATTAAAAACAAATTTTTTAATAAAAATAATTTATTGTTTCAATTTGAAAATTTTAGTGTTTTAATTTATAAGATGATTATAGTTTTATCTATTAATCCAATTTTTTTCATTGTATGTAATTTCACTTTGAAATTTGACATAAACAAGTGTCAATATTTTGAAAGTTATTATTTTTTAGAAACACGATTTTTTTGTTTTGACCATGAGAATTCATTATAAATTGATTTATGCCACTTATGTATTTTGAATTTTGAAAAATTTATTCCATATTTTGAATAAATAGTTCCAAATTTAGTAAATATGTATATTTTATTATTATACATTATGATCATTTACTTTAGTAAATAATTTATTTACCATGGTTAAAAAGTAATTCTGGTAAATAAAGGAAAACAAATATTATTATAAAAATATTAAATTAACCTAACATGTGTACTATTACTATTAGTTGATATATTTCCTACCATTTCCATACTTTTGTAGATTTTGGGACTCCATGGACCCACATTAGAGTTATAATGACACTTTATATTAATTAATTTAAAGTAAACACAAAAATGACAAAAACATATATCTTTTAGTAAATCATTTTTTACATGGGGTTACATTACTTATCGTTTCGACTAGAAATATTAATTTGAAATATAAAATGATCTCATAATTCATGGTATTTTTTTTTTATTTTTTGACATAATATAAATAAAATTATGTATGACACAATAATGTTGCAGTGTTTACCTCATTAATGAATGATTTAAATAAATTAGATTATTGAAATTAAAAAAATATTCTAAAACTGTCCAATTCTTATTTGATGGTTTTATTTAGAAAAATATTCATCTTTTATTATACTTTAATGTGTTTTGGACCTTTTGAAACCAAGATAATTATTTAATAAAATAATATTTTCAAACATTCCTAAACAGACCCTCCTCCCCCTTATAAAAAGACATCTCATCTAACCCATTACTCACACCTTTAAATCCTATAGGATCATAAAAAATATTCCTAATTTAGCAACCTACATCTATCTCTTTCAATTATAAGCCTTAACTTAAGCAGAGGGATCTTCAATGAAGCCTTTTGGTTCATACCAAAGGGATTTACACGATTTAAAGGTAACATCTCCTCTTAAGTTCTTTTCTTTTGTTTTACTTTTCTAACCCCATAAACTCTCCTTATACCTTTATTTTATAACAACACCAGTATAATCAATATAAAATATTGTTTTTATGAGAATTATTTTAACTATAATTACACACACCTCCATCTAATGGATATAGAACATAATGTTTCTATGGATGACAAATTACTACCACATGAAATGATGATTGTTCAATCTTCTACTACCACCTCTTATTATGGCCATTATGATGGAACTGTAATTATATATTATATTTATGATATTTCTTTTATCTATAAGATTCTATAATTCTCTTTTATATCATTCCTTTATTATTTTCATGCTGTATATATTCGATAATTTAATTTGAGGAAGTGCTGACTACCGCCCCCTCAATGTGATATGAATCATTCATACTATACATGGAACATATAAAGGATGATGTTAATGAAATTATGTAATGTATATTAAATATTATATTATACTGGAATAGTAATATACCTATGTATCATTTTGTTTTCTTTCCACTTGAAATAAAAAAATCAAATGGATGTAGCTTTCGTGCATACGTACCGATTACTGTCTCCATAAGCGCGATGAGATTCATTTCCCATCATAACCATTAAAGAATAATTTTCATTTTATTATTCAAAATAATATATCATTTTGGATATGAATCAAATACATAATATCCACAAAAACATGACTTATATAACAAAACAAATAATGGAAAACGAATTAGTTGACAACTGAAACAATGACAATGCTAAAATATTATTAACATATAAATATTAGAAGATCGTATATGATATCATATTCATGTATGTAATTCATGTATAATTTAATAAAAATTATATAACTATTATAAAGGATGTGTATTTACCCTCGACAAAGGAAAAGTACAATATAAGGGTTAATTCCTCAATATCATTTTTATCCGAGATTGTTTATGTGCAAGTATTTTTTATGACACATTTTTTTATCCCTATCCATGTTTTATAAAAGGAATTTAAAAATTATTCCTTTAACAAACAATTTAACTAAAACAACATTTTAAATGTTTGAAATATTTATTCTTCCAAATCTGTCTCATTAATGTCCATGTTTTCAAAATGGTTTTAAGGATTTATTCATATGAACATGATTATTTTAAAATGTTAATTCCTTTCAAAAGTTTCTATGAGTTATGAGACACATTGATTCAAAAATATATTTTAAATGACTTCCTTTTAAATGTGTGACTTTTAAATGATTTCAAAAAAAGGGATATTTCTCTCAAAAAGTATTACTGATCATTTTCAACTATGTCAACATCCTTTAATAGATATTATATTTTATTAAGTTTGATTTATTATAATAAAATTTTACATATATTATTTAATGAGTTATGATATGTTTGAGTGTGGATGTGCTATTTTTATACCATTCATGGTTTATGGTTTAACTCTTGACATTTCATATGCTAGTTTTAATATGAATGTTTTTGTTATGTTTTAACCTTTTAATATGAGGAATTTATTGGACATAGTAAGTGACGGGTGGAGCCCTCTATAGCTCCTTGATGAATCAATAGGTCTCATTAGACAAACTTCTGTCTTGGCACAAGGCCTTGGAAATAAATTTTATTTGTAGTCTTGGCACGAGGCCTTTGCAATGTTGTTATGATGTCCAACATTATGCAATCCCTCATTATGAAATTAGTTATTACATGTGATTATTCAACTAGTAGAATGTCCATGTTCATGTTTATATGGTAATGTATGATTTATTTTTTCCATATTATGTTCATGTTTATGTTTAAAAGGTTTTTGTTTTTATTACATATATTTTTGTAAACGTTTATAGCTTCCGAGAAAATATTTACCCTCACTGAGCATCTGATCTCACCTCTCTCTTATGTTCTATTTTTTCACAGGATACAATGATGTATATTATGAATGACATGTAGGGATAGTCTAAGGGATATAAGTGTGTTTAAAGTAGAATAATGGTGTTTTTGATGGATTATTTATGTTGTGTTTTATATATGAATGTGTTATGTAACATTCGTGTATACAATCTATTTTCCAAGACTGTTAAACCGATCGGTCTCTTCAGACATTATTCCTTGTAATCATGAAAAAGTGTTAAAATAATGCATCAGATCGATGCTTATGGGGTCGGGGCGTTACGATTTGTTTTAGAAGAAGTTTATCAAAAACCATGGAAACTATATTAAGATAAATTATGATTAGATCACATTACCCTAAGATAGTCATTGGGGATTATTATTGAAGAACTTCGTAGAATTTTGGTAATGTAGAGGTTTTGTGTATTTTACAAGAAATGCATCCCTATCTGGAAACGAGAAGGTAGTGGTGGCTCTGGCATAGATGTACCTAGGAGTGAAATCTATGACAAGGAGTTTTGGGATTGACCTGGCATATCTTGGTAACTGACAATGGGCCTTGCTGCAATATTGGTTACGACACTCCCAAGGGATATTATTAAGATAATTAAAATTTTCATTATAAGACATTATGAAGTATTTATGAGTAATTACTTACTTATTGAATTTTTTTTATGATTATAGTTTATATGCCTTAAATTTTCAATTTACGTTGGGTATTATACAAGTTTGGAATTATGGATTCCGGTTCATAAACTAACCTAGGGTATGCCATTATTTAGAAATGGTTCCCAAAAGAAGGAGTGAGAACTCAAACAATATGCATGATCCAAAGAGTATGAATGATCATATGTTTCATGATATTAAGCCAACATTTAGAAGGGAAATAGTCTCCCGTGTATTCCCATCATATGAAGAAACAATATCATGTGTTAATAAGATAAGTAAATATATCTCTGCGTCCTGTGATTTTAAAGGGAAGCAAGAGAAGAAAAGGATGGTAGAGATAAAGATGGATATAGTGAATAGGGGAAAGAAGGATTTTACCATATATGATAACTGTGGAAAGAATCACCTTCGTAAATGCATGAAGGAATGAGAGTTTGTAATAAGTGCGGAGAAAAAGATAACCAAGTACATGATTTCAAGGGTAAGAAAAATGATTCAAATTTACATTGCTTAATCTTCAAGGAGTTGGGACACTATGCGAATTAATTTCCAAATCATCAAAGTATACTGCAAATAATTCAACTGGATAATAATAATGTTATGATACTACATAAAATAAAGAGTAATGACTAGGGTTCTTATGATTTTATTATATAATTAGTTCATTTGAGTGGTGTATCAACAATATAATAGTTATATGAATTATGGAAATAAATAAGGATTGTACTGCAATACTATGACATTGAGGATTTTAGATTAAATGGTTCTTAACAATATTTAGCAATAGTAAGCAATAGTTTTTGGAAAATATATGGTTGAAGGAAAGATAAACCTTAATGGGGTTCTGATACTGAGGTAGTTATTTTGGAATAAGATATAATTGATTTGGATAAATTATATTGGATTTTCTTGACTTCCTTGAATATGATTAATGGTTTGTATATTACATCATTGTTGGAGTATACAATATTTATGGATTTAAGGAGCATATCTAGTATACTGTGTTTTACCGATGGAATAAGAAAGTACATACATATTCAAATAAGGTTTTATGGTAATACATGGTGTTACTGTGTTTTAAAGGAATACATGTTGAAGGTATTCACATGTTATTCCATTTCCAAAAGGATCTTAATTATGTTTACATTCCCTATAAATTTAGGACTATGAGTTTGGAAAAAAGTCTTTTTGAATATTCTAAAGGACAGAATGATTAAATGTGTACATTAGAATCGATTTTTTAAGGTTGAAACAATTCGTAAGATTATTATTGAATTGTTAAAAAAGGACTACCTGAAGGTTGGGTGACAACCCGTCGTGTCCAGCAAGGCCGTGAGACTCGAACCCACAACTGAAGGGCGACAAGGGTGAATCACCTAGTACTGGACTACATGATGTTGTAGTTTGTATAATATAGAAGTTTTTGAAAAAATCTAAGAAATTAATTATAAATTCATTATTTTTGGAACCTTATATGATTAGGATAAATAGAATATTTTTCAGTTCTATTATCATTTAGAGTGAATGATGAGTTTGTGGTAGAAATTAGTTAAAGTATGGAACTCTACTTGTCAAGTATATATTTTTTCTCTTATTATATGAAGAAATTAATTCTTAATCTTTAGGTAAGGGATTTTAAAAATGAGAATGTTTTATCCTAATACCTTATCTTGTGTTGAACCGATGATATTTTAATTCATTATAGATTGATGGCTTTGAGGACCTCAATTTTATACTTGTTTGTGATTGATGAACTCAATCACTCCCTATAAATATTTATGTTTTTCATCCAATTATGTGTCTATAATGTCCACCAATGTTCTTATATTCGAAACCCTAATTTGGTGGTGACTTTTTAATTTCCCTTTCTCTCTTATTAAGACTAAATTTTATTTACCCTATTTCCGATGTGGGTTTTCCACAAAGGTAATTTCTATTTAAAACATTTATATTCAAAGAAAAATTTCAAATTTTGAGGATGAAATTTATTTGAGGGGAGAATGTAACACCCCAAGATTTCAATGTACATTTTCTCTTTAATGTAATTCAATAGCTTGCGCTACACACAACACTGAGATCAAGCGCCCCACGAATTACCAAACTAAATGTTGAAAAAGTATTTATGATTATTATTAAGAAAATTTAGAATTTTATATATATTCAATATAATTTTAACATTCATATTTTGTGTTTCTTAGACATAATATAAGAAAATTTCAATTTTTAGGATAGAGAGGTATTTTTTAAAAAAATGCAGCCTTTCAACCTTTTAATGGTGAACGCTTTTTAAATCTAATATTTGACACTTTTATAGTTTCAAATAAGTTAAATTAAATTTTTTTTTATAAGAGGGACATAAAAATTTTTTTTTGATAATTTTTTGGTACTTTTCAGATATCTATAATATTTTGATGAAAAGCGAAAAATAATAAATTTAATTTAAAACAATCTTTTTTAATCGATATATTTATAGTGTTAAATTATAAATTTGAGTGGTTTTAAATTATAATTAGAATATAGTATTACTATTTAATACAATTTTGGTCATTGGATATAATTTCACGTTGAAATTGGATACAAACAAGTGTCAATATTTTGATAGTTATTAGTTTCTAAAACCGAGTTTTTTTAATTTAACAACCTGAATTAATTTAAAATTAATTTCTGCCACTTATGTGTTTTGAATTTGGAAAAATGGATTCAATATTTGGAATCAAGAGGTCCAATTTGTGTATGTATGTAACTTTTATTTTAGATATTATTAATATTACCTCAGAAAATATTTTATTTGTCATGGTTAAAGGGTAAATCTGAAAAATAAGGGTAAACATATATTATTATAATAATATTAAATTACAACAACATGTGTCCTATTCATATTTGTTTATACATTTACGACCATTTAAATCCTTGGGTAGATTTTGGGTCCCCATGGAGCCACTTGATAGTTATAATTAAACTTTATTTTAATTAATTTAATGTAAAGATAAAAATGACATAAACATATATCTTTTATTAAAACAATTTTTACATGGGGTTATATAAGTTATCTTTTAGACTGTAAATATTCATTTGAAATATAAAAATATTTCCAACCTAATGGTAGTAATATATATATATATTTTATACATAAAATAAATAAAATCTTTTATGACACAGTAATGATGCAGTGTTTACCTAATTAATGAATTATTTAAAAAAATGATATTATAAAAATTAAAACAATATCCAAAACCTATCCAATTATTATTAGATTATTTTATTTAGAACATGAGTCATCTTAAATTCGACTTTAATGAGTTTTGTACCTTTATAAACTGAAAATCATTATATAATAAAATAATAATTCCAAACTTTCCTAAAGAGCCCATCCTCCCCATTATAAAAAGCCATCGCCTCTAACCCATTACTCACACCTCTCAAGCCTCTTGGCTCATCCAAATTCTTCCCAATTAAGTTCCATGCATCCCACTATTCTTCTTAGAAGCCTTACTATATGCATAAGGCAATTCAAGGAAATCTTTCGGTTCAAACCAGAGGGAGTTACCCGATATATAGGTAACATCTCCTCTTATGTTCTTTTCGTTTATTTTACATCTCCAACCCCATAAAAACTCTTTATTCCTTTATTTTATAAAACCACATGTACCATAAACAAAATAGGATGTTTTCATGAGAATTAGTTAAACTACACTTATAGATACCTCTATCTAATGGGTATGGAACATAATGTTTTTGTGGACGGTGATCTACTGCCTCACGAAAGGATGATTGTTCAATCTTCTACGTCCACCTCTTATGGTGGCCATTATGATGGAACTATAATTTTATATGATATTATTGATAATTATTTTATCTATAATCTTATATAATTATCTTCTGATGCACACCTTAATTATTTTCATGTTGTATAAATACAATAATTTCATTTGAGAAAGTGAGGACTATCGCCTCCTCAATGTGATATGACTCGTTCATACAATACATGGAACGTATAATGAATGGTGTTAATGAACCTAGGTAACATATATAAAATATCATATTTTATATTAATAATAATATACCTATGTATCATGTGGTGTTTTCCTTTTAAAATAAAAAAATGAAATGGATGTAGCGTTCATGCGTACTTACAGATTATCGTCTCCAAGAACACGATGAGATTCATTCCCCATCGTAACCATTCAAGAATAATTTTCATATTATTATTAAAAATTATATATAATTCTTGATATGAATCAAATACATCATATCCATAACAAACATGAATTACGTAACAAAACATATAAAGTAAAACGATTTAGTTAACACCCGAAACAATGATACTACTAAAATATTATTAACAATGAATTATTAGAAGATTATATATGATATCAAATTGATGTATGTAATTATATTATAATTTATTAACTATTATTTAAATATTATATATGAGGTTAACATACCCTCAACCAAGGAAAAGTACATGGTAAGGGTTAATTCCTCAATCTCATTACTATCCGAGATTGTTTATGTGTAAGTATTTTATGGGACATATTTATTATCCATGTCCATGTTTCATAAAAGACATTTTAAAATGAGTCTTTTAAGTTACTCTTTAACTAAAACATCATTTTAAATGTTTAAGATATTTATTCTTCAAAATATTACTCTTTAATTTCTATGTTTACAAAATGGTTTTAAGGATTTATTTATAGGGACATGATTGTTTTAAAATGTTAATTCCATTCAAAACTTTCAAAGTTGTATGGGTCAACTTGAATTAAAAATCTATTTTAAATGACTTCCTTTATAAATGTGTTACTTTGAAATGATTTCAAAACAAAGATATTTCTCTCAAAATGTTTTACTGATCATTTTAAACTATGTCAACATCATTTACATGATTTTATTCTTGATTAAGGTTGATTTATTATAATAAAATATTCCATATTTTATAGAATTATTTATGATATGTTTGACTGTGGATGTGTTATTTTTATACCATTCATGGTTTATGGTTAAATTATTGACATTTCGTATGCTAGTTTTAATATAAATGATTATGTTATCTATCAAGATTTTCATATGAGGATTGTATTGGACTTAGTAGATGATGGGTGGAGCCCGCTATCACTCCTCGATGAATCAGTAGGTCTTATGAGACAAACTAGTGTCTTGGAACAAGGCCTAGGGAAAACATTTATTTGTAGTATTGGGATGAAGCATTGACTGTGGGGTTATGATTTCAGACATTATGCATTCCCTCATTAAGAAATTAGTTATTACTTATGATTATTCTAATAGTATAATATCCATGTTCATGTTTATATGGTAAAGTATGATTAATTATTACCATATTATGTGCATGTTTATATTTAAAAAGCTATTTTTTATTACACATTTTGCCTTAAAAATTTATAGATTCCACTAACTTATTTATCCTTACTTAGAATCCTAGTTCACTCATTTAATATGTTTTATTTTTCTCAGGATTCTAAGAAGTATATTATTACTGACCCGAAGGGATAATCTATGGTATATAAGTGTGTTCAATGTGGAATAATGGCGTTCTCGTAGGATTATTTATGTTGTGTTTTATGTTGGAATGTGTAATGTAGAATTCATGTATGTAATATATTTTCCAAGACTGCTAAATGGATCGGTCCTTTGGGACTTGATTCCTTGAAATAATTACTATATGTTAAAATAATGCATTGACTCTAGGCTTCTGGGTTCAGGGCATCACAAAATGTTCGACTTATAGGACACCACATTTATTTATTGTAGGTGGACACATGCCCAGAAAGGGTGGAAAAAATTACACCGTCACAACTATAAAAAGAATATTTCCCCTAAATAAATGATCTTTAAGAGCTTCTAGGTGGCCACATCATGTTTTCACCACCCACTACCATGTTAGAAGAGTAAGTGACTGAGGTGGCGGCGGTTCGATTAGTGTGATATGATGAGAGGGGAAGTTGATGGTAGTGTAGGGTTTTTCAATTCCCATCACAAGAATTGGGTATTGGTGGTTGAGAGACATTTCCATGGTATCTAAAAGTGGTGAGTAAAAAGATAGGTAAAAGGTATGAATAAGAATAGAGAGGTGTGATGTGAAGACTCATGACAAATGTGATATAATTATATAATTTTTTTTTATTTAGTGACTTGGAGAAAGTCAAAATGTTGAGAATGGTAATAATTGTTAGGGATCATGGATTGACAAAAAGGCTAGTATTTTGAAAAACACTAAAGAAAACCAGATGTGGTCATAAAATTAAAAAACAATGGATCGACTATATTAATTGATAATTTAAATTCATAAAATATTTTAATGAAAATTTTATTTGAAAAAAACTAATATAATTTTTTTTATAAAATTATATTTTACGATAAATGTAACTTTTATTATCGAACAATATTATTTTTTCATACTCTATGAGGTCATCGGAATATTTTTGATCAACTGAACCTATTTGGATATCTGATGTATGATATTAGGTTGATAAACTTCTCACTCACCTATGTCCATCCAACAAAAAGGTGAATAACATGGACTTTCGTACATGGCCTGAAAACATTCCATTTGGATTAAGGTATATAATCTATTAGTATATGAAAAATCCATGACTTCCATATGTTTCTCCCATGAACCACAAAAATTAGACTGAAAGAATATCCTCAAGAACTTTTATAATCCACTCATATTGACCATGATTTTATGGATGATAGGATGCTAAAAGAACTCATGATCCTAGGGATATCATAATTCTTGTCTAGAAACATGACATGAATTGAGGATATCTATAACACCCTGAGATTTTATAAAAAATATTCTTTTTAATTTCATTAATGTCTTGTGTTATACGCTACACCAAAAAAAGCTTTCACAACACACATCTCTGACCTGGCTTGAATTACACGCAATCGCGACCTTCCACGATAGCGTGTGTTGTACGCAACACCAAGTTTCTCTAAACAACGATATGCTATTAAAATATTATTAAAACTAGCTGTTATGAATATTAATAACCACTTTTTGAAATTTTTTAAATTTTATTTTTTTCAAAATGGACTTTATTTTTGGATTCAGAATATCAAAATTAGCTTAGGGTGAAATTTTGGTACTTTTCGGATAACTTTCATATTCTGATGAATAGTGAAAATTACTAAATTATAATTAAAAACAACTTTTTTAATCGAAATAATTAATAGTGATTAATTTGAGTGGTTTTAAAGTATATTTAGAATATATTTTTACAATTTAATACAATGTTGGTCATTGGATGTAATTTCACATTTAAACCAGTTATAAACAAGTTTCAATCTTTTGATAGTTATTATCTCTTAAAAACACGCTATTTGTTTTGACGGCGGGAATTAATTTTTAAATTAGTTAATGCAACTGATATGTTTTGAATTTGGTAAAATAGACATCATTTTTGAGTTCATAATATCAAATATAGCTTAGGCCTAATTTTTGGTATTTTTCTAAAAACTTTCAATTTTTGATTAATAGTGAAACCACTAAGTGGTAGTTAAAAAAAATGAATTGTTCATAAAACTAAATTTTACCGCTTTTGTGAGTGGAATTTCAAAAATCCGAGAGACACAGTTGATGTCAGTAAGTAAAATGTGGTTCAATGAGATAAAAATAATTTTTTGGAGAATAGTAACGTTTTACTTTTTTTTTACAACGGTTAAAAGTAAATAGGGTAATTAAGGGTAGAAATGATATTATTATTACCCTAAGACATGTCCAAATTCTATTTGATAAGTGTAATTAGACCAAAAACAAGCTTAGGAATAAAATATGACCATTTAGGCCCACTTGGATTAGATTAGGACATTTATTATTATTTAATTCAAAGAAGAGTTAAAAGAGTTAAAATAAAAGTTTATTTACTAAAACATTTTTAATATAGGGTTATACATAAGATAATTATGATTGTAAATATTAATTAGAAAGATAAAAATATTTAATACATAATGATATTTTATTTGTAATTTTTAGACATCAAATAATTTAATTTATTTAAGACACAAAGATGATGCAGTAATTATCTTATTAATGAAATATTGACATAATTGATGTTATAAATACCCAAATAGATCTAATTTGAGACTTTTTATGAATTAAAATAATTTTATAGGTTAATATGACATGTTAGTATTGATTTAATTGACTTTGTTCGAACTTATAATTCTGTTATGATTTTCACAAAAGTGAATTACTATATAGTGTCAAAATTGACATAAAATAGTTTTTAAAACAAATATTATATTATTAATTGTAATTTTATTCTTAAAAATCTAAGGATAGTCCAAATTACTTATATAAGGTTATATATATTAATAACAAAGAATTTGGGTCTCATTTGGCTTCTTATAGTAAGTTTATTAATCTTATAGAGTAATAACACAAGAAGACACGGTAAAAGTAAAATTATTTAACTTAATGTTAAATCTAAATGATAAGGTTAAAATAGGAACCTAAACTTGTCTAAATTCTATTGGATGAGAGGATTTAGACCCATCCCGACCTTATCCTAGAAATAAATCAATTTGGAGCTATTTAAAACCGAAATTGACTTTATAATAAAATAATATTTTTAGTTATTCCAAAGGTGCCCCTCTCCTCCCTTATAAGAGGGCACCTCCTCCCTCTCTTTCTCACACAACTTTGAGCCTTCATGCTCGGCCAACCCCTACCAAATTCTCCTCTCCACTTCCCTAGAAACATCCTAGAGGTTCTGGTCTTCCTCAAAGACCAATTTTAGTGCCCTAAAAGAATGTCTCAAAGAAGCACTTCAAAGAAGAGGTAATATATGTTACTGATTCTTTCATCTTTATTTCTTCTTCCACATCTTCTTATTTAGTTGTTTCATTATAAAGTAACAACATCAGTATCACTCATATACTGATATGTTATTATAAGTATTAAACAACCCTATTTCACCATCTATCCATCCTACGGAAAAAGAAATCACCGCGTGTGCGTACGTACAGAATACCGTCTCCACGCCGTGGTGTAATCTGTTTTTCCACCAACACCTTACATGGATGGGTATTATGGTGTAAAGAATAACTATACATAGTTATTATAACATCATAATGATTCTGATATATTGTATCATCCACTCCAATTCAATTCAATAATTATGGAAATGATATAATCGCTCGTGCGTACGTACGGACTACCGTCTCCATGACGCGATGAGATTCATTCTCCATGTTAACCATTTAAGAATGATTATAAAGTATATATAAGAAATAATAATTAAATATATGAAATTATAAAGCTACTGGATTTATGTGTATATATATGTATGTCATCTACTTAATTCCACTCAATTCAATAAGGAAACGAAAACAGCGTTCATGCGTACGTACAACCTACCGTCTCCATGAACGGTGTATTTCTTTCCATTTATCGATCCATTATATATATGTATATTCTGAATATATATTATATATAAATCATGTTTTATATTCTATAACTAAGTAATAATGATCTATGTAATCATATGAATAATTACAAGTTAAAACACGAATGACAAATGAGATGATTTTACCCAAAACGCTACTTTAACATGAATTTACAAAAGAACGGGTAATATAAAGTCATAAGTGAACCATATATGATATAATAACAATGAATATGATTATTTAATAAGTCAATGACATTATTTAAATCATTATACAGGAGTTTCGGACACTTACTAAGCAAATCGGACCTAAGGTAAGGAAAATATCACAATCTCATTTTTATCCGAGATTGTTTGTACTTTGGTATTTACTGGGGTGTATTTTATCATCCACATCCATGTTCCCTCAATATGTAATATTGTTTCCATCCACTTAAAATAGTTTAAATCCAATTGTACCCTTCGGTGAGTTTTTAGTAAAGCATATGAAAGGAATCTGTTGTCGTTTTTTCGTACGAGGTACTTTTTTTGACATTTCTGACAAAAGTACGAAAAATATTTTTTTAACTTCTACGGCATGAATGTATTTTTAAAACATTATTTCCAAGAAGCTTCCTTTACAAGTTTTCAAGTTTATTTTTAATCAAATTCTTTTAGTTTAATGTTGTATGACATTTTAAGAAAGGAAAAATGTTTTTGAAGCAGAAAAGATATTTTCCTCAAGAATGGAGTTCAGGTGTTTTATCAAAATTATTTTCCATCTAAGATAATAAAGGGTTCTATTTTTATCCCTATTATTACATTGATTTGATTATGTTGTGATGGAATTATATTTTTATGAATTCCTTTATCTTATATGAATTGTTTTATGATGTTTAAGATTCCCATTTTTATTACATGGGTTATGCAATGATGTATGATTTATGATTTTGTCGCACACATAAGAATGGTATCATTATGAGATGGGTGGGACCTATATCTCCCTCCAATGAATTGGGTAAAGATTTTATATCTCATGAGATAGACATGGCTGGAATGGTAGGTTATACCGGTTCAGTGAAATAGGACTGAAACGAGGGTGACTCGGTTCAGAAAGGGACTTTGTCCACTAAGATAGTCTTGGCAATGAGTCTTGACTAACAAGAAATGATTATCTATGATTATGTGTGTATGCCACAATGTTTCATGTTTTAAGCTTTGACTATTGGGATTTCATTTCACTATTATGATTTATCCCATGTTATGAAATTATGCTCTCTTTTGCAGGTTAATATTTCCAAAATGTTATGTTCTTATGAATATGATGAGATTTATATTTATTTTGTTTACCCTTACTGAGCATTTGAGCTCACCATTTTATGTTTACTTTTCCCCATGATATAAAAGATAGGTTTTAGGTATATAAAAAAAGGAAGATCTTTATGGGAGATGTTGAAGATCTTTCACCAGGATTAGAAGATTATACTCCGTGTTTCCAAAGACACTAAACTATTACGATCCTAGTGTGTGTTTTTTTGTTATGTACTAAGTATTCTGAAAATGTAATGTAATGTCAATGTACGTCAAGCTTCGGGTATCTACAGTTGGTATCAGAGGAAAGGATTAGTCAACCTTTGGAAACTAGGATGCGAAAACGTTAGTGAGATCCCTAGAGATATTTCTAAGGTATGTCTAGGGATGTCGCTAAGGTTAAGTATACGTATAGGTTATAGTACTATAATTACGCTAACGATAATAGAATTAAACCTAAGATGTTAGATATTGAAGGTACCCCCCCTTTATTATGTTGTTTTCCCTAGCATGATTTTTTCCTCTCACACTATTCTTTTTGGGTTATAGACGATGGCTGGAACCCGAAGGATCCGTGTTGATCAATGCAATGGTCAATGCAATGATTGCCCTCCTGAACAAACAAATGTTATGGGAGATGGAGTGCAAAATCTTATTGCTATACTTACACAAATTATGAATCATTCTGGACTTCCAAATGAGCATAGAAGGGAACAATATTCTATTGAGTCCTTCATGAGGCAACGTCCACCTTCTTTCAGTGGGTCTTCCGATCCACTTGTTGCTGAAAAATGGATCAGTACCACTGAATAGATATTTTCAGTTCTTCAATGTTCTGAGCATGATAAAGTCATCTTAGAAGTATATTGTTTGGAAGGTGAAGCTGATCAATGGTGGAATCTTATCAAGAATATGAGGCCAAGAGATGAAATTGAATCCATGGAATGGGATGAGTTCAAGAACTTGTTTTTCAGTAAGTACTTTCCTCGTATTCTTCGAACAAAGATGGAAAAGGAGTTTCTTGAGCTAAAGTAGAAGGATGATGAATCTGTTGGTATATACGAAGCGAATTTTACAAGACTTGCAAGGTATGCATCTGGCATTATCATCCAACCTAAAAGTGAAGTTGATAGATTTTTCAGTGGCTTAAAACCAGGTCTTCGAAGGGAATTAACTATAAGGGACTTCAGTAGCTATGAAGAAATTGTGTGTTGTGCTATCAAGGTAGAAATGGAAGATAGTGTTACATATCCATCTCATGGATTTGACAAGAAACGAAATATGGAGTTCAAGGAGAAATCTCAGAATAATGGTGAAAAGAAGATGAATGTTTCTTTTTGCACAAAGTGTGGACAGAAGCATGGTTGAGATTGTCTTAAAGGGACTAGAAAATGTTTTAAGTGTGGAAAAGAAGGTCATCGAGCAGCTAAGTGTCGAAGTAATGGAAAAATGGTTTCTAATGATGTGAACAAAGCAAACACTACAGAGAACGCACCACCAACACTTCAATGCTTCAAGTGCAAGGAAATGGGGCATTATGCTAATAAATTCCCAAATCCAAGGGTTAGTGATGATAGACATGAGCAACCGCCTAAGGCAAAGGACAAAGGGAAGTCACATGCGATCACTATTGGTGATGTTGAATATGACAACGATGTGGTGGAATGATTAAGTGTTTATGTAATGGGATTCCAAAATAATGTTGTATCATGGAGTATTGGAATATTTATGTATTGGTCTAATGTGGTATTCAAAGTGATTGATATATTTTTTGGAAAGTGGATGATTTTCGCATAATGAAGTGATAAAGAGAAAATTAAATGTTTGACAGTATTCATGAGCTCATGATTGATATAACGACTAAGTGATATCATGGTTTGAGTATATAGAATTTTTGGATTTTGGTATGTGGAAAGAGTTAACTTTTGACAACATTCATGTTTTCACTGAGGTTTAATTGGTATTCATTTTTCAAGAGAATACATGATTAAGGTATTCACATGATTAGAATGTGACCAACAAGACATATCTTATGATATATGGGGATTAACGATGGTATTAAATATCTGGTAATCGTTTTCACTATGTTATGAGAATGGACTGCATTATTATGGATAAGCCTAAAGATTATGTTGGACATAAGTTAGTATTGTTTAAGGATAGAAGATTTTCGATATTATTGATGGGATGTTATAGTAATGTAGTTTTAGAAAAAAGGACAACCTGCAGGACGGGCGACATCCCAACGCATCGGACAAGGATGTGGGAATCGAACCCACAACCGAAGTGCGACTGGCCTTTATCGCCTACCACTGGCCTACAGGAAGTCCCTGTTTAGTAGAAACTGGTTTTATTATATTAAGCAGTATGATATATGAATTATAAGTCCATTTTAGGAACCATATATGATTAATCTCACTATAGAATGACTTATGTATATTTAATAACTTTTGCTAACCTTTTGTTTGAGACAGATGGAATGACCCGTCATTCTATCACATGATCTGCTAACACTTCACGAATAACAAATTCAACTTCATTTATTTAAGAGATGAAGTGGAAATTGTTCAAGGCACGAACAACAATGAGATTGTACCAAAATAAAGTAAGTATTTATTCTAATTCAAATTCTTCAACTTTAGGGAAACGATCTTGAAAACCAAAAATGTTGTCCTAGTGCTCTTATATCTGATTAATCAGATTGTACCTTATATCGTCACAAATTTATGGCTTTGTGATTGCTATCTTTTCCATAGCCATGTTCTCTACCACTCTCCATCAGAACATGATGGTTAGATTTCTCTTCCATATCCATATTTTCACCTATGTGGAAACCCAGTGATTAGTTTATTTGGGTAACCATTACGTTTCATACTTTTGATTTTAAAAAATTGTTTTTGGTATTCCTTTTTACGATGTGGGTTTTGATTAAAGAAACTTTCGAATAGTAAACCATTTATAACCCCGACGAATTTCGTGGGTGAAATTCATTTTAAGGGGGGTAGAATGTAACACCCCGAGATTTTATGAAAAATATTCTTTTTAATTTCATTAATGTCTTGTGTTATACACTACACCAAAAGGATCTTTCACAACACACATCTCTAACCTGGCTTGAATTACACGCAATCGCGACCTTCCACGATAGCGTGTGTTGTACGCAACACCATGTTTCGCTAAACAACGATATGCTATTAAAATATTATTAAAACTAGCTGTTATGAATAGTAATAACCACTTTTGGAAATTTTGTAAATTTTATTTTTTTCAAAATGGACTTTATTTTTGGATTCAGAATATCAAAATTAGCTTAGGGTGATATTTTGGTACTTTTCGGATAACTTTCATATTATGATGAATAGTGAAAATTACTAAATTATAATTAAAAACAACTTTTTTAATCGAAATAATTAATAGCGATTAATTTGAGTGGTTTTAAAGTATATTTAGAATATATTTTTACAATTTAATAAAATGTTGGTCATTGGATGTAATTTCACCTTTAAACCAGTTATAAACAAGTTTCAATCTTTTGATAGTTATTATCTCTTAAAAACACGCTACTTGTTTTGACGACGGGAATTAATTTTTAAATTAGTTAATGCAACTGATATGTTTTGAATTTGGTAAAATAGACATCATTTTTTAGTTCATAATATAAAATATAGCTTAGGCCTAATTTTTGGTATTTTTCTGAAAACGTTCAATTTTTGATGAATAGTGAAACCACTAAGTGGTAGTTAAAAAAACTGAATTGTTCATAAAACTAAATTTCACCGCTTCTGTGAGTGGAATTTCAAAAATCCGAGAGACACGGTTGATGTCAGTAAGTAAAATGTGGTTCAATGAGATAAAGTTTTTTTTGGTGAATAGTAACTTTTTACTTTTTTTACCACGGTTAAAAGTAAATAGGGTAATTAAGGGTAGAAATGATATTATTATTACCCTAACACATGTCCAAATTCTATTGGATAAGTGTAATTCGAAAAACAACAAGCTTAGGAATAAAATATGACCATTTAGGCCCACTTGGATGAGATTAGGACATTTATTATTATTTAATTCATAGAAGAGTTAAAAGAGTTAAAATGAACATTTATTTACTAAAACATTTTTAATATAGGGTTATACATAACATAAATTCGATTTTAAATATTAATTATAAAGATAAAAATATTTCCTACATAATGGTATTTTATTTGTAATTTTTAGACATCAAATAAATTAATTTATTTAAGACACAAAGATGATGCAGTAATTATCTTATTAATGAAATATTGACATAATTGATGTTATAAATACCCAAATAGATCTAATTTGAGACTTTTTATGAATTACACTAACTTTCTAGGTTAATATGACATTTTAGTATTCATTTAATTAACTTTGTTCGAACTTATAATTCTGTTATGATTTTCACAAAAATCAATTACTAAATAGTGTCAAAATTGACATAAAATAGTTTTTAAAACAAATATTATAATATTAATTGTTATTTTATTCCTAAAAATCTAAGGTTCGGCCAAATGACTTAGATAAGGTTATATATATTAATAATAAACAATTTGGGGTTCTTTTGGCTTCTTATAGTATGTTTATTAACCTTTTAGAGTAAGAACACAAGAAGACACGGTAAAAGTAAAATTATTTAACTTAATGTTAAATCTAAATGATAAGGTTAAAATAGGAACCTAAATTTGTGTAAATTCTATTGGATGAGAGGATTTCGACCCATCCCCACCTTATCCTCTAAATAAATCGATTTTGAGCTATTTAAAATCGAAATTGACTTTATAATAAAATAATATTTTTTGTTATTCCAAAGGTGCCCCTCTCCTCCCTTATAAAAGGGCACCTCCTCCCTCTCTTCCTCACACAACTTTGAGCCTTCAAACTCGGCCATCCCCTGCCAAATTATCCTCTCCACTTCCATAGAAACATCATAGAGGTTCTGGTCTTCCTCAAAGACCAATTTTAGTGCCCTAAAAAAAGGTCTCAAATAAGCACTTCAAAGAAGAGGTAATATATGTTACTGATTCTTTCATCTTTATTTCTTCTTCCACTTCTTATTCTTTAGTTGTTTCATTATGAAGTAATAACATCAGTATCACTCATATACTGATATGTTAATATATGTATAAAACAACCCTATTTCACCATCTATCCATCCTACGGAAAAAGAAATCACCGCGCGTGCGTACGTACAAAATATAGTCTCCACGCCGTGGTGTAATCTGTTTTTCCACCAACACCTTACATGGATGGGTATTATGGTGTAAAGAATAACTACACATAGTTATTATAACATCATAATGATTCTTATATATTGTATCATCCACTCCAATTCAATTCAATAATTATGGAAATGATATCATCGCTCGTGCGTACGTACGGACTACCGTCTCCACGACGCGATGAGATTCATTCTCCATGTTAACCATTTAAGAATGATTATAAAGTATATATAAGATATAATAATGAAATATATGACATTATAAAGCTACTGGATTTATGTGTATATATATGTATGTCATCTACTTAATTCCACTCAATTCAATAAGGAAACGAAAACAGCGTTCATGCGTACGTACGACCTACCGTCTCCATGAACGATGTATTTCATTCCATTTATCGATCCATTATATATATGTATATTCTGAATATATATTATATATAAATCATGTTTTATATTCTATAATTAAGTAATAATGATCTATGTAATCATATGAATAATTACAAGTTAAAACACGAACGACAAATGAGACGATTTTACCCAAAACGCTACTTTAACATGAATTTACAAAAGAACGGGTAATATAAAGTCATAAGTGAACCATATATGATATAATAACAATGAATATGATTCCGTAATAAGTCAATGACATTATTTAAATCATTATACAGGAGGTTCAGACACTTACGAAGCAAATCAGACCTAAGGTAAGGAAAATATCACAATCTCATTTTTATCCGAGATTGTTTATACTTTGGTATTTAATGGGGTGTATTTTATCATCCACATCCATGTTCCCTCAATATGTGATATTGTTTCCATCCACTTACAATAGTTTAAATCCAATTTTACCCTTCGGTGAGTTTTTAGTAAAGAATATGAAAGGAATCTTTTGTCGTTTTTTCGTACGAGTTACTTTTTTTGACTTTTCCGACAAAAGTATGAAGAATGTTTTTTTAACTTATACGGCATGAATGGATTTTTAAAACATTATTTCCAAGAAGCATCCTTTACAAGTTTTCATGTTTATTTTTAATCAACTTCTTTTAGTTTAAAGTTGTATGACATGTTAAGAAAGGAAAAATGTTTTTGAAGCAGAAAGGATATTTTCCTCAAGAATGGAGTTCAAGTGTTTTATCAAAATTATTTTCCATCTAAGATAATAAAGGGTTCTGTTTTTATCCCTATTATTACATTGATTTGATTATGTTATGATGGAATTATATTTTTATTAATTCCTTTATCTTATATGAATTGTTTTATGATGTTTAAGATTCCCATTTTTTTACATGGGTTATGCAATGATGTATGATTTATGATTTTGTGGCACACATAAGAATGGTATCATTATGAGATGGGTGGGACCTATATCTCCCTCCAATGCATTGGGTAATGATTTTATATCTCATGAGATAGACATGGCTGGAATGGTAGGTTATACCGGTTTAGTGAAACAGGACTGAAATGAGGGTGACTCGGTTCAGAAAGGGACTTTGTCCACTAAGATAGTCGTGGCAATGAGTCTTGACTAACAAGAAATGATTCTCTATGATTATGTGTGTATGACACAATGTTTCATGTTTTATGTTATTATTATTGGGATTTCATTTCACTACTATGATTTATCCCATGTTATGAAATTATGCTCTCTTTTACAGGTTAAGATTTCCAAAATGTTATGTTCTTATGAATATGATGTGATTGATATTTCTTTTGTTTACCCTTACTGAGAATTTGAGCTCACCATTTTATGTTTACTTTTCCCCAGGATATAAATGAAAGGTTTTAGGTATAAAAAAAAGGAAGATCTTTATGGGAGAGGATGAAGATCTTTCACCAGGATTAGAAGATTATACTCTGAGTTTCCAAAGACACTAAACTATTACGATCCTTGTGTGTGTGTTTTTGTTATGTAGTAAGTATTCCGCAAATGTAATGTAATGTCAGTGTACGTCAAGCTTCGGGTCTCTACAATATCTATCTAAAACAATACTCATTGGAACACCGTGAAACTAAGCTACATCATAAATGTAATGATTTACAAGATTTTCAAATGTAATGGTTTCCATGATAGGAAAGAAGTGGGATACCTTAGTCTGTCGATCTAAAATTATCTATAAAAATCAATATTATGCATCATCCCGGGTAACCATTTCACAAAATCCACTGTGAAATCATCCACATTTATTCTGGGATTGATAAAGGTTGAAAAATTGCAACTAGCATTTTATGCATGGATTTAATCTTCTGAATATCAAAGAATCATTCCAAAAATCATTCCACCACCTCCATCATTCTTGACCATCAGTGCCATATACGGATATGAGACACATCATTGTTAAACAAGGATGTACTTACCATCTAAAGGAATAAAACTCCTTCATTATCTCATCATTTAAGCCCATAGAAACCCATACACATCCACATAAAAGATAGAATTAACACTATCAATAGATCATCTAGATTTCATATCATCTCCATACAATTTACCTCACACTACTGACTCCATCATTCTAGACAAGTTCATAATTTTAATGCTGTAAAAAAATGGGCATAACTGTTGTCCAAGATTGAGCTACTCACCTTTGAGATTCATAGAAAATCCTAAACATGTCTACAATGAGAGTCATTATTCTCTACTAATCTCAAGATTCCATACTACCTCTTTTTGTGTCTTCCGACTCAAAGAATAATTAATGAAATTTCAATTTCCTGGTGTATAAGACTATTAAAAGTTTAAAGAATGTAAATACTTGAATTATGTTCTCTCTAGAAGGATATGGTTTTTATTCGAAAAGTTGTACTTGGTAATTTTTTGATCTCTGAATAGCACAATCCTCTCATCCATGAGATGGTGTCTCCAACATCTCAGGGAATTTATCATTACTTCTATATCCATATCATGAGTATGGTAATTTCCCTCATGTGTTTTTAGCTAAATTGATCCATAAATCACTACACAGTCCCCTTGCATTAGAAATTATTTTAGTCCAATTCCAGATGCATCAAAATACATGGTATATGCTTTAACCAGCATAGGTAATGTGAGGATAGGTGTTGGGGTTATCTTTCCTTTCAGCACATGAAAAGATTTTTCACAAGAATCATATCAAACAAAATTCACCACATTCTTATTATACCCGAACATTGGTGCTAACAAATTGGAGGAATCTCGGATAAGACAGAGATAATAAAAAGGTACACCCAAAAAAAATTTATTTTAGTGTTGATCCAAGGTTACTCCAATGATATCATGGTTGTAACATTCTCTATGTAAACTGACACTCTTAAATCTAAGTTGACATTGCCCAAGAAGTGTAATCACTAGTTTAGAAAACGTTATTTATGTCAATTATTTTTCATTTTTTAGGTAAGTTTTTATCCAATGTTAATACGGACAACATTATAAATATTGTTTTTTACGTCAGTTATTTAATAACTGACGTAAAAAACATAACATTGCGGTGTTTATCACGTCCGTTATTAATTAACTGACGTGAAAAAAGCAGGGGGGGGGGGGTTATCACGTCGGTTATTATATAACCGCCATGATAAACCAGGGGGTTTATCACATCGATTATATAGTAAGTGATGTGATAAACAAAGCAGGGGATGTTTATCATGTCAGTTATTTAATAACCAACTTGATAAATCCCTAAAAAATTGTTTATCATGTCTCTTATATAATAACTGACATGCTAAACTCGTCTGGGGGGGGGGTTATCACGTCAGTTATTAAATAACTGATGTGATAAATCATTCCACAGGTGATTATCATGTCGGTTATTCAAAAAACTGATGTGATAAACCCTTCTCGATTCCTTTATCACGTCGGTTATAAAATAACCGACGTCGAAGACAATTCTTTTTTAAAAAATTGAATGCAGTCCTATGTTCTCCCTTGAAACAACTAGAAACCAAATCATGAATTCATACCACAAAAACACAAGTAGATCAAAATAGTAACTATAGGAAAATTATGCATTTACACTAATAACATTTAAAACATACCCAACTGGACAACCCTCCCAACACCCCCTGAACAACATCCCCTCACCCCACTTGACAGCCCCCACCACACCCCAGGACTTCCCATCAACCCCCTGGACACCCCCAATCACCCCGGGACAACCCCTACACCCTCATGTAGACCCCCCCACACCCTGGAGATCCCTCCCCCACCCCACTGGACAGCCCCCACCACACCCCCGGACTTCCCCATGACCCACTGGATAGCCCCAAACACCCATGGACAACCCCCCACCATCATGTATACCCCCACCCCCTGGAAAACACTCCCACACCCCTGGACATCCCTCCCACACCCCTGAAACAGACAAAAAATTTACCAAATACATACCAAAACCCCTCACCCCACTAGACTTCCCCCACCACACCCCTGGACACTCCCCCCCACACCCATGGACATCACCAACACACCCTAGACATCCCCCACCCTCCTGTAGACCCCCCCACCCCCTGGAAATCACTCCCACATCCCTGGAAAGCCCTTCCACACCCATGATAGAGACCAAAAAGTTACCAAAAACATACCAGAACCCCCTCAAACCACTAGTTAGCCTCCACTACACCCAGGGACATACCTCCCCCATCCCCATGGAAACCCTGGAACCCCCACCCCTAGAAACCCCCCTTACTCCACAGGACACCCCCACACCGCTGGACACCCCCTGGACTTCCTCACACTCCCCTGGACAACCCTTCCACTCTCCTGGAAATGCTCCCACCCCCCAGACCGCCCTCCTAGACCCCAGGACACCCCCACCCCACTGAAACCCCCACACCCTTGGAACCCCTCCCACCCAGACCAGAATCCATACCAGAAAAACCATCATAATCAAACCAAAATAAGTATTAGAGAAAATTTAAACATTCACATAAATAACATTCAAAAATTACACTGTAAACTTAAAAAAACTAATTCCAACCTAAACGACTACCAAATACACAATTACAACTACAATATTCAAAATTACATTTTACAATACAAACAAATAAAATTCAATAAATCTTGTAAAATAATTTTACGACTCAACTTATAAGTGTTTGATGTCTTCAGCATTATAGGGTTGAGGGTCATAAAAAAGCTACAAATAAAAATGAATTAGTTAACAAGTATAATGAATAAATCAAACTGAAATATTATGGCAATGTTTAAGAGGAAATATTACCAGGTCAAAATTCACAACTGTCCCAGTTTTTATTATTTCGTACATAAATCTTAACATATAATCTCCGCATTCGATGACACCTTGTTGTTCACGGAAATTATGTTTGAATTAGTGTAAATTCAATATATATTTTTTATGTAATAAATCAAAATGTACAAATTATAAATGTATATTTACCTTCTCATTTACATATTTTATCATTGCACTCATTTTCATTGTGTTTATTTGAAAGTAGACCCATCCCCTGTTAGAAAATAATACGAATAGGGTAAATTTAAAATTCATTATAATATATAAAACTATTGACAAATTAAAACTTTCTTTTCCAATATATTCTTAAAACATTCCCACACATCATCATGGATAGATCATATCAAATAAAGTGTTTTCTCCCATGGGCAAAAAACCCCTAACATCCAATGATCACCGATAAATGGAAATTTAAGGTTAGTGGTTTTTTATGCTAAAAGATAATGAACTCTTTGAGATAGATGTGTTTCATACTTCTCACAAAATGGAATCATCCAAAATTATGTGACTATATTATTTTAAATTCTTTCAGAAATATAATGCATTATTTGTTCCTCATCCAATGCACATGCATCAAGGAAAATCAATTGTGGGTCTATGAATCCATATACATTTATCAGCTCATTCCCCTCACAAATTTTATAAAGATACCGAATACAAAATAGACATAAGTATACATTTTTAATAAATATAATGTAGGGAAAAGGTGTTAAGATTTACATGGAAAAAAATTTCACCATGTTGATACCCAACTTATCTCCAGTAACAAGCTCCATGATATCATCTTTCAGAATCCCCACATTTATTTCACATCCACAAACATGTGCTTCTATTGGAAAATCATAATGACCCACCAACTAATTTGAATATCTTGACAATATATAAAGACTACTAGAATATGTATCTGATGTCATAGCCATTTGTCTTTGTTGTTGTCTATACTGTATTTCTTTACCTTTGAAGTATTCCAATAAAAATAAATAGAAAAATATATTAGTTTTCAAATGATAAAACAACATTAATAAAAAATAAAATAAAATGTATAACATTCATACCTCTATGGTAATAAGTCGAAGAAGTCTGGATGGTCAAACTGAAAAATAGTCGATACTATGTCCAACTGTCGTCACCTCATCTGTAGGAAGTGGTACTCGAGCTTATCTATCTATAATATCCTCTACAGTGACCCTATGATTATCTAACTCTAATTGTTGATGATTAACTGTATCTACTATACAATATACCAACCCATATGAAACTATATGATGTTTATGATCATGAACATACAACTCACAATAAGTATGAAGCTTCAGTGGAGGAGTAGGATAAAAAATGGGGTCTGCAGGCCGAGGTGGGGGAGTGGGAGCTACTGGCGGAGTTAGAGGATAAATAATGGGGTCTGTAGGGGGATGTGGAGGAGTGGGAGCTGCAGTCTGAAATTTTCTTTGCATGTCTGCAAACATTGACTGTACTGACTCTCTAATCTTTTCCACCATCATCAAATTAATATTATGAACTTCATCCTTCGAGGATTCGAATATTTTATAAACCCCCTCAAAGTTAGAAGATGAATAATGTGGCAACACTTTTCTTACTGATACACCTGCTGGATATAATCTTACATGACCAGGATGTTCAGGCTTTTCCAATGCTACAGATAAAATATCTTGCCTCCTAGTAGCTGTAAATACCCCATATAAACTATGTTCCTCAAGATAGTCATGTATTAATTAATTGATCATTTCTGTAATGATTGAAATTATATAAATAAAACAGTTATCTTAAATAAATAAAATAGATATATTAAAATCCTCTCAGCTACAATTCTCAATTCTTCCAAAATATATTGCCCTTTTTAGCCCATCTGGGCTCTCTTCCATTTTTCATGTCTAGATGGAGGGGATGTAGGGGCCACCTCTCTAGATCCTGAAGACTCAACTCTTAGTTGTTGAAATTTTTCCGACATCATTTTTTCTTCCAAAAATGCATAACCTCCCCGAGATAAACTATGAGGGTATACATTTTAAGATTGGATATCCTGATGAGCTTTCATTTTATGCTATAAATTAAGAATAAGAAATCATTAACAAAACATTTATAAGATCATTTATATAAGAAAGATTATAATAGTTTACATTGCCCTTACCAAAAATGACTCTTTTCTTATACTTTCAAAAAACTGTCTCCATCAGTCTTCATCTATAGGAGGATATATAAGACATGGATTTTCATGAATCCTATGAACATAAATGAAATCAGATGAAAGGTTTGATTTGAAATCCCTCCATCTCCAAGCAGCCAACGATAAGCATTTCTTCCACTCTCCTCAAGTGTTAGGAATATCAAATGTCATATAATAATGAAGAGGTTATAAATATTATATATACTAGAATCATTGAAACAATAGTAAAAAATAGAAATATATATTATCAAAATAGTCTCCCACAACTCAGAGATTATCACTTTATCCACACTTCTCCAGTCATCATACAAAATTCTTACTTTTCTCTTAGCCGGAGTTGATTAAAAACACTTAAAATATTTTGTATTTGGACTTCTAGGAATATCATCTTCATCAAACGCAACGAGTATCCTCTGATCCTACGTATGAGAAAGTGCTAATTTTGGTAAATGTGTGCACCAACATTTACAAACCTTTGACCTCTTTGTCGTAATAGGAGCACATGAGGAAGATTGGGGAACATCAAGAGAAGCAAGTGAATGTTCCTCTCCAGTGGTATAACCAATATGATCATCTCTAGAATCATGTAGATGATCAACTGAATGATCTGTCATTATCCTTCAAATCAAAATAACAATCATTAGTTCACAAATGTACAAATTCAAACATTTTAATACTACTATAATCATAAAATAGAAAATTGGACTAAGTTATGAAATAGTAAAAAAATTTATATGGTAAGCATTTTAAACAATGGTAAAGATGGTAAAGATGAAAAAAGATGGTAAACATGGTAAACATGGTAAACTT
Organism: Viscum album; assembly: GCA_963277665.1. Taxonomy (NCBI): domain Eukaryota; kingdom Viridiplantae; phylum Streptophyta; class Magnoliopsida; order Santalales; family Viscaceae; genus Viscum; species Viscum album. The sequence goes on along the minus strand of OY728142.1, from coordinate 1,927,705,326 downwards.
GGTTAACATGGTAAAGTAATTGTCACTGAACAAAAATAATAGATATATAATTCATGTAATGGTAAACATTATAATGTAAACTAAAAAAACATAAAACAAAAAAATGCATATACTTATTTTGTTTTAATACACGTTTTAATAAAGAAAAAACATACAATATCTAAAATTTTATGAAAAAAAATAAATGTAAACAAGAAATAAACATATGTTACCTGTAATTTTAGGAATGTAAAAATGGATTGTTTTCCCAAATTTCTTCATCGTTATCATTACTTATGGAACAAACCATCATTCAACATGCTCATTATTATGTTCTGTTGATCTTTCCATGGAAGTAGGGATCTCACATAAATCAACATCTTCATCGTCTTCATCCTCACCAACAAATTTTTTTCCCTTGTAAAAAAACAACCCATTGAATATCTGAATGATCTACTATATAGAAAATTTGTTTTGAATGTGTTTCCATTATAAAAGAATCATCTGTGTATTCTAATATATTCATATTAATAAGTGTCATTCCAAATTCATCATATCTGACACTTTTGTTACCGATAAACCATTGACAATTAAAAACATGAACATTAATTTTAATGTAATCAACCTCCCATATGTCTTCAATCACTCTATAGTATTCAATTGATGCAGAAATTGGGTTTTTGTCCTTAACACGTGAAAAATGCATTGCTTCTGTAAACACCAATACACCTCTACTCTGAACTGCACTTCTGCTATCCTGAAATTTCATTTAAAATGTATATCCACTAATGTCATAACTGGAACATGTTATCACATTTAAATATGGGCCACCCACTATCATTTTATTGTCTCTGATACTTATGATCTACCAAGAAAGGACGTTTTAAACCATGACAAAAATATTTTTTTGTGGTCATTCAAAATACACATTTCATTCTTCATTGTATGACAATGTTTCAACTCACTAATATGCAATGTGATATACGATTGAGCATCAGCTATGTTATTCAAGATGTATGATTTTAGCTTCTTCATCTATTCAGATGACAATGATTTGACTTTCATGCCATGAATCCCCTTTCCCTCATTTTTAACTCATTCATGGCGAGATGGAGGCAAACCTATGTGTTTCCCCGCAACCAAGTAGCTCATACAAAACTCTAATTCATCCTCAGAAATATACTTTTCAATAAAGAAAGATTCAGGTCGATATAGATTCTTAACATACACCTTTAATATCTTTATATACCTTTCAAAAGGATACATCCAATGAAGATATATAGGTCCACAATGATTTATTTCACGAACTAGATGAATAATTAAATGCACCATTATATCAATAAAAGATGGAGGAAAATACATCCCCAATTGAAAAAGTATAAAAATTGCATCCTTTTCCAAAATGTTCAAAGAATTCACATCAATCACATTGTTACAAATTCAATTTAAAAAATAACACAACTTCAATACAGTATTTCTGACACTGATGGGAAACAGTCCACACAATGCAACTGGTAGAATTTGTTGCAACATGACGTGATAATCATGTGATTTCATACCTATCAACTTCAAGTCCTTCAATGAGACAAAATTGTTTTACATTTGAAGAATAACCTTGAGGCACTTTGATATCATGAAGACACTGACAGAAGCTAATTTTCTCCCTCTCCGATAATGTATGACAAGCCGGGGGAAGAAATGTTCATCTTTCTTTAGGAGTGGGACCTAACTCCAATCGTATTCCCATTGATAGTAAGTTTAATATTTCATTCCACCCATCTTTTGTATTTCCTCAAATATCTCGCAATGTTCCAGTTAAACAATCATAGATATTCTTCTCCACGTGCATGACATCGATATTCTATTTAACTTCATGATACATCCAATATGGTAGATAAAAAAATATTGATCTTTTCATCCAAATATATCTATCATTACCAGATTTCTGTGTCTTTCCCAATGTCACATCAAGGTTTTTCACCCTCTCAAAATACAGATCAAAGGATAAAGGTTTTGGAGCAGTATAAAATTATTCTGAGCCATTGAATGCCTCTATTAGTCTTATATAAGGGTTATCCATAGGAAAAAACATTCGATGAACCATGTACACTTTTTTACTCCCATGATGCAATTGACAATATGACGTCTGTTGTTTTCAAATTGGACATGATTTAGGCCCTTTAACACTGTATCCAGTCAAATTTCCATATGTTGGGAAGTCATTTATATTGAACAGAAGCACTACAAGTAGTTGAAAATATTCCATTTTATAAGAATCATACACCCTAATACCATCAGCCCATAACAGTTTCAAATCATCAGTCAACGGTGACAAGTAAACATCAATATCATTTCCAGGTTGCTTTGGACGAGAGATCATTATACTCAACATGACATATTTTCGCTTCATCCAAACATCAGGATAGAGGTTTTAAATTACCAATAAAACATGCCATGAACTATGTGTGCTACTCTAGGTTTTGTATAGATTCATTCAATCCGTGCACAACCCTAGTCTGAGGTTTCTAATTTCATTTCCAAATTTAGAATACTGCTCATCAACATTCTTCCATTGTGGACAACCAGCTGGATGACATATTTTTCCATCACATACCCGCTCATCAGCATGCCATCATAACCTTTTTTCCTCATTGTTAATTAGCAAATAAATGTTGGAAACGATGAATTATAGGAAGATTCCAAAATACATTTGAAGCTATCTTTGTAATCTCTACATCAGCCTGTGATTTTTCTATCACCTTATACTGTGATGTCCCACATTTAAGACACTCTGAAAGAAATTCATATTCCTTCGTATATATAATACAGTCATTCGAATAGGCATGTATTTTCTTTTATCCCAATCCCATCCGGCATAATATTTTCTTGGCCTTATAATGTGAATCTGGAAGATCATTATCTTTGGGAAGAATGTCTTTCATTAATTTTAGCAGCTCTTTAAAACCTCTGTCACTCCATCCATGTTTCGCCTTCAGGTTAATCAATCTTAACACCACTGAAAAAACCGTAAAATCTGTACAACCAGGATATAATGGTTTTCCAGCATCACCATATAGCTGCACAACTATCAGTTATATCTCAATTTGTTCTGCAGCAATATCGCGAATCATTTCTTCAATTCCATCGGAGTTTCCCTATTGCGAATCATCATCATTAGTGACATTCTGTCTGGTTTCACCATTCCAAATCGAAGGGCTATAACATGGATTAAAACCATGACAAATCAGATGATCTTTTATCTCTATACATTTTGACTTCTTCATATTCAAACATTTTAGGCATGGATAGAAAAAAATGTGACTACTTGGAACATTTCGTTTAGAAAATTCCAAAAAGGTATAAATACCTTCCTCATATTCCTTTCTCATTTGATGTGCCTTAATCCAACATCGACTCATTATTACCTATAATAAATATCAAAATTATATATATTTTTAAGATAAGACAAATATATGTTTATATGAAAAAAATCATAATTTGAATGTAAAACAATTTTGAAATATGAAACAAATCTATGTTTATTTAAAAAATATGCTTGAATATTATTTTAAACACAAAATATAGTTAGATATAACAGTTTTAAATTCCATTGAATCCAAGAAAACCATGGGGCCTACAATAGTTGAAATTAAATTTGGGAAAATGGAGTAAACTTGAGAATCAAATCAAATTTAAAATAAAATCTCAGATGGATAAAATTACAATGTAATTTCAACCATCATGGCACAATCATAATGTCATAATCTCAAAAACCATGATGCTATAATCAATCCCAACTGACACTTATCCCCCACCCCCGTGGACACACCCTGAACACCACCACCCCCTTGGAAAACAACCACCCCCAGGACACCACCCCCCACACCCATGGTCACCCCATGGACACCACCACAACCTTGGACATCCCTCCCCCCCCCACCACTACGGGACACCCCACCCCATGGACAGCCCCCACCCCTCTAGATAGCACCCCCACCCCTCTTGGACACCACCCCCACCCCCTACCCCCTTGGACACCCCCTAGACACCCCCCAACCCTCTGGACAGCCCCCAAACCCCCTAGACAGACCCCACACCTCTAGAAAGCACCCCCACCCTTCCTGGACACCACCCCCAACCCCCAACCCCTTGGACACCCCCCTGGACACCCCAACCATCTGGACAACCCCCACCCCCGAACAACCCCCCAAACCCTCTGGACAGATGCCCATCCCCTTGGGAAGCCGCCCCATCCCTAGAGATCCCCACCCATCTAGATGGAACCCCCACCCCTCCTAGACACCACCCCCACCCCTACCCCCTTGGACTCTGCCCTGGACAGCCCCCACCCCTCTAGACAGCACCCCCACCACTCCTAGACGCCACCCCGACCTTCTACCCCTTGGACACCCCCCAACCCTCTAGAGAGCCCCCCCTAGACAACCCCCACCCCTCTAGACATCACCCCCACTCCGCTTGGACACCACCCCCACCACGTACCCCCTTGGACACACCCCTAGACACCCCCAAGCCTTTGGACATCCCCCACCCACTGACAACCCCCCAAACCCTCTAGACAACACCCACTCCCTTAGACAGCCCCCCCCCCCCATGCACCCACACATTTGGACTCCCCCCTGGACACCCCACAACCCTCTGTAGAGTCTCCTCACAACATGGACACCCCCACCCCTCTAGAGAGCACCCCCACCCATCCTGGACACCACCCCCAGCCCCACCCCCTTGGACACCCCCTGGACAACCCCAACCCTCTGGAAAGCCCCCCCTGGACAGCCCCCACCCATATAGACAGCACCCCACCCCTCCTGGGCACCACCCCTACCCCCTACCCCCTTGGACACCCCCTGGACACCCCCAACCCTCTGGACCGCCCCAACCCCCCAGAAAACCCCCAAACCCTCTAGACATACCCCACACCCTTGGAGAACCCCCCCCCCCCACACCCACCCCCTTAGATAGCCCCCCCTCGACACCCCCACCCCATTCCCCCCACACACCCCTAGACTCCCCCCCCAACCTCCATGGACACCCTGGACACCCCCAACCCTCTGTAAATCCACCAACCCTCTTGACAACCCCCCAGAACCATGAGATTTTTACCTCAAGCTACTAGTTTTGGTATCATTCCATTATTCAAAAAAAAGAACCATGAATTGTATCGCCTAGTAGTCTAAAATGCTCAATTGTGCAATGAATCGGGCTTTAATAGCATATTAAGACTTATAATAGTCCATGAAAATAAGCGACGTAAAAAGATTATGGAACCACAGAAAGTGATACCCAAAATAGAAACAACCAAGGATCCAAAACTAACATTCCACCAGGGAATACCATATATACTTTTAAAATCAATCACACCGTTACATAGAATGGGTTTATCACAATGTTTTACATATAAATTGCAGTAATATAGGTGAATGAGATCATTAGTTGTCGAAGACAAAAAAAATTCCATCTATGTCGGGCATTCGCGAAACAAAAACAAAAGAAATAGAGTAGGTGAGGCTTACATGAATATTGCAAGTCGATCTAATAGATCTGGGGATAATAAATAATATGATTATGGAAAAATGAGGTAAGAGGGTTCAAAATCGAAGAATCTTTCCTAGTTTAAACAAAAAATTCGCAAAACAAAAATATAGACTGTCCAGGGAAAAAATGATCGAAATAATGTCATGGGAGGCTTACCTGAGTGTTGCGAGTTGATATGATAGATCCGAGGAGAGTAAAGATGATAAACAATGATGGAAAAATGAGTTTAACGCAATTATATCGAAGCATTGATTAGGGTTTTTCATACAAGAGAGACGAGTCGCTGGACTGTCGATCGAAAAATCGTAAATGGCAATCCACGAGGTGTGTAAACTTTTTAAATGTTTTATAACGTCTGTTATTAAAAAACCGACATTATAAAATATTTTTCTTTCATTTATAACATCAGTTATTATAATAACTGACATTATAAATGTATCTGATACGACTTTATTTACATCTGTTATTTTATAATCGACGTAAAAAAATCTGCGTTTTCATTTTTTACGGCGGTTATCAAATAACTGACGTCAAAAAGTCCTCAAATGCCACTTTTTTTCATCCTTTATTTTATAACCAACGTAAAAAATTCGTAGATAGCTTCTTTTTTACGTCGTTTATTTGATAACCGACGTAAAAAAACACAACGCTTTGGTTTTTTACATCGGTTAATTTATAAAAAACGTAAAAAATGAACGCGTGCGAATTTTAACGTCGGTTATTGAAATAACCGACGTTAAAAATTTACTCTTCGCGTTTTGTATGTCGGTTATAATATAAATGATGTAAAAAACAATGTATCATAAATTATCACGTCAGTTATATATAACGGACGTAAAAAATTGTGACATTAAAAACCCTTTCTGGCCTAGTGAATTTTTTATCTAGAAACTACATTTAGTTCTCTTAGCATATATTATATGATCTCTCAATGTAATCATGATGATTTCATGTGATTGTAATGATCGTCTACAGACTAGGAGTATACTAAGATATATTCGATGAAAGCTACCTCAATCGCATCCAGGAAAGGATGAAAACACCTATTCGTTAAGGCCTGAATACCACATGTGAATTAGTAAACCCAAACGACATCACTATGAATTCATACAATCCATTCCATCTCATAAAAGCAATTTGAGGTTTCTCTGATAGTATCACCCATAAATGATGATATATAGTTCTCATTTCAATCTGGGAGATGATCTTAGAACCTTGAAGTTATTCTAAAAGATTATCTTTGTGTGTAAGAGGATATTTTTTCTTTATATTAATTTAGTTCATCCTCTGATAATCTACACATAAAAACAAATACCCATCATGATTTTTGGATAAAACAAATGGAGAACCCCATTGAGATGTACATGGTTGTATGAATCCTTTTGATTAAATTTCTTTTAATTGAACATTGAATGATTGAATCTCTAATGGTTCTTTAGGATATGGTGGGATAGAAATTGGATCTGATATTGATACCCACTCGATCATGATCTCGATCTCTATTTCAGGTTGTAAGCCATATTACTATTTAAGGAATGAATCCTAAAAATAGTCTAACACTATAGGAAAACAATCCTTCTATATTCCACCATAATCTAGAGAAGGACTAGAAATTTGATCTATTAGATAATACCATATTTACTAAATTGGATAAACGTGACTAGCCTAATGATCTTACTCACCCAAGTGAGAATAACTACTTCATTAGTGAGATATTAAGGTAACTATCCTTCTGTTATAGTTTATATGAGCTTGGTATAGGACTAACCAATAAATACCATGAATCAAGTTGAATCCTATCATTTCTAGAATGAATTATTACTTAATGACACGAAGACCACTAATATATATAGTATACACCTTGAAACATTTGATATATAAAAAATACACTACCAAGGGTGTTTAAATGGTTCAAAACTATGCATGATTTCCACATCCAATCCAAAACTATTCAAAAAAATATAATACATAAAGGAATGTGGTTTTCTTGTATTAAAAAATAACAGATAAAGTAGATGATACAAGAATCATACCTCTGACAGTAGATGGCCCTTTGCCAACAGTAGCCGAAGTATTATGTATAATGTGAAACTGACTTTTCCATATTCCCAAGGCTCTATTATGAATACCCTGAGTCACATACCAATCCTTGAATTGTTGATCTTTCAATAGGGTACCACATCCCCTATCATATCTTGAACAAACTATAGAGCTCCAACTACTATCCTACTAAGGTATAAAAGACCCCTTCTTGATTCTGGTGCTGGTCCTAATCCTTTTCATCCAAATTGTTGTGGAATGTTAGAATATAAAATCTTAAGATGACATAGTCTTCCAAAAATATGAAAATATACTGCTGGGTATGGAAACTTTGGGAACATTTGACCAAACATTGAACACTTATTTCACCGGAACAAAACATGGTGTTGAGATTCTTTCCCACCTCCCTGGTCACTCTTCCCACAACAACTTAGACAGAATCAATCATAATGAAATTTATTATAACTCAAAGAATAACTCCTAGAAATTACTAATGAAATATCATGGTTGCTATTTGGATCCTCTTTTATATTTCCTTTTGTTATGAAGGGAAGATTCATCACGTCTTTAGACTTTCTTAAATGAAAACGTTTTCCTTTGACCAAACCACATAGGAAAGGCCATCCTAGTGATGTATCTCTATAGAGATATTCACAATTTCCAAGGATGGAGTAGAGCACTATAGGATGGTAAAACATGCAGTGTAGTCTAGAACATAAAAACACTCCTGTATAAAATGAATAAATTCACATTATTTTTCATCCCTTAAGGTCTCAGGATAGAGATGGATCAGGAACTACTTCTCAAATACCCTCCATAATAGCTCATCCTACTTCCCAAACACTTCAAAAATATAAAACCAATTATTTTACGGTACATGAAGTATATTAATAAAAATAAACACCCACATATCAATAGGTGTCTTGAGATACTTTAATATTTTCCATCCTGACTCAATACAGATCTTGGATATCTGGGGTCCCCCTTCCCCATTAAATACATCTAGATGCTAAAGATGAAAATATTTTCATAGATCAAACAAAAAAGGAAGGGTAAAAACTATTTGTCTTTCTATAGATTTCATAAACCTCAATAATCTGAACGTATATATAATACATAGGAACTATAAGAATTCTTCTTTAGCTACAATACGAATTTTCTGATTTCCACTATCCTATTTCCCATGTTGAATAAAATGAGAGGAATTTTCTCTATAAGACAAACACAAAACTTAGAGAATTATCTTTTAACAAGGTCTACCTAATAGGTTAATTCATTAAAGAACCACTAACTCTTGGTCTAACTAGAAATTTATTACATGTTCTTTTTCATAACATTAAAACACATTTCATTAATAAATTGAAAAATATTTCTCATTTTTAGTTCAAGAGTAATGTATATATTACATGAAAAAGAATATATTCCCCTATCATGAACATTTCATGTCAATATATACCTATGTGAAAATTATGAATCATGTGTTCTTATATTGCACCATTATATTCCTTGAGTACAAATCTCATGAAATGATGAGATCATAAAACAATAAACTTGACGTAATAAGTGGAAGGATTATTTTCCCAAAAAAATGGTTTGTAATGAAATTTTTATTGTATTTTTATTCATCAATGGAATAAAATATTTATTATACTTATCATCTAATGGGCATATGATATATTAATATAATCATTATTATTTCTTAGGACAGTTTATCAATATTTTTATTATAGATGTACAATTTTTTTACCACTCACCATATTACTCTGGTTGGTTTATGATTATGTTTCTTCGATTTTCATAACTATTCAAATTTCACATGTTAGTACTTCAATAAAAAAAATTAATATCAACTATGATTCACTTAATTTTTATAAGGAATGACTTGGACTCATTTAGTGAAGGGTGCGGCCTAGTAATTTATACCCCCTAAATGCTTCGACTGGTCTCATCAGACAAACCAGTTGGCCAACATAGGAAATTATATATCAATATTAATAAATTATATTTTGAATGTTCTTGAAAATATGATTTATATTTACATAATTATGAATTTCCCCACTATAATATTAGTTATTTATTTCCATATTCTTATTATACTTTTTAAAAAAATACATGGATATGTTTCAAGATTAAGTGATTATTTATATGGATTTATTTGATCATAATTTACTTCTTCAATGTAATTCTTATTTCATTTATTAAATGGCACGGGGTTCAGATATTTAAATTACATTTTTGTTTATTATTATTAATTCATAATGGCTAATATTGATTTTCTACCCTTACTAAGCTTCTGTTCTCAACCCTTTTTTATGTTTTATTCTCCCCAGGATTCCAGGAAACGATTATCCAGTGATATGCTGGGATAAACTATTTTGAATAATGGACTTCTCAAAGAAAATATTTTTATATTTTATGTATTCAATTGAAATTTTAATTTTATGTACGTAACTAGTTTAAAAATTAATCTACACTATTTTTGGGATGTTATTCCTTGAATTTTATGAAAATTTAATAATTAATAACCAGAAATAGTAAATTGAAGTCAGGGTCATTGTATTTTGTATTATAGGTATTTTAGTGTAAAAATGGGAACTATATTTATGAAAACATATATTAGGGAATATAACCATATGATTAACATTGTGGTAGGTATATAATAAATAATAATGTTTCTATGGTATATATTTTCTAGTCTTTCAAATAAATACATCCCTTTCTGGATACTATAAGTGGGAGTGGTTCAGTCACATATTTACCTATAGGTAATAACATTGAAAAAGGAATGTAGGCCTTACCTCATGAGTTACCTAGTACACAAAGAGAATCCTTATTATTCACTTTAATTGAATCTTCTTTGGGAAACACTTAAAATAATTCATGTTTTCATCACAAATCTGTATGAATTATTTATAAAAATATATTTCAATTTAGGTACTTTCCCAAAGAAACCATGTTTATGATTACGATATTTTCCATTCATAAATTATTCAATGTATGTAAATTATTTCAGTTGTTTTTGTGATTACAAATTATGATACATAATTCTATGATCTAATAAGTGTATTACATTTCTTATAAATAAAATCTAGATGATGGAATGAGAAGTTTTTCAACAATCCAAATATTGATAATGATCGTTTTCATGATGATCTTAAGACAATATTTTAGAGGGAAATAGTCACCCAAACATTATCATCATATGAGGACATAATATCATGTGAAATCAGAAGATATATAGAATTATCTAAGTATTATAGATTCTATGGATGAATGATTGGATGTGGATGTTAGAGGGAAAATATATAAGGTGGAGAATATAAATATAGAATTTCCCATATGTGATAATAGGTTAATTAAACACCCCAAAACTTTCATGAAAATGAATGGGAGTTTTCACAACATGTTCTCATAAAGGCCACAACATTCATGAAAGAAAGGGAATGAAATAAGTTCCAATTATCTAGGCTTTGATGGTAATGAGATAGGGAACTACATAAATGAATTTCCCAAGTGATATGGAAATATAACCAATGAGCATATAAGGGATCATGGTTGAGTTTATGCTATTGATACACCCAAATTTAGATTATTAATATCCATGAATTTGGATTCAATGAATATGTTGCAAAAGTATTTTATCAATTATATTATCATTATAAATATGATAAAATTTATAAGCATTGTACTGTGCTGATTTTTCATTTAGGATATTAGAGTATTTGTTGAATGGAACCGATGATTAGGAAAGTGTTTCACTTGGAAGTAGATTTTTTTGAAAAAAAAAGATTGTGGGAAGATAACCCTTACATTGTGATTAATGTTGAAATAATAATGATATAGATATGATTATGAGTCAGTATTGGTGTCCAAGAAATTGGTTTGTGATTTTATATTCTATGATATATTATTTAATGCATACTTCATGTTCAGACTTATGGAATATATTAAAAAATCGATGATTTTCTTTTCAGAATAATCCATTTTTTTATTAAAATTTTTTTATTATCAAGGTATTACCATATTTATAATGTGGCATTAAGAGAAAAATTATATTGTTTTAGGAATATAATTTGGATTTATTGACCTTCAATCAAAAAACATGGAAAACAAATTAGGACAAACATATTTTTGTTAAGTCATAAGGATAACTATATATAGAATGGATTAAATTGATCTTTCAGTGTACTTGGATAACATTTTAATTCCATTTTGGTTTTATAAAAAATCTAGACAATGGAGAAATTAATTTTCAATCAACAGTCTATTACACACGCATTATGCATAAAAATTCATATTGTAAAATCTTTTAATGAAGTACGAAATGAAGTGGGAATTGATCGATGAACCACTAAAGGATGGAATTGTTCCTATGAAATAGAATTATAAAACATTAGTATAATTTCATATGTTATTTTTATATATATATTACTGAAATTTATCAACCCTAGGAGAAGTATAGATAAATAAAAAACTTATTCTAATACCTTCATTTCTGATGAACTGAAGGTCTTTACATCTGTCACGTATTTTTGGTTTTGAGGTACTTAAATTTCCATTTTTCCATCAAATTATCATGATCTATTCTCATTATCAGTTGATATAATTATTTATGATTTTATTCTAAGTATATATCATCATAGGAAATAAATTATATCCTATTTAGAAACATAGCATGTATTAATCTATATGATCTTTATATTTACCTTCCAATTTTATCAAGAGGATGTTTTATTAACAACTTTAATGATGTTGGATTTCAAGAAATGAATTTTTATATGAAAACTCCAATATTACAAAGATCAATCTTACATTTCTAGGATACAATTTATTTAGTTGGGGCGGTAGAATGAGACACCCTAAAACGTTAAAAGGGAAATTCATATTTTATAACATGTATCACATGCAACACGAAGCTTATAAGTGAATTTAGCACTCAGAGTCATCATGTTTTTTTAAATTAAATAAATTATATTTATTTCAATATATTTAACAAAAATTTGATCTTGTGTTACTCACAATGCTAATTTTTTCATGCAGAACATAAAATAATGGGTTTAAATAAATCACTACACAACATTAAAATATTAATATTTTAACACGACTATTATAACCAAACCCCTGAAGACCAAGAAATTCTATGTATTTTTTTTATTTATATTGGAATTTACACATCCACAAAAATTGACGGCGCGTGATTCCAAGGCCCCGAGTACCTGAAATAAATCTATGATCTTTGTTTGGGTACATTCAGTAATTGTGTGGGCGGGTTTTAGTAACATTTGAACCGGTGCTCGGAATTGAAATCAGAGGACACCGTTGAACTCCCAGTGCCTGTATTCACTTAAGGTGACCATCAACTCAACCACAGAAGGTCGAGGATAGAAGTTAGTTTTTCACTTTTTGGTTGAAGAATAAAAATAAAATAGTTTAATCATGATATTTATATTTGAAACTCCCATGTGGATGTCAGGAGATGCAGACCACCAGAACTAAAATACCCATGTGAGGTTATAGAGGTGGGGACCACCGATCCCAAAACCTCTGATTTGAATTTAGGGGTAGGGACCACCCGAACCCTCTTAATGGGAGAGAAACCAATCAACTCCCCATTAATTCTTTCCTTCTATTAATTGGAGCCAATTAAATTGATACAATTAAATATGCCAACACCCCATTTAATTGTTGGTGCCCACCAAAAATTAATGAAATGTGTCAGCATTTTAATTATGCCAACATTATCAATCTACTTATTTTAAATTAATAAGTTGGCTATTCCTCATTTTTGCTGGAATGGGGGAAACTATTTGCAAAGGGAGAAGCCTTGGAAGAATTATTCTCCTCCAACGAAGAACTCTGACACACGAATTCGACTTCTTCCTGAGGACATCCTCCAACGTGGGAAGTCTTCAATCGATGATTGTCTATACCTCCTCATCGATGTCAAAAAACAAAATATGTAGGGGTTTAATTATGTGTAATCTTCGATTCCCATGTTCATCCCTTCTAAACAAAGAATGCTGATCAACTCAATAACTATTTGATCCGAGGATGTTTTCTTTTAGCGGGATTGGGAATAATTATTGTAGGTGGTTGTAGGGTGGTTGATTGACTTTCTTCCCCTTATACACTCTGGATAATTCATCGTAAAAATCAGTAAGAGATTATAGCTGCTTCCTACCGCTCTAACGCGGATAGTGTGGGCCAAAAAAACATGGCCCGCCCTCTCTGAAAATCGTGTGTTTAATTTTTGTCTTCTTCATAATGGAGGAGGTCGAAAACCATCCTCGGTGGGGCACATGAATGGTTGACGGCACCCTCACCGGTGTAATGGCACCGCCCCGCATCATCCGCCGCTCGCAGCCACCGCTACCCCATGGCCTCCGTCACCGCTGCTGCCCCACGACCTCACACCGCCTGTGGCCTCTCCTCCTTGTGAACCTCCACTATCCCATGGCCTCTACAACCCTCGCGGCCTCTACGCCACCCTCACAGCCTCCGCGCCGCCTTGCACCACCCCTGTGGCCTCTACACTGCCTCACGCTGCCATGTGGCCTCCTCGACCCTCACGACATCTGCGCCGCCCCACGGCCTCCATGCCACCCCGCGCCACCCAGCAGCCTTCGCGGCCCTCACGGACCTTGCGGCCACCGCGGCCACACTGCACCGCCCAGGCCAGGCCGACCGAGTTGGACTAGAACCGAACTAGCTTCCACCCATTTACGCTCTTTTGGCCATAACAGTGGCACCAGATGTCCGTTTGAAGATCCATCTATGGAACTGTAAAACATGGAGTAAGATGGGGACTTTGGTATACCCCACATGAGATTTGGATAACATTGGGATACAGTCAGGTTTGGATCAAGCATGAATCCAACTGGGTCCTCAGGACTAAAAGGCTAATAACATACAGACTGAGCGTCTGCTTAACCCACCATCTCTAGTGTTGAGACCCATATGACGTGTTGGTCCGTTGGGTTACTTATTCTTGAGACTTCATGGTAGTTGGAGTATCTACCAGCGGCTTGAGGATCAGACCCTCCTGGAGACAAGCAGGTTTAGTGCGGGAACCTAGTAGTTAGTTGTGACATGAAAAATGAATAGTGATACTATGTGGGACAACACTGAGTGATCATGTGTGGGTCATCACCTAGTGATCCTTTGTGGGTTAGCACCAAGAGATCCTATGTGGGCCAGTACTGAGAGATCCTTTGTGCTTCAGCACCGATCGATAATGTGTGGGTCTGTATCGAGCGATCCTGTGTGGGTCAGCACTGAGCGATCACGTGGGCATAAGTGGTTGAGCCTCTTAACAGAGTAAGATGATTCAGTAGTTACATCTAATCATATCTACTATTGTACCTGATTTATACAGGGTGTTATATGAGTTTGTACCTGTGTGGTACTTTCCTTCATGATAATACCATGATGGTATTCTTCTCTGTGGTATACATCTGTGGTACTTTCCTTGATGGTAATACGTTGTTGGTATTCTGCTGGGTGGCGTACATGTATGGTACATACCCTCATGATTTTCTTCCATTATGGAATAGTTCAGCTTATGGATTTGGGGTTGGACTCTGTGTTTTACTCATGAATGAGATGGGATTACTTGATAACATAGGTATATGTATGGTCATAAACCTAAGTAGGGTTGTCAGCTGTTTTCTTGCTTTTTGGTTTATCCTTTGTGGTATTCTGAGACATTGAGGGTCTTGGGGTCCCTACGGAGTATCATTATACTCACCCCTTCACGGGCTATGCCCAAACATCGTTTTGTTTGGGGTAGATGACGGACAATGTTGATTGCAGACGATAGTACCAGGACTGGAGGTAGCTCGGAGGTGGACCTAGACGAGAAGTACCGTAGAGATGACCGTTCAAGAGTTGTACCTACTCTTCAGGTAGGATCCTTGGCCATTGATCACAGGAGATGTTCCAGTTTACTTGTACATTCGGGTTCTTGTACTTTTTAGTTGGGCTCGTATTCTGGCCCCTTTTGCTTACTATACTAAGTATGTTTACTATTCAGTTTACTTGAATTCGTATCTTGTTGTGTTCTTGGTTGTGTGTGTTTACAGGTTATAATGGAAATTCCATCCCAGTTTTAGGGAATAGGCCTTTGGTGCTAGTCACCACCCCTAGACTATGGATGGCAGGCTTGGGATAGTCACATCATGGGCCCCGGGGTACGGGTTGTGAAAAAATGGTATTAGAGGAGTTGGTTATACTGTAGAATATAGGTCTCCGATCTTTATAAGGGAAATAATGTTAATTGTAGTGAGTGTGGTTATCATTTTAGGGATTCCAGTATCGGTGTGGCGGCCGACGTATCCCTACACTAGGACCCTGACTTCTTATTTCCGACATAGTGCATGAAAACAATGATTGCATGTGTGTTCTGAAGAGTTTTAATTGTGATATCTTTGAGTTAGATAACCTTGTATAACATATTGACAGTGGTGCACTAGTTTTTTTCAGGATTCCTCCACGCAGACAACCAGCTGGGGTTCCAAGAGTAGTACGCACAAAAATCCCACCAAGCAACGAAGCCTCGGTGCAGGGCCCTCTTCTAGTAGAGGTACCAAAAGAGGAACCAGTGGTACCATTACCCATTGGGACACCGATGCCACCAGACCCAAAATAAGAGGGTGTAGGTCAGTTGAGCGCATTGCAGGAGTTCCAGTGCTAGAGGCCACCCAGGTTCTGGGGAGAGACATACACACATGCGACTGAGGATTGGTTGGAGGCTGTAGTGAGAGTCTTCTGACTGGTATGGACACCAGTAGATCTCATTGTGATTCTTACATTCAGTATACTACATGCATCAGTAGGCAGATGGTGGAGCTTGATGCTCCAAGTTCACAACGATGTGACGCTCCTCTGTGAAGACTTCGAGAGCCTGTTTTGGGCATAGTTTGTTCTTGGTACTCTTCACACAATACGCATACATGAGCTTCTTCATCTATAGCATGGCAGCAAGACTGTAGCTCAGTACCCAGCATGGTTCATTGACCACTCACACTAATCCACTAATATGGTGTGAGACCCATTATTTTGGGCCCAGACCATCGATAAAGGACTCAGGTGAGAGATCATGGCTTTTATTATTTCTCTTAGTATCCTAACGTAGGCGGGGGTGTTATATTGAGCCCTCTTAGAGATGATTTTCCTTGCGGAGCAGTCTCCAGTAGCAAGACCCACCACTAGACGTCACATAGCGGAGTCTTCTGAAGCTAGCAGTAGAATGATTTCACAGAGTTCCAAGCGGACCAGACCTATAGGTGTATGACCACATGATTCCGGGTCAGTTGTGTGGGGAACCCGAGACAGATCCAGTCATGTGAGGAGCGATCATTGTTACGCATGTGGCGGGTATGGTCACATGGATCGTGACTGTCCGACCCATTATACGGATGATCATAAGACGGTCGAAGGACCGCCCATGTAGACAAATTTAATCGAATAAAGAGGTCTATAGGGAGCATGAGGACATGGAAGAGGAGTTGGCAGTGTAGCTGACAGTGGGTGATGATTTGAGATGTTACCACCACCACCACAAGGTGGTTCACCCCGACCACAGGGAGCCAGAGGATAAGGGAGAACTCATCTCCAGGCAGCTGAGGCCTACGATCATGATGCTATGGAGAATATGTGTGGTATGATATGTGTCTAATCCACCTTAGTTGTAGTACATATTGACACAGGTGCCAGTCATTCATTTATTTCCACTACCCTCATTCGTAGCTTGGAGATTCTGACAGAGTCATTGGATTGATCCTTAAAGCTAGGAACCCCTATGGGAGAAGATTCTATGATTACACACTAGTGCTAGCAGTGTGAGCTTACTCTAGGAGGTGAGAGGTTCAGCTGTGATCTCCTAGTAACGGCATCAAGGCCTTACAATGTAATCTTGGGTATGGATTGGTTATCTATAGTCCATGCTCAGATTGACAGTATTAGGAGCAATGTGTAGTGTGTATGCATTGATGGGACCATGTTTACCTTCACCGGTGAGAATGGAGCCTTTGCAGTAAAGGATGGACTTACCCGGAGGAGAGTACAGCCGATCACCCATCAGTTGGCTAGCCTTACCCTCAGAGTAGTTGAAGTAGAGATTCTGAGTAATTCATTAGTAGTGGACCAGTATGCGGATGTCCTGCTTGATGATGTTCTAGGTATACTTCCTCACAGATAGGTGGAATTATACATTGTCTTGTACCCAAGACGACACCGATATCTACACCAGCATATCAGATGGATCTTATGGAGCATTTTATGCTACGGGTACAGTTAGAGGACTTATAGGTTAAGGGATATATCCGGCCCATCGTTTCTCCTTGGGCAGCCCCGATTTTGTTCTCTAAGAATGAAAATAGGAGTTTGAGGCTTTGTGTTGACTATTAGTTCCCGAAACAGGTGAATTTGAAGAACATGTACCCACGTACGAGGATTTATGACCTCTTTGATCAGCTAAAGGGAGAACGGTGGTTCTCAATGATAGACCTTAGATCAGGCTATCACCAACTCAGAGTGAGAGACAATGATGTGCAGAAGAAGGCTTTATGATGTCAGTATGACCACTATGAGTTTTTGGATATTCCCTTTGGCATGACCAATTCCCCAAACATGTTCATGGGACTCATGAAGAGGATCTTTCAGCCATACCTTGATCACCTTGTGGTGGTCTTCATAGATGACATTCTGATCTACTCGAATAATGAAGAGGAGCATGCCTATCATTTGCAGGTTGTACTGGACACAAATCGAGAGCACTATATTTATGGT
The DNA here is from genome assembly GCA_963277665.1 of Viscum album. Classification (NCBI taxonomy): domain Eukaryota; kingdom Viridiplantae; phylum Streptophyta; class Magnoliopsida; order Santalales; family Viscaceae; genus Viscum; species Viscum album. The sequence continues at coordinate 1,927,686,966 of OY728142.1, read as the reverse complement.
AAGCTCTCGAAGTGACAGTTCTGGATCTGAGAGGTTCACTTTCTGAGATATCACTTATTTGAGACTAGATTTGCAGTTGATCCAACAAAGATCGATGTGGTAATTTCTTGGGAGCCACCCAGGAGTGTGACGGAGGCACGAAGTTTCCAGGGTATTGCTGGATACTTCCAGAGGTTTGTACCATATTTCTCTAGAGATAAATCACCTCTATCAGCGATGGATAAGAAGGGACACCCCTTCGTGTGGTCGGAGAGATGACAATAGTGTTTTTAGAATATGAGGTAGAGGCTGACTAGTGCACCCATCTTCAGGCTTCCAGGGGAGGGTGTAGGGTATATAGTCTACGATGATGCATCAGGGACTGAACTCGGATGTGTCCTGATGTCGGAGAAAGAAATTATCTTTTATTTTTTTTGACAGTGTAGACATCATGAGTAGAACTACACAACCCATTACCTAGAGTTAGTAGTAGTGGTCTTTTCCTTGAATATGTCACGACATTACTTCATGGGAGAGAATTTTACAGTATACTCTAATAACAAGAGTATCAAATATATCTTATCTCAGAAGGACCTGAACCTGAGACAACGATGTTGGCTTTAGTTCCTCCAGGACTATGAATTCAAGATAGTGAATACTCCTGGGAAGGGAAATGTTGTAGAAGATGCACTCAGTGGAAGGATTGGTATACAACTTCTAGGTGAGGAGACGGAGCATCTAGCTACATTGCAGATATCCTTTGTGGATTGGGATGGGAAAACTTTTCTTTAGTCTCTTATAGTCACTCCCCCACTTCATCTCGAGTCGGGGAGGCACAACGTGGGGATGGTGACTGTGGGACATGACATGCTCAGATATCCACAGGGTAGGCACCTGATAGATTTTATGAAGGTGGGGAGCACATCATCCTCTTCAGAGGACATACCATGGTACCAATGTCACTTTAGGAGGATGTTTTGAGGGAGTTCCACATATCCCCTCTAGTGGTACATCTAGGAGTGGCGATGATGTACCAGGATCTCCAATGACAACACTGGTGGCCAGGAATGAAGAAATCAGTTGAAGATTTTGTCTCACGATGCCTCACTTGTTTGAAAGTGAAGGGAGAGCATCAGGTACCGACAAGCTTGGTTCAGCCTTTAGAGTTCCCAAAGTGGATGTGGGATGAGATTTCTATGGACTTCATGATAGGAATTCCACCTACATCCAAAGGTCATGATTCTATTTGGGTTATTATCGACCCACTCACTTTGTCGGCCCACTTATTATCGATCATAGAGCATGGTTCAATAGAGATCTTGGGAAACCTCTATGTGCATGAGATTGTGAAGTTACATGGATTACCATCGATGATTGTCTCTGAGTGTGATACATGATTCACTTCCCATCTATGGAAGAGGATGTAGGAGGATTTTGAGATACAACTTCGTTTGAGCACTGCCTTCCATCCCCAGACAGATGGCCAGACTGTGCAGACCATACAGGCCCCTAAGGAAATGCTGAATTCTTGTGTCCTCAACTTCGATCGAAGTTGGGAGGATCAATTTCCTTTGATGAAGATTTCATACAATAACAATTATCACTCCACCATTGGGATGGAACCTTTTTAGGCGTTATACGAGCGACCATGAAGAACAACTTTATGCTGGACTGACCTAGGGGAGTCAACACTCACTGGACAAAAGATGGTTTGGGAAACCACAGAGAAGGTGAAGATCATCCAGAAGCGGATGATGTTTTCACAGAGTAGGAAGAAGTTGTATATTGACAAGAAACATCGACCACTGGATTTCATGGGTGGAAACCATGTCTTTCTACGGGTCTCTCCTCAATGAGGTTTGTGGATATTTGGCCGACGTGGCATGTTATATACGAAGTTCATCGGAACCTTCTAGGTCCTCAGTTGAGTTGGCAAGGTGGCTTACCACCTAGCACTTACCCCTCAGTTACATAGGGTTCACAACGTCTTCCAAGTATCCCTGTTGAGGAGATACGTGCACGACCCTTCTCACATCATCGATGACAACGAGCTGTACATCGACTATGGGGCAACATTTTCAGAGGTTCTAGTGGAGATTGGGGATTGACATCAGAGGGTCCTTTATTGGCGGTGGATAACTCTGGTGCGCATTTTTTGGCAGTATAGAAACCTCCAAGAGGGCACTTGGGAATGGGATGCTCAGATACGTGCTCAGTACCCACACATATTCCCTTAGTATGAGTTATAGATTATAGGGATGCAAAGACCTAAGGTGGGGGGATTTTCACGACCCAGAAATTCCATGTAATTTTTTTAATTATATTGGAATTTTACGAGTTTGAAAAAATTGACTACATGTGATTGTGAATCTCGGAGTGCCCGAAATGAATTTTTGAAAAACATTTCTCATACGTTAAGTAAAAATGCGAGTGGGTTTTTGAAACTGTTGAAGCGATGCTTAGAACTAAAATCTAAGGACACCATTGAACTCGAAACGTCAGTATTCGCTTAAGCTGGCCTTCACCTCAACCGCAAGAGGTCAAGGGTAAAAGTAATTTTTTCACTTTTTTGTTGAAATATAAAAATAAAATAGTTTTAACATTTTACATTTATTTGAAACTCCCATGTGGATGTCAAGATGTGGGGACCACCAGAACTAAGCCTCTAATGTGAGCTTATGGATGCGGGGACCACCGAACCAAAAACCTCCAATTTTAATTTAAGGGTAGGGACCACCCGAACTCACTTAATGGGGGAGAAAACACTCAACTCACCATTAATTATTTTCCTTAATTAATTTGATCCAATTAAATTGTTACAATTAAATATTCCAATTCCCCATTTAATTATTGGATCCATCCAAAAATTATTGAAATATGTCAGCATTTTAATTCTACCAACATTATCAATCTACTTATTTTAAATTAATAAGTTCGGTATTCATCATTTTTGGTGAAATTGGGGGAACTATTGGAAAATGGAGATTCCTTGGAGGAATTATTATTCTCCAATAAAGAACACTCCTCCAACGAAGAATGCCGACACACAAATTGGACTTCTTCCTTGAGACATCCTCCAACATGATTTTTCTTCAAACTATGACTGTCCTTCTGTCTTCATCGACATCAACAAACGAAGGAGGTAGGGGTTTAATTATGTATGATCATTGATTACCATATTTATCCCTTATAAACAAAAAATGTGGATCGACTCACATAATAATTGATCCATGGATGTTTTCTTTTGGTGGGATCGAGTATAATTCTTGTAGGTGGTTGGAGGGTGGTTGTTTGAATTTCTTCCCCTTACTTTTTCTTTATTATTCATCGTAAAAATCAGGAAGATATTATAGCCGCTTGTTATCACTCTAACGTGGAATGTTTCAGCCAAGAAAACATGTCCTTACCTCTCTGAAAAATGAATGTTTAATTGTTTTGTTCTTCACAATGGAGGAGTTCAGCAACAAAACTCATTGGGGCTCGAGAATGCTGGCCGACACCACCGCCAGCCATGATGCAGGAGATGGCGCAATAGTTCCTCTCCTCAGCTTCCCCCGATCGCGGCCACTACTACCCTATAGCCTCCCCCGCTAGCATCCCCCACATCTCCATGGCTCGCGCCACCCTTGGCCTTGGCACCGTGTGGCCCTCCACATTCCTATGGCCTCCTCGGCCCTTGGTAGCCTCTGTGTCGCCCTCGTGGCCTTCGCGCCGCCCTCACTGCCTCCATGCTGCCCTCGCGGCCTCGGCGCTGCCCACACAGCCTCCATGGCACGACCCTCGCCCCCCCCCCCTCGGTCGCACCGCACCACCCCGAACGGACCACCCATCGCGGGCCGGGCTACACTGCGGCCCGGGCCGGGTCAGTCCAACCGGGTCAGACTACACCTGGGCCAGCTTCGTGCCAATTACGCTCTTTTGGCCATAACATTGGCACATGACGTCCATTTGACGATCCATCTACTATGATGTAACCCTTGGAGTGATACAATTATTTTGGAAAACCCCACATGAGATTTAGATAATGATGCTATACGGTTGGGTTGGATCGAGCTTGAATCCAACTAGGCCCTCAGGAATAAAATGCTATTAACATACAGTCCGGGGGTCTGATTGACACACCGTCTATTTCATTGAGAACACCTTGACGTGGCAGTCAATTGGGTTATCTCTTCGTGGTACTTCGTGGTAGTTGGATTATTGATCAATGGCTAGAGGAGCAGACTCCCCCGGAGAAGAGCAGGCTTACTACGAGAACCCAGTAGGTGGCTGTGTTGTAACAAATGAATAGTGATCCTATGTGGGTCAGCATAGAGCAGTCATGTGTGGGTCAGCACCTAGCGATCCTGTGTGGGTTAGCACCGAGCGATACTGTGTGGGTCAACACTGACCGATCCTCTATGGGTCGGCACCAAGCGATCATGTGTGGGTCAGCAACAAAGCCTCTTAACAGAGTAAGTTGACTCAGTAGTTATATCTAATCATCATTACTACTATACCTGAGTATTAACTGGTTTGACCTAAGTTCGTACCTGTTTGGTACTTTCCTTCATTTTAATACCTTGGTGGTATTCTTCTGTGTGGCATACCTGTGTGGAACATTCCTTCATGGTAATACCTTTGTGGTATTCTTTTGGGTGGCATACCTATATGGTATTTACCCTCGTGGTTTTACTTCCATTATGGAATAGTTGAGTTTGGGGCTCTGGAGTTGGACTTTGTGTTTCCTCATGATTGAGATGGGTTTACTTGATCACTGAGGTATATGAATGGGCATATACCTAATTAGGTTGTCACATGTTTTCATGCTATGTGATTTATACTTTGTGGATTTTGTGAGACCTTGAGGGTCTCAGAAACTCTTCTGAGTATTGTTATACTCACACCTGCATGGGCTATGCCAGCACATCATTGTGTTTGGTGAAAACGAAGAACAACATTTACTGAGGATGAGAGTACCGGGACTGGAGGTAGCTCGATGGTGGGCCTTGACCTGGAGTATCATAGAGATGACCGTTCGAGAGCTGCACCTACCCTTCAGGTAGGATCCTAGGCTGGTGATCACAAGAGCTGTTGTAGTTTACTTGTAGATTTAGTTTCTTGTACTTTTTAGTTGGGCATATATCCATGCCCCTATAGCTTATTGTACTCACTATGTTTACTATTCAGTTTACTTGAGTTCACATCTTGTTGTGTCATTGTATGCATGTGTTTATAGGTTTTAAAGGCAATCCCTTCCTAGTTTTAGAGAATATGCCTTCGGTGCTAGTCACCAGCCCCTAGCCTATGGAAAGTGGGCTTGGGGTAGTCACGACACATGCCTAGGAGGACGAGTCATGACATAACCATTATATTGGTGGTTCTGAATAGTAATAAATAAATTATTTAAAATATATAGTTCCAAATTGTATAAAATATATACATTGGTAATATAATAGTGAGAAATAAATCAATAACCATTTTAAAGGGAATGAATGTTTTTCTGGAAAAATGTATTTTTCTGAAAGAATTATTACTCATACTTTGACCACATAATTTAATATATATTTTTCACAACATTTAGATTTTTTTGACATAATAAACATAATTTATGAAATATACATGTCAGCGTAATCTTTGAATGAGTTTTTGAAAATATTATAAAAACAATAATTTCTTTTGTTAATAGTGAAAAATACCGATTTTTTTTTGAAATTTCATTTTCATTTATATTATTTACAAGGTAAATAATATATTAAATTGGGTTTAATGTAATAATAGTTCATTTATTTTACAATTTAACAAATTTAGGAAATTAGAATAAATTTCATATTGAAATATGATGTTAAAAAATTATACACATTTTGGAATTTTTCTTTGGAAAACTGGTATTTCGTCACTCGTGTGGTTTCATATGAAATTAAATTCTACCACTTCTATGAGCTTAATTTTGATACATGGAACGAATATTTATAATATGAATAATAAATATTATAAAAAAATTTAAAATTACAGTTTCACAAAAATGAATTTTGAAAATTGTAATAAATAATTACTCTAGTTAATGAAAAAATGGGCTAACTGTGGGGGTTAAACTAAAAAGATAAGGGATATAATTACCCAAAAACTAGGCCTAAACACATTTTAAGGAAATATATCATTCTTAAAACATATAATGTTCTATAAATTACAATTTTTATCGTTTTTTTCATGTGAAAAAACTTATAAAACCTGTTTCTTTTAAAAAATTACTATTGTGCCACTCACCTCAAATAAAAAAGGCCACCCAGTATCCTATCCACTTCAAAAATCCAAATCCATTTCAATATTACAATAACATTAAAAATAAATTACACAAATCTATAAACACATATAAAATTCCTAATTCTTATTTGTAATTATTCCTATTACATCTTCACATATAAACATAAAGAGGATCTCTCAAGAAGAGGTAAAATTATTAAATGTGTGTATTTGAATTATTTCTTCTTCCACATCCTTCATAAATTATTAAAATGGGATAATATAATAAAAAATATACCTACTATATACTAAATTTTATATTTTTATTGACATAACTCATATCCATCTCCACTTCAATCAAATGGGAAAATAAATTGTTGATCATTTGTATGGCAGACTACCACATTGGTAACTGATGTAATTCGTTTTCTATAAACACCTTTAAAGGGAATATTTAAAGATTAATTTTTAATATTTATATGATATTTATGAAATTGTTAAACTTCTTATATTATTATTATTATAACACATATATCTTCTGAAATTCCATTCCATGGGGGATTCGATAACATATCTTATGAGTTAGGAAGACTGTCACCTTGTGAAGCAGTGTGTTTCTATTTTTCAAAACACTTAACATCAAATGGTAATTTTTTTACTATTAATGAATATATGTGATATTTATGATATAACCATAATTTTTAAAATATAATATTTCATATAACATCTTACCTTCCATGTAGTTGTAAAATAATAATGTCACTTGTGCCCACATGTTCACTACCACCTCAACATAGTGATTCGAAATGAGTTTCACTTTATTTTTACAATTATGGAATTAAGGATGAATTTATTAATTTAATTTATATATATTAAACACTAATAATTATATAAATATTAATTAATATTTATTTTAATTTTTTTGTATCCTTTTATTAATGCGGAACTAACATTCATGCCTATGTACGACCCACCGTCTCTATAAAAGATGTACTCCATGTTCCATCTCTTAAATGAATTGATAAATCTAAATAAATATATAGTGAATATATATTCATTTTATGTCATAATTAATATTATTAAAAATAGTTAACAATGATAAATTTTAAATGACCAAAATTATCAAACTAAATTTTACATGAAAAATGAAGCAATTGTCACATGAAAAATTGATTTTAACAACAAATTTATAATAAATGGGTGATAAAAGACTGTAAGTAAATTATATAAGGTATGCTATATATTAATTAGGCACTATAATTTATCTATAATAAACCAATATTTATTATATAGGGGTATCATCCATATACGTAGGAGGAAAAACTTGAGTTATTGGTTTCCCGCCTCAGTTTTCCTTCAGTGTGTCATATGCCATATTCACCACTTATTCTATTATGTGGTTTATATATTTACCATTTTATATGTTATATCCTGTATCTATTTATATTCATGATATTAAAACATTAATTTATTTACAATTTCCTTTACGAGGCTTCAATTTAGACATTGCCAATGTTGTAATGGTTTATTTCTGAATATATTATTATAGATGATTGTTTTTTGTTTTTTTCTCCCATGGGGGAATTATTTAATATTTATATATTAAAATATATATATTCTCTTATAATATAGTTATTCATGATATTTTTCAACTTATAGTACCAATTTTACATTATTGGTAATTAAAATTATTGAGGAAATGTTTCTAAGAAAATAAGACATTATTTCTCACAAGTAGAAAATAAGTTTCCCTCAATATCCATGTTTTTTAAAAATATTTTCAATTTTTTTAAAATTTTAAAAATAATTTATTAAATAATTTTTACCCATTCTTATTTTTAGAAGATGTTTTGAAATTATTATTCTTTTTTTTAAGGTAAGTAATTTTGGATTTTACTAAAAATGTAAACGAAATCTTTGTTTTAATACAAGAAACATGAATTGAATTTTATTCCATCATGACCACATAATGTTTTAAAGATAATTTTCCTTGTTTTGAAATGTTATTTTCAATGAAAAATATTTTAATAATATATTTGTGAACTTTTTTATATTAAAAATATTTTCCATGACAAAAGCTAGTTTTCAGGAAAAATATTTCTAATGATAATATTATGGAATTTATATTCATCAATGACATAAAACTTTTATACTAATTATGATACAATGGGATATTTTTTGTTTTTATCAGCCATATTCTTTATTTGGATGGATTCTAAAGATTATGACTTAGTATGTACAATTTTTTACAATTCATCACATTACTCTTGATGTGGTATAATTATATTTATTTTAATGGGTTAAGAATTAAAATTTTATATGTTAGATTTTAAATATGTGTGTCTATATTTATTATGATTCAACTATTTAATATGTGGAATGAATTGGAATTAGTATGTTATTGTTGTGTCTTGGTTATATATATAACCTCCTTGCATCGACATGTCTCATGAGACAAATCAGATGCCCATGTTAGACATGTCTCTAGCCATACATTTAAATTTTTCTGTGAAAGGTCTTCATAGTTTGATTATTATGATCAAAATTATTAAATACCTAATTATTATATTATTTATTTATTTCCATGTGATTATAAAAATAATTATAATATATATTGATAATTTTCCCACATATTTGATTATTCATATGGACTTATTTGATCTTCATTTCTTTTTCCCATATTATGCCCAGTTCATTGATTAATCAGCATGGGTTTCAGACATTTAAATGGCCAAATTGATCATGAATAATTATTAATGATATATTACGTTGTATTCTTATCCTTACTAAGCTTCTAAGCTCATAAATTTCTTAATTGTTTTCCCTTGGATACCATGATGTGTTTTGTGATTCATGTGCATGGATATGATATATGGAATAATGGAGTTCTAAATGAAGACATTGTTTATTTTATGTTTTCAAATGTAATGAGAATTTCATTTATGTATCTATTTTACCAAGAATAATAAACTATTTTTTGCGATATTATCCTTGTATCTTATGCCAACGTAATAATGTAACCATCAGTGTTGGGATACTGGGTTCAAAGTCGTTTTAGATGTAATTAGAGGATGTTTAAGTGAAACCTTGATGAAATTGATTAAGGAAAACATATACTATGAAAGATAAACTAATGAATAAAATTTAGGATAAGTATAGAATAACATATTAATTTTTTCTTAATGTTGATATAATTTGGGTTTTCAAAGAAATACTTCTCTATCAAAATACTACAAGTTGATGCGGTTCTTGTATATATGTATTGAGGGGTAATAACTCTAAAAAAATAAATGCCAATATTGTCTCCATAATTAACTAATACAAAAAAATGGGGGTTACTGTAGAAAATTTTTTACCCTCTAGGGGATATGCTCAGTATATTTCTCATTTTCATAATAAATAATTAGAATGGATTTGAATTTTTTATCATATAGATTCTTTCCAAAAGAAACCATTTTATTATTGTGAGATTAGAAATTTTTTTTTCGAATTATGTTTATTAATTCACTAGTTTAGGGATTATAAATTATGGTACATAATTTTATGATATAGTCTATACTATTCCCATTTTTATAAATGGAATCTATAGTAAGCGATGGAAACTGCAAAAATTATCCAATGAGTAATAATGATTGTTTCTTTAATGATATTAATCTAATATTTCAAATGGATGTTGTCTCTCAAACATTTAAATCATATGATTACATAGTATCATTAACTTCCAATAAATATTTAGGATTATATAATTATGATGGATTTAATGGGATAAAATATTTGAAAAATTCAGTAGTGAAAAAATCAATAATGGGAAAAAGGGAAATAAACATTTTCCCACGTGTGATAATTGGGGATGAAACAACCAACACTTTTTGAAGGGAATGGTTTTCTTTGATGAGTTTTCAGAGAAATTCCACCATGATCATGATATAAAGGGAATGAAATATGGTTCCAATGTCTTACAATTTGACTATAAGTATATATAGAACTATAAAAAAGAATATCCCTTGTTTTAAAGTAATATACTCCATAAGAAGCTAATGTATCAAGGTCCATCTTATGTTGTTAATACAACTGAAGTAGAATGAATAATTTAATTGAATTTATATTCAAGAAATATATTGTAATATTATTAAATCAATTATAGTATCATTATAAGAATTATAAAATATATTTGGATTATACTGCAGAAATTTTTATTTAAGGATATAAAAGCATATGCTGAATGGTACTGATGACCATGAAAATTTTTTCAGTGGTGAGATAAACAATTTTGAAAAAAATTATCAATGTAATATGAAACATAAAAAGTTCATGATTTTTATATAATAATTATAAAGATAAGTTTCTAGAATTATATTGGTAACCATGAATTTTTTTTTGTGATTTGATAGTTTATGAGATGTTTATTGGAGTTTACTTTTTTTTTTGTTTTATGGAATATATTTTATGATATATGATTTAATTTTTATAAGAATACATGTTTTCTTTTAGGTAATAAAGTAATCATTTAATTCACATGATTTTAATGTTACATTAAGAGAGACATTATTTTTTTGGGGGAATATAATTTTGATTTAATGACCTTACATCAAAACATTTGGACGTTGTGTTTGGATATATATATATATATTTGCATGAGTCTTATTGATAAATATATATGAATGGATTAATTTGAGATTTGGTGTTACTGGATATCATTTTCAAACCATTTGGGTTTTATAAAATATATATAGAAATGATAAATAACTTTTCATCTTACTGATCTGTTAAATGTGTTTTTTGAATAAAAAATCATTTTGGATATTCATTTATTGGCCAATGAAATTATGTGGGAATTGATTTAATCAAAACCAAAGGAAAAAAGAAATTCTATTAAATATAAATATATATATATTAAGTATATTTTCATATTTTATGTGACTATATGGTAAAATAAATCATCAATGTAGGGAAAATGAAAAAAAAAACATATCATAACACCTTCATTTCTATTAACGTGATGGTATTTTTTCCCAGAAAAATATTTGTGGGTTTGAGGTCCTTATCATTAAAATGATCACTCATTTTTTTATGATCAATGATTTATAATTCTCTTTATAATTATTTATATCTTTTTCATTTATATTTTTTCACATGCGACCAATGATATCCTATTTGGAAACCTAGTATGTATTAATCGAGATGACTTTCATACTTCTCTTCCTCTCTTATCAAGAAAATGTTTACTAACCATTTTCATGATATGGGATTTAAGGAAATGTATTTTAAAATGTAAAATCCTGGACTATTGAGATAAATATTAAATTATTATGACATATTTTATTTATGTGAAAAAAATTTAGCGCGTCGAGATATTAAAAAGGGAACACATCATTTGATAGCATATATCACACACAACACTATGATTATAAGTGAATGTAACACCTAAAGACATTAAGGTATACTTATTTTTAAATAAATTAAATCTATTAAATATCAATAAATACATGAAAAACTAATTTTATCTTTCATTAAATGAAATAGTGAGTTTATCTTACCATACATGCAACATAAGGTTTAAATGAAACATGGTACTCCATAACAATATTATTATTTAAACATGAAAATTATAACCTAGTCATTATGTTGGTTTGTTGGAATATTAATAAGGAAATTATGAATGTTATATAGTTTAAAATTGTATAAAATAAATCCAGTTGTTATCTATAGATTATAAATAAAATAAGAACCATTTTAAAGTGAATGAAATGTTTTCTGAAAAACTATTTTTTTCTGAAAGGAGGATTAGTCGTGCTTGGCACACATAATTTAAAGTTATTTTGTAAACAATTATATAAAAATAATTATAATTAATGAACTATATTTTTCTAATATACATGTGAAAATTGTCATTGGGTGATTTTTGAGAATTTTATGAAAAGTTTAATTTGTTGATGAATAGTTAAAAAATACTATATTTTATTAACAATATCATTTCTATTTAATTTATTTACAAGATAAATAATATTTTAAATTTTCTTTAATCTAAAAGTGGATCATTTGTATTAAAATTTTAATAATTTAGGTCGTTTTAGTCAATTTAATATTGAATTTCAATATTAAAACGTTCTATACTTAAAATAATATTTTCTTTGTAAAACATTTTTTCATCGCGTCTGTATTTTAATTTTTATTAAATTCTAATACTTCAATGAAAAAAATTGGGAAATATGGATTACATAATTATAATAATAATATTTCATATTATCTAACAATTACATCTTAATTTTTATATAAAAATTAACAGTGAATATTATAAAAATTAATTGTCGTGGTTAACATAAAAATGTGATTGATGTGGGTTAAAATAACAAAATAAGGATAAAATGAAAAATAAATTTTTTGAACACCAATTAAATTTTCATATATTGGAATTATAAACTCTGAGTTTTTATAATGGACGATTTTGGAGCCTTCTGGCATGTAAAAGAATTAGTTACACCATCTTCTTTTTAAAAATTACAACTGTCACTCAACTTACATAAAAAAGGCCACCCATCTCCGCTTCACATCAAATATCCAAATAGATTTTGTTCATAGAAATTATATCCAAATACCATCCTCATTTATGTTCATAATTCATGGTGTAATTATTTTTATTGTTAATATATCTAACAAATTATTTCGGTCTAAACATAAAGAGGTTCCCTAAAGAAGTGGTAAAATTATTAAACATGCATTTTAATATTATTTATTATTACAACCCATTAAAAACTTAATTATATAATATAAAATAATGAAAAATTTATCTACTATATAGTAATATTTTATTATGTTAATTAAATATCATAGATCTAGCTCTACTTCCATTAAATGGGAAACACAAATTCCGATTGTGTATACGACAGACTACTACCTCACAGACCGATGTAATTTGTTTTCCAAAACCAACAATAATGGATGGATATGAATATATATTTATCATAATTATATTATATTTATTAATTTGTGACATTATATATACCATCTTAATTTCCATTTTATGTTGGATGTTATAACATTTCTCGTTTGTATGACACACTACCGCCTCGCAAAGCGATGAGATTGTTCTTCAATTAATCATTATATAAAATGAAGTAATGTTAATGTTAATGATTATATGGGATATTTATGATCTAAAAACCATTTTTAAATATAAAATCACAACACAATTTTATCCTTATAATCCGCTAGAAAACAATAACATCGCTCGTGCGTAACGGTGCGCTACCGCCTCTGCATGGAGATGTTAAATGTTATTCATTATATTTTTACATTTATGAAAATGAGGATGTGTTTGATTAATATATATTATATATTTAACGTTTATAATATTCTATAATGTTTAATTAATTTTTAATTTCCATTCATTCAATCCGTTGAGAAAAATGGAAACAACATTCATCCATATATACAGTGTGTCATCTCTAGGAATGGTGTAACTCCTTGTCTATATCTAAATTTTATAGATTATTATAAATGAAAATATATAATGAAAATATATTATATTTATATCATTATAAAAATTATGGATATTATCTAACCATTATCAAATTAAATAGACCAAAATTACTAAACTATAACATACATGATAAATGAAGCAATTATCACTCAAAACATCGATTTTAACAAATAATTGATTTTAAACTGCTGATAAAAGACTATAAGTTAATTATATATTTTATATATTATATGAGTATGTTTATAATATATGTATATATATAATAAACTTATATTTATTATACAGGGGTTCAGAAAGATAAGATAGAAGTCGAACATGAGGTAAGGTTTTCTCATCTCCCTTTTAAATCTTGGATACATACGTCATAATCATTCCTTATTACTTTTTTTGGTGTATATATTTACCCTTTAATATGTTATATAATGATAATAATTACCTTTATGGTATTTAATGATTCATTTTATGATTATAACTTTTTATAGTCTTTTGATTCATGTGAGACCAAAGATGCAACAATTTATTTCACAGTCTATCATTATTTGTCATTGTTTTTGTTTCAGGATCCCTTGGAGATTTTTTTATATATATTAATATATTCTAATAAATTAATTTTCTTATAATATATTTATTCCAATTTTTTTTCAAGTAATAGAATCCAATTTATACTCTTTTGTAGTTATAATGACCGAGAAAATGTTTTTAAGAAAATTATACATTATTACCCTCTTTGGTCGAAAATAATTTTTCATCAAATTCCATTTTTTTAAAAATTATATTCAATTTTTTTAAATATTTTCTCAATGATTTATTAAAAAAATATTTTTTCAATTTTTACATTTCAATGATTTTGAAAGGAATATTCTTTCCATTTTCAAAACAAGGCATATTTGGATTTTACTAAAAATGTGAAACAATAATTGTTTTAACATGTATAACATGACAATAATTTTCAACCATAATGACTAATAATTGTTTTAAATCTTATTTTAAACGTTTTAAAATGTTATTCTCAAATTAGTGTATTTTCAAAATGTTTTTTCTGAAATTTTTTTTTAAAATATTTTCCAATTGAAAAGATTATGTTGAACAAAAATGTATTTAATGAAATTTTTATGATACATATATTTAGAAATGACATAAATCCTTTGTTTTACATGTGATACAATGGGCATATATTGTATTTATATCTTCTTTATTCTTTATTTTGAATGTTTATTATGAGTTTTACTTAGGATGTACACTTTTATTACCATTTACCATATTACTCTTGATGGTGTATGGTTATGTTCATTTTATTGGTGTAAGTATTAATATTATGTTAGTTTGTTTTTCGATATGAATTTTTCGTTTGATTATGTTTCACAAAAGTCATATGAGTATTGAATTGTACTTAGTATGTGATGTGTGGGTTATATTTATATGTAGCACTTCATTACATCAAAATGTCTAATGAGAAAAATCATTTGTCCAAATTATAATGATTTATTCCAACATATTTATATTGCCTTATGAATGGTCTTGAGTTTATGTTTCATATGTCTGGAATTATGAATTACCACATTATAAGATTAGTTATTGATTACTATGTTATAATTATTCTATTTATAATTTCCATGGAAATGTTTCAGGATTTTGTAAATATTCATTTAGAGCTATTTTCTCTTCATTTATTTCTTCCTTATTATCTTTAGTTTATTAATTAAATGGAATGTTTTTTAGTTATCTATCTTTCCATATAGATTATGCTTATTTATTCATGATACCTTCTACTATATGATTACCCTTAATGATCATCTGATCTAACAACTTTCTTATATTTTTTCCCTCAGATACTAGGAATTGTTTTGTGATTGATATATATGGATATGATATAATTAATAATGGAATTCTTAAATAAAAAACATTTTTGTATTTTCTATTTTTAATTTTAATTTTAATTTTATGTATCTGTCTTGCTTACCAATATTAATAAACTATTCGTTCCTTTAGAATACGATTCCTTGTTTATTTTTATAATGTAATAATGTGACAACTGTATTTGACTACTTGTGTTGGGATCTTTATAGGTTAGTAGTAATGTAAGACATGCTAAAACATAACATAATGTGTTGTGGAAATATGAGTCAGGACTTCTAGATTACGAATTCCACTCAATGGATCAAGGAGTTGTGAGTTAGTAGATGGAACGATCAATTGATAACATACCATTGAATAACATATAAGACTAAAGTATGTGTTGTTGGAAGGAATATCTAGATTATTGCCACTAGAAAGGCCATACGACATGATATACTAATTATAATGGTGAGTAAAATTGTGATATGATAATTCAATGAGTTATCAACAATATAATTAAAATTATTTATTCTCATACATTTTCATTATTCAAATAATCTAAATAAATATTTATTTTATTTTTTAGTAGAAAAATATATATATTTTTACCTTGATGTCCATGTGATCTACACTAGAGAAATAATTTCCCAGAAATAGAAATAAATTCCACGTTTGGTACATGTGCTTGTATAATATATTCTAATAAGAAGAAATTATTTATATGCTATAATACCAAGTTTATGATCTTACTATTATGGTAATGAGTGAATAAGAGCTCACACATCACATAAAACACTTGAATTATACACTCACTACTAGAAAAAATACATGTATAATTAGACCTATAACTATAACTAATATTTTAATGGTTGTAGGTCACCTAAAAACAAGAGAAAAATATTCTTGTGGATATGGGTTACTTATAGCCATGAGTTGTGGTTTCCCGTGGCTATATCTGAACCCACACTAATGTTGGGAAAAATATTTCCCATGAAAATGGAATGGAAAACACCTAATAGCCATGATTTCCTCATGACCGTGGATATATGGTGTTACTGCTTGGGCTATAGCCACATGTGGCTTGAGACCGTGGTAATAGAAGGAATACAGCCATGGGTGCTCATACCCCGGGCTATAAGGTGGAGTCGTGAGGGTATGTAGCCATGGGTGTCGAGGTCATGCAACAATAGAAGTCCTACAACTATGGGGACCCATGCACATTGCTATTGGGGGGGGGGGTGATAGGGGTTGTATCTATGGGGTCCTATAGAATAGGGGAACCACCCCTACATCCGGACCCAATAACTGCAATAATTTATAACTAGGGTTATTGATTTTCATAGCTAGATCAAAATTATAATCTACATAATAATAATAATTAAATGTGTTTATAAATTTATATATATATATATATATATCTATCAGTGTGTGTGTGTGTGTATAAATAAAATTATTTTTTCTTTTTTGTAGTTTTTATTGGTTTATATATGGGAGACTGGACATCTATACTCGGTTACAACCTTGTTTAAAAATTGACATATAGACATGGTCCCTATAAACATAGTTATAGGTCACACACACTGACTAGATTACAACCATGAGAATGAATCCCATAGTTATAGCTCCATTAAAGAAAAACATCCACATCTGAAAACTGATGGAAAAAATGTTTTAGCCCTGATATTTTTATCCAAAAACCCCATGATCATGGTTATGGCCCATTTTATCCAGAGATAGTTGGATAGGGGAGGTTTGATATCTCTACGGAACTATTTATGTGAAAAAATGGAGAGGGTGCACAAAATGGACCTCATAAGACTTAAAGGATTGGATACATTAATCATCTAGACACTTCAGGGTTTACAACACAGACAGAAATATATAAATACATACAAATACACGTGCATACATAAACACATACACATATATACACATACATAAGCATACATACATACATAACAAACTAAACACATGCATATATGTACATACACATTAATATTCATTCACATACACATACACATAGATACACACACATACATATTTATACACATACAGACACATGCACACAAAAAAAACAAACAAACATACGTACGCACATACCCCCATATATATACGTAGACACATATATAAATAAATACATACACATAAATAAATTCATGCATGAATTCATACATACATACAAAGTCATACACACATTCATATTTTATATACATATCAATACCAACAACCCTTTTTGATTTTTTTCATTTTTCACTATATGTTCATCCCAGATTATATCAAAAGAGATTCACATCACACCACCATTAGTTATATTAATATATATTTGTATTTATTGAAATATATTAATATAAATATACTTAAAATGAAATATATTAATTGATATACTTATATATAATATAAATGAAATTTTAATATATTAAATTTACATATAAACATTATAACATATTGAAATAGTTTATTAAATATTATTATTTAATGATATAAATATGATAACATTTTATTATATAAATTATTAAATTTGATATATATTAAATTTTTATTATTATAGTAATTTTTAATTTTAAATATAAATTTCTTATATAAAATATTTCAATATATTATGTTTATGTTTTATAATATATAATCATGTATATATAAGTATATGAAAACAAATGCATATAATTAGAAATATATATGTATATTATAAATTATATATTATTAATACAAATATAAAAAATTCAATATGAAATATTTTTTATTTTTTATTTAATTATTTATATAGTTTATATCACTATATTTATATATATATATATATATATAATTTTAACTATTGGGGACTATTAATTTTTATAAAAGAATAGAGGTCAGATAATGTTTAAAAATATATATTAAAATTTTTATATATTGTATATAACTAAATATTTATAATTGTTGTTATATAATAATATTTAAGGAAATAGCTCTCAATGCGTGCCCTTTTATCAATTCTTATTAAGGTTAACCTTTATCAACAATTTGAATAAATCTAGTGTGATAGTATTTCATGAACCCAATTAACACATGTTGAATGTATAGTTCATGTGAAAAAAGATGAAATAATTTCTATAAATATAATTTGGCAATCCCAATTCTAAAAATAGAATAAAATAACATAATACTAATGAACTGCAACTATAATCCATTTTTTTACATTATTTACAATGTTATGGCGTGGCTATGGTGTTGGAAAACATGATGTTGGAAACCATGGTTCTGGTTGGGGTGGTGTAGGAATGGAAAATGAAATACAATTATAATCCCATTTTCCTTATATATTTCCATGCCTTCTTACTTACACGTTGAATCTTTGCATGGTGCACCCTCACGGTCAATACCGACCCCTTGAATTTCTCCAACTTCCATAAAAAATTAGCTGTAGTCATTCTGGTAGCCTTCATCTCTCTCACTAGTGGTGTTGTTGATTTTTGAATTGGGTTAATTATGAAGAGATGAATCAATCCAATTGTAGGTGAGGAATGTTCTATTGCTAGAGGATACTTTGACGTTGTGGATTTTTGCACATTGCTCGATCTTGATAAGAAATTATTCATTTCCTTCGTCAAGCTATTGAATTCATTCAACACGTTGTATTTAGTCCTCATTTCTATGTTTTTTCACTAGCAAGGATTGGATGCTCTATCCCTATATTCGGTCATTCATCACTGATCCACGAATACAACATGGTACTCCTACTACTCAGGTCATATGACCCCACTTTGATTTCATTCCGGTGGTCATAGACACATCATGGGTGGAAAACATTCCACCACCACAACTATGAAATGATGTATTCTCCCTAATTGAGGATCCTTGTGAGCTATTAGGAAGCCTCCTCAAGATTCCACTGCCCACAACCACATAAGAAAAGTACATGGTTGATATGAAAGTGGAACAATTGATGCATTAGTCATAGATCATCATTTCTATGGTTGGTTATAGTGGCAAGATATAGGGGAGGGAGAATGTGTGGAATTTAAGAGTGTGGTGCTAATTGAATTTTGGGGAGGAATTGAATATATTTATAAAGAGTGAATATAATTTTTTAACCCTCAAGAAACTATATCCATGGAAATAAATTTTGAGGATCATGGACCATAATATGAGGTGGGATTTAGAAAAAAAGTATACTAAACTTCACAGTACTATGAAATGAAAACATAATGGATCCACTCCATTAATTGATAATTAAAAATATTAAAAAAAATTTAGGGATAAATTTTTTTAAAAAATGAATCACAATTGTCTCATTAAATGAGAGTTAATAAAAAAAATTATCATCATACTAATTAAAATTAAATAAAATCCATTGAAATAAATTAAGAACACACATGAACAAATTAATATTCTTCCCTATACGTTTTCTATAAGTATTACACAATGATCAAATAATTAGTTGAAACTTCGAAAATCTTTTTTAAGAGACTAATTTTTTATTATAAATAATTAAAGACTACATGTAGATTTAGAAGAAAAAAAATTATTTAGAAAATATAAAAGAATACACATTTTTATATTTTAGAAAATATCATAGAAAACAATTCCACAGAGAATATAAATACAAAGATAATTTAAATATAAAATTATAAAATAAAATTTCACTGACATTAACTTGATAAGTTCACTATCGTTTTTGAAGAAAAATGAAAAAATTATAATTTATGAGGGCAAAGATGAGGAGAAACAATAAAATTAAACCATCTAGGAATAAAGGCCCAACTAGAAATTGGGATCTCATGTGATACCCCAAGTTACTTAATGTTGAGAAAACATATTACTCAATATTTTGGTAAAAGATAAAAGGCACCAAGGGAAGCATTTTTGTAGAGAAATAATTCTCAAAACAAAAGGACCCAATGGTTTGAGGACATTCTCCAAATCTGAAATAACATGAATGATAATGAGGGATTCAGACTCCATGATATAAAATTCCATATTGGTTCAAAATACAAATCTAGGGAAAAATAATTTCTTCCCCTTCCACAATTGTAGGATACAAGGAGGCCCAGGATGAAATTTGGGATTTGAAAACGAGGGTGCCCGATGTGTCAAAAACCACCACCCTGAATCTAGTTGTATAATTATCTAAGGTAGATACATCAGAATTGACCATTAAGGTGCAAGAGTGGGGAGGGCTCCACATGGGTTGAGCCTTATCAGATGATTCTCAATTAAATAGATCAAATTAGTTCCATGCAGTTGACCAGTTAGTGGTGATATCAACCATTGAGGCGTATGGGTTTCTTGACTATTTGAAAACAAAATCATTCCCTCTAACCCTTATGATCAATTTCAAAGTGTACATAATGATCATGTAATCCATAGAAACTAGTGAAGATCATTTTAAAATGAGATCTAAAAAGGTGGGGCCATGTGCAGAAGATAATCAATGTGAGGGAAATGGGAACGCCAGATAGACCTTGGATCAGGGTAGATAAAGAGAGAATACATATTAGATTCCCATGAGGATTTTATGATAGGATAGTTTTGGTCATACACTACATGGAGAGAGTCAAGTAACACCATGGATGGGATAATCCCAATGTCGTTTTCCACCAGAAATCATGCATTGGAATGGATTGAGAGGCTCCAAATTAATCACCAAATGGATTCATCCTCTGTAAAAGATCTTTCACATGCAATAGAGTATCCATTTTTAATGGAATACATTCATGATCCATCCTTAATCCAGCAAAGGTGGTCAGGAAATATTTCTCAAATGAAGGGGATTATTTTAATGATTATCTAATTTCATTCATTGAACAATGAGAGAAGCCTCTCAGAACATATTCCATGATCGAATCAATTAATCAGGATGATATGAGTAGCATTGCTTGTACCTTCAGGTGATGGGGATTTAGCTTTTGTCCAATTTTCATCGACCAACTATTGGTTCTTCCCGATCATGATGGTGGGTCCATCACTTAATTTCTAGTAGATTCAATAATGAATAATGTTACAGGCACAGAAAAGTCTTCACTCGACAAATATGGGGTGGCGTCTAAGGGAAGCACCACATAAGTCTTCAAGGGGGGAAGTATTTAGCTTGGATGACTTTAGAATAAAGGGAATCTAGATGTTGGATGAATCCCCATAATGTATTGTCAAGGAGCAAATAGTTAAAGTGGTTTTAGTCCCAAAATCCCATTCCTCCCAGAACATTGGTCCTGGAAAACTTGTCCAACACAATCGAGTGGGCCTTCTATTTTCCATATTTGGTACCCCACTAGAAATTATCCACGTTTGAGTGAATAAGATTAATAATGGTGACAAGAGTGTTGAATTGAGACATAAATTTTGATTGTATAGACTACGAGATAACATTTAATAGAATTTTTTTTACCTTAGAGTATTTTTTGAACTTCCATCCACGATTTGTTTTCTCATTTCTATCAATTATATTGGAGAAAACTTCTTTATTATAAGGACGAATATTGCGGGGATACAATGATACTTATGATGCTTCTCAACAGTATGAATACTATAATCCTATTGGAGGTCTTATATTCATAAAGAGGGAACACTAGAGATGAATGAAATTTCCTACTTAGAAAGGTTGAATTTCTATCCTAAGGACTTATCATATAGGTGGATTAGGAGGCATATGTGTTTTAAATATTCTATAGCGGACACACAGAAGATTAGGTAGTCATTGATAGAAAAGATGTGGGTTATCGTGGGTTCCATGTTGCGGGCCATCACTATATATAAATTATTATTTCATGTTTCTATTGAAATAAGGTGGAAAAAATAATCAGCCACAAGAATAAAATGGAATGGGGAAATACGATCACCATAACGTAGAACCATTAATCAAAAAAAAATATCATTGAGCCCAATATTGAAACATATTTTATAGAAGATACATGAAATATAGATCATGATCACATGAGTGTATTTTGAGTAGAAATCCATCATACTCGTCACAAAGTAGAGGAAGGATCATTACACACTATCAAAATATTTTTTTTATATTCAGTTTCAAGTCCATGACTCATTTTTCTGATTCTAAGCATTTTTAATGGTGTGTAATGTTTATTTGTGATGATTTCATTATATGAAATATTTATTCTTGGAATAAAATCACTTTGGTTCTTAGTGAAAAAGTAGTAGAGGAATGTGAAAAAAGGTTGTGCATAATTTTTGAGAAAATATTACAGGTGATGTTGCAAAGACTTATTGACCTAAATTCAGAGACAAGGGAAGGATTCTTGAATTTTGGAATAAGGGCTATGACAGTCAAATTGTGGGTGGAGAAATAATAGTTTATATTCCATAGTTATCTCATAATGAAAAATAAATATGTTACCAAAATATACCAATTTGTTCTGATGAGGGGGGAGTGGAAGCAGTTGCGGCCCAGTGCTTTGGTGTAGTGAATTTGGAAGAGGGTTTGGAGAATTTACACATCTAAAATAACAATAGTAATTTTTCGCTTAATAGACTATATAACCACTTGTTTAATACAAGAAAAAACCTCTACAAGAAAATAGGAGTCTTTGGACAATGAGGGGTCCTGATTGAAATGCAGGATATGTCCATGAATCTCATTCTCAGTCAGAACAATTCTATATTTAGTTGTAGAAACATTTTAAATGTGGTTTTATAGCAGCTCCCATAATCTTTCTGATGGAAATAGTGCATATTAAAGTCTCCCTCTTTAATGTGTGTATCATGTTCCCACATTAGATAGTATCTATTCTTTATTTTATGGGATTAATTTAAGTTATATTATTGGGATGTGAGTCTAGAGAGGGAAGTACAAGATGGAGGAGTAGAGTAGAGTTGCTAAAGACTTTTTTCTAACACATCATATTGCTGATGCAGATGGTTAAAATTGATACTACTCCACTTATTGAGTTCTAATGGAACCTGATAGGTTTTTTATGTTAACATCAAAAGAACCTATATTCCATTATTCTTTTTTCATTCTTTCATAGTCTTTTTCTTTTTTCCTATAATGTTCTTAATGTAAATGGTGAAACTCATCTCATCCCCTAGTAGTCAGAGGTGAGGTTGATGATGATCAAACAGTGGCCTACCATTGTAAAGGGAAGGAGCAATATTGGAAATATGTTTAAGATGTGGACCATTTGTATAACACTATGAATGAATCCAGATGCTCTGTTATACAGGTAGTTTCTATGTTCCCATGAAACTAGGTAATTGGGGAACTAGTGTACCCATGGACAGACATCCTCGTGATTTGAGTCCTCTACAATAACTCTCTAGTATCTCTAGTGGGTCTTAAGGCCCCTTAATTCATTTCATTATGATACATGGTATCATTGAAGTCCCTGATATCTAGGTGTGGGCCTATAATTCCATTCCCATGTGAGGAAAGAATATCATGATATTTTTGTTTCTCAGTTGGTGAGTGTCAGGCGTATATGCCCTTAAACACCCATGCAGGTGTGTCAGGGAGGGGGAAAGAGGTAGTTATGTGATTTTTAGAGAATATATTTATCCTAATATCAATTTCATCCATAAATTGAAGTAATAGGACACAAAAATGGTCGTACAATGTGACTATGAAGCATCCCTAAAATCACAACTTCGAAGAAACACCAGAATTGTCATTAATTTACTTGTGGTTTTAATATTTAGTTAAATAAATTTTTTAGAACATTACAAATTTCATTTTTGTGTCTATAATATATTTTAAATATTATATTAATTGTTTTTTTAAATTATTGTTTTTTAATATACTAACCATATGATTTTGGGGAATAAATTTAGGCGTACACCCCTATGAAATTTCCAAGGATCCATGAATATACAATTAGGTTCAATTAAGTGTTTGAAACCAAATATGTTATAATTATTACTATGATCACAGTTGAAAATAATGAAAAAAGTGAAAAGTCATGGTCAGTTATAGATACAATGAGTATAGGTAGAACTATATTAGAAATAATATGAATGAATGAAGTAAAGATGAATACATGATTTAACATGCTTAGGCCCATTTTTTAAAAATATGGATGATAAGAACCCCACCCAAATACAAATGTTTATTATGAAAAAAACAATATAAGATACAGTCTTGGAATATAGAAAACAAATGGAGAAGCACCAAAAAGATAGATATTCAAAATTAAAATCAATGATGAGGATACTTATAAAGATGAATAATTTCTATCTTTCAAACGATCAATTTTTCTACATGAATCCTCCAAATGGTAGACCTTTATAGACATTTACGCACACACACACATATAGTAATATAATTTTTAGGATATCCACCAATGCCTCAAAATCATGGAAATGGTGGAATGAAATTATTAAGAAAGGATCATAATCAAGATCCACCAAAAATTACACACCAGTGGTGGATAAAGAGGATGATAGGCACAGATTTCTGATTTATCATGACACAAGGTTAATGTTGAGATGGTTTGGTTTGACCAATAAAATGATAGAAAAAAAATTGAGGGAGACCGAGGGAATAAGTTGAATAAAAGGGGAAAAATGTATCCACCTTGTAAATATTGATATAATACATTTTCATTAGTTTATTGGAAAATATTTGATAATTTTTTAGTCAAAAGAAAAAAATATTTATTTCTAACTAAATTGAAATTTCATGCCATATATAGTTTTGTTTAAAATAAATGTTTACAAATAAAATAATATTATTTTTTAAAAATTCATTTCATTTTTGTATTTATCATTTCAAAATTATCATTGAATTAATTTCAATGAAATTTCTAAAAAATTTATTTTTTTAATGTATAATAAAAAAATTGATCTTTGATAAAAATTAAATATGATTTTCATGTAATAGAAAAGTAAAATTATATTTTTGATTAGTTTTGGAGATAAAATAGTACCTTTTGATTAAATAATGTCCAATTATAGTGTTTAGAATTAATTTTTAACTATAATTTAAAATAAAATATATTTTATAAATAAAAGGAATTTCTCTGAAAAATCATTTTCACCATAATTTACTAGTTTAATATTAAGTTATATCATGAATATTTTACGTTTTAAAACATGGAAAATGGATTCCATACTTTTAATAGGGGTCCAAATTTGTTAAATCATTGCCTATTATTTTTTTTCAATATAAATAATAACGTTACTAATTTTGTTTACATAGTTAAGGGATAATCGTGTAATTAAAGATAAAAATAAAATTATAAGGACGATGAAATGACCCTAAAACCTGAATTAATTTTATTATATGATTCCATTTTATACATAATATGCCAACATTTCCACATATTGGAACAAATTCTTCTCCTACTTTTCTTAGGGCTAAAAAGAATGTGATGATAAAATGGGTACCTTTTTTAGCGCTAAGAAAAAGTACTTTTAAAGATAACATTTATCACTGCTAATAAATGTGATGATAAAGGTGTACCATTTTAGAGGATGTTTTTAGTGATGATAAAGGTTGATCATTGTCAAAACTATTCATAGAAACTGGAAAAATGTTTGAGGATCAACAAGGATGGACCAGTATGCTTCAGCGATGATGATGAGGTTCCCTCTCTTAAGGTCGTTGGCATTATATTGATGCATGAGCGGTGGGACTCGGGTCTATGGAAACAAACCCATTTTCAAATCAATGTGTGAGATATAGTTTTTCCATTCTGTAGGGATAGAGGATATATGCTACTACAAATGATGGCGTTCAAGCCTAAGATGTTGATTGATGACCTCAATGAGATGAAGGGATATTAGGGGTTCATGGATCATTGTTGGAGATGATGAGATTATAGATATAGATTTACTAATGAAATGAGGCGTTGTAGGTGTGGGATCCAAGTGGCGGCCATAGGAAGTAGGTGTGCTGGGTTCCAGTTGAATGGGGCCCTATTGACTGGAAGCTGCGATGAGTCACCCTGGTGAATGTGATGTTAGAATCCCTCCCTTAAGTATGGATGAAAGGGAGCTCACTCGATGGTGGGGATGAATCATGGTTGTAGGGCATGATAAATTCTTTGATGAACATCGGATCTGGCGAGTGACAACATGGAATTTTAAGCAAGTGTCTGCATATGGGATGCAGGGAGTAGGTGCCTGGGATTTGGGATACTGGTGGACCCATCATAGATACATGTATGGCCAGCGATGAAGATATAAGTAGATTCATTAATAGGCTTGAGATGCCACCTGATGGAGGATCTGGATCTCAAATGTTTCAATTGGAGAACCATCATGGTTGTGTGGTGGTGACTTAGTGAGGATGAAGGGATGTCAGGGTATGAGTTGAAAATGACATTTGGTTTGGTGATAGAGATGTTTACGTGCCCCGTGGCCTTATTGTTGTTGTCCTTGGGATGTGAGATTTGATTACCTCTATTGTGATAATGAGACATGATAGTGACAACATGTTTTTTTTACATTCTTGGAATATGTGTGACATATTTTCAGATCAAGAGGTGGACTCAGATGAGTATTGGAGGTTTTGGTTTGGTTGGTCATGTTGTTTAGGGATTTTTGGATATTCTGTTGTGAGTTTTTTGGCCTTTTAAATTGTTCTAGGGATCTTCCTGTTTTGGGTGTTGTTGTGGTCACAATCATTTTTTATGGTTGTTGAAGTGCGACATGTTTTCCCATTGTTGTAATTTTATCTTTTATAATAAATTATTATAATTATAATGATAAATAAAAATACATATTTAATTAAATATTAAATTATAAAAAATACGTTCAAATATTATATATTTATTATATTATAATTATATATAATTATATGTTAATATATATATATATAATTATATAAATATATTTATAATTATATAAAAACATTCTTAAGTATATTTATTTATAATTATTATTATAAATAAATGAATATATGTATAAATATTTATATATTTGTAAATAATTTTATATATAAAAAATTATCAAATTTATATTAGTCAAAATCATTAATTGTTTTTAAATACATTGATTACAAAATATTTATTTAATTAAGAAAAATATAAAAAATTAATATTTCATTTATAAAATTATATAATATATAAGGGAATATATTTATTTAGATATATATTTATATTGATATTAAATAACTGAAAATATATGTATATGAATAACTGCATGTATGTATGTGTATGTGTGTATACACACATGTGTGTAATATGTATGTTTATATATTGTAATTTACCTAAATGTTACAAATAATTTTTTTTACAGTTTATTTAATTTAATTTTACCATATATTATTATAAATTCACTAATAATGATAAAAATATATCTAATAATTTTTTAATATTTAATAATATATATAATTATTTACAATATATACATGTAATATTTTTAGTGTGATTATAATTTTATGAATAATTTTAATTTCATTTCATTTATTATGTTTTAACCTTTAAAATATGTTTGAAATTTATACAATTAATCAATTTAAACGTTTTTTAATAATTTTTTAATTTACATATTTAATTATACAGTTAAATATATATATATATATATATTTAAAAGTCTGTATGAAATTTTAAATAAATTTTTATATATCTATAAATAATTATAAAATAATTATAAATATTTTTAAATAATATATATGTTTATTATATTTATAATTATATATTAATATATATAATTATAATTATATATAACTTATATATATATATATTTTAATATATTTATAATTATGAATTAATAAATTCATATTTAAATAGTTACAAAATTAAAATAAATATACTGAAAAAATAAAAATATTCATTATATTTATAAATATATAATTGTAATTATATAAAAATACATTTTCAAATACATTTACTTATAATTATAATATTGATTAAATATATAAATTTAAATAAATAAAAAATTAAAATAAATATATTTCTCATAATTTAAATATTATTTATTTAAATATTGATACAAATATGTATAATAATATAAATAAACCAAAGTGGTGCTAGCCATGATGTATAATTATATATATATTTAACGGGTTTGTGAAGGGACCTAAAGGACCAATCACATATTTTTTAAAATAAAAGGAAAAAAGGGAGGAAGAGATCTGAAATAATGAGAGAGACCACACAAAAGCACATTAAATGTCAGGTAAATCCACCGCTCGGGTAAGGTTGGGACCTCACCAACACATAACCCTACATCCTAGAGTTCTTCCATGTCAATGCCTAGTATACCTCCACATATTTGAAGGATATCAATGTACATGGCCTTCATCTGTTGATGGTTCATCAGATTCTGCAACATTTACGTATTTCAAGGTGGCTTTGTACAACTGATCTTGGTCTTAATATCCATCCCTATTTCCCTTATCATAGTAAAACAAGGAAACCTCATTCGACAGGAAAAAATCTTCAAAAGAGTTTGAGTTGGGGATCTTAGCCACACACAAATATTCATTTTTAGAATCCTGTAAACAATCAACCAAAGCTCCGTGCATTTGATCCATCTCCAAGGACTCATCATACTTCTGGTTTTCATGTCCCAAAAAAATTCCATTTTTGGATACCCAAAATTTACATGTAGAAGAAAATTGCATGACGCCAGCTATAGAATAGATTATTTCCTGTTGCTTCTTGGTTTAATCAGCCCCAATATAGTGACGCTCAAATAAACTCATCAAACTAGAAATTACCACGCTAGCATACTCATTATGTCTAGTCAGTCCTTAAATAATATGAGGAATAGAACCTGGATCATCTACATCATAAGCTCACGCTTTAAAACTAGGTACCCTTATTGGTTGATCCATCCAATTGTTTGGATTATTTCTTTTCCATATTTCCAAACATATCATGTTACTACCATCATTGCTACCCCACATCCCAAAAGTGTCCACACTTACTTTTTTTGGAAAACCAATCCCTGTGACCACAGGTAAATCCATTAAAGATCTATAAAAAGCTAAACCCATCATTGAAGAGCAATTCCTGACATTGGGAAATTCATTTATTTGATATAATCTCTACAGACATCTGATTATGTTCATTTTTTTAAACATTTCTCATGAAGGGGGCTCAACAACTAAATTATTATGAAATTTATGATCTTGTATGTAAACAATATATTCTTGAATGAAATTAAGATCATCATTTAGCTATGAAATTACTTTAAAATACTACTGATCCTCATCATCCTGGCCTTAAATGGTAATATCTTCCCAAATTTTTTTATATTTTCTAATATGAGTCATTTGTCTCTTTATATTAGAAGAAATCAAATCGAGATATTCTATAGAAATCGGAGTAGTGGACTATTGGTGATTAATTTCAACCAACAAAAATCCATCCATTTATCAATAGGGGTGGGAGTTAAGGTCAAATTTTGGTGGAACCTATCACCAATGATCCCTGGGGTTTCCTTTCATAACTCCGAGGATGGTTTGAAATATCTCTAATTCCACCTTTCATAGATGGTTTCAAATTTTTATTCTTTTTGAAATACGAAGAAACATTTTTCCCTAAAAAAGAGCAGAAAATAAATTCCAAATAATGATTAGTGTTCAAGGAATAATTCCTGATAAACATACAATTCAAACAAAACGAAGGTACTCTTTCATATTCTATTTTCAACTCAATTTCTACTTCATCAGTTGATAGAATAACATTATCAATTATTGAAGAACATAAATCAACGACAACAAGGATATGAGTATAGTTTTGAAATCCAAATATTTCCATTTCATTGTACATTTTAATTGGAATTCTTATAGGCATTTCTATATCATGTAAAATCACAGTATGGATAAGGATGAAATTTAATGAATAAACATTAACCCAAAATTGAACCACAGAGTTATATATCTCTAATGGATTAAACCTCTGATCCCATTCTATAATATGAAAAAATCTTGGTTGAGTGACAGAGAACCATATCCCCAATTCAATAGTTTTAGATCATCATAAGAAATTTATGGTGAAAAAATATCTGCCTTAATGAGACACATTTTCAATTTGAGAAATCCCAAATACCCAAAATGATATCAACAAGGTATATTATTTTCCAATTCATAGAACCTCTTTAAAAAACAAGATGTATGATAAATGAATTCCCACCAATTTCCAAGTGATCTGAGAAAGAAACCATATCATCTCTCATATAGGACGCATTCTCTGTCTGTTGGAAACCACCCATAGCAGATCACTTGTAGAGAGGGAAGGATTGTCAAAATGTAACTTCATTGCTCTTAGTAGTTGTAATATATCTTCCACAATCCTCATTTTTAGATTCGATTCCTTCCCCTGCATTCTTATAATAATTATATCGACCTTTAGTAAGGAAAATATGATCCACAAATTGAAAAAGTTAGGACACCATTTCTTGAATACCTAATCGTCTTTGGGTGTTAGGGAGAGAGACTCTCACCGATTCTCCATCTTCTACCCAGAAATTAGATCATATATAAATATACTTTTAATTACATAATCTCGTTTAAAATTTTTTATTTATAATTATATATAAATATTTTTAACTATATTCATTTGTAATAATAAATATAATAAAAAATTTATATATGAATAATTATAAAATTTCTAATAAATTCATTTACTATAAAAAAAATAGCCCTAATAGAACCAGTCCGCCACTCGTGCATTCAATATTTTTCAGAACCAGAGCCCTACCTCCAATGTCATCATTGTCTTTGGGATCTACTATTATTGAAAGTAAAAATTCTAAATCAATTAATCTTTCCAAATCTATGATATGTTAGAATTTGTCATCTTAGCTCCTTCGACCGCATTGTTTTTTTCTATCACAGCTCACCTGCGAGCGTCTTTACATCTTTGTGACAAATCGAACAAATATTCCTTTTATTCGTTATGTATGATCTGAGTCAGAGTAACCAATCCTCATCATTCTCCATCCTCTCATTCTATTTTATTCTCTCCTTTCTATGGGAACTCCCAATTCCATCATGGTGAAAAACATTTCTCTAAAATTAGAAAATTAAATGACACATACACAATTCCAAAGAAATATATTCACTTATCGTATAACAAATAAAATATTCATGAATGAAATTATTTGTGGTTCCAAAATATAGGGTTTAAATAATCGAATTTACATTTTTTTCATGAGACCAACAGGTATGATATATCATTGGGGGTTTTTATGGAATCAATTATGGTAGATTTGGGCATGCCTTATTGAAAAAGTAACTTTGATGTTGGTTTTCTCCATGCATATTAATTTATTTTTGTATTGATTGATTTTTTGTTCATTTAATTCATGTTTTATATTTTTAATAACTATAGTAATTATGTTTGTGGAATCCATATGATAAATGAAGTGTTTTATCTTAGTTTCCATTAAAAGTTAAATATTTATATATTATAAAAAAAATATGACTTAATTTTTTTTTCAGTTTCCTTGTGCACCATATGTTTGTTAAATTTCATGAATATTTGGTACCAAAACTTATTAGTGGAAATGGCTCCTATATACCACCTTATTACCTTTATGTAAAATCCCAATTCAAACTTACATATAATAACGTGGTTATATACCCCTCAATGACCTTTATTCATTATAAATATGTATACAATTATAATTTCATAATTTTTGTTTTTATAATTTCTAATTTTATAAATTTATGAATTTGTAAAACTATAAACTTCTATAAATTATGCATATTTTTATAATATATATATATATTTATATAGTTTTATATATTTAGATACATTAATAAATTATGTATATTTATAAAAATTATATATTATTTTATATTTTATATACAATTTCATACTTCTATATATATCTATAATTTTCTGTACTGATATAAATTTATATTCCTTCTTTAATTTATATATCTATACCAGTATACTTTTTGAATTTATTAATTTCTTATTAGTTTTATACCTTCATATATTTTTTTTCTAAAAATTATACTTTTATAATTTTATAATTTAGTAATATGAATATATTTTTTTGCAGAAACTTTATTTAGATGATAAAGAGTTATTTTCATATATGAAATATATTTTTTCATTAAATAATAATTAATAGAATTTGGATGTATGATTTTAATTTAGTGTTGAATGTGTTTCAAAATTACCTTTTATTTTTTTGATTTCGTGTTCAATAATGTTTTTATAGGGAACTTATTCAATTTCTTTGGAAAATATCATTGGTAAACCGTGGTTTACTCATAAAGAACAAGTTATCATTTCACTAGAGATGGATTTAAAACCAACTACAATATCTGGAATGATAACAGTGAAATATATCTATAACTATAAAATGATGATCTATCTAATAGGTGTAATGTCCAGAATAATATAATTAATCATATTTATTTTCTTTCACAATATGAGTATGAAGTTAATGACTATAAATTCAATATCAGTGTTGAAAAATATTTCAAAAAATATAATATTTTTTTATGAAACAATTATTATATTCAGTAGAAATATTTTATATTATGAAAATGGTTTTCAAATAATATATATTTCTTTTATTTTCATTATTACATTCATCCAACTTAGTTTCATCCATTTTTTAAAATGTAAATGTAATTTTAAGGGTAAATGATTGGTTATAATGATAATAAATTGGATTTATATGATATTTCATATTAAAAATGATATTTTGGATTTCAATTATGATCTAAATAAAAGATATTTTATATTTTAAACTGATGTTAAATTGGATTTTTGGAATTTAAAATTAGAGTGAATAGATTCAACTATTTTTTGTAATGTTTCATTCATTATCATTAGGATGAGTGGAATCTATATTTATAAATGAAAACATGTGTATGTGAAATGTGTGCTATCTATATTTATATTATCATATTAAAATTCCACAATCTCTTAGATATATAGATTCTCACCACCTTTATAATATAAATTAAGACTATCAACATGGAAAGGGAATGAAACTAACTCTATCCATCCCATAATATATCCATCATTACCTCACTCCCACAAAAGATGAATTAATTTTTACCCCACTTCAACTCCTAAAACAACATTTCATCAAATAGAACCACCATTTTTTAAATTTGGGGAGTCCTGCACAACTATATATTAACCTTGATTTGTTGTTAGATTCTATGGGGATGAGTCTTATAAAACAAAACTGAAGAATAACCAGCATCATGATTTGCTTCATCTAATAAATAGTTATTATATCATTTTATCTTATGAGGATCATCCCCCATGTCAAATTTCTATGAACATATGTTTCATGAACTAATCTTAGTAGTAGTAATCCAATAATAGGTACTGATGTACATTGTGGATGAATTCAGAGGATAACACCAACCACCAGTGGAATAATTCTTTTCCTAAAGTCAATTACCCATTACCTTCAAACCATTATGAAATTATTTGAAAAATAAAATTTTTTGGTTCCACTTATTTGAAATTTTGCTTATGTGTATTAATTTATTCCATTAAATAATAATATTATCAAATAAATGAGGATGTTTATGAATAGAAAATGGTTTCTTTCCAATCATATAACTAGAGTATGAATATGGGGGTAATGAGTTCATCATGTTTGAAAAATATCATACATATGACTCTAATCCAATCCATTTTCAATATTTATGCAATTAATTTTTTCAAGAATAATTACTCTAGAGTTGTTTTAAGAACACTTAATCTATCATAGATTAAAAAAAGTTATACATGTTGGAATAAATATACAGAAAAATAGAATATAGCTAGTGACTAGGATAACACTACGTTTCATGGATCATAAAATATGATTAAAAGTGTAGACCATGAAGAAGGCCATATTAAGGTTGTAATAATTAGATAGAATGATTTTAGAGAACGAATTGATGAAATTAAAATTATATTTGAAGATAAACTTAATTATTGTCTAAAATTGTTTTAGAAGTTAAAGGGTTGGTCAAAGATGCCATTGAATGCTGGTTGCACAAAATATACAACATTGGCATCCATAGTGAAGCTGTATAATTTTAAATCAGGAAATAGATGGATCAGAGGAAG
Organism: Viscum album; assembly: GCA_963277665.1. Lineage (NCBI taxonomy): Eukaryota > Viridiplantae > Streptophyta > Magnoliopsida > Santalales > Viscaceae > Viscum > Viscum album. Next base: position 1,927,652,535 of record OY728142.1, on the reverse strand, counting down.
ATTTACTGAACTACATTATCAATTGAATGATATGAACCCAAAGGATAATGATCTCCCAAGATGAAGATATGATGCTAAATGAATTCTATGTATGATTGGTATGATCTTCAAAATAATACATGCTTGTCCAAATAATAGTCCACTATTTCTGAAGTACCAGAAATCACATAATGAATCCCCAATGTTGGGTGACTCTCTAAAAAAGATAAAATGGGTCCTATTTAATATTTATTGTACTTTAAAATAAATCCATGGTTTAGAAGCCTGTATGGAAGTGAGTATACTACAAGTAAATTGACATGGAAAGAAGATATATGAGATAAATATGGGAATCTTCATCACTTGGATGACTATACTCTGTGGAATAGAATTTATTATGAGTGTCTTGAATTTGGATATGAGCCAATAAACATTCATATTACACTATCTATAGATGGATTTAATCTTTTTGGTCTTTAAATAATCACTCATAGTACACGGAAAATTTCATTGGTAAATTATAACTTTCTATTTTGTTAATGCATGAAATGAAAATATATTATTTTATATGATTATATTAGGACTAAAACAACCGAGTAATGATATGGGTTTTTATTTGTATCCATTGATAGAATATTTGAAATTTTAATGGGATTTAGGTGTTATGTTTTATGATTCTTATAGAAATTAAAATTTCACATCGATATCATGGTTGTATGAGTTGATAAATGACTTTAAAACATATGGAATTTTTTCTGAAATCATTTGATTATAGTTCAGAAGAATGTACCACACCATCTCAACTAACAAGTAATAAAATAGTTGAGAAATTAAAAGATATGGACGCTTCATTTGGTAATAGTAAAAACATATGAATCCCCCTATGGAAAAAGAGTTTAGTTTTTTTTAATTACCATATTTGAATTTTTTGTACATCAGATATCTTCTTGATGATATTAATTTTGAAATTAATGTATATGATAGTTTCATAGGTACTATACTAAATTCAACTTGAAAAAAGTATGTAATTAATGATAGGTTAGCCCAAATTTCAATGGTAATATAGAAGTATTTTTTACTAGTTGATGGTAAAAAAGGTTATTTTTTAATTAAGATATTTACACTCTTTTTAGGAAAGAGATATATTAGTTTTGTAACTTCTTGAATGATGTAATGGTTCTATAGAGGTAGTCGTCAAATATCACAAATACCCCTGGGCCTTCGGGGTATGTAATGGGTGTCCCACTACTCAGTTAAAAGAGTTCTTTTCTTTGATTAAATAATAAATGAGGCTTCGACCCCAACCTTTCAAAAAAATGTATGATATAATACATTTATTTATTGGTTAATTTTTTAAGAGAATGTTCATCATACATTAATAATGATTTTTTTATTTTTAAAATATATAAATTGAATTATTATAAACCTGGAGAAATTTCCAACTATGGATATGGAATTTTTTTTCTTATCTTGTAAATTAGAAATTTATTCCCAAAAAAATTATTTTATATGATGGTTCACATGGAGAGAGGTAATCCACTATGGGGTCCTATAAATTATAGATAAATGAACCTCATTTAATGGGAAATGAGAAAAATGTAAAGGGTATATATAAAATCAAATATGGATGAAGTGATTTATTGTAGAGAGATATATTATTGAGGGAGCTATTGATTTCTATATTGACTACCCATCTGGAGTGGAAAGCATTGGTCTACCAAAATCTCATCACACGTGGTGTCTTGTGGGTGAAGGAATTTATGGAATAGATGTTTTCATAATCAATATTTCATATCATTAGATGGACCAGCAGTAAATTGTTCATAATAATATAGTGGTTTACCAATGTTTTGAAACCCACAAAGAAATTACTATGCATTTGAATCCATCAATGGTTGAAAGCCAGATTTCAAATACACATAATCAATAGTTTATAGAATGATTTTGAAACTATATTTTCTAGGATATATAAAAAAATACAAATTCAATATCCGATCAAGATCAATTGTTTTCCTGAGGACCAAGTGTGCATGTGTTATATGAAAATAGTTATGTAATAAATGGTTATTAATTCCTTACAAATGAACACAATGAAGGTAGTACTATAGAAAATAGTGGAGTTACAATTGTGGCTAATGTAATGAATGTACCTTGTACCAAGGAATGAAATCCAATTTATTCTATAGTTTCATACATTTCAAATCATCAAAAAAAATATCGGAGTTGGATTATACAATATTCCAAGTTCTTATTTTAAATGACAGTGGGTTGATAACATGAGTGCTACTAAATTGACGAATTTAGTTTATGAATGTGGATTTCAGTAGGGAAGGGTATAAAGAATAACTATTTATAATGGAATTATTGGAAGTACTAGTATTTTATATTACATATCCCACCAATAAAAAGTGATCAATTGTTCTATTATTGAACAAAACCAATGAAGGATCAGAAAAAAATTCTACTATAAATGACCATCTCATTGTGGATTAATAATCATTTCGCATCAGTACCATTGTATATGTGGTCTTGTATGTCTGAGGAGACATTAATGAAGATAATTTGATACCCAATAAATGGGTAAAATCCATTCTTCCATTAAAAAATAGAGTTTAATAATCATGTTATATATCTATTTTTATATACATTATGTTACCTCATGTTATTATTTATTCATTCCATTAATTATGTAATCAAAATTAAATGTTTAACCACTTATATAGAAAATGAATTATGTGTCTTATGATACTCTTAATCCAGAGGAACATCATGCTTCTCAATCAACTTTCACTCCCAGTGTAGAGGAACATTGACCTTCTACACATGCTGATGCGATGAATCATTAGGAAAAATATATTAATGATACTGAATATGAGAAAATAGTGAAATGTAAATAAATAATTATTATGAAAAATTGTAGTTTTCTAGTATGACTGTGCTAGAAAAAATTATTTATGTTAAAAGAGAAGGCCGCAAATTCTTATTCAGATGAAATGCATGTTGGAAGGATATTAACCACAAGAGGGAAATGTTGAATAGATTCATTAGGTTCATCACATGGAAGAGTCTACCAGTTTATATATATATTTGAGGTACTTTTTGGTTCCCAAACATAATATTCTAATTTGGGAAGATATTAAGGTAATATTGGGATATTCATTGTTTAATTTCCTAAAAATTAAAATAATGAAATATTAACATACTATTCATCAATCTTGGTAGATTACACATATAGTAGATGAATCCCACAAGAAATTTTTAATAATACATACTATAAAGACTCATATATGATCTTTCACAATTCTAAAAAAATTCATCTAAAAAATATGATGTATAAATAAACCTGTACCCAATAATCATGTATGCACACCTGATAAGCCATAATGTGTTGGATGTGTTTAATCGTCATTATGAGGATGTATATTTTCATGAATGTTTTTAATGGTAATTAACTGTTTGAAAATATGTGTATTAATCACTTTGATTAATAGTTTTTAATTTATGAATTATAAATAGAGTGCTGAAAATAAGTAATGGGATGAAAACCAACATATCCCTTCTTTAAAGAAAGAATGGGGTACGATTCACTTGAAAGAGAAATTGATTTTTATTTTAAATATAATGGAATATTTTTATGGAACTTAAAAAAAATATAATTATATGCCACTATTTATATGAAGATTGATGAATTCAAATCCAAATACACCTCCATCCCATGTCATGTGATATGGAAAGAGTCACAAGTAAGTAAATATGGGATACTAATGGATGAAGACACACAAAAAGTATCAGAAAAATGTGTAAGTATGGCATAATAAAAATATGTTTTTCATTAAATGTATATTAAATAATAAATATTAGTTAATTTAGTATGTTTTATATCCAACATAGACATACAACTAGTGAAAATTAATATTTAATGAACACATACTATCAGTGTCCTTGAAGTCGCCAGAACAATATTGTCACATCCGAGGTGAATATTTTGGTGTGACGCCCTTAAAATATTTTGAGAAATGAAAAGAACAATGGATAAATATAAAAAAATGGAAGAGATACAAGAATGATTATATTCCCTTGAAGAAAAAAATATTGTAGTCTGAGTAGTTATAAAATTATTTTTGATGAATAAAATAGAAGAAAAACCTCACAAAAAACCATTACATGATGATTCCTCCCCAACGTCACTAGCTTTGTTGAAATCCATTCCCGATAAAGAGCTGTCATAGTTTAGGTAATAAATATTCGGATAACTATTTCTAGGAAATTTGAATCAACAAGACACTTATATCTGCACTATATTAATAGTGTGTAGGGTGAAAATATCTATGATTTATAATTATCAACACCAATCCATCGCCGTATAGTGGGGGCTACCATTTCAAATATATAATAATACACTATACATTACAAAAAAACATCCAACATGTCATATGATAGTGGGAATTACCATATCTCATGATCTGAACATGAATCTTCATTTTCTACTTGATGATAAAGATATTCATTCAGTCGAGCATGTTATTGAATCATTTCTGGCATGGATGTTAGATATTGTAAAAAACATGTTGACAAGGAGGTATTCATTTGCAATTTATTTTTCTTGAAAACCCTTTAAAAATTAATTAAAAATATTTAAACCAATGAATTTTAATATAAACAAAGGGAATAGGGTGAAATGCATGTTTGAAGCAAAACCACATAAAGGTTCAAACTATTAGTTGATAAGATCATTAAAAACCACCATTTCCCTACACATTCAATACCCACATTTACTATCATAGAAGTTTCATTATGATATAAAGCTAAAAATTGGCAGTAATAATATAATTTATTATTTAGATGAAATTTATAGTGGGACCATCAAAGAACTCATTTCTCCTGATAATGAAAATTAAATACTCAAGAATTAATTGCTAGCAGTCTTAGTTGTAAACGTATAAATGAGATTTTATTTCATAATTTGTTTCTATAAATTTTATTTTAATATAATAATTTGGGATGCATACAATTCATATTTTTAGGCATATATAGGAATACCAATTAAATGGATTACCCATGAACATAAATATAAAGTAATTAGTCCCCACAGCACTTCTACAAAACAAACCAAAATGGAATTAGTTCAAATTTATGAAACAATTAAAAAACTAGCCAAATAATTTAAAGGAAAACATATAGTTTATATAGTCTTCCTAATACAAATGATGTTGTGGGTAAACTATTAAATTTAATCATAAAAAATATATTTTCATTCTTTTAATTTCTTATTCCTAATATAGGAAATATTGGATACTTATTACTATAAATTTGGATACTCCAAATATTTATTTTATGGATTTATTGCATGGATATCCAATAAACAAGATACATGTGTTGACATTTGTGAACTTTTAATACACTAAATCCAAAATTTTATAACTAGGAATCATGTTATATATTTTATTTTATTTTTTAATATTAATATTTTTATTATAAGTTGGGGTATAAATAACATGAAAATCATGGAATGATGATAGTTTATGTAAACAAGGAGCCTATCGGCTCCTATTATAATCTTGCCTGAGCCTAGAAGAAGGCCTATGGTTTTCTGTGTGGCTTCATGTACTAGTTCTGGTTTTGTGATTATATTGGATTATCATGCATTGGCTTGTGTCTATTTCTATATTCGTTCACATGAGATGAATTTCCACAATCTGGATTTAGATATTTTCTCGGTTATAAATGCACGTAAGTATTGTTGGGACAATATTTTTTGGGAGAGTTTTATGTTATTTTCAGACCATAAGAGTCTTATCCATATACTTACGAAAAATATTTGAATCATAGATAGGTTTGTGAGGAAGAATAACATCAATCATTTGAGATCACCATTACCAACACATCAGAGATGGGGAATGTTGTAACTGATGATATCAATAAGAAATCACAATCACATTCTATCATAAAATCGAATTAAGAGTATAACCTTATAAGGATCTTTTATTGGTTGAGTCTAGATGCTCAGGACAATGTTTTAGGTATGGTTTTGTGCAATGTTCAATTATCATCATCTCTCTATGAGACTATTCTGATCACTCTATAGTAAGATGATTCACTCATAGAAATTCAATAAACCATATATGCTGGGAAGAATGTTTCTACTTGGTCTCTCTCTTTAGATGAAATTCTATATATTGTGGATTAGTTATTTATCTTATGATTTGTGATGAGATCATTTTTTTCTAGTACTTCATGTGTTTTTCATTATGAAACTACCAAGATGTATTATGAAATGTGGTGGTGGTTCTGGTGGCTGGGTATAAAGCATGACATTCGATATTATGTTTCTTGCTATTACACCTACCAAAAAATATTGAAAAAAATAATAGAATTCTTCTAGTCTACTCCAAACTCTTCCAATGATGTTTTGGAAAAGGTATTAGGTATCCATGGACATTTTTATTGGATTTCCATAGAATAACCTTTGGATGAACGCAATATGGTTGGTTATTGATCGATTTTAAAAGTCATATCACTTCATTATGATCAGGAAACCCACTAAAGCTAAATATCTAGCAATTTTTTATTTGTAATAGATTGTCTTGTTACATGGGGATACATCATCCATTGTTTTAGACATGGATCATAGGATTACATTAAGGTTATGGTGGACTCTCCCGGAGTTGATGGGGACTAAGGTCAGGTAGAGTAAAACTAACCATCCAAAAATATATGGTCAGATGGACCATGCTATTAAAGTCCTTGAGGATATGTTCCTTATATATATCTTGGATTTGGGTGGATCATGGGATAGTCATCTTGGATGGATTTATGTTTTTATATCTAAAAGTTAACAATTATGAATAAGAATGGTTACTTTCGAGGAATTTTTTGTCCACCTTTGTGGGACCCCTTTTTATTTGGAATATGTGCACAAGGACTCTCTTATAGGACCGAGTTTTGTTCTAGAGATGTCAGTTATGATTCAGGATATATGTCACCATCTAATTACAATACTGAGATGCAAAAAATATTATGTGGATCAGTGGAATATTATGATGGATTCTTCTAAATGTTAAAAGGTTTTCTTGAAAATTTCTCCATAGTTGGGTCATAGATTTCTTGAAAAGTATCAAAAATTGACTCTGAAATATTTTAGACAATTTGAGGTCACTAAACTGGTTTGGTAGCTTTCTTATCGGATGGAATTTTCAGTTTCATTGAGGATTATTAATGGATTTTAATATATAGCGTAGATAAGAAAATACAATCCTGGTCCCTCTAATTTTTTGAATTTAGAATAAATCCAATTATATCTATTCATTTCAATTATGGAGAAACCAGTGGAGATCATTGACATTCATTTGAATGTCTTGTATGATAAGTCAGTTCGGTTGGTCAGAGTGTTATGGTGGCACATATTAAATTCTCATGATACATTGGGGCATGAGTTATTGATGAGGTAGTAGTGTCTTTACCTCTTTACAAAAAATCATTAATCCACATGATTTCCTAAGAAATTAATTCCTTATATTGGGGAGTTTGTAACATCCCATTACAACTTTGATGTATTAATCTTTTTCACTATTCACTTCACTCTTAATTTGGGTGTGTTTTAGGACACTGAAGGTTGGAGATAATTTTCATGGAAAAATGACATAATGTTTGAGGATGTATGTTTGTATGAATTATTATAGGTAGGTTATAAATGTGTTAAATGGTTTATGAGTTCTCCCTGTGTTTGGAGAATGTTTGAGGTTATTTGGAGTTTCCAATTGATATTGGAAATTTTTAATGTCTTCACAAAAAATAAATATTGTGTAAGATATTTACACACTATCTAAAGTTTACATGCTATGTAAATTATTTACAAATCATATATTGATAACCTATAATATTCCATGAAAATTATATACAACATGATGATATACACACTGTGAAAAGGATTTACATAAAATGTAAATGGTAAAATCTGTGTTTTTCATAAAAGGTGATGGGGTTTTTCGTGTATTTGATATTTGAGGATATCATGACATGAAAGTGGATTATATGCAATGTAATCATCTTGGGTTGTGGTTATTAGGAAGTTCCATAGTGGATTCTAATTTCATTTGTCCATAACATCTTTTCCCTCATCCTAGGAGCTCTCCGAGGTGTTTTTTTTACAGAAATTGGTTCTAGATCGGTTTGTTTAACATTTGACCATTAGGGAAAATGACTTGTAACAATCTAGGAAAGTGATACTTTCATCTTAATTATTTTAATTGATCTTGGAGAACCATTTCTCATAATTTACGAATTTTTTTATCAGTTATGTTGATTCTCTTGATTCCTTTCTAGACCTACAATGGGATCTTATTCTGATGGCGAACCCATTGTTAGTTATGATGTGGCAGGGGTACATTCATTGAGGTATATTTGATCTTTTATCCATTAAAAAAAGTTTTTAAAAGATTATTTGAGTTGAGGATTGATTTTAGAGCCAATTTAATTATCAATATGTTCATTATAATTTGTGTATCCCATTGTGGGCATGACTGACCCGAGATTTGAGGTAGGTGGGTCCGTCTCTAGCATATGATGTATGAATTTCATTACTCCAGTTTTTGATAAATTAATTTATAAATTAAATTTTATGATAGAATTATGGATTTGTGTGTGGAAATTAGTTTTTGATAAAAAAGGTTTCCCATTAATTTTTTATTAGAGAAAATCTATTTTCAAATAACTATGAAATGGATTTATGAAATGTTGTCAAATCATTATTTTGATAGAATGATTTGAAAAATAGCTCACATGGGAGGAATGTGGTACATATGTGGATGGTTTAGTAATATCATTATCTGTTGATAATGTATGAGGGGGTACTCATGGAGTGTTCCTCTACTCAATAGGCATATTGTTCTAGGAACATGAAGGACACTATTAGAGGGTTCACATTATGGGGTGTTCCTCTACTGCAAATATTTGATGAATATGTCAAGGGTCTTGATGTGTGTTATTATCTATGTTGGGGGGTATGAGTGTCCTAGCTATCCTGGCCTAGTGTGATCCCTGGTGTGATGTTTCATGTTCATTGCCCGATTTGGGTTGTTTTGGCTTGTACTATTGTGGTGTGTAATGCCTTGGATTTGACAATATATGTGATACATGCTTTGGATTGATTAGATATATATATTTTGATATATGTATGTGACATGATTTTAAACTGCTTTTCTTGTCCTTATATGGAAATGATAAAAAAAGGGAAAATGTAATGCTTTTTCATGATTTTGATATAGAAACGGTTTAATTATTTATTATTATTATTATATTTAATGTTGAGCATGTTATGATTATTATACAAATTTTTTATAGAAATCCTATGTGGTAAACTACTGATCATATTATCTCACACCCTATATACCACATTGTAATTATAAATACCTTTTTATGTCATTCGCTGCAGGTAATGTTAAGGTTCCATAGTGAGGTAGCGAGTTTTTGGTCAACTGTGTCTAGGTAGAAGTTGGTGAGATGGTCGGACACTCCCATGAAATCACATGGAGTAGTAGTTCTCCTATCTTAGTTTTCCATAAGAATTTGGAATTTTACTTTCGGATTTTTTTACTGATTTTTGAGATGTATCATTTCCACTATCTTCTATTAGTTATGGAATATTTTATCTCCTCTACTGTTTCACTCTATTGCATTCACACACACAAACAAACACACACACACACACACACACACATATTCCATAATGTTGATTTAGGTTCCATGAAATATTTAGATATAGTTTTCATTTGATGCATCAGAGCTATTCACCAACCCGTTGGGATTGGAAACACCCTTCGAGTATGTTGCAGGTTGCGGCGGGTAGAAATTTAAGAGGATATCTAGGATAGTTTTCTATAGTAACCTCCTCAGACATTATAATATATTTATTCTAAATAAATTTAATCTATTTTATATATTGAAATTTATGAAACACTAATTTTAACTTGTGTTACATGCAACAATATGTTTATCTTGTGATGCATACAACACTAGGTTTAAATAAATATTGATACTCCATTAAAAATAATATTATTCAAAATGTCCATTATAACGTAGCCATTATGTTAGAAGGTATGAAAAATAATATCTAAATTATGAAATATTAATTGTTTCAAAATTTATAAAATAATTCACTTGTTATTTACTAATTAGAAATAAATTAGTAACCATTTTAATGAAAAAGAAATGTTTTTTGAAAAATTTATTGTTATTGAGTGTTGTATTAGTGGGGATTTCCTCACATAATTTAAATTTTATTTTTTAGCACATAAAAATATTATTTTAAAAAATAAAATTCATTTTTGAAATACACATGTAAAGAATTATATTTGGAGTATTTTTTTTAGAAATTTATGAAAGATTTAATTTTTTCGGAATAGTGAAAATACTTATTTTTAATGAAACATTCATAAAAAATGATCAAAATTAATAAACTAAAACATTCGTGTAAAATGAAGTGATTACAACACAAAATAGTTATTTTAAAAAATAATTCATAATATATTAGTGATGAAATACTATAGGTAAATCATATATGGTAAGAGAGATATTATTATTGTTCATTAATATATTTATTACAAATCTATATTTATTATAAATATAGTTAAGACACATACAAAGGAAGACAATCCTGAGGTAAGGGTTCATTGAATCTCTTTTACTTCCTTCTCACATACTCAATATTCTACACTTATTTGATTATTTGGTTTATATACAACCTCTATGATGTGTTATATCATGATTTTGTTGACCTTGGTTGTATTTTATTTTTCGTTTGATGAATATTTATTTTATAAAGCTTATGATTTAGATGTTACAAATGTTCAAAGGGTTTATTTTAAAATGTATTGTTATTGCATATTATTTTTTATTACATGTACCTTAGGTAAATGTTTAATATTTATATATTAAAATCAATATATATTCATATACTGTATCTATTCATGCAATTTTTGATACCATAGAATCATTTTTTAACTATATGGTTTTTAAAATATTTGAATTTTTTTCTTGAAAATATAACCTTATTGCTCAATGATAAAAAACAATCTTCCTTAAAAATATTTCTTTTTTAAAAAAAATTCAAAATTATTTTTTAACATTTACCAAATTATTTTTAAATACATATTTACCAAATATGTATTTCGAAAAAAAATTTAAATAGAATCTCCATGTAATTTTTAAAACATGTCCCATTTACCATTTAATGGAAATGTGGAAGGTATATTTATTATATCAAGTAAAGGGTGAAAAAAATTGCAATCCTTCATGAAAACTCAATGTTTTAATGATTATCTTATATAATTTATAATTATATATTCAGATGAATGTATTTTCAAAATATTTTGTGATTTTAAAAAAAACATTAAATGTGAAAAGAATATTTTCGTAAAAATGTTTATAATGAAATTTTTTTAAGTATTTATATTCATCGGTGACACTAAAAAATTGTAGTATATATAGTCCAATGAGGTTATGTCATATTTATATCTTCATAAATTTTTTATTTTTATGGTTTATGATGATTTTTGGAGGATGTGTAATTTTATTAACATTCACCACATTACTCTTGATGGTATATGATTATTTTAATTTGATAGGGGTTAGTATTAAAATTTCATTTGTTGGTTTTTAAATAATAATGTTTATGTAGATTACGTTTCACACCATTTATATGAAATGTTCATTATAATTATTATTTGATATGTCGTTCTTGTTTATATATAACCCTGGATGTGTAGACAGGTCTCATAAGAGTAATCTATTTCTTAAATTAGACAGGTTTCTACAAACACATTTTAAAAGTCTTGTGAAAGGATTTGATAAAATGTTTTAGATGTTTAGAAATACATATTACCTCATTATGAGATAATTTATGGATTCCCATACTATTATTAGAAAAGTTAGAATATCCATGGATATGTTTCCTGATTATAGGATTAATTATATTAATTTATTTGTCCATCATTTATTTATACCATATTATACTAAGATAATTGATTAAATGGAATTCATTTCAGTTATTTATCTTTACATATTGGTTATTCTTATTTATTCATGATTTATTCTAGTATACTATTACCCATTATAAGCATCAGAAATCACCCCTTTGTTAGGTTTTATCTTCTTCATGATACCAGGAAGTGTTAAATGCCTGATATTCAAGGAAACACTAGGAAGAATAATATAGTTCTGAATGAAAAAACTAGGTCTATTTTATATTTTTAGTGGCAATGCGTATTTCATGTATGTATATTGTTTACCGTTATTAATAACCCCTAATGTCATTTGAAATGTGATTCAAGTATCTTATTCCAATTTAATTATGTATCTTTTATCATTAGAAAATTACGGTCTGAGTCTTTATTAGTTGAATTCCAAATTTGGACTTGTGGAAACCTAGACGAACGTGTTAAGGAAATAAGAATAAAGAATTATATATTTTGGATTCAACTCAATGGATCAAGGATTTTTGAGTTGTTAGTTTGAATAATCATCCACCTGATACCTTAGAATAAATTTTTATGATAATGTATGTGTTGTGGGGAGGAAAATATAGCTCATTTCCACTAGAATTTTCACGCGACATGACATTCCAAGTTAAATGGGGAAGTGTATTAAGAATAGATAATGTTCCAAGATACTAATAAGTTAATTAAAATTATTTGTGTCATATATATCGAGAACTGTTATAAGGTAATAAATACTGATTTTATTTTTTTGTATAAAAATGGAATGTATGTTGAACTTGATTTCCCTTTGATATATAGAGGAAAAATAAATCCTCCCAAGTGGAACTACCATCGAAGTTCGGTACAAGTTATTGTGAATTATATTATGATAATAAATAATTTTTTCTATTATATAATCCAAATTTTATGATCTTCTTGTTATGGTTTTGAGTTAAGAAGATCTCACTCGTTACATAAAGAATTTGGATTACACACTCACTACTAGAAGAAATAATTATAGAAATGGACCAATAGACATAATTAGGTTTTACTGTGGTTATATGTCACCTATATCCAAGAGATTTTTGTGTGTGGATATAGGTGACATAAAATCACGAGTAGTGGTTTCCAATGGCTATACAATAACCATCATAATGCGGGGAAATTTTTTTAACCAAAATGGAATTTGAAACACTTTATATCCATGAGTGTCTCATAACATTGGTAATAGGTTAATAGAAATGGTGCTTTCGAAAACTATGGAATGAGCACCTGGTAATAGAAGTCATGTAGCCATGGGTTCTTTTACCCATGGTTATAGGGTGGCGTGGTGATATTTTTGTATTCACTGGCTACTAGAGCCCATTAAAAAAAGGACATTAATAATGGGTGTCTAGGTTTATGGCTATAGGGTCGCAAGATAGGTGGTTTTAGCTATGGGGTCTTATAAACCAATGCTAAAGCCCCAACATTCGGACAAAATAATCGTGGTATTTTATGACCATGGCTATAGATTTATATAGTTAGGTCAACAATATAATGTAATTAAAAATAATAATTGAATTAGTTTATATATATATACATATATATATATATATAAGTATGTTAGATTAGAGGTAGTATATACTAGTTTATATGTGGGATACTAATGATTTAAACTCAGTGAAACCCTATTTTATAAATAGTCTTATAGCCATAGACTCCATGCCCATGGTTATAGGTTACTCGCATGGACTATATTATAGACATCGGCTTCATTCCCATATCTATAGGCCCATTGTGGACTAGGTTCCACATAGAATGACCTGTAGCCAAAATTTTGTAGTCATGACCATGAATACAAATTCGACCTTTAAGAGCACTTAGAAATATTCCATATCAACTCCAAGAAATGGATGACTAATAGAGCATTGTGAAAAGGAGACCTTAATTAGTTCAAGAAAAAATTACTGATAAAGACACCCTTTATGGGTGGTAAATATAGCTTGAACAAAGAATTCCTTTATTAGTGCTTTTTTCGATCTAAGAAATGATGGGTTTAACAGTGATAAAAATGAACTGTAGAAGAAACCATTTATCAATTCTTTTTTAGTATTTATTTAAATGTTTGAATTTTTAGAACCACAACCCCCCTTAACAGCACTCATGAAACCCTTTCTCACCACTTCCCACTCTCCAACCCACCATCACACTCCCCCAATCCCTAATTAGCCCACGGAAACACCCACACACCCTTCCTTCGTGATATAATGTAATCCTTAGATAACTACTCACATCGGGAATTTATCCTTTGACCCGCGCTATGAATTTCGATACCCTTTTCCTCTTTTTCAGTCATGTTTTGTTTTATATTTTACATCGTTTCTATTTATTGATATATATTTAGAACTGTGTGATATATTTACACACTAATATTTATTTGAATATAGCATATATCACTATTCATTTATATATATAATTATATGTTTATTATTACATGCACATATGTATATATAAAAATTTTATATACATTTCTGTATATATATATATTCATAAATTTTTATAATTAATAAAAATGGTTTGATAATTTTTTAACTATAATGGACTAAAATTAATTTCATATGATTTATATAATTATTTAAAAATGATTTTTTAAAAATGTATATATATTGAGGCATAAATTTTATACATGACATATATATTTATATGTCTAAATATTTACAAATATATTTATACGTATTTTTGTGTAATTGGGTATTTAAATACGAATTTTTATAATGTATTTATAAATATTTACTATAAATACATTATTATACAAGATTTAATGATAATGATATATCTATATAAATAATTTTTTATATGATATATATACACAATACTGATAGACATACACTTAAACACCTATTTTCACACACACATAAAAATTTATCTTACTCACATACACATAAAAATAATTATGTCTATATATATATATACATATATTATAATATGAATTCCAATATATGTTTGTTTATTAACACATACAAGTAAATATATATATATATATATATTACATATACATGTGTATATAAATACATATTAATTCATTTTTATAAGCTAAATAAAATGAATTTTTTGTACTTTTAATAAAATGATTGATAAGTATTTAT
This sequence comes from Viscum album, assembly GCA_963277665.1. NCBI lineage: Eukaryota > Viridiplantae > Streptophyta > Magnoliopsida > Santalales > Viscaceae > Viscum > Viscum album. The sequence continues at coordinate 1,927,637,456 of OY728142.1, read as the reverse complement.
TTCCATTTGGTTTGTAGATTTAAGAATAATTTTTTTTAATTATGTATAAATATGTTATTATACAATTGATTTATTATAATTAAATATATGAAAATATCCATATATATAATTATAAATAAAAATATTTTATAAAAATTGAAAAAATATAAAAACTATAATATATTTAAGACTATAATCTATGGGAATTAATTATATCTCCTTTGAAAAAGGACAAAAATAATCTCTTAAACGAAGATAAAATGATATATAAATTTTAAAAAATAGGATATCCAAACTAAAAACTCGTTTTGGAAGGCCTTATGTTCTTTTTTGAGCTCAAAAATCAGAAAAATTGGTTATTCAATTAATATAGTATATATATCTTTACACGATAGGATTTGATATGTGGTAGATCCCAAACAGACACCCGGATCAAATGTTTTGGACATATGATGTTCAATTCATATTTTTAAATTATCTTAAATATTTCATTAATTTAATTCAATTTTTATGTTATCCAATTGTTTTTAAATAACAATTAATTGATAATAATTGTAAATTTATTTATTGATATTATTTATTAATTATTTCATTATACATTGTTTTGTAAATATCCCATATAATAAGTGTAAATTGATATTTAGCCTTATCTAAATCATATTTGAAAAAATATTATATATATATATATATATATATTTCAATATAAATATATTTACATATAAATTATTTTTTTAATGAAATTGAAATGTTTTATGAAATATAATCTTTATTAGTGCTAGTAAAAAGGTACTGATTAAGACATGTCATTATCATCAGTAGATGAAAAGAATGGATAAAAATCACCTTTTATTAAGGATATCATACTCGCACTGATAAAATCCCCCTTTTGAGTGGTTCTTTTGCTAGCCCTGATAATGAAACCATATTATTAATTTTTTTATTATCACTTATAATGGGCCCCCACTATTATAAATTTTTCAGGGACGATAAATACCCCCCTTTATTAGTGCTTTTAGCTCTCATTTTTGATGGTCGAATCTACAATAGTGTTAGTTTATAGAAATGGACCCCATGCTCATGGCTATAGCACATGTTTCTACTTATGGATAGATTTCTATTGTTTAATTTTGCCTTCAATATCTAATGAACATAAGAAGTCATATGAGAATTTGAATGAAAATAACATGATCAAGAACTATGAGCTTTATCATGAGAGAGATTGATTAGCGAGGATTGATATGTGTAAGGAAATATTTATTTGAAAACATGGAGATGGTGCACCAGATAGACCTCAAACAGTCAAAAATTTTGGCTAAATTAAGCATCAAGATACTCTAGGGATTACCAATTTCTAACTAATATGCATACACATACATAAAAACACACATACAAGCAGGAAAATATACATAAGAATAGATAAACATGCATATACACACACATACACATATATACACATCCATACATAGACACATATAGACACCTACATATAAATACAAACATACTTACATAGACATTTATATGAATACATATTTTTACATACACGTAAACATGCATACATAAATACATAGACATAGATTCGTATACACATGCACATACACATGCATACACTTACACATACTTGTTTACACAAATATAGACACAAAAATAGAAACATATATACATTTATACATACATACATAAACATATACATACATAAAGACACATATACCTAAATAAATACACATACATTCATACTTGCATGCATTCATGCAAACATACATACACATGCATATTCTATATACATATATATACTCATACCCCTTTTCCCCTTTTTCATATTTTACACTTATATCTTTTCGAACCATATCAAACACGATTCGCATCAAATCAACAATATTTATAATAATATGTTTAAAAATATTTATATTTATCTACATATATTAATAGAAATATACTTTAATAACAAAATATTCAATTATTTTTATATATATATATCAGTAGTGTAAAAAGCCTTTTAGGGACCTCCAAAAATTTATCACTAAGAGCCTATATTCTCCACATATCATCCATCAAAGGGTCGATTCTTTACACCCATAGTTGTTATCTATAGCATCCTCCATTTGTCAGACCCTATTGATGAGGTTGAGGTCACCTATAGTAGCCTGTATTTGGAGATTTATTCCACAAACATCTTTAAATAAAACTTCATGAAATTTTTTTATAAAATAATTAATTCAGAAAAAATATCCAACCCAATAATTTAAATGAAATAAAATATTTCACCTAAATAATTGTACAATAGATTTTAGTTATTTGATTTTGAAAATATATTCATAATTTCTAATCATTTTTTTTAAAATTTAGAACTATATATTCTATCATTCTGAGTAGACCTCACATCTAATTGATGTTTGACTAATCAAACACATCAAAAATAACAATAAGTCTGGTTTCTAATGATTTCCTGTCATTCTGAGGGTGTTTTCAATGGATCTGACTATTAAACACATGTTTTGGTGTTTTATGAATTTAATGTGTGTTTTCATCCCTCTTGGTAAAACCTATACTGGATTTATGTTTCATCTACTAAAATATTTCAAAATTCACTCCAATGTTTTGTTTTTGTTTGATTTCTCAGAAATTTAGATGTCGTTAGACTTGTTCTGACGTCCAGAGGCACCTTTTTAAAGGATGTCAAATATTTAAAAACTATACATTCAGTCATTCCAAGCAGGCTGCCATTCCAAAATACATTTTAAATATTCATAAATTTCATGAATAATAATAAGATTTTTTTCCTATGTTTTATTTCATTATGAGGTCGTTTTGTATGGATATATCCCATAAAGACATATTTTGGTGTTTTATGAAACTATAAGTGTGTTTTCTATCATCACCATCAAATGAATCCTCTGATAGATGTACCTTCTACATGGTATTTTCCCAATTAACATAAAATTTGTCTTTATTTTATTTCATCAAAATCCTAGGGATTTTAACAGTTTTGACCACAGATGCACCTTTTTAAAAGGCATCAAATCTTTTAATACTGCATATTCAGTTTTTCCATGAAGTCTGCATGTCTGATTGTAATTTCTTCATTTCTTACACATCAAGATTAATAATAATATGGGATTATTATTATTTCAGGTGATTCTAAGGTCTATTTATATAAATATTAACATTAAAGGTGCATTTTGGTGTTTTATGATGCTAAATGATTGTTTTCAGTCTTCTTGGGAAGAAAGAAGCTCAGATTGACATTCTGTCTCCTAGACCATTTTATAGTACACTCCACTATTTTTTCATCTAGTTTTACGGAATTCAATGGTTTTTCATCTAGTTTTGTCCCACATAAGCACACTTTTAAAGTATTTCAAATCTTAAAAAAAAATATTCGGTCATTTCATACAGTACAGACATTCGATTGATTTGGCACCTTCTCTTACATGTCAAGAATAAAAATAACAATTTTTTTTGTGATTTCAAGTCATTACAAGGTCATTATATACAGATCAGACTGTTAAATGTTGGTTTTGGTGTTTTTTGGAAGTAAAAGTGTGTTTTCGGTTATTTAATGAAAATGATACCTCTGATTGATGTTCTGTTCTCTTGACAATTTGAAAATTTACTCTAATTTATTTTCTGCTGATTTCACCTCATTTAGAGGATGTTTGGTTGGTTTTGACCCCTTATGTAATTTTTAAGGGCGTAAAACCTTTAAACACTACATATTTTGTCATTCCGGGTAGACCACATGTCCAATTGATATGTTATTTATATGCACACATCAAGAGTAATGTTAATTTTGTTTTAATTTTATTTCAAGTCATTTCGAGGTCTTTTTCTATGCATCTAACTGTTAAATAAACATTTTGGTGTTTTATGACACTAAATGTGTGTTTCTGATCCTCTCAAGAAAATTCAACCTCGAACTGAACTTCTATCTACTTTATCATTTAAAAATTTATTGCACAATTTTTCTCATCTGATTTCATTGAATATGGAAGGCGTTCGAGTGATATTGAAAGACTGACACATCATTTTAATGGAAATTAAATCATTAAAAACCAGACATCTAGTCGTTCTGTGTTAATTTCACATCTTATTGATGTTTAATCCTGAATTACACATCACAAGTAAAAATAGGATTAATTCCCTATGATTTAATGTCATTCTGGGGTCATTATCTATGGACCATACTGTTAAGGATGTCTTTTTGGGTTTTATGACAATAAAAGTGATTTTTTGGTCCTCCTTGGAAAATGATATAAAATATTTATGTTCTGTATAGTTGAACATTTCAAAATTCTATCTAAAATCATTTTCATTTGATTCTAAGGCATTCCTATATTGGTTGTTTGGTTTTTACCCAAGGGAACACATTGTTAAAGGGCATACAAACAATAAAAAAGTCATATTCGGTAGTTCTGGGAAAACAACATGTCTGATTGATGTCCCCTCAACTAGTACACATCAAGAATAATAATAATTTGGTTCTTCTATTATTTCAAGTCATTCATAGGTATTTTTCTATAAATTTGACCATTAAAAACATGTTTTGGTAATTTATGAATGAAAAAGCGTGTTTTCCATCATATCGGACAATCAACACATCCAAATGATATACTGTCTACTCAACAATTTAAAAATTCAATAAAAGGTTTTTTTTCATGTGATTTAACTACATTCGTAGGTTTTTCGGTTGGTTCTGACACCCATGTAATTTTAATGAGCGCCAAACCATTAAAAACTATATATTTGGTCATTCTGAGAAGACCACACTTCCTGATGGCATGCCGTCTACTCTTACACATCACCAATAATAATTATTCTATTTTAATATAATATCAAATCATTCGAAGGTTTTTATGAGCATCTGATAATTGAAATCATGTTTTGGTGTTTTTTGACACTAAAGGTTTCATTTCAGTCCTCCCATGAGAAATCCATCATGGATTGAAAATATGTAGTATCAACCATTTCACAATTTAATCCATTATTATTGTCGTCTAATTTCATGGTATTTGGATGTCATTCGGCTAGTTTTGTCCCCCAGGGCACACCTTTTAGAAGATTTCATATCTTAAAAAAAAACATATTCAGTCATTCTAAAAATACCACATATCTTATTGATGTGTTTTCTCTATTTACATGTCACTAATAATATCAAGATGGTTCTACTATGATTTAAATTCATTTAGGTATCATTTTCTAAATATCAGACCGCTAAACAGATGTGTGGGTGTTTTATGACACCAATAGTGAATTTTTCATCATCTCAGACTAATAAAACATGTTATTTCCATACCGTCTACTTGACCATTTCATTATTAACTCAAAAATTGATTTCATCTAATTTTCTGGCATTCAGAGGTCATTCAATTTGTTTTTCCACTATATGTAATTTTATATTTCATCAATCATTTAAAAACGGCATATTCGATCATTCTAGGTTGAACACATGTTAGTTTGACATTTCATCTACTCTCACACATCATGAATAATAATATAAAAATTTTCATGTTATTTCATATCATCCAATGCTTCTTTTTCTATGCATCTGACTGTTAAACACATGTTTTAGAGTTTTAGGACACTAAATGTGTGTTTTTAGCACTATCAGAAAATCTCTAGCGCGGTTTGACATTACGTGTGTCTAATCAATAAAAAATTGACTACATAGTTGTTGTCATCTTATTTCATTGCATTTGGATGTTTTTTGGAAGGTTTTTACCCAGAGACAGGCCCTTTTAAAGGGAATCACATTTTGAAAAACCCCACATTTATTCTTTCTATGTAGAAAAATGTATTATTGACCAGTCATCTCCTCATACACATTACTAAAAATAATAATTGGATTTTCCTATGATTTCATGTCTTTCTGATGTCTTTTTAATTGGATCATACCATTAAATGCTCGTTTTGGTGTTCTATGATACTCAAATTTCATTTTCTATAATCTCGGGAAAACAACACTTTTTTTTATTGACATTCCATCAGCTTGACCATTTTAAAATATTCTTTATAATTGTTATATCCTAATTTCAAGGAATTCAGAAGTCATTTGGTTGGTTGGTTTTTACCCCCACATGATTTTAAATGGATTTAATCCTATAAACAATGTATTTGGGTCACGAATGGCTTGTGGAACCATGTGTTGTTTTTCTTCCATTGTATATGGTTTTGCAGTAGGATTAGAGGTAAAATATAGAGTGGTAACAAGAATAAGAATTACATTTTTCATTTTTTATAGGTCTTAAATGATTAATATTGTAATTCATAAAATCTATCCTGATAAATACTATTTGTTGAATGTGAGAAATTACATGGTATTTATTTCCCCGAGGGATACTAAATACTATCCTAGTCATCCTCAATAAATATATGATCAAGTTTGAGAGGCTCAAAATCATTTTCTTCATAAAATTCAATATTAATAGCTTCAACTGTTTTTATGCGGGTAGATCAAATGGGTTTTGTGGACACATTCTATTTAATCATATTTCACTATTAAAAACATAGATTCTAGAAAATATTATCTGATTCTATCATTATATTCCCATGATAAAAACTTTAATTAGATTGAAACTTCCTTATCTCTGCATGATATCCCATATATAAGACTTAATAGTCAGATTTCCGCACTAAGATTACATTGATAACAAATTATAAAATCGTGCTGGTAAGATAAAAAAGTGTAACACATTTCTTCTTTTGTTTCAGAAAATACTGATTCTATTTGGGGTTTCATGGACAGTGCATTCCATTTATTTGAATATAGATTAATTATGATCCTTTAAATAGTTAATCATTTTAACTTCTAATCTCTTCCACTATAAAATATGGAATAAATTTATTAGAAAGCATCCAAAATAGTCTGAACATCACTAAGACCAATCTTATACACCTGGATCACTGATAATGAAATTGAAATCCACTTTTTAATAACCATTATAGAAAATTCACACATTGTTTAGAAAATATTTTTAGGTTCTGAAATTGATAATTTAAGATTACAAACGATCAACTATTGTTCAATAGACCCTGTATTCATTTTATATTTTCCTAAAGATCACCCCCATATTTTGTGTTGAAACATACATATCCTCAATCTTCCAACATGTTTTCATTAATTTTTATAATTCCAATTAGCATGAACTAATTTCTATATATGTCTATAGATTTAACAGAATATAATCTTGATTTTATGATGGTGGTTGATTTATCATTACAACTCTACTACTAGTTATATCCTAGAATTTATTGATTAATAATTATTAAAATTTTCATCAATCTATTCTATATGCGTAGAACAACAAATCTAATAATGAACTTTTTCTGCTGATAAATTAAAATTATCATTTGTAAATATTGATCTACAAGGATATATCACAACCCTTTATTAAATATTTATTTTTTAAATAATGAATCGTTTATAATCTCATTGAATAGTTGCGATGGTGTGTCCATCATTTCCAATTGATTTACCTTATAACATTCCATTTAGTAACTAAGAGTGTTAACATTAGGAAAATTCACCTCATTAAAAAAAATTGAGAATTACTATACATAACATATGAAATAAATATACAATTACTTAAAATACCATATGACTAAATTTTCATTGTTACTTAACAAACTATATGACCTTTCTATACAATCACATGAGAACAAAATAGGGAAACATCCAAATAAGACATAATTATTGATAAATATTATTAAATTTATGTGTTATGTAATATATCATGTTTAAAAAACATGTAATCATTAAAATAGTGATTTAATTCACAAGAATTAAAATAATAATAACATTAGTGTTAATAGATATAATGGTTTGGTTAGGTAAATTACCCCATGCATGAGGTTCATCCTAATCTAGATCACCAATCAAATCACAATGATGTACAACTGCTATATTCAGACCCTGTAATATATAAAAATATTGTGTATCTAAATAATATCAATAGATTTCAGTATGAGTATGGGTTTTTTATATGTGGAACCAGTTGTGTACCATTAATAGGATGTTGCATTGTCACTTCATTGATATGTGGTAACATATTTTATAGTCTCTCCTAATACTCTAAACATAAAAATTTGATCCAATCAATAGTACTGCACTAAATATCTTGTATGGGAGAATATTTCATAGTCTGTGTGTTCCTCCATGCATCTCTACATGAACCCATTGCCTCTACTCTAACAATTTCACATCAAGGGACACTCGTTCAATATGTTAATGAATAATTAATCCCATCACACCCCTCAACATACTGAAATATCACATCTCTGCACACAATACGATTACTATGATCCTCTAGCAGCTCTGCTAACTCAGTTTCAAACTAATACTGTAGCATATACATAATGAATAAATGAAAAAAATTTAATTTTTTAAAGGAAATGAAAACACATTCATTACTAAATAATTTTCTTACTATTAAACCGACAAAAACCGGATCACCTGCTTGATGAGTACTCACCCATATCAATATCTGATCAGTCAGATCACATCGCTGATGTAACTATAATAGTGGGTTCCACCAAATAAATATTGATATCCATGTTATACTATAGTATTTTCAATATATGAATTAATATTGAATTTTAACTTCATGTTTGGGTTTTCACACATGTCGACTACCAAGACTAGAAGACAACCCCTACATCGCACGATTACATGATTGCTGACCAGAATAAGTCTACATTCAATATATTATGTGAATAGATGTAACGCCCCGACTCCAGTTACCCAGAGTCGGTGCATTATTGCGTAACATTGGCATGGTCACAAAAGATCAAGTCTCGAAATAACGATTAGTTTAGTAGCCTTGGATACACTAGATACATTCATAAATATTACATTACATCATAAAGTAAAAAACTACAATAACAAAGTCTCCATAGTCCACACTCATATACTCTTCTGACTATCCCCGCAGGTCATTCATAAAATACTTCTTCACATCCTGTAAAATATTAAAATATTGAAATGGGTGAGCTCAGAAGCTTAGTAAGGATAACAATATTGTGGAAGCTTTCATTAATAAACATAAACTTTTAAGGCAATGTATAACTAAAAAAAGACTTTTAAACTTGAACTTTAGCATAATATGGCAAATGTAAAATGAAATAATGCCATTTACTTGTTCACATGGATATTTTACTAGTCGAATAATCACATGAAATATCAATAACCACTTTCATAATGATGGAATTCATAATGCCAGACTATCATAACCACGTAGCAAAGGCCTTGTACCAAGACAACAAATAAGATTTTGTCAAGGCCTCATTCCAAGACACTAGTTTGTCTCATGAGACCTACCGATGCATCGAGGAGCTATAGCGGGCTCCACCCCTCACTTATTATGTCCAATGCATTCCTCATATGAATAGGTTTAAACATATCATAAACCAGAACATAATCGTATCACATAAAACATGCATAAAGAAAACATAACATTTCCACATTTCAATCACATGATATCAACAAAACACATTGATATAATAAAAACACTTTCAAAACCATTTTCAATACCAAAATAAAAGAAAATTAAAACTTTGTATTTATTTTTCATTTAAAAAAAGTTATGGCTTGTAGGGGAAGCCAAAAATCAAATAATGGTCACAGTAGAAGAGAAGTCATTGTCTCCGCATACGTACGACAAGAAAAACATTCCTATTTGTCATTTAGTAAAATTCTTCGTATAAAAATATTCCTTTTGAATAAACGTAAAAGTAAAAGGGGTTTATACACCGTATAAAAGAGATTTGTGTATAAAACAAAATATGCCTTAATGAATGGAGATTGAGACGAAGTCCCTTAAAAATATAATTTTTAAATAAAATATATCTATTATGTGTATTCACTATATGTATACATAAATAAATTATAAATACAAGATAGGACATAATAATATCATGACATAATTTAAAAGTAGTAGATTAACCCAAAGAATGGAAATTGGGTTAAGAAGTTCCCTTACCTCATGTCCGACTTGACTCGATCGTTCTTTAATCTCTTGAATAATAAACTAGAGTAAATTTATAATTTCATAAGAACCTTTTTCAAGTTCATTATCCCTTTTATATCACTTATTACAATGTTACGAATGTAATTTATTCATTTAAGTTAATAACGGTCGTTTTGTCGATCTTTAGTACTTGAGTCAAAAATAAACTTCTTATAATTACAAGTTGTTTATGGGGAATAATATCCATTTTCTAATGAATTATATTCCTGATGTAGATATCATATATTTCATATATATCCAGTATATACATTCATTTATAATATTACATAACATTTAGTGGTAAGAAATGAAATGCACCGTTCATAGAGACGGTAAGTCGTACGTACGCATGAACTCTACGTTCATTTCTATTTCATAATTAATGGAATGAAATTATAATTATATAAGGGTATAATATAATTCCAGTATAATATAATGTATAATACCATTTACTCCATCCTTTATAAATCCCACAAATGGCATTAACGATTCAAATCACTTTGAGGGGGCGGTAGTCCGCACTTCCTAAAATGAAAATATCATGTTTACCCGTAATGGAAGCCATAAAGGTATGCCATAAATGAAAAATACAGAAGCTTAAATAAAACATAAACATATTATATATCATATATAAATATAGTGACATCTTAATGGCCACCTTTTAAGGTGTTATATGAGTGTGGAACAATCATCGTTTCATGAGGCTGAAATTCCCCTTCCACAGAAACAGTATGTTCTTTAACCATTAGATGTAGGTGTGTGTAAGTGTAGCTCGAATAAATTTTATAACAACATCGTAGTATATTTATGATACTGGTTGTGTTACAAAATAAATGAATAAAAAGAGTTTAGTGGGTTGGAGAAGAAAAATAAAATAGAAGAACACAAGAGAAGACATTACCTTAAAATCGGGTAACTCTTTTTTGATTTGAGTCAAAGGCTTCCTTGGGAAGACTTCTGCCCAATGTGAGGCTTCTAGGAGTAAGATAGGGAAATTGGGAGAGTATTTGGGCAGAGTTTGGCCGAGCCAAATGGCTTGAAGGTGTGAATAAGGTGGTAGTGGTGGTGGCCTTTTATAATAGGAGAGAAGGGGCACTCTTGGAATGATTGAAATGTAACTTTATTATGAAATGATTTTCGGATTCTAAAGGTCCCACAATGATATATTTCGAGGTTAAGGTGATAAGGGTTCTAAATATACACATCCAATAGATTTTTTAAAAGTGTAAGCCTTGGATTTTACATTATAATTTCATTTTATTTAAATCGTTAATTAATGAGATAATCGCTGCATCATCATGGTGTCTTAAATAATTTAATTTATTTAATGTCTAAAAATTATAAAAAAACTCTCATGATGTAGGAAATCGTTTTAACTTTCTAATTAATATTTATATTCAAAAATATTATTGTATAACCCCATTTAAAAATTTTTGTTGTAAAACAACTCATGTTTGTGACATTTTTATTTTAACATTAAATAAAATGTTCTTAATGTCATTTTCCTACCAAAGTGGCTCCATGGGGTCCCCAAGTTGACCCTTGGATTTTCATGGTCTTCCATGACTCATCCAATAGGGGTAAGACAAGTTTAAAGGTCATTTCATATTTTATAATACCATTTTACCTTAAATTTCACTAATTACCTTTAATCGTGATTAAATAAACTTAAAAGTTACTATTCACCAAAAAATTATTTTGATCCTATTTAACCAAATTTTACTTCCTAATGAAAACCATGTATGTCGGAATTTTTAAAATCAAATCACAGAAGTGGTAATGTTTCATTTAAATGAAAAATCAGTTTTTTAACTACAACTTAGTGGTTTCACTATTCATCAAAAATTAACGTTTTTCAGAACAATGCCAAAATTTCACCCTGAGCAATAATTGATATTCTGAATTCAAAAATGATTTCTATTTTATAAAATTCCAAACATATAAGTCACATTAATTAATTTTATAATTAATTCCTGTTGTCACAACAAATAGCGTGTTTTTATGAAACAATATATATCAAAAGATTGACAATTGTTTGTATCCAATTTCAAAGTAAAATTAATTCTAATGAAAACAATTTTATAAAATGGTACAAATATATTCTAATTATACTTTAAAACCACTCAATATTATAATTTATCACTATAAATTATTTTTATTAAAAAAGTTGTTTTAAGTATTTTTCACTATTCATAAAAAATGGAAGTTCTCAGAATATTACAAAAAAATCAACTTTGGATAATTTCAATATTATGAATACAAAAATGAAGTCCATTTTGAAATATAAAATTTCTATAATTTTAAAAAGTGGGTATTACTATTCATAACTACTACTTTGATTGGTCGCGGTGTGTTAGAATCTCAAACATGCGTACAATGCAAGCTATTGAATTATGGAAAGAGAAGCGTATCGTGAAAGCTTGTGGTGTTATATTATCCCCTCTATCAATAAATTGCATCCTCGCAATTTGAAAATTTTCATTGAAAATAATAGGTTGAAAATATAAAATACCATTGTGGAAAACCCACATCGGAAATAAGGTTAATAAAAATATAACTTTAAAAGAAAGAAAGATAAGTACAAAGGTCACCCGAGATAGCCCATACTAGGATTCTATGAAAATATGGATATAGAAGAAAAACAAACCATCACGGTCTGATGGAAAGTTATAGAAAACATGATTAGGAGAAATTTAACCATAAGAAAATCACAAACTTGTGATTGGTTAAAAGGTCATTGAATCCCCAGTTGTAAAATTTAACCGACAATGTTTTTGATTTAAGTTACCTTTTATAAAGTTGAGGTATTTATTTAAGAGATTTTATAAGAACGTAAGGAAATATACTTACTTGTCATGTAGGCTTTCATTCTTTAATAAATTTTTACCAAGAACCCTTCTTTTACTCCAAATGTTAAAAGAACTCAAAAATATTCTATTAATCCTAATTGTATAAGGTTACAAATATTACCACATAACATGTAGATTAGGAAAACTATTTTGTAATAACCAGGGACTTCCGGTAGGCTAGTGGTAGGTAATAAAGGCATTTCTCACTATGGTTGTGGGTTCAATTCCTGCATCTTTGACCGACATGATGGGTTATCCCCCAACCTGCAGGTTGTCCTTTCCCTAAAAATATATTATTATATTATTCCAAAAATAATCTTCAGAAATGTATTAAACAATACTATACAAGGTTCAACTTAATCCATTCCAACCTATATAGTTATCCAAAATACCTCTTTCCATACTTTCTCTAAAAGGCCTCTAAATTCCAAAATCAATTGTAACATCAGATTCCCCAAACAAAGTAAAGTTTCTCTTATTGTCACAAACTAAAAATATAATTACCTTCATCATATTAAAACCATAATGAAAAGAAATAATTACTACAGTACAATCCTTACATATATCACATTATTATTATAACCAGAATATAATCCTTGAGTCCAAATGCACCAATACATTAATTATTCCACTTCAACTGTAGTAACATCATAAGATTGTCCTTCATCCCCTGGCCTTTTCTGAGGTAAGTTTCCCTGACGCTTAAGACAATCATTTTCATAATTCCCCATTTCCCTACAATTGTAGCATTCAACATTGATAGCCTCTTTCTTTCCCTTGCAATCATGAGCCAGGTGACCTTTTTCTCCACATTTATAACAAACTCACATTCCTTTTAAGCAAGCACCGGGGTGATTCTTCCCATAATTATTACATAGTAGAAAATAATTCTTTCCCTTTTTCCCTTTATCCGTATCTTGTTCCTCCATTCTCTTCTTCTCATGATTTACTTTGTTGTCATAAGACTTAGAGAATTCCTTTTCTGTCTTGATAGCACATGAGACAATATCGTCGTACGATGAGAAGGATTGTGATACTAAATATCGATGGAGAAATGGTTTTAACCCATAAAAGAAATGACCAATCTTACTTCTTGGGTTACGTATATAATCTGCAGCATATCTCGCTAACCTTGTAAAGTTGGCGTCATACTTTGCGACATTCTCATCATCCTTTTGTCTCAGAATCAGAAATTACCTTTCCATATCTGCTCGATGGTCATGAGGGAAGTGTTTTTCCATGAAAATATCTTTTAACTATCTCCATTCCATAAATGATACTTCTTCATCTTCCTTTGTGTTTTCAATCAATGACCACCATTGATCGGCATCTCCAGTGAGGCGGTAAACTGCCATGATAACCTTCTCCCTTTCTCTACTCCCCAAGGTGTGGAATATTTTCTATAAAGACTTTATCCATTGCTCAGCTACTAATGGATTTGTACCCCCATTAAATGTTGGTGGTTATTTCCTCATGAAGCGGTCTAACATTGATCATCCACGTTGCGGATCAGGGTACTCCATACGAGTAAGGTTATTATTCATAACCTGAGTGAGTTGTCTCAGTATGGTAATAAGTTGATCAGCACCAGTTGTATCTCCAACTCCACAATAATTATCTTGAGCAGGAGGGAAATCTCTACACGGATTGCGTGCATTGATACGGTTTACATTCCTTCCACTATGCTCCTTTTCTAAACAATGTCATAAACTAGATAAGTTTATGAATCGAAATATATAATTCCATACTTGTAAAACACTTAACATAAATTGAACTATTTATGGATATAATCCATAATCATAAAAAGAAATGTTTTCTTTGAGGAAGTATATACTAATAAACCCTTCACAATGGTTTGTAATTAAAATGAGAATTATCCTAATCATATCCCTCAGGAGTTTCGTAACCAAGAGTGCAGCAAGGCCCGTTGTCGTGCACCAGTTTCCATTCGAGTCTAGCTCAAAGCGGTGTTTTCGAGTTTTACCCCTAGGTACATCTGTTCCAGAGTCGCCTCTCCCTGCTCGTATCCAGAAAGGGATGTATTGCTCGAACAACCCACAATATCACTACAACAACAAAATTCTAGGAAGTTCTTCTATACTAATCCTTAAAGTCTATATTTTGGCTATGTGCTATAATCGGGGTTTATCTAAATCTAGCTTCCAAGGATAGTACTAAACTGCCTCTGATACCAACTTTAATGCCCCAACTTGGGTTACCCAGAGTTGGTGCATTATTGCATAACATTGCCATGATCACAAAAGATCAAGTCTAGAAAGACGGATTAGTTTAGTAGCCTTGGATACACTAGATACATTCATAAATATTACATTACATCATAAAGTAAAAAACTACAATAAAAAAGTCTCCATAGTCCACAGTCATATCCTCATCTGACTATCCCTGCACGTCATTCATATAATACTTCTTCACATCCTGGAAAATATTAAAAGATTGAAAGGGGTGAGATCATATGATCAGTAAGGATAACAATATTGCGGATGATTTCATAAATAAACATAAACATTTAAGGCAATGTATAACTAAAACAAAATCCTTTTAAACTGGAACTTTAGCATAATATGGGAAAAGTAAAATGAAATAATTCCATTTTCATATTCACATAGATATTCAACTGGTCGAATAATCACATGCAATATCAATAACCACTTTCATAATGATGGAATTCATAATGCCAGACTATCATAACCACATAGCCAAGGACTCGGGCTAAGACCACAAATAATATTTTGTCAAGGACTCATGCCAAGACACTAGTTTGTCTAATGAGACCGACCGATGCATCGAGGAGCTATAGCGGGCTCCACCTGTCACTTATTAAGTCCAATGCATCCCTCATATGAATAGGTTTAAACATATCATAAACCATAACATAATCGTATCAAATAAAACATGCATAAAGGAAACATAACATTTCCACATTTCAATCACATGATATCCATAAAACACATTGATATAATAAAAACACTTTCAAAACCATTTTCAATACCAAAATAAAAGAAAATTAAAACCTTGTATTTATTTTTCATTTAAAGAAAAGTTATGGCTTGTAGGGGAAGCCGAAACTCAAATAATGGTCACAACGTCGGAGAAGTTATTGTCGCCACAAACGTAAGATGAAAAAAACATCCCTTTTTTTCATTTAGTAAAACTCTTCGTATAAAAATATTCCTTTTGAATAAACATAAATGTCAGCGGGGTTTATACACCATATACAAGAGATTTGTGTATAAAACAAAATATGCCTCAATGAATGGAGATTGAGACAAAGTCCTTTAAAAAGATCATTTTTAAATAAAATATATCTATTATGTGTATTCACTATATGTACACATAAAGAAAGTATATATACAAGATAGTACATAATAATATCATGACATAATTTGAAAGTACGAGATTAACCCAAAGAATGGAAATTGGGTTAAGAAGTTCCTTTACCTCATGTCCGACATGACTCGATCGTTCTTTAATCTCCTGAATAATAAACTATAGTTAATTTATAATTTCTTAAGAACCTTTTTCAAGTTCATTATCTATTTTGTATCACTTATTACAATGTTACTAAAGTTATGTAGTCCTTAAAGTTAATAACCGTCATTTTGTCGATCTTTGACACTTGAGTCAAAAATAAACTTCTTATAATTACAAGTTGTTTATGTGGTAGAATATACATTATCTATAGAATTATATTCCTGATGTAGATATCATATATATCATATATATCCAGTATATAAATTCATTTATAATATTATATAACTTTTAGATGTAAGAAATGAAATGCACCGTTCATGGAGACGGTAAGCCGTACGTACGAATGAACGCTAATTTCATTTCTATTTCATATTTAATGGAATGAAATTATAAATATATTAAGGTATAATATAATTCCAGTATAATATAATGTATAATACCATTTAATCCATCCTTTATACATCACACAAATGGCATTAACGATTCAAATCACTTTGATGGGGCGGTAGTCTGCACTTCCTAAAATGAAAATATCGTGTTTACCCATAATGGAAACCATAAATGTATGCAATAAATGAAAAATACAGAAGCTTAAGTAAAAAATAAACATATTATATATCATATATAAATATAGTGACATCTTAATGGCCACATTTGAAGGTGTTATATGAGTGTTGAACAATCATCGTTTCGTGAGGCAGAAATTCGCCATCCACAGAAACAATATGTTCTTTGACCATTATATGTAGGTGTGTGTAAGTGTAGGTCGAATACTTATTATAACAACATCTTAGTATATTTAGGATACTAGTGTTGTTACAAAAGAAATGAATAAAAAGTGTTTAGGGGGTTGCAGAAGAAAAATAAAATAAAAGTATACAAGAGAAGACATTACCTTAAAATCGGGTAACTCTTTTTTGATTTGAGCCAATGGCTTCCTTGGGAAAAATTATGCCCAAAGTGAGGCTTCTAAGAGTAACAGAGGGACGTTGAGAGAGTATTTGTGCAGAGGTTGGCCGAGCCAAATGGCTTTATGGTGTGAATAAGGTGGTAGTGGTGGGGGCCTTTTATAAGAGGAGAGAAGGATCACTCTTGGAAGGATTGAAATGTTACTTTATTATGAAATGCTTTACGGATTCTAAATGTCCCACAATGATATATTTCGAGGATAAGGTGATAAGGGTTCCAAATATACTCATCCAATAGGGTTTTGAGAAGTGTAAGCCTTGGATTTTACATTATCTTTTCATTTTATTTAAATCGTTAATTAATGAGGTAATCGCTGCATCATCATGGTGTCATAAATAATTTAATTTATTTAATGTCTAAAAATTATAAAAAAATATCATGATGTAGGAAATATTATTAGATTTATAATTAATTTTTATAGTCAAAAATATGACTTGTATAACCCCATTTAAAAATTGTTTTAGTAAAACAACTCATGTTTGTGACATTTTTATTATAACATTAAATAAAAGGTTTTTAATGTCATTTTCCTAACAAAGTGTCTCAGTGTGGTCCCCAAGTTGACCCATGGATTTTCATGGTCGTCCATGACTCGTCCAATATGGGTAGGACAAGTTTAAAGGTCATTTACTATTTTATAATACCATTTATACCTTAAATTTCACTAATTACCTTTAATCGCGATTAATTAAACTTAAAAGTTACTATTCACCAAAATATTATTTTAATACCATTCAACCACATTTTCCTTCCTAATGAAAACCATGTATGTCTTATTTTTGAAAATAAAATCACAGAAGTGGTAATGTTTCATTTAAACGAACAATCAGATTTTTAACTACCACTTAGTGGTTTCACTATTCATCAAAAATTAATGTTTTTCAGAACAATGCCAAAATTTTACCATAAGATATAATTGATATTCTGAATTCAAAAATTATGTATATTTAATGAAATTACAAACATTTAAGTTGCATTAATTAATTTTATAATTAATTCCCACTGTCACACCAAATAGCGTGTTTTTAAGAAATAATATATATCAAAAGATTGACAATTGTTTATGTCCAATTTCAAAGTGAAATTAATTCTAACAAACACCATTTTATAAAATGGTACAAATATATTCTAATTATACTTTAAAACCACTCAATATTATAATTTACCACTATAAATTATTTTTATTAAAAAGGTTGTTTTAAGTATTTTTCACTATTCATAAAAAATGGAAGTTCTCAGAAAATTACAAAAAAATCAACTTAGTATAATTTCGATATTATGAATACAAAAATGAAGTCCATTTTGAAATATAAAATTTCTATAATTTAAAAAGTGGGTATTACTATTCATAACTACTACTTTGATTGGTCGCGGTGTGTTAAAATCTCAAACTTTCATACAATGCAAGCTATTGCATTATTGAAAGAGAAGAGTATCGTGAAAACTTTGGGTGTTACAATAGAAATATGAAAAATTAGTTATTTATAGGTTAAAATAAATTAATTTTACCATCATCACCTCAATCGACTAAAATGAAACCAAATACTACAACTTCCCGAGTAGAACACTGAAACAGACTCAATGTAGAATATCTGGAACACCTGCAAATGTAATCTATTAATCTCTCTCTTCACCATTCCATTTTAAACCATCCACAATTTTTGTAATTTTAAGATACACACTGCCTACAACTCATCTAGATAGGATTTCAAATTATACTTTAAAAAATAGAGTTATTATCCATGATAATAATAAAAACAATGACATGGAAAATTAAACATTTAATTGACCTAAACCACCCTCTATAATCATCCAATCTTATTTGGGGTAAATGAAGTCCAATAATTACTCTTAAAATGAGATGTATGTGGGTATTGAATCAAATCATGAAACTGAAAAACCAATACACTCAAACATACTCCAATTAGATGAATGGTTTCATAAAATAACACATCCAATCAAGATAAAGAGTTCTAGGATCACACTCCTCTACTAGGACCCCTGTGTTGGCTGGAAGACACATTGGATCCTAATAAACATAAATTTATAATACAATTACAGATAAATGAATTATTAAATTTAAAATTATATTTAATTAGTGAAATATAAATACATAAAATTTCATAAATTTATTTTAAAAAATGAAAACATACATACCGACAACATAAGGTAAACCACTATGACGACCCTGTGAGATATCTACATTAATAAAAAAATATCAATCTAAATCAATCAATTTTCAATCATATAATTAATAAATAGTTTTACAGACAATAAATGGGAAAAAAATATAATCTTTCAATGATCATGAAATTTTATCGTGTCTCCATCAATTGTCTAACTATACCATTATATATCTTCTTTAAATATTGAAATAGTTGTTTGGTCAGGTGTTTGATCAGTGAAGCTGAAAACACTTGGTTCCTCTATGTCAATCATAAATACCCATCTTCAATAAATTTTCACCATAACATTCCAATTAGAATAAATGACGATAAAGTAAACTTTCTTTGTCTGTGATTTCAATATGAAGGGATCATTGCTTACTTTGTCATCATTATATATCATATTTTTAATATTTACTGATGCAAATTGGAAGTGATCAAATTTCATTCCATGAACCAAATTGACCCAATCAAAACATAACAACTTGTGTTATAAGCCAAAACCATAAATAAAATGAATAATATCCCTCCACAATACATAATTATAACCTGAATCAAAATATGAACAACAAACACTAGTTTCAAGTATGGCTTGAATCACATCAACGCCACTAATACAGATTCAAAATCTATTATAATCCAATGACATGTAATGATGATCTATAATAAATGGGTCCTCAACTAGTTGGTTGAGTTCATTACTCATAGTATGAGTACTTGAATCATTTATCATGTGAATTTGTAAATTTAACATAATTTAATGTATAAAGAACTATGAAAATAAATATAAGTTTCACTACAAAAATATTAAATCAATTATATATATGTACGTGAGTCTTTATCCACTCACAAAATGTGTTGAAATGATGTTTTTGGATTTAATTACTAGTTACATGGGGCCTTTCACATTTCAACTCAGTGATATGAATACTAAATCACAACATAGTAAATGTAAATTAATTAATTAAATATAGAAACATAATAGATAATAGTTAAACTATGAATCTTACTGTATTAAGGGAATAAGAGGTGGATTGTTGAACAAAACATATCTGTGGGCTTGATTCCAATCATCACTTTTCATATCAAACGATATCCATTATCCAATTGGACATTTTTCATTCTAGCTGAGTTTATCTAGAATTTTTTCAACTACATAAATATATGAAGCATAGAAATTTGTGAACTCCTACATAAAATATCACTTGGAAATTGAATCATTCATACAGACATTGTTATGAACATACTGTTGTAATGTATTTATGTATCATAATATTGGAGACATCCACCAAAATTCCACAAGACCACCAAAAATGAATTAACTAGTGTACTGCAATGTCATGTGGACCGTGAAATCAATACGATGGTGGATATAGTTTCTATATTTTACCTAATCCTAGAATAGTCTCATCTTTCTACTTCTTCTAATCACTCATGTAAGGATTCCCTGAAAAGTGTTATAAATTTTTTTTTGAAGCATCAATCAATGGATCAACAACCTTAGTAGGTAAGCATACAATATATTATAATTTGGATTAACTATTGAAGTAGAATATGTTTATCAAGGATTTTAATCCTCTGCAATGTCAGGCTGATCATATTGAGATGCTTGGAAATATTTGAGCAATAACTCTCAGGAACCATGAAATTCATGAAAATATATTGAAATGTTTGTTTTTGTTTTGTAATAATTGTTTACTATGCACCAAACATGTATTCATGATGATCATTACCCAATTTTGAATATAATAGTTTTCTCAATCCTATTTCATGACAATCATGTTGAGCATTGGTAGTATCCATTGATTTCAACTTAATGCCTTAAATGATGCATTATATATAATAAAATTCATTTTTTTAATGTGAATCACGTCCACATTATGTCTTAAAATATTATATTTCCAATAAGGAAATTTGATGAAAATTCTCATTTACTTATTAATTATGACCAAACTATCTACTTGAATTAGTAATTAATTGTGATGAAAAAGCCAATAAATCCCTAAAATCATACATTGTATGAATGTTTTCTTGATCACGTTTTGCATGAATTTGAATCCCAGACAATATATTTGTTGATGGTTCATGCTATCAATTCCATTCAGATGACACAAATTATATTTTGAAACTACGCAATGGAGGAAGGAAGAATCTATGAAAAAGATATTCCCACTTTCTATAGTTCTTAATCAATATATATTTCATTGTTTTATTACAAAAAGAGAAGAATAATTATCCTTTTTACTCCCACCTGATACGTTTTAATATTCTAGGAGGACATTAATTGTCCCCAAAAAAGTGTCCAAGTGTCTAAGCATTTCATTACCTACAGATTCAAAAGTCATTACTCCATCTTCCCAAATTTCTATACCTCATCAATCAATGGTTTCATCTAAATAATCATTTTTTCACGAGGACCTCCCAGTCCATTGATTAGAGTCGAATGTATCAAAAATGGATTCCTCATAAAAACTCATGAAGGAAGGTTGTATGAAACTAACACCACTGGCCGTGTATTATGTGTCGTACCTACCATGTACCTAAATTGGTTAAAACCATCTACTTTTGAACAAATTTGAACATTATATACATATTGGGAAAATTTTGGGGCCTTTGATCAATCAAATTACATGTTAAGAAATATACTGACTATGTTAATTTATCTTCATCTCTATTTCTCTATAAATGGATTGTAATATAATTATTAATTTTAGGAGACATGAAAATTCAATTCAATCTTGGTTTCAATTGAAAGTACGTATCTACTTAGAAGCTAAATATTTCCCATGATTCAATAAATTTTCTAGATGAATATGACTACCTTGATAAATTTGATTTGACATCTACTTGGATGAATTGAAAATAGTATGATTTTTGTATTTCAAATTATCTTTTATGAACAACATATTGCTATTGTAACATGCATCAATGGTATCATATGTAAATAAAAGGCCATCGTTCAACACCAAAGCATGTTAGAATGACACTGGAATATTCAATACCATATGGAGTACCTTATTAAACAATATAAACAACATCCCAAATAAGGAGACTACCCACTGATTCACAACCCTTACGTGTAATAATTCAACGAAGAAAAAAAATTTTCAAAATTTAGTTCCTCCATGGTATAATTCAGTAATCACATCATTAATAATTTCAGTGAATTAAAATGTTTCCCAATTTGAATATGAATGGGTATTATACCCTCTAGAATAATAATTTAAGACATTACTATCTTTTGGTTGAAACTGACACATCATATTGTTGATTATTATGTTCTATTAGATCAACTATTCTCAAATCAACATTCATATGAATACTTTCTGATTAGTGACATGAAATATGTAACACCGTGAGATTTTATAAGAAATATTTTATTTTAATTTCTTATGTTACACATAACACCAAATGAATCATTCACTACAAACTGCACTAGCTTGGCCTGTGTTACACCCAAGAGAATCCTTCCTTGATAGATTCCGTTGTACGCAATACCGTGTTTCACTAAACAATGATATATTATTATAATTTTATAAACTAGCGGTTATGAATAGTATTAACTGAATTTTTAATTTTATTGCCTTATAATTCATCTTAAACATTTTCTATAATGAGATATGAAAAACAATCAATTTTTCTGATAAATGAAGTATTTTTCAAAAAATGCAGTTTTATCGCCTTTTGATGGCACACCCATTTTGAATTTAATTTTTTAAATTTTTATAAGTTCAATTTTACAAAATAAAATTATTATTTTGAATCAGGATATAAAAATTTACATTGGATAAATTTTTGATACTTTTCTGTTGACTTTAATTTTTTGATGAGTAGTAGAAATACGGTAATTTTTCTTAAAAACAACTATTTTCATCAAGATAATTTATATGGTTAAATGATAAAATTTAATGGTTATAAATTATAAATAGAATATATTTGTCCCATTTAATATAATTTATATCATTTCCATTAATTTTAAATTGAATTCATAGGTAAAAACATTTCAATCATTGACAATGTTTTAACTTTTAAATCATGTTTCCATAAGAACAGGATTAATTTTAATTTAATTACTGCAACTTCTGTGTTTTAAATTTTGAAAAATGGATTCCATATTTGGATTCAGTGGTTAAAAATTATGATAATAGGTTACTTTTCTTTTTTTTACATTATGTATAGTAACTACTGTAATTTTTAATTACTACAGTTAAATGTAAATCGGGTAATTAATGGTAAAAAATAAGATTATAAAATTACCCTACCAACTTTCAAAATTCTATTTGTTGAATAAAAGTCGACCCAAATCACCTAAAGGACGGAATATATTCATTTCATGGACTATTGACCATGAAAAAGATATAATTATAATTAAAATCAATGAAATTTACAACATGCTACTCTCTTATATCTTATAAGTGTAATAATTTTAATTTAGTGATACACTTCATAAAGCTTCAAAAATGAATAGTCTCCTAAAATCTAGTAAAATTATCTACATCATGTGAATTATTTTATAATTTTTATGGATTAAATAATTATCATTAATGACTACACAATAGTGATGTTGAAATTATTTTATTGATTGAAATATCAAATAAATGGTTTTATAAATAATTAAATAAATAATATATGAACTATTTAGTGTGATCCACGAATTTTTAGAGGAATATTACATGTTAGAAGTCTATTAAATATTTTGGTTCGAATATTTCCTCTTTGTGTATTTTATTTAAATTCAAATAAATTAAAAGTGTCAAAATTGACACTTGTTATTTTAAAAAAATAACATATTATAAAATTGTATAAAAATCAAAAAAGTATTTAAAATTTATAAACTGAAATTTATATGGTATAAAATGTCATAAATTATCCAATTATGGATGATTAAATACATATATGTAATTATTAGTAACAATTTATGATTTATAATATTATTACCGCAAATAAAATTAAATATATTAAAAAGGGATAAATCAATTTGATAAGGATTAAAATAAATACCCAACATGTCTAAATTTTATTGGATGATGATATTAAAACCTTATCACATCTCATATTTGAATTGAGTCACTTTTGGAGGTTTTTAAGTGGGGATATAATTTATTATAAATTAATATTTCTTATATTTCAAAAGGTTCCCCTCTCCTCCCTTATAAAATGGAACCTCCTC
This sequence comes from Viscum album, assembly GCA_963277665.1. Taxonomy (NCBI): domain Eukaryota; kingdom Viridiplantae; phylum Streptophyta; class Magnoliopsida; order Santalales; family Viscaceae; genus Viscum; species Viscum album. The sequence continues at coordinate 1,927,612,834 of OY728142.1, read as the reverse complement.
CCTCTCCCCCTCACACCATTTTTAGCCTTAATGCTCGACCATCCCCTTCCAATTTCTCTGCTACACTTCCCTGGAAACATACTATATGTGTTGGTCTTCTTCAAATACCATCTTTATTACCCTAAGAGGTGGTTTAGAAGAGGCGCGTCGAAGAAGAGGTAATATCCTTTACAGATCCATTCAAATTTATTTCTTCTTCTACTTCTTCTTCATTATTTGTTTCATCATAAATTAATAACATCAGTATCACTAATATACTAATATGTTATTATAAATATTAAACAAACATATTTCACCTCGTATTCATCCTACGGAAAACTAATTCACCACACGCACGTAGTACAGAATACAGTCTCCACACCGTGGGGTAATCTGTTTTCCAGCACCACCTTACATGGATGGGTATAATGGTGTAAATAATAACTATATATTAAATTACAACATAATAATAAATCTGATATATTCTATAATCCATCTAATAAAATTTAATAATTATGGGAACGATATCGTCGCTCGTGCGTATGTACGGCTTATCATGTACACAATTCGATATGATTTGTTTTACATGATCCCCATTAAACCATGATTATATAAATGAATTGAAGGGATTAATATGATATATATTATACTACCACCATTCTTTAAATTATGTAGCTATAACCTAAAATAGGAATAAAAATTTATTTGACAAAACATGCATAAGAACATAAAGCATTGAACACCAGAATAACATGTAGCAATTAAATATTACTAATAATAATATAAGAATATGACCATATATGATATCATAACAATGGGTATGATTCTGGAATAAGTAAATGATGTTATTTAAATAATTATATAGGAGGTTCAGATACATACAAACCATATCAGACCAAAGTTAATTGAAAATCTCGCAATCTCATTTTATATCCAAGATTGTTTATATATCAGAATTTAATGGGGAATATTTATCATCCACCTACATGTTTCCTTAATATTTAATATTATTTATATCCTCCTATATTTTTTTAAATCCAATTTTACCTTTTGGTGAATTTTTATTAAAATATATGAAAGAAATCTTTTGTCGTTTTCAGTACGAGATACATATTGAATTTTCCTACCAAAGTATGGGAATAATATTTTTTTAACTTATATGGCATGAATGGATTATTTCCATTAAGCATTCATTATAGGTTTTCAGGTTTATTTTCAATTAACTTATTTTATTTTAATTTTTTATGACATGTTGAGAAAGGAAAAATGTTTATGAAGTAGAAAGGATATTTTCCCCAGGAATGGAGTTCATGTGTTTTATCAGAATTATTTTCCATATAAGAAAGTATATTGTTCTATTTCTATCCCTATTATTACATTTATTTGATTATGTTATGATGGAATTATTTTTATGAAGTTCTTTTATCTTATATGGATTATGTTTTCATGGCATGATGTTTAAGAATACAATTTTTATTACATGGGTTATGCAATGATGTATGATTTATGATTTTGTGGCACACATAAGAATGGTTTCATTATGAGATGGGTGGGACCTATATTTCCCTCCAATGCATTGGGTAAAGATTTTTATATCATGAGATAGACATGGCTGGAATGGAAATTTAATCTGGTTTAGTGATACAGGACTGGAACGAGAAGTGAACTAGGTTCAGTAATGAACTTTGTCACCTATGATGTTCTTGGAAATGAGTCATGAATACTATGAAATGATTTTATTTGATTATGTTTGTATGCCACGGAGTTTTATGTCTTTTTTTATGAATATTGAGATTTCATTTCAATACTATGATCTATCCCATGACTTCATATTATGATCTCTTTTGGAGGATAAGATTATAAAAATGTTATGTTCTTATAAATATGATATGATTTATATTTCAATTATTTTCCCTTAATGAGAATTTGAGCTCACCCTTTCTATGTTTTCTTTTCCCAGGTTAAGAAGAAGGGTATTATGTTGGATATTCCAAAAATGGACTCTAGATATGAGGAAATAAACGGGAGAAAATGATCTTGATTTATGAACCAGTTGTTTTTGCTTCCCAGTTTATACAGACACTATACCTATATGCTCCTATCATGGTTTTGTTATATGTTGTAATAAGAATGCATAAATTATGAAGTAATAACAATGTATGTAACGTATTGGTCGTTATAGTCTGTATCAGAGGAAATCTATAGTCATCCTTTAGATATTAGGATGTGAAATCCTTAGTAAGAAACCTAAGGATATTTCTAAGCATAGAACACAATATTAGTGTTTTAGGAATGACAATGAATAACCTATGATAAGACTTATGGTGTGAACTTTTATTCTTGACTATGTGGTTTTCCAGTTATGATTAGTGTTTCTCACACTATGCTTCTTGGTTTTAGTCAACGGCTAGAACCCGAAGGAACTGGGTTAACGCGGAATGTGATGGGAAATGCAATTATTTTCCCCCTAAGAAACCAAACGTTGTGGGAGCTAGAATGAAAAATCCTGTAGCCATGCTCAAACAACATTCCCAATATATGAATCATGGAAGAATTCCAAACGAGTAAAAGAAAGAGGAACATTCTATTGAGTCCATTATAAGGCAGCTTCCACCTTCCCTCATCTGTTCTTCTGGTCCATTAGTGGCTAAACAATTGATCAGTACCACTGAAAAGTTATTTTCAGTCCTTCAATGTTCCAAAAATTATAATGTCATCTTAGTAGTATATCGTTTGGAAGGTGTAGCTGATCAATGGTGGAATCTTGTCAAGAATACAAGGCAATGGTATGAAATTGAGTCCATCAAATGGGATGAGTTCAAGAATTTATTTTTCAATATGTACATCCCTTGTATTCCTCAAACAAATATGGAGAAGGAGTTTCTTGAAGTGAAGAAAAAGGATGATGAATCTGTTGGCACCTAAGAAGAAAATTTTACAAGACATGAAAGGTAAGCTTCTGGGATTATTATCCATCCTGAGAGTAAGATCGAGCGATTCTTTAGTGGCTTAAAACCAAGTCTCCAAAGGGAATTAACTATAAGGGAATTCAAAAGCTATGAAGAAATTGTTTGATGTTCTCTCAAGGTTGAGATGGAGATTGGAGTAACCCATCAGTCATATGTGTTTGATTAGAAGAGTAAAATGGAATTCAAAGGATAATCTAAATAACGCACTGAAAAGAAGATGAGTTTTCCCTTATGCTCAAAGTGTGGAAAGAAACATGGAGGGAATTGTCTTAAAGGGACATGTAAATGTTTTATGTGTGGAAAAGAAGGTCTTCGGGAAATTGAATGCTGCTGTGATGGAAAAAAGATGTCTAATGATGCAAACAAATAAAATGCTACACAGAATGCACCTCCTATACTTCAATGTTACAAGTGAAAGGAAATAGGGCATTATTCCAATAAATACCCTAATCTAAGCGTTGTTGATGATGATTGACTTCAACAAACTCTTAAGGCCAAAGACAAAGAAAAGTCACATGCAATTTCTATTTGTGATGTGGAGTACGATAATTAACTGGTGAAAGGTAAACTTATCATCCACTCTAAATTAGCCAATGTTTTATTTGATTAAAGATCCACCCACTCTTTTATTTCTGAATAATTTTCTAGGGGTATCACTGTACTACCCCAATGATTAGCTGTTGAGGTAGCTATGACAACTTCTAATGGCATAAAAGTCACCTCAAAAGTTAACAATTCTTCTCTTATTGAAGTTTGTGGGAAAGTTCATCCTTAAAATATTGTGATCCTTCCTATAGTGTAATTTGAGGTGATTCAGATCATGGATTGGCTTTCATTATATGGATCTAATATCAATTGTCAAATAAGGGAAGTCACATTTAATATTCCTGATTAATCTATGATCATCTATCGATGTAAGGATGAACATAACCTTCCAATGGAAATATCATCCATCGTATGGGTCTTGATTCCAATAAATGAAGGTTATTTATCTCAAATGGTTGGAGAGAAACACATGATTAAGAATATTCCAATTGTACGAGAGTTTGATGATGTCTTTCTAGAGGAATTTCTAGGTCTTACACCAAATCATGATGTTGAGTTTTCAATAGAACTCATACTGGGTGTTATGCTCATTTCAAAGACACCTTATAGAATGTCCCCAGTTGAGTTGTAGGAATCTCATAAGCAACTCTAATATAATATTGATAAGGGATTTATACGCCCTAGTGCATCTCCATGGGGAGCACCTGTACTATTTATTAAAAAGAAAGATGGATCAATGAGACTCAGCATTGATTATCGAGAACTTAACAAGATCACTATCAAGAACATATATCCTCTCCCATGCATTGATGACTTATTTGACCAAATACACAGAGCTTAATAATTATCCAATATTGTTCTTCGCTCAAGGTATCATCAATTATCTTTCAAAAGGGAGGATATACCAAATATGACTTTCTGTACAAGTAATAGACACTATGAATTTATAGTGATTCATTTTTGTCTTACTAATACCCCTGCTATCTTCATGGATCTAATGAATAGAGTCTTTAGAGATTATCATGATCAGTTTTTGGTAGTATTTATAGAATATATTCTCGTCTATTCAAAGAGAAAGGAAGAACATGAAGATCACTTGAGAATGGTATTAAATACCCTAAGAATGAAGATGCTTTATTCCAAATTTACCAAGTGTGAATTTTGGCATAAAAAAGATTCTTTTTTTAGGTCACATAATCCCAAAAGAGGGGATATCTGTGGATCCAGCAATAATAGAGGTCATCAAAATATGGTTGAGACCAATAAAAGTACCTAAGATCTGAATTTTTATTGGTTTGGCTGGATATTATCGACGTTTTGTGAATGATTTTCCATGATTATCTAATCCAAAACCATGTTGACTCGAAAAGGAGTTAAGTTTGTTTGGATAGAGGAGTGTGAATAGAATTCCAAGGAGTTAAAAAGATGGTTATCCAGTGCACCTATGCTCACACTACCTTGTAGTAGAGAATGTTTTTTGATATATAGTGATGCATCAATAACGGGATTGGGGTGTGTTCTCATGCAAAATTATATGGGGATATCTTATGCCTCAACACAATTGAAAATCCATGAGAAAAACTACACAACTCATTATTTGGAGTTATTTACGCTAATATTTTCATTAGAGATTTGGAGTCATTCTATTTTTGGAGAAAGATGTGATATTTATACTGATCATAAAATTTTAACATATATTTTCACACAAAAGGAGTTGAAGAAGATGGTTGGAGCTGATTAAGGATTATGACTGCTCCATACATTACCACCATAGGAAAAGCAGACAAGGTGGCAGATGCAGTAATTCGAAAAGAAAATACTAGCTTATCCATGATGAGGATCACCAAAGATCCAATATTTATGGATATACCAAGGATGGATCATGGATTAATAATGGAAGGGGAAGATCGTATCTTTCTCAAATTAATGATTAAATATCTATACATGGGAAGATTAAAGAGGCACAAAAAGAAGATGTAGAGTTACAAAAGAAGGTGGGAAATGTTCCTGAATTTCAAATTGATTTTGATGAAATAATAAGGTTAAAGTATTGGGAGTGTGTTCCTCCCATCCCAAAATTAAAGAAGGAAATATTGGATGATCTTTATAGTTTTTCATTCTCTATTCACCCTGGAAGCACAATGATGTATAGGGACCTGAAAGAGTACTTCTGGTGGGATGGCATGAAAAGAGATGTTGCTGAATATGTCTCTCGATGCTTGGGTTGTCATCAAGTTAAATCTGAGAGACAGAAGTCTAAGTGGATGTTATAGCCATTACCCATACTAGAATGGAAATGGGAAAACATCACTATGGACATTGTCACTGGACTTCCTAAAACATACAAAGGCAATAATTATATATGGGTTATAGATGATCTTCTTATGAAGTTGGATCAATTCATTTCTATTAGATAAGATTTATCTCTTGATCATCTTTCCATGATATATGTAAAGGAAGTGGTATGATTTCATGGGGTACCACTTTCCATTATATCTGTTTAGGATCCGAGGTGTACCTCCACGTTTTTGTGAAGTCTTCGGAATACTATAGATATAGAGTTGATTTTTAGCACTGCTTATCATCCTCAGACAGACGGTCAATCTGAGAGGACAATTCAAACTTTAGAATAAATATTGAGGAATTTATATTTTGATTTAAAAGGTGGTTGGGGTCAACATCTACCTTTGGTGAAATTTTATTATAATAATAGCTTTAACTCTAGTATTCAGATGGCTCCTTATGAAGCTCTGTATAGAAAGAAATGTAGAACTCCAACTTGATGGGATGAAGTTGGGGAACAAAAGCTATTAGGACATGATCTTGTTGATGATATGGAAGAAAAGGTCATATCAATTCAACAACACATAAGAGAAGCTCAGAATAGAAAAAATAGTTATGCCGACAATAAATGAAAAGACCTAGAGTTTGAAGTGGGTGATAAAGTGTTCTTACGAATATCTCCTTGGTAGAGAGTAATGATATTTCGAAAGAAGGGAAAGATGATCCCTAGGTATATTGGTCATTTTGAAATACTAGATTATGTTGGGAAGGTAGCTTACCGATTGTCACTTCCACCAAATATCTCTCAAATTATTGATGTGTTCCATGTATCTCTCTCGAGAAAGTACATACCGAATCCTTCACATGTACTATGCCCAGAAGTTGTACTGTTGGAGATAGATCTTCCTTGTGAAGAAAAACTAATAGAGATTCTAGATCATAGAGAAAATGTTCTACGAAACAAGAAAACTCTCTTGGTTAATGTTTTATGGAGGAAGCACCAATTAGAAGAAGATACATGGGAACTTGATGATATTATGAGGGGTACATCTGTTTGTTACGAAGTGAATAATTTAGGTGGCAAAATTCATTTTAATGGGGGTAGAATTTAACACCCAGAAATTTTATGAGAAATATTTTTTTAATTTCTTATGTTATACGCAAAACCAAAAGAATATTTCTTTACACACCACACTACCTTGGCTTGCGTTACATGCAAGAGCAACCTTCCATGATAACTTGCCTTGTATGACATACCGAGTTTTACAAAACAATGATATATTATTATAATATTATGAACTAGTAGTTAGGAATAGTATAAAATGAATTTTGAATTTTATAATATTATAATTCATCTTACACGTTTTCTATAATGAGATACGAAAAACAAATCAATTTTTCGGATAAAAGAAATCTTTTTCAAAAATATGCAGTTTTACCTCCTTTTAATGGTGCATCCATTTTAAATATAATATTTGACAAGTTTATAAGTGAAATTTTACAAAATAAACTTATTATTTTGAATCAGGATATAGAAATTGACATTGGACAAATTTTTCATACTTCTCTGATGAGTTTATTATTTTGATGAATAGCAAAAAAACGATAATTTTTCTAAAAACAACTTTTTTTCATCAGGATAATTTTTATGGTTAAATGATAAAATTTTATGGTTATAAAGAATAAATATAATGTATTTTTACCATTTAATATAATTTACATCTTTACATTTATTTTAAATTGAATTCTTAGGTAAAAACATTTCAATGTTTGACAATGTTTTAACTTTTATAACTTGTTTCCTTAACAATGGGATTAATTATAAATTAATTACAGCATCTTCTGTGTTTTGAATTTTGAAAAATGGATTAAATATTTGGTTTTAGTGGGTCCAAATTATTATTATAGGTTACTATTATTTATTTGACATTATGAATAGTTACTATGATAATTTTTATTTACTACAGTTAAAGGTAAATCGGGCAATTAAGGGTAAAAATAAGATTCCAAAATTACCCTATCACCTGCCTAATTTCTATTCGACAAATAGAAGTCAACCCATATCACCTAACGGTCGGAATAAATTCGTTTTATATACTATTGACCATGAAAATGATATAATTATAAATAAACCAAAGAGAGTTACAACATGCCACTCTCTTATATCTTATAATAGTAATAATTTTAATTTAGTGATAAAATTCATAAAACATCTATAATTAATTGTATCCAGATAGATAATAAAATTATCTACATAATGTGAATTTTTTTAATATTTTTAGGGACTATATAATTATCATTAATGATGACACAATAGTGATGTTGAAATTATTTTATTGATTGAAATATCAAATAAATCGTTTTAAAAATATTAATGTAAATATTATATGAACTATTTAATGTGATCCACGAATTTTATAGATGAATATGACATGTTAGGAGTCTATTAAATATTTTTTTCTTAGATATGGTTTAAAATAAATTCCCAACATGTCTAAAGTTTATTGGATGATTAGATTACAAACTTATCTCATCTCATATTATAATTTGGTCATTTTTGTGTTTTTTATATGGGGTTTGAATTTATTATAATTTAATATTTCTTATGTTTCCAAAGGCGCCCCTCTCCTCCCATATAAAAGGGCACCTCTTACCCCTCCTCCTCACACCCCATTGAGCGTTCATGATTTTCCAAAACCTGCCTATTTATCTTCTGTACTTCCCTAGAAACATACTAGTGGTCTTGGTTTTCTTCAAAGTCCAACTTTAGTGCCCTAAGAGGAGGTTTATAAGAGGCGCGTCCAAGAAGAGGTAATATACTTTACCGATCCATTCAAATTTATTTCATCTTATACATCTTCTTATTTATTTGTTTCATCCTAAATTAATATCATCATTATCACTCATATAATGATATTTTATTTTAAATATTAAACAACCATATTTCACCTTCTATCCATCCTACAGAAAACGAAATCACCTGGCGTGCGTACGTAAAAAATACCGTCTCCACACCGTGCTGTAATCTGTTTTCCACCATCACCATAATTGGGTGGGTATAACGGTTTAAATAATAACTATATATGATTATTATAACATTATCCTTATTTGGAGATATTCTATCATCCACACCAATACCATTCAATAATTATGGGAACGATATCGTCGCTCGTGCATACGTATGGCTTACCGTCTCCACGATGGGATGTGATTCGTTCTACATGATATTCATTAAACAATGATTTTATAAATGAATTGTATAAATAAATCTGATATATATTATACTAATACCATTCTTTAAATGATGTATCTATAACCTAAAAGTTGAATAATAATTTATTCGACAAAACACGCATAAGAACATAAAGCAATGAACACCCGAATAACAAGTAGCCATGAAATATTAATAATAAGAAGATAAGAATATGACCATATATGATATCATAAAAATGATTATGATTTAGTAATAAGTCAATAACATTACTTAAATAATTATACAGGAGTTTCAGATATGTACAAAGCATATCAGACCTAAGTTAAGGGAAAATCTCGCAATCTCATTTTTATCTGAGATTGTTTATAATTCAAAATTTAATGGGGAATATTTATCATCCACATCCTTTGTTCCTAAATATGTAATTTTAATTCTATCCTATTAAAAAAATTTAAATCAATTTTTATGTTTTGGTGAATTTTTAGTAAAATATATGAAGGGAATATTTTGTCATTTTCAGTACCGGATACTTTCTGACTTTTCCGGCCAAAGTATTAGAAGAATGTTTTTTAAAATTATACGGCATGAATGGATTATTTCCATGGAGCTTCCTTTAAATTTTTTCAATTTTACTTTCAATTCACTTTTTTTAGTTGAAAATTGTATGACATGTTGAAAAGGGAAAAATGTTTATGAAGTAGAAATGATATTTTCCTCAAGAATGGAGTTCAAGTGTTTTTTCAAAAATAATTTCCATATAAGATAATATATGGTTTTGTTTCTATCCCTATTATTACATTGATTTGATTATGTTATGATGGAATGATTTTTATGAAGTCTATTTATCTTATATGGATTATGTTTTGACAGCATGATGTTTAAGAATCCCATTTTTGTTACATTGGTTATGCTATGATGTATGATTTATGATTTTGTGGCACACATAAGAATGGTTTCATTATGAGATGGGTGGGAGATATATCTCCCTCCAATGCATTGGGTAAAGATTTATATCTCATGAGATAGACAAGGATGGAACGGAAAGTTAATCTGGTTCAGTGATACAGGACTGGAACGAGGAGTGAACTCGGTTCAGTAATGGACTTTTTTCACTATGATGGTCTTGGGAATGAGTATTGACTAATATGAAATGATTTTCTATGATTATGTGTGAATTTCACAAAGTTTCATGTCTTATGTTATAAATATTGGGATTTCATTTCACTAATATGATTTATCCCATGTCTTGATATTATTCTCTCTTTTGTAAGATAAGATTATTAAAATGTTATGTTCTCATGAATATGATATGATTTATATTTCCTTTTTTCCCTTTCTGAGTATTTGAGATCACCCTTTGTATGTTTTCTATTCCCAGGTCAGAAAGAAGGTCATTAAGTAGGATATTCCAAAAAGGGACTCTAGATATGATGAAATAAACGGAAGACAATGCAGTTGATTTATGAACCAGTTGTTTATGCTTCTCAGTTTCTAAAGGCAATATACCTATACGGTCCTATCATGGTTTAGTTATATGTTGTAGTAAGAATTATTCAATTCTAAAGTAAAAAAAAATTATGTAAATCGTGGGTCATTATAAAATATACTCTTCTCCCTAAAATTTTAATCTCTTATAGTTTTTAAAAAATCCATTCAAAAACAGACATTCTATAACATTGTCCCATTTAAAAATATATATTTATTCAAAATTTATGCATCGATATGTAATAAAATTTCATTGAAATATTCTGTTGAAATCCATAAATCACGTAATCACCTCATAATATTTATTATAAAAACTATATAACATATAAATCCATATATAATCAATATTTCAATTTAATACAAATGAAAAAAATAAAATATTTAATTTAAATTCTAATAAACTCATATCATTAAATCTTATTAACTAATGAAGCCAGAATGTGTGGAAAATTTTGAAGTAGATTAAAAAATAACCATAGATACCAAAATTTTTTTGTATGTTATCAAATAGGACAAAATAATTTTTGAAAACACAGTTAAGAACTACAATGAACATTATATTTAGCACCATGAGGATGTATTTGAATATCACAATGAAGATCTTGTAACTTTTATTGATCAAGAAATTTAAACATATATATTATAATGTAATATATTACAAATATTAACTTCTCATATGTGTGAAAGAACCTGAACATAGATAAATAATAAAAATAATTAATTCAAAAAATGATGAAGGGTAAAACCTCAAAAATATAATTTTAATGGGGTTCAAGACTTTTTCCTCTTATCCCAGGAACAAAATACAGTAATGTTGGGTATGATTTTAATATTTATTTCTTCATTTTTATATTAATAGTTCTTCTTCCTCATTTATTATTATTTTTCATTCAATCTGTGATTCTTCATGTCAATGGTGGTGGAAACTAATTTTTCATGTTTCTCACATTGGATAATCTATAGTTACTATTCCCCTTTACTACAATTCATTTATTTTTTGCAATTCATTTCATGGTGTGGAAATTGCTTGCAAGGGATAGAGTAGGTAGGTTTTCACTCACTTTTTTATTTCTTACTATACAATATATCATATCATATTCCTTCACATGATTCAATTTGGTTTTTGTATTGTATACTAGGGTGACTAGAGGCATATCATTGAGGATATGGGGACTGATAGATGTTGGAACTTTTTCCACATGCATTTAGTCATTAAATTCTAATAGAGGGGAGTAATCAAGGAAGTGTTACTGAATAGATTATTGGAATGAATTTAAATAATATTAAAGATTTGAAATAATCATTTAGAACATAAGATTATTCTCATATAAATAATTTTATTTTATCTTGTAATTGCAACCATTTTTTAATTTGGTAATCACTCAACACTCCCCAAAAACCTCCATTTCATTTTTTATAAATATTAAATATTATAAAAAATATAATAATAAATATTTACGATATTAATTTAATAATGATTATTTTTTCAAAAAAACCCACTGCCACCTCCCTAGATAGTCACACATGATATTATACCTCTTTTATTTAACACACTAAATTCCTTAAAAATATTTTAAATAATCAGTAGTTACAGTATTTTCCCAAATATTTACCAAAATGAATAAAATAATAAAATAAAAATAAATAACTTTTTTTAATGATGGAACATAAGTTAATTACAAGTAACTAATGATATAAACACCAAATAAATAGTAGCTGGGTGAGGAAGTGTTAAAAATATACCAAAAAGATAGTTGAGGGGATTTATGAACAAACTATCTCACTGAAAAGAATAATTTTCTGATGAATTATTTCAATATAACATGTAAACAGAATTAAAAATTAATAATTTTTATCTCAGTCAGGAATCACTAACTACTAGTGCACACAAAATCAAGATTATATAAATAGATGCTTTTTATAGTAGTGACATAAACATTAGATAATATCCTCATATGTCAGAACTAATAAACTAGAAGAAAGAGTCCACCCTAAGACATGGATATTATACTTTTGGGACTACCCCATGGAATGAAATTTATAAACAACTCAAAGGATATAAAGCCATAAATAATACATAAAGAATTATAGAGTATATACTATTATCAACAATATATAAATTTCGACATGTTTTCTCGAAATGAAAACCATAATAATTGTATTGCAATTATACCAAAAAAATTACCCATTAAACCAACTAATTAAATATTTTAAAAATGATAAAAGAAATCATTGAGAAAAAACTAAAAATCAAGCCCCACATCTGACATATCTTCCAACCTATCTGTTACTCTTTCCAAATATTATGTATAACTTTATACTAGAATTTGAAATGGGTAAACACATAGACCAAACTTCCAATACAGAATATGAGAAATATAGCTTAATAGGTCCATACCATTGTGTATACCGAGATATTAAACAGAATGAATTTAGGAAAAAAATATAGTGGATTACTAAACTATAGGTCAAGGGGCAACGAGATTTCGGATCCATTACTTGGTGTGACATAGGGCTCGACGACAGTGTACCAAAGAAGATACTAGGCCATGACCATGGGGGTTGATGGGGGTATGAGGGCTCGATGGGGGCAAGATGGATTAGTATTGAGGATTCATATAGAAGTAAGGGATTGATGGGTAAGGAGAGCTCAATGGAGGGGGAGGGCTCAACAAAGTGGTGCGACGGGGCTGAGACAGTTCAATAGTGGTGAGATAGGGGGCAAGGCATAGTTAACGCGAAGGGGGGGGGGGGGGGACGGGGCCGGGTTGCATGCTGGAGGGTGAATAAGGGTAATGCGAGGGATTTAGAAAATCAGAGTGAACAAATGTAGCGACCTCTATTTGGTAGTCACTAAAAAGATCAACAACGATTGAAAAATGGTGGTCACCCCAAATCCCCATCCACAAATACTAAATTTTATAATAGTGTATTTAAAAGATTTTTTATATTATATCTATATATAAACGTATTAATGAATTTAAATACCTTAATAAATATTTTTACCAAATGATTTATATTAGATGATTTTTTTCTATTAATTTTTAAAATGTCATTCATAATATATATATCTAATAAATTTATTATTTTAAAATAGATTTTATTTACTCAAATAATCCAATATATTATTTATATATTTTATAATATATAGTCATATATATAAGGATATTTAATCAATCATATATAATTAAAAAAATAATCTATATTTATTATAAATTATATAATATGAATATAAATATTATAATATAAATATGGATTATTTTTAAGGTTTTCATATAGTTAATTACAAATTTCATATCACTATATTTATATATATATATATAACTATATGTATAACCCTAAATTAGTATAAAATAATAAACAGAAGTAAAATTAATATATATATTTTGAATATATATAAATATATATAATTATTTTTATATGAATAACATTTTATAAAATAAATTTTACCATTATGATGCTATTTAATAAATGTAGTGTGATATAATTGCATGAACAGAGTTCACACAAGATGAATGTTCAGTTCATGTGAAAAATGTTCTGGTGTGGTTATGTTAATGTAACCCGTGGTGCTAGAATCCTTAGAGTCAGTTGAGTCAATGTAGGAATTGGTAATGATCTGCTACAACATTCCAATTCTTCCTCATCCACATTCATGCCTTCTTCTATCGATGTAGAATCACTACATGGTGAAACCACATGGTCACTAAGAACACACTATTCTTTCTACATGTGACCTTGAAAATTAGTTGTAGTCATTCTCATAGCCTTCACCTCTATAACCTGTGGTGGTGTTGATTTCTGAAGGGCGTTAACAATGAAAATAGGAAAGAATACACATAGTGGAGAGGACTATTTAGTATATGGTGGCTACTTCAGTGATGAGGATTTTATCTCATAGTTGGAGCGGAAGAAGAAATTGCATGTTTCATTCTTCAACCCACTGAACGATTTCACTAATCTATCTCTTGTCCTCAGATCGATGTTTTCTACTAGCCATGATTGGATGGCCCCACTATCTATGTTATCTTTCATCATAGATCCACCAAATTTTGGCTATAAAATCCATGATATTTGAGAAGAAAAAGAAACATCCAAAATTGTAAATTCATTCAAAATCGATATTCTCACATATCATCAGAACAATAATCCCCATAATTTATAGTCTTTTCGAAAAAAAATAAAAAGACTCCAAAACACAACAAACACATATAATTTTTTGAGGGAATAAAAATATATGTTGAAATATTGAATATCATGTATAAGAAATGAAATAGGAGCATTGGAAATTCCTCCTTCTTTTGAAAAGACAACATATTTTTTGGGTTTTCATTTCCAACACTCCACTTCAAACCAAAACAATATTCATTTCATGCATTATAATTATTTGTTTGAATACATCTATTAGAAATTCCATTGTGAAAATATCATCCACATATTCTATAGTATGTAAATTCTAAAATTTTATCATTTGATACATCACATGATCTCTTAGAAAATGGTATCACGTATAAATGTGTTTTACTCTTCCTTGTGACACTATATTTTTGGATAGTTTGATTATCATCATATTATCCACATATATGACTATGGATCCATTATGCAGATGATTTAGCTTCTTCAGCATAATTATCATCTGAATTTCATCCCAAATAGTCGATGAAACTATTACATAATCTGCTTCACATATGGATTGGGTGACACACTCTACTTCATTTAAATCCATGTGAAAGAAGTCATTCCAAGAAAAAATACATATCATGTGGTTCTTTTTCATTCATTTTATTCACCTCCCCAATCACAATCTGAGTATCAGTATACAATTTATTCTTCAAGGTATGGATAGAAAAGACCAAAATCCACTTTTCCTTTGATGTACTTGAGGATTCTTTTTTCTGCTAGCCCGTGTGACTCTTTTTGTGATTTTATGTACCTACATAGAAGCCCAAAACCATATATGATATTTGGCCCTATGATTGTGAGCTATGTTATTCTTCCAATCAGAATCTTGACCAATGTTTAGTCAATGATTCTTCCTTCTCCATCTTTTTCAGTTTTAAGATTATTTCTATAGGAATTTTTATGGAATTTCAATTGTCCATATTGAACATTTCTTGTAATGTCTTGGAATACTTGTTCAGAGATATATATATTACACCATGTTGTTGCATTACCACTATACCCAGGAAAACAACATGAGACCTCCAGTGGTCATCATGAACTCCTTAAACATGTCCATCACGAATTCATCAAACATTGGTCTACAGTTTCTTGTAAACAACAAATCATAAACATACAATCATTCTATAAGAATAATTCCACCAACATTGTTCTTGATGTAAACTACATGGTCATATGGGCATTAGGTGAATAATTTATCTTGATGATAGAGATCGATGAATCATTCAATGATTGTGACACTTTCTTCAACCCACAGATAATTATCTTCAATTGATACACCTTGTGTTCCTCCCCATTCAAAACAATGACTCCATGCTATTAAACACAGACCTATTCTTCTATAATTCAATTTAGGAATTAATATTTCTCATCAAATTGTTAGACAATAAATCTATGATGGAAAACAAGGGAGATAATCATCTTCAAAGGGTCAGGGAACGAATAAGGATTGAATACTTCTTCTTATTCCACCTTATATTTCTTTTTATTGCCCTTTTCAATGATCCTTTCATTCTAGCGATCGATTTTTTCATCATCATTTTGGTTTATCATGTACACCCATATAACCCTAATGGTTTTCTGACTATTATGAAGTGTAGTAATCTCCCATTATTCATATTTATCTATGGTATGAATTTCTTTTTCATAGAGACTCTCCAACATTCTTATTATATTTATTCTAGAGATGTTAAAGGTTTTTGATATTTATAGAGGGGAAAAAAGGTTTACCTCTTAGATTTTCTCATATATGTCACCTAAGACATTTAAATTTATAGGTTCTATGGGTGAGGATGAGATGGTTTTATTTTGACCTCATGGATTGATATCAATACTAATGGAATGTACTTATATAAATATTTTAAGGGATGATGCGACTATGGAATGTGTTGATGGAATTTTATCCATACAATAAGGAATTTATTCACGAACATCTATTTTAATTGGTATATATTCTATTGATTCTTAATCATTCCATTTCCATGATTCTTTCTCATACAATTTCATATATCTACTCAACAATACAGTATTGGTTACTGTATTATAGTGCTTTTAGGCTTCAGACACTTCACTCTAGTTTATAAAGGTGCAAATTTCTCTACGATCATCATGCTTCCTTATTCTGGCTCCCAGTACATGAGCTTAGGTATCACAACAAAATTATATTAGGGGTGAAAAACTTTGTAGCCACTCCAGGCCTCTTTTGGTTTCAAATTTAAAAATATGTTTGTTGGATACCGATTAAGCAAGTAGGAAGTACATGCAACAACATCTGCCTAGATGTTATTAGGAAGGCTGTTCTCCTTCATCATGGTCCATGTTGGAACCATGGTATTCTATGCATGAATTGGAGTATGGGTTGTGTTTGTTTTCAATCCTCAGTGGATGTTCAGAATGTGTACCAGCAAAGTGAACATACAGTTCAAGCAGACAATAGGAATGAAGGTGGAACCGTTTCCCAGTGTTTGCCAAATTTTTGGGCCTAAAAATTGACAAATGGAGAAAAGTGTTTTTGGAAAGAAGATTTTCAGTCTGTGTAACTGAAAGAGGGGAAAGTTGTGCGCCATATATTTTTCAAGATCAGAATATCAAAAAATGGCAATGGCATAAGGGTCACACATGTTTCAGGCTGGTCGCGCATGTGACTTGCGCGCTGAGAAAGGACATCTACACTGATGCCTAGGAGGTTGGAAAGTTGCACGCCTACTATTCTTAATGATCATAACATCAAAATATGGAAAATTAATTATGGTCACACAATTATTGGTTTGATCACGTAAGTGAGTTACGCGACATTGGCTAGGGCAGTTGGAGCTGCGCGACGTGACATGCGCACCGCGAGGACACCTACGCGCCACCGCACAGGGGATCCAGTTTACCTATAAATAGAGGACCATCCATCCTCATTTAATTCAAAGTTCAAGACTTGGTTATTTTTCGAGCTCCCATCATGCAAGTAGTTGAGTCGCACAAGTGGATGTTGGGCCGCACAGGTAATGGATGTGCACCGGTTGTTGGCTGCGCGACCACGGCGGTTTGGGAGTTAAAGGTGCAGAGTCGTGCAAATTTGGACTTGAGGGATGTAGTCTCACACAAGTGTGTTGGTGTCACCTGTAAGACAATTTTGTACCTCCAATGTGACTTTCACGCCATTCTTGAAACTTGTGTGCCAGTCTTGGAGAAGCGTGCCATGTGAGGTTGTAGTACGCCAGTCCTTTTGGAGCTTCACGAAAACTGGAAGATTGCCCGCTACATTCTGTGCAAAGTTGGCTTAGTATATGAGTAAATGTTGGACTTAAATAGTGAATATACATTCAATAGAGGATGCATTATTTTTCAATGATGAATTGACCTTCACATCTATAAACTGTGTGTGACTTCACCAAGGGCTATAAGCCAGGGGGAGTCAACGGGAGTGACCGGAGGGACGCAGTAAGCTATCCTGGAACAATTGTAAAGGCAGTAAGCCTGGGATTGAGTGACTGTTCCTGAACCGTTTTAATCCACATCTAGTGAATTTTAGTGGAATTAGGTACATCCAGCAACCTATCGGCGTATGCTTGTTGGACTTATCCCTTTTTGGTGAACCAAGTAAAAAGTGTTGTGTATTCTCTATGCATGTGAATTTTTTCTATCTGATCATATTCATCATACAAGTTCAACAAGTTCCTACCAATATGGGAACAAGATCCATCACATTAAATGAAAAAGTTGTCTCCCTGATTCACACCTCCCCTCTCAAAGTGTCCCGGGGTCCTTCAGTCCACTCCATGTCAAGGATTTTATGGTTAATTCATTATGTTATTCCATTCATCTATGGCTTATATTCTATGATGTTTTTCTTTTGGATTCCACATTCCCAAAAATTATTGAAATACTTTTTTGGTGTATTCTGCACCTCTGTAAATTATGAGTAATTTTAATTTATTACCACACTCTAATTCAACATGACCATTCAATATTTTAAAGATAATAAAAATAGAATATTGTTGGTTGGTGTAATACACCCATTTTTTTGCTGAAATAATCTATTTGGTTAATAAAGCACTTATTACATCCATGTGAGTGTGTTTCAAGTGATTGACAAATATCAGTGTCAAAAAAATGAAGTGTTTTTTTTCTCTTCTCAAAACTCCACATGGGAAGGAATTCATTTATTTCTTACTAAGTGTACACACCTCACACACATGATTTTGAATTTCAATTTCTGAAAATGAATGCACCATACTTAATGAGTAAAATATTTTAAGGCCAATGAAATGGAGATACCCAAAGTTAAGATACAATCTCCCTGAGTTATTATTTATGATTCCAATGAAACAAATTTCATCATTTTTTTAATATTAGGACAAAAAATTTGATTAATTTTCATTTGGACTTGAAAAGAAATTCTATTATGAGAATCTCTTGAAGAGAGAGAATATTTCTCTATGTGTATGACATAACCATTCTCAACGAGCCGACTGATACTGATGATATAAATTTTCATGTGTTGTATAAAATACATATTAGATATGTAATTCGACTCACCATTCTTCTATTGGATTTTATCTTTTTTGATTTTTCAATCATAGGTACCTTTGACGAGTCTCTAAAGGTCACATCTCCATGAACTTATTCTATGAGTTCCTTGAATATTTATTTGTTACCACTCATATGGTTTCTTGCACCCGTGTTGAGATACCAAATATCTAGATGTTTAGATACCATTTCTTATGTGAGGAGGAGAGTGGAGACTTCCTGTTCAAGGTGAGATGAATCTGCATAGTTGGATCTCCAATCGTGATCCATTTTCCCCAAAAATCAGATGCATAATTGCAGAATTTATTTCAATTTTAGCAGTGAACATTCATTGTGTTTCCACCCACACAGCTGAATTGGCCTCTACCATGTCCCATTCCAAAAATGTTTGTAATTTTTTTCATGGATTTTGTGAGATCCACCCCATATACCTCTTACACAATTACCAGTTCCATGACCACCTCTTTGTGTATGGAAATTGTTTTGTCCTTGAAGAGTCAACATAGAATCTATTGAAATCTCAAGCATTGAACCAACATTAATTTTCATTCTATTCTCATGAAATTGCGATGAAACCATATATGCTATAGTGGTTAGTTTTTTCGAGTCCCATGATTCTTCAAATTCCATAACCACATCCCCAAAACATGGTTGTTAGAGCCTATAGTGTTGTTTCAAGGAAACATATATCGTCAAATTTTCCACCATTTTTTTAATGTTAGTAATAATAATTAATCATGAAGAGTAGTCAATTCTACTCTTTCTTTCATTCATGTGCAGTGCTTCAAAATCCACTCTTGGTCTATGATGATGAACCCTCTTCACTCAGTCAACACCCCTAACGACGATACCAAGGGTATCCCTTGATTACTTTCTTGATGAATCTTGGAAAATATTTTCATTGGTTGATTCATCCAACCCTGCATATTGGAGGAACAATGCCATACTGTACTTATTCCTTTGATTTGTAAGAGATGTATCTTCATAATTTGTTATGGAATGTTCTTCCTCCATAGTAGGTACTATATACATATCGATGATGATATACTATTTTATTTGTGACCCAAAATAAAACCTTAATTTAGATGCAACACCATTCATAGTAATCCTTATAAAACCTAGGAACATGTGGATGAAATTTTTTCCCCGCATTTGAAAGAAAAAATCAAAAATTGCTGGAAACTTTACACTACCACAAATTGGTGCAAGGGAAGTGTTGGCCTTTATCAGTTCTACGAAAAACATGCTGATAAAAGGTTGGCCTTTATTAGTGCTCTCGGCAACCAGTAATAATGTTTTTTAACATAAATGTAATATTATTATATTTTTATTTAAAAATAATGTTGGTTTATATACATTATATAAAAAATTCATGTTTATAATTAATATAATTTTTTAAATAAGTCTAATATATTTAAAATCTTTTTTAAAAAGGTTATATCAGATTATAAATAAATAAAGATATATTCAAATAAATATAAGATTTTAATAAAATTTATTCGATATTAAATATACTAATTATTTTTACAAATATGTATTTATAAATATATATTTAAAATTATGTATAAAATCTTTATATATATATAATTATAATAACTATAAATAAATATATACATATTTTAAAAAATATTTGATTCCAATGAATCTGGTTAATTCATATATTGATGCTACAGTATAATTTATGTGCATATGTTATGTATTTATAAGGAATATTAATTTATACATTAAACCCTTATTATTATTCATTTTTTCCATATATGTAATAATATTATTTTTATGATATATATGAAAGAAAGTCTAATCATGGATATGGTAAACCAAGTCCCCGATCCTTTTGAAATTTATTAAAAAGGTAAAGTAAAAAAACACACATAGAATCTTCAGTAGACCCACAAGAAAGATAGAAAGACACACATGACATAAATCCAACAACATAAATTCGTAGAGGACAAAAAACCCTAAAAAACATCACCAGTAACCATAGTTTTTGGCAGGTGGAAAACATCCCCTAACAAGAGTCATACCAAAGAAACCACAAATCCCACAAACACTAGATCTAAATTTATGACACCACATCCTGGTGTCAGTAGTTCAAATTTTAGCACCTACCATTGACATAGTCAATATCTCAATAGCTAGTTGCTGAAATGTTTTCATTGAGAATAGCACATCTAATGCCTGAGGCCATTGTCAGCATGTTGATGTCGAGAGGTCCAATATTCAACTGATACCTATTCTCCTAGAGTCACCGTCAAAATGATCCTGTATTCATCATGTCGGCTTTTCTCGCCAATGAAACAATGCATTCCATCCTCCACCCAAATCTCGTGATCATCACCAACTAGTTAACACTAACGACCTGGCCCTCAAGTCATCTCCTTTTTGTGACCGTGACCACCTACCTTGATCCTGCAATCAATCTCCGAAGTCTCCTAGAAGATATCTCTCTAAGAAGGACACATCACCATAAAATCAGACTAGGATCCCATATCTATCACCCTTTGGGAGAAAACCATAGTCACCTTTCCATCCTATAGCTGTTGGCATGTGCCTCATATTTCTTACGTTCCCAACCACGTGGTGTCGCTGGGAACGAGCAGACCACATTCTGTCATCGGGATCCCACAATCTCCATCGTCTTCCCCAATTTAACACACTCCATGTACAAAAGGGCCACTATCCCACAACAGCTAGGATCTCAACATCGTGGCGTGAGCAACCACGACCAAAAGCACCGCTCCGCTACCAACCTTGACTAGTCTGGACACTATCATCGTCTGCGAAGATCACAAAACTACTCCATGTTTCACCATAACCATATTTTCAGGAGAGTCTTCCTATAATTATGCATGAGAAGATACAACCCAAATTTTTCCCATGATGATTCCCACCACATGATGAAAACATCTAATAATGCCTAATGATTTCAACGCCCAAGTGTCGGGCCAGATTAGAATGACCACATGAGTGGCCAGGAGGGAGATTATCTCCATCGAGTAGTGGATAGATTATCTCCATTTTAAAGACAGATACTCTCTATTCATTTTATAACCATGAATCTATAATATTCTAAAAATATATTTAAAAATAAAATAAATAAATTTAGATAATAAATAGTTTTATTATATTAAAAATTTCAAATTTTTTAATTACATATAAATATGTTTTGAATATAATTATATCAAATTATAATATAAACAATGTTGTTCTAGCCAGAAGCCATGGCTCCTCCCTATATATTAATATTAAATAAAATGGAAAGAAAACACAAGAGAATTTGGACAACGTCAAACAAGGACTGACCACATCAATGAAAATTACAAATCATGTAATGAAAGATCACACCTAATCTATATATATATATATATATATATATTTAAATAATTATAAAATTAATATAGATCCCCCTATTATAATTTTACAATTAAATAAATATAAATATATTTATAATTATATACAAGTATTTATAAATTGATTTATTTAAAATTAAAAATATATACGAAAGTAATTATAAAATTATCATAAATACATTTTATATACTTATAATTTTATAAATATATATAATTAAATAAATATATTTATAAATCTATGCTAACATTTACAAATAATTACAAATATTTATAATTATAATTCTAAGTAAATATAGATATATACAAATAAATATAAAATTAAAACAAATATATTCATTATTTATATTTATAAAATTATAAATATAATTTTATAATTTTAAAATTATTATATATTAATAATAATAAATATAAATAAATAAATTTATTAACAATAATATTTGAATTTTATGTAAATTAATAAATATAGTTATAATTATAAATTGATATTTATTTATTTATATAATTATAAAATGAAAAAAATATTCATTAAAATTATAATGTTATAAAAATATATTATTAAATAAATATATATAAATATTAATAAATAAATATACATATTTATAATAATAAAAATATAGATATATTTAAATAATTATTTAATCATAAAAATTTAAAAATTATATATATTAATAAAATTATAAACAGACGAATACGGTCTATGTACAAGTTGTCATGCCTACCCATTACCCACAAAATTCATTAAAAAAAGTAAATTATAGAAAAAACATGGAATGTTGGAAGGAAGAGGTCAAATAAGGACATGCCTCCATCCATGAAAAAACTATAATGATGGAAAATCAGAATCATGCCCGTAATCGCTATCAGATGGGTCATCGTCATCAACTGTATCCCACTTTGTGTTTGAGTGTTTCTGATTTAAAAGAACATCATAGCTTTACCAGATCTTTAGCTTCTCTAGAGATAAATATGTACTTTCAATATAAGATTTTTGACTATTCCATATAGCTTCTAGTCCCCAATGTGCTACAATGAACTCTCTTACAATCCATCAGCCATTACTTTTCAGATGACGACCCAATCTCTAGGATTTTGAATAATGCGAAGCCCCTTATGGATCCTCACTTTCTAGATCATCAGTTCCCTTCTCATGAGGGGACAACTCTATGTTAGTTGAGCCCATGATTTACTTAGATAATTACAACTTCTCATCATCCACTTCAATCTCGACATATGAAATTTTAGGAGATGTAGAATTTCTAATAAAAACATCTCAAAACCCTCATTATCCACAACCTTATCCTTACCCTTATCTTTTTTAAGAAATAAGAAGATCATGATGATCTTCAATCAAAAATAATAAATAAAATTGATGCTTACATCGGCATGCATGACGACCTAGGGTTGGAAATAACCTATTCATTGGATGGAAATAGTGTGGTTGTTTTGGAAATGGTGGCACTATCATGTTTTTTATTTTTAATGGTTGGTCTAGTGTTTTAGTTTTGTGTGTGTGGATTTGGTCTATGTATTTTTTGGCTTGTGGTGGGTTTTATTTTGGGCGTTATAGAGTCTTTATGTCATTGGGTATTTCGTCAACCATTTCAGTGTTTAGGGATATTTTGCATACCCTATTTTTATTTTTTCACACATTATTTTGTTAATAATATAAGGGGACCATGAGCTAGCACTCCTTGTCTGTAGTATTTATTGTATATATTAATTATATATATTTATATATATTATGTGTTTGGGGGTACAATTACTTTAAACACAGACACACAACACACATAGGCCAGAAAGGTTTACCATAACCCACCCAAGGGATAACCCACATATCATGCCTTATTTACTCAAAACCTGGCCCATAGGCCCACCATTGGAGGGACTAAATGTCCTACATGCATTATTCTTGCATCAACGCATGTCAATGTCATGCCTGCGTCACCACATGCTTGATGGATTGAAGGCCCAATATCCCGATGTCCAATTCTAGAAGAACATTATAGCTTCCATAATACCATGCTACAGTGCCTGTACTCCTATAGTGTTGCAATGCTACTACATGGTCTCCTACAAAACTACTATAATACATGCAGAAATTTTCTCTCACCCATATTTGAAAGATGGTCTGAGGCATGATTATAGGGAGTGTTTCCCACTTGGGTAGGCACCAAAAGTAAAAATGTGTGTAAAGGTAATTCCCACCTCCTAATAGGGGTCCCGCTAGGTCCATAGTGTGATGTACATTCCCCGTCTAGGAAAATTTATTTGAATCGCACTGTGCATAGTATGAATAGTGTGTTAGTTTGGTGGGATGCAAGCCTGAAAAATTTCCCATTGAGAGTGAGGATTAAAACGAGTGGGTATCACACAAATAACACCCCATGGTCTTTATAAAATTATAAATATAAGAAATATAGTTTTTATAACTTTATAATTATCTACATAATCATTTATAAATTTGAAGTAATATATAAATTAATAGATATATATTTATACTTTTTTATTATAAATATATAATGTATATATATTAATTATGTATATTTATAAATATAATGAATATATTTATTATAATTTTATAATTATAAATAAATTAATATTTATTTATAACCCTTATAATTTTAAAAATATATATATATATATATATATATTATATTATTGATATAATTACTTATATATAAAAATAAATATTTGGTTCTTTGGAATATAATTACATTCAAAACAAACACACACACCAAACACATAGGTTGGAAAGGCACACCATAGCCCCCCCAAGGGGACAACCCACCCATCAAGCCTTATTTATTTAATACATGGCTCTTAAGCCTAGTGGGTATGAATCCCATTACGTGGCCTAAAATCCTAGTGTAGCATCATGCTTACATCCTACCTATATCACAATGCATGGATCATGCATGCATCCTCATCTCCATCACCACTTGTGTCACCTCCTATATCACCACATATATAGTACGTAATAGGACCTATGCACAACACTGTTTGAATCTAGGACTTCCTTGATTCAATGTATTAGCCTTTACCACATGGTTATTGGCTCATTTGAAACTATTAGTTACATATATTTATGAAATTATAAATATAAGAAATCGTGTTATTATAATTTTATAAATATTTAACTAATATATTAAAATTTATAATAAAAATTATAAATAATTATAAATAATTATAATATATAGAATAATTATCTATATTAATTATATATAATTATAAATATAATAAATAAAATTTTCATGTTTTTGTAATTAAAAATAAATTAATTTTTATTTATATATATTTGGTGTTTGGGGGGTAAAATTTCATTAAACACACACACACACTACACACATAGACTTGAAAAGGTAGGCTATATCCCCCCAAGTGATAGCTTACCCATGAAGCCTTATTTATTTAGTGGATGGCCAGAAGGCATAGTGGGAATGAGTCCCAATTCATGGACCAAAACCTCAAAAACTAGCCCAAATTCCCAGAGTAGTGTCATGCCTAAATCATATTGCATACATCATCCCCACATCATTTCCTACCCACATCATGCCGGAATCGCTACCGGCTAGTTGAAATTCTCTCCCATGGGGATTTGAACTCGGGTCTAATGTAGTATTATGTGCAACCTTTACCACTCTTGCAAGCCCCCAACTGCATATATCTATTTATAATATTTAAATTTCTTTAAATATATATAATTTCGTTACTAATTAAATATATTTATAAAATTATAAATATTATAAATACAATTATTATAATTTTTCACTTATTTAAATAAATATAAATAATTTTTTAGTTATTAATAGATGTAAATTTATATTTATAATTTTTTATAATAAATATATTAATTATATATAATTATAATAAATAATTAGAAATATAATAAAGATATTAGTTATAATGTTATAATTAAAAATAAATACATATTTATTTGTAATATTTATAATTTTATAAATATTTATAACTTTAGGATGGTGGCTAGGTGTTCTACCTCTCAATCTCATCCTATCATGCAATTGCTAAATCATTTTTTTATTCTGGGAAAATTGATTCATATAATCATGATTTGAGAGGGTTTCTTCCTTAATAGATGAAGTGGGGTGGACACATTCTGAAGACGTTATGATATGGAGATTTTGGGGAGGGTTTATTCCCACCCTATAAGGAATCTGTTGATGGTCTGATTCGTCAGAAGGTCAGTATAGCTCATGCCAAGGTGGATTCATATAAAATTTCTGAGAATATTCAATTGGGTGAGGACTATATAATTTATTGGATTATTCTTACAAAATTCTCCAAACATTGGATACTAAAAGAGTTAACTATGCTTATCTTTGATATTTGGGGCTTCAATATTTGAAAACGTGTTTCAATGGGCCACATATTCTATAATTTATTCTTCCCAAAAGACTATCTTGAGATGAAGGCATGGTGGTATGGCTCACTCACCATCAAACCAGACATCTTGCATACCAATGAATGAGATAGAATATTCAATCAAAGATGGTTCAACAAATTCTCTATGAAAACAGGTATCAAATTTTCCCGATTAAATTGGAACTTTTGGTATCCAAGGAAACTATATGAAGTTGAAAAATTAATCAGTGTACTAATGAAAATATATAAAGAAAAGAAAATTTCTTGGTTTGAAAATTTTTACATATTCTTGGTGGAGGTGGATCTTTTCTCTACACTTACTGAAAAAGTTATCATCTCAAATGACTCTGATGAAATTCCATTAATGATTGAGTATGAGTGAAGGCCACAATTCTTACAAGAATACATTTTAATTGGACATGACTTATCTACATGTAATTTGTTTTGGATTATAGTTTTTTTTAGATCAAGGGAATTAGGAACCATACTGCATCAAGAAGTCTCTGTCTGAAAAATTAAGACAATATAAACATTATGAAATTTTGAATGTGCAAGGGGAATAGAGGTGTGATGTTGCATTTGGGAAAATTCTGAATAGGAATTCCCCTAATGGTGTTTTATAGGCTGCATAGTTTTTAAATGTACAAGGGGTGTGTGTCACTACTGATAGTGTCTCAATTCTCTTGAATGAAAGTTTTATCCTCTTGATACTGATGCTGAGCAGAGGAAACTAGCAAGAGAAACATTAGTACAGGTTGAGTTCACTACATTTCCCAATCGATCATAGCATGACATTACTATAAAAGAGAAAATATGGATTATTTTTATGATGATGATATATCTGACTCAGATAAAATAATTCAAGAGGAGGTGGATAGGGGGTGGTTGCAAAAGAATTCACTCCACATCTCAAATAATAAGGCAACATAGAAGGTAGTGATTATCCCCATGAAAACAATAAAGTTGGGTAGCTCTGCAATTTTCCATGACAATAAATTCATGGGAAGAAGGATAAAATAAGAAAATAAGATCTCAATAGATGTGGATGGGTTTTAAATAATACCACAGAAGAAATCAAGGCATGTATGTGAGCCAAGATAGTCACTAGCCACTAGGCTCAAAGATGCTTCAGCCTTGGAAAACTGCAATGCTGTTGTTGCTAATGCTATATTGGATTCTCCATACATGACAATGGAATCCAAAAATTATGAGAACATTCATCATAATTCTATTATGATGGATGATGGCCTTGAGAACTAACCAAGGATAGAATATTTTTTGGCTGAAAAATATCTGTGAATCTAGTTTCTCAAATTTTAACCAATAGGTTAATAATTTTAAGAATTTCATTACATTAGATAATGATCAATTTCCTCAGATGCATGATCTAGTTTAAAACATAAAAAAGTCCTCTACGTCGGATCACACATTAAAAGTATAGTTTACAAAAGAAAAATCATTTAAATAGGAGTCAAGAAATTTTGAAGAGATGGAAACTAGTCGTCAATCCATTAATGACATTATTAGAAATGATGATTTTTCAATACTATCAGACAACACAGATGCTCAGAAGGAAGACACTGAAGGATCCTATCACCAAAATATATGTAGTCAGTATAAGAATCCAAAAGGTCTTATATGATGAAGTGGCAAAGATGATTGGGTTGTCGCTCAAGGTGATGGATGAAATGTTTCTACTAGGGCCTCTTAAAAGGATTCTAAGGTAAATCTCACTCCAAAGGAGGAAATAATCAAGGAGAAGTACTTCATGATCTTCAATAAAAGGAATTCATAGTTATTGTAGGATATTACTGATTAATATGATGACTCTAAGAATTATTATGGAAATGTTGATTTGTATTATTGTCTCATAGATGAGGGATTGCATTGTTGTTTGACATTTTCCATTCATTATTTGTATTTTTTATGATCTTTTATATAAAAAATGTGTTTATGGGAAGGATTTATAGTCTCTTTTAACTTTTTAGTATATAAATATATTTATTATATATAAATAAATACATAATTTTTTTTATAATTATATTTATATGTAAATAAATATATTTTCATTATATATATATATAAATATTCAAATATATCTAATAATATAAATAAATTATTAATATTATATCCTTATCAATATTATAATATTTGCACTGATGAAGACTCCATTTATCCACACATTTTTAGAGTTGATAACAGAGTACATTTAGTATCATTAAAAAAGAATTGATAAAGGTATATATTATCCGTGATTTCTATATTAGTGATGATAAAAAATACGTTTATCAGCACTTTTAAGTAGTGTTGATAAAATAAATACATAATTTTATAAATGAACCCTAAAAACTGGCTTCATCTCTCGCACAAATCATGCTCTTAAATAATAAAAATGCTTCCACTATTGCTGAACACTGATACCGATGTGTGCTGCTCTCCCCCAGCCACATTTCCTCTATTTCGCTTCTCTTCAACACTTTCAGCATCTCTCCCATCCCCAAAACCCATTCTCCCTTCCCTCCCACACTCATTATCCTTCAGCATCACCATCTCTAGTTATCCCTTCCTTATCGCTGTCTCACACGCCACTATCACAGCTAATGTTGTGATAAATGGTTTCCATCCTAATATATTTTCAATTTTGTTACATTTTTACCTCAATATTTTCATCGATTTCATCCTTCTTGATGATAATTATAACAACTGTGATCTTCCCCTTTGGTTTTGTTTTGGTACGTCCATTCAAACACTTGATTGTAAATACATGTATTTGTAGCCATGTGCTACACAAAAATACCAATAGTCATTATAAACATATCATGAATACAAAAAAACTTTGCATATATTTTTTCTCATTATCCATAAAGATACAACTTTTTATAGAACACATATTTTATTTCCTATATTTACACAATAATGATAAAAATATTTAGAGTATTTCACTATTAATTATCACCTCATTATTTTTTTTTTGATTATATTATATGTTGAAAAATGAAACCTATTCCACAAGCTCTATCATTGAATTTTTTCATCAATTATTGTTGATTTCTTCTTAGGATTATTACTTATGTGTAAATATCATTTGTCTTGGAACCACATTATTGGACTATCGGTATCTAACCTCTATGTAGATTCCGAATTAACATCATTTTCCTAATTGATAGCCCATGGACATGATCTTTTTTATTAAATTATGAGAGTTATAATACTCTCTTAATCACCAAAAATCGATCAGATGATCCTAAAATTAATTTTGAGCTACTTTATTCAATGGACTAAATCATTAAATATTTTTTGTCCAAAAAATACACCAAACCATTTTTCATTCATGATCCATACATCAACAACATTTCCATAATTTTTAAAAATTATTTATTTATGTTTTTCAATATCCATTTTTAGTATTTGTTTTTTGCTATATTTGTTATTTGATAAAAAACATGGATTATTTAAAAATATATATTTTTATCTTGTTTGATCACCCCAAATGTTAATTTCCTTAATGGATACCTTGAGTTCAATATCAAGACCAACCGTTCTCTCAATTCCAACAACTTCCCATCGTGGTATTCATCTTTTGGTTTATCTATAACTCCCACCATGCCCTTTTTTAGATTTCTTTATAGTCCATGACCTCCACAACATTTTCATCTAATTTTATCATGAATGAGTACCTCAAATTTTTCATGAATTTCCATATTTATATATTGAGAGGAAACAGAATTTATAGATTTAATTTATAAAAGTGAGCTGATGGATATGAAATTTCATCCATTGATAATTAGTACTTATCATTGTCAAAAAATTTCTATAATGATAATATAAAAGGGAAGGATTAATTTCACTATATCGGCTGAAACAAAATCGTAAATTCCAATGACATAATCAATGGATTGGTCTTATAGTTAGAAAATAAAATCTATTTTATTTGGATTACTTTTCTTGAAAATATTTCACCTCATAGGCCGAATAACCCACTATAAATGAAAATGGCCATTCTAGAGTGTTCTAACACTAATACTTCATGGAATAGAAAAGCTAAATGGATCTTGATGTCTTAGTGGAATATTTAATTGTAAAATAACTATGAAATACTCTTTTAGAATAATCAGTTATGTATCTTATAATTTATTTTTATTATAAATCAGTTCCTTAAGAATCTAGGTGCATCAAAACATTTCTGTGATTTTAATGGCAAATTTTATATTGATGTATAGTTTATTGATCATTTCCATTAAAATTTTGTATTAATATTAATCATTTTCATGGAGAATCATCTTTTTAATGGAATTATGTGTCATTTAAGTATATAATTTTGTTATATTTTATGTTACCTTCCCATTCCTTCCAACATTATCTCATTTTTACTTGATTTCTTATATACCATGTTGCATTTCCTTTTCTCTCCCTTAATTTATTCATTATCATTAAATGATGTTTTTTTTGAAAGTGTTTCCTTATAATAATTCTTATATGAGTTCCCATGAGAGATAAATGGATTTTCCAGGTGTTTTTAT
This sequence comes from Viscum album, assembly GCA_963277665.1. Lineage (NCBI taxonomy): Eukaryota > Viridiplantae > Streptophyta > Magnoliopsida > Santalales > Viscaceae > Viscum > Viscum album. The sequence goes on along the minus strand of OY728142.1, from coordinate 1,927,581,408 downwards.
TTGTTTTATTGAATGATATTTGATGAAATGTGTTAAGGAAAAGGCCTGTATGGGTTTCTAAAAAGTTGAATTTTTGTATTAAATTAGTGGTAATCATCGAATTTATGTTTTAAAAAACATTATTTTATTAATTTTATTTCAAACCAAGAGTATTGTTTATTTGACGGTGTAAAAAATGCTAAAAAATGTCGTTTAAATTTTAATGTGTTGAGTTAACCCTTTGGATCTATATTAAAAACCATTTTTCATTGGTTAATTCTTATATAATCATTTTGGGTTTCTTAAATAATTTTTTATTTCTAAATGAGATGGATTATTTCAAAAGGGTTTTTCCCATGTGGACCGGATTTTGAAACATATTATGTATTTAATTTTTTTTTCAAACTATATTAATACTGAGTTTGAAAAGTGTTATCAAATGATAAAATTTAGAATGGTTATTAATTGATATTCTAAGAATGAATGAGTTTTGAAAATGGAGTTTTTTTCCACCATTCCCAGTTTTATGGAAATGGTTGGTTTTCGAACATATTTCATAAAATAATTGGATAAATGAAAACCTCTCAGTGTTTTGAAATGCGTATTTCAAAAATAGATTTTTATGAAAGAGTTTACAGTTAGATTTTAAAATGATCATTTTATGAAGAGGTATTGGCCAAAGAAAAATGTTTTTTTGGTGGTTGTTTTAATTGAATGAAAATCTATTAAAAAGGGGTTTAACACACATTTTTGTTTTATTAGTTATATTTTAAAATATTTAATAATTTATTAATATTTCTAATGAATTTAAATTTTTTTAGGATTTAATATGAAAGTGATATCTTTGATTGGGTTGGTTGTGGTGTCCTACTAGAATTTTATATCGTGTTGATATCTTATAGGTTCAGGTTTATTATTTCTTGTTTCACTTCCTTTAGATTTTTTTAGATGGATATATAGTTGTATGAAGGCCCTATTTAGATAAAATTTTGTATTTATTTTTTTTAAATATTAATATTACTGAATCAAATAGGATGGATATGAATAAAGAATATACAAATGCCAATAGTCTGACAAAAGAGTAAAAAGATGGAGTGAAAGTGTTCATCATGATTTGAAACGATGCATATGATTGTTCTAAAATATTTCATCTATGTTTACACATTTTTTAATCATGGACAATTAGTCTAGAGGATCTAGAATAACATTTGATCTAACACAGAATAGATCTAATTCCAAAATGTTGGAATAACCAGAGGGAAAATGTAAACATGTCTAGTCACAGGGATGTCACTTCCTTTTAAGGATCATCTAATATGATTAAAAGGTTATACAATGAATAATTCCATATCGAGGATGTGTTTATAGATGTTAATGAGGATGAAGATCATTTCAAGGAAATGACAAGGAAAATTGATGATGAACTTCGTGATTTCCTAATATGGGTTGAGAATTTAAATAGTTGTAAAAAGAATTCATTGTATGCTACTTTAACTAAATATATAGTATTTTAAGTCATACAGAAACTATATAATATGAATGTAGGAAGCATATTGGGTGAAACCAGTTTTATGGAACTACTTTCTCTCTTTAATAATATTCTCTCATAAGATAATTAGATCACAAGCTGAACATATGATGTCAAGAAAATTGTAAATTAGATGGGTATGATCATTAAAATAATACATGACTTCCCAAAATATTGTAGAGTATTTTTAAATGATAAACAATCACATAAAAAATGGGAAACATTTGGTGCTTCTCAATATATGACAGATGAATCTGGTAACACAAACTTTTCATGATACTTTACATTCATTACAAGGGTTATGAACCTATATGGAAGTGATGGGATTGGAGGGAAATTGATGTGACATGTAGGTATAATAAATAATGAAGCGAAATAATGTCACCCGAAAATATCTCTTTAGTGGAGGAGAATTGATCATGAGTATCATAAATTTGGAAATGTGTCGAGAAACAATTTTTTTGTATTATCTATAGATGGAGTGAATCATTTTTATTTTCAATGATTCACTTAGAGTACATAGATGGTTATGCTGGTAAATAATTATTTTTCATAGTGGATATTCATGAAGAGAATATACATCATGTTATCTATGATTATATCAATAAAAAAACCATGTAATGGTATTCATTTTTATTTGGACCTATTTATTGGGGATTTTAAAATATTATGGTATTCAGCTGTTAAGTTTTCTGATGCTTATGGAAATTAAGATTTCACATTATGATCCATGTTGTTAGGAATGTAAAATGACCCTCTTACATATGGAAATTTTTTGGGATATAAAATTAAAGTAACTAAAGTGATTCCCATTTTAGAATATCGTACAGAGTCGATTACCATGGAATATTAATCGAAAACTGTGTTTCTAAGTCATCACATATTTCCACCCTAAATAAATAAGTAGATATCTTGGAGAAAGTAATGAAATGGAAGTTCATAATGATGTACAAAACCATCTCCACTAAAAAGTGATCAACTATTTTAGAAGGATAATATTTGGACACTACTTTTGGTAAACTGTTTTCGAAAAACATTACGAAAATCAGTTGGAAAATAAAATAAGCAATTTTGTAAATAAGAATACATTAATTTTCAATGTTTCTGAAAATTTCTTGATGTAATACATGTTAAAAAATGAATGTGATACTTTCATATGTATTCTTTTAAATTCACTTAGAAAAATAATGTATGGAATTAAGGATAGGATGGACATGGTTGAAATGAGAATACAAAAAGTGTTGGAGCCAATGAATGGTTAGAAATGAACATATCTTACACCAACTACATACACTCCTTCTAGGAAGGATAAATGTCTATTTTTCAACTTCTTGAATGACGTAAAGCTTTTATTGGTGTAACAAATATCAATAACATCCTGTCAATGAATGATTTAACATTAATGGGTATAAAATCACATGGTTTCCATGTTCTAATGAAAGATCTAATTACTATAGCTTTACATTGCATTTTTTTAATAACTTCAATCATACATTAACCATGCTATTTTTATCTTCAACGATATATCATGAAAAGTTATATACCCAATGAAATATTCGAAAATGGAATGATAAATTTCTATTAAATTATGTGAATTTGAAATGTTATTTCAGCTATCATTATTTTATTTTATGGTTCATTAGATGGACCAACTGGAGAGAGATATTCCCCTATGTGGCCTTATACACTCTAGATAGATGGACCAATTTGAATGGTATATGATGATTTTGAAAGGGTATGTAAAAATAAAAATTTTAAAGAGGGTTGTATTGTAGAGAACTATATTGTTGAAGAAGCCATTGAATTATATACCAAATACCTATCTGGTTTGGAAATCATTGGCAATCGAAAAATTTTCACAGTAGGAAACATGTGGGTGAAGGAATTTATGGAAGAGATGTTTTGACAATCAATATTATAGATATAGTGAAGGACCACCTTTTTTCATTTTTCATACCAGTTTGGAGGATTCCCTAAATATTAATACCCACAAGGAACATCTTAAGAATTGGAATCTATAAAGGACTAGAATATGGGCTTAAAATAAACATAATCTAATTTATATAGAATTGTTTCTAGACCATATTATTAAGGAGTCATATGAAATTCCATATCCAATTTAATAACCACATTGATGGAAAGATGGATAATCAATTGTGTATGTATTAACCTATAATGGTTATGTAATTAAGGGTTATATGTTCAATAAAAATCTACATGAAGAAGATAGTACCATGAAAAATAGCGCAGTTACACTTATGGTTGAATCTATGCATGTTTCTGGGAATAAGGGAAAAATCTAATTAAGGTGAATATTTTATTCTTTGGAATCATCAAACAAATATGGTAGTTGGATTATACAACATTTTGAGATCATAATTATAAATGAATGTGGGTTGATAACAGGATTGATGTTTAAATAAATGATTTCGGATTCATGATTGTTAATTCATGTAAGGGTAAAAATATGATCCATTTAGAATAGAATCACATATAATACAAGTCTTTTATATTCTATATCCCACAAAATAAAATTGGATAATTTATCTATTATTTACCAAAACCAATGAAGGATCAGATGAAAATTCAACTGAGGTTGACCCTTTCATTTGGAAATTGCAATCATTTCATATTTTTCCCAATGTAGATGAAATTTATTATGTCATTGGAGACAAAAATGATGGGTTTTGGATAGTTTATAGAGGGGTAAAATCTCTTAAGCCTTTTAAAAACTAGAGTTTAATAGTCAAGTTACATTTTTTATTACAAAACATGTTACCACATGTTATTATATTTTCGAAGAAACAATTTTATACTCAAAATTAAATATTAAACCACTTATTTACATAAAGACATATGTACATGTGCGTTATGTCAAGCATGAAGAACAAAAAGACTCTTAACTTCTTGTTGCTTGTAGTGTGGAGGAACAGTAACCTTTTGCACATGATGGTGCTCCCAATCCTGAGGAACAACAATTTTCTCAACCTGATTCTACACCTAATGTAGAGTCTCAATGACCATATGAACATATCGATGCTACTTCTCTGGAAAAACATATTGATGATGTTGAATTTGAGAAAAAAGTAAGTGACTAAGGAATAATGATGTATAAAAAATAGGAGTAATGTAGTTTGGCAGTGTTTGCAAAATTCTACAAGGATAAAATCTAAGGTATCAAATATGATGTCATATGGAATTCATACGGCCATCATGATAGCCCCAAATATAATATGTTAGTAGACACATTTGAATCGTTACTCATAAATTCTTTTCGATTGATGTAGATTTGTGGTACCATGTTGTTCTCGCACTTAAGACACTAATGTGGGAAGAGATTATTCAAACATTATAATATCATTCCATTATTTTACTGAAAAATAAACTAATAAAACATTGGATTACACTTCATCATACCTTACAGAGTTCATTTATAGTATATGACTCCCATAAGAAAAATGGATTAAGACTTACTGGAAGGATTAATAAAGGATTCTATGAAATTATAATGAGACATCATCTTAATTATTTTGAATGGAAAATAAACCCTCACCCAAAAATTATCAATGCCCACATAATAACCCAAGAATCCTGGGATGCGTTTACTAGCCATCTTGGGGATGTGTATTTTCTGGTACATTTGGCCATTTACGTTGTTTGATGATATGTGTATTCATAAATTGGATTGAAATTTATGTATTCATGAAATAGAAATTGATTATAGAAAAAAATTTATGAGAAAAAAAATAATACACCACTACAATAATGAAATTATGGAGTATACATCATATGAAAGAAATTGGTATGATTATTAAATCTACCGTAATAATTTTATGTTACATGAAAAAACATCACGATCACATTCTTCTATTTATTTGATGATTGATGACTCAAATACAAATTCAATTCCATCTCATGCCATGTGATATGGAAGAAGGAATGTGTAAATAATGAGGTGAAGGGAAAACATAACGTTTTAGTTGCTAGGGAAGGGCAGTTTCATGTAGTCTTGATTTGAGTAATTTATTATATCAGGTTTCCCACTTTTTCTTAAAAAGTTCTTTTGAAATTAAAATTAATTTTCAGTCAGTTCTTTAATCACATACTCAAGAATTATATCTACATATCATCTCATTGTTCTAAAAGGAATTTTTTTCTCAATATAATATCATTAAAATCATTTCATCCCATACAGTATATTTCTTCCTCATCCATGGTGTTTTGAATCAAGTAGTACCATTTATTTTCATCCCATGTCACATAGTAAAAATCCAAGAAATACTTCTCCCTTCCATTACATCTCAAATAATGAAATATATTCTATAAGGAAATTACCCATTTCAGAGCCCAAATGGATTTTTTTTCAAATTAAAAAATCTAGGTTTCTCATCTACAATGTGTTTTAACATTTTTAGAACACTTTTATGATTAGAAATTTTCTCTATACTGCAAAGGTTATTTCTCATAACCTGATTCAATTGCCAAAAAATAACTATAATTTTTTAGTTTCGACTATAGTTCCCACAGCAGCTTCATTGTCTTTCTCAAAAGGGAAATCTATACCAAGTTTATTCATATTGAAAAAGTTTTCATTCCTTCTACTATTTTCTATTTTTAAAACATTTAATATATCAGATTAAATCATAAAATTGTGAATTCTATTTTATAATATATATTATATGGAAAAACCCATCATAAATTGAAAATTTTATACATAGATAATCATAGAATACTAATCTTTGGTTTATTGTGAATATTCTTCATGTTATTCACATTATTATTTCCCTAATATATGTATTTATAAATCAAGATCCTAAGGTTTTTACAAAAGTTACTCAAACAAAAACTATAAATAAAATGTACCTAGTAAATGAGATATGGTTATCACTTTATTTCATTGGATCTAGATACAAGAAATATACAATAAAGAACAAAAAAGTTTTGTAGTATTGGTGAACCAGATACATACTCAAATTTCATATTTTCATTTGATTTCTTAAAACAAAACATATTATTTTCATTGATAAAATAGTATTACCCTTATTCATATCATTATGTCCTAATCATAAAATACTTTATGGTATCCAATGTAGACAAAAAATAATAATGGGCTGACCCCATCTTCTCAGTAATGGATTGCACACAATATAAGATAAATATGGCACAAATATTATGGCGGGAAATAAATAATAATAAAATAAATCCATATAAATAATTACATGAGATAAAAAATCAATTGACATAAAAAATATCCAAATAATCACATTGGAATAAATTAATGACTTCATTATAGTAAAATAAAAAATTTCATACATCTGAAACATATAATCAAGGACTTTATCAAAGAAAACATAAACATATTATCTAGGCCTTGTGCAAAGACATCTTACATAAATGGATATGACCATGGAAAAAACACGAAAATAGTTTTTCTTGTGAGACCTATCAATTTATCATGGGAATATTTAAATTTATCCCCCACGCCACACTAAATAAGTATAATTCATTCCTCATATGAATAAATAACACTGTATAATCAAATTCCTTAAAAATATGTAAATTTAATATTGTAAGAACAAGTATATTTAATGTCAATAATAATCTAGTAAAAATGATACTAAACCATATATAAAAAGATAATTGATGGTATAATAGTGTAATAATATCAGTAAAAAGAATATTCAATAAAGTTTGATCAAAATATGGTAATAATTTAAAAACAATTTGAAACTTCTTAAGGAGACACACTTTTATATTTTGATATTAATTATTTAAAATCTCAAGAAATATATGGGAAAATTTTATTTGAAATAAAACAATGTAAACTTGTAAAGGAATAAACAAATAAAAGATTATCCATGAATAAAATAAAATCGTTTGATGCCATATTAGATAAAAAACATTCATTTACCACAATTGTAAAAAGGCTAAAATGTACCTTTTCAGAAAATGAAAAAAAGATTCCATTCAATACAATTTTGTAAATGTAAAACGTGTAAATAATTAAATAATAAGTATTTTTAGATTAATATAAATTTTCATAAAAACCTTTTATTGAAAATATGGGTTTTTATGAAAAATATCCCACTAATGGTGACTTGATCATAAACAATCCCAAATTAATGATTAGATTATGAAATAAAACCTTACCTCAAGTCTAACATCCTTCGTACGTGTTCAAGCCTCAGGTATATTATATATATATATATATATATAATAATAAATATAATATTTATTTATATTTTTATATAGCCTACGATATATTATCTGCATATAATATTGTACATTCCATTTATTAACACTTATTTGTTATATTCATTAGTATGGGTAATAACTATTTCACTCTTCTTCCATGTTTCGGTTAATATGGTTTAATATTTATGATTTTATTAAAGTTTCATAATCTAAAGAAACTAATAATTATATAAAAATCATATATATTCTATATATATTTATTTAGAGTAATCTATAAACACATTGAGATAGAAAAAAAATTGCACTGTTCAATGAGAGAGTAGGTCGTGCATACACAAAAGTGTTGTTTCAATTTTTCTACTAATGGAAAAAAATAAAGGTAGAAAATTATTCAAATTTAATGACTAATTATTATATCATGTAAATTTTATATATTTTTCAAATCCATACTCATTTCAATCTAGGTATGATATAAATGAAAAACAAATCACAATGTTTTGTAGAGGTGGTATTCCACATGTACAAACAAGAATCATTAGGATTTTTCAATGGATTGGAAGGTAAGAAGGAATATATTATATTATAATTCCAAATGTATAATTATGTTGTAAACATCATATTTATACATTAAAAATATTATATTTATTATCCATAAAATATGGTAATGAGAGATGAGTTTCACATGATGGGAAAGACAATGAATAATGGTGATTTAATAATTATATTAAATATTTGTATATTAAGGATATTGAATTTATTATTTTATGATAAATAGAATATATTTATATGAGGTAAATAGGATGTAAAAAAATAAGGTGATTGTTTATTGCAACTACCTAACTTACAAAATAACTCATTTATATATCCTCTTAAGGGTCATAGGGATTTGGGTTTGGGGATAACCACTACCTTCTGAATGTCGATAAGGAAGTTGATAAGGGATTTTGGGTTGTATTAGTTAATCTAGAAGTCTCAATGTTGTGTAAATAAGTGAGGAGTAGGTTCCCATTTATAATTTATGTGAGAGGAACTTTTGAAATTTCATAAAATATTAAAATATAATAAAGTCATTCTCATGTAATGATGATCCAAATAGACAAGGATTCACAAATATTGTATTATATGGTTCATATATCATCATAAATTAAAATTTATATAGGTTTATGTGGTATTTTAGACTTTATAATTTTGTTTAAAAACATAGTTAACCTGCTTTAACAATAACCGAGTTAACATCTTTTTCACTCCCAAAAGACTATAATTTAATATATAAGGTGAAAAATTACTCATAAATGGAAACTGGATAACATTTCAGACCATATAATATCTAACATGTCATATTTTAATATTTTCATGATTTTTGAATAATTTAATAAAACATTATTTTGATAAATTTTTATTCATGGCATTTTTGGAAGAATTCATATAACATGACTTCAAATGGATAAATAAATATTTTGAATAAGAATACAATTCATTAAAAATTACTAATATTCCATTCTAATCTAAAAATATAGAATGAAATTATAAATCACACAAATAATATCACTTTAAATATTTTTAATATCATTTATTTTATTATTCTATTAATTAAAAAAATATTGTATTATAATTGAACAAGATTTTAAGGTAACTATATAATCAGTAAAAATTATAAATAAATTATCATCATGAAGATAATTTCATTGTGTTAAAATTTAAATTAATATTCATCCATAAATTTCATTTTTCCTTATGAGGAAAGATAATAAATATTCAAAACTATAAGAGTGACTGATTTTAACTTTCCTTGTATTTAAGTATCATATTGATAATATTCTTGAACAAGATTCCTTTAAACAATTTATACTAAATATTAAGCTGAAACTTTTATAATTAATTTTATTAAATAATAATTAATATAACATATTAGAAACATATTTCATAATTTTAATCTAGGTTTACTCGATATACCCTTTACTTATTTGATATATTTTATCACAGTTACTATTCTTACTGACAAAAAATAAAAGAGAAATATTTTATAAAATTGAACTTCCGAATTCAAAATATAGAATAAATTTTATCAAATTCAAGAACTATAAGTGGAATAAATTAATTATAAAATAATTATAGAAACTATGTTTAACCACATTTTAAAAATATACATTTTTTTAAATTCCTTTTTATAAATATAAATGTCTTTTTTAAAAATTCAATAATAAAATTTATTTAAATTAAAATAATTATATATCAACAATACAATTTATCTAGTTTTAATTTTTAATAAGTTAAAAATAAAATCTAACCTTGATAACACTTGAAACAAATGTACAATTTTAAATAAAAATAAATATTAATAAATATTCATTGTAAAATCAATATATATAATAATAATAAAAAGAAATCTCCCTAATATAATTTTGAAATTTTAATTTCATAATTTATATTATATTTATACAATAATTAATATATTTATTCTAGATATTAATTATAATACTTTTTTTAAAAAATCATTTAGTTGAAGAAAACATAATGATGATTCCTAAAATAAATTAACTAAAAATTGAGTAATTATTTCATAAAAATGAGTCAATAATACTGCATTAATTAGTTATATATATATATATATTAATATCCACAAATATAAAATCTCAGTTATATTGGCCGTATTTGAATAATAATATTTTTGGGTTTGTTTAGGTTCGGTTTGTCGTTTATTATATGATATCGAACATGTTGTTCTTTTCAAATAAGAATGTGATACATTTAAGAATAATATCAAGGAACATAAAGATTCTCATCACTGTAGGGAACTTCTATAACGTTTTATTATGATATCCACTCTTAGGAAAATACCACATTATATGTTACTGAGAAGAATGATCATTATGTGATAAGATGTTTATTAGTATTCAAAAATATGTATACAAGTTTTCATAAACTACACCATATTTGGTTCGATGGAACCAACTCCAAAATACACCCACATTCATTATATTCATTAGAAATCCACATTTAGTCTGATATATATCACATGATACTCATACTTCAACTAAGATAATTTATTATTTAAGGTGTACACCAAATTTTCTTATGTGGATTCTTTACTTAATATGATTTCTACACTCTGAGAAATATCTCCCAAGAGATGATAGTTTTTTTTTTGAATGTATTTTTTTAATTTGTGTGACCTTGGATCTTTTGAATGATCCACCGCTTTTGTTTTATCACAATCCAATGTGGTAGTGTATTTAATAATGTGTACCACATCAATCTCTTGGAAGAATGTTCATTCACAGATAGATTATTTGGCTACATTTGAAGATTCTATATACTCTAACTCAAATATATAATTAGAAAAAAAACTTCTTTGAACTCTTTTAACTTATTTCTCTTCATTAGATACTGAAAGCATATCCAGAATATTACTTTATATCATCCAATTTTTTTTTGAAACATAGAATCATTATAACCCCTAATGAATACATATTCATGTCTTCCATATATCCATAACATATCAATTTTTTATCTCAAACACATATAGATAACCATGATATAAGGCCAATGGAATACAATTGGATTGGCATGATATTTATCTACCATGCTCAATGAAAAAGAAACATCAAGTATTATACATGAAATTACATACATGATTAATTATATAATTGGAACATATCTTACTCGTTCTCTATTTCACTTATTTTTTTAGAGGACACAATTTCATAAAAATATATATACCATGTGATAATGGAATCAATCCCATATTGTATTTTCAATAATAAATATTAATATTATATGGTCAATGTATACACCTTGACATTCTCCACGATTCCCCTTGAATCTATCCTTAATGACCGTTATCCCTAAAATTTAGTATATTTCACCAAACTCCTTTATTGAGAAAAAAATATTTAACCAACTCTTAAAATACTATATGAGTGACATTCCATTTCTAATATGTAATATGTAATCAATATATATTATGAGGATAATGACCATATTACTAATAAATATCATGTAAATACATGGATAAAATTATTTCTTAATTAAATAAATTAATTTATAGCTTCATAAAAAAGAATTTTTCATGACCAAGGCTCCTTATTTAATCCACAAATGGTTATAAGAAACTTTTATATTCTCTTCAAATAAACTAGTGTTATAAATCCTTATGGTGGTGTCATATAGAAATCACATGAATTTTCCCAATAGTTAAATATATTTTTACATCAAACTCTCATATTTCAAGTCATGGTATGTTTCTATAGAAAGAAGAATTATTATACACATAAACATGGAAAATAGAGAAAACATTTCATCATAGTCAATGAATTGATGCTGTTTAAACCCATCAGCCTCTATCCATTCATTATTGGTATGTATTTTACCATCTATATCTAGTTTTATGTATAATACCTTTTTTCAACTAATATGATATACATTAATTGGTAGATTAACCAGAACCCAAACATCATTTTGATTCGTCAAATTCATTTTAGAATTCATGGTTTCTTACCACATTTAATATTCAGATCCTTGTACTACATCTTTTTTCAATATCGGTTCATTATTGTCAACCAATAAAGAATAAAAATTGTTTTTTATTGGAAAATCACATCTATATGGTATTATCACCTCACTGTTTCTACTATGAATTACTTGTGTTTTAGAAAAATACTTCCTCCTTAAGAACCTATGTAATATGTTTCTATACCAACTCTTGTGTATCATGAAAATAAACTTCATCAAATTCAATCGTTCTCCCACTATCCTCCGATATTATGTGTTCCTTACCATGAAATAAATATTTTATGGTGAAAATAACATACTTTTTTAATAGGTTATATAGGTATTATCCCTTTGTTTAGATAGGATACCATATAAAGATAAACATTATCCAAATGGTGCTAGTCTGTCTCATGATAGGAAATCAAAAAACATCATGAAACAACATTTGTGTCTAGGTTATTGGATTTTTTTCTTTGTTTTTCTCCATAGATTGAAGTTAATTTAATTCCCCACTTTATTTGGTACTCAATGTAGTGTGTATGTATCAATTCTGAATAAATATCCCTAATAGGATAATGGAAGATCTACAAGACTAATCATGGAACATACCACATATAGCATAGTAAAGATCCTCATCTCTCTCTCTATATATTACACATTGGTGATTATAGTTGAATGAGCTGAGATAGAATCCAAATATCCTACAGAAATTTGATAGAATCATGATTAATATATTTACCAACTTCATCTAATCAATGTATCTTTATCTTCTTCCCATGTTTTTTTCGACATCATTTAAAAATTATTTGAATTTATCAAAGGTCATGTACTCATACATCATAAAATAGATATATCTATATGTACTAAATTCATCAGTAAAATTTATGAACTAATATAAACAACATGTAGATTCTTTTATAAATTGTCTTTACAAATTAGTGTGTGACAAATCATAGAATATTTATGACCCTTCACTATGTCCAATAGATGATGGTTTGGTCATTTTTCATTGTAAAGAAGAATAGAATATTCAATGTGGTTTTAGATCAAATGCGTATAAATAATAATCAAGATATATATATTTTTAAAACAATTTTATACTATATAAAATATATAGTATTTCCATAGCTAGGTGTTATATGAGTCATAAAAACATGATTCATTATCAATTTTTAATACATATATTTCACAGTTTAATACATTAACCCCATTATTTATATTTTCAATAACTTAACACGTGTTTTATTTATAAATTTATTTTTATAAAATTTAAAATAAAACCATTAGTATCCCGTATTGATACATAAATTATGATCCTGGTAATATTTGGAACATAATAACCACACATAAAACATATATCCATCCTATTGAAAATGAAAGGTTGTAGTGTGCAATTGCTTGTAAAGTTATCCTTGAAATATTAAAATATCATATATTCACCTATCCTATAGAAATAATTCCTAATATACTTAGTTATTGAATTTGGATATACATTTGAGAACCAAAAGTGTGTCTAATCCCCAATGGATAGATATTGATAGATTACACACGATAACGAATGCATCTTTAACTTACCATTTCCTTAGGCTGTAATCCCTTTTCCTGTTTCCTCATTTCCCACATTCAAAACATAATTATTCCTTTTACATTCCCTCCTTTATCTTCCTCCTTATAGAAGGATGATTCATGAGATATTTCGTTTCTTCAAGAGTCATGGACCCATTATAATTATTAGTTTTTTATTTCTATGGACTATGGGTTTTTCATGACACTTTTCCTTCTCAACATGGTTAACTATAATAAGAATTTCTAAAATAATAATATCATTGTTTATCATGTCATAATTATCAACAAAACCAAGGGACAAAGGTAGTGAGGAAAGAATGAGATCATTGAACAACACAAATTGTAATTTAGTCCCTAATATCTCAAAGAATCCAATGTAGCCGATAAGCTTTAATAGATTAATCACAATGGTTACCGACTCTCCATGAATGTTTTTTAAAAGACAGTTGCACAATTCATATATATCTCGTCTCAAATTATCCTGATAGAGATCTTGATGATGAGGCCTCATGTTGTACACATCCATGTACACATGTTTCTTTATAAGCTCATTTGTCATGGAAAACAACACGAATCATTGAACATATACATCACTGTTAAATTGTTTTTCATATAGATACAAGTATTGCTCACATGAATCTTTACCATGTACTTCAGGAATATGTTATTTCAATACATACAATTTATTTTCATGGTGTCGGATAATGTGACAGTGACACTACGATTCGTGGAAATATGTTCTAGTGAGAATCATTATTTCTCCTGTATCGATCACATTGATATGATTAATATCATATTTTTTTTCTATAAATACGATGAGAATAATTTTAGCACTTTATCTGAAAAATTGTAGATAAATAAAAATTATATTATATTCATTAATTGAAAAATATTTTATCAAAACCCAATAAAAGTAACCATTGGATTCCCAATAACTTTTCTCTTGGACATTTTTGATGAAAATATCCAAATTATCTTTTTCATTAATTAAATTTTGGATGGTCATGAAATATTAAGGGTTTTATATAGTGATTCCAAATTCAAAATGCATTAAATCGTAGTCCCCTGATATGTTTTGTGGAATACTCAGTCCTAAAATCAATAAATTATATTTCCAAAATTCATGAAACTTAGCTATATAGAGTCATGATTTGGATGTAAAACCTTGAAGTGAACTATGTTATGTCAATCTAAAAATTTATGTTTTAATTCCTGGATAATTGATAGAACCCTTACAATTGGTAGTTAGGAATTTATACCTATTTTATTATTTTTACTTATGTTGTGGAAGGCCATAATGTGTTAAGAAATATAATTGAGTGATTTGAAATATTTATTCATAAATTACACATTTTCTCTTTATTATATGATTTTTACTATTAATAGGATTTAGTAATGTGATTAACTGTGTATTGAATAATGTTTTCACAGAATGAAATTTATTATATTTTTATCATTCATTCCCATTAATTTATGAATTAATGTGATCATAAATAGACACCCATAATTATTATTACCATGATCTCCACTGAATTTATATTATAAACTTTTTTGATCATGATATTTTACTAATAGTTGTTTTATGTAGTTGATGGTAAACTAACTATTAACATTGGGGAAAATACCTTGAACCATGAACTGGTTCATGTTACAGCTCTCCCCCTGTCCACAAATGTATCTATCTTGGATAGGGTTCTCCTTGGTTCCAAACATGAATTGAATCAATTATTTTATCTAAATTATTAGACGTATTTTCTTGAGATTCCCATCCATTATAATTTTACATAGAATAAAAAAATTTATTTAAAATTAATTATTAATAAAAATATACCTTGGAGGTAACATGGTGAGTAACCATGTGCACTACCCAAAATATACAACATTTCTATATTTTTTACTCACAAGACATATTGAGTACCCAATATAAAAAGTAATTCCATGGAATTTAGTATCAAATTAATGAAATCATGGAACATAAGGTATTTCTGTAGCACATTATGTTCCAATGAATATAATGTAGTGAATATATTATGACTTATACATGATATGAAGTTTTTAACATTACATGTAAATTAATTATACACTCATTATATATATATAATGTTACATTCCTTTTAATATCAACTAAAATACAACATAGATCAAATATTTATAAGCTTTGCCTAGTATAATGAATTATATTTTTAAATTCATATAATTTAGTAATAGACATGGAATGTAAAATCAAAATACATAGTCCATATATTTCTCTCCATCTAACAAGACACATGACTAGGGACCTGGTATATAATAATGTCTTGAAAATAATAAATTACACAATGTGTACATGGGCTGAAAAATATGTGTTCTTTAAGCTGCATAGTCACTAATCATGTAAGATATGTAAGATAATACATATCCCCTCTTGGACTAATGGACTAAACATCGTGTATGGAAATTACATGTTGTTTATTCTAGCTAACAATGTTCCCTACTAGCTTAGTCAACACATAGTTTATATAAATACAATCCACATGTAATAACTTCACATACTTGAAATTAATTATTGTTTAATTCTCGATGAATAAAACATGGGTATATTGTGTATACCAATGGGATACATGATGTGTACTATTCTGTTGACTATCATGAATTTTCAGAAACTCCTAATGAATTCTTCAAATATATTATCCAATTGGATTATATGTTCTAGAATTAAGAAAAAAAGGTAGATATCATAATTATGAATAATGAATAATTAAACTATTATTTATAGCAAATGGTAGATGAAGAAGTCAATAAAAAAATTTATATGATTATATATAATTATGTGCCAACTATAATTCAACTTCTTGGTTCTAGGCATAGAGAAAACACCATATGTGGAATGCACAACTTGTGTGTTTTTTCATAATAAATGACTAATCCATGAATTACAGCATGATAAGTTCATTGATCAATTGAATTGGATAATATATTAATTGATGATTTAATACTATAACCAATACATGGGATCATCATATAATATTTATAATTAATTAATTAAATTAAAGAATTACTTGGTGATTAATTCAGTACTCATTTGTGGACTTGGAAATCTCAGTATGTTGTACTATCATTGAGTTGTAGGAATCATGATTATATAACCTCTTGTGGTGATCCACATGTGTTATTTATACCTCTAAAAATCACCATAGGAACATATGGGCACTACCATATTATATTCTGAGGCTTGCATTGTGATCCTAGGTTAGGCCTGAGAATATTATCAAGGAAGGGTTCTCTTTGATTTCTTTGGACATAAGAGTTGGGGTGGAGTAGGATCACTCTTCATTCATGAGAGTGTTCTTGAAAATGTAGATCTCTAGGGATTCGATATAAATCTATGTAGATGTCATTATGAATAACAAAAATAAAATGAACACCCTTAAGGAAAAAGTATAATTGGTTTTAAATACTTCTTTAATTGAAAAATAATCATTTCACAAGTTCCCATTTATTATTTCACTAATCATTCTAGACCCCCTTGAATATAATAAGTATTATTAAAATATATTATTATGATATTGTGAAATGTGTAAAGCTATATAATTAAATTAAATATTTGGTATTTAAATAATTTTTTAATATATATTATTTCTTATAGGACCATGAAACTCAGCTATCTATTCCCCCACAACATTTATCAAGCCCTGAATAATAAATATTTAATTATTAAATAAATAAAACTGCATTATTCTCCAAAAACAAAAATAATTATATAAACTAAATATGAAATAACATTTATTAAATATTTTTATCACAATATATTCTATCGAATAACTAGTTACAGTATATATGTGATAATGAAAACATGAATAATTATTTAACAACATATGGGATAATTTTTCTTCAAATTGTTAAATAAAAAATAATAATATTATTCTACTGAATATCGAGACCCACAATGTGTGTCATCCTCTATAATTGTTTTTTAGTGGAATTAAAAAATACTCCCAAAATTCAATGTTTAGTGTCTCGAAACATTCTAGGTCATTAATGAAGAAACATTTTTATATAACAATAACATAAAACCTGATACTAACAATTAAAATATAATATAATCCCTTTATCATGATATATGTAGTCAAGAAGGTTGCATGCGGGCTTTATCAACTAATGTGTCGTATGTACCTTTCATTTACTTTATAAAAATGTAATTACCCATAGAAACCCATAATAGTGGCTTTTTTTGGGCTATATATTTTCAATAAATAGTCAAGAGATTCAAAATTTGGTTGAAGAATAGAATAGAAAAATTATTTCTCACCTTATTCTTTAATGAAGTAATGTTAAAAAAGCACCCATCATATCCTATTTCACCACAAAAATTGGTTATCAATGTTTTTATCAACAAAACAAACTACAAGACTCGTAATATCCATTAATAATATTCATAAAGTTAAGGAATAATAAACTTTTTCATATATAGGAACATCCATAACACATATATATGTTTGTTTCCTACTAGTGGATCTGATTCTCATATTATCCTACACTAGAAATATCTCAAGGAATATCCCATGAGATAGTTCCCCAATGTACTATGATCTTCTACCCCTAATTTACTACATAATTTATCTGCCTCAATTTATTTCTTCGAATTAGAGAACATATATTTAAGAATAAAATCATGGCACTTATGGGTTCTTCTAATAGTAGGGGACATGCATGACCTATTAGTGTGAAAACTACTATTAGGAAGATTTAATATGACATGATACATAAAATAATAATTAATATTTGATAATGAGTTCAATAATATTAAAAACTATTAACACATATTATCATAAAGTACACAATAGTAGTTTTTAAGGAACTAACTCAAAAATAAATTTGTTTGTAGTGCTGTCATTAAAATGATATTATAAATTTATTATAACATATATAAGTATTAGGGTACATACCTATCGTAATGATATCCATTTTTAATTTATCATCATTAAATTATTTAAGAACATTAATAGTGATATAGAAGATGCGATATCAATATTCAATATTAGGTAATCACTGTGATGAAACATCAAATTTTTTAACCATTATTATCACCTAATAATGAGTATATATCAAACACATTCACTGGTTTTTTGTATCAAGGGTGCATATATATAATAAGAACCAAATCTATATTTCAAAATCATCTTTATATGAAAATCAAAGTTCTGTAGAATGGGTGAAAAATTAATATAATACAAAGAAGCAATAATTAGGAAAACTATATAATTTTTAAATGTAAATGATTTATTGTCTTAATCAAATTTTTCATAAAAATTGGAATTGTATGATTTGGTAAGAGTGAAAATAATATCCAATGGAATCCATATAACCGATAAACATGTGTGGCATTATCAGATGTTTTAATTTGATAAATAAATTCATTTTAGTGATCCAATAATAATTTTCTAATGGAAAATATTAATATAAAAATAATTCCTAGTCACCATACACATTATCAAGGGATTTTTATTATCCTTCCAATCCTTCTTGTATGAAATCAATTATTTCAAAAAATTGGTGTATTCTCTCCATAATAACAGATATATGATTTTCATTAATTCATTTTTTTATTATAAAAATAACTATAGTAATAAAATTTTTATCTATGGAAGAATAATATAATGATAATATTGGGTGGTAAAAAGTGAATGGGAATTCCATATTTGATATCCTCCAAAATTTAAAATTATTATCACATATATTCTTAAATAAAACACAATATATTTGAAAATATTTATCAAACAAAATTATGGTTTATACTATTTTTTCCTCAAATATGTTTTAAAAATGACGTTTAATGTAATATTATTTAATAAATATTATCACAGTACATTTTTTTGAATTATTTTTAAATATGTAAGTTGTTATTATTGTTTAAATATGTGTTATCTATAATACATAGGATTTTAGTACAATTTCTCTATTATAAAATATATTTTTCATGATTCATTTTACACATTTGTTATAAAATAACTCATGTAAAACAAAATAAATATTTATGTTAATCATTGGTTATATAATAATTAATATGGAAAATTTATTTATCATGTAGGTTACTTTATATCCAATATAAAAAACAAATTTTTCAAATTGTTTTTTTAATGAACAAAAATGATAAACTATTTAAAATTTTATGAAATGCCCGGGGGACTAATTTTATGGTCATTCATTCTAATGAAGAGAATATGTTATAAATTATATGAGAAAACCTAACAGCATTATTATTAAATTAGTGGAATATATTCAAATTCCTTTAACATTTTCACCTTTCGCCGCCCTATGTGGTCACTGACAGCCACTTTCTATCTTTGCACCATATTTATATTTCCATTGATTTTTCATTCATCCCTTATCTAGTATATATATTTAGTTTGTGTTAATTCTTTCAATTTTTAGTGAATCAAGTTTTGTTTAAATTAATGTGTGTGGTATTCGTTTTATTTTTTAATACAATAATAAATCATGTGGCAAGACTTTTTTCATTTCACTAGTTATTCTTGCAATATTGATATTGTTTCAGTAGACTATAATCAATAATTTTCGTATATGATTTATCAAATTCGATAGAGAATCTGTATTTTTTTGGTTTTTTTTGGGTGGGAGGTACTTTGGTAATATAACCCAGAAATGAGTATTTATTTTTTTTCATAGTTATGTCATTTTTTCATATTTATCCCTCTTCCAAATTTCATTTCATTTGTTATTTATTTTTAAATTATGGGTAATAAATGTGTTTCACAACATGGGATAATTTGAAATCGTGATATTGTTGCTATGAAAACATTAAAATAGGCACATCTAGGGAATATTACTGTCCATATTATAATGAAGTCAAATATTTTTTGGTTCATTCATATTAAAATTTGAATGTTATG
This sequence comes from Viscum album, assembly GCA_963277665.1. Taxonomy (NCBI): domain Eukaryota; kingdom Viridiplantae; phylum Streptophyta; class Magnoliopsida; order Santalales; family Viscaceae; genus Viscum; species Viscum album. The sequence goes on along the minus strand of OY728142.1, from coordinate 1,927,560,759 downwards.
CACATTTTAGAAGCAAGGATGGTCTAATATTCAGTTTACTGAAGAAATGTATATTCTACACCCATTTTAATAGTCAAAATGACCAAAATATAGTGTTTGTAAATCTAAAAACATTAAGATAATTAATGGAACCTATTTATATGTCAAATAAGTTGTATTTGTTTTTTTTGAAATTTTATTAATATTTATTATTATTATATATAAATTTAAATATGAAATTAATTTTAAAAATATAACAACTATTTTCCAAATCATGATATTTGTTATAGGTAATAAAATTTTGTAGTTGAAAAAAATCATTATGATGAAGTGATTAATATGAAGAAGGAATTAATGATTTTTTAAAAAATTTTAAATGAAATGTCACAAACTTCTAAATATTTTTAACATCTATGCTTTAAATTATTAAATATGAAGAGGTATAAAAATTAAGAAACTAAATATCATTTAGTTTTTCATAGATTTTATTCGAGTTATAACCCTTGTATTGGGAATGGTAAAACTAAAACGAATTAAAAATCTATTGATGATTATTTTCAAGATGATATGTCTGATCAAATTGACAAAATGATTCACGATGTTGAAGTAGAAGCAATTTAGAAATAATAGATATTTGAGAATCTACATGGAGACAATGAAAACCCATTGTATTCAGGTGGAACAAAATTTATTGTTTTATGAAAAGTGTAAATATTCAATAACATGATGGTGAAAAATGGATGGAGTGAAATGAGTTTTACTAAGTTTCTATAATTATTGCAAGATATACTTTATAAAGACAATAGTCTTATAAGATCACATTGTAACCTAAAAAAATGGTATGCTTGTTGGGGTTGGGGTACAAGAAAATATATTCCTTCTTGAATTATTATGTGTTCTGTAATTAGGAATAAAATGTATTTTATTGTATACTAAATGTGGGAAATAATTGTATATGTTGAAAGAAAAACTACCGTTTTATTTTTTAATTATAGAGGATCCATCATAGGAAAATTATTATTCAATGATCATCCCTTCTTTGAAATATATATTTAAATATTAAAATGATGTAAAAAACTAATACGGAATATAGTTGAGTGGAAATATAATGGAAAATTGGGTCATCCTAATGATTTTTCATAGTGAAAGAAAATTTTTCAACGGTTTTCTATATTCATAAAAGAATATATAAATCATAAACATGGACTGGGAACATATAGAATTAATCCATATTGATTCTTAATAGAAACCATAGTTACTATGTTCTTATATATGTAATTTATGACTTATCTCTTGAAATATGTATGATTGACAATAAATAAAGTTCATTTAAATGATTTATAGAATAAAATAGCATAGAAATGATTTTGATATTTTATTGTACCCATTAATTGATGATTTTAAGAAACTTGTTAGAGTAAGGTGTTAGAGTATATGACTCATATAAAATCGAACATTATCTACTGCATGTAATGATTGTGTTAACTATAAATTAATTTCATTTACATATAAATTTTTTAAGATAAATTGTTGATGGACATAACATTAGGACCCTACATTAAAAAATTTAATAATCATGAATTAAATGAATAATTCACATTAAGGGTCTTTTTAGGTTTAGAGTTTTAGAGAATTATGCCATAACATATACACAACAACATGAATATTACATGTATAAAAATCTACTTAGTTTCCATTTTTTTTTCTCAAAATAAAAACTAGTGACCAAATGAGTAATTTCTAGTTCCATTTTTTAGACATCATGGAAATTCCTTGATCCCAACCTTGACCCTATTCCACTTTATGCCCTGTGAAAAACATGTCAAAACCTGGGATGAGCAAAAAAATCTCAGTAAGGTTTATAAAAAAACTATGAAAATATTAGTCCATAAATACATACAAAATATAAACTATTTTACATACCTACTGAAAACATAATATTTATAAATAAGACATAGAAATCCTAAATTATAAAAGGTATCTTTTGTCTTCCTTAACATACTTTGTTTTAGCTATCACAGCTACATATGAAGTTACTTGGGAATACACATCATACTATATTCCCTAATTATCTTAGGAGAAACAATCATGTTTACCTCTGTCACAGTACTAAATTCATTAGAGAGATATATTAGGATCACCCACCCTAGGTAAATCACAGAACCACCCGTATACGTAAACAATGCCCAAGAACCACAACATAGTCATAACATATAAAACAATCATAAAGGAACAATAACATTTCCAAATTTTAATCACAATATATCATTTAAATATATTGAAATAAAAAATACATTATCAAAACCATTTTCAATACCAAAATAAATAAAATGCGTATATGGTATTTATTTTTCATTTAAAAACATTTCATCTTGTTAAGGAAGCTATAGATCAAATATTACTCGTGGCGGCAGAAAAGATCGTTTTCACTGCTTATATTAAAAGAACATTCATTTTGTCATTTAGAAATACTCTTCATAGAGAAAATAATTCTTTTGAATAAAATTAAAATTCAAATTGTTTTATACACCGTATAAAATAATGTTGTGTATAAAACAAAATATGCCCAAATTAAAAGAGATTGAAACGAAGTCCCTTACCTCGTGTCTGACTTGACCTATATTTTCTTTAATCTCCCGAATAATAAACTAAAGTTAATTTATACAATATTAATAACCTTTTTTAAGTTTATTATTCCATTTATATCACTTATTACCAGGTTATAAACATTATGTAATCATTTAAGTTAATAATGTATGTTTTTTCGATATTTGGTACTTGAGTCAAAATTAAACACCTTATAATTGCAAGTTGTTCATGTGGTAATATATATATTATCTTAGGAATTATATTTATGATTTAGATATCATATATTTCAAATATATCCTTTATATACATGTATTTACAATAGTACATAACATTTAGAGGTAAAAATGAAATGCACCGTTCATGGAGACGGTATGCCATACGTACGCATGAACGCTACATCCATTTCAATTTCTTATTTCAATTGAATTGAAAAATAATAATACATATTTATATTATAATCAGGTATAATATCATATATAATATCATTAACTACATCCTTTATATGTCCCACATAAGGAATTAATGAGTAATATCACTTTGAAGGGGTAGTTGTCTGCTCTTCCTCTAATGAGATTATCGTATTTACCCACTATGGAAAACATAAAAGAATTATATAAATTAAAAATACAGAACCATAAGGAAAAAATAAACATAATATCTATCATATATAAATAGTGTTCCATCATAATAGCCACCATGAGAGGTGGTAGGAGATAATCGAACAATCATTGTTTTGTGAGGCATTAGTTTTCCATCCACAGAATCAGTATGATCATCACCAATTAGATGGATGTGTGTGTGTGTAGTTTGAATACTTCTCATAACAACATAATATTATATTGATAATACTGGTTCTTATATAAAATAAAGCAATAAAAATAGTTTATGGGTAGGATAAGTAAAATAAAAGAAAATAAGTCAAGAGAAACAGTTACCTTTAATTTGGGTAACTCACTTTTGTATGAACCAAAAGGATGTCTTGAAGTGCCTTATTCCAAAATCAAGGATTATAAAAGTAGGAGAGGTATGTAGGGATCCTAATTGGGAATATTTTGGAAGATGAAAAAGTCTTGAGAGGTGTGTGGAATTGGTTCGAAGTGAGGTATTTTTATAGAGGTGGAGGGGCTCTTTAGGAATGTGCGATAATATTATTTTATTATACAATGATATTCGGTTTCTAAATGTCCCATAATCATTAGAGTCTATAATAGGATGAATCATGATCGAAATAAAATCATCCATTAAGAATTGGATAGGTTTTGGATGTTATTTTAATATTTATAATATTATTTATTTTAATCATTTATTAATGAGGGAAATACTGTATCATTATTGTTCCAACCATAATTTAATTTAATATATGTCTAAAAATTATTAAAAAAAATACCATGAAGTATGAAATATTTTTAGCTTTCCAATGAATATTTATAGTAGAAAATTTGTGTAACACCCTAGGTAAATAATGATTATGACATTTTCACATTTATCCATATTTGTGAATAAAATATTAAAATGACTTTAAAGGGGACTCTATGCTCGATGGCGTACCCAACACGCAACAACGAGTTTCTTGGGAATCTTACGTTGCACTCTAATAATAAAATATTATTATTTTAAATAGTAGTTAACGCCTAGCCATTGTAATGGCGGGAATGAAAATAACTAACTACAAAATGATTATATATGTTTGTAAAATATTTTTACTTTTTACAATAAATGTTAGAGGATTAAAAATGCGAATTAATCCAATTTTAAACGGAAACATTCTAATAATCTTTAAAAGGTCGATTAACCACCTTATGTTGGCGAACCTCTTTTAAATCCACTTTTTGAAAATTTTATGTGTTATATTTGACAAAATAAAATTCTTCTTTATAATCGGGACATCAAAATTTACTTTGTGTAAATTTTTGGTATTTTTCTTAAAAAGATCAATTTTTAATGAATAGTGAAAAATGTTGTATTTTAATTCAAAACCTCTTTTTAATATAAATTATTTATATGATTAGATTATCTTTTGAATTGGTTTTAATGTGAAATTAGAATATATTTTTTCAATGTAATCCAATAGTAGTTGTTGGAATTAATTTCACTTTGAAATCGGACTTAAACTTGTGTCAATCTTTTGATACATTTTGTTTCATAAAAACACGCTATTTGTTTTGACAGTGGGAATTAATTATTAAATATATTAATGAAACTTATATGTTTTTAAATTTGTAAAATAGACATCATTTTTGAATTTGGAATATCAAATATAGCTTAGGTTGAATTTTTGGTCATTTTCTGAAAAACATCAATTTTTTATGAATAGTGAAACCACTAAGTGGTACTTATAAAAACTGATTTTCCGTTTAAATGAAATTTTTCCAACTTTGTGTTTTGAATTTCAAAAATCCTACATACATGGTTGTCATTAAGAAGTAAAATTTGGTTCAATGGGATTAAAATAATTTTTTGGTGAATAGAAACTTATTAAGTTTTTAATAACGATTAGAGGTAATTAGTGTAGTTTAAGGTAAGAATAATGTTTTAATAAAATCAAATGACCTATAAACATGTACTACCCTCATTGGATGTGTTATGGCCGACCAATAAAATCCATGGGTCAGCTTGGGGACCCCATGGAGCCACTTTGGTTGGAAAATGACATAAATACCTTTTAATTTAATGTTAAAGTAAAAATGACACAAACATGAGATTGTTTACTAAAACAATTTTTACATGGGGTTATACAAGTCATATTTTTGACTATAAATAGTTAATTGAAAGATAAAACGATTTCCTACATCATAGTATTTGTTTTATTATTTTTAGATATTAAATAAATTAAATTATTTATGACATCATGATGATGCAACGATGACCTCATTATTTAACGATGTAAATAAAATGTAAAGATAATGTGATATATAAGAACTAAACATGTCCAAAACCTATTTTATGGGTGGATTTAAAACCCTTATCACCTTATACTAGAAACACATCAATGTGGGACCATTAAAATCCAAAACGCATTCTAAAATAATGTAACATTTCTTTACTTTCCAAGAGTGCCCCTCCTCTCCTCTTATAAAAGGACCCTAGCTCTACCTCCATACCCACACCTCTCAAGCCTTTTGCTTGGCAAAACCCAGCCCATTTCATCTCTCCACACACCTCTATAACTCCTTGAAGCCTAACTTTGGGCAGAATCCTTTACAAGGAAGCATTTGATCTAAAATCAAAGGAAGTTACCCGATTTTCAGGTAATGTCTTCACTTGTGTCCTTTTGTTTTATTTTGCTTCTCCAACCCCCTAAAATATTTTTATTCATTTATTTTGTGACAAATACAGTATCTTCAATATACTAGGATGTTTTTATAAGAATTGTTTTATCTACAAATACACACACCTACATCTAATGGTTAAAGAACATACTGTTTCCGTGGATGGCGAATTTCTGCCTCCCGAAACGATAATTGTTCAAAATTATTTTAACACCTTCAAAGGTGGACATTAAGATGTCACTATATTTATATATGATATATAATATGTTTATGTTTTCCTTAAGCTTCTGTATTTTTCATTTATGGCATACCTTTATGGTTTCTATTATAGGTAAACGCGATATCTTCATTTTAGGAAGTGAGGACTACCGCCCCCTCAAAGTGATTTGATTCGTTAATGCCATATGTGGGACGTATAAAGGATGTAATTAATGTTATTACATATGTTATAATACTGGAATTATAATATACCTTTATATATTTATTATTTCATTCAATTTAATAGAAAAAAATGAAATGAAAGTAGCGTTCATGCGTACGTACGGCTTACCGTCTCCATGAACGGTACATTTCATTTCTTATCTCCAAATGTTATGTACTATTATAAGTACATATATATAATGGATATATATGTAATATATTACATCTAAATAATGGGTATAATTCTGGAATTATAATATATATATCTCTCATTTTGTATTAATTCCATTAATATGGAAAAAAAATGAAAGTAGCGTTCATGCGTACGTACGACCTACCGTCTCCATGAACGATGCTTTTAATTTTTTATCTCCAAATGCTATGGAATAGTATAAAACGAATATATACTGGATATATATGATATTTAAAACATAAATACTATTCTGTAGATGACTTACCTATAACTACACGGAAAATTCTTTTCCAACAAGTTCAGTTTTTACTCATGTACTAAACATCGACAAAAACGTCTGATATGAACTCACTTTATTAACCAATTATTATAACATTATAATATGTGATATTAACTAAATAATAATATTTAAAGGAGGTCCTTATGAAATTATAAATTGGCCAAATTTTATTATTCAAGAGATTAAAGAACGATCGAGTCCTGTCAGACACGAGGTAAGGGATCCTACTCCTCTCTTTTTTTTAAGTACACTCTTTTATGTCATTCCTTTTAAGATAATCTTTATTATGATTGGTATGTTCTTTTATATTACTCCTACTGTAAGTTTTATGTTCATATGGTGAGAGAACCTATTTTCTCTCATCAATCCATTTTGAAAGTTTTGAGTGGCGCCGTTAGGCTGCCGAATTTTCCTAAGAGATCTAACCTCTCTCTTTTTTTAGTACTCTCATTTATGTCACTTCTTTTAATCTCCTATTTGTTATGATGGGGGATGATCATTTATATTCAACATTCTGTAAATTTTATTTTAATATGATGAGATACTCTATTTGATCTCACCAATTCATTTTTGGACGTTTTAAGTGGCGTCGTTAGGCTGTCGAGTTTTCGTAAGGAATTTTTCATCTCACTTTTATTCTCGTGAGATTTATGCAACATTTTCCACCATTTCCTTTGAGTTTTGTATTTACTTCCCATTACTATACTCTTTCTGTAATTTAATTTCATTTATCGGTACTTACATATTCATTGTATGGCCCTTCTTCAATGGGGTGTACGTTTCGAAAGTTACCCAAGTCGGTAAGGGAACCTTTCACCCTCCTCATTTTAAAAGACTTATTTTGTTATGTCTTTTAATTCACATAATATTATGTTGGGATATGTTATTCTATATCCTTATTAGTGTAAATTTTATGTCCAAGTGATGAGATACCCTTTTTATCTCTCATCAAATCATTTTATAAGTTTTGAAGTGACGTTGTTAGGCTGTCGAATTTCTGTATGGGAACTTCTTAACCCACTTTCAATTCTTTGGGTTAATCCTCTAATTCTTTATTTTATTATGCCAATATTATCTGTGGAATCTCTATGTTGTATTTTCCACAAACCTTTGTGTGGATATACTATTTCTACACATAATCATCTCATTGATAAATTCTTATGTCATTTAGACGGACTTGTATCAGAAATCATTACTCAATCTCATTTCATTGAGTTAAATATCTATGTCATTGGTTTTGTTTTTCCATGATTATGTATGAATTACCTCTGATTGTTTTACACTTAATATCCCCTTATATTTTGTGTATTCGTATTTTTCACACATAATCATATAATTGATTTATCCTTAATCTAAGGATACCAACTTTGTAAGGGACTTCGTCTCAATATCCTTTCATTGAGGCATATTTAGTCTTACACACAACATTCTTTTATACGATGTATAAACCCCTTTGACTTTTAATTTTATTCAAAATGAATCTTTTTATACGAAGCGTTTTTCTAAAGAACAAAAAGGAATGATTCTTATAACGTACGCGGTGACAATGACCTTTTTCGCTACCATGAGTATTATTTGGTCTTCGGCTTCCTCAACAAGCCGTAATGTTTTATAAAATGAAATAAATACTATATACTTTTTCATGTATGTTGGTATTGAAAATGGTTTTTATAAAGGATTTGTTATGTCGATATATTTAAGTGATATATTGTGATCGAAATGTGGAAATGTTTTCTTTCCATTATATTTGTTTAATGTCTTATGATTTTATAATGGTACTTAGACATTATGACGGGTGGTGTCGTGAATACCAGGATGGGTGGTTACATTATAACCTCCAATGCATTGGGTATGGAAGTCGGCCGTATGGCTATTTCATTAAGTATGTGTGGAAGTCGACCGTATGGTTATTCCACTTAAGTATGTTTATGTCCCAAGTTACCTTTATATGTTATGTGATCTTTATATGGGTTTTATGGTAATATTTTGGTTACAGAAGGGTAATTAATGAACTTTTATTCAGTGAAGAGTTTTTACTACTTCGAAAAGGTGAAAATTATTACATTGATAAAGTATACATGGTTTAATTGTTGTTTTGAAAAACTAACTGTTTTCATTCATTGTGTATCCCTTCTAGAGTTTTTTTATGCTCATCCATGGTTTTTGAAATGTTTTTCACAGGACTTATCGTGGAATAGGGTCAAGGATGAGATCAAGGGAAAGTCATGCTACCCAAAACATGGAACTAGACATGTTTCTTTTTAAGAGTTTTTATTTTATGGAATCTTTGTTGAAGTTTCTACTTTGTAATCTTTTGAGATGTAATAGTTATGTCCTAATTCTCTAAAACTATAAACCTGAAAAGATCCTCAATGTGAATTATTCATTTAATTCAATATTAAGTAAGGATTAAGGCTAGGGTCTTATAGTTGGTTTCAAAGGTCGGTTTAGATAACTTTAGAGGTTTGGGTATCCTCTAAGCATAAGTGACATTACCATAATGGATAGGATTTCAGAAAGAGTCCTAGTTTTAGATAAAGTGAATGAGTAAGTGTATATTAGTTTTTATCTTCCTCATTTGTACATGATGGTTTTGTTGATATAATCACACTGAAATTTCTATTTTTAGTGAACAGATGGATCTTGGAGGCACCAAAGAGACAACAGGTTTGAAGGAAACTATGGTGGTTCTCTGATTAAGATACTAGATAAAATGGCGGATTCAATGAGGAAACTCGTGGTTGTTCTAAACCAACTATCAAGGAGTCATGATCAACCACTTGAACCTTGGTATGTTCTGTAATGCATCATGTATGAGATGACCAATCGATGTGGAAGTTCAGGTAATAATTATAAAGGTAACCATTAGAGTTTATATGATCCTTACTTTTGAGGTAATTATGGGTTATTATATGATATGCTAGAAAATGAAATGCATGAGATATACTTGAGGTTAAAATTTGTTATTATCATTTTTGAAGATTTTATCCCATTTTGGGGAATGTTTTAAAATTATATAGTTTTGGAAAAAGGACAACATGCAGACCATGTGACAACCCGTCGCGTCGGACAAAGCTGCGGGAATATAACCCACAACCAATGTGCAACTGGTATTTATCGCCTACCACTGGACTACGTGAAGTCCAGGGTTAGTTTGACTAATTCTTTTTAGTTAGATGATTTTATGAATCAAGAGAAAGTTTATTTTGGGTTATCTATGGAAATGATTAACCTATCATGGAGGATATGTGATTAGGTTAATTACTTTTCAATACGAGACATTAAGAGTAATTGATGTTATTTGGAGAAAAGTGTTAATTTGTACCTTGGAAGATTATGTGACTAAATTCATCAAATATTTGGGTTTCAATATTAGTTTGGTTTAATTTGAAGTATTTTATGGAAAATTTGTTTATTGAATGTTCTTTGTTGAACATTGTGTATTGTTTGATAAATTTTGGAGATTATGAATAGATTTGTTTTTTTAATGGATTATCCTTTTTGGGTATTATCTGATATTGTACTAACCTTTTTGGTTTTGGTTTTGGTTAAGGTCTAAAGATATGGGAAGTATATAGTTCTCTTTTGTGGATTAGGTGATTCTCTAGAATTTGATTATAGTACTCTTAATGTGAATAAGTCTTCCTAAATACTCGTCTTTTGGGGAAAGTATGAGTTTGTGTAAGAAATCTAGTAAAATTTGAAAGTCAACATGAAAAGTATGCATGTTTCCTTAAGATAAAAAATAAATTCCTCAATGAAGAGTAACTTAAAACAAAAGTGTTGTCTGTTAACTTTTCCTACTGGGGAATCGAATACCGTTTAACCCATCACTAGTTTGTGATTCTCTTATGGTTAACTTTCTCCTAGACATGTTTATTGTCACTCTCCATCAGAACATGAACCTTTTGTTTTTTTCCTCCATGTCAATATTTTCATACTTGGAATCCTAGTATGGGTTAACTTGGGTGAACTTTGTACTTATCTTTCTTTATTTTTAAAGTGATTTTTTTACTGACTCTTGTTTCGATGTGGGATTTTCCATGAAGTTTCCAAGCTGAATTTTAAAATTGCGAGGACGCAATTCCCAAAAGGGGGGAAGGATGTAACACCCCAGGTAAATAAAGAGTATGACATTTTCACATTTATCCATATTTGTGAATAAAATATTAATATGAATTTAAAGGGGATGCTATGCTCAATGGCATACCCAACATGCAACTATGAGTTTCTTGGGAATCTTACGTTGCACTCCAATAATAAAATAATATTATTTTAAATAGTAGATAACCCCTAGCCGTTGTACTGGCAGGAATGAACAGAACTAACTACAAAATGATTATATATGTTTGTCAAATATTTTTACTTTTTACAATAAATGTTAGAGGATTAAAAATGAGAATGAATCCAATTTTAAGCGTAAACATTCAAATATTCTTTAAAAGGTCGATTAACCGCCTTTTGATGGAGATCCTCTTTTAAATCAACTTTTTGACAATTTTATGTGTTATATTTGACAAAATAAATTTTTTCTTTAGAATCGGAACATCAAAATTTACTTTGTGTAAATTTTTGGTATTTTTCCGAAAAAGTTCAATTTTTAATGAATCGTGAAAAATGTTGTATTTTAATTCAAAACCTCTTTTTAATCTAATTTATTTATATGATTAGATTATCTTTTTAATTGGTTTTAACGTGAAATTAGAATATATTTTTACCATTAAATCCAATAGTGGTTGTTGGAATTAATTTCAATTTGAAATCGGACTTAAACTAGTGTCAATCTTTGGATACATTTTGTTTCATAAAAACACGCTATTTGTTTTGACAATGAGAATTAATTATTAAATTAATTAATTAAACTTATATGTTTTCAATTTTGTAAAATAGAAATCATTTTTGAATTCGGAATACCAAATATAGCTTGGGGTGAATTTTTTGAAATTTTCTGAAAAACATCAATTTTTTATGAATAGTGAAACCACTAAGTGGTACTTATAAAAACTAATTCTTCCGTTTAAATGAAATTTTTCCACCTTTGTGTTTGAATTTCAAAAATCCGACATACATGGTTGTCATTAAGAAGTAAAATGTGGTTCAATGGGATTAAAATTATTTTTTGGTGAATAGTAAGTTATTATGTTTTTAATCGCGATTAGAGGTAATTAGTATAGTTTAATGTAAGAATAATGTTTTAATAAAATGAAATGACCTAGACACATGTACTACCCTAATTGTATGTGTCATGTCCGACCAAGAAAATCCATTGGTGAACTTGGGGACCCCATGGAGCCACTTTGGATGGAAAATGACATAAATACCTTTTTATTTAATGTTAAAGTAAAAATGACACAAACATGAGATTTTTACTAAAAAAAATTTACATGGGGTTATAAAAGTAGGATTTTTAACTCTAAATAGTAATTGGAAAGCTAAAAGGATTTCCTACATTATAGTATTTTTTTTATAATTTTTAGACATTAAATAAATTAAATTATTTATGACATCATGATGATGCAGCGATGAGCTCATTATTTAACGATTTAAATAAAATGAAAAGATAATGTAATATCTAAGAACTACACATATCCAAAACCTATTGTATGGGTGTATTTCGAACCCTTATCACATTATCATAGAAACACATCAATTTGGGGCCATTAAAATCTGAAACGCATTCTAAAATGAAGTAACATTTCTTTACTTTCCAAGAGTGCCCCTCCTCTCCTCTTATAAAAGGCTCCCACATCTACCTCCTTACCCACACCTATCAAGCATTTAGCTTGGACAAACCCAGCCCATTTCATCTCTCCACACACCTATCTATCTCCTTGAAGCCTAACTTTGGGCATAATCCTTTACAAGGAAGCATTTGATCTCAAATCAAATGAAGTTACCCGATTTTCAGGTAACGTCTTCACTTCTGTCCTTTTGTTTTATTTTGCTTCTCCAACCCCTTAAACTCTTTTTATTCATTTTTTTGTGACAAATACAGAATATTAAATATACTAAGATGTTTTTATAATAATTATTTGAGCTACACATACACACACCTATATCTAATGGTTAAAGAACATACTGTCTCCGTGGATGGCGAATTTCTGCCTCCCGAAACGATAATTGTTCAAAATTATTTTAACACCTTCAAAGGTGGCCATTAAGATGTCACTATATTTATATATGATATATAATATGTTTATGTTTTCCTTAAGATTCTTTATTTTTCATTTATGGCATACCTTTATGGTTTCCATTATGGGTAAACGCGATATCTATATTTTAGGAAGTGCGGACTACCGCCCCCTCAAAGTGATTTGATTCGTTAATGCCATATGTGGGATGTATAAAGGATGGAATTAATGTTATTACGTATGTTATAATACTGGAATTATAATATACCTTTATATATTTATTATTTAATTCAATTGAATAGAAAAAAATGAAATGAAAGTAGCGTTCAGGCGTACGTACGGCTTACGGTCTCCATGAACGGTACATTTCATTTCTTATCTCCAAATGTTATGTACTATTATAAGTACATATATATAATGGATATATATGTAATATATTACATCTAAATTATGGGTATCATTCTGGAATTATAATATATATATCTCTCATTTTGTATTAATTCCATTAATATGGAAAAAAAATGAAAGTAGCGTTCATGTGTACGTACGACCTACCGTCTCCATGAACGGTGCTTTTAATTTATTATCTCCAAATGCTATGGAATAGTAGAAAACGAATATATACTGGATATATATGATATTTAAATCATATATACTATTCTGGAGATGATGTACCGATAACTACATGGAAATTGTTTTTCCAACAAGTTCAATTTTTACTCATGTACTGAACATCGACAAGAACGTCTGATACGAACTCACTTAATTAACCAATTATTATAACATTATAATATGTGGTCTGAACTGAATAATAATATTTAAAGGAGGTACTTAAGAAATTATAAATTGACCAAATTTTATTATTTAGTAGATTAAAGAACGACCGAGTCATGTCGGACACGAGGTAAGGGATCCTACTCCTCTCTTTTTTTTAAGTACACTCTTTTATGTCATTCCATTTAAGATCATATTTATTATTATTGGGATTTTATTTTATATTACTCCTACTATAATTTTTATGTTCATATGGTGAGAGAACCTATTTTCTCTCATCAATCCATTTTGGAAGTTTTGAGTGGCGCCGTTAGGCTGCCGAATTTTCTTAAGAGATCTAACCTATATTTTTTTTAAGTACTCTCATTTATGTCACTAATTTTAAGCTCCCCTTTGTTATTATGGGGGATATTGTTTTATATTATTATTGCTGTAAATTTTATTGTAATATGATGAGATACTCTATTTGATCTCATCAATCCATTTTTGGAAGTTTTAAGTGGCGTCGTTAGGCTGCCGAGTTTTCGTAAGTAATTTTTCATCTCACTTTTATTCCTGTGAGATTTATGCTACATTTGCCACCATTTCCTTTGTGTGGTGTATTTACTTCCCATTATTATACTCTTTGTGTAATATAATTTCATTTATGGGAACTTATATATTCATTGTATGACCCTTCTTCAATGCGGTGTACGTTTCGAAAGTTACCCAAAGTCGGTAAGGGAACCTTTCACCCTCCTCTTTTTAAAAGACTTATTTTGGTATATCTTTTAATTAACATAATATTATGTTGGGATATGTTCTTCTATATCCTTATTAATGTAAATTTTATGTCCAAGTGATGAGATACCCTTTTTATCTCTCATCAACTCATTTTATAAGTTTTGAAGTGATGTCGTTAGGCTGTCGAATTTCTGTAAGGGAACTTCTTAACCCACTTTCAATTTTTTGGGTTAAACCTCTAATTCTTGATTTTATTATGACAATATTATGTGTGGAATATCTATGTTGTAGTTTCCACAAAACATTGTGTGGATATACTATTTCTACACATAATCATCTCATTGAAAAATGCTTATGTCATTTAGACGGGCTTGTATCAGAAATCATAACACAATCTAATTTCATTGAGTTAAATATCTATGTCATTGGTTTTGTTTTTCCATGATTATGTGTTAATGACCTCTGATTGTTTTACACTTAATATCCCCTTTTATTTTTTGTATTCATATTTGTCACACATAATCATATAATTGATTTATCCTTAATCTAATGATACCGACTTTGTTAGGGACTTCGTCTCAATCTCCTTTCATTGAGGCATATTTAGTTTTACAAACAACTTTCTTTTATACGGTGTATAAACCCCTTTGACATTTAATTTTATTCAAAAGGAATCTTTTTATATGAAGCGTTTTACTAAACGACAAAATGGAATGTTTCTTTTAACGTATGTTGTGACAACGACCTTTTCCGCCGCCGCGAGTATTATTTGGTCTTTGGCTTCCTCAACTTTCCGTAATGTTTTTTAAAATGAAATAAATACCATATAATCTTTTATGTATGTTGGTATTGAAAATGGTTTTTATAAAGGATTTGTTATGTCGATATATTTAAGTGATATATTGTGATAAAAATGTGGAAATGTTTTCTATCCATTATATTTGTTTAATGTGTTATGATTTTATAATGGTACTTGGACATTATGACGGGTGGTGCCGTGAATACTAGGACGGGTGGTTACGTTATAGCCTCCAATGCATTGCATATGGAATTCGGCCATGTGTCTATTCCATTAAGTATGTGAGGAAGTCGGTCGTATGGCTATTCCATTAAGTATGTGTGGAAGTCGACTGTATGGTTATTCCACTTAAGTATGTTTATGTCCCAAGTTACCTTTATATGTTATGTGATCTTTATATGGGTTTTATGGTAATCTTTTGGTTACAGAAGGGTAAGTAATGGACTTTTATTCAGTGAAGAGTTTTTACTACTTTTAAAAGGTGAAAATTATTACATTGATAAAGTATACATAGCTTACTTGTGGTTTTGAAAAACTAACAGTTTTCATTCTTTGAATATCCCTTACTGAGTTTTTTTATGCTCATCCCGGGTTTTTTAAATGTTTTTCACAGGACTTAACATGGAATAGGGTCAAGGATGGGATCAAGGGAAAGTCATGCTACCTAAAACATGGAACTAGACATGTTTCTTTTTAAGAGTTTTTATTTTATGGAAACTTTGTATAAGATTCTACTTTGTAATCTTTTCAAATGTAATAGTTATGTCCTAATTCACTAAAACTCTAAACCTGAAAATATCCTCAATGTGAATTATTCATTTAATTCAATATTAAGTAAGGTTTAAGGTTGGGGTCATATAATATGACTTATATAACACTATGTAATAATTAATTTACAAAAAGTTATTTGTTTATGTCATTTTTGCCTGTACTTTAACTTAATAAATCTAAAGTGTCGTTATCGCTCACAAGTGGCTCAATGGGATCACAAAATCGACCCAAGGGTGACCATGGTCTAAAATGACTCACCTAATAAGTCTTGGACAAGTGTTAAGGTAATTTTGTATTTTTATAATATTTTTTTACCTTGAATTACCCTATTTACCTTTAACTGCAGTAAATAAAAGTCACAAGTTACTATTCAACGAAAATTATTTTCATCTCATTGAACCAAATTTTACTTAATAATAAAAAAAATTTATTCCGGATTTTTAAAATTAAATTCAATGAAGTGGAATTTTTCATTTAAATGAAAAAGTCATTTTTTAACTACTACTATGCAGTTTCACTATTCATCAAAAATTGATGTTTTTCAGAAAAATACCAAAACTTCAGCCTAATCAATATTTAATATTACAAATTCAAGAAGGATGTAAATTTTTTTAAATTAAAAACATATAATTTGCATTAATTATTTTTTTAATTAATTCCTAATGTGATAACAAATAGCGTGTTTTTAAGAAACGATATTTATAAAAAGATTGACACTTGTTTATGACCAATTTCAAAGTGAAATTAATTCCAATGAACAACATTGGATTAAATGGTAAATATATAATCTAACTACACATTAAAACAAATTAAAAACATAATCTAACCAGATAAAAAAATTATATTAAAACAGAGTTTGGATTTACAATACAATATTTTTCACTATTCATTAAAAATTGAACTTTATCTGAAAAATTCCAAAAATTTACACAAAGTAAATTTTGATGTCCACACCCTAATGAAAGAATTGTTTTAGTCATATATAACATATAAAAGTGACCAAAACTATATTTTAATATGGTTCTCCAATATAGGGTAGTAAATTGACCTTTTAATGCAAATTATGCTTAAAATTAGATTCATCCACATTTTAAGACTCTAACATTTATTGGATAAATGTAAATACATTTAACAAACATGTAAAATCATATTGTAGTTAGTTTTTTCATTCCCACCAATACAATGGCTATGAGTTAACTACCTTTTAAAATAATAATATTATATTATTAGTGTACAACGTAAGATTTCAATGAAACCCGTTGTTGCGTATCGGGTATGCTATTGAACATAGAAACCCCTTTAAAGTAAAATTAATATTTAATTCACAAATATTAATAAATATGAAAATATTGTATTTAATCATTTACCTGGTATGTTACATCCTTCCCCCCCTTTTGAAATTTCCTCCTCGTGATTTTATTCACTTATCAAATAATTGGGGGTATTTATCCATCATAACATTTTCAGATTCCCACATTTCCTCTTCAACCATATGGGTTTTCCAAAAATACTTTACCAGGTGAATTCCCATATTCCTCAACACTTTCTCTCTTCAGTCAAGAATCTGGATTGGTTTTTCCTCAAAGAAGAGATTCTCTTCCAATTGAACTACCACTGGGCTCAAAACAGGAGATGGATGTGGTATATACTTTTTCAACATCGAAACATGAAAAACATTGTGTACCTAGGATAAACATGGAGGTAAAGCCACTCTGTATGCAACTGATCCAACATTCTCCAGGATTTCATAAGTTCCAATGAACCATAGACTTAGCATTCCCTTCTTACCAAAACACATCACACCTTTCCATGGAGAAAATTTTAGAAAGACATGATCACCAACCTCAAAAGAAATATCCTTCCTCTGGTTATCCACATAACATTTATGTCTACTCTGAACTTTTCTCATGTGTGTCGGAATCAAATGAACATTCTTTACCATCTCTTCTACCAATTCTGGTCCCATTATCTTCCTTTCACCTAATTCATCCCAAAATTCTGGAGTTTGAGAAATATTTCTATATAATTCCTCAAATGGAGCCATCTTTATACTGGAATGAAAACTGTTATTATATGAAAAGTCATCCAAGGAATGATGTTGGTCCTAACTAACCTCGTAATCCAGTGAACAAGCACATAGAATATCCTCCAAGGTCTGTATTGTTCGTTCTCATTTCCCATCTGATTGATGATGAAAAGCTATACTAAAATTTAATTCAGTACCCAATGACTTCTGAAAGCCTTTCCAAAAGATAGAAGTAAACTTGGGATCACGATCAGATACAATGGAGAGGGAAACTCCATGGAACATGAATATCTCTTTAACATACAACCAAGAAAGTTGAGCTAGAGTCAAAGTATCTATAATTGAATTTAAATGAGCAGATTTAGTCAATCAATCAACTTTAACCCAGATTGCTTTATTACCTCGAGATGTCTTCGGTAATCCCCAAACGAATTCCATAAATATATTTTCCCCATTTCTACTCTAGCACTAGTAAATACTGAAGCATCCATTTGGTTAACTTTCACTCTGCTTTAACCTGCTGACAAGTTAAACACTTCACCATAAAATCATCAATATCTCTTTTCAATCCATTCCACCAGAAATACTCATGAAGATCTCAGTACATGTTAGTACTATCAGGATTAACTGAAAACGAAGAACTATGAGCTTCACATAACAACTCATTCTTCAACTATGAATCACAAGGCACAAATAATCTCTTCTTAAACATTAAAAATCAATTATTATCAACATTAATATTAGACAATGTACCCTACTAAACCAATTCTACCTTTTTTTACAACTCACTATTTTCCTTCTGTGCTTGCTTAATTCTGTCTAAGGGAGATGATTTCAATGATACTTGAAAGAAAAAAGAATAATTTCCCACACCAAAAACTTCTATACCAAAGTTTATCAAATCAAAAACCAAAGGATCTCATTCCAAACATATCATGGTTAATTAAGAATTACATTTTCAACTCAAACCATAAGCCAATTTGTTTTCTTTTCCCGGATGGTAAAGTATCATGCAATCATAATCCTTGATTAATTCAGGACATCTCCTCTTTATCATGTTCAATTATTTATGCATGAATATATACTTCAAATATTTGTGGTCAGTAAATATTTCACATTTTAATCCATACAAATGATGCCTCCAAATTTTTAAAGCAAAAACAACAATAGCTAATTCAAAATCATGTGTAGGGTAATTTAACTCATGAGGATTCAATGGACGTGAAGCATAAGAAATTACCTGATCATTCGGCATAAGGACACAACCAAGAACTTTCAACAAATCATCACTTTAGATGACAAATTCACCATATCTGGAAGGCAGTACCAAAACTGGAGCATTCATCAATCTTCTTTTCAATTCCTGAAAACAATCATCCCATTCTTTTGTCCAAATAATATTAACCCCTTTTCGAGTAAACAAAGTCATTGGACTGGATATCCATGAAACATTCTCAACAGAGCTCTGGTAATAACATACCAAACAAAGAAAACTATGGATCTTGGTTATATTTTTCGGTCTTGGACATTCATCAACAACATTCGTTTTAGATGGATCAAAAGTTATGCCATTTCTTGAAACAATGTGACCATGGTATGAAATTTGTTGAAATCAAAACTCACACTTTCTAAATTTTCCAAATAGTTTCTTTTATTTTAGATTTTCCAAGAAAACCCTTAAATGAATTTCATGATCCTCTATGATTTTAGAATAAACCAAAATATAATCACTGAACACAAGCACAAACTTATCCAAGAACTGATGTAAAATTATATTCATAAGATCCATGAATAAATCAGGTGCATTGGTTTACCCAAAAGGCAGAACTACAAATTCATAATGGCTATATTTAGTAAGAACCATGGTCTTCAGAATGTCTGCTTCCTTTACTTTAAACTGATGCTTCCCCAACCTCAAGTCAATCTTTGAAAAATACTAATCTCCCTGGAGCTGATCAAACTAATCATCGATATGAGTCAAAGGATACTTGTTCTTAATATTGATGTTACTAAATACTCTATTATCAATGCAAAGTCTCATTGAACCATCATTATTTTTAACAAAAAAGACAGGATCACTCCATGGTGATGTGCTAGGTCGAATGAAACCTTTATCAAATTACTCCTAAAATTGTTTCTTTAACTCTAAAAGATCAATTTGAGCCATTAAATTAGGGTGTTTTGAAATTGGATTAGCATCAGGAACTAAGTCAAAAGTAAATTCAACATCTCGATCAGGTATAATACCTGGAAACTCATCATAAAAACATCAAGACACTCATTTACCACTGGCACATCATTAATCTGAATAGTTTCTTTGTTGTCAATAATATATGCAAGGTAATATTCATTTCCATCTTTTACTGGTTTCTCAGCTTCCTAATATGTTATCAAAAGGGTTCATTCTTCTATACAAACTAAAAATAATTCTGAAAAGAAACCTATTTAGCTCTATAGTCAATCTTAGCATGATAAACAGAAAGCCAATCCATACCCAAAATAACATCAAAATCTACTAGAGTAAAAACAATAAATTTTTCATGTAGATTCTTTCCACACACAAGGACGAGAATGTTATTATGTTTTATTTTTGTCTCAACATTTCCTCCAGGTGTTTTTACCATATGTTTTGTATTTATATGATGATATGGAATTCCAAATTTATTAGAAAACTTATCAAAATTGAAAGAGAGTGTAGAACCTGAATCAAACAACATGTTGGCATAATGTAAAAAAACAAACAGTATACCTGATAATGCTTCATTTGATTTCCCCTCATCTGCTGAAGTAGATGTGAAAGATTTCACCACCCCTTTCTGCTTTTAGTCTAGCAACATTCCCTCATTTTAGTTCTTTGTTGGACAATAATTTGAATAATGAACCATTTCATTTCACTTAAAACATTTTACTGACTGTATATCAGATTTTGTCTTACCATTACCCTAATCCATTTCAATGAAATTACGAGCCTTATGTCCAATTTTACCACATTGGTAGAACTTACCAGAATTCAAAATACATTCCCCAGCAAGATTTTTACTGCATTTTTCACAAACTATAAACATATGTTTCTTACCATCGGACTTATTTGAAGAGATGTTCCATTTCTCCTACCACCTCGACCTCTTATTTTTTTGTTTGTCAAAGAAAACCTAGTTATCATCAAACTCCATTTCCACCCTCTCCACACAAAGAACATGTTTTTTAAATATTTTTAACACACGAGTAGCTAAAGTCCTTTGATACTTTGGGTTTAACCCTGAGTAAAAACAGTTGATTTTACTATCAAGATCTTGTATCAAATTTGAGGCATACCTTTACAGTTGAGTGAATTTTGCGTCATAAGTAGCCATTGAGTCAACCTCCTGGCTCAATTCTAGGAATTGTTTTTCCATACTAAGATGAAACACCTTCTCAAGAATCATACCTTTGAATTCATCCCAATCAAGAGCATAAATGTCCTCACTATCCCTTATATTTTTCACCATTGACCACGATTGATCAGCTTCATAATCAAAATGGTAAATAGAAAGACTAACCTTTTGTGGTTTTGAACACCACATGACCTCAAAAATCTTCTCCAGTGCATTAAAACACCCTTCACTTAGAAAAGGGTCAGACGATCCTCTAAATGATGGGGGTGTTGCCTCATGAAATGCTCCACTACTGACATGTTCCTCTATGGTTGATCTGGATGATCTCGTGCATGGATACTACTACCATTTATAGCCTGAGTCAACTATTCCATCACTACAACGAACTATTCAGTTCTAATTCTGACCATCTCAGGTTGCTAATTTGGAAGGTTGTCTTCCTCTTGATGTCGTCCCAACATAGCTTCCCTATTCCCTCTACGAAAAACCATTCCAAACAAAGAAATATCTTAGGTGAAGCAACATGGTAATATATAAATGCTATATCATTAACATATATTAATTTAACAGAACCCTAACTCCTAATGTTATCTAAACCAATATCTGATACCAACTATAAGGACCTGGCCTTAAAACATTAGAGAAACATGAATTAAATGAATAATTCACATTGAGGATCTTTTCAGGTTTAGAGTTTTTGAGAAATAGGCCATAATATATACATGAAAAATTGAATATTACATGTAGATACATCAACTCAGTTTCAATTTTTTCACAAATTAAAAACTCTTGAGTAAAAGAGTCATGTCTAGTTCTATGTTTTAGACAGTATGACATTTCCTTGATCTCATCCATGACCTTATTCCACTTTATGTCCTGTGAAAAAAATTTCAAAACATGTGATGAGCATAAAAAGCTCAGTAAGTTTTATAAAAAAAAGAAAGATAACATTAGTTCATAAATACATACTAAACATTAACTATTTTACTTACCTCATGAAAATATATGATTTATGAATAACACATAGAAATCATAAATCACCAAGGTAACTTGTGGCATCCATAACATACTTACTTTTTATCCATCAAAGCTATATAGGGAGTTACTTTGGAATACCCAACATAGTATATTGCCTAAATATCTTAGGAGAAACATTCACGTTTACCTCTGTCATGTAACCAAATACATTGTAGAGCTATGTCGTGATCACTCGCCCGACGTTTATCACGGAACCACCCATATAATTAAACAATGCTCAGGAACCATAACATAGTCCTACCATATAAAACAGGCATAAAGGAAAGATAAAATTTCCACATTTTAATCACAATATATCATTTAAATATATTTACATAACAAATACTTTATCAAACCCATTTTCAAGACTAAAATACATAAAAAGAGTATATGGTATTTATTTTTCTTTTGAAAACATTTCAGCTTGTTAAGGAAGATATAGATCAAATAATACTCACAGTAGCAGAAAATTGTGTTGTCACCGCTTACGTTAAAAGATCATTCCTTTTGTCTTTTAGTGAAATGCTTCATAGACAAAATATTTCTTTTGAATAAAAGTAAAAATTAAAGTGGTTTATACAGTGTATAAAATAAAGTTGTGTATAAAACAAAATATGCCCCAATAAAAGGAGATTGAGACGAAGCCTCTTACCTCATGTCTGACTTGACCCATTCATTATTTATTATTCCTTTTATAAGACATATTGCCATGTTATAATCATTAAGTAATCATTTAATTTAATAATATTCATTTTGTCGATATTTGGTATTTGAGTCAAAAATGTATACCTTAAAATTACATGTTGTTCATGTGGTAAAATATCTATTATCATCAGAATAATATTCATGATTTAGATATCATATATATCATATACATCTAGTATATATATGTATTTACAATAGTACAGAACATTTAGAGGTCTGAAATGAAATGCACCGTTCATGGAGATGGTAATACGTACTTATGCATGAACGCTACTTCCATTTATATTTCTTATTTAAATGGAATTAAAACATAATGATAAATAGTTATATTATAAGTCCAGTATAATATCATATATAATATCATTAACTCAATCCTTTATATTCCCCACATAAAGCATTAATGAGTCATATCCCTTTGAGAGGGCGGTAGTCCGCACTTCCTCTAATGAGATTATCGTATTTTCCCACTATAGAAACCATAAAAAAATTATATAAATATAAAATAGAGAATAATAAAGTAAACATAAACATAATACATATCATATATATATATAGTACCATCATAATTTCCACCATGAGAGGCGGTTTGTGATAATCGAACAATCATCGTTTCGTGAGGCGTTAGTTTTCCATCCACAGAAATAGTATGTTCTTCACCCATTAGACGGAGGTGTGTGTTGGTGTAGATCGAATCCATCTCATAAAAACATCATATTATATTGAGGATACTGTTTTTGTTATAAAAGAAAGTATTAAAAAGAGTATAGGGTTGGAGAATTAGAATAAAAGAAAAGAAGTTAAGATAAATTGTTACCTTTAATTTGGGTAACTCCCTTTGGTATGAACCAACAATGTTTTTTGAAGTGCCTTAGGCCTATAGTAAGGCTTTTAGGAGGAGTATAGGGATGTAGGGCGCTTAATTGGGTAGAGTTTGGATGATACAAAAGAATTCAGATGTTTGTGTAATTGGTTAGAAGTTATGGTCTTTTATAAGGGGGGAGGGGCTCTTTAGAAAAGTGTGATAATATTATTTTATTATATAATGATATTCAGTTTCTAAAGGTCCATAAATAATTAGATTCATAGATAAGATGACTCATGGTCTAAATAGAATCATCCAATAAGATTTGGACAGGTTTTGAATATTGTTTTAATATTTATATCTTATTTATTTAAATAATTTATTAATGAGGTAAATACTACATCATTATTGTGTCATCAATAATTTAATTTATTAAATGAATAAAAATTATAGAAGAATTTCCATGATGTAGGAAATATTTATATCTTTCCAATGAATATTTATAGTATAAAATATGACTTATAAAACACCATGTAAAATTTAATTTACCAAATGATATTTGTTTAAGTCATTTTTGCCTTTAAGTTAAATAATCTAAAGCGTCATTATCAATCACAAGTGGCTCCATGGGGTCCCAAAATCAACCCAAGGAAGACCATGGTTGGCCATGACTCATCCAATCATGTTAGGACAAGTTTTATGGAAATGTTTTATTATTAAAATATTTTTTTTACTTTGAATTACCCTATTTACCTTTAACTGTGGTAAATAAAAGTCAAAAGTTACTATTCACCAAAAATTATTTTCATCTCATTAAACCAAATTTTACTTACTAATAACAACCATGTATGTCGGATTTTTAAAATTCAATTCACAGAAGTGGTAAAATTTCATTTAAATGAAAAATTTTGTTTTTGAACTACTACTATGTGGTTTAACTATTCATAAAAAATTGATGTTTTTTAGAAAAAATATGAAAAATTCACCCTAAGCTATACGTGATATTCCAAATTCAAAAATGATGTCTATTTTACCAAATTAATAACCTAATATTTTCATTAATTAATTTTATAATTAATTCCTGTTGTCAAAACAAATAGCGTGTTTTTAAGAAACACTATCTATCAAAAGATTGACACTTGCTTATGTCCAATTTCAAAGTAAAATTAATTACAATAACCAACATTGGATTAAATGGTAAAAATATATTATAATTAAACATTAAAACAAATTAAAAATATAATCTAAACATATAAATAAATTAGATTAATACACAATTTTGAATTAAAATACAATATTTTTTACTATTCATTAAAAATTGAACTTTGTCGGAAAAAATTCAAAAATTTACACAAAGTAAATTTTTATGTCCTTATTCTTAATAAGAATTTTATTGGTCAAATAGAACATATAAATGTGACTAAAACTATATTTAAAGATGGTTCTCCATTAAATGGCTGTAAATCGACCTTTTAATGTAAATTATTCTTTAAATTAGATTCATTCACATTTTAAGTCTCTAACATTTATTGGATAAATGTAAATACATTTAATAAACCTGAATAATCATATTGTAGATAGTTTTTTTCATTCTTGCCAATACAATGGCCTGGTGTTAACTACCATTTAAAATAATAATATTATATTATTAGTCGACAACGTTAGATTTCAAAGAAACCCATTGTTGCGTATCAGGTACGCTATCAAACATTGAAACCCCTTTAAAGTAAAATTAATATTTAATTAAAATATATTAATAAATATGAAAATATCCTATTTATCCATTTACCTTGGATGTTACACATAAACCTTGTTGATGTTCTGAACAATAAACTTCATATTATCAACTATTTCATTGAAGAAAAAATATTCACGGGGATTCAAAGTATTTTATCTATGGATATATCTTATCAAAGTTTAAAAATGAATTTTAGTGGCTCACAATAATTTTATATCCCTATAAAACATTTTTCCACCAATCTATACTATAAATAGATTAAATACATTGATGTTACATTCAAAAAGACCCAAAATTATGGTAATGATAGAGATATTTGTAATCATTGGAAAATATATTTTGATAATATATATTGGTGATATCGATTGGTCAAACATAAAATTGATGTCATGCATGTGGAGATTAATATATGTGAAAACTTGATTGGAACATTTTTACAAATTAAATGAATGAATAAAAATGGGATGAATGTAGGATTTGAATTACTATCAATGGGAAAATTCATGGATTTAAATCCCACTCCAAATTAAATATGAACATACCTATATTTAATCATATCATAAAAAATCCATGAAGTATTGTCTATGTGTCCTAGGGTAATTATTCAAATTCAAAAAAGTTTCTATCAACAAATTATTTGATGTTTACATATATAAAATCTGATGATTTTTAGTTTATGATGCAACTACTCCTTACTATTATATTTTTTTTAAATATTTACCATCCATGTAAAAATGACTACAATTATTTTTTTCATTTCAATATTAATCATGTATATTTATATGAATTCATTGAAAATTTCAAATATCCATGTTGTTTCTTTGACTTTTCAATTAGAAATTTATTTTAAACCATCCTTTTTCAATATCATTTTTCATTAAATTGTTAGTCTATTTCATGAAATAATATTTGAGGAGAGATATATATATATAATGGATGTTTCCTTTTAAAAGGAGAATGTATATATTGATAAGATAGGTTGGTAATAAAAATTATCCTGAATCCTCCATTATTGAGAGGTATATTTATAAGGATATTGAAAATGTTGGTAAAAGATATGTGTCCTCAGTGGAGTACATCGGTTTCACTACATCTCACCATGAATGGGTCAATTATCAGATAAAGTGGATCCATATATTAAAATGTAAAATCATTATTAGGTGAATAGAAAATCATATGCATTTATACATCAAGAATAATATAGATGTTTATCATCCATATATAAAGTTAGATAATAACTTGTAAAAATAATGTCATCTAAACAAGAAAGTTGTATGGATACTAAATTAGTATAAGATAATTTTTTTAAATTTTTTATGGATCTTACATGGTATATCAGAAGTACAGAAAACATTCATATTTTTTTAGTTACTCTATGTATATATATGATAACATAGTTTGGGTATAACCTTAATGGATTTAGATTTTATATGAAAGATCGGGATAGTAAAATTTTGGTTAATAATACAATTTTATTTTTGTTCACTAAAGATATTAAATTTTCATGTTCTAATAAAAAAATAATATCCACATCATGTGAATATTACATAGTCAATCATGAAATATATATGTTTAATTAAATTACATTTTGAGTTCCAGTGTTTAACTATTTATAAGTATTTACTAAAAAAATAGTGCCAAATATGATGAATTCGATATAAAACTAGTAATATGAATAAATTGAAATACATAATTGATCAATTTATCGGGGAAAGACATGAAAAAATTTAATTTTTCATGATCCATTGGACATGCACTGGTCTATCATTTTACAAGGAGAAAAATAGTATATTGGTGATTATAATATTTATGAAGTCTTTGATTATTGTGAAACCCTACATCAATTGACATATGAAAAGATAATATTGATGACCCAATTTTAGACATGGTTTGTATCATATGGAATGATTATGACAATGGAATTTGAAAAAAAAAACTTTAGTAATTTCTTAATATTATAGGTAAAAATATTTATTGCTTGTTTACCATTTTAAATTTCATTTTTATATATATTTTTATTAAAAAATTAATTCTATTAAATTTAATTGATTGTTTAAATTTGTTTAGTTTTTTGAGTTTAACCTTAAATAATTTATGTTTACCCTTAAATATGTTATTTATTTTTCTTTTTTATTGAAAAATATTTTGATTTATATTAAATGTGTTAGATGATAAATCTATATAAAACAACATATTCATTGAATATTCCATTTTGTGTAAAATTTAATGTAATACATTGGAACATTTTTTCTATTCACAATCCTTTTTCAGAGAAACACTACCCTATAATAGTGCATTACATTAGATAATCTCTAATTAATTTTATAATGAAGGATTTGTTAATATTGTTGTTTTTTTTATTCTTTAAAAAAATTTATTTAAATTTTTATAAAACACATGGATTTTTTTCATACTTTTATGAATTTTCATCCGTCATTAATGTTATTATCCTTTTAGTCTACTATTTTATCAAATTTTTTAAAAAATGTGCATAATTTTATTTTCTTTTTGTTTTATCATTTATCTTTTTTTGATAAATTGTGTATCTAATATTTGGATTTATACATTTGTTTAGAAATTGTGTGTTACCATAATTTTAAGTATAATTGTATATGGTCCATCTTATTCACCAAAATAATTTTGGGAGAACCATATACATAAATTAGAGGAAGATTGTACATAAACTCATATTGAGTAGAATATTCATACTTCTAAATAATAAATATGTATATTTAAAGAGGGATTGAATAATTCAGTGGATATTAAAGATGACATCACACATTTACAAAAATTATTTGTTTCTTGTTGACATTACCGAATGATACCCTTTGAATTTTATAATAATGATAATCCTAGGGGTACAAATTCAAAACAATTTAAGACTTTCATTAATGTGTGGGATAAATTAAAATATAATATTTTTATTTTTTATTCGAGAACTGCTGAAAGTGTGACACTATCTTAATTATGTGACATAATTTTGGAAATATCATATTTTATTATTTCTCATATTAGGAAATGTTTTTTCCAATAGAGTTTTACCCTTCTCATAAGAAGAAAAATGATATATATGATACTGTATGAGTTAGGAAGAAATTTATAGGATTATATACATAAATACAAATGGATTTTAAATAACCCTTAAAATTTTATTTCATTATTTGGGATATAAAATATCAAAATTCATGTTATATATAGCGATTTCTATATGAGGATACATGTAATGAATTTGATGAATGTAAATGATAAGAATCATTTTTTTAAGTGTAATTTTATCTTTCAGAAGTTTTTTTATTAATGTACATAATAATGATATGTTTATTTTTAATTTATCAAAAATGACGACATCTCATTAGTGGCTCAAATACAAAAATTTAAACCCTCATACAGTATCCCATGGAGGGTATGCATTATAGGAAGAACAAATGATAACTAAAATTTTCCAAAATCAAGGAGGCGAGCCTTAAGAATACATAGAGAATGACCCTATTTCCCCCAAAAAAGTAGAAGAGGTCCCATATGATTAAGAAGGGATATCATATTACAGAAGAGTCAAGGGTTATAGTTGAATTGTTTTTAGTAAGTTATTTAATTTTTTTATTATATTTATATTAAATCAATTAGTTACATATTGTGATTCATTATGTATTCTTTAAAATATTCTATATATGAATCCCTTGAGTTTTAGAGAACACATATGAACTTTATAGAAGTGATTTGGGATGATATTTAAAATGTCATTTTGGGAATGCTCGAATACCTGGGTCATGTATGAGGATAACGTGTTGGTGTTTCAGTAAAGAACTATTTTCCCCATCTTAATATTCTTCCATAGAGAATTTTTTAAATAGAAAAATAATAGATTTAGAAGCTAATGTTATTTATTATGTTGAGAAGATATTGGAAAGGATCAAAGCATTAGTAATTTAGATGTTTGACATCAAGGATAAATAGTTTCATGATAAGGATCCCACTACTCCATCTCCACCAACTTAACGAACTCATACACCTCTTATTTAATGGCTTCCCATTTATTATGAGTTAGATGTTGAGGTTCCCTAGTAAAATATTGTTTCATTTTGGATTATATATAAAATTAGCGACACTATTCCTCCCTAACAGACAGAGGTAATGTATCTTCGCATCACTTTACAATATATTATCGATAGATCAATATGAATATCATTCCCTACATATGAGGTCACTATAGCTGGATGAAGTATCCACCATTTTTTATTTTTCCCACTATAATTGTTCAAAAAATTACTATTGAGGTATGTGTAGATTATATCTTTTATTTTATATTTCAGTTAAATTTATTCAAACATTAAAAGCATTATATATTTATGTTTTTTTAACAGTAATAATTTAAATTAAATGATTTATTATATAGTCAACAATAATTATAGGATTCCATGACATTAGATATAACCTCTTCAATACTTGATAGATTATCAACAGATTTATTTATTTTTAGATGTTTATAAAATTCTAATAGATTAATTTTTTTTGGAATATAATGATTTTTTCAATTTAAAATAATGATATCCTGGAGCTTACAACTAGAGATGATTTTGGAATCAACATGATGAATGACTTTACTATTTAACTAAATTATCATATATCTATCATTTATTTTAATTTGTTGAATCTTTATAACTATTTTTTTCTTTATAAAATTTTTCTACAACATCATAATAAATTATAATTTTCATTAATGGTGCCTCAATTGTTACCACATATAGAATCGACAATGAGAGATACATAAAGAAAGGATTATATGTTAGAATGATTTTTAAATAATGATACTAATTATTATATTGTTTTTTATCTTCAAATGTATGGGAAAAATACTTCATAAAGTTATATATATTAATTAATTAACCATTTACATTTTATTTTTTTCATTTTTATTGGAAACTATATTTTGTTTGTTTTTTTCTGTGGGAGAAGTCACTTTACTGGATATGCTCTATTCATGAGGAAATGTGAGATACTTTTAATAATTTATTGAACACGTATGTTTGAATATTTTTAAACTTATATATATATATATATAATATAATTACATTTTCATTTATTTCATACATATTATTTTCAAATAGTTAATGTAAATTATTTAGAGAGACAATATTAAAGAAGAGTGAAATGATGATATTTGTAAACGAAAAGGACCGAACATGGTTGAGTCCTGAACTTTACTAGTAAATTGTAATATTAAAATGAATTAATTTTTTGATGCTATTTTTAAGTTTTGTTGCTTCCATTTTTTTATTTAGGTCTACATTTGTACTGGTGGTATGGTAAATAATGGTATTTTATTTTTTAAAAAATTATTTTCCACAGTATATATCTTATAACTGATATGAAAAAATTAAATATAATAGTTCTCAAATTAGTTTACTAAAAACCACCATGAAAACAATCAAAATACGTGCTTTTATAGAAGATTCTATGATGGTTGGTAGAGAATTTATCATGTCAATTAGATAAAAAAATGTGATAAAATATTTATGATGTTAGTTTATACAAGAAAAATGACATAAATAATCTTCCATATCATTTTTGAAAAATAAAATGTGAAAAACCACCAAATAAAATGTATGTTTTATAACATCTTCTAATTCTATTTGATGTGAAAAAATAATTTTCAACATCATCTTTTATAAAATTACGGGCTAATCTAGGTTAATATAAAAAAATAAAATCATGATTTTTTCCCACTAGTGATTATATGAAAATTCCAATAAAAATCGTGTAAATAAGACATTCCCTATCAAATGAAATTAATAAAAGAATATTATTATCCTATCCTTGTTGTGGATGACCTAATGAACCTACTTGTGGATGTTTTTTAAAATAATATTCTTCCTAATTATTCAATATTTATTATGTGACAAGATCAACATCTTTACCACCTACCTCATATCCCAAACCACCATTAGATACATTCTACTTTGAAAAAACCTTACTCATTAATTATAGAGTCTCCATAGGGCCATCTCAAATAATTCCCTCAAAATTCTAGTCACCATGTTGATAATTTAAAAAAGTTTTATTTAATAATAAATATTATATGGATATAGATTTATAATAAGTGTTCTTGTATAATATTAGATTGTATGATATTGTTATCAATGATCAACTATAACAAATCTACATTAACACGGTCTTATTGGAATAGTTTATGATTACTTGATAATTTAAATTTCAACGTACAATTCCATTAAAACATTTCCAAAATATTTCCTGAAGAATTGATATTATTAAACCATGTCCTAATCATTGATAAGTAATTATGAAATATGTCATAAGTAGTCAATATATTTGAGAAGTCTATTAGTGAATATTTTTATTACTTATTCTGAATGTAGTTTTATGTCAATATAAATCCTCATATAAACTTATATTAGTGTTGTACAATATTATAAATTAATTATTCTTGTCAATTTCCCACTATTAATTACACCCAAATAATTTAATTTACTTCAATGTTGCAGTATATGTTCATAAAAAAGATAAGAATAGAAAAATTCAAATGTGAATAAATCATTCTACCTCATGATCAATCACCATTGAAACAATCATTAAACTCATCATTTATTGATAATAGTTATAATTTTTATTTCATGATTTATTAGTAATGTTTTCTTTGATTTTATTTCACATACATTAACTTATAAAGATTTATTATAACATTCAATCATACACATGGTAATATTAATCATCCTAAAAAATAATAATAAAATTATGGAAACTAATAATTAAATACAACACATTGAAAATATTAAAAGCAAAAAAATAAATTTTAAGTGAAAAAATTATATTATAACATCCCATAGAACACATAAATATTTGATACATATTTCCTCATAAATTTACTTGAAAATAGTAGATATTTTCAGAATGAAAGGTTGTAGGGTGCCCAATTTATAGGTTAGACCATATTGTATGAACCCCATTCCCACATCTTATCCATGCCCTAAAAATCATGCATGAATGTGGTTCTCACGACATTGTTATATAAAATTTCATTAAAGGTTCTGGTAATCAATTTTTTTGTAAAAACAATAGCGATGATGTTTAAAGTGAATAAAAAATCCTTGATTCATTATTAGAACTTCTCATATAGTGAAAGAAATTATCCTTTTTCATATCTATTGATTTCACTGATATGAGTTCCCTTTATCACCAACATACATTGTGCTAAAAAAATTAGTAGTTTCTATATATTTTTTAGTACTATATATTCTTCACTCTATAATATGAAATAGAATAAAAATCAAATATATGTATAAATATAACCTTAAACATTTTTAATTTAAATTTAAATTGTGAAATTAAATAATAAAATATTACAGTAATGAATTTAAAATTAATATAATTAAATGGAAGTAAATTACACTTATAAAGAGAAAATAACTTCAACCAATAAAAAACACACATAGAAGGCCTTTACAAAATATCATCCAAAATATTGTACAAAATAAATGTGTGAATGTAATGAAAACTATTCTTATTTAAGGAATATTACCTAAAAAATTTATGACAATTTATAATTGAATTTTAATATAATCACCAATAAATTTCAATTGGTAAATATAAATTTTTTTCCTATATGTTAGAAAATGAATAATTGGTTTTTTATTAAGTATCATTATAATATAACAAATATTTCTAAATTTTTATGAAGTGATGTACATATCGATGTAAAACGTCTATTTTAAATGAAAACACGCACATTCATTCAAACCGACCACATCATGTGTTGGATTTATTCGAGGTTAATTTCAAATCATAATAAATAAATTATCCACACCTTCCCTCTATGAAAAATAAAATATGACTGTAATAGATTATATTTGTTTATGTAAAGTATGTGTTGAACTAAAATTTCATTTTTAAAAGAAAACACACACATTCATTCATAGAGGTCACATCCTATGTCTAAATAATGTGTTGTTAATTTTTATAGTTCACAAATCAATAGTAAAAAAATTTCATAATAAATCAAGAAAGCAAGGGTTTTTTTGACCAATTTTATGTATGTAACACAATTTTTGAACTAAAATATAAATTTTTAATGAAAACATGAACATTAAATCTCACATGGAACATTTTATTTCATTTTAACATAAGGTTATTTATATCTTATTATAAATGAATTATATGACTTTATTAATATATGTTATAAATTTATAATTTCAAGATAAATCACATTTATGGTTGAGTGAGAACCCTCAAATATAGATTTCAACACAGACTTCAGTCACATATTACATTTAAATACCATTCTAAACAATTAACATAATTTTAGGCTGGAAATTTTGGTAAACTCCTTTCAATAAAATACACTATATTTTTAGTTTATTTTTTAATATGTCATTATAATATTATTCTATATTCTCCTAGGTTTTTATAAATTCCTCCTAGGTGATTTTTCTTTTATTAAACCCTCAATCCAATATAGGATTATAGGATTAAATCTACAATAATTTTTTCTCATTATGTTATACTCTTATTACACATTAAAAAATTGATATCCTCTAATGTAAAATTGATTACCAAATATTTTTCATCACATATTCATAATTACATATATGTAAGTATAAGAAATATTCAATTTCCTTAGAATATTCTGGATTCTTTGGATTTACCCTTCCATCACAAACCTCCACCAAACCTATAACATATTTAGGAAGTGTATATACTTTTCTTAATGGCCCCATTTAATGGCCAAAATATTATTTAAAGAATTATTCATGCCCCAAAAAATAATTATTACTCTCCACTGATATAGTTTACATTTTTTTGGGAAGGATGGGGTAATATTTCTTTTTCATATATTTTATTCCATTGGTCATTTGATAATTCATCAAATTAGACCGTCCCTTTTTAATATTCTTCGAATGAGAATGGAAAAAATCATCTGTATCATTATCTGATTTATAGAAAAAATTGAAATTTTATATATTCACTATTTCTTGTTGTTACAAGTCAATGGAACCCCATCATTATATTGATTTATTCCCTCCTTAAATATAATCATCCCATTATTTTTTTTATCATTAATAGTTTTAAAACTAGGTTGCTTCCACTAGTTTCTTTCTTTTTTACCTTTTCTTTTCCTATTTTACATTCAATATATCCTCACTACCCAAAATTCCATTAACTAATAATAAAAACTTATAATGTAGGACAACTCTTATATATTTTTCCTTCAAACCAAAAAATAAGCTCGAGAAGGGAGATCCTAAGTCATCAAACATATTCATGGTATAAGGATTGAAAATGGAATCAATAGTTTTAATCTGGGGTTCCAATACATTATCATTATAATTTGCATGGTCCCTCAAATCATGGGGGGCTAATATCCAAAATATGGATATTGAATAATTCCCATGAATTGATGATGTACCTGAAGTCAAGATCAAAGGATAATCCTTCCACACAACATATATCTAGAATTTAAGTCATATTATTCAATGGATATAAAAAAAGGACTGTGATAAAAATCCAGTATTACCAATTTTATAAGAAATATTTGTTGAATATGAATTTAGGTCAATAAATATTCCATTAATTGGAATGATGACCTAATGATTTTCCAAATAAGATGACACATCCTCAAACATATAGTGCTTCATAGATAGACTGATAATATCTACACAATCTACATTAAATACAATATTCAGTAGCGATGCACTACCCTCAATACCATGTAAAACAAAGAAAAAATATTCCTACCTATTAGATCAGTTATGGAAATATTTGTTAAGGTGGCCTAACTTATTATAAGAAGAGAAAAGTCACATTAAGACTCAAAATGAACAACCTAAAACCATATGTATTCCTCCATAACCATAATTCACAAGTACTCTACTAGAGGATTGGAGACATAAACCTAAATGAATATGTTTGGAGGATTGCTGTTACAACAAACATTCATTATTCTATAAAATCTTTAGAAACAACCCAATATGATATCAAGCATGAAAAAATAGTATAATTTTGATGGTGAATAGGTATTGAGGGAATGTTGATATAGATCACTAGAGTTGGAGGGTCTGCTCCCATAATTATTTGTCTTTGTTAAATATTATCACGATAATCAGGCTGGGATTACATTTTTTGACTTTGTGATGTTCCTATTGAACTAAAATGAAACTTTAAAAGGAAAACTCATATTTCCAATCATATCAGCCACATTGTGTGTCTGATTAAATTGATAATATATATATATATTCATAATAATTTATAAATATTTTAAATAAAATATAAACATAATAAGATTTTTTTGTAGGTTTATATTATGTGATTCATGTTTTGATCAAAAATATCTATTTTGAAATAAAACTACGCACTTTTAGTCATATCGAGCATACAATGTGTGTGATTGATGTCAGATCAATTCATACACATAATAAATATATTATGGACTACTTTTATAATGTATTAAGATAATTTGAGCATTTTTTCATAGGTTTGATTCTTTTTCATTAATTTTTAAATAAACAAAAAACATTTAAATGAAAATACACCCTTTTAGTCATACAAGAAATATACTATGTCAGCTTGACAAGTATTTATTTCTCAAATAATAGAAGTCAATTATCAAATTATTTATAAAAATATAATGAAAACATGATATTGTTTTATAATTTATATAATGTGAAAGATGATTGTAAAAATAAACGATTTTTGAATAAAAAATATTACTTTTACTGAAAAATGTCACAAAATGTGTCAGATTGAGTTTATGTTCATTACTATATATTCGAAATAATTTTTTTATCTTTGTTTCATAGAAATTATACATTTAATTATAATTTTTTAGTATTTGATATGTATTTTTATCTGAAATATATCTTTTAAAGAAAAATATGCTCTATTAGTCATATAATCCACACCCTGATGAAGATTTTTGTGTGGATAATTCCTATATATAAAAAATTAATTATTAATATTTTTCACAAAATAACATGATAATATAAATATTTTTCTCAGTTTTGTGCACATGATTTTTGATTTGAACTAACATATCTCATTTAATCTAAAATAATTCACTTCTAGTCATAAAAAGAATGAAATATATCTTATTAGAGAGGGATTAATTACTACATTACAAAAATTAGATATTGATATATTAACAAAAATATATAGTCAATATAACCATGTTTGATAATTTCAGAGTATGTGACACACATTTTGATTTAAATTTTCTATTATAAACAAAACACACACATTAATTCATATCAACCAAATAGTGTCTCAAATTTCTCTATAACTAATTCTTATATTTCAAAAAATAAATATTAAACATTTTCCTATAATATCCTAAAAATTGGGGTACCCAACAGGTGACATATTCATTAGTATCTCCATAATATTGAGTGAGATATATTGTAAACCACTTAGTATATGATTCAAATTGGATATATCATATTTTAAAATGTAGGGATACTATAATTCATAATTTCATATTCCTAACAGTCCATATCATTATATACGACTTATTATATCATAAGTATTTGACCTATTCAATTCATAGTATATGAATGACCATATCTTATGTAATTTTATTTGTTACAATGCTATTATATTCAATACACATGTCTAAGTCCGGGTTGTCTCCATTAAAACCATATAAAATTGGTTATAGATAGTTTAAAAGAAGAATTGGTGCAAATATTTGATCGATTGTTTCTTTATTTTCATTTTTTGTGTGATTTAAATCATCTAGACTAGTGATATTGGATATGGGTTTCATCAATCATTTATAATAGTTTTAATATGTGTGTTTGAAACATTTCAAACCTAATGAATAAATAATCCCAAATATAGAAAATTATTAACAGTAGAAACAATTTGGGGAATGCATATCACATCCATAACATTACTATACAATCCTTTAATAAAACAAAACACCATATATTATGTTTCTTTTTATTAATATAAAAACCAATCCATTTTAAAGTATCCCTATGTATAACTATCAAAAAATGATAATAAAACTAACTAATTATGGAGATGATAAAATAACTCTTTATTATCACTGTAAAATAAAAAATTTATCTGCATGATTGAAAATCACATCATAGTGATGTCTACAAACAGTATACCACTATTGTAGGTTACCAATAATTCTTAATATAATATAATAGGAATTGTTAATTTGTGGCCTATTGAGGGTTCACTTATTTATGAAAAATATCGATGAACAAAAGTGAAATTAATAATTTAAATAAATTTTTTAATTCAATCAAAAATACATCTTTGAGGATTCTAGTTTGTGGATGGAGTATGATATTTTTCTTAAATTTAAAAATATAATAACCCAAATTTTTTTCATCACATTGCATTGGAAAATATAAAACCATTGATAAATAATATATATATATATTTCATTGTTTTCATAGTGAAACCATACAAAGATACCCTAATATATATCAATTTATATAAATCCATATGGTTATTATGAGATTGTTTATCCAGAAATCATTTTTTATAATAAATAACGACTTTTATATCATAAGAAAATATGTGTTATAACATAATAAAAAACAAAAAAATTATTATTATCTGTAAAATGTTGAATATTTCCTATCAAAATGCCATCATGAAAATCCAG
This sequence comes from Viscum album, assembly GCA_963277665.1. Taxonomy (NCBI): domain Eukaryota; kingdom Viridiplantae; phylum Streptophyta; class Magnoliopsida; order Santalales; family Viscaceae; genus Viscum; species Viscum album. The sequence goes on along the minus strand of OY728142.1, from coordinate 1,927,522,538 downwards.
TCTGGTCGATTTTAAGGATATCAATGCATGAGATCATTTAATTATAAATTAATAGTATGTATATTGATCAATTTATCATAATGTAATACTTAAAAAAATGTCATATAAAATGGAATATATATATATATATATATTCTATGAATAGAATTTATTGTCTTTCAACTTATATATGTATTATGTAGTCTTTTTTATCTATTATTTTCATTTACAAAATTGCAGCTACATTGTATGCTCTTAATTAAATATCATGTTCCTCCATTGAAATTTTTTTGTTTAGAGGTGAAAAGAGACTAATAAACCTAAATATTTCTCCATAGGGATTTCCCTTTACATTGTAGTGATGTATAAATTTATAGAAAATAGTAATAGTATTAAAATATAAATATTATTAAATATCAATTATTGGATGAAAATATTAATAAAAAGTACCTCATGATTACATTACCAATTGAGGCTCCTATACAGTTAAGGATGAGAATTCCATTAAAATTCTAAAGTCCAACAACGTTAGTAATGGAAACTTAATACATTTGTTCATCAAATTCACAGTGTGATAAAGTTTTATCACAACATGGTGTATCTGCATGAACATTTAAGGTGAAAAAGTAGTGCATATGAATTATTGGTGTAATGGTACGCATGAAAATTATTTCAAATATATTAGTTTATCGTCAAGATGTTTTTATTAATCCTTCAATATCACATTCTATTTAACCATCAATAATAACATAATAAAATTCATACATTTTTTCATTAATTGTTAATTTATTTGTATAATAAATTTGAAGTAATATAACTCAGTATCATCAAATATATTTTTAATATTAAATATCCATTATAAAGGATTTAAAATAAACTTTTTTTTGTATGTGATTATATAGATCAACAAGAGGAACATGTAGATCGGAACACAACTCTTGATATCCCAAAATCCATAATCTCATGTGATATTTTAATTTTTATAATTATATAAATTTTCTCCTTTAATATTTCACATGTTTTAACTCAAAAAAACCACTAAGTGGGTGTTGAAAGAAATAAATAACAATCAATTCGACCCTTCATAATCTAAATACAATTAATTTATAAGTAGTTGTTTTATTATGTGCTTGCAGAAACAGATAGAAAATATTAATTACCCTTGGAAAATAATATATTTGAGGGAATTGGATCACCTCAATACTATGGAGATTTTTCACATCTTGTGTTAGTTGAAATTTTTTCATTTCTTCACAATGACACCTTTAAGATATTGGTCTATCATATTAGTCAGCCAACAGATGTTTTCATTTATTACATCTATATGTGTCTGTATGTTTTTAATTATCTCATTAGTATCTTCATGTATCTTTTTTTGCTATGTTATGCTCATGGTGACACTTCAAAATCTACACCTCTTATCTATTCATAATATTCTGGATGCTCCAAATACACTGAAATTAATTTTTTATTGATTCTAATAAATGATGATTCTTCTGTATAATCATGAAAAAAATGTAGTAAACTAATCTCCATTATTATTCAATATACTATAGAGAATAAGATTTCAATTATGTCAACATTATATATCTTTTAAATATTTTTATGTATTTTTATCTACTATTTTCTCTTTTTTATTTACAAGATCCACCATCCAAAACACATGACATGGGTTGGATGTCTCTTGAGAGTTCAATTCATGATTATTTATATTAACAAAGTAATATAAATACCTTTTGATTCCAATCACATAAAGTGTTAATATATATTTAGAATACACAAAATCTTTTTAATGTGAGGTTTACACCATCCAAGGTTTATGGTAAGGATATGCTGGTTTAAATGAATACCTTTTTATTTTCTGCTATCTTTTTTTTCAAATAATGAAAAATATGAATCAAAGTAACTAATAATTGTAATTTTAAATTAAATACCACCAATTAAAAAACTCCCTAAATAATTGATCCTTCATATTAAAAAAAAGTATCTTTGGATTCATGGTTTATCAAGTGTGTGTATATAGATAGTGGTATGGGGTTCACATTCCCCTCAATATCAATAAAATGATTTTTCCTAAGATGTTTTAGAAGGATATATGATTCTTTCAAGAAACCATTAATATTATCTATTTCCAAATAATAATATAATATTAATGTACTATGAAATAGTCAATGAAGTGTAAATCAATGTTTTTATATTTTATTTTTCATTAAAATGGAGAATGTATATAATAATTTTACCCTATTGTGTTCTCAAATTTTTTCATTCAATGATGGAAGAATATTATCCCATGTATCTTAATCATGAAGCATGGGTATTCAATGGTTTACAAAAATTTAACTATTGAAAATGGACTTGTTAGGGCCATTAGGTTATCCTAATGAATTACATCCAACAGAAAATTTTAGACCTCTACATTTGAACTTAATAATTTTTACTAAGATGACCTTGCAAGGAAACTGACAAATTGTTTCAACCAAATAATGTTATACATATAACAATTCCATAAATTTGGTATCTACAAAATTATTTTTATTAAAATTTATCACTTTAATAAGTGGAAAATACATTATTTTCAGAATTATTTAAAAAAAATTTAGATTATATAAATACTATAATATAGAATTAATATTGTGAATAAATATATTGTTATATATAAATACTAACTAGATATGTCTGATATATTCATTGAAAATTATTTCTTTTTGTTAAATTTATAATTAATTTAAAGACTCTATTGAATATCAAAATCCCCTCCTTGTAGTACCCTCAGATAGATAAGACACCTTTTACATTACGACCATAATGAAATGATAAAGATATCCCAATGAAAGGCTCAATCGTAATGAAATTTTTATTTTATCAGAAATTTTTTTAATTCTGTAAGAGATAATTTGAAAAAATTCTGTTTATTGGATTCAATGAATAAAATGACTGTACTCCATATGATTACATTATAAATTCATCATCCCTATACCCATAATTATGAAAATTTGCTATATTTAATTGTAATTATTATATTTTTAGTACACACCTTTTATAAAACCATTATCACCTCAAAATCAACACCTGTAATATTATATAATCCCACTCTACTATTGAAATGATGATGCCAACATGTGAAAAATTTAAAAAATAGAGTTCTATATTATGTAACATATATATAAATATATTATAATATAAGTGTAATTCCATTATTTTACATCACACTGTATTCATCTTGTTCTTTTCTGAAGAATTGATAATAGTAAATTATATAATAATTGCATGTTTATAAATGTATAGTTTTTCATCTAGTTTTATCTCAAATATAGTCTAAAAATTAATTTGTATTTTTAAATGAATCCTAAATATTATAGTGTTGAAAACAACCTATAAACTAATGATTATGTGTATTTGATATCCATCAATCATTCCTTGATATATTAAAAATTATAAAAATATCTTTTGAGTTTCAATATTTGGTGAATCATATATATATATATAGTTATGAAATATTTAATGGTGGTAATCGTCCAACTATGTAATGTTAATTAAGACAACATCACTTTTAGAAGTTCATTCTCCCAAAAGGCATCAATTTTTATAAGATTTTAGGAGAGAAAACTTTTTCACAATGATTTGGTATTCAGAACACAATTCAATGGATTCCTTAACAATATATCATAATGAAATAGAAACTATAGGTTGTATTTTATTTTTTAAAGATAGATTCAAAATCATTGTATTATCATCGCTGGAGTACATCCATCTATAATAGGACATGAGTCTGAGATATCACTAACCAAGTGAAAAATCAAGTGAAACATCATATCAATGAATGGATATAGGAGAAATAGCTCCAATTAACTTAATATGTTATAAATTTCTTTTTTTCCAATGATTGAAACACAACCAAGTCAATATAATAACAGTATATAACTTTGAAAAAGATGAAAATATTTTTTAATTTGTTTTTTAAATTTTTATATTGAACAAAATGTAGTACCAGAACATGATAGTATTGTCTTTTTAATACTTTTAACATCAAAACAATCATCAATTAGATAGTATTTTTAATTGATGAATATCCCATGGGAAACTATTTACTATTAAATTGGTTTTAAAAGTAAAATTTCTCTTGAATAGAAAGAGTGTAAACCACATGGGGAATAAAACACCATATTTCAAAGATCAACACTTCCAAATAATCCTTTTTATCCATGTTAATCGTGTCCAACATTGGGCTAATGATATTTTTGTTTTGTTAGGTGAATTTAGTAAAATTTCATAGACACTATGATATATAATTATTGTACATTCCCTACATCATGAAAATTTAATACATAAAAATAGATCCAACAAAATAATTCAAAAAGAAACAAATATATATTTTGAAACAAATTTTTTAATGTTTTACAAAATGTGTTTGAAAAATATTTAGACAATATCCTTAAATATATAATATTTTTTATTTCATATTAATAGACATGGTGTTATGTATTCTTATAAATTCTAATTGAATAATAATTTCCATGATCAATATTTTTATTAATGGGGTTAAAAAGTATGATTTACGAAAAAAATAAATTAAATAATATTTCAACCTAACTGAGTGTCAACCTTATTCACAATTAGGACACGCTAAAATTTCAATAATGCAATATACTAAAATATATTCCAAATAAGGAATGCCAATTTTTATCCTAAAAAATATTACTATCGAAATGCTATATTAATTTAGATGAGAATCATAAAACCAAACACATGAAAAACACATATATTTTAAAACATCACACAATGGATCAAAATAAATATAAATATAATTAAAATATCAGTTTCTCCTAATAAATGTATATACAGTCTAATGTATTAGTTATCCTTTCATAATTAAAACTAAATTTTATAATTAAAATAAATCACTATCTTTTTTACTATAAGGTATAGTTTGAAAAATAATGATTCGTTTTGCCTGTTGATTGAAGAATAAAGGGGTTTCTCAACTCATTTCTAAATTTAAGAGACTAGTGATAAATTTTATTCCACTAAGGATATATTATGTGGTGAAAAGTATTCCCATGATGAATTATTGTATCTATATGACATTTCAATTGTCTTATAGTCTCATCACTAATATATAGTCATCTAAAACATATAATGAATGAAAATCACCCTAATTAATGAATTAATTGAAAAATATTATCTGTATTGAGACACACCAAACCTATGGTAATTTATGTGTTATTCACGGTCATTTAGAAAAAATAGAAAAAAATTGGACATGCATTTAATCATTCAAGGATAATGTATTTTCAGAAATGTTGTACCCCCCAATAAGTTTCCATCTATTAAATAATATAGCTTCACTATCGCCAACACTATTATATATTTAGTACAACCGGCATACCAAGGTATCTTTTAATATCTATTTAACTCTCAAAAATAAATATACAGTCAAAAAGTTAATATTAATATATAATTTTTATTTCCTTATTGTAATCTTTTTTATAATTTATAGCTTTGGTAATATAAGGAAATTTATTAACTATAGTGTAATACCAGTCACTAGATAAATTTATTTCATATTTATGTGTATTGAAATGTTTATAAATTTAATCTATAATGTGAGATAAATTTCTACAAACACCCCTTGAAATTATATCATGAAAGAAAATTTATACACAACAAATTATTCGATAAGGTTGATTTGTATGCTCGGTTTAATTTGTTATGAAATCATAAACCCCAACCCCATGCTCATCTTTTAAATAAATTCCATCCATTAATTTTTTACTTATATTAATCATATTTTCTTGAAAATTATTTATATTTATAAATAATATATATATATATATATATATAATAAAAGTATGCACAAATATTTATATTAATTAGTATTATATTATTTAAGAACTATATTTTTCACTAAGGTTTTGAAACATTAATTTTTAGTCAAATTACCTAGTTTGAAATTTTTTGGATGCCTAATGGGTTAGTGAAGGTCCCAAGGGTGTTCAGAGATTTTTTGTATCCTAGAACATAGATTTTTTCAAAAAAATATGCATATCTCATGGTTTAGAGTAAACCGTGTGGGAATGCAGCACAGCTAGAGAAAACCACTAGTATTGTGACTTTCTGGACAAAGCCTTACTACACCAATGGTGCATTGTTCCCCTATATGTGTGTCTAGACCATGTATGTGGGATCTCTTTCCCAGGTACATATGCATGATTGGCACATGGATTGGAAGACCACGTGACCAAACAGTTCAGAGGATATGTTATGGGAAAAATAATAATTTCACCCTTAATGATCTAATTAAACATCCCCTTCCTCCCAATCTAGATTTTAGAGGTATTGACATATTTTTCTTCCCTTTAAGATAACATTAAAGGCTTATATTAGGGATTGAATGATCTCATTTATCCGAGATGTGATTGAGGTTATGCTCATCTTGTTATATCTACAACGATGTGTAATCAAGTCTTTATGGGCCTTTCTTCTTATCTCTTTATCTAAACCATGTTATCAATGTGTGAATGTTTTTTTTTTGTTTTTTTAGATCTACACTTTTTTCCAACATAAATGGAGGAGATTCATACAAACCTATGGTATGTGGCCTATAACACATCCCCCAAGTTTGTTAATTTTAGAAATGTCATGTGGGGCCTGTCAATTTCTTCGGGTGATTTTTCATGAGTTTATAGGAAATGTTTAAATTAATTAGATTCATATCGTTATTCTTTTTTAAAAATATGTGATTAATTTTTGGTGTTTACTTCCACAACTCCCAAAAACACATATAGGTTGCTATGTCAAATTTGAATTTTTTTGTGTTTTGATACATTGGAGTCATCGTTCTGGTGTTCTCAATCTTAGGCACAGTAATAGAAAGCCACCATATAATTAAATGATTGTTTAGTCATGTAATAGGGAATGGAAAGTACCATTTAACTTTGACATGATACAAAAAAGTTATGTGTTTAAATTTAATTAATATTGTTAAGTTATAAATTGGAAAGTGTAATAAGAATATTACATGACCAGATTAAATGTAAATCAATAATAGGTTGCATGTACATATCCCCATTTAATAGATAAATGGAATGTATCAGAATAGACATTGATCAATAAATATTCCATAAATGTATTTATTAGTGTGTTTCATACTACATGTAATATTCATAACAATTAAATGATAGGATTGAACCAATTGATATTATACATAACTTCCTTATCTAGTAGAAGTGTCCTGACTCGAGCTTACAATGGATTATTATTTGGAATGCCTTTCGCAATCAGGAACCCCATTCAAATTTCAGGATATGTATATAATTGGTTGAGACACACCTAGATAATGATCCTTGTCTATTCTTGGATTCCCAATATGATACCATTGGATACCTCACAGAGTATTAATGGATTTCTCAGATACACTCAGTGGATCCAGCATGGACACGTAGGTGCCATGGTTAACATCCATTGGCCCACAATCATTAACTATAAAAATTTTACCAAGGATGAAACACTTGGACTCGATAGGCATATCATTTTGATATAACTTGGACAATGATCCTTGTATTACACTCTTACCCTTATCCAGGCCGTAATTATCACAATGTTGGTGACTGTTGAGGTCTACGTTAGCTTGGTTATGACGTTGAAACTTCATTATTAAATCTAATTATAGGTTTCCTTATTACAACTCAGAACCATTACTATTGTTAACAGGTAACATATTTATAATCATTATAAAAAATGTCATTGATATATTTTTAAACTACAACTAAGGGATGAAGTGGGAACATTGGAATTTTGTTACACTAAACCACTTTTATTTATATATACATCCATTCACATCATCATATTCCCATTACAGAAGATGGATATTATGGACACCATTGGTAGTGGCCCACTAAGATTTATCTCACATACTCTCTGAGTTCCATTTGGTACCGGAGTAGATTATATGGTCCCATGTGTGGACAAAGGGAAGTATACGACTTCAGTAACATGATTGCTTGCTAATTAAGATGGATCTTGATAACAAAAGGCCTGGCCAGATCTCAGGACTCATGGGATAGTATATTTTTTCCGTTATCATTAAGTGAAAAATATTATACCTACTAATTTTTATCAATGATTTATATTTTTCTAGTGACATGACATATCATCAGTTGTTGAATGTTATTAGAGTTATTTAATATGTTGTTATCCCTGTTCATTAATTCTTTTTGTATACATCCTTTTCTTACGTATATTTCTTATTATATATTCTATTTATATATGTATAATATATTATATACATTAGTAATAATGTTTATAGTCTCTCCACAGACACCCACAAGGCCCTCACCGGTAGTCAACATCCTCTAATATTTTGGGAGATGTGCTTGAGTCCATGTGGCCCATTAGGATCAGGGCACTCACTATGTGGAATCATGGATTGCGATGTCACAATGTGGTATCAGGGGTGTTCTTCCAATACTTCATTAATATTTTGAGACAATATTAAAGAGATTATTAATGCTAGGTACTTCCTCATAAGCATTGGTTGGGTGTCATAAGCCCCATTTCGAGGTAAAATCCAAGTAACCCAAAATGAAATTGTTGTTTTATTTTTCCTATTACATTAGATATCATTTCACTATTGGGTGACACCTATGTTGTGTGTAGATGTTTATTCTTACACTGTTTGAGGGTTTCTTTCATCCTTGTCCTGATGATATTAAGGAAAGTATAAAAATTCATGCATCCTTATTGTCAACTATGATTTTCATATCATGTATATTTCTATTCCAATCAGTTCGTATCAATACCTTTCATTTATTGTTATTCCTATGACTGTTGAGTGATGATGTGGTAGTTTTCTTATGATTTTATTAATATCGGTTGTGATTGAGTGATTTCCATTCACAATTCATTCGGTGTATGGACCCTCATGGGTTGGGATGAGTGATTTACTGAGTTGAGACATTTGACATAAATAAATGGATTTCATTTTTAGTTATTTGGTGTATGGGAACTAATTCAATATGAATTACTATAAATTATAATGTAAAACATGAATTATAAAATAAAATGGTTTCACTTCTATATCCCACCTTCTCCTTTTTATGAACGGTTAAATTTTGAACTGAGAAATTAATTGTAAAATGAACTGAAAAATATACTCGAGAACATAATGATACGTGGTTATCTTAGTAGGTAGTTTGGGTAGTATACCATTGGTAGTTTGAATTAACTTGTTTAGATTCTATAAGTGTTTTTATATAACCAATTCTATAATTTTTATGAGATGTGTTCTTAGAAATTGTAGATAAATTCCACCCGGAATTCCACATATTGTATTCTAGGAGTGTGGCAATGACCATGCTCCAGACATAGTTGGCCATAACCTACCAGTCGTCTAACATAAGTGAAACTAGAGGCACCACCTATTGTACCTGATCTGGGCACTGATTCCCATGCTTGTGATAGTTTACAATGTACCTTTCAGCCCATTTATAGTGCTCCTTGAATTTAATCTTCAATATATGGTCTAACTCACGAGTCCCAATAGTAGGATCCTTCTATATAGACAGAGGATAGAAGTCCATAGACTACATGATCTTGATTAGAGGCCACACTTTCTATCTTGGAGAATTTGGAGATTCCTCCAAATTTAATGGTCAGGATTCACATATATAAGTTGTCGGATTTAGCCAAGCTGTTGTGGGATTTGATTTCCCAGGCCGGTCATCATAACGACATGTTATGGGTTGATTTCCTGACGACCTTAAATGATCAATTATTTCCTCATATACTGATAGTTGACAGAGCCAGAGAGTTCATACATCTCAAGCAGGGTTCTATGTCAGTCATGTAATATTCTGAATGTTTCACTCAGTTACAACATGTTTCTCCACTTCATGTCAGTGATGAGATTTTACATGCATTCCACATCGAGGGAGGGATCAGGTAAACCATCTGTACGTAATTTAATGTAATTTTCCAACCACTTTGTTTTGGCTATTCAATCAGGCTCTTGTAACTAAACCCAAACTGAGGGGAGATAATAATACTGGGTATGAACGATCAGTTCCGCAGTAGTCCAGTACTTCTTCCAGTGGTAGGAAAATTTACCCTTTGTTTTTAATTTGGGCAGTGACAACCAGAGTTCCCATTTAGATATCTATAATGTGCATCATTTGTGTTGATGATAGGGGAACCTAAAAACACATTGTGATAGAGAACCAATGGATTGTTATTCTAACGGTTTTATTGCGCATATCCATTGTTTCTGTTGGAAATTTACCCATGCCTTGAATGTAAAATGATCCACACTAACTCCAACTTCAGGTGTTAGTTGTTTTAAGATACATTAGGTAGGGAGTTAGTGTAGCACAAGAATGTCTGGCCATGACAGCCATCCCCCTGATCAGTAGCAGCACCAGAAGGGTAATTATAAACGGGGTAGTCCATCTATTGCACTGGGCCATGGATCAGGAAAATTTCATGAAATAAAAATAATACTCATGGATCGGGCTATGATACAATGCAGAATATGAGGTACTACTCTTATGGAAACTACATTAGTATCTACTTTATTTGATATTGGCGCTTTGAAAAATATTATCTTTATATCTATCATGGAAAGCCTCAAACTATAGATAAAATATTACTATGGTATAATAACCCTATATACACCTTTAGGGGTATGAATAAGGTGAATACGCTAGTGCATGGACATTCCCCTTGGGGTAGGGAATTACCCTATATCATGGGAAATCATTATTATTAAGATAATGGGTATCGATATCATGATATGGATAGACTGCTTGGTTCAGTATCATGCTTTTGTAGTCTTATATCACAACATGGAATCTTTTAAATCACCATAAGGTGGCTATTATTTATATAAGGGTGTGTAGGAAACTTAATTTGGAAGAGATGTACCAAATAATCATGGTCTAGGTTGAGTGACCGTGATTATTGAAAATCTCATTATAGAGGATCATGGTTTACATAAGGCTGATTTCCCTCTAGTGGTAGCTCATTTTTTAAGCCTTCTTTCATAATAAAATATCTAGAATACCCTCTCAGAGAGAGGTAGAGTTTAAAATTGATATTTATCTAGGACTATCTCTAGTTTCCATTCCTCCAAATAGGATGACAACATCTGAGCATCAGGAGATCAACTGATAGTTGAAGGATTTTGGGCCAAAGGCTTTTTATGAGCCAGTACATCCATTAAGGGTTCTCCCATTCTTTTGATCAAGATGGTAGATGGAACCTTACATCTATTTTTAGATTATAGAAATTTTAACTAGCTTATGTTAATGAACAGATATCCACTTCCTCAAATCGAAGATCACATTAACTAGATCCAATGAGAAAAGGCCTTTTCAAAAATATAGCTGAGATCTTGAAAAGACCCTGAAATTTCAAGGAAAACTTTTTCTTAATTTTCTTTGGAATTTTACAAGAACGCAGTTTCTAACGACGCTTGATTCCGAGGCCCGGTGTGCTCGGAATCATTTTCCGAAGTTTGGCTCGGGTACGTTCAGTGAAAGAACGAGCGGGAATTTCTATCTTTTGAAACGGTGCTCGGAATAAAATTATGAGGGCACCGATGGAACCGCAGCGCCGGTTTTTGCTTAGGAACACCTATTCCGTAGTTGCGTTTTATCGAGTTTGGAAGTTAGTTTTCAGGGGTTTTTAATTAAACTGAATAAAAATATGTGTTTTCCATATTTTTATTTGATGTGGTAGTTAGAACCTCCAAGGGGAGGTTAGTGGAGGGGCCCACCCGCACATAACCTCCCTTGGGTGGATGCTATAAGGTGGGGCCCACATGAGTATCAAACCCCTTAACCCCCCTTAACTCTTGAACTCTCTATTTATGTGGATGAAACTCTCTCTCATTAAATGAGTCTCTCCACCTCCCTCTCATTAAATTTGACAACTTGAGATATTAAATTATGTGAGTTAATTTAATTTAAAACTCTTGAAATTCATAAGCTTTGTTGTGTTAATAAAACAATTTAAGAGCTTATTTTATTTGGGTTGGAGTTTAGTTGATTGGGAGCCTTTGGAGAAAAAGCTTAGGAAGTCTCGAGTTTCTTCTTTCTCTACGACAAAGAACATGAAGAACGTCTCTTCCGCCACGGAAGCACGACGACGCCATCTTCTTCATCGTTCTACAACTGAGGCAAGGAAAGGGAAGCGACGCCCACAACATCTCCAACGACCTTCATCCCTGTCAAAGGAGAAGGCGTCGTCCGCGAAGAACGTCGTCAACGACGACGTCACCTCCGAATGCTCGTCCACCAACGATGAGTACCCTTCTTCCTTTCCGACACATGAGCATGAGAATTGGGAGTGTGTGACGAACACGACAATCGAGGAATCGATATCCGCCTTTTTTCCGAGATCATCAACGAACGACAATTACGCGGTAGAGAATTTAAATTGTGACTGTTGGTGAACCCTCGTTTACTCCCTTCTAAATCTAAGAATGTTGTTCAACTAAATATTAAGTTGATCCGCCCAGATTATTTTGCGGGTTGGGATTATTGTTATGATTCTTTTTATTTAAGAGGTTATAGGGGATTGTCTTTAATTTTTTTTGTTCGAGACTACTCCCTTGATTTTTATTCTTTGTGAATATGTCCAACTGCTATCGTTTAACGAGAGGGGGCCCGTCCGCACAAACACGGCCGACCCCCCTCCTTTTTCCATGTTGGATTTCTTTGTGCTTTGGTACGGGAAGGTGTGGTGCCGTCGCACCACGTGGAATCATGTGACAAGGAAATGTGTGGCGCCGTCGCGCCGCGTCATGAGAAAAAAAAGGGCACGACACCGTCGCGCCGCGTCAGAAAAACCCGAAGACATCCGTGGACGGAGTCGGGCCACAGCGAAGGGGCGCGACGCCAACGCGTCGCGCCGGAGAACCACGAAGACGGAGCGCAGAAACACCCGGAGGCGGCGGCGGCGCCCGAGCGCGCACCCCCCGCTCCCCGACTTCGGCTTGGCCACGTCGAGCCACAGCTGGCCGGTCGGGCTGGACCGAGCCGGCCGGGCCGGGCCAGGTCCAGTCGGGTCGGACCCGGTTCGGGCCGACCCAGGGGGGTCGGGCCGGGTCGGTCCGTGCCCAGACCCCCCGTTTTCGAACCACTTTCAGTCAAATTCTCATATCATGGGATACAGACCTCCGATCGACGCACCGTCAGTTGCGTAGAGATCCTTGGAATGAGACGGTCGTTTCGGTATATTACACTCAAGGTTTCGGAGAACTTTGTGTTCTGCCGAGTTGGTTCGTACACGAAACCAACCGGGCCCTCGGAGCGGAAACGCTTATATCTTGAGTTCCGGACGTCCGATTGACACGCCGTCTATCTCATTGATTTCCTCTTGTTGAGACGGAACTTTTGGAATACTTCTCCTGAGTTTCGGATACAGTTGGATAGTGGCCGGGTTGGATTGTACCCGAAATCCAACGGGGCCCCTGGATCGGGAAAGCTGATATCTTTCAGACAGGACGTCCGTTTGACGAACCGTCAGTAGCGTTGATGATCACATTGTGAAACGGTCCCTATGAGTATACCCTATGAGATTTCAGGGTACAGTTGAGATACGGCCGGGATTGGTTCACTCACGAAACCAACCGGTCCCGTTGGACGAAAACGCTAGTAACTCACAGACCGGGCGTCCGATTGACGCGCCGTCTATTGCGTTGAGACGCCTATGATGAGGCGGTCCTTTGAGATACTTTTTCATGGGACTTTGAGATACTTTGAGTATCGACTTGTAGCTCGTGGAGCGGACCCTCCTAGAGACGAGCGTGCGGAGTACAGAGACCGTGTAGCCGACTGAGACCTGACGACTACTTGACCGACTCGACTTGGAGTGAGTCGACTAGCCCAGTGGACGGAGCACTACTTTGTGAGGTGCAGACCCATGGAGGATGGAGCACTACCTGTGTGACAGTGCAGACCCACGGTACCTATCCGGAGAGTACCTCAGCAGGCTACTAGGGTGTGTGCACTACTGTGTTTGGGTGGCATACCCCGGCGGGAAGCACTACTGTGTTTGGGTGGCTGGCCCGCGGTACTCGACAGGAGGAGTACCTCAGCAGTCTTAGGTTAGTGAGTAGTACCTCGGAGTCGTGACAGGACCACTGTACACTCCAAAGACGGAGCTTTTCAGCAGTTACGGTTTCGATAATGAAAATCCTGGTTTGAGATGAGTCTATGACATTTGTGTTTCCTCATGATTGAGATGGGTTACTTGATAACGTTGGTATATGTATGAGCATATACCTGGGTAGTGGTTATCCTTTGATTTCACAATCCTTGTGTTTCCTCATGATTGAGTTGGGTTACTTGATAACATAGATATATGTATGGGCATAAACCTAAGTAGAGGTTATCTGTTGAGATATTTTTTATGGTTATCCTTGTTAGTTTTAGTGAGACCTTGAGGGTCTCGGGGTCCCTACTGAGTATCGTTATACTGACCCTTGTATGGGCTATTCCCACACCTCGTTGTGTTGGTTGCAGACGACGGCAGTGCTGACGAAGGATGAGTGTTCGAGGACTGGACGGTACCCGGAGGTGGACTACACTACGAGTCAGTACCCGGAGGTGGACTTCACGGCAATACGACACCCATGAGAGGTTGACAGGCGAGAGCATTGTGGAATATATGTGTACCTACCCTTCAGGTAGGATCCGTGGTGGACGATCTAGAAGCTGCGCTATCTGTACCTACCCTTCAGGTAGGATCCGAGGAGGACAACACAGGAGCTGCTTCCTTTCTTCCAACTGTTTGTCTTTTTATGTTGTACATTCATTCAGTTGTAGTTGTACTTTCAGTTGGGATTTTATTCTGGCCCATTTACTTTTCAGCACTTTCTTTTGTACTTAGTGTTTTACTTCCGCTTGTACTCTGTGGTGTTTTATTTACTTTTATAAAGGCAATGCCTTCCCATTTAGCAGGCTTTACGCCTTTGGTGCAAGTCTCCAGCCCCTGGCCTATGGAAGGCGGGATTCGGGTAGACACGGCACGGGCCCCGAGGACGGGTCCTGACAAATTGGTATCAGAGGAGTCGGTTCTATTGTAGAACTTATAACTATGATATATTCTTTCTGTGAAGCAATAATGTTAAGAGTACCGAGTGTGGTTTTCAGTTCAGGGAGTCCAGTGTTGGTGCGGGCGGCCGACGTATCCATACACCAGGACCCTGACAACTTATTTCCGACTTTGTGCACGAAAACACTGATTGTGTGTGTGTTTTCAACGGTTTTCCCTTAAAACAGCTCAAACCAGGTCAGCTCACCAGTTATAATCGTTTGACCGTGTTACGCTGTTTCTTTCAGGATTCCTTTTCTCGGAAGACCAGCTACAGCCTAGAGGGATGTTCATACTGACAGCCTACCGAGCGATGAGGCTTCGGTACAGGGCCCTCTTGCAGTTGAGGCATCAGCGGAGGCACCGGCGGTATTACCATACGTTGGGCCACCGATGCCACCGGCCCCAGCAGTAGGCGATGCATGCCACTTGAGTGCGCAGCACGAGTTCCAGCGCAAGAGACCACCCAGGTTCCGGGGAGAGACGGACCCGCAGGCGACGGAGGATTAGATGGAGGCTGTGGTGAGAGTCTTCAGGCTAGTGGGGATGCCGACAGACTTCATGGCGATCTTTACTACCAACCTTCTTCAGGCAGCAGTAGGCAGGTGGTGGAGCCACTTGTTCCAGTTTTACGACGGGATGACCTTAACATGGGAAGACTTTGAGAACTTCTTCAGGGAGGAGTTTGTGGCAGTAGCTCTACACCCCGAGCGTGTTCAGGAGCTGCTGCCTTTGCCGCGTGTTTTTTGATCGGCAGCCGATTCATCTGTGGGCAGTAGACAGATGATGCAGAGGTCCAGGAGGACCAGCCCAGCAATTGGACGATCTCGGGTTTTAGGATCGGTGGTGCGGGGCACCCGGGGTGGGGTCAGAGCCAGGCGTTCCAGAAACAGACAGTGTTACTCAAGCGGCGGAAAGGGTCACCTAGCACGTGACTGTCCGAATCCTCGTACAGTTGATCCACAGGCTTTGGAGGAGCCACCAAGGCAGAAGCAGCAGTAGGTTCTTGAGAAACAGCCGAGCAGTGGACAAGGCAGTAGAGCTCCGGGAGTAGGTAGACAGGAGCGGAACTAGTGGATACATCTCTTGTACTTCTAGTTCCATATTGCTGTTGTATTTGTGTCTTTGTACTTTGAGCTTCAATAATAAAAAAGACATTTTTCTTTGTTTGGTTTCCTGTCCTTTTGTTTGGTTGATACTGAGTGGTCTCGGTTAAAACTGTTGACTTGACCCTCAATTTTGAGATTTCTACTAGAGGATACCCAGTGACCTCACACTGATGCGGAAAGTGTGACTAGACCTTTGGAGGCGAGAGTGACAGTTGGATCTCTTGGTAGTTACGTCGAGGCCTTACAACGTCATCCATGGCATGAATACATCATTCATGTCAGGATTGACTATATTAGGCAACGAGTGTGGTTCATCCAGAGGATGAGACTGAGTTTCTCTTTTTGGCAAAGGATAAATTTTAGCAGCTCTTCAGATCGTAGGCAAAGAAGGTGCAGATCATCCAGGAGCGGATGAAGACTGCACGGTGCAGTAAGAAACAGTACACCAGCTCCA
This sequence comes from Viscum album, assembly GCA_963277665.1. Classification (NCBI taxonomy): domain Eukaryota; kingdom Viridiplantae; phylum Streptophyta; class Magnoliopsida; order Santalales; family Viscaceae; genus Viscum; species Viscum album. The sequence continues at coordinate 1,927,505,903 of OY728142.1, read as the reverse complement.
GTATTAGAGACTCGAGCATGTTAAATGTTTAAAGAAGAGGAAGCTTTAAGGAGAGATGAGTCTGCGAAGTAGCAGACGTGGAGGCAGAGCTAGGAGAGCAGCATGAGGTGGTGTATATCTTAACATTCTACAACCACCCGCCTTAGTTATCCCCGCCAGGCTCAGGGAGCTGTAGGGCGGAGGAAGAGTGTGACTGCTTGCAGTCAAGGAGTGTGGACCAATGGCTCTAGAAATGATTCAAGGGAGAGTCTGTGTCCACTACTAGCTGTTGTAGTAACGGACGTGGATATGAATCATTCCTTGCTTTCACAAATCTTGTTCCATACCTAGAGTTTCTGGTAAGCCGTGTACTTAACCCTCATGTTTGGAGATACCTTGGGAGGAGACTCGATAATCACACTTATGCCGATAGTGTGGTCAGACCCTCGAGGCGAGAGTTTCGGTTGGAATCACTTGGTGGCAGCGTCGAGGCCTTACAACGTTGGTCTGAGTATGGATTGGATCCACAGTTCATACACGGATTGACTGTATTAGGAAAAAAATATTGTCGTTTAACTATGAAGTCGGGATGGGTTTTTCATGGTTGGCGAAAAGGAAACCCCAGGCAGCATAGGATAAACTCATGCTTAGGAGGGTGCGACCGATCACTCTTGAGTCGGTCAACCTCATCCTCGTGGCAACAGTCGTTTTGAGTTTCAGTTCTAACAGTAATTAGAGACCTCTAGAGTTCGATGATAATGATCACGTCCTTATACGGGTCTCACCTCGACGAGGTTTATGGAGATGTGGCCAAGGTGGCAAGATAACTCTGAGTTTCAACGGACCTTTCTAGGTCCTCAGATGGGTAGGTGAGGTGGTTTACCACTTGACCCATCCACCACAGTTGTACTAAGTGCACGGCGACTTCCACGTATCTCAACTGAAGAGATGCATGCTCGACCCTTCGCATATCATTGACCATGTGGAGCTGGACGATGGCGATGAGGTGTCTTTCACGGAGGTTCCAGTGGGGATCGAGGATTGACAGGAACGGATCCTACAAGGATGATCGATTCCTCGGGTGCACTTTATTTGGCATTACGAAACCTCCAGGTAAGCACGTGGAAGCGGAAAGGATCAGGTGCGTGTTCAATAACACTTTTGTGACCCTAGTTTGTGTTGAAGCTTTACGGGGACGTAAAGCCCTAAGGTGGGAGTAATGTAAAGACTCAGAAATTTGAAGGAATTTTTTTTCTTAATTTTCTTTGGAATTTTACAAGAACGCAGTTTCTGGCGGTGCATGATTCTGAGGCCCAGTGTGCCCGGAATCATTTTCCAAAGATTGGCTCGGGTACGTTCAGTGAAAGAACGAGAGGGAATTTCTATCTTTTGAACCAGTGCTCAGAGTAAAATTCCGAGGGCACCGATGGAACCGTAGTGCCAGTTTTTTCTTAGGAACACATATTCCGCAGTTGCGTTTTATCGAGTTTGGAAGTTATTTTTCAGGGATTTTTAATTAAAATGAATAAAAATATGTGTTTTCCATATTTTTATTTGATGTGATAGTTAGAACCTCCAAGGGGAGGTTAGTGGAGGGGCCCACTCGCACATAACCTCCCTTGGGTGGATGTTATAATGTGGGGCCCACATGAGTATCAAATCCCTTAACCCCCCTTAACTCTTGAACTTTCCATTTAAGTGGATGAAACTCCCTCTCATTAAATGAGTCTCTCCACCTCCCTCTCAATAAATTTGACAACTTGAGATATTAAATTATGTGAGTTAATTTAATTTCAATCTCTTGAAATTCATAAGCTTTGTTGGGTTAATAAAACAAGTTAAGAGATTATTTTATTTGGGTTGGATTTTAGTTGATTGGAAGACTTTGGATAAAAAGCGTAGGATGTCTTGAGTTTCTTCTTTCTCTACGAAAATGAACACAAAGAACGTCTCTTCCGCCACTGAAGCGCGACGACGCCATCTTCTTCATCGTTCTTCAACCGAGGCAAGGAAAGGGAAGTGACGCCCACAACATCTCCAACGACCTTCATCCGCGTCAAAGGAGAAGACGTCATCTGCGAAGAACGTCGTCAACGACGACGTCACCTCTGAACGCTCGTCCACCAATGACGAGTAACCTTCATCCTTTCCGACGCATGATCATGAGAATTGGGAGTGTGTGACGAACACGACAATCGAGGAATCGATATCCGCCTTTTTTTCGAGATCGTCAACGAACGACAATTATGAGGTAGGGAATTTAAATTTTGATTGTTGGTGAACCCTCGTTTACTCCCTTCTAAATCTATGAACGCGGTTCAACTAAATAGAAAGTTGATCCACGTAGATTATTTTGCGGGTTGAGATTATTGTTATGATTCTTTTTATTTAAGAGGTTGTAGGTGATTTCCTTTACTTTATTTTGTTCGAGACTACTCCCTTGATTTTTATTCTTCGTGAATATGTCCAACTTCTATTGTTTAACGAGAGTGGGCTGGTCCGCACAAACACGGCAGACCCACCTCCTTTTTCCATGTTGGATTTCTTTGTGGTTTGGTACAGGAAGGCATGGTGTCGTCGCACCACGCGGAATCATGCGACAAGGAAATGCGCGGCGCCGTCGCGCCGCGTCGTGAAAAAACAAACAATGGAACGACACCGTCGTGCCGCATCGGAGAAACCCGAAGACATCCGCGGATGGAGTCGGGCCACATCGAAGGGGCGCAGTGCCAACTCGTCGTGCCGGAGAACCACGAAGACAGAGCGTTTAGTTAATTGACGTGCAGATTGACGAGAAACGACATAACGGGGCCACAAAGTATTTTTTAAGCTTGCGCAGTAAAGTACGAGACCCGAGATGAACACCGGCTCAGACGGTTTTGAAAACAGACCACTAGAGCAACTCCGGTGGCCCGTGGAAACACCCGGAGGCGCGGGTCGCCGGAGCGGCGCCGCCGGTGACCGGAACCGTCCAGCCGCCAGGCGGCGGCGACGGTTGCGCCGCTGCCCTCAATTAATGGCGAGGGGCGGGCCGCGCGCACCCCCCGCTCCCCGACATCGGCTCGCCGACACCGAGCCGTGGCTGGCCGGCCGGGCCGGGCCAGGTCCAGTTGGGTCGGACCCATTTCGGGCCGACCCAGGGGGGTCGGGCCGGGTCGGTCCGGGCCCATACCCCCCATTTTCGGAACACTTTCAGTCAAATACTCATATCATGGGCTACAGACCTCTGATCGACGCACGGTCAGTTGCGCAGAGATCCTTGGAACGAGACGGTCGTTTTGGTATATTACACTCAAGGTTTAGGAGAACTTTGGGTTCGGCCGGGTTGGTTCGTACACGAAACCAACCGGGTCCTCGGAGCGGAATGCTTATATCTTGATTTCCGGTCGTCCGATTGACGCGTTGTCTGTCTCGTTGATTTCATTTTGTTGAGGCGTAACTTTTGGCATACATCACCCGAGTTTTGGATACAGTTGGATAGTGGCCGAGTTGGATTGTACCCGAAATCCAACCGGGCCCCTAGATCGGGAAAGCTGATATCTTCCAGACAAGACGTCCGTTTAACGAACCGTCAGCAGAATTGATGATCACGTTGTGAAATGGTCCCTATGAGTATACCCTATGATAGTTCGGGGTACAGTTGAGATACGGCCGGGATTGGATTGCTCACGAAACCAACCGGTCCCCTTGGACGAAAAGGCTAGTAACTCACAGACCGGGCGTCCGATTGATGCGCCGTCTATTGCATTGAGACCCCTATGATGAGGCGTTCCTTTGAGATACTTTTTCGTGGGACTTTGAGATACTTGGAGTATCGACTTGTAGCTCGTGGAGCGGACCCTCCTAGAGACGAGCGTGCGGAGTACGGAGACCGTGTAGCCGACTGGGACCTGACGACTGCTTGACCGACTCGACTTGGAGTGAGTCGACTATCCCAGTGGACAGAGCACTACTTTGTGAGGTGAAGACCCATGGCGGATGGAGCACTACCTGTGTGACAGTGCAGACCCACGGTACTCGTCCGAAGAGTACCTCAGCAGGCTTCTAGGGTGTGTGCACTACTGTGTTTGGGTGGCATACCCCAGCGGGAAGCACTACTGTGTTTGGGTGGCTGGCCCGCAGTACTCGACAGGAGGAGTACCTCAGCAGTCTTAGGTTAGTGAGCAGTACCTCGGAGTCATGACAGGACCACTGTACACTCCAGAGACGGAGCTCTTCAGCAGTTACAATTTTGATAATGAAAATCCTGGTTTGAGCTGAGTCTATGACATTTGTGTTTCTTCATGATTGAGATGGGTTACATGATAACTTTGGTATATGTATGAGCATATACCTGGGTAGTGGTTATCTGTTGATTTCACAATCCTTGTGTATCCTCATGATTGAGATGGGTTACTTGAAAACATAGGTATATGTATTGGCATATACCTAAGTAGATGTTATCTGTTGAGGTCTTCTTTGTGGTTATCCTTGTGGGTTTTAGTGAGACCTTGAGGGTCTCGAGGTCCCTACTGAGTATCGTTATACTCACACCTGTACGGGCTATGCCCGCACCTCGTTGTGTTGGTTGCAGACGACGGCAGTGCTGATGAAGGCAGAGTGTTCGAGGACTGGACGGTACCCAGAGGTGGACTACACGACGAGTCAGTACCCAGAGGTGGACTTCACGGTGAGACGACACTCAGAGGAGGTTGACGGGCGAGAGCGTTGTGGAAGCTATCTGTACCTACCCTTCAGGTAGGATCCGAGGAGGACGACCCAGGAGCTGCTTCCTTTCTTCCAGCTGTTTTTCTTTTTCTGTTGTACTTTCGTTCAGTTGTAGCTGTACTTTCAGTTGGGTTTGTATTCTTGCCCATTTACTTTTCATCATTTTCTTTTGTACTTAGTGTTTTACTTCCTCTTGTAGTCTGTGGTGTTTTGTTTACTTTTATAAAGACAATGTCTTCCCAGTTATCAGGATTTACGCCTTTGGTGATAGTCGCCAGCCCCTGGCCTATGCAATGTGGTCTTGGGGTAGTCACAGCACGGGCCCCGAGGACGGGTCGTGACAGATCTGGTAATCAAAGGTATGAGTTTTCCATCAGACATACCATGTAATTCATTCCTTAGAAATGATTTTATATACTGCTACCATGTTATTGCATTAGATCTTTCATTCATGCCCGCTGTTTTCATGGCTCTGATGAATAGGTATTTCCAACTCAATTTGAACTCTTTTGTCATGGTCATTGTTGATAAAATCATGATCTATTCTCGAAATCATAGATACCATTCCAATAATATGATGATTTTTCTACGTACACTATGTGATAATAATATTTTTTCTAATATTTCTATGAGCCATTTTTGGATCAAAAAATTTCACTTCTTAGGTCACATTATATCAGAATTTGGAGCATCTATTAAACCTGAAAATATTAGTGTTGTTCTTTCCTATGAGTATCCCAAGAACATGTTTGATATGATATTGTTTTAGGGATGAATAGATATTACTGTTTTTTCATACAATAATTTTCCCATATTTATCCACCTATGACAGGTCTTATAAAGTAAGGTGTCAAGTTCCTATGGTCAGAAGAACATGAGAAAGCATTTCAAGAGATGAAAGGGAGGATTATATTGACACATATTATGACTCTCCCAGATCAAGAAATTGTTTATATCAACTTTTGTGATGCATCATGAATCATCCTAAGAGTAATGTGGATTCAAGAGGACAGTGTCATTGTATATGGATCTCAATAGTCGATACCTCATGAGACAAACTACCTGACACACAACTTCTTGCTAGCAGTAGTTGTTCATGCCTTACATTCCCAGAGACAATATCTATTGGGTGATCACTTTGTGCTGTATATGGACCAAAATATCTTCATGTATATATTATTATAGTATGACATGAACCTTATACAACAGATATGGGTCTAATACCTTTAATCCTTTTACTTAGGGCATTCCTACACATCTGGAAAAGCGAAATGTGGTTATTGATTCAATGTGTCAGAAAACTCAAACATCAGTCCTCTGGGAATCTAGTGATGAATGGATGTTAAGGGACCTCCATTACAAACAACAGCTAATGATTCATGGAAATAAAAAGAACTCGTTTCTCTCAAAAATGGTAGTTAACTCATCTATCATCAATAAGGTGAAGAGTATATAGTTTTATCTTCCTGAATACTTGGATCTCAGTGGAGGAATATCAAGAGAAAAACTAAATATGGATTTTTATATGGAGAGAGACAATGTCTTGTATATACATGGAGATATCTATGTTTTTAGAGATGTGAGAGAGTAATTGATGTGAGAGTCGCATGCTCCTCAGTGGGATGTTTATCCAGGATTCACCGCGATTTATAAAGATATATGATTCTGTTATTGGTGGATTTAAATGAAATATCAGATAACATGATTTATCACTTGGTGTCACACATTCCAATAGGTGAAGGCAGAACACCAATGACCAATAGGATTATTATATCCGCTTCCAGTTCTAGAAGGGAAAAGGGAATATTTTTCCATGGAAATTGTAGTTGGTTTTCATAAGTCACTGAAAGGGAGGGACACTGTATAGTTCGTTATTGATAGACTGATAAAAGTGTCTCACTTCATACATATTTAGTATACTTTATCAGTAAATGATATTAGAATAATGTATGTTTGTGAGAATATATGGCAACATAGTGTCCCATTTACTATCACATCCAATAGGAATGCCCATTTCACATCACGGTTCAGGAAGAGATTGGAGAAGGCTATGGGAACAAAGGTCCTTCTATGGAAAAAATTTCACCATCAGACTGATAGTAAATTGGAATAAGAAACAAAAGATCTATAGTATATGCTCTTAGAATTTATACATTATTTTGATGGTTCTTGGTAAAATTATATCCCTCTAATTGAGTTAACCTAAAATTATAGCTTCTAGGTGACAAATCCGATAGATCCTATTGAGGACTTGTATGGTAGGATATTCCATTCACCCCTGGTTTGTATAGTGGTAGGTGAGGTAGCATTTCAAGGTCCCCATATCATTCAAGAGACTTCAGAGTAGGTTCAACTGATCAGAAAGAATATAATTAATTCTCAGTATAGAATGTAATATTAAGCTGATCTCTATCAATGACCTATAGTGTGTGAGGTTGGGGAATATGTTTTCTATTGGGTATCTCCAACGATTGGGAATAGATGATTAAAAAACAAGAGATTTTATCACATATATATGTAAGTCCATTTGATATTTTGGAGAGAGTTGGTCTTGTAACCTATCTGATGTTACTTCATCAGAGGTATAGTTCCATGCAAGAAATCTTACACATCTCACAACATCATCAGTATCATTAAGATCCTTGTCATACATTTGATCTGGAGGAAGTTGAGTTAGATAATGATTCTACCATTGAAGAGTATTTAGTACAATTTAGTTAACAGAGCACGAATTCTCATAGAGGGTGGTCTGTCCCTCGAGTACTTGTGCTATGGAAGCACAACCACGTACATGAAGTGACTTAGTAGTGAGAGGCTGATGTACATGCCCATGGGCCAGATTTGTTTTTAAACAGTATTTATCCACCCTTAGATGCTGAAATTAGAGAATATTATATTAAGGGGGGAACACTATAAGAACATAGTTTTTAACTTAGGTGTGGATCATTTAATTTTCAATCTCATTCTTTAGATTTGGAATTTTTGGATTTCTAATGGGTTAATGAAGGTCCCAGGGGTTTTAGGGGACTTTTCAGAGCCTAGATCAAACCATTTTAGGAAAACCAGTCATATCGCACGGTTTAGAGTAAACCATGTTAGATGGGTACACATTTAGGAAATCCTTTGATTATTGTGACATTTTGGATAGAGACTTACCACATGGTTTGTCCACATTTTCCCTAATAGTGCGGCTTGACCGTGAAATTAACCACTCTTTCTTAGGTTCCCATGCATGGTAGGCACATGGTTTTGAAACCCATGCAGCCAAACCATGAATATGCTATTTTTATGGGTAAAATGACCCTTTTTCACTTAATTATCTAATTAAGAGTCTTCTTCCTCTCAAAATATGATTCTAGAAGGATTGACCTATTTTCGACCCTTTTGGATATCTTTGAGGGCCAATGGTTGGGATTGAATGATCTCCTCCATCTGGCGCCTGATTGATCTTCTGTTTGTCACGTTGGATGCACAATGGTATGTACTCCAGTTTGTTTGAACATTTATACTTCTTTATTAATCCTGGCCTAGTTATTGAGGTGTGAGAGTTTTCCCCATATTCTCATATCTATACCAATCTAATTTTAATTAGAGGTGAACATCGGAGGGGGAGAATCCTATGACCCTAAGTTGTGTGGTCTACAACTCATCCTTCAAGTTCATTGAATTTTTTATTGTCGTGTGGCACCCATTGATTTCATCAAGTTCTATTTCATGTGTTTATATGTAAAGATAATATTCATTAGATACATATTTTTATTCTGTTGAAAAATATGTGAATATTTTTTTGTGGTTATGACCAAATATACCAACAAACCATGAAGGGTGTTTTGTCATATTATAGTTTGTAGTTTTTTTTATCTTAGGAGACATTTTTAGGGTGTTCCAAGATTGAAGACACTAATGGTAAGCATTCATATAATCAAATGTTTATTGAATCATGCAATGGTAAATGGAAAACAACATGTCACTTACTCTTGAATTTCTTAAGGTAAGTATCTAAATGTAATTAATAGTTTTAAGTGATAAATTGGAATGTTTACTGAGTATATTACAAGACCAGATTAAATATAAATGTATAATTGTTTTCATGTCTATAACATCCCTTAACGCAATATTGGAAGTTAGTGGAATAGACCTTGATCAATAAATATTCCTTAACTGTATTTATAAGTGGTTTTCATAATACATGGCGTATTCACTCTAATGAAAGGCAGGGCTTGAACCAATACAAATTTTACATGACATTATTATCATGTATGAGTGGCCTAAGTTGAGATCACCTTGGATTATTATCACGAATGCCTTGAGCACTAGGGAACCCAATTCTAATTCAAGGATGTGTCTTTCTTAGGTCGATACCCACCTATATCCCAATCCATTAATATTATTGGGTACCCGGTTTTACATCTTAGTATCCCTCACCTAGTAATAAAGGCTTCCTTGGATACACTACTTGAATACAACATTTACATGTAGGTTCCATGGTTAAATCCCATCTTGCCCAGTCATTTATTAGCCCCATTTTACTTTTGATTAACCCCTTAGACTCATTAAGAATCTCATTGTGGAATTCCGTGGACTCTTCTTCTTGTATTAATCTCTTACCCTATATTAGGCTACCATTATAACTGAGTTGCAGACCCTTGAGGTCTACATTGAATTGGTTATTACATTGTAACTGCATTATTTATTATAATATTTGGATGCCTTTTTATATCTTGAAACCTTTACTGTTGTTAACATGTTACTAATTTATAAATCAATATAATCAAATTATTACTTGAATATATGTTCAGACTCTAAATGTGGGATAAAGTAGGAACTTGGGTTGTTATTTAAATTGTAATGATTTAAGTAATATATACATGCATGTAGACCGCAAAATTTCCTTTTCACGGGCAGGATGTTATAGACACCATAGGTGGTGGCCCACTGAAATTTATCTCAAACCCTCTCAAAGTTCCCTTTGGTACCCGAATTAGATTACAAGGTTTCATTTGTCGACAAAGGTAATCATACAGCTTCAACCACTTGATTTCATATTGATTAGGATGGATCATGATAGTATATTATAGAGATGGAACTCGGTATGCTTGGGATAGTATTTTATACCCTTTATACGTAAGTGGATCATGTTATGTATACTTATTTTTATACATGTGTTCTAGTCTTCTTGTGACATGACTTATCAGTAGTTGTGGAATGTTATTCTAGTTTTTTACGTTGCTTTATTCCTTGTTCATTTATTCCATTTTTATGCTTCCAATTTTTAATTATATTTCTACCACTTTTTACCTCTTTTTAAATTTTTTCCATTGATCTATACTCTATTGCTGAGGGAATACTCTCCCCAAGGACACACCATAGGCCCTCAGTGCTAGTCAGTGGCCTCTGAAATATTTGGATATGTGCTTGAGGCCATGTGGCCCAACAGACTCAGAGAACTCACTATGTGGCATCTAGTTTTAGGTCCCCATATATTATCAATATAAAACAATATATTGATTAATTTTCTAAATGTAACGACAATAAAATTTCATAGTCATCATATTTGATTCAAATTGTTATTACATAAACAAATTGTATGAACATATGATGTTTATGAATTATATGAATAAATTTTTTAATAATTATCATATTATTATCCTAAGTAGATACATATAAAAAACTATTAATTTTTTTTGTATTGAATTTTTCTATAGAGATAATGAAATTTTTTATTACAATAAGAAAAAATTGTGTTTCTAATAATCAATCATTTTTATATTTATGTATTTTGAGAAGATGTAAATTATAAAAAATTTCAGAATGTATTTGTATATTTTATTTTATAAAATAAAATGCATGTTAACTTGTTCCTTATAGATATTATGATCTTTATAGATTGAGTTTGAATAATCATTCCTTTATCTAGAATATATATCATATAATTTTAACATGGTGAATAACTATATTGTGAACTATTAAACATAATATATATTGATATATGAGGATTTAAGAACTATGGTGTAAGGGAAAGTTAAATTTCTAATTAATGGAGATTTTAATTTAGTTCAAAACCACGATATTTAATCACTTCATTAAGAGTATTAAGATACATAAATTTTTGGAATAAAAATATTGACTCATTCAATGAAATACTTATCAACATGTTTAAATTGAGGGTAGTTTCATGATTTAATGAATAATAAATTATTTAATGACATGAAAGAGTTTTGATGTCATTAAATTTATAATATACCATTTTAGATATGGATTATGAATATCTAAATTTTTATTCATACTTATATTAGTTTATAATAAATCTGATATAATTTTTTTATTTTTTATTTGTTTTTTCATATTTCAAGGTTGATTTTTTTTTGTTTATGTAATGAGAATGGGATATTTAAAATAATCATAAAATTAAGGAGAAGTTATTTTTTTGAAATGGGTTAATTATTTGGTTTCATAAATATTTAATGATTACTATATACATGTTAAATTTGAGTAAATATATAATTTTTTAATAGAGAAATGCCTTTGTTTTTTTTAATATTGGTTTGAAAATAATAAGTATGAATCACTGTTTTGGATTGTTTATTATGGATTTATCTTATAGAAAATGGTTGATTAATTATGTCTCATATATTAAATATAAATTTAGGGGAACATTACCTAAGCTATTGGAGTCTTATCTCTCTGCACTAATAGCCTTATTCAAACAATTTTTTTCAAAGAGATTTCCCACCATCTAGTGGACTATTCTATATTATGTTCAAAATAAAATGCATAGTTTTATTTTTTTGACTTTTTCAAAGTCTGGTTAGTTAGATTGACTTTTAGGTCATAAGTTTTAATTTAAACATGATCATTGTGGTTGTTTAATTGGATTTGATGGATCAAAATCTATATTAATATGGTTTTTAGTTGGATTTTCACTTCTTAAAATTGATTCATTTGGTATATAAGATTGTTTGTTCCTTCTGTTGTTTGATTCGTTACTATAGTTCTAGTGATCTATAGATTTTTATATGTTATCCTCTCTCTTGATGAGTCTTCATCTCATTTAAATCATATTTAGAGGATTTCAAATTTTAGACCCCATTGGATTGTAATACTCTTTATTTATATTGGATTAGAAGATTCATTATTTTAAAAGATTCTATCAGATCTGTCTCATCGGCTTGTTTTTTTTACTATGTATGGTCTATCAGATTGGTTCATCCAGTTTATCATATATTTTTATCTAGTTTCTAGGTTCATTGGATCAATTTCTCATAATTTTATAATAATAATGACGATATTGACCACATTAATCAATGAATCTATTGTGATAGATATATTATTCTCTATGAAACCCATAAAAATATAGATCACTACATTTCTGGAGATCAAAATACTTCCATAATGTGGTTTTTATTTTTTAAAACATTTTTTAATAAAATAACTTGATTGGTTTATCCTCTAAAATGGTATTTCTATATATTCACATTATTTGGTGATAAGGTTATAGATGCGGTTTATACAATATTTTGGACGATAAATTTATTTCTAAAATTAATCTGTACACTCGTGATAATATTTTGAATTATATTCAAGAAAAAGGTTGGATTTTAGGGATTTTCCAATTCGGAAAAAATAGATATCGTGGCTCTTACTAAGGATTGTGCACAAAAACTTTTCTAGGACCTTATTGGTTGTGGGATTTAAATTAAATTATTATTCCTAATTAAATACAACGTGTTTTAGGCACCTTATATGATAGGATATTTTTCTGATATTTTGAGTCTTATAGGTTTATCATGTCTGGGCTAGACAGGAAACACATTCACACTGTTTTGGGTAATGCTGAAGAGTATTGGGGCTTATGATTGACTTGATAGTTTTATTTGGTATTATAAGTTGATAGATCTTTTTCCATTCATTCTGGTCACCCATCTCTAGCCTATTTCATCCCACCATTTTATTATTATTATTTCTATGAACTGAGTATGGATGTAGTTTTATATTTTATGATTTTTCTCATTTTATTGAGTCTGAACAAAAAAGAGGACAGTTAAGTCCCAGTTTGGTTTGTATGGAGTTCAGTTAAAGATTATTAAAATATAAAATTAGAATGGTGTTCAGTTACACAATTAAATAGATAATAAGTAAATTCCATAATTTTGATATTCATATTGACCATATTGAGGAGGATATGAATTTATGTTATTCTATTATAAAATCAACTCCTATTATCTCAGGAATGTTTTATCTTGAAAAATAGTTGGAAATCAATCACATGAATGATGAAAGATTATGGTTCATGTGGGTATGTAAATAAAACCATAAGAAATGATAATATAATATGTTTTAAACTCATCACATGTATTATAAATGATGAAGGAAGAACCTTATATTGATGTTCATGGTATTGAAGGAGGTGTTTCCACCTAAGAGAGTGAAATTTTTTAGGATTTAATGAGAAAGTAATTACCTACAATACGAGGGTGGGGTGTGAATTTTAAACAATTATTATAATTATCCTACTAAAATAGGTAATCAAAATAACATTATAGTGATTTTCTCTCAAATTGAAAGGAATTTATAAACACTTAATAGAAACATTATACTGTAAGGGTTGAAAAATTATCTTATCCTCAAATGCTACTTCTATTTATAGAGAAGGTACCAAATTTCATGTCTACAAATCATGGATTTGTATTCAATGGCCTAAAAAAATTCTCAGTATACATAAAAGAATTCACCTCTACATATTTTTATGATTCTCATAGGTTTCGACACTATAACAATTTATTTTTATTTCATCTTCTTGGAATAGAAATTATTCATTTAGTTAAAATAAACTTATTTATTTGATGTAGTAGACAAATTATTGTTTATTAGTCCTGATATAGCTTTATCTAATAGACTATTTTATTATATTTAATTTTAATGTTTTATAAATATTTATCTCATTAATTAATCAATCAATCATATAATGATTCAAAATTATTATGATTGATTATAGAATAAGATTCCATCTAATAAATTTAACTTATCCCTCAAAAAATGTATTTATATAAAAAATACTTCTATCTATTAAATTATAATATTTAGTAAAATATAAATTTTTAAGGAATTTTATTTGATTGTATAAATGAACATAGAATGAATTGAACAATATTCGTTCAACTAAATAAAATTTTGGACATTATGTTTTTTTTCATTCAATATATACACTCATTTGGGGGCTCCTTTATTTTTTGGTTAGGTTTCCTCATTATATCTGTGATGGTGTCAAAATCAATAACTAATGATCAATATAGATTCATTATTGATGAGGATGAAACGTTTGATTACACCAATATGAATTCCACTCAGTCCCCTAACCCTGATGGTTCATATAACCTTTTCTTCAAGTTGTTCTATCATATAACGAGCCATGATATCCTATTTCATTTGAAATATTTATGGAAAGGGAATTTATTCTTAAACTAAATTAATGAAACTCTGATAGCCCTTATTCATAATGTTATGAATCCTTCGAGAGACTGAAAATTCAAGTCCATAAGCCTTTTTAGTGTTACCTATAAATATTGATTAATATTATTGTAAATTATATTAGAATAGTTATTTCATCCATTGTTTCTTTAAATCAAAGTACCTTTATAACCAAAAGGATAATCTCAAATAATACCATCATTGATATTGATATTGTTCATTAAATAAAGATTATCACTCCCTCTAAAAGGGTTGTGATGTCTTGGAATCTATACATGAAAAAATAATATGATAGATTTTAATAGTCATTTCTATTCTTTGTGTATATAAAAATTTGATTCTATATGTAATGGGTCGATATAATTATATAGAGTGTTTTATTGGTTTTTTATAATATCTGGGTTAATTAAAATATTACCCTAATATTTGTTCCTTCTCAAAGCCTTTGTTAGAGATATCCTCATTTTTCTTAGTTGTTTGAAATTGTCATTAATGTTGTTTTTAATCTTATAATATATGTGAAAAGGAATAATTTGATTCACACTACAATTGTTTTTCCCACAATAACATATTTCTTATTAATTTTTATAGAATACATACTATTATTTACTTTGACCACATTGGTGGAATATTGTGTTGTTTGGAATATTATTTCAATATGTAAAAGGACATTATGTAAACTGGTGATACTTTATAAATCACATGTATACTCTAGTAGTAGAATATGTTATTTTAGGAAAGGAGTACTATATGGAATTTCTAGCATCCACGTGGTTTAAAAATATAAAAAATACCTTTTTGTCCCTATTGTTTTTTGAATATCAAATAATTTTGTTCCTTCCACTATTAATTAAAAGATTGATAAAGATGATTCAGTTGTGTTCTTGTAAGAGGTTTTATAATAATAGAAAATAGATTCAAGTAAAAATTATTTCCTAATAAATCCCCCCATATGCCATGTATATTTTAAGCTCTAGGTGGTCATGTTTATTAGTTACATTCATTTTTGGAATCTTTTTTGTGGGGATACGATAATGGAATGATTAAATCCCATGGTGTGATGTGTTAAACTATTTGTACTAATGGCTAGTGGGGTGTGGGTTTTATGTAGTTTAGATCTTTTAATGAATATTTTCTAAGTAAACAATATTAGATACTTTTGAAAAATCATGGTTCCTTGTGTTCCTAGGTTCATTATTTTAATTGTTATCATATGTTTGATATTGTGTACATAATATTAGGTTTAAGGAATAGTTTTTCATAGAGAAGATTTTGTAGTTCATGTATACTATTTAATAAGGGTCTTTATAAGATAATTAATGATATAAAGAGGGGTAGTTTATATTGTTACCATTTAGTTATTTATCATACCTAATTAAGGGTGATGAAACCATCTATCTGAGCCTTACAACATTCCATGGTTTAAGTGTTATTTATTGATAATATATAACAATATATTTTGCATATGTATATTTCTAGGATTAATTATTGGGAAAATGATATTATTTTTAGAATTTCCATTTTGGTGGAATCTAGAAAAAGTCCATTATGATGGAGTAAGGATACCTCCAATGATTATTTTTTATGTCAATATATTCAATCTCTTTACTCATTGGTGTCCCATATTTGTAAGGGCCTCTCGAAATCACTAGTTATTACAAAGATCATGTTTTTCGGATGGCAGAAATATTTCTAGATCCATTAAATGAGTCATTTTATATTCATACCTCGCAAATCCAGTAACCTTATTTTCTATATATTTATTTTCAAAATCAAATCCACTTCACATGAGATTCTAAATTCCCTTAGTACTAGGTGTGTCTAAAATGTTTTTAGGATCATTTTATGGAGGTAATTTATTTTTTCATATATTTTTCATCAAATCTAGTCTAATAGGTCTAGTACCATCCCATTGAAATTTTTATTGATATTTCATCAGTTTCATAGATGATTTGGGTATGTTGGAATGAATTAAAATTTAAATAGATCGTCCAACAAACTACTTTGGGGTTACATGGGAAACTGAATGGTCATCAACATTTATCACGAAATATATTTTTTTGGTCTAGAAGAGATAAATATATTATGATATGTATATGGATCCCACATCAATTAGTATTATTAATACCAGTATTGATGTGGTGTTTTCCGGAATCAATTGTGTGAGTGTTGGTATGGTGGGTTGAGACCATCACTTTTATATTACAATAACTCTCTATAAACATTTTGTAAAAAATTCAAGTGCTTTGGTTGATGAGTTCCATGCTGTTCATTTGGGTATAAAGTTAGTGTTCGAGTAGTATTTTAAGGAAATCTTTTTTAAATATAATTATTATGAATCATCTGATGTTATTTTGGAACATAATGATTTTTTCTTCTATTTGGGCCATTTATGATGAGGATTAATGTTTTTATGGAATAATTTTCCTCCATCACCTTTTCCTTTTCTACACAAGGAAGGAACCATTATTCTCAAAACATCACAAACAGAAGCATATATAGAACCACTGTAATGTCGTTTTTTGATTTTCCTAGGTGGATTTGTTCTCTTGTAAAGATTTATTTTCAATCAATCCAGTTTCTCTTTTTACATAGAAAAATAATTACAGAATTGGTAAATTTAATGTGATTAAATTTTCGAACTAAATTAAACACCTCTTTTGGCCTTCTCTTTTTGTTTTGTATAATCCAGACAGTGAGACATGCTAAAGTAAAAATAATAATAAAATTAATACATAGTCTATATAGATAATATGAGGAAAATTTTAGAATGTTCTAAGATAAATAATCTCCACAACCCTATTTATATATACATATACACACATTCACACAGAAAAAGTACATTGACGGCTTAGTGGGACTATAATCCCATTACATTTCCCAAGGGCCCAATGTTGTGTCTGTGTGGAAATAGGTTTTCACCAATTCCTACATCACCTTAAATGACTCAATATACCAATGTTATCTTACATCAATATCATACCGTGCCATCACCTATAGATGAAGTATGATGCTGGAGGCCATTAACCCTAATGCGGGGGGGGGGGGGGTGACATAAATTGGATGTGAGAGATTTTAATATGGGTGATTGGGGTTCCCTTTCAAAAAAATATTTGTTGAACAATTTTTTTTATATAACTAAAAAATTTAAATAAATATATATATATATATATATTACACACATATATATATATTATTAGAAGCCATATATATTATTAAAATATATACTAAAATGAATACATGTATATATATATTATTAAATTATATACATTTGTGTAAAATTATTATTTTTTAAAATGAGGAAATAAATATAATAATATAATTAATAATATATGTAAATATGAAAAATTTATATACAATAAATTTTTATAACTAAATTTAATGTTTTAATTAATTTAATTTTATATATACATATGAACACATGTATATAATTATGTACACTAAAATTTCTATGATTGTGTGTATGTATATGATGGTGTGTGTGTAAATAATACATGAGATATGTGAAATTGAAAAAACAAAAAAAAATTCTATTATATATTGATATATTCATATGCATACATACACATAAAAACAAATAAAAGAATAAAAACATTGTAACATCCCCTTACCCCCAAAGGTGATCCCCTCTAGGGTAGGAAATGAGAGAAGTGGGACGGTGACTGTCCGAGTCCCTCCTATATTAAGCGTCAGGTTGGTTACTCTCACCGAAGGTATACTTTTCATTAATATAGGAGGAAGTAACATCAAACAAAACATAAATAAGATAGAGATAATACATATTCAACAATAAAATCATACTCAGAAATATTTGACTTCAATACATGAAATTTCATACAATAATATAACAATTAAAAGGAAAACTGCAAGTAAAAAGATGTAAAAATGGTAGCAACCATGAACCAAAAAAAATCTTGAGAAACTAAGATATAGTAATATCCATCCCGATCTCAAACCTAATCTAGATGATATGAAAAAATTGTTTATTTATACATAGGGTTTGTTTAATAGTCTACTTAGGGGGATCCTCTGTAAAGGCTCTCGTGTTAAATATAGAGAAACCATGCTAAAGAGAAGTGAAATATTGTAAAACTAACTGATTAGATAAATAGTTATATTGTGTTCCCAACCCCACCGTGTTTAACACTCACCATGTATCACTAAAAATGGATAATAGAACATATAAATGAAAAATCAAGGGAAAAATGATCTGCCTGCCCCTGGTTTTCAACTATTCCCCAATGTTGAACATCCTGAAGTATCTCTCTCCAAAATTATACAACCAAAAGACACCTTGGAAATGCACCACAACATGTACCTTATGCATCAAATCATCATATCATCACACAAAACATTAATATATATAATAACCCACTAGTTTAGACGATCAACCAAATCCGATATGATTTATATCATACATTGCGGATTATATATCAAGACATTACATCATATACACCAAGTTAGTACCCAAAGCCATCACAGTCCATACAAATCATACGAATAATAATCCCTTAGATACTATATCTCAAGATACATGTTTGTGAATCAAACACAATGCATTATAACCATCTGCACACATATATATATGTCAACTAAATTCCAATAATACCATCACATATAACTATGATGATAAGAGAGCATGGCCAAAGGGGGAGGTCATCGATCTATCCTGCCATCATGATATTTGGGACAACACCCTGCCATAGTCATTTGGGAGTCAGTTTCCCTAACTGATATGTGTGGGGAAGCAATTGAAATACAAAAAATAGACATGATATAATATGTCTCACAACTACAATATAGGAATAACTTATTCATAAGCTCAACTGTAGATGTTATATCTCATACACCTAGATTCCATTGTTATGGACTAGATATCTTATAAATATAGAGCAATTAAAAATCATACATCAATTAATAATTTACCTTTTTAATTTATTTTAGTTAAATTATTTATTTAGAATTAAATTTTTCATTGACATTATTTCAAGATAAATTCATTAACCACCATCATGAATTCATTCCCTCTAGTAATAATAAAAAACAAGTCCATGGATTATCAAATATGACATATTTTCATAATTTTCAATCCACCAACACAATCCTAATGGGTTATGAACTATTTATTCATTATTAGGATCATTCCACAATCTATGTACTCATTTAAGACCGTCCTATCATACCACCAAGTGGGAACAATCATCCGATCACACCAAAATATCTAAAGCATTATCAAAAGTAATATATCTATAAAAATAAACATTACCATCATTCATCATATAAGTTCAGTTCAAAAATGTATCCATAATTATCACATCAATATGTAAGCCTACAATAAACAAAATCAATAATCTCTAGTGTCATACCAAGACCCAGTAGCATATCACAATGCATTCTTTCATCAGATACATCAACTACTACCACATCATTTGTGCCTCCCCACCCACATTACATTATCCATCCCATGGTCGACAATCCATGGCTCATAATAGATCTGGTTATCCTCATCACATTTCACATCACATAGCTATGATTAAATCTTGATCACATCATAAAAACAAAAGGAAAAGAACATGACCATCCAATAGAGAAATACGGTCCCTAAAAACATGGCATATATAGTTCACTCAAAAATTAGATCTCATGTCTCCAAAGTCAAGGTAATATACTATAGAGGCCTTATACATTTACACATATCATTCAATGAATTAAATAATGAAATTAAATCATATTATAAGTCATTGATCATAAATTATATTGTATTTGAATATTAGGAACATAAATGAATATCATATAATCAAATTTTATTTAATCTCCACAATGATATCCTAACTTCCATTTTGATCATTCATATATATAGGTTATAATGGGGATAACATGAAAAAATAGATTAGCTAAAATCTCAGTCGGGAAAAATAGAATAAAAATTCTTAGCACATGGGGTAGAAGGCATGACATGATTATATAAAAATGTATGGAAGAAGACAAAATGTATGGAATCATTACATATAAAACACAGGACCATATTTTCATGTAAACATCAAAATATGGTAGAAACAAAAAACATTACATTATCCAGAGTCAAGGAACCTTGCACAAAGTGGAGCACGAGCCAAGTTAAGACACAATGATTACTGCACATGTTGCAAGAGCCAAGGCTAACCACCAAGACCTTGCACATAACATCTCATGATACAAAACATTATCCAATGAATTGGAGGACTATCTAGAAACACTCATTATAAAATTTTCATGAATATGTGTCCCACATGAAGAATCATACATTAGGAATCCAATGTTAACATAATGGTTATCCATGATAAGACTTGGGTATCATAATCTTGTCAAAAAAAAAATAATAAATCGGTGTATCCAAATGTATCCACAAAATAAAGGAATTAAATCATACGTGGAAATTCATAATGAAAAAATGGAATAGAAAATGATAACTTATTTCAATCTTATGTGATAAAATTTAATTGAAAATTTTAGAAAACTTTAGAATTAAACTATTTGGATGAGGTATAAAGAAAATAGAAAAGATCATTTAAAGTAGAAAAAATAATAATCATTCATATAAAACTAGAAGTGAACCAAGAATTGTTCTTAATAAAAATATGAATCTTTGAATAATAATGGAGATTTAAAAAATATTATAATGTTCTCATTAAAATGGATATGAATTCTGGACATTCCATTATATCAAGATTTCTTATTGAAAATAATTGACTAGGGAACCTTTTAAAAACATTTTGATCACCTAAAAGAATGATGATTGGATATTGATACATGATTTTCGAAAATTTATCAAAATCTAGAACCTGAAGATAAAATTAAAATAGATTTTCATTCGGGTTATAAGAGAGAGAGTAACCTGATGAAATAATGGAGGTTCTTTTGGAATCATTGAACTTTCTCCTAATAGATGTCTTCACATGGTCGTAATGTATTGGATAATACGACTAGATTAATAAATTAATAGTTATTTAACCACATATACATGTAATTGATTTATTAAAACCCTTTTATGTTCAATTTTCCCAATTTTTATGGGTTACGAGGTTCAATTTAATCATTCAGTAGTGTTTCTTTTCATGGTTTTAATGATCGATGTACATGTATTCTTGTACAAAAGAGTTTACAATGTCTTGGTAATTGTACATAATTGAACTTATATGTTATTAATTATATAATTTATTTGAAATAGTTTATATATATTATTTCGTCTTATGGAATGAGGATGAATCATTAGATAAATAATCAGTGATAAACATTTGGGTTTAATTTGGCAGTTTTTGATCCCAACATACTCATTTTTTCTAATAAATTAATATCATGCGAAAAAAATTATTATATAATATTATAGAAGATATAAAAAAAATAATATAATCTTGGCCAAATATTAAAATTATTTAATGAAAATCCTTGATGACAATAATATAAATTGAAAACATCGTCGTCCTTGAATGATAAATCCGCACATCAGAGATGATGTTTCATTTTTCGTAAAAAAATTGGGGGATGAAGAGATGATGAAGAGTTATTCTATAAGAATAAAATAATTCTTGTTTATATAATGTATTAGAGTCTTCATTCCATTTTTATTTGGTGAGGTGATGAGGGAAAAAATAATTATCTTGAAAATAAAATAAATGAAATAGATGGTGGAATTCACCACATGAATTTGTCCTCTTTGAGAGACACGTTAGGGAATATGTTTTAATATTTTAAAAATTACATGGGATCTTGGACCTAGATTAGGGGATTGGGAAGAGATTATTTCCAAATTTGGACCAGGAACAAGGCTTCCGAGGATTGAGGATAAGAGGTGGCGAGGGGTGGTATTTATATTGGAGGAGAGGGGTGTTTTCTCACCCTTTAATTCATTAGAATATTATTGTTCTTAAGAATAGATATAATGTTGTTTAATTAGGCTAAATATAGTAATTATATCGTGTGAGTTTGATAAAAAAGTGTGTACATCAACCATACATCATCGATGAATCCATAATCCATGTATTTAGTATTTATAGTTAATTATCATATTTTACATTTCACCATTAATTCTAGTGTTTTATAAAATTCCCACAAATTCACATTTACCATTTATCAACATGTTTAATTAATAAATGCACTATAAATTTTAGAATTAATTTTATATATATGATAAATAAATTTATTTAAAATCATTATTTAACAAAATAAATAAATATTTTAAAATTATACCAGATTTTATAACACTTTAAAAAAAGATCTATGGTTTTATAATATCATATTATAATAATAAGACATAAAAATACCAATTTATGGTCAATTTTTTATGAGAATATGTTTTATTTTATAATTTTAAATTAGTCATAAAAATGTTATTTAATATTTATGACTTACAAAAATAGGAACACTAAAATAAATTTTTTATCATATTTATTTACATATACCATGATATAATTATATAATATTGTCACATATTTTATGGATAAATATTATTTATACATTCATTTGTGGGGTTATAATTCAATTTTAAGGATTACAATTCCTAGGGGAAATGTTACTATTCCAAAGGTCAAGTTACTTTTACATTGGTATATATTCCATAACATCAAGAAATGCCTTTTCTTTTACTAATTAATCATTTATGAAGTTTTTATTTTGTTCTTAAGGAGATTTTATGTGATTATACTATATGTCATTTTATAAGAAGAGAATTTCCATTGATAGTAATAAGGGTCGTCACATTCTTCCTCCATAATGAAATTTCTTACTTGAATTTTTTTTCTATGTTGAAAAAATGTGTGGGTACTTTTCCTTCATCTCTTACTATAGTTCCCATGTTTCATATTCATACTATTAGTTCCATCATAGAACTCATACAAAGTGATTATTTATATTGTGTCGAATTGTGTCTCTATGATTCATGATCTTCACTGGCTACTCCTTGTAAGTTAGATCATTCATCAACTATACCTCCTATAAGTATAGTCCATTTAAAGGATCTAGTTTGTAATTACGTAAGATGGATACGTGGAATATATCATGTACATTAGACTTGATATGTGGATGTTCTAGTCAATAGGACACAGAATTGACATAGTCAGGATTCATTAAGGGGCCAATGTATCTAGGGTGTATCCTTCCTTTTATCCCAAATCTCAAGACCTTATTCAATAGAGATATGAGGAGGATTACCACATAACAAAAATAAAACTCTAGGTCTTGTTAGAGATTGTCTACATGCCTCTTTTGTCAAATGTTTGCTTCTATTATGTGATGCTGATTGGTTCTCAACTTTTCTACCTTTTCATCGACCAGTTTAGGTCCTATAAGGTTATTTTCACAAACTACATCACAACATGTCATTGTCCTACACCTTTTCCCATAATGGTATTCATATAGAGCCATTTGAATGATGGAGTGGAAACTATTGTAAGGGAAGTCAACCAGAGGAAGATGTTGGTCCCATCCTCCTTTTAATTCCATATAACATGCTCCATACATGGCATATTGTGTATAAATAGTTCACATAGATTGGCCTTTATTTTGAGGATGATAAGTAAAACTGATGATCAGCTCAGTTCTTAGAGAATATTTGAGACTTTTCAAAAACATCATGGATAATCTCAGATCAATGTAAGGAACAATAAATAGTTGTAATCCACGAATCATTATCTCATTTTTGATATATATATATCTATTCTAGTTTATCAAATCATATTTATTCATGAATTGGGGTGAATTTCGGTTTAATTGTATGATTATACACAATAACAAAAATAGCATTTTTCTCTTTATATTTCATTATAATTCTAGTTACAATGTCCACGGTGAAGTATTCCAATTTCCATGTTGTTATGGGTAATTGTTGAGTCAGACCTTTATAATTGTTTCCTTTCATCCTTATCTTGTTGACATACATTGAAATTTTATGTATATTTAGCAGTATCCTTTATCATATTGTCCCTCTAGTAGTTCTCTCCGAGCTCACAATACATCGTCATGATCCCTTAATAAACAGAGAATGTTAAGCTATGTGTGTCATTCAAAAGATCCTCATATATATATATATATATATATATCTAGATCATATGGTACACATTATTATGACCCAAATCAAACAACTCCTTCCTCATAAATTTGTAACTCTGAGTATTTTCTATTCATTATAGCTTCTAGCCTTTTCTAAATTTCCACATAATTTCTATGAGGATATTTTATTTTCTCTATGAAGGATGGATTAAAAATAATATGAGAGATGATTAATGATTATCCTACATTAAGGATTCCCATTTACATCCATTATATGTCTAAAAAGACGAGGTCCTTCTCAATTCCCATAAATGATATAGATGTAAGATCATTTCTACATAGAGAATACACCACCGTATTTACCTTACCAGGATGGTAGTGGATTGAGCAGTCATAATCATTGATGAGATATAACCATCTTCTTTGGTTCATATTAAAATTTATGTGTGTGGATATATATTTTAGAATCTAGAGATTAGTATATATCTCACATTTCTACCCAAAATGATAATTAAGGAATATTTTCAATGCAATGATAACAACATCAAACTCCAGATCATGTGTGGAATAGTTGTAATCATGAATTTTCAAATTCCTTGAGGCACATGATATAATTTTATCATTTTTCATTAGTACAGAGAGTTCTTAAATTTATAGGGTTGTGAGTACTGGCGTAGTGATAAGACTCTTTTTGGGAACCTTAAATCCATCCCCATATTTTTAAGTCTAGAAAAATTTCACTCCCTTCTGTGTTCCCTTGGCCATTTGGGTTGAATATCTTGAGATGTTTTTCAACAATTGTCAGTAATAACTCGGTTGGCCTTCGAAACTACTAATCTCTATTATAGATGTTGTCCTGGTCCACTCTTAAATTTCCATTGTATTGAAAGGGTCTATATATATCAATTATAATGTGATAACATGCCCCAAGAATGATACATCTACCATCCAGAACTCACATTTACTTTATATTGCATATAATTTCTCCTATCACAATGTCTGCATCATGGTATTCAAATACTCTTAATGTTCCTCTATTCCATTGGTGTATATCAGAATATAATCAATAAGAAAAACCAAAAAAATAAATGTCATCTCTAAATACTCTATTCATCAAATCCAAGAAAATTTCTTGATCATTGCTGAGTCCAAAGGGAATCACAATGTACACATAGTTTCCATACTTCATTCGAACGGTAGTATTGGGAGAATATTTCATCCTCACCTATAATTGGTGATATCTTCACTAAAGTTCTATATTTGAGAAATAATTTTCCCCATATAGATGATCAACAAGTCATATATCCATGGATGGTGATACTTATTATGAATCATTATTTTATTAATCTCAAGATAATTAATACAGAGGTGCATTGATCTATCATTCTTCTTAATGAAGATGACTGGGGCACCCCTTATTGAAGCGCTTGGTCATATAAAACTCTTTCCCAAATATTCCTTTAATTTTTTCTTCACCTCTTCCAGATCAACGTTGACCATTCTATAAGGTTTATTTAATATAGGTAGAGATTGGGGAATAATATCTATTGGGAACTCAACCTCTTGATAAGGAGGAATACCACAGATGTCCTCAGGGAATACAATAGTGTAATCCTTCACCATGGTAATGTCCTCATGAATGATCCTCTCCTTTGTCTCAATCATTTTAAAGTGATATTCTTTCTTATAAGGAAGTAATACCCACACATGAGAAAATAAATTTAATAGATATTCATCAACCTCATTACACATGTAATGAAATGTAGGATGCTTCAGTATGTGAAGAGTGATATTCATTTCCCAAAATATTTGATGGATTATTATAGAGATATAAAATCCATGACCAAAATATAATTGAACTCCAATAAAGGAAGCTTATCATGATTTTCTAGGATGTTATGTTCAAAAATATTAACTAGGTGAATTTATATACATTGGATGGGATAATTTCCCCATTTTCGATCATCATAGATAACTCAACCTCCATATTTGGAGATGTTGTTTGAATTTTTCAACTAAATTTGCATGATATTAAATAATGAATAGAACATTAATCAAATAGTATGTTCTCTATTCATTAAGGAATAACTAACTTACCTATCACCATATCGTTTTCCAGATCCACCTCAGTAGTAGTGATTTCATTATCCCTTATTTGTGGTCTTGGAGGTTGTAGTTGATTGCCAATGGAAACCTTTGGATTAGTGAATTGATTTATAGAATCAACATGTTCAGTGAAGGGGAAATAATGCACTATTAAATGAGTGTTGTAATTAACATTACTTTATTCTTCCTCATTAGGGATATTCTTCATCTCCCCTCAGTAGTTCATAGATAGATGGCGCATTATCCTATATTTCAGGCATTTCATGATTCCCTTTAGTCAGTTCCCATGATGCTTCTCCAAAAAAGAATTATCACATGGGATATTTGGTCTTCATTCCATCATAGAATTTATTTGGTGATCCATCCATATTAGACTATATTTTCCTCTTTTTTCACTGGGACTATGAGACCACTAGGATTTTTTTAGCTCCATTTAAAAAATGAAGGCACGATGAATGATTTTCTAATAATGTTAAATGTCAATAATTGCAAAAACATTTCATAAAATAAAAATTAGTCTGGTAAATAAGTGATCGAAATTTCTTTTAGGGTTCATGAAAAATCTAGAGGCCTATCTTGTAAGCCATGTAATTTTTGTACCATATTCCCCAATAGAATCATCTTCCTTTTACATAAGTCCTAGGTAATTCATTTCCACATTGTGATGAATTATCTAGGAAAAAATTTAATTGAATGTTATATTCCTGAATTCCGCCAAATATATTGATTCAATTTCATCCAGAGAGATTGTATTTTTCATCAGTGACCTCCACTGATCTTGCTAACATTAAAAATGATAGACTGCCATAACAATGTTCTCTTATTATGAGCACTGGATGATAGAGAATATATTTTTCATTAGATTTAATAAACTATTCTATAAGGAGGGGATCATAAAATCCACTAAACCTAGGAAGATATTTCTTCATGAAGGATTTTATGAAAAATTGATCTTTCCATGGCGAAGGAGGTAATTCCCCAAAATTCATGTTATTATTCATAATTGGAGCTAGTAGAGATTGTACTGTCATAATGTTTTGTGTACCCATTCCCATCATATTTGGATTATCAATTGGGAAATCATTAAATTTTACAGGAAATTGATTATTAGAATGTGTTCTTCTATTTTTCCATTAAATAAGAAATAGAAAGTGAAATTAGGGGCCCTCAATAGATATATAATAGGAATAAAAATCAATCTTTAAAAATAAAAGGATAAACTCTTAAAGTAAAAGTGTATCCTAACTTGTGATTCCATAGGTTTAAATATATGTTATCCATCACATGTTTCCTAACATATATCCCTATGGCGTTTTGTACCCTTAATAATGGTTCACAATGATCTTATGGATATAATAAATAATATCACCCGAGACTATCAAACCAGATGTATATTAAGAACCATTTTTATTTACTAGGTTACCTAGATTAAGGTCCACAACACCTTGACATATTTTTTACTCCAGAATAAATCATTTCCATAACCATATCCACTTATTGAAACTAAACAAGTACTTATTTTCTTGATAAATAACTCACTCATTACATAAAAAATATAGGGATATTTTTAATACATAGTCTTATACATAAGGATCTTACTGAAGTTCTATATTATTGATCTCAATAAATAAAAAAAACATTTATGGATACCAAATATATATGACCTATAATTTTACACATATCATATCATGATTATATTTATAAATAGACATTTTATTGCAATCCATGGATTGTAATGTCTAATATGTTCTTTGATTAGGTACATAATTAAACATCATTAAAACAACATTTATTTAATCTCCATAATGGTCTCATAACGACCATTGTGTTCCTAAATTTTCATTGGATAATTAGGGATAACATGAATTATGGTATGAGATAAAAACTCCTATAAGGGAATAAACATAAGAAAAATTCTTAGCACATGGTTTGGAAGGGATGACATAATGATAGAAAAGGACATAAAACATGGCTAAATATATTGAATCATAAAATATAAAACATGGTATCATAAATCATGGAATAATATAAATGATTATGTGAAATAAAAAATGACTTTTAATGATTAATGTCTCACTTTACATAGAGGAGCATGAGTCACAACAAACCACTAAGACTAATTCACATGGATCACCTGACACGGCTATCCACCAAGACCCGTGCAAATAACATATCATGAGACAAAAAATTACCCAATGTATTGGAGAAATATCTTGGAGAAACCATCATAAAATGTTCCAAAATATGTGTTACAAATGAAGCTTCATAAATAAAAAATCGGATGTAAACATCAGGGTTACCCATGATAAGAATTGGGTATCATAATTTTGAGAAAAAGCATAATAAATGGGTGTATCATAAAAGTGTACATAAAATAAAGGAATTAAATATTACATGGACATTAATTAGTTATAATAGGAATATATAATGAAAATTTATGTCAATCAAAATTTACAACACATAAAATAATATTAATGAATCATCTATAATTAAAAAACTATAGTGCAATTTATAGAAAATATTAAAGTTCATTTAAAGCAGAAAATGGAACGACCTTTCAAAAAAAACTAAAAGTGAACCAATAAAATTTCCTAATAAAATGACTTATTTTTAGAAATATAACTATGGCTCAAAATATATTGTATATTTCAATATAAAATGGGAATGAATTCCGGAAGTTCCCATAATCCAGGATTTCTTATTGAAAATAATTGAGTAGAGAATGATTTAAAAACATTTATATCCCAAAAAAAGGCAGATTGGATCTTGATAACATTTTCTGGAACATATGAACATAATTTTGGTGATTAATAAAAAAAGAAAAAATAATTTCATCTGTGTAAAATGATAGATTGTGTGTAACCCGAATGAATAATGGAGTTTTTGTTAGAATCTCTTACATTAAGCCCAAAGGTGTTCTACCCATGATCTTAATGTCTTGGATAGTCAAATTAGGCTCAAAAAATATTTTTTACCAACCAACTTATTATTTTAATTGATTTATTAAAACTTTATAATGTTTATTTATGGCCTTTTTGATGGGTTGAGAGTTTCAATTTCATCATTTGGAGGCATTGGTTTCCTTGGTTTTCCATATCAGTGTACTTGTATACATGTTCAAAAGTTTGTATAATGTGTGGGTAATTATATTAAATTGATTATATGTATTATTAAAGATATTAAATATTTTAAATAGGTCTTATATATCATTTGGTTTTATTTCATGACTGTAGAGACCCGAAGATTGACGTACATTGACATTACATTACATTTGCGGAATACTTAGTACATAACAAAAACACACACACAAGGATCGTAATAGTTTAGTGTCTTTGGAAACTCGGAATATAATCTTCTAATCCTGGTGAAAGATCATCAACATCTCCCATAATGATCTTCCTCTTTTTTTATACCTAAAACCGTTCTTTATATCCTGGGGAAAAGTAAACATAAAAGGGTGAGCTCAAATGCTAAATAAGGGTAAACAAAATAAATATCAATCACATCGTATACACAAGCACATAAATTTTGGAAATCTTAACCTGCAAAAGAGATCATAATTTCATAACATGGGATAAATCATGGCAGTGAAATGTAATCACAATAATCGTAACTTAAAATAGGAAAATTTGTGGCATACACACATAATCATAGAGAATCATTTCTTATTAGTCAAGACTCATTTCCATGACTATCTTAGTGGACAAAGTCCCTTTCTGAACCGAGTCACCCTCCTTTCAGTCCTGTTTCACCGAACCGGTATAACCTACCGTTCCATCCATGTCTATCTCATGAGATATAAAATCTTTACCCAATGCATTGGAGGGAGATATAGGTCCCACCCATCTTATAATTAATCCTTTCTTATGTGTTCCACATAATCATAAATCATACATCATCACATAACACATGTAACAAAACTGGGATTCTTGAAACATCATGACATCATAAAACAAATCATATAAGGTAAATGACTTCATAAAAATAATTCCCTCATAACATAATCAAATCAATGTAATAATAGGGATAAAAACATAACCCTATATTATCTTATATGGAAAATAATTTTGATAAAACATTTGAACTCCATTCTTGAGGAAAATATCCTTTCTACTTCAAAAACACTTTTCTTTTCTTAACATGTCATACAATTATAAACTAAAAGAATTTGATTAAAAATAAACTTGAAAACTTATAAAGAAAGATTCTTTTAAATAATGTTTTAAAAATCCATTCTTTCCGTATAAGTTAAAAAAACATTCTTCTCATACTTTTGTCGGAAAAGTCAAAAAGTACCTCGTACGAAAAACGACAAAAGATTCCTTTCATATCCTTTACTCAAAACTCACCGAAGGGTAAAATAGGATTTAAACAATTTTAGGTGAATGTAAATAATTTTACATATTGAGGAAACATAGATGTGGATGATAAAATACACCCTAGTAATTACCAAAGTAAAAACAATCTCGGATAAAAGTGAGATTGTGATATTTCCCTTACCTTAGGTCCGAATTGCTTTGTAAGTGTCCGAACCTCCTTTATAATGATTTAAATAATGTTATTGACTTATTCCAAAATCATATTCATTGTTATGATTTCATATATGGTTCACTTATGACTTTATATTACCCTTTCTTTTGTAAATTCCATGTTAAAGAGCGTTTTGGGTAAAATTGTTTCATTTGTCGTCCGTGTTTTGACTTGTAATTATTCATATGATTACTTAGATCATGATTACTTAATTCCAGAATATAAAATATGATATATATATATATTCAGAATATACAAATATATAATAAATCAGTAAATGGAAATAAATACACCGTTCATGGAGACGGTAGACAGTTCGTACGCATGAACGCTGTTTTCGTTTCCTTATTGAGTTGAATGGAATTAAGTAGATGACATACATATATATACACATAAATCCAGTAGCTTTATAATTTCATATATTTCATTATTATTGCTTATATATACTTTATAATCATTCTTAAATGGTTAACAAGGAGAATGAATCTCATCGCATCGTGGAGACGGTAGTCCATACGTACGCACGAGCGATGAAATCAATTCCATAATTAGTGAATTGAATTGGAGTGGATGATACAATATATCAGAATCATTATTATGTTATAATAACTATGTATAGTTATTTTTTACACCATAATACCCATCCATGTAAGGTGTTGGTGGAAAAGCAGATTATGCCACGGCGTGGAGACGGTATTCCATACGTACGCACGCGCGGTGATTTCCTTTTTCCGTAGGATGGATATAAGGTTAATTAGAGTTGTTTCATATTTATAATAACATATCAGTATACGATTGATACTGATGTTACTACTTCATAATGAAACAACCTTATAAGAAGAAGTGGAAGAAGAAATAAAGGTGAAAGAATTGGTAAGGGAAATTACCTCTTCTTTGAAGCGCCTCTTTGAGACCTCCTCTTAGGGTACCAAAATTGGTCTTTGAGGAAGACCAGAACCTCTAGTATGTTTCTAGGGAAGAGGAGAGGAGAATGTTACAGGGGTTGGCCGAGCTTGAAGGCTCAAAGTTGTGTGAGGAAGAGAGGGAGGAGGTGCCCTTTTATAAGGGAGGAGAGGGGAATCTTTGGAATAACTAAAAATATTATTTTATAATAATGTCACGTTCGGTTTTAAATAGATACAAATTGATTTATTTCTATGATAAGGTGGGGATGGGTCTAAATCCTCTCATACAATAGAATTTAGACAAGTTTAGGTTCCTATTTTAACCTTATCATTTAGATTTAACATTAAGTTAAATAATTTTACTTTTACCGTGTCTTCTTGTGTTCTTATACTATAAGGTTAATAAACTTACTATAAGAAGCCAAACGAACCCAAAATTTTTTAATATTAATATATATAACCTTATATAAGTAATTTGGCCGAACCTTAGGTTTTTAGGAATAAATTAACAATTAATAATATAATATTTGTTTTAAAAACTATTTTATGTCAATTTTGACACTATTTAGTAATTGATTTTTGTGAAAATCATAACAGAATTATAAGTTAGAAAAAAGTTACTTAAATCAATACTAACATGTCATATTAACCTCTAAAATTAGTTTCATTCATAAAAAGTCTTAAATTAAATTTATTTTGGTATTTATAACATCAATTAATTATATATTTCATTAATAAGATAATTACTGCATCATCTTTGTGTCATAAATAAATTAAATTATTTGATGTCTAAAAATTACAAATAAAATACCATTATGTAGGAAATCTTTTTATATTTCTA
This sequence comes from Viscum album, assembly GCA_963277665.1. Taxonomy (NCBI): domain Eukaryota; kingdom Viridiplantae; phylum Streptophyta; class Magnoliopsida; order Santalales; family Viscaceae; genus Viscum; species Viscum album. The sequence continues at coordinate 1,927,473,344 of OY728142.1, read as the reverse complement.
ATGAATATTTACAATCTAATTTATCTTATGTATAACCCTATATTAAAAATGTTTTAGTAAATAAACATTGATTTTAACTCTTTTAACCCTTCTTTATATAAATTAATAATAAATGTCCTAATCTAATCCAAGTGGGCCTAAATGGTCATATTTTATTCCTAAGTTTGTTTTTGGTCGAATTAAACTTTTCCAATAGAATTAGGACATGTGTTAGGGTAATAATAATATCATTTCTACCCTTAATTACCCTATTTACTTCTAACCGTGGTAAATAAAAGTAAAAAGTTACTATTCACCAAAAATTATTTAATCTCATTGAACCACATTTTACTTACTGACATCAACGTTGTCTATCGGATTTTTGAAATTCCACTCACAGAAGTGGTAAAATTATGTTTTATGAAAAAATCAGTTTTTTTAACTACCACTTAGTGGTTTCACTATTCATCAAAAATTGAAAGTTTTCAGAAAAATACCAAAAAATAGGCCAAATCTATATTTGATATTATGAACTCAAAAATGATTTCTATTTTACCAAATTCAAAACATATCAGTTGCATTAATTAATTTAAAAATTAATTCCCGTCGTCAAAACAAATAGCGTGTTCTTAAGAGATAATAACTATCAAAAGATTGACATTTGTTTATGTCTGGTTTAAATGTGAAATTACATCCAATGACCAACATTGTATTAAATTGTAAAAATATATTCTAAATATACTTTAAAACCACTCAAATTAATAATTTATCACTACTAATTATTTCGATTGAAAAAGTTGTTTTTAATTGAAATTTAGTAATTTTCACTATTCATCAAAATATGAAAGTTATCCGAAAATCACCAAAATTTCACCCTAAGCTAATTTTGATATTACGAATCCAAAAATAAATTCCATTTTGAAAAATAAAATTACAAAATTTCAAAAGGTGGTTGTTACTATTCATATCGGTTAATTTTAATAATATTTTAATAGCATATTGTTGTTTAGTGAAACTCGTTATTGCGTACTACAAACGCTATTGTAGAGACCCGGAGCCTGACGTACATGTACATTACATTACTTTTGCGGAATACTTAGTACATTACAAAAACACACACACAAGGACCGTAATAGTTTAGTGTCTTTGGAAACTCGGAATATAATCTTCTAATCGTGGTGAAAGATCTTCAACATGTCCCATAAAGATCTTCCTTTTTTTTACCTAAAACCTTTATTTATATCCTGGGGAAAAGAAAACATAAAAGGGTGAGCTCAAATGCTCAGTAAGGGTAATCAAAAGAAATATCAATCACATCATATTCATAAGAACATAACATTTTGGAAATCATAACCTGCAAAAGAGAGCATAATTGCATAACATGGGATAAATCATGGTAGTGAAATGTAATCACAATAATCATATCTTAAAACATGAAACTTTGTGGCATTCACACATAATCATAGAGAATCATTTCTTGTTAGTCAAAACTCATTGCCAAGACTATCTTAGTGGACAAAGTCCCTTTCCGAATCGAGTAACCCTCGTTTCAGTCCTGTTTCACTGAACCAGTATAACCTACCATTCCAGCCATGTCTATCTCATGAGATATAAAATCTTTACCCAATGCATTGGAGAGAGATATAGGTCCCACCCATCTCATAATGATACCATTCTTATGTGTGCCACAAAATCATATACCATACATCATTGCATAACCCATGTAATAAAAATGGGAATCATAAACATCATGACATCATAAAACAATTCATATACGATAAAGGGATTCATAAAAATAATTCCATCACAACATAATGAAATCAATGTAATAATAGGGATAAAAACAGAACCCTATGTTATCTTAGATGTAAAATAATTTTGATAAAACACTTGAAATGAATTCTTGAGGAAAATATCCTTTCTTCTTCAAAATCAATTTCTTTTCACAAAACGTCATGCAATTTTAAAAGAAAGAAATTTTATTGAAAATAGTAATGAAATCTTTTGGAGGAAGCTTCATGAAAATAAGGCTTTATAAAACCGTAAAAATCCATTCATTCCGTTTAAGTTAAAAAAACATTCTTCTCGTACTTTTGTCGGAAAAGTCAAAAAGTACCTCGTACGAAAAACGACAAAAGATTCCTTTCATATCTTTTACTAAAAACTCACCGAAGGGTAAAATTGGATTTAAATAATTGTAGGTGGATGGAAATAATATTACATATTGAGGAAACATGGATTTGGATGATAAAATACACCCCAGTAAATTTTAAAGTATAAACAATCTCGGATAAAAATTGAGATTGCGAGATTTTCCCTTACCTTAGGTCCGACTTGCTTTGTAAGTGTCCGAACCTCCTGTATAATGATTTAAATCATGTTATTGAATTATTCTAGAATCATATTCATTGTTATTATATCATATATGGTCCACTTATGACTTTATATTACCTGTTCTTTTGTAAATTCATGTTAAAGTAGCGTTTTGGGTAAAATCGTCTCATTTGTCGTTCGTGTTTTTAACTTGTAATTATTAATATGATTACTTGGATCATGATTACTTATATACAGAATGTAAAACATGATTTATATATAATATATATTCAGAATATATATATATATATATATATAATATCGATAAATGGAATGAAATACACCGTTCATGGAGACGGTAGTCCGTACGTACGCATGAACGCTGTTTTCGTTTCCTTATTGAAGTGAATCGAATTAAGTAGATGACATACATATAAATTTACATAAATCCAGTATCAATATTATGTCATATATTTCATTAGTACTTATTATATATACTTTATAATCATTCATGAATGGTTAATCATTGAGAATGAATCTCATCGCGTCGTGGAGACAGTAGTCCGTACGTACGCACAAGCGATGATATCATTCCCATGGTCATGGAATTGTGTTGAAGTGTATGTAGAATATTTCAGTATCAATATCACTTTATAATAATCATATATAGTTACTCATTACACCATTATACCCATCCTTGTAAGGTTATGATGGAAAATAGATTACACCACGGCGTGGAGACGGTATTCTGTACGTACGCACGCGCAGTGATTTCATTTTTCCGTAGGATGGATATAAGGTGAATTAGGGTTGTTTCATATTTATAATAACATATCAGTATGTAAGTAATACTTATGTTATTACTTTATCCTGAAACAACTAAATAAGAAGAAGTTGAATAAGAAAGAAATTGAAAAGATCGGTAATGGATATTACCTCTTCTTTGAAACGCCTCTTTGAATCCTCCACTTAGGGAACTAAGATTTCTCTTTGAAGAAGACCAGGACCTCTAGGATTATTCTAGGGAAGTGGAGAAGGGATTTTGGCAGGGTTTTTCCGAGCTTGAGTGCTCAAATTGGTGTGAGGAAGAGGGAGAGGAGGTGCCCTTTTATAAGGGAGGAGAGGGGCACCTTAGGAATATCTCAAAATATTATTTTATATTAAAGTAAAAATCGGATTATAATGGTTACAAAGGGTCTTATTTCGAACGCTAAAGTGGGGATGGGTCGCAATCCTATCAACCAATAGTATTTAGACATGTTTAGGTTATTATTTTAACCTTATCAATTAGATTTAACTCTAAGTTAAATAATTTATCTTTTACCGCGTCTTTTTGTTTTCTTACACTATATGGTTAATACACATACTATAACATGCCAAACGAACCCCAAATTGTTTATTATTAACATATATATCCTTATCTAAGTCATTTGGCCGAACCTTAGATTTTTAGGAATAAAATAACAGTTGATAATATAATATTTTATTTAAAAACTATTTTGTGTCAATTTTGACGCTATTTGATATATGATTTTTGTGAAAGTCATAACAGATTTATATGTTCTAAAAAGGTTTATTAAAGAAACACTAATATATCATAGTAACCTATAAAATTAGTGGAATTCATAAAAAGTCTCAAATTACATTTATTTTGGTGTTTATAACATCAATTATGTCAATATTTCATTAATAAGATAATTACTGCATCATCATTGTGTCATAAATAAATTAAATTATTTAATGTCTAAAAATTACAAATAAAATATAATTATGTAGGAAATCCTTTTATCTTTCTAATGAATATTTATAGTCGAAATTATCTTATTTATAACCCCATATGAAAAATGTTTTAGTAAATAAACTTTGATTTTAACTCTTTTAACCCTTCTTTTAATAAATTAATAATAAATGTCCTAATCTAATCCAAGTGGGCCTAAATGGTCATATTTTATTCGTAAGTTTGTTTTTGGTTGAATTACACTTATCCAATAGAATTAGGACATGTGTTAGGGTAATAATAATATCATCTTTACCCTTAATTACCCTATTTACTTTTAACCGTGGTTAAAAAAAGTGAAAAGTTACTATTCACCAAAAATTATTTTCATCTCATTGAACCACATTTTAGTCCTTGATATTAACCGTGTCTCTCGGATTTTCTAAATTCCACTCACAGAAGCGGTAAAATTATGTTTTATGAACAATTCAGTTTTTTTAACTACCACTTAGTGGTTTCACTATTCATCGAAAATTGAAAGTTTTCAGAAAAATACCAAAAATTAGGCCTAAGCTATATTTTATATTATGAACTCAAAAATGATGTCTATTTTACCAAATTAAAAACATATCAATTTCATTAACTAATTTAAAAATTAATTCTCGTCGTCAAAACCAATAGCGTGTTTTTAAGAGATAATAACTATCAAAAGATTGACACTAGTTTATAACTGGTTTAAATGTGAAATTACATCCAACGAACAACATTGTATTAAATTGTAAAAATATATTCTAAATATACTTTAAAACCACTCAACTTAATAATTTATCACTATTATTTATTTCGATTGAATAAGTTGTTTTTAATTAAAATTTAGTAATTTTCACTATTCATCAAAATATGAAAGTTATCCAAAAATCACCAAAATTTCACCCTAAGATAATTTCGATATTACGAATCCAAAAATGAATTCCATTTTGAAAAATAAAATTTACAAAATTTCAAAAAGTGGTTATTACTATTCATAACGGCTAGTTTTGATAATATTTTAATAGCATATCGTTGTTTAGCGAAACTTGGTGTTGCGTACAACACACGCTATCGTGGAAGGTCGCAATTACGTGTAATTCATGCCAGGTCAGAGATGTGTGTTGTGAAAGCTCCTTTTGGTGTAGCGTATAACACAAGTCATTAATGAAATTAAAAAGAATATTTTTCATAAAATCTCGGGGTGTTACATTCTACCCCCCTTAAAATGAATTTCGCCCTCAAAATTCGTCGGGGTTATAAATGTTTTACTACTCGAAAGTTTCTTTAATAGAAACCCACATCATAAAAAGGAATACCAAAACCAATCTTTAAAAACAAAAGTATGAAACGTAACGGTTACCCAAATAAACTAATCACTGGGTTTCCACATAGGTGAAAATATGGATATGGAAGAGAAATCTAACCATCATGTTCTGATGGAGAGTGGTAGAGAACATGGCTATGGAAAAGCCAACAATCACAAATCCATAAATTTGTGACGATCGAAGGTACCGTCTGATTAATCAAATATAAGAGCACTAGGACAACATTTTTGGTTTTCAAGATCGTTTCCCTAAAGTTGAAGAATTTGAATTAGAATAAATACTTACTTTATTTTGGTACAATCTCACTGTTGTTCGTGCCTTGAACAATTTCCACTTCTTCTCTTAAATAAATGAAGTTGAATTTGTTATTCGTGAAGTGTTAGCAGATCATGTGATAGAATGACGGGCCATTCCATCTGTCTTAAACAAAAGGTTAGAAAAAGTTATTAAATATATATAAGTCATTATATAGTGAGATTAATCATATATGGTTCCTAAAATGGACTTATACTTCATATATCATACTGCTTAATATAATAAAACTAGTTTCTACTAAACAGGGACTTCCTGTAGGCCAGTGGTAGGCGATAAAGGCCAGTCGCACATCGGTTGTGGGTTCGATTTCCACAGCCTTGTCCGACACGATGGGCTGTCGCCCGTCCTGCAGGTTGTCCTTTTTCTAAAACTACATTACTATAACATCACATAAATAATATCAAAAAAAAAGTTATATCCTTAAACAATACTAACTTATGTCCAACATAATCCATTCCATCCTTTAGGCTTATCCATAATACTGTAGTCCAATCTCATAACATAGTGAAAACGATTACCAGAGATTTAACACCATCATCGATCCCCATATATCATAAGATATGTTTTGTTGGTCACATTCCAAACATTCAGAGTCCTTAATCGTGTATTCTCTTGAATACCTTAGTGAAAACATGAATGCAGTTAAAAGTTAACACTTTCCACATACCAAAATCCTCAAAATTCTATATACTCTAACCATGATATCACTTAGTCCTTATATCAATCATGAGCTCATGAATACTGTTAAAAATTTCGTTTTCTCGTTTTCCCTTCATTATGCGCATATCATATTATTTCCAAAAATATCTCAATCACTTTTAATACCACATTAGACCAACACATAAATATTCCAATACTTTATGATACAACTTTATTTTGGAATCCCATTACATAAATACTTAATCATTCCACCACATCGTTGTCATATTCAACATCGCCAATAGTGATCGCATGTGACTTCCCTTTGTCCTTTTCCTTAAGTGGTTGCTCATGTTGAGCATCACTAACCCTTGGATTAGGTCATTTATTAACATAATGCCCCATTTCCTTACACATGAAGCATTGAAGTGTTGGTGGTGCATTCTCTGAAGTGTTTTCTTTATTCACATCATTAGAAACCCTTTTTCCATTACTTCGACACTCAGCTGCTCGATGACCATCTTTTCCACACATAAAACATTTTCTAGTCCCTTTAAGACAATCTCCACCATGCTTCTTTTCACACTTTGTGCATAAGGAAACATTCATCTTCTTTTCACCATTATTTTGAGATTTCTCCTTGAACTCCATCTTTCGTTTCTTGTCAAAACTATGAGATGGATAAGTAACACCAACTTCCATTTCTACTTTGATAGCACAACGCACAATTTCTTCATAGCTACTGAAGTCTTTTATAGCTAATTCCCTTCGAAGACTTGGTTTTAAGACACTGAAAAATAGATCAACTTTACTTTCAGGTTGGATGATAATGCCAGATGCATACCTTGCAAGTCTTGTAAAATTCGCTTCGTATATACCAACAGATTCATCATCCTTCTGCTTCAGCTCAAGAAACTCCTTTTCCATCTTTGTTCTAATAATACGATGGAAGTACTTACTGAAAAACAAGTTCTTGAACTCGTCCCATTCCATGGACTCAATTTCATCTCTTGGCCTCATATTCTTGATAAGATTCCACCATTGATCAGCTTCACCTCCAAATGATATACTGCTAAGATGACTTTATCATGTTCAGAACATTGAAGAACTGAAAATATCTTTTCAGTGGTACTGATCCATTGTTCAGCAACAAGTGTATCGGAAGTCCCACTGAAAGAAGGTGGACGTTGCCTCATGAAGGACTCAATAGAATATTGTTCCCTTCTCTGCTCATTTGGAAGTCCAGAATGATTCATAGCTTGTGTAAGTATAGCAATAAGATTTTGCACTCCATCTCCAATAACATTTGTTTTTTCAGGAGGGAAATCATTGCATTGTCCATTGCATTGATCAACACGGTTCCTTAGGGTTCCGGCCATCGTCTAAAACCCAAAAAGAATAGTGTGAGAGGCAAAAATCATGCTAGGGAAAACAACATAGTAAAGGGGGAGTACCCTTAATATCTAACATCTTAGGTTAAATTCTAAGATCGTTACCGTAGTTCTAGGACCATATCCTATACGTATACTTATCCTTAGGGACATCCCTAGACATACCTTAGAAATATCTCTAGGGATCTCACTAACGTTTTCGCATCCTAGTTTCCAAAGGTTGACTAAACATTTCCTCTGATACCAACTGTAGAGACCTGGAGCCTGACGTACATGTACATTACATTACTTTTGCGGAATACTTAGTATATTACAAAAACACACACACAAGGACCGTAATAGTTTAGTGCCTTTGGAAACTCGGAATATAATCTTCTAATCGTGGTGAAAGATCTTCAACATCTCCCATAAAGATCTTCCTTTTTTTACCTAAAACCTTTCTTTATATCTTGGGGAAAAGAAAACATAAAAGGATGAGCTCAAATGCTCAGTAAGGGTAAACAAAAGAAATATCAATCACATCATATTCATAAGAACATAACATTTTGGAAATCATAACCTGCAAAAGAGAGCATAATTTCATAACATGGGATAAATCATGGAAGTGAAATGTAATCACAATAATCATAACATAAAACATGAAACTTTGTGGCATTCACACATAATCATAGAGAATCATTTCTTGTTAGTCAAGACTCATTGCCAAGACTATCTTAGTGGACAAAGTCCTTTTCTGAATCGAGTAACCCTCGTTTCAGTCCTGTTTCACTGAACCAGTATAACCTACCATTCCAGCCATGTCTATCTCATGAGATATAAAATCTTTACCCAATGCAATGGAGGGAGATATAGGTCCCACCCATCTCATAATGATACCATTCTTATGTGTGCCACAAAATCATATACCATACATCATTTCATAACCCATGTAATAAAAATGGGAATCATAAACATCATGGCATCATAAAACAATTCATATACGATAAAGGGATTCATAAAAATAATTCCATCACAACATAATAAAATCAATGTAATAATAGGGATAAAAACAGAACCCTATGTTATCTTATATGGAAAATAGTTTTGATAAAACACTTGAAATGAATTATTGAGGAAAATATCCTTTCTTCTTCAAAATCAATTTCTTTTCACAAAACATCATGCAATTTTAAAAGAAAGAGATTTTATTGAAAATAGTCATGAAATCTTTTGGAGGAAGATTCCTGAAAATAAGGCTTTATAAAACCGTAAAAATCCATTCATTCCGTTTAAGTTAAAAAAAACATTCTTCTCGTACTTTTGTCGGAAAAGTCAAAAAGTACCTCGTACGAAAAACGACAAAAGATTCCTTTCATATCTTTTACTAAAAACTCACCGAAGGGTAAAATTGGATTTAAATAATTGTAGGTGGATGGAAATAATATTACATATTGAGGAAACATGGATTTGGATGATAAAATACACCCCAGTAAATTTCAAAGTATAAACAATCTCGGATAAAAATTGAGATTGCGACATTTTCCCTTACCTTAGGTCCGACTTGCTTTGTAAGTGTCCGAACCTCCTGTATAATGATTTAAATCATGTTATTGACTTATTCCAGAATCATATTCATTGTTATTATATCATATATGGTCCACTTATGAATTTATATTACCTGTTCTTTTGTAAATTCATGTTAAAGTAGCGTTTTGGGTAAAATCGTCTCATTTGTCGTTTGTGTTTTTAACTTGTAATTATTAATATGATTACTTGGATCATGATTACTTATATCCAGAATGTAAAACATGATTTATATATAATATATATTCTGAATATATATATATATATAATATCGATAAATGGAATGAAATACACCATTCATGGAGACGGTAGTCCGTACGTACGCATGAACGCTGTTTTCGTTTCCTTATTGAAGTGAATCGAATTAAGTAGATGACAAACATATAAATTTACATAAATCCAGTATCATTATAATGTCATATATTTCATTAGTACTTATTATATATACTTTATAATCATTCATGAATGGTTAATCATTGAGAATGAATCTCATCGCGTCGTGGAGACGGTAGTCCGTACGTACGCACGAGCGATGATATCGTTCCCATGGTCATGGAATTGTGTTGAAGTGTATGTAGAATATTTCAGTATCAATATCACTTTATAATAATCATATATAGTTACTCATTACACCATTATACCCATCCTTGTAAGGTTATGATGGAAAATAGATTACCCCACGGCGTGGAGACGGTATTCTGTACGTACGCACGCGCGGTGATTTCATTTTTCCGTAGGATGGATATAAGGTGAATTAGGGTTGTTTCATATTTATAATAACATATCAGTATGTAATTAATACTGATGTTATTACTTTATCATGAAACAACTAAATAAGAAGAAGTTGAATAAGAAAGAAATTGAAAATATCGGTAATGGATATTACCTCTTCTTTGAAACGCCTCTTTGAATCCTCCACATAGGGAACTAAGATTGGTCTTTGAAGAAGACCAGGACCTCTAGGATTATTCTAGGGAAGTGGAGAAGGGATTTTGGCAGGGTTTGGCCGATCTTGAGTGCTCAAATTTGTGTGAGGAGGAGGGGGAGGAGGTGCCCTTTTATAATGGAGGAGAGGGGCACCTTAGGAATATCTCAAAATATTATTTTATATTAAAGTCAAAATCGGTTTATAATGGTTAAAAAGGGTCTTATTTCAAAGCTAATGTGGGTATGGGTCGAAATCTTATCAACCAATAGGATTTAGACAAGTTTAGGTTATTATTTTAACCTTATCAATTAGATTTAACTCTAAGTTAAATAATTTAACTTTTACCGTGTATTTTGGTTTTCTTACACTATATGGTTAATAAACTTACTATAACATGCCAAACGAACCCTAAATTGTTTATTATTAACATATATATCCTTATCTAAGTCATTTGGCCGAACATTATATTTTTAGGAATAAAATAACAGTTGATAATATAATATTTGATTTAAAAACTATTTTGTGTCAATTTTGACACTATTTAATATATGATTTTTGTGAAAGTCATAACAGAATTATATGTTCGAACCAAGTTGATTAAAGCAACAATAATATATAATAGTAACCTATAAAATTAGTGGAATTCATAAAAAGTCTCAAATTACATTTATTTTGGTGTTTATAACATCAATTATGTCAATATTTCATTAATAAGATAAATACTACATCATCATTGTGTCATAAGTAAATTAAATTATTTAATGTCTAAAAATTACAAATAAAATATCATTATGTAGGAAATCCTTTTATATTTCTAATGAATATTTATAGTCGAATTTATCTTATGTATAACCCCATATTAAAAATGTTTTAGTAAATAAACATTGATTTTAACTCTTTTAACCCTTCTTTAAATAAATTAATAATAAATGTCCTAATCTAATCCAAGTGGGCCTAAAAGGTCATATTTTATTCCTAAGTTTTTTTTTGGTCTAATTAAACTTATCCAATAGAATTAGGACATGTTTTAGGGTAATAATAATATCATCTTTACCCTTAATTACCCTATTTACTTTTAACCGTGGTAAAAAAAAGTAAAAAGTTACTATTCACCAAAAATTATTTTCATCTCATTGAACCACATTTTAGTCCTTGATATTTACCGTGTCTCTCGGATTTTTGAAATTCCACTCACAGAAGCGGTAAAATTATGTTTTATGAACAATTCAGTTTTTTTAACTACCACTTAGTGGTTTCACTATTCATCGAAAATTGAAAGTTTTCAGAAAAATACCAAAAATTAGGCCTAAGCTATATTTGATATTATGAACTCAAAAATGATGTCTATTTTACCAAATTCAAAAACATATCAGTTGCATTAACTAATTTAAAAATTAATTCTCATCGTCAAAACAAATAGCGTGTTTTTAATAGATAATAACTATCAAAAGATTGACACTAGTTTATAACTGGTTTAAATGTGAAATTACATCCAACGACCAACATTGTATTAAATTGTAAAAATATATTCTAAATATACTTTAAAACCACTCAAATTAATAATTTATCACTATTAATTATTTCGCTTGAAAAAGTTGTTTTTAATTAAAATTTAGTAATTTTCACTATTCATCAAAATATGAAAGTTATCCGAAAATCACCAAAATTTCACCCTAAGATAATTTCGATATTACGAATCCAAAAATGAATTCCATTTTGAAAAATAAAATTTACAAAATTTCAAAAAGTGGTTATTACTATTCATAACGGCTAGTTTTGATAATATTTTAATAGCATATCGTTGTTTAGCGAAACTTGGTGTTGCGTACAACACACGCTATAGTGGAAGGTCGTGATTGCGTGTAATTCAAGCCAGGTCAGAGATGTGTGTTGTGAAAGATCCTTTTGGTGTAGCGTATAACACAAGACATTAATGAAATTAAAAAGAATATTTTTCATAAAATCTCGGGGTGTTACAGCTATCGAGGAAGGTCATGATTGCGTGTAATGCAAGGAAAATCAAGGATGCGTGTTGTGAAAGCTCCTTTTGGTGTAGCGTACAACACAAGACATTAGTGAAATTAAAAAGAATATTTTTCATAAAATCTCAGGGTGTTACATTCTACCCCCCTTAAAATGAATTTCGCCCTCAAAATTCGTTGGGGTTATAAATGGTTTACTATTCGAAAGTTTCTTTAATAGAAACCCACATCATAAAAAGGAATACCAATACCAATCTTTAAAAACGAAAGTATGAAACTTAACGGTTACCCAAATAAATTAATCACTGGGTTTCCACATAGGTGAAAATATGGATATGGAAGAAAAATCTAACCATCATGTTCTGATGGAGAGTGGTAGAGAACATGGCTATGGAAAAGCCATCAATCACAAATCCATAAATTTGTGACGATCTAAGGTACCATCCGATTAATCAGATATAAGAGTACTAGGACAACATTTTTGGTTTTCATGATCGTTTCCCTAAAGTTGAAGAATTTGAATTAGAATAAATACTTACTTTATTTTGGTACAATCTCACTGTTGTTCGTGCCTTGAACAATTTCCACTTCATCTCTTAAATAAATGAAGTTGAATTTGTTATTCGTGAAGTTTTAGCAGATCATGTGATAGAATGACGAGTCATTCCATCTGTCTCAATCAAAAGGTTAGCAAAAGTTATTAAATATACATAAGTCATTCTATAGTGAGATTAATCATATATGGTTCCTAAAATGGACTTATACTTCATATATCATACTGCTTAATATAATAAAACTAGTTTATACTAAACAGGGACTTCCTGTAGGCCAGTGGTAGGCGATAAAGGCCAGTCGCACTTCGGTTGGGGGTTCGATTCCCACATCCTTGTCCGACGCGATGGGCTGTCGCCCGTCCTGTAGGTTGTCCTTTTTATAAAGCTATATTACTATAACATACCATCAATAATATCGAAAAACGTTTTATCCTAACTTATGTCCAACATAATCCATTCTAAGCTTATCTAAAATACTTCGGTCCAAGCTCATAGTATAAAGAAAATGGTTACTTGAAATGTCACAGAACAATCACGTGAATGCCATCATTTATCCCCCATATATCATAAGATATATCTTTCTGGTTAAATTACAAACATGTGAATACCTTAATCATGTATTCTCTTGAAGAATTAATACCCATTGAACCTTAGTGAAAACATGAATGCAGTTAAAAGTTAACACTTTCCACATACCAAAATCCTCAAAAATCTATATACTCAAACCATGATATCACTTAGTCCTTATATCAATCAGGAGCTCATGAATACTATTAAACATTTCATTTTCTCGTTTTCCCTTAATTATGCGCATATCATCTTATTTCCAAAAATATCTCAATCACTTTGAATACCACATTAGACCAATACATAAATATTCCAATACTCCATGCTACAACATTATTTTGGAATCCCATTACATAAAAACTTAATCATTCCACCACATCGTTGTCATATTCAACATCACCAATAGTGATCGCATGTGACTTCCCTTTGTCCTTTCCCTTAAGCGGTTTCTCATGTCGATCATCAGTAACCCTTGGATTAGGGAATTTATTAGCATAATGCCTCATTTCCTTGCACTTGAAGCATTGAAGTGTTGGTGGTGTGTTCTCTGCAGTGTTTTCTTTGTTCACATCATTAGAAACCCTTTTTCCATTACTTCGACACTCATCTGCTCGATGACCTTCTTTTCCACACTTAAAACATTTTCTAGTCCCTTTAAGACAATCTCCACCATGCTTCTTTCAACACTTTGTGCATAAGGAAACATTCATCTTCTTTTCACCATTATTCTGAGATTTCTCCTTGAACTCCATCTTTCATTTTTGTCAAAACCATGAAATGGATATGTAACACCAGCTTCCATTTCTACCTTGATAGCACAACGCACAATTTCATCATAGCTACTGAAGTCTCTTATAGCTAATGCCCTTCAAAGACTTGGTTTTAAGCCACTGAAAAATCGATCAAATTTACTTTCAGGTTGGATGATATTGCCAGATGCATACCTTGCAAGTCTTGTAAAATTCACTTCGTATATACCAACAGATTCATCATCCTTCTGCTTCAGCTCAAGAAACTCTTTTTCCATCTTTTTTCGAAGAATACGAGGGAAGTACTTACTGAAAAACAAGTTCTTGAACTCGTCCCATTCCATGGACTCAATTTCATCTCTTGGCCTCGTATTCTTGATAATATTCCACCATTGATCAGCTTCAACTCCAAATGATATACTGCTAAGATGACTTTATCATGTTCAGAACATTGAAGAACTGAAAATATCTTTTTAGTGGTACTGATCCATTGTTCAGCAACAAGTGGATTGGAAGACCCACTGAAAGAAGGTGGACGTTGCCTCATGAAGTACTCAATACAATATTGTTCCCTTCTCTTCTCATTTGGAAGTCCAGAATGATTCATAGCTTGTGTAAGTATAACAATAATATTTTTCACTCCATCTCCCATAACATTTGTTTGATCAGGAGGGCAATCATTGCATTGTCCATTGCATTGATCAACACGGTTCTTTCGGGTTCCAGCCATCGTCTAAAACCCAAAAAGAATAGTGTGAGAGGCAAAAATCATGCTAGGGAAAACAACATAATAAAGGGGGAGTACCTTCAATATCTAACATCTTAGGTTTAATTCTATGATCGTTAGCGTAATTCTAGTACTATAACCTATACTTATACTTAACCTTAGGGACATCCCTAGACATACCTTAGAAATATCACTAGGGATCTCACTAACGTTTTTTCATCCTAGTTTCCAAAGGTTGACTAAACCTTTCCTCTGATACCAACTATAGATACCCGAAGCTTGACGTACATTGACATTACATTACATTTGTAGAATACTTAGTACATAACAAAAACACACACACAAGGATCGTAATAGTTTAGTGTCTTTGGAAACTCAGAATATAATCTTCTAATCCTGGTGAAAGATCTTCAACATCTCCCATAAAGATCTCCCTCTTTTTTTAATACCTAAAACCTTTCTTTATATCCTGGGGAAAAGTAAACATAAAAGGTTGAGCTCAAATGCTCAGTAAGGGTAAACAAAAGAAATATCAATCACATCGTATACACAAGCACATAACTTTTGGAAATCTTAACCTGCAAAAGAGATCATAATTTCATAACATGGGATAAATCATGGCAGTGAAATGTAATCACAATAATCATAACTTAAAATATGAAACTTTGTGTCATACACACATAATCATAGAGAATCATTTCTTATTATTCAAGACTCATTTCCCAGACTATCTTAGTGGACAAAGTCCCATTCTGAACCTCGTCACCCTCGTTTCAGTCCTGTTTCACTGAACCGGTATAACCTACCGTTCCAGCCATGTCTATCTCATGAGATATAAAATCGTTACCCAATGCATTGGAGGGAGATATAGGTCCCACCCATCTTATAATGAATCCTTTCTTATGTGTTCCACATAATCATAAATCATACATCATCGCATAACACATGTAACAAAAATGGGATTCTTGAAACATCATGACATCATAAAACAAATCATATAAGGTAAATGACTTCATAAAAATAATTCCCTCACAACATAATCAAGTCAATGTAATAATAGGGATAAAAACAGAACCCTATATTATCTTAGATGGAAAATAATTTTGATAAAACATTTGAACTCCATTCTTGAGGAAAATATCCTTTCTACTTTAAAAACACTTTTCTTTTCATAACATGTCATACAATTATAAACTAAAAGAAGTTGATTAAAAATAAAATTGAAAACTTATAAAGGAATATTCTTGGAAATAATGTTTTAAAAATCCATTCTTGCCGTATAAGTTAAAAAAACATTCTTCTCGCACTTTTGTCGGAAAAGTCATAATGTACCTCGTACGAAAAACGACAAAAGATTCCTTTCATATCCTTTACTAGAAACTCACTGAAGGGTAAAATAGGATTTAAAAATTTTTAGGTGAATGGAAATAATATTACATATTGAGGAAACATAGATGTGGATGATAAAATACACCCTAGTAATTACCAAAGTAAAAACAATCTCGGATAAAAGTGAGATTGTGATATTTCTCTTACCTTAGGTCTGACTTGCTTTGTAAGTGTCCGAACCTCCTGTATAATGATTTAAATAATGTTATTGACTTATTCCAAAATCAAATTAACTGTTATGATATCATATATGGTTCACTTATGACTTTATATTACCTGTTCTTTTGTAAATTCCATGTTAAAGAGCGTTTTGGGTAAAATTGTTTCATTTGTCGTCTGTGTTTTGACTTGTAATTATTCATATGATTACGTAGATCATGATTACTTAATTCCAGAATATAAAACATGATTTATATATATATTCAGAATATACATATATATAAAAAATCAGTAAATGGAAAGAAATACACTGTTCATGGAGACGGTAGACCGTTCGTACGCATGAACGCTATTTTCGTTTCCTTATTGAGTTGAATGGAATTAAGTAGATGACATACATATATATACACATAAATCCAGTAGCTTTATAATGTCATATATTTCATTATTATTGCTTATATATACTTTATAATAATTCTTAAATGGTTAACCTGGAGAATGAATCTCATCGCGTCGTGGAGACGGTAGTCCGTACGTACGCACGAGCGATGATATCATTTCCATAATTAGTTAATTGAATTGGAGTGGATGATACAATATATCAGAATAAGTATTATGTAATAATAACTATGTATAGTTATTTTTTACACCATAATACCCATCCATGTAAGGTGTTGGTGGAAAAGGAGATTACACCACGGCGTGGAGACGGTATTTCGTACGTACGCACGCGCGGTGATTTCCTTTTTCCGTAGGATGGATAGAAGTTTAATTAGAGTTGTTTCATATTTATAATAACATATCAGTATATGAGTGATACTGATGTTATTACTTCATAATGAAACAACCTTATAAGAAGAAGTGGAAGAAAAAATAAAGGTGAATGAATTGGTAACGGAAATTACCTCTTCTTTGAAGCGCCTCTTTGAGACCTTCTCTTAGGGTACCAAAATTGGTCTTTGAGGAAGACCAGAACCTCTAGGATGTTTCTAGGGAAGTGGAGAGGAGAATTGGACAGGGGTTTGCCGAGCATGAAGGCTCAAAGTTGTGTGAGGAAGAGAGGGAGGAGGTGCCCTTTTATAAGGGAGGAGAGGGGCACCTTTGGAATAACTAAAAATATTATTTTATTATAAAGTCAAGTTCGGTTTTAAATAGATCCAAATTGATTTATTTCGATGCTAAGGTGGGGATGGATCGAAATCCTCTCATCCAATAGAATTTAGACAAGTTTAGGTTCCTATTTTAACCTTATCATTTAGATTTAACATTAAGTTAAATAATTTTACTTTTACCGTGTCTTCTTGTGTTCTTATACTATAAGGTTAATAAACATACTATAAGAAACCAAAATAACCCCAAATTATTTATTATTAATATATATAACCTTATCTAAGTCATTTTTCCGAACCTTAGTTTTTTAGGAATAAAATAACAATTAATAATATAATATTTGTTTTAAAACTATTTTATGTCAATTTTGACACTATTTAGTAATTGATTTTTGTGAAAATCATAACAGAATGATAAGTTCGAAAAAAGTTTATTAAATAAATAATAACATGTCATATTAACCTAGAAAATTAGTATAATTCATAAAAAGTCTTAAATTACATTTTTTTTGGTATTTATAACATCAATTATGTCAATATTTCATTAATAAGATAATTATTACATCATCATTGTGTCATAAATAAATTAAATTATTTGATGTCTAAAAATTAAAAATAAAATACAATTATGTAGAAAATCTTTTTATCATTCTAATGAATATTTACAATCGAATTTATCTTATTTAGAACCCTATATTAAAAATGTTTTAGTAAATAAACTTTCATTTTAACTCTTTTAACCCTTCTTTAAATAAATTAATAATAAATGTCCTAATCTAATCCAAGTGGGCCTAAATGGTCATATTTTATTCCTAAGTTTGTTTTTGGTCGAATTACACTTGTCCAATAGAATTAGGACATGTGTTAGGGTAATAATAATATCATTTCTACCCTTAATTACCATATTTACTTTTAACCATGGTAAATAAAAGTAAAAAGTTACTATTCACCAAAAATTATTTTCATCTCATTGAACCACATTTTACTTACTGACATCAACCGTGTCTCTAGGATTATTTAAATTCCACTCACCGAAGTGGTAAAATTAATTTTTATGAAAAATTCAGTTTTTTTAACTACCACTTAGTGATTTCACTATTCATCAAAAATTGAAGGTTTTCAAAAAAAAATACCAAAAATTAGGCCTAAGATATATTTGATATTATGAACTCAAAAATGATTTCTATTTTACCAAATTAAAAACATATCAGTTGCATGAATTAATTTAAAAATTAATTCCCGTCGTCAAAACAAATAGCGTGTTCGTAATAGATAATAACTATCAAAAGATTGACATTTGTTTATGTCTAGTTTAAATGTAAAATTACATCCAATGACCAACATTGTATTAAATTGTAAAAATATATTCTAAATATAATTTGAAACCACTCAAATTAATAATTTATCACTATTAACTATTTCGATTGAAAAAATTGTTTTTAATTAAAATTTAGTAATTTTCACTATTCATCAAAATATGAAAGTTATCCGAAAATCACCAAAATATCACCCTAAGCTAATTTCGATATTACGAATCCAAAAATGAATTCCATTTTGAAAAATAAAATTACAAAATTTAAAAAGGTGGTTATTACTATTCATAACTGCTAATTTTAATAATATTTTAATAGCATATTTTTGTTTAGTGAAACTTGTTATTGCGTACTACAAACGCTATCGAGGAAGGTCACGATTGCGTGTAATGCAAGGCAAATCAAGGATGCGTGTTGTGAAAGCTCCTTTTGGTGTAGCGTACAACACATGACATTAGTGAAATTAAAAAGAATACTTTTCATAAAATCTCGGGGTGTTACAATGAAGAGTAATCATTAAATTAAAAATAATGAATATCATTCGTGTTTAATTTTTCAGTTTTCGATCACAATGAAATTATTTTGTTTTATAAATTAATATCATGTGTATAATATGATTTTAGAAAATTCGATTGGATAAAATACGTATATTACAATTTTTTCAACCATTATTTTTTTCATGTCCGGCCTTGAGGATAGTAATATAAATTTAAAACTTATACGCCCTTGAACGATAAATTATCACAACATATAAGAAGTTTATTTTTTAGTATAAAAGGAGGGGTAATAAGAGATGATAATGAATTATTAAATTATAATAATATAATTAATGTATATGTAACGTAATGGAGTCATCATTCCAATATTATTAAGATATTTGAGGAGAGAAAATGAAAAGAAAAATCATAAAAATAAAATATACGAAACGTAAAGAGGATTTTGCCTCTTGAATTTATCCTCCTTGAGGGCCTCCACATGGAAGAGATTTTGGTCTTTTGATAATATCAATAGATTCTAGAAATTAGAAGGGTTTTGAGAACTTATTTGAGCTCAATTTGGAAAAGGCCCAAGGCTTGGGAGGAGTGAGGAGAAGAGCTTTTGAGGGGTGGTATTTATAGTGAATAGGATGTGTGTTTTCTCATTATTTAATTCATTAGTTTATTATTTTTCTCAAGACCAAAAATATAATTTATTCTTGATAAAAAATATAGTAATTCTATTATTTAGTTCTAGGTAATGGTACCTAAATTAGTTATACATCATCTCTGAATCCATAATTCATTTAGTTTTCATTTATCGTAAATTATTTTATTTTAATATTCACCAAAAAATGACATATTTAAGAAAAATAAACAAAACCACCCATAACAAATTTTGAAATTAAGAATTAAAATATGAACTCCATTTTTTTAAAATTTTATTCAAAATATGATATATATAATTTTTAAATAAAACAATCATTTATATGAATAATAAATATTTTAAATTTATAACTGATTTCATAACACATTGATAAATTAAGTAAGGTCTCATAAAATAATATTATTATCATAGGAAATCAAAATAATAATTTATGGATATATTTTATGATGATAGATTTTCTTTAAAATTACTAAATTACACATATAATTGTAATTAAAAATTAATGACATAAACAAATACCAACACATTATTAATAATTTTTAAAATATTTATTTAATTATACTGTGATATAATTATACCATATTGTCACTTATAAGATGGCTAAATTTTATTTATACTTTCATTGGTGATGTTACTATTTAATTTTCTAGATTACTATTCATAATGGTAATGTTTCTATTCCAAAGCTCATGTAACTATTCTTTTGGTATATGTTTCTTAACTTCATGAAATGCCTTTTATTGCATTAATTATTCATTTACAAAGTTATTATTATTTTCATAATGTGAGTTTATTTGATTTTACTTCATGACCTAATTATAAAAATTTATATAAATAATTAGAAATCAAGGCTATTTCATCTACATTTTATAGAAGATGGGAACTCAATACCTAAAAATCATATATATCAAACAACTTGTTTTTATTTCATCTTCATGTAACTGATTCATTATTTATATGTTCCAAATAAACGATACCTAAATCATCAATGTATATCAAGATATCGTAATTTAAACATGCTATTAATAGTAAAACATGTTTCAATAGACATAGAAAAGTATCATTCTAATTGAAATTCCTATTCATTGTTACCAACATTATCAACATGAATTATTATTCATCACATTCTTTAACAATTACACTATCATAGAAAATAAAATTAATTATGCATGTTCATTTCCTCAATTAGAATTTTTATGAAATTATAAAAAACACATGATTCAAACATGCCTCTTTAATATTTTGAATAAAATAAGTCAAATAATTATAGATTTATGTTCTATAAAAATGTACATACCCGGAAAATGTTAACCCATAGTATAAAAAGTAAGGCTAATGAGTATAATATAGATCGAAAACTATCTAGAATACTAATAGGAAAAATAGTATCATAGTTGAAAGACACAACATGAGATCATTACAACAATTACTTTATCTAATTAGGTCAAATATTTTTAGGCCATTTCCATTACCATATAATGCGATAAACCATGATATAGATATGATTTAACATAAATAAATAGGAGAATCAATGAATCCCCTACATGAAAGTAAATATCTCCACATGAAATTATTTAACAAAAACAAGGCCACACCTAAGACGACATCACCGATAGATAGATCAATCCACTAGCAGATGGGTGGCATTACTCTATGAAAAAGGGTTATAAAATGCTCAGTCTTGAGAGAAGGAAAATTGTACATAATAAAGATAAAGACATTAATTTTAATTTTGCATATATGGGTTGAATAGATTTTCTACATCTAAAAAAATTTATTTCAAACTACTGAATATCTCATAAAACTGAAAACATCGATTCCTCAATAGAATAAAAAAATTAGATAATAAATTATCTAATTATCCTTGATAAATAGAACATTGATTTCCCATGATTCATGTCTATGAATTGTCTGCGTGGTTGTTTTCAAGATATAGAAGAAATATACTTGTAGGTGATTTCACATAGCTAGAATAACAACATTTCAAAAATCCATACAAATCCATTATCCCATATATCCAAATTCCCTTTTTAATCAACTATCAATATAGAAAAATTCCCCATTTATCCATTTCACAAATGTAGATCATTTATCCACATTGTTGATCGATCCATGTAGATGATTCAACCATGTAGTTGAACTAGTCCCATAGAATATTCATCCATGTAGCTGATCCTTTATCATAGCCTATCCAGCCATGTAGCATATTTCTATAGCTGATCCAGCCACATGACCAGTTTTATAGGCCATGAGTCAGGATCTCACCAAAGATGTGAACCACACCTTCCTTATGTGGAACCCTTACTGCTTCCATATTTTAGAGACCATACACCACCAAAACCTCTCTAGGTTTCCCCCAATCACCACGGGCATTAGAAACACACAAAAGGTGAGACTAGATTATTCTGAGCCCTTGTAGAATATTTTCATAAAAATTCTCATCCTTGAGAATCCAAGTCGAACCCAAGGTAAAAATGGGTATGGGATCATCTGAAAATACCACCACATAAGCTAACTCTCAAGGATAACACCACCACGGTAGTTTAACCACCTTCTTAGAGAACACATGATTATAACTAGGAAAAAACTTACTATCTTATAAACACTTTACTAGGGTATATACCTCTCAAAATAAAGAAATGTTACCCTCAACAATTAATAGGGTATAATCTCATAAATCAAAAAAATCAACATCCACTAGAGAACGATGTCACAAAATAAAATATTAACAACAAACAACTCATGGTACTGAGTGCACACTTGGGAATATCATTCCTAGGTACTATCCTCCATTCCATCATACCACCACAAGATTCTAACCAATGGAACATCATGATCATGAAACTCCTAATCCTAAATGTCTTGGATCTCTATATTCTACTCCTTAAAGGTGTCATCAACATTAATATCAGCATCACCCAAATATATGGCATGATAGTCTTCATAATGATAATGAATGAGCCATGACACATTAAAAACATTGTGTATTATAATCATATAAGGGGGAAGTTCTATCTGATACACCACAACTCCAACTTGATCCAACACCTCAAAAGAATCAACAATCTGGTGAGAAATCCTACACCCATGACCAAACCTTCACTTCTTATGATGAGGATTCACAGTCCAGAACACATTTTCCACAACATAAAACTCAATAGGTTTACTCTTATGGTCAAAATATGATTTCTTATGATCCTTCACTACATTCATCCTTTCATTAATTACCTAAACCATCTTTGTCGTATTTTGTACCAATTCTAGCTCGATAATTATTGTCTCTCCAAACTGAGTCCATCAAAATAGAAAAGGGTAAGGATGGCCGTATGAATATTCAAATAGACATACCCATAGTGGATTGGAAACTATTATTGTAAGAAAACATAACCAATCGTAGGTGCATCATCTATAAACCTCCAATATCCTGGTTACATGAGAGAACCATGTCGTCAATAGTCTGGATGGTCTGCTCTATATAACCATCTTTCTACATATGAAACGTACTTATAAGGAATAAATAGGATCCAAAATTATGTTGGAGACCTATCAATAATAAATACATAAAATGAATATCCGGATCAGAGAAGACAATCCTTGAGAGAATGTAGAGTTTCACCACATCCTCTAAATACTCCCTAGAAAACCTGAATTGAGCGTGACTCTCTGATCTCTATAATGTGGGATGGATTTTTTAACAAATACACTATCATGCATATATAATCATATCCTAATTAATATCTTGGTAATATAGTATCAAGTTCCATCTAAATTTACTCCCACTTACACTAGGGGATATCTATTACATATAGAAAACTAATAGAATCACATTGATTTGTTTTCACCTTCTGTCACACCAAACATTGTGGAAAAAAACCCACAACTAGGCACTTAAACCCCAGAAATAAAAAATGATCAATCAATTCATCATAATTAATTTTAACATTTGGATGTACATACTCATGTTATCTATGGAACTCAAATAGAACCATATCTTCCATCGCTGAAGGAATAAATGCCTTCCCTAGGAAAAACTGGTGTTGTACATCCTCAGAACAACCATCATGCGAATCACTAAAAAAACATAATCCATCTAAACTACCACCTTTGAATCACCAAACTAGGAACCCTCCAGCCCCTACACTATAGATGATTGAATTTTTGTATAGAAAATAAAACATCTCCAGCTATCCTCCCCCATACCAAGATGCATCAATAATATTGATTACATCAATATACAAGAATCTCGTATTCGTGGAAGACTTATATATGTGACCTCATTCTCAAGACTCTGGATATAGAATTTCCCTTTTCCAGAGTATACAAAATATAAATGCCACATTCATGCAATAATTAAATCCACTAAAAATGTTACAAATTCATTTCATTATTGGAAAAGAATTTCCTTATTCCCAAATGGTTTGTAAAAAACCAAAAAACACTCATAGATGAGGTATGTCACCAACAATTCAATGAAAAACCAACTACCACCAACTCACGATCATGGGTCGCATATTTATGATCATGGGAATGTTACTAAAAATTCCAATAATAAACTAATGATCTCTACAACATCTAAATGTTACTTAATGGAAGACATGATGTCTCAAAGAAAACCTCACACTAAACTCCTTATGCTGGAAAAAAGGACTACAGTTGTGAACAACTTCTTATTGAATTACTCCAAAACCTTCCAGACACTAGTCAATAAAAAAGAATGCTTGATCCTTCCAGGTCAATGCTGTATGAGGAGTAACAAGATGAGAGAAATATACTATAAACCACCTATTATAACCTGTAAGAAAAAGGAAACTCTACACATATACTAATATCTTGATTGATTCCCAACAAAAATCCTCTTGTATATTTGAAGGACCAATAGCTACTTCCTAATATGACATGACATGCCCCATGAAATGAAATTCACCATCGTAGAATTTAATGTTTGAGAACCTACCAAATATTTTCTCATGATGAATAACTCACAAAATAAAATGCATATGCTCCACATGATCCTCTTTATTTGTGGGGTAGACAATGATTTCGTCGATGAAAACCACTAATTACTTATCCAGAAACTCCATGATCACATTGTTTATCAATATCGTAAGCATGGATAGATAATTCATCACACTAATGACATTTTAAATAATTCTTAATTCATATGAAGGTAAAAAAATATTTCTTTTAAATATATTCATACTTCACCCACATTTGACAATATTCTAACTGCAGATCAATCTTCATGAACCAAATTTATCTAATATGCAGATCAAATAAATCATAAATCCAAAGAAGCAAATATTCCTTCATCACTATTACTTCATTCATGTCATGGTAATCAATACAATCCTAGAAACCACCAATGGTCATCTTCATTAACATTATTGGTTCCTGTCATGGTGCAACACTCCTATGAATAATACCTCACTATAGTTGATCATTAATATGTACTCATAGATTGCACAATTCAGAATGTTCAATCCTATATGGAGATATTGAGAAAAAAGATATGCATAGTTATAGATCGAACCCAAACTCAGTCTCATGTTGTGGGGGTATTATTATAACCTCATATGAGAAGACAACAAGGTCATATTCTATGTCTCTAGGACACACTGATTACAAAAACTCTGATTATCATAGCATCAACTCTGCCATCATATTTGTTAAGGATAGAACAAACCTCCAACTCATACAAGGATCTTCCTCCTAAAAAAACATTGACTCTACATCATTATCATAGAACACAACCTTCAACCTAATTAAATCCATGATATCCTACACCAATTAGAACCAATCCATTCCAAGGATAATTTTCTATGGATATATTTGTAAACATATGAAATCTAGATATGGTAGGTACTTCCCAAGAATAGATTATATCATCTACAAATTTCTTACAAATCTTCTCAGCCAATAATAAGAAAAGTTAATGATAAGGGAATTTGAATAATCTATACCTGGTGTCCCAAAGTACGGAATATGATAGGTCATATAAATGAGTGTGATATCTATAATCAAAAAATAATTCTCCCATTCATGAAAAAATCAAATGGTACTACCAATGATGTCCGACTCACCAAATCGAAGAAATGATAATGCATGAAGGTGAATAAGAACTATTCCATGACCTATTTGACCATGTTGATGATTACATCAATAATAAATCTCTAATATCTAAGGATGATTATCATTTTTGTAATATACCCTATTTGATCAATATCCTCACAACTTTTCCCAAACTATAACACCCTAGTGTAGCTACCGCATTAATTGAAACTACAATAATGGATGAAAACGATGTTGAAAACCTAACACACACTGATTTCTTTGAATGTTTTAGTACTCACATTTTATTTGACCTTAGAATAAACAATAAAAATATTTGTATGATAATTATGAATAGTTCTGAGAGCCATTTCCCCTAGTGAAATGAGATGATGAGTGATGGGACGTAACCCAGAATGACTGAGAAATATTATGTCTATGAAATTTGATGCTTCAAACCATAAATATGATTATGACGAATCAAGATGACTCCCCTCTTATTATGATTACATTATGGAAGGTGTCCCATCAATATCATATTATTTCACCAACATATCATGATTTGTCTTTATAATAAATGGAGTGACCTAAAATTGAATATATGGATGGAAAGACTCCTCAAAATTCATCACTTTGGCCTCCTCATCCTAAAACAGGTCTGAATCATATCATAGAAAGGTCCTTAAATAGATCCTAAAATATTACATTCTATAACTCCCTATCAAATGGTATAAAGATCCTAGAGATAATCTATATTCATGTTTGATAAAATGGAATATTCTATGAACAAATCTAAAAATTTATCCCGTGGAATGGATGAATCCTCACAATAACTGAGTAATAAGAATAACCACTACCTCTCGTATCCATGAAACATCATCAGATCTAACTAAACCCTTTTTTACCTCCAATAATGGATAGAACAAAAATCTATATCAAAATTATCTAACTTGTTTTATATGACTCAATATAAAATGGAACCCTCATATGTCTCTAGAAGCGTAAATTTATACTCTTAAAATGTCATCTTATATGTATCATAATGATTTAATTCCATAGTATGATGATATTTTTGAAAATTCTACCACAAAACAAAAGCACGAAACTGATAAGGACGTCGAAATATGGACAATACTAAAAAATAATAGTGTATTAGAGATCATAAGCCTAAAATATGGAAACCATACTGTAACATACCAAGTAAGTGAAGAATAATATTTTTTCATATATATGTCTATTTATGGATTATATAGTGTTTTAGAGGCATAAAATGAGAATTAATCCAATCTTAAGCATAGAATACTCTAATATTTTTTGAAAGATTATTTTATAGCTTTTTGATGGAAAACCATTTTTAAATATAAATATTGACAATTTTATAAGCTATATTTTTCAAAATAAACTTATTATTTAGAATTGGGACATTGAAATTTACTTTGGATTATTTTGTCGTATTTTTCTGACAATGTTCATCTTTTAATGAAAAGTGAAAAATAATGCATTTTACTTCAAAACTGCTTTTTCATCAAATTTAATTATATGGTTAGATTGTCTTTTAAATTGGTTTTAAAGTTTAATTAGAATATATTTTTACCATTTAATTCAATGGTGGCCATAATAATTAATTTCAATTTGAAATTGAACATAAACAAGTGTTAATCTTTTGATAGATATTGTTTCTTAAAAACACGCTATTTGATTTGACAATGAGAATTATTTTTAAATTAATTACTGCAATTTATGTGTTTGGAATTTGGTAAAATCGATTCCATATTTGGAATAAAAAGGTCCAAATTATTTAATTATGTCCTTTTTGTTTTTGGACATTATGAATAGTAACGACGATAATTATCTTTAATTATTGTGATTAATTAGTAAATCATGTAAAAAGGGTTAACAATTTATGTTATAATAATATATAATTACCCAAAAATGTGTCCTTATACAATTATTTGTGTCATATCCATCAATGGACGGCCATGGGCCATCTTAGGGACCCCATGGAATCACTTTTTTGTGATTGTGACCTTTTCTCATATTATTTTTAAAGAAAGGGAAATATAATAAAAGTATGTAATACCTAAGTAAATCAATTTTAATTTTTCTTATATAAATGATAATATTGAATATAAATATTAATTTGAAAGATAAAAAAATTTCCTACATCATGGTATTTTATTTTTAATTTTTAAACATTAAATAAATAAATTTATTTAAAACACAACGATTATGCAGTTATTACCTGATTAATGATATATTTATATATATGATATTATAAGTGTTAAAATAATTTTTTTTTGAAACTTTTGATGTTATCTACTAAATTTATAGATGATTATGACTTGTTAAATTCATGTTAATACTTATATTTTGAAGGAATAAAGCTTTTATGCCTTCATAAAAAGTCAACTACCAAATAGTGTTGAAATTGGCATAGATGAGTTTTGAAAACAAATGTAATTTTATTAAACGGTTTAATTTAAAAAAAATATAATATTCGGAAAAATGTCATATAATATATTACTAATATCATTATTGATACAATTATGGGACTATTGTCATTTTAATGTAATTATTATGACCTTATAGTTTGAAAATTAAAAAAGATATGGTAAGAATTATTAATTTTAACAAATGGTTAAAATGAAATGATTGGGTGAATTATATGACTTCCACTTGTCCAAATGCTATTAGTTGAGTTTCTTTATACCCCTTATCCTCTTATCCTAGAAATATATCATTTTGGAACCATTCTAATTTGAAAAAATATTTTATAATAAATTAATATTTCATGACATTCCAAGAGTGCCCCTCCTCCCTCTTATAAAAATCTCTCAACTCTACCCCCTTACTCACACCTCTCAAGCCCTGTGGATTGCCCAAAAACTACTCAAATAAGCCATACACATCCCTATCATCCTCCTAGAATCCTCAATTTTGGAATAATAATTTTCAAGAGATCCTTTACCTCAAATCAAAAGAAGTTACCGGATTTAGAGGTAATGCCTTCTCTCAAATCCTTTGTTGTATTTTACATCTTCACTCCCGCTAACACTATTATTATTTGATTGAATAACTATACCAGTATCCTCAATATACTAGTATGTTTTTATGAGAAGGATTTTATTTACTGTTACACACACCTCCGTCTAATGGTTATGGAACATACTGTTTCTGTGGGTTGCGAATTGATGTGTCATGAAATGATGATTATTCAATCTTATTTTAACACCTTTCATGGTCGCCAATATGATGTCACTGTATTTATATATGATATATATTATATTTATGTCCCATCTATGCTTCTTTATTTTATATTTAAAATATACCTTTATTCTTTTCATGTTGGGGAACTGCGATAATTTCATCTAAGGATGTGTGGATTACCGCCCACTCAAGTGATGTGACTCGTTCATGCCAAACATGGAATTTATAAACAATGTAATTAATGAAATTATGTTACCAATATAAAATATATATTATAATAGAATTATAATATATATATATGTCTCATTTAGTTTTAATTCCTTTAATATGACAAAGAAATGAAAGTAGTGTTCATGCGTACGTATGGCCTATCGTCTACATGAACGGTGCATTTAATTTTTTCATCTCTAAATTCTATGGGATAGTAGTAAATGAATATATACTGGATATATATGATATTTAAATCATTAATACCATTCTGGAGATTATTTACTTATAACTCCATGGGAAATTCTTTTCAAACCTGTTCATTTTTGACTCATGTACCGAACGTCGCAAAATGTATGATATGAAGTCACATAATTTACTAATTATTATAACATGTTAATATGTGATATGAATTGAATAATAAACATTAAAGGATTTCATTAATAAGTAATAAGTTATCTTAAGATTATTATTCATAAATATAAAGAACAAACGAGAATAAGTCAGACTTGAGATAAGGGACTTCGCCTCAATCTCCATTCATTGAGGCATACTTCAATTTATATACGACCTTATTTTATTAGATATATACTAAACCCTTTTGACTTTAAATTTAATTCAAATGGAATCTTTTTTACACAAATCATTTTATAAAATGACAAAAGGGAATGTTTTTGTCTTACATATGCGGTGACAACGACTTCTCTACCGCTATGACCATTATTTGAGTTTCATCTTCCTCTACATGCCATAAGTTTTTTAAATGAAAAATAAATACCATGTTTTAATTTTTATTATATTTAGTATTGAAAATGGTTTTGATAATGTTTCGATTATATCAATGTGTTGTATGGATATCTTGTGGCTAAAATAGGTAAATGTTATGTTTCCTTTATGCATGTTTTATGTGATACGATTATGTTACAATTCTTGGGAATGTTTTATGAAGATGGGTGGTTCCATGATTAACTAAGGGCAGGTGAGCCTGAGACAGCTCTCCAATACATTGGGTAACGTGAAGGAGATAAATGCTAAGGTGTATCTAAATAGATTTGTGGAATATACTCTGATGGGTATTCCAAACGTAACCATGATGGTTACTCCCTATGTAAGAATGTTATGAATGCCTCAAGTTACCTTTATGTCCAATTATATTCTATGAGTTATTCATAAAGCTTAGGATTTCATGAGGTATGTTAAAGTGATTATGTTTTATGAGTAATGTATGATTTCATTGATTTTTATGTACACATGGACTAATGTTTTCTTTCCGTATTTTTATATCCCTTACTGATGTTTTTATGCTCATCCCAAGTTTTTGAAATTTTTTAACGGGTCAAAGGAAAATTAAATGATGTGATGATAGTGTTGAGAATGTGTTAAGAAAGAAACCATGTTTTATTTTAAATATGTTTCTTTTGGTGGAAAAATCATAATACTGTCTTTGATGTAACCACCTTGTTTAAATGTGGAATGTAATGCATGATTTATGATCTAATTCTATAAAAATATAAACCTGAAAAGGTCCTCAATGTGAATTCTTGAAATAATCCAATATTAAGTAATGTTTATAGATGGGGCCTTATAGTTGGTATCAGAGATCGGTTTAAATAAACTTAGGACTAATAATTCTTTTAAATTATTATCCAAAAATATTTTTTTACATTATGGTAAAATTGACATGATATAGCATTTGAAGATTACCATGTTTCATCATCTAAGACATGTTTGTTCAGAATGTTTTCTGAAATAGGAACTAGGGAAGCAGTGCTAGGAAGGCATACAGAAGGAAATGACCTTCCAAATCAGCATCCTGAGATAGTCAGAATTATAACTAAACAGTTTGTTGTAGTAAGGGTGCAGTTAACTCAAGTGATAAATGGTGGTGGTATCCATGCATGAGATTAGCCAGACCAACTGCAGAAAAACATATCAGTGGTGGAACATTTCATGAGGCAACATCTCCCATCATTTAGAGGATCATCTGACCCTGTGCTTGCTAAAGGGTGGATTAAAGCACTAGAGATGATTTTTGATGTTATGGGGTGTTAAGACAATCAAAAGGTTAGTATTGTTGTTTACCGTTTGGAGGGTGAAGTAGATCAGTGGTGGTTGATGGTTAAAAATACCTGGGACAATGATGAGATTGATGATCTTGACTGGGATGAATTCAATGGTATTTTTCTTGAGAAATATTTTCCTAAGGTTGTTCGACTTAGGATGGAAAAAAAATCTTTGAATTGAGGCAAGAGGATGACTCATTGGCTTCTTATGAAGAAAAGTTCATTGATTGGCAAGGTATGCTCCAAATTTTATCAGAGACCTTGATAGTAAATTCAATCATTTTTACTCAGGATTAAAGACAAAATATCGAAGGGAATTAGCTTCTCGTGAGTTCAAAAGTTATGAAAAGCATTTTAAATGAGCTGAGAATATGGAAATTGAGTTTGTCGATGATCAAGTGTTCTATGAAAACCAACATAAGAATAGACCGAGGTGGCCGGAGAAAGGGAAGAATCCTTCAAAAGGGTTTGATGGTAAGAAAATGAAGTTTGCAGTTTGTGATAAATGTGGTAAAAATCATGATGGGGAATGTCTTTTGAATTCTGGAAAGTGATTCTGATTTGGTAAGATGGGACATAAGGCTCGTGATTGCATTGGAAAAGATCATGGTAATGGAAACACCAAATTTGATTTAATGTTAGTGAAATGTTTCATGTTAAATGAGATGGGTCATTATGAAAACGAGTGTTCGAAAAAGTGATTGAATGATGGGAAGTAGTCAGACTAGATTCATTAATGTGTGGTGAAATCCGTTGAAACTAATTCAACAGATGTTGGGCCATCAAATGAAGTGGTATCATGTACATTGTTTGTTTTTTCATATTATGCCAATGTGTTTTTGATTTAGGGTATACAAATTCCTTCATCTCTGAAATTTTTTCTAGTAAATTGGGAATTCCATCTCATGAAATGACTCCTGAAATTGTAGTAAAAACACTTGGGGGAAATGTTGAGGAAAAAAGAATTTATAAGAAACTTCCAATCCTTATCTATGGAAAGAACCTACTTGCAAACCATATTGTTTTACCTCTAGTAGAGTTTTATGTTATCTTGGGTATGGATAGGCTCTTTGTTTACCATGCTAAGATTGACTGTAGAGCTAAAGAAGTTTCTTTTCAGAAAGACTTTAAGTTTGAGTACAAGAATGAACCCTTATTATTCATAACGTATCAAGAGGCTGAAGAACTTGTAAAGGACATAAATGAATGTTACCTTGCACAAATTGTTGAAAACAAAGGAACCATTCAGATTAATGATGTTCCAGTGGTAAATGAGTATCCTGATGTTTTTCCTGATGTGTTGCCTGAAATAATACCAAATCAAGATGTTGAATTTACTGTTGACTTAGTTCCTGATTCTAAGCCAATTTCAAAACCCCCTTATTGAATGGCTCAAATTGAACTTTTATAGTTAAAGGAGAAATTGCAAGATTTATTAGAGAAATGTTAAAATCCACCTAGCACATCACCATGGGGTTCCCCTATCTTATTTGTTAAAAATAAAGATGGTTCAATGAGACATTGCATTGATTATAGAGCCTTTAATAACATCACTTTTAAGAACTAATATCATTTCCCTCATATTGATGGTTTGTTTGATCAGCTCTAGAGAGATCAGTATTTTTCAAAGATTTACATGAGAACAGGGTACCATCAGTTGATGTTAAATGAATCAGATATTCCGAAGACAATGTTTCATACAAGATATGGCCATAAGAATTTGTATTTATGCCTTTTGGGTTAACCTATGCACTTGTTGTATTCATGGACCTTATGAATATAATTTTCCATGATTTCTTGGATAATTTTTTGGTTGTTTTCATTGATGATATTTTGGTGTTTTCTAAAAGTAAATAGGATCATGAAAGTCATTTAAGGGTTATTTTTCAAACGATAAAATAATTTTATGGGAAATTCAGCAAGTGTGAGTTTTGGTTGCAACAAATTTATTTT
Organism: Viscum album; assembly: GCA_963277665.1. Lineage (NCBI taxonomy): Eukaryota > Viridiplantae > Streptophyta > Magnoliopsida > Santalales > Viscaceae > Viscum > Viscum album. Next base: position 1,927,439,974 of record OY728142.1, on the reverse strand, counting down.
CTTGCTCACATTGCTTCTAAAGATGGAAAAATTGTTTATCCTTTAAAAATAAAGGTTGTTGGAGAATGGCCAAGACCCAAAAATTTAACCAAGATTCGTAGTTTTCTTGGTTTGGCAGGCTATTACCAATGTTTTGTTAAAAAATTTTCATGGTGGTCCAGCACATTGACAAAGCTAACTTGGAAGGTTGTTAAGTTTATCTGGACAAAATAATGTGATGATTGTTTTCATAAATTGAAAAGAAGATTGGTGAATGATCCAGTTTTGGCACTACCTTCCAAGAATGGTGATCTTGTTATCTACAGTGATGCTTCATTGAATGGAATTGGTTGTGTCCTAATAAAGAATGATCAGGTAATTTCTTATGCTTCACTTCAGTTGAAAAGTCATGAGACAAATTACCCTACACAAGATTTGGAATTAGCTACTATTTTTTCGCTTCAATAAATTGGAGACATCATTTGAATGTTATAAAGTGTGAAATATATACTGATCACAAATGTTTAATTTATATATATTCCCTCCGAAAGAATTCAACATGAGACAGAGGAGATGTCTGGAATTAATCAATAATTATGATTTCACGATTCACTACCACCAGTAAAAGCAAATAAAGTGGAGGATGCTTTGAGTCGAAAATGTAATGCTTCATTAACCACGTTAAACTTGGAACGTGATCCTTTGGTTAAGGATTTGAGGAATTTTGGTTTGGAATTTGTTGGTGCAGGAAATTCTTCTGTTTTGTTTCAGGTATTGGTGAAATCTCCTCTATCATACAGAATTATGAAAGCATAGAAGCAAGACAGTGAGTTGCATAAAAAGGTAGAGTTGGTTCATATGGGTATGTTACCTAAATTCAACATTGATAATGATTATGTCTATATATTTGGGAAGATATTGTGTGTGACCTGGGATTCACAGTTCAAGAGAGAGTTTTTATGTGAAGATCATAGTTCTCCATTTTCAGTTCATCTAAGAAGTTCTAAGATGTACATAGATCTGTGGGAGTATTTCTGGTGGGATGGAATGAAAAGAGATATTTCTGATTTTAATGTGAAGTGTTTGACTTGTCAATAGGTTAAAGTAGAGTGGTAGTTACCGAAATAGATACTTTATCCTTTACCAGTGCCAGAGTAGAAATGGGAGAATATATCCATGCACTTCATTGTGGGATTACCGAAGACACCTCAAGTTAAGAATGCAATATGGGTTATTGTTGATCGTTTGACTAAATATGCTCATTTAATTGCTATACGAGATACGTTTTCCCTAGATCAACTTTCTCTATTGTATCTTAAAGAGATCTTCAGGTTACATGGAGTTCCCCTCTCCATTGTATTTGATCATGATCCCAGGTTCACTTCTAACTTTTCGAAAGGCCATAATAAGTCGTTGGGTTCTGAATTTAATTTTAGTACAGCTTTTCATCCTCAATTAGATGGGGAATCAGAATTAAAAATTCAAACATTGGAGGATATTCTACTTGCTTGTTTGATGAATTATCAGGGATGTTGGGACCATCATCTTTCATTGGTCATGTTTTCTTATAATAACAGTTTTAATTCCAGTATACAGAACGCACCATTTGAGGAATTATATGGGAAGCGGTGTCGAACTCCATCTTTTTTGGTTGAAGTGGGTGAATGAAGTTGATTGGACCAGAATTGTTAGAAGAGTTGGAAGAAAAATTTCAGATGATAAAGAAACACATGTGAACATATTAGAAAAGGCAGAAATGTTATGCAGAAAACAGAAGGAATGATCTCTCTTTTGAGGTAGGTGATCATGTATTCTTTAAAGTTTCACCATGGAAAAGTGTGATGCGATTTAGTAAGAAAAGAAACCTAAGTCCAAGGATCATTGGACCATATGAAATTCTAGAGAGATTTGTACCAGTTTCAAACCAAGTGGCTTTACCTCTGAGTTTATCTCTAGTAGACAATGCTTTTCATGTTTCAATGTTAAGGAAGTGCATGATAAATCCATCTCATGTTTTGAGTCCAGAGGTAGTTTAGCTGGAAGAGAAACTATCTTATGAGGAAAAACTGGTCCAGATTTTTTACCATAGGTTGGAAGTGTTCCAGAATAAGGTGATTCATCATGTAATGGTTTTGTGAAAAAAACCACTTGATTGAAGAGGCAATTTGGAAATCTGAAAATGCAATGAGGGATAAATAACCCCACTTATTCGATAAGTAAATAAATTGCGGGGATGAAATTTCCTAAAGGGGGAAGGATGTAACAACCCAAGTAAGTAATGAATAATATAATTTCATATCTATTTCCATTTATAAATTAGATAGTGTTTTAGAGGATTAAATTGAGAATAAATCCAATCTTAATCATAGAATAATATAATGTTTTTTAAAATATTGTTTTACCACCTTTTGATGGATTCTTCTTAAATATAAATTTTTAAAATTTTTTAAGCTCTATTTGTAAAAATATACATATTCTTTATAATTGGGACATTGAAATTTACTTCGGATAAATTTTTGGTATTTTTCTGACAATGTTCATTTTTTAATGAATAGTGAAAAATATTGCATTTTACTTCCAAACTTCTTTTTTATCTAATTTAATTATATGGTTAGATTATCTTTTTAAATAGGTTTAAAGTTTAATTAGAATATATATTTTTACTATTTAATTCAATGGTGGTCATTATAATTAATTTCACTTTGAAATTGGACATAAACAAGTGTTAATCTTTTGATAGATATTGTTTCTTAAAAACACGCTATTTGTTTTGACAATGGGAATTATTTTTAAATTAATTACTATAATTTTATGTTTGGAATTTGGTAAAATGGATTCCTTATTTGGAATCATAAGGTCACGATTTTTTAATTAAGACCTTTTTGTTTTTGGACATTATGAATAGTAACGACGGTAATTATCTTTAATTATCATGATTAATTAGTAAATAAGGTAAAATGGGTAATCAAAATAATGTTATAATAATATAAAATTACCCAAAAATGTGTCCTAATACTATTTTTTGTGTCATGGCTGACCATCGACAGCCTTGGTCCATCTTAGGGACCCCATGGAATCACTTTTGTGTGATAGTGACCTTTTATCATATTATTTTTAAAGAAAGGGAAATATAATAAAAATATGTAATACCTAAGTAAAACAATTTTATTTTTTTATATCAATTTTATCTCTTAATATAAATATTAATTTTAAATCTAAAAATATTTTCTAAATTAAGGTATTTTATTTATTTTTTTTAAACATTAAATAAATAAGTTTATTTATGACACAAGTATTATGCAGTTATTACCACCTTAATGAAAGATTTAAATATATGATATTATAAGTGTTAATATAATTTTTTTTGAAACTATGGATGCTATACAAGAATTTTATATATGTGTATGAAATTTGAAATTTAGGTTAATTCTTTTATTTCGATGGAATAAATCTTTTATTCCTTTTTCAAAAGTCAACTACCAAATAGTGTCAAAATTGGAATAAATGAGTTTTTTTAAAAAAATATTATTTTATTAAATGGTATAATAGTAAAAAAAATATAATATTATTTCAAATGAAATAAAATATATTACTAATATCATTATTTATACAATTATGGGACTATTTCGTTTTTAATGTAATTATTATGACATTATAGTTTGAAAATAAAAAAATTACGTGGTAAAAATTATTAATTTTAACAAAGGGTTAAAATGAAAAGATATGGTGAATTCTATGACCTAAAAATCTGTAAATCCTATTTTTTGAGTGTATTTCTACCCCTTATCTTCTTATCCTCTAAATATATCATTTTTTAACCATTCTAACTTGAAAAAACATTTTATAATAAACTAATATTTCATGACTTTTCAAAAGTGCCCCTCCTCCCTCTGATAAAAATCCCTCACCTCTACCCCCTTACTCACACCTCTCAAGCCCCTTGGAACGTCCAAAATCTTCCAAAATAATCGATCCACATCTCTCTATTCCTCCTAGAAGACTCACTTTTGGCAGAATACTTTTCCAGAGATCCTTTTCCTCAAATCAAAAAAAGTTACTCGATTTAGAGGTAACGCCTTCTCCCAAATAATTTGTTGTATTTTCCCTCTTCACTCCTCCTAACATTATAATTATTTTATTATATAACAACACCAGTATCCTCAATATATTATGATGTTTTTATGATAAGTATATTATTTAAACTTACACACACCTCTGTCTAATGGTTAAAGAACATACTGTTTCTGTGGGTGGTGAATTACTGCTTCACGAAACGATGATTGTTCAATCATCTTTTAACACATTTCATGGTGGCCATTATGATGTCACTATATTTATATATGATATATATTTTATTTATGTCCTATCTATGCTTCTGTATTTTTTATTTAAAACATACCTTTATGCTTTTCTTATTTTGGAACTGCGATAATTTAATCTGAGGAAGTGTTGACTACCGCCCCCTCAAGTGATGTGACTCATTCATTCCAAACATGAAATTTATAAAGAACGTAATTAATGAACTTATTTTACCTATATAACATATATATTATACTATAATTATAATATATATAAGTCTCATTTAGTTTTAATTCCATTAATATGACAAAGAAATAAAAGTAGCGTTCATGCGTACGTATGGCCTACCATCTCTGTGAATGGTGCATTTATTTCTTTTTTCTCCAAATGCAATGGAAAATTATAAAATGAATATATACTGGATATATGTTATATTTAAATCATTATTACCGTTCTGGAGGTGTTGTAATTATAACTACATGGTCAATTCCTTTCAAACAAGTTCATTTTTGACTCATGTATCGTACATCAACAAAACGTATGATATGAACCCACATAATTAACTAATTATTATAAAATGATAATATGTGATATTAATTGAATAATAAAATTTAATTTAAGTCCCTAAGAAATTATAAATTGACCTATGTTTATTATTCAGGAATATAAAGAATGAACAAGAATAAGTCGGACTTGAGGTAAGGGACTTCGTCTCAATCTCCTTTCGTTGAGGAATACTTCAATTTATATACAACCTTATTTTATTAGATTTATAATAAACCCTTTTGACTTTTAATTTCAATCAAATGGAATCTTTTTTACATGAATCATTTTTCTAAATGAAAAAAGGGAATGTTTTTGTCTAACGTATGCGGTGACAACGACTTCTCCACCACCATGAACATTATTTGAGTTTTGGCTTCCTCTACAAGCCATAACTTTTTTTTAATGAAAAATTAATACCATGTTTAAATTTTATTTTATTTCGGTATTGAAAAGGGTTTTGATAATGTTTTGATTATATCAATGTGTTGTATTGATATCTTGTGATTGAAATGTGGAAATGTTATGTTTCCTTTATGCATGTTTTATGTTATACGATTATGTTATGGTTCTTGGGAATTGTTTATAAACACATGTGGTTCGTGATAAACTAAGGGCGAGTGAGCCCTAGATAGCTCTCCAATGCATTGGTTACGGAAAAGGAGTTAAAAATTAAGGTTTCTTTGAAGAGATTTAGTGAATATATTGTGATGGGTATTCCAAACGTAACCATGAGGGTTACTCCCTATGTAATAATGTTATTAATTCCTCAAGTTACCATTATGTACATTGATTTTATATGAGTTATTCAAAAAGATTATTATTTCATGAGGTATGTTAAAATGTTTATGTTTTATGAGTAATGTATGATTTTATTGACTCTTATGTACACATGGACTAATGATTTCTTTCTGTATTTTTATATCCCTTACTGAGATTTGTAGGCTCATCCCATGTTTTGGGAATTTTTTTCACTGGTCAAGGGAAAATTACATGATGTGATGACAGTGTCTAGGAAGTGTCAAGAAAGAAACCATGTTTTATTTTAAATATGCTTCCTTTGGTGAAAAAAAAATATTGTCTTTAATGGAACCACCTTGTTTAAATATGGAATGTAATGCATGATTTGTGATCTAATTATCTAAAAATATAAACCTGAAAAGATCCTCAATGTGAATTCTTGAAATAATCCGAGATTAAGAAATGTTTAAGTTTGGGGCCTTATACATAACATTAATTAATTATTCATTATCTTCTTATGATTTTATCCTATACCAAGGTCTAACCATTTAAAATATAGGTGCATAGAATAATGTTGCATGATCTTTACCTTCTTCTTGACCCTATAACCAGTTTTACCTAATTGAGTTGGATCAGTAAATATAGTGGTCCATGAATCAGTTCACTGGGATCCTTAAAAAACTATTTCTTATACATTATCTAATTATTACATCACATAATAAACAGTGTTGCCAATAATTTCCTAATAAACCATATAATACCACATTTTCCAATATCTAAGAAAATTAATATCCCTAATAAGATAATATTTTATACCACTTTTTTCATGACCCATGTCACGACCCGTCCTTGAAGCCCATGCCGTGACTACCCCAAACCTGCCTTAAATAGGCCAGGGGCTGGCCACTAGTACCAAAGGCATAAATTCTGATAAAAGGGAAGGCATTTCCTTTATAAAAGTAAAAAAAACAAAATAGAGTACGTAAGTGAAGTATGAACTAGGTAAAACTGAGTACAAAAGTAAGTGCCGAAAAGTAATTGGGCTAATATACAAACTCAACTGAAAGTACTTTACAACTGAAAAGAAAGTACAACAGCAGTAAGTAAAGCGGCAAACCACTGAGTCGTCCTCAGGATATCCCACCTGATGGGTGGGTACATATGGTCTCCTCAGCTCCTCGGGTCTGGTCGTCCGCCCTGTGTACGTCCCGCCAAGTTGTCCACCTCTATGTACCGTCCAGCTCCAAAAGTCTCTACCTCGATCAGTGCTATCTGTCGTTTTCATCCAACACAATGTAGTGAGGGCATAACCCGTGAAGTATTGAGTATACAATAATCAGTAGAGGCCCCGAGACCCCTGACGGTCTCCCAGAATCCACGAAGGATAAACCACAAATAAAAGATACAATCACGAAGTATCAACCGACTCTACTTAGGTATATTCCCATACATATACTTAAGTCATCAATCATAGTTTGGCTCTAACTCTCGAGCCCAAGCACAACCCAGTCCACCATGGAATGAAGTCAATCCCATCAATGTTAATGATTGAAAGACAAGACTCTGCTCCCATAGGTATAATACTCATGATGTGGGGTGGAAATGATTATATGTAGCCTCTAAATCATCTCCTCTACTGAACCCCCATAGGATCCTAGTACAGAAGTTGTCGCTGCCGAACCCACATACGATCCAAGTACAGTAACCATCGTGGCTGAACCAACATAGGATCCAGGTATAGTCATCATCAATGCCGAACCCACTGAGGATCCAAGTACAGTCATCCTCACTACTGAACCCACGTAGGATCCAAGTACGGTCGTCTTCGTCGTCGAACCCACGAAGGATCCCAGCAACGTAGTCATCATAGTTGCATCCAGCTATAAGGTTCCCACACATAGCGTACTCAATTCTGGGAGGGTCCGCCCATCGAGTAAAGGTGTCGATACATCAAATCTCACGAAGTCCTCGTTTGAGGTATCCCAAAGTTCCGTATCGTCAAAAGGAACCCAACGTGACAGATGGCGCATCAATCAGACTCTTGGTCTGAGAGATATTGGCTTTTTCATTCTAGGGGCCACGTAGGAAACATGCTCGTCCAAACCAGGAAGTTTTCCAAAGATGCCCAAAACTACCTTATAGTATCGAAAATGGGCCGCCTCGTCGATCGGGTCGCAATGTCATAGAAGTCGTGTCGATCGGAAGTGCGGTCTTTGAATTATTCACCTTTAAGTGAATACGGGCCCGACCCGTATAGCCTAGGGTGCCGATGGGTCGGGTTAACCTAGTTTTGGCGGGTCGGACCCGACAGAGGTGTTGGATCGCCCTGAAGAAATGTGTGGCCTAGCCCGAAACGGCATGGCCTATCCCGAAGGGGTTTGGACAGGCCTGAAGGGGAGATCCCGGTCTGAGGGGACACGGCCAGGCACGGCGGGGCAAGGCCCGGCCCGACAGGGCGCGGCCCAGCCCCGTAGTGTGTGGGCCATCCCGGCCCGGCGCGGTCTGGTCCAGTAGGGGGTGGCCCGGCTGGGTGCGGCCCGGCTGGGCACTGCCCTGCTGGCTCTTCCAGCTAGTCGAGCGGCTCGGCCCGGAGGCCAAGAGGTCTGAGGGAGGCACGACCCCTCGGCTCCCCGAACCAGCGGTGCTAAGAGGCACCGCCCTCCCTAACCGGCCGGCTGCAGCCGGCCTGCCTTCCTGTGCAAGTGGCCCACCGCACGGGCCGCTGGTTCTCCATCGAGGCGCCCTAATGGCACCACGTCTTTGTTCCGCTGGTCCGTCCGATGAGTCGACCGGTACTTCCACCGAAGCAGCCCGCAAAACAGGCAGTGGTTCCTACTGCACAGCCGGTGCGATGTTGTCGGCTTCCTCCACCGTGACCCAATTGGCCACGCTGTTTCTTTGTGTGTGCAACGGCGGCCCTTTCACCGCCTGTCTCTTCAGTGTTCCACATCCGATCGTCAATCCCATATAATTAATCAAGATCAAACGAAGGGTCGTCGAGCTGTGTTCGTTCGGCCCACGCCCTCGGCTTTATGCGATAGAAATAGGCCGAGACAATCAAGTTGTACTACGATGAATCGAGGAACAGTTTTAATCCATTAAAATTGGACATAACCCCTACCTCTATAATTGAATTCACATGCCGGGCGTCGTGGATGACGACATTCTGGGGAAAATATTTATAGACGTCGTTGGCATGCATCCAAGGAGGAAGCAGCGTCTCCACACTAGTTGCAAAGAGGATAAGGGAAGGCACATCGTCGTTCTTTGTGGAGTCTGTGTTCTTCATCGAAGATGCATCATTATTCACGGGAGGTTGATTTTATTCAATGAAAGAGGAACTGCCGTATTCTTTTACACAAGAATTCTCTCAAATTTCTCCCAACACAAAATGTGCTAAAGTAAAATTAATAGGCTAATGCTATTATTTTATTAACACAAGCAATTTATATTTCATAATTCAAAACACTTAATTAATTTATTGAAGTGGTTCAATTTATTAATTAAGGTGTGTTGGCAAGAGTTAAATAGTAATAGAGGGAGAATAAGTGGAAGGGTTGCACAATTAAAGATGAGTTAACATATTAATGAAGGTGGTTTAAGGAGTTTAGGGGAAGGTGAAAGGTTGTGGCTCATGTGGGCCCCACCTCACAAATATCAACACATGGGTAGTTAGGTGGTTGTGGGTCCCACCCCCCAACTACCCCATGTAGGATATAACTACCATAGATATAAATAAAATTGTTCTAACAGTTTTATTTATTTTAAACTAATCTCCCAATTATTAATTCTCAACCCGCTTAAAAAACGAAACTGCGATAAAGGTCCCCTTAAGAAATTATCAGTGTTGCGGTTTCATCAGTGCCCTTAGATTTCAATTCCGAGCACCGGTTCAAAAGATAGAAAAACCTGCTCGTTCATTCACTGAACGTACCAGAGCTAAACTTCAGAAAATTATTCTAGGCACACATGGCTTCGGAATCAGGTGCTGTCAGAAACTGCGTTCTCGTAAAATTCCAAAAAATTTAGGAAAAAAATTCCCTTGAAATTTAAGGGTCTTTACATTACCCCCACCTAAGCGATTTACATCCCCATAAAGCTAAAACATAAACTAGGGAAATAAATGGGGGTACTGAGCACGCTTTTGAGCCTCCCGCTCCCATATGTTCTCCTGGAGGTTCTCGTGTTGCCAACGAATGCGCACCAGAGGAACCAACCATCCATGTAGGAACCACTCCTGTCAATCCTCGATCTCCACCAGGACCTCTGTGAATGTCTCCCTGTCATTGATCTCTTGTTCCCCGTGATCGATGTTTTGAGATGGGTCGTGCACGTATCTCCTTAGCTGAGATACGTGGAAGACGTCATGAAACTGGTGCAATTGAGGTGAAAGGGCCAGGGGTAAGCCACCTCGCCTACTCTTCTAAGGACATGGAATGGTCTGATGCAGTGCGAAGATAACTTGTCACCCCAGCCAAATCTCCGTAATCCACGTCGAGGTGTGACCCGTAAGAAAATGTGTTCACCATCCTCAAACTCCAGGGTCTCTGTCTCCTATCAGCAAAAGACTTTTGTCTTCTCTGTGTAGTCCTCATCCTCTTGTGGATGATATGAATCTTCTCCGTCATAACTTAAACCATCTCTGGTCCTACACCTGTTGACTCCCCAGGATCAGTCCAGCACAGAAGTGATCTGCATGGTCAGTCATACAATGCCTTGTATGGTGCCATCCTGAAGGTGGAGTGATAGTTATTGTTTTATGAAAACTCCACCAAGTATATGTGATCCTCCCAACTATGACCAAATTCAAGGACACATCCATGGATCATGTCCTCGAGTGTCTGGATGGTCCCCTCTATCTGGCCATCTGTCTGAGGATGAGAGGCGGTGCACAGGCATATCTGCGTCCCAAATACCTCCTGCAACCCCTTCCAAAGCCGGGAAGTAAATCGAGCATCTCGACCAGAGATGATAGACTATGGCACACCAAGAAGTCATATGATCTCATGAACGTAGAGGCATCCCACGATCTCTAATAAGACCTGCTCTCTGATCGAAAGGATGTGGGCCGACATGTTGAGTCCATCGTCGATCACCCAGATAGAGTCGTGTCCCCTGGATGTACGTGGAAGCCCCGTTATGAAATCTATGTATATCCCGTCCAACTTCAACTCCAGGACCCCTAAGGGCCGTACCAAACCTACCGGTACCTGGTGCTCCACCTTCACCTACTGACAGGTGTGGCATCGTGAAACGAACTATACTACAACGTTCTTTATACCCGGCCACCAGTGCTGTCATCTGAGGTCCGGGTACATCTTCACCACTCCTGGATGTACCGCTAGAGGGGATGTGTGAAACTCTATCAGCACATCATCCTGTAATGCAACTTGTACCATGGTACGTCCCATGAATCGGATGACATGCTCTCCTCCTTCAGAAAAATCCATCAGGAGCATGCCCTATGGAAATCTGAGCACGTCGTGTCTCACAGTCAACATCCTCACGTTATGCCTCTCTGACCTGCTAAAGTAGTGGAGGAGTAACTATGAGGGACAGTATAAAGGTGGCCCGATATCTATCCATGAAGGATATCTTCAATGCGGCTAACTACTCTGTCACCTCTCCAAGTAGCCGAATGCCCGATCTCCTACTGAGAGCATTAGCCAAAACATTCCCCTTCCCAGGAGTATATATTATCTCAATGTCATAGTCCTAGGGGAACTCAGGTTATCGCTATTGTCTCAGGTTCAGGTCCTTCTATGAGAAAACGTACCTGAGACTCTGGTGGTCAGAGTAGACTGTAAAGAGTTCACCCATCAGATAGTTTCGCCACATCTTCATGGAGAACACCGCTGCTTCTAACTCCAAGTCATGGGTATTGTAGTTCTGCTCATGCTGCCTCAAAATTCATGAAACATCGACGATTTATTTTCTTCTCCTGCATCAGGACACACCCGAGTACGGTCCTCAATGCATTACAGCAAACCACGTACCCAACACCCTCCTCTGGTAGCCTCAAGATGGGCGCACTGGTCAAACTCTGTCTCAGCTCTTGAAAGCTCTGATGGAATCAATCTGACCACACGAAGGGTTTCCCCTTCTTCATCAAAGCTAAAAGTGGTTCTGCAACTCTGGAAAAGTCTGGAACATATCTCTGATGGTACCCATCCAGTCCCATAAAACTCCAAACCTCCGTCACGTTCCTGGGAGGCTCCCAAGCAAGTACTACCTCGATCTTTGCAGGATCCACCGCAACTCCCGCTCTGAGATGACGTGTCCCAAGAAGTGAACATCTTGAATCCAGAACTAGAACTTTGAGATATTAACATATAGTTGGTGCTATCAGAGTGTATCTAGTATAACCCAAAAGTGGTAGGCATGTTCCTCCTTAGTAGTCGAGTAAATCAGTATGTCGTTGATGAAGACTACGACAAATTAATCAAGGTAAGGCTAGAAGATCCTGTTCATGATACTCATGAACACTGCTGGAGCGTTAGTTATGCTGAAGGGCATAACCAAGAACTCATAGTGTCCATACCGACACCTGAAGGCCGTCTTCTGGACATCCTCATCTTGAACTCTGAGCTGGTGATAGCCTGACCTGGGGACTATCTTCGAGAACCATCGTGCTCCCTTGAGCTGATCAAAGAGGTCGTCAATCATTGGGAGTGGGTAATTATTAATTATGGTTACCTGATTCAGGATATGGTAGTTGAAACAATGTTGTAAGCTCCCATCAGCCATCTTGGAGAATAGAATCGGAGAATCCCAGGGTGAAACACTGGGTCAGATGAATCCCTTGCCCTACAAGTCCTCCAGTTGTACCCATAGCTCACAAAGCTCAACGGGAACCATCCAATATGATGGAATAGATATCGGTGTTGTCCTGGGGTACATGTGATTGTATAAGTCTACCTCTCTGTGAGGAGATAGTTCTCGAACGTCATCAGGAAAAACGTCCACATACAGATCCCCCACAACAGAAAAAATAGGACTCTGCACATCAACCGCTCCTAGAATGATGCTAGACAACTGATGTGTGATCGGATATCCTCTCCTCTTTGTAAGTCCACCCTACGCTGCAAAGTCTCTCTTCTCGTAGGTGAAGGTGAACCTGGTCCCATCCATGCGGACACATCGCACTTTGCGCCTAATATAGTCAATATGGGCATGGACTATAGGTAACCAGTCCATACCCATGATGACATCATAAGGCCACGACGCCGCTACAAGAAGATCCTAGTCGAAGCACTCGCCTCTTAGAGTATGCTCACAATGCAGCACTAGTGCATAATCATCGAGTCTTCTCCCATAGGAGACTCTAGCCGTAAGGATCGAGCCAGCGGCTCTATCGAAATCTTTGAGCTCCGAACAAGGGCAACGACAATAAAAGAATGGCTCACTCCGGTGTCTATAAGAACTGCAGAAATTGTGGAGTAGACACAGATAGTACCTCAAATCATCTTAGGTGCTTCGTTGTCGTAGGACTCGACTACCTAGAGCTGAGCCTTCCCCTATCTACCAGCTCCCTGTCGTCGGGGTGGTCCGTTTGGTGGTGGTGGTGGTAGAGCCTCGAAGCGTCGTCCACCACCTGCTGCTTAGCCAGCTCCTCCACCTTATTCGCTTACTCCCTACAGACCGCCACAGTCGAACCTGTACCTCTGCCTGGGGGGTCCCACTAATGTCTTCTGCTCGTCGGCATGGCGGGTCGGGCAGTCATGAGTCATGTGTCCCTACCCGCCGCATGCACAGCACTGTATGCCCCTCATATAGATGGCTCTGCTTCGTGTTCCCCACACATTCGAACCAGTATCCTGAGGTCGCCCACCTGATCGGCTGGTCCTCTTGGACCTCTACGAAGTCTATATACTTCAAGTTGCAAAAGACTCTGCTACGTGTCGCCCTGCGGTGGGTCTCACTGCTGGCCTCGGCTCAACAAAAAAGCTCTCCACAAGAAGGGCTCACTCTAATAATTCTTCCTGTAGTGGAATGCTGAGGGATACCATCAAAGCCCTGATCTCATGCCTCAGTCCCTGCTCGAAGGTCCGGGCCTGGAAGAATGGGTATCGTACCATGTTCGTTGATTAATGCGAGAGGTCGGTAAATCTCACTTAGTACTGGGATACTGTCATGCTACCATGCCATAGTTGTAGTAACTCCTGGATTTGCACCGCATAGAGGGTGGCTGGAACAAACTCTGAGCAGAAAAGGCTCTCAAAGTCCGTCCAAAGTAGTAATGCCTCATCGTGTGCCGGGAGCATCAGGCTCCACCATCTACCAGATGCAGCATGCAGGAGACTCATGACAAGGATCACCATTAGATCTCCTGGTGTCCCTACCAATATGAAGACTCTGATGATAGCCTCCAGCCAATCCTCAACTGCCTGAGGGTCCATCTCTCAGCAGAACCTATGTGAACTCTATCGCTGAAACTCATGCAGCGCACTCATGCGGAGTGCACTCTATGCTTCTGGGGCTAGTGGCATCGATGGCTCACCGGGTAATGGTACCACTGGTTCCTCCACTGTAATGGGGCCCTGCACCGAGGCCTCGTCACTCGGTGGGCTGCTATCTCGCACATATATTGAATCCCTAGATAGCTACCTTCTTCGGGTCATCCTGAAAAGAAACAGGTGCACCACAGTCAAACCGTATACCTGGAGAGCTAAGACAAAGTAATTGCAATGAAGTCTTTTGAAACAGACATGCAATCAGTGTTTTCAAGTAGTGAGTCGGAAATCAGAAATCAGGGTCCAGATGTATGGATACGTCGGCCTTCGCACCAACACTCAATACTCTTAACATTATTTCGTCACAGAGAAAAAAATTAGCAGAGTCCTGAGTTCTACGGTTGAACCGTCTCCATTGATACCAATTTGTCATGACCCGTCCTCAGGGACCGTGTCGTGACTACCCCTAGCCCACCTTCCATAGGCTAGGGGCTGGCGAATAGCACCAAAGGTGTAAATCCCGATAAAAGGGAAGGCATTGACTTTATAAAAGTAAAAAAAAAACACAACATAGTACGCATGTGAAGTAAGCACTAAGTAAAACTGAGTACAAAATTAAGCGCTGAAAAGAAAATGGGCCATTATACAAACCCAACTGAAAGTACAGTACAAGTGAAAAGAAAGTACAAAAACAATATGTAAAGAGGCAAACAATGAGTCATCCTCCGGATATCCCACCTGAAGGGTGGGTACAGATGGTCTCCTCAGCTCCTCAGGTCCGTTCGTCCACCCTGTGTTCGTCCCACCAAGTGGTCCACCTCCGGGTACCATCCATCTCCACAAGTCTTTACCTCGATCACTGTAGTCCATCGTCTGCATCCAACACAAAGTAGTACGGGCATAGCCCGTGCAGGGGTGAGTATACAATACTCAGTAGAGACCCCAAGACCCCCGAAGGTCTCCCTGAATCCACAAAGGATAAACCACAAATAAAAGATACTATCACGAATTATCAACCGACTCTACATAGGTATATGCCCATATATATTCCAAATTCATAAATCACAGTTCGGATCCAACTCTCAAGCCCAAGCACAACCCAGTCCACACAGGAAATAAGTCAATCACATCAATAATAATTATTGTATGACAAGACTCATCTCACACTTGTATATTTCTAACGAAGTGGGGTGGAAATGACTAGATGTAGCCTCTAAATAATCTCCTCTACCGAACCTGCGTAGGATCCTAGTACATAAGTCATCACTGCTAAACCCACATAGGATCCAAGTAGAGTAACCATCACTGCAGAACCCATTTAGGATCCATGTACAGTCGTCATCACTGCCGAACCCACGGAGGATCCAAGTATAGTCATCCTAGTTGTTGAGCCCACAAAGGATCCATGTAAAGTCTTCTTCGTCATCGAACCCATGGAGGATCCCAGCATGGTAGTCGTTGCAGTCACAGCTAGCTCTTGGGTTCCCACACACAACGTACTCGATTCCGAGAGGGTCCGCCCCTCGAGTAAAGGGTTAGATACATCAACTATCACCAAGTCCTTAGTTGATGTATCCCTATGTTCTGTATCGTAAAAAGGAACCCAATGCGATAGACGACGCGTCAATTGGACACCTGGTCTAAGATATAATGGCTTTTCCGTTCTAGGGGCCTAGTTGGAAATATGCTCATCCAAACCCAGACGTTTTCCAAAGATTCTCAAAACTCACTTAGAATATCACAAAAAGACCACCTCGTCGATGGGGTCTCAGTGTAGTAGACGACGCATCGATCGGACACACGGTCTTTGAATTATTCACTTTTAAGTGAATACAGGCCCGACCTGTTAAGCCCAGGGGGCCGACGGGTCAGGTTAACCCAGTTTTGGCAGGTACGACCCAGCAGAGGTGTCAGACCAGCCTGGAGAAACGTGCGGCCTGGCCCGAAGGTCCGTGTCCTATCTCGAAGGGGTTCAGCCCTACCCAAAGGGGCATGACCCGGTCCGTGGGGACACGGCACGACCCGGTGGGGCGCGGCTCGGCCCGGCAGGGCGTGGCCCAGTCTGGCAGGGCGCGACACGACCTGGCCCGGCACGGTCTGGTACAGCTGGGCGCGGTCCAGTAGGGTGCGGCCCAACTGGGCACTTCCCACTACCTCGGCCAGTTGGCTGAGCGACTCGGCCCGGAGGCCGAGCAGTCCGAGCGGGGCGCGGCCCCTCGACTACCCGAACTGGCGGCGCCACCCTCCCTAACCGGCTGACTAGAGCTGGCCGGCCTTCTGGAGCAAGCGGCCCACCGTGCGGGCTGCAGGTTCTCCAAAGAGGTTCCCTCATGGTGTCGTGGCTTTGCTCCGCCCGTCCGGCCGACGGGCCGGCCTGTCCTTCCACCAAAGCAGCCCACAAAGCGGGCTGTGGTTCCTGATGCACAATCGGCGTGACAGTGCCAACTTTCTCCACTGTGGCCTGTGCTGGCTGCGGCTCCACATCCCCGGCACGACGCGACGACGTCGTGCTTCCTCCATCGCGGCCCACTTGGCCATGCCTTTTATTTTCATGCGCAACGATCTCTTGCACCGCCGGTCTCTTCCGCGTTCCACATCCGATCATCGATCCCACATAATTAAGCAACATCAAATGGAGGGTCATTGGGCCATGTTCATTCGGCCCGCGCCCTATGTGTTATGCGATAGCTATAGGCCGAGACAATCAATTTATACAATGACGAATCGAGGAACAATTTTAATCCATTAAAATTGAACATAACCCCTACCTCGACAATTGACATCGCACGTCAGGCGTCGCGGATGACGGAGTCACGAGGAAAAGATTTGTAGACGATGTTGGCATGCGTCTAAGGAGGAAGTGGCATCTCCACAGTAGTTGCAGAGAGGATAAGGGAAGTCACTTCATTGCTCATTGTGGAGTCGGTGTTTTTCATCGAAGAGGCGTCATTCATCATGGGAGGATGATGTTCTTCAACGAAAGAGGAAATTCCTTCGTCTTTTACACAAGAGTTATCTCAAATTTCTCCCAACCCAACATGTGATAAAGTAAAATAATAGGATAATGCTATTATTTTATTAACACAAGAAATTTAAATTTCAAAATTCAAAACACTTAATTAATTAACTGAAGTGGTTCAATTTATTAATTAAGGTGTTTTGCCAAGAGTTAAAGAGGGAGAGAGAGAGAGGAAGTGGAAGGGTTACACAATTAAAGAGGTGTTAACATATAAATTAAGGGGGTTTAAGGTGTTTAGGGGAAGGTGAAAGGTTGGTGCTCGTGTGGGCCCCACCTCACAAATATCCACACATGGGTAGTTAGGTGGTTGTGGGTCCCATCCATAACTCCCCCATGTAGGATATAACCACCTTAGTTATAAATAAAATTTTTCTAATAATTTTATTTGTTGTAAACTAATCTCCCAATTATTAATTCTCAACCAGCTTAAAAAATGAAACTGCGGTAAATATCCCCTTAAGAAATTAGTGGTGCTGCGGTTTCATCGGTGCCCTCAGATTTCAATTCCGAGCACCGGTTCAAAAGATAAAAAACCAGCTCGTTCGTTCACTGAACATACTCGATCTAAACTTCAGAAAATTATTCTAGGCACACTGGGCCTCAGAATCAGGTGCCGTTAGAAACTGCATTCTCGTAAAATTCCAATGAATTTAAGAAAAAAAATTCCTTGAAATTTAATGGTCTTTACAACCCATCCCTATAATGAGTACCCCTCCAATGATGGAAATGAGAGATGAGATATGGTTACTGATAGATCCCCACATCTAATTGGGCCCTAGTTAGAAACTTGCACCGAGGCTATAATAAGCGTACATGTGAGAGGCATAACCCTCTTAGAGAACATGAAAAAGAGTTACATAATAAATATATATAAATAAAAACCTATTCCGATATATATATATATATATATCCCATGACCATAAATTATATTTCATACAATACTATAAAAACTAAAAAATTGGACAAAAAGTTAAAAATAGCAGTAACCAAAAAACGTAAACAAATTCTTCAAAACCACGAGCTAGTAATATACATCTCGATCTCTGACATACTATAGGTACCCTAATAAATATTTTATATATATTTTGGGTGAGAATAACTGTATACTCATTAGGATCCTTTTATTTTTTGCCTCTCATGGAAAAAACAATAAAACCATAGTAAATCACATTGAACAATATTGAAAATAAATAATCACCTAAATACGTATACTATGTCCTCAGACTCACTAGGTATAACTCTCACCACATAACACATAAATAGAGAATATATTTATTTATGAAATATCAAGGGTACCCCACTCTTGCTCCCCCACTAGTTTTCTACTCTACCCCAACATCACATGTCATGAGTAATCTCTCTCCAAAATAATCCATCTTGAATACCCCAAGGAAGGGCCTCACAACATGCACCTCACTCATCACATCATCACTATCACACACAGGGTTTCAATTAAGTATCTCATTATTTATGAATTTTAAGTATTTAATGTGTTTGGGTGATGATTTAATGGGTTAGGAGGTCCTTTGGGTTTCTTTTGGGATTTTCTAGATACGCTTGGTTTGAAAATGGTTAATAAATATTTAGAACCCCCTACAACAAATTATGTAAAGGGAGGTAGTAGAATTTGGGTAGTAACTTGGTAAGGTTCATGTTTTTTCGATAACCATGTGGCTACCTAGCAGAAAATGTGCTTTTATGGTAGAGGGCTTGTGAATGGTTACCACACAGTTTTCGTAACCGAGTTCCTTAACCATGCATGGTTAAAAGTTAGATCCTAAAATTGTTGATCAAACTTTGTTTTTCCTATTAATGGATTTTATTTATTCTATTATGACAGTAACTCAGTTTTATATCCTACTAATGTATGTGGGGACTCTTCACGTTAATCTGTGAGAAATCATTTGGAAAATCTTTTGGCATTGAAGGCTGGATTTTATGGTAAGTCTATATTCGTTGTTCTTATTCATTGATATCATCATATTCTATCTTTTAAATTTTGTCGATCATATTCATTGGGGATATATATGTGAATTTATTTTCAATCATGATGATATTTGGTGGTTTTGATATTTGGGAATGTGAAATAAGGTGGGTTTTTGAGTTCCAACACTATTTTGTAGGAGAATTTGTTATTTTTTTCATTTTCAACATATTTTTCAAGGTATTTTGCTTCACTATCGCATACAATTATTAAAACATAAATGGTTGGATTATTTTGTTTTAATTAATCGGAATTTAATATTTAATTTATGCACAATGCTTGGCAGAATCCTTCTTTAGTTACTTTTTTGTGAAAATGTTCAATTGTTGTGAAAAGTGGTTTATTGAATGCATTTAAAATTATGAATTAAAAATGTTTCATTAATTTTATTTATGGAAAAATGTTTTCTGGAAAGGTTTTCAATCAATATAATATTTTATTGAATTGGGTTGGAAAAATAGTATTGGCATGGTTTTGGAATAAATAGATGGAATGTGTTCATTTTCATTAACATGACCTTGTGGAAGGGGTGACTGGCATTGGATAAGTAGTACCCATTTACCTTGTTATAACATGGAAGATTGATGTGATACCACTAATGATTATGGATCTGTCACCTTCAAATGGATGTTGAGATATTTGGATTGGAAGTGGTTATGCGAAATGGATTTTCTTAATGGATTGAAAGACTTGTTTGTTTATTTTCCATGGAAACTATTTTTGAGAAAAATCATGGAATTCATATAATCTGTTAAAAATGATTTTATGTTTATTATATAATTTTCTTTATATCAATCTATTAATATTTTCTATCATAGTGGACTCTGTAGGGAAGTCATGTGGTAAAAACATATTGAGCTTCATTACTGACCCCCTTCTTGGGAACATTGGTGTATTTGCAGATTATATTTATCAAGAAATATGTAAACGAGAGTGTTTCATTTTTTTAGTGATGCATCATGATACTTTAGGCTATATTGTGGAGCTCGATCATTTAGTATATTGAGAGATATAGAGTTTATGTCTTTGGAGTATTTTAGATTTTTTGGATTTTGATTTCGCTTTGTACTCTAATATTGGTTTCTGGTTTCTGCATTATACTTAGATATGGGTTATGGTATAGCTTTGTATGTTTGTCTTTTTGGGTTAATCTAGTCTAATAAATCATTTATAGGTTATTTGGTTAAGGGATGATAGTTGTGGCTGTTTATTTTCAGTGAAAAAAATCATCTCTCAATTGTATTAAATCCATTTGAATTTATTTATAGCATTTTAAATCTTAATTATGTCACATAAGGCTAAGTAATATCTTACTGTCTTAACAAGACAATGAGGAGGGGTGGGGAATTACATGTGGATCTGTTTTGTTGGATCCTTGGGTTTCAATTGTTTTAGTCACGAAGTTGAAAATTATTCTTGATTACTGCTCGAGTATGGACGGTAGAAAGGAGTGGGATCACCTGAATATGAAATTTAGAGCATAAAAAAGAAAACATATCTTATTTATGATGAACCGCAAGTTACTAGAGAGTTGGGTACATCAGTATTCTGATAATATTATAGGAGTGTTACCTCAATTACATAGGATTATCTAATGTTAAGAACATGATATGCATTGATAGAAATAACATCCCACTAGGTGTGTATATTTCATTCTGAGAAATGATTTTTGATTTGTTCGAAAAGAGCTTATTTTTAAGAAAATAGTAAAATTATTTTCAAATGTGATATTTTGAAAAGGACATCATTATGGTATTTTAAAAATTGATTGACTTTCAAAATCATGGTGGAATTTTAAAAATGGTTAAATGGTGGAAATTTTGAATTATATAGATAATTGTTATGATATATATGATATGGAATATTTTAAATTGTCAAGGATTAATTTTCTAGATAGTAATACTTATAGAGTTTTGTTTGTTATATAAAATAGTATCGGTAGGATATAACATAAACCAAAAGGATGAAACTACTGAGAATGAGGTTGCACCTAATCTACAGGTGAAATGACATCTACTTCATAATATTTTCCATTCTTTTCATTATTTGTGTAGACTAAAAATGAGAACTGAACTAAGGAGAGTGGATCCATCCTTTTAGTCCAAGAATAAAAATCCACCAATAATCTATGGTGATTCATAACAAGAGAGGGAATATGCGTAAAAAATATGATTTATAAAATCATTGATTTCCATGGTACTCATGTTGATCTAGAAGTCAACTTTCACATGTATATACAAGATGATATTTCATTCTTTTGGTGGGATTTCGCAGTTCATGCTATATAAGAACAAGGAATTACATGGGAGTATTTTGGATAAATTTTCCATAAAAAATTATATTCAACTTTCACATGTATGAATTTTGTCGGTTTTCAATCTATGGTACTTCTAGTGCATCCTTGAAGGTACATATTTTTGAATTGTGTTTGAGTTAGGAAATTCACTCAATGATTTTCATGATCCATATAATGGATTATATATAGATGGTCAATAAGGTGATGGTGGACTAAAATGAAATCTCCGAAAGTAATGGTGTAGGAATCATGTTAATTCATATGTCATATGGTGGTAACTCTAATGTTGTGTACAAGTAGAAGAGGGACACCTATTTCCAAAGTTGTTGAATGACTCGGAATAAGAAGGATGGATCAATGATTCTTCCTCCAAAACCCAATATTAGTGATATATTCTTCCAATTTGGATCTTTTGATCACCTCAAAAAATATTTTACCCACCACATAGAGCCTGAAAAAATGTAAACTAGAAATGACACCTTTTTCGGAGTTGATATTTTTCTATATGGATGGGTGGTCAGGACACATATCATGTTATGTAGATATTTTATTTGTTGATTACATAGTATCTATATAATATCTCTCATTAGTATAATCGATCTATCTATGGTGGTTCCAATTATTCCATGAATCCTCTACATGGGAAATATAAAGAGGTAAATAATGAACAAAGTGAAACAAGTAAGAAGTTATATAGAGATGAGAAAGTTATTGTGTATGATAAATCATGACATTTTATGGGGATAAGTACGATTCTATTGAAATATAACCTTATGAAATATTTTCTTGAGAGGGGTGTATCTCATTAATTTTTTTTTCATTCTATTTAACTTCTGGGATTAAATGTAGAGTTGATGTCATCTATTTTGAAACTTCAACTCTTATTGGACAAAGAGAATGTGAAGGCTTTATGTGAAAATAATTATTTATATCTGTTGGAAGAAAATAATTATTTTTGGACTTTTATTTTAATGAGATTAATGTTGATGATATAGTCCTCGTTATAGATTGGCTTACAATGTTCAATGATCACTTTGATTATTATATTTGAATAGTTAGTTTAGTGACACATGATAGTGTGGAAAATTCCTTTAGAGGAGAAAAAAATGTAATGGAATTTTAAACATTCAATTTGGAACCAGCTATTGGAACTATCTCGTACCAGATTGTAGCTATGAACGTGGGATCAATGTATGAGATTAATAGTATAATTTTTTAAATAGTTGTTGATCAGTGTTCAAATTTTTTTCTTGATTACTACTCTGTGCTTCCTCTAAAAAGTGAAGAGGATTTTATGATTGATATTTTACTCGGGGCTACTACTATTTTCATTTCATTATATTAGATGTCACAAAAATAATTAAGTTAATTTAATTACTTGTTTTGGGATTTTTAAATCATAGGTTTCATTTAGATTAGCATGTTGTTGGGGGGAGAACCTGTCTTTTTTTTTTAAATGGAGGATATAAATTTTCTGCTATGTTTGGATTATCATTAGAATAAATAGGTTGTGGTAAAGAATAATTTTCCACATCCATGAATATATGATATATTATATATATTTAGGAGTTATAAATGGTTCTCTAAGACCGATTTTCACTTAGGATATACTAATTGTATGTTTTGGAGGAGGATGATATGATTTGTTTTCAGAAGTAGGTATTTCCATTATGTGTATGTGTTTATTTATTTTTGTCCTATGAATGAATGAATAGCCTTTATGGAACTGATGAATTAGTTATTTCCACGTTATTTTAATTTTTTGTTGTCTTGTTTGTGGAAGAAAAATTTGTGTATTCAATGAAAATGGCTAAAAATGAGCAACACATTGCACCAGTGTTAGGAATTTGGAATGATAATCATATGTATAACAGAGGTATGTTTCCTTCGATTGTAATCAATGATATTGGTATTTTTATAGATCATGAACTGAAAAGAGGTATTATCTCATAGAAAATTTCATAGAATTTATTTGGAATACATATTTTCTTTGGTATTTATGGTAATTTCCAACACACTATTCATTATTTTTCATGAATAGATTAACCAATGAAAACAATGAAAAGGAAAACATATTCCATTTCAATGGAATTAATGATTTCAGAATTATTTTCAAGAGGATAATGTTAGCATGATATCATCGTGAATTCTGATATTTCAAGAATAAGGATAAGGGTGCATTGTGTATTTTGATGCTTTAAGATTTAGGTTTGGGTGTGTTCTCGTGAAGGGATATCATGTGGTTTCTTATGTCTTATAATAATAAAGAATGGATGAGAATACATACCCATCTCATTATTTTGAGTTACTTACTATAATCAATTTTTTATGAATTGGCTTCATTACCTATTACCTGAGAAATTTACTATGTCTACAAATCATTAGAGGATGAAGTAAATTTTCTCACAATGGAATTAGAATCATAGATAATAAAAATATATGATGTACCTATAAATGCATGAATTTTACTTAATTTATACATAGGGATAAGGAAATTTGGTGGAAGATGGATTTAGAATAATGACATATTCTTAGTTAGAAAATGATGCTTCGGATATCTGGTGGTAGATGTCTGTAATGTATGACATGAATGAGGAAATCGAAGAACAAGGTAGTTTTGTAGTTTTCTTCATCGCTTAGTTTGTACCTGATTTGGTGGAGATGGTTAATGATGCAATGATATCTGATTTTGAATATTTTGCAATGAGGTTAAGGCATAGCATTAATGGACAGAAGGTATGTTGCAGTCTTTGAATATTAATATTTGGAAATAGAAGCAGATAACCATGTATTTTGGATATTTATAACAATAATGGTTCTGGGACATGACTAAATATGGATTTTAGTGAAAAATTTCAAAAATTCATCTGATTTAATTTCTAATTTGGGAATCTCATACGATGGAGGACTCATCTAATATCTATATATAAAAAGTGGTAAAGAGGAATTGTGTACCTGTTTCGATAAGATCGTACTGAGATCTGAGGTTTACATCACTTTTCATTATATCCTTATTGAAATTCCTTGGGACTCGGTTAACCTGGAGTATGGTATATCAAACTCATATGGATAAAAAATAAAAAAAGTTACATAAGCTCTGGGATACATGCTTCCGGATTCATTAATGGATGTTGGTGGTTAATGGGAGTAGGACATACCATTATTGGAGTTATCATAAGAAAATTATTATCAGTACTCAATACATGTGGTACCTTTTAAATAAATATTGGGTATTCCTTGTCATTATAAAAAAATTAGATAGAAGTAGGTGATAATTCATAGGTTGGGATGATCTTTTTCCAATAGACAATGAATAAGATTCATATCAACTAGAAGAGAT
Source organism: Viscum album (assembly GCA_963277665.1). Lineage (NCBI taxonomy): Eukaryota > Viridiplantae > Streptophyta > Magnoliopsida > Santalales > Viscaceae > Viscum > Viscum album. The sequence goes on along the minus strand of OY728142.1, from coordinate 1,927,415,320 downwards.
CGGAGATGGATCAATTTTTTCAGAAATCATATGCACATATTCATCGATGACTATTATCATTTGAGGTGATGGACCACATGTTCTTGAGATTCTGTTAGTGTCTTGGGAATCATTATTTTTATAAGTAGATAATTTTATATCCTTGATTCATAGGCCATTTTGAGAAAATTCAATTGGTTGATGAGGTGGGATATTGGTTGTCATTTCCCACACGGTTAGTTAAGGTTCATACTATGTTTAGCGTGTCTCAGTTCAAAATGTATCATTCTAATCTAGACCATGTGATTTGATGGGATCACATTGACCTATAACGAGATTACTCAATGGTTTATATTCAAGTGTGCAATGTAGATAGTAATGTGAAATTATTTCATGAAAAATTCATCAGTCTAGTATGATTTTTATTAAAACATAGCCAGATTTAGGAAGAAACATGGAAATGGAAAAATGAAATTGTTGATTAATGGATCGAACTCATTCAAGATAGTGATGGATTTAAAAATTCTAAGGAAGGAAGTCTTTAAAATGTGGAGAATATAGAACCCTTAGTTTCAATTATGTGTCGATTTCTATTTGTATTTTCAGTATTTAAATTGGATGGGTGATGTTTGGAAGTGTTTTTATGACGTTGGGAATGTTTTGGGGGGAATATATAAAGGTGAATAATTTTTGGAACAATGAGTATAAACCATGAAACACAAAAAGAAAGTTGTGAAAATTTAGGTTGTGGGATCTGGGTAGGAACATGGTTTGGCCAGACCATGCAACCAACGTGGAGAAACCGTGATTTTGGGTTAGAGGTCTTGTTCATATATAGTTCCCATTATTCCAAACTTTTCACATGTTATCTAGTTTTTCTCTATCTCCAATGGATGTGAAGACTCTTCCCTTCGATCTAAGAGTGATCTATTGGAATATATTGGCATGTTGAAGGCCATATTTCTTGTTAAGTATCCTTTCTTGGTTTTTTATAGGCATAATCTTCATCCAACTTTTGGATTCATAGATCTAATCTATTGGGGGTAAATCTAAGATGGTTTTCACCAATAATGATGATATCTGGTTCTGGAGATGTTGTAGAATGAGTGATAAGGAGAGGTTTTGTATATTATACATGGTTTTATTGAATAATTCATGCATTTATTTGTTTTCTCCTTAGTTTTCCTGGTTAGTATATTAACCCTTGACTTTTCTTGTTATAATATTAATGATCGGATTCAAATTAATTGAATTTATTTAAATTTATTTTCAAATTATTGTGAAAATCTTGGTAGAAACCTTCTTTATGGATGTTTTTTGGAATTGTGTAAGTATTTTTAATAATATATTTTTAATGATTTTAAAATAATGATTTAAATATGTTTGTAAGTTATTATTAATGGAGAAATGTTTCAGGAAATTTTTTTCAATAAAAATACTATTTAGTTGAAATTGTTAGGGATAATTAGTTTTCTTTGGTTTCAATCAAATTGGTTTTGGTTTTTCTTTTAAACAGATGTGACACTATTAAAGGGCCATGTTACATTAGGGTAATGGAATATGGTTTCCTTGTTAGGACATTGTATATTAGAGATAGAATGTCAATGAGTATTAAACTGTCACTTGGTCATGTATGTGTTGATATGTGGATTGGAATGGGTTTTCTAAAATGGGTGTATAAATTTTTTTGAAATAGCTATTTGGATTATTTTTTATGATATAAAATCTTTAACATGTTTTAAAGTGTTTTATATAATTTGTTATATTAATCTACTAAGATGTTTTATAAATATAGAATGAGCATGGAATTCATTTGGGGAAAACTGATGATGTTAAATTACTCACCCCCTACTAGGGATCTTTGTTGTGTTTTTAGATATTTTTTATCGAGACACTAGTAAATTCAATGTATCTCATTTCATTAGTGATGTATCATGATTCTTCATAATGTATTGTTGAGTTGTAGTTTGGAGAATATTATGAGAGATGGAGTTTATGTGATTGGAGTCGACAAATTTTATTGGATTTTTCTTCTACTATATACGTTGATATTGGTTTTTGGTATCTAAATTGTACTTTGATATGGGTTTTGGTATTGTTTTGTATGGATTAATTTTTTTATTACTATATATTCATGCATCATTTAGAGGTTATTTGGTTATGGTATTTTAGTTGTGGTTGTTTTTTTTAATGGAAAATCATACCCCAAATGTATTGATGTCCTTGGAAATTATTAATAACCTTTGTAATCTTGGGGAAGTCACTTATGGTCAAGCATTATACAGAAACCGTCTCAGGACAATGAAGAGGTGTATAACCTTACAATGAAATCATCACGTATAATGTCACCATATATAGCAAAAAAGTTATTTTCAGGATCCACTGGTTCTCATATTTTTTGTATTATGCATTGGGTAATATAATTTAATAAGTTAAAACCAATAAACATAGTTTATAGATCAATACATCACATAGTATACATTCCATATCTAAAATAATCAGTTCAATACAATATTCAAGGATACATGTTTGTGGAAAAACCACAATCCATCACATCCCTCGACACATATATATGTAAAAAACTAAATTCCATGTATACCAGTACATATTACATCCATGATAATAGAGTGTGTCTCAAGGGGGTAGTCATCCATCCATCACCCAACTAATATGTTTCATAAAACACACTCCTAGAGTACACTAGGTGTCTATAATAACCCTTCTCTTTATTACACACTGAAACATGATTTATTGCATAAAATTCACCTGATACAACATTGAATATCCAGATGTATAGTGTCATTGGGGATTGGGATCACTAAATAACAACGTAAAACATTAAATACATTATCTTTATTGAATAATTCCTTTACATGACCACTATATTCCCTCATAAATAGCATTTCATGGGATAACCAAAGGACATGCATAAGAAAAGGGTGACCTATAAAACCCAGTAAGGGAATAAACATGGATTAACATGAGGAATAATATACATGTTATAAAATAGGAATATTAATGGAGGACAAGAGAAACATGAACATAAATTAATGATATAGCATTATAATCATGACATGGAGATTTGGAAACAACATTTAACAGGGAATTATCATTAGCCAGGGCTCATTGCATAGAGAGCATGAGTAATCCCTCATTGCATATGAAGAATGACTAAATCCTCATTGAATTTGAAATTGAATTAGTAAACACTCATATAAAATTATTTACCAGGATACTATACTTTACCTAATGCATTTAAATGCTATCAGGGTGCACCCTTCTCAAGCATTTCATTTCATGCATAAGTGTGCCACATGGATCATATAACATTGAGTCATTATTCATCATAAGTTATTAGATTATTATGAAATGTAGAATAAACACATGAAAGACCATTAAATATGTATATGTTAATAAAGGTGAATACCCTTGATAGATACATGGGTATGGAATTCACTAAAAATTGATTTTGGCTTGGAAAATTGTGGTGCAATTTCGGCTGCATAATGGCGTGACAAAAAAATTCGTAAAAAATGGTACATGTGAGATAAAGTGGAATATAATCATATTTACATGAAATTAATAGTAAGGGGTTCATATGGAAATATTTCACAATGTAACTAAAGTAATTTATATTCATAATACAAAGGAATTTCTTGAATGTAAATGAGGAGAGAGAAATTCCTTATTGAATTTCTACATGGTAATGGGTGTACGTGGGAGGAATTAAATGAGAGTGAAAGGGGTATCTCATAATTCAAACATAAACAGGGCCGTATGGGGGAGGTGAAAAACAATACCCCATAATTTTTAATTGAAATTAAAAATGTATAACAACATAATGAAATTGAGGCAAAAATGAGAAAAGAGGAAATCCCTTACTTGGAAGTGTGATCCTAAGGCTTGGGAGAGGATTGAGAGAGGATTCATGGGAGTATGGGACACCTTGGGAGGATTTTAGAGAGAGGAGGGTAGAGGATGGACGAATTAAAAATTATTTTATGGAAGAGGAAGTGGGATCTTGGTTGGGTTTATATAAGAAAGGAGAATTATTCTTTATTATTTAGGTCTGGGTCACCACACATTAAACTAATCAATACCACAAACCAGCCCATGGTTTTACCCATGGTGTTTTTCCAAATAGGAGTGTAAAAAAATATTTTATAGGGACAATGTATGACCATCTTAAAATAATAGGTTTTCTTATGGGGAGGTGAGTCACACTCTCAAGGAAATTAATTTTATAAGTGAAAATGTTTTATAACTCTTGGAGGGTCCACTAATGTTTTTTTAAAATAAATAAAAAAACCAAAAATTACATTGTTTTAATGTAAAAAAATATATTGGTAGAACATATAATTTATCAACTTTTATTACACCACTATTGTGTCATTTTGATATCATAAAACACCTTATATATTGAAATGGTATTTAATTTTTACCCAAAAATTCGACTGTCTCAGAAAATTATGAAAAATTCACCATTAGATAATTTAGATATCCTGATTCCAAAAATAATAATCATTTTATATAAATAATTTTCTATATATGTGGTTTTTTTTACTTTCAAAATAAAAACCTCCATTTATCGATAATTAATGGTTTTTGACCAAAACAGACTTTCAAACCTTAATAAAAAATTACAATTTCATTCATAAAATTAAACGATAGTTTTTATTTAATAAAAATAAATTTAATAATAACAATAATAATTTACTAAAATATTATTTAATTAAAAAATCCAATATTTCATCAAAGTAGATTTCTTAGTTGAATATTAACTAAAAATACTATTTTTTCGTTAAAAACTATTTACAATGTAACAATAATTAAATTAATGTATATTCGTTTTTATATAAAAACTAATAATGCACATACTCAAAGTTCTATGGTCTTGTTACATAACCCCTAATAACACCCACATAAGACCGAAGAGTAAGGTGTTCGATGGTGACATACTCTTCGGTGTGGATTAGAAAACATTGCTCGGGTGGTAATCTCTATCATAATTTACTTATCCCGTAGAAGATTCCATTCATTCTTAACATGTTGAAGCTAGGATTGGGCTTGGTCAAGAGCGAAGCCCAATGACGCCACCTCCTTTCCTATCTCTGAAAAATGGGCTTCATACGGGGAAAGTCTAATAGATGAGGCCACCACATCCTTTTTCTGAATAGATTGGATTTGTTAAAGCCCAATATTTATATTAATCATGTGATCAATATTCAACTATTATATTAGAAACAGTCACAATTATTAATGGTATTTTAAAATTCAAAATAAATTAAAACCAATGATTTTCACATTTTAAATAAACATTTTACAAAATGATACATTTAATTAGATCAGGAGGAATTTCGAATAATGAATGTTTGGGTCGTTATAATCTTCCCCCTTAAGAAATTTCACCGTCGAAATTTTCTTTTCCCACACTAAAACATATGTGGGTGACCCTACTTCATCATTTCCTATGATTCCCACATTGATTCATCAAACTATTGGTTTCTCCCGAACACCTTGACAAGGGGAATTGTCTTATTTCGTAGAACTTTTTTTCTACGATCTAATGTCATCATTGGTTTCTCCTCGTAAGAAAGATCATCCTATAACTATACCAACGCAAAAGAGAGTACATGTGAATGGTCTGGTATGTAATTCCTTAGGAGGGATACATGAAAGACATCATGCACATTGTCCATGGTAGGTAGAAGTTCTAGTCGATAGGCTACAACCTCGACAAGACCGAGAATGTCGATGGGGATATTTTACATAGGAAATAACTTCCATTTATTTCTAAAAATCATGACCTTCTTCCTCAGAGATATGTGTATAAATACAATGTCTCCAACTTTCAACCCAACCACTCTTCGATAGTTAACTTCATACCTCTTCTTTTGAATCTGGTCTACCTTGATATGTTGCTGAATGGTTTTCACCATCTCCACTATTTCATCGACCATTTCTGGTCCTAGAAGCTTACTCTCAATGACTTAATCCCAACACGCTAGTGTTATGAACCTTTTTCCATAAAGGGATTCATATGGTTCCATTTGGATGCTCAATTGGAAACTTATATTATAGGATAATTCATCTAGAGGAAGATGTTGATCCCATCCTCCTTTAAAGTCCATTGAGCATGATCTAAACATGTCCTCAAGTGTTTTGATAGTCCGATCAGATTGGCCATCATTTTGAGGATGATAAGCTGTACTAAAGTTCATCGAAGTATACAGAGCTTGTTGAAGACTCTTCCAAAACACTTAGGGGAATCTTGGATCTCGATCAGATACAATAGATAGTGTTACTCCATGTAGCCTTACCACTTCCCTGATATATATATATATATAAATTTCAGTTGATCCAATGATAAATACTCATGAATTGAAATAATGTGTGCAGACATAGTAAGATGATCCACAACAACCAAGATTTTATTGTTGCCTTTGGAAGTCTTCAGATGTCTGGTGATAATTTCCATGGTGATGTTCTCCCATTTCCATGCTGGTATGGGTAATGGTTGGATCGTCTCCTTTGACTTATGTCTTTGAACCTTCACTTTATAACACACTAGGCACATTGATGTAAATTCGGTGATCTCCTTCTTTATATTATCCCACCAATAATTCTCTCAGAGATCTCGATACATCTTTGTTTTCTTGGGTGAATAGGGAAATTTGAACTATGTGCATCATCCAAATGTTCCTTCTTAATCTCTGAACATGTTGGAACACATATTATTATCCCAAATCTGAAAATTCATTCATCATTAACATTTAACTCTTAGGATTTCCCTCTTTTGATAGCTTCAGTTTCTTCAAAATTCACACATCATCCTTTTGAGCATCCTCTATCATTTCCAAAAGATATGGTAGAGAAATAATTTGTGAAAGGATTTATTATATTACCATATTTATAATTCCCATATACATATTCATCAAAACTAAGAAGATTGGATCCTTCTCAATTCTCATCAGTTATAGAATCGTTGGGTCCTTTCTATATAGAGCATCTGCCACCTTCTTCACTTTCCTATGGAGGTAATGGATTGAGTAGTTATAGTCATTGTTCAGATCTAACCAACATTGTTGTCACATGTTCATCTCTTTATGTGTGAATATATACTTGAGGCTTTTTTGGTATATATATATTTTACAATTCTCTCTAATGATATAATGTCGCCCAATTTTTAAAGCAACGATCACCGTAGCCTACATCAGATCTTTTGTTGGATAATTCTGCTCACGAATTTTCATTTTCCTTGAATCATAATCAATGAATTTTCCATTTTTCATCAACCCACATCCCATGCCATTATTGGAAGAATCTTTGAACCCCACAAAATATTTCTCCACTTATGGGTAAAATGAGCATGGGCGCAGTTATAAGCTTCCTTTTGGACTCCTTGAAGCTTTATTCACATTCATCACTCTAAGAAAACATTACTCCCTTCTGAGATAGATTTGTAAGAGGGTTGGACAATCATGAGAAATTTCTCACAAATCATCGATTATATCAAGCTAACCCCAAAATTCTATGGATATCCATTTCAGATGTTGGCCTCATCCATCATTATATTAAAACTATTTTTGAGGGATCCATAGATATTCCATCGCTTCTGATGATATGGCCCAAGAATGATACCTCCTTTAACAATAACTCACACTTCCTATACTTTTCATAGATCTTATCATTCCACAAGGTGTCTATTATAGTTCTGAGATGCTCTTCATTATCCTCCTTAGATTTGGATTATATTAGAATATCATCTATAAAGACTTCCAAAAATTTGGCAAGGTAATCTCTAAATACCATATTCATCAAGTCCATGAATATTGTTGTAGCATTAGTGAGTCTAAAAGGAATTGCTATGAATTCATAGTGCAGTTATCATGTCCGAAAATAAGTCTTGGGGATATCTTCATTCTTCACCCATACTTGATAATATCCTAACCACAAATATATCTTGAAAATTATTGTGCTCTAAGAAGATGATCAAATAAGTCATCAATTCATGGGAGAGGATACTTGTTCTTTATCGGGATTTTGTTAAGCTCACGATAATCGAAGCAAAGGTGCATTGACCCATCCTTCTTAATGATGAAGAGGACTGGTTCACCCCATGGGAAAGAACTTGGGCGTATAAACCCTGTATCCAGATTCTCTTGTAGTTTCTTTTTCAGCTCTTAAAGATCCAAAACAACTATTCTATACAGTGTCTTGGATATTTGAAACACCCCATGTATAAGATCAATTGAGAATTCAACATCTATTCAAGGATGAAGACCAGGAACTTCCTAAAGAAACACATCAGTGAATTCCCTCAATATGGCATGTCTTCAAGGATGGCTTCTTCCTTAGACTCAATCATCTGATCCATATTCAAATTATCATTGGGAAGTAATATACATGCTTGAGATGATGGATCTAAAGAATATTAATCTTCCTCCTTGCATTTGTATAGAATTAGGGGTCGATAATCCAAATGAAGGAGGATTTCCCTCTCATGGAAATTTATGTTGGCATTATATAGGGAAAGAAAATCCATGATGATAATTGCATCAAATACCAGTAGAGGTATTATGATAAGATTTTCCAAGAAGTTCAGCCCACAGATTATGATAGCGGAGGAGTTATATTAATGTGATGCAATGATTACCCCATTTTCCGTACTCATCGACATCTTTACTTCCTTGATTTGTGGTGGTGCTGGGATTGTTCTACTAAACATTCGAGATATAAAAGAATGTGTAGAACCAGAATCAAAAAGTTCCTTCTCTATTCTTGAATGAATAATAAGCGTACCTGCCACCACTTCATTGTCAGAGTTCACTTCGGTGGTAGTAATGGAAAAAAGCTCTCCCGTGCTGCCGTGGAGGTTGTTGGTTGCCTCTGAAAACCCTTGTCTTAGGGAAAGAATTTGAAAATTTCCCTAGTTTATTGCAATTTAAGTAATGAACAACACGTTGAGGGTCGAGTGGAGTTGTAATGGCCTGGACCCCTCTGGTCCATTCCTTTGTTGAAATCAATGTGGTCAACACGACGTGCGTTATAATGATTAGTTTTAATACCGATGATAACGTAATATATATATATATATATATATATGTTCAATAATAATTATGATGACATAAATTTTGTGATTAATTATACTAAACAGAAAATAATCATAATAAAATGATTTAATGGGTGTTATTATTATTTATGATGTGAAGTGGGAAGGTGTGTGACCCATTAGACGTTGATAAATGAAACATGCGGTTTATTATTAATTGAGTAAATTTTGAAAATAAATTTGAATAATAATAATGGGTTTTGTGTTATTAATATTATTCATAATATTAATAATAATGAGAAATTAATGAAACGATTCATGGTATTTATTGCAAACAAATAAATGAAGATGCACAGTGGAAGCATGGTTGTGCGTTAATAAAATTAAAGGTGAGTTTTTTATTATTATTATGTTAAATAATAATAATAATGGTGGTGTTAAAATATGTTAGGTTTATTAAATTTAATGGTTTTAATTTAATAAAATTGGTTTCAATTTAATCAGTGTGAAATAAATATAAATAGAATTAAATAATTAAATTGACGGATGTTATGACATTGACGTGGCATGGTCAGATTCAGATATCCAATAGGGTGGTTTAATGTGGTCAATGAGATGAGCGTAAATATTATAATTATTAAAAAAATAATAACGGTGATGAGTTAATAAAATAAGTTAATGAATTGTTATTATTATTGGAAAAACAATAAATAACAATGATGACGTAAAACTATGTGTGAGAGGTTAATGAAATTATATTTATTAAAAAGGGGTTGAATATGTAAGTTATACTAATTTTGTTTTGTCATGTAATTCAATTAAATGAAATGGGTTTGAGTCACATGGAATGGTTTTAGTTTTATATGAGAATAATTATGGTAATCAAATTTATTGGGATTAAATTATAACATTAATGAAGTGTGTTATTAATATTAATTTTGTTAATAATGAAATTGAAGTGAGATTGGAGAGAGATTAAAAAGTGATTGGATAATAATGAAAATAATAATAAAAACCATAAAAGAATGGAATTAATGGAGTCAATGCAAAGGAGGTGCCACTTTTTTTTGGGCGTGATGGAACATGGAGAAGAAAGGAGATTGGAGAGAGAAACAAAAAAAAAGAATAAGTGAAATAAAATTAAAAGAAAAATAAATGAAAAAGGTGGCATTGGTGTTTAATTATAGCACCCAAGAAGTCTCCAAATCGTGATTGCTTTTGGAGTTATCAAAAATAAATAAATTATTGATTAATAATAATAATAAAATATTGTTATTATTAATTTTGATGATATAACACCTATTTGTCTGCAACTTCTTCGTGCGACCTCGAATTCACGAACAGTCAGTGGTAGTGTGAACCTAACTATGAGATGGAAATTATGAGTCCAATATTGGATGTCTTTTTCGGGTTTTCGGATCAGGTCCCTGAACGTTTGTGAATTAATATATTTAATATTATTATTAAATCTTCGACCCGCCATAACTCCCGCGTGCGACTTCCGATTGGCTTCTTGTTAGTGGCGATGTGATCCTATAATTAATACGATTGATTCATGTCTAATGTTGGATATTATATTATGGTTGATGGCACAGGTCCACGAAACACCCAATAATAATAATATCATTATTATTACGGGATCATGTATCCAATGTTTCTCCCTCATACGGTATCATATTGACGAACCGTCAGCGAAAACTAACCCTGAATTTATGATGGTCATTTTAAGAACAATGATGAATACCTTTTTATGACTCATGTCTCAGGTAAATAAAACACCTATTATTAATTGAACTTATTATTATCATTAAACGCATGGAAACCACGTGATGTGTTGTGTGTTGACCAGTCAAACAACATAACAGTTGTACGGTCACGTCGTGTATTCATTAATACATGTTTTGTACTATTTTTCCTTTTAATTGCCTATATAAGAGAGGATCACATGTTATTTACAGACCTATCTTCTTCTCCACACGGAGATGCTCCCGGATTACCTAGAAGCCTTCCTCCAAACTTCTCCATCTAGACTCTGATCATGGATCCGTTAGTGACTGCAGGATCGTGTTAGTGAGGAGAACATCATACACCATGTTCTGTTCCCTCTTCTATTACTTCCCCTCTACATTTTCCTGGTGAGGAGGCTGCTGATAATTGAAGGGAATGATGGTCTTTGACAAACGACTCTAAAAAGGTATGTTAAACTTCTGTTCTTGTATACTCTTTCTGATCCTACATCTCTCATTTTCCTTCCATGCTACGACATGTGATCTCCGTGTTGATAGAGTTTCTTGTGTTGTTGATTCGGTGGTTCTGCGACATCCTTGGCGGGTGCATTCATTCTGGGATAATCCTTGTGATCGTGGTTTTCATGTTCGTAGAAGGACATCAGAACTTGGTGAGGTAGGGATCTTACCTTCATCTATCTAGATTGTGCATCATGCGTGGTGGGTGTCCTCTTGTTTACTTGAAACGCATTTGAAACAGTTTAATAAAGATAATAACTGGATTATATAATGGGGATGGGATGTTTGTGAATGTAGTTACATTTTTTATATCCTATGATAGTATATTGTGAATTGAATGAGCCGCCTACTAAAAATCATGGTCGTTGGGGACCTTTGCTTATGTAATCAAATGTTTCCCTCTCCTTCTGGATTTTCATAGTGATGAAAAATTTATTAAATTCGGAAATTGGTTAATCACGTAATGTTGGATGATTAAATACTTGGAACCCTTGTGGGAACACCCTGGTTCAACAAAACATAATAATGAACATTTGGTGTTGGGTTGGTTTTGTTATGGGATGTGTGAAGTGGTAATTTCAGGGCTGTTGTGTGATATGATGTTTGTTAGTGGGGCTGCAATGATGGTTGGTGAATATTATTAAAGTGGTTAGTAGTGGATTATATAAGGGGGAAATGTAATTTAAATGTGGAGTGTGGAAAAATGAATTTATATGTGGAACTTGGGAATAAATGAACAGTGGGGTTTTGTGATGGAAATGAATTAGAGATGGATATTGTAATAAAATTATTAAGGAGTTAGTATGAGATTTCTTGTGTTTTCCCTAAATTTTGTTGTGGTTTGAAGGGATATGTTTTATGAACACTCGATTTGGTTTTGTAGTTTATTGTTTCCCAATAGTTAAATGAATTGACAACTAAAGCTGTTGAACAAGAAAACATAAATGGGGTTGGGGTTGTTTGTTGTATGCATGATTCGACATAGTAGTGCCGAGGCATGTGCTCAGTTTCTCTATTTAGAAGCCATTGGTTGGGATGTGTGTTTGGTATACATATATATATCTGTAGCTTTTTGTTTTGTTGCACCCCAACCAAGTTGATAACTTAGTGCCAAACACCCACATTTCATGGGGGAGGGTTTTTTTTCCAACACTACTATTAGTGGCTGGTTATTTGCTCCTTTCTGCTCCCTTTCCCAGATATCCAAGTATCGTCAGGCAGGATGTGATGGCCTAAAGTCCATTATTAGGCCAAGAACCTTTGGGCAGGGTAGTGTGGTGGTTATGGACCAGGTGTGTGTGAGAAGGTGGTTTCCCAAGTGTCTTAAGGATGATGCCCGGGAGTCTTCGGGCGAGGCAGTGGATCTTCTAGCCCAGGTGTCTTTGGTAGTGATGGTGGTTGTTATGGCCTAGGTATTTGCAGGCATGGTTACGTGTGACAGTTGTGGACCAGGTGTTTGCGGGTGGGGTTTGGCAGTGGGACTGTGTGAGGATGTGGCCCTGGTGTGTGCGGGCGGGATGAAGCAGTGGGACCGCAGTGAGAATGGAGGGATTGGTTCGATGACTAGGATGTCTTCAATAACTAGTGGGAAGGTGGTGCGGGGTACCAATACATTGATAATAATACTCTTATACTATATTGACTTGTGTTACTTGGTGAGTGTGACTGGTGAGGCTGGGTGGATAGATTCCTTGCTATGTTTTGGTTCTTCTGTTTTCTCATGAAGCATTAGGATGTCTCCCCACTTGTGCACAAGAGCTTTAGGTGTCCCTACAGAGTATACTTGTATTCTCACCCTACGTTTGCTTTTAGGATTTCAGGTGGACTACAGGTACTATGCGGGACCTTACTAGTTATGAAGGGGGAGTTGCTGCTGTTTGTTGTTGTTGTTTTTCTTTACTTTTTGGTACAATATTTAGAGATTTTCTGTACTTGTAGCTTAGTTTCACTATTATATAAAGCATGCATATGGGATTGGTTTTGGGCTATTTATATACTTGTTCCTTTTCTTCTTCTTGGTGTTTGACTCATCCTATTTGACAATCATTAATTAATAAAACGGGTAATGCCTCCCATATTTGTGAAAAACTCATACCCTTGGTGCTAACCACCACTCCCGGGCCTACTGGAGGAAGGACTTGGGGGTCATTATCTCCCTTCCACCATTGCCAGATCAGGAGGGGAATCTTTGGTGGGAGGGAGTCATGACAGAATAGAATCAGAGGTGATGGTTGAGAGATAGGATGGAGTCTGGAGTTAGGAACAATGTGGATTTCATGGGATGGTAGGGTAACTGTGTTGGTTAATCTTGGTGCACGACATAGGCCAGGGAAGACCAGCTAGGACATGGGATTTTAGGGCCCCCCGTGATCCGATGCAAGGACTATGATCCTACCGAACGACCATGTGAGACTACATTTATTGCTGGGTAGAGACCTAGGGAAGGTAAATGCATCATCATGATTGTGTTTTACTTGATTAGGGTGTTCTGGGAATGAAATTGAAATAAAAATGATAAAATGAAACCTTGAGAAAATTTCCTTGATACTTGGGCTTAGGTGTTCTTTGTTTACCGTATAACTATGGCACACTGATGTCAATAGAGAGGTAGGGGAGTGTGATGCGGACAGTTGAACGCAACAGAAGCGGAAACCCTAGAAAGGCTAGATATAGAGAGAGATGTTTTCGGTTTTACTTAAATTCTTTCGTTTTTGTTTTGTTTAAATACAGGAACATCACACTCCTTTGATGAACCTAATTCTCGCCCATGCTTTGGGCCTAGACCTTGCTTTTCATGTGTCTATAATGCAAAGTTGTTTCCCTCTTTCCTTTAAATGTGTGTGAAGTGTCCTAACATGTGGGGAGAGAAGGACTTGATCCCTAATCGAGATGCATTAATGTGGATGTGATTAAACCCATGCAGGTGAGTTAGTGCTGCCTAAAGCGGATAATATATCGACATGGGAGAAGGAATTCCTCAAGCCATGTGTTCGGGCAATTTATTGTTGTTTTTTATGTTGTTCGGGGCAGTGTATGTTTGGAAAATCCTAATTTATGGAAGTCGGAAGACCTAATTCCTAATCGAGACACATTAATGAGGATGCGATTAAACCCGTGCAGGCGAGTCAGTGCCGAATAAAGTGGATAATATCTCGATATGGGAGATGGAATTCCTAACTCATATAATTTGGGTTGTTGGTTGATTTCTGTTATGACGAGAGCCCTGAGAGGTATCTTGTATGGTGGTTGTTCGGATCCATTCTTTCTTCTGGGATAGTTTTTAATTCTTGAGGACGAGAATGTTTTGAGAGGTATCTGATGTAATGGTCCGGACCCCTCCAGTCCATTCCTTTTTTGAAATCGATGTGGTCAACACGATGCGCGTTATAATGATAATTTTTAATACTTATGATAACGTATATATATATATATGTTAAATAATAATGATGATGACATAAATTGTGTGATTAATTAAACTAAAAAGAAAATAATGATGATAAAATGATTTAATGGGTGTTATTATAATTATTTATTTGAAGTGGGAAGGTGTGTGACCCATTAGATGTTTATAAATGAAACACGCGGTTTACTATTAATTGAGTAATTTATGAAATTAAATTTGAATAATAATAATGGGTGTTGTTTTATTAATATTATTCAAAATATTAATAATAATGCGAAATTAATGAAATGAGTCATGGTATTTATTGCAAACAAATAATTGAAGATGCACAGTTGAAGCATGGTGGTGCATTAATAAAATTAAAGGTGAGTTCGTTATTATTATTATGTTAAATAATAATAATAATGGTGGCGTAAAAATATGTTGGGTTTATTAAATTGAATGGTTATAATTTAATAAAAATGGTTTCAATTTAATCAGTGTGGAATTAAAATAAATAGAATTAAATAACTAAATTGACATATGTTATGCAACATTGACGTGGCATGTTCAGATTCAGATATTCAATGGGGTGGTTTAACATGGTCATTGTGATGAGTGTAAATATTATCATTATTAAAAAATAATAACGGTGGTGAGTTAATAAAATACGTTGATGAATTTTTATTATTATTGAAAAAACAATAAATAACCATGATGGCATAAAACTATGTGCAAGAGGTTAATGAAATTAAATGTATTAAAAAGGGGTTGAATATGTAAGTTATATTAATTTTGTTTTGTCATTTAATTAAATTAAATGGAAAGGTTTTGAGTCCCATGGAATGGTTTTTGTTTAATATGATAATAATTATGGTAATCTAATTTAATGGGATTCAGATAGAACATTAATGATGTTTATTATTAATATTAATTTTATTAATAATGACATTGATGTGAGATTGGAGGGATATTACAAAGTGATGGAATAATAAAGAAAATAATAACAAAAACCATAAAATAATGGAATTAATGGAGTCAAAGCAAAGGAGGCGCCACTTTTGTTTGGGGCGTGATGGAACTCGGAGAAGAAATGAGATTGGATAGAAAAACAAAAAAAAAGAATAAGAGAAATAATATTAAAAGACAAATAAATGAAAAAGGAGGAATTTGTGTTCAATTATTGTGCCCAAGAAGACTCCAAATAGTGATTTCTTTTGGAGTTATGAAAAATAAATAAATAATTGATTAATAATAATAATAATAAAATATTGTTATTATTAATTTTGATGATAAAACACCTATTTGTCCGCAACTTCTTCGTGCGACCTCAGATTCATGAACCGTCAGCAGCAGTGCGACCCTGACTACGAGATGGAAATTATGAGTCCAATATTAGATGTCTTTTTCGGGTTTTTGGATCTGGTACGCGAAACGCTTTTGAATTAATAGATTTATTATTATTGTTACATCTTCGACCCGCCATAACTCTCGCGTGCGAAGTCCGATTGGATTCTCGTCAGTGGCGATGTGATCCTATAATTAATACGATCGATTCAAGTATAATATTTTATATTAAATTATGGTTCGTGGCTCGTGTCAACAAAATTCCCAATAAAAATAATATCATTATTATTACGGGATCATGTATCCAACATATCTCTCTCATACGGTATCAGATTGATGAACTGTCAGCAACAGCGTAACCCTGAATTTATGAAGGTCATTTTAAGAACAATGATGAATACCTTTTTATGACTCATGTCTCGGGTCAATAAAACAAATATTATTAATTGAAGTTATTATTATCATTAAATTCATAGAAACTGCATGATGTGTCGTGTGTTGACCAGTCAAACAGCTTAACAGTTCTACGGTCATGTCGTGTATTCATTAATACACGTTGCATACTGTTTTAACTTTTAATATCCTATATAAGAGTGGATCACATGTTATTTATGGACCTCTCTTCTTCTCTGCACGGTGATGCTCCCGGATGACATAGAAGCCATCCACATAACTTCTTCATCTAGACTTCGATCTCCGATCCGTCAGTGACTGCTTGATTGTGTTAGTGAGGAGAACAGCATACACCCTGTTCCTTTCCCAATTCTTTGACTTCCCCTCCACAGTTTCCAATAGAGGAGACTGCTGATAATTTACGGGAATGATGGTCTTTGACAAACGACTCTAAAAAGGTATTTAAAACCTCTGTTCTTGTATTCTTTTTTTGATCCTACTTCTCCCGTTTTCCTTCCATGATACGGAAAGTGATATCCATATTGAGGAAGTTTCTTGTGTTATTGATTCAGTGGTTCCACAGTGCCCTTGGTGGGTGCATTCGTTCTAGTATAATCCTTGTGATCATGCTGTTCATTTTCATAGAAGGACATTCGAACCTGTTGAGGTAGGGATCTTACCTTCGTCTCAATATATTGTGCATCATGTGGGGTGGGTGTCCTCTTGTTTACGTGAAAAACATTTGAATCGGTTTAATAAAGATAATAACTGGATTATATAATGGGGATATGAACTTTTTGAATGATGTTACATTATTTATATCATTTGATATTATGTTCAGAATTGAATGAGCAGACTATTAAAAATCATGGTCGTTGGGGGCCTTTCCTTAAGAAATTAAATGATTCCCTCTCCTTCTTGATTTTCTTATGGATGAAAAATTTATTGAATGCATAAATTAGTTAATCACGTAAAGATGTCTGATTAAATACATGTAACCATTGTGTGAACACCCTGGTTTAACAAAACAGAATAATGAACATGTTGGTGTTGGGTTGGTTTTGTTGTGGGATGTGTTATGTGATAATTTCTAGGTTGTTGTGTGATATGATGTTTTGAAGCGGGGCTGCAATGATGGATGATGAATATTATTAACTTGGTTAGTAGTGGATTATATACGGGGGAAAACTAATGGAAATGTGGAGTGTGTAAAAATGAATTTATATGTGTAACATGGGAATAAATGAACGGTGGGGATTTGTGATGGAAATGAATTAATGATGGATATGGTAATAAAATTGTTAAGGAGATAGTATGTGATTTCTTGTGATTTCCCTAACTTTTCTTATGGTTGGCAGGGATATGTTTTATGAACACTCGATTTGGTTTGGTTGTTGATAGTTTCCCAATAGTTAAAAGAATTGACAACTAAAGCTGTTGAACATGAAAACATAAATGGGGTTGGGGTTGTTTGTTGTATGCATGCTTCGACATAGTAGTGCCGAGGCATGTGCTCAGTTTCCTTGTTTAGAAGCCATAGGTGGGGCTGTGTGTTTGGTATAAATATATACATATATATATCTATATATTTGTGTTTTTTCACACCCCACCCAAGTTGAGAACTTAGTGCCAAACACCCCAATTTCATGGTGGAGGGTGTTTTTCCCAACACATCTATTAGTGGCTGGTTATTAGCTCCTTTCTTCTCCCTTTCCCGGATAACCCAAGTATCTTCAGGCAAGCTGTGATGGCCTGAAGTCCATTATTAGCCCATGAACCTTCGGGTGGGGTAGTGTGGTGGTTTTGGTTCAGGTGTGTGCGTGCAGGTGCTTTCCCAAGTGTCTTCGGGATGATGCCCAACTGTCTTCGGGCATGGAAGTGGATCTTCTCGCCCAGGTTTCTTCGGGCGTGACAGTGGTTGTTCTGGATTAGGTGTTTGTAGGCATGGTAACATGTGATTGTTGTGGCCTAGGTGTGTGTGTGGGGTTTGGCAGTGGGAATGCATGAGGATGTGGCCCATGTGTGTGCGGGCGGGATGAGGCAGTGGGACCACGGTGAGAATGGCAGAATTGGTTCGATGCGTAGTGTGTATTCAATAACTAGTGGGAAGGTGGTGTGGGGTACCCATACTTTGATAAAATTACTATTATACTCTATTGACTTGTGTTACTTGGTGAGTGTGACTGGTGAGGTTGGGTGGATAGATTCCTTACTAGGTTGTGGTTATTCGGTTTTCTCACAGGGCATTAGGATTTCTCCCCACATGTGCACAAGAGCATTAGGTTTCCCTACTGAGTATACCTGTACGCTCACCCTACGTTTGATTTTAGTTTTTCAGGTGGACTACAGGGACAGTTCGGGACCTTACTAGTCAGGCAGGGGGAGTTGCTGCTATTGGCTGTTGTTGTTTTTATTTAATTTTTGGTATAGTACATAGAGATTTTCTATACTTATAGGTTTGTTTCACTATTGTATAAAGCATGCATATGGGATTGGTTTTGGGATATTTCTATACATGTTCCTTTTCTTCTTCTTGGTGTTTGACTCATCCTATTTCCAAATCATAAATTAATAAAAAGGGTAATGCCTCTCATATTTGTGAAAAACTCATACCCTTGGTTCTAGTCGCCACTCTAGGGCCTACTGGAGGCGGAACTCAGGGGTCATTATCTCCCTTCCACCATTTCCAACTCAGGAGGGGCATCATGGGTGGGAGGGGTTCATGACAGGAGTGTTCCTCTCTACTATCACAACCAAATGTTTTTCTTTTCGATTGTTAATAACCTGGTGCCCTTCTCTTCCACACCTAAAGCATTTCCTCACCACCTTTAGGAAATTTCCATGGTTCTTCTTTCCACACCATTGGAAAGTGGGGTGATGGATCTTTCTAGATCCATTGGATTTATCAATCAGACTGCTAAAATTGAAGTACACCTTACACTTCTTATCCCCATGATACACCTGATATTCTCCAATCTCCATTTTGACCTTGAGGGAACAATGAACAATTTACTCATAGATTTCGAATTCACGGATCTCCATCGCTTTACATTGGATAGGTTTCATCCCACCAAAGAAGTGGTCAACCCTGCATTCAGGGGTAATGAAAAAGCCAAAGGTGTATCGTGAAAGCCTTGTGAATTTTTCCTCGTACGCTCCAATATATTCATCATCTTTTTTTAGAGAAAGGATGTCACTTTCCATCTTAAGCTGAAGGGTGCATGGAATGTATTTATTGAAAAAAATCTTCTAGAAATCCTTTCATTCAAACACCTCAATATCCTCCCCAGGCATCATATTTTTGATCAACATACACCATTTATAACCTTCAACCTCCATACAATAACAAGCCAGGGGAACATTCTATTTTACAAAACGTTGAAGGATGAAGAAGATCTTTTCAATGTAGTTGATCTATTTTTCTATAATTGAGGGATCTAATGATCCATTAAAATTAGGATTCCTTTGTTTGAGGAAGCTCTGGATAGTGACTTGTTATTGTGGGGGGGGGGGGGTTAAATGTTCTTCTTTACCCATGTTCCACTTCAAATTTTAAGTTAACTGAGAGAGAAGTGTGACAATGTTTGTGATTCCCACTCCAATCAGATTTGTCATCTCATTAGCATAGTCATCACATTGAACATTAGATCAGTTGTTAACCTGAGTCCCCCTATTACCGGACGTTGGTTGGAATAAAAAGAAAAGTTAGGGGTAACAGATAAAGGGTAATCCTAGGAAAAAACTGATGACTAATAAATAACTTTTATTTCCTTAACTTATGAATCCATAGGATTCAATCTATGATATTCATGATCTAATTTATAACATATATTCCTAGGGGATTTTTTTAATTCCATTAATAAGGGTTCATACTATGCATGTAAATTTACCAAAGTGTATCACCTGGGAGTGTCATTACCAAGAGTCCAGTAAGGCCTGTTGTCATGTACCAGGATACCCCATGGCAAGCATGAAACTCCTTGTCGGGGTTTTCACCGCTAGGTAAATCTGTGTCAGATCTCCCTCTTCCTTCTTGTATCCAAACATGAATGTATTTTCATGATAAACCACATACTAAATACTCAATAAAACTCAGGGATATTTTTAGTATACATTTTCTTATCTGTATGTCTTTACTATGGATTTATAATCCTAATACCAAAAATAACTAAACATATCCTCTGATACTGACTATGATAACCCTGCTCTTTATTACAGACTTAAACATGATTTATTACATAAACATAATTTGATAAAACATAGAATATCGATAGTTCTGGTGTCTTCGGGGATTATAATAATTACATAACAATATAAAACCTGAAATACAACATCATTATTGAAAACTTATGTTACATGACCACTGCATTCCCTCGTTCATAGCATTGCATAGGATAACCTGAGGACATGCATAAGAAAAGAGTGAGCTATAAAGCCCAGAAAGGGAATAAATGTGGAATAACAAGAGGAATAAAATAAATTTTAGATAGTAGGAATATCAATGGAGCATAAGAGATATATGAAAATAAAGGCATGATAACGCATGATAATGATATCATGGAAATGTGGAAACAACACTTAATATAAAATAAGCATGAGCCAAGGCTCATTGCACACGGAGCATGAGTGAAACCTCATGGAACATGAAGCATGAGTAAACCCTCGTTGCACTTGAATTAGAATGATTCAACACTCATTTCACATGAGGTATCATGATACTATAATTTAACCAATTCATTGGAGCGCTATAAGGGTGCACCCTTCTTAAACATTTAATTTCATGCATAAGTGTTCCACATGGATCATATAACATGGAATCATTCCACATAATAAGTTATTCCACAGTTAAGAAATGTGGAATAAAAACATTAAAGAACCATTCAATATGTATATGTGGATAAAGGGGTATACCCTTGATAGAGACATGGGTATGGTATTCACTACACAATGAATTTCTCTTGGAAAATCGTGGTTCAATTTCTACAGCAAAACAGTGTGACATAAAAATTTGAAAAAAAAATTGTAGATGAGAGAGAAAGAGGTGTCTCATCATATTTACATGAAATGTAACGTAAGGGGTTCATATAGAAACATTTACTAAATTAATTAATGAAAATTAGATTCATAATACAAAGGAATTTCTTGAATTTAAATGAGGAGAGAGAAATTATTTAAGGAATTTCAACATGGTAATAGGTGTACATGGGTGGAATTAAATGAGAGTGAAGGGGGTATCTCATAATTCAAACATAAATAGTGTATTATGGTGGTGGTAAATAATAATACCCCAACATTTTTAATTTAAATTAAAAGTGTATAAAAACATAATGATATAGAGACAAAAATGAGAAAAGTGGAAATCCATTACTTAGACGTGTGATCAGAAAGACTTTGGAGAGGCCAGAGGGAGGATTATTGGGAGATTGGGCACATTGGGAGGATTCTAGAGAGAGGAAGATAGTGTTTTGATGAACTCAAAAGGATTTAAGTGAAGAGGAAGTGGGAGATTGGGTGGGTTTATATAGGAAAGGAGAGGGAATTCGTTATTATTTAGATTTGGGTCAACACACATTAAACTAATCAATACAACAAACTATACCATGATTTTTTCCCATGGTTTTCAAAAAAGGGAAGAGGAATGTACTATTTTATAGGGAAAATGGATGAACTTCTTAAAATAATAGTGTTTCTTATTTGGAGGTGAGTCACACTCTCAATGAAATGTATTTAAAAAGTAAAAATGTTTTATAACTCTTGGAAGGTCCACTAATGTTTTGTAAAATAAATAAAACAAACTTAAAATCACATTATGTTAACGGAAAAAATTCTATTGTACTAAAATATCATATATTGTATTTTATTACAACACTATATGGTCATTATGATGTCATAAAGCACATTATATATTTAAACGGTAGTTAATTTTAACCCAAAAATTCGACTACCTCAAGAAAATTATGAAAAATTAACTGTTGGATTATTTGAACGTCCTGATTCAAAAAATAATATTCATTTTATCTAAATTATTTTCTAAATATGTGAATTTGTACTTTTAAAAAAAACCACCATTATTTGAAAATTCATGGGTTTTGAAAAAAAAAGCTTTCAAACCATAATAAAAATTAATATTACATTAATTAAAATTATACGATAGTTTTTATTTAATAAAAATAAATTTAATAATACTAATAATAATTTATTAAAATATTATTTAAATAAAAAATCCATTAATTCATTAAAATATATTTCTTAGTTGAATATTAACTAAAAAACTATTTGTGCTTTAAAAACTTTTTAAAAAGTTACAATAATAAAATTAATGTATATTCATTATTATACAATAAAAATAATTCACATAATCATAGTGCTAAGGTCTTGTTACATAACCCCTTATATCACACACATAAGACCGAATAGTAAGGTCTGTGATGGTGACCGACCATTATGGTGGCTCAGATAACATTACTCATGTGGTAATCTCTATCATCACCCACTTCTCTCATAGGCGATTCTGTTCGAGATTAACATGTTGAAACTCTAATTGGGATTGGTCAAGAGTGAATCCCAATGGTGCCACCTCCATTCCGAGCTTTGACAAATGGGATTCATATGGGGCAAGTCTACCGGATGAGGCCATCGTTTCCTCTGTCTGAGTAAATTGGATTTGTTAAAACCCTATATTTATACAAATCATGTAATCACTGTTCAAATGATATATTATAAATGGTAAAAAGTCCAAACGGAATCTTAAAATTGAAAAACATAATTCCAATGAAGTTCACAATTTATATAAAAATTTCACATTGGGAGACATTTAGTTATATCAAGAGTAATTTTCATTAATGAATGTTTGGGTCGTTATATGGCAGTCACCTAAACTGACATGGGTGGGGATACGTATGGAATCAAAAAACATACATGATATGTAACACCCCGACCCCAGTGACCCAGAGTCGGTGCATTATTACATAAAATTGGCATGATCAAAAGAAATATCATATATCGAAAGACTGATTGGTTTAGTAGCCTTGGAAACACTAGATATATTCATAAAGTTTTACATTACATCAATAAGTTTTACATCGTAAAAAACATTTTGTCTTCATATCCCCTCATACTATCCCTGAAGGTCATTCATAAATTACTTATTCATAATCCTGGGAAAAATAAAACATTGAGTGGGGTGAGCTCAGATACTCAGTAAGGATAACATTATAGGAGAATCTTTCATAGATAAGCATAAACACTTAAGGCAGTGTATAACTAAAAAAAATCCTTTTTTAAACATTTACTTCAGCATAAAATGGAAAAGATAAAATAAAATAATGCCATTTACTTACTCACATGGATATTCTACTAGTAGAATGATCACATGAAATATCAATAACCACTTTTATAATGATGGAATGCATAATGCCAGACTATCGTAACCACATAGCCAAGGCCTCGTGCTAAGACTACAAATAAGATTTTGCCAAGGCCTTGTGTCAAGACAATAGTTTGTCTCATGAGACCTACTGATACATCTATGAGCTATAGCGGGATCCACCTGTCACTTATTAAGTCCAATGAATTCCTTATATGAACAGGTTTAAACATAAAATAAACATTCATATTAAAACTAGCATACGAAATGTCAATACTTTAACCACAAACCATGAATGGTATAAAAATAGCACATCCACAGTCAAACATAACTCATTCGATACAATATGAAAGATTGTATTGTGCCATATTAACCTCAATCGAGAATAATGATGGATATTGACATAGATGAAAATAATCATCAAAACTATTTGAGAGAAATATCCCCATTTTTCTTGAAATCATTTAAAAGTCACACTATTTGTCAAGAATCCATTTAAAAATAGATTTTTCAATCAAAGTGTCCCATGCCACTTTGAAACTTTTAAAAGGAGATTTGATTTGAAAACATTAATGTCTATATAAATAAATCCTTAAAACCATTTTTAAAACATGGACATTAATGAGAAATATTTAGAAGAATAAGTCTATAAAACATTTAAAAATGGTATTTTAGTTAGAGTTTCTAACCAAAAGAGAGACACATGAATACAAATAATTGAGATAATCAAAATATTTTAATATAATCAAAATATTTTAATATAATGAAAATAAAGGGATTCCCGATATACTATGTTAAAGTACATTATATACACCACATAGAAGTGATTTGGTGTATATCAACAAAAAAGTCTCAATGAAATGTAAAATGAGAAGAAATATCTCATAAAGGTAGTACGCTTAGGTTAAGGATAAATCAAAGAAATAGTTATGTGTGACAAATATAAACACCCTAAATATGATTGGATATTCAGTGTAAAACAATCAAAGTACATTCACACAAAATCTTGTAAAAACAACACCAATGAATTGGATGTTTAACTCAACAAATGGAGAATGAGTTAAAATTACTCTTATCAAATTCATATCGATGACTTGAGAAATTATCAATGGAGTGATTATGTGTATCAAAAGTATATCCACAGAAATGGGGAGTGGAAATTATGACATAAGCAAATGAATAGTGATTCCACACATAATCTCGGAGTAAAATAATCAATGATGTTTGCGTAAAGCCGAATAAATGGAAATTGAAATTTCAAATTCCCTTATCGATTTGGTAACTTATGAAACATACACCCATGAAAGAAGTATCATACCATGATGATTTAAATATCCATAAATTAAAGTATATTACACAATGAATACAATCATGGGCAGTACATACACCACATACAATAAATAAGTGGTGAACAATGGAATTCTCACAGAATTAAAAGTGAGATAAGAAACCTGTTACATTGTACTCTTCCTTGGTTAGGGGTAGTTTAACCTCATGTATAATGTTGAAATAATTGTTATGAAATTATTCATGAATCATATACATTAATATGATATCATATATGATCTTTTAACATTTCTTTGTTAATAATATCTAAGAATTGTCGTCGTTTCGGGTGTTAACATACTCGTCTTCTTTTATATGTTTTGTTACGTAAGCCATGTTTGTCATGGATAGGTTGTATCTTATTTATATCCAGAATTATATAAAGTTCTTAAACATTATTTTTAAATCATCAAATGATAATTATACTTGAATGGATATGATGGAGAATGAATCTCATCGCGTTCGTGGAGACGGTAGTCCGTACTTACGCGCGAGCGACAATATCATTATTTTGATAATAAAATAATATATAATTGGATATTATATCATATATAAAGAATCATTATAATGTGTATTTATTTTTTACATGAATTATACATCATTATTACACCCATACAAATAATAATATATTGAATAACAATTACACCATGACGTGGAGACGGTAAGCCGTATGTACGCACGTATGGTGACATGTTATTCAAAGGGTGGATAGAATACTGAATATGGTTGTACCGTATTTATAATAAAATCACAGTATATATAAGATACTGGAGTTATTATTTTAGAATTGTAATAACAAAGAAAGAAGAAGTGGAAGAAGAAAGGAACTTGAATAGGGGTGGTGAAAACATTACATCTTCTTCGGATTCTCCCTTATGATTTGATCAAAAGGTCTCCATAGGTTGGATTTCTGATAAAACTAAGGCCTCTAGGTTGTAGTGAGGGAATTTGAGAGAGTATTTGGGAATGGGTTGGCCGAACCAAAAGGCTTTGAAGGTGTGAAAAAATTAGAATGAGGGGTACCCTTTTATAAGAGGGGTGACGAGCACCTTTGGAAAAGCTAGAAATATTAATTGATAATAAATTCATATTCGTTTTCTAATGTCTCTAAAGTTTATTATTTAAAGTTTAAGGTGGGTATAGGTTGAAATAAATTCAAACAATAGAATTTAGACAGGTTTTGGTGATTATATTAACCTTATATTTTAGTTTTAACTCCTAGTTAATTAGTTTGACATTTACCATGTCACTTTGTATTTTTATATTATATAGTTAATAAACATACTATATACATCCAAGAGACCCCCAAGTTGTCCATTAATGATACAAATACCATGATATATGTCTCTTGGCCGAACCTTAGATTTTTAGAAATTTAATATCAATTAACAATATAATAGTTTTTTTAAAAACTCTATTATGTCAATTTTGACACTATTCAATAGTTGATTTTTGTGAAACTCATAAAAGAATGATTACTTCGAAAAAAGTAAATTAAATAAATCCTAATATGTCATATTATCCTATAAAATTTGTTTAATTCATTAAAAGTCTCAAATTATATTTATTTGGGTATTTATAATATCAATTAGTTTAATTGTTTACTATTATGTTAATTACAGCATCATCATTGTGTCATAAATAAATTAAATTATTTAATGTCTAAAAATTATAAATAAAATATCATTATGTAGGAACGTTTTTGATATTTCTAATTAATATTTACAATCGAAAATCCAACATATATAACCCTATGTAAAAATTGTTTTTCTAAAAGATATATGCTTATGTCATTTTTGTATTCATTTTAACTTAATTAAAATAAAGTGTCCCTATCACCTACAAGTGGTACCATGGGGTCCCAAAATCGACCCAAAGATTCCCATGGTCGGAAATGTATCAACCAATATGGTTAGGACATGTTTTAGGGTAATTTTTTTATTATTATAATATTATTTGTTTAACCCTTATTTAATTAATTTACCTTTTAACCACGGTAAATAAAATATTTACCGAAGTAATTATTCAAAATGACTAAAAATAAGAGTTACCTATTTACACAATTTGGATATCATGATTCCAAATATGGAATCCATTTTTCCAAATTCAATACACAGAAGTGGAAGAAATTAATTTAAAATTAATTCCCGTTGTTAAAACAAAAAGCGTGTTTTTACGAAATAATAACTATCAAAAGATTGACAGTTGTTTATGTTTGGTTTAAATGTGAAATTATGTTCAATGACACACATTGTATTACATGGTAAAAATATAATTTAAATACAATTTAAAACCACTCAAATTCATAATTTATCACTATTAATTATTTCAATTAAAAAAGTTGTTTTTAATTAAAATTTAGTAATTTTTATTATTCATCAAAATATAAAAGTTACCCGAAAATACAAAAATTTCACCCTAGACTAATTTAGTTATTCCAAAACCAAAAATGGAGTCTATTTTACCAAATTCAAAACATAAAAGTTGCATTTATTAATTTGAATTGATTCCTGCTTTCGAAACCAAAAGGCGTATTTTTATGAAATAATAACTATCAAAAGATTGACACTTGTTTATGTCCAATTTCAAGGTGAAATTAAATAAAATGACCATCATTGGATTAAATAGTAAAAATATAATCTATTTATACTTCCAAACCTATAAAATGTATAATTTACCAATATAAAGTATTTTGATTAAAAAAGTTGTATTCAGTTAAAATAAAGTATTTTCCACTATTCACCCAAATATGAAAGTTACCAGAAAGACACCAAAACATTATTGATACTAAATTCTTATGTCCCTATTCTAAATAAGAATTTCATTTTGTCAAATTGAATATATAAAAGTTTTAAATTTTGGTTTTAAAAAGGCTTCGCCATTAAAAGGCGGAAAAATTTCATTTTTTGAAAAATACTTATTTTATCTGAAAAAATGAATGTGTTCATAAATCATGTCTTAGAAAATCATAATATGGATTAAAATTATAAGGATAATATAATATTTAAAATTTAGTTAATACTATTCATAACCTCTTTTGAACGGCTAGTTTGGTAAGTCGTGGTGTACTTGAACTCAATGTTGCGTACAACACACGCTATTGTATTATTCAAAGAGAAGCGTACCATAGAAGCTTGGGGTGTTACATTCTCCCCTACTAAAATAAATCGCGTCCTCACAATTTTTAATATTTTCCTTGAGAATATAATGGAATGTCCCACATCGGAAAAAGAGTCAATAAAACTATCACTTTAAAAGAAAGAAAGAGAGGTATAAAGGTCAACCAAGATAACCCATACTCAGATTCCATGAAGGAAAACATGGATATGGATGATAAACTAACTATCAAGTTCTGATGGAGAGGGATAGAAATCATGATCAGGATAAAGTTAACAATAGGAAACCCACAAGCTTGTGTTGTGACAAAAGGCCATTAGTCTCCTAGTAGGAAAGTAAACAGAGAACATTTTTTTGTTTTAAGTTACATTACATAAGGATGAAGAATTCAATTATGATATTGACTAATAATATAAAGATATATACTTACTTTTTAAGTAGAGTTTTATTCTTTAATAAATTTCCACCAATAACTAATTTTTTTAAACGATGAATATTCATGAAGACTTGGTCACACTGGAAGAGCTAGAATAAACTTCTATAGAATCACATGATCCATGCAGGATAAGCTATATATTTACATTGTCTTTATAGATTAATCAAAACCAAAATGGTTAGTAAAAGATCTATTAATCCCCCAAAAGAATATTCCTTGAGAGAAATAAACACTAATCTTATTTTCTAAAATTAAACCAATAATACCCCACAGTTAAATAAATACCATTCAATAATCAATTGTCTTTAAAATCTTTCAATATAATCCAAACTAATATTGAAACCCAAAACATAGAAGAATTTGATTATGTAGTCTCCCATGTTAAATTGTATCTCCAAATGACATCAAATACTCTTAAAGTCACATACTTAATAGTAATTAACCTCATCACATATTCTCTATTATAGGTTAATCATTTCCATAAATAACCCAAATCACTATTAATCAACAATAAAAACGTAGATAACAATCCACCATTACTCCACAAATGAAACCTCGTAGTATTCTATTTTCCTTGGGCATATAGTGTTCCCAACAAAGCGAACATCTTCCAAAATAACATTTATCACTTAATCACCAAATCATTTTCCTATACCAAGGGTATTCATTTGATAAGACATATGAACCAAAATCAAATTATTTTTGATCAATAAAATAATTTAACTAAAAATAATTAGTCACACTATCCAGGGACTTCACATAGTCCAGTGGTATGCGATAAATCCCAATCGCACTTTTGTTGTGGGTTCGATTCCCACAGCTTTGTCCGATGCGACGGGTTGTCACACGTTCTACATGTTGTCCTTTTTCAAAAACTATATTTTATAACATTAACAAAATGAGATAAGTTCCTCAAAATAACCATAACATAATTTAACCAAAAATGTTATCTCATACCTTGAATTTTCATCCCAAATTATAATAATTTGTAATTGCCTCAAACCCAATGATCAAATAAAACCAAATGTTTTTTATAACTATATCCATAAGAGAAAAGATAATTATTCCTCAAATATTATTCTCACATGGAAAACATTAGGGTTATAAATACAAGAGAAAATTATTCCAAAGTAAACCCTTCAACAAGGATCACTAATAATTTTTAAACATTTATCCAACCATTTACTTCCACATAGCTTCTTCTCTGACCAAGAAAATATCCTATAGAATAGGACATTCACTCGGGTAATGGGCAGGTCCCCTACATTTACAGAAAATGACTGTAAATGGATTCTTGCGACCATTTTTTTATTCTTCCATAGTACTCTTCATTTTTCTTCATAAATTCTTCACTTTATGTCCTTCCTTCCTACACGTAAAGCATTACTTTTTCCCATTGACACACTTTCCTGGGTGTCTCCTTACACATTTCCTGCATGATGGAAATTGAGGATTTCTTTCTCCATGGTCTCCACTACTAGAGCTCTTATCATTCATCACCTTTCTCTTCTTTGTTGAGTCCAATAATGGGTTAATATATATATTGTTGTTAATATTTTTTGGAAAATTGATTTTTCATAAAGACGATATCTTTTACGCCTATCAATATTCCATTTTGTTGCTCATTTCCACTAATGTTCCCACCTTGTACATCATTCTCAAAGTCACTATGACTTCCTTGGAATCCAGCCATTGACTAAAACCAGAAAGCATTGTGTGAGTAATAGTAGTCATACAATCATTTAGAGATTAACATGTCACCATATTCTCAATTTGAAACACATAAGGATTAACCAAGGTCATTTACTCTCATTTTATATATATAGTACTTTAAATCAGTTTGTAAAGAAAATGTAAATTATCCTAAGCATATCCCCCGGGAGTGTCGTAACCAAGAGTGCAGCAAGGCCCGTTGTCGTGCACCAGTTCTCGTTCGAGTCTAGCTCAAAGCGGTGTTTTTGGGTTTTACCCCTAGGTACATATGTTCCAGAGCCGCCTCTACCTACTCGTATCCAGACAGGGATGTATTTTTCAGAAAATTCACAAAATATCTACAATACCAAAATTCTAGAAAGTTCTTCTATACTAATCCTCAATGTTCATCTTTGGTACATGCGCTCTAATTAGAGTTTATCTAAATCTAGCTTCCAAGGTTTATACTAAACTTCCTATGATACCAACTGTAACGCCCCAACCCCAGTGACCTAGATTCGGTGCATTATTACATAACATTGGCATGATCACAAGAAAGATCAAATCTTGAAAGACCGATTGGTTTAGTAGCCTTGGAAACACTATAAATATTCATAAAGTTTTACATTACATAAATAAGTTTTAAATCATAAAAAAACATTTAGTCTTCATATCCCCTCATACTATCCCTGCAGGTCATTCATAAATTAAATCTTCATAATCCAAGGAAAAATAAAACATTAAAAGGGGTGAGCTCAGATTCTCAGTAAGGATAACATTATAGCAAAAGCTTTCATAGATAAGCATAAACACTTCAGGTAGTTTATAACTAAAACAAAAGCCTTTTTAAAACATGAAATTCAGCATAAAATGGCAAAGATAAAATAAAATAATTCCATTTACTTACTCACATGGATATTCTACTAGTCGAATGATCACATGCAATATCAATAACCACTTTCATAATGATGGAATTCATAATGCCAGACTATCATAACCATATAGCCAAGGCCTCGTGCCAAGACTACAAATATTATTTTTCCAAGGCCTTGTTCCAAGACACTAGATTGTCTCATGAGACCTACCGATGCATTGAAGAGCTATAGCGGGCTCCACCCGTCACTTATTAAGTCCAATGCATTCCTCATATTAAAAGTTTTAAACATAACATAAACATTCGTATTAAAACTAGCATGCGAAATGTCAATACTTTAACCACAAACCATGAATGGTATAAAAATAGCACATCCACAGTCAAACATAACTCATTCAATGCAATATGGAAGATTTTATTGTATCATATTAACCTCAATCGAGAATAATGAAGGATATTGACATAGATGAAAATAATCATCAAAACTATTTGAGAGAAATATCCGCCTTTTTCTTGAAATAATTTAAAAGTCACACTATTTTTCAAGAAGCCATATGAAAATAGATTTCTGAATCAAAGTGTCCCATAACACTTTGAAACCTTTAAAAGAAGTTTTGATTTGAAAACTTTAATGTCCATATAAATAAATCCTAAAAATCATTTTTAAAACATGGACATTAATGAGAAATATTTAGAAGAATAAGTCTTTAAAACATTTAAAAATGGTATTTTAGTTATAGTTTCTAACCAAAAGAGAGACACATGAATACAAATAATTTAGGTAATCAAAATATTTTAATATCATGAGAATAAAGGGATTCATGATATACTATGTCAAAGTACACTATATACACCACATAAAAGTGATTTGGTGTATATCAACAATGAAGTCTCAATGGAATGTAAATTGAGATGAAATCTCTCATAAAGGTAGTACCCTTAGGTTAAGGATAAATCAACGACATAGTTATGTGTGACAAATATAAATACAGTAAATATGATTGGATATTCAGTGTAAAACAATCAAAGTACATTCACACATAATCTTGTAAAAACAACACTAATGAATTGGATGTTTAACTCAACAAATGGAGAATGAGTTAAAATTACTCTTATCAAATTCATATCGATCACTTGAGAAATTATCAATGGAGTGATTATGTGTATCAAAATTATATTCACAAAAAATGTGAGTAGAAATTATGACATAAGCAAATGAATAGTGATTCCACACATAATCTTGGAGTAAAATAATCAATGATGTTTACGTAAAGCTGAATAAATGGAAATTGAAATTTCAAATTCCCGTATCGATTATGTAACTTTTGAAACATACACCCATGAAATAAGGATAATACCATGATGATGTAAATATACATAAATTAAATAATATTACACAATGAATACAATCATGGGCAGTACACACACCACATGCAATAAATAAGTGGTGAACAATGGAATTCTCATGGAATTAAAAGTGAGATAAGAAACCCTTTACCTTGTACTTTTCCTTGGATGGGGGTAGGTTAACCTCCTTTATAATGTTGAAATAATTTTTCTTAAATTATTCATGAATCATATACATTAATATGATATCATATATGATCTTTTAACATTGCTTTGTTAATAATATCTAAGAATTATCGTCGTTTCGGGTGTTAACATACTCGTGTTCTTTTATATGTTTTGTTATGTAAGCCATGTTTGTCATGGATAAGTTGTATCTTACTCATATCCAGAATGATATAAAGTTCTTAAACATTATTTTTAAATCATCAAATGATAATTATACTTGAATGGATATGATGGAGAATGAATCTCATCGCGTTCGTGGAGACGGTAGTCCGTACGTACGCACGAGCGACAATATCATTCTTTTGATATTAAAATAATATATAATTGTATAGTATATCATATATACAGAATCATTATAATGTTATATTTATTGTTTAAATGAATTATACATCATTATTATACCCATCCAAATAATAATATATTGAATAACAATTACACCACGACGTGGAGACAGTAATCCATACGTACGCACGTATAGTGACATGTTATTCAAACGGTGGATAGAATACTGAATATGGTTGTACCATATTTATAATAACATCACAGTATATATAATATACTGGAGTTATTATTTTATAATGGTAATAACAAAGAATGAATAAGTGGAAGAAGAAAGGAACTTGAAAAGGGGCAGTGAAAACATTACCTCTTCTTCAGGTTCTTCCTTTTGATTTGATCAAAAGGGATCCCTGGGTTGGGTTTCTGATCAATCTAAGGCCTCTAGGTTGTAGTGAGGGAAGTTGAGAGAGTATTTGGGTAGGGGTTGGCCGAACCAAAAGGCTTTGAAGGTGTAAATAAAAAAGAAGGAGGAGTGCCCTTTTATAAGAGGGGTGAGGGGCACCTTTGGAAAAGGTAGAAATATTAATTTATAATAAATTAATATTCGGTTTCTAATGGCTCAAAAGATGATTATTTAAAGGTTAAGGTGGGGATAGGTCGAAATATATTTAACCAATAGAATTTAGACAGGATTGGGTGACTATATTAACCTTATCCTTTAGTTTTAACTCTTAGTTAATTAGTTTGACATTTACCATGTCACTTTGTATTTTTATATTATATAGTTAATAAACTTACTATATACATCCAAGTGACAATAAAGTGGTCCATTAATGATACACCTATCATGATATAAGTCTCTTGGCCGATCCTTAGATTTTAAGGAATTTAATATCAATTAACAATATAATATTCGTTTTAAAAACTCTTTTTTGTCAATTTTGTCACTATTCAATAGTTGATTTTTGTAAATCTTATAACAGAATGATTACTTCTAAAAAAGACAATTAAATAAATCCTAATATGTCATATTATCCTATAAAATTATTTTAATACATTAAAAGTCTCAAATTATATTTATTTGGGTATTTATAATATCAATTAGTTTAATTTTTTACTATTATGGTAATTACTGCATCATCATTGTGTCATAAATAAGATAAATTATTTAATGTCTAAAAATTATAAATAAAATATCATCATGTAGGAAATATTTGTATCGTTCTAATTAATATTTAAAATCTAAAATCCAACATATATAACCCTATGGAAAAATTGTTTTTCTAAAAGATATATGCTTCTGTCATTTTTGTATTAATTTTAACTTAATTAAAATAAAGTGTCCATATCACTTACAAGTGGCAGCATGGGGTCCCCAAATCGACCCAAAGATGCCCATGGTCGGAAATGTATCATCCAATAATGTTAGGACATGTTTTAGGGTAATTTTCTATTATTATAATATTATTTTGTTAACCCTTATTTACCGGATTTACCTTTTAACCATGGTAATTAAAATACATACCGAAATAATTATACAAAATGTCTAAAAATAAGAGTTACCTATTTACAAAATTTGGACATCCTGATTCCAAATATGGAATCCATTTTACCAAATTCAATACACATAATTGGTAGAAGTTAATTTAAAATTAATTCTCGTTGTTAAAACAAAAAAGTGTGTTTTTAAGAAATAATAACTATCAAAAGATTGACAGTTGATTATGTTAGGTTTAAATGTGAAATTATGTTCAAAGACCCACATTGTATTACATGGTAAAAATATATTTTAAATATAATTTAAAACCACTCAAATTCATAATTTACCACTATTAATTATTTCGATTAAAAAAATTGTTTTTAATTAAAATTTAGTAAATTTTACTATTCATCAAAATATAAAAGTTATCCGAAAAGTACCGAAATTTCACCCTAGGATAATTTAGTTATTCAGAATCCAAAAATGGAGTCTATTTTACCAAATTCAAAACATAAAAGTTGCATTTATTAATTTAAAATTGATTCCCGCTTTTGAAACCAAAAGGCATATTTTTAAGAAATAATAACTATCAAAAGTGTGACACTTGTTTACGTCCAATTTCAAGGTGAAATTACTTAAAATTACCATCATTGGATTAAATAGTAAAAATATAATCAATTTATACTTCCAAACCAATAAAATGTATAATTTAACAATATAAATTTTTTTTATTAAAAAAGTTGTTTTCAGTTAAAATATAGTATTCTTCACTATTCACCCAAATATGAAAGTTATAAGAAAGACACCAAAACATTATTGATACTAAAATCTTATGTTCCGATTCTAAAGAAGAATTTAACTTTGTCAAATTGAATATATAAAAGTTTCCAATATTTGTTTTAAAAAGGCTTCACCATTAAAAGGCGGTAAAATTTTATTTTTTGTAAAATACTTCTTTTATCTGAAAAAATGAATTTGTTCATAAATCATGTCTTAGAAACTCATAATATGGATTAAAATTATAAGGATAATATAATATTTAAAATTTAGTCAATACTATTCATAAACTCTTTTGAACGACTAGTTTAGTAAGTCGTGGTGTACTTGAACTCAGTGTTGCGTACAACACACGTTATTGTATTATTCAAAGAGAAGCGTACCATTGAAGCTTGGGGTGTTACATGATATAATATATCTCACAACCAAAAAAAGGGAAATAAAATATTTATAATATCGACTCCAGTTATCATCTCTTGAACACCCAAATACAACTCATAGTGACTAGATGCCTTATAAGTACACATACATTTAATATAGCTACATAAATTACTTTCTTCGTTATTATCATTTCATTTTGATAAATTATTTTTTAGAAATTAATGTAAACATTGAAATATTTTTAGGATACATTCATTGACCACTATCGCACAGTACAAATCATCCATGAATAATATAAAATGAGTCCATATATTATCACGATTCAAAACATTTCAACATTTTCATTCCATGAACTCCAACCCCATGGGATAAAATTTGTTAAATAATTATTTGCATCATCCCACAATCTAGGTACTCTAGGACATACATCATAAGATACCACCAATAGGAAACATGAAACTAATCACACCCAGCTACCTCATGGAGTGGGGAAAGGATTAAAAATAAAACAAGCAACCCAGTCATCATCAGTTAAATAGATTCATTTCAATCATGCATCCAGCTTTATCACATAAATGAGTAATCCCATGATAAACTATTTATCTCATCTGTGATGTCAACCCCAACACCCATATTCATATCACGATGCATCTCACCATCATAGGTGTCAACGGTTATCACATCATATTGGACTCCCCACCCACACCACAACAGACATCCTATGCTCAACCACCCATGTCTCTAAAACATATAGGGATCCTTGTCCTATATCAATTCACATAGTTAAGATCACATCTTGAGAAAATCATTGAAATAGAATGAAAAAACTTGAAAATCCAACAAAGAGATATAGGAACTAAAAAATGGAATCCATCATTAATACACAAATGAGCTCACCCGGATACAAACCCATGACAGTCGGCCTTCCCAAGTATATGAGAAGCTCAATCCCTAGAAATTATCTTTATCAAATAGCCAATTTTTATTCAATATAGTTTCCAAATACGGGAACCCTAATGCATCAAACTACAACTGTAAATAAAATACAAAACATGCTCTTAGCATTAAAACCAGTTTCAACAAATATAAATAAGTGTAATTTTCATTAACATGTCATTTCATTATTAAAATCATCCTTAACATGAATTAATATACAATAATTATTTTACAATTCCATTATCATGGAAAAAAAATTTATTAATGAAGTGCATTGTATTAATTTGAATTCCCATCAATTTATGAGAGACAACATATTCAAACATGACTCGTATTTAATTCTTAATCTGATTAATTAATAAATTCAAACTTTATATTATTTTTTAAATTCCATAAAAAATATAATTCCAATGCATATAATTATAATAAATGCCAAAGAGAAAAATATAGATAGTACACTATATATAATTCAAGAGGGAAACAGTTTTCATGGTAGAAAGCAACAACATGTGATTACTGCAACCAATTCTTTATTAATCCAGTTAAATCTCGATAAGTCCAATTCCATTGAAATAAAAAATGAGAAACCATGATAACTTTATTATTTAACATAAATAAATATGAGAAGCAATGAATCGTCTATAAGGAATATGGAAGCAACATGTGACTTGCTACACAAAAATAATGGGGTACATGAATGATGAGACCTCCAATAGAGAACTTAAACCACCAGCTGAATGGTTCCATGACTCCAGGGGAAGGGTTTTGGAATTTTCTAGTTCTGAGAGATAGAATTTATAAATAAATGAAGGGAAAGGACACTACTTTTTATTTGAATGTTATAGGACAATCGAATTTTTAATGACATAGAAATTAAATTCCAACTATTTGAGATCTCATTAACTTCCACATGCAAGGACGTGTCTATGGAGGTGAACAAATAAAAAACAAGAATATAATTATCCTTGAAGAATAAGTCACTGTTGGACCTAGATTCTCACCACTTAAAGGTGTTTATGTTACATTTCAGGAAACTATGAGAAATATCCATATTGTTAATTTCGTGTAGGCAGAGGCACCATATAGACAAAAACACAAGATTGTTATTTTTTCAAGTTGTTTAATTCCCTGCATAGCTAAACGTCTTTTGTAGACAAATTCCCCAATAATAAATTTTCCTCACAAAGATGATTCATCTACATAGTTGATCCATCCAGATAGCTGATTCATCCACATATCCAATTTACTATATAATTGATTCATCCATGTAATTTCTCATTCCACATAATCAATATGGTCATGTTAACGATTCATGTAGTTGATATAGCCATGTACATAATTTCATTGGCTAGGATTTGGTCCCTCCCCTACATCAGGAACCGTACCTTCATGAAATCAATATCATCCTACTTTTATATTTTCATAGCCAAACACATCTAGGCCCGCTGTAGGCCACCTCCAAGAATCACATTCATTATAAACACACAATGTATCAGACGAAACTGATATATTCCCATACAGGCATACTAAAAAATACACATACATAGACACCCATAATACCATATGAATACATATATATACATATACACAGAGAAATTCATACAAACATGAACACATAGTTACACTTAAACATGTATCCATATACATGCACACACACATAAATATAAGTACATTCACATATAGATACACATTCATATACATACATGAAAATAAATACAAATAAATACAAATACATATAGATACATATATATATATATATATTAACATTGACATTAAAATTGATACAAATATACATATACATCTAAATATATAAAAAATCACTTACATACACGTGCACATACATAAACATACACATATAGACCTATAGATACAGAAATGCACACACACATACATACATATACATATTCACACACATATATGGACATAAAAACACGTCAAAATTCACATACAGATTTTAATACATAAAACGGAAAACACATATAATTACATACACTACATACACACAGACACACAGACACACTCACATGCACATGCATACAGATACATTAACAATTGAATCTATAACAGTGCCCTTTATCAGTGATTTGAAAAATTGATTATGCATATTATAATATTTTTTTGAATTCATAGTAGTGAAAGCTATATCGGATTACATGGTATATGTGAACCATGTTTACACATGCATTATAATAAATTCATTGTTATAGCATTGATTGAATAGTTAAAACATGTTGACTGTATAGTTTTTGTGAACAATGTTAATGAAATCCCAAAATTATTTTTGTAAATAAAATTAGGCATACCTAATTTGGTATATAAATCCTATGAAATAAAAATCCAATCCAATTTTTTGATTATTAAAATGTTCTTGTTTGTATTAGGTGGAAGAAACCATGATATTTGAACCAATGATGATTTTTGTGCGAACGTATCTAGGAAAAATGAACTAAAACTATAATACCATTTTTTTCAACTCATCATTCGGGCCTTATAACTTCCATATTGAATCGTGACATATCATAAACTCATGGTCATGGAAAATCCATTTTTATTTCATTAGGTGGCCTGAAAAATTAGTTGTAATAATTAATGTATCATTAAATTCTATCAAGAACTATGCTATTGATTTCTGAATTGATTTATCGTAAAATAGAGGAACAAACCAACATATAGGTGGAACCTATTTAATTTTTAATGATTTATTCATGATAGTGGTTCCACTTATAACTTCTTTTGATCCATGGGGATAAAAATTTTCATCAGTAACCCATTAAAAATGATATGACAGTACATTCATGGGTTGTCTACATCTGTGTAGTTTTATTTTCAACTACAAGATCAGATATTTAGGGAATTCACCATATTTTATTTCATAGATGGTTTTCCAATTTTTTATTTAAACACCTTAGATAAAACAATATATTGTTTTGGGGACTCTAATAACATGGGTGACACTAATGACTCTGGAGACACCAAATACTCTAGTGATCATCAATTGACTTATCTACAGTAATACATTATTCCATTTGGTGATTATTAAATCAATATGGATCGTTATTGAAAAAATGTCATGTTTCTACAATTCATATCCCTATAAAAAGGCGTAATTAATATTACCCATGAATTTTGGTGATAATGGTGGTTCATATCCTCATTCCCCAACCCTTATTTTTTGAATAAAAAATTAATAATAGAAGAAGAAAGTGGTTTTTTATCTATTTCTAGTTAAATTTACAGTGTGATTACTTCAAAAATCTAAGCTATATTTATCAATGGAAAATTTATTTTCCTTTTTGATAAAAACACATATCCTCTTATTGAAATTAATTTTTTAATACATTATTTCTACATAGAATTTTCTTTCAATATTATATTTTTATACTTTTTCAATTCTAAGATCAATTTATTAGGTTTAGAATCCATTATATTCCATGGGAACTAAGGAAAAAACATTGTTTTGTGGTTTTACTAATGAATTTTCCATTCAAATTTATACTAGTAGTCCCACTGAAACCACTAGTATAAACTACAATATAAATATTATATTAAGTTATAATAAAATATCTAGAAGATGCTCATTTGTATATTTATTTATAGGTATTTCACTAGGGAACTTCTATTGAACAGTAAACTGGTATTCTAGTGGATATAACATTATAACATATTGGGAAAACGTTAATTATATTATAGGACTTTTATCTTGTGTTTTGACAAAAACATATATTGTGATTTGTGGAAGATACAAAAAACATGTTTTCTATTACAAAATAATTTTTTTAGGATTAATGTAGTAATTGTTTAATTTCTTCCACACCAGATATTCTGATGAAGTTTCCAATAAATTTTCTTGTAACATTCCACTATAAATTTGAGTAATGGATCAACCGTAATGTAAACTAGAACATATATTGGATTATCCACTAGAAATTCCCCTTGATCATTAAATTAAATTTCCACTTAAATCAAAAGATATAATCTTGAAAATTATAGTGAAAAGGATCATTATTCTTTTACTAAAACATGTTCTATATTTTTTGGAATCAACAAAAAATTGTTTTCTATATTATAATTATTTTTTTATTTAATTTATGAGGGAGTTTTTTTATTAATTATCCTTGAAACATAGAGGGGAGATTCCATAGTAATATACTTTGGAACTTCCATTGGAACATATAGTGCAACATATAGTCTTATTAAAGATAACAATATTGAAAATAAACATTATGTTTTGATTTAAATCGATACTGTAATTTATGGAATCCTGAATACAGACAAGCATTCTATATTTCACTATATTTATTATAGGATTCAAGATGGAATTATTTTTTTTCCATTTTAAATTCCACTTGAGAACCCACTAGAACGTTCTGTGGAACATACAATTCAACTCTAGAAAATTAATGTTCAATGATACCTATTGTTTTGACTAAAACCTATATCTAATTTATGGAATCTGTTAAATAAACGTTTTTTCCTATATTAGAAAAATATTTACATGATTCATGAGGTAATTGTTCTCTTCTTTCCCAACTATAACACCTATTCAAGATTCAAATGGAGTTCCAATAGAACATCCACTTGAGATTCAAGTGGAATATAAATTAGAAATTCAACAGGAACGTACACCAGAACATAACATAGAACATACAATGATATTATATGTTTTATATTTCACACAAAAAAAATCATTCATTTTTTATATGTGCATTTTGTATTAAATATTAAAACCTTACAATGTGTTTGATGAGAAATCCAGCAAAATTTAAATTATTCTAATACAATTACACTATATTGATATATTTTTGTAATATGTTTTAGGATGATTTATCCAATAGTGTATCATAATTAGATTCTACAAATTCATACATAAATATTTAATATATACTTGATAATTATGATTCGTAAAAAATACTTTTTCTAATTTTTGGGGCAGAATGGATATTTTGAAATGGATATGTCCAAATTTTAATTGGATATGTGAAGGTGAACAGAAATTGAACACTACAATTTATTTAATCCAACCAATGAACCATTCTATATACGAAGATAGGGAAAATATGACAGATTATTAATATTGAAAGAAATAAAAATAGCTCGTTTGGAAGCTGGTAATGGAAGGGAAAAATAAGATCATGTAGACATAGAAAATTTCATCAATATGTACTCATGTTCTACTATGGTTTACCAATTATGTGTTATTATTTGAGTTCTTTTTCATAAATTATATGGATATTTTGACATATATTAGATCACTAAATTGTTTTGATGAAATACACCAATACATAATGAATTTTATTAAATATGATCACAAGAACCGATCAAATATTACAGGGCCTGTTATGTTATTTCTAGTTTTCATTAAAATTTATTTCCACTTTTATTTATAAATTATCTATATAACATTGTTATTATTATAGTATTTTTACTTTCAAGAAAGTAGATAATCGAAAGGAAATGAATAAGGTATAAGTATTTCTTTCAGAAACTGGATCTTGTCAGATTTTGATATTTATTCAGGAAACTATAAACATGTTTTATCTAGTTCTGAATGTCTTCCAATAATAATATTATTAAAATGATTATATCAGTATATATGGTTATGTGAAATGAAATATTAAAGACCAGGAAACATGAAGAATATTTTGTGGAGATAACATCTACTATGGAATGTAGTACTGAACATTAGTATATTGTAGATGATAATGATAGAATAAAAGGTATTGAAGAAGAAAATGAAACATTGAAAATAAAACTAGAGACCATATAATCAAAATATTGTAACAATGTGGAAAAAATTAAAAGCATATTATGTTGATAAGTGAAAACCTAAAAAGGTAGGAAGAATAAAAATAGTCATTTGTGGAGAGAAAGTATGTGTTGTTGTATTAGAGCTAAACTGAACAACAGATCTTAAAGAATCTAGGATCCAAGAGGAGGTAGAACTCATATAGGAACCTATTGAAAAAGAGAATGACTATCCCAAATATTAGATATAAAGAAATGCTAGAACCATGTACTCGAAGGACCTTATCGATGATTATAAATTTAAAACAATAAAAGGATGATAAATGTTGTTTCTTTCGACACGTGATTATGAAACAAGAAAAATAATAAGTAATCTAGAAGAGGCACACTAATTTCAAATTTATGATATAACTAGGCTATTAAAAACAATAATCATAGCCTATATTTTTGGGAAACCAGAATATAAAACGGTTATTTAATGATTTCTTCATATCAAAATAGGTCAGGAAGAGTGAGTGACTCAAAAAAATTGTCTATGGGTACGTTTAGAAGATTATAGAGTAGAAGAACACCTTGTATGTTATTAGGAGAAAAGGAAATGAATTATATAAATTTAAAAATTTCTATTAAGTCTCTCATAACAATACATTTTCTATTATAAATCATTATTATTTTTGTCCACCAAATATGTCTGTAAATTTGAAAAACAAAGTACTATTCATTATAAATCGAAGATATTTCTTCTCCTTGAAACACAAAAATAACAAGAAAAAGGGTTTTATTTTTGTTAACAAAGAATATTATAAAATATTATTTCATTGTTGTTGCATCCTCTACTCATACTCAATGATATCAGGTCATAAATGCATATGGATATATATTAACGACCAACAGTTAAATAGGGAAGATATCTTAATTTTTCCAGGATAAATTAGTAATTATTACGAGTTTCTCCATGGTGATTATTTAATTATATTCATTATTTATGTTCAAAATGTAATGGTTTATAGTTGGTCAAATTATTTTAAATATTTATAGAAACAATATCATAGAGATGATGATAGAGAAACCAATTAACGATGTATTATTGTTAAATGGAAAAATTATTTTCCCCATCAACACCACATATGATAATTGGAAATTTATCCATTTTAATGTGGAATGAATATATTTTAGCCACTAAAAAACGATGTAGCCTTAGTTGTGTTGTGGTAGATATGATATTTTTTCGAAGGATTAATTAATACAGGTACATTTTCTCCTCTATACAATGAAATATATAATAAAAATAAAATAATAAAATAATAATATATTTAGAACAATCCACACTAGTATAAATCAATTATCAGATAAAATAATCAGGAAATTGAGCCCTGGTTTCATTGAAAATACTTTTCTTATATTCATAATGGAAGATACTAATCAATAAGTTGATGTAATATTGGACTGTATACTACTAGTTTGATATATTATGAAGATGTTTTGAAATTGATCATTTATATTGGAATAATTTTTACTAAGAATAAGGTGATAACCTATGTTTTTATTTGGTGTAATGTTACCTTTTTTAAATTGATAATAGAAGGTCATAAGCATATTTTAGAAGAATAGGATTAATATTTGATTCAACTATGCTAAAATCCAGATAAACTACTAAATAACTGTTTTTATGGGTGTAACATGAATGTGGAATAGGAACTATCTTTAGGTTCTTGGATTTGTTCAATTTTATTCATATTGTATATGAATATTTTGAAAAATAATGGAATGAAACAAGGATGTCAATATTAGAAAAATGGCCAATATACCAATCGAGCAGCATTACGATTCAAAATGAAACATTTTTTCTTGTTTTTTCAATAGTGATCAGACATCATCAGAACATTATGCCATTATAAATTGTCTCAAATCCCATTCCTGGTTCTTTATATAACAAAATATTAAATGGATACAGAAAAATTATCATAAAAGACTATTCAATAGAAATATTAATTTCTAAAAATGGGGGATAAATCCCTTATAATTCAATATATCTTAAAAAATTTTTAGTTGATTCATTACAATTATAAAAAATATTTACATGGTGTAGATTCCTCACAATTCATCCTAAAACATTATTTTAATTTCTAAATTGTTTACCCTCACTTCCAATTATGTTGTTGTCTACCACCAATGACGAAGTTCACAATTTTTTGATGGGTCTTCCTATGATAGTGTGAAAAAAATTATAGAACTTATGGTAAATGATTATGACACTTAAGATATTT
The DNA here is from genome assembly GCA_963277665.1 of Viscum album. Classification (NCBI taxonomy): domain Eukaryota; kingdom Viridiplantae; phylum Streptophyta; class Magnoliopsida; order Santalales; family Viscaceae; genus Viscum; species Viscum album. Next base: position 1,927,370,670 of record OY728142.1, on the reverse strand, counting down.
GATTTAATGTTTAATTGTGTGATATTAATTAGAAAATATATTATTTGTTGATATTTAATTCTTTATATGTATAAAAAAATAATATCAGATACCAAATTGCAATTATAATATTGATCATAGAAATGAAATTAATAATAAGATGAAATCATACTACCATCATAGTACTAGAATTATTCATATTTTTATTCAATTATGTTTTCTTTGAAACACCATTTCATGAAAAAAAAAATTTTATCACCCCTTTTCCTATTTTTTCATCATAAAATAGGCCTCTATTAAAATTTTTTCAAAAATATAATGGGAAAAAAATCAAACCATTGACGTATTTATGGCAGTCAAATATTTTGAAAAATAACTAAATCACAGAACAGAATTTGAAAACCGATATGTGTCTCACAAGTTATGGTTATCGACATCATTCCCATTCATGATAATTAATTGTAACATTTTTTTATTAATAATTGTATATTTATTTTTACAATAATAGAATCTCGTTTGAACATTAGAATACTTCTATCTAATCTGGTATACCTCACAAAAATATACTTGTTAGGTATTAATATTAAATCACACTACTCATAAATTCTAAAAACGTGATAAAAAATATACCCAACCAACTATTTTTTTGAAAAGAAAATTGAAAAACGTCATAGGAATATTCATATGACGCATAATTGATCTTCACAGACATTAATTACAATGATGTAAATAAATCGAAAAACAATTTCAATACATGATATCAGAAAACAAGAAATAATAATTTGAGATTCATAGTGAAATAAATAATATAACATAGTTTTATTTATTGTGAAAACTGGAACATCTATTCATTGTAAGAATAAAGATCACAGGAAAAATTATCCTACATCCCAAATTCAGAATTTTTTACTTGATATCAATATTTTAAAACAATCACTTAATATTGTTATTGAAATCAACAAAACATAACATTAGGTGAACAAAATATTTAAGTTGTCCATTAAAACATTCAATTGATTGTGTATTTTGTATTCCAATTGGTAAAGCATATTTCATAATACAAGGTCCCCACTTTTATCACAACATTAATACATCAGCTAAGAACTATATGTTCCCATCCTCATATTCTGATATATAGAAACCCTACTCCTGAGAAAATAGATGTGCATCGTGGTAATGGATCATGACCTTTTTAAAAATAGTATGAAATGTATGTCAATATTTCATTTAATTACCTATATGTTTAATAAAAAAATTCATCAAATTCAACATTGAAAAGTATTTTTGAGCTCCCACTAAAACATCATTAATGGATTTTCCCCTTATCTAATCTGAATATTTAAATATAATTTGAGGTAGATTCATATGATGCACCAAAAAAAATTTTAACCAATTTTTAAAAGGAATTTGCAATTTCTCCATATAAAAAATCATCATGAATAATTAATACATGTCTATGATGATTGATTACCACAAAGAAACATAAGGGAATATAACATTTATTAGTGCTGAATGTGGTATAAAAAACAACATATAAAAATAAATAATATATTGTTTTCATTTTGGGACTCTCGATGAAAATATTTCGAGTTTTCCTAGTAAACTAAAACTACATAGTATTAAAAAAAACTATGGATTATACTCACTATGTCTTTATAAATATTAAAACATGCTACATGCTTCTCATTGAACCAATTCTCTTTCCCTTAATCACAATCAAAATAAAACTGATCGACCCATCTTCACCTAATAAAATATCAAACCCCTACAATAGTTATCACCAAGGAGAAGGAATCATTTGGTTGAATACATGATAATGTATTCACATATACCTCATATTCATGTGCTTCATTTATATTTCTTGGGTTTATCATCTAATTATTTCATTCAATATTGTGAAAGGAAGGATTATGCCCATCTAAAAATACATTCCATGATTATTTCCCACAAGAAAATAAACTAACCGCATTCATGCAAGGAAACCTATACATGTCTAAACCCGATGAAATTTCACAATTCTATAATGTCTTCCAACCTTCCTCTGGCCTTGTTTTCGACATGAATAATATCATGATGTGACAATTTATTTATCCTTTACAATTTATTCTAGATTTTTTTTTCATAAAATGAACCGATTTACACCGCCAGATGTAATATAGAAACATTTTTCCCCCTCGTTTGATTTAAACATCATACCTAAAACTGGGTACATATATTCGTATGAAAAATCATCATCATCAATATTGGAACAACCTGAAACATATAAGCATTAGTTCATGGAATGTACATAAACTCCCATATAAAGAATTTTTAAATTCCTTATTATAAAAGTATTTCATATATCATTTATAAATCCTAATGTGTAAATTTTAGAGGATGATCTAGTAAAATTTATACTATATCATCCAGTGAATGATATGAGTAAAATATGTACAATTTTCTAGTGGATATTCTAGTGGATATTATACAATAGAACAATGTGTATATTTATGAAAGTAAATAATATATTAATATAATTTAAATTTTAAAAAATATATTCTTACTAAATATAGTTATAAAAAAAGGTTTATTATATTTGGTATATACTATTTATACAAAAATATAGTCTACCATTTTGAAAAGTAGATAACATATTAATAAAAATGAAAATAAAATTTATATGTTCATGAAAATAAATATTTACAAATATATAAAATAGACATATATATTTGAAAGTATTATGTAATATTTAATTTATAATAAATTCCTTTATAATATATATTTAATATATTATATTTATGAAATTTACATAAATAATAACTAGAAATCCATTATGTGTCGAAACATTTGTTATAGTGAAATTTTATAGAGAAGATCCATAATAAAAAAAAGAATATATTTAAATTTTATAGAATATATTAATAAAAATTAAATCTGAACATATATATAATGGAATTATTAAAAATATTTATAATATTTTTTCATAATTTATATTAAAAATGTAATTTAAAATTTTAAAATGTGTATAATATATGAATAAAACTATAAATAATATTTACATATTTATGAAAATAATTATATACAATTCTATTAAATATAAATATATTTTTCAAATAAAAACATAAAATAAATTTATAATTAATGAACATATAAAATATATTGAATATATTTATAACAAAATATATGTTAGTAACATTTATAAATCCCATATGTGTTATAAAAAATGTAATTATGGAAGTTTCACTACAAAATGAAAGTATATATTTATAAAACAACAGAATATATTAATATTGTTTCAATTTTAATAAATAAATTTATAAAAAAGTCAACTAAAAAATTATATTACATATTTCATATAATTTTTAAAGGAAAATATAATTTACTATCTAAATATATATATAATATATTAATTAAAATGAAAATAGTTTTTTATAAAAAATTTAATATTTAAAAATATATAAAATAGAAATATATTTATCATATAATAAATAAACTTATATTAAATTCACATATAATATATATTGATTATATTTTTTATATAAGCTGTATTAATAATAATTATAAATCTATTTAGTGTTACCATAGAAGTTATATTGGATGTTTTAGGGGATGTTCAGTTGAAGCTCTAATATATTTTATAGTAGAAGTTTCAGTGGAATTTCTACAACAAAAAAAGTATAATTTTTTATTCTATAAACAAATTAATAAAAATAAAAATTAAATAAATATATGCATATTAAATTATTTTATATAAAATGCACATTACATTTTTTATATAAATTTTATGAAAATATTATAATTTACCAATAATAAATGTATAATTTATATGAATAAAAATGTAAGTATAAAAATTTATTTTGGAAAGATTATAATAAATTATCTTATAAGACATATTTAATATATTGAAAATCATATACATAAAAATTATGAATCAAGTAAGTGTTTTAAAGGATGTTCTATTGGATGTTCTAGTCTAAGGAAATTTCACCGGAACTCTCACTAGAACTTCAACTGAAAATTTAAGAATATAAAACAATTATATATTTATAGAACTAATAACTATAGAATTGAAAAATAATTTAAAAAATATATATATTTATAAAAAATTCAATTTTATAAAACAAAATCTATAATAAATTCAAATTTAATGTTTTATTTAATGGGAATGTTTTAATTATATACTCAATGAATGTTTATATATAATATTAAACATCAGATTAAACTATTTATTTAAATCAGATTTTTATAGAATGATTCTATATCATTAACATTTAGTTACTTCCATAAAACATCAACTAAAAGTAAAGAATTTAGTAAAATTCATCATACATTATTTGGATGAAATATTATCATGTTCAACCACAAATATAACCTGTATAAACATCAAATAATAATATATAATTCCTACATAAGTGGTAATTATAAGTAGAAGAAAAAAATCAATCTCCCAATTAAATCAGACTACGGACTTCCCCCCCCCACTAGCAAAAATATGCGATAATGACCAGCACGATGAAAAATGGTATCCGAGAAATCTTGATGAAATTGTTATATGGAAACTCCAATGATTCATGAGTTGTTAAACCCTATGACATTAGGTAAAATATCTCCGTAAAACCCATTATAATTATTTTGAAAAACGTTTATTGGATGATTCCATGTTTCATTTATATAATTTTATTTTTTAGAGGCAATTAATTTATTTTATTTAATCCCCCAAGAGATAAAACTTCTATCCAGTTTCCCTAGCATCCAGATTCTTCCATGTGTAAAAATGAAGACATGTGAATATCACATAATGTTTCTAGAATATCCAGTAACACAACCAACAATAAACATATAATGTCGATCGATGAGCACTTCCTTCCTGTCTAGAACAACTATGATTTTATTTCCTGGAGAGATATATTAGTTGATAATATAATTTACTTACCAATAATACCAGATACATCTTCTATATGGGTGTAAATGGTCATTCGTCTCTTATTATCCTAGAAGACCCTCACTCTCTTAATATATACCTGATCAACATGGTCATTGTCACTCTAGGAGGAAGTATAAGAGCCATCGATCCTAAAAGGAATGATGGATTTTATAGCATCGTTATAGTTGATGAAGAAAAAATATTTCACCTTATTTAGAAAATTTACTATTTTCACCTCCCATGATGTTATCGTCACATTGATGTTTTTCACTAGCCAGGGTGGGAATCTCTATCCATTATGGTAAACTTTCATCGGTGCTCCACGAACTATGATTGGGACACTGATAGCTCTTCTCATAAGACACCACACTAACTTACCATAGGTGGCGACTGAAAATTATCCTATTAAGATAGAGCTTCAACCTGAACCTTAGATATTCTATTGTATTCCTACCATGTGTAAAAATATATTTCGGAAACATCGATCAGAAATAGGATTTGATAAACACAATGAACATTCAGCTGAGATTCAAAATAAATAGCGCTCAATGAACTAGGAAAACATATAATAACCACTCCATGATGTTATTCATGAAACACAAAGATTAATCCCTTTCTTAATCCTTATACTCTTCTGAGAATATTTCAAGGAATGCATTAGAATATCAGTTTCCAATGTAATGTTAATTCCATAAATTGGAAAATATTTTAGAAAACCCCTTAATGAAAACCTATGGTAATCCTTTGGCTAATCCCTTGAAGAACCTTCTGGGAACCCATCAGAAAATATATTGTCCAACCATAGTTTTCTAGTAAAATCTATGAAATATGATGGGTATTTTATGGAATTTTTGTTTCTAGGATTTTTTTTGTTCAATATAGTTACTGGAATATTTGTTTGGGGTTTTATAAATATTCCCAAGATAAATATATAGATATATCAATAATTATTTAATTAATCTTTGATTGTGTGTGTTATTATAAAATTATATTTTTTTTGTTTAGTGATTTTTAAGTTCCATATTTTCAGTTGATGTTTTATTAGTTTTAAATTATTTGAAGAAGTGAGATTTTGAGTGGAAATTATAATTGATTTTTGAATGGAATTGAGGGTGGAAAGTATCACTTTTATTCAATTCAATTTTTGATTGAAATATGGTTTTTAATTTTTATTTATCCTAGTAATTTTGGGATTTATATTTACACTGATCCGGTGGGATTGATTTGAAGAACTTGAATTTGGAATTTGATTTTTCTAACTGGTTGGAATTGATACAGTTTTAAGAGAGTGTTGTCCTCATTTTTTTTTATAACAAGTCCAAATTTATGGTTTTTATTTCTAGACTAATTACTCATAGGTAATTTCAATATTCATTTGTTTTTTGAGTTAGAATGTTTCTTACAAAATATTTTTAGTTTCCACCAGGAATTTCTAATGGGAATTTTCACTATAAAATTCCATTGTAATTTTTAACTAAAAACATGAATTTCCGTCAGGAAATATTTATTTCATAGAACTGACATGATTTTGAAATAACAATTTATTAAAAGTGTAAATTTCATTAGTGAATATATGGTTTTAATTAGTTGATGAATAAAAATTCAAATTTCATACAGTTTTTACTGTGTATTTCCAATGGAAATTTATTATATGTATTTCTAATAGGAATTTATATTCATTGATAATTGGTGATGGGAAGTTGATGTGGGAATTAGGATTCTGGATTTCCTGTTGGATTTTTCCACAAGGTATTCTAGTGTTTACTCACAGTGGAAAATTGATTGAAATGTCCAAACTAAAATTTCTAGTATAATTTCCTAGTGAAATTCATTTATAAATTCAAACTCGTAGATATTTATATTCAATAAATTTAATATTTCATTCTATAAAGAACACTATAAATTCATAGTGCAAATTTATAATAGCCTTAGCTAGTGGAAAATTAAAGTGGATATTTTGAGTGTACGATTACAAACCCCAATGAAAATTCATAGTGAAAATAAAGTAAATTGTTTAACTACTTAAAAAGTTATAATTTTATCACTTTTCATTTTGTGAAACAATATCCAGTGATTTGGTTTTGAGTTACTATTGTCAATTCTCAATAAAAATTCTGATTTGATACCTGGATTCCCAATTTAACTTCATTATAGAAAATAATATATTGAGATAAAATTGTATATATAGAATTCCCACTATTTCAATGTAACTTCCCACTAGAAATTATCACTTGGAATTCACTCTTGCAATTTCTTGTGGAAATCTTCGCTGGCAATTATGACATGGAATTCCCATTAGAATCTATGAGAGTACATTGTCATTGGAATCCAGTAGGAAATATTAGTGAATTTTGATTAAAAATTTTATGTACTGATAATTTTATATTTGAATCAGTTGAAATTTTACAGTGGTAGTTCTCAGTGAAAAGTCAACGTTGAATTCCTAATTGAATATCACATAAGAATTTGAAACTTGAAATTCACAATGATTTTTTTTACTAAAAATTAAAAATGAAAATTACAAGAAGAATATTTGTCTCTGACTATAAATTCCTTATGGAAGGAAATTATTATTATTAACTATAGAATTATTTGTATAAAAAGTTGAAATTTTACATCTATAATTCCCACTATTACCTAGGAATTCCACCTAATATTCACACTAAAAATTCAATCTCGTATTCACACTATGAATTCCCACATGGAATTTCCATTAGAAATTATGTTAGTATGGTTTCATTGTACTCCACAATAAATTTTTCATGAAATTTGATTGCATTTGTTATCTACAGATCAATTTATATTGAAATTAGTTGTAATTTCATTTTGGAACTTCATAGTGAAAATTCATCTTTGAATTCCATGTTGAACATCCACATGGAAATTCCCACATGAAATTCCCACTATAAATTTCCTCTAGGAAGTATGAATTGGAGTGTAAAGTCTATGTGATTAAATTTTAATTTGAATCTTCATATTGAATAATTAGAAAATTTACACAGATAATTATCACTATTACAATTGGTAATTGTACTAGAAATTTCTCGAGGGATTTACTTTAAGAATTAGTAGTGTAATATTCCCTGGGAATTTCCACTACTCATTCTCAGTGTAAATTCCCACCTACATAACATTTTTTTAGAACCATGTGCATATTTATAGTGGGCATCATCGTTTTGAATTTCCATTTTGATTTTCATTGGTTGTTGTTGCTATAATATTGATATTGAACTATAATTTCAAAATTTGATCACTAATTTTTTGAACCAATTGAATATTTCTAGTGGGAATTTTCATTAGGATTTCTTGTGTAAATTCTAACTACAAGTTTTTTGTATGATATCCACATTAAATTTTTATGGTTCCATGGATTTGAAATTACTGATTCAATTTAATGTGGAATATCTATAGTTGGAATTTTCATGGGGATTTTTTTTTGTTTTTTGTTTTTTTCTTTATATTTACATTAAAAGACCAGTAATGACAATTTTTTTGGGATATTTTTTTTATAGTAGATCGGCCCTATAAATTATATAGAAACAACTATAGGTATTCTAAGACTTGGTTGCGGGAGATATTTAATTATATTGGGTCTAAGTTTACTCAGAATCACATGAAATACCTTCAAAGGATTCAACTTTGGTAGTTGTTTAATGTGATTCTTGATAAACATTAACCATTATAAAATTGTAGAAAACCAAATGGGTCTATAATATTTTTAATAGAGTTGTAAAATAGTGATGTAAAAATGTTTTTCGTTGATGGTAGGATGATTGAGTTAACATTTGCTAACATTTTCCATATATTTGGAATTTCATATGGTTAATTTTTTTAGCTTCCTGGTCATTATAGATAAATAGTTCAACACTTTTGAGAATGATTTTTTTCCCATTTTTTTATTGCCTTTATCACATTGTGTGTTAAATAGATCTATTATTGAGACTATTGAAGCATGGGAGGAGTAAGATATTACTAAAGTGGAATGTTTTCTTTGCCTTTTTCCCATGTGTCACATTATTTTTCACTAAATATGATTCTTATATGGGTAGTAATTATGTGAAATATTTTGAACATATAGAAAAATTGAAGATTTATTCATTTGATTCTTGTATTCATGACCATATTATTACATCATTTGAAAAAATCACATAAATATTTAAATGTTTTTATTTATATTGTTAGTTTATTGATATGGATTTAAATTTTATTTTAATGATAATTTTTTCCATGTTTTTTGAGAAATTCCAAATAATAATAAATATTATAGTATTTTTATATAGTCATATATGTGAATGTTTACCAAAAAGTAGAGGGTGAAACCTTATTTTTATGATGGAGTTAGCATGACATGGTTTCTTCCCTTCAAAAAACTATCACTATATTTGTAGTATACTACATTAAAAAAAGTCATTTAATTTCATATTAATTCCTAAGTACTACATTCATGTTTCCATCATCCATTGAAGTCTCCAATCACCCCATGATAGAGCTATGGGCTGAAATTATTCCCTTGTAAAGCAGGAAAACATGTTAAAATGGTTGTTGATGATAAAAAACATCTTTTTAGTATGTAAGAAGATGTAAAAACTATTTAAAATGAGGAGAGTTTGGGATTATACATGGATAATTCAAAACAAATTAGGATGGTACAAAAACATGATCCCCAATTAAAAATAATGAATATACATATTATTCATTTCAGAGAAAGGATGAAGATAAAGGAGAATTAAGAGATATAATCCATTTATGGTGAGGAGAAAAGATATTTTTTTAGGATGTTTTGATTGATGAAATTGAAAATGAAAACAACAAAACTCTAGCCACTATTATTTAGGGTATCACACATGAAATTTATTTATATGAGATGATAGAAGAATATGATGCAGATGTATGTGGTACGGAGGTTTATGTGAATGGAGAACTACATAAGGGTGAACCAAAACATATTTTTTTAGTTCAGTGATGAGCCTTATGACACAATTATATAGACCTCATTGGTTAGAGGTGTGAAGTGTATGGCTAGGAAACCGAATTGTCATTATCTATATATATATCAACAACTGGCTATGAAGACGCTGTCTCCAATGGCCCCAAGCTATCTTGGGTAATTCATTGGTGGGTGGATTAGCATAATATAGTGAAAATATATTATTAAAGGATCATCAAAATGTTTTTTATGCTAATCGTGAAAGGTATTATTACTGATTAAATTTACTTGTAATATATTTTATTATTTACTAAAAATTCAAATGAATACCCATGGAATTTGCAGTTTAGTTTTGGAAACTCAAAAAATCATATCAAATTGAGATGAAAAATATTATAAATTTATTAAATAAGAGGTGTAATCCCAGTACAGTATTTGTATCTCAATTATATTTACTAGCACTATTGTTTTATATATTTTTGAGAAGTTGTTTTTAAATAGTTTATTGATTCGTACAATGTGATAATTGATGAGAGATGTTGGCTTCAGAGTATGGATGACCTTATAGAATTTGAAATACTTTCCTTCATGCAGATCACTGTTATGGAATGAATATAGTTTTTTGACAAACAATTTATATTTTTCTACTATATGTATTACTTCACTGCAAATTTAATGTTATCCATGACTACATTATTATATTTTGTTTTGTTATTGACTTATGGATGGTTATTTATTCATAAAATGAGAACATAAAGGTAACTTTTTTAGGCCACAGTGTAGTTAATATAATGAAATCCACCTTTTTATTCTATCCTGTAAACTTAGATAATATTCACAATACCTTATTATTCATAGATTTTAAAAGAAGGGTGTTTAGTCATTATAAATCCATGAATCCATTTAGTGGAATAAGATAATGTAACATGTCTATTAAAGATGATTTTAATTTGGTGATATGTTATTCAAATTCTACAAAACTTTTCAATACATTGAAAAATATACTTCTTAGTGATCAATTTTTTTAATAAATAATATTTGGAAGAAGATTTTAGTTGTGTTAATTTAGGAAATGTGAAGACACACGAATGGAATATGAAAACTAATAAGATGTTTAAACATGGAGAAGCTAATTTGGATTGTTGGTTTATCATTTTTTATGTCATAGAATTTCTGGAAAAAAGAGTTATAGTAGTAGATCATTTAATTGAAGAAGAAGTTCCCGAAAGGCAGTTTCTTACGGTAAATTATTTTCTAAATGAAATTTTTGGAAAACATCAATGTGAATGATTATAGTTGGAATAATTTCGATTCATATTGAAACATAGTGGCAAGTTAAATCATTTTTTCACTGAAATAAATATTCATGTTTTGAATAAAAACATCACTACTATCATTTATTGTAATCGATTGAGTGGGTGGGTGATTAGGGTTACATATTTTCACTAAAATAGATATTTGGTTATATTTTACAATCATAACTACTACAACTTATTGTTATAGTTTCGATGGGAGTTCAATGGGTTGTAGAAGAGGTTATTTTATTACGTGGATGAACATATGGATGTGTTATATGATTTTATGTAGGTGTTATACTATTATATTTCTTTTATTTATGCACTATCTTTTCATTAAATCATTTGGAATCCTACTGTTCACATAGAATACCACTATGAATTCCACGTAGAAATTTCTACTGTAAACTCCCACTGTAAACACTATGTTTGAATTTCCACTTTTGATTATTTGAATTGTCTGGGTGGTATATAGGGGTGGGAATAATTATTTATTGATCTTGATGGAGTTTTTTATAATTTTATATTTTTATATTCTAAAATAGAATAATAGGTGTTACCCTTTACTTTATCTTTAAAATCATTGTAGTTATTTCATTGAATGGAAACCTATTATGTATAGAAATTCCAAAACTAAATTCCCATTTGAAATTTATGGTGGAGGAACTCACTGTAAACATTGTAGATACTTCTTCTTTGGTTTACATCAATTGGTTGGTTTTTACATTGGAATTAGAAATGGTTATTTTGTGATCTGGACAAATGTTTTTGAATATGATATTGTTATTTTCTGTGATTGTATTATTAGTTTTTAATTGTGACATTAATTTTTTATTTTCCCCTATAATTTATTTCAATAGAAATCTTCCATGTGTATAAATTCCAACTGGGAATTCCTATATCAAATTTCACGTGGAAATTCCCACTATAATGTCAGTGTAAATATCCAAATGGTTTACATTAATTGCTTGGGTGGTATATAGGGGGTGAAAACGATTATTTTCTGATCTGGATGAATATATTGATATAGATGGTACTAATATAATATTTGAGAGTATGATAGGTGTAACACTATAATTTATATTTTTAGTCTCCACCATTATTTCATTGGATTGAAATTTATCATGTATAGAAATTTCAACAAGGAATTCCCAATGTAAATTTCAACTTGAAATTTCCACTGTAATCTTAGAGATGAAATTCCCTCCTGGAATCTATTCAAGTTTCCATTTAAAATTTCCACTAGTAAAGACTACCAAATCATTATTAATAAGAACTAAATATTTTAAATATTTTAATATTTTTAAGAGAAATTCAATTGAATATTTTTTAACTGAATTGAAAAATGATTTAAATGAGGTGTTGGTCCCAAAATTTGTATTGTCATTCTAATTTGTATAAGTTGTTGGTTTTTCTACCCCGAAGGGATTGGAATTGGGTTTTGGTACCTCTTAACAGCATCAATTATATATTAATAACAGGAAAGGTAAAAAAGTGAAGTTTCACATATGATTCCAAATATGATAATATATAATGTTTTATAAAGTGTATTTAAATTTTTTATTTTTCAACATATGGTAGAATATGTACCTAAATTTGAATCTATGATCGAATCACCATGGTAGCTAGAATATGTTAGTTCTGTAGTACATTCATAAAAAAATTATAAAATTATTTATGGTTGATGGAATTGAATTCATTTTTTCACTAAAAGATGAAAATTATAATAGAATTTTTGAATATTATTTTAAATATGACAATATATGATGTGTTATGACGCGTATTTAAATATCATGGTTTTTAATGTATACTATAATATTTACATACATTTAGACCTGTGATAAGATCACCCTGGTATTCACTATTTGATGGTTCATTGTCTCTTATCTACAATAACATTATAAAATTATTTATTTTCAATAACACAAAATGAATCATTTTAATAAAATAATCAAAGAATAAAAATCCCATTGATGTTTTTAAGTCTCTTTCTTTTTGATATAGCTCATGTCATTCAAGAATTTTATTGTGCTCTATAAAAATATTTTGATCCTATCACTTCCCCTCCTTGAATAATTCTTCATGAATGATGTATTAAATTTTTTTCAGCATTGTATATTACATTTCCATGAATGAATTTTGACACTATGCATTTTTTATCTTCCTATAATTCCCTGGAATAATTTATACGATTTCACATTACAGTCTAATATCCTTGTTAAGAATCGTATAATTTTTTACATGATTTATTTCCAATAGTTCCAAATATTGGTAACATATATATTTTATTGAAACCAATCTTCTTCGATATGATTAAATGTTATGTATTCCAGGAAGATTTCACAGGCATGTAATGTCCATATTCTAAGGATAAATAACATCATAAACCACTACACAACCAAGATTGTAAATATTTTTAGTGCATGACAACACAAATTTCCACAAATATCATATTTGATACAATTACAAAAAATTCTCGTAGGAGTATTTTGGTACACTTCACCTATAAAATCATTTTAAGAACCATTCATTTTGAGATCATAAGTTTTGGGGAAATTTTAACACTATAAAACTTAAGGCAACATGAAATGTATATAAAAATGACGCAAAAAAATTATAATCTCCTTATGATGGTTTACACCAAAAAGCACACCTGATGTTCTAGACTCATTGTTTATGTTGAATGTAGTTTCAAACAAGATGATGTCCCAAAAGTTATCATAATCCACCTTCATCTTTGGATCACCCCTAAAATGTTGAAAATTTGATTGTATATGTAATGTTTTACTATGTACAGGAATGAAATGTTATCTCTTGATTGATTCTATTGGAATTGTAACATAATAGCATAGTGAAATAGATTCATGTCTCCCTATATTTTTGACCATAGATAATTTAGTCTGTACACTCATTAATATCCAAGACTCCCATGTCCACCTGTAGTCACTCTTACAATTGGAAATGAATCAACGAGATTCAGAATATTATTATCATTAATATCCACCACATATCATTGTGCATCACTAATGTAGCATTACTACCTAACGAAAATCATCATCTTAAGAGAATATAAAGCATGGTTATGATCCCTAAAAAATTGTGTTATCATGTACTTGTTATGTGATGTGTAGAAAACTCCACTTTATTCTTGAAAATAGTCCTTGTTTCTAAACATTGTTTTTTGACATTGACATCATATTTTTCTAATACATAAAAAACTTCTTTTCATTGTGTATAAAATGTTTATGTTACTAAGGTTTTATCCTTTTTAATTTTTTTAACATACTCTTTCTTTACAATGAATCCAACAATGCCTCTGAAACCAATATAAAATTTGAAGTCTTTAGATTCTGATTTAAGAACCATACAAATGCTTTGTCTCCATATACTTCTTTATTTAGTAATTCTATCACATCAGGTTTGTACATCTGGATTAGGAACATCATTTCTATCAAGGAAAGTTTCTGTACTTCACATTATGTTTATAATGTATTCACTATTATTATTCCTCATGTAATAATAAGATAAAAAATAAATATTATTCAAATGAAATGTATTTATGTATTCTACATCATGTAGATCATCTATATTTAGCTCATTGACTTCCATTCCGAGTTGTAAAATTTTTGTACCCAAACTATCAGATCACATTTGTTTGTAATTTGTTTAGTGGGGTTAATTTTGTTAAATCAATTAGTAATACCCATTATAAATTTACAATTTAAATTTCAACTAAATTTTGTATTGGAAACTCAAAGTGGAAATTTCCACATTAAATTTTAAATTCTATTAGAAAAATACTATATGAGGTTTTTAGTTTAAATCAATTAAAAATAATAATTCACATTTTATGAATCTTTTGAACATTTGAAGGTGGAATTTCAATTGGTAATTCATAGTGTGAATATTACGTAGATAGTTCATCTGGGATTTCATTTGATAATGTTTTAGTGGAATTTATAGTGAAATTTAGTTGTGAAATTTTCTGAAGGTGGTTCTTGGAATCAATTCGAAATGTCCGCTACATGGTAAATCTAATTCAGAATTAACATTGGGAATATACAGTCAATATTTCTAATTGAAATTCCAACTAAATTTTAATTTCATTCTATTTTAATTATTGATAGTGATATAACATAAGAAATTTAAAAATTAAATAATCTGAATATTATAAACAATTACTTTTCAAATAATTAAAAATTTCAACTAATTATTTCATGAATGAAGTCATGGTTTAGTTTCTAATAAAAAAGGATAAAGTGGACTTCATGAATTGGAAACATATTTCCAAACAGCCATTAAAGACAAAGAAACTCTTCGAAGAACCTCCTGAAAATGCCTCATCCAAATGAACCATGAAGATTTCACAAAAAACATTATATGAAAACAAACCTGCGAACTCCCTCTCCAAACACCAGTTTAAAATGCACACTCACTTGAAATTATTATGAAACAAACATTTAGGATGATCCCAATTTTAGTTACTCAAATAATAATGAACATCACAACACTATAATCCCTACCCCTGATGGAGAAACATATATATTATTATTCATTTAGCATGAATTGAATTATCCCACCATTTTTTATGATGATATATATTTTTTTCTCTAGTGTTTTAATGTTTTAGATACAACCATATATCATGGATAACATCAAACAACCAAACCGAAGGTAATATTTTGGTGCTAAACCTAATAGTACTTTAATCCAGTGGGCACATAACCTAAATGGTTTCAAAATATAACACCTCCATAACCAGAAAAGGGATCTTTCTCATAAATGGCATATCTCTGGGAGCTGGTTAATAGATTCCTCAAGTTTTCACCACCCACTTCCACATTAGAATAGTATGTGATGAAGGTGTCAATGAAACATTTAATGCACTAGGGTGCAAGGGGGAGGGACTGGAAGTGTGTGGGGTTTGATTCATCTTATGGTAATTGGGTATTAGTGGTGTACTTACATATACAAGGAAGATAAAATTTGTGAGAGACAATGAAAGGAGATGGTACAACAAAAAATAGGGAGGTGTGCAGTTTAGTCTTGGGAGGAATGAAATATAATTATAAAAAGGGAATTTCATTTGGAAACACTCTCGAAATCGAAACCATGATCATGTAAATAAATGTTAGGAACTGTGGACTGAAGAAAAAGGCTAGTATTTTGGAATAAACCTAAGGAAAAAATAAAGGGTCGTGAAATTAATACATAATGGGTCCACTACAATAATTTTTATTTCAAAATCAAAAAAATTATTAATATGTTCTTTTTGAGAAAAATAGTAACTATTTTCTCATTAAATGATAATTTAACATAATTTTTACCATTTAACCCGTCATAATTATAAAAAAAATAATAAAATAAATTAATAACACACACACATAAAGGGTCATATCCTTACACCTGAAATTATTATAACGATTTATCTTTTAATAATTAATTGATTGAAATAATTAAATACATTTTTATGAAACTAGATATTGAATATAAATAAATAAATTTTTCTTGTTGATTTAAAATGAGAACTATATGATTAAAAATATAAATTAAATTTTAATTTTACAAGTTTTTTTATATGTAATAAATTATTTTTATCCTTATTCAATAGAAACATTTAGGTATCTAAAATAATGAATGATAAAATAAATATTCAATAATTTTAACAAGAAAGATTCAATTGAATGAACTTATGATTAAATTATGTATTAATATGTAAAAGTTTAAGATTTTAAATTTTTTATTAACGATATTGTATATTACAGGATTGAAAACTTGAATATCCAATTTTGAATATAAATTCGAAAATTTTTATATCACAAACATATAATAGACAATCGGTTTTTTTTATTTTTCATAAGAATTGAGTATTTACATGATTTTAAATATTTAATTATTTACTTTTCTAAATGGATATATCTATGGTTTTATGAGTGTTTCAATGATATATTTAATTATTGTATTAATAGTTTTTAAAATATTTTAATTTTTTTTATATATTGAACTTGTGATCTGTTTATTTTTTTCGATAGTATTTTTCGAAAACATAATGTTGAGGAAATGATTGGTTACTCAATTTTTTTAATTCAATACCTTATTTGTGTTTGGATTGTTATTTTTTTAATACATAAAAAACAAAATTCCATTATAATCTAACTCTTAGTTTCTAAGGAACACATTCATACCACACCAAAACCAGATTCATGATCAAAAAATGATCTACAGCGAGAATAATATCATTTAATATTTCCGTAATATCATTTGATAAAATATGTGTATATCATATGGTATGATATATGTGAAATACGGAATAATTTCTTGTCAGGACCCCCCCCCACTAGGAACCATTTATAGGTCTTTAATGAATTTTATTTGGACCCCAAAGACCCTCCTCCATTGGGCCCCATATTAGTGACTATTGTTCATGCTATCTCTAGTTAAGAGGATGGCTTTGATACTTTTTTCCTATATATCATGAAGATATAGCCACATTATCTCTTCATTTTGGTTTAAACATCACCAGTTATAAAAATATAGGGTAATATAGATGCTCATCATTTAGATCCTAAAACCCTCTTGAGTGGCTCACATTTATGGTTGGAATTATTCCCTAGTTGGTTATCATATATTGTTTTACCCAATATCTAATATCTTTATATATGAGTTTATAATTTTCCTCAAAATAATTTGACACATTTCTCCCATATATATATGGGTAACATAATAAAAATTTCATTATAAATTCCTTAATATAAAATAAACCACAACCTTAGAAAAACCCACAATAACTGATATGTTATATAAATATTTCTGGGTTTCATTTGTGGAAACCATCTTCGAACCAAAAAAAATTAAAATATACTCCATAAGATTAATTTTTAAAAAATAGAGATGTTAAAGAGGTAACGTTTACCTTTGATTGTTTAAATGGACGAAAAAAAAGAAATATTTAATATTTTTAAAAACCCATCATAAATGGGAAAATTTTGTTACCGATTTTTTTCTAAGGATAAAGGCACCCCTTTATCTGTGTAATGATATTGTTTTAAATGATCCAATAAGGTGAAAATCATATATATATATATATATATTATAAAATATCATATTTAGATATATAAATATATTTATATATATCCATTAGAGTGTAGCTCAGAGGTAGCTTCCCATGTGGGTCTTGATGAAGTCTCATGTGTGAGTCTCACCTAGTCCATCCGTACAATTTATGTTACTTTCATTTCTATGTAATGTATACCATTTCCCCAAATAAAATAATTCTTTGGAAACAACTTTCATATTTACATATATATATATATTATATTATATATATATGTGTGTGTGTGTGTGCTTATATAATACTAATTTTGTATTTTCCCTTATTATGTAATAAATTTATTTAAAAATTATTTATAAAATGAGGAAAAATTAATATTGATTCCAAATGGACTAATTATAATGGATTTATAGACATTTAATAAAAATTCAGGGATATATAAACTTTATAAATTAATTAATCACTTAATATACGATTAAAATAGAACATCGTCATCAAACGTCCAAAAAATAGTGTTTGTTCGTGTTGGATTTGGAATCCAAGATCATAATTTTCTTGGGGAAAAATGTACACAATGATTGCTAGAACTGAGTGTTTAATTGGGATAAACTAATTTTTGAATATTTGATGAAATCACAACATCATTTGAGAGATTTTTCTTGTATCTTTTCTATGGGGACTGTATTTATTCAATGGTATTACATTCATATAGATATTATAGTTTTAAAATTTTTCACATTTTTCTTTTTTAGTGTTGTTTATAATTATATATATACAAATATATACATAATTTTTTATATTAACATTAAATATTAAATATTAAATTAAATATATAAACATATTTACATGTAAAATATATTCCTAAACATAAAACCCTATAGAAATAATTATTATACCTTTTTTTAAATGTCTAATAATTTTAATTTCCATATAATTTTGTATGAATACAAGTATATACTAGAAAAATGTACTTATAATGATTATATATAAATACGTACTTTTATATTTGTGTATTAAAAGAAAAAATGGATATTTTGGTATATATATATTTTTCGGAATGTTAACCACTTATTGAAGATAGATGATACATTTTGGGAGAATAAATCAATCCATTAAAATCAAGGGAAAGCAACTTTTGAACCATCAACCAAATCCTAACTCCACAAATGATGAGAATCTAGATTTTAGTCTCTTATAGAAAAGGAAAAAGTCCTTAGTAAAATCAATTATATAGAGATAAAATCTTCTTTACAATCAAACCAAAATGGTGTAGGTATTTTCCATATCCAAAATTTAAGAGAGAGATACATGATAATTGGATTCCATAATAATTTAATTCCAATCAGGCTGACGTGAAAAATCCACACCCATGATAATTCTATGAGCATCTAAAATTGTTGGTCATCGTTTGACATCAATAAAACTATGGAGAGATTCCAAAGTGAAGACTTTTTTTCTCTAAGAGGCAACTATGAAGACTATTCAATGATAATTTTCTAGAAATGAATCATCATTTAGCATCAAGAAATCCAATGTAGGGGGATTCCACTTATATAACAATGGCTTCCAAAAACAACAATAATATAAAAATAAATATTAACATATTCTAATAATATGTACACATTTCTATTTATGATTTTTTTAAAACATACATTATCAAATATTAATATATATATATATATTTTTTAAAATATGTATATATTAAAAAATTATAAACATATACATTAAAAATGTCAACATGTGACAAGTTAATCCTCTAGGCTACTGGTATTTTGTACTTATTTTCTATCTATATACATATATGTTCCTTCATATATATATATATAGACATTAAAATATATATGAATTCTATATATATTCACAAAAAAAATATATATCTATCTATATAGAGGGAGTCCCAAACACACATAAAATCACATTTAAATAAGGACACACACATTAATGTATTTCAATTAATATTATTTTAATTATTAATTTATAAATAAATTATATTCAAAAATATTGTCATGATTATAAATTTAAATATATACTTAAATAAATAATTTGAAAATATATAATCATAATGTACATATATTTTATAAAATATTTTTATAATTTTATATTAATATATGAATATATATTCAAATTAACAATATAGATATATATAAATATATATATGTGTGTGTGATTAAATTATGGAGAGGTCAAGATTCAGTAGCGGTATGGGCGCCCACCCTATAGGGATAGGGACACATGGTGGGGGGTTCATGGGCTAACAAGGTTGTGTAAGGTTTGAGAATCATGTTGGTCATTGATTAATGGGGGTGGGGTATTGATAAAGGGATTGGGTGGTGAGGTAAGTTGGGTATTGATAAAGGGATGGGGTGTTAGGGTTGGAATCATGGATTTTTAAAAAAATGAGTTTTGATAGCATTAGAAACTTGTGGTAATAAATGGGTGGTGATGAATGGTGTAGAAATTTAAAAAATATACTGAATTTTATCAATTCTAAGAAGGTGTTGATAAATTACACCATTATCTGTGATAAAAAATTTGGTGATAAAATTAATATTTTATTGTATCTTATTAGAAGTGATAAATTTATCCTTTATCGATTCTTTTTTAATGTTTATAAAAGAAATAATATTTTAAGAAAACTATAATCATTAATGATGTTTTAGGGGTGAAAATGGATAATTCATTCCCTAATTTATATTTTTTTAGTTAGATATGACCAATGGAAGGAGGTAATATTCTGTAAAAATAACCAATGGACTTTATTAAATGTGTAGAAATGTCGCAATAGGTACAAATGTCTGGATGAAGGATAACTAATATTTTGGTGGGTTTAGGATATTTCATTTTATAAAAATATTGAGACAATACAAAAATAGAAATTTGAGTGAGAGTCCTCATGCTCAATCTTCAAAAGATTGATCAATACAAAAATAGAGATGTTTGAGGCGATGTGAGTCCTATAATGAGTATATGGTTTATTTGTAAAGATTTTATTGAGTGGAAGTTATCCCATGAAGAAAGGATGTAAGAGGTGACAGGAAGCATAGGATAACCACTAATATAAATAGTGGATGCGTTAAAATGATGATACTAATAGACTATGAATTTTAATCATCATCTATTTAAATGAATAAAATTAATGAATCCCTCCTCAATTAGGTTATGAAGCAATTCTAATCCAGGTAAAAATCCTATTTCATTATTTCTTTAGAGTTTTTTCTATATTTAATTTTTTCTATAATTTTTTGTTCTTTTATTCATAGGTTTTATATTATTATGAAAAGTATTGAGTTATATTGTCTTCCAAACTCAAAATTCAATTATGTTTGTTCACATTCCATGAAAATATTTAATTTCTTGTGTTTCAATGTATGTTTATTCATTGGTGTTATAGAACAGTATTTGTGGACTCAAAAAGTGGTGTTAGTGCTCAGGATGGATGTTGTTGGAGATGCAACCCAATAACAAAATAATTATAATTTCTATTAACATTATATTCAATGAGTTTAATGTCAATAAATGTCATATCAAATATTGTATGTTCTATATTTTGAAATTAATGTGATAATGACCTGTAGTATCTATCATTTTGAAAATGATATAAAATTTCTCTACTATGATGATAATATTTAATAATTATGCTAATATTGTCAAAAATATTTCCTATTTTCCAGATAAAATTTTATGACGGGACGCATTGTATGTTTCACTATCATTTTCATGATTCATGTAAGTGAATGAGGCTTCATTAAATGATGTTTAGACATGATAATGTCTATGATGGTGGATTACAAGGTTAAACCTACCACTAGTAATTCTGTAGACCGATAATTTTGGGATTATGTGATTGGGAACAGAAGGGACCACCATTGGAGGTCTCTAATACCTTAACAATTTCAATGATGTACTTTCTTCACTCCACCACCTTCTTACCACCACTCTACCTTGACTTCTTTCTGAACCTTCTCCAACCCCACACCTCCAATTCTTATATAAAGAACCAACTTAATTACATTAAAGGAACATGAATTTTACTCAATAACTCACTTAATTTCACATTGAGGATATTTTAAAGATTAGAGTTTTAGATAATTAGGATACAATACATACCTAACATTTCCAATTTATATAGATTATATACCACAATAAATTATCCATTTATTTCGAAATATTAGAATTTTCAAATAAGATATGTTTTATTTGTAAATTACACTTAACATAGATGTTTTATTTAAATTTGTTCTTACACATCCATATAACCTTTCAAAATAAATTAACAAATTGTCATGAGAACAAAAAGTTCAGTAAGGGATATAAAAAGAAGGAATTAAAACATCAGTGCATGAATAATTTTCAATGTATGAAATCCTTTTCAAAAAGTCATACTTGTCACCTATATATACATACATTATGAAACTTGATATTCTACATGATTTACAAAAAACATAAATAAAATAAATAGAAGCACAATGGTATGTTGGGGAATTACATAAATAATCGTGTAACCCTCTCGACTACCCTATAATTTGTAACCCTCATCACTACCTTATAATATAACCCTCATGGCTATCATATTATGTTACCAATACAGTTATACATGGTGTAACAATATTTTTTTAAAGAAAAAAACACATAAACAATGTATTAAATGGATATATATAGGTCCCAACATTCATCATAAATAATTCCCATGAACCAGCACATAATCACAAACCATAAATAATTTCATAAAAACATTGTTTTTAAATATTGTAAAACAAACTTTTAAAAGAAGATTTTAAAATAATATACCCTTTGAAATATCATATATCATAATTAAGACATAATAGAGTGGATGTAATATGTATATACACTGTATATACACATAATTAAACATAATATATAAAAAATTAATCACACAAACAATTTCAATACAACATAATTATTGAAGTACATGGTCAACCTAAAGAATGTAAATTGGGTTAAGAAATACCTTACATTGGGGTTGTCTTACATAAAACTTGTTTAAACCTCTAGTATAATGCTTAAAATTTTTTATTAACATCTTAAACGAAAATATTAATGTTTATAACACCTGATTTAATAATTTTATAACTTCTTTTCACCATTTATTTATTAGTATTCTGTTCCTTTAAATGTTTCTGGTGCATTCTTCACATGATTTCCATGGCTAGTTTGTATTTTATTTTCTTATCATATGGAACTTAAATTTGAATGGTGTAAGTAAGTGTAATTAATATTTATCCATAATATTAAATGATTCCAAAAATAATTTTTTTCATATGGTATAAGAATGAATCATTGGATAAATCATTACTGATATCTATTTTGAACATTTTGGTGGTTCTTTGATAATCACAAACTAGATTAATTATAAAACAAAATATTATGTATATATGTTATTTCTACAACATAAAATAAGATATATCATAAAATTAAATGATTATTTGAACCATTAAAATGATTTTACAACCATTTTTTGAAGGATTTAATAGAAATTGAAAACACATTTTCCACAATGTTGGTAAATCAACACATCAGGGATCATGTTTTTATTTTTAGAATAAGTGGAAGTGGAGAAGAAGTAAATGGATTAATTTCTCCTTAAACATGATAACATATAGCATATATAAGATTATAGAGCTTTAATTCTTCTATAATAATGGGACGAGAAGAGATCATAAGAAAATAAAATAATTGAAAATAAAACTCAAGAAAATGAAAGAGGATCTTTACCTCTTTATCTCTTCTCCTTGAGATAATTCTTAGGGCCCCTGTATTTTTCAAATGTGTGATACCACTAGGTCATGTAAGTGGGGGAGGTCAATCAAAATAGTATTTGTTAAAACATAAACAAGGATCATGGTTTTAGTTGTGTGAGAGGAAGAGGGGGTGAGGGTGGTATTTATAGTGGATGAGAGGTGGGGTTTTACATTTGATTAACCATTAGTTTATATTTTTGGTAATGCCTATGAATTTTCATGATTCATGTTACCCAAATTATTAATAATGGCATGTTATTTCATAGAAATGTCCATTTACATCATCCATGACTCATTCATGATGCATAAATTCATTTATTTAGCATATTTTTTTAATTATCGTATTTCACAATTCAAACAATCATGTTGTTCCGAAAAATAAAAAAATTCACCCTAAACGTTTTTAGACATGAATAATTCAAAAAATAACTAAATTATTTTGAAAATAATTTTCTAAATATGATTAATTTAATATTTATATAAAATTGTAATATACACAAAAAATAACATTTTAATGTTTATAACTGATATTTTATCTCCCTGATAAATGAGTCAATATATCATTATCATATAAAATTAGGACAAAAAATAATAATATGATTTAATTTTCAAAAAGGTAATATTACTATACATAATACTATTCATAATGGTATGTTACTATTTACTAAAAAAACACGTGAGCTCTATCAGACTCCAAATGACATGCTGATCATAACCATATATGACGGTTTTTTAGAATTAAAATGAAAAAAGTTTAAAATATTTTATTAAAATATTTTTTATAACTATATCATTAAAAAAAAGTTCCATTGTGAAGAGACTCAATGTTTCATTCATTTTATTAAATTTATTTGTAAAACCATGGGGTGTTAAATTCACCCCGCCATTTTAAAATTGTTCCCTCACAATTGTTTATTTACTAATAAAATAAGTGAAGGATCCATTCCCTCAATGAATTTTCCAAATCCCATGTGGCTTCTTCAAGAATGAAGTATCTATAAAAAACCTTTACCTATTCAATTAAGTTATTATGAAATACATTCTCTCTATGATCAAGAATCTGAATTGGGTTTTCTTCATAATAAAGGTTCTCTTCCAGCTGAACTGCATATGGGCTCAAGACATGAGATGAATCTCGCACATACTTTCTCAACATCGAAACATGAAACACATTGTGTACCTGAGATAAAATATAAGGAATTTCTACTTTATAGGGTAATGTAATATATTTTTCTAGGATTTAATTAGGTACAATGAAACAAGGACACAACATTCCTTTCTTACAAAAATTCACAACACTTTTCCACGGTGAGATTATATGAAAAACATGATCACCTACCTCATAGGAAAAGTCTCTCTACCTATTGTCTGCATAAATTTTATGCCTTCTCTAAGAAGTCCTCATGTGTTTCTGGATCATCTTCAATTTGTCAGCCACTTCCTCTAGAAATTCACTCCCCATCAATATCCTTTCCGGAACATCATCCAAAAAAGACAGAGTTCAACATTACATACTATACAATGCCTCAAAAGTTGATCACATTATACTAGAATGAAAACTTTTACTATAATAAAACTCAACTAATGAAATATGTTGATCCCAAAATCCTTAGTAGTCCATTGAACAAACTCAAATAATATCCTCCAAAGTCTAAATTAGTTGTTTTTTCCCATTATATTGATGACAAAAATCTATATTGAAATTCAATTATGTGTCCAATGACTTCGGAATTCCCTAAAAAATATTAGAATTTAACCTAGAATCCCCATCAGATTAAATGCAAAGAGGCGCTCCATGTAACCAAACAATCTCTTTAAGGTATAGTCGAGAAAGATCATCCAAATTCATTATATAAAAATTTGGATGGGAGTGTGAAAAAATAGATAGTGGGTAAAAAATCACCCAAATCATATTGTCACCTCTAGAAATATTTGGTAGTCCCACAACAATGTCCATAGACATATTTTTCTCATTTCTGGTCTTCCACTCGAAAGGGAAGAAACATTCCCTTGTTAAACTGCCACTCTTCATTAACGTGTTTACATGTAAATCAATTCACGGTAAAAATTGTAATATTTCTTTTCATTCAATCCCACCAATAGTACTCTTGAGGCCCTCTGTATATCTTAGTACATCCTAGATGAATTGTAAATGGAGAAATATTATCTTCACACAATGAATATTTTTTTTAACAGAGAAACACAAAGCGGAAATAATCTTTTCCAAAATCATAAAATAAAATCATTGTGAAGGTTAAATTCTAGAAACATACCCATTTTAACCAACTATTAATTTTTCTATAGCCCATGGTCTTCATTCCATGTATGATTAATATGACTACACTAAAACCTGAAAAATAGAGGTATTTTTCCTCCAAAAACATCTAAAACATAATTAATCAAATAATTCACAAAGGGATCATGTTTCAAATGTAACATGGTCAATTATGAATGATATTTTTTACTAATGGATTCCACCACATTGATTTCTTTTCTAGGATGGTAATTGATCATTCAATTATCATCTCTGATAAGTTAAAGCCATTTTTTGCCTCATGATTAATTCCTTCTATGTGAATATATTCTTTAGTCATTAAAGGCCAACATATATTTTTCATTTGGATCTGTAAAAATGATTCCACCCAATTCTTAAATAAAAAATGACATCTATAAATACCAAATCATGTGATGGATAATTTAACAAATTAGTTTTCTATATTTTGAAGCATAATCAATTATATGTTCATTCTATATCTGAAAACAACCATGCCCCTTCAATTAATCATCAGTGTAGATGAAAAAAATCATCGTTTATAGAAGGAAAATCATAAAATGGATAATTAACCAATCTCTTCTTTAGTTCTTGAAAAAAAAACGTCACAATCATCAATCAAAAAAAAATTTAACCCCTTTTCATGTAATCTTATTTACTGAGATAGATAACCTTGAACATTTTTTAACAAACAATAAATAATAACCAGCTAATTAAAAACTATCAATTTCTATAACATTAGTTGGTCTTGTAAATTCATGAACCACTTCTGTTTTAAAAATATCAGCTATTATTCCATACTTATTTAAAATGTTCCCAAAAAAATAATATGTTACAACAAAAACCACACATGATGAATTTTACATACAGTTTATTTTCTATTATCATTTTCAAAACAACCCTTAGATGTTTTCATGATCTATTTACATTTATAAAATACAATAATGTAATTAATAAGAACAAATAAAACCTTATCCAAGAACTCATTAAATATTCAATTCATAAGATCTATGATCACACTAGGTTCCTTAGTTAACCGAGACAACATAACAACAAATTCATAGTACCCATATCTTGTATGCAATTTATTCTTTAGAATGTATGATTCCTTTACATTGAAAAATTGGTACCCAAACCTTAGGTCAACATTTGAAAAACAATTTTCTCTACAGTGTTTATTAAATAAGTAATCCCTATGAGGAATATGATACTTTTCTTTAATATTGGTTTTATTAAAAGATCTATAATCAATCAAAGCATGATAAATAGAAATCCAATCCATACCTATAATGACATAAAATTATACTATGTAAAAAGACAAGGTTTTAGGTAATATTTTTCCACAGACCACAATAGAAAAATAAGTATAATTAATCTTTTCTGTAAAATTTCATCATGTTGTTTTAACAATAATTTCATGTCTCATTTGTTATGGTGATATTTCCAATTTTCCAAAAAAGTTCTCTGAAATAAACGAATGTCTAGTCCCTGTATGAAACAAAACATTAGAAAAATTTAAGTGAAAAAATGGTACTAGATATAACTTCATTGGATTTCCCTACATCTACAAACTTAGTCGAAAAGTATCTCACTAAACCTTTCTGATTATAGTCTACTATCCTTGCATCATTTAGATCTCTCTTTGGGAAGGCATTTGAAAAATGACCCATTTAACAAAATTTAGATCACATTATAGTTTTCTTACCAGAATTAGTATTATGATATTTTTCATTACAATATCAGGCCATATATCCAATATTATGACATCAAAAACACATCTTTGTTTTTGAAAGGCATTCCCCAGAGTGCTTTTTACCACACTTTTCAAAAAAAGAAAACTGAACATTCTAACATTAAAATTTATTTGATTGATTTGTACCCATCATTTTCCAAATTTTCCACACCTTCTCCTTGTTGTAAAAGTGAATTTGATCTTCAAAAATCTCTATTTATAACATATAAATACATTGGAAAAGTTTCTCATATCTTTTAGACTCATAGGTATCTAATTCCCTTCTATATATTGTCTTTAATCTTGAGTAAAAACCATTTATTTTTCTATCAATATCAAGAATAAGATTTGGAGAACACATCACCAGTCAGGGGAAGTTTTCTTCACACATGTCTACTGAATCATCAAATTTTTTCATTAATTCATATAATTTCTTCTTCAACCTATATAGGACCACCATATGATAATAATTTTCAAGGAAAATACTTTTAATTCATTCCACTCTAAAGCTTCAATCGCCTCACTATCCTATAATTCATTACCATTGAAAACCACTAATTAAATTCACCTTTAAAATGAGAAATGGAAAGACTTACCTTTTTTATATGATGATACCATAATATCAAATATCTTTCTAAGTTATTTAATCCATCCTTTTGTTGTTATTGGGTAAGAAGTTCCACTGAAATCATGAGGGTGTTGCCCCATAAATTTTTTCACATTTATCATGATCCTTTGTGGTAGCATTGGTTGTTATCCTTCCTGGACCCCACTACCATTTATTTGATGTTTCATCTGAAAAATTATTATCACAATCTACCCGGTTCCAGTCCCTACATTTCAAGGATGTAGATTCTGAAGGATATAGTTCTCTCGGTGCCTTTACACTGCAGTTTCACTATTTCTTCTGTGGAAAACCATTCAGAACAAACATATCCTAGTCGAATCAACATTGTAACCTTTAAATTCAATAACATTTAAAATTATCCATAGAGTAAAAATCATTTATTGAAGTCTTTTAACATCATCCTGACCCTTAATGTTATCTAAACCATCCTCTAATACCAACTATAAGGACTCGGCCTTATTACATTACAGAAACATGAATTTTAGTCAAGAACTCACATCAATTCACATTTAGTATCCTTAATAATTTATTATTTTTTATAATTAATATATTACACATACATAAAATTCCAGATTTATACAGATAAAATAAAAAAATAGTATCCATTTTCTTTAGAAATTAAAACACTTAAACTAAGACTTGTTTTAATTGAAAAATCATGACAACATTTAACTTGGATTCCTTCTTGATCTTACAAATCCTTGTAACTTGTTAAAATAATTTAATAATATGGGATGTGATCAAAAATCATAGTAATATATATAAAAATATGGAAATAAAACCATCATCCATGAATAATTGTAAACATATGAAATCACTTTCAAAAAGTCATATATACACCCATATATAATTACATTGGGAAACATGAAATTTATATGAGATTTATAGAAAAAATATATAACATAAATAGAACCATAAATGTTTCATGGGTAATTACCAATGTAATAATGTAACCCTATCATCTACCTCATAATCTATTACCCTCATAGATACCTTATAATGTTACCCTCATTGCTACCTTATTGTCTAACCATCGCAGTTACACATTGTGTAACCCTGTAACTAACCTTCAACTTAAACATACCTAATGAATTTGAGATAGATATTGCTCCCACCCATAATCATAAAAAAATTCAATGAACAAGAACATAATCATATAAAATTAATAAATGATTAAAAATATTTCATTTATATAACGACCCAAACTTTACATACATGGTTAATACTTCAAAATTGAAGCATACTTATTACAACATATAAAAAACCATGTAAGGACCGTATATGTATAGTGTCTTTAGAAACTGGGAAACATAAACAGCTGGTTCAAAAAGCATCTACACTGTCTCCCATTTATTTCATCATATCTATAGTCCCTTTTTGGCATATCTTACATAATACCCTTCTTACAGTCCTGGGAAAATAAAACAAACAAAAGGGAGATCTCAAATGCTCAGTAAGGGTAAACAAAAGAAAAATCACATCATGAACATAACATTTTGTAAATCTTAACCTGCAAAAGAAAACATAATTTCATACCATGGGATAAATCATAGAAGTGAAATGTAATCCCAATAATAATAACATAAAACATGAAACTTTGTGGCATACACACATAATCATAGAGAATCATTTCTTATTAGTCAAGACTCATTTCCAAGACTATCTTAGTGGGCAAAGTCCATTTCTGCATCGAGTTCACTCTTCATTTCAGTCCGGTTTCACTGAATCGGTTTACCCTTCCATTCCAGCCATGTCTATCTCATGAGATATAAAATCTTTACCCAATTAATTTGAGGTAGATATAGGTCCCACCCATCTCATAATTATACCATTCTTATGTGTGCCACAAAATCATAAACCATACATCATAGCATAACCCATGTAATAAAAATGGGAATCTTAAACATCGTGACATCATAAAACAATTAATATAAGATAAAGGAATTCATAAAAATAATTCCATCACAAAATAATCAAATCAATGTAATAATAGGGATTAAAACAGAACCATTTATTATCTTAGATGGAAAATAATTTTGATAAAACACATGAACTCCATTCTTGAGGAAAATTTCATTTCTACTTCAAAAACACTATTCCTTTCTCAACATGTCATATAATTATAAACTAAAAGAAGTTGATTAAAAAATAAACTTTAAATCTTGTAAAGGATGCTTCTTGGATATAATTTTTTAAAAATCCATTCATGTCGTATAATATAAAAAAACATTCTTCTCGTACTTTTGTCGGAAAAGTCAAAAAGAACCTTGTACGAAAAATGACAAAAGATTCATTTCATATCTTTTACTAAAAACTCACTGAAGGGTAAAATTGGATATAAACTATTGTAGAAGGATATAAATATTACGTATTTAGGAAACACGGATGTGGATGATAAAATACACCCCAGTAAATTCAAAAGTATAATCAATCTCAGATAAAAATGAGATTGTGATATTTCCCTTACCTTAGGTACGATTTTCTTCGTAAGTGTCCGAACCTCCTGTATAATTATTTAAATAATGTTATTGACTTATTAAAGAATAATAATTATTGTTATTATATCATATATTTTCACATTCTTAGCTTCTTATTAGTAATATTTCATTACTACTTGTTATTCGGGTGTTTATAACTTTTTGTTCTTATGCGTGTTTTGTAAAATAAATTATTATTCTTGTCCATAGGTTATAGATACATCATTTCCAGAATGGTATCAGTGTAATATATATCATAATAATTCATTCAATTCATTTATATAATCATTATGCAATGAAGATCATGTAGAATGAGTCGCATAACATTGTGGAGATGGTATTCAGTACATACGCACGAGCGATGATATCGTTCCCATGATCGTGAAATTGTAATGGAGTGTATATATACTATTTTAAAATCAATATAACTTTACAATAATAATTTATAGTTATTAATTACACCATTATACCCATACATGTAAGGTGGTGGTGGAAAATAGATTACACCACGGCGTGGAGACGGTATTCCGTACGTACGCATGCACGATGATTTCATTTTCTGTAGGATGGATATATGGTGAAATAGGGTTGTTTCATACTTATAATTACATATCCATATATGAGTGATATTTATGTTATTAATTTATAATTAAACAACTAAATAAGAAGAAGTGGAAGAATAAATAATGTTGAAATAATCGGTAACAGACATTACCTCTAATTTGAAGCGCTTCTTTGAGACCACCTTTTAGGGAACTAAAATTGGTCTTTGGAGAAGACCAGGACCTCTAGGATGTTTATAGGGAAGTGTAGAGGAGAAATTTTCAGGGTTTGGCTGAGATTGAAGGATCAAAGTGGTGTGAGGAAGAGAGGGAGGAGGTTCCCTTTTATAAGGGAGGAGAGGGGCACCATTGGAAAAACTAAAAATATTATTTTATTGTAAAGTCATATTTGGTTTTTAAATAGCTCCAAATTGATTTATTTCAGAGCTAAAGTGGGGATAGGTCGAAATCCTCTCATCCAATAGAATTTAGACAAGTATAGGTTCTTATTGTAACCTTATCATTTATATTTAACCTTAAGTTAAATAATTTTACTTTTACCGTGTCTTCTTGTGTTCTTACACTATAAGGTTAATAAACACAATATAACAAGCCAAAAGAACCCCAAGTTGTTTATTATTAATACATATAACCTTATTGTAGTCATTTGGCCGAACCATAGATTTTTAGGAATAAAATAACAATTAATAATATAATATATTTTTAAAAAACTATTTTTTGTCAATTTTGAAACTATTTAGTAATTGATTTTTTTGAAAATCATTACATAATTATTAGTTCGAAAAAAGTTAATTAAATAAATACTAACATGTCATATTAACCTATAAAATTAGTTTAATTCATAAAATGTCTCAAATTACAATTATTTGGGTATTTATAACATCAATTATGTCAATATTTCATCAATAAGATAATTACTCCATCATCTTTGTGTCATAAATAAAATAAATTATTTAATGTCTAAAAATTACAAATAAAATACCATTTTGTAGGAAAAGTTTTTAGATTTCCAATGAATATTTATATTCTAATTTATCTTATGTATAACCCTATATTAAAAATCATTTTCTTATTAAACATTGATTTTAACTATTTTTACCCTTCTTTAAATAAATTAATAATAAATGTCCTAATCTAATTCAAGTGGGACTAAATGGTCATATTTTTTTCCTAAAGTTGTTTTTGGTCGAATTACGGTTATCCAATAGAATTAGGACATGTGTTAGGGTAATTATAATAACATTTGTACCCTTAATTACCCTATTTACTTTTAACTGTGGTAAATAAAAGTAAAAAGTTACTATTCAACAAAAATTATTTTCATCTCATTGAACCACATTTTACTTACTATAATCAACTGTGTCTCTCAGATTTGTGAAATTCCATTCACTGAAGCGGTAAAATTATGTTTTATGTAAATTTGCAAATTCTCCTAGGAGGTGGGTAAAAGACGGTGAAAAGTTCAATAAAATTTTTATAAATCTAAAATTATTATAAAATGACTCCAAAGAATTAAATTGAACTTACATAGGTATTATGTATCAATTTCGTCCTAAAATAGATTTAATTAAAATAAATAACTATTTAAATAAAAAGTCGGGTTTTCAATTGTAACCTAGTGTTTTCACTATTCATCAAAAATTGAAGGTTTTCTGAAAAATACAAAAATTTCACCCTAGGCTAATTTCGATATTACGAATCCAAAAATGAAGTCAATTTTGAAAAATAAAATTTAAAAAATTTCAAAAAGTGGGTATTACTATTCATAACGGCTAGTTTTAATAATCTTTTAATATCATATCATTGTTTAGTGAAACTCGGTATTGCGTACGACGCAAGCTATCGAGGAAATTCATGATTGCGTGTAAATCAAGCCAAGCTAGTGTTGTGTGTAGTGAAAGATTGCTTTGAGGATTTATATAACATAAAAACAAAATATTTCTCATAAAAGTCTCGGGTATTACATTCTACCCCCCATAAAATGAATTTTTCCCTCGAAATTCGTCACTTTGTAACAAAAAGATGAGGATACCCCTCCCTCATAATATCCTCAAGCTCCCATGTAGCTTATTCTAATTGGTGGTTCCTCCATAAAAAATTCACCAAGTGAGTGGTCTTGTTCTGTAGGACTTTTTTGCTACGATCCAGAATCTCTATCGTTTGTTCTTCATATGAAAGATCTTTCTCCAGTGGTATAACTTCTGAGATAAGTACATGTGAAGGATCAAGTATGTACTTTCTTAGGAGAGATACATGGAACAGATCGTGAACTTGAGAGGGATTCGATGGAAGCGCCAATTGGTATGCTACCTTCCCAACATGATCCAGAATTTCAAAAGGACCAATATATCTAGGGCTCAGCTTTCCCTTCATTCCAAATATCATCACCCTCTTCAAGGGAGATATTCGTAAGAACACTTTATCACCCACTTCAAACTATAGGTCTTTTCTTCGGTTGTCGGCATAACTTTTCTATCGACTCTGAGCTTTTCATATGTGATGTTGAATAGATCTAACCTTTTCTTCCATTTCATCAATGAGATAAGGTCCTAATAGCTTTCTTTCCCCAACTTCATCCCAAAAAGTTAAAGTCCTACATTTCTTTCCATAGAGAGCTTCATAAGGAGCCATCTGAATACTGGAGTGAAATATATTATTATAAGAAAATTCCACCAAAGGTAGGTGTTGATCCGAACCACCTTTGAAATCTATAGTGCAATCTCTCAACATATCTTCTAGAGTTGAATTGTCCTCTCAGACTGATCGTCTGTCTGAGGATGATAAGCAGTGCTGAAACTCAACTCTATATCCAGAGTATGCTAAAGACTTCTCCAGAACATTGAGGTAAACCTCGGATCCCGATTAGATATAATAGAAAGTGGTACTCCATGCAATCTTACCACTTCCTTGACATATATCCTGGCAAGCTGATCCAGAGAGAAATACTCTATAATAGCAATGAAGTGTGCAGACTTTGTAAGACGATCAACTATGACCCAGATAGCATTATTGCCTTTGGATGTTTTAGGAAGTCCTGTGACAACGTCCATAGTGATTTCTTCCCATTTCCATTCAGGTATGGGTAATGGTTGTAACATCCCCTTAGACTTTTGTCTCTCAGATTTAACTTGCTTACAAACCAAGCATTGAGAGACATATTCAACAACAACTCTTTTGATGCCATCCCACTAGAGGTACTCTTTCAGGTCCCTATACATCATCGTTCTTCCCATATGAATAGAGAATGAAGAACTATAAGCCTCATCCAGGAGGTCCTTCTTTAATTCGGGGATGGGAGGAACACAAACCCGATTCATTAACTTCATTATCCCATCAAAATCAAGATTGAATTCAGGAACATTTCTCACCTTCTTTTGTAACTCTACATCTTCTTTCTATGCCTCTTTAATCTTCACATGTATAGGTGGTTGAACATTCATTTGAGAAAGATACGATTTCACCCCTTCCATTATAATTCCAAGATCCATCCTTTGTAAATCCATAAATATTTGATCTTCTTTTATCCTCATCATGGATATGCTAGCATGGTCTTGTCGACTTAATGCATCTGCCACCTTGTTTGCTTTCCCAGGGTGGTAATGAATTGAGCAGTCGTAATCCTTAATTATCCCCAACAGTCTTCTTTGGCACATATTCAGCTCCTTTTGTGTGAAAATATACTTAAAACTTTTATGATCAGTATAAATGTAACACATTTCTCCATAAAGATAATGCCTCCAAATCATTAATGAAAATATTACCACAGATAACTCCATATCTTGAGTTGGGTAATTTTGCTCATGGATTTTCAACTGTCGTGAGGCATAAGCTATCACCATATCATTTTTCATGAGAACACACCCCAATCCCTTCTTGGATGCATCATTGTAGATCACAATCCTTTCTCCACTACAAGGAAGTGTGAGTACAGGTGCACTGGATAACATTTTTTCAATTCCTTGAAATTCTCTTCACATTCCTCCGTCCAAACAAACATAACTCCTTTCCGAGTCAACTTGGTGAGTGGATTAGATAATCATGAGAAATATTTCACAAAACGTCGATAATATCCAGCCAAACCAAGAAAACGTCGGATCTCAGTTACTGTTGTTGGTCTCAACTATCTTTCAATAACCTCTATTTTTGCTGGATCCACAGATATCCCCTCTTTTGAGATTATGTGACCCAAAAATGCAACTTTTTGAAGCCAAAATTCACACTTGGTAAATTTTTCATAAAGCTTCTCCTTTCATAGGGTCTTTAATACAATTCTCAAGTGATCTTCATGTTCTTCCTTGGTCATTGAATAGACAAGAATATCATCAATAAAGACTACCACAAACTGATCATGATAGTCTCTAAAGACTCTATTCATCAGATCCATGAAGATATCAGGGGCATTAGTAAGACCAAATGGAATCACTATAAATTCATAGTGTCCAT
Organism: Viscum album; assembly: GCA_963277665.1. NCBI lineage: Eukaryota > Viridiplantae > Streptophyta > Magnoliopsida > Santalales > Viscaceae > Viscum > Viscum album. The sequence goes on along the minus strand of OY728142.1, from coordinate 1,927,334,641 downwards.
ACCATGTACGGAAAGCCGTCTTTGGTATATCCTCTCTTTTTACCATTATTTGATGATACCCTGAACGAAGATCAATCTTGGAAAAGTATTGAGCTCTGCGAAGTTGGTCAAATAATTCATCAATGCACGAGAGAGGATATTTGTTCTTGATAGTGATCTTGTTAAGTTATCAATAATCAATGAAGAGTCTCATTGATCCATCTTTCTTCTTAACAAACAGAACAGGTGCTCCCCAAGGTGATGTACTAGGGAGTATGAACCCCTTATCAAGATTCTCTTGGAGTTGCTTCGTCAATTCCTGCAACTCAATTGGGGCCATTCTATAAGGTGTCTATGAAATAGGAAAAACACCCGATACGAGTTCTATTGAAAACTCAACTTCACGATTTGGTGGAAGACCCAAAAATTCCTCCAGAAAGACATCGTCAAACTCTTGTACAATTTGTATATTCTGAATCTTGAGTTTCTCTCCAACCATTTGAGATAAATAACCCTCATTTAGTGAAATCAAGACCCATAAGATGGAAGAAAATTCCACTCGAAGGTTATGTTCATCCTTGCATCGATAGATGATCATAGATTGATCTGGAATATGAAATGTGAATTCACTTATTTGGAAATTTATATGAGCTCCATATAAAGAACGCCAATCCATGCCAAGAATCACATAAAATTCCACTATAGGATGGATCACAATATTTGTAGGAAGATCTTTCCCACAAACTTCAATCGGAGAAGAATTGTAAACTTTTGATGCGACTGTTGTTCCATTAGGGGTTGTCACAGCCAACTCAATATCTAATTGTTGAGGTAATACGGTGATACCCTTAGAAAATTCTTCAGAAATAAAAGAGTGGGTGGATCTAGAATCAAATAAAACATTTTCTACTTTAGAGTGGATGGTAAGTGTACCTTTCACCACATCGTTATCATACTCCGCATCACTGATAGAAATTGCATGTGACTTTCCTTTATCTTTAGCCTTAAGAGTTTGTTGACGTTGACCATCATCATCAACCCTTGGATTTGGGCATTGATTGGCATAATTCCCCATTTCCTTGAACTTGAAACATTGAAGTGCAGTAGGATCATTATTTGTATCCCTTCCTTTGTTTGCATCATTAGACATCTTCTTCCCATTATATCGACATACAATTTCCCGATATCCTTTTTTCCACACTTATAACATTTTCTTGTCCCCTTAGGACAATTTCCTCCATGTTTCTTTCCACACTTTGAGCATAAGGGAAAACTCATCTTCTTTTTAGTGTGTTCTTTAGATTTTTCTTTGAAATCCAATTTTCCTCTTCTTATCAAACCCATGTGACTAATGGGTTACACCAATCTCCATCTCAACCTTGAGAGCACATCGAACAATTTCCTCGTAGCTATTAAAGTCCCTTATGGGTAATTCCCTTCAAAGACATGGATTTAAGACACTAAATAATCGATCGATCTTACTCTCAGGTTGGATAATAATTCTGGAAGCGTACCTTGCAAGTCTTGTAAAATTTGCTTCGTAGGTACCAACGGATTCATCATCCTTTTTCTTCAGTTCCAGAAACTCCTATTCCATCTTTGTTTGAATAATACGAGGGAAATACTTATTGAAAAATAAGTTCTTCAACTCGTCCCATTCCATGGACTCAATTTCATCCCTTTGGCTTGTATTCTTAATAAGATTCCAACATTGATCATCATAACCTTACAAACGATACACTGCTAAGATGACATTATCATGTTCAAAACATTGAAGAACTGAAAATATCTTTTCAGTGGTACTGATCCATTGTTCATCCACTAATGGATCAGAAGACCCGCTGAATAATGGTGGACGCTGCCTCATGATGGATTTGACAGAATATTGCTCCTTAATTTTCTCATTTGGAAGTCCTGCATGATTCATAGCTTGAGATTGTTGTTGGAGAATGGCTACAAGATTTTTCATTCCAGCTCCCATACCGCTTGGTTTCCTAGGGGGACAATCATTGCATTTCCCGTGGCATTCCGCATTAACACGGTTTCTTTCGGGTTCCAGCAATTGACTAAAACCAAGAAGAATAGTGTGAGCAACACTAATTATAATTGGAAAACCACATGATCAAGAATAAAATTTCAAACTTAAGGTCTTATCATAGGTTATTCATGGACATTTCTAAAACATTAAGATTGTGTTCTATGCTTAGACTTATCCTTAGGGTTCTTACTAAGGCTTTCACATCCAAGTTTCCAAAGATTGACTATACCTTTCCTCTTATACCAACTATAACGACCCATACTTTACATACATGGTTAATACTTCAAAATTGAATCATACTTATTACAAAATATAACAAAACCATGGAAGTACCATATACGTATAGTTTCTTTAGAAAATGGGAAACATAAACAGCTGGTTCATAAAGCATCTACGTTGTCTCCCATTTATTTCATCATATCTATAGTCCCTTTTTGGTATATCTTACTTAATACCCTTCGTCCTGACCTGGGAAAAGAAAACATACAAAAGGGTGAGCTCAAATTCTAATTAAGGGTAATCAAAAAAAAATCACATCATGAACATAACATTTGGTAAATCTTAACGTGCAAAAGAAATCACAATTTCATACCATGGGATAAATCATAGAAGTGAAATGTAATCCCAATAATCATAACATAAAACATGAAACTTTGTGGCATACACACATAATCATAGAGAATCATTTCTTATTAGTCAAGACTCATTGCCAAGACTATCTTAGTGGACAAATTGCATTTCTAAACCGAGTTCACTCCTCGTTTCAGACCTATTTCACTGAACCAGTTTAAACTGCCGTTCTAGCCATGTCTATCTCATGAGATATAAAATCTTTACCCAATGAATTGGAGGGAGATATAGGTCCATCCAATCTCATAATGATACCATTCTTATGTGTGCCACAAAATCATAAACCATACATCATAGCATAACCCATGTAATAAAAAAGGGAATCTTAAACATCGTGACATCATAAAACAATTCATATAAGATAAAGGAATTCATAAAAATAATTTCATCACAATATAATCAAATAAATGTAATAATGGGGATAGAAACAGAACCCTTTATTATCTTAGATGGAAAATAATTCTGATAAAACACTTGAACTTCATTCTTGAGGAAAACATCCTTTCTACTTCAAAAACACTTTTCCTTTCTTAACATGTCATACAATTATAAACTAAAATAAGTTGATTAAAAATAAAATTGAAAACGTGTAAAGGAAGCTTCTTGTAAATAATGATTTAGAAATCCATTCATGTTGTATAAGTTAAAAAACATTTTTCTTGTACTGTTGTTGGAAAAGTCAAAAAGTACCTCGTATGAAAAACGACAAAAGACTCCTTTCATATCTTTTACTAAAAACTCACCGAAGGGTAAAATTGGATATAAAATATTGTAGAAGGATATAATATTACATATTGAGGAAACACAGATGTGGATGATAAAATACACCCTAGTAAATTCTAAAGTGTAAACAATCTCGGATAAAAATTAAATTGTGATATTTCCCTTACCTTAGGTCCGATTTACTTCGTAAGTGTCCGAACCTCTTGTATAATGATTTAAATAATGTTATTGACTTATTAAAGAATAATACATATTTTTATGTTATCATATATGGTCATATTCTTAGCTTCTTATTAGTAATATTTCATTACTACTTGTTATTTGGGTGTTTATTACTTTTTGTTCTTATGCGTGTTTTGTCGAATAAATTCTTATTCTTCTCTTTAGGTTATAGATACCTCATTTCCAGAATGGTATTAGTGTAATATATATCATATTAATTCATTCAATTCATTTATAGAATCATTATGAAATGAAGATCATGTAGAATGAGTCATATCAAATCGTGGAGACGATATTCCGTACGTACGCACGAGCGATGATATCATTCCCATGATCGTGAAATTGTAATGGAGTGTATGTATACTATTTCAAAATAAATATAAATTTAAAATAATAATTTATAGTTATTCTTTACACAATTATACCCATCCAAGTAATGTGGTGGTGGAAAATATATTACACCAAGGCGTGGAGACGGTATTCCGTACGTACGCACGCGCGGTGATTTCATTTTCCGTAGGATGGATATATGGTGAAATAGGGTTGTTTCATACTTATAAAAAATATCAGTATATAAGTGATACTGATGTTATTAATTTATAATGAAACAACTAAAGAAGAAGAAGTGGAAGAAGAAATAAAGTTGAAAGAATCGGTAACGGACATTACCTCTTCTTTGAAGCGCTTCTTTGAGACCTCCTTTTAGGGCAGTAAAATTGGTCTTTGAAGAAGACCAGGATCTCTATGATGTTTCTAGGGAAGTGGAGAGGAGAAATTGGTAGGTTTTGGTCTGTCATGAAGGCTCAATGTGGTGTGAGGAAGAGAGGGAGGAGGTTCCCTTTTATAAGGGAGGAGAGTGGTACCTTCGGAAAAACAAAAAATATTATTTTATTATAAAGTCATATTCGGTTTTAAGTATCTCCAAATTGATTTATTTTGGAGCTAAGGTGGCGATCGGTCTACATCCTCTCATCCAATATAATTTAGAAAAGTTTAGGTTCCTATTTTAACCTTATCATTTAGAATTAACTTTAAGTTAAATAATTTTACTTTTACCGTGTCTTCTTGTGTTCTTACACTATAAGCTTAATAAACATACTATAACTAGAAAAAAGAACCCCAAGTTGTTTGTTTATTAATATATATAACCTTATCTATGTTATTTTTCCGAACCTTATATATTTAAGAACAAAATAACAATTAATAATATAATATTTGTTTTTAAAACTATTTTATGTCAATTTTGACACTATTTAGTAATTGATTTTTGTAAAAATCATAACAGAATTATTAGTTAGAAAAAAGTTAATTAAATCAATACTAACATGTCATATTAACCTATAAAAGTAGTTGAATTCATTAAAAGTCTCAAATTACATTTATTTGTGTATTTATAACATCAATTATGTCAATATTATATCAATATGATAATTACTGCATCATCTTTGTGTCATAAATATATTAAATTATATAATTTCTAAAAATTACAAATAAAATACCATTATGTATTAAATATTGTTATATTTCTAATGAATATTTATAGTCGAATTTATCTTATGTATAAACCTATATTAAAAATAATTTTTTATTAAACATTGATTTTAACTATTTTAACCCTTTTCTAAATAAATTAATAATAAATGTCCTAATCTAATCCAAGTGGGCCTAAATGGTCATATTTTATTCCTAAGGTTGTTTTTGGTCTAATTAAACTCATCCAATAGAATTAGGACATGTGTTAGGTAAATAATAATAACATTATTACGCTTAATTACACTATTTACTTTTAACTGTGGTAAATAAAAGTAAAAAGTTACTATTCCTAAAAAATTATTTTCATCTCATTAAACCACATTTTACTTACTGACATCAACCATGTCTCTCGGATTTTTTAAATTCCACTCAAAAAGCTGTAAAATTCTGTTTTAGGTAAATTTTCAAATTCTCCTAGGAGGTCGGTAAAAGACGGTGAAAAATTCAATGAAATTTTTATATATCTAAAATTATTGTAAAATGACTCCAATGAATTGCATTGAAATTATATTGGTATTATGTATCAATTTTGACCTAAAATAAAATTAATTAAATAAATAATTATTTAAATAAAATGTATGTTTTTAAATAGTAACCTAGTGTTTTCACTATTCATCAAAAATTGAATGTTTTCAGAAAAATACCAAAATATCACCTTAGGCTAATTTCGATATTCGGAATCCAAAAATGAAGTCAATTTTGAAAAATAAAATTTACAAAATTTTAAAAACTGGGTATTACTATTATTAATGGCTAGTTTTAATAATATTTTAATAGCATATTGTTGTTTAGTGAAACTCGGTATTGCATACGACGCAAGCTATCGAGGAAAGTCACGATTGCGTATAAAGCAATCCAAGAAAGTGTTGTGTGTAGTGAAAGATTCCTTTGATGATTTATATAACATAATAACAAAATATTTCTCATAAAAGACTCGGGTGTTACAATTTACATTTTGTAAAATATATTTTTAAAAGAGTGTTTTAAATGAAAAGACACATAGAAATATCATATATATTAATATAGTATTAATAGAGTGGAAAGAATATGTATATAAACATTAAAAAACATAATTTTATAGAATATTAAAAAAGTCATCACAAAAAAAAATTTAATACCACATAATTATTGAAGTAGAAGGTTAACCCGAAGAATAGAAATTGGTTGAAGAATTCCCTTACCACGGTTTCGTCTTACTTAAAAAGTGTTTAAGCCTCCATTATAATGTTTAAAAAATGTTATTAATATATTAAAAAAACACATTAATTTTTAAAAAAACAATATATGTCCATTTCATAACATCAATTTACCCTTTAATTATTATTATTTTGTTCCATCTATTATTTTGGGTGGGTTCTTTACATGATTTCCATGGTTGGTTGGAATTTGATTTTCTTGCCCTTTGGAAATGAAATTCCCAAATTTGAATGAAACAATATTAATTTTTTTCCAAAATATTAAATTATAATATAAATCATTTTAGATATGTTGTATGATGATGAATCACTATTTAAATCTTTTGTGAAATCGGTTTAGATCATTTCTCCGGTTCATTGATAATCACTAACTAGTTTCATTATACAAAATAATATATATATATATATATATATTAAATAAATAGCATGAAAGAAGATATATAATACAATTAAAAATCTGTTTCAACCATTAAAATGGGTTTATAAACATTTTTTTATGAAAATATTGAAAATTTAAAACACATCGTCCCCGATACAGGTAAATGCACAGATCATAGACTATTTTATTATTTATAGAATAAAAGGAAGTAGATAAGAAGTAAAGTTATGAATTTTTTCATAACCACGATAAAATAAAACATATTTATGATTCTTTAGATTTAATACTTATTGGATAAGGGGAGGATAATAGAAAATAATATAATAAATGAATTTCAATGAAAACTAAAGAAAATGAAAGAAGATCTTTACCTCTTGATATCTTCTCCTTGAGATCATCCATAAGAGACTTGGTTTTAGCTATTTGGTGAGACTAGCAAGTCATGGATGCAGGGGAGTGTCTTATGATGATTATTTGGTCGAATATAGAAAAGGTTCATGGCTTTAGTGGTGTGAGAGGAATTGGGGGGAGGTGTGGGTGGTATTTATAGTGGAGTAGAGGAGATGATTTACATTATTTTAAAATTTTGTTTAGTATTTTTGCTAAATATTATGAATATTCTTGATAAATGTGATATAAAATAGTAATAATTTCATGTGAGTCTTATACAATAACCGTTAACATCAACCAGCTATCATGCATGATGCGGGAATTCATTTATTTGGCATATTTTTTTAATTATTGTATTTCACTATTCAATAATAATTCATGTGTTTCAAAAAAAACCCCAAAAATTCAGTCTAATGTTTTTTAAATTTTTAGAATTAAAATATTGACTGCATTTTTTGAAAATAATGTACTAAATATTATTCATTTAATTTTAAAATAAAATCATTACCTATTAAAAATTATAAATTATAAAAATATAACTGATTTTATATCACCTTCAAAATTTAATCAAGTTATATTTATCTTATATACTTAAGAAAAAAATAATATTATGACTTAATATTAATAAGGATCATATTAGTATTCATAAAAATATTCTTTTGGGTTTGTTACAATTCACGGAAATACCATGTTGGATCTATCAGACTTCAAATAACTTATTGATCAGATATGTAAAATACGGTTTCGAAAAATTCAAATCATAGAAGAAAAAAAATTATGTTTAGTGTATTATTTATAAATAACTTCTAAAATCAAAGATCCATTATGAAGTGACTCAGTGTTTCAAGAATTTAATTAAATATATTTGTAAAACCATCCGGTGTTACAATTTATCACATACTGACACCTATAAATCATCCATTGAAACCCCTTCATTGTTCCCCGAGTGACCCCAATCCCATAGCAACCATCTTGTCTAACCTCATGCCATTCCCAATGTCCTATTGTTACTCAGACTCCATCTTGATCACCTTGGGTCCTCTATGTCCAATTAATCCAAGGTATTATGACACCTTATATATAACGCCCCGGCCTTAAACCTTACTTAATATTGAATTAAATGAATAATTCACATTGAGGATCTTTTCAGGTTTAGAGTTTTAGAGAATTAGATCATAACTATTATATCTCAAAAAAATACAAAGTAGACACTTCTACTAAGTTTCCATTAAATAAAAACTCTTAAAAAGAATCATGTCTACTTCCATGTTCTAGATAGCATGAATTTCCCTTGATCCCATCCTTGACACTATTCCACATTAAGACGTGTGAAAAACATTTCAAAAAACTTGGGGTGATCATAAAAGGCTCCGTAAGGGATACACAAAGAATGAAATCTTTTAGTTTTTCAAAACCACCAGTAAACCATGAATACTTTATCAAAGTAATACTTTTCACCTTTATGAAGTAGAAAATACTCTTCATTGAATAAAAGATCATTACTTACCCTTTTGTAATCAAAATATTACCATAAAACCCATATAAAGAAGACATAACATATAAAGGTAACTTGGGACATAAACATACTTAAATGGAATAACCATACGGTCGACTTCCACACATACATAAATTGAATAGCCATACGTCCGACTTCCATACCCAATGCATTGGAGGTTATAACATAACCACCTGTCCTAGTATTCACGACACCACCCGTCATATCGTTTATCACGTAACCACCCATCAAATTTCCAAGTACCATTATAAAATCATAATACATAAAACAAATATAATTGAAAGAAAACATTTCCACACTTTGATCACAATATATCACTTAAATATATTGACATAAAAAATCCATTATAAAAACCCTTTTAAATAACAAAATACATAAAACATTATATGGTATTTATTTCATTTTAAAAAAACATTACGGCTTGTTGAGGAAGCCAAAGACCAAATAATACTCGCGGCGGCGGAAAAGGTCATTGTCACCGCATACATTAAAAGAAACATTCTGTTTTGTCATTTTTTTAAAAACTTCGTAGAAAATGATTCTTTTTGAATAAATGTAAAAGTCAAAGGGGTTTATACATCGTATAAAAGAAAGTTGTGTATAAAACGAAATATGCCTCAATGAAAGGAGATTGAGACGAAGTCCCTTACCTCGGGTCCGAATTTACTCGATCGTTCTTTAACGTCCTGAATAATAAACTTGAGTTAATTTCTACTTGAATAAGAACCTTTTTCAAGTTCATTATTCCTTTTATATCACTTATTACCATGTTATGAACATTATGTAGTCATTTATGTGGATAATTGTCGTTTGTTGATATTTGGTACTTGAGTCAAAATTGAACTTCTTACAATTACATGTTGTTCGTGTGGTCAAAGGTTTATTATATCCAGAACGACATTCCTGATTTGGATATCATATATATCATATATATCCATCATATACATGTATTTATAATATTACATAATCATTTAGAGGTAAGAAATGAAATGCACCGTTCATGGAGACGGTAAGCCGTACGTACGCATGAACACTACTTTCATTTCGATGTCATATTAATGGAATTAAAACTAAATGAGAGGTATGTATAATTTAATTCCAGAATTATATTAATCATTTAAATGTAACATACATCATATATATCAATTATATATATGTATGTATAATAGTACATTACATTTGGGGATAAGAAATGAAATGCACAGTTCATGGAGACAGTAAGTCGTACATACGCATGAACGCTACTTTCATTTCAATCTCATAATTTAATGGAAATAAATAATAATTATATAGATGTATATTATAATTCCAGTATATCATCATATATAACAACTTTAAATCCATACTTTATAAGTCCCACATATGGCATTAACGAATCAAATCACTTTGAGGGGGCGGTAGTCTGTACTTCCTAAAATGAAATTATCATGTTTACCCACAATGGAAACCATAAAGGTATACCACAAATGAAAAATAAAGAAGCATAGGGAAAACATTAACATAATATATATCATATATAAATAGAGTTACAACTTAATGGCCACCATTAAAGGTGTTTAAAAGAAGATTGAACAATCATCGTTTCGTGAGGTAGAAATTCGCCAACCACAGAAACAGTATGTTCTTTAACCATTAGATGTAGATGTGTGTTAGTGTAGCTCGAATTATTCTTATAAAAACATCCTAGTATATTGAAGATACTTGAGTTGTTACAAAATAAATGAATAAAAAGAGTGTAGGGGGTTGGAGAAGAAAAATAAAACAAAAGAACACAGGTGAAGACATTGCCTTAAAATCGGGTTACTCTCTTAGATTTGAGCTCAAAGGCTTCCTTGGGAAGACTTCTGCCCAAAGTGAGGATTCAATGGGTAAGAGAGGGATGTGAAGAGACAAAATGGGCAGGGGTTGTCTGAGCCAAAGGCTTTGGAAGTGTGGGTAAGGTGGTAGAGGTGGGGGACTTTTATAAGAGGAGAGGAGGGGAACTCTTGGAAAGTAAGGAAATGTTACTTTATTATAGAATGAGTATCGGATTTTAATGGTCCCACATTGATTTGTTTCAAGGATAAGGTGATAAGGGTTCTAAATCCACCAATCCAATAGATTTTGGACATGTGTAGGTCTTAGATTTTACATTATCTTTCAATTTTATTTAAATCGTTAAATAATGATGTAATCACTGCATCATCAAGGTGTCATAAATAATTTAATTTATTTAATGTCTAAAAATTATAAAACAAAATATAATGATGTATGAAATCTTTTTATATTTCCAATTAATATTTATAGTCAAAAATCTGACTTGTATAACCACATGTATATTTTTTTTAGTAAAACAACTCAGGTTTGTGTCATTTTTATTTTAACATTAAATAAAAGGATATTAATGTCATTTTCCAACTAAAGTGGCTCCATGGGGTCCCATAGTTGACTCATGGATTTTTCTGGTCGGCCATGACACATCCAATAAAGGTAGGACATGTTTCAAGTTCATTTCATATTATTAAAACATTATTTTTACCTTAAACTACACTAATTACCTCTAATCGCGATTAAAAACTTAAAAGTTACTATTCACCAAAAATTTATTTTAATCCCATTGAACCGCATTTTACTTCTTAATGACAACCATGTATGTCGGATTTTTGAAATTCAAAACACAGAAGTGGTAAAATTTCATTTAAACAAAAAATCAGTTTTTATAGGTACCACTTAGTCGTTTCACTATTCATCAAAAATTGAAGTTTTTCAGAAAAATACCAAAAATTCACCGTAAGCTATATTTGATATTCCGAATTAAAAAATGAAGTCTATTTTACAAAATTCAAAACATATAAGTTTCATTAATTAATTTAATAATTAATTCTCGTTGTCAGAGCAAATAGCGTGTTTTCATGAAACAATAAGTATCAAAAGATTGACACTAGTTTAAGTCCGACGTCAAAGTGAAATTAATTCCGACGATCACTATTGGATTTAATGGTAAAAATATATTATAATTTTACTTTAAAACGAATTCAAATGATAATCTAGTCATATAAATAAATTAGATTAAAAAGTGGTTTTGAATTAAAATACAACATTTTTCACTGTTCATTAAAAAATGATCTTTATCGGAAAAATACCAAAAAATTACACAAAGTAAATTTTGATGTCCTGATCCAAAAAAAAAGAGTTTTATTTGGTCCAATAGAATGTATAAAATTGACCAAAACTATATTTAATGATGGTTCCCCATCAAAAGGCAATAAGTGAACCTTTAGTGAAAATTAGGGTATAAAAGCATAAAATTGAATTCTTTTCGCATTTTAAGACTTTATCTTTTATTGGATAAATGTAAAAACATTGAAAAACATATATAATCATATTTTAGTTATTTTTATCCATTCCTGCCAATACAACGACTATGTGTTAACTACCATTTAAAATAATATTATTTTTTTACAACTTTGCAACATAAGATTTCAATGAAACTCTTTGTTGCGTATTGGGTACGCTATCGAACATAGCAACCCCTTTAAAGTAAAATTAAGATTTAATTCGTAAATATTAATAAATATGAAAATTATTTATTCTTTATTTACCTGGGATGTTACATCCTTCCCCCCTTTTGTGAATTGCGTCCTCGCAATTTTATTCACTTATCAAAATAAGTGGGGGTATTTATCCCTCATAGCATTTTCAGATTACCACGTTGCCTCTTCAACCATATGGTTATTCCACAAAACCATTACCTGGTGGATTGCCTTATTTATCAACACTTTCTCTCTTTGGTCAAGAATCTGGACTGGTTGTTCTTCATAAGAGATATTCTCTTCCAACTGAACTACCTCTGGGCTCAAATCATTAGATGGATCTGGCATATACTTCCTCAACATCGAAACATGAAAAACATTATGTACCTGAGATAAACTCGGAGGTAAATCCACTCGGTATGCAACTGAGCCATCTTTCTCCAGAATTTCATATGGTCCAATGAACCTTGGACTAAGCTTTCCTTTCTTACCAAATCGCATCACACTTTGCCATGGAGAAACCTTGAGAAAAACATGATCACCTACCTCGAAAGATAGATCCTTCCTCCGATTATCCTCATAACTCTTATGCCATCTCTGAGCTATTTTCATGTGTTTCTGAATCAACTGAACTTTTTCTGCCAACTCTTCTATCAATTCTGGTCCCATCAACTTCCTTTCACCCACTTCATCCCAAAAAGATGGAGTTCGACACCACTTCCCATATAATGCCTCAAACGGTGCCATTTGTATACTAGAATGAAAACTTTTATTATATGAAAACTCAACCAAAGAAAGAAGTTGGTCCCAACTTCCCTGATAATCCATCGAACAAGCTTGTAGCATATCCTCCAAGGTCTGATTTTTTTGTTCTGACTGCCAATCAGATTGTGGATGAAAAGTTGTACTAAAATTTAATTCAGTACCCAATGACTTCTTGAAGGCCTTTCCAAAAGATAGAAGTAAATCTGGGATCACGATCGGACAAAATGGAGAGTGGAACTCCATGTAACCTGACTATCTCTTTAAGATAAAGACGGGAAAGTTGATCTAGGGAAAAATTATCTCATATAGCAAGGAAATGAGCAGATTTAGTCAAGCGATCAACAATAACCCAGATTGCATTATTACTCGAGATGTCCTCGGTAATCCCACAACAAAGTCCATATAGATGTTTTCCCATTTCCACTCTAGAACTGGTAATGGCAGAAGCATCCCTTTCGGTAACTGCCACTCTGCTTTAACCTGCTGACAAGTCAAACACTTCACAGTAAAATCATCAATATCTATTTTCATTCCATCCCACCAGTAATACTCCAGCAGATCTCTGTACATCTTAGTACTGCCAGGATTAACTGAAAACGGGGAACTATGAGCCTCACATAACAACTCATTCTTCAATGTTGAATCACCAGGCACACATAATCTCTTCCAAAACCTCAAAACATAATCATTATCAATGTTGAATTCCTGCAACTTACCCTTCTGAACCAGCTCTGCCTTTTTATACGACTCATTGTCTTCCCTCTGTGCTTGATTAATTCTGTCTGATAGGGATGATCTCACTGATACCTGAAAAAAAACAGAAGAACATCCTGCACCAACAACTTCCATGCCAAAGCTCATCAAATCCTTAACCAAAAGAACATGTTCCAAACACAACATTGTTAATGAAGAATTACTTTTTCGACTCAAAGCATCAACCACTTTATTTTCTTTTCCCAGATGGTAATGAATTGTACAATCATAATCCTTGATTAATTCCATCCATATCCTCTGTCTCATGTTGAATTATTTCTGAGTGAATATATACTTTAAAATCTTGTGATCAGTATATATTTCACACTTTTATTTATACATATGATGCCTCCAAATTTTTAGAGCAAAAACAACAGCAACTAATTCCAAATCATGTGTAGGGTAATTTACCTCATGAGTTTTCAACTGACGTGAAGCATATGCAATTACCTGATCATTCTGCATAAGGAAACAACCAAGTCCCTTCAACAAAGCATCACTGTATATAACAAAATCACCATTCTCGGAAGGAAGTGCCAAAACTGGAGCATTCACCAATCATCTTTTCAATTCCTTTGGTAGTAACCTGAGTCAACTGAACCATCACTGCAACATACTATTTAGTTCTGATTCTGACCAAATCAGGATACTGATTTGGATGTTTTCCTTCTTCCTGATGTCGTCCCATCATAGCTTCTTTGTTTCCTCTGCGGATAACCATTCTTAACACAAAAATATCTTAGGCGAAGCAACATGGTAATCCGTAAATGCTATATCATTTCAATCATACCATAAATTAATTTATAATTTAAAACTTTTCTAACTCCTAAAGTTGTATAAACTGACCTCTGATACGAACTATAAAGACCCGGCCTTAAACCTTACATTATATTGAATTAAATGAATAATTCACATTGAGGATATTTTCAGGTTTATAGTTTTAGAGAATTAGATCATAACTATTACATCTCTAAATATTACAAAGTAGACACTTCTACTAAGTTTCCATAAAATTAAAACTCTTAAAAAGAAACATGTCTAGTTCCATGTTTTAGATAGCATAACATTTCCTTGATCCCATCCTTGACCCTATTCCACATTAAGACCTGTGAAAAAAATTTCAAAAAAACTTGGGGTGAGCATAAAAAGCTCAGTAAGGGATACACAAAGAAGGAAATCTGTTAGTTTTTCAAAACCAGCAGTAAACCATGAATACTTTATCAAAGTAATAATTTTCACCTTTATGAAGCAGAAAATACTCTTCATTGAATAAAAGATAATTAATTACCCTTTTTAATCAAAATATTACCATAAAACCCATATAAAGAACACATAACATATAAAAGTAACTTGGGACATAAACATACTTAAATGGAATAACCATACGGTCGACTTCCACACATACTTAAATGGAATAGCCATACAGCCGACTTCCATACCCAGTGCATTGTAGGTTATAACATAACCACCCATCCAGGTATTCAAGGAACCGCCCGTTATATGGTTTATCACGTAACCACCCGTCAAATTTCAAAGTACAATTATAAAATGATAAGATAAAAAACAAATATAATGGAAAGAAAACATTTCCACACTTTGATCACAATATATCACTTGAATATATTGACATAAAAAATACATTATAAAAACCCTTTTTAATACAAAAATAAATAAAACAGTATATGGTATTTATTTCATTTTAAAAAACATTACGTCTTGTTGAGGAAACCAATGAGAAAATAGTACTCGTGGCGGCGGAATAGGTCGTTGTCACCGCGTACGTTAAAAGAAATATTTTGTTTTTTCATTTTGTAAAACACTTCGTAGAAAAAGATTCCATTGGTATAAATGTAAAAGTCCAATGGGTTTATACACCATATAAAAGAATGTTGTGTATAAAACGAAATATGCCTCAATGAAAGGAGATTGAGACGAAGTCCCTTACCTCAGGTCCGACTTGACTCGATCGTTCTTTAACGTCCTGAATAATAAACTTGAGTTAATTTCTACTTTATTAAGAACTTTTTTCAAGTTCATTATTCCTTTTATATCACTTATTACAATGTTAGGAACTTTATTTAGTCATGTAATTTGATAACAGTCATTTTTAGATATTTGGCACTTGAGTCAAAAGTGAACTTCTTATAATTACATGTTGTTCGTGTGGTCAAAAGTTCATTATATACAGAATGAAATTCCTGATTTGGATATCATATATATCATATATATCCATCATATACATGTATTTATAATATTACATAATCATTTATAGGTAAGAAATGAAATTCACCGTTCATGGAGACGGTAAGTCGTACGCACGCATGAACGCTACTTTCATTTCTATGTCATATTAATGGAATTAAAACTATATGAGAGATATGTATATTTTAATTCCACAAATATATTAATCATTTAGATGTATCATACATCATATATATCCATTATATATATGTACTTATAATAGTACATTACATTTGGGGATAATAAATGAAATGCACCGTTCATGGAGACGGTTAGCCGTACGTAAGCATGAACGCTACTTTCATTTCTTTCTCATACTTTAATGGAAATAAATAATAATGATATATAGGTATATTATAATTCCAGTATAAAATCATATATAATAGCTTTAAATCCATCCTTTATACGTCCCACATATGGCATTAATGAATCAAATCACTTTGAGGGGGCGGTAGTCCGCACTTCCTAAAATGAAATTATCGTGTTTACCCACAATAGAAACCATAAAGGTATACCAAAAATGAAAAATACAGAAGCATAAGTAAAACATAAACATAATATATATCATATATAAATATAGAGACATCTTAATGACTACCATTAAAGGTGATTAATAGAATATTGAACAATCATCGTTTCGTGACGCAGAAATTCGCCAACCACAGAAACAATATGTTCTTTAACCATTAGATGTAGATGTGTGTAAGTGTAGATCTAATTATTCTTATAAAAACATCCTAGTATATTTAATATTCGAGAGTTGTTACAAAAGAAATGAATAAATATATTTTAGGGGGTTGGAGAAGAAAAATAAAACAAAAGAACACAAGTGAAGACATTACCTTAAAATCGGGTAACTCTCTTAGATTTGAGCTCAAAGGCTTCCTTGGGAAGACTTCTGCCCAAAGTGAGGCTTCAAGGAGTAAGAGAAGAATGTGGAGAGACAAAATGGTCAGGGGTTGTACGAGATAATGGCTTTGGAAGTGTGGGTAAGGTGGTAGAGGTGGGGGCCTTTTATAAGAGAAGAGGAGGGGCACTCTTGGAAAGTAAGGAAATGTTACTTTATTATAGAATGAGTTTCGGATTTTAATAGTCCCACATTGATTCGTTTCAAGGATAAGGTGATAATGGTTAGAAATACACCCATCCAATAGGTTTTGGACATGTGTAGGTCTTATATTTTGCATTATCATTCCATTTTATTTAAATCTTTAAATAATGAAGTAATCACTACATCATCATGATGTCATTAATAATTTAATTTATTTAATGTCTAAAAATTATAAAAAAATATCATGATTTAGGAAATCTTATTATCTTTCCAATTAATATTTATAGTCAAAACTCTGACTTGTATAACCACATGTAAAAATTGTTTTAGTAAAACAACTCATGTTTGTGACATTTTTATTTTAACATTAAATAAAAAGATATTAATGTCATTTTCCAACTAAAGTTGCTCCATGGGGTCCCCATGTTGACCCATGGATTGTATTGGTCGGCCATGAAATATCCAATAATGGTAGGACATGTGTTAAGTTCATTTCATATTATTAAAACATTATTTTTACCTCAAACTACACTAATTACCTCTAATCGCAATTAAAACATAAAAGTTACTATTCAAAAAGAAATTATTTTAATCCCATTGAACCGCATTTTAATTCTTAATGACAACCATGTATGATGGATTTTTGAAATTCACAACACAGAAGTGGTAAAATTTCATTTAAACGAAAAATCAGTTTTTATAAGTACCACTTAGTGGTTTCACTATTCATCAAATTTTGAAGTTTTTTACAAAAATACCAAATATTCACCCTAAGATATATTTGATATTATGAATTCATAAATGAAGTATATTTTAAAAAATTCAAAAGATATTAGTTTCATTAATTGATTTAATAATTAATTCCCGCTGTCAGAGCAAATAGCGTGTTTTCATGAAACAATAAGTATCAAAAGATTGACACTAGTTTAAGTCCGACTTCAAAGTGAAATTAATTCCAACGACCACTATTGGATTTAATGGTAAAAATATATTCTAATTTTACTTTAAAACCAATTCAAATTATAATATAATCATATAAATAAATTATATTAAAAAGAGGTTTTGAATTAAAATACAACATTTTTCACTGTTCATTAAAAAAATGAACTTTATCGGAAAAATACCAAAAATTTACACAAAGTAAATTATGATGTCCTGAATATAAAAAAGAGTTTTATTTGGTCCAATAGAATGTATAAAAGTGACCAAAACTATATTTAATGAGGTTCACCATCAAAAGGCGATAAGTGAACCTTTAGTGAAAATTAGTTTATAAAAGGCTAAAATGGAATTCTTTTCGTATTTTAAGCCTTTATCTTTTATTTGATAAATGTAAAAACATTTAAAAACATATATAATCATATTTTAGTTATTTATATACATTCCTGCCAATACAACGGCTATGTGTTTACTACCATTTAAAATAATATTATTTTATTACAAGTGTGCAATGTAAGATTTCAATGAAACTCTTTGTTGCGTATCGGGTACGCTATCGAACATAGCAACCCCTTTAAAGTAAAATTAATATTTAATTCGTAAAAATTCATAAATATGAAAATTCTTTATTCTTTATTTACCTGGGATTTTACATTATACACATTCACGATACTCAGAACCAAAAATTATTCTTTTTTCTTATTTATATTGAGTAACATTATCACCATCTATTGTTAGCTGTAAAATTATTTAGAGAGAAATTCAAGAAGAAACCATAGGTGGTCCCTGGGTGGTATTTAAAGACCATTTGGGACCTATTTTTTCAATTAGAAAAGTTAAATTTTATTATTTTAACATGTTCACATTTACATACATGAGATTATTATTAATGCATATCATGATTCTCATAATTTGAAGTACTAATGAATATTGTGATGACATATACATGTGAAAAGGTAGGATTGGATTGGTGTGTCATTAGTGACATTGTATTAATAAATTAATGGATAATACAATATACTATTTTGACCACATAATATAAGGAAGTTGATATATCCAGAGATTTTATTAGAATGTATCATTAATAGTAAAATCCCAGAGCCATATTTATTGACTAGTTTATGTCATGATGTTAGATAAAGATATATTAAGTAAATATGCTGATTACATGAGTATGCATCTTTCTATATTAGATATATCAATATAATGAGATTAAATTTGTGATAAATATATAATTTTATGGTATAAAATTCTGACACTAAATAAAAATTCATTAATTATATTTTATAGGATTATATTCATAATATGAATATTGTGTAATCTTTCAATCAAAATGGGGAATGATTTAATTCTAACAGAATTGGGGTTTCATGTATTATATGGATTTAATTAAAATTATGAATTTAATGTTATAAAATTTTAATTTTAAAAAAAGAAATTCATTTTAGAATTTATTATTAAAATATTATCTTGGGTAATTTTTTTTAAAATTTTCTGAAATCATTTTTTCAGTAAATATTGAATAATATAGATATTTATTAGATGCTCTAGTTTCATTTAAAAAATTTACAATGTACCATTTTTAAAAAAAATTTGTTAAAATAAAAATGTGTTTAATTTTTTTTAATAATTCAATTGTGTTTTGTTAAATATATTTATACTTTAATTTGGTAAAAAAATTATTTTTAAGAAACACATTTTTCTAAAAAACCATTTTTCATCGCATTTTTTGTGTTTTATTTATAATTTTATTCTATTTGTATGAATTAAATTTTATATAATGGATTAAATTTTATTAATCACAGTAATTAATAATTTTTAAATTTTTTCAATATTTTTTTAGTTCATAAATAATTATAAAAAAAATCAACAAATATGGTTAAAAAAGGTCTATCAGTGGTTAATCATAATTTATAACGATTAAAATTACCTATAGGAATGTATAAATTATATTATATATAATAATATAGTTATTCATCCATAATAAATTGATATATATACCTATTTGGAATCATTTTTTTTGTAATACATTAAATTAGTTTTTAAAATTCCCATGTGTGTCCTCTCTCACACATATATAAATACACCCTCTATCCTCTAAGCTCCACACTTAAGGAGTCATTTGGTTCATAAAATATCTACCAAAATATATTCCTTAAATACTTCTATATATCCTAGAGGCCCAATATTTATCATAAGATCAACCTATGTGGGCTCTAGTTATTATCCTAAAGTGGGTGTACGACGAAGAGGCATCATTCTTAAACGAGATTTTTTTAATTCATCATCTAAATACTTAAAATATTTTTCTCATATGATGAAATAATAAAGGATTTATCTCTATAAATTAATATAATATTTTGATAAGGGAATAATCTATATCAATCTACTCCATCCACAAAATGGTAAATAAAATCATCTTTCATGTTCATAATGAACTACCGCCTTATGAACTGATGTAATTAATTTTCCATCACAACCTCTCATTGATGCTTATAATATTGAATTTAATATATATATATATATATTATGAAAGAAATATTAACCATTCTATAATGATATGATATCAACTTCATTCTTACCTTTCCATCCATTGAAAAATGATACTATCATTCACTTGTATGTGTGATTCACCACCTCCACAAAGAAATGAGATCCGTTTTTCATGACCATGTCACAATTATAATATATATAATTATATATAAATATATAATGTTTTATTTATTATATTTATTATATATTATTCACTTTTTGGAAATAAAATTATATTTACCTTCTTTCACTCATGCTCTTTGAAAAATGAAAACCTTACTCATGTATAAATACAACCTACTATCTCCATAATTGTAAAGTAATTAATTTTTTTAGTAGTATTAATGGATGGTTAAAAAATTAGAATTTTCTTATAAAATTTACTATTATTTAATTATTATGATTCATTATATTATTTAAAAATTTACACTTTGATCATAGTCAACATACGCATGTGATTTTTGACATTTGAACTGAATATTGTCAAATCATATAACATGAACTTAAATAATTAAGTAGTTTTATTTAAAATAGTATGAAATAAAATAAATTTAATAAAAACCATAAATGGGTTCTTCATTTAATAAAAAACATAATTTTTTTATCTATGAATACGTAGAACATACATGATGATTTAGACTCGTGGCATGGGGCACATTACCACAAAACATTATTTTAAATGATTAAAATTAAAATTTTCTAGATATTATTATTTTGTTTTCATATTCATTAAAATTATGTATTGAATGTATTTATATGGAACTAAAATAACAATAAATTAAATTTCATTACTGCTGATATTATTTCAATGATTTTCAAAAGGAATCTTTTTTGTTATTATATATGGAATGGTTGGAAATTTTTTTCCAAGGAAAAAGGAATGCTGGATTTGAACATACATGATGAAAAAAAATTTCCCCTCCTCCATAACAATAATTTAATGTCTAGAATACATTACAAGATTCCATTATTTATTCAATTAATGACCCTTCTTCACATTATTATGGGTATTTTCAAAATGGATTTTTTATGTAATATATATTTTAATATCCTAAAATATTTTTCTAATTTGTGAAACGAATTTTTTATGAGTATAATGTTGGTAATGAAATATTTCATGTTTATTGATTATTTTTTGGTTATTGGACATTTGGTATTATCATCGGTGAGCCTCATATAAATCATTATTAAAATTGATCTGGATATAGCTTATGGTGATAGGAGAGCCTGATACAAAACTCCAATGTATTGTGTAATGGAATGTTGATAATTAGTAAGGATTCTCTTATGGGATTATTGTAATTTTCTAGGTAGGTTATTTTCTTTGTGTGAGTAATTATAATAGGTATATTAATATTATATCCTATGTTACCTACATGATTTTTTTATTCCTGTAATTTTTTTATATTAAATATTTTGATTTCACATGTAAGATAATGATCATGTGTATTATGGGATGTTTGGACTACATATTTAAGGATAAATTTATGATTTTTATGAGTTTTTATGTATTTAAATGAATCCTTTATGTGTTTTATTTTTTAATTAAATATTTTTTATGAAGTGTCTTCTAAAAATATATATGTTAGATGCTGATTCTGGAGGAAAGGAATTTTTTTAACCAAAAAAGGGTTTTTAAAAATGAAAATTTTTATGAGTTTTCATGGATTAATAGGTTTCTTCATTTAATTTTATCTACACCCTTACTAATATTTTTGTACTCATACCAAATTTTCAAATTTTGTTCATAGGATCTAATGGATGAGTAGAGACATGGATGAGACCATGATGATAATATTTATGAAATTTTATTAAAAGGAAACATGATTCATTTTAAATGTACTTTATTTTGAAATGAAGGATACTAAGAGGTAGTGTCATAATTGGGATGTAGTACATGCTTATGTAATGGTGATTAAAGAATTATATAAAAATATATACCTAAAATATATTTAAGAATGAAAGAAAGTGCATTATTGTATATATAATTAATTTTATGAATTTTTTATACTGGGATACATATTCTTTGTGTTAGAGAAATGGTATATATAATTTTAGTTGTTGGGATAATGGATGTAAATATCCATATGATATTCAAATTTGTGGTTTTTCGATATAGTATTTTAATACTACCACATTGCTTCATTTAAACTATATCAATTCAGAATTGTTTTCTATAGAGGAAATAGAGAAGCTAATATAGGAATGAACCATGAGTATAATATAATTCAAAATCAACATCATGGAATGGTTTAAATTGAAACTAAGTATTTTTTATTAGGTTGTCAATGTTTACATGGGATATAAATGGTATTGGAATCCATTCTAGAAAGAAACTATGTCTACAAAAGAGGCACCTATCTATAGTAGATAATTTAATGATACATTACCCTCGAGAGTTCAGTGTTTCTAAAAACTCATTATTAGCTCACGGATTGGTTAATTATCTAGAAAGGATGTTCCAAGAATGGTTTATTAAGTGAATAAAAAAGTAAACTCTTTATATTTACCTTTTTAAAGGTGAATCTGATCAATAGTTTTCAAAGATTATTAACACTAGATAAATAGATGTTATTGAGGAAATGAAAGATGATACATTTAAAAATATTTTCAAGTCTATTTATTTTCATATGGTTGTTCTAATTATAATATAGAATCAATTCATTGAATTTAGGTAGGAGGATTAAGATTAATTTAATTTATATGAAGTAATCCTCACATGATTCCCATGGTCTGAGAAAATTATATTTGGTATCATGATACTAAAATTATTTGGTTTAACATATGATTAAATCCATGATACCAATGTCCATTGGCCTATAAAAATTTAAAAATTTATGAGAATTATGTTTTTATGATGTATAATATTTGAAAATTAAAGAGATACAACACATCTACAGAAACATTCATTTAGGACTATTATATATAACATGAAAAAATATAACTTGATGGGATTCTAGTGTCTGGAGAATTGTTATTAATAGTAGTCATGGTAATTGAACACTTTTCATTATTTAGTTTAATTTTATATAGTAACACATTATGGAAATGTTAAAATGAAAAAACCTATTACAACTAGGTGATTCAATATCCACAATATTAAATTATGTTACAGCATCTGCTACTCTTTATGAATTGTTTTAGAAATTTCATATACCTATTTAGGTTATACCAAAAGAAATATTTCTTTCATTATTATCACAATCCTAAACTATGGACATAATCAATCTATATGATTTATGACATGGGAATAAGAGGTTGATACTCCTTAATATCTGAATTTGTGGGATTTTAGCAAGGTAGGTATTTCTCAATAAGAAGATTAATCACAAAAGCAATTGTCTGAACTAAACCCATCCAATAAATTATTTTATGCTGATAATCTATTATTTTATTCTAAATAATAATATATAACATGTTAGAATTAACTAACTGTATGTTGTTTGATGTAATGAAAACAAGGGTTTTTATGAGTTTTTTTTCAGAATTAAACAACACTATATAATAGATTTCCTCTTTATTCATGGATTTGAATATTAACACCTGTCGTATCACTTATTAACTATACATATATGTGACATTATCATGGTAAAGAACAATAATATATATCCCATTAAAAGGGAATAACAGTTCCATGCTATGTTGAGAACCCTGAATTGAAATGATGATATTCAAAAATATTTTTCTACCACTAGATAAAATTCTACGATGGGACACATTGTATGATAATTTTTATGTGATAGTACTCTTAATATCATGAGACATCATATCATGATGTTTAAACATTTTAATCTACAAGATGAGAAACAATAAGAAAAAACCGATAAGTTTGAAATATGTATGTATTTTTTCATGGGATATTGCTTTATATGATCATGTGTAATGATCCTTTGACTTTAATATAATTATTAATATATTCCATAGATTATGAAAATTAATTTTTATCATAAACTGTGTTGACATATGGTCATGGTGAAGTTGTTCACTTTGGTTGAGTCATGAATAAAATTTTACTCATGAATTATTTGAGGAAGAATGTATCACTTCAGTCATTATGGAAACTAATATCATATCCATTTTATTAAAATCAAACATTCACATTAAATTCCATTTTAATGGTGTAGAAATTACTTTATTTAAAATAATAAAAAAATAAACATGAATCATATGGTTTGATGGAATGGGTATACATCTTGGTCGATGAGAAATCATTTAAAAGGAATTATATTACACATTGTGGGATTATATGTGGTTATTGACGTTGTAACACATCGTCTTCGACAAAGGATTCTTTTACCCATTCTTCGATAGTAATACAGGACATTAAGAAAACATGTATGATGCCACTCAAGAAGATTCTTAGTGGGACACAAATAATGTTATTACATTAATATTAAGTAAATATCATTTATATTTAGAATTTTGAATAAATATTATTCTTTATACAAAGCAAAATGAATATTTTTTATTTATTATGTAGTAAAAATAATTAGAAAATATTTATTTTAATGGTTATTATTTAGTTTCATGACTATATAATATTTATTTGTCTCTTATTTTACATAATGTAATAAATAATTATTTATTCATTAATAATTAAATTATTTAATTACACAAATATGAAAATGAAAATTTTATTCCTCACGACGTGAATATAATACTTATTTATTTATTTAATGTATAATATTTATTTCTTGTTATTCATATGGTAATATAATAATTACATATTAATGAATTATTTTTTAACAATATAAATATAAAAAAATTTCTAATTTAATAAATGTCATGGAGGATGAGAGAAACCACTTATTGATCAAGTGGAAAAATTTTATTTACAAGATTGAATATAATATTTATTATTGAACCATTTCTCACACAACAAGGTATAAAATAATAATATAATTATTTTACATGGGTTGGGGTAGCTTTTTTGTTTAATATATTATTATATTTTTTTGTGAAATTAATTAATATGAAATCCAAATTTGGGGTCTATAAGTAGATAATTATTTAAATTGTGAGATATTGGTCATTGTGAAAAAAATTCTCTTCCAAAGATAATTCATTATCATCAAAGAATGGAACTATTGTTTTTTCTCAATACTGGGAGATTCCTTATTCATATTTCCTTCCTATTAAGATAAGTAAATTAATAAATAATCCTTCTTGATCAAAATGGTAATGGTAGTCACCAACAGACTGACACAAGATGATTGGTAATGTTGTACTAGGAATCAAGATAATAATGGCGACGTGTTGAGATCGAAGTTGAACATGTGAAACACCACTAGTTGGGATTTGAATTGATCAGTCACTAATGGAATGAAAATAAGACTGATGGATATTTAGATGATGAACACCTACATCGATGAAATAACATAGGTACGAGGTATTTATCCATCCTTTAAAAATAATTATTAGTAATGAGAAAAAGATAATATATTGGTTCTAGGGACAATATTTGACATAATTATATGGATAAACCTTAATTAATAATGGAATTTATTTTCATATAAGTTGTAGATAATCCGTTATGTTTGAAAAAACTGAGTTGGTCATATTTCCAACATGGACATTTCTTGTGTCTAGAAGCATCAACAGGAGAAATTAAAGTGACACATGTCATTTAGATTAATTTAAATCCTATGTCGACATACACTGAGATAACTACTCATCTTAACATAGAGAAATACACCTCACATATCAAAATAAAAGGATGTTTATGCAACATGTTTTTTGAATACGCAGTTCACAATAAGGACCATTCAAGACATCATGTTGTTTGGTTGGGTATAGGTCATGTTCGCACTAGTACATGCCTTGAACTTGAGTAATTCAGATAAAATTAATTTTAAATTAAATAGTAATAAAATCTCATTTCTCTCCAAAACTACTTGGATTAATAATAAAAATAAATAAATTATTAATTAATAAAACAATTAAACATTACATTAAAAAAAATTCTTAATTAATAAGGAGAATTGTAATTAATGGTAGAATTTATAAATGTGATGTTGATTCATGGAAGTGAAATATTGGGGGATTGATCAACCAAGTAATGAGTTGTGTTTGTGTTTAATTTTGAATTATTTCAATGTTTTTATATGAGTTAATGATTTATTAAATTAAATATGGTATCTTGCATGTCACACCTTCCACCATGATGATGTTGGACGTGTTTTTTAATAGTTTATTTTATGTATCTCATTCCCTTTGATCCCCTCACATTCTTGTTAGTAAAAAATAAGTAATTGATGGAGTTATGAAGGGATGAGGTGGATCACAACTCATGTCAAGGTGAAACCTACTTAAAATAAACAAATGTAAATGGTGGACTCTTGAATCTTTAGTAAATCCCAACTCAATGATATATTCCTCAAACGCAATAGTTTGAATTATTATAAGTTTTATATATAAAACATTAGAAATCTCATCGTAAAGTTTTATTTTTTTTCCTCAGATTCACTATTTTTTGGATGCATGTTTATAGAATGGTTAAACAATATCACATATAATAACTTAGACAATAATACATTCAAGATAAAATATAATAAATAAGATATGGATAAATTATTTTTTGAAAAAAAATATTAATTAATTTAATTAAATCCACTTAATATTAATAATACATTTATATGATAAAATGAATAAATTAATTCATAATTGACAACATCCCTTTTATAAATATTAATTAAAAGTCTTCCATTGGTTATTTTATATATGTAACAGTAGTTCAAAGTACTTTTTTAAACAATGTAATTGTGATTACAATTACTAGGGAGATATAACTATGTTTTTGGGTTGAATTTACTATGTTAGAATAAGGTCTTGTGTAACACGTAGTTATTTAAAAGAGTAATATCATATTCGACGGCATATATGACACAAAACACTATTGTTAGAAAATAATGTATAACCTCAGGAATTTATGATATATTTATTATTAAGTAAAGTTAATCCATTCAATATTTTAAAATTCATTAAAACCACATTTTTTTAATTACAGGAAGCAATTAATTTATCATGTAATGAATGCAACATTGGGTTTAAACAAAATGTGATACTATATTAATTTATTATTATTAAACATGAACATTTTAATATAGTTATTAATTTGCCGGGTATGAATTGTAATAAAATAAATATGATAATTATGTTGTTTACATGTGTATAAAATATATCCAATTGTCATATATTGATTATAAATAAAATAATAACCATTTGAATAGGAATGAAATATTTTCTAAAAAACTATATTTTCTTGAAATGAAGAATAGTCATCCTTTCCTCGCATAATTTAAAAATAATTTTTTAAACCAATTTTAGAAAAAGTATTTTAAAATTTGAAAAATATTTTTTAAATATAAATCTAAATATCATAGTTTGGTAAATTTTTTATAAATTTCAAAATGACTAATTTTTTGATGAATTGTAAAAATTATGAATTTTATTGAAAACTACCTTTTCATTACAATTATTTAAAAAAAATTTATTTTAAATTAATTATAAAGTATAATTTTTTCAATTAAAATATAAATTAGCAAATTTAGCCCATTTTAAAAGATTTCATATTGACCTTTTATATTAAATATTTCTATTCTTTTGAGAATTTTCTTTTTTGAAAATCGCTCATTCATCATGTCTATGGATTATTTATAAATCTAATTATGCTTTATTTTTTCATTTAATTTGTTAAAATAGACTATATATATGTAATAATAATAATTTATGTTATTTAATAAGTAAAACATAATTTGTTACAATAAAAGTAATTAAAATAGTAAAAAAAATAAATTAACATAGTAAAGGTAAAAATTGGTTTTCAATGGGTTAAACTATATCATTTATGGGTAAAATGATAGGGAAACATTTCCAAATCCCATTTTATGGAAATTTTTCATTTTTATCACATATAAGTTTCTGTAATGCATCATTTTGAATCCCTTTGGAATATTAAAAACCTAGTTACACCATTTTATTTTTAAACATTTATAAAACACCACCCCTCTGTTATCCTCTTCAAATGTTCTAAAACCTTAGATTAAAATATCCCTTTAAAAATAAATTACAAAATTAACTAATAATATACATAATTCCTTATATAGATTATAAATCCCTCTTATGATGGATTATGTTTAATCCTAAGGAGGCTCTCTGAAGAAGCGGTAAAATTATTAAACACACACATCTAGTTCTATTCCTCTTACACCTCCTTAAAACATTCATAAACTATGATATTATAATGAAAATAATATATAATATATACTAAAATGTTAGTCTTTTTAATGGAATTACTATTATCGATATCTGCTTCCATAAAATGTGAACAAAACTGTCGATCATGTGTACACCAAACTACTGCCTCATTAACTGATATAATTTGGTTTCCATGACCACCATTAAATGTGGGATATAATTGTTAATTTAAAATATTTATATTATATTAATTAAATTATTATACATAGAGAATTATTATATCAAATATTACACACTCCTTTCCATTAGTTTGGGGATACGATACTATTGCTCGTGTTTAAGACAGACTACCTCCTCGCAAAGCGATGTTATTTTTTATCTAATAATTTAAATGAAAGATACTAATGTTAATTTTGATTTATATATGTGATATTTATTATCAAAACATGCTACTAGATATATAATTTCTCATCTAACTTCTTACCTTATAATCTGTTCAAAAACAATAACATCGCTCAACTACAAGTTTGGATTATCACCTCCACATATCGATGTGAAATGTTTAAAAATTTATTTTTACATATATTATAATAAGGATATATTTTATTAGGTTAAAATAAATATATATGACATAATTAATATTCTCTCAAACTTAATGTAATATTTTTTTATTCGTGAAAACAAATATAAATATCATTCATGCCTATCTATGGTCTACCGTGTCCATGAATGGTGTAATAAATTTTATATCTATAAACATAATTGATAACTCTAAATACATATATAATAATTATTTATGATATTTTTATTATGGATAAATTTCTTTTGTTTATTCAACAATTATAAAATTAAAATAACCATAATTAGAGAACTAAAACAAACATGACAAACGAATCTGTTTTCACCAAAAACAATTGTTTTAACAAAGAATTAATAGTAATGGGTTCATAAAATATTATAATTAAATAATATATGTTATAATATATATGATTATTATTGTTTAATTGATGTATAATAAGACTATATTTATTAAATATGAGGTTATTACACATATAAAGGAAGTCAACCATGAGGTAAGTGTTTCTCATCTAAATTTTACTTCCGAGAGACACACCCCATATTACCCATATATTATTTTTCATGGTGAATTTAGTACTGCATTGATATGTCAAATAATTAATCTTTTTATCTTTTTTCTATTCAATTTTGTAGATTATTTACATTTATTTCTTGGGTCTTACTATTCATATATTACCAAATAGGCAAGGGTTTCTTTCTAAATCTATAATTATTTGGGATTAATTTTTTTTATGTCTTAGTTGGTGGAATTACATAATATAGATATATATATATCATTAAATCAAAATATTTCCAAATAATATAGACATTATTGACTTTTTTCATGTAATAATAACTTTTTTCACTCCCTGGTAATTTAATTGATTTAGAAAATGCATTTTAGAAAATATTAATTTATTTCTCCCTTTAGATAAAAATCCTTTTTCAATAAAATACATATTTTCATAAAATATTTTTCAAATTTTATTAGTCATATGAAATTTATTTATTAAATAATTTTTTACCAATTTTGACATTATAAAAAAAATTCAAATAGAATATTCATGTTATTTTTAAAACAAGTCCCTTTGAACATTTACAAAAATATAGATGGAATCATTTATTTAACATGTTGGTAATGATCCAATTTTTCAACATCATGACAAGTAAATGGTTTAAAGACTATATTATAAGATTTAAAATATAATTTTTTATGAAAATAACTTCCAAAATATTTATTGATCTTTTTTTTGAAAAATACATTAAAGGTAAAAATAATATTTTCCACAAAAATGTTTTTAATATAATATTATAGTATTTTTATTAATCATTGATGTAAACAAATTATTTTAATGTTCTATCCAAAGAGTATTTTTGGTATTAATATCATATTTAGTATTTATTTGGATGTTTTATAATGATTATGACTGAGGATGTATAATTTTATTACCATTTTCATATTCCATTAATTGGATTGTTATTATGTTTCATTTATTGTGGTATATATTATCATTTTGTTTGTTATTTTTTAAATATTAATTTTTAAATTTATTATGTCTCTCCCCTTCATAAAAATAATCCAACAAACGTAAATAGTTATATGTGGGTCCTTGTTAATGATATCCCCTCGATACATAGATAGATATAATGAGATAAATCATTTAACCAAGTTAAAATGGTTTATAGCCATATATTAAAACTATCTTGTGAATGGGCATGATAATATAATTCTTATTTGAAGAATTTTTCAATTCCTCGTTATGAGACAGTTTTGGATTTCCATAGGTTATTTTATTTGTTATAATATTCTGGGATAAGTTTGAAGGTTATGTGATTCTTTATATGGATTTATTTGATCACCATTTATTTTTGTCATATTAATCACATTTAATTGAATAAATGAATTTTTTTCAGATATTTACCTATAAATATTGATTATACTTATTAATTAATGAGATATTCCATTGTATTATTACCATTACTAATAATATACGTTCTCCCCTTTCTTATGTTATATTTCCCCTTACCTATTAAGAAGTGTTTTTTGATTGATATTCATGTATAAAATATGAATAATAATGTTTTTCTCAAATAAACCACTTTATGAATTTAATATTTTACATTGTAATTTTAATTTAAAGTTTTTATTTAGTTTAAAAAGGCTACTAAACTTTGTGGTATTTTGAGATGTAATTCCTTGTATCTTATTCCAATGGATTAAATTATCAATCGACTTTGGGAAATTGGGGTAATGATCAATACACTTGGAATCATATAATGTTTTGTAGAAACCATGGGAACTAGATTTATAAAATCATAGATTATGGAATATAACCATATGATAATAAATGGGGAAAGTATTTAATAACATACTAATGTTTTGGTAAGGTAGATATTATGTAGTTTCTCATAAAAATATATCCATGAATGGATACTTCAAGTGGATGTGTTTCTAGAAAATAAGTTCCTAGGAGTAATTACTTGAAAAAGGGATCATTTGTCTTGACTCAAGATTTACCTAGTATACGAACATGTTACATAATGAAGACCTAGTTTGACACTCCTAAGGGATATTCTTATGATAATTCGGATATTGTTTATATATTTTTATGAAACATATAAAAATATTTTTATGATTTGATGTTTTTACAAAAGAAACCATTTTTTGGATTATGAGATTTTCCATTCATAAATATTTGAAATTATGTTATCTATTTCACTAGTTTTTTCATTATAAATTATAATAAATAATGTCAAGATATATTCTAGTGTATTCCATTATATATAAATTCAAACTACTAGATTATATTTGAACTGTATCATTGATTTAATGGGAAATAATATTCATTTCCATGATGGGATTCAACAACTCTTTCGAAGGGAACTAGTCTCACAAACATGATCATCATAGAAGGAAATAATATCACATGCAATGGAGATAGAGAAATAATTATCTATGTAATTTAGATTCTATAGTATGTAAGAGAATATGAGGATGGTAGGGAAAATGGATATGAAGAATAAGGGGGAAATGATTTACCCACATGTGATAATTGGCGAAAGAGACACCCTAGTACATTCATTAATGGAATGATATTTTTCAATGAGTCTAGGGAGAAAGGAAACCATGATCATTATTTAAAGGTTAATAAATAAGTTTCAAATGTTCGATGTTTTAACTATATATAGATATGGAACTATGAAAATGAATTTCCTAGCTGTTAGTGGTATAAACCCCTTAAGTTGTTGAGGGATCAAGGAGAAACTTGTTCTACTAATACAACCAAAATGTAATGATTAATGTACTTACATTTGGATTCAAGAAATAGGTTATATACGTTTTTATCAATTATATTCACCTTATTGTGTTCATATGATATATAAGTATTATAAGAAATAATTTTTTTGAGAATATGAGATCATATTTTTAATGTTACCAATAACCTGGAAACTTTTCACAGTGTAATTTTCATAATTTCCTAAAAAACATGATATAGGTAATATAATCTGTAATATGTTATTGAGGATCAAATAATAATGATAATTATATTTTTGTGATATTGTTGGAGACAAAGAAATTGGTTAGTGATGATATGGTTTATTTTTCATTATTGAAGTTACATCATTATTGAATTTATGGAATATATTTGATAATATAAAATTGTATTTTTGAAAGAATTATTGTTTTCATTAAGTTATTAGGGTTATTAAGGTATTCAAATATATGTAATCTAACATTAAGAGACACTTTCTAAATTTTGGTGAATAAAATTTTTATTATTGACCTTCCTTAAAATGTATTGGGTGTTGAATTTGGATGGACATATTCTTGATGAATCTTAAGCATAAATATATATGAAATATATTAAGATGAACTTTGGGTGTTATTGAATATCAAAAATAACCATTTTTATTATTGGATGTTATATAGAGACATGGGGATGATGTTGTAATTTTAAGGAAATATTAAATGTTCTTCATTTATAAAAATCCATTTTGGATAATTATTTAAAGGAGTAATAAATGAAATGGAAACTGATCAAATCACAATGAAATTATGAAATTATGCATATGAGATATAATGATATCAATAAAGTATATTTTAATATTTTCATATTCAATAAGGTAAATGAATTCCCAAACTCTAAGAAAATAATATTGAAAATATTTATCCTAATACCTTCATTTATATAGATCTGATGTCATTTTCATCCATAAAATATTTACGGGTTGGTGGTCCTTAATATTCTAATGATCACTCAATTTCATGTAATCAATAATCATTATCACTCTCTATAATTACATAAAAATTTTCTACCATGTCCATATCCTTAACATCCAAAAATACTCTCATACTTGGAATCCTAGTATGATTTTATATATATGATGACCATAATTCCATTAATCTCTTATTAATAGAAATTTTTATTAACCATTTTCACAATCTGGAATTTCAAGAAAGGTATTTTCAAAAGTTAAACCCCTGAATACCGATTTCAGAATAAAATAGTGAGGATTCAAATTATTTAGAGTAGTATAATTCAACACCGCTATATTTAAAAATAGAAACATCATATTTGATATCATATATGAAAAACAATACCATGATTATAATATAATGTAATTGTAATATCCCATTTCAACTTTCACGTATGTATTTTCACTCTTTTTGTTTCACTATTAATATTTGTGGATTTTGGGAAACCCATGTTTGGACTAATTTTTTGGGGGAAAATTACCTAATGTACCAGGATATATGTTTGTTTTTATTAATTGATTATGGGTAAAAATGTGTTTAAGATATTATTTATTCTCCCATACATTAGATAATAACAGAGGGTTATTAGAGTTTTCTATTAAAATATTTATATTTTGTAGTCAGTAAGAAAAAATAAACTCCATGTAAGGTGTTTACATGTCGTGTAATGTGTTTAAAAGTGGTGTATTGGGAGGTTAGTATATATCGTGAACTACATACAGAATGTAAATATTTACATTTCATGAAAACGATTTACACACCATGTAAATGAAAAAAGATCGTGGTTTTTAACAAAAGGTTATGATTTTTTTAATAGATTCTATATTCTAGGATTACATGACATGAAGTAGCCAATGGAGTGTAGAATATATTTATTTAGAGGAAAAAATATCAATTATAAAGTTTCTAGTGGAGATCATTAACTCTAATGTGAACGTATTGTATGATAAGTCGATTCTATTGGCCAAAGTGTTATGGAGGAATGAATCAGATTATTATGATACATTAGAGTATGAGTTATTTATTAGGGAGTAGTGGCCTCACCTATTTACCAGACATCACTCTTCCACATTAATTCATCGGGATGGAGACCAAAATGGTGGGGATTCGGTAACATCCCATAACAAATTTTAGGTATTCTATTCACTGATTCCATCTCCCTCTAAATATGAGTTTCTTTGGGATCCTAAGGGGGGAGATAATTTACTTAGGGGAAATAACCTAATGCTCATATATTTATGTTTTTTTTTTGAATTAATGGAGTCTAAGTATAAATGTTTTAATGGTTTTGTAGGTTCCCATTAATTTCTGAGATTGCTAGTAGTTGTTTGTTGTTTTTATTTAAATCTAGACTTTTTGGAGTCGTCCTAAAAATTACACTTCGAGTACAGTGTTTATACATAGATTAATGTTTATAGTCTATGTTATGTGTTTTCACATAGTTTATTGGGTTCTTATCATATATCATTTACTGGATACACAACATGATGGGTTGCACACTATGAAAACGATTTATATGCCATGTAAAGGGTCAAATTCTTTTTTTTAAAGGTAATGGGTTTTGGGGTATTCTGGCTTTTATGATTACACTACATGAAAATGTATTAAATTTTATGTAATAATCATGTTTTTTTGGTTTTATGGGGTTTCATGGCTAATTATAATTTTATTCATCCTCATCCTCTTTTCATAAAACCTGGGATCTCTCCCATGGAATTTATGGACCTCAAATCATTAAAAATATATTCATTCTTCATTTTAACATTAGGTTGGTTGTGTTTCATCTCTTAATGTAAGATATCATTTTTGAATCTTTATTTCTCTTAATGGTTGTAGCATTATTCCACTATTTCTATAGACATATTAAACAATGATGTTTATTATCACGATTCCTTTATAGATCAATCATTCAATCTTGTTTAGGGAGTTTTTCTATTATTGATTAGGGTGTGGAGGGTGTCTGTTAATTGAGATATGTTTTCTTTTACAAACCCCCCAAAAATGATTTTCTTTAAAATGGATTTTGAGATTTGGGGATTGATTCTAGGGCATGTCACATCATCATTGTGTTCTTTCTTGCTGGCAGATCCCATTATGGGTTTGTGAGACTTTAGTTTTGAGGTAAGTGGTTGTGTTTAATCCTATTATGGATGAACTAAATTGATCTAGTTTGTTATAATTTTTTTATAAATGAAATTGAATGATTGAATGATGGATTTGTCTGTGGAAATGAGTTTTGGAGAAAATATGGAATTCCCTTATTTTTGGTAGAAACATTATTTTCAAATCATTATGAAACTGATTTAAAAAATGATTTCAATGAATATTTTTGACAAACGGGTTTAGAAAATATAGGACATTAGTATCCTTGGGTTCTTATGTGGAAGTTGTAATAATAATCTAAATATGTTGATACCATTGGTGGGTTCACTCTTGGGGTGTTCCTCTACTCTAAATGGTTGTTTTTCTAGTGACTTGAAAGACGTTATTGGAGGGATGAAATTATGGATTGCTCCTCTGATTGCATTAATTGATTCATACTACTAGGGGATTGTTACATATGATTATCTATGTTGGGGGTATGGTTTTTCTAGCTATCCTGACCTAGTGTGGTCCTCAGTGTGATGTTACATGTGTTGTGGAAAATTTGTGTTGTTTGTGCCAGCAATGTTTTGTTATGTAAAGCCATGACTTTAACATAATATGTGATACATGTTTTTGAGTTATTTGATATATCTCCTTTGGTATATGTATGTGAAATTATTTGATACTATTCTACCAAGATTTTTTATGAAGTGGGAAAAAAGGAAAACTAATTATTTTTCCATGTTTCTGATATATAAAGTGTTTAACTATTTATGAAGCCTTTTTTCATTAAATTTGACCATGTTTATATTTTTGTAATGAGAAATTTTTTATATAATATTTGTGGGATCCCAATGAGACTATTATATCACAACCTATGAACCCATTAAATAGAGTGTAGACCATTTTAAGTCTCTTGATGTAAGGAAAGTCAAGGTGCTTTAGTGAGGTAGAGCGGTGTATGTCATATGTGATTGTGTAGAAGTTACATGTACAGACACACACAAAGTGATATATATATATATATCTCTGTGTGTGTGTGTGTGTTTGTGTTCCATGATGTTGCTTTATGTTCAATAAAATAGTTTCATCTGGTTGTTATTTGATGATCGGGTGCCAGTTGTCCGTCCATAGGGATTGGGAATGCTATTCAGGTATGTCATGGGTCGATCAGGTACCTATTTGAGAGGGTATCTGGGTTGATTCATTATAGTAACTCCCCAAGAAGAAACCTCCAGTTTTCTATAAAATCTAATGGAACATTCGACTAGTGTACCTATTCTACATAAAATTTTGGATTGTGATGAGATTCTATAGTTTTTGACTCTATGTCAACTTTCATTTGGAGGATCTGTAGAGAAACAAAAGGATATTATATGATGAAGGTAGGATATCAATGTGTTTGAAATAAGATTTATGTAATGACAGAAAAGGTAATTCATTACATGGTTGTAATATAGGATGTTTGAATGGGATATCGGCATGCTGATGATATCAGAATATCAAAAAGGTATATTTATCGGATGAAGGTCTGCTATGAAGGTGTCTCTGGTGTTTGATGTTCCAAAAATATTTTTGGTGGTGTATAATCTCAGTAGTTCAGTTTTAGAAAATTTATGGATGTCCAATAGACAAAGTTCATGGACATTGGGCTTGACACATCTTGCTGTTGGGATATTTCTCAAAATCAGCGGATAACAACTCGTTGCTAATTTATTGGAGAAATTTTCCATTTAGGCATTAGTATTAGATTCACATAGACTATGGAATGATCACATTATGGTAAAGAAAGTTTGAGTAGGAACTGCAATAGTGGGATGATCAAAAATAGAAGCAGCATGATGTGGAGAGCCATGAAGGAATGATAGAGGAACGATTAATAGATGTTGGAATATTGTCGACAATGGTGAGAGTGTGAGAATTTTCTTCAACTGGGAGATCATTGGATTCAAAATGTGAAAAATATTATCATGAAAGAATATATATATGGGTCTGGAATATTTATTGGAGATAGAAAAAATCATAACTGGATTGACTAATCTGAACATTAATAGAGGAGTTTCTATCACCCTTAATGGATAATTAATTATCAATATGAATGAATGAAAAAAGTAATGTAAAGTCCATTAATTAGAGATATAGACATGAGGTATATATAAATGAATACCATAATAGTTTTTTAGTATGACTAATGATAAGATGATAAATTCAGCCAATGGACGATTTGGATCCTATTCTGGGTAAGCCAACATGGGAATACACAAAGAAGCGACGACACCAAATCCAAAGATGGAGGTCAAGACCCACAAGGGAGGCGACCATAAGGAGAGAGACATAAGATGTGATGACAAAACGATATTGGTGGCACATCTTCCTATGATCTGGGTAGGGTTCCAGAGGATGTAAATTCTATTAACCTATATTTTTCACGTCATTGATTGAATTTTGTTCTTCAATTCTACTATAGATGTAGGAGGAAATTCTGAACCATGTAATATTGTTGTGATTTTTTTGGTACAGTGTGAATGAATGTGTATTTTCTTATCATGAATTTTATTTAATTTCTCATAATGAAGACCTTTGGATTACTTAATGTAGATACAAGGATGAATTGGTGTGGTGGATGGGGTTCCTCAAATTAATAGTTCTAAACAAAAATGTCATGGGGGTATTTTGGAGAATATTCCGTACATGTTTCATTGAGCCCCCATCCCCATTATTTGAGTGTCTACAATATAATTTATATATTTTCATAATAGTTATTAATATATTTTACATTTTTCAAAATACTTAATATATTCTAATCGGGACTAAATTGAGTAATACACCCCATGATATTGCCAAGGATCCAAAAATATACAACTTTCTGAAGTTATGTTTTTGAAACAGAAAATTGTATCATGATTACAATGATCATAGTTCTAAACAGAGAAAAAATTTTGATAATTCATGGTGAGTTCAATTAATAATGAATGTGGAAAATAATTTGTGTTCATAATAATATTAATGAAATAAATAATGATGAAAACGTGATTTAACATGCATTGGAATGTTTATTAACTTAGTGGACGACTAGAAACCATCCCAAAAAATCATGTTTTATTAAGATCAAAACAAATAGAATACAAGATACAGTCATTGAATATGAACTATATATGCTAAAGCACTCAATTATATATCTGGAAAATAAAAAATTAATATGTGGATACTTACAAGGCCAAACAATATAGATCTATCAGATGATCATTTTCTCTCTTTGTATCTTCTAAAAAGTAGATAATTTTATTCATGTACAGTCACATAGAAATTCACTACATATAGATATCCACCAATGATTCTCGATCGTGAAAATGGATGAACATCATTAGCATGAAGGATCATCATCAATCTCCACCAAAAATAGCTCACAAGTGGTTCCCAAGGTGGATAACATGCCGAAATTTCCAATCTCTCATGATGTAATGGTATATTTATGAAGGTAGGGTTTCACCAGTAGGATGAGAGAAAAAAAATTGAGGAAGACATAGTGAATGAGGTAAAAAACCAAGGCCCAAAGGTAACTACCTAGGAAATGATTATATAAAACATTTTCATTATTAAATTATAAAATATTGTAAATTTTTTAGTCAACATGAGAAAATATTTATTTCTAACCAAATTGGATTTTCATACATTATATAGTTTAAAGTTAATATAATTGTTTCCAAATTATAGAATAATTAATTTTTGAAATTAATTTCATATTTTAATTATCATTTCAAAATAATCATTATAATAATTTCTATGAATTTTATGAAAAATTAATTTTTTTATGATTATTGAAAAGTACCTAATTTTGATAAAAATTGTATTTACATTTCAGGTATTTGAAATGTCACATTATTTTGTTGTTTAGTTTTAAAATTAATTTACTTCCTTTCTATTTAATAAAATCTAATTATAGTCTTTAGAATAAATTTTTATCTTGAATTTAGTAAGAAAACATTTTTATACTTAAAAAAGGAACTTAAATAAGAAATTAGTTTTCATCACAATTTTTAAAATTAATTTTATATTAAATTAAAAAAAAAATTATTATTCAAATTTTGAAAAATGGATTCTATATTTAGAATCAAAGAGGTCTAAATTTTGTAAATTGGTCTTTTTTTGTAAATATGAATAATAACGTTAGAATTTTTGGTAGCACGTTAAACGGTATATTGGGTAACTAATGATAAAAATAAAATGATAAGGACTATAATATGAGACCCAAATATGACTTAATTTTTTTTGCAACATTCTATTTTGTCGATAATCATCCAAAACTACTATAGATCAGTGCAAATTCAACGCTTTCTTTTATCCATTCTAAACAAAAGAAGCTCATAAAAGGGGAACTATTAATAAAGGGGGCTTGAAACACAACCTATTATATATATACAAATATAATGTATTAAAAAAGTATTAATATGATTATAAATAAGTTAATATGTATATTTAAATAAATATAAAATTATAATTATTTTTTGAAATAATAATTTTTTTGTTATATTTACAATTATATATATTGATATATTAATATATATATTTATATATCTAATTATATCAATATATATAATTATATATGTATATATATAGTTATGTAAATATATATAATTTTATACTAATAGTTATAAATATATTTGTTTATCATTATAAATAAAAAATATATATAAATAGATATAAAATTATAATAAATATTTTCAATGGCTCTATATTTATTATGTTATATTTATATGTACTTATATATAATATATATATATATATATATATATATATAATTATATAAAATAATTATAAAAATAGAAAAATATTTTTAAATGAAATTATTTATAATTATGATTATAAATAATGTCAATGGAGAACTTGTATTACTGAGAGAGGATGGGGTTGTCGATTGAATTGCATCCTGTAAAACATTTGATTATTTCTAAAGTCATTCTATGAAAAGATGATTTTTTTTGGAAAACCCAGTTCTGATTTGTTGTCTCTCATCAATCTGGTGTTTTTTCGAATGGAAATGTATCCCATTGGAAAAGGAATACTTTTACATTATGTTTTCCAATTAATGTGTTTAAACGTCGAACACAGGGCTTTGGAATGTTTTTTGCATAAGGCTAGATCATTGAACATCAATGAGTTGTACTTCACATTCAATCAATATGAAGTGAAGAACTCCTTTTTATAGGCCTACATTATTATATTCGGCCTAAATTTGATCTCATGGCATCTAGACATCTTTTTAGATATTTCTTCTTCAATTGGAGTGACCATAATGATGGAAAAATAAACAAATAAGGTGATATATTGTGATTTATCCAGGGTGCTTGAGGAGAAGGATCTAAGTCAAAACCATGTAAACAGAGTTATCTTATCATAGGAATCTTATGATTTTAAATTTTCAAGATGTTTTTAAATAGTTTCTAGTTTTATATTCTATGTTTAAAATTATAGTATACTTAGTGGGATCTTGTCGAAGGGACATAACCTGCTCCTTCTTTATAAATATTATTCATGATGATTTTTTTTATGTAGATACATAATCTCAATGATATTGGTCAGGATATGGTAATGCATGGATATATGTTAAATGGGGATTGTCTAGGTGGGTAGGGACCTCGTGTGTAGCTGGATACTCAGAAAGATGGTCCGAACCCCGTTTTCATTCTTGACAGGGGCATGACAACAACAATGGAAAATGCTGATGATGTTCAACAACAAGATAACTCTAATATAAAGGATGTGATTTCATTTAAGTATTGCGTAGTTTGTGGTTCCATGATATGAGGTTTTTATATTGGAAAGTAGATGAGCACTGTGGAAGATGATCTATTAAATGAAGATTTTTATGAGAACTATGCCCCAGAATTACCAGATCAACCGTTTGGATATGAGAAACAAGCTTCCTCAAGGGATCGCAAGGGAATGGTGGTTGTTAAGAGTCCTCTAAAATCAATGCTACCTTATCAAGAGACTCAGGGGTTCCTAAAGGTGTTTGTTATTGTGATCCCAACAAAGGACCACTCATAGAGTTTTCCATTGTCTTTACCAATTTCTTTTATACCTCACTATGGAAATAAAAATAGAATTATGGAATCTATAGGATCAGTTATGACCACACATCTAGGGTTGGACCAGATGTGGTATCAAGGGCTATTATATACTTGGGTGAATGTGTCCAATGATGGCATTGTAGGAAACTTTTTTGTATTGGAAAAAAGAACCTATAATAACTACTCTAGAGGATCCATCATCTAGTCCCACTATGAATAAGCTTTCATTAACTGATATTTTTTATAGATCTAAGAGAATTGAAGTTTTCTATAAGGAGTTTGGAATGATCTATCATAATGAGGAAGAGATTCCATCGACCATGAAAGATCATGTTGGATGTTGTAAAGCTCCCAAATAATGGAAAAGAGGCCGACATCCAAGGGTTCAGGGTCACCTCTATGGAAAAGGTGGTAGAATCAAAATCTGATAATGATATATGTGTTTGTGATGTTTCTCTACTATTGTAAACCCTATCACTCTTGCTCGTACATTCCATTTTATAATATATTTTTTGGGGCCATGGATACAAGGTCTGAATTGTTATGGTATATATTTGTATTGATTTTATCTAAATGAAAATATATGTACCTCTATAACTGCATGCATGTATATGTATGTATGTATATACATGTTTGAATATACATTTGTGTGTATATTTTAATGTGTATATATTTTAATTTACATAAATGTTATGAAATCATTTGTTAATTTTTTTTAATTTTTTTTGTTAATGTTTTCTATTTAATATTATAAATTCTTTAATAACGATCAAAATATATTCAGTCATTTTTAGTAAGTATTTATACATATATTTATTTAATATATATATCTCTCTCTCATATTTTCAATATGTTGATAATTTTTATGAATAATATTATTTCATTTTTATGTAGTATTTTTTAACATTTAAAATATTGTTGAAATTTATATAATTAACCTATTAAATTGATTTTATAAATAATTTTGAAATTTAAATTTTTAATAAAATAATTATTAAAATGTATACTTTTTTAAACAATATTTATGAAATTAATATATATATATATATAAATAATTATAAACTTATAATAAATATATTTTAATAATAAATTTTGTTATTATAGTTATAATTATATATTAATATATAATAATATATATTTATAATTATAAATAAATAATTTATTTATTTATTTTTATTTATTTATAATTATAAATAAATAAATACATATTTAAATAAATGTAGAATTAAAATAAATATATTTAAAATAATATTTATTACATTTATAATTATATAAATAAATTTTTATATAAATAATTCTTAAATATATTTTTTTAATTACAAATATAA
This sequence comes from Viscum album, assembly GCA_963277665.1. NCBI lineage: Eukaryota > Viridiplantae > Streptophyta > Magnoliopsida > Santalales > Viscaceae > Viscum > Viscum album. The sequence goes on along the minus strand of OY728142.1, from coordinate 1,927,291,746 downwards.
ATAAAGATATATATATATATATTTGACAAAATATAAAATTTAAAATAGTTATATTTAATAAATAAATATATTTATTATATTTATAATTATATATATTTAAATATTAATGAAAATGTATATAGTTATATGAATGTACCAAAGTAGTGAGAAAAATTATATATCATAATATAAATATATAAATATATATATATAATAGGACTGGGATGGGGCCCAAAGGCCCGTTCAATTTTTTATTAAAATAAAAGGAGTACCAAAAGGTGGAATAGAACATAAACATTAAAATAGCCCCCAAAAATCACATTAAAAGTAAGGAAAATACACTGCTTTGTAATGGTTGGGGCTTCACTGACCCCTTCCATACTCCATGGAGTTATGCCACAAAGATTCCTTCCACACCTCCATCTCTTGGCGTGCAACCAATGATCACGACCTTTATTTGTGGATTTTTCATCAGATTCTACAACACTTAAGTCTTTCAAGGTGGCTTTATGCAGCTACCCCTTGTTTGGTTGTCTGCCCCTATTTCCTTTTCATAGTTAGAAAAGTGAGCCTCCTCAGACAAGTCAAACAAATTAGAATTTTTAGAGGTGGAGATCTTTGCCACACACAAATCATTAGTTTTAGAAGTCTATGAACATTCCATTTAATGTCCTAACGTTTGAGCCATCTCTAATGATTCATTACACTTATGGCTTTCATGATCCAAGAAACTATCATTTTTTATACCTCAGTTTAACTTGCTGAAGACCCTTCAATGGATCTAACTGCAGAATTGATGATTTCCTATTATTTATTGGTAGAATCAACCCCAGTATGGTGCTGAACAAATAGTATCATTCCACTATAATTTTCCAAGCTAACCTACTCATGAGGTCTAATAAATCCTTGTGAAATAGGTGTAATAGAACCCTAATCATCCACATATTTATATCTCCCTATAAAATTAGCAATACTATTTGGATCATCCATCATGTCTTGTTGATTCTTTATCTTTTGGATTTCCATATGTACAAGTTTACTACAATCATTCCTACCCGACATTCCACATGTGTCTACACTGCCATCAATGGGTAAATAAATCCTTGTGACCACTTGTATATCAATAAAGGATCTATTAAAATTGAAACCCATCATCGAAGAGATATTGAAGACATTAGGGAAACAATTATCTCAAAAAATTCAACTCACATCTAATTGTAATCTTCACTTTTAATCATTGCTTTCAATGGGGAATCAACATCTAATTTTTTCTTACCTTAATGATCTTTTAAAGAAACCATCTATTCTTGAATGTGATTCCGATCCACATTCAGTTATGATGCCACTTCAATAGATGAACGAGTCTCATCATCCTAGACTTCAATGGTAATCGCTTCCCAATACTTATTAGATTGGAAAATCTATTTCATTTCTCTCATTCCATCAGAAGAAATAGAATCATGATATTCTACAAAAAAACCATAGCATTGGACTATTGATGATAAATTTCAACATCCACATATCCATCCCCATTAATAGAAGGGGATGAATTGATGATCAATAATTGGTGGAATATATCGCCAAAGCTCCTAGAATATTCATTCCTACATTCTGAAGAAGGTTGAAACCATATACAAGGCAACCTTCAACATATGGTTTCAATTTTCTGTTCTTTTTGAAACATAAAGATACTTTATTATCTCAAATATAGTATAAACTACATAAAATATAATGCTCATAGTTTAAAGAGTCATGCTCAATTAACTAAAAATTCAAATAGAACTGAAGTGATCATTCATATTCAATTTTCAATTTAATTGAAACTTCATGATTTTATAGAATAAAATTATAAATAAATGAAGAACATAAATCATCTTCAACAAGAAGATGAGAATAGTGTCCAGACCAAGAAATATCCACTTCCTTATGCATTATAATAAGATTTCCTATAAACATTTCTATATAATGTAAAATCATCATGTTCCAAAAATATAATTTAATACATTAACGTTAACCCACAATTGAACCATAGAGTTAGCTATCTCTAATGGTTGTAACAACATGTACCATTCAATAAAACAAAGAGACCCAGTTTTGAGTAAAAATTATGCATATCCCTATGCCGACATTTTTGGTTCCTTGGGATAAAATAGAATGTGACAAAATCTTTTCCCTAATGAGACACATTTCTAGTTCGAGAAATCAAATTACCAGAAAGAAAATCAATATGGTCTCTTATTTAACATAGCATAGAAATTCTTTGGAAAATAAGACGCACGATATTTGAATTCTCACTAGTAACCAAGTGCTCTATGACAAAAATAATATCATCTCTCACATTGGAAATGATTCATTTCCGAAGGAAACCACCCATAATAGATCCCATCTTGAGAGAGAATGATCGTCAAACTATTCCTTTATCACCCTCAGTAGTTTCAACCGATCGTCGACAATTGTCATTTCAAGCTTCAAATTAGTCCCCCACTCTCTTGTTGGAATAAAATATTCCACATGTGAGAAAAATATCAGCAAAATATTTGAATGGTGAGGACACAATTGATTGAATCCCTAATCTCCCTTGAGTGTTAGGGAGATAGCGACTCTCACCAATTCTCTATAATCCAATTATAAATAATCGCATATATATATATATATGTGTGTGTGTGTGTGAATAATGAAATAGGAAAATTTTAATATATATTTATTTATAACATATAAACATATTTATAAATATATTTAAATATTTTAAAATATATATACTTATTATTATAATTATAATTATAAAAAAATATATTTATATAATTAGAAATTTACTAACAAATATAGTTATTATGATATTATAAATATATTAAAATATTTATAAATATATATAAATATATATAAATATATATAAATAATTATACATATATTTATTTATATTTTTTACATATAAATGTGTGTATATATATTAAATTTATTTTTTAAAAATATATATATAACAATATAAATAAATTATTTAGATTAGATCTTTTTCATTACAATTGTATCACTGATAAATATAATCTTTTATTAGTGCTAAAAAGTGCTAATAAAGAGTAGTTTCATCAACACATTCTATTTTAGAACTAGTAAAACTGATCTTTATTAGTGTTTTTTTGAAATAATTGATTGAAGCCTTATGTGTTCTTATAAGAATAACCGTAACAAGAACCCTTTCATTTCTTGTTCATTCATGATTTCATAGAACTATTTCTCTACCACCACTGTTTCCATTTATGACATGCCCTACTATAGCCACTAATCTACATGCTCGATGAATCAATCACTACAAATATAACATATCTTCCAATTTATCTTAATTTTACATCCAAAACACTGTTTTTTCAGTTTCACCTTGCATGTGAGATTTTTATGTCCTCTTGACGAACTGAACAAATAATCCCAATTATTATTTCATCTGATATGTGTAAGAGTCTCTAACCCCATCCTTCTTCATCCTCTCCTTCTCTAGTCCTCACTCCTTTCTATGGTCACACCCTATTCAACGCGATGTAACTGTTTTCTCGGAATTTGGAAATGGAAATTACACTTACACACTTTCAATGAAACATATTCACCTCTTGTATGATATTTACACTATTTGTGTGTTTAATTCTTTGTGGTGAGAAATATAGGCTGTATATAATCAATTTTTCTCTTTTTTCATGGTACTATCATGTGTGATATATATTTTTGGTTTTTTGACTTGTATGTGGTTGATTTTAGCCTCCCATATTTAAAATATTCAGTTATATGTAGGTTTTTTCCAGGCACATATCATTAATCTTGTATCTCTTGATTTCAGTGTCTTTTAATTCAAGTAATAGACTTATAACAATTTAATTAATTATGTTAGTGAATTCCAAATGATGAAGTAAATGGTTCCTCTTAGATTCCATTTAATGTTAAATGTTTTTATATTAATAGAATATTTGTTTTAAATTGTTTTTCACTCATCTTATGACCCATATGTTTGTTAAATTTTTTTAATCTTATGTATCATCTCATTTTAGTTGAAATGGCTCTTACACACCATGATATTACCTTTATGTAAACTCACAATTTACACTTATAGATCCCAGTGTGGTTATATACTTCTCTTATTTTATTCATTTATAAATTTATATACTTTTATAAATTTTATAGTATATCATATTTACATATATAGTTTAAAAATAAAATTGAATTATTTATTTAATCTTTTATACTATCATTATTTCTAAATTTATTTAAAATTATAGTTTTATTTGTTAGTAATAATTATACCATTATACATTCATGAATATTAGTTTTATATATTATAATTTTATACATTTATATATTTGAAAATATATATACATCTATAATTTTTTTATACTTTTATAACATGTATGTAATTTTAAATAGTATTATTAATTTATGTGCCTTAATAAATTATTAATATTTCGTTAAAATATACATTATTTTATAAATTAGATATAATTTTATACTTTTAAACTAATATATTATTTTATATATTGATATAAATATATATGCATTTTAATGTATGCCTTAATACCTGTATACTTTTTCAATTTATAAATTGTTTAATACATTTTTACATTCATCAATATTATTTCACGAAATTATAATTTTATAGTTTTATACTTTCATAATTATTTAATATTAATATTATTTTTCCAGAAAGTTCATTTGGTTAATCAAGAGTTATATAATTATATGATGTAGTTTATGTATCATATCAAAAAATAGAAGTTGAATGTATTATTTGATTTGGTTTTTTAAAGAGATTCAAAATTATCTTTTAATTTTTTTTCTGATTTAATGTTCAAAAATGAATATATATTAGGGAAGTTATTCAATTCCTTTTTATAATTTCATTTTTAGACTATGGTTTAGAAATAAAGAGGTATGTTATCGTATCAATATAGATGGATTTCAAACCAACTATAATTTATGGAATGATAATGGAGAAAAAATTCATCAACTAGAAAATGTTGATAAACCTAAGAGGTGGGATGTGAAAGATATGATATCTAATAAGTTTACACTTTTTTCACAATATGATTATAAACATGATGACTGAAAACTCAATGTATGTGCTAAAAATATTTTATAAAAAAAATAATTTAGTTTTCTATTTATTAAATGATTATAATAATCAATATTTTTATTTTCTATTATGAAAATGGTTTTCAAATGGAGTAGGTTTTTTACTAAATATTTACATTATTAAACTCAACAAAAATATTTTCAGTGGTATTTTTAAAATGTAAATTGGAAATTATGGTTCAATGATTGTTTTTAAAGTAATAATTTGGATCTATATGATGTTTCATAAAGATTATGATATTTTCGATTACAATGATGATCTAATGTAATGATATTTTAAATTTCACAATGACTTTAAAATGGGGTGTTGTGATTTGAAAATAGAGTGAACAGATTCATCTAATTTTAATAATGTGTGATTCTTTATCAAAACTATTGAGTGGTATCTATATTTATAAATGAAATATTGTGAATGGAAAAAAGGAATCAATCTATATTTATATTATCAAACTAAAATTCAATACTACCTAGATAATATTAATATCACAACCTATATAATATTGATTGATAATAAAACCATGTAAGTGGAATGTAACTAAATCTATCAAATCCATAAGATGTTCGTCATGACCTCGCTACCAAAAAGGAGAATTACTGTTTAACCACATTGAAACTCTTAAACCTACATTGCATCAAACATAACTTGCATAGTTTAAATTAATGGTAGGATCTAGAACTACATCTTCTCTTTGATTTTACATTAGCATCTAAGGGGATGTGTATCAAGAAAAAAATGCAATAATAATTTCAATCCTCAGCCGCTTCAACTCAAAAATTGTTATTATCTCATTATATTTCATGGGAATAATCCCCTATATCTTATAGAAATGAAAAAATGTTTCTTGAACTACTATGATCTATTGTCATCCCATACTAGGTACTGGTAAAAATTGTGTATCAATTCATAGGTTAACACCAACCACCAATGGATTAATTATTTTCCTAAATTCAAATAAATTTTTCCTTCAAATCATGTTGAAATTATCTTAAACATTAAAATGTTTTGGTTCACTTATTTAAAGTTAAATTTTTTAAATTTATTTATTTGGATAAATAAAAATATTACCAAATAAAATTAAATTGATATGAATTGAAAATGGATGGATTCACATCATATGAAAAAAAATTATGAATATGGTGTGAATGAGTTCATCGTTATTGTAAGATATTATACATATGACTCTTCTGAAATCCATTTTCTATATTTATGTTGTTTTTATTAAATACTATTTAGTCCAGTAGAGTTGTAAGAACACCTAATATGTCATGGAATATATAGATTATATAAATGAATTAATATACATGGATTATAAGTAAATATAACTAGTGAATAGGACAAAAATGTCTTTTATGGATGATCTGGTATAGTTAAATGTGTGGACAGTGATAAATACCATATAAGGGATTTGATTACATGCGATAATGATGATGGAGATCATAGTGGGGAAATGAAAATGATAGTTAAAGATGCAATTTGTGCTTGTACAAAATTGTTTGAGAAGTTAATGAGTTGTGAAAAAGATTCCAGTAAATGATGGTTACATGAAATATACATCATTTTCAGGCATACTAATTCTATCTATTTTAAAATATTGAAATAGATGGATTAAAAAATGTATCACTAAAAATTATTTCTCTATTGAATGATATTAAACTATAATATAATGTGCTTCATAACAGAATAGATGACACTAAATGAATTATATTTTTGATGGGTATGATATCTGAAAGGATTTAATTCTTCCAAAATTACAATATACTATTTATCAAGGACCAAAAGTACCATAATGATATCCTAATGTGATGTGATTCTCCATAAATAAATTATGAATTAGTTCCTATGAAATGTGTATAGTAATATATGATAATTCCATGGTTTAGGTGCCTATATGGATGTGAGGAGACTGTAAGAAAATAGGCACAGAATGAAGATACGGTAAATAACAATGGGAAGCTTTCTCATCATGAAGACTCTACTTAGTTGAAGAGAATTGATCATCAGTCTCTGGAATTTGGAAAAAATCCAAGAAACCTTCATCCTGCACCATCTACAGATGGAGTGAATCTATTTGGATTTCAAATAAGGACTTTCAATACATGTCTATTTATGTCGGTAAATTATAAACTACCACTAAAATTTTTCATGAATTGAAATAACATTATGTTATCTATTCTTATATTAGGAACAAAACAACCCGATATGGATGTTGGTATTTATTTAACTCCATTGATAGAAAATTTGAATGTATTGTGGTATTTCGGTGTTATGTTCTATTATTCTTGTAGAAATGAAAATTCCACTTTGATATCCATGAGTTATGAGATGATAAATGACATTATTTCTTATGTAAATTTTTAAATCATCATTTAATTGGAGTTTAGAAGAACGTAAAACACTGACTCCACTAACAAGTGATCAAAAAATTGAGAATTTAAAAGATATGGATGATTCTTTTGGATAAACTTTTCTAAAATAACTATGAAATCTATTTGATAAAAAAGATAAATTATTTTTTGAATAACCATACTGGAATTTTCTGTATGTCAGACATTTTTTTGGTTTCATTTGTCTTAAAAGAAATGTTTCTGATAGATTCAATTGAATAGTAATAAACGACCCTAGGAAAATAAAGGAAGGAATAAAATCTAGGTTATATCTAATTTATATGGGAATATGTGAGCCATTGTAATAGTGAAGGGTGAACAATGAACTTTTAATCCTCCATATGTGTACACTCTTTCAAGGGATAAGATAAATATAGTTTTGTATGTTCATGAATGACTTCATGGTTCCACGGAGATATTAATAAAATATTTGGAATATCATGTCAATGAATGATTTCATGTTAAAGGTACTGAGATCAAATTATTATCATGTTTTTATGGAATATCTAATGCATGTAGCATTGAAATTCATTTTTACCCTGAATATAAATCATACATTAACAATTCTTTATTTATTTCTCAATGCTTAATTTATCAATCTAATAGACCCTCTAAAATTTCCAACCATGGAAAGTGAAATATACATCATATTATGTAAATTGGATGTGTTCTTCTTTCCAACATTATTTTATATACTTGTTCACATAGTGTGATAAATATAACTATATGGACCTAGATATTGTTGATATTTGAACCCAATTGAATGGATTATGAATATATTGAAATGTTATTTCAAGAATCTTATTTGGACATAGGGTGATATTTCGAAGCGATATATTGTTGAAAAAGTTGTTGAATTCTATAAAAGCTATAATGAAGATGTGGAATGCAATGTACTACAAAATTAAAATTATTCTGGGTGGCTTGCGGGTGATGTAATTTTTGGAATAAATTTTATCACAATAAATACTACAGATGGGGAGTAGGTCCACCTTTGTATTTTTCATAACTTTTTAGTGGTTCCACTATATATTAAAACCCAAAAGGAATTATTATTCATTTGAATTCATAATGGTTTGAATGATGGATATCAAATACAAATAATAAATAATTAATATTATAGTTTTGAGACAATTCTTATGATGTTTGTTGAAAGTCTAGATTCAATATCAGAGCAACATTGATGGCTATCAGGAGGACCAAATGTGCATGTATTATAATATAATGGGTATGTAATTAATGGTTATACATTATATACAAATGTACATGATTAAGGTAGTTCCATGAATAATAGTGGAGTAACACATGCTGATAAATCTATGAATATATCTTGTACAAAGGAAAAAAACAATTTATGTGAATATGTCATATTTTGGCATCATCAAAAATATATGGGAGTTGGATTATACATCATTCTATGTGATGATTTTTTTAGAATGTGGATTGATAATATCAGTGATAATAAAATAGATGAATTTGAATTCATGAATGTGGTTTTTAGTAAGGATGAGAGTAATGAAAAACCATTTATAATGGCATCAGATGAATTACATGTGTTTTTTGTTCCAGACCCCTCAAATCAAATGTGGTCAATTGTTCTGTTATCGACCAAAATGTCTAATGGTTGAGATGGAAATTAAAATAATAATGAATATTTCATTGGGAATTCATAATAAATATGTATCTATCCTAATTTATATGTTGTCTTTTATGTTATTGGAGACCACAAATAAGGGATTTGGATACTCTATGGTTGGTTCAAGTAGCTTCAACCTTTAAAAACATGGGTTAAATAACCCGGTTATATATTTTCTGTTATATACATTATGTTACCTCATGTTATTATCTATTCAATAAAAAATTTATGTAATCTAATTTACATGTTGATCCACTTATAATGACAATGAATTCTACATGTTCATATGCTTCTAATCCCTAAGAAGAATAAGTTTCTCAACCGACTACTTATCTCAACCCAGAGGAACAATGACCTTCTTCACATGTTGATGCTTCCAATATAAAGGATAAACATATTGATGATGTCAAACCTGAAGAAATATCATATGGTAATGAATCTACGTACTTGACAGAATATGATCATTGTCATGTGATGGTGTTAGAAAAATATTAATAATGGGAAATTCAAAGGCATCAAATTATTGGTCAGTTTGAATGTGTGTGGACTATCTGTTAACCCCAATAAGGCCATGTTTTGTATTCTCATTGGGCTAAACAGTAGATAATGTGATTTTATTGATGTTTATTTTTGGAACCATGTTGTTCCCAAACATAAGACTATGATTTATGAAGATAATAAGGTAACATTGTAATATTTAATATTTATTTTACTAAATAAATAAAATAATAAACATTGATTTACTCTTCATCATCTTATATAGTGTGCACTTATAGTATATTACTCCCACAAGAAATATGTAGTATTTTTTACTGCAAATAATTATAGAGGATTTTTCACAATTCTATTGAAATTTATTATCAAATATGTTGAAGGAAAAACAAAGATGCACCCAATTCATAAGTATTCACACCAAATAGGCCATGAGGTGTGGAATCTATTTATGGGTCATCATTATGATATATATTTTCTGGTGAATTATTACTATTGTTGAATTTTTTAAAGTATGCGTATTATTCACTTTAATTAATAATTTTTTATTTAAGAAATATAAATAGAGTGGTGAAACTAATGAATGGGATGAAAAACAAATATACCCCTACTGTAAATCACTAATGAGGTACACTTCACATGAAAAAAACATTGGTACACATTTTAAATATACCGTAATAATATTATGTGACATGAAATGAAAACATAATGATATTCCGACTTTTATATGTATATTGATGAATTGAAATCCAAATCCACCTCTAACCCACATCTTCTGCTTTGGATGGAGGCACCTGTAAATAATTATGGCATACCAATGGATTAAAACAAACAGAAAGTGTGAGAAACATGTGTTAGTATAACATAATACTTTATTTTCGAATAAATCACAATTAAATAATATTTATTTCTCATTTTCCTATATTATATATCTCAAATAAACACAAGAATCATAAATAGCTGTATTAGTTGAACACTGAATATCAGTGCCCATGAAGTGGACATAATATAAGGTCACATTAAATCGGAATATTTTGGGGGATACCCTCAACATATTTTTAGAAATGAAAAGAATAGGGTGATAAAGAAAAAAATGGAAGAGATGCATGAACAATTATCTTCCCTTGATGAAAAATAACATTTATAATCTGATTTGATAGAAATTTTTTTGTGTGGAAGAAATGTGAAGAAAAAACTCATCAGAAACTTGTATGAAGATCCCACCCCACCCCGAAAAACGTTAAGGTGATCCATTACCCTTAAAGAGTAATATTAAATGAGGTAATCAATATTATAATAAATTTTTATATTAAATTTGAATTTGGAATACATTGATAAAATTCTTGTATGGAAAGTATACATCATGAAAATTCATGTGATTTTTATCTATAAAAAACCCAACCATCCCCTTGTTGTGAGGGATACCATGTTCAATATATAAGAACATTCTCTACACAATAGACAACTTACAACCAGTCATGTGAGAGTGGTAATTACCATAGGTCATGATCTTAGAACTGAGATACATATTCCACTTGTTGATATAGATATCCATGTGTTTGACTAGGCTATTGAAACTTTTGTAGAATGGATGTTAGATCTTTTTAAAAACAATTCAATTACGAGGTATTAATTTCCAATTTATTTTTCAGGTTAAAAAATAAAAAATTATTTAATAAATTATGTACCAGTGAATGTTTTTATAAACTATCAAAGGGATTAGGGTAAATGAATGGATGAATGAGAACCATATAAATGGTCAAACAATTTATTGAAAAGATCTTAAAAATGTACCATTTCCATGCATGTTAAATATCCACATTTACTAGAATTTGATGTTCATGTATATACAAAGATAGAAACTGGTAGTAATCATGCAATTTATTTTGATGAAAAAATTACAAATAGGACATTAAAGACTTACCTTCTCTTTATTATGTAAATATAATCCTCATTAATGACTGACTAAGAGTCTCAACTATCAAGTTATACATCATGTCTCTTTTAATGAATTTTCAAATAACTGGTCTACTATATTAATTATGACTAAATAAATTTCATATATTTTATAGGAATATATATAATTACTAATTGAAGGGATTACCCCTTTGAACATCAATATAGACTAAATATTCCCCAAATCACTTCAATAGAATAGACGAAAATGGAATTAGTTAAAATTGATGAAAAAGTGAAAAAACTATCAAAATCTTTTGAAGGAAAAATTAAGTATGAGAAACTATTATTAATACCAATGATGTAGGTTTATAACTATAAAATTTCATCATATAAAATTAACATTTATTTCCTTCAGTTCATAGAATTTTTTTTGAAACATTAGGACCTTATTATGGTAAATTTGGATACTCTATAGATTTATTTTCTGGATTTATTCCATGGAAACCCAACAAACCAAATACACGTGTTGACATTTTTCAATTTTTCATACACTAGATTTGATGTATCAAATAAAATCAATTATATATTTTAAATTATGTTTTAATTAAAAAATTTATAATAGGTAGATTTTTAAATATCTGGAAAATCATTGCATGTGGAAAATCCATGCGCAAAAGGAGCCTTTAAGATCATATTCTGATGTTACAAGAGCGATATAAGGGCTATATTGTTTTATATGATTCTTCTAAAACTAGTTTGGGTTGGGAAAATAAATATGATGACCATTCCATGGATTATAGATCTCACTATCTTTGACCACATCAGAATAATTACCACGCCCATGATTTAGATCTTGTCACGGTTACGAATTAGCTTAAGTGTTGGAGGGACTATATTTATGGTGAGATGTTTACAGTCTTTTAAGATAATAATATTTTTAGTTATAACTTTACACAAATGGAATTTAATCTTAGATAGTGGTACTAGGTGTAATACCATCAATCATTTGACTTCAACATCACCTATACCCCTGGAAGGGGAATGTTGTCGTACATTCTATCACTAAGAAAGTACTAGCAAGAGATAAATTGGAATCAAAAGAAGAGTTAAAACATATTATGATCTTCACTTAATTACATCAGGATGGTGATTTATGTCCAGCTCTCACTAGTGTTCAGTTATCATCATATTTATTAAAGACTCTTCTGCAGACGTAGCCGCAGTAGGATGCGTTCATAGAAAATTTAGAAACATTATATGGTGGGGAGACTATTTATCATATGTCTTTCTCTTCAGATGATATTATCTATTTTTTGAATCATATTTTCATCCCATCATATGTGTGGAGATCATTTTATTTTTATATTTCTTCATGGGTTATTCAACATGGAACTATGAAGATGTATTATGACATGAGGTGGTGATTGTGGTTACTGGGTTTGAAGCATGGCATTGGAGATAACTGTGTACAACTATTACAGGTACCAATAAATCAAGGTAAAAAAGTCAGAATTCTTCTAGTTTAGTATTTAATATTTTGGGGAAATTTGGGAAATTGGATGAGGTATATATTTAATATTCTTTTGTATTAAAATGGAACATCCAATTGAGGAATTATATCTGGGCTCTGATTGATTGATTGACAAAGTTAACTCATATTATTTTGATCAGGTACATGACTAATGATGGTGATATGGGTAAACTGTATATGCAAGAGATTGTGAGGATTTGTGGTTTTACCCATGTCATTGTTTCAGACATGGATATTTTTATTACATTGAGGCCTTCGATGAGTCTCCCAGAGTATATGGTAACATAGTTTAGGTTGAGTATAGATAACTATCAATAGATAGATGGATTCAAAAATCATACTATTCAGATCCTGGAGGATATTCTCCATGCTTCTATCATGTATTTTCCTTGATCATGGGATAATAATCAAGGATGGATTTATTTTTCTTATACCAAATTTTATCTGTTATCTATCATAATGGTTCCTTTTGAGGCTTTGTATAGTTGACCATGTAGGTCACTTATTTTTTGGGCAGAGGTGGGAGTGACATCTATTATTGGAATGAGTCTATTTTAGGAGATGCAACAAAAGATAAATTATATAAATCAGAATCTAGTCAAAATATAGACTTGAAATAAAACATATGTAGATTAGTGTCATTTTACTTTTTAGTTTTCCATATAAAACCAGTTTTTCATGAATGTGTCTCCCCATTTGTGTCACCATCAAGTTCAAAGGATGTGAAAGTTGACTCTAAAATATGTTGGACCATTTGAGGTAACTGAATGACATGAGTTGTTTTTTTAGAGTTGGTTCCCTATAATCATCTTCTATATACATTATGATAAACTATATTCATTTTTTTCAGTATTAATAATATTATTATCACATCAGAACTATTCATCAATGTATGTATAAGGACTCAGCCTTAAAACATTACATAATCATGAATAAAATGAATAATTCACATTGAGGATATTTTCAGGTTTAGTGTTTTAGAGAATTAGTCCATAACATATACATGACAACTTGAATATTACAATTAGAAACATCTGCTCAGTTTTAATTATTTTCACAAAATAAAAACTCTTCAAAAAAAGAGACATGTCTAGTTCCATGTTTTAGATAGCATGAAATTTCCATGATCCCATCCTTGACTGTATTCCACTTTATGTCCTTTGAAAAACATTTCAAAACTGGGGATAAGCATAAAAATCTCAGTAAGGGTTATAAACCAAAGAAAGAAAACATTAGTTCATAAATACATACAAAACATAAAATATTTTTCTTACCTCATGAAAACATAAGATTTATGAATAACACATTTTAATTTTAAATAATAAAGGTATCTTGTGGAATCCATAACATACTTACATTGTAGCTATCATAGCTACATATAGAGTTACTTTTGATTACCCGTCACAATAAATTCCCTAAATCTCTTAGGAGAAACATTCACGTTTACCTCCATCACGTTACCCAATGCATTGGAGAGCTATCTTAGGCTCACCCACACTAGGATTATCACATAACCACCCATATATGTAAATAGTTCCCAAGAACCATGACATGACCATAACACAAAACATAAGCGTAAAAGAAAGACCACATTTCCACATTGCAACAACAATATAACATTTCAATATATTAATGTATAAAAACTATTATCAATACCATTTTTAATACCAAATAAATGTAAAATAGTATTTGGAATTTATTTTCCTTTTAAAAACATTAGGACTTGTTAAGGAATCCAAAGATCAAATAATAATCGCAGTGGCATAAACGTCATTGTCAATGCTTATGTTAAAAAGTAACATTCTTTTTTGTTTTTTATTAAACTGATTCATAGAAATATATTACCATTGAATGAAAAGAAAATTCAACTATGTTTATACTGCGTATAAAATAATGTGGTGTATTAAAACAAAATATGCCTCAATTAAAAGAGATTGAGATGAAGCCCCTTACCTCGTGTCCGACTTGAATCGTTCGTTCTTTAATCTCCTAAATAATAAACTAAAGTTAACTTATACTTTCTTAAGAACTTGTTTCAAGTTTATTATTCCATTTATATCACTTATTACCATGATATAAAAATTATTTAATCATTTATGTTAATAATGTTCATTTTGTCGATATTTGTTACTTGAGTCAAAAATGGACACCTTAGAATTACAAGTGGTTCACGTCGTAAAATATCAATTAACTTCAGAATTATATTCATGATTTAGATATCATATATATCATATATATCCATTGTATATGTAACATCCAAAGTAAATAAAGAATAATACATTTTCATATTTATTAACATTTACGAATTATAAATTAATTTTACTTTAAAGGGGTTGGTATGTTTGATAGCATACCCGATACGCAACAAATAGTTTCTTTGAAATCTTACGTTGCACACTAGTAATAAAAAAATATCATTTTAAATTGTAGTTAACTCGTGGCCGTTGTATTGGAGGGAATTAATATAAATAACTAAAATATTATTATATATGTTTTTTAAATGTTTTTATATTTATCTAATAAAAGATAAAGGCTTAAAATAAGAAAAGAATTCAATTTTAGGCATAGATACTCTTATATTCACTAAAGGTCGACTTATCGCCTTTTCATGGCGAACCTCCTTTAAATAAAGTTTTGTTCAATCTTATACATTATTTTGGACCATATAAAACTCTTCTCTATAATCGGGACATCAAAATTTACTTTGTGTAAATTTTTGGTATTTTTCCGATAAAGTTCATTTTTTTAATGAATTGTGAAAAATGTTGTATTTTAATTCAAAACCTCTTTTTAATATAATATATTTATATGATTAGATTATAGTTTGAATTGGTTTTAAATTGAAATTAGAATATATTTTTACCATTTAATCCATTAGTGGTCGTTGGAATTAATTTCATTTTGAAATCGGACTTAAACTAGTGTCAATCTTTTGATACTTATTGTTTCATAAAAACACGCTATTCACTCTGACAGCGGAAATTAATTATCGAATTAATTAATGAAACTTATGTGTTTTTAATTTTTTAAAATAGACATTTTTTTTGAATTTTGAATATCAAATATATCTTATGGTGAAGTTTTTGTATTTTTTCTGAAAAACTTCAATTTTTGATGAATAGTGAAACCACTAAGTGGTAGTTAAAAAACTAATTTTTCGTTTAAATGAAATTTTACCACATTTGTGTTTTGAATTTAAAAATTCCTACATACATGGTTGTCATTAGGAATTAAAATGTGGTTCAATGAGATTAAAATAATATTTTGGTGAATAGTAACTTTTATGTTTATTAATCGCGATTAGAGGTAATTAGTGTAGTTTAAGGTAAAAATAATGTTTTAATAATATGAAATGAACTTGAAACATGTCCTACCCTTATTGGATGTTTCATGGAAGACCCAGAAAATCCATGGATCATCTTTGGGAACCCATGGAGCCACTTTGATAGGAAAATGACATTAATAACACTTTATTTAATATTAAAATAAAAATGTCACCAACATGAGTTGTTTTACTAAAACAATTTTTAAATGGGGTTATACAAGTCATATTTTTGACTATAAATATTCATTAGGAATATAAAAAGATTTAATACATCATGATATTTTTTTTATAATTTTTATACATTAAATAAATTAAATTATTTATGACACCATGATGATGCAGCGATTACCTCATTATTTAACGATTTAAATAAAATGAAATAATGATGTAAAATCTAAGACCTAAACTAGTAAAAAACCTATTGGGGGGGTGTATTTCGAACTCTTATCACCTTATCACCTTAATATATAATTTTGGGACCCTTTTTATCTTAAAATAATTTTATAATAAAGTATCTTTTCTTAACTTTCCAAGAGTTCCCCTCCTCTCCTCTTATAAAAGGCCCCCACCTCTACCTCCTTACCCACACCTATCAAGACTTTATTTCGGCCAAGCTATGCCGATTTTGTCTCTAAACATCCCTCTATTACTTCTAGAAGCCTCAATTTTGTTAGAAGACTTCCCAAGGAAGACTTTGAGCTCAAATTAAAAGGAGTTACCCGTTTTAAAGATAGTGTTTTCTCTTGTGTTCTTATGTTTTATTTCGCTTTTCCAACCCTCTAAACTCTTTTTATTAATTTTTTTGTAACAACACCAGTATCCTCAATATAGTAGGATGTTGTTATAATAGGTATTCAAGATAAACTTACACAAAACTTCATTTAATGGTTAAATAACATACTGTTTCTGTGGTTGGAAAATTTCTGCCTCATGAAACGATGAGTGTTCAATCTTCATTTAACACCTTTAATGGTGGCCATTAAGATGTCACTGTATTTATATATTATATATATTATGTTTATGTTTTTCTTATGATTCTGTATTTTTCATTTGTGGTATACCTTTATGGCTTCCATTATGGGTATACGTGATATCTTAATTTTAGGAAATGCGGACTACCGCCCCCTCAAAGTGATTTGATTCGTTAATTCCATATGTGGGAAGTAAAAAGGATGGATATAAAGTTATTATATATGATTGATTTTACATATAAAAGATGAATATAATTATGGAATTAAAATATACATACCTCTCATTTAGTTTTAATTCTATTAATATGACATAGAAATGAAAGTAGTGTTCATGCGTACGTACGGCTTACCGTCTCCATGAACGGTGCATTTCATTTATTACCTTTAAATGATTATTTAATATTATAAATACATGTATATGCTGGATATATATGATATATATGATATCCAAATCATGAATATCATCTTGGATATAATGAACCTTTGACCACACGAACAACATGTAATTGTAAGAAGTCCACTTTCGACTTAAGAACCAATTATTGACAAAACAACCATTATTAACTTAAATGATTAAATAATGTTTATAACATGCTAATAAGTGATATAAAATTAATAATGACCTTGAAAAAGGTTCTTAAGAAAGTATAAATTAACTCAAGTTTATTATTCAGGACGTTAAAAAACGATTGAGTCAAGTCAGACCCGAGGTAAGGGACTTCGTCTCAATCTTCTTTCATTGAGCCATATTTCGTTTTATACACAACATTATTTTATACGGTGTATAAAACCCTTTGACTTTTACTTTTATAAAAAATGAATCTTTTTCTACAAAGTGTTTTACTAAACAACAAAAATGAATGTTTCTTTTAACGTACGCGGTGACAACGACCTTTTTCGCCGCCGCGAGTATTATTTGGTCTTTGGATTCCTCAACAAGCCGTAATGTTTTTAAAATGAAATAAATAACATATAATCTTTTATGTATTTTGGTATTGAAAATGGTTTTTATAATGGATTTGTTATGTTAATATATTTATGTGATATATTTTGATCAAAGTGTGGAAATGTTTTCTTCCCATTATATTTGTTTTATGTCTTATGATTTTATAATGGTACTTGGACATTTGACGGGTGGTTACGTGATAAACCATATGACGGGTGGTGCCGTGAATACCAGGACAGGTGGTTACGTTATAACATCCAATGCATTGGGTATGGTAGTTGGTCGTATGGCTATTCCACTAAGTGATATGTGTGGAAGTCGGCCGTATGGTTATTCCATTTAAGTATGTTTATGTCCCAAGTTACCTTTATATGTTATGTGTTCTTTATATGGGTTTTATGGTGATCTTTTGATTACAAAAGAGTAAGTAATGACCTTTTATTCAATGAAGAGTATTTTCTGCTTCATAAAGGTGAAAATTATTTCTTTGATAAAGTATTCATGGTTTACTGGTAGTTTTGTAAAACTAATAGATTTCCTTCTTTGTGTATCCCTTACTGAGATTTTTATGCTCACCCCACGTTTTTGAAATGTTTTTCACAGGACTTAAAGTTGAATAGAGTCAAGGATGGGATCAAGGAAATTTCATGCTATCTAAAACATGGAACTCGACATGTTTCTTTTTAAGAGTTTTTATTTTATGGAAATTTAGTAGAAGTGTCTACTTTGTAATCTTTTGAGATGTAATATTTATGTCCTAATTCTATAAAACTCTAAACCTGAAAAGATCCTCAATGTGAATTATTCAATTAATTCAATATTAAGTAAGGTTTAATGACGGGGCCTTATATTTGGTATCATAGGTTGGTTTAGACAACATTAGGAATTAGAAAATTGTTAAATTAAAAATTAATTTATGGTATGAATGAAATGATATAGCATTTAAAGATTACCAGGTTACTTCGCCTAAGATATTTCTGTGTTCAGAATGGTTTTCCACAGAGGATACAAGGCAACTATGTTGGGATGACATCAGGAGGAACACAACCTTCCAAATCAGCAACCTGAGATGGTCGGAATTGGAACTGAACAGTTTGTTGCAGTGATGGCATAGTTGGCTCAGGCTATAAATGATGGTGGTATCCCTGCACGAGATCAGCCAGATCAACCGTAGAGGAACATGTCAGCGGTGGAACATTTCATGAGGCAACATCCCCCATCATTCAGAGAATCATCTGACCCCATGCAAGCTGAAGGGTGGATTTAATCACTGGAGAAGATTTTTGATGTCATGGGGTGTTCAGAACATCAAAAGGTTAGTCTTGTTGTTTACCGTTTTGAAGGTGAAGCTGATCAGTGGTGGTCGATGGTGAAAAATATCAGGGATAGTGATGAGATTGATGATCTTCACTGGGACGAATTCAAAGGTATGTTTCTTGAGAAATATTTTCCTAAGGTGCTTCGTCTTAGGATGGAAAACAGTTCCTAGAATTGAGGTAGGAGGATGACTCATTGGCTACTTATGAAGTAAAGTTCACTCAATTGGCAAGGTTTTCTCCAAACCTCATATGAGATATTAATTGTAAAATAAACCATTTTTACTCAGGTTTAAATCCAATGTATCATAGAGATATAGCTTCTCATGAGTTCAAAAGTTATTAAAAACATGTTCGATGTGCGGAGAAGGTGGAAATGGTGTTTGTCGATGATCAGGTGTTCTTTGACAAACAACAGAATAAGAGGTCCAGTTGGCAGGCAAAGAGGAAGAATTCATCATAGAAGCAAGGAGGTAAGAAAACCAAATATCCATCCTGTGAGAAGTGTGGTAAAATGCATCCTGGAGAATGTTTATCCATGTCTAGAAAGTGCATTCGGTGTGGTAAGTCATGTCATATTGCTCGAAACTGTAAGGAAGATGATCAAGCAGGCAATGAAAAGCCAGCAGTAAGATGTTTTAAGTGTAATGAAATGGGTCATTATGAAAATGAATGTCTAACGAAGAACTCAACTAGGGGAAAGCAGCCAGACTACAAGCAGAAAGGGGTGGTGAAATCCTTTGCAACTACTTCAGCAAATGTTGGGCCATCGAATGAAGTTGTATCAGGTACACTGTTTCTTTGTTCAGATTATGCCAATGTGTTGTTTGATTCAGGGTCGAAACTTTTTTTCATTTTTGAGAAGTTTTCTAGTAAATTGGAAATTCCATCTCACGATATGAATCTTGAACTTATGGTAAAAACACCCGGAGGGAACATTGAGACAAAAAGGAATTATAAGAACCTTCATATCCTTTTGTGCGGAAAGAATCTATCAGCAATCCTTATTATTTTGCCTCTATAAGAGTTTGATGTTATTTTTTGCATGGATTGGCTTTCTGTGTATCATGCTAAGATTGACTACAGAGCTAATATTATTTCTTTTAAGAAATATTTTTAATTTGTGTAAAAGAATGAACCCTTGATTTTGATAACATTTCCGGAAGTTGAGATACTAGTAAAAGATGGAAATGAATGTTACCTTGCACATATTGTTGAATATAAAGGAACTGTTCATATTAATGATGTGCTAGTTGTAAATGAGTATCCTGATGTTTTTCCTGATAAGTTTCCTGGTATTATTCATGATCGGGAAGTTGAATTTACTGTTGACTTAGTTCCTGATTCTAATCCAATTTCAAAACCCCCTTATCAAATGGCTCAAGTTGAACTTTTAGAGTTAAATAACAATTTCAAGTGTTATTTGATAAAGTTTTCATTCGACCTAGCACATCACCATGGGGTGCTCCTGTCTTGTTTGTTAAAAAGAATGATGGATCAATGATACTTTTCATTGATTATAGATCCTTAAATAACATTACTGTTTAGAACAAGTATCCTTTTCCTCATATCGATGATTTGTTTTATCAGCTCCAGGGAGCTTAGTATTTTTCGAAGATTGAATTGAGGTCGGGGTACCATCAGTTGAAATTAAAAGAAGCAGAAGTTCTAAAGACTGTGTTTCGTACTAGATATGGCCATTATGAATTTGTATTTATGCCTTTTGAGTTAACCAATTCACCTACTGTATTCATGGACCTTATGAATAGAATTTTCCATGAGTTCTTGGATAAGTTTGTGTTTGTTTTCATTGATGATATTTTGGTGTTTTTTAAAAGTAAAGAGGATCATGAAAGTCATTTAAGGGTTATCTTGAAAACATTAAATGAAAAGAAAATTTATGGAAGGTTCAGCAAGTTTGAGTTTTGGTTACAACAAATTTCATTCCTGGGTCACATTGTTTCAAAAGATGGCATAACTGTTGATCCTGCTAAAACAAAAGTTGTTGATGAATGGCCAAGACCCACAAATGTAACCGAGATCCATAGTATTCCTGGTTTTGCAGGTTACTAATGAAGGTTTGTTGAAAATTTTTCTGGACTATCTAGTCCAATGACTAAGCTAACTCGGAAGGGTGTTATGTTTATCTGGACAAAAGAATGTGATGATTGTTTTCAGGAGTTGAAAAGAAGATTGGTGAATGCTCCAGTTTTGGCACATCCTTCCAGGAATGGTGAGTTTGTTATAAACAGTGATGCTTCATTGAAGGGACTTGGCTATTTCCTTATGCAGAATGATCAGGTAATTGATTATGCTTCACGCCAGTTTAAAATTAATGAGGTAAATTACCCTACACATGACTTTGAATTAGCTACTATTGTTTTTGGCTTAAAAATTTGGAGGCATCATTTTTATGGAGTAATGTGTGAAATATATACTGATCACAAAAGTTTAAAGTATATATTCACTCAGAAAGAATTGAACATGAGATAGAGGATATGGTTGGATTTAATCAAGGATTATGATTGTACAATTCATTGCAATCCGGGAAAAGAAAATAAATTGGCTGATGCTTTGAGTCGAAAAAGTAATGCTTCATTAACAATGTTGCATTTGGAACGTGATCCTTTGATTAATTATTTGATGAACTTTGGCATGGAAGTTGTTTGTGTAGGATTTCTTTCTGTTTTGTTTCAGGTATCAATGAAATCTTCTCTATCATACAGAATTAAGAAAGCACAGAAGCAAGACAACGGGTTGCAGAAAAAGGGTGAGCTGGTTCAGAAGGGTAAGATTCCTGAATTTAACCTTGATAATGATTGTGTTTTGAGGTTTTGGAAGATATTATATGTGACTATTGATTCAAAATTGAAGAATGAGTTGTTATGTGAGGCTCATAGTTCCCCGTTTTCATTTTGGCAGTACTAAGATGTATAAAGATCTGTGGGAGTATTATTGGTGGGATGGCATGAAAAGAGATATTGCTAATTTTACTGTGAAGTGTTTGACTTGTAAGCAGGTTAAAGCAGAGCGAAAGTTACCGAAAGGGATGCTTCAGCCATTACCAGTGCCAGAGTGGAAATGGGAAAATATATCCATGGAATTTGTTGTGGGATTACCGAAGACATCTAGAGGTAATAATGAAATCTGGGTTATTGTTGATCGATTGACTAAATCTGCTCATTTTCTTCCTATTCGAGATACTTTGTCTCTAGATCAACTTGCAGTGTTGTATCTTAAAGAGATAGTCAGTTTGAATGGAATTCCCCTCTCTATTGTATCTGATCGTGATCCCATGTTTACTTCTATTTTTTGGAAAGGACTTCAGAATTCATTGGGTACTGAATTAAATTTTAGTATAGCTTTTAATCCGTAATCAGATGGCCAGTCAAAACGAACAATTCAGACCTTGGAGGATATGCTACGAGCTTGCTATATAGATTATCAGGGAAGTTGGGACCAACATCTTTCTTTGGTTGAGTTTTCTTATAATAACAGTTTTCATTCTAGTATACATATGGCACCATTTGAGGCATTATATGGGAAGCGTTGTCGAACTCCAGCTTTCTGGGATAAAGTGGGTTAAAGGAAGATGATGGGACCCGAATTGGTAGGAGAGATGACAGAAAAAGTTCAGTTGATTCAGAAACACATAAGAACAGCTCAGAGTAGGCAGAAGAGTTATGCGGATAACCGGAGGAAGGATCTATCATTCGAGGAAAGTGATCATGTTTTTCTCAAAGATTCACCATGGAAAAGTGTGATGCGATTTTGTAAGAAAGGAAGGCTGAGTCCAAGGTTCATTGGACAATATGAAATTCTGGAGAATGTTGGATCAGTTGCTTACCGAGTGGCTTTACCTCCGAGTATATCTCAGGTACACAATGTTTTTCATGTTTCGATGTTGAGAATGTATTTTCCAGATCTATCTCATGTTTTGAGCCCAGAGGTAGTTCAGTTGGAAGAGAATCTATCTTATGAAGAACAACCAGTCCCGATTCTTAACCGAAGAGATCAAGTGTTCCGAAATAAGGTAATTCACCAGGTAAAGGTTTTTTGGAAAAACCATATGGTTGAAGAGGCAACGTGGGAATCTGAAAATGTTATGAGGGATAAATACCCCCACTTATTTTGATAAGTGAATAAAATTGCGAGGACACAATTACAAAAAGGGGGGAAGGATGTAACATCCCAAGTAAATAAAGAATAATTCCTTTTCATATTTAGTAACATTTACGAATTAAAAATTAGTATTACTTTAAAGGGGTTTCTATGTTCGATAGCGTACCCGATACGCAACAAAGAGTTTCTTTGAAATCTTACGTTGCACACTAGTAATAAAATAATATTATTTTAAATGGTAGTTAACTCATAGCCGTTATATTGGCAGGAATGAATGGAAATAAATAAAATATGATTATATATGTTTGTTAAATGTTTTATATTTATCCAATAAAATATAAAGGATTGAAATAAGAAAAGAATTCCATTTTAGGCATAGATACTCTTATATTCACTAAAGGTCGACTTATCGCCTTTTCATGGCGAACCTCCATTAAATAAAGTTTTGGTCACTTTTATAAATTATTTTGGACCAAATAATACTCTTCTTTAGAATCGGGACATCAAAATTTACTTTGTGTAATTTTTTTTTATTTTTCCGATAAAGTTCATTTTTTTAATGAATACGGAAAAATGTTGCATTTTAATTCAAAACCTCTTTTTAATCTAATTAATTTATATGATTAGATTATAGTTTGAATTGGATATAAAGTGAAATTAAAATATATTTTTACCATTTATTCTAATAGTGGTTTTTTGAATTAATTTTACTTTGAAATCGGACTTAAACTAGTGTCAATATTTTGATACTTATTGTTTCATAAAAACATGTTATTCGCTCTGACAGTGGGAATTAATTATTGAATTAATTAATGCAACTTATATGTTTTGAATTTTTTAAAATAGACATCATTTATTAATTCGTAATATCAAATATAGCTTAGGGTTATGTTTTGGTATTTTTCTGAAAAACATCAATTTTTTATGAATAGTGAAAAAACTAAGTGGTACTTAAAAAACTGATTTTTCGTTTAAATGAAATTTTACCACCATTGTGTTTTGAATTTCAAAAATCCGACATACATGGTTTTCATTAGGCTGTAAAATGAGTTTCAATGGGATTAAAATAATTTTTTGCTGAATAATAACTTTTATGTTTATTAATCGCGATTAGAGGTAATTAGTGTAGATTAAGGTAAAAATAATGTTTTAATAATATGATATGAACTTGAAACATGTCCTACCCTTATTGGATGTGTAATGGCCGACCATGAAAATCCATGGGTAAACTTGGGTACCCCATGGAGCCACTTTGATAGGAAAATGACATTAATAACTTTTTATTTAATGTTAAAATAAAAATGTCACAAACCTGAGTTGTTTTACTAAATCAATTTTTAAATGGGGTTATACAAGTCATATTTTTTACTATAAATATTAATTATAAAGATAAAAAGATTTCCTAAATCATGATAGTTTTTTAATAGTTTTTACACATTAAATAAGTTAAATTATTTATGAAACCATGATGATGTAGTGATTACCTCATTATTTAACGATTTAAATAAAATGAAATGATAATGTAAACTCTAAGACCTAAACATGTCAAAAACATATTGTATGGGTGTATTTATAAATTGTATCACCTAATCTTATAAATATATAATTTTGGGACCCTTTTTATCCGAAAACCATTTTATAATAATGTATCTTTTCTTAACGTTCCAAGAGTGCCCCTCCTCTCCTCTTATAAAAGGCCCACATGTCTACCTCATTACCCACACCTCTAAAGCCTTTGGTTCGGCCATGATCTGCCCATTTTGTCCCTAAACACACCTCTATTACTCCTACAAGCCTCACATTGGGCATATGTCTTCCCAAGGAAGCATTTGAGCTCAAACCAAAAGGAGTTACCGGTTTTAAAGGTAGTGATTTCTCTTGTGTTCATATGTTTTATTTCGCTTTTCCAACCCTATAAACTCTTTTTTTTCATTTTTTTGTAACACCACAAGTATACTAAATATACTAGGATGTTGTTATAAGAGTTATTCGAGCTACACTTACACCCAACTACATCTAATTGTTAAAGAACATACTGTTTCTGTGGTTGGAAAATTTCTGCCTCATAAAACGATGATTGTTCAATCTTCTTTTAACACCTTTAATGGTGGCCATTAAGATGTCACTGTATTTATATATTATATATATTATGTTTATGTTTTCTTTATTATTCTGTATTTTCCATTTTTGGTATACCTTTATGGCTTCCATTATTGGTATACGTGATATCTTCAATTTAGGAAATGCGGACTACCGCCCCCTCAAAGTGATTGGAATCTTTAATGCCATATGTGGGACGTATAAAGGATGGATTTAAAATTATTATATATGATTTATGTTACATATAAATTATGAATATAATTATGGAATTAAAATATAAATAACTCTCATTTAGTTTTAATTCCATTAATATGACATAGAAATGAAAGTAGCGTTCATGCGTATGTACGTCTTACCGTCTCCATGAACGGTGTATTTCATTTATTATCTCTAAATGATTATTTAATATTATAAATACATGTATATTCTGGATATATATGATATATACGATATCCAAATCATGAATATCATCTTGGATATAAAGAACATTTTACCACACGAACAACATGTAATTGTAAGAAGTCCACTTTTAACTTAAGAACCAAATATTGAGAAAACAAACATTATTAACATAAATGATTAAATAATGTTTATAACAAGGTAATAAGTCATATAAAATTAATAATTAACTTGAAAATGGTTCTTAAGGAAGTAGAAATTAACTCATGTTTATTATTCCAGACATTAAAGAACGATCGAGTCAAGTCGGACCCGAGGTAAGGGACTTCGTCTCAATCTCCTTTCATTGAGCCATATTTCGTTTTATACACAACATTCTTTTATATGGTGTATAAACCCCTTTGAATTTTACTTTTATACAAAAGGAATCTTTTTATACGAAGCATTTTACTAAATGAAAAAAATGAATTTTTCTTTTAACGTACGCGGTGACAACGACCTTTTTCGCCGCCGCGAGTATTATTTGGTCTTTGGCTTCCTCAACAAGTCGTAATGTTTTTAAAATGAAATAAATACCATATAATCTTTTATGTATTTTGGTATTGAAAATGGTTTTTATAATGGATTTTTTATGTCAATATATTTATGTGATATATTGTGATCAAAGTGTGGAAATTTTTTCATCCCATTATATTTTATTTATGTCTTATGATTTTATAATGGTACTTGGAAATTTGACGGGTGGTTATGTGATAAACCAAATGATGGGTGGTTTCGTGAATACTAGGATGGGTGGTTACATTATAACATCCAATGCATTGGGTATGGAAGTCGGTCGTATGGCTATTCCATTAAGTGATATGTGTGGAAGTCGATAGTATGGTTATTCCATTTAAGTATGTTTATGTCCCAGGTTACCTTTATATGTTATGTGTCCTTTATATGGGTTTTATGGTAATCTTTTGATTACAAAAGGGTAAGTAATGAACTTTTATTCAATGAAGAGTATTTTCTGCTTCATAAAGGTGAAAATTATTTCTTTGATAAAGTATTCATGGTTTACTGGTGGTTTTGTAAAACTAATAGATTTCCTTCTTTGTGTATCCCTTACTGAGCTTTTTATGCTCACCCCAAGTTTTTCAAATATTTTTCACAGGACATAAAGTGGATTAGAGTCAAGGATGGGATCAAGGAAAAGTCATGCTATCTAAAACACGGAACTAGACATGTTTCTTTTTAAGATTTTTTATTTTATGGAAATTTAGTAGAAGTGTCTACTTTGTAATCTTTTGAGATGTAATAGTTATGTCCTAATTCTCTAAAACTCTAAACCTGAAAAGATCCTCAATGTGAATTATTCATTTAATTCAATATTAAGTAAGTTTTAAGGCCATGGCCTTATAGTTGGTATTAGAGGTTGGTTTAGACAACTTTAGTAGTTAGAAAATTCTTAAATTATAAATTAATTTATGGTATGACTGAAATGATATAGCATTTAAATATTACCATGTTGGTTCGCCTACGATATTTCTGTGTGAAGAATGGTTTTTCGTAGAGGATACAAGGCAACTATGTTGGGACGACATCAGGAGGAAGACAACCTTCCAAATCAGCAACCTGAGATGGTCGGAATTGGAACTGAACAGTTTGTTGCCGTGATGGCACAGTTGACTTAGGCTATAAATGATTGTGGTATCCATGCCCGAGATCAGCCAGATCAACCGCATAGGAACATGTTAGTGGTGGAACATTTCATGAGGCAACATCCCCCATCATTCAGAGGATCATCCGACCCCATGCAAGCTGAAGGGTGGATTAAAGCACTGGAGAAGATTTTTGATGTCATGGGATGTTCAGAACATCAAAAGGTTAGTCTTGTTTTTTACCGTTTTGAAGTTGAATATGATCCGTGGTGGTCGATGATGAAAAATATCAGGGATAGTGATTAGATTGATGATCTTCACTGGGACGAATTCAAAGGTATCTTTCTTGAGAAATATTTTCCTAAGGTGGTTCATCTTAGGATGGAAAAACATTTCCTAGAATTGAGGCAGGAGGATGACTCAGTGGCTGCTTATGAATCAAAGTTCACATGATTGGCAAGGTTTGCTCCAAACTTCATACGAGATATTGATAGTAAAATAAATTGTTTTTACTCAGGTTTAAATTCAAATTATCGAAGGGATTTAGCCTCACGTGAGTTCAAAAGTTTTGAAAAACTTGTTCGATGTGCGGAGAAGGTGGAAATGGAGTTTGCCGATGATTAGGTGTTCTTTGACAAACAACAGAATAAGAGGTCCAATTGGAAAGAAAAGGGGAAGAATTCATCAAAGAATCAAGGAGGTAAGAAAACCAAATATCCATCCTGTGAGAAGTGTGGTAAAATGAATCCTGGAAAATGTTTATCCAAGTCTGGAAAGTGCATTTTGTGTGGTAAGTCATGTCATATTGCTTGAAACGGTAAGGAATATAATCAAGAAGGCAATGAAAAGCCAGTAGTAAGATGTTTTAAGTGTAATGAAATGGGTCATTATGCAAATGAGTGTCTAACTAAGAACTCAACTGGGTGAAAGTAGCCAGACTACAAGCAGAAAGGGGTGGTGAAATCTTTTGAAACTACTTCAGCAAATGTTGGTCCATCGAATGAAGTTGTATCAGGTACACTGTTTGTTTGTTCAGATTATGCCAATGTGTTGTTTGATTCAGGGTCTACACATTCTGTCATTTTTAAGAAGTTTTCTAGTAAATTGTAAATTCCATCTCAAGATATAAATCTTGAACTTATGGTAAAAACACCCGGAGGGAACATTGAAACAAAAAGGAATTATAAGAACCTTCATATCCTTGTGTACGGAAAGAATCTACCATCAATCGTTATTATTTTGCCTCTAGTAGAGTTTGATGTTATTTTTTGCAGGGATTGTCTTTCTGTTTATCATGCTAAGATTGACTGCAGAGCTAAAATTGTTTCTTTTTAGAAATATTTTCAGTTTGTGTACGAGAATGAACCCTTGATTTTGATAACATTTCAGGAAGTTGAGAAACTTGTAAAAGATGGAAATGAATGTTACCTTGCACATATTGTTGAAAATAAAGGAACTGTTCAGATTAATGATGTGCCAGTGGTAAATGAGTATCTTAATGTTTTTCCTAATGAGTTGCATGGTATTATTCATGACCGGGAAGTTGAATTTACTGTTGACTTAGTTCCTGATTCTAATCCAGTTTCAAAACCCCCTTATCGAATGGCTCAAGTTGAACTTTTAGAGTTAAATAACAATTGCAGGAGTTATTAGATAAAGGTTTCATTCGACCTAGCACATCACCATGGGGTTCTCCAGTCTTGTTTGTTAAAAAAATATGGATCAATGAGACTTTGCATTGATTATAGAGCCTTAAATAACATTACTATTAATAACAAGTATCCTTTGCCTCATATCGATGATTTTTTTATCAGCTCCAGGGAGCTTAGTATTTTTCGAAGATTGAATTCAGGTCGGGGTACCATAAGTTGAAAGTAAAAGAAGTAGAAGTTCTAAAGACTGTGTTTTGTACTAGATATGACCATTATGAATTTGTAGTTATGCCTTTTGGTTTAACCAATGCACCTACTTTATTCATGGACCTTATGAATAGAATTTTCCATGAGTTCTTGGATAAGTTTGTGGTTGTTTTCATTGATGATATTTTGGTGTTTTCTAAAAGTAAAGAGGATCATGAAAGTCATTTAAGGGTTATCTTGCAAACCATAAAAGAAAGGAAACTGTATGGAAGGTTCAGCAAGTTTGAGTTTTGGTAACAACAAATTTCTTTCCTGGGTCGCATTGTTTCCAAAGATGGCATAACTGTTGATCCTGCTAAAATTTTTTTTTGAAGAATGGCCAAGACCCACAAATGTAACTGAGATGCATAGTATTCTTGGTTTGGCAGGTTACTACTGAAGGTTTGTTGAAAATTTTTCATGATTATCTAGTCCAATGACTAAGCTAACTCGGAAGGGTGTTAAGTTTATCTGGACAAAAGAATGTGATGATTGTTTTCAGGAGTTGAAAAGAAGATTGTTGAATGCTTCAGTTTTGGCTCATCCTTCCAGGAATGGTGAGTTTGTTATATACAGTGATGCTTCATTGAAGGGACTTGGCTGTGTCCTTATGCAAAATGATCAGGTAATTTCTTATTCATCACGCCAGTTGAAAATTCATGAGGTAAATTACCCAACACATGACTTGGAATTAGCTGTTGTTGTTTTTGGATTAAAAATTTGGAGGCATCATTTGTATGGATTAATGTGTGAAATATATACTGATCACAAAATTTTAATGTATATATTCACTCAGAAAGAATTGAACATGGAGACATAAGAGATGGCTGGAATTAATCAAGGATTATGGTTGTACAATTCATTGCCATCCGGGAATAGAAAATAAAGTGGCTGATGCTTTGAGTCGAAAAAGTTATGCTTCATTAACAATGTTGTGTTTGGAACGTGATCCTTTGGTTAATTAGTTGATGATCATTGGCATGGAAGTAGTTTGTGCAGGATATCCTTCTATTTTGTTTTAGGTATCAGTGAAATCTTCTCTATCAGATAGAATTAAGTAAGCACAAAAGCAAGACAACAGGTTGCAGAAAAAGGTAGAGCTGGTTCAGAAGCGTAAGATGCCTGAATTTAACCTTGATAATTATTGTGTTTTGTGGTTTGGGAAGAGATTATGTGTTCATAGTGATTCACAATTGAAGAATGAGTTGTTATGTGAGGCTCATAGTTTCCCATTTTCAGTTCATCCTGGCAGTTCTAAGATGTACAGATATCTGTGGAATTATTACATGTGGGATGGAATGAAAAGAGATATTGCTGATTTTACTGTGAAGTGTTTGACTTGTAACCAGGTTAAAGTAGAGCGACAGTTACCGAAAGGGATGCTTCATCCATTACCAGTGCCAGAGTGGAAATGGGAAAATATATCCATAGAATTTTTTGTGGGATTACCGGAGACATCTCGAGGTAATAATGGAATCTAGGTTATTATTGATCGATTGACTAAATCTGCTCATTTTCTTCCTATTAGAGATACTTTGTCTTTAGATCAACTTGCTCGGTTGTATATTAAAGAGATAGTCAGTTTGCATGGAGTTCCCCTCTCCATTGTATCTGATCATGATCCAGATTTACTTCTAACTTTTGGAAAGGCCTTCAGAAGTCATTGGGTACTGAATTAAATTTTGTTATAGCTTTTCATCCGCAATTAGATGGGCAGTCAGAATGAACAATTCAGACCCTGGAGGATATGCTACGAGCTTTCTCTATGGATTATCAGGGAAGTTGGGACCAACATATTTCTTTGTTTGAGTTTTCTTATAATAAAAGTTTTCATTCCAGTATACATATGGCACTATTTGAGGCATTAAATGGGAAGTGGTGTCGAACTCCAGCTTTCTGGGATGAAGTGGGTGAAAGGAAGCTGATTGGACCAGAATTGGTAGAATAGATGACATAAAAAGTTCAGCTGATTCGGAAACGCATGAGAGCAGCTCAGAGCAGGCAGAAGAGTTATGTGGATAACCGGAGGAAGGATCTATCATTCAAAGAAGGTGATCATGTTTTTCTCAAAGTTTCACCACGGAAAAGTGTGATGCGATTTGGTAAGAAAGAAAAGATGAGTCCAAGGTTCATTGGACCATATGAAATTCTGGAGAAAGTTGGATCAGTTGCTTACCGAGTGGCTTTACCTTCGATTATATCTCAGGTACACAATGTTTTTCATGTTTCGATGTTGAGAAAGTATATGCCAGATCCATCTCATGTTTTGAGCCCAGAGGTAGTTCAGTTGGAAGAGAATCTCTCTTATTAAGAACAACCAGTCTCGATTCTTGACCGAAGAGAGAAAGTGTTGAGAAATAAGGTAATTCACCAGGTAAAGGTTTTGTGGAAAAACCGTATGGTTGAAGAGGCAACGTGGGAATCGAAAAATGCTATGAGGGATAAATACCCCCACTTATTTCGATAAGTGATTAAAATTTCGAGGACGCAATTACCAAAAGGGGGAAAGGATGTAACATCCCAGGTAAATAAAGAATAATTCATTTTCATATTTATTAAAATTTATGAATTAAAAATTAATTTTACTTTAAAGGGGTTGCTATGTTCAATATCGTACCCGATACACAATAAAGAGTTTCTTTGAAATCTTACGTTGCACACTAGTAATAAAATAATATTATTTTAAATGGTAGTTAACCCGTAGCCGTTATATTGTAGGGAATGACTAGAAATAACTAAAATATGATTATATAAGTTTTTTAAATGGTTTATATTTATCCAATAAAAGATAAAGGCTTAAAATAAGAAAAGAATTCCATTTTAGGCATTGATACTCTTATATTCACTAAAGGTCAACTTATCGCCTTTTCATGGAGAACCTCCTTTAAATATAGTTTTGGTAACTCTTATAAATTATTTTGGACCAAATAAAACTCTTCTTTAAAATCGGGACATCAAAATTTACATTGTGTGAATTTTTTTTATTTTTCCGATAAAGTTCATTTTTTAATGAATACTGAAAATTGTTGTATTTTAATTCAAAACCTCTTTTTAATCTAATTTATTTATATGATTAGATTATCGTTTGAATTGGTTTTAAAGTAAAATTAGAATATATTTTTACCATTTAATCCAATAGTGGTCGTTGGAATTAATTTTACTTTGAAATTGGACTTAAACTAGTGTCAATCTTTTGATACTTATTGTTTCATAAAAACACGCTATTTGCTCTGACAGCGGGAATTAATTATTGAATTAATTAATGCAGCTTATATGTTTTGAATTTTGTAAAATAGACATCATTTCTGAATTTGGAATGTCAAATATAGCCTAGGGTGAAGTTTTGTAATTTTTCTGAAAAACATCAATTTTTGATGAATAGTGAAACAACTAAGTGGTACTTAAAAAACTGATTTTTCATTTAAATGACATTTTACAACCTTTTTGATTTGAATTTCAAAAATCCGACATACATGGTTGTCATTAGGAAGTAAAATGAGGTTAAATGGGATTAAAATAATTTTTTGGTGAATAGTAACTTTTATGTTTATTAATCGCGATTAGAGGTAATTAGTGTAGTTTAAGGTAAAAATAATGTTTTAATAATATGAAATGAACTTGACACATGTCCTAACCTTATTGGATGTGTCATGTCCGACCAAGAAAATACATGGGTCAACTTTGGTACCCCATGGAGCCACATTGGTAGGAAAATGACATTAATAAATTATTATTTAATGTTAAAATAAAAATGTCACAAACATGAGTTGTTTTACTAAAACAATTTTTAAATGGGGTTATACAAGTGAGATTTTTGACTATAAATATTCATTAGAAAGATAAATTTATTTCCTACATCATGATAGTTTTTTAATAATTTTTGACATTAAATAAGTTAAATTAGTTATGAAACCATGATGATGCAGTGAATACCTAATTATTTAACGATTTAAATAAAATGAAAAGATAATGTAAACTCTAAGACCTAAACTTGTCAAAAACCTATTGGATGGGTTTATTTAGAAATATTATCACCTTATATTCTAAATATATTATTTTGGGACCCTTTTTATCCGAATACCATTTTATAATAAAGTTTCTTTTCTTAACTTTCCAAGAGTGCCCATCCTCTCCTCTTATAAAAGGCCCCCACCTCTACCTCATTACCCACAACTCTCAAGACTTTGGTTCGGCCATGATCTGCCCATTTTGTCTCTCCACGTCCCTCCCTTACTCCTAGAAACCTCACTTTGGGCAGAAGTCTTCCCTAGGAATCCATTGATCTCAAAACAAAAGGAGTTACCCGTTTTAAAGGTAGTGTTTTCTCTTGTGTTCTTATGTTTTATTTCGTTTTTCCAACCCTCTAAACTCTTTTTATTCATTTTTTTTGTAACAAAAACAGTATCCTAAATATACTAGGATGTTTTTATAAGAGGTATTCGAACTACACTTACACACAACGACATCTAATGGTTAATGAACATACTATTTCTGTGGTTGGCGATGTTCTGCCTCATGAAACGATGATTGTTCAATCTTCTTTTAACACCTTTAATGGTGGCCATTAAGATGTCACCATATTTATATATTTTATATATTATGTTTATGTTTTCCTTATTATTATGTATTTTTCATTTGTGGTATAACTTTATGGCTTCCATTATGGGTATACGCGATATCTTCATTTAAGGAAATGCGGACTACCGCCCCTTCAAAGTGATTTGATTCGTTAATACCATATGTGGGATGTATAAAGGATGGATTTAAAGTTATTATATATGATTTATGTTACATATAAATGATTAATATAATTCTGGAATTAAAATATACACACCTCTCATTTAGTTTTAATTTCTTTAATATGACATAGAAATGAAAGTAGCATTCATGCGTACGTACGGCTTACCGTCTCCATGAACGGTGCATTTCATTTATTACCTCTAAATGATTATTTAATATTATAAATATATGTATATTCTGGACATATATGATATATATGATATCCAAATCATGAATATCATCTTGGATATAATGAACCTTTGACCACACGAACAACATGTAATTGTAAGAAGTCCACTTTCGACTTAAGAACCAAATATCGACAAAACAAACATTATTAACTTAAATGATTAAATAATGTTTATAACATGGTAATAAGTGATATAAAAGTAATAATGAACTTGAAAAAGGTTCTTAAGAAATTATAAATTAACTCATATTTATTATTCAGGACGTTAAAGAATGATCGAGTCATGTCGGACCCGAGGTAAGGGACTTCATCTCAATCTCCTTTCATTGAGGCATATTTCGTTTTATACACAACTTTCTTTTATACGGTGTATAAACCCATTTGACTTTTACTTTTATAAAAAAGTAATCTTTTTCTATGAAGCATTTTACTAAACAACAAAAATGAATGTTTCTTTTAACGTTCGTGGTGAAAATGACCTTTTTCGCCGCCGCGAGTATTATTTGGTCTTTTGCTACCTCAACTAGCCGTAATGTTTTCAAAATGAAATAAATACCATATAATATTTTATGTATTTTGGTATTGAAAATGGTTTTTATAATGGATTTGTTATGTCAATATATTTATGTGATATATTGTGATCAAAGTGTGGAAATGTTTTCTTCCCATTATATTTGTTTTATGTCTTGTGATTTTATAATGGTACTTGGACATTTGTCGGGTGGTTACGTGATAAACCATATGATGGGTGGTGCCATGAATACCAGGACGGGTGGTTACGTTATAACATCCAATTAATTGGGTATGGAAGTCGGTCGTATGGTTATTCTATTAAGTGATATGTGTGGAAGTCGACCGTATGGTTATTCCATTTAAGTATGTTTATGTCCCAAGTTACCTTTATATGTTATGTGTTATTTATATTTGTTTTATGGTAATAATTTGATTACAAAAGGGTATGTAATGAAATTTTATTCAATGAAGAGTATTTTCTGCTTCATAAAGGTGAAAATTAATTCTTTGATAAAGGATTCATGGTTTACTAGTGGTTTTGTAAAACTAATAGATTTCTTTCTTTGTGTATCCCTTATTGAGCTTTTTATTCTGTCCCCAAGTTTTTGAAATGTTTTTCACAGGACTTAAAGTGGAATAGATTCAATATGGGATCAATGAAAATCCATGCTATCTAAAACATGGAACTAGACATGTTTCTTTTTAAGAGTTTTTATTTTATGGAAATTTAGTAGAAGTGTCTAATTTGTAATATTTTGAGATGTAATAGTTATGTCCTAATTCTCTAGAAATCTAAACCTAAAAAGATACTCAATGTGAATTATTCCCTTAATTCGATATTAAGTAAGATTTAAGGCCGGGGCCTTATAGTATACATGTATTTACAATAGTAAATAACATTTATAGGTTAGAAATGAAATGCACCATTCATGGAGACGGTAATCCGTACATACGCATGAACGCCACTTCCATTTCTATTTGTTATTTAATTGGAATTAAAACATAATGATACAAATTTTTATTATATTTACAGTATAATATCATATATAATATCATTAACTACATCCTTTATACATCATGCATAAGGCATTAACGAGTCATATCACTTTAAGGGGGCGGTAGCCCGCACTTCCACTAAGGAGATTATCATATTTACCCACTATAGAAACCATAAAGGAATTATATAAATGGAAAATAAGGAATCATAAATACCTAAATATCATATATATCATATATAAATATAGTTCCATAATAGTGGCCAGCATAAGAGGCGGTAGGAGATAATCAAACATTCATCATTTCGTGAGGTGTTAGTTTGTCATCCACATAAACAGTATGTTCTTCACCCATTAGATGGAGGTGTGTGTCGATGTAGTTTAAATCCTTCTCATAACAACATCCTAGTATATTTAGGATATTGTTTTTATTATAAAACAAAAGAAAAAAAGTGTTTAGGGGTTGGAGATGTAAAATAAATGAATAGAAGTTAAGAGAAACTTTTATCTTTAATTTGGGTAACTCCCTTTGGTATGAACCAAAATGGTTTCTTGAAGTCTTTTTTTTCCTATGGTATGACTTCTAAGAGGATGAGAGGGATGAAGGGAGCTTAATCGTGTAGATTTTGGATGATCCAAAAGGCTTTATAGGTGTGTGGAATTGGATATAAGTGATGGATTTTTATTAGGGCGAGGAGGGGCTCTTTAGGAAAGTGTGGTAATATTATTTTATTATACAATGTTATTCGGATTATAAAGGTCCAAAAAACATTAGAGTCAAAGCTAAGATGACTCGTGGTCAAAATAAAATAATCCAAAAATAATTAGATAGGTTGGGGATAATATTTGAATATTTATAATCTTATATATTTAAATCATTTATTAATGTGGTGAATAATACATCATTATTATTTTATTAATAATTTAATATATTTGATGTCTGAAAATTATAACAAAAATATCATGATGTAGGAAATTGTTTAGTCTTTCTATTAAATATTTATAGTTGAAAATATGACTTATATAACACCATGTAAAAAGAAATTTATAAAAAGATATTTGTTTATATCATTTTTTCCTTTACATTATGTTAATTAATCTAAAGTATCATTATCCCTCACATGTGGCTCAATGGGGTCCCAAAATCAACCCAAAGATTCCTATGGTCAGCTATTACTCATTCAATAAGGTTAGAACATGTTTTATAGTATTTTTGTATTATTATAATATTCTTTTTACCTTGATTTACCCTATTTAACTTTTACCACGGTAAATAAATGTCATATGTTACTATTCACCAAAAATTATTTTCATCTCATTGAACCACATTTTATGTAATAATAAAAACCATGTATGTCAGATTTTCAAAATTCAATTCACATAAGTGGTAAAATTTAATTTAAATGAAAATATTTTTTTAACTACTACTATGTAGTTACAGTATTGATGAAAAATTGAAGTTTTTCAGAAAATTACCAAAAACATCAACCTAAGCAATATTTGATATTCCAAAATCAAAAATGATGTCTATTTTTCAAAATTAAAAACATAGGATTTTTATTTATTAATTTTATAACTAATTTCCATTGTCAAAACAAAAAAGTGTGTTTTTAAGAATGAATATTTATCAAAAGAATGAAAATTGTTTATGTCTAATTTCTATGTGAAATTAATTCCAACAAACAAAATTGTATTAAATTAGAAAAATTTATTCCAATTACACTATAAAACCAATTAACAAGATAATATAACCATATAAATAAATTAGATTAAAACATAGTTTTGTATTAAAATACAATATTTTTTATTATTGATTACAAATTGATCTTTATCGAAAAAATCCATCAATTTACACAAAGTAAATTTTGATGTCCCCATTCTAAAGAAGGAATTTTGTTTGTTCAAAGACAACATATTATAGAGACCAAAACTATATTTAAAGATGGTTCACTATTAAAAGGTGTCAGGTCAACCTATTAATGTTAATTGTGGTTAAAATTAGATTTATTCACATTTTAAGCCTATATCATTTATTGGATAAATGTAAATACATTTAACAAACTTGTATAACAATATTTTAGTTAGTTTTGTTCATTCCCTCCAATAAAATGGCTAGGAGTTAACTACAATTTAAAATAATAATATTATATTATTAGTGTGAAACTTACGATTTCAAAGAAACTCGTTGTTGTGTATCAGGTACGCTATCGAACATAGAAACCCCTTTAAAGTAAAATAAATATTTAATTCATAAATATTAATAAATATAAAAATATTGCATTTCTTCATTTACCTGGGTTGTTATATCCTTCCCCCTTTTGGAAATTGCATCTTTGCAATTTTATTCACTTATCAAATAAGTGGGGGTATTTATCCCTCCTAGTATTTTCAGATTCCCACATTGCCTCTTAAACCTAATGGTTTTTTCGCACAACAATTACCTGATGAATTAACTTATTCTACAACACTTTCTCTCTATAGTCAAGAACTTGGACTTTTTGTTCCCCATAAGAGAGATTCTCTTCTAACTGAACTACCTCTGGTCTCAAAACAAGAGATGGATCTAGTATATACTTTCTCAACATTGAAACATGAAAAACATTGTGTACCTGGGGTAAAAATGGAGGTAATTCCACTATGTACACTACTAAACCAACATTATATATGATTTCATATAGTCCAACGTACCTCAGACTCAACATTACCTTCTTACAAAAATGCATCACACTTTTCCATGGAGAAACTTTGAGAAAGACATGATCACCTACCTCATAAGTTATATCCTTCCTCTGGTTATCCGCATTACTTTTCTGTCTGCTCTGAGCTATTTTTCATGTGTTTCTGAATCAACTTAACTTTCTCTACCATCTCTTCTACCAATTTTATTCCCATAAGCTTCTTTTCTCCTACTT
The DNA here is from genome assembly GCA_963277665.1 of Viscum album. Lineage (NCBI taxonomy): Eukaryota > Viridiplantae > Streptophyta > Magnoliopsida > Santalales > Viscaceae > Viscum > Viscum album. The sequence continues at coordinate 1,927,252,606 of OY728142.1, read as the reverse complement.
CATCCCATAAATCTAGAGTTCGACAACGCTATCCATATAATTCATCAAATGGATCCATCTGTATAGTAGAATAAAAAATGTTATTATATGAAAATTCAATCATAGAAAGATGTTTGTCCCAAATTCCCTTGTAATACAGTGAAAAATCATGTAGCATATCCTCCAAGGTCTCTATTTTTTGTTATAATTTCCCATCTATTTGAGTGTGAAAAGATGCACAAAAATTTAATTCAGTACCCAACGACTCCTGAAGGCCTTTCCAAAAGTTAGAATTAAACCTGGTATCAAGGTCAGATACAATGGAGAGGATAACTCCATGAAATATGATAATATCTTTAACATACAACCAAGAAAGTTAATCTAGAGACAAAGTATCTTGAAAAGGAAGGAAATGAGATGATTTAGTCAATCGATCAACTATAACCCAAATTACATTATTACATCGAGATTTCTTCAGTAATCCCACAACGAAGTCCGTAGATATATTTTCCAATTGAAACTTTGGCACCGGTAAAGATTGAAGCATCCATTTCTGTAACTACTGATCTCCTATAACCTACTAAAAAGTTAAACACTTCATAGTAAAATCAGCAATATCTCTTTTCATTCCATCCCACTAGTAATACTCCTGAAGATCTCCGTACATTTTAGTACTACCAGGATGAACTGAAAATGGATAACTATGAGCTTCACATAACAATTAATTCATCAAATGTGAATCACAAGGAACACATAATCTCTTCCCAAACCTCAAAACACAATAATTATCCACATTAAAATTAGGAAACTTACCCTTCTGAACCTACTCTAACTTTTTCTACAACTCACTTTCTTCCTTCTTCGCTTGCTCAATTTTGTCTGAGAGAGATGATTTCACTGACACCTGAAACAAAATAGAATAATATCCCACACCAACAACTTATATTCCATAGTTCATCAAATCATAAAACAAAAGGATCTCATTCAAAATGTAGCACGGTTAATGAATCATTGCTTTTTCAACTCAAATCATAAGCAACTTTATTTTATTTTCTCGGATGGAAAAGGATTGTAAAATCACAATCCTTGATTAATTCAATCCATCTCCTCTATCTCATGTTCAATTATTTATGAGTGAATATGTACTTCAACCTTTTGTGGGAAGTATATATTTCACATTTTACTCCATAAAAATTATGGCTCCAAAATTTTAAAGCAAAAACTCCATAAACTAATTCCATGTCATGTGTAGGGTAATTTAACTCATGAGGTTTCAACAGATGTGAAGAATAAGAAATTACCTGATCATTATACATAAGAACACAACTAATCCCTTTAAATGAAGCATCACTGTAGATTAAAAACTCACCATCTCTAGAAGTTAGTACCAAAACTGGAGCATTCACCAATCTTATTTTTAATTCCTGAAAACAATAATCAAATTCTCTTGTCCAAATGAACATAACACCTTTTTGAGATAACATAGTCATTGGACTTGATAGTCGTGAAAAATTCTCAAAAATCCTCTGGTAATATGATTCCAGACCAAGAAAACTACGGATCTCAATTATATTTGTTGGTCTTGGACATTCTTCTAGAACTTTCATTTTAGCAGGATCAACAGTTATTCCATTTTTTGAAACAATTTGACCAAGGAATGAATTTTTTTGTAACCAAAACTCAAACATTATAAATTTCAAAAATTATTTCATTTATTTTAAGGTTTCCAAGACAACCCTTAAATGAGTTTCTTGATCCTATTTGATTTTTGAATAAACAAAAATATCATCAATGAACATAACCATAAAAATATCCAAGAACTGATGTAAAATTATATTCATAAGATCCATGAATAAAACAGGTGAATTGGTTAACCCAAAAGTCATAAATAAAAATTTATAAAGACCATATCTAGTATGAAACACAGTCTTCAGAATGTCTGCTTCCTTTACATTCAACTGATGGTACCCCGACCTCAAGTCAATCTTAGAAAAATACCGATCTCTATGGAGCTGATCAAACAAATCATCAATATGAGGCAAAGGATATGTGTTCTTAACAGTGATGTTATTAAATTCTCTATAATCAATGCAAAGTCTCATTGAACGATCTTTATTTTTAACAAACAAGACAAGATCCCCCCATGGTGATGTGCTGGGTCAAATGAAACCATTATCTAATAACTCCTAAAATTTATTCTTTTACTCTAATAGTACAATTTGAGCCATTAGATAAGGGAGTTTTGGAATTGGCTTAGCATCAGGAACTACTTCAATAGTAAATTCCACATCCCGATCGGGTATAATACTAGGAAAATCAGTATGAAAAACATCAAGAAACTCATTTACCACTGGAACATCATTAATCTGAACAGTTTCTTTGTTTTTAACAATATGTAAAAGGTAATATTCATTTCCCTCTGTTACATGTTTCTCAGCATTCTGATATGTTTTCAAAAGTAAGGGATAATTCTTGTATACAAACTAAAAATCATTCTAAAAAGAAACCACTTTTTCTCTATAGTCAATCATATAATGAGAAATACAAATCCAATAAATACCCAAAATAACATCAAACTCTACTAGAGGAAAAACAATAAGGTTTTCAGTTAGATTCTTTCCTCACACTAGGAAAAGAATGTTCTTATTTTATCTTTTTGCCTCGACATTTCCTCCAGATGTTTTTACCATAATTTATGTATTCATATCATGATATGGGATTCCCAATTTACTAGAAAACTTCTCAAAAATGAAAGAGTGTTTACACCCCGAATCAAACAACCCATTGGCATAATCTGAACAAAAAAATAGTGTACCTGATACTACTTCATTTGATGGACCAACATCAGCTGAAGTAGTTGTGAAGGATTTCATCACCCCTTCATGCATGTAGTCTGGCTGCTTTCCATAATTTGTGTCCTTTGTTGGACACTCATTTGAATAATGTCCAATTTCATTGCACTTAAAAAATTTTAATCACTATAAATAAGATTTTGTCTTACTATTAACCAGATCCCTTTCAGTGAAATTACGAGCCTTATATCCCATTTTACCACATCAGTAGCACTCAGAAGAATTAAAAAGACATTCCCCATCATGCTTTTTACCACAATTTTCACAAACTGTATACTTAAGTTTCTTACCAACATACTTTTTTTAAGACTTCTTCCATTTCACCGGCCACCTCAACCTCTTATTCTATTGATTTTCAAATAACTCCTGTTCATCTGCCAAATCCATTTCAACCTTCTCCACACAACGAACAAGTTTTTCATAGATTTTGAACTCATGAGAAGCTAAATACCTTCAATTCTTTGGATTTATCCTTGAGTAAAAACTATTTATTTTACTATAAATATCTCATAAAAAATTTGGAGCATACCATTCCAGTCGAGTGAATTTTTCTTCATAAGTAGACAAAGAGTCATCCTCCTACCTCAATTCATGGAATTGTTTTTCCATCCTAATAGGAACCCCCTTGGGAAAATATTTCTCAAGAAACAAACATTTGAATTCATCCCAATCCAGAGAATCAATCTCCTCACTATCCCTGATATTTTTCACCATCGACCACCACTGATCTGCTTCACCTTCAAAACGGTAAATAGAAAGACTAACCTTTTGATGTTATGATCAGTCCATGACATCAAAAATCTTCTCCAGTGATTTAATACACCCTTCAACTAGAACAGGGTTAGATGGTCCTCTAAATGATGAGAGATTTTTCCTCATGAAATGCTCCCCTACTGACATGTTCCTCTGTGGCAGATCTGGATGATCTCGTTCATGGATACTACCACCATTTATACCCTGAGACAACAGTGCCATCACTAAAACAAACTGTTCAGTTCCAATTCTGAAAATCTCAGGTTGCTGATTTGAAAGTTTGTCTTCATCATGAGGTCGTCCCGACATAGCTTCCATGTTTCTTCTTTGGAAAAACATTTTGAACACAGAAATATCTTAGGTGAAGAAACATGGTAATCTATAAATTATATGTCATTAATATATATTAATTTATGGATATTATTTAAAAATACCCTAACTACTAATGTTATCTAAACTGACCTCTGATACAAACTATAAGGACCCGACCATAAAATATTACATAATCATTAAATTAATGAATAATTCACATTGAAGATCTTTTCAGGTTTAGTGTTTTTGAGATTTAGGCCATAACATATACATGAAAACTTGAATATTACATGTAGACACATCTACTCAGTTTCCATTTCTTCAGAAAATAAAAACTCTTTAACAAATGAGTCAGGTCTAGTTCCATGATTTAGACAGCATGACATTTCCTTGATCCCAACCTTGACCGTTTTCCACATTATGTCATGTGAAAAACATTTCAAAACTTGTTATGAGCATAAAATCCTTAGGAAGGGTTATAAAACAAAAAAAGAAAACACTAGTTCATAAATACATACAAAACATATACTAATTTACTTATCTTCTGAAAATATAAGATCTAGTAATAACACATAGAAATCATAAATCATAAATGTAACTTGTGGAATCCACAACATACTTAATTTGTAGCCATCACAGCTGAATAGGGAGTTACTTTAGAATACCTGTCACAATATATTCCATAAATATCTTCGGACAAACATTCACGTTTACCTCTGTCATGTTACCCAATGCATTGGAGAGCTTTCTCGGGCTCACCCGCCGTAGGATTATCCCAGAATGACCCGTATATGTAAATAATGCCTATGAACCATAACATGAACATAACACATAACATAAGAATAAAAGAAAAGATAACATTTACACATTGCAATCATAATATAATATTTTAATATATTAATGTATTAAAACCATTTTCAATACCATAAAAACTTAAAATTGTATATGGTATTTATTTTCCTTTTAAAAACATTATGACTTGTTAAGGAATCCAAAGATCACATAATACCTGTGACAACAGAAAGTTCGTTGTTAGCACTTACATTAAAAAGTAACAGTATTTTTTGTCATTTAGTAAAGAGATTCATAGAAAAATATTACTTTTTAATGAAAAGAAAATTGAATTGTCTTTATAAATCATATAAAATAATGTGGTGTAATAAAACAATATATGCCTCAATGAATGGAGATTAAGATGAAGTCCCTTACCCCGTGTCCGACTTGACCCGTTTGTTCTTTAATCTCCTAAATAATAAACTAAAGATAATTTATACTTTCATAAGAACATTTTTCAAGTTTATTATTCCTTTTATATCACTTATTACCATGTTATGAACATTATGTAATCATTTAAGTTAATAACGTTTGTTTTGACGATATTTGATACTTGAGTAAAAAATAAACAGATTATAATTACATGTTTTTTATGTGGTAAAATATAAATTATCTTAAGAATGATATTCATGATTTTGATATCATATATATCACATATATCTTGTATATACATTAACTTAAAATGTTACATAAAGTTTAGAGGTATGAAATGAAATGCATCGTTCATGGAGACGATAAGTCGTACGTACGCATGAACGCTAATTCCATTTCTATTTCTTATTTCAATGCAATTAAAACATAATGATACATAGTTATATTATTATTCTAGTATAATATAATATATAATATCATTAACTCCATCTTTATATGTCCCACATAAGGAATTAACGAGTTATATCACTTTGAGGGGGCGATAGTCCGCACTTCCTCCAATGAGATTATTGTATTTACCCACTATAGAAACCATAAATGAATTATATAAATGGAAAATAAAGAATCATGAAGAAAAAATAAACATAATATATTTCGTATATAAATATATTTCTATCATAATTTCCACCATGAGAGGCAGTAAGTTATAATCGAACAATCATCATTTCGTGAGGCGTTAGTTTTCCATCCACCGAAACAGTATGTTTTTCACCCATTAGAGGGAGGTGTGTATACGTGTAGTTTGAATAATTATCATAAAAACATCCTAGTATATTGAGGATACTGGTTTTGTTATAAAATAAAGGAATAAAAAGTGATTATGGGTTGGAGAAGTAAAATAAAACAAAAGAAGTTAAGCAAAATTGTTACCTTTAATTTTGGTAACTCCCTTTGATTTGAACCAAAACAACTTCTTGAAGTGACTTATGCCTAAGGTAAGGCTTCTAGGAGGAGGAGAGGGATGTAGGGAGATTAATATGGTAGAGTTTTGTTGAGAGAAAAGGCTTGATAGGTGCGTAGAATTGGTAAGAAGTGAGGACTTTTTATAAGGGGGAGGAGGGACACTTTAGGAAATTGTGATAATATTATTTTATTATATAATGATATTCGGTTTATAAAGGTCAAAAAATCATTATAGTATAAAATTAGAAGACTAATGGTCGAAATAAAATCATCCAATACGAATTGGACAAGTTTTGGTTATTATTTTAATATTTATAATCTTATTTATTTAAATCATTTATTAATGAGGTAAATACTGTATCATTATTGTGTCATCAAAAATTTAATTTATTCGATGTCTAAAAATTATAAACAGATTCCATGATGTAGGAATGATTTATATATTTATAATGAATATTTATAGTCCAAAATATGACTTATATGAAATAATGTAAAAATTAATTTATAAAAAGATATTTGTTTGTGTCATTTTTTCCTTTACTTGAAGTTAATTAATCTAAAATGTCATTATAACTCACAAGTGGCTCGATGGGATCCCAAAATTGACCAAAGTCTTCCCATGGTCCTCCATGACTCATCCAAAAAGGTTAGGACATGTTTTAAGGTAATTTTGTATTATTTTAATATTCTTTTTCCTTGAATTACCCTATTTACCTTTAACCACGGTAAATAAAATCAAAAGTTACTATTCACCAAAAGTTATTTTCATCTCATTGAACCCAATTATACTTACTAATAACAACCATGTTTGTTTTATTTTCAAAATTCAATTCACAGAAGTTGTAAAATTTCATTTTAATGGAAAATTCTTTTTTTAACTACTACTATGTGGTTTCACTATTCATAAAAAATTTATTTTTTTCAAAAAAATACCAAAAATTAAGTCTAAGATATATATGATATTCCAAATTAAAAAATGATTTATATTTTGACAATTTAAAAACATAGAATTTGAATTAATTAATTTTAAAATTAATTCCAGTTTTCAAAACATATAGCGTGTTTTTAAGAAACAATATCTATCAAAAGATTGACATTTGTATAGGTCTAATTTCAAAGTGAAATTAATTACAATGACCAAAATTGGATTAAATATTAAAAATATATTATAATTACACATTGAAACCAATTGAAAAGATAATATAACCTTACAAATAAATTAGAGAAAAACACAGGTTTGAATTAAAATACAATATTTTTCACTATTCATTAAAAATTGAACTTTATCGGAAAAATTCCAAAAATTTACACAAAGTAAATTTTGATGTCCCCATTCTAGAGGATGATTTTATTTGGTAAAATAGAACATATATAAGTGACAAAAACTATATTTAAAAATTTTTCACCATTAAAAGATGGTAAATTGACTTTTAATGTAAATTATGCTTAAAATTAGATTCCTTCACATATTAAGCCTCTAAAATTTACTTGATAAATGTAAATACATTTAAAAAATATTTATAATCATATTTTAGATAGTTTTGTTCATTCACACCAATATAATGGCTAGGAGTTAACTACCATTTAAAATAATAATATTATATTATTAGTGTGCAACGTAAGATTTTAAAGAAACTCATTGTTGCGGATCGGGTACGCTATCGAACATAGAAACCCCTTTAAAGTAAAATTAATATTTAATTCAAAAATATTAATAAATATTAATATATCATATTTATTCAATTACATAGGATGTTACAGTATGATATTATGTTATAATGTCTCAATAGTTGTTGTCACAATAAAAGGTCAAAGAAGATCCCTAATATGATGTGAACCAAAAATTTGTAAGAAACTATTTTTACATATATGTTCCATATCCAGATAATAGAATTTGAGGGAAAAAAATTATATAGGATATATTGGGTGGAGACTCATAGAAAATTGAGGCATCTTCCCTTGTTGTACTCCCTTGGTAATATCTAGTATGATATTATGTTAACAAGACCCACTTGTAAGAAATCCATATTTATATGTGTCAATGGATCTTCCTATATATGGTTGTGTGTATGTGTCGTTAAATGATAAAATTATTATTAATTACTATTAAGGGTTGTGTACTTTTATGTAATGATGAAAACCATGATGAAAAATGATCCTATATACGGTTGTGTGTATCTATCACAATTATTATTAATTCAATGAATAATCAAGAGAGGATTTTTTACATTATTTTCATTAAAGGAATTTGAAATTTGGTCCCTTTGATGGAAATTATGTAACCTATTTAAATCTATGTTTATAGTGTTCTATTGTAACGTTTATTCAATGAAAATCAAAGGAAGACAAATCAAGCACATATGTTGATGACACTAGAATGAAAGCTACGTGATTAGAAATATTTTGATAAATAGTTTATGTTAAAAAAGAAGTGTAAATATGTGATAAAATTTCATTATGACATTATATTCATTCTATATTGTTTTCTCCCCATGTTTCTTGATGGTAAACAAGTAATTTATGCCTTTCAACCTAATTCCACTGAGAAATATGCATAGAGGGTCACACACTAAGTGCATCCAAAATATCAGTTAAATCATATAAGATTTTTTATTATTTTAAAAGTTGAATATATGCTATTAGTTGGCATGGTTTAAAAATTATTCAATTATGTTTGATTGTATATATCCTACAACAACTTATTCAAGGGAATATAATGTGAGTGGAATATTTAATAAATATTTATTTTCTATTTAGTGAATATAATATTTATTTATTTATTTATTGTAGAATAATGTAGTTATTTATATTTTAACTAAAAATTGTGATTCTTTAAGTCTTGAAAAATATGGTGGAATGGATGAATGAGTTTTTATGTCTGGTGAGAAATAAGAAATATTATTTATTATTTGGTTAAATAATATTTAATATACTTTTCATGTCAGGAACATGTCATGAAATAATAATATTTTTATTATTATTTGACATGGGGTTCCCCAAGGATTTAATAAATAATGAATGGAACTTGTGTAATTACATTATTTTAACCCTACATACATATAAACCCAGTAATGTTATTTTATCAAGAATACAATTCATTTTCCTTAGCTGTGGACAATGTAATTGGAGAATCCTATCTACCATAGATATCTCCCTTCTCCATAAATGCTCCCATGAATGGAGAGAATCCTACCTATACTGGATCATGGATAACACATTAGAAGAAATTATAATAGTGATCAATAATGGATGAGGAAATTGAACATATATTTCATGCTAGAACCCAAAGATTCATTTTATGAAAAATAGATATTCATAGAACAGATATGGATCCCTGCAAGAGGAAATCATCACATGATTCCTGCAATTAAACAAAGGTGCATCAATGATCTATTACCAGATCCATAAATTAATAATGATTTTCATATTGGTAATTCATTAATCAAATAGATTAATTATAAATAATATGTGATTATCCTCCCTCTAGTTCTGGAATGATTCCACTTTTTCTATATTAATTGATTCAATTAGGTAGATCATTATGTTTATCATTGTGTAAATATCGGAGTGATCATCCATCATGGAAAAATGGTAATGTCAACACCACCCATCACACACTTCTTCAGCTCCAAGAAAATAAAAGTGACATCGAAGAGACACATAATTATTTTAAATATTTTAATATATTTGGTTATTTACTCTTTTAAATTTAGTTTTTTAATTCATGTTTAGTCATTATTATAATCTGGATCATGAGATATTTTTCTTACACCTTCATTTATCATAGATCAAATCGAGTTGATTAATTTAATGAATAATATACAAACTATGAACTCATCCAAATGTGCCAAAGTTTCTAGATGGGTAAAAAAAGAGTACACACTATGTGACTTGAGTTACATTCTTTATACACATTTTTAATGTAGCATGAGTTATTTCTGAAATTAAATAGACTGTGTGCATTGATTACACATAGAGTAGTTAATTCATACAAAACATTTTCACTGAGCCATGATGGGGAACATTCAACTCGAGTACATTCCATTAAGTTCATGTACGCGACATGTAGTCCCTCTCAATCAAAGACTGGCCATGTATTAACATACATGGCCTACCTAATTGGTGACCATGTTTTTTAGTTATCACACAAGGTATAGACCGTTGGACATGCTAAGAGAGGTGTGATTTACACACTATGTCCCAATGCATGTAACGTGAATAGATGGTGAGTGATGTACGCATTGTGCATCTCAAATGCACATTCCATATACATGTACAAAATTACAATGATTTTAAATTTTTTTTACTTTACCTTGTAAACCATGGGACATGTAATTTCGTATGGTCATAAAGATATGACACTCCATGTGATTGGTTTTTATATACATTAATATATAAATATTCAACTAATATATATGTAATGTTAAGTCCAACATGTCATGAATGAGCCATATTATATATTGTTACTCTAAGTTCATGGAAGTGTAAAAGTTGACTGAAATGTCATGTAATTATTTTAGTCATTAAAGAAGTATTCCTCGTGAACGTACATGACATGTCATGAATTCCATATTTAAAAAGACTAAAATAGCATACCCACACAATATTTGTTGGGTAGAAGCAGATAGTTATTCACTATATTTCCTCAAAGGTCAAGTATATACATAGTTAATTTTAAATAAATTAATTTTCTTCAAATTAATATCAATGAAATTTGGATGATAATTATGATAAAATAATTAATTACATAATTAATATATTTAATTAATGCGAGCATGATTTATCTTAAATAAAAATTATTAAGTATTAAATGCTAAATTTATTAAATTTGTAATTTTCTTCATACATGAGAATGATCAAGAGGATAAATTGGACCATTTTATGTGATTGGTTTCATTAAATTTTAATTATAAAAAATAACATGTGAGCCTTTTAACCTATTATTTTGAAAGGAAATATGTGCCCATGGTTTCTAATCTTCAAACCCCTTTTAACTCAATAGTTTATGAGTAAAGGAATATGTAATGGATGGATCCCCAAATTAGTAGAGGAGGTTCATGTTCCGAGCCATGGTAAAAAAAATCCAAGGAGATATATTCATGCATAGGTGGAATGATGTAACACAAACACTAATTGGTTTAATGGGTTTTCCCCCACGACAACAGTTAGTTTAACAACAACCTGAAAAACCAACCATTATTAAATATCATCATAATATCATAATATTATTTTATTTCTATAATTTTTCATGGTTATTTCATTATGGATGTTTTCTGCAATCACACTATAAATTAATTAATGAGCGTACAAGATTGATCTAAAATATACTGGCTTATATATAAATATTATTTAAGGCACGGTTAAGCACTAAAATAAATCCAGTTAATATTGACAAGAATCTAATGAAGATATTAATAGGATATTTATTCATAATAAGATACAATCCCCCAATTATATATATTATGTTAGTATAGACTTCCACTATTTTAGTAAAAATAAAACCATATTATATTATGTTATTGGGGATACAATTACATTCAAACACACACACACACATAGGGACAGAAAACAAGGTCATTACCCCCCAAGGGATGACCCAGATAACCACCCACTCTATTACATTTTATATTTATGCCTGGAAGGCCCATTACCCAAAATCCCATTCAAGTTGAATAGAACTACTGCCACATTTCCCCACTAAAGTACTGGCTATAGTACCCACACTACTATAGTGAAAAAATGCCACTATAGAACCTATGGAATGTAAATCCCACCCAGATTTGAGGATGGGACTGATGTAGAATTTTGGGGACCCTTTACAAGCTAGGGAAACCCCCCAAATGCAAAATTAGAACCATAGTTCTATGTTCATGACCATCCAATGTTGGGGTGATTTCAATTATCATGTAATTCAAGCTAGTATTTTTGGGTTAAAATAACATATTTTACATCAAGGGTTTACTTCCAATGTATATTTTGGTGTAATTGAGAAGAAAAGTTTGAGGAAGTACATTATAAGGATTTTTGGACTAGGGATTCCACTCTGAAGATCAATGAATTATGATTTAATGTAGTTGGCATTTGGAATGCCTACATAAAACCTTTAAATTTTCTTCTCCAACCGATGATGGGGTAATGAGAATTGAAATATGGATCATTATGACCCAAATATCAATGTAATTGGAAATTATAAATCCAATGTTTAGGCTTATTGGGTGTTGATAAAATAGTGGGAGACTAATAAATATTTTTTTGAATTGTTTTTCTAAATCTTATCAGAAAATATGTGAAAATTTTGCTAATTTTATTTTATAGAAAAATTATAAAAATGGAATCAAACACATCATTGTTATCCATGATTGATAAGGATAAATGTCTCATGAGATCAAAATTTTCTAGAGTGGAAAAGGCGCATATGTGTCATCCTTCGTTAGGAAATGAAATTATATGTGCTTGAAGAACATTTTCAAATTACACCTAGTAATGAGGGATTGGTTGAAGAATTAAAACTATATGAGAAACATTTGAACGATTCCATATAAGTTCATTATTTCCTACGATCATCCATATCCAATGATATATTGAATAAACATGTAGATATGGATGCATATATCATGATGTATTAGCTTCGAGATCTCTATCAAGATAAGTTGATACAAGAGAGGTATGAGATATCTATTTCATTCTTTAAAACTATGCTTAGAGAGTCTACACAATCTGGGACTCATGTAGTTATTCATATTGTATACACTGAGAATATATAAATATTTTGTATTTACATCCAAGATGAGTGTCATATATATATATATATATCTCTCATACTTTCATCAATTCCCAAGACATACTCATGTTTAATTTTTAATTACATCATGAACAATAATTAGAAGAGTGTTTCAAATCATCATACATTGATTCTCTAATAGGGAATGGACATGGAGGATGTTAAAACCAAATTAATTATGGTTACTAAGAAAATGAAGGAAACCAAAAAGGGTACCAAGACCTATAAGAAGTCTAAATACCCCAAGAACCATCCTTCCATGAAGATGATGATCCACATGAATGTCATGGAAAAAGAAGGTAGTATATCTTTCATGTGGTAGGTCTGGCCACTAGAAGAGAAACTACACCCAAACAATAAGGGAATATAATGGTCAATTCATTATCAAGTGTAATCCTTCCATATCTACACATTGGTTATTATATAAATCTCGTTGTCCTCCCATCTATATCAAAATGGTGTAACAATGTAGATTCTGAATGATTACAAGAACATTGGTGGACCTGAGAAATGCCAATAGTGAAAGGATAGATCCTTTTTCCCCCAGTGACTAGAACCTTTCAATTCCAATGATAATTATTTTGGTTTTGAATGATTGTTAATATGTACAAAATGTTACCAAGAGAATAATTAATGTATCATGCCAATATAAATATGGGTAAATTTTCATATTTTAAATTAAAACTTGATTCTTATATAAGGAAAACATATGTTATGTTATGCAACAATTAAATAACTGTATTTATGTATTAACGTACCAAATGCAAGTGTTATCAATTGATAATGGATCATGTTAACATGACTCATACAATACCGAGCTTTGGAATCACCATCTCGGACATTTAAACGATAAGAATCTGATAATGCCTTGTCAAGATGGTTATTTTGAAAATTATAAGGGAAAACAAATCAGAATATGTCATTATTGTTTATTATTAAAAATTAAAATACATCCATTTAGTGGATAGGGTGAAAGGCCCATGAAACTTAGAGTATTAGTACACATGGATGTTTTTTGGCCCTTCCTTGTAGAATATAGAGTTGGATATTCTTTCTTCATAAATTTTACTGATATCAAATGTAGACATTTCTATATCTAATTAATGAGGTATAAGTATATTTCCTTTTATAAATTCAGGGAATTCAAAAATGAATTTGATAATCAAATTGGAAATAAGATAAACAAGAATTGATTGGATCATGGTGGTGGATATCCTAATCAAGTGTCTATGAAATTTCAATAGGATTTTACGATTCTATTTTAACTCACTACACCTTACACACCATAGTGTAATGGTGTTGGTTAATGTAGGAACCATACCTTATTTGAAATTTTATGTTTGATAATGATACATGAAGATCATCAATTATCCATTTGGGGATGTGTGTTACAGACTATTTCATAATTATTTAACAGAGTTCCAAATAAAAAGAAAAATGGAATTCCTTTCTTGTTATTGATCAAAAAGATGATCGTATTATAACATACACATGTATGGGTATGTAAGGAATCTAGTAAGGCCTTGTCCGGAATCAAACTAGCACCCTCGGGGACAAATTGTATATTCATAGTGTATTTTAGGAAATAAAGAGATACTACCTATACAACCCCATAGATAAGAAAGTGATTATCATCAAGAAGGTTGTATTTCAATAGAGGGATCACATCCTCAAAAAAGGATAGTGGGAGCATGATTAACTACTATTAAGTTAATTATAATAATTAAAAAGAGCTAGAGAAGGAATAGATTCCAAAGGTCAATGTAGAAGAAATAGTTCTAGAAACATAAGTACTATGACAGAGCCAATGATAGGTAAGATGACTAGAGAGTAATGGGTTTTTAGTCACCAAATATGGTGACACGTTATTGGTTAAAAATTATGATCCTCTCTCTTACAAGGGGTAGTATAGAGCTTATAATCTGCATGATGGAAATATTCCATGAATTCTAAATGTGATTCCATGTTTCTGAACCATGTTTTTGTTTTGTTCAATGTACTAGTTGATGTAACTACCGTTGGGTGAAAATGGGCAATCAAGAGAAAACAAGATCTATAAGGTAATGTGAATACCTATAAAGAATGGATAATGTCTAAAGGGTTTATTTAACATTATGAAATTGACTATGATGAATCCCTTTCACCCTCTTTTATATTTAAATCCATTATAATTTTGCATTCCATAGTAGATTACCATTACTATGAGAATTGCCAGATGGATATCAAAAATTTATTCCTTAATGATAACCTTCAGATAGAAGTCTATATGACACAACCAAAAGGTTTGTGCCTCTAGATGAATCCAAAATAAATTTCAATATGCTGTTATCTATTTTTTATTGAAGAAAGTATTCTGGTTATCGAACATTCGATTCATTGAATCCATCAAAGAAAATATATTAATTAAGAACAAATGCGAGCTAGGAGTTTACATGTGGTTTAGTGGGAATGTGGTTGTTAACCTAGTAGTTTATGTTGATGACAAATAACATATTTTAAATTACATTACTATTTTACAGCTAGTTAAGGACCTGTTAAATAGTTGTTTCTCCATGAATGACTTAGGTGATGTAGCTTACATTCTAGGTACTAAGATCATTCATGTTAGATCGAAGAGGCTGCTTTGACTAATTCAAAGTACATATACTGAAAATATACAAAATTGATTTAGTAATGAAAAATACAAGAGGGGATTGGTTACAGTTTCACAAGTTTTTCATATTCTACGAAAATTTGTTTTCAGACAGAACATGATAAAGAGAGATTGAATAAGATCTAATAAACATTTGAGATAGGATCGATCATGTTTCCCATGTAGTGTATTAGACGTGATGTTTCCTATGAATTGGTAATGGTAGGTAGATATCATGCAGACCCAGGAGAAGAATATTGGAATACTGTTAAGGTTATCCTTAAATAGCTGGGAAGAACTATGGATATGTTCCTGCTGTATAGAGGAGACGAGGATTTGTTCATTAGGGGTTATAATAATGCATGTTTTCAGAAACATTAGGAAGTTAGTATGTCAAATCCAGGATATGATTTCTATCTCAACGGAGGATATATGAGCTTGAATAGTTTAATGAATCTAGTTCTAACTCATTCTATAGTGGTGTATGAGTATATAGATGCTTCTAATTCACCCAAGGAATCTCTTTAGATTCATATCATTTTCTAGGATCACAATGCGGTAACTAGCAGTAAATACCCTATCACCCTTAATTGTGATAATACTACAGCAGTGGCTCTTCAAAAATAGCCATGTTCAATCCAACTGAAAAAGCATTCACTCTAGATATATAACCTATTGATGTATTTTTTTCAATTTTGTGATGTTTCTATGAGAAGACTTCTAATAGAATAGAATCCGATATACCCATTGAATAATGGACTATATTAGTAAAAGTATGTGTATCATATGATTTCTAGATGAACGATGGTTTTCAGCTAGTGGATGTAGTGTAAGTGGTAGTCTATTGAAGTTTGTTCCCTAAAACCGACTCCTATGTAAGGTATGATACACATTATTAATAGTTTATGAATATTTATCAAATTCATATCACATAATTATTATTATATTATTTAATATAGTATGTGATAATGTCCCATCAGTAGCCATCGCACTATATGGACATAAATGTTCCATACTATGATGTGAACCCTTAAGTGCTATGACACTATTCATAAACATATATTCCATAGAAGGAAGATAAAAATTGAGGGACAAAAATGATATATGTAATCAGTATTGGAGAACTTTATAATTTTTTGGAATCTTATCATGATATACACTATTTGTATTATTCAGTAGGATAATATCAGAATTAGGCCATCTTGTAGGAAATCCACAATTATACCTTCTATTGGATGTTCCTATCTAAAGATGTCTTCATTGGTCTGTAGACATTTATATTATTATTAATTATTAATATCAGTGACATACAATTCTTTTCTAATGAAAACCATGATCATATATTTTCATGATGAGTTGGTATATGATTGGCGCATCATGATTAATAATGCAATAATGAATAATGAGCGAAAGGGTTTCCCATTCCATTCTTTAACAAAAAAAGATATCTTAGACCTTTTCGATTGAGAGGATATAGCCTAGATAAATCACTGTCCCTCGAGTTATGTTGGAATGATTTATTTCAATAAATTCAATGAAATAGAAATCGACAATATAGGTTGTTTGTATCGGTATACAAACTTCTTGATTTGAGATATTATGATATAGGTATTATATTACATAGTAAGCATCTGTATGTAGTAACTTGTCATTTTTTCATTATCTTGTTTTTCTATGGGTTCCTTATCATGTTTCTAGATGATAATTTGGACTTTAGGCTTCTCCACCTAATGCCACTAAAAAGGGTATAGAGGGTAACACACTAATTGTATCCAGAAACTCCGTTAAATAATATATTATTATTTATTATTTAAAAAATTGAATAAATATTATTCCATCATGTGGTTTAAAAATTATTAAGGATTTATTGATCACATTTATTCCATCACCAGTTATTCTATTGGATATATGTGATTGGAGTATTTAATAAATATATATTTCTTATTTAATGAATATAATATTTATTTATTTATGGGTAAATAATCCAGTGATATTTTTTTAATAAATAAATTCAAATTCATCAGGGCCTAATACATATGGAGGAATGGAAGACTGAGTTATTAGTTCCATTATGACATAAAAAATATTTAATACTTTCTTATTAAATAATATTTAAAATAATTCCATTATTAAGAGAATGATGAGAAATCACAATAATATTATTATTATTTGACATTGGGTTCCGTGGGGATTATGAAAATAATGAAGGACACATGTTCTATAAATTTATTTTAACCCTATAAATATATTAACCAATTTATATTATTTTTTAACAAATATAAATCATTTTTCCTGGTTTTTTACAATGGAATTGGATAATCCTCAAAATCCCTAGATAGCTCCCTTCTCCAAGAATTCTCCCACGAATGAAGAGAAACCATCGTACCCCAGATCAAGGAGAAATATTTGGAAGCAATTATCATATCAATCAATTGTGGATGACATAACTACAAGGATATTCCATGATGGAACCTAGATATTCCTTCAGTGATGTCAAGTGATTCGTGGAACATGCGTGGATCACTGCTAGAGAGAATCATCACAATATTCCTACAACCCAATTATGGTGAATCATAGATCTATTACCAGATCCCTCAATGATGAAATAATTACATCAAGGTAATTCTATAATTAATTAAAATTAATTAAAAAATATATATGATGATCCTTCAGTTCTACCATGATTTTCCATATACATATTCTTTGATTAAATTCATTAGATCCTCATGTTTATCATGGTGAAATTCTCATATTGATCATCAGTTATGGAATAAAGAAAATTTGGGCAACACCCATGTAGATACCCAAGAATGGCGTACATAGATGATACATTTATTTTTTGAAATACATAATACATGAAACAAATATATTCCCAAAGACTGAATTAGTTATTGTCTATGGAAACGTAGAACATAATCCTCAAATCATGGCAAAATATCTTTAACATCTCCAATAATGATCATCCCATTTTTTCATACCAAAAACCTTCCTTTATATCATGGGAAAAATAATAAATAAAAAGGGTCAGTTCAAATGCTCCATAAGGGTAAACATAGAGAACATAAAACAATCCATAATCATTTGAATGTAAAAACATGAACAGAATGTTTAAATGTCCAAACTATTTGTCATGAAATAAATAAACAACATCCATGATATAATAAGAACATAATATAATTTATATAGTATCCAAGGCATTGCTTCCATGACCAATATAGAGTTCAAAGTCCACTACTGAGCCAGGTTTACTTGATGATCCGACCATGTATTACTAAACTGAATTCACTTCTCGTTCTAGCCCTATATTATTAAATCGGTTTTTACAATTCATTTTGGTCATGTATAACTTATCAGATATAAATTGTTACCCAATTCATTTGTGGGAGATATTTATCTGACCAATATAATAGTGAAATCATTCTTACATGTGCCAAAAAAAGTAACCCAAGAAATAAGATGGGTTTATTAGACATCATTTCACCATAACATAATCCATATAAAATAAATTGAGTTAATAATAATAATTCAATCAGAAGAACAATGAAATTAATTTAATAATAGTTATATAAACATAACCCTACGTAATCTTAGATGGAAAATTATTTTGATAAAATACTTTAACTTAATTCCTAGATAAAATATCCATTCTTCTTCAATAACGTTTTCTTTTCTCAATATTCTGTGTTATTTTAAAATAATATTATCTAATTGAAAATAAAAATGAAATAGTATTGAGTAATCTTGGTGGAAATAAGGAGGTGTGAAATCGGAAAAACCCATTCATGTTGTATAAGTTAAAAAAGAATTCCCCTTGTATATTTGTCGTAGAAGTCAAAAAGTAACTCATCTGGTAAACAAAAGAAAAATTCCTTCAAAACCATGCAGTATTACTACAAATGGGTAAAAATTTATTTAGATATACAGATAAGTAAAGTAACATTTTATGAAATAATTTTTAGGAAACATGGACATAGTTGATAAATATACCATAATAAATACTTACGAATAAACAATCTCATATACAAATGAGATTGAAAAATTATCCCTTACCAGTTATAATCAGTGGAATCATATGCCTAATAAAATAAATATAATGAAATTCATATGTAAATATCATAACCTTCATAATAAAAATAATAAAACAATCATGGAAATCATAAACACCACCCAAAATAAATAGGTGGGGTTTAAGTCATAGATCCCACCGAAATAAAAGTGAGATGAAATAATCCCTTACATTATGTCTGATTTCATCTGGGTGTGTTCAAAACACTAATATAGTGGATTTAAATAGATTATTATCATGTAAAATAACCATACTAATTTTTAGGATATCATATATTATTTACTTATATCTTTATATTACCCGTTCATTTGTCAATTCCTTGTTAATGCAACATTTTGGGTAATAGTAATTTTATTTATCATACGTGTTTGGACATGTTATTCATGACATTATTACCTATATCATGGTTTAATTACTTCCAAAATGTAAATAATGATTTATATATAATATTAATTAATTATATATATATATATAATATTGATAAATGAAATGAAATACATCGTTCATGGAGACGGTAGGTCGCCCGTACGCATGAATTCTTTTTTAATTTCCTTATTTAATTGAATGGAAGTAACTATATACATAAATCCAATAGAATTATTATTCCATATATTTTATGTTTATTTATTATATATACTCTTTAATCATTCATGAATGCGGAATGTAGAGAATGGATCTCATTGCATCATGAATACGGTAAGCCATACTTACACACGGCAATGATATTGTTTCCATAATTGTTGAATTGTATTAAAATGAGGGGTGTATAGTATCTCAGAAATGGTATAATTTATTAATAATCATAAATAGTTATTATTTCCACCATTATTCCCATCCATTAACGGTGGTGGTAAAAAACATATTATACCACATCGTGGAGACAGTAAGTCGTACGTAAGCATGCATAACAATTTCACTTTTTGAAGGAAGGATAAATTATGAAATAATTTTTTTCTATATTAATAATAATATATCATAATATTATTGATACTTATGTTATTACTTGATAATGAAAAAACTAATTAAGAGGATGTAGAAGAATAAAGAAATTTGAATGAATCGTTAGAATTCATTTACTCTTCCTCAACGTGCCTCCATTAAATTTCTTTTTATGGTACTAGATATAGAATTTTGAGAATACCAGAACCACTATAATGTAACTAAAAAAGTAGATATAATAAATGGGGAGGTTTTGGTTGAGTTATATGTATCAAATGGAGGGAAGAGGAGAGGTATAAGGTTCCCATATAGAAGGGAAGAGAGGGGAACTTTAGGAAACTCTCCAAATATTATTTTATTAAAAATTAAAATTCGAAAAAATGGACCATTTTTTTTAATTCTATGATATGATGATTTTGGATCCAATACCAATAATCCAATAATTTTTTTACAAGTTTTTAGTTTTTTTGTATCCTTATCTTTTTGGTTTTACAGTTATTTTATAGTTTTTAATCATACTATGATATCATGTTATTTAGAAATTGTTGGTTAATGTAATTACCATATCATGTCAAATGACCCAAAAAAGTTATTTATTACATATTTGAACATATATTAACCATTTGGACAAATATTTCATCTCTAAGATTTTTTTATTATTTAATAAACTATTTTATGTTTTATGTTATGAATTATGTCAATTTTTTACATTGTTCATACTGGACTTTTTTTTAAAAAAAATAACAACTTGGTTCCTTAGAAACAATAAAATTAAATCATCTATAATATGTAAATTTATTCAAAAAAATTATTTTATTGAATTAAAATGTTAAAATTAAATTTATTTTAATATTTATAAATTCACTTATTTGAATCATTCATTAATGAGGGAATCACTACATCATAATTGTGTCATTAATAAATATATTTATCCAATGTCTAAAAATGATAAATAAAATAACATGATGTAGGAAATTTTTTGTGATTTATAATGAGTATTTATATGCATCGATGTCATTTATAAAACCATATATTAAAATATATTTAGTAAAAGATATAAGTTTAGGTTATAATTTCCTTTACTTTAAATTATTTCTTATAAAATGTCATCATCACTTCCAAGTGAATCCATCAGGTCCCAAAATAGCACCAGGGATTTCCATGGTCATAAATATGTCATCCAACAGGATTAGAAATTGTTTTAGGATGTTTAATATTGTTATAATATTATTTTTTACACCTATTTACTATATTTACCCTTTAACCATGGTAAGTAAAATAATTACATATGTTACTACTCTTAATGTCCAAAAACAAATGGTAACTATTTACACAGTATGAACCTCATGATTCCAAATATGGAATGAATTCTTTCTAATAAAAAACACAAATTTTTCAGTAATTAATTTAAAATATATTCTTATTGTCGAAACCAATATGCATGTTTTTAAGAAGTAATAACTATCCAAAGACTAACATATGTTTATGTATATTTCTAAAATGAAATTAATTCAAATGACCAAATTTGGAATAAATAAAAAAACTAATCTAATTACACTTTAAAAAAAATTAAAATGATAATCAATCTATATAAAAAAAATAGATGAAAAGCCAGTTTTGATTAAAAATGTAGTATTTCTCACTATTCATCAAAATATGAATTTCATTAATAAAATACCAATATTTTTAGAATTTTAAATTTTGTAATCCCGATTAAATTAAAATGATTATGTTTTCCAAAAAAAAATATATAAAATTGTTAAAACTATATTTCTAAATGGTTTTCCATCAAAAGGTGGAAAAACTGTATTTTTTTTTGAAAAATAATTCTTTTATCCAGAAAATTGAATTTGTTCTCATATCATGTTCTAGAAATTTTTTAAGATGAATTTAAATGTTATATAAAATTTAATATTTTGTTAATACTATTCACAACATATATTTTATATCCCATTAATAATATATCATTGTTTAGTGAAACTCGGGATCGCGTAAAAAATTCATTGTGGTTAAAAATAGTTTATTACATGAAATTTTCATTCCTGGAAACCCACATCGTAAAAAGGGATACTAAAATTCCTTTTTATAAATGAAATATAGAAAAAAAAATTACCCAAAGTAACTCATCACTAAGTTACCACATATAAGAACATATAAGGGAAGTGAAAACATGGATATGGAAGAGAATTATAAGCATCATGTTCTGATGGATAGTGATAGAGAATACGGTTTGGAAAAATATTACTATAAGAAATCCATAAATTTATGAGGATTTATGGAACCACATGATTCATTAGATAAAACAGTACTAGGATAACATTTTTGGTTTTCAAGATCCTTTTCCTTATGTTTATGATCATGAGATGAAATATGTACGTGATTTTAGTAAAATCTCATTGTTGGCCGTTTCATGAAGAATTTTCCTTTCATCTCAAACTTAATGAAATGAAGTTTATTTTTTCATTCCAATAGTTTTTGGAGAACATGTGATCCATAAACTGAATTATTGGTTATTCCATCTTTCTTTATCACAAAAAATAATGCTATTGTAATCAAATATGTATATGTTCACCAATAGTGAGATAATACATTTATCTAAAATATTTCTACCAGAATGTACTTAAAATATCCATAAATTGATAACATTACAATCCTTTTGAAAGAATAAAATATAAAACATTATAAATATGTGGACTAAATTGACATAACATTCATCTCCTTTATCTCATAAGGATGTTCTTGGTTGTGACATTCGAAACATGTGAATACCATTATGATGTATTCTCTTCTGTCATAGTAGAGACCTAAATAATCAGATATACTTATTTAAAACGTAAATGTTTCCTTATTCCAAAGCTTTTTAGATATATTCCTTAAGTTCCAAAAGGTTTTATTCTTCATTCATCATAGTATAACCCACATTTCATTAACTCCATAATTAGTTCCCAAGATACTAGCATTATCCAATTTACTTATTCAAATCAAATATATCCTTATTCAAAATTTATTATCTAATCATAAGGGACATATTAAGGGATATCATTCCATTAATAATGTATTCTCCAAGTATATCACCTTACCCTTAAATCAATTTTTGGATTCTTAGAACTATTCAACATATCCTTTCTATTATATAATTAAAAACTTATAGTAAAAACATTTATATATTTCATGATTCATATAAAATAATCTTTTAATTCTGCAACATATACACCTCAATCATCTAGCTTTATTCTTAAACAATTACTCCTGATTCAAAATATTCATTTTTTCTAAAATATTAATAATGTCTTCTGTTTTCTCAACCTCAAGAGTCTTAGTATTAACGAAAACAATACTAAAAGAACATCAAAAACCTTTCACATGTCATTTATAATCTCTTTATCCTTATAAGAATGACCAATACTTGAACCGTAGTTATGATTATCTTCATGATATTTCCACATAGGGAATAGATTTCTATATTTCTCATAATTTCCACATCTGAAACATTCATTGGTCAACTATGTTATATGTAGTTCTGGCAGTTGAATGAGATCCAAAAGCAAAGTGTGAGAAATACATAGTAGGGATTAGAAAAACATAAGTAAGGTAAATTACCTTAAATATTTCAATCTATGATATCATCAGTTTAATTCTAAGTTGTTCATAAATATAAATAAAAACTAGGATTGTAACCTATACTTTATATACCATTAGGAAATCCCTATAAATATCCTTAGAAATATATATAGGGATCTCCCTAATGCTTTCACATCCTAGTTTCTAATGGTTGACTAGACCTTCACTCGGATACCAATAGTACAAACTGAATATTGATATAAATAGATATTACATTTCTTTTTCGGAATACTTAATACATGGAACAAACAGATGCCTAAAGACCCTAATAGTTTAATTCCTTTAGAAACTCATAACATAATCTTCTAATCATGGTGAAAGATCTTCAACATTTCCCATAAAGATATTCCCATTTTTTTCTACCTAACAAATTATTTATATCCTATGAAAAAGAAGACATAAAAAGAATGAGTTAAAATGATCAGTAAGGGTAAACATGGATAACATAAAACAAACCATAATCATTTTAACATAAAAACATGAACATAATTTTTAGACATCAAAATTCTGAGTCATGAAACTAATCATGGCAGTGGGTAAGGCGTGGCTCATAAAGAAACATTAACCATAATAGAATAACCTTGGCATAAAACATGTAATTGTGGATAATAAATAAGAACATAATATAATTTCAATAGTATCCTGGTCATTTCATCCAAGACCATTATAGTGGACAACGTCCATTACTAAACAAGGTTTACATGTTGTTCTTACCATGTATTACTGAACCTGATTCACTTGTCGTTGTAGCCCTGTATTGCTGAACTGTATTTACGTGAAATTCTAGTTATGTATATATCATGAGATATACATCTTTATCCATTTAATGGAGGTAGATATTGGTTCCATCCATCACATAGTGAAATCATTCTTACACGTTCCACAAATAACCCACGAAATAAAATTGGTTCCTTAAAAACCATTATATCATGACACAATACATATAAAATAATTGGAAATCATAATAATTATTCCATAATAAACCCAATAAAATTAATGAAATAATAGGGACCCAAACATAACCCTTTGTCATCTTAGATGGAAAATTATTTTCATAAAACACTTGAACTTAATTCCTAGGAAAAATATACACTCTTCTTTAAAAAAAATTTCTTTTCGCAAAATTATGTCTAATTTTAATAGAAAATAATTATTTTGACAATAATAATAAATTAGTGTAGAGGATGATTTTTTAAGTAAGGCTTCGTGATGTTATAAAAATCCATTCGTATGATATAAGTTAAAAAAACATTTCCCTCACACTTTTTTTCGAAGAATTCAAAAAGTAACTCATATTGTAAATGAAAGAAATATTCCTTCCAAAAAATGTATTAAAAGTCAAAATGGGTAAAAAATCATCAGAAATACATATAAGAATAGCAAAATTTTATAAAATCATTTTTAAGAAACATGGAAATGGATGACAAATATAACCTCGTAAATAATTACGAATAAACAATCTTGGATAAAAATGAGATTGCAAAATTATCTCTTACCAATCATAATCAGTGGATTCATTTTCCTCATAAAATAATGAAAATTAAATGAATATGTAAATATAAAAACATTCATAATAAAAATCATAAAACATTCATGGGAAGCATAAACACCACTGAAAATAAATTGGTGGTGTTTAAGGCATATGTCCCAAATAAATAAAAGTGAGATGAAATAATCCATTTCCATAGGTATTATTTCTTTTGTATGTGTCTGAAACACATTTATTATGGGTTTACAAGTATTATTAACTAGTAAAATATCTCTAATAAAATTTAGGATATCATATATGATTTACATATGACTTTACATTGACCATTCATTTGTTAATTCCATTTTAATGCATCATTTTGGGTAATAATCGTTTTATTTATCATACTTTCTTCGACTCTTTATTCTTGAAATTATTACATATATCATGGTTTATATAATTACTAAATTTAAAACATGACATATATATCATATCTATTCAGTATATATATTTATATATATTATAGAGAAATCAAATAGAATACACCATTCATGGAGACAGTAGGTCGTACGTACGCATGAACGCTGTTTTAGTTTCCATATTGGATTTAATGGAAGTAAGTATATACAAATATTCAATAGATTTTTTATTTCATATATTTAATTATTATTTATTATATATACTTTATAATCATTCTTTAGTGGTGATCATGGAATATTAATCTCATCGTGTTGTGGACACAGTAACCTGTATGTACGCACGAGGGACAATATCATTCCCATAATTATTGAATGGTATTGAAATGAATGGTGTATAGAAAATCATAATTAGTATCATGTTATAATAATCATAAATAGTTATTATTTCCACCCTTTTACCCATCCATGTATGGTGGTGGTGAAAAATATATTACCACATCGTGTGGACACAATAAGTCGTACGTACATACGCACAGTGATTTCGTTTTTCGTTGGATGGATAGAAGGTGAAATAGTAATGTTTCATATTTATAATAAAAAAAATAATCATATGCCTGATAATGATGTTATTAATTTATAATTAAAAAACTAATTAAGTGGATGTATAAGAGTAATGAAATTTTAATGAATCTGTAGAATTTATTACCTCTTCCTCAACCTGTCTCCTTTAAATTTCCTCATAGGGTACTAGACATGGTCTTTATAGAATACCAGAACCACTATAATGTAACTAGGGATGTTTAGAAGAGAAATTTTAAGGTTTTGGATTAGCTTTTAGACTCAAAATGGAGTGAAGAGGGGAGGGAGGAGGTACCCTTTTATAAGAAAATGGATTTTCACTTTAGGTTACTCTCAAAATCATAATTTATTATAAATTTAATTTCCATAATAAAATTATCCAAAACTTCTTTAATAAAAATATAATATTACTTCAGTACGAATAACTATAATCCATTAATTATTAGACAAAATTTGAATATTTTTTTCCCTTGTCTTTTTGGTTTAACCCATATTTAACCTTTTTTAATCTTACCATGATATAATGTTATTTATATATTTTGAGTTAATGTAATTACCATATCTCGTAAAAAGACCCAAAAAATTTATTTATTACATATTTGGACATATATTAACCATTTTGACTAATTATAGTTTTTTATCAATTTAATATTATTTAATAAACTGTCTTATGATTTATGTTATGTATTATGTAAATTATGAACACTACTCATACATGAGTTTCTAAAAAAATCATAACAACCTTATACCTTTGAAAAAAATGAAAAAAATAATCCGTAATATGTAAATGTCATCCATAAAATTATTTCATGAGTCAAAATGTTCAAATAAAATTTATTTTAATAGTTATAAATTTATTTATATGAATCGTTCATTAATGAGGTAACTAGATAATCATAATTTTTTAATAAATAAATATATTTCTCTAATGTATAGAAATTATAAAAAAATTTCCAAGATATAGAAAATATTTATAGACTTATAATTATTATTTATACACAGAGATATCAGTTTTATTAAACTACATTAAAATCGATTTTGAAAAAGATATATGATTAGGTTATAATTATCATTACATTAAATTAATTCATAAAAAATCATATTTTCACATCTATATGAATCCATGGGGTCCTAAAATAGACCCCAATATTCAATTTTATGAAATATATCATAAAATTGGATTATTACATGTGTCGGGATTGTTTAATATTTCTACTATATTATTTTTTACACTTATTTGCCTGATATAACATTTATCCATGGTAAATTAGATAATTACTAAAGTTGCTATTTATAATGTCCAAAAATAAAAGATACCTATTTAAAAAAATTTAATGTTATGATTCCAAATATAGAATCCATTTTTCCAAATTAAATATACTGATGTTTAAGTAAATAATTTAAAATTAATTGTAATTGTCAAAACCAAAAACTCTGTTTTTAAGAAGTAATAACTATCAAAATATTAACATGTGTTTATTTCCAATTTAAAAGTGAAATTTCATAAAATGACCATCATTGGATTAAATGATAAAAATTTAATAAAACAAAAATTAATAACCAATTAAAAATATAATATAACTATAGAAATAAATTAGATGAAAATGAAGTTTTCAATGAAAATGAAGTATTATTCACTATTCATCAAAATATGAATTTCATAATAAAAATTCTAAAATTTTAACCGAGTCAAATTTTTATGTCCCAATTTTAATTAATATGTTTAGGGTGCCAAATATAAGAAATAAATGTATTAAAAGTATATTTAAAAATGGTTATATATCAAAATGCCGTAAAAATGTATTTTCTTCAAATACATCTTTTATTCGAAAAATTGATTTTTTTCTTAAATAATGTTCTAGAAAATGTGTAAGATGAATGATAATGTTATATAAAATTCAAATTGTGGTAATACTATTCACAACTACTATTTTATATCCCATTGATAAAATATCATTGTTTAGTTAAACTCGGTATCACATACAGCACAATCTATCGAGGAAGGCCACTCTTGCATACAACACAAGCCAAGAATGATGTTATGTATACTGCAAGATAATATGTTGTTTTATATAGATAAAACTAATCTAGGTGTAGCTTGAAACACAATAACTCAAATAAATTAATATAATCAATCTTAGGAAATCTCTGGGTGTTACAACCCATCACACATTTCTGTAATGCTTCGAACAAACATAATTAATATTAGATGGAATATCTAGATCAGATGATGAGTATTAATGATTTTTTCATTATATAATATCTTATGAAATACCGTCATAGTCCCTCCCTTGTTTTAATTTGGGAATAGATCATGATAGAGCCAACACATTCTATTATGGAGTAGCCAGTGGTGATTGATGACTCTGAATTGGATGTCTTATGTTATATGTCAATTTTGATGGATAAAGTGATATGGAGGAAGAAATGAGATTATCATTTTAAATTGGATCAGGATTTTTTGATTAGGGAGTAGTGTCCTCACCTCTTTACCGAAAATCCTTCTTCAACCAGAAGTCATTGGGACTAAAACCCTTACGGTGGGGAGTTCGTAACATCCCATGACAATTTTTAGGGATTTGTCTTCACTGCATTTATTTTACCCATAATTTTGCTTTGTTTTGGGGCTTATGAGGGTAGGTATAATTTTCTTGAGATAATGAAATAATGTTCAAGGATGTATTTTTTAAAATTAATTCTGTTCAGGTGTAAATTTGTTAATGGTTTTGCTGGTTCTCACTATGTTCAGAGAACATCAATGTTTGTTTTGGAGTTTTCTTTTGAAATATAGAAATTTATAAATGAAATTCAAAAATAAACACTACGTATGATATTTATATAGAACTTATATATTAAATTCTATGTTAATTGTTTACACACCAAGTATTGGGCTCCTCTTAGATGTAATGGATTGGATACCCAATACGAAGATTTACACACTGTGAAAAGGATTTACACTCCATATAAATGGTAAATTAGTGGCTTTTAATAAATTTTTATGAGTTTGTTATGGTATTTGATAAATTAGTATTACACAACATGGAAATGGATTATATGTCATGTAATCATTAGAGGATTTAGTTTGTAGTTATTTTCATGGATTATTCTAATTTCATTAATCCACAACCTCTTTACTCTAAGCCTATGAGCTCTCACATGTTACATTGGTAACCTCAATTCAATCGATTCATTCATTATTTTATCATAAGTGTGGTTACGTTTCTTCTATATATTGAAGATACCCTTTATTATTCTTTATTTCTCATTTTTTATCATTATTGCACTATTTTTATTGATCATTTCATTTTTAATGAGGATTCTCTTGATTCCTTTCTAGATCTATCATGTTATATTGTTCAGGGGAAAGTAATTTTTTGGTTGGGGTGTGGTGGGTGTGCATTCTTCTTGGTATGTTGTGATTTATTCTCACTAAAATCTTTTTTGGAATTAATTGATTCTGAGATTTGGGGACTGATTCTTGGGCCTATGATTTCATCATTACGTTCTTCATTATTTGTGGATCCCATTCTAGGTGTGTGTAACCTGAGTGTTTTGGTAGGTGGTTTTGTCTCTATCGTAGGTTGGATAAACCACATGGTATAGTTTTTGATAATTGGTTTTTTAAATGGTATGGAATGATTGAATAAATTTTTTGAGTGTTGAAATGAGTTTCTGAAAGAATACGAGGTTTTACTTATTTTTTGTAAAAGAAAACGTATTTTAAAAAATTATGGAATAGATTTATGAAATGTTTTAAATGAATTTTTTTTCTTAAATGGTTTGGAGAAATAGATAACATTGTATAACTTAGATACATATGTGGATGGTTTAGTGAAAAGACTCATTCATTTATACTGTCGAGGGGTTCAGTCATGGGGTGCTCCTCACCCCACTAGGGCCATTATTATAGGGACTTGAAAGATTCTATTGGAGGGTTCACTTTCTCTAGAATTTCTCTACTTTAATTATTTTATGAATATTTATATGGGACTGATTCATAATATTATCTTTATTGGGGGTTCAGGTTTTCTATCTATCATTACCTAGTGTGATCCTCATCGTGATGTTGTATGTGATTTGGAAGATTTTTTTCTTGGCATGTACTCTTCTAGTTTGTATTTTCATTCATATGATATAATATGTGATACATGCTTTGGTTTGATTTTATATATCTACCATGATATATTTATATTAAATTTTTTGAAATTTTTATACCTAGGTGTATTTTTAAATAAGAAAAAGGGAAAATTAAATGTTTTTCATGTTTTTGATAAAAATATGTTTAGCCCTCAATCATGCTATGAATTCTATGAAGATGAGAAATATTTTATTATTTTATAGGAAAATGTTATAGAAAACCTAGATAGGATCCTATGGATCCTATTATATAACACGCTACACACCCCTTCGGTTGTTCATAGACCATTTTATGTATTTTGATGTTGGAAAGGGGAAGGCACCATAGTGAGGTGAAGAGGTTTTGGTTCGCTGTTTCTGGGTAGCTGGTGGTGAGATTGATGGGATTTTCTCATTCTATCACATAGATTAGTCAATTTATTATTTTATTTTTCCTTTGAAATTGGTTTTTTTACATTTGGATGGTCTACGTAAATTATTAATTGTATCATATCATAAATATTATTTCAGTTGTGGAATATATTATCTCCTCCACGGCTTCACTCTGTTACACAAAATCACACACACAAAAACATATAGTCTATGGTGTTGCTTCATGTTATGAGAATCCATTTCATATTTTTGTCATTTTATCACCGGGTTCTAGTCGTCAGCCCATGGGGATTAGTAGTACCCTTCGAGTATGTCACAGGTCAGGTCTAGTACACATTAGAGAGGGTATCTTATCTGATTCGTGAAAGTAAAACCAGAAATATTTATGATATATTCCATTTTATATAAATTAAATCCCTATAATATCATAAAATTAATGAAATAACAAGTTTATCATATGTTATATGAAATACTATGTTTAGATTTTGATTCTTGAAACACCAGTTTTAAAAGAAACATGATACTCCATTGAAATATTATTATGCATTCAGGATCATTGTATCCTATGTGTTAAGTTAGAAGGTATGAATAATAATTATTAAATTATGAAATTTATATTTATTAAAAAATAATAAAATAATTTTACTAGTAACTTAATGATTATATGTAAAATAATAACTACTTCAAAGAGAACGAAATGTTTTCTGAAAACATTAATTTTTCGATAGTCAGATTAATGGAGCCTTGTGACATAATTTAAAATAATTTTTTTCCACATTTAGAAAATATATTAAAATATAAAAATTATTTTTTAAATAAATATTTTTTAATTATCAATCGGAAAATTTTTGTGACATTTTTAAAAGAATATTTTTTGATGAATAGTAAAAAATACTAATTTTTATTGAAAACCACCTTTTCATTTAAAATATTTTCAATGTTAAATAATATTTTAAATTTGTTTTAATGTAAAATTACAAAAAATATATTATTGTTTAAATTATTTAAATCGTTGGATTCAATTTGATAATGAATATTTGTACCAAAAAATTCAATACATATGAGAGCATTCTCTTTGGAAAACTGATCTTTCATCGCATCTATGGTTTAATTTTAAATTTAACTATGATAATATTAGGAGTTTAATTTTTCAAGATAGATTTATTATTTTTAATCATTAAAATTTATTTTATTTAATATGTTTCCCCCCATAGTTGGCTATGTTGGTGCGGGTGGGAAGGGTTTCAGACATGGTAATGGGGTCGAGTCCCCAGGCTAGCAAGTTTCTTTTCAATTTCATATAATTTGTGTGAACTTCTATTTTCATTTGTTTATAATATAAATATTTTATCTAATAAGATCAACTAAATTTTTACCAATATGAATAATTAAAAGATTAACAAATAATTACCAATTTTATGAAAAAAATGTGTTTTGTAACACCCCGAGCTTCCACGGTATGCTTCTCTTTGAATAATACAGTAGCGTGTGTTGTACGCAACTTAGAGTTCTAACACACACCACGACCAATAAAAGTAGCCGTTGTGAATAGTAATACGTACTTTTTAAAATTATAGAAATTTTATATCTCAAAATGGACTTCATTTTTGGATTCGGAGTATTGAATTTAGCCTAAGGTGAAATTTTGGTACTTTTCGGATAACTTTAATATTTTGATGAATAACGAAAATTACTAAATTTTAATTAAAAACAACTTTTTTAATCAAAATAATTAATTGTGATAAATTATTAATTTGAGTGGTTTTAAAGTATATTTAGAATATATTTTTTCCATTTAATACAATGTTGGTGATTGGACATAATTTCACAATTAAACCGGACATAAACAATTATCAATCTTTTGATAGTTATTATATCTTAAAAACACGCTTTTTGTTTTGACAGCGGGAATTAATTTTAAATAAATTTCTGTCACTTCTGTGTTTTAAATTTGGAAAAATGGATTCCATATTTGGAATCAGGATGTCCGATTTTTTTAAATAGGTTACTTTTATTTTTAGACATTTTGAATAATTACTTCGGTAAATATTTTATTTACCATGGTTAAAAGGTAAATCTTGTAAATAAGGGTTAAAAATAATATTATAATAATACTAAATTACCCTAAAACGTGTCCTAACATTATTGGTGGATACATTTCCAACCATGGGCATCTTTGGGTCGATTTTGGGACCCCATGGAGCCATTTGTAGGTGATAGGGACACGTTATTTTAATTAAGTTAAAATAAATAAAAAAATGACATAAGCATATATCTTTTAGAAAAAAAAATTCTACATAGGGTTATATATGTTGGATTTTCGAATATAAATATTAATTAGAAATATATGATCATTTTCTACATAATTTTATTTTATTTATAATATTTATCCATTAAATATCTTAATTTATTTATAACACAATGATGAGGAAGTAATTACCATAATAGTGAAAAATTAATATAATTGATATTATAAATAACCAAATAAATATAATTTGAGACTTTTAATGAATTACACTAATTTTCAGGGATAATAATACATATTAGGATTGATTTAATTAACTTTTTTCGAAGTAATCATTCTGTTATTATTTTTACAAAAGTTAATTTTTGAATACTGTCAAAATTGAAATAAAAGAGTTTTTAAAACAAATATTATATTATTAATTGATATTAAATTCCTAAAAATCTAAGGTTCGGCCAAGAGACTTATATAATAATATTTTTATCGTTAATGGACCACTTGGGGGTCTCTTGGATGTATATAGTAAGTTTATTAACTATAAAATATGAAAATACAAAGTGACATGGTAAGTGTCAAACTAATTAACTAAGAGTTAAAACTAAAATATAAGGTTAACATAATAACAAAAACCTGTCTAAATTCAATCGGATGAATGGTTTTTGACCCATCCCCACCTTAACCATTAAATAATCCACTTTGGAGCCATTAGAAACCGAATATCAATTTATTATAAAATAATGTTTCTAGCTTTTCCAAAGGTGCCCCTCGCCCCTCTTATAAAAGAACACTCCCCCTTATCATTAATTCACACCTTCAAAGCCTTTTGGTTCGGCCAAAACCTGCCCAAATACTCTCTAAACTTCCATCACTTCATCCTAGAGGCATTACATTAGTCATAAAGCCATCCCATGGAGCCCTTTTTATCAAATCAAAAAGAAGAACCCGAAGAAGAGGTAATGATTTCACCACCTTTTTTCAAGTTCCTTTCTTCTTCTACTTCTTCATTATTTGTTATTACCACTGTAAAACAATTAATCCAGTATCTCCTATATACTGTAATATTATTATAAATATGGTACAACCATATTCATTATTCTATCCATCCTTTGAATGACATGACACCATACATGTGTACGTACATCTTACCGTCTCCACATCGTGGTGTAATTGTTATTCAATATATTATAATTTGGATGGGTATAATAATGATTTGTAATTCATGTAAATAATAAATATAACATGATAATTATTCTGTATATATGATATACCATCCAATTATATATTATTTTAATATCAAAAGAATGATATTTTTTCTTGTGCGTACGTACGGATTATCATCTCCATGACGCGATGAGATTCATTTCCATGTTCACCATTCATCGACGATTATAAAAATATATAATACTAATAAGTATGTAATATATGACATAATAATGCTACTTTAGATATATAAATATATATATATAAGTATTTATGTACTTACATATATCTTATTCACTTACATCCATTCAATACTATATGAAAACAGAAACAACGTTTTTGCGTACGTATGGACTACCGTCTCAATAAACGATGTTTTCCATTTCATATATATGTCTATTATACATGTTTATATTCTAAATATATATGATATATTTATCATGTTTTATATTCTGTAAGTATTTAAATCAGGATCTAAGTTATACAACCAAGAGTGACAAGTTAAAATACGTATGATAAAGAAAGTGATTATTACCCGAAATGTTAACTTAACATGGAAATTATTATTAAATGGGTAATATAAAGTCATAAATTAATCATGTATGATATCATAAAAATTAATATGGTTCTGGTATAATTTAACAACATACTACGATCTTTGTATAGGAGGTTAAACGTACCCTCGACTAAAGGAAAGTGCAGGGTAAGAGGTTTTCATCTCACTCCTTATTCCTGCGAGATTCATGTCATATTGCCACTATTACCTTTTGTGTGGTGTATGTACTGCCCATAATTGTATTCTTTGATTAATAAACTTTAATTAATGTGTATATACATACTCATTTTATGATTCCTCTTTCATGGGTTGTATGTTTCGTAAGTTACCAAATTGGTAAGGGTTAATTCCTCAATCTCATCATTATCCGAGATTGTTTATGTGCAAGTATTTACTGGGACATTTTTATCATCCATGTCCATTTTTCATAAAAATTATTTCAAAATGAATATTTTAATGATTTTGATAGGTACTATTTATCAAGATCAAAATTTCAAATGTTTTAAATATTTATCTTTCTAAATATTTTCAATTAATGTCCACGTTTTCAAAATGATGTTAGGGATTTATTTATATTGACATGAATGTTTTGATATGATATTTCTTTTCAAAAGTTTCAAAGTGTTATGGGACACTTTTCTTCAAAAAACTCTTTTAAATTACTTCCTTTATAAATGTGTGACTTTTCAATGATTTCGAGAAAAGAGAAATTTCTCTCAAATAGTTTTGATTTCATCTATGTCAACATCCATTGATGGATTTTAATATTAATTGAAGTTCATTTATTATGATACAAAAATTTTGTATTATATTGAAGGTTTTGTGATATGTTTTATTGTGGATGTGTTATTTTTATGCCATTCATGGTTTATGGAGAAATTATTGACATTTCGTATGCCAGTTTTAATATGAATGTTTATGTTGTGTTTAAAACATTTCATATGAGAATGCATTGGACTTAGTAAATGAAGGGTGGAGCCCGCTATAGCTTCTTGATGCATCGGTAGGTCTCATGAGACAAACTAGTGTCGTGGAACAAGGCCTTGACAAAATCTTATCTATAGTCTTGGCACGAGGCCTTGGCTATGTGGTTATGATAGTCTGGAATTATGCATTCCATCATTATGAAAGTGGTTAGTGATATTTCATGTGATTATTCGATTAGTAGAATATCCATGTGAATAATTAAATGGAATTATTTCATTTTATTTCTGCCATATTATTCTATAGTTCAAGTTTGAAAGGCTTTTGTTTTAGTTTTATACATTTCCTTAAATGTTTATGCTTATTTTTGAAAGTGTCCACTGTATTTTTTACCCTTACTGAGCATTTGAGCTCACCCCTTTCTATGTTTTATTTTTCCCAGGATTCCAAGAAGTGTAATGTGATTTATATGAAGGGTTAAGCCAAGGGAATAATGGTGTTCATAAACATTATTTATGTTGTTTTGTACGTCTTAAAGTGAAAATGTAACATTCATGTATGTGGTCAATTTTTCCAATACTGCTAAACTGATCGGTGCTTCGGGACTTGATTCCTTGTAATCATGCCAATGTATTAAAATAATGCACCGACTCTAGGTAACTGGGGTCGGGGCGTTATAGTTGGAATCATAGGAAGTTTAGAAATAACCATGGAAACTAGATTTAGATAAACTCTGATTAGAGCACGTAGCCCTAAGATAGACTTTGAGGATTAGTATAGTAGAACTTCCTAGAATTTTGGTATTGTAGAGATTTTGTGAGTTTTCTGTGCAATACATCCCTGTCTGGATACGAGCAGGTAGTGGTGGCTCTGGCACAGATGTACCTAGGGGTAAAACTCGAAAACACCTCTTTGAGCTAGACTCGAACGGGAACTGGTGTACGACAATGGGCCTTGATGCACTCTTGGTTACGATACTCCCAGGGGATATGCTTAGGATAATTCTCAGTTTCTTTACAAACCAATATGAAGGGCTTATGATTATATACTAACCCAAAGAAAACATTTTTATGATTATGGATTATATCCATAAATTGTTCAATTTCTGTTAGGTATTTTACAAGTTTGGTAATTATTCATTGCAATTCATAAACTGAACTAGTTTATGCTATTGTATAGAAATGGCGCCCAGTAGAAGGAATGTGAACTCCCGTAATACATATGATACAAAGAGTAAGAAGGATCATATCTTTCGTGGTCCTAAGACAGAATTTAGAAGGGAAATTGATTCCCACGTATTGTCATCATATTAAGAAATAGTATCAAGTGTTGATAACTTGCGTAAAGAATTCTCGGAGTCCTATAGCTTTGAAGGGAAGCAAGAGAAGAACAATATGGAAGAGAGAAAGATGGATAAAGGGAGGAGGGAAAAGAAGAATTTTCCCATATGTGATAACTATTGGAAGAAACACCCTGAACTTGTTTGAAAGGAATGGGAGTTTGTTATAACTGTGGAAGAAAAGGGCACAAAGCACGTGACCGCAAGGGTAAGGAAATGGTTTCAAATGTACAATGCTTCATTTGCAAGTAGTTTGGACACTGCACGAACCAATGTCCCAGTCATCAGACTATGCCACAAATGATGCTATTGGATAATAATCAAGTTATGCTACTACCACAGATGAAGAGGAATGACTAGTGTTCATATGATGTTATTATAGAATTATTTCATTTTAGTGTTGTATCAATGATGTTCTGGTAATAAATAAGGATTGTACTTCAGTACTATTTAATTAAGGATTTGAGATTTTAATGTACTAAGAAAAGTGAGTCTATAGAAAGTTAATTTTTTTGGAAATTACATGGTTGAAGGAAAGATAAACCATAATATGGTCCTAATATTGAGGTAGTGATTTTGGAATAAGAGATGGTTGATTTTGGTAATTCGGGATGTTGCGGTGTTGTAAAATAATATATGATGAAGGCGTTCAGATGTTATTACCTGGAAAAAAGGATCCTCATTATGTTTAACTTCCTTGTAAATTTTGGACTGTGAGTTTGGATAATAGTATTTTGGATATGTCTAATGGTTGGAATGAATTAAGTTTGTAAGGTTATTTTTTTGGATTTTTATAAAAGGACAACACGCAGACCGTGTGACGACCCGTAGTGTCGGAAAAAGCTGCTGGAATCGAACCCACAACCATAGTGCAATTGGGATTTATCACTTACCATTGTGCTACATGAAGTTCCTGGATGTTATAATGTAGTTTCTTTACATAAAGTGTCTGATATGTGAATTATAAATTCATTAGATTTTCAACCCTATACGATTAGGATAAATAGAATATTTTTGAGTTGTATTATGTTTTGGGGTGAAATATGAGTTTGTGGTAGAAATTTATTAATGGATAAAACTCTAATTATAAAGTAAGTATATCTCCTTATGATCTTATCCAATCTGATAAATAAATTCCTCAACATTAAGAAAAGGAACTTAGAAAAAAAATGTTGTCCTAGACAGTACCTTAGATCATCACTAATTTATGGATTTGGGGTTGTTGGCCTTTTCATAGCCATGTTCTCTACCACTCTCCATCAGATAATTGATGGTTATATTTCCCTTCCATATCCATATTTCCCTACATGGAACCCTAGTATGTATTATTTTCAGTAATCTTCATACTTTTCAGTCTTTATTTTAAATAGAGGCCTCATTAATTCATTTTTCGATATGGGATTTCAACTAATATATTTTGAAACGTCAAAAATGTTTTATCCTAATACCTTATGTTTTGTTGAACCGATGGTATTTTAAATCATCATAGATTGATGAATTTAAGGACCTCAATTTTAAACTTTTTTGTGATTGATGACCTCAATAACTACCTATAAATATTTACGTTTGTCCTCTAATTATATCTCTATAATTTCCACCAATGTCCTCCTAATCGAGATCATAATTTTTTGGTGACCCTTTAATTTCTTTTTTCATCTTGTTAAGACTATATTTTATTAATAAAATTTCCGATGTGGGGTTTTCCACAAAGATATTTTCTATTTTCAACCTTTATTTTCAATGAACAATATCAAATTGCGAGGATGAAATTTATTGAAGGAGGGGAGAATGTAACACCCCGAGCTTCCACGGTACGCTTCTCTTTGAATAATACAGTAGCGTGTGTTTTACGCAACTTCGAGTTCTAACACACACCACGACCAATCAAAGTAGACGTTGTGAATATTAATAGCTAACTTATAAAATTTTATAATTTTTATCTCTCAAAATGGACATCATTTTTGGATTCGGAGTATCGAATTTAGCCTAAGGTGAAATTTTGGTACTTTTCGGATAACTTTAATATTTTGATGAATAGTGAAAATTACTAAATTTTAATTAAAAACAACTTTTTTAATCAAAATAATTGATAGTGATAAATTATTAATTTGAGTTGTTTTAAAGTATATTTAGAATATATTTTTACCATTTTATACAATGTTGGTCATTGGACATAATTTCACAATTAAACCAGACATAATCAAGTATTAATATTTTGATAGTTATTATATCTTAAAAACACGCTTTTTATTATGACAGCGGGAATTAATTTTAAATTAATTTCTGCCACTTCTGTGTTTTCAATTTGGAAAAATGGATTCCATATTTGTAATCAGGATGGACAAATTTAATAAATTGTTAACTTTTATTTTTATACATTGTGAATTATTACTTCGGTAAATATTTTATTTACCATGGTTAAAGGGTAAATCTGGTAATAGGGGTTAAAAAAA
This sequence comes from Viscum album, assembly GCA_963277665.1. Classification (NCBI taxonomy): domain Eukaryota; kingdom Viridiplantae; phylum Streptophyta; class Magnoliopsida; order Santalales; family Viscaceae; genus Viscum; species Viscum album. The sequence continues at coordinate 1,927,212,810 of OY728142.1, read as the reverse complement.
TAATATTATAATAATATTAAAGTACCCTAAAACGTGTCCTAACCTTATTGGTGGATACATTTCTAACCATGGGCATCTTTGGGTCGATTTTGGGTCCCCATGGAGCCACTTGTTGGTGATAGGGACAATTTATTTTAATTAAGTTAAAATAAATACAAAAATGACATAAGCATATATCTTTTAGAAAAACAATTATCACATAGGGTTATATATGTTTTATTTTCGACTATAAATATTAATTAGAAATATAAAACGATTTCCTACATAATGATATTTTATTTATAATTTTTAGACATTAAATAATTTAATTTATTAATGACACAATGATGATACAGTAATTACATTAATAGTGAAAAATTAAAATAATTGATATTATAAATACCCAAATAAATATAATTTCAGACATTTAATGAATTACACTAATTTTCATGGATAATATGACATATTAGTATTTATTTAATTATCTTTTTTTGAAGTAATCATTCTGTTATGATTTTTACAAAAGTAAATTTTTGAATAGTGTCAAAATTGACATAAAAGAGTTTTTAAAACAAATATTATATTATTAATTGATATTAAATTACTAAAAATCTAAGGTTCGGTCAAGAGACTTATATCATGATATTTCTATCATTAATGGACCACTTGGGGGTCTCTTTGATGTATATAGTATGTTTATTAACTATAAAATATAAAAATACAAAGTAAAATGGTAAGTGTCAAACTAATTAACTAAGACTTAAAACTAAAATATAATGTTAATATAATGACACAAACCTGTCTAAATTCTATTGGTTGAGTGGATTTCAACCCAACCCCACCTTAAACTTTAAATAATACACTTTTGAGCCATTATAAACCGAATATGAATTTATTATAAAATAATATTTCCTGCTTTTCCAAAGGTTCCCCTCACCCCTCTTATAAAAGGACACTCCCCATTCTCATTCATTCAAACCTTCAAAGCCTTTTGGTTCATTCAAACCCTACCCAAATACTCTCTAAACTTCCCTAACTTTATCCTAGAGGCATTATTTAAGTCATAAATCCATCCCATGGATCCCTTTTGATCAAATCAATAAGAAGAACCCTAAAAAGAGGTAATGATTTCACCACCCTTTTTCAAGTTCCTTTCTTCTTCCACTTCTTCTTTCGTTGTTATTACCATTCTAAAATAATGAATCCAGTATCTCTTATATACTGTAACATTATTATAAATATGGGAAAACCATATCCAGTATTCTATCCATCCTTTGAATGACATGTCACCTTACATGTATACGTACGTCTTACCCTCTCCACGTCGTGGTATAATTGTTATTCAATATATTATTATTTGGATGGGTATAATAATGATTTTTAATTCATGTAAATAGTAAATATAACATGATAATTATTATTTATATATTATATAACATCCAATTATATATTATTGTAATATAAAAAGAATGATATTTTCGCTCGTGCATACGTACAGATTACAGTCTCCACGACGCGATGAGATTCATTTCCAAGTTCACCATTCATCGACAATTATAAAAATATATATTACTAATAAGTATGGAATATATGACATAATAACTCTACTGGAGATATATATATATAAGGATTTATTTACTTACATATATCTTATTCACTTACTTCTATTCAATACTATATGAAAACAGAAACATCGTTTATGTGTACGTACGGACTACTGTCTCCATAAAAGGTGTTTTCCATTTCATATATATGTCTATAATACATATTTATATTCTAAATATATATGATATATTTATCATGTTATATATTCTGGAATTATTTAAATCATTATCTAAGTGATACAACCAAGAGTGACAAGTTAAAACACGTATGATAAAGAAAGTGATTATTACCCGAAATGTTAACTTAACATGGAAATTATTATTAAATGGGTAATATAAAGTCATAAATGAATCATGTATGATATCATAAATATTAATATGGTTCTGGTATCATTTAATAACATACTATGATCTTTGTATAGGAGGTTAAACGTACCCTCGACTAAAAGAAAGTGCAAGGTAAGGGGTTTTCATCTCACTCTTTATTCTTGTGAGATTCATGTCATATTGCCACTATTAACTTTTGTGTAGTGTATGTACTGACCATAATTTTATTCTTTTTGTAATACACTTTAATTTATGTGTATTTACATATTCATTGTATGATACCTCTTTCATGGGTTGTATGTTTCGTAAGTTACCAAATTGGTAAGGTTAAATTCCTCAATCTCATCATTATCCGAGATTGTTTATGTGTAAGTATTTACTGGGAAATTTTTATCACCCATGTCCATTTTTCATAAAAATGATTTCAAAATGAAGATTTTAAGTATTTTAAAAGGTACGCTTTATCAAGATCAAAATTTCAAATGTTTTAAAGAATTATCATTCTAAATCTTTTCAATTAATGTCCATGTTTTCAAAATGATTTTAGGGATTTATTTATATGGACATGAATGTTTTGAAATGATATTTATTTTCAAAAGTTTCAAAGTTTTATGGGACACTTTGATTCAAAAATCTCTTTTAAATTACTTCCTTTAACAATGTGTGACTTTTCAATGATTTCTAGAAAAAAGATATTTCTCTCAAATAGTTTTGATTTCATCTATGTCAACATCCTTTGATGGATTTTAAGCTTATTTAAAGTTGATTTATTATGATACAAAACTTTTGTATTTTATTGAAGGATTTGTGATATGTTTTACTGTGGATGTGTTATTTTTATACCATTCAAGGTTTATGGAGAAAGTATTGACATTTCGTATGCTAGTTTTAATATGAATGTTTATGTTATGTTTAAACCTTTTCATATGAGAATGAATTGGACATAGTATGTGACGGGTGGAGCCCGCTATGGGTCCTAGATGCATCGGTAGGTCTCATGAGATAAACTAGTGACTTTCAATAAGGCCTTCACAAAATCTTATTTGTAGTCTTGGCACGAGGCCTTGGCTATGTGGTTTTGATAGTCTGGCATTATGCATTCCATCATTATGAAAGTGGTTAGTGATATTGCATGAGATTATTCAATTAGTAGAATATCCATGTGAATAAGTAAATGGAATTATTTCATTTTATTTATGCCATATTATGTTGAAGTTCAAGTTTAAAAGGCTTTTGTTTTAGTTTTATACATTGCCTTAAATGTTTTTGCTTATTTTTGAAAGTTTCTGCTGTATTTATTACCCTTACTGAGCATTTGAGCTCACCCCTTTCTGTGTTTTATTTTTCCCAGGATTCCAAGAAGTGTAATGTGATTGATATGCAGGGTTAAGCCAAGGGAATAATGTCATTCATAAAGATTATTTATGTTGTTTTGTACGTCTTAAAGTGAAAATGTAAAATTTGTGTATGTGATCTATTTTTCCAAGACTGCTAAACTGATCGGTCCTTCGGGACTTGATTCCTTGTAATCATGCCAATGTATTAAAATAATGCACCGACTCTGGGTAACTGGGGTCGGGGAGTTACATGTTTAGTGTGGTGTAAACTAAAATTATAAAGTGTAAAATAACCTAGAAACATGTCCAGCAGAATTTTTCTACAAATATAGAAAAATGTTGACCTCTATAGTTCTATAACAGGTGACTTGAGCCTGTGGTAATATAAATAAAATAGCCACGGGTTCTCATAACCATGACTATATGGTGTATTGAACAGAGTCATTATCCAGGTACTCCTAGAGACTATTGAAATAGAAGGCATGTAACCATGGCCATATAAGATTATTTCTATATTGTGGAGATACTGGGGGTTGTAGATATGGGGTCCTATAAACCATGGCTATATCCTTTTCATTTAGACCCTCTTATCACTGTCATTTATGACAATGGCTATATATTTATATAGATAGATGAAATTTATAATGTATTTAATAATAATAACTACTAAATATATTTATCAAATAATATATATATATATATGTACATATATTTTTTTATGTTTATATTAACATAAGTAAAATATGATAGTGATAATATATATTAGTTTATATACTAGATATTTGAGATCTAAACTCAGCAACAACATTTTTTTAAAAAGGACCTATATCCATGGTCTCCACAATTGTTGTTATAGGTCACCGAATAAGACTAGATTATATCCACGTGCTTCCTGGTCAAAGTTATAGGTCTATTGTGGACCAGGACCAACATCAGATGACCTATATCAAGAAGTTTATAGCCACAACCACAACTTTAGATTCAACCATTAATAACACTAAAAATACATTATATCAATGCTATGAAAGCACTGAATACAAGAGTGATGTTAAAAGACAACATTTATCAGTTCCTGTAAAAATCAATGATAAGTCAGCCTTTTATCAATGCTAAATAAGCACTCATAAAAGGTTCCATTATCATCTCTTTTTTAGTGCTAATTAAGGGAGCCTTTATCACTAATTTTTAGGTCTAATAAAGGATGGATTTAATAATGGTGAAAAATGATGATAAAGGTCCCCTTTCTTAGTGATTTTTTATGAATAGTAAAAAAATTTATGGGGAAAATATTTTATGCCCCACAACACCATGATAAAGGAACCATTTATAACTAAAAAATATCAATAAAGGGTAAACATGCTTTTTCGAGTGGAATACCGGTTCCTTTATCAGTGAATTTTTAGCATAGATAATGGATGGATTTAACAATACTGAAAATTCATTGATAATTAACACATTATGATTGATTTTTTATTGTTGATAAAAATATTTACGCATTTTTTTACACACGAGAACAACCACCATTCTCATCGCTCCTGACACCTTTTCTTAGTAGATTCCACTCCCAAACTTATCGTCACACTCCCCCAACCACTACTCAGAACTTGAAAACACCCACCCACCCTTCCTCAATGTTGGAATGGCTTCTTCAAGTAATCTCTCTTAATTGTAATTGATCTTGTGTCCTTTATTTGGCGTTTTAATGCACTTTACCACTATATCGATCATGTTCTGGATTATATTTTACAATATTTCTATTTATTCGTATATATTTTGCACCGTGTGATGTATATACACAAACATATATTTATTTAAATATATCATATACTGATATTCATTTACATATATTGTAATACAAATATTAAAATAAATTTTTATTTTTTATTAATACTCACACGTTTATATATATAAACATTATATGTACAGTTTTTAAAGTATATATATATTCTCATTATATTATAATGTATACTAAATTGTGATATTTTTTTTTGATAAAGTGGGTCATATTAAATTTCTACGATTTATATAATTATTTTTAAGTGAATTTCTAAAATATGTCTTTATAATGAGGTATAAATTTTATACATGACATATATATTTTCATCTCTATATATTTACAATTATATTTATATATATTTACATAAAAAATTTTGTGTGTATATTATTTTTTATATTGTATTAATAAATAATTAATGTACATACATTTATATACTAGATTTAATGATAATTATATGTCTATAAAAATACATTTATATATGATGTATACACACAAATTGATACATGTAAAAAAACACACATATTTATACACACGTAAGCATTTATAATTAACAAATACATGTCCTAATATTTATGTTTATATGTATTTATTTACTAATTTTAGAATATGAATATGAATATATTTTTTTATTGACACACACATGTTTATATATAAACATTTCTTATATAGGAACATATATATATATATATATATATTAATGTATTTTTATAAGGTAAATAAAATGGATAATTTTTTTCCTTATGTAAATTAAATATTAAAATTTTATTTATATTTGGTGCATACATTTAAAAATTATTTTTTATTTAAATATATTAAAAAAAGTATTTAAAAAATATATTTATTATAATTAAATATAAGAAAATATGCATATATTTATTTGGGAATAAAACTAAATTACGAAAAAATAATTGGGATCCATCATATTTATATGAATGTAAGACCTAGGAATAAATTAAATATCAATTTATAAAAGGAAAAAAATACCCTCTTAATAGAATTTGAAATACTATGAAGTGTCTAGAAAACAGGATATCCCAAAAAAACTCAATTTTGGAGGCCTTGAGGGCCATGTTTGACCTAAAAATAGTGAAAAACGTTTTCCCAATTAACATGGTGTATATATCTTTACATGAGTTGATTTGACATATGATAGACCCCAAATGGACTCCTAGATCAAATGTTTTAGTCATTTGATGTTGAAGTAATATTTTCAACTAATCTTAAATGAATTTTTTATTCATTTAGTTTTTATCTTACCCAATTTTTTTTAATTAACTATATATAGGTAACAATTATAAAATTATTATTTAATATATTTTTTTATTTAATTATTATATTGTTTCGTTTTGGTTTGTTTTGCCTTGAAACGCCCAATGGCTCCGTATCCAATGATTGATGGACCTGCTTTCTAATGGCAGGCGTTCGCCGGATGGTCTGACTAGCGACTCTTAAGAACTCACATTGGTCGAGAGGATGGGAATTCGAGTTCATCATACCCTTTTTGGGGCAAAATTATTGCATGTTCTGGGACTCTCTTATAGAATTAAGACATATTCATATATTCGCAAATCATTGGATTATACCAAAAACATAGTATCCATGGATTTAACCTTGGTGGGAAATGGTCAACTAGACGCAGGGGTTCAGAATCATTTATGCCCGAGGGTTACCATCCCTCATTGGATTAATGACCCCAAAGAGTTGGAACTCGCTTGAGGTGGCACTAGGAGCGGCATGGTGAACCGATGCGGGGACAGTCGGATCAACCTGTTGTCAGGATTGAACCTCAGGGAGGCTTCTTACATACCCTACCTAGGGGATAGGGATGAAATTCCATGTAGTTATAATGGAGATCATCGAAGAACCGACGTGAAGGTGGACCCAGGGGTCTGTTGGTGGTCGGACTTGAACCTCTTGGTGGCTTCCTACGTACCCTGCCTAGGGGGTAGGGATAAAAGTCCACGTAGTTCACATTGTCTTGGGACTTACGCCCTGAGGCAGCCTGGAGTAATGGATTGGGGCATACACTATGAGGAGGTCCATAGAGTGGAATGGGGCTTACACTCTGAGGAGGCCAATAAGAGGATGTCATGGTTGATGCTTAATCGAATCCCACATGAGTCATGCTCGGTGTGAGAAACAAGAGGGAGCAGGGACCAGAGGATCACGTCATGAGAGGTGCGTCTGACAGAAGTGGAGTGGGGATTACGCATGAGGGAGGCCCCTGTGGTCAGGGATTACTCCTAGATGGATGCCCAGCGCGATGGATTAGAGATTACATTCTAAGGAGGCCCAAAAGGTCAGGGATTACTCCGATATGGATGTTCGGGGTGACAAAGCCCAGTGGGAGTGGGAAATGGGGTGCTCCTGTGCCCATCTCCTCTCTTGCAGTGCATGAGTAATTCCTTGTTATGGCTATTTTACCATCTCCAAGGAACCCTCAACAAGTGGAGGGGCAGAATGGGGATTCCCGAGCTCAGACTCCACATTACCGTGGGAATGTGAACCCAGGAATGCTTCAGGAATCTGCCCTAGGGTCGGGGCAACCCATTTTCCCCTGTTTACCATGGGTATATGAACTCAAAATGGCACACTAATGCGGTAGAAAGTTACACCCTGCAGATCTGGTGGCTCTGGTGGAGGCCTCGGCTTGGGGCCGATGAATAGTCCAATGAGGTAGTCGTGGATTACTTGGCTGGATCATAAGGATTTGATCTTGCTCGGGAAATGAGAAAACTGAAGTATTTGGTGAGCCACCAAGAGGTATGGGTGGTGGTGCCATTCACGTGGGGAAGTGTCATGCGGCTGTAGAAGTTGTCCGTGAACCAGGGTGGTTCGCGGCTTCGGGTTCAATCCGTGAAACAGGGTGGTTCGAGGAGGGTTCCAGGCGGGCAGCAGCGGCTAAGGGCAGTGCCGGTTAGAGGCTCGTTGGTCAGGGCTTCGCCCATGTAGGAGTGTTCTACGCGGTGTGATAGTTGGGAAAAGATGCATAAACTCCCTGGTCCACGGTAAATTCTTCCTCAGAGATAGAATGGTTCGCGGTTCTCCTTTTTTTTGTTATTTTAGGTTCGCGGCTCACCAAATTATAATTCTTTTTCCAATTCCTTGTTAATTCATATACCAACTGTGGTTCGCGGATGGGAATTTCAATGTTTGAGAAATCAGAAGCCTTCCTTCAACCAATCTCCTTCTGAATCTCCAATCCCACCCAATCTAATTCCATTTCTTTGATCCCTCTTTTCTTTCCCCCTTGGTATCCTTTTATAGAGTGGGGGAAGGGATGTATCTGTGGCCACATGACACCTTTTTTAGAGGACCATAACCAAATACCCGGTTTACAGCTGACATGGTCAATCCATGATTCGTGGTGGGTATTGAACTCTTCCCCCCCCCCCCCTCCACGAGGCGAACTCAGGGAGTGTTCCGCGGCTGCGGAGGGTTCTGCCTCTATTCTGTGAATGACAGTGGGTGCAGTATAAACCGGTCGACGCGATCCGTGGTTGGGGAGGATCGTGATGGTGAACCAGACTGGCTCCCATCCTGCCTCGCGACCGCGGAGGATCTCTACCTCCATTTCCTGAATGAAAATTGTTCGTGGAGGGGGTGCCTCGTGGGGCCTGGCCACATTGCACTTCCATGGGACTGGTTCGCTGATCGGTCCCGTTTGTGTCGCTTATTTGATTATTTCCACCAATTCTTTGGTCGATTTTGGTAGAATATCCTTTGCGGATTATTCAGGACACTACAAATTCCCCCCATCGGAATGGGGTCCGATCGGAACGAAAAGGACGCCATTCTGATGCAAATCCATCCTGAAACTGATATGGTTTGCGGTAGAGAGGTTGACCCGGTAGGGGAACATGCCTATAAATACGGGGAGCCCTTCACTTTTCCTTTACCAAATACTTCATGAAACCATCGCTCCTTCGCCTCCGCGTGTTCGCTCCTCCGCGAAGTGCCTCGTCTACGAACCGGCATTGACCTCCTTGAACCATTCCTTCTTCGCGGTCGCCTTCACCCACGAACCAACTTCCCAACCGCGAACCATTACTCGTAATTAAAAGTAAGTGATGACGGGTTGCGGAGGAAATTGCTTCAAGATTTCGATGCTCCGCAGACTAAAAATCTCTAGAACATTAAAAAGTTTCTGAGTCTTCGGAACATAATAACTTAAACTCAGGATTGAAATTCCACAGAGAAACATGGTTCACGGTTTCCTGGCCAACGCTCTGCGGGCCAGGGCTTGATGGACTGATTTCGCGAAGGGCTGGTTCGTGGGATGATGTCATCGCGAACCATACTCTAAGGACACCATGTAGATTTTGATTATGAAGGATATTTAACCCTATATCTAGTTATTTTTGTCCAGATTTTCATTTCAGACTAACTTATTGTTGGATCCCACTGTGTAGGGAGAAAATATGGTTCCCCATCATTTTGCGCCGAGGCCTGCTGCAGAGCCACTCCCAATTTCTGATCAACGCCAGAATGACATGGCTAGCTCTGTTCAAGATAGAGTCTGCCACTCCCTAATGTCTTCCATCCTTGCCGACAGTCTCTCCAAATCACGGCAAGAGTATCCTTTTTCTAACAGCCTTCCTACCTATGGGTTTTGTTTGTTGTTTGATACCCTGATTCTGGAACCATCCCCTGACAACAATCCTGAAGCATGGATATTTACCACCACTATCCCTTAGTTCTTGATACCTGCCAGCGGGCAGCCTTCCTCGAGGGGTACATGTAGAGACCCAAAGCTTGACGTACATGGACATTACATTACTTTTGTGGAATGCTTAATACATAACAAAAACAGACACATAAGGACCGTAATAGTTTAGTGTCTTTGGAAACTCGGAATAAAATATTCTAATCGTGGTGAAAGATTTTCAACATCTCCCAATAAAGTTCTTCCCCTTTTTTTCATACCTGAACCATTCTTTATATCCTGGGGAAAAGAAAACATAAAAGGAGTGAGCTCAAATTCCCAGTAAGGGTAAACATAGAGAACATAAAACAATCCATAAACATTTGAATGAAAAAAACATGAACATAAAATCTAAACATCAAACTCTTGAGCAAAGACATGAATCTTGGAAGTACCTAAGGCATATATCATAAGGGAACATCAGTCATGATAAAATAGCATGGGAATAAGACATGTAATTGTGGAAACCATTAAGCACATGATATGATTTCCATAGTAGCTAAGTCATTTCTTCCAAGACCATCTTAGTGGACAAAGTCCCTTTCTGAATCATGTTCACTCCTCGTTCCAGTCCTGTATTACTGAACCGGTTTAACTTTCCGTTCCAGCCATGTATATCTAATGATATATAAATCTTTACCCAATGCATTTAAGAGAGATATAGGTCCCACCCTTCTCATAGTGAAATCATTCTTACTTGTGCCACAAAATAAACTTAAAACATTCATCATAACCCAAAGAATAAAATGGGTTTCATAAACAACATCCCATCATCACATAATCCATATAAAACAAATGGATATTTCATCATAAGAAAATTGAAACTATTTAAATCATAGAGACATTATACTTGAAACATACACATATGAAATAATTTCATCTTAGATATAAAATGGTTTTGATAAAACACTTGAAATGAATTCTTGAGGAAAATATCCTTTCTTCTTCAAAATCTATTTCGTTTCACAAAACATCAGGCAATTTTAAAAGAAAATGATTTTGTTTAAAATATTAATCAAATATTTTGGAGGAATATTCATGAAAATAAGGCTTTATAATACCGTAAAAATCTGTTTGTGCCGTATAATGTAAAAAACATTCTTCTTGTACTTTTGCTGGAAAAGTCAAAAAGTACCTCGTAACATAAACAAAAGAAAGATTCCTTACATACCATGTAGTAAAATTCAAAACGGGTAAAAAGGAAATTAAATATACATAAAAACACTTTTAGAAAACATGGACATGGATGATAACAATAACCCCAGTAAATACTTACGAATAAACAATCTCAGATAAGAACGAGATTTGAAAAATTATCCCTTACCTTAAGTCTCATATGCATCGTATGGTTCCGAACCTCCTGTATAATGATTAAATAATGTCATTGACTTATTAAATAATCATATTCATTGTTATGATATCATATATGTTTCATTTATGACTTTATATTACCCGTTCATTTGTAAATTCCATGTTAAACTAGCGTTTTGGGTAAAATCATTTCATTTATCGTATGTGTTTCACCTTGTCGTTTCTTGATATTATTACTTATATCCTAATTTATATAATTCCGGAATGTAAAACATGATTTATATAATATATATATATATTCATCATATACATATATATTATATATCGATAGAAGGAATGAAATACACCATTCATGGAGACGGTAGACCGTACGTACGCATGAACGTTGTTTTCGTTTCCTTATTTAATTGAATGAAACTATATAGATGACATACATATCTATATACATAAATCCAGTAGAATTATTATTTCATATATTTCATTATTTTTCATTATATAATTTTTTTGATCATTCATGTATGGTAAATCATGGAGAATGAATCTCATCGCATCGTGGAGCCGGTAGTCCATACGTACGCACGAGCGATGATATCGTTCCCATAATTATAGAATTGGAGTGGATGGTATAATATATCAGAATCCGTATAATGTTATTATAACCATATATAGTTATTATTTACACCATTATACCCATCCATGTAAGGTGTTGGTGGAAAAACAGATTATACCATGGCGTGGAGACCGTATTCTGTACGTACGCACGCGCAGTATTTTTGTTTTCCGTAGGATGGATAGAAGGTAAAATAGGGTTGTTTCATATTTATAATAACATATATCTATATTAGTGATACTTATGATATTACTTCATAATTAAACAACAAAAGAATAAGACGTTTAAGAAGAAAGAAACTTGAACGAATCGGTAACGGATATTACCTCTTCTTTGACACGCCTTTTTGAATACTCCTCTTAGGGTACTAAAATTGGTCTTTGAAGAAGACCAGGACCTCTAGGATGTTCCTAGGGAAGTTTATAAGGGAAATGGACAGGGTTTGGCCGAGTTTAAAGGCTCAAATTGGTGTGAGGAAGAGAGGGAGGAGGTTCCCTTTTATAAGGGAAGAGAGGGGCACCTTTGGAAATCTTAAAAATATTAATTTATAAAAAATACAACCCCACTTAAAAACTTCCAAAAATGACTCATATTTGAATATCATATGTTATAGGGTTGTAATCTCATAAACTAATAAAATTTATACATGTTAGGAATTTATTTTAAACATTATCAACTTGATTTATCCTTATTTAATCAATTTAATTTTATTTGTGGTAATAACATTATAAATTTTAAATTATAAAAAATAATTACTTATTTGTTGTGAATTATAAATAATTGGATACTTTATAACATTTGATGCCATATAAATTTAAATTTATAATTTTTAAATATTTTTGTGATTTTTAAAAAATTTTATAATATGTTATTTTTAAAAAATAACAATAGTGTCAATTTTGACACTATTCATTTAATAGAATTTAAATAAAATATATACAGGAATTATGTTCGAAATAAATGATTTAATAGATTCATAAAAGGTCATATGTGTCTATAAAATTAGTGGATCACATTAAATAGTTCATATAATATTTATTTTATTATTTTTAAAACCATTTATTTGGTTTATCTCTTAATAAAAAAATTACTACATCATTTTTGTATAATTATTTAATATACTTATTTGTTGCATAAAAATTAAAAATAAAATCCATTGATGAAGATAAATCTATTACCTTTAACAATAATACTTTTACTCTAATTTATCATCTTAAAATCACAATATTAAAATTGTTATATTTATTAAATTATGAAGACAACTTTGGCATCATTTAAAATAAAATAATATAAGTCTCATAATCACTTTTCTAAGGCTCCAAATGGTCAAATATTCGACCATTGGTCAAAAGATTGAATTGATTTAACCAACGAATTCAAGGTAAAATCAATGCTAATGACATACAATATATTAAATGGTAAAAATATATTTTATTTATACTTTAAGACCAATCAATATTATAATTTAACAACATAAATTATTACGATGAAAAAAGTTGTTTTTAATTAAAATATAGCGTGTTTTTACTATTCATTAAAATATAAAAGTTATCAGAATAACATGAAAATTTTATCCAAGGTAAAATTTTATATCATTATTCCAAAAAAAAAATTTATTTTGTAAAATTTAACTTATTAACATGTTAAAAACTAGTTTTAAAGTGCATGTGCCATCAAAAGGCGACAAAACTGTATTTTTTGAAAAATACTTATTTTACCCGAAAAATTAATTTTGTTCTCATACCATGTTCTAGAAAATGTGTATGATGAATAATAACGTTATAAAATTCAAAATGTTTTTAATACTATTCATAACTGCTAGTTTATAATAATTTTATAACCAAATATCGTTGTTTAGTGAAACCCGGTATTGCGTACAACACACGTTATCGAAGAAGGTCGTGATTGCGTGTAATGCAAGCCAAGTCAGGGTTGAGTATAGTGAAAGACTATTTTGTTGTTACGTATAACAAAATACAACCATATTTCATTTATAAATTTAATATATATATATATATATATATATACTCAATGTTGCATAGAATAACTAATATCAAACAAACATGAAATTGTGTGTATCACGATCCAAGATTAGTATTGTGTATACTCCAAGCTAATATGGTGTTGCGTATAGTGCAGGATAATCTTGGTTTATCGTACAACAGAATATATGAATGAAATTAAAAATAATTTATCTTATAAAATATCGGTTTGTTACATTCTATCCCCCTTAAAATGAATTTCGCCCTCAAAATTTTTCGGGGTTATAAATCGTTTACTATTTATAGAAACCCACATTTTTTAAAAGGAATACTAAAACATAATTTTAAAAACTAAAGTATGAAAAGTAATGATTACCCAAAGTAACTCATCACTGGGTTTCCATATAGGAGAACATAGGTGAAAATATGGATATGGAAGAAAAATCTAACCATCATGTTCTGATGGAGAGTGGTAGAGAACATGGCCATGAAAAATCCATCAATCACAAAGCCATAAATTTGTGATGGTATAAGGTACCATCTAATTCATCGGATATAAGAGCCCTAGGTCAACATTTTTGGTTTTCAATATCATTTCCCTAAAGTTGAAAATTTTGAATTAGAAGAAATACTAGCTTGATTTTGTTACAATCTCACTATTCTTCGTGATTTGAACAATTTCCACTTCATCTCTTAAAAAAATGAAGTTGAATTTGTTATTCGTGAAGTGTTAACAGGTCATGTGATAGAATGATGGGTCATTCCATCTATTTCAAACAAAAGGTTTGCAAAAGTTATCAAATATACATAAGTCCATCTATGGTGAGGTTAATCATATACGATTCCAAAAATGATCTTATACTTTATATATCATACCGCTTAATAAAATAAAACTAGTTTATACTAACCAGGGACTTCCTGTAGGCCATTGTTATGCGATAAAGGCCAGTCACACTTCAGTTGTGGGTTCGATTCCCACAGCCTTGTCCGACGCGATGGGCTGTCGCCCGTCCTGCAGGATGTCCTTTTTCTAAAACTACATTACTATAACATCCCATCAATAATATCGAAAATAGTTCTATCCTTAAACAATACTAACTTATTTCCAACATAATACATTCCAATCTTTAGGCTTATATAAAATACATCGGTCCAAGATCATAGTATAAAGAAAATGATTACTTGAAATGTCACATAACAATCACGTGAATGCCATCATTTATCCACCATATATCATAAGATATATTTTGTTGGTCAAATAACAAACATGTGAATACCTTAATCATGTATTCTCTTGAAGAATGAATACCCATTGAACCTTAGTGAAAACATGAATGCAGTTAAAAGTTAACACTTTCCACATTCCAAAATCTTCAAAATTCTATATACTCAAACCTTGATATCACTTTGTCCTTATATCAATCATGATCTCATGAATACAATAAAAATCTCATTATCTTTTTATCCCTTCATTATGCGCATATCATCTACTTTCCAAAATATTTGAATCACTTTTCCTGGTTACTGGTACCATTTAATTATTGAAACCCACAATATAAAAATACAAAAATATTCTAATAAACCATAAAAGTACCTCAACAACATTATTCTTGAATACCAATACATAAACACTTCAATCCATACTCTTCAATGATTGTCCTGAAATAATTCCTTCCTTAATTTAGAATTAAATTTTTAGGTAAGGGCATTGAGTTGGGTAATGCCCATGTTCTCCACAAATAAGACATTGAACTTCATAATAGTCTGTCACTCTATGACCCTTTTCTCCAAACAGATAACATTTGTCCCTCCATTTGAGGTATTCCTCAAGGTTCTTCTTCCCTTCTTTAGAAATCTCAATATTCCTTTCTTTATGCTCCTCAACATGTGAACATGCATAAAAGTCTATCTTCCTCTTATTTGATGAATTAGGCATACCACTAAATTTCACCTTGTTAATCTTATATTGCGATGACTGGTTCGGAATAATCAAAATATATAAGGTCCCAGCCTTAAACCTTACTTAATCTTGAGTTAATACAAGAGTGCACATTGAGGATCTTTTCAGGTTTAGAGTTTTAGAGAATTAGATCATAAACTTTCATTACATTCCACATTTAAACAAAGTGGTTACATAAAGATAGTATTCATTTATCCCATCAACGGAAACATATTTAAATTAAAACATGGATTCTTTCTTGACACTTCCTTGAAACTATCATCATATCATGTACCTTTCCCTTGACCTGTGAAAAGCATTTCAAAAGCTTGGGATGAGCATAAAAAGCTCAGTAAGGGATATAAAAATATATGGAAAGGAAACATGAGTACATGTACATATAAGAATCAATGAAATCGTACTTTACTCATAAAACATAAGCACTTTAACATACCTCATCAAATCATGAATAAATCATAGAAATCATAAGATATAAGGGTAACTTGAGGCATTCATAACATTATTAGGTAGGGAGTAACCCTCTTGGTTATGTTTGGAATACCCACCACACTATATTCCCTAAATCTCTTCAGAGAAACCCTAACGTTTCACTCCTTCTCATTACCCAATGCAATGGAGAGCTATATCGGGATCACCCACCCTTAGTTTATCACAGAACCACCCATCTTCATAATAATGACCAAGAACCATAACCTAATCATATCACATAACTTAAGCATAAAGGAAAGATAACATTCCCACATTGCAATAACATTATAACATTTTAAGATATTGAAATAATGAATCCATTCTAAAAACCATTTTCAAAACCATTTAAAAAATTTAATAAAGAGATTTTCGAATCAAAGTGTCCCATACCACTTTGAAACATTTAACATTTTAAACCATTAATATCCATATAAATAAATCCTTAAAACCATTTTTAAAACATGGATATTAATGAGAAATATTTATAAGATTAAAACATTTAAAACGATATTTTAGTTAATGGGTTTTTAACAAAATTAGAGACACTTGAATACAATAATTGAGGAATAAAATTTAATAAAAACTTTATAATATCATGAGAATAAAGGGATTCATGATATAATATTCCAAATTATAGTATATACACCATATAATAGTGAATTGATGGATAACAACAATGAAGTCTCAATGGAAATGTAAATTCAGATGAAATCCATTATAAAGATGGTATCCTTAAATTAAGGATAAATCAATCTCATAATTATGTGAGAAAAATATAAATACACCTAATATAAGTGGATTTTAAGTTTAAAATAATCAAAGGTCATTCACACATATTCAAAGGATGACATATTCAATAACTACTTGTTGAACCCAAAGAAATCGAAATTGGGATAAGAAGTTCCCTTGACAGCCTAACAGCGTCACATCAAAATGAGTTGATGAGAGATAAAAAAGGGTATCTCATCACATGGACATAAAATTTAAATCAATAAGGATATAGAAAAACATATCCCAACATAATAGTATGTGAATTAAAAGACATAACAAAAGAAGTCTTTTAAAAAGAGGAGGGTGAAAGGTTCCCTTACTGACATGGGTATCTTTCAAAACATACACCCCATGAAAGAAGGACAATAAAAAATTGATGTAAATACTCATAAATGATAGTATATTACAGAATGAGTAAAATAATTGGAAGTACATAAACCACTCAAAGGAAATTGTGTCAAATGTAGCATAAATCTCATAGGAATAAAAGTGAGATGATAAATCCCTTACGAAAACTCAACAGCCTAACGACGCTACTTAAAACTTACAAAAATGGATTGATGAGATCAAATAGGGTCTCTCATCATATTAACATAAATTTTACATAAAGAGTAATATAAAAGACCATCCCCCAACATAAAAAATAGGAGCTTAAAATAAGTGACATAAAGGAGAGTACTTAAAAAGAAAGAGAGAGGTTAGATCTCTTATGAAAATTCGGCAGCCTAACGACGCCACTCAAAACATACAAAATGGATTGATGAGAGTGAATAGGTTCTCTCATCATATGAACATAAAAATTACATTAAGATTAATATAAAATAACATCCCAATAACAAGAAAGATGAGCTTTAAAATGAATGATATAAAAAAGTGAACTTAAAAAGAAAGAGAGGACCAAGATCCCTTATCTCAAGTCCGACTTGTCTTGTTCGTTTCATTATATTCCTGAATAATAAACTATGGTCAATTTATAATTGAATAAGGACCTCATTTAAAGATTATTATTTAGTTCATATCACATATTATAATGTTAAAATAATTGTTTAATAATGTTAGTTCATATCAGACGTTTTTGCCGATGTTTGGTACATGAGTCAAAAAAGAACTTGTTTGAAAAATGATTGCCCATGTAGTTATAAGTAAATAATTTACAGAATAATATTAATGATTAAAATATCATATATATCCAGTAAATATTCATTTTATACTATTCCATATCATTTGGAGATAAAAAACGAAATGCACCGTTCATGGAGACGGTAGGCCGTACGTACGCATGAACGCTACTTTCATTTTTTCTTTTTCATATTAATTGAATTAAAAATAAATGATATATATATATATATTATAATTCCAGTATAATATATATTTTATATAGGTCACATATGTTCATTAATTTCATTCTTTATGCATTCCATGTATTGCATGTACGAGTCACATCACTTGAGGGGGCGGTAGTCCACACTTCCTCATATGAAAGTATCGCATTTACACAACATGAAAAGAATAAAGGTATGTTTTAAATATAAAATACTGAAGCATATAGTAAAAATAAATACCATATATATTATATATTAAATACATTTACATCATAATGGCCACCTTTAAAGGTGTTAAAAGAATATTGAACAATCATCGTTTCGTGAGGTAGAAAATCATCAACCACAGAAACAGTATGTTCTTTAACCATTAGACGAAGGTGTGTGTAAGTGTAACTTGAATAAATCTTATAGAAACATCTTATTATATTGAATATACTGGAGTTGTTACAAAAGAAATGAATAAAAAGAGTTTAGGGGGTTGGAGAATCAAAATAAAACAAAAGGACTCAAGTGAAGACATTACCTTAAAATCGGGTAAATCCATTTGGTTTGAGCTCAAAGGCTTACTTGGGAAGACTTCATCCCAAAGTGAGTCTTCTAAGAGTTAGGGAGGGATGTGGAGAGACAAAATGGGTAGGGTTTGGCCGAGCCAAAGGCTTTGGAAGTGTGTGTATGGAGGTAGAGGTGGGGGCCTTTTATAAGAGGAGAGGAGGGGCACTCTTGGAAAGTAAAGAAATGTTACTTTATTTTAGAATGAGTTTCGGATTTTAATGGTCCCACATTGATGTGTTTCGAGGATAAGGTGATAAGGGTTCGACATCCACACATACAATAGTTTTTGGACATGTTTAGGTCTTAGATTTTAGATTATCTTTCCATTTTATTTAAATCGTTAAATAATGAGGTCATCGTTGCATCATCATGATGTCATAAAGAATTTAATTTTTTTAATGTATAAAAATTATAAAAAAAATACTATGATGTATGATATCTTTTTATATTTCCAATGGATTTCTATAGTAAAAAATATGACTTGTATAACCTGATGTAAAAATTGTTTTAGTAAAATAAATCATGTTTGTGTCGTTTTAATTTTAACATTAAATAAAAAGGTATTTATGTCATTTTCCATCCAAAGTGGCTCCTGTTGGGTCGGAAGAAACACCCCGGAGAGGGAAAGATGGCAAGAGGGGGGGTGAATTGCCTTTTAAAAAATTGATTAACAAATTAAAAATCAAAGTGAAAGATGCAGCGGAAATAAGGAGGCAAGACACACAAAAATGATAACGGAGTTCGGCCAAAACCCGGCCTACGTCTCCGCTCCCAACTCAACCATTGAGAGATTCCTACCGCTTGCTTTTCAATGGTTTTAGCAAGAAACCCACTAGGCTTTGAGGTAGCACTAGGACCTATTACAGCTTGCTTTTTGTGGTATAGCAAGAACCCACTTGCTTTTGATGGTTTAGCAAGAACCCACTAGTCTTTTTACGGGTGAAGACTAGCTCACCGAGACACAAGCCTTTTAAAGGAAAAGCTTGAGAAAACCTCTTCACACCTTAGTGGTGGTGTGAGAACCCAAAGAAAGAGGGGATGAGAAAAGGGTTGGGGTTTGTAGGCACAAACCCAATTTTAAAGCTCAAAATAAAATAAACAATAAAACCGTAATTGGGAAGACTTGGGCGCCAATGATTGATTGGAGGTGTTGAAGCGTGCTTTCCCAAGCTTCTTGAGTGGGCTCCTTGGATGTGGAAGTTGTTGGAGCTATTGGAGTTCCCTTGGAGGAAGTCGCCGGAGGTTGGCCAATTGATGCAAAATATGTCCGTGGGCTTCCGTATAGTTCCGGTTGGTGTCCGGGGCTTCCTCAGCCTTTATTTATAGGCTAGGAACCCTTGGGGAGGCTTCGGAGCCGTTGGAGAGGCTAAAAGAGCCGTTGGGAGCCAAGTGGGCAGGCTGGTCAACAGCCCAACGGCTAGTTTGACTGTGTCCACCGGCTGGCCGGTACAGTCCCACCGGCTGGCCGGTGTGTGCAAAAAGGCATTGGATTCCTGTCCAAGGGCCACCGGTCGACCGGTGCCAGAGCCACCGGCTGGACGGTGGTGAGGCAGTAGCTAATACTGTTTGGGCAGGGGGCCACCGGCTGGCCGGTGCAAGGCCACCGGTTGGCCGGTGCTGAGGCAGAAGCTCAGCCTTCTTCCCAGGTGCCACCGGCCGACCGGTGGTGAAGCCACCGGTTGGCCGGTGGACTGCATTTCAGTCCAGTTTGGCCTTGTTGCCTTCTTGGCCTTCTTGGCCCTCTTGGCCCAAATCCTTGGCACCTTAAATGAATTCCTATCATCCAAAAACACTTAAAACAATGTTAGAAACATAAGAGGGTGATTGTGATCATGAAAATTAAACCTCGAGGGGTTTGAGAGGTACAACAATCTCCCCCTATTTTGATGATCACAATCACCGAAACAAACAATGAAAAAAAAATACTAAAATTGAAAGGAAATGCTTAAGCATGATGAAAATGATTCTCCCCCAATCAATCAAGAAATTTCTCCCCCTTTGTGATTATCAAAATAGAATGGGGCATAAAACTTGATTGAGGGAAAAATTGAAAATCACGATTTTAAACCAATTGAAAATAATACCAATTGTTGAAAATTTTGAAATGAAAATTGAATAACAGTTTGAATTGAAAGTTTTGAATCAAAAACAAATTCGATACCAACTGTTGGAAACCAATTGAAAATAGAAAATTTTAAATTGAATTGAAAAAGAATTGAAAATTGAAATTTGAAACCAAATGTAATTTTTGAATTTTGAGATTTTGAAAATGAGAAGGTTCTCCCCCTAAATAAAAATAAAGAATCACCGGGGAGTGGGATTTTGAAAAGAAACAATTTTAGGCCCGGAGAGACTCGCAAGGAGGGATTTTTCAATCCAAACTTGTCTCATGGCGGGTCTTCTCCTATAAAACTCGTCACTATAGAAAATAGACTTGGGTTGGCCATACCGGGCATTTTTACAATTACACTCATAAATGAGGTGCCCGGTTTTCTTGCAATAATTACAAAATTTGTAATCGGAGCTCCCCCTTACAAAAACAGTGGGTGCATGGGAGGAGGAGGCTCGGTTGGTGTAGCCAAGTCCATTGGTGGTTCTAGATACACGTTGGGAACCTAAGATTTTGGACAAATTTTGTTCACCTTGGATGAACTTGGCTAAGGTCTCTCTAAGGTCTTTGATGGTTGATTCCATGGAATCAACATTTGGGAAATTTTGGATTTTAAGGGTGAGTTCCTCCTTCTCTTTGAGAAGTTGGTCTTTTTCGGAGGAAAGTTTTTTGAAAGACTTTTTCAAAGCAACGAATTTTGAAGATAGTTCATGAAAACCTTTTTCAAATTGGTCTCTAGCAAATGAGAGTTCTTCATAAGATAAATGATTTAAAGAATTTGAATTTGAAGAACATGAGGAAGAGGAATCGGAAGATGTTACCTCATGGAATGCCATTAGGCATTTTGTACCTTGGTCACTCGAGGAGGAGGAGGAGGATGAGGAGGTGTCACTCCATGTGGCCTTGAGGACCTTTTTCTTTCCTTTCTCCTTTTGCGTGGCCCGTTTCTTGTTGAGTGGGCAATCGGGCTTGTAATGGCCCTTTTCGCCGCACCCGTAGCATTTTACCTTGGGCTCGGATCTTGCGGTGGGTTCTTGCTTTCGCGCCTTGCGAGATTTCTTCTTCTTGTGCTTCTTCATGAATTTTTGCATTTGGCGGGCGAGATTCTCCATTTCCGAGTCGCCGCTTGAAGAAGATGAAGATGAGGAAGATGAGGATGAGGAGGAGCTTACTTCTTTTTGTACCTTGAGGGCGATGTTCTTTGGTGTCTTGATTGGTGTGCCCTCCTTTTGAGCTTGCCTCCTCATTGTGATCTCATATGTCATTAGAGATCCAATGAGCTCCTCTACCGGCATATTTTTGACGTCCTTAGCTTCTTGGATCGCCGTCACCTTTGGTGCCCATGAGCTCGGAAGGACCCATAGGATCTTCTTGACCATCGTCTCGGCTGAAACATTATCACCAAGAGATTTCCTTCCATTGCACACGTCAGTAAAGCGAGTAAACATATCGGAAATAGACTCATTTGGATGCATTGAAAATGACTCAAAATCTTGCCTATACATGTCCAATCTAGTTTCTTTGACTTTATTAGTGCCCTCATGAGTTACTTCTAAAAGTTTCCAAATTTCATGTGAGGAGGTGCAAGTAGACACTCGATTGAACTCATTTCTATCTAAGCCGCAATGTAGAGCGTTCATGGCTTTGCCATCAAGCTCGAAATTCTTTATATCGGCTTGGGTCCATTTGGATTCATCGGGAGAGGAGAGGGTGTAACCTTGCATGACAATTTTATATATGGGATACCCTATACTTCTCAAAAAGGTGGTCATGCGGGTTTTCCAATAATTATAGTCGGTCCCATCAAAAAATGGAGCCCGACCCAATGAGTAGCCCTCGGGGGCGAAAGAGGTAGATGCCATAAAAAAAAGATCTTAACTTTGAAACCGGGTTAAGGAATTACTCAAAGGTCCCTCTGATACCAATTGTTGGGTCGGAAGAAACACCCCGGAGAGGGAAAGATGGCAAGAGGGGGGGTGAATTGCCTTTTAAAAAATTGATTAACAAATTAAAAATCAAAGTGAAAGATGCAGCGGAAATAAGGAGGCAAGACACACAAAAATGATAACGGAGTTCGGCCAAAACCCGGACTACGTCTCCGCTCCCAACTCAACCTTTGAGAGATTCCTACCACTTGCTTTTCAATGGTTTTAGCAAGAAACCCACTAGGCTTTGAGGTAGCACTAGGACCTATTACAGCTTGCTTTTTGTGGTTTAGCAAGAACCCACTTGCTTTTGATGGTTTAGCAAGAACCCACTAGTCTTTTTACGGGTGAATACTAGCTCACCGAGACACAAGCCTTTTAAAGGAAAAGCTTGAGAAAACCTCTTCACACCTTAGTGGTGGTGTGAGAACCCAAAGAAAGAGGGGATGAGAAAAGGGTTGGGGTTTGTAGGCACAAACCCAATTTTAAAGCTCAAAATAAAATAAACAATAAAACCGTAATTGGGAAGACTTGGGCGCCAATGATTGATTGGAGGTGTTGAAGCGTGCTTTCCCAAGCTTCTTGAGTGGGCTCCTTGGATGTGGAAGTTGTTGGAGCTATTGGAGTTCCCTTGGAGGAAGTCGCCGGAGGTTGGCCAATTGATGCAAAATATGTCAGTGGGCTTCCGTATAGTTCCGGTTGGTGTCCGGGGCTTCCTCAGCCTTTATTTATAGGCTAGGAACCCTTGGGGAGGCTTCGGAGCCGTTGGAGAGGCTAAAAGAGCCGTTGGGAGCCAAGTGGGCAGGCTGGTCAACAGCCCAACGGCTAGTTTGACTGTGTCCACCGGCTGGCCGGTACAGTCCCACCGGCTGGCCGGTGTGTGCAAAAAGGCATTGGATTCCTGTCCAGGGGCCACCGGTCGACCGGTGCCAGAGCCACCGGCTGGCCGGTGGTGAGGCAGTAGCTAATACTGTTTGGGCAGGGGGCCACCGGCTGGCCGGTGCAAGGCCACCGGTTGGCCGGTGCTGAGGCAGAAGCTCAGCCTTCTTCCCAGGTGCCACCGGCCGACCGGTGGTGAAGCCACCGGTTGGCCGGTGGACTGCATTTCAGTCCAGTTTGGCCTTGTTGCCTTCTTGGCCTTCATGGCCCTCTTGGCCCAAATCCTTGGCACCTTAAATGAATGCCTATCATCCAAAAACACTTAAAACAATGTTAGAAACATAAGAGGGTGATTGTGATCATGAAAATTAAACCTCGAGGGGTTTGAGAGGTACAACAGCTCCATGGGGTCCCCAAGTTGACCCATGGATTTTCTTGGTCTTCCATGACTCATCCAATGATGGTAAGACATATGTATAGGTCATTCCATTTTATTTAAACATTATTCTTACCTTAAACTAAACTAATTACCTCTAATCACGATTAAAAACTTAATATGTTACTATTCACCAAAAAATTATTCTAATCCCATTGAACAACATTTTACTTCTTAATGACAACCATGTATATAGGAATTTTGAAATTCAAAACACAAAGATGGAAAATTTTCATTTAAACGGAAAATCAGTTTTTATAAGTACCACTTAGTGGTTTCACTATTCATCAAAAATTGAAGTTTTTCAGAAAATTACCAAAAATTCACCCTAAGATATATTTTATATTACAAATTCAAAAATTATTTCTATTTTACAAAATTAGAAACATATAAGTTGAATTAATTAATTTAATAATTAATTCCCGCTGTCAAAACAAATAGCGTGTTTTTAAGAAACAATATCTATTAAAAGATTGACACTAGTTTAAGTCCAATTTCAAAGTGAAATTAATTCCAATGAACACTATTGGATTAAATGGAAAAAATATATTCTAATTTCACTTTAAAACCAATTAAAATGATAATCTAATCATATAAATAAATTATATTAAAAGGATGTTTTGTATTAAAATACAACAGTTTTCACTATTCATTAAAAAATTGACCTTTTTCGAAAAAATACCAAAAATTTACACAAAGTAAATTTTGATTTCCGGATTCTAAAGAAGAATTTTATTTTGTCAAATATAACACATAAAATTGTCAAAAAGTGGATTTAAAAGAGGTTCGCCAGTAAAAGGTGGTTAATCGACCATTTAAAGAATATAGGAATGTTTACGCTTAAAATTGGATTCATTCACATTTTTAATCCTTTAACATTTATTGTAAAGAGTAAAAATATTTGACAAACATATATATTCATTTTTTAGTTAGTTCTGTTCATTCCCTCCATTAAAATGGCTAGGCGTTAACTACCATTTAAATTAATATTATTTTATTATTAGAGTGCAACGCAAGATTCCCAAGAAACTCATTATTACATATTGGGTACACCATCGAGCATAGAATCCCCTTTAAAGTAATATTAATATTTTATTCACAAATATGGATAAATATAAATATGTCATATTCTTTATTTACCTGGGGTGTTACATCGTTTCCCCCTTTTGGGAATTGCGTCGTCGCAATTTTTAAAATTGGGCTTAAAAACTTCATTGAAAATCCCACATCGGAACAAGAGTCAGTAAAAAATCACATTAAAATAAATAATCATAAGTAAAAAGGTCACCCAAGTAAACCCATACTAGGATTACAAGTATGAAAATATGGACATGGAGGAAAAAACAAAGGGTCATGTTCTGATGGAGAGTGATAATAAACATGTCTAAGAGAAAGTTAACCATAAGAAAATCACAAACTTGTGATGGGTTAAATGGTATTCAATTCCCCAGTAGGAAAATTTAACAGACAACATTTTTGTTTTAAGTTACTCTTTATTGAGGAATTTATTTTTGATTTTAAGGAAACATACTTACTTGTCATGTTGACTTTCAACTTTTAGAAGATTTCTTACACAAACTCATACTTTCCCCAAAAGACGAGTATTCAGGAAGACTTGTTCACATTAAGAGTACTATAATCAACTTCTATAGGATCACCTAATCCACAAAAGAGAACCATATACTTTCCATATCTTTAGACCTTAACCAAAACCAACACCAAAAAGGTTATTACAAGATCAGATAATACCGAAAAATGAGAATCCTTTAAAAAAACAAATCTATTCTTAATCTCCAAAATTTATCAAACAATACCCAAAGCTCAAAAAAGACCATTCAATAAACAAATTGTCCATAAAATACATCTAAGTAAACCAAACTATGATTTAAACCCAAATATTTGAAGGATTTAGTCACATAGTCTTCCAAGTTAATCATAACATTTATCTCCAAACAACATCGGTTGCTCCTAAAGTCTCGTATTGAAAATTAACCTAATCACATATCCTCCATGATAGGTTAATAAATTTCCTTAGATAACACAAAATCAGCTTACTCTTAATTCATAAAATCATCTAACTAAAAATAATTAGTCAAACTAACCAAGGACTTCACGTAGTCCAGTGGTAGGCGATAAATACCAGTCGCACTTTGGTTGTGGGTTCGATTCCCACAGCTTTGTCTGGCGCGACGGGTTGTCACACGGTCTGCGTGTTGTCCTTTTTCGAAAACTATATAATTCTTAAAAAATTCCCCAAAACGAGATAAAATCTTCAAAAAAATCATAAAATATTTTATCCTCGTGTTTATCTCATGCCTTTCATTTTCCATCATAACATATAATAACCCATAATTACCTAAAAAGTAAGGATCTTATAAACCCTAATGGTTACCTTTATAATTATTACCTGAACGTCCACATCGATTGGCCATCTCGTACATGATGCATTACAGAACATACCAAGGTTCAAGTGGATGATCATGACTCCTTGATAGTTGGTTTAGAACAACCATGAGTTTCCTCATTGAATACCCCATTTAATCCAGTCTCTTAATCAGAGAACCACCACAGTTTCCTTCAAACCTATTGTTACTTTGGTGCCTGCTAGATCCATCCATTCACTAAAAACAGAAATGCCAGTGTGAGTATATCAACCAAACAATCATGTACTAATGAGGAAGATAACCACTAAGATATACTTACTTATTCACTTTATCTAAAACTATGACTCTTTCTGAAATCCTAACCATTGTGGTAATGTCACTTATGCTTAGAAGATACCCTAACCTCTAAAGTTATCGAAACTGACCTTGGATACCAACTATAAGGCCCCAGCCTTAAACCATACTTAATCGTGAGTTAATACAAGATTACACATTGAGGATCTTTTCAGGTTTAGAGTTTTAGAGAATTAGATCATAAATTTGCATTACATTCCACATTTAAACAAAGTGGTTACATAAAGATAGTAATCATTTATCCCATCAACAGAAACATATTAAAAATAAAACATGGATTCTTTCTTGACACTTCCTTGACACTATCATCATATCATGTACCTTTCCCTTGACATGTGAAAAACATTTCAAAAACTTGGGATGAGTATAAAAAGCTCAGTAAGGGATATAAAAATATATGGAAAGGAAACATGAGTACATGTACACATAATAATCAATGAAATCATACTTTACTCATAAAACATAATCACTTTAACATACCTCATCAAATCATGAATAAATCATAGAAATCATAAGACATAAAGATAACTTGATGAATTTATAACATTCTTACGTAGGGAGTAACCCACTTGGTTACGTTTGGAATACCCACCACAATATATTCCCTAAATCTCTTTAGAGAAACCTTAATGTTTCACTCCTTCGCATTACCCAATTCATTGGAGAGCTATATCGGGCTCACCCGCCCTTAGTTTATCACGGAACCACCCATCTTCATAACAATGACCAAGAACCATAACATAATCATAGAACATAACTTAAGCATAAAGGTAACATAACATTCCCATATTGCAATAACATTATAACATTTTAAGATATTTAAATAATGAATCCATTCTAAAAACCATTTTCAAAACCATTTAAAACATTTAATAAATAGATTTTCGAATCAAAGTGTCCCATACCACTTTGAAACTTTAAACATTTTTATCCATTAATATACATATAAATAAATCCTTAAAAACATTTTGAAAACATGGATATTAATGAGAAATATTTATAAGATTAAAACATTTAAAACAATATTTTAGTTAAAGGGTTTTTAACAAAATGAGATACACTTGAATACAATAATTGAGGAATAACATTTAATAAAAATTTTATAATATCATGAGAATAAAGGGATTCATGATATAATATTCCAAATGATAGTATATACACCATATAAGAGTGAATTGGTGGATAACAACAATGAAGTCTCAATGGAAATGTAAATTGAGATGAAATCCATTATAAAGATGGTATCCTTAAATTAAGGATAAATCAATCTCATAATTATGTGCGAAAAATATAAATACACCCAATATAAGTGGATATTAAGTGTAAAATAATCAAAGGTAATTCACACATATTCAAAGGATGACATATTCAATAACTACATGTTGAACCCAATGAAATCGAAATTGGGATAAGAAGTTCCCTTGACAGCCTAACGGCGACACATCAAAATGAGTTGATGAGAGATAAAAAAGGGTATCTCATCACATGGACATAAAATTTAAATCAATAAGGATTTATAATATCATATCCCAACATAATAGTATGTGAATTAAAAGACATAACAAAATAAGTCTTTTAAAAAGAGGAGGGTGAAAGGTTCCCTTACCGACATGGGTATCTTTCGAAACATACACCCCGTGAAACAAGGACAATAAAACATTGATGTAAATACTCATAAATTAAAGTATATTACACAATGATTAAAATACTGGGTAGTACATAAACCACTAAAAGGAAATTGTGGAAAAATGTGGCATAAATCTCACAGGAATAAAAGTGAGATGATAAATCCCTTACGAAAACTCGGCAGCCTAACGGCGCTACATAAAACTTACAAAAATGGATTGATGAGATCAAATAGGGTCTATCATCATATTAACATAAATTTTACAGAAAGAATAATATAAAAGACCATCCCCCAACATAAAAAATAGGATCTTAAAAGAAGTGACATAAAGGAGAGTACTTAAAAATAAAGAGAGAGGTTAGATCTCTTAAGAAAATTCGGCAGCCTAACGGAGCCACTCAAAACATCCAAAATGGATTGATGAGAGAGAATAGGGTCTCTCATAGTATGAAAATAAAAATTACAGTATGATTAATATAAAATAACATCCCAATAACATGAAATATGAGCTTTAAAAGGAATGACATAAAAGAGTGTACTTAAAAAGAATGAGAGGAGTAGGATCCCTTACCTCAAGTCCGACTTGTCTTGTTCGTTTCATTATATTCCTGAATAATAAACTTTGGTCAATTTATAATTGCCTAAGGACCTCTTTTAAATATTATTATTCAGTTCATATCACATATTATAATGTTATAATAATTGTTTAATAATGTTAGTTCATATCAGACGTTTTGGCTGATGTTTGGTACATGAGTCAAAAAAGAACTTGTTTGAAAAATGCTTTCCCATGTAGTTATAAGTAAATAATATGCAGAAAAATATTAATGATTAAAATATCATATATATCCAGTACATATTCATTTTATACTATTCCATATCATTTGGAGATAAAAACTAAAAGCACCGTTCATGGAGACAGTAGGCCGTACGTACGCATGAATACTACATTCATTTTTTCTTTGTCATATTAATGGAATTAAAAATAAATTATATATATATATATATTATAATTCCAGTATAATATATATGTTATATAGGTCACATATGTTCATTAATTTCATTCTTTATGCATTCCATGTATTGCATGTACGAGTCACATCACTTGAGGGGGCAGTAGTCCACACTTCCTCATATGAAATTATCGCATTTACAGAACATGAAAAGAATAAAGGTATGTTTTAAATATAAAATACAGAAGAATATAGTAAAAATAAAAACCATATATATCATATATAAAATAAAATGACATCATAATGGCCACCTTTAAAGGTTTTAAATGAATATTGAACAATCATCGTTTCGTGAGGCAGAAAATTGCCAACCACAGAAACAGTATGTTCTTTAACCATTAAACGAAGGTGTGTGAAAGTGTAGATTGAATCCTTCTTATAAAAACATCCTAGTATATTTAAGATACTGGAGTTTTTAAAAAATAAATTAATAAAAAGAGTTTAGGAAGTTGGAGAAGCAAAATAAAACAAAAGGACACAAGTGAAGACATTACCTTAAAATCGTTTAAATCCCTTTGGTTTGATCTCAAAGGCTTACTTGGGAAGACCTCTGCCCAAAGTGAGGCTTCTAAGTGTTAGGGAGGGATTCGGAGAGACAAAATGGGCAGGGGTTGGCTGAGCCAAAGGCTTTTGAAGTGTGGGTAAGGAGGTAGAGGCGGGGCCCTTTTATAAGAGGAGAGGAGGAGCACTCTTGGAAAGTAATGAAATGTTACTTTATTTTAGAATGCGTTGCAGATTTTAATGGTCCCATATTGATATGTTTCGAGGATAAGGTGATAAGGGTTCTAAATACACCCATCAAATAGTTTTTGTACATGTGTAGGTCTTAGATTTTACATTATCTTTATAATTTATTTAAATCATTAAATAATGAGGTCATCGCCGCATCATCATGATGTCATAAATAATTTAATTTCTTTAATGTCTAAAAATAATAAAAAAATACTATGATGTAGGAAATCGATTTATCTTTCCAATGGATATTTATAGTAAAAAATTTGACTTGTAAAACCTGATGTAAAAATTGTTTTAGTAAAACAACTTCTTAATGACAACCATGAACCAAATTTTACTTCTTAATGACGTTGAACCAAATTTTACTTCTTAATGACATTGAACCATGAACTAAATTTTATTCTAATCCCATTGAACCAAATTTTACTTCTTAATAACAACCATGTATGTCGTATTTTTGAAATTAAAAACAAACTAATGAAAAAATTTCATTTAAACGGAAAATCAGTTTTTATTAGTACCACTTAGTGGTTTCACTATTCATCAAAAATTGAAGTTTTTCAGAAAATTACCAAAAATTCACCCTAAGATATATTTGATATTACGAATTCAAAAATGATGTCTATATTACAAAATTAAAAACATATAAGTTTCATTAATTAATTTAATAATGAATTCCTACGGTCAAAACAAATAGCGTGTTTTTAAGAAACAATATATATTAAAAGATTGACAATAGTTTAAGTCCAATTTCAAAGTGAAATTATTTCCAACGAACACTATTTGATTAAATGGTAAAAATATATTCTAATTTCACTTTAAATCCAATTAAAAAGATAATCTAATCATATAAATAAATTATATTAAAAAGAGGTTTTGAATTAAAATACAACATTTTTCACTATTCATTAAAAATTGAACTTTTTCAGAAAAATACAAAAAATTTACACAAAGTAAATTTTGATGTCCCGATTCTAAATTAGAATTTTATTTTTTCAAATATAACACATAAAATTGTCCAAAAGTGGATTTAAAAGAGGTTAGCCATCAAAAGGCGGTTAATCGTCCTTTTAAAGAATATTGGAATGTTTACGCTTAAAATTGGATTCATTTGCATTTTTATTCCTATAACATTTATTGTAAAGAGTAAAAATATTTTACAAAAATATATAATCATTTTTTAGTTAGTTTTGTTCATTCCCTCCATTACAACGGCTGGGCATTAACTACCATTTAAAATAATATTATTTTATTATTAGAGTGCAACGCAAGATTTCCAAGAAACTCATTGTTGCGTATTGGGTACGTCATCGAGCATAGAATCCCCTTTAAAGTAATATTAATATTTTATTCACAAATATGGATAAATATAAAAATGTCATATTATTTATTTACCCGGGGTGTTACACAATATCTTTCTCTCTAGGAATTACACAATATTGTTGCTCATAGTCACCAATTTGTCCATTGGATTCAATGTTAACCGAATTCCTTCTGGTTCCCTCCATTGACTTAAAACACAAAAACAATTCTGTGAGAGGCAAAAATCATGCGAGAGAAAACAACATAGTAAAGGGGGACTACCCTCAATATCTAACATCGTATGTTAAATTCTAAGATCATTACAATATTTTTAGGACTATATCCTATACGTATACTTATCCTTAGGGACATCCCTAGACATACCTTAGATATATCTCTAGGGATCTCACTAACGTTTTCGCATCCTAGTTTCCAAAGGTTGACTAAACCTCCCTCTGATACCAACTGTAGAGACCCCAAGCATGACATACATGGAAATTAAATTACTTTTGTGGAATACTTAATACATTAAAAAACCGACACACAAGGACCGTAATAGTTTAGTGTCTTTGGAAACTCGGAATAAAATCTTCTAATCATGGTGAACGATCTTCAACATCTCCCAATAAAGTTCTTCCACTTTTTTCCATACCTAAAACCTTTCATTATATCATGGGGAAAAGAAAACTTAAAAGGGGTGAGCTCAAATACCCAGTAACGGTAAACATAGAGAACATAAAACAATCCACAAACATTTGAATGCAAAAACTTGAACATAAAATCTAAACATCAAAATCTTGAGCAAAGACATGAATCATGGAAGTACGTAAGGCATATATCATAAGTGAACATAAATCATGATAAAATAGCATGGGAATAAAACATGTAACTGTGGAAACCATTAAGCACATGATGTGATTTCCATAGTAGTTAAGGCATTGCTGCCAAGACCATCTTAGTGGACAAAGTCCCTTTCAGAATCGAGTTAACTCCTCGTTCTAGCCCTGTATTACTGAACCGGTTTAACATGCCATTCCAGCCATGTCTATCTCATGAGATATAAATCTTTACCCAATTCATTGTAGGGAGATATAGGTCCCACCCATCTCATAGTGAATTCATTCTTACTTGTGCCACAAAATAAACTTAAAACATTCATCATAACCCAAAGAATAAAATGGGATTCATAAACATCATCCCATCATCACATAATCCATATAAAACAAGTGGATATTTCATCATAAGAAAATTTATACTATTTAAATAATAGAGACATTATGCTTGAAACATAAAAATATGAAATAATGTCATCTTAGATAGAAAATGGTTTTGATAAGACACTTGAAATGAATTCTTGATGAAAATATCCTTTCTTCTTCAAAATCAATTTCTTTTCACCAAACATCATGCAATTTTAAAAGAAAAGTATTTTGTTGAAAATAGTCATGAAATATTTTCGAGGAAGATTCATGAAAATAAGGCTTTATAAAACCGTAAAAATCCGTTCGTGCTGTATAAGTTAAAAAAACATTCTTCTCGTACTTTTGCTGGAAAATTCAAAAAGTACCTCGTAACATAAACAAAAGAAATATTCCTTACATACCATGTAGTGAAATTCAAAATGGGTAAAAATGAAATTAAACATACATAAAAACACTTTTAGAAAACATGGACATGGATGATAACAATAACCCCAGTAAATACTTAGGAATAAACAATCTCGAATAAGAACGAGATTTGAAAAATTATCCCTTACCTTAGGTCTGATATGCTTCGTATGGTTCCGAACCTCCTGTATAATGATTTAAATAATGTCATTGACATATTACATAATAATATTCATTGTTATGATATCATATATGTTTCATTTATGACTTTATATTACCCGTTCTTTTGTAAATTGCAAGTTAATGTAGCGTTTTGGGTAAAATCATTTCATTTATCGTATGTGTTTCGACTTGTCGTTTCTTGATATTATTACTTATATACTGATTTACATAATTCCAGAATGTAAAACGTGATTTATATATAATATATATATTCATCATATACATATATATTATAGATCGATAAAAGGAATGAAATACACCATTCATGAATATGGTAGACCGTACGTACGCATGAACGTTGTTTTCGTTTCCTTATTTAATTGAATGAAACTAAATAGATGACATACATATCTATATACATAAATCCAGTAGAATTATTATTTCATATATTTCATTATTATTCATTATATAAACTTTATGATCATTCATGTATGGTTAATCATGGTGAATGAATCTCATCGCGTCGTGGAGACGGTAGTCCGTACGTACGCACGAGCGATGATATCGTTCCCATAATTATAGAATTGGAGTGGATGGTATAATATATAAGAATTTGTATGATGTTATAATAACCATATATAGTTATTCTTTACACCATTATACTCATCCATGTAAGGTGTTGGTGGAAAAACAGATTACACCACGGCGTAGAGACGGTATTCCGTACGTACGAACGCGCAGTGATTTTGTTTTCTGTAGGATGGATAGAAGGTGAAACAGGGTTTTTTAATATTTATAATAACATATCCATATATGAGGGATACTTTTGTTATTACTTCATAATTAAACAACTAAAGAAGAAGAAGTTGAAGAAGAATGAAAATTGAAAGAATCGGTAACAGATATTACATCTTCTTTGACACGCCTCTTTGAATACACCTCTTAGGGTACAAAAATTGTTCTTTGAAGAATACCTGGACCTATAGGATTTTTCTAGGGAAGTTGATAAGTGAAATGGGAAGGTTCTGGCCGAGCTTAAAGGCTCTAATTGGTGTGAGGAAGAGAGGGAGGAGGTTACCTTTTATAAGGGAAGAGAGGGGCACCTTTGGAAATCCTAAAAATATTAATTTATAATAAATCTAACCCCGCTTAAAAACTTTTCAAAATGACACATAATAGAATATTAGATAAGATAGTGTTGTAATCTCATCATCCAATATAATTTAGACATGTTAGGAATTTATTTTAAACATTATCAACTTGATTTATCTTTATTTAAAAAATTTTATTTTTTTTGTGGTAATAACATTATAAATTTTAAATTATACAAAATAATTATTTATTTGTTGTGAATTGTACATAATTTGATAACTTATAACGTTTTATACCATATAAATTTAAATTTGTAATTTTTAAATTTTTTTGTGATTTTTAAACAATTTTATAATATGTTATTTTTATAAAATAACATTAGTGTCAATTTTGACACTTTTCATTTATTTGAATTTAAATAAACTATATAAAGAATATATCTTCGAAATAAAATCTTTAATAGATTCATAAAAGTACATATGTATCTATAAAATTAGTGGATCACATTAAATAGTTCATATAATACTTATTTTATTATTTTTAAACCCATTTATTTGGTTTATCTCTTAATAAAATAATTACTACATCATTTTTGTATAATTATTTAATATAATTATTTGTTTCATAAAAATTAAAAATAAATTCCTATGATGAAGAAAAATCTATTATCTTTAACAATAATACTTTTACTAGAATTTATCATCTTAAAATCACAATATTGAAATTGTTATATTTATTAAAATATGATTGGGACAACTTTGGCATCATTTAAAATAAAATAATATA
The DNA here is from genome assembly GCA_963277665.1 of Viscum album. Lineage (NCBI taxonomy): Eukaryota > Viridiplantae > Streptophyta > Magnoliopsida > Santalales > Viscaceae > Viscum > Viscum album. The sequence goes on along the minus strand of OY728142.1, from coordinate 1,927,177,690 downwards.
AGTGTCATAATTGTTTTAATGAGGCTCCAAATGGTCAAATATTTGACCATTGGATGATTATGTTTTACATTTACATTACCAATAATTTTTGGTCAGGGATTTGTGCCTTTTATGGTCACTATTAGTTTAATGAAAACTATATTCTTGATTTTTCACTAGATAAACAATTTCTGAATCACTATTGTGTCAAATTGAATTATAATTATTTAATCCCTAAAAATTATAAATAAATTCATATTATGTAGATAATTTCATTATATTTCTTAAGACTATTCATGTTCTAAGTTTCATGAAGTTTATCACTAAATTAAAATTAATATACTAATAAGATTTAAGAGAGTGACATGTTGTCACTTTCTTTGGTTTTAATAATAATTAAGTTATTTTCAGGGACAAAAGTCCATTAAATGATTCGAATCGGACACTTAGGTGATATGGGTCTACTTTTAGTCATCCAATTGGATTTTGAAAGGTGTTAGGGTAATTTTATAATCTTATATTTACCCTTAATTACCTGATTTACCTTTAACTATGGTAAATAAAATTTACCGTAGTTACTCTTCATAATACCCAAAAATAAAAAGTAGTCTATTAATATAATTTGGACCCACTGATTCCAAATATGGAATCCATTTTCCCAAATTCAATACAAATAAGTTGCAGAAATTAAATTAAAATTAATCCCGTTGTCGAAAGAAAAAGGGTTTTTGTTGTAAACATTACAAAAGATTGAATTAATTTAACCTACGAATTAAATGTTAAATCAATGCTAATGACATAAATTATATTAAATTTTAAAAATATATTCTATTTATACTTTAATACCATTCAATATTATAATTTAACCACATAAATTATCACGATGAAAAAACTTGTTTTTAATTAAAATATAGCATGTTTTTACTATTCATTAGAATATGAATGTTATCAGAATAACATGAAAATTTTTTCCAAGGTAAAATTTTATATCATTATTCCAATGAATAATTTTATTTTTTTAATATTGAACTTATTAACATGCCAAAAAAGAAATTTAAAGTGGGTGTGCCATCAAAAGGCGGCAAAACTGCATTTTTTGAAAAATACTTATTTCACCCGAAAAATTTATTTTGTTCTCATACCAGGTTATAGAAAATGTGTAAGATGACTAATAATGTTATAAAAATCAAATTTTTTTAATACTATTCATAACCGCTACTTTATAATAATATTATAACCATATATCGTTGTTTAGTGAAACCTGGTATTGCGTACGACACACGCTATCAAATAAGGTCATGATTGCGTGTAATGGAAGCCAAGTCAGGGTTGCGTATAGTGCAAGACTCCTTTTTTGTTTTGTATAACAAAATAAAACCATATTTCATATATAGATTTAATATATATATATACTCAATATTGCGTAGAATAACTAATATCAAACAAACTTGAAATTGTGTGCAACACGATCCAAGATTAGTGTTGTGTATACTACAAGCTAATATGGTGTTGCGTGTAGCACAGGAAAATCTTGGTGTATCATACAATAGAAGATATGAATGAAATTAAATAGAATGTATCTTATAAAATCTCGGGTTGTTACAATACAGCTGTCAGATCTATATTGAATCACCTTCCAGTATCTCCAACAGGCGAACCACATCGACAGAAAGGAACAATCCACTGTTGTCGGAGCATTTCTCTCATTGCCATGGTAAGCGACCTGCATGGCTTGCCAGCGAATCAGGATCTCTGACTGGGGGAGCATTTAAGTCACTGGATTGGAGGTGGCCCTTCTGGGTTCGCCAGAGCTGCGAAGAATATGGGGCAGAGTTGCGACACGTGGCCTTGTATGAAGCTGCCTGGGTGTCCCAAATCTATACCCAATAGCCTCAAGCCCTTTCCAAGAAAATTATGAGTCGTTGGAGCCTGGAAACCAACACCTTCCATCTGGTGCATGGGGAAGTGGGCATTATTCTATGTGATGCCTTTCAGATTTAGGGGGTCCCCATCGTTGGGAGTATGTATGTTGAATTTCTACCTCCTTCTTCTATGTGAGAGAACTAAGAGAGGACTCCCCCTAGTGAATCAGCTTATTAACCAGGCTTGGAAGCACTCAGTGGATACTTCCCCAAAATAGCTCATTCCATACCGTTAATGGGTAAAGTCTTTTGTGAGATAGGACAAATCTGAAGAATCAGTGGCTCTCCCATGCAGGCCCACGACTTGCCCTACAATGGAGTCCCGTAAACAGCGGAAAACTATTGGCTGACTTTGGAGCAAGGCGATTTTCGCGGCTAGGGATGGGAGCTCATTCTGGACGATGATCGGTTGCTCTGTCTGGCAGCTTTTCTGGATATGTTCTGATGTGGCTGGTTATTACCCGTACGTGAGGCTGGTGGCCTGTGGGTCACTACTTTTTTCAAGGTGGAAAATTTGGCTACTAGTAACGTTATCAACCTATCCATCCCAGTACTATCCAGGATTTACCAGTTTCTTGGTAATATCACTGATGGGAGCTAGCCAAACCGAGGGGTCGGCCCTTTCTAAATTTTCTGGGGATGGTTAAGTGTACACATCAAGAACTGCTACACCTTTATCAACTCTCTTCAGATTATGGGCACCACATTCTGGCCATACTTGTAACTGACCAGTGGGGTTATGCCCGAAGAGTGGGCAACCCAAGCGAAGGATAGTTAGCAGATAGTTTCGAACAAGCTTCTCCTATCAAGTCGAATATCGAAATATGAATATTTCAATTTTCATCAGTTTTCTTCCCTGGCTGGTGCAATTATGAATGCCATAACAGAAGAGTTTAGAAATAGGGGCTACCTTCTCTCCCTCCAAGAGGGTATTCTGGTGGCTCGTATTGGTGGAGAACTGATCTGTGAGGGGTACGCACCCTGCTGATTTGGGCGTCAATTTGGCTACATCCAAGAACATGTCCCCCCACGCTTAATGGTGCCCGCTAGAATCGTCATTTAATGGCGGCCAGAAAACTGTGGTTAATGTTTACCCGGGAGGATACCGACTGTGATGTTATGACCCCCACACTTGCGTATTCCATGCCTTTCTTATCTAAGCATTATGCTAACTCCTGGGTACAATCATACCCAAATGGAAATCTAGGGACATTTGTGCCCACCATCTCAAGTCCCAAGGAATCAGAGGGAAAAAGGGAGTGAAAGGAGAATGATGCTCCAACTAGGCCGGGAAAAATCCTTCATCACCCTACTGGTCCCATGCTTTCGGGGAAGATTTTAACAAACAGGGGTGTATCCACTAATTCCATTGAGGCTACCCATCGGGGAGTAGTTATTCCCACTGATGCTATTTTTCCAACGGCTTGGGGCCAATGGGACAAATTCAAAGCCCGGTCAACCTTTCATAGCCAGTACCCCCATTTTTGGCAGTATCTTTAGTAATCAGAGGTAGCATTTTATGGGTTGGGATACATATCTTCTCCCGCTGACATTCTTTATGACACGGACCCCGAGAGGGCCGTTCCATATCTCCGGGACCTTGAGGTCATTATTGACGCACGCGCGGGGTTATGCGGTATTGACGCATCGAGTCCAGACCATGCTGCCCCCGACTAATGAGGAGGAGGAAGAAGGAAGTGACCGCTCTTCAGGGGGATATGATTTCGAGGATCTCCCTATCATAGCTGAAGCAAGGGAATTCCCCTCCCTACCCGTGAGTTCCCATGCACAGGTATCCCCATAGAGTTCTAGGGCGGCAGTGGGATCCGCAACACATATACGGCCATTGGCACCCTTACCAGTCCCAATATCTACCCGACCTTCTCAGGTTGATCCTCCCCAATCGACGATTCATGACATGGCCACATTTCCGAAGTCTTGGAGGATTTGGATGACCAGAGGGTCAGTGGTTCGGATTAAGATGTTTGGGCGTTTATTCAAACCGGCCCTCCTAAACATTCGGGTATTGGGACGATCTTCTATCTACCCCACTTGCTGTTGGAAGAGGATTTAGATGAAATAATCACCTCGTTAAAGGAGATGGATGTATACATTCATTCACTCCGGAATCTTCTCTATGGGAGCATTTGTGTGTCCATGATGATTAGACATCATGAATTTTTTGACCCTGAAGAAGAGGTTTCTATGCTCGTCCATTCTAACTTTCTCCCTCCTTTATTGTAAAGATTCTAAGGTTTTTTCCTTTCATGCAGGGTGCCGAAGAATCTCAAGGAGTAATTCCTTCACCAGAGTATACCCCATGTGGTACTGTGGAAGGGGAGCATGCGCTTTCGCCCACAGGGATCAGCGAGGAAGGATCCCCTGGCACAGCTGAGCTCATGGAAGCGGCCATCGCAGACTCAGGTGGGGTTTTTCCTCCTCCCGCTCCTTCCATAATTCTAGGTAAACTGTCCTCTAGGAAGATCCAGAGACGGCGAAAGGCATTCCATTTATCGGAACAGCTCAAATTGGGTACGTCGGGTAATCATGACATCCCGTTTTCTCAATCGCCAACTTGTATTCTTAGACATTTTCAGTCATTAACTGTTTGACGTATGGTGTAGGTCCACTCAATGGTCTGGATGTGGCTACCCAAGTGGTTCTACATTCTACCTTCTTTCCGTCTGTTGAATCACCCGTAACCACGCCCGGGCATGACGAGATGGTGAGCCCTGCCGGAGGGGCCGACGATATGGATGCTCTAATCCTGCCTTCATTAGTCAGAGATACGCCAGAGGAGGAACCACTGGTATCGGAGACCCCTGCTAATCAGATAACCTTTTCAATTGCGGAGGAAGACGGGGCACCCATGATCGATGAGGGGGATCTAGATATGATGGATCCAACCACCCAAGTCCCAACTGATCCTGTGATGATGGAGGAAGAGCGATCCATTAATCTAGTTGCTGGGAACCCGGAGCAAGCCATTATCATGTTCACCGAGGGAGTGATTTCTTCGAGATTGGTCTCCGTAGGCAACCACTTGGGGACAACTAAGGAAATTGTTGGCCTTAGGCATGGCCTCAGGCCCTGGACCCCTCTGGGGGATCCCCAGATTCCCTTGCCTATCAAAGATGGTGGCATCCTCTATGAGTGGCTGTCATGGCAATGTAGGGCTTGCGGATTCTAATGCCTCATCGATTAGAAGTATGTTCCCCGATCTCCTACCACTGACTCCTTTTTCTTCCATTTTCTAATTAAGGGTACTCATCTGTCTTATTGACTCTTGGACCTCAGGACCTCAACCTTTGGTGCCGACGATTGGGTCGCCAAACCCGGTTGTGCCTATGACCACAACGGTTGGGGGAGAAGCTACCGTAGTGCCAGAGTTTTCAGGTTAGACAGCCTCGGGTCTCTCCTTGGTGACATTCATCCCCGAAAATGTGTCCTCATCAGGGAGTGACTCCGAAACCGATCAAAAAATCCTCTCAAGCCTTTGGCCCGCTCGCAAAAGATCTTGGGAGAAAATTTGGAGACTAATCTCTCAAACCCCCTTTGTTGAGATGCCGACCAAATTACCGACGCTAAAAAAATGTGTTTTTGTTTCTGGGATTTGATGGATTTGACTATCATGGTGTTTATGACATATTCAAGTAGGTATTCGCTGATCGAGAGAGGCTAGGTGATTTCGAATATCGCCTTTCCACTGCCCAATCTAAAGCCTACCTTTTCGTAACTCGAAAGCTCTGCCTAACAAAGGCCCATGACCACGTCAGGGTCGTCGCGAGGCTTCAGAGAGAAGTTATTAAGCAGCGTTCTGACCTGGAGGTACTGAGGAATGAGATACAGCGACTGCAGCAGGAAGAGGCCAATGTCACCTCCATGATCAGAGAAGGGGAGCAGCGGATGGAGGAGGAAATGTGCGCAAGAACAAAGGCGGACCATGAGGTAGAATAATTGCGGACTGGTGCAGAAGCTGAGTTGGATTTACTACAGAATCTCTCTCAGACAATCGAGGATTCTCACCAGTGCCTGATACAGCTTTGTGAATCCGCCGAAAAACTCCTGCAATCACCTTTTGCACCAGGGGAGGCACCAGATTGTTGATGCCCTTCTTACCCACTTTGTTATGGAACAAAGAAACATTTCTCCTTAGTTCTCTTTTCAGCTTTTCCTGTGATAGAAACTATTTAGAATGATTTTTGCGTATTTTAATTCCCTGAACATAGAATAATCTGAGTCTAGGACTAAAAATAGATCAGGCTCTAACTTTTGCCTGGACCATGGGATCCTGTGAGCGTTGTCTGACTATTTCTAGGGTTTTGTAGGAAAACCCCACAAACATTTTTTCTTTTTCTTCTAATGCCCTGATATTTCCTGGGCCCATTTATTGTGGACCCAGCGGGTATAACCCAGCTTTTTCTTATGTCTTCATTTTCTTATTTTCAGCCTAACAGGATTTTTGTCTCTTTCTTTTGTGAGAGGTTTAAAGTCACGCCGTCAAGACTATCACTATTGATGTTTTAGGTCAAATAGATTTGACCATATATGGTTGGGAAAGGTCCCCAATGGGGTTAAAATGATTAAAAGATGTCTCAATACTCTTCTGAAACACATGGGGGGAAACATGTTTAAATTTGAACGGCATGCAGGGCATGTCTCAAGATATAGGAGTCGTGTCGGTGTACAGAGGTAGGAAGAGAGTTTCCTAAGGAATAATTGCCTTTGGTAGATGGGCCAGGGGTGATCAATATGAAGAGTATCTGAGGGCATGGTTTGCATATTCATGCAAAGGTGTCTTTGAGTCAAAGACTTATCCATTTTTCATGGCCAGGGGACTTCATGGAAGTTCAGCTCATGGAAACTACGATGGGTGGTTTGGAACAAATGAAAACCACCAGGGGTAGCTCAGAAAGGGTATGTGATGTCTAAAAGGTTTTGAGAACATCTGTATCAATCAGGAGTGTGGAAGCAAGGTTCCCATCCTACGCCTTTATCTAGCGTAAAGGATGGTTGGGGCTTGGAGAAATTTAAATTCAGGCAGCTGGGACATCATTTGAAATGGAACTACATCTCTTGGTTTTCTGTAATCTCGTCAAAGACATTCCGCCGCATTCAAGTAGGATTCTGGAAGAGTTTGGTAAATTGTTGCTCAGAGGGTTTCTGAATCCCGAGATAGAAATGGGGGATTAGAGGCCAAGAGGCGTATGTAGAGAAGAATTGTCTATGGAAATCTTGCCTTTGGTAGACAGACCGGGGGCGATCAATATGCAGAGCCACTGAGGGAATGGTATTCATAGTCGTATAAAGGTGTCCTTAAGTCAAAGAATATCCACTTCCGATAGCCAAGCATCTTCAGGGAAGTTGAGATTTGGGACCACCAGGGGTGGTTTATGAGAGTTTGTATTTTTTTCTAAGTATAGTGTATGGCTTATGATGAGAGGGTGCCTGAATACGGGGGAAATATCTAGACTTGAATTCCCGAGAATGAGTGAAGTAATTTTTTCTCACGCTGGTGTGATGTTATGGTTCGTGCAGGTCTGACCCGTGCACTGAATGATGGAGAAAAACCTATGTTCCTCATTGAACCCATGGAGAGTATGACCGTGTATTTTATCATCATGTGTTTGGGACATATTCTGTGCAGTTTAGCATCATGCGGCAAGGACGAGAGGCATTTTGAAGGTTTCTGTGCAGTTTAACGTCATGCAGTGAGGACGGGGGGCATTTTTTTCTAAGCCAGTAAAAATGCTTGTGGATGGAGGCATTTCCCTTGATGGTTAATTATCAGCCTTTGTAGTTTCGTGCCAAGCGGCCAAGATATCCTGTACAGTTTAACATCATGCGGCGAGGACGTAGGTGCAAAGGCCACTCTTCATCAGATTATAACAGGGCTTGAATAGATCAACATTCACTAGAAGTGGGGGGGGGGGGGGTTGAATGGTGGAAATCAGGTTCCGAGGCTTCTTGGACCAGGAGAGGTGATATGGGGGTTCTGAGGCCTATAAGCATACAGAGCTAGGAAGAGTATCGCATGTAGAAATATTTCCATTGATGGATGAGCCAGAGGCTATCATTATGTAGAGTCGCCGAGGGCATGGTATGAATTTTCATACAAAGGTGTCCACTGGTTGATGAATTTTCACTTTTGATGGCCATGAATGGTTATGAGTATCCGTAATTATCCAGGACACGAAATATGTCATTTGGTAGAAGAATGTCTGGACATGTTGGGGATATCCGTCCTTTGTTGTTTGTTGAGTTTCAAAGAGCCCTCTGCGCTGAGATTTTCTCTTTTTTTTGTGTGCAGGGGTGTGCCTACATTCCATGCAGTTTAACGTCATGTTTTATGGAAGAATTACTCCTAGTTGTTCAGTCATATAGTTCGGACCATTGGGTGACTATTGATGCGGTCACATGAAGGATAACTGAGTCAAGATGTTCTGATATACTTGGATCATGGTGGGGGATGAAGGTCGTAAACTGCAACTTTGATCTTTCCCGGATCAGGAGGTATGGTGTTGGGGCTCTGACACCAGTAGGAGTATGTAGCTAGGAAGAGGACCACCTGAGGACACCTTTCCTTTGATGGCCGGGCTAGGGGCTATCATTATGCAGAGCCGCTGAGGGCATGATATGAATAGTCGTACAAATGTGTCCCTATGTCGATAACTTTCCACTTCTGATGGCCATGAATGATTATGAAAATTCATGATTGCTCACAGCGCAGAGTTTGTCACATGGGGATAATGGTGTCCGGGTATACAAGAAACATTTTCACTACAATTGTCCATTGAGTCAATGTAGCCTAGTCCTAGCTTGATGTTGGTTGATGCAGGTTGCTATGTGAACTGCTTACAGACACATAGGCTAGCCAGATAAGGATACCCCGGCAACACCTGGATGTGAAAAGGGGAAAAACCTTTTAAACCACTTCACCATAAACTTCTAGATCAGGAGGTATGGTATCGGGGCTCTGAGGACGGTAAGCGTATGGAGCTTGGAAGCGTGTACTGCTCGAGGAAATCTTTCCTTTAGTAGACGAGCCAGGGGCTATCATTGTGCAGAGCCACTGAGGGAAAGGTATGCATAGTTATGAAAAGGTGTCCACAGGTCGATGACTTTCCACTTCCGATTGCCATGAGTGGTTATGAAGATCCATAATTATTCGGGTTGTGGAGTCTGATGTATGGAGAGGATACATCCAAATGTTCAAGGAGTATCTCCATATCGTATCACTATGTGTCTTGGACGGGTCGTGACGATGTCCGTGAAAATTAGCATCATGTGGTGAGGATGAAGTCCATGAAGTTTATCATCATGCGGTAAGGACGATGTCCGTGTAGTTTATCATCATGCGGTAAGGATGAAGATATACACCCCGTACAGGTCTGGTCCAAACACGAGGAAAGGGGGCATTTTTAACATCATTTTGCGTGCAGTTTAACGTCGTGGGGTAAGGATGAGAAGTACGCCCTGTGTTGGTCTTGTTCGCACACGGGGGGAAAGGAAATTTTTAACATCATTGTCTGTGCAGTTTAACGTCGTGCGGTAAGGATGAGAAGTACACCTTGTGCCGGTCTGGTTCACACATGGGGGGGAAAGGGCATTTTTAACATCATTGCTCGTGCATTTTAATGTCATGCGGTAAGGATGATAAGTACACCACGTGCCGGTTTGGTTCGCACATAGGGGGAAAGGGATTTTTTTTAGGGGGCTGGACTAGGACTAGGGATCCTGACGTCTCTACGTATCATGCGAGGGAAGGAATTAAGACTTACATAGTTCTCTGCAATCCATGCAGTTTTAACATCATGCGGTGAGGACAAGGGGTATTATTAGATTCTGTGTAGTATAATGTCATGCAGTGAGGAAATGATACTCCCAGTTTAAGGTCATAGAGTTTGGACCGTTGGGTTCTTGGCAGTTTAATGTCATGCAGTTTGGAAAATAATTACACCCCGTGCAGGTCAAGTCCATACACGGGGGGAGGGGCATTCTTACCTATTGTTATCCATGTAGTTTAGCATTGTTTGGTATGGATGGACTCCATGCAGTTTAACGTCATGCGGTAAGGACGTGAATACACCCCGTGCAAGTTTTGTCTGTACACAGGGGAATGGACATTTTTGTTTTTCTTTTTGAAGTGGTTGGTTCAGGGTGTGGAATTATAGCATCACTACGTATCCTGTGAGGTTAGGAATCAAGCCTCACATAGTTCTCTGAAAGAAGATACACCCCATGTAGGTTTGGTCTGTACACAAGAGAAGAGGGCATTTTTAAATCACCCTGTCTGTGCAGTTTAACGTCATGCAATGACGAAAAAATACTCTTAGTTTAAGGTCATAGGGAATGGACCATTGGGTGCTTGGAAGTTTAATGTCATGCAGCTCAGACGATGAATACATCTCATTTTTTTCTTCGTCCGTGTAGTTTATCGTCATGTGGTATGGATGAATATATTTCTTGGTCTCTATACGAAATAATTCTTTAGGAATATCGCATTGGTAGGAGCTATGGTGAATTTCCCGTCCATGGAGATCAGGGAATATGCTCGGTTGGAGTAGACCTTGTGTACAACATATGGTCACTCCCACTTGGGCTCCAGCTTTGGAGGCTTCTTGCTGGTTATCATTGGGGTCCGTAGGACCAGTACTAATTCTCCTTCCAAGAAAGACCGGAGGCGGACTTTTTGTTGAAGTCTCGTGTGAACTGGTTCTAGTACACTTCTAGGTGGTGCAGAGTGTGAAACCGCTTCTTGTCTAGCTGTTCGAATTCACCTAGCCACTTTTCTGACTCCTCATCATCGAATAATTGATCACAGATGGAAACACGGAGTGAGGGAAGTTGGAGTTCAATGGGCAGGACCGCCTCTGTACCGTAAACCAATTAGTACTTGGTAGACTGAGTAGCAGTGCAGATTGTGGTTCGATAAGCCCAAAATGCATGGAGGAGTTTTTTCGGCCATGTCTTCTTGTCATTGTCCACCATTTTCTGGAGGATGCTGGACAGGGTCTTGTTGAAATCTTATATCTGTCTGTTGGCCGCTATATGGTAGCGGGATGAGTGGTTAGCCAAGATACCATACTCGTGTTATTGCTTTTCTAACTCATCAAAGCAGAAATTGGTGTCATTTTCCGTCAGTATAGTATGAAGGACACAAAATCTGGTGATGATAATGGTATTCAAAAAGCTGAAAATATTTCATGCCCCGACTTCATTGAGGGGTATGGATTCTTCCCATTTGGGAATGAAGTCGGTTATCATGAGGATATACTTCAGCTATTTGGACGTCGTGGGAGGATATGGTCCCACGACATCCATCCCCCAGATGGAAAACGGCCATGAGTACTTAGCTTGATAAAGTAACTCTGGGGGATGGTGTATGAAGTTGGCAAGAATCGGGTATGAGTGGCATTTTGCGGTAAAACGCTCGCAGTCTCATGCCATTGTGGTCCAGTAGTACCCAAGCCTTCGAACCTGATGGGAAATCTTGGTCCCCTGTTGATGTACTCCACACACCCATGCATGTTCTTCAGTCATGACGACATCAGTTTATTCTCTGTCATTGCATCTAAGGAGCACTCCATCGAGGCCTCATTTTTATTGGACCTCTTCCTAGCCCGCGCCACCATATAAGACAAAATTGATTTCCCTTCTCCGTATTTTCTCTTGTTCAGCCCTGTCTGATGGAAGCACTCACTGTTGAAGGTAGTTCCTGATGGGGATCATTCAGCTGGTTGAAGGAGGATATGGCTCGGGGACAGGACTGACTTGGTAGATTTATCATGTCTTATCTTGAACAAATAGCAATACCATTCGACAGTGAGCAATACTAATGATTGTTTCATCCCAGTCTGGGTCAGCTAGTGTTGTGTCCGCGTAGGCTAATGCATCAACCTGAGTGTTCTGGGAATGGGGAATATAATCCAATGTTGGTTCTGTGGATAACTCGGCCATTAGCCCTCATACATGGTCAAACAGGGGTATTATCTCTTCATTTTTAATGTCATAGTCTCCATTGACTTTCTTGATGACCATCTACGAGTCAACTTTTACCATAAGGTTCTGTACTTGTTCCTGGAGTGAGAGCTCTAGGCCTACAATGAGAGCTTGATATTCTGCTTCATTGTTTGTACGTCCCTATGACAGGAGGAATGAATACGGAAAAACTACCTTTTCTTGGGACATGAGTATTATCCCCAAACCCACTTTCTTGAATCTTGGATCCTCTATCCTCTTCCTGGTGGCACTTCGGGATGCGCCGTCAATGTACATTTTCAATGCTGGGAATTCCTCTTGGACCGAGAAGATATCTTCATCAGGTAGCTCAGCGTCCGGTGCAGTGGTCCCTATTGAAGGGTGCTCTACCGGAACGTCTGCTAATGCTTTGCCCTTGATGGCTTTTTGAGGCACGAACCAGATGTCGAATAGTTGTAGGATGACCGCCCATCAGGATAGGTATCCAGTTTGCATCGGGCGACTGAGGATGTACTTCAGTGGGTTACTCCACGAGATCAAATGGAATTCATGATGTTGTAGATAATGTCAAAGCTTTTGAACCACGTAGACCAAGGCCATATAGCTTTTCTCGATATTTGAGTATCGAGTCTCAGCATCAATCATGGTTGGACTCAGGTAATAGTGAATGTTTTCACTGCCCGTGTCATTCTTTTGTGTGAGGAAGGATCACAGTGATCTCTCTAGGGCCGTCACATATAGAATGAGAGGTCTTCATTCAACCAGGGGCATGAGCACCAGTGGGCTTAATAGGTACTTCTTCAGGTTTTCGAATGCCTCTTGGCAGTCATTCGTCCATTGGTATGTGATCTCCTTCTTCATTAACCTGGTGAAAGGCAAACATTTTGCTGCCAAGTTGGCTATGAACTGCCTAATATAGGCTATAAGTCCTTGGAATCCCCTCAGCTCAGTGAGATTTTAGGGAGGTGGTAGGCTCTGGATAGCCATGGTCTTCTCAGGTCGACTTTGATGCCACGATGGCATACAACAAAGCCAAGGAATTTCCCTTAGGTAACCCCAAAGGCACATTTCAAGGGGTTCATCTTCAAGCTATGCTGTCAGAGCTTGTTGAAGATGGTCTCAAGGTCCGAAAGGTGATCCGAGCACTGACTGGACATGACCACTAGGTCATCCACGTAACATTCAACTAATTTCCCCAAGAACGACTTAAAGATCCGATGCATGGTAAACTGATACGTGGCGCCAGCATTCTTGAGACCAAAGGGCATGACCCTGTAACAGAATACCCCTTGAGGGGCCCTGAAGGCAGTAGCTTCTTCATCTTCTCGTGCCTTCCTGATTTGATTATATCCAGAATAGCCATCCATGAAGGACAGAGCCTCATACCCGACCGTTGCATCAATTAACAACTCGGTGATTGGAACCGGTAAGTCATCTTTCAGAAAATGCCAATTAAGGTATCTAAATTCAATGAAGATGTGGATTTTCTAGATCTTTTTCATGATGGGGACGATTTTGGTCAACCAAATGGCGTACTAGACCTCTCGAATGAAGCCTTCTTTAATGAGATTATCAACTTCAGCCTCGATCTTGGCAGCATGTGAGGGGTGTGTCCTTCTAGCGGCCTGTTTGTAGCCCCGGTGGTCTTCTGGAAGACCCAGGTGATGCATCGCTACCTCGGGATCAAGTCCTAGAATTTCCACATAATTCCAGGCGAATACATCCTGGTGTTGCCTTAGGACGAAGGTATATACCTCATGTTCCTCGGCAGACATGGCCATGATAATGAGAGTGGGCATCGGGTCTTCCTTGGTACCCAGGATTATTTCCCTGAGTTCATCCACAATGGTGGAGATACATTCATCAAATGTGCGAGGTGCATCCCTGAGATCTTCCCCCTCTCCTTCTTGAAAATCCTCATCTTCGTGGTCTACGAGGAGAGATCTCCCATCAAGAGTTCTTGGAAGTCCGGAGGTGAGGTGTTGTGGTCGTCCTTGGTCGAGCATTCACCCCCGATTGAGGGTCAGCGGATGTTCCCACATTGTCACATTCGGTCGTTATGGATGAAGTCATGAGGATATCCGAGTGCGTGTACAGACTTGAACTCCTACCTTCCACGTGGTTTATGGGAATGACATAATATCTGCCAAGCTGCCTGAGGGGGTCATCAGGAACCATTTCCAGACCATTTCGAGCGGGGATCCAGTTGGCGCCATCGACGAAACGCTTCTTTTTATTTTTCTCATAGAACCCGACGTCGATGTAATGTGACTCTGAGAGATGGAAAGGGGCCTTGTCGGAGAGCAACGTACCACTTTTTCCATTTACATAGTACTTGATACATAGGTGGTTGGATGAAGGAACGACCATTGCTTATGGAGCCACGGCCTTCCTAGTAGGGCATTGAATGCTATGCTCAGCCGGACCACCAGGAATTCCGTGTAGGTTACCAGGTCACCAAAATGGTTCTCTATCTTAATATGTCCCATCAGTTTCTTCTCACTCTTGTTGTAACCCAAAAAATTTGTGGCAAAGGGAATTAGAACATCCTCACTGTAGCCCAGCTTACAGAGTGTCCGTAGGGGAAGGAGGATAACTCCAGAGCCATTGTCTATAAAGACTTTCCAGATCCCAATACCATTTAGCGTGCCGGACACATATAGCGGTCTGATGTGTCCTTGCATGATGGTTTCCTCATCCTTATTGGTGAAGGAGATCACCACATTGCATTCAGTCGGGCCAGTCTCCGTCCGGTAAATCTCGGCGGCAGCTACCTCAGCTTGAAACTCCTGGGGGATGATCAAAGCTTCGTTAAGAACCTCCCTAAGGTAGGCTATCGAACCTAGGGAATCTAGGATTGATAACATGGCTGGTACTAAGGAGAGCTTCTTAAGGATGTCGTTTTTTTCTCCAGCGGACGACGCTTCTCTTTTGGTGGGAGAGTCTTAGAGGGTGCTTTGGGATCTAGAGCATTTAACGAGGAGGGGCCGACCGTGGGGAAAGACGTTAATGGAGATCCTGCGTTTTGAGGACTTGGCCCAGCTAGTCTGGTTGTGCGCACTAGGAGACCAGACACTTGCTCCTCCTATGGTGGGTATCATAGAAAAATAGAGCCTGAGTGGATGATTATGGAGGTAGAGGGGCATTCCCTCTCTTACTGAGTCCGCTGAAGGGTTCTCCCACAGGTTTCCATGATATTAACGTTTTTGGCTGGGGTACAGCCATAGGGTTGGTTTTGGCCGCATCTGTGCCTCCCCTGGTATCCCCTACCTTGCGGTTCATCCTCCCGGTTCCTTGTGCAGGGGACTCTAGTTCGTAATCATACCCTTCATCAGGGAATGATTCCATGAGATGGATGATGTTGATATAACCAAAAATTGGCTCTTCATCCTCTAACAGGTCTAACTGGTCAGTTGTCTCCGATGGTGCCGTTTGGTGGGTCGGTGCCAGTGGTGCCAAATTTGAGGGCATACAGTCTACCATGTTCGGGACTAACTTTGGCCACGTCGCAGACTGCTCCTCTTATGATTGATTCCTCCTTCGACTCCACCCGGATGACCAGCTCGTAAAGGATTGTGAGGCCGATGATGTCGGCTCTACGGCTTCAGGGGCTGTTGGTTGCTACACCAGCTGCTATAGTTGAGCTCGGAGTATGCCCTGGGCTCGGTTGATAGTCTTCTGAGTCATCCATTTGTCAAATTTCTGCCCTTTTTTTTCTGGAGACTTTTTTCCATCCCTCCTCTTTGTCAGAGTCGGTGGTAAAGATACATGCCACATGTGTTGGGGGAGGTCTCAGCTCGACTTGTCCAGAATCTACCATCCTCTGCAGGAGGTATTTGAAGACGATGCATTATCAGATACTATGCCACAACATCCAATGGTAGAGGCAGTAATCTGGCCTGTCATCATGGACGAATTCTTTAGGTCTCCTCAGCTCCGGGAGGTAGAGAAAGTTGCATTTCATGGCAGCAATGAAGTAGACGCGGACTTGATCATCCTGGAACGAGTATAATTTTTGTCTTCGTTCCTAAAAATGGTTTCGATTTGGTCCTCGTTGATCATCCCATTTAGGCAGGTTCATCCGCTAATATGCAGGAGGCCCTTGACGATTTGGTGGAGGCATGAGCGGCGGAGCGGGCACAGGGGTCGGCTTGACTGTGACAGCAGACGCTTCAGCTCTATGGGATCTTTTCGCAGGAGACTGCGAGGATATTCGGGACTTTGAATTAGTCCACTATATGGAGTCCTCAATTTTCTAGGGAATGGATAAGATATGGAGGAAGCCAGTGGTGCACTCCAACGGTATGAGCGGTGTTTGCGACTCATCTCTAAGATTATCGATGCATATGGATATAATCTTATCTTGAGGCATTGGTCTGTTCAGAGAATAGGTCAGACCTTTCCATCTGGCAATGAAATCTGAGACCCTCTTGTTCTCCGTCTTCTTGCAGTTCATGAGATCGTTGGACGTTGTTTTAGGCACCATTGTGCTGATGTGGAATAGGAACTGCTGCCAGAGGTCCTCCAAGAACTTTATCGACTGGGTCGGTAGACTCGTGTACCAGACGAAGGGGGACCCTTGCAAGGTCCGTACGAAGCATATGAGTTTCACTGCTTCTTTTTGTTCCGAATTTCCCATCATTGGGTCACAATAGGATGTGTAGTGCATCAAATGATGCTCTAGATCACCTGATCCATTAAAGATGGGGAATACAGGGCTCCCAAAATTGGGTGGAGGTAGTGTGTCTGTCACCCAATCTGGGTAGGGTTTTTGCTTCGGCTATATCGTAGCGTGTCGACCTTCCATCGCTTCCAATCGAGCTGTTAGTGCCTTTATGGTGTTGTTGAGTCCCTAGTTTACATCCTGTTGGGCCCGGTCCTGGGCAGGCGTAGCCCAAGGTATTTTCTGAGGATCCGGATTGTCCGGCACCAAGGGTGCAGTTTCTATTTAGGGTGCCCTCGGAGGGTTCGAGCTTACTTTCTCTGGTTTTCTCCTAAGTGGGGGGAAATCCTGGAATTCATCATCCACGTTTAGGTAGCTCGACGAACCAGGTGCCTCATTATGCAGGATCTCTGATTGTGCTTCGTTTGTCAGGGCAAGCCTTATCCTTTGAGGTACACTTTCTGGGAGTGCATGATGTGGGTCTTCAAGGGATGCACATTAAATAAGGTGGTTCCTCTGGAGAATCTCGAGGTTAAGCTGCCTCAATTCTTTCACCTCTTCTTCCTGTCGAGAGATCCTCTCTTTGATAGTGAGTGGCTCGTTTTTATCAAGAGAAGGGGATGGGTTAAGGGTAATTGTTCCTTTATTCTTATCCTTGTTGGGAGCTTTCAGTGTAAGTGGAGGGAGGTTAGCTGAAGGGGCGGCCATATTTAAGGTGACCCACTAGTTCATGGTGTGCACACCTGGGGGTTCATTGTGAGTCATAGCCTGACCTAAACCGTCATCTCCTGATCCGTCTAGATTTTCATTTCCCCGGTGTCACCGGCGGGGTTAGCCTCTATGGAATTGATGAACGCATATTGCAGGGTGGAGGGGACGTCATCTTCCAAATAGATATAGGATATCTCACATCTTCGGTTTTCCTTCCCTTTCATGGACTAGGATTTCCTTCAGACTTCATGATGAAGGGTGACGCGGAGAGTTCATTGATGCGACCTTACGGTGCGCCTTCCTCTCGGGGGGGATGATGATTCAAATGATGGGATAGGACGATAACCTATTATTCTAATTGTCATCCCTAGATGAGAAAATTATGACTCTCATGGGGGAGTTTGTTGTTGAGGGTGTAATAATGCCCCCATCCCTGAGTGCTGGGGTTGGCTCCATTCCCTAGATGTTGAGAAATTTCCCGGTTTTATTGGTCTTTTGGGGGAATTTGTTGTTAAAAATTCCCCCAGCCCTACATGCTGGTGTTGAACCTAGATTGCAACAGTGGCAGTGGTTATCGCGACCAGCCTGATCTCGCATGCTCCCATCTGTGGGTGATCCGGATTTGGTGCCGAATTCACCTGTGGATCAATCCCTTCTGGGGAGGCATGAAAAGATCGATGATTGGCCTCTCTTAGGCGAGAGGCCTACTATATATTCTTAGTTTCCTGATTCATGAGTTTTTGAATGGCTTGTTCCCGTTGGGCCTGATGCTTCTGGGACTTACTCAAGGCCCGACTCTGTTGGGTGTGTTGCCTTTCCTGAACTGGGGTTCCACTCGATTGATGTCTTGCCGTGATGACGTTGCAAGACACCATGCCGATCGGGTTTTTTCGGGGCGGGGAGTGGAGTGAAATACAGAACTCTGTGTTCCACCCATCCCCTGATATTGACTCCCATTGGAGCGTCACCAATGAGGTGGCGCAGCTCGTGCAGTGCACGGAAGAAGGCTATCTCCATGTTCCCTTTGCGCCTCTTGGGGCGTTGTTGTCACGTCAAGGAAAGGGCCTTCAGGTCGATGTGACGTAGGAGGTCTCCTATCGTATTGACGTGGTCTACAAACCCGTCATAGAGAAGGAAGCTCGATTTCAGCCGGTGGAGGGTCGTCCCTATATTATAGTGGATGTCGTGCATGAATTCTCCCGATAACTCTCTGGGTATGTCGAACTGAGAGGTGGTCGTGGGCCAAAACATAACTAGTATATCATCCCTGGCCAGTCGTTTCCTCAAGTGCAGCATATCGGAATACTCCTCCGCTAGTGACTCATCCACTTGGTCGACCCAACTAAGGCACTCACTGTAGTTAGAGGCAGTGGGACCGGTAAGTATTGAATTGTCTTTTGGCCGATTCTGAGGTGGTTCAGAAGATGATCGCTAACCTGGAACGGCTCCTGATCGAAGAAGGGAGTCTCTAGCGACATGGTGGGAATCTGACATGCTTGATCCCGTCCTTCTGAATGCCTCAGCATACGAGGGCCTTTCGATTCCTATTTCGGCAGGGGGAGGGCCTTCCTGTTGAAATAATATGTCATCACAGGGATGATCTCCGCAATGGCGGCTGTAATGGAGAGGACTACCATTACTGCTTGATGCTTCACTACATAGAGGACTTTTGTAGTGCACACCCTAGGCAGGACCTCCATGGAGTGTCGCAACAAGGGGAGGACCTTTTGGCTACACAGTGTCATTACGGGGAGGACCTTCACAACAACTGCCATCATGGTGAGGATGACCATCATGGCTTGACGTTCGACGCGCATCCTGGGGAGGACCTTCTGGACACGCGGATACACGGGGAAGACCTTCTTGATTCTTGGGGCCATTGCGGGGAGGACCTTCGCAATGGCAGTCGTGGTGGCGGGGGATACCCTCACAGCTACAAAAATGGAGAGGAGTACCCTTATTTCTACGACGAGAAGAATATTTTTGGGATACATCCTGGGGAGGGCCTCCCAAATGTACCACAACGAGGGGAGGGCCTTCACTTTTCTTGACGTCTCTACGGGGAGGACCTCCATTGTTAGGGTGGTGAGGACTACCCCCATGATTTGATGCCCGGCTATGCGGAGTTTTGTTGCAGTGTAACCCCTGGGGAGGATCTTCAGGGCATGCCACGTCAAGGGGAGGGAATTCTTGTCATGATGAGATGTCACTACGGGGAGGGCCTCCGTAGTTGAGACTATGATAGTGAGGACTACCATCACAATTTGTGGTCCCACTGCATGGAGAGTGATTGCCGTGTATACCCCAGGGAGGACCTTCAGGGTGGACTACAGCAAGTGGAGGACCTTCTTGATGCTCGATCTTCTGGTCACATGGAGGGTTACTGTGACTCGCATCAAGAGAGTAGCTCTCATGACCGATCGTTTTATGCTTGCGGGGGAATCACCCACGGGTGCTCTGGGGAGGACCTTCAGAGCTGCTAGGAGCGACATTGCGTGGAGGAAATTCGCAACTACTACTGCCACTCCCATAATATTGTAATGGGTGGGTAGGGTTAGGAACCTTTGACATGTGCTTAGAAGCGTTGGGAAACCTAGCTTCTAGCATAATGGATTCATGAACCCGATCTTTATTTTCCTACTTCCTTCTCTGCGTTCGGGGCGCTCTTTTGCGGGTAGCGGGGACCATCTATTGTTGGCAACGACCATCACCTCTTTTGGGTCCCTGTCTAATTGGGTCCCGTGATGCCACTGGGATTCGCCGATGAACATATTTTCTTTTAGCAGGGATATATGCCTGTTCTAGAGCATCCATAGTGATGGACAGGTGTCCCCCAGTTAAAACGAGTTAAGTTGCTCGATCCGGGTTCCCTTGCATCGCAGAATATAGCCGGTGACCTTCCTGGGCAGAAGTAGGGATGAAGATATGCTCTGAGGTGGCTATATTGTCTCTTAGATGAGTCTCCTCAATTGGGGAGACAGGCTCATGGGCCTGAGTCCTTCCTATTTCCGCTGATTCAATTACATGCTGGAAAGTGTGCAAGATATGATCTTGGATCCATACCTATTCCTCCATCATTGGCAGGATATGTAGAGAGACATCTTTTGATGGAATGGGTATGAGGGTCCATTCTGGTATCAGAGTAGGAATATCCTGCTCTGGTGCTGTATTGGTCAGTGGGTACTAACAATTCTCATTTGTCGCAGCAGATGAACGAATCTGCCCCTGTACTAGGATACGCCAGTTTATCACTCTGTTTGCTGCCACATCGGGGTGGCGGACAATGCATGCACCCACAGGGGGCTGGCTCTGCATATATTGGTTTCCCACAATATCGAGTTGGTGGCCTTTGTTGGTGGGGAGACGTGCCCACCTATGATTTTCCACCACATCTAGGTGGCGGGCTTTGTTGATTGCCACTATGTCATGATGGCGGGCGTCAGGAGAAACTAGCAGAAGCTGGTCCTGCAGGTGCCGGGTTGCCACCACGTCAAGCTAGTGGGCTTCAAGACCCTAGGAAGGGAGAGGTTCATGTCGAGTAAGTGTCGTGCTACGCGAGCGACGAGCTAGATGGGACACGTCGGGGATGCGCGCCGGCTCGTCTGATGCTGCCATGTCTGGATGGAGGGCTCGGTAGGAGCGAATAGGTGTAGGTGCCTGTTCGTGGTACATCTCCATGGCTGGGAAGCGGAGATCCTCCTCAGGGACTAGGTTGATGACCGGTCTCCGATTATACATTTGCCGCCCTCGTCGGGCGGCCAGAAGGGCCGGAGCTCAAGGTGTGTGGGCCTGAATCCTCGGGGAGACATCCTCCTCGGCGCGAGGAAGTCGGGTCGCGGCGTGACCGCGATGACATCTTCCGGTGGGGGCCTTGGAGTGGAACCCCCGTTTGATGGGGATGAAGTCCTCAATGTCGACCCCATCGACCTCCCTATAATAAGGGAGGTTTGAATTGTCTCGTTCCGGGGATAGACTCCCAAACGATTAGAGATAGAGATAGGGGCTATCTGGATCCACCATTGTAGTCGATGTTGGGCAGGCGACTGACACATCTTGATGGATTGGAGGTCATGCATGGCCGCCTCCACCATTGGGAGAATACCATTCCTGTGGTACTCTCGGATCAGCGCGTCCAAAACCCATAGTTGAAGACGCTGGGTGGGTGACGGGGTCCTCCACTGTTGAAGAAGTCTCGTCCTTGCGTTGTTGGAAACATGCACTTGTGAGTTCCTTTACGATTCCATTGGATCAAAGAGAGTTTTTAAAGTGGTATCTACAAAAAAATTTAGAAAAGACAAGCAGAAAACCCAGGAAAGCAGCATCTCATAATCCCATGCGTAATTAATGACCTTGCTTGGACCTCCTTTAGATAATGAGGGGGCATAGGGTGGGATTAAGTTGAATCTGTCATGTTTGGTTAAAGATTCACATCGGGTTCACCATTTTTTGTTTCTTTTTGGTTTTCTCTACACTCAAAATTCCCATTGGCTCTATATCCAATGATTGATGGACCTGCTTTCCAAAGGTAGGCATTCGCTGGATGGTCTGACCAGTGATTCTTAAGAAGTCACATTAGTCGAGAGGATGGGATTTCGGGCTCATCACACCCTTTTTGGGGGGAAATTATTGCATGTTCTGGGACTCTCTTATGGATTTAAGACGTATTCATATGTTTGAGAATATTTGGGTTATACCCAAACATAGTATCCACAGAATTAACCTTGGTGGGAAATGGTCAACTAGATGCAGGGGTACGGAATAATTTATGCCCGAGGATAACCATTCCTCGTTGGATTAATGAACCTGAAGAATCAGAACTCGCTTGAGGCGACACTAGGAGAGGCATGGTAAACTGATGTGAGGACAGTCGGATCAACCGGTTGTCGGGCTTGAACCTTAGGGAGGCTTCCTACGTACCCTGCCTAGGGGACAGAGATCAATGTCCACGTAGTTCGAATGGAGAGCGTCGGATAACCAACGTGAAGGTGGACCCATGGGTCCGTTGGTGGTCGGGCTTGAACCTCATGGAGGCTTCCTACATACCCTGCCTAGGGGGCAGGGATCAAAGTCCACATTGTTCGCATTGGCTGGGGAATTACGCACTGAGGAAGCCCGAAATAATGGATTGGGGCATACACACAGAGGAGGCCCATATTTTGGATTGGGGCTTACAGTCTGAGGAGGCCCATAAGAGGATGCATGGTCGATGCTTACTCTAAGCCCACGTGAGTCATGCTCAGTGTGAGAATCAAGAGCTAGCATGGACCAGAGGATCACGTCACGAGAGGTGCGTCCGTGAGAAGTGGAGTGGGGCTTATGCATGATGGAGGCCCAAGAGGTCGGAGCTTACTCCTAGATGGATGCCCAGGGCGATGGATTGGGGATGACACTATGAGGAGGCCCAAAATGTCGGGGCTTACTCCGAGATGGATGCCCGAGGCAACAAAGCCCAGCGGGAGAGGGAAAGTGGGTGCTCCTGTGCCTATATCCACTCTTTCAGTGCATGATTGATTCTTTCAGATGGCTATTTTACCATCTCCGAGGAACCCTCAACAAGTGGATGGGTATAAAAGGTATTCCCGAGCTCAGTCTCTACATTACTGTGGGAATGTAAACCCAGGAATGCTTCAGGAATATACTCAAGGGTCAGGGCAACCCCTTTTCCCCTGTTTACTGTGGGTATGTAAACTCAAAATGGCGCGTTGATGTGCCTAAAAGTTACACAACACGGATCAGGTGGCTCTGGTAGAGGCCACGGCTCGGGACCGATGAATATTCCAATGAGGGAGTCGCGAAGGAAATTTTTATATTGGAAAGATTATATCTAGCTCGGGAAATGAGAACACCGAAGTATTTGTCAAGCCACCGAGAGGTATGGGTGGTGGCACCCATCGCTTGGGGAAGTGCAACACAGCTGGAGAAGCTGTCTGTGAACAAGGGTGGTTCGCGGCTTCAGGTTCAATCTGCGTACCAGGGTGGTTCACGGAGGGTTCCAGGCGAGCAGTGACGGCCAAGGAAGGCACCGGTTGGAGGCTCGTTGGTCGGGGCTTCTCCCATGTAGGAGAGTGCTACGCGGTGCGACAGATGGGAAAAGAGGCATAAACTCTCTGGTCTGTGGGGAAGTCATCCGCGGAGTGGATATGGTTCTTGGTTATTTTTTTTATTTAGGTTCGTGGCTCAACAATTTATTATGTGTTTTCCAATTCCATGTTAATTCATATACCTACTATGTTTCACGGATGAGAATTTTGCTTTTTGCGAATCCGAAGCCTTACTTCAACCGAACTTTTTCTAAATCTCCAATCCCTCCAAATCTGATTCCAGTTCTCTGATACCTCTTTCTTTCCCCCTTGATCTCCTTTTATAGAGTGGGGGAGGGATGTATCTATGGCCACGCTGCATCTTTTGTAGAGGCCCATAACCAAATAACCAGTTTATAGCTTACTTGGTCAATCCATGTTTTGCGGTGGGTATTGAATGCTTCCCACCCTCCGCGAGGAGAACTCAGGGAGTGCTCCGTGGCTGCGGAGGGATCCGCCTCTATTCCACGAATAACAGAGGGTGTGGCTTGAACCATTCGACACGGTCCACAGATGGGGAGGTTCATGACGGTGAACTAGACTAGCGCCTAGCCTGCCTCACGACCGTGGAGGCTCTCCACCTCCATTTTGCGAACAACAATGGTTTGCGGAGGGGGTGCCTCGCGGGGCTTGGCCACGTTGTGCTTCCATGGGACCTGTTCGTGGACCTGACATGTTTTATTACCTTCTATGATTATTTTCCCCTATTCGTTGGGGGATTTAGATAGAATCTCCTTTGCGGATTTTTCAGGACCTATATATGTAATCCCTTTTTTACTTAATATCACATATATTAAGATTAAATATGTATTTATCCTTATATAAACCATATTTTATAAAATATATATAATATGTATATAGATATAAATATATTAATATATACTAATATATAATTTTTATAAACAAATTTTTTTTATGAAATATAACTTTTATCAAAAATAATAAAAACCATTGTTAACAGTTTCCCTTTACCAGATCTAGTAGAAAATCACTAATAAATCTCCACCTTTATCAATGTTTTTATGAGCATTGATAAAGGACCCCCTTTAGGAGCTCTTTTTTATCTCTGATAAAGACCCCATTTATAGCTTATTTTTAATTGGAGATGATAAAAGGACCTCTTTATCATCACTTTTTTATCACTGATAATGATGCCCCTTATCCGCGCTTTCAGCTAGCACTCTTAAAGGTTGAATCTGCTGTAGTGGATGTTTATATCTGCAGAACTCATTCTCAAGGATATAACCTATTTTTCAACATATGTATAGATGTATATTATATGATTTTATGTTTTATGTAAGATTAACATATGAATTCTCCTGAGAACATGGATGCATATAGCATGCTCAAGCATTGTGAAATTTACCATGACAGATCTGGATAGGTGATGTTTGATATCTCTAAAGAAAAATTATGTGAATACATAGAGAGGGTGCGGAATATAGAAATAATTAGATCAAAATTATTTTCTATATTAAGCATCTGGACACTCTATGGTTTACAAATTCTGAGCTTATAGAGATACACAAACAAAATCACACATATAGACAGAAACATATACATACATACAGATACACATGCATATAAACACACATACACATATATACACATACACATATATACAATTACATATAAATACATACATACATACATAAACAAATATACTCATACATATATGTATATACACATAAACATGAATACACATACACATACATATAGATACACATACAAACATACATATATATATTTATAAGCATAAATTTACGCTCACACAAACATTAATACATACATAAAAATGTAAATACATATACAAACTTATAAATAATCACATATATAAATGTATGCATGAATACACATATACATACATACATAGAAATTCATATTTCATATACATATCTATAATAACACCCCTTATTAAATTTTTTTTCATTTTTTGGACTGTGATATTTTTAAACCATATCAAATAAAAAACTAATCACAACACCAATAGCTATATTCATACATATATTTATATTTATCTTCATATATAGTTATAAATATATGATTCTCAATATTTATATAAATATTTAAATGTAATTTTATTAAAATATATTTATATATAATCATCTTAAAAAATTTAAATACATTGTTAAATATTTTTATTAAATGATATAATTTTGTGGACATTTTGTTCTATAAATTATGAAAATGAGATTTATATTAATTTTATGTATATATATATCTAACGTATTTTTCAAAAAACCATTTTTTTTAATAAAAATATTGCAATAGATTTTTATATATTTTATAATATTTATCATAGAAGTAAATATATGTCAACACACACATATAAGCAGAAATATATATATATATATTGTATAAATTATATAATATAAATAGAAATATAAAAATTTATATTTGGGATATATATTATTAAGGTTTTTATATACTTTTTTATGTTGTTCATATCACTATATTTTAATATATATATATATATATTATTTATATTTTTATATTTTTAATTATATATATATCTAAAAATTATATTAAATAATTATTGAAAGTATAATGATTATATATATATAATTATTGTTATATAAATCATATTTTAAAATATAACTATAAAAAGGTGCCCTTTTATCAATAACTATAAGGGTTACCATTAGAAATTTTTAAAAATAATAATCTTATGTGATAGACTTGCATGAATGACACTCACATGGGTTGAATGTTTACTTCATAGGATCAATGTTGTTATTTTTTAAATGGGTTTTAATTTTTTTATGGAAATGTAATAAAGTTATGTATATTTTGAAAATGGGATTGAAGATACCTGAACTGGGTTCACACTTATCCTTCGGCCACTAGAGAAGCATGAATTGTGTTCACGCTTCCTCCAAAAAAGTCATGAAGGAGATGTGAACTGGGATCACACCTCCGCCTAACCAAAAATAATAAATGTAGGTCCACCACAAAAAATCTCATTTCACACATTTGGAATTTATTATGAAGACCTCTAGAAATATGTTTCCCTGCATATTTTTTATAGATTTTAATATGGAAAAATATCTATTTAAAAAAAATATTTTTTAATTGTGTTTATGTATTTATTGTATAGTTTATTTATTAAATTCTTGATGCATGACTATATGGATATATAAATTAATCTATATTTGTATAGTTTCTTTATTTAATATATATTTATGCATAAATTTATGAATCTATAGATTTTTTTATGATTTAATTTATAAGTTATTTATTATTTCTGTTCTACGATATAATTCATATGGAATTATTAGGAAATTAAAATATGGTGTGTATAAAATGACATTTATATTTAAGGAAATAATGTTTTACAAAATTTATATATTTATTATTTAAATAAAGAGTTTAATAGACTAATATCTATAGAAAATCTGTTATTTTTATGTAATATAAATAGAAATTACAATATTTTATACACTAGATATATAATTTATTTAAAATATATATTTTATATTATGTATCAGATATAAATTTATAAAAATATATCTATAAAATTATTTTTGTTAATGATATAAAATATGTTTTTTATAAAAATTAATTTTATATAATATTAACTGTAAATAATTATTATTTCAAGAAATAATGTTTGAAATATAATTAACTAAATTTATGAAATAAAAATATTTTATATATATATATAATTTTATTCAATTTAAAATAACATAGGTTTATATAATTTTAATTACTTATTTGTATGTATAAAATATATTATATTTATTTACTAAGAATAATAATTAAAATAATTAAATTTATATTATATTTTATAAAAAAAATAATTCCATGTAATAAATTATGAAATATAATTAATTATATTTTGGAATGTAGAAGAATGAAAAAATGAATATATACATATCTAATTTTATAAAATTTAAAATAACATTGGTGTAAAATATTTTTATAGTTGTTATGTATGGTTAAAATATATTAAATATAATTGAAGTTATTAAATTTTATGATTATTTATATACACATTCACATTGAAATGTAAATTTTTTGAAAAAAAGTGTATATATTTAATATATATTAGAACTTGTAATATGTAAAGCTATATAATATGTACAAAATAATAATTATACTAAAAAACATGTTAAGATTATTGTGTGACTTCTAATCCTGCGATAACAAACAAATGTTTCATTATAATTTCATGTCTTTCTTGTGTATGTTATATAAATTTTATTAATTGAATTTTCTTTTCTATGTTGATGAACTTTGAGTCATCTCTAACTATGTATGTAGGGACACACGTGTCCACCTAAAAAATGTTATGTATTTCATACCCCAAAAATCCATCACAGGCATGTCAGTAAATTTTTAATGAGGAGGAATTTGATAAGAGGCATCCTACAAGAGGCGTTTGATAATATGCATTCCAAAAGTGGCATTCAATAGGAGGTGTTTCTATTTAAAAGGGCACTAGTTGTTTCCGAAATAATTGATAATAGAGACTATAGTTATTCACCCATAGGTTTTGGTCTATTTATCAAATAATGATAAACTAAACCATTGAATAAATCTCAATATAAAGAAATAATTATTAAATCATAACCAATTTAGATAAATATAAAAAATCATGATGGAGTATATAATATTTTATTGATAAACTTTTTTCTAGGTTGTCATGTTTGTAAAAATATATTTCAACAGTGAGTAAATTTATACCGAACATGGATTTAGAAATTGTTTTCCACACCCATTAGAAGAATTTTTTTGAGAATGTACGACACTAGATGATGTTCAAAATAAGATTCATAGTTGGTTTAAAATGTGGGTTAATCAACCAAATACATCAATAATTGTCAACATCTTCAAAATCTCTAGTTTTTATGGAACACCGAGTGCCCTCTTGTCGATGATGAGGTTCAGATGGAAGTTTATTTTTTAAATTAGGAATAAAACGAAAATGGTATGACATAATTATATATGGTGGTTTTTTATATTGACATAGTGAAACATACTACTATAGATCCATGATTTGTGTTCCATGTAGAAGTTGTTCCTTCACAATAATCTCATTAATTGTCTCCTTATATAACTCCTATGATTGACCCAAATTTTGAAGAAGAATGTCATAATTTGGAAATAAATGTAGTAAAAAACCCATTGTGTACTCCTTATATACTTAATGAATGTATATTTGAGGATGAAATATTTTTTGAGGAATTAGGAGATGATGTGGGTGATTGTGTTGTGGGGGAATTAACCTTTTGAGGATCCTATGATAGAACGGGATCCATAAGTTATTAGAAATAATCACTCAGTGTTGACATCTTTAGTTGATGTAATGTTGGATCCACAACATTATGATTGGGAAGTTATTATAGTAACTTGTGAATTTCTTAGCATTAAAGGGAATAGATATGAATCAACTGGTAAGACCATCTATGTCGGGGAGGAGTTTGAAATTAATGTTTCCCTAAAAAATGTAACAAA
This sequence comes from Viscum album, assembly GCA_963277665.1. NCBI lineage: Eukaryota > Viridiplantae > Streptophyta > Magnoliopsida > Santalales > Viscaceae > Viscum > Viscum album. The sequence continues at coordinate 1,927,148,897 of OY728142.1, read as the reverse complement.
ATAGTACAATATAAAGTATCATTTAAAATTTTTTTTTGCTTATATGATGAAGAAAAATATCTCATTTGATATGAATAATATGGGCTTGAATATAAATTCCAATTGAGAGAAAAATTTGATAATTTCTTTTCAGTTTTGATGATAGCCAAATTAGAATGTCCACACACATGTGTACATCTATGTTTTTTGTATGGTCACTCTACACATGGTGTAGAGTTTATATTGGAATTTATTGTACAGATGATACAAGATTGTCAGGATATTCCCATGGCCCTTACTATGGAACAAATGAAATATTTATTTTACAAATATATATCATACATAAAATATCCAAATGAAAAATAAGTGGTAGTTGTAAAAAAGTATCATGATTGGGACGAACCGTATGAGATGTTTCCACAACATATGGAATTTGTTTCTCTAAATAATCAAATTATTTATCATTTGGAAACTATTGATTATGTATCCCCCAATCCTTTAGTTAATCTACTGAATGTGATAATAAATATGGGGGGGGTTTACATTCTATCCATGCATCTATGCTTTTACATACTGTAATAAATTCAGACTAGTTGTTGGAACATTAATTTATAGAAAGTATATAGGTGTTTTACTTATTTCTGCAACACTGTATGGAAATCATTATCCTTTACAAATTTCATTAATTGTTTTTTAAATGTATAATTCTGAATGATGGAGTTTTATTTTGGCTTGTTTATGCATTCGTGTCATACAAAATTTGGGAGTGAGTTTGATATCTACACAACATCGAGATATTATAGAGTCCATAAATAGTGATGGGATTTCCAAGAGAGAGAATAATGCTTATCATCTATATTTCATGAGACATATTTCATGTAATGAGCATAAAAATTTCAATGATGAGGCATTATACATGGTTACCCTCAAGTTGGATATGTTTTTCTAAACTTTTTTTTGAATGAAAATTTAATATATTTTTTAATACATTTATTTAATATGGATTCAGCCTATGGGACCCATCAAGAAAAGTAGGATTGATGTATTCAATATATTAAAAGGCCAAATGAATATTTGAATGAATATATGATGCATATTTCAATAGAAAAATTGTAATTAGTGTATTATGGTGGTAGGAGATATCCATATAACCATTAATACAGTGGAGTGCATAAATGGTGTCTTTAAGGGTGTCCACATACTGTCAATCACAAAGATAGTGAAATATACATTTTATAGATTTGTGCATTAATTTAGTGAATGATACCAAAATGCTTATGAGATAAGGGAAAATGGAATGTGTTTTCCTCATCATTTACAATGTGAAATTCATTAGATACTAAATGAGGTATCATTTTGGATTGTTATAACCATTGATCGAAAAAAGATAAGATTTCAGGAAATAGAGTGATACAATAAAACTACATGTAATGGTGGTTGAGTGATTCTTGTCATTTTTGATAATAGGTACTGGGATTGTGACAACTTCCTTGCTTTGAGATATCCATGTGCACATTTTTACAACTCGGTCATCGGTAAACATATCATGGGAACCCAATGTTGACCTGGAGTATCACACTAGCACTTTGGTTAACTATTATGGTGCATCTATGATGTCTATTGTTGAATTCCGGTCACTATCATTACTATTTGATCATCCGATTGGCATCCCTGATATTTACTGGTTTCGTAATTTGGTATTATTTTCATTTATGTTTTTTTCAATTAAATTTTTTGAAATTTTTGGGTCGATATTACCAGGTTACGCCATCAGGGAAGAAAAAATTCTACACAAATCATAAATGAGATTGATTTCCCTTAGAAATGGGTAGGGTCTATGTTGTATCATTTTTCATGTAGAAGGACATAATCATAATGGATGTCCCCAACTGGCAAGATAGAGATCTACTTCCCAACATCCATTATCGACTCTATTTATTTTGTCATTAATATGTATATTTTTTTATATATGCTTATGTTTCAGTAATAAATCCATTTATATCAAAAATTATCTTTTTCTAGAAGATTTCAAATTTAGTTTGTTTCATTTAATTATTCTATCAAAAAGTATTTTGTGATACTATAATTATTAGAAAAATAAATAGGCAACAAAAATTAATGTATTATGCAACCATATGGTCTATGTAATATTTTCATCACTATTGATTTATATTTAAAAAATAGAGTAATTAAAACATCATTAAAAATGATGAAAATAATTAATTAAGAGACTAAATCAGAATCACAAGTCACATAAATGTTTTTACTTATTTTTCTTCAGTATTCAGAATTATACTTGCGAATTATCTTTATTATTTTTCTGTTTGTAGATTTTAAAAAAAATAAGTTTACAATTTTTATTTAATTCATTATAAAAAAGAAAATATGACATCATATTCTTTAGATGAAAGGTCATTCACTTATCACATTCTAGGATATTCATGATTCAGGTATGGGTTTAGAGGGACTTCTAGTGTCTCAATTTTTTGTATAGAGATACCATCATTTCTATCCTACAACACAATTTCCCGCTATAATCCCCCATTATTATCATATTGGGTTCTACGGAGTAGTGATTTCTGAATTCAGCGTTTTTGACCGTTATCTAATTATTGTTCTTGTAGATAGATAAATGCTAGAGTCACATAAATTCCATTTAATTGAGGGGGAGATAGAAATTACACTGTAGGATGTGTCCATTATATCGGGACTCCCCATTGGTGGTGCGACTCTGAAATTCTGAGTCAACGAAGATTTGGTTGATCATGTTTGTAGATTATTGGGAAGTAAGGTCAATAGAGATTGAAGGTAAATTATTTTTATGAGGTGGTGCCTTAGTCAAAGACCAAGGCACAATTTATTGATTAAAATAAAAGGAACTACAAAAGTCTGAAGGACGGAATCATATTACAATCCTTGTGGATGAAAGGGAGCGATTCATTAGGAAAATCATCCAACTAGGTAAAAAACCTGATTGACTCCCTTATTGGAATGACTATCGGCAACCATGTTCGCTTCTCGGAAGATATGAGTGGCAATGTAGTTGAGATCCCTGAGCGAGTCAAGACATTTCATCCAACGAGAGGTAAGCGGCCAAGCAGGTGAACCACCCCTTTCTAGATAGCTTGCACAACAGTGGTTGAATCACATTCAATCCACAGGTTGTGCCAACCCTTTTTCTTGGCGAAATCAACCGCATGAATGACTCCCAGCATTTCGGCTTCCAAAGTCGAGGCTATGTCACATCCATCGAAGAAGGAACCAAGGAATTTTCCATGAAAATCTCTGAAAATGGCACCACAGCCTGCCGGGCCCGGGTTTCCTCTGGAGGCGCCGTCAACATTCACTTTGATCCATCCTGGAATCGGGTCTTCCCAGAATACCACAAAGGTACGTCGGGGTAGCCTATAAGAGCCCACAATTGGAAGCCGGAGTAGAATCTCAAAATCACCAACAGAGTTGTCACAATGATCCTTCTAAAGAGAGCTAGAATCTTTGATGGCAATGAGGATACACGCTTTACCTGCATTGAAGGTACATCATTGGTAGAAAATTATGCATGAGATGGCTAGATCACCACTTATAACCTCTAAAAGTGAATTCTGACTAGATCATCATTCTGAGATTAGAACATGATTACATTTTCTGGCCGATTAGTGGCACGATGTTCATTAATCACTCCACTAGTGAATCTAATGTATTTACCTTTAGTGGAGGATTTGGACCAGGCAGGGTGGTAGATATGGTGTTCATCTAGTCTCAAATATACATATAAGACTTTATGCAACATATATTGTATTGATATGATGTAGTTCACATGATTCATTAATCTCCTATATATTTTGATATGGGAGAACCTCCCTCGCTTATCAACACATGCACTGGTACCATTTCTTATAGATATTGTAGCAGAGTATCCGTGTGAAAAAATGGTTTGTGATTCCTTCCTTATAATGTCTATCTTAATTTTAAAATTTTATATTGTAATATGTTACTATAAAAATTATATATGTAGGTGGAGTCAGGCATATCGTCATACAGATACTACCGTACATGATGTCCACATCTAGAGACTTATGATGGACATCCTGCAACTAGATGATGGAAGCGGTAATTATTTAACTTGTAAAATTATTATTATTTATTTTACATCTCTTTATTTATTGATTGATTGTTAATTCTTTCATTATGATTACAAGGATTCAAAATTTTGATATGTCATCCAATGTAATTTATAGTATTGTACGACAAATATTTCTAATATCTACTACATGGTTCCATTGATTATTTTTCATATTGTTGACTGGAATCAAAATGAAAGAGTTGTGAGGTAGTTAAGATTCCCTTAGCTCGTTACTGACATACCCAATATCTTTCCTTCACCTAATTCCCGAAAAATGTCCTGTAAGAGATACTTTTATTAGAGTAGGTATCATGCTGGACATTTTCATCTATATGATTGGAGACACGAGTCCCGATTAGGAGGTGTGGGAATATTATGTATGCATTTATTAGATCGGCTGCATTATGCATCATGGTTCTGCTAGTCCCTAGTAAGATTTCTTACATGATATTGATAAGGCATTCATGACATGGTAATCATTATTCATTTAATCTATGAACATAATTTTTATTCACATTACTTAACATCATAATTTGTTTGTGCATTATGCTTGTATCACCCATCTCATTCGAATCTCTAATCTAGTAGATGGAGGAAATTTTGGCAAGGCATATTTTTTTTACCTGTAACAGAGTTGATTCCTACTATGTACGAGATTTGTCATGGGATTTTATTTGATTCACAACACGTTACTGAGTATGTTGATACTGATATAAATGTAGTTGGGGTGACAACCCTGTTATGGATGATAATGTTGCACATGAACATGATGTTCATCATCACCAGCCAATAAATCACACCCATAGGAATATATAGACATTGACTGGTCTGAGATGCATCCTTTATTGGAGCATTCCTTGCATAAATCAATAGCACAACAACCATATTCTCTATATGTTGGAAGGAGTTCCAGCCAACATCAACTATCCTTAGAGGCACGAAAGGGTACCAGTAGTGAGACTGTACATCCACCACCTGTCACATAGGATTAAGAGGAGGATGGTCTGGATGATGTTATATAAGAGTATCATACGCTAAAGTGGAGACATAAATAGAGACGACATGGATGCAAAATATATACATCTGGTTTTTGGATAGAGGAGTATCCATGCCACAAATAATGTTTATAATGAAATTATATTGATTTTAAATATTGTATGTTTTGAAAATAATTATTTTTACATAATTTAAGAACAATATAAAATATTACATAATGTAACTTTAAATAAAATAATAAATATAATTGGAAATTCCTACTAATAAATTTCAACAACTATAAATCATTATTAATTCATTTAATAATTAATTTAAGAGGATTATTTATTATATATAATATGTATTATAATAATACTTATTAATATAATATATAATAATCTTAAAGTAATTATTAAATAGTAGAAATATCATTAAATATGTCTAAATATCCATTAAATATTCATAAATATTCATAAATATCAATATATATTACTAGATAGAAATAAATGTTAATAAATATACATAAATACTAATATATACTCATATGAAATAATATTCAATAATATTTATGAATATTAATTTAATGTAAATACATTATTCATGATTATATATTTATTATTAATAAAATTTATTAATATTTCTTTAATAGTTTTAAATATTTGATAAATATTTATTTATATTCATTTGTATATAATTAATATTAATATTTTTATCAAGAGTATTTCACCCTCAAAGTGTTCAAAAATTATATATTATTATGAATATTAATTTTATACTTACTATTATTTAATTCATATTTGTAAATATTCATAAATATTTTTTAATTTTAAAATAATTTTTATTGATTTTTAATTAATATTTATAAATATTTAGAAATGTATAAAAATATTTTGTTGATATTTCTTATTATATGTTAGTAATTTTTAATATTTTTAACTTTTTAATTAATATTTATGAATATGTATTAATATATTTCTTTAATATTGTTTTTAAATTTATTATTTCTGGCATAGCTGTGCCGAAGAAGAAAAACATTTCACCTTCACCAGTATGTCTCTTGACCATTACTCGAAGTTTTTTGTCATCTTGTAGTAGACAATCACTCTATATGAGTGATCTATCATTATGGACCCATGAAAAAGGCCAAATGCTCTAACATAAAAATTAATCATTCTCCCAGATGTAGGATCTATGGGCTCTTGTAGGCTGCCACCTTATGCTGTCGATTCCCACCGCCATGTTAGAATACTAGGTGACAGAGGTGGAAAAGAGTAGTTGATGCGGTGGGGTGGGAAGGGAAAGTGGTATACATTGTACGAGGATTACATTCTCATCAAGAGAGTGGGGGACTAGTTGTGGATCAACATTCCCATGGAACCTAACAATGGCGAGTGGTATGGAAGGGAGAAGGTATGGCCAAGAAGAGTGAGGTTCCAAGTGCAGTCGAGGGAGGAATGGAATATCATTATATATAGGGTTTTTTTATTTAGAAACCCTCAATAAATAGATTCTCTAGGCCTGAAAATAAATATAGCAGAGCGTGGAGTGAATCAAATAGATGGGATTTTAGAAAACAACCAAAAAAACTTTATAAAATGAAAAAATATTGGATCCTCAAAATTAATTAATAATTCCAAATAATGAAAAATTTTAATGATATTATTTTTTTTAAAATTAAACACTATTGTTTCATTAAATGATATTTCTTAAAAAATGTCATCATTGTCCTCCTTAAAATTTAAACAACAAAAAAAAATTAACACACATATATATGTTAAAGTCAATTCCCTCATATTTACCATAAATGTTTCAAAATGATCAATTAAGAAATAGAAACAATGAATCTATTTTTTAGGAGGCTCATTATGAAATACATAAAATTATTGACAAAATGTGGTCTAAGAAAATAATTATAATTTAAAAAATCTAAATTAATAATGTTTATAAATTATTTTCAATATATTTTAAATTATAGTTTTTCCCAAGAGAATAGAAATGCAAGTATATTTAAAAAAATTAATGATAAAATAACATTTGACTAACTTTAAATAGACAAATTCAATTTAAAGGAAGAAAAATTACATTAAGTGGTTATAAATAAATATATTTATGTTGTTTAAAAATAATTGTTTTCATTATATATAATGTATGTTATGTGGAGGAAAAATTGAATATCTAGTTTTAATATATAAATTTAACAATTTTTAAATCAGAAACAATAAATATGTGTTTTTTTTTTGTTTTTTAACAGCACTTGAGTTTTTTAAATGGTTTTGAAATTTATTTAAATAAACTGTTAAGCACATTCTCTTTACGATTTCGGTGTCAATAATCTATTTAAAATATTATATTAATAGTATTTAAAACAATTTTTTTAAAAACTAATAATATGATATTAGAGACAACATTGAGGTCTACACCCCCAATAAATTTCCAAGGATCCACAAATATGGATTTGGATTCAATTAAGTGTTTGAAATCCAAAATTGTATCTTTATTACAAAGATTATATTTCTAAATAGATAGAAATATGGGATGAATCAAAGTGAGTTTGAACAACAATTAGTTGAGATAGAACACGATTAAATAGAATATTAAAGAAATTATTATATATTAAAACGTTATTTAACATTATTTGTATTGTTTCTTGGATATGTGGATGACATAAACATCACCCAAAGACATGTGTTTTATTAAACTCAAAAATAAGAATATAAGATATAGCCTTGGAATATGACAAACATATGACATAATCCCCAAAATATAAATCATTAATATAAAAGAACACAAAGACGAGGATACATAAAAGGATATTCAATTTAGATATATTCGATGGCCATTTTATCTTGATGAAAACTCCTTAAACCTAACCTTTTTAGACAAGTACATGCACACTAAAATGCATTTCATCTAGATCTACAATAATGCTTTATGATCATGGAAATGGTTATGCGTCATCTGCCCAAAGGGTCTTCATCAATCTCCACCGCAAATAGCACACCAACGAGGCACATGAAGGATGACATGTACAAATTTATGATGTCACATTAAGATAGGGTATGATGGAGGACATAGGATTTCAACACCATAAGAGAGTAAAATAAATGAGAGATGTTGACTGAATGAGGTCAAACAGCTATGCCAATATATATCTACCTATGTAATGTTGTTATAAAATAGTTTCATTACATTATTATAGAATACTAGATGATTTTTATGGAAATAGTGAAAAAGTATTATTTGTAACCAAATTGGATTTTCATGCATTATATGGTTTCATTAAAATATTAGTTTACAAATAATTGATTTTTATCATTAAGAAGATGAATTTCATTTTCATATTAAACATTTACAAATTATGATAGGTTGATTTTCTAATAATTTTTTGAAAAAGTTTATTTTTAACGAATAGTAAAATATTATCTTTATGTTAAAAATTGGGTTTTTTAATTATTTGAAAAAATAAAATTCTATTTTTGATTAGTTTGAAAATTTATTATGATCATTTTGATTAATAAAATCCTGTTATAGTATTTTAAATGAATTCCAAACATTAAATTAGTAAAAAATAATTTTTATTATTAAAAAAAGAATTTGTATGAAAATAGTGTTTTTCATAGCATTTTTGCAAGATAATTTTAAATAAAAATATTCCACTTATATGTTCTGAATCATAAAAAATTGATTCCATATTTGAAATTGGGGAGTCATAATTTGGTATATATTTCCAACTAATTTTTAGTCTATATGAATAATAACCATTGTACTTTTGTTAACATAGTAATGGGTAAATTGAGTAATCGCTATTGAAAATAATATTATAAGGACTATAAAGTTTCTGTAACCGCTGAATTTTTTTTGGATGATTCAATTTTATCTTTGATGATAAAAGATTCAATTATATGAAATTTTATTTACATTGGTATTTTATTATTTCATTTAAAGTATTTTATTTATAGAAAAGATAAATATGTAAAATAACTTATTAAATACAATACTTTAACAAGAAGATAAATAGATGTTATGTTTTGTTATAAATATTATTTTGAAAGAATAATTATTTATCTTTATCAGGGGAATTTATTTGTAATTTTTAGTAAAATAATTATAATTTTTAATGATTATATAACACATAAAAAATTATTATTATTTTAATGAAAATATAAAAAAATGATAATAACAATATTCAATATAATTTAATTTAAATTAATTAATATAACCAATTAATATTATAGATAAATATAACTTGTAATTCATGTATAAAAATTTTTAATTTGAATTTCAACTTTTTCATTAATGTTATAAACATTAATGTAAATTAATAGTTGTAAAATTTAGATTATTTATATTTTATTGAAATGATATTTTATTAATTTATATAAAATTCATAAATATCAAATATATTTATGAGTGATTATTATATGGTAGAAAAAACATCAATGGAAAATTTATGAGTCCATTTTTTATTTATAGTAATTATCATGGTTGTTAATGATAAAGAAAATTATTTTCATGGTATGCGTGAAAAGGGTTAACATGGGGTTAACCCCAACTGATAATGGAAAATTGTGATTGTCAAAAAAAATTATTGGATAAAAGTATGTATCATAATCCTCATATTATATTTTAATTTTTAATTTTTATTTATTTATTTCCAAATTAATTTATTTTAAATGAATATTTCAAAAAATTTATTGAGTACCCATGCCATCTCTTATTAAAAGCCACTACTTCTCATTTCCTCACACTTGATAAATGATTTAGTTCACCCAATATCTACCAAAATCCCTTCCTAACAACAATCCCTCTATACTAGTAGCCATAGTTTGGTAAGAATACCTACCATATGGGACTTAAGGTGTTATGAAAATGGGACTTTCTGAATAATAAGAAGACATAGAACATATGTAATGAGTCATACTCAAGGTGAGGGATGTTATTTTTCAAACTCATCATATAAATTTTCCCTTAAAACAATATTTTTTTATGTATTCATATATTTAAAAATATTTTATTGATGTATTTACTTGTAAATTAGTGAATTATAATGGACACATTATGTTTCTATTGACTTTATTATCATGGTTTTCAAAAGGAATATTTTTATGGAATGTTTTATCATTCACTACCCTAAGGAGGAAGAAGTGTTCTATCTTACTATATAAAATGACAATGTTCATTACCAGCACTATAACAATTAACAAATTTTTAGATTCATTTACATTATTTCAAGTTTTATTTAAATAAAAATAGAACTCATTCCCTATGTTTTGGTTTGTTTTAAAATGTATTTTAAAATGGAAAAGATATATCAATATACTCAAATTATTTATTATGGGGGAAAGGAACATTTTTTATAATGAAATATTTAATATATTCTATTATTTTATCATAGGAATTTATTATGGAGATTTGTGGTTCCATTATTTACCAAGGGTGGGTGGACCCTATATAGATCTCTTGGGAATTGGGTATGGAGAAGTAGTTACCCCATTAGGTTTCACCTATGATATTATTGTTTTATATTCTGATGGTTATTATAGTGATGACTGTGATAGTTATTTTATGTGTAACCGTGATAGTTATTAAATGTGTGTCCATATAGATTCCCCAAGTTATAGATATTATTTATCTATTAATGTTATGAATTTCTCATGAATATATTTATTTATCAACGTCAGATAACTATATTACGTTAAAAGGGAATGATATAACACTTTTTATGTGTTAAAAATATAAATTTATGAAAAAAAGTATTATTATTATTTATGATTTGAATGAAACATTAAGTGTTTTATTTTGCCTTTAAGAAGTATTATGGTTTTCTTGTGAAACTATTTTGGTAAAATATTTTATTTCATGGGTGTGAAATGTTTTATCCTCAACCCAAACATTATATAGAAAATTTATATTTTTTATAAGTATTCATAGACAAATTTTTTCTTTTTTTATTTCACTTAAAAATATTTTTTTTCTTATCCCAAATTTAAAAAGTAGTTAAGAAGGTTTTATGTATGTGTAATGGAAATGAATAAGTCTTGTTGAATGTCATGATGATTTTTCATGAAAATAAAACAAGTTTATTTTTAAAAGTTTATTATTTTGGAAAAATGGATACTGATTAAAAGTGTCCACTATGTAATATAAGTGTTTTTCATGGTAGAGTTATATGAAAAAACTCTCAAACACTAAACCAAAAAAATTAAAACATTGAATTTCAATTTTTTTAATGTCATGATAATATTTAATGTTTAATTTTTTATCATTATAGTTATTATCAATTCATTGGTTTATAAAACTTTAGGTATTGCGATATTGTAACTAGAATACCCTTAATTTTTTTTACTCTATGTTTTAGTTGAAATGATATTGAATTTGAATATTACCATGTTTCATCAACTAAATGATGGCTATTTAGAGTGTTTTTCTAGAGAGGAAATAGTGAAGATGAATTTGGAAAGCACCGATGGGATGATATCCTTCTAAATACGCAACTAAGAATGGTTAGAATTGGAATTGAGCAGTTATTTATAATGATGGATAAGTTCAAATATAATATAAATAATAATCATATAAATGTTATAGATCATGCAGTTCTACCATATAGGAACATGAAAACAATGGGTCATATGAGACAACTACCTCGATTATCCAGTAGATCATATAGCCTAGTGTTAGCAGAAGATTTGATTATAGACCAAGAATTTATATTCGATGTCATGGGATATTTTGATATTCAAAAGGCTTGTCTTAATATTTATAGTATTGAGGTTGAATCCGACTAGTGGTGGGGAATGTTAAAGATAATCAGGTAAAGATAGGATATTTATACCTCAGAGTAGGATAATTTTAGGAATATCTTCCTTTATAAGTATTTACATAAATTTCTTATAATTAATGTGTAAAATAAATTATTACAATAAGATAAAGCAGTAGTTTGTAGGGGTATCATAATAACCAAAAAATAACTTGATTCAAGAGGTAAACAATAAATTTTATCAGTGATCTTGATAGTATGAAAAATAATTTTTACCAATGATTCAAGCATAAATATAAATGGGATGTCGCTTCCCGAGAGTTTTAAATTTTATTATAAATTTTCATAATGTGTGGAGAAGTTTGAAATTAACTTTTCTGATGATCATATGTATTTTGACTACTAATATAAAATGTTTTCCATGTGAAATAAAATGGGGACAATGGATCAATGAAATCTAAATTCATGAAAATAAAGATTTTAGTTTGGGGGAATATTTTCAAAATCACATTGGAAATGTGTTATGGAGTCTGGTGAGTGCATATTATGCGAGATGTTTTAATATGGGGATCATAATTTGAAAAAAAAATTATCTTGTTAGTGTTCAAATCAATTCTAATAAACATATACTAATTTTTTTAATGTAATGATATGGGTTATTATGCACAAGCGTTTTTGAATAAGAATTTTAATGATGGGAAATAGTCAAAATATTAAAATGAGGCCATTGTGAAATACATTAAAACTACATTAGTAGATATTTTTAAATCAATCCATGTTATTATAAGTACCATACTTGTTTATTAATATTATTTTAATAAATTTTATGATTCTGGGTTGACAAATTTCTTCATTTTTGAGATCTTTTATGGTAAATAATAAATTTTACCATATGAAATAAATCTGGAACATATGTTGGAAACAATTTGGGGAGGTATAAATGGAAAAATAAATTATAAGAATCATTCTGTTTTTAGGGTAACATGTTACATAAACACAAATAGTATTTACCTTATAGAGATTGATTTTATTATTGGTTTTGAATGGCTCTCCGTTTAACAGGATAAGATATATTATAGTGCTAAATAAGTCGTCATTCAGAAAGAGTTTCATTGTTTTAAAAAAATGATCCCAATACATTAATAACAAATCAATAAGCTAGGAAACTATTAAAATATGGAAATAAATATTTTCTTTCATATATATTTTTAAATTATGGGAACTGTTTATTTTAATGATTTATGATAGTAAAACAATACAAAGAAATTTTTTTCTATGAGTTACTTAATGTTATACCTAATTGGGGATTTGAATTTACTATTATCTTATATTATGATGATAAAAAAATTAAACCCATCCTTATTGAATGGATCAAGTAAGACATATATAATTGAATAAAAATTTAAAAGATATACTTGATAAAGGATTCATTCATCCTAGAACATCACCATGGGGTGCTAATATATTATTTTTTTAAAAAATACACTATTAGGATTATCATTGATAATATATATTTGAATCACATTATCATTATGAATAAATATCTAATTAAAATTGATGGCAGATGGTCCATGTATTATTTTCTAAAACTAAAAGAGGATGGAATTCTAAAAACAAATTTTCATACTATATACATGTATAATGAGTTTGTGGTTATTCTATTTTGGGGAAAATAACTACCCATATTCGTTTATGGATATCATTAATAAAGTATTCAACGAATATTTTGAATATTTTTGCGTTTTATTGTCACGACCCTTCCTTGGGGCCCATGCCATGACTACCCCAAACCCGCCTTCTATAGGCCAGGGGCTGGAGACTAACACCAAAGGCATAAATCCCTAAGCTAGGAAGGCATTGCCTTTATTAAAGTAAAAATTCACAATAGAGTACGCAAAAGGAAGTAAATACTAAGTGAATATGGTATAAAAAAATTAGTGTTGAATGTAAGGGGGCCGGAAATACAATCCCAACAGTAAAGTACCGGTATAAACGAAACCTAGTACAACTGAAAAAGGGGCAACAACTAAAAATAGAAGCTCCTGGAACTTCCGCTGAGTATCCTACCTGAAGGTTAGGTACATATGTCCACCTCTGCACACCATTTTTATTGGTCCGATCCATGTACCGTCTCACCGTGTGGTCCACCTCCGTGTACCGTTCGATCCAGGATCGCTGTCGGACACCATCAATGTTTTCCGTCATCTGAAACCAACACAACGATGTGCGGGCATAGCCCATGCAGGGGTGAGTATAATGATACTAAGTAGGGACCCCGAGACCCCTGAAGTTCTCCCAGAATCAACGAAGGATAAAAAAAGAATAAAGATAAAACCACAAAGTATCAACCAACCCTACTTATGTATATTCCCATACATATACATAAGTTATCAATCTCAGTTCGGTTCCTACTCTCGAGGACAAGCACAACCCAGTCCACACAGAAGTAAATTCAATAACATTGATGATAATTATTGAAAGTCAAGACTCAGATCACACAGTTGTACGTATTTTGTATAGTGATAGAGATGATCAGTTGTAGTCGCTGATTTATCTAAGCTGTCAAACCCACGTAGGATCCTAGTACAGAATTCGTCACTTTCGAGCCCACATAGGATCGAAGTACAGTATTCCTCACTGCCTAACCCACGTAGGATCCAAGTACAGTTGTAGTCGTTGTCGAACCCACATAGGATCCACGTACAGTAGTCTTCACTGCCGAACCCACATTGGATCCCAGTACAGTAGTCGTCGATGTCGCATCCAGCTCTAGGGTACAAGCTAATAGCACGCTCGATTCCAGGAGGGACCTCTCCTCAAGAAAAGGAGGTCGATACATCAATTATCCCGAATTCCAGAGTTGATGTATTCCTGAAGTTTTGTTTCATTAAAAGGAAGCCAACGGGATAGATGACTCGTCAATCCGACACCCGGTCTGAGAGTTATTAGCTTTTCCGTTCTAGGGGCCCGGTTGGAATTACGCTTGTTCCAAACCCAAACGTTTTCCAAATTTGTCCAAAACACACTTAGCGTATCGCAAAAGGACCGCCTCATCACGAGGATCCTAGTACCATAGACAGTGTGTCGATCGGACGCGCGATCAAGAAGTTACTCATGTTTAAGTGAAACGGGACCGGACTGCCAAGCCCAGTGTGCCGGCTGGTCGACCCGACTCGGTTTGGCGGGTCCGAGCTGGCTTGGTGGGTCGCCCTGGCCCGGTGGAGTGCGGACCAGCCCTGTGGTTGTGGCCCAGCCCGCGCAAGGGTGGCCTGGCCCGTGTGAGTGCGTCCCAGTACACACAAGGGCGGCCAGGCCCGCACGGTAGGCGGCCAGGCCTGGCGGATGGCCGCAGCTCAGCCAGTTGGCCGATCAGAGCAGGGTGGAATGGCCCCCTGACTTCTTGTAAAGGTGGTTCCGCCTCTCCTACCCAACTGGACGAAGATGAGTGGTTTTTTCGGCTCGAGCACCCCACTCAGCGGGACGCTCTCCTCCCATGCAGCACTTGCAGGTGCCGTAGTTTCTTCTTCCCGACCGGCAGATGGCCGTCCAGTTCGGAGGCTGAAGCGGCCCACCCAGCGTGGGCCTTGGTTCCTCCACAGTGCGGCGCCAAGAGGAGTCGTGGTCCTCTGCCCGACCGACTATATCCAATAGGTTGGTCCAGCATGCGGCCCGTATAGCGGGCTGCGGTCTTCCTGCAGGGCAGCACTAAGGAGGCGCCACAGTCCTCCAGCCCAACCGGCTACGTCCGTCCGATTTTCTTCGTCTTAGCAGCCCACATAGCGGGTTGTGGTTTCCTTCATGTGGACAATGCGCGGTAGTTTCTTCCAGTCTCCGGCACCTTCGGTCGCCGCCTCCAAAATATTCAAGAACCAAAGGAGGTTCATCGAGATATGTTCGTTCATACCACGCCCTCTTCATTATGCGATAATAATAGGCCGAAGACAATCCATGATTTTCAATGAAGAAAGAGGTACAATTTTATTCAATTAAAAATTGATCATAACCACCTACCTTAATGCAAGGTGCATTGTCGTTGTTGCGGAAATCGGTTTCGTGGATGATGGTGTCGTTCTTTCAACGTCAAAGGAAGATGAAGGTAGGTAGCGTTCTTTGTGGTGTCTCCTTCTTTCTTTCCCCGATTGATGAAGTAGAGGAAGATGATCGAGTTCTCATGTTCTTCGCTGGAGAGGGTGAAATCTCCCAAAGCCTTTCCACCAATAATTTTCCAAGGAAATTGAAATAATAATCGGCTCCTCCAAATTATAATATTGTCATTCATTTCAAAATATTTCAAATAAATTCATGACACACAAATAATTAATTAATTTTGATTCTCAAATAATTAATTTGCAGTGTTGGCACATTAAACGAGATAGGAAGGTGGAAGGTTTAACCCTCATCAATGGGGGGTTCCACGGGTGTCAAGGGGGAGTTGAATTGTTGATGTTCGTGTGGGCCCCTCACACATTATCCTCCCATGGGAGGTTATGTGGGGGTGGGCTCCACCATTAACCTCCCTTTGGAGTTAATAACCTCCAACTAAATAAATTGTGTAACACAATAATTTATTTAATTTATTATGAATCCCCAAAAAATAACTTCAACTTCCAACCAAACACAACCACGGTAAAGGTTCCCTTAGGTGAATACAGGCGTTGCGAGTTTTTCGGTGTCCTCAGATTTCAATTCTGAGCACCGGTTCAAAAGATAGAAAAACTTTTACGTACGTTTATTGGATGTACCCGAAAAAACATCAAAAAATGATTTCGGGCACACCTGTCCGCGGAGTCAGGCGCCATTAGAAACTGCGGACTCGTAATATTCCAAAGAATATAAAGAAATTCCTTTGAATTTACAATTCTTTACATTACCCACACCTCAGGGATTTACATACCCGTAATGTTAGAACACACACCAGGGAAAAAAAGAGGGTACTGAGCATGCATCTGAGCCTCCTGCTACCATGTTCTTTTCCGGAGGTTCTCATGCTGCCAGCGAACTTGCACCAGAGGAATCGCAAATCCACATAAGGCCTGCTCCTATCGATCCTCGATCTCCACCGGGACCTCTGTGAATGTCTCCCTGTCATCGATGTCCAGCTCTCCATGGTCGATGATGTGTGACGGGTCGTGTAGGTATCTCCTCATCTGAGATACGTGAAACACATCGTGCACCCAATGTAATTGAGGTGGAAGGGTCAGGCGGTAAGCCACCTCGCCTACTCTGTTGAGGACCTGGAACGGCCCAATAAAGCACATAGATAACTTTCCTCCTTATCCAAATATCTGTAGAACCCATCGAGGTGAGACCTATAAGAAGACGTGGTCACCATCCTCGGACTCCAGTGGTCTTAATATCCTATCGGCATAGGTATTCTGTCTGCTCTGTGAAGTCTTCATCTTCTCCTGGATAAACTTCACCTTCTCTTTCGTAGCCTGAACCATCTCTGGTCCTACAAGTGTTGACTCCCCTAGGTCGGTCTAGCACGGAGGTGATCTGAAAGGTTAGTCGTAACGTGCCTCGTATGGAGCCATACCGACAGAGGAGTGGTAGTTGTTGTTGTACGCAAACTCCACCAAGGGTATGTGATCCTTCCAGCTGCGACCACAGTCAAGGACACATGCTAGGAGAATGTCCTCAAGAGTCTGAATGATCCTATTAGTCTGACCATCGTTTTGAGGATGGAAGGCAGTGCTGAAGCGAAGCTACATTCCAAAATCCTCTTGTTACCCCTTCCATAGCAGGGAAGTGAATCTAGCATAACGATCAGAGAGGATAGTCGATTGAAGGCCATGAAACTGTACAATCTCTTGAATATAGAGGCATCCCAAGCTCTCTTCTGAGCCCTTCTCTATGATCAGTAGGAATTGGGCTAACATGGTGAGTCGGTCAACGATCAACCAGATAGAGTTGTTCCCTCGGGAAGTACGTGGAAGTCCCATCACGAAATCCATGGATATTTTGTCCCACTTACACTCTCAGACCTCTAAGGGCTATACCAAGCCTGCTAGAACCTGGTGCTCCCCCTTCACCTATTGACAAGTGAGGCAACGCGATACTAACTTCGCTATAGCCTTCTTCATACCTGGACACCAGTGATGTCGTATAAGGTCCTGATACATCTTCGCCACTCATGGATGTACTACTAGAGGGGAAGTGTGAAACTCCCTCAGCACTTCCTTCTGTAATGAAACGTGTACTATGGTACGTCCTCTGAAAAGGATGACGTGCTCCCCACCTTTTGAAAATCCATCAGGTGAATTCCCTGAGGATATTTGAGCATGTCGCATCTCATAGTCAATGTCCCCATGCTGTGCCTCCCTGACTCGCTGATGAAGTAGAGGAGTGACTATGAGTGATTAAAGAAATGCTACTCCATCTCTACCCACGAAGGATATCTGCAACGCGGCTAGCTGCTCTGTCGCCTCTCCTAGCAGCTGAATGCCCGATCTCCTACAGAGAGAATCTACTACAACATTCCCCTTCCACAGAGTATAGACTATCAAAAAGTCATAGTCTTAGAGTAACATGAACCATCGCCGCTATCTCAGGTTCAGGACCTTCTGCGAGAAGATGTACCTGAGGCTCTAGTGGTCGAAGTAGAATGTAAAGTTCTCTCCCATCAGATAGTGCCGCCACATCATCAAGGTGAAGACCACTACTACTAACTATGTGTTATGGGTAGTGTAGTACTTCTCGTGTTATCTCAACTGTAGTGAACCATACATGATCACTACTCGCTCTTGTATCATCACACACTTGAGTCCAGTGCCTGATGCGTCTTAGTAAACTATGTACCCTACGCCCACCTCTAGTAGCCTCAATATGGGTGCACTGGTTAACCTATGCCTCAGCTCTTGAAAGCTCTGCTGGAATCTATTTGACCACACAAAGGGTTTTCCCTTCTTTATCAATGCTGAATGCGGTGCTGCAACTCTGGAGAAGTCTGGCACAAATAATCAATATTACCCAGCCAGACCCACGAAACTCTACACCTCTATCACACTTTTTGGTGGCTCCGAAGAAAGTATTTCCTCGATCTTCGCTAGATCCCCTGCAACTCCATCTTCCGAGATAACGTGTCCCAAGAAGTGAACCTCTCGAATCCAGAACTGGCACTTCGAGAGTTTACCATAAATCCGGTGCTCTCAGAGTGTATCCAGTACTACCTGCAAATGGTAGGCATGCTGCCCCTCAGTAGTCGATTAAATCAGTATGTTGTCGATGAAGACTACAACAAAACGATCGAGGTAAGGCAGGAATATCCTATTCATGAGACTCATGAAAACTGTTGGAGCATTGGTTATGCCAAAGGGAATAACCAAGAACACGTAATGGCCATACTGACACCTGAAGGTCGTATTTTTCACATCCTCATCTCAAACTCTGAGCTGGTGATAGCCTGACCAGAGGTCTATCTTTGAGAACCATCATGATCCCTTGATCTGATCAAAATGGTCATCAATCCTTGGGAGTGGGCACTTGTTCTTCACGGTCACCTAATTCAGGAGACGTTATTCGACACACAGTCACAAGCTCCTATCTGCCTTCTTGGAAAACAAAATCGGAGATGCCCAGGGTGAAACACTGGGTCAGATAAATCCCTTTCCCTGCAAGTCCTCCAGATGTACCCGCATCTCATGAGGCTCGGCGGGAGCCATCCGATATGCTGGAGTAGATATCAGTGATGTCCTGGGGTACATATTAATGTAGATGTTTACCTCTCTGTGAAGAGGTAATCCTGGAACATCGTCAGGGAAATCATCTGCATATTGATCCACCACAATAGGAAAACTCGGACTTCGTACATCAACTGCTCCGAGGATGAGACTAGCCAACTGATTGTGATAGGCTGCCCCCTACTCGGCGTAAGTCCATCCTATGTTGCAAAGGCTCCCTTCACACTGGTGAAGGTGAGCCTGGTCCCATCTATGTAGACACACCGCACATTGTTCCTAATATAGTCAATCTGAGCATGAATTTTGGATAACCATTCCATACCCAAGATGACGTCGTAAGGCCTCGACGCCACTACAAGAACATCCCAGCAGAAGCTATCGCCTCCAAGAGTAAGCTCACACTTTCGGCACTAGTGCGTAATCGTTGAGTTTTCTCCCGTAGGAGTCTCCATCCGTAAGGATTGAGCCCATGGCTCCTTCGGAATCACCGATCTCCGAACTAGGGTAGTGAAAATAAAAGAATGACTTGCACCTGTTTCTATTAGTACTGTAGCATGGATGGAGTAGACACAGATAGTACCTCAAATCATCACAGGAGCATCGTGGTCATAGGCCTCGACAACCTGAAGCTGAGCCTGCCTCTGTCTGCTAGCTCCTTGTGGTCGAGGTAGAACTCCTGGTGGTGGTGGTGGTAGTGCCTCGAAAGATCATCCACCACCTGCTGCTCGGCCAACTACTCTACCACGTCGGCCTGCTACTGAAAGACCACCATGGTCAAACCTATGCCTCTACCTAGGAGCTCCCTCTACTGTCTATTGCTCTTCCACCTGGCGGGTCAGGCAGTCTCGAGCCATGTGACCCTGCCCGCTGCATAAACAACACTGCCTACCCCTCGTATGGGTGGCTCTATTTCATGTGCCCTGCCCAACTGAACCTGTATCCTGAGGGCACCCACCTGATGTACTTGTCCACTTGGACCTCTACGTCAAATGTCTTCTACCGGCTGCAGAAGACTCTTCCACGTGTCATCCCGTGGTGGGTCTCACCACTGGTGACATCTCAGCGAGAAAGCTCTCCACTATAAGGGCCCTCTCCAGCACCCCCGCCTGCATTGGATTGCTGTAGGGAATCATCGAAGCCCCGATCCCATGCCTAAGTCCATGCTCAAAGGTCTGGGCCCTGATGAACGGGTCTCGTACTATATCTGTGGAGTAGAATGAGAGGTTGGTGAACCTCGCTGAGTACTGAGCTACTGTCATGCTGCCCTGATGTTGATGTAGTAACTCCAAAATATGCAACACACATAGGGTGGTTGGAAAAAACTCCAAGCGGAAGAGACTCTCAAAGTCCTTCCATAGTAAATATTCCCCGTCATGCACCTAGAGCATCGGGCTCCACCATCTACCTACTACTGTGTGTAGGAGACTCACGGAAAGGATCATTTTAAGGTCGGCTAGTGTCCCTACCAATCTGAAGACTCTCACGATAGCCTCCGGCCATTCCTCAGCTGCCTATGGGTCTATCACTCCGCAAAAACTGTACGGCCTCAGTCGCTTGAACTTGTCCAACACACTCAGGTAGTGTGTACACTCTACTACTAGGGTTGGTGGTATCTGTGGCCCAGCGGGTAGTGGTACGGTTGGTGCCTCCGCTGTGATGGGGCCCTACACCGAGGCCTCGTCGCTCGGTGGGCTACCATCTCGTACGTAACTCGGTACCCTAGCTGGCTTCCGTCATGGGGCCATCCTAAAAAGAAACAGGTGGAGCACGGTCAAACATTATACCTAGTGAGATGACATAAAGTAATCACAAAAAAAAGAAAAGTAAACACACATGCAATCAGTGTTTTTGTGCACTGAGTTGGAAATCAGAGGTCCGGGTCCTGGTGTATGGATACGTCAACCGCCACACCAACACTAGACTCCTTGGACTGAAAACCACACTCAATACTCTTAACAATATTGCTTCACAAAAATGATTGATCAGAGTCTTAAGTTCTACGGTAGAACTGACTCCTCTGATTCCAATTTTTCACGACCCATCCTTAGGGCCCGTGTCGTGACTACCCCAAGCCAGCCTTCCATAGGACAGGGGGTGGTGAATAGCTCCAAAGAAGTAAATCCCTAAGATGGGAAGGCATTTCTTTTATGAATGTAAAAAAACGCAACAGAGTACGCAACAGGAATTAAACACTAAGTGAATACTATATACAAAAATTAGTGTTGAATGTAAAGGGGATAAAATACAAGACCAATATTAAAGTATAGGTAAAACGGAAAGCTAGTACAACTGAAAAAGGGAAAACAGCTAAAAAGGCCGGCTCCTTGAACTTAATATGAGTATCCTATCGTAAGGTTAGGTAAAAATGTCCACCTCTGCACTCCACGTCTATCGAGTATTGAGTGTGGGTCACCCTGGCCCGGTGGAGTGCGGCCCATCCCTGTGGTTGTGGCCCAGCCCGCGCGAGGGTGGCCTGGCCCGCGTGAGTGCGTCCCAGTACACACAAGGGCGGCCAGGCTCGCATGGTAGGCGGCCAGGCCTGGCGGCTGGCCGCAGCTCAGCCAGTTGGCCGATCAGAGCAGGGTGGCATGACCCCCTGACTTCTTGTAAAGGTGGTTCCGCCTCTCCTACCCGGCTGGACGAAGATGAGTGGTTTTTTCGGATCGAGCACCCCGCTCAGTGGGATGCTCTCCTCCCATGCAGCACCTGCAGGTGCCGTAGTTTCTTCTTCCCGGCCGGCAGATGGCCGTCCAGTTCGGCGGCTGAAGCGGCCCACCCAGCGTGGGCCTTGGTTCCTCCACAGCGCGGCTCCCAGAGGAGTCACGGTCCTCTGTCTGACCGACTATATCCAACAGGTTGGTCGAGCAAGCGGCCCGCATAGCGGGCCGCTGTCTTCCTACAGGGTAGCACCAAGGAGGTGCCACAGTCCTCCAGCCCAACCGGCTACGGCCGTCCGATTTTCTTCATCTTAGCAGCCCACATAGCGGGCTGTGGTTTCCTTCATGTGGAAAATGCGCGGTAGTTTCTTCCAGTCTCCGGCACCTTCGGTCGCCGCCTCCAAAATATTCAAGAACCAAAGGAGGTTCATCGAGATATGTTTGTTCATACCACGCCCTCTGCTTTAGGCGATAATAATAGGCCGAAGACAATCCATTATTTTCAATTAAGAAAGAGGTACAATTTTATTCAATTAAAAATTGATCATAACCACCTACCTTAATGCAAGGTGCATTGTCGTTGTTGCGGAAATTGGTTTCGTGGATGATGGTGTCGTTCTGTCAACGTCAAAGGAAGATGAAGGTAGGTAGCATTCTTTGTGGTGTCTCCTTATTTCTTTCCCCGATTGATGAAGTAGAGGAAGATGATCGAGTTCTCATGTTCTTCGCTGGAGAGGGTGAAATCTCCCAAAGCCTTTCCACCAATAATTTTCCAAGGAAATTGAAATAATAATCGGCTCCTCCAAATTATAATATTGTCATTCATTTCAAAATATTTCAAATAAATTCATGACACACAAATAATTAATTAATTGTGATTCTCAAATAATTAATTTGCAGTTTTGGAACATTAAATGAGATAGGAAGGTGGAAGGTCTAACCCTCATCAATGGGGGGTTCCACGGGTGTCAAGGGGGAGTTGAATTGTTGATGTTCGTGTGGGCCCCTCACACATTATCCTCCCATGGGAGGTTATGTGGGGGTGGGCCCCACCATTAACCTCCCTTTGGAGTTAATAACCTCCAACTAAATAAATTGTGTAACACAAAAATTTATTTAATTTATTATGAATCCCCAAAAAATAACTACAACTTCCAACCAAACACAACTACGGTAAAGGTTCCCTTAGGTGAATACAGGCGTTGCGAGTATTTCGGTGTCCTCAGATTTCAATTCTGAGCACCGGTTCAAAAGTTAGAAAAACTTGTACGTACGTTTATTGGATGTACCCGATAAAACATCAAAAAATGATTTCGGGCACACCTGTCCGCGGAGTCAGGCGCCATTAGAAACTGCGGACTCGTAATATTCCAAAGAATATAAAGAAATTACTTTGAATTTACAATTCTTTACATTACCCCCACCTCAGGGATTTACATACCCGTAATGTTAGAACACACACCAGGGAAAAAAAAGAGGGTACTTAGCATGCATCTGAGCCTCCTGCTACCATGTTCTTTTCCGGAGGTTCTAATGATGCCAGCGAACTTGCACCAGAGGAATCGACAATCCACATAAGGCCTGCTCCTGTCGATCCTCGATCTCCACCGGGACCTCTGTGAATGTTGCCCTGTCATCGATGTCCAGCTCTCCATGGTCGATGATGTGTGACGGGTCGTGTAGGTATCTCCTCATCTGAGATACGTGAAACACGTCGTGCACCCGATGTAATTGAGGTGGAAGGGTCAGGAGGTAAGCGACCTCGCCTACTCTGTTGAGGACCTGGAATGGCCCAATAAAGCACATAGATAACTTTCCTCCTTATCCAAATATCTGTAGACCCCATCGAGGTGAGACCTGTAAGAAGACGTGGTCGCCATCCTCGGACTCCAGTGGTCTTAATATCCTATCGGCATAGGTATTCTGTCTGCTCTGTGAAGTCTTCATCTACTCCTGGATGAACTTCACCTTCTCTTTCGTATCCTGAACCATCTCTGGTCCTACAAGTGTTGACTCCCCTAGGTCGGTCTAGCACGGAGGTGATCTGCAAGGTTAGTCATAACGTGCCTCGTATGGAGCCATACCGACAGAGGAGTGGTAGTTGTTGTTGTACGCAAACTCCACCAAGGGTATGTGATCCTTCCAGCTGCGACCACAGTCAAGGACACATGCTAGGAGAATGTCATCAAGAGTCTGAATGATCCTATTAGTCTGACCATCGTTTTGAGGATGGAAGGCAGTGCTGAAGCGAAGCTACATTCCAAAAGCCTCTTGTTACCCCTTCCATAGCAGGGAAGTGAATCTATCATATCGATCGGAGATGATAGTCAATGGAAGGCCATGAAACTGTACAATCTCTTGAATATAGAGGCGTCCCAAACTCTCTACTGAGCCCTTCTCTCTGATCAGTAGGAATTAGGCTAACATGGTGAGTCGGTCAACGATCAACCAGATAGAGTTGTTCCCTCGGGATGTACGTGGAAGTCCCATCACGAAATCCATGGATATTTTTCCCACTTACACTCTCAGACCTCTAAGGGCTATACCAAGCCTGCTAGAACCTGGTGCTCCCCCTTCACCTGTTGACAAGTGAGGCAACGTGATACTAACTTCGCTATAGCCTTCTTCATACCTGGCCACCAATGATGTCGTCTGAGGTCCTGATACATCTTCTCCACTCATGGATGTACTACTGGAGGGGAAGTGTGAAACTCCCTCAGCACTTCCTTCTGTAATGAAACGTGTACTATGGTACGTCCTCTGAAAAGGATGACGTGCTCCCCACCTTCTGAAAATCCATCAGGTGAATTCCTTGAGGATATCTGATCATGTCGCATATCATAGTCAATGTCCCGATGCTGTGCCTCCCTGACTCGCTGATGAAGTAGAGGAGTGACTGTGAGTGATTAAAGAAATGCTACTCCATCTCTATCCACGAAGGATATCTGCAACGTGGATAGCTGCTCTGTCGCCTCTCCTAGAAGCTGAATGCCCGATCTCCTACTGAGAGAATCT
This sequence comes from Viscum album, assembly GCA_963277665.1. NCBI lineage: Eukaryota > Viridiplantae > Streptophyta > Magnoliopsida > Santalales > Viscaceae > Viscum > Viscum album. Next base: position 1,927,123,712 of record OY728142.1, on the reverse strand, counting down.
ACTACAACATTCCCCTTCCCCAGAGTATAGACTATCAAAAAGTCATAGTCTTAGAGTAACATGAACCATCACCGCTATCTCAGGTTCAGGACCTTCTGCGAGAAGATGTACCTGAGGCTCTAGTGGTCGAAGTAGAATGTAAAGTTCTCTCCCATCAGATAGTGCTGCCACATCTTCATGGTGAAGACCACTACTACTAACTCTGTGTTATGGGTAGTGTATTACTTCTCGTGTTATCTCAACTGTCATGAACCATACATGATCACTACTCGCTCTTGCATCATCACACACTTGAGTCCAGTGCCTGATGCGTCTTAGTAAACTATGTACCCTACGCCCACCTCTAGTAGCCTCAATATGGGTGCATTGGTTAACCTATGCCTTAGCTCTTGAAAGCTCTGCTGGAATCTATTTGACCACACAAAGGGTTTTCCCTTCTTTATCAATACTGAATGCGGTGCTGCAACTCTGGAGAAGTCTGGCACGAATAATCAATATTACCCAGCCAGACCCATGAAACTCTACACCTCTATCACACTTTTGGGTGGCTCCGAAGAAAGTATTTCCTCGATCTTCGCTAGATCCCCTGCAACTCCATCCTCCGAGATAACATATCCCAAGAAGTGAACCTCTTGAATCCAGAACTGGCACTTCGGGAGTTTACCATAAATCCAGTGCTCTCGGAGTGTATCCAGTACTACCTGCAAATGGTAGGCATGCTCCCCCTCAGTAGTTGATTAAATCAGTATGTTGTCGATGAAGACTACAACAAAACGATCGAGGTAAGGCAGGAAGATCCTATTCATGAGACTCATGAAAACTGTTGGAGCATTGGTTATGCCAAAGGGAATAACCAAGAACTCGTAATGGCCATACTGACACCTGATGGTCGTATTTTGCACATCCTCATCTCAAACTCTGAGCTGGTGATAGCCTGACCAGAGGTCTATCATTGAGAACCATCATGATCCCTTGATCTGATCAAAATGGTCATCAATCCTTGGGTGTGGGGACTTGTTCTTCACGGTCACCTAATTCAGGCGACGTTATTCGACACACAGTCGCAAGCTCCTATCTGCCTTCTTGGAAAACAAAATCGGAGATGCCCAGGGTGAAACACTGGGTCAGATAAATCCCTTTCCCTGCAAGTCCTCCAGATGTACCCGCATCTCATGTGGCTCGGCGGGAGCCATCCGATATGATGGAGTAGATATCGGTGATGTCCTGGGGTACATATTAATGTAGATGTTTACCTCTCTGTGAAGAGGTAATCCTGGAACATCGTCAGGGAAATCATCTGCATACTGATCCACCACAATCGGAAAACTCGGACTCCGCACATCAACTGCTTCGAGGATGAGACTAGCCAACTGATTTTGATAGGCTGCCCCCTACTCGGCGTAAGTCCATCCTATGTTGCAAAGGCTCCCTTCACACCGGTGAAGGTGAGCCTGGTCACATCTATGTAGACACACCGCACATTGTTCCAAATATAGTCAATCTGAGCATGAATTTTGGATAACAATTCCATACCCAAGATGACGTCGTAAGGCCTCGACGCCACTACAAGAAGATCCCAGCTGAAGCTATCACCTCCAAGAGTAAGCTCACACTTTCGGCACCAGTGTGTAATCGTTGAGTTTTCTCCCGTAGGAGTCTCCATCCGTAAGGATCGAGCCCATGGCTCCTTCGGAATCACTGAGCTCCGAACTAGGGTAGTGAAAATAAAATAATGACTTGCACCTGTTTCTATTTGTACTATAGCATGGATGGAGTAGACACAGATAGTACCTCAAATCATCACAGGAGCATCGTGGTCATAGGCCTCGAAAACCTGAAGCTGAGCCTGCCTCTGTCTGCTAGCTCCCTGTGGTCGAGGTAGACCTCCTGGTGGTGGTGGTGGTAGTGCCTCTAAAGATCGTCCACCACCTGCTGCTCGGCCAACTCCTCTACCACGTCGGCCTGCTACTGAAAGACCACCATGGTCAAACCTCTGCCTCTATCTAGGAGCTCCCTCTACTATCTATTGCTCTTCCACCTGGCGGGTCAGGCAGTCTCGAGCCATGTGACCCTGCCCGCTGCATAAACAACACTGCCTACCCCTCGTATGGGTGGCTCTATTTCATGTACCCTACCCAACCGAACATGTATCCTGAGGGCACCCACCTGATGTACTGGTCCACTTGGACCTCTACGTCAAATGTCTTCTACCGGCTGTAGAAGACTCTTCCACATGTCACCCCGTGGTGGGTCTCACCACTGCTGACATCTCAGCGAGAAAGATCTCCACTATAAGGGCCCTCTCCAGCACCCCCGCCTGCATTGGATTGCTGTAGGGAATCATCGAAGCCCCGATCCCATGCCTAAGTCCATGCTCAAAGGTCTGGGCCCTGAAGAACGGGTCTCGTACTATATCTGTGGAGTAGAATGAGAGGTTGGTGAACCTCACTGAGTACTGAGCTACTGTCATGCTGCCCTGATGTAGATGTAGTAACTCCAAAATCCGCAACACACATAGGGTGGCTGGAACAAACTCCAAGCGGAAGAGACTCTCAAAGTCCTTCCATAGTAAATATTCCCCGTCATGCACCTAGAGCATCGGGCTCCACCATCTACCTACTGCTGCGTGTAGGAGACTCATGGAAAGGATCACCATAAGGTCGGCTAGTGTCCCTACCAATCTGAAGACTCTCACGATAGCCTCCGGCCATTCCTCAGCTGCCTGTGGGTCTATCACTCTACAATAACTGTACGGCCTCAGTCGCTTGAACTTGTCCAACACACTCAGGTAGTGTGTACACTCTGCTACTAGGGATGGTGGTATCGGTGGCCCAGCGGGTAGTGGTACCGTTGGTGCCTCTGCTGTGATGGGGCCCTACACTGAGGCCTCGTCCCTCGGTGGGCTACCATCTCGTACGTAACTCGGTACCCTAGCTGGCTTCCTTCGTGGGGTCATCCTAAAAAGAAACAGGTGGAGCACGGTCAAACATTATACCTAGTGAGATGACACAAAGTAATCACAAAAAAAACAAAAGTAAACACACATGCAATCAGTGTTTTTGTGCACTGAGTTGGAAATCAGAGGTCCGGGTCCTGGTGTATGGATATGTCAGCCGCCACACCAACACTAGACTCCTTGGACTGAAAACCACACTCAATACTCTTAACACTATTGCTTCACAAAAATGATTGATCAGAGTCTTAAGTTCTACGGTAGAACTGACTCCTCTGATTCCAATTTTTCACGACCCATCCTTAGGGCCCGTGTCGTGACTACCCCAAGCCAGCCTTCCATAGGCCAGGGGGTGGTGAATAGCTCCAAAGAAGTAAATACCTAAGATGAGAAGGCATTGCTTTTATGAATGTAAAAAAACGCAACAGAGTACCCAACAGGAATTAAACACTAAGTGAATACTATATACAAAAATTAGTGCTGAATGTAAAGGGGAAAAAATACAAGACCAATATTAATGTATAGGTAAAACGGAAAGCTAGTACAACTGAAAAAGGGAAAACATCTAAAAAGGCCGGCTCCTTGAACGTAATCTGAGTATCCTATCGTAAGGGTAGGTAAAAATGTCCACCTCTGCACTCCACGTCTATCGACCCTCTTTTCTCGTAGTTGTGTCCCCTAAAAAGAAACCCAACGAGACAGACGGCGCGTCAATCGGACGCCCGGATTGAGAGTTATTGGCTTTTCTGTTCTAGGGGCCCGGTTGGAATTATGCTTGTTCCAAACCGAGCCATTTTGCAAAGTTTTCAAAAATTCATCTTCATTATCGCAAAATGACTTTCTCTTTTTGAGGATCCCAATGCTGCAGATAGCGCGTCGATCAGACGCGCGATCTAGAAGTTATTCATGTTTAAGTGAAATAGGGCCGGCCAGCCAATCCCAGTGGGCCGACGGGTCGGCCCGGCCCGGTGGAGCGCTGCCCGGCCTGGAAGATGTGGCCCGACCCATGCGGTAGGAATCCCGGGCTAGCGGTTGGCAGCGTCTCGGCCATCCGTGCGAGCAGAGATGGGGGGTGCGTCCCCCGGTCTTCTTTTAACGGCGGCACCGCCTCTCCTACCAGGCCGGCCAATGCCGGCCGGTTTTTCCAATGCGAGCGTCATGCACAGCCAGCTGTTGTCCTCCCACACAGCACCTATGAGTGCCACGGTTTCTTCCACTGGGCTGGCAGATGGCCCGCCAGTTTTCCCACCGAAGCGGCCCGCCCAACACTAGTCATGGTTCCTCCCCAGCGCGGCGCCAAGAGTTGTTGTGGTCCACTGCCCAACCTGTTATAGGTGGCCGGTTTTTCTGGAAAGCGGCCCGCACATGGGACCGCGGTCTTCCCACAGTGTGATGACAAATAGGTGTCGTGGTCCTCCATCCCGGCCGGCAATGGCCGGCCGGTTTGCCTTTTCTGAGCGGCCCGCACCGCGGGCCCCATTTTCCTCCACGCGGCCAGTGTGCGGTTTCTACTTCCAGTCACCATCGCCTACGGATGTCGCCACCTCCTGTCACTGCCTCCAAACAATTTAAGAAACAATGGGGGGTCGTCGGGCCGTGTTCATTCAGCCTGCGCCCTCTTCGTTAGGCGATAACAATAGGCCAAAGAAAATCCAATATTTTCAAAGAAGAACGAGGTACAATATTATTCATTTACAAATTGATCATAACCCCTACCTCGATTCAAGGTGTGTTGTCATTGTCGCAAAAATCGGCAACGCAGATGACGGTGTCATTCTGTTAACATCAGAGGAAGAAGAAGGTAGGTAGCGTTCTTTGTGTTGTCGCCTTTTTTCATGCCCTCGTTGAAGAAGTGGAGGAAGACGATCGTGTTCCTAATGTTCTTCACTGGAGAGGGTGGATTCTCCCAAAGCCTTTCCACTGAAAATTTTCTAAGGAAAATGAAATTATAATAAGCTCCTCAAAACAATAAAATTTCTATGAATTTCAAAATATTTCAATTGAATTCATGACACAAAAATAATTAATTAATTGTGAAGTTAAATTAATTAATTAGCAGTGTTGGAACATTAAATGAGAGAGGAAGGTGGAAGGTTTAACCCTCATCAATGGGGGGTTCCAAGGGTTTCATGGGGGAATTGAAGAGTTGATGTTAATGTGGGACCCACACACATTATCCTCCCATGGGATGTTATGTGTGGGTGGGCACCACCATCGACCTCCCTTTGGAGATAATAACCCCCAACTAAATAAATTGTGTAACACAAAAATTTATTTAATTTATTATGAATCCCCAAAATATAACTTCTACTCCCACCCAAATGCAACTACAGTAATGGTTCCCTTAGGTGAATACCGGCATTGTGAGTTCGTTGGTGTCATCGGATTTCAATTCCGAGCACCCGTTCAAAAGATGGAAAACTCGCACTTACTTTTACTGAATGTACAGGAAAAAAAATTAGAAAATGATTTCAGGCACACCGGGCCTCAGAATTAGGCGCCGTCTAAAAGTGCGGACTCGTAAAATTTCAATGAATTTTAAAAAAAAATCCGTTAAATTTCAAGGTCTTTACATTTATATTGATGATAAAAAAATTTATTCAAGAAGTAATATGAATCATGATAAATTACTAAGGATTGTTTTGTTAACCCTGAAAGAAAATATGTTATATGGGAAATATATAAAATGTGGATTTTGGTTGAATAATTTTTAATTACTTAGGAACATTGTAAATAAAGACTATATAATAGTTTATCAGTCAAAAACTGAACTGTTCGATGAAGTCCCCAAACAAAAAATGATACATAGAAATATTTTTTCTTTGATTATTAGTTCATTTTGGGTGGTTTTTTGGAAAATTTTCAGGAATATCAAGAATAATGACTAAGTTAACATGAATTGGATATAGGTTCATTTGATCAAAATTAATGTGTTGTGTTTTCCCAATAATTGAAAAAAATGGTGAATGCTCCAATTTTCGATCATCCATCAAAAATGGAGACTTTCTTGTATATACATATTCTTAATACGATGTAATTAGTAATTTCTAGATGGAGGATTATGAGGTAATTTTATATTCTTCATTTATATTAGAACAACATGATAAATTTTTTATCACTCATGGCATTTAATTAGAAAATGTGGTGTTTTCAATAATAAAGTAGAGGAATAATTTAAATTGAGTAAAGTGTGAAATATATTCTGATCATACATGTTTAAAAATATATTGACACAAAAATAATTAATCATGAATGAGAGGATATGTTTATAACTAATAAAGGATTGGGACTACACAGTTAATTATAATCCAAGAAAAGAAAACAATGTAGTAGATGATTTGAGTTAGAAAATTAATACTTCATTATCTAGAACATGATTCTTTGGATAATGATTGGATTAATTTTGGAAAATAATTTATTAATATATGACCATCATATTTATTTTTCATGATTTTTTATAATAATATCTATAATAAAAAATTATACAACATTAGAAGGAGGATTGTGATTTATTGTAAAAGGAAGAATTAAATAAGATGGTTAAATTTCCAAAATTTATTCTTTATAAAGATTATTTGTTGAGATTTTGAAATAGATGATATGTCTTATGTGATTCCCAAAATAAGAGAGACATTTATAGTAAAGGTCAAAGTCCCATATTTTCTATTCATCCTAACAATACTAAGATGTACTGAGATCTTTCAGAATATTACAGGTGGGAAGGAATGAAATGATATATTGTAAACATTAACATAAAATGATTGACATATTAATTTGTTGATGAAGAATGATATTTACCAAAATTTGTGCTCAATCAATTTCAATTTTCATTGTGGAAATTGAAAAATATATCCAATGATTTCATCATGGTATTATCAAATAAACATTGATGTAATAATGTGATTTTGGTCATTATTAATAGATTAACTAAATATACACATTTCATTTCCATTCGAGATACTATATATTTAGATCAACATTCATGATTGTGTCATAAGAAGACAATAATGTTACATATATTTCCTCACTATATTGTATATAACCATGATCCTAGGTTCACATTAAATTTTTGGAAAGGAATTTAAAAGTCATTAATCATTGAATTAAATTTTAGTATAACCTGTAATTATAAATGGGATGGATATAATGAAAGAATGAATTAGACCATTTTATACATGGTTTTTCTTTCAAAGTATTTCTAGGTAATTTGGGATCAACATGTTTATTTAGTTGAATTTTCTTATAATATATGTCTTAATTCCAATATATAGATTGCTCATATTGAAGATATATGTAGACTAAAATGTTATAATCCTAATTTTTGGGATGATATAGGATAAATGATGTTTATGGGATGATAATTTGAAGAGGAATTGTTTATTAATGTGAATTTAATCCAGTAATAAATGAAGATGGATTAGAGTAGGAAAAGAATGTTATGAAGATAATAAAATGAAAGCACTTTCTTTCGAGGCAGGGGATCATGTTTTTTTAATGTAGATCCACAGAAAAAGTAATATGTGTTTTAGTAAAATGAGAAATATAATTCCATGGTTCTTTAGATAGTATTAAATCCTCAATAGATCTATATAATTTTATTTTCAAGCATCATTCCATATGATTTTATCGTAGCTATAGTGTTTTTTCATTATTTTAAGATATGAAATTATTTGAAAGATTCATATCAGGATTTGATACCGAAGGTATTTTAGTTAGAAGATAACTATTCTTATGAGGAACCAAATATTTATATTCATTACTGTAGAGATAATGTATTTTTTATAAATGTAATAAAATAGGCTAAGTATTATAGGGAAACCACATGTTTGAATAGGAAACTCGAGAATGTAAAAATGCTATGAGGGAATAAAATCCCCACTTATTTAATAAGTAAATAAAATATTTGTAATATAATTTATAAATTGGGGGAAGGATTTAGTTTCCAAATTAATAAGGATATAAAACATTTTTATTTGTGGACTATAAAATATTAGATAATTATTCACTTAAAATGAAAGGATTTATTTCAAATCTAACTCGATTTTTAGTTATTATATTGTTTCATATAAAAGTTTGGGTTCCAAATAATAAATTTTTATTTGGAAAAAATAATTTTATTTTATTATTAATCATTTCAAATTTATTTTAGAATGGATTTTTTAGTATTTTTTTGAAAATAATAAATTTTCAAGGAATATTAATAGAGCTGATTTTTATTGAAAACTGAATTTCCTTTTCTTGGCTTTACAATGCGAAATTATATTTTACATTAGTTTTAAAATTAAATTAGTTCATATTAATTAAAAAACAATCCAACTATACTATTTGTAACATATTTCAAACATGAAGTTAGTATAACAACATTTTTGTACATATAAAATCCATTTATCTAAAAAACCTTTTTATAATCATGTTATTTTGGTTATATTTTAAATTAAATTATGAATATAATTTTTTTAAATTGTGAAAAATTGATTCCATGTTTTTAATAATGGGTAAAAACTTGGAAAAATTGTATTGTTAATGTTTTATAAATATAAATAGGGACCCTAATAATTTATGTACCATGGTAATGGGTAAATCAAGTAAATAAAGATTACATTAAAATGATAAGTACCATAAAATGTTCTTAAACCATTCCTTAATTTTTTTATTTGATTCCATTTAATCCATAATCATTAAAAATATGGTTATATGGTAAATTTTTTAAATATGTATGTCATTATGACTATTATAATATTTTATCTAAATATATGTAAAAATAGTCACACTCATGATTTTAATAACAATAATATTTTCACAATAGAGATAAATATATGATATGTTCAATTATTAATATTTTTTAATGATAAATGAATTATATTAACCATGATAATTTATTTTTAATTTTTATTAATGAATAAAGTACCTTAAATGCTTACATAATGTGGAGACAATAATTATTCACCTAATGGATACACAAATATATGATATTAAAAATATTATAAGTACTGTAATTTGAAAAAATTAATGTGAACCAATAATTTTATTAATAAATAATACATGTTGTGGTCATATCAAAAAATTTATTCTAATTTGATTATTTATATTGATGTTAAAAATTCAATGTAATGGAATAGTTCTAGAATTGACATTATTGATATTTATTGATATAATATTTTATTAAAATATTTAAAACATTTGAAAATAATATCATCAGGAAAGTGAATCGGATATATTTTAAAATATCAACATTATTCCATTTATGGGATTCATGTCTATATATATTATCTATCCTTACCCATAATTAGTAGAAAACAATTTTTATAGTAAAGGTGAAAAGGTTAAGCATGGGATAAAACCAAAATATAATGGTACCAATGTGTTTTTAACAAGTCAACAAAATTATAGGATGATAGGAGTTAGACCCATACTCATATTATACTTTAATATAATCAATTTGGATCCATTTTTAAATAAGAATGTATTTATATTAAATTAATTTTTTAATAAATTACAAGAGTTCCCCTCCCTTCTGTTATAAATGGAAACCAATTAATCTCATTTTTTCACACATCAATACCCATTTGGTTCAGCCAGGATCTACTAAAATACATGGATCACGTCTCTCAACATGTTCTAGAGGCATTATTTTTGTAATAATACCAATAATTTATGTCTTAAGGTGTTATAAAAATGAAAATTTTCAAATAAGAAGAAGATAATGAATGTATGTGATGAGTCGGGATCAAGGTATGAGATATTATTTTTAAAAAGAATATTTTATGGTTTCACTTAAATCATTTTTTATTTCATATCAATTTTTTTTAAATATTTTTATGTTTTTATTTCATTGGATTTATGTGAAATGCGATATAGGCTTTGTGTTTTTTATGTAATTTCAATGGATTTGAAAAGGAATAACTTTATTTAATATTTTAACATTATTTAAAAAATTACAAAGGAATTTTATATTCCAATGCATCCATATACAAGGACCATCCCCACCCCATAATTGTTATTTGATTTTCATATTATTTTATATTATTTCATGTTTACATAATGAAAAAACATCCTTCCATATACTCTAGTTATTTTCAAAAAATATTTTAAAATTTAATGGATATATCATTATCAAATTTTTTCTTATGAGTGAGATGATAAATTCTTATGATGATGAGTTTTATGAAACATGTTATTTTTATTGTTAATATTTTATGAGGATAGGTGGTTCCCATATAAACCAAGGATGTGTGAAGATATTATAATTCTTTATGGAATTGTTTAAAGAACCAGAGTTAATCGATTTCATTACTGATGATATATTATGATAATATACTATGACAGTTATTCCAATTGTAACCTTGATAGATATTTTTTAGATAAATATGATGGTTGTTCTATGTTTAAACATAAATTTTATCCCATTTTTAAGTGTGATATAAAAATTATTCCCACGTTACCTAAATTAATTACCTATGATAACTACGAGGTTTAAGTTAATATTTTTTATTTATCAAGGTCAGAAAATGATATTATGTTTAATGGAATGTATATGATACTTTTAAAGGTTGAAAATTATATTTTTTAAAAAATAATTATTATGATGTTATCATGTTTTCAAAGAATAATTATGTGTTTATTTTTGATTTTGAAGTCTTATAAAATAATTTGAAAAATTATTTAGCAATATTATTGAGTTATTTGTTACTAAAATGATTAATTTGATAATAATGTTTATTTTTTAAAAGGAAAATTTTTATAATTCTTCATGAAATTCTGATTTTTGCTTTCATTTTACATCCTTTAAGGATATTTTTTGGGATTTTACCATGTTTGAAGATGTTATTCATTGGGATTATTGATGAGAAAGAGAATGTGAGAAGTAAAGATGAATGTAATTATGTTTTTTAATGAAAATAAATTTATTTTATTTTATATTTTTTATATTATTGTAAAATTGGAAACTAATCAGAAATGTCCACTATATAATATATGAGTTTTTAGGTAAGAGTAATGATTGAAATATGAAAAAATATATACCATAACTACCTTTTGGATTGTGATAAAGTCAATTCTAGTATTAAGACCCTATAATATCTATCATTTAAGGTAGAATATTTATATCGTAGGTGATGATATCATTTAAGAGAGAATGATATGTTGTAGGAAGATATAATAACCAACCAAAATTAGTGGATTCCATGTGGCACAACATAAATTACTATGTGAAATAAAGAAAAAAGGTGTATTGATTTGAAAATATGAGCAAGGATGATAATTAATTTCAAAGAGAATTTTGAATAGTGGACCATTGATAAGGAAATGTAAGTACATCATGGGATAGAAAAAAAAGTACTAGGTTGATAAAACTAACCAAATATAAAATTTCACATGAAATACCAACCAAGTAAATACAAGTCTAACAAAATAAATATCAATCCTAAATATTTTTTTTCCATAATCAAATAATTCTAATAAATATGAAAGTATGTAAAACAAATGGAATAATTACAAATCATTGAAATTTGAATATTAAAATGACAATTCAAAAACCACCATCATTTTCATATGAATTCATATATGTTATTTTACTTGTGATTATTAAACTAGAACTGAATTCATCTTATCTAAGAAGTGATTGAATTTATATAAAACATAAACTTAGTCAAACTGCCACCTAGTTTATTATTAGTTTGTATCTTCTTAGAAAATTTGGTTATAAATTCAACGAAGTATCCAATAATGTGTAATTTTTAAAATTTGAAGTAGAAACAATAAATTTTATCACAAATGACTAAATGGTTTAGTAATAATGGTGAACTAGATACATTCCCTAATTTAAAATTTATATTTGAAAAATCAAAACACAACACGGTATTTTCTTCAAGAACATCACTCTTCCCTTTAATATATCCATTCATATTAATCCTAAAGCACTTTTATATGTCCTGGGAAAAAGAAAAATTATAAGGGAAAGATTTGAGATTCTTATTAAGGGTAGAAGTGTTAAAAAATCTAAATAAAGAATAATAATCAATTTATACCATATAAATAATGAAAAGAGATTAAACACATCAATAGATGTAAAAACTATTAAAATATAATTATGTTCATCAATAAATGAGTTCATAATGATAGAATCTATACTATTGGACTTCTAAAACATATTTTTGAGACCTCTTTCTAAGGAATATTTAAATTATTTTCAAGTCCTTGGGCCACGAAATATTACATAAATGGTTAAGGGATCATCCAAAAACCCAAAATAGATTGTTTCATGAATCCTACAAATAAATCAAGGGTCATTGTAATTCCAGTACCCACCTCTCACTTAATAATTCCAATTGAGCCATCATATGAATAAATTACACAACTTAATCAACTTCATTAAATATAAATAACCACCCTTATTTGATGAACTAGCATAAGAAATATCAATACATTTCTCTATAAAAAATAATAATAAACCATCCATAAAAATATGATAGATGTTATCAGAAGATAAAAACCACATTAAAAAATAATATTTAATAAATAATGTTGACATATATAGAAATACATTAAATTGATCAATGGAAGGTTCTTGAAAAAAATTCTCATTTACTATGAAACCAACTATTGAAATACATCAATGATTCGAAGGTAAATGTATTTTTGAAAATTATTTTAAAAAATGTTATAGTAGTATCAAATAAAATATTATTAAAAATTTTAGAAATATTTAATCATTACATATAATTTAATAAAACTCATTTCACAATATTGTGAAAAGGATAAAAGGAACAACATTCGGAAATTAATTGAAATATTCCATACAAAAAATAATATACTAAATTAAAACATAGGTAAATATATAATTAATAAATAATTTTTTAGTAATAGTATTTTTATTTAAAATATTTTATGGAAAATATAGATATAGAATAATAATATTCCCCCAATCAGTACTTAACCCCCAACAATCTCAAATAATAATGAGACTATGAAAATAAACCTATACTATTGTTCTAAATAATTTCATACATGTTAAAACCTCCGATATAATTAATACATATTTATTATAAATTCATTCCACAACCATAATCATATATATAATAGCATATATGACTTATATGATGAGTCAATAATGTTTCCTTATGTCATTTCCATTCCATTATGTTTGAAAATCACAAACACTCTATCTCAAGGAAAATTTTATTTCACATATGATTTATCTTAATAAGTAAAATTTTCCTTCTACAATGAAATTTTCTCCTTAACTTTGTTTTATTTGTTGGTGTTATAGTTTATCTAAATCTAACTCATTTTATTACCAATATTAAAATTAGGTTTCATATCTAAACCTCATAATCGTATAAATATATATATATATATATCCAATTATGTTTTCATGTTATGATATTCAGCCTCTAAATTCTCTAAAATTATGACTCTGAATTCTTTGAAATTCAGACTCCGAACTCTATGAAATTCAATATCTAAACTTTCGGAAATTCAGACTCCGAATTCTCTTAAATTTAGACTCCGAATTCTAGGAAATTAAGACTCTAAAATCTATGAAATTCAGACAACAAATTCTCTGAAATTCAGACTTGGAATTATCTGAAATTCAGACAATGAATTCTCTTAAATTCATACGTCGAATTCTCTCAAATTTAGACTCTTAATTACATAGAATTTAGACTCTAAATTCCTCAGAATTCAACCTAAACATTTATTAGAATTCAGACTCTGAATTCTAGGAAATTCTTTCTCCAAATTCCTTGATAAACAGAATCTAAATATCTATATAATATAGAATCCAAATGATTATTTTCATAGACTCCAAAATTTCTTTTTCCTTAGACTCTGAAAATTGGATTTGGTCAAGTAACCATTTCTCTACTTGCCTTTTTTTATTTATAAAATGATGTTGTACAATCTATTTCTAACATAACATTAGTTGAGTGACATGTGTAAAGGTCCCTCAGAGTTCAAGAAATATATGACCATTGGAGGGGGGAGCTGACCGTTGGAGATTTTCCTAAAAATAGGATCTCATTTGAACGAGCTTGTTTTCAGTTCTAGATCAGTTGATCACTAGAGATTACATGTTGTTGAAGTTATTTCTATAGAGAGATACTATAATTCTTTGTACGTTCTGAACATCTTGTTCTAATTGATTTGTGAGACTCTAATTGTTTCTTTGTACAATCGAGGTCTTTCGGGGATAGGAAGATAGATGTGTTGACTACCTTAATGTTTGAGGACTTCCTTGATAAGGAAGACAGAGGTGCCAACTACCTTTATTTTTGAGGGATTGCAGGGAAAGAATGATAGATTCTGATATTTCTATCAAGGTCTTACCCTGGTGTGGGTAAGATAGACTTTATTTAGTGTATAAATAAAGGGACCTTTATCCAGGGATGTTGGATACCCCACTCTTTGGGTTAAAAATTTTATACTTGTAACTTGTTTTATTTCAAGTTTATTTTCCACTGCATTTTGATTAATAAGGAATCTATAACTATCTTATACTTCCTTGTAATTTTTTATACTCTGATAAGTAAGATTTAATATTCTTTAAGGTAGAATATTTTTCCCTTTAATCTTTTCTTATGTTTAATTTTTGGGACCATATTTCTGGAACCTATAATGTTTGTAGAACTAAGAGGAATTATGAATTTATCATGTTTAATATTCTTAAATATAGTTTTACCTATGGTTAAATATAAACACATCATACCAACTATAAAGGTTCCAAGGGAATTTTTAAATTATAAAATTCACCCCCTGTTGTATAGTGAGCATTTAAATTCATATTTTGATCCTAAAATCTGTATCAGAAGAGGTATATGAAATAATTATATCCACATATAAGTTTTCTTGCTCAGTTTTCATTGTTTAAATATTTTACTTGGATAGGAAATTTATCCTGGTTTAAAAACATTTATTATTAACAAAGATTTTGTGGAAAGATATTTTCCTTAATATGACAGGAATAAATGTTTTTTTGATTGAAAATCTAAATCATACTAGACCACTTATATATGATGGGAAGTATTATGAATATAAGAGATATCGTATGAAGACTTTTTTTATTCACACTACAGTGGAAAACTTTTTCATGCTCACTGGAGATTACAAGATTCATGATAAGTAATTCAGAACATTTACTAACCAAGAAATGTCATGATATCAACTAAAATACTAGGTACTCAACATATTGTCGTGTTCCTTGATTATGAATATATATAGTCAAATTTCTTCTTGTGAAGCTGAAAATTTTATCAGGATGAAATTGGATGTTACTCATTTTGTTACATCCGAGGTTATAGAAACTATAATATCAATACATAGAGAAGAACATAATGGATTTCTATTTCTATATAGAGAATAAATATGCATGGTGCAATAAATGATTAAGACTATTGTTAACAGTATTCAATCTATGGGTGAGAAAGGTCTTTATGATGAAGCCCTTGTGGACAATATTATTCAAATCATTCCTAATGAGTGCGAATCTAAGAGAGCAACTATTAATGAGAATAGAGAAGTATCTATGATTACTCTTGATGAGATTTTTGGAACACTTCTTCAATATGAGTTAATAATTAAAAGAGATGCTAAAATGAATAAGAATAATAATGAAAATCTGAGTGTAGCCTTTACTACTACTAATTCAAAGAATCATGAAAGGGTTACAAGATCAAAATCCATGAAAGTCACTATTTTATCTGATTATACTGAAAGTGAACATTCTAATAATTAACTAGCTAATCTTGCTCAAAGTATGAACAAGATAGTTTGGAAGAAATCCTTTCAGTATAGATTTAAGAAGAAAGAAAGAAAAGACAAGAAACGCTCAGAACTCACTTTTTATGAATGCAAAGTAGAAGGGCATATAAGGCGATATTGTCCTATTCTTATGAAAAAGGATATAATGAAAAATAATTCTTAGAGGAATAGAAATAAGTACTATAATGATAATGCTAAGAATATTTTTAATGCGAATGACACCTAGAGTGCCAGTGGTAGTGACACTTCAGATGAATACTCAGAGTATGAATCTTCTGGTTATAAGAATCTTGGTCTTCTAGCCAAGTTACCTATTGAAAATCATTGTCTAATGACTAAGGTACACAATTCTAAATCTATGAAAAATGCGCATTTTAATGAAAATTATAGTAATGATAAAAACTATGAATCTTCATATGATGATTATTCCTCATTATAAGATAATATTATACCTACTTATGAAGATCTTTTTAGGTTTTATAGACTTCTTGGGAATGAAAATTCTAATGTCAAGAAAAATCATAATAAGGGAAATTCTAGAATTTCTATTCTTACTAAAGAAGTTTCATATCTTTTTAAAATCTTGAGAAAAAAATTTTATTTTGAATGTATTTTAAAAAACCTTGATAAAGTTAATTCTGAGAAGGATAAACTTTTTATGGATCTTGAAAATTTAATTTCTATGAAAAATATTTTTGAGACTAAATATAGTTATAAAAATACTGTTTTTAAGTATAAAAACATGGTAATTAAACTAAGGTCAAGAATATTTTCCTTGAGGATGTGTTTTTCAAACTTTACCTTACGTAAGAAAATCTTTGATAAAATGTATTCTCAAATTCTACACATAAAGAATTGGTCTGGCTTTGGTTATATTAATTCTAAACTATTTTTAATAATAACTATTTTGTTCCTCAAAGTGATCCAGTCTGTACAAAATTTCAGTTTGGTGGACATTGGGAAAAAAATTGTTCTTAAAACAAACCTCAGTCTTTAGGTTTTCATAAAGCATATTTTTCTAAGAAAATGTGGATACCTAAGATTTTTATTTTAGAAATTCCTAGATCCAAGAATGTTTGGGTTCCAAAAGTCTAACACTCTTTTTTTCGTAAAATAAAGAATATAACAATAGAAATACATGGTACATGGATACTGGATGTTAACGCCATATTATTTGAAACAAAAACTACTTTGAAAAGATTATCAAGATGAAAGGAGTAAAAGTAACTTTTTAGAGATAATGCTCAGGAAGAAATTTTTGGAATAGGTAACATTGTCCCTCATGGAAAAACATTGATTTCAATTGTTTTATTTGTTGAAGGTATTAATAACAACCTCATTAGCATAAGTTAGTTGTGTGATGAAGGTTACCTTGTGAATTTTAGGAATGACAGGTTCTTAGTACACAATTCCAAAGAGGAGTTTATTCTTTCTACCCATAGTCAAGGGAATGTATACACACTAAACATAGAAGACCTTTGGAGTAAAGTCCTACCATGCCTCAATGCAATGGATGATCATTCTTGGTTATTTTATAGTAGATTTGGACATTATAACCTTAGGAACCTATGAAAACTCTCAAATAAATGACTTGTTAAGGATTTACCAGAGTATAGGATTGATTATTCAAAAGTATGTGATCCTTGTTAATATGGAAAGAAACATAAATCTTGTTTTAAATCAGTTTGTGATGTCTCAACTATTGATGCATTACCATTGGTGCATATAGATCTTTTTGGCCTAACACAAATAGGAAGTATTGGAGGAAAATATGATTTATTTGTCTTAGTTGATGATTACACTTGATTTACATTAGTCTATATTCTAGAAAAGAACTCTGAAGCTTTTTATTAATTCAAATGTTATATAGCCCATGTTAAAAATATGAAAAACCTTCCATTGATAACTATTCATAGTGATCATTGATGAGAATTTCAAAATTAGGATAATGAAACGTTTTTTAGTAGAAAGGGTTTTACTCATAACTTCTCAGCACCAAAAACTCCTCAACAGAATGGTGTTGGTGAATGAAGAAATATAATTATTCAAGAGATAACTAGAACCATGTTGAGTGAATATTCAATAGCTAAAATTTTTGGGCTGAAGCTATAAGTACTAGTTGTTATACTATAAATTGTGTTTTGATTAGACCCTTTATTAACAAAACCCCTTATGAGTTATGGAATGGTAGAAACCCTATACTTTCCTACTTCATGTTATTTTGTTTCAAAGTATTCATTTTAGATACTAAAGACAATTTTCGTAAATTATCACCCAAATATGATGAAAGAATTTTCTAGGCTATGCCATAACTTCTAAGGCATATAGTGTTTTTAATAAATATATGTGTACTATTGAAGAAAGAGTACATGTCAATTTTGATGAAACTGGTCCTTTTGTTTTTTAAAAACCTCAACCTACATCACTGGATGTGTTTTCAAAAATAGATTTTCAACCCTTGATAAATGATCATTCTGATACAGAAAATGTTCGGGAAAATGTTTCAAAGTCATTTACCCGAGAACACATTCTACCATATGTTGATAAACCAGTTTTACAAAACCCTACTTAGTTGTTTCAGAATAATCATCCCAATGATAGTTTAATTTGTGATGTAAATCGACCTATAAGGACTAGAAGATTCATAAAGAATAAAGTAGAACATCTAGCATTTCCTTTCCAATTAGAACCTAAAAGCATTGATGAAGCTTTAAGTGATGATGATTGGATTAAAGTCATTCAAAATTAGCTAAATGAATTCGAAAGGAATAAATTATGGACCTTGGTTGAAAGGCCTATGGAAACATCTGTTATTAGAGTAAAATGGTTCTTTAGAAATAAATGTGATAGAAATGTAATCATAGTAAAATATAAAGCTAGATTAGTTAATAAATTCAATAATCAATAGGAAGGAATACACTATTTGAAACCTATGCTCCAGTATCTAAACTAGAATGTATTCGTATTTTTAATGCCTTATCATTATTAATATTTTAAAACCTTTTTAAATTGATTTTAAATGTTTCCTCCTTAATGGTTATGTTAAATAGAATGTTTTTGTTGAACAATCACCTAGTTTTGAAGACATAAAACATCCTAAACATGTTTTCAAACTTACCAACGCTTTATACAGACTTAAACAAGCTCCTATATCCTGGTATGATAGACATATATGAATTTTTTTCCAAATAATTAGGTTAAGGGAAATGCAGATCCAACCCTTTTTAAAACGAAATATTACAAAAAAATTGATTTTTCAAATTTATGTTGATGAAATTATATTTGGTTTAAATCATAAATATTTAACTAATTCATTTGATAATCTAATGAAATATGATTCTGAAATGAGTATGATGGGTGAGTTATCATTTTTCTTAGGCTTTCAAACTTCTCAAAAACCATAACGAAATTATATATATCAACATGATTATAATAATGATCTTTTTAAAAAGTATGGATATGAAAATACTAAGAGTATAAGTACTCC
This sequence comes from Viscum album, assembly GCA_963277665.1. Lineage (NCBI taxonomy): Eukaryota > Viridiplantae > Streptophyta > Magnoliopsida > Santalales > Viscaceae > Viscum > Viscum album. The sequence continues at coordinate 1,927,104,513 of OY728142.1, read as the reverse complement.
AATCAGTACCTCAAATACACATGATCTTGATGAAGCTGGGAAACCTGTAGATAAAAAATATTTTAGAGGTATGGTAGAAATTATACTTTAATTAACATCTAGTTGTCCAGACATAATGTTTTCATTATGTTTATGTGAAATATTTCAATCCAATCCTAAGGAATCTCATTTAAAGGCAGTGAAAAAAAATTCCCTACTTAAAGGGAACCATGGATTCAAGACCCTTTTATACATCTAGAAATAATTTTTTTTAAGAGTTTTTAAGATGCTGACATTACTGGATGTATAATGGATATGAAAATTACATCTGGAACATTTCATTTCTTAGGAGATTCATCAGTTTCTTGGTCATGAAAAAAGCAAAACTCAAGAGAACTTTCCACTATGGAAGCTGAATATGTAGCAACAGGAAGTTGTTGTGCTAAAGTGTTGTGCATTAAATAGACACTCAGTGACTATATTATTAGTTTTTCCCAAACACAAATTTTGTGTGATAATACATGTGTCATTGACTTAATAAAAAACCACAGACATCACTCTCATGAAAAACACATATATATTAGGCATCACTTTCTTCAGGATCACGCACAAAATAGAGGTATAATTCTTCAATTTATTAGAACAGAAGATCAACTTTCTCATATTTTCACAAAATCTTTACCCTCTGATTGAGTTGAATACATTAAATAGAAGTTTTTAATGATAACCATAAGGTAATATTCATTATTAACTTCTTATTGAAATCTATCTCTTTACTGTAAGAAACTCTTTTCCATAATGGGAATACATTTTATTCATAGTTATCTATTTTTTTCGTATTCTAAATTTTTCATAGACTAAATTTTTCATAATCTAAAATTTTTCATACTCTAAAATTTTTTGTAGTCTAAATTTTTTGTAGTATATATTTTTATTAGTCTAAAATTTTCATAGCATAGTTTTTTATTTGTTTAAAAATTTTCATTGTATAATGTTTTTGTAGTATATGTTTTTCATAGTCTAATTATTTTATAATATAAAATTTTTCGTAATAAATATTTTTTAGAATCCAAATTTCATCAAGAATAATTTCCCTCATTACGAATAAGCTTCCAATTAAATCTGAATGTTATGTTTCCTTTCCCAAATTTTTGTAACCATATTTTACATGTTGCTATTATCATTTTGTTATAATGTTTTTCAGATTCATCATTTCTTTAAACCATATATTTTATCTTAGAAACCTCAAAAGATCAGAACCTATCAAAAATATTCTTTGGTTATCACCTCAACGGTCAGATCTGATCAGAATGTTTTCAACCATTAGATCAGATATAGAAGTTGAACCATCACCTGAAACACCTATATAAACCTCCCCCAATGGTTGTCCAACATTTTATTTTCAAGATTTGGCGTACTGAATTTCTGTCCATATACTTAAGGTCGTTCCTAATGTCTAGGATTTCTCAACTCTAAATGTCTGTGCAAGCCTGTCCTTAGAAAGAAATGTCATCAGTAAAGGAAATCTAATAATGGAAAATCTACCATGAGAGGTGACAAGATCTGAAGTTCATTTCCAAATATAATTCTATCATTTCCAACAATATTAAGTAGAATTGCTTGGAGAACCTTTGTATTTCAAAGTCGAATTCACAAGATCTGGTGTATCTAAAATTGATGGTTGAGTTCTTTGAGACAATTAGTGTTTTTAGTTAAAAAGGGATAGATATATTTTATTTCAAGAGATATAGGAAGACATACTCCCACTGTTACAGCAAGGAAGCATGTTTTTTGGAATTCCTTATGAAGGAAAAGAAGAGTTCTTCTCACACAAATTACCTGATGAAGTATGATCTTTTGACAAGGAAAATTCTCTACCTTGTCTCGGTATTTCAGAGGTGAAGACTCCAAAAATTGTTCATCCAGCTACCAATTTTTGGATTCTTGAACAATGGGTTCATGGTTTTGGTATAGCTAGGAAAGGAGATATGGATTCTATGAAGAAGAGTGATATCTACATTTTGGATTTCCTATTGAACCTAATAAAGATAAACTTGGTCATGTATATCCTGGTTACGATTGAAAATATCATGAATGGAAATTTGATGTATCAGATTATCATGTATCCAACCATTCTATAAAAAATTATTGTCCTTTGTCTTCAAATCATTTAAGATTCCTTGATGTTCTATGCCAAGAAATTACAAGGAGATTCTTTTGAGTGATGATACTCTAATGAGGATAAATATCGGTTTTTTCAGTGAATAAGGAAAATTTTATGATTTATCAGAAGCATAAGTTAATTCTCTTTAAAATAAATAGGAGGAGGATGAAAGCTATAAAAAGAGTGGAAAGTAAAGGAAGATCAAGGAACCATAAAAGAAAGGAAAAACATCTATGGATAAAGAAACTCAATATGCATACCTAAAACCTAAGAAGAAAATGACTGACACTGATGAAGTGGCTGCTAAGTGGAGAAAGGATAAAAAGAAAAAAAAGCAGGGGAGAAAAGTTTTGGTTTAGATCCTTTTGGGAAAAAAGACATGAAAATAAAGGCTACTGAAGATATTGAGAAACAAGAGAAATAGAAGAACTAAAAGAAGAAGATTTCTGAAGCCGAGATAGTATAATCTCTTCTCAAAGATATTGAGAAATCATCTGAACAAATTCCAGTATGAGAATATTTTTTACCAGATTCGTTACTAGAAACTCCGAGAATGAATGTGGTGATTCTAGAATCAAATCATAAAAAAGAATTAGAATAATAATAAGAAGAAGAAGAAGGTAGTGGGAACACTGAGGATATAATAGGTAAAGTAGAGGATTATTATGAGAAAGAGAGTCCTTATGTGAATCTCTCAATCCGGACTTCTGGAGTCGAATATTCAAAACATGCTACTCTAGCGAACGAAGAGAAGGGATATGAAGAAGTAAATAATCCAACATATTATGAAAGTAGAAATCATGATTTCATTCATCCAGAATATCATGTGGCTGATGCCAAGAATATAGAAGTTGATGAAGATAATATTGTTCAGTTGTGAGATAGAGAACATGAGTCACCTAAACAAGAAGAAATAATTCTGAGTGTTGATTAAGAAAACATGTGGTAATTGATACACCTAGTAAATTTGTAGTGAAAAAGAAAAAAATTGGTGTTTTATTGAAGAGGAAGGCTGCTGAGATAGAAAAATAATCCTCACCAACCAATGTATCGGATTCAGAATCATCCTCTCTTGGACATTATTTTTTCGTTCAGTCATTAAAAATTCTGGTTGGTACTATTCCGTTATTCCCTAGTATAGACTCAATATTTCATATGCTTTATCATATGATTAATCAAAAATCAAATTTAGTCTCCATGGTTATGGATAAATGTGTCATTATTGAGGCAGATTTCAGATCATTTCTCATTGGTTATGAGGCTCATTAAAGATCTCGCAAGAAGATTACAAGCTAGTCAAAGAAAATAATACACGAAATGAGAATCTTTGATAAATTTCATGATAATTTCAAATATGCATTTGACACCGAATAAGTGATGATCAAGGATCTTACTAATAGTTTTGAGGAAAAGTTAAGTCTTGAAGAGACTACTTGGAAGCATGAATTTAAGGATTTGAATGGGAAACTTAATTCTATGACCATGAATTCTAAGAGGGAAAGGGATCTCATAATTCAGTTTGAAGAGAACCTAGTTAAGCAAGAAGAAGTGATGAAATCTCAAGAATAGTGTCTTAAGTCTTAGGAAGACAAAATTAAATCCTTAGAGAATAAAACTAAAGATCATGATTACGTGGTCAAACATGTAGAGTATTATTACAAGGAGATAAGGAAGATAAAAATCATTATGAATAAACTCATTCTGAAGGAGAAAGAAGGATGATTTTCAATTTCCAATATTTTTTTTGTCATTCATTCTTGAACAAATTTTCTCTATCTTAATGAAATATTTGGTTTATCTCTATTTTTGGTTGTTTAGTACTAATATTTTAGCTACCATATTTTCTTTTCCATTACCTTTATTCCTTTTTGACAATCACAAAGGGAGAGAGAGGAATGTTAGAAATAGTAATAATTAAAGAAAATAGTTTCCCTACATAAGGGGGAGTTCATCTAAGTGGGGGTTTTTTATCATGAAGATTTTTGTATGCATAAAAATGTATAATCTCATTTAGGAAATCAAGAATACGGTCCTAAGGGATTTAAAAACCTAAGGTGGAGTTATTCGTATTCATAATGATTCGTAAGTTAAGGGAGATAAGTTTTTATTTACATTTCCATAGAATTTATAAGTCATTGTATTATTTTTTGTAAGGATACTTCTACATTCCAAAAAGGGGGATATTGTTGAGTCAATAAGGATTCCGTATGACATTTCTGATCAATTATGTTTTGAAAATAACGAACTCTCTATCTGAAGGAAAATTTTATTTCACATAAGATTTATCTTAATAAGGAAAATGTTCTTTCCCCAAGGAATTTTTCTCCTTACCTTTGTTTTTATTGTTCATGTTATAGTTTATCAAAATCTAACTAATTTTATTTGAAAGAGTAAAATTAATTTTCATATCTAAAACCTCATAATCCTATAAATACTTAGATATAGAGTATTCTATTTTCAGGTTCTGAAATTCAGACTCTGAATTCTCTGAAATTCAGAATCTGAAATCTCTAAAATTCAGACTCTGAATTCTCTGAAATTCAGACTCTCAATTCTCTAAAATTCAGACTCTGAATTCTCTAAAATTCAGAATCTAATTTCCTTAGAATTTAGACTCATAATTCCTCATATTTCAGACTCCTAATTCATTATAATTCAGACTCCAAAGTCTATAGATTTCTAACTCTAAATTCCATGATAAATAGATTCCTAATATCTATGTAATATAGAATCTGAATGCTTATTTTCTTAGACTCCGAACCTTATTTTTCCTTAGACTCCAAACAAAAAAAAAATTTGTTAAGGCACCATTTTCGGCTAACCCGTGTTTTATTTATAAAACGAAGTCATACAATCTATTTCTAACAAACCATTTGTTGAGTGACACGTGTATAGGTCCCTTTGAGATTCAAGGTATATATGACCATTGGTGGAGGAACCAAAACATTGGGGATTTTCCAATAATAGGATATCATTTTAAAAAGCTCGTTATCAGTTCTACATCAGTTGATCACTAGAGATTACATGGTGTTGATGTGATTTTTAGAGAGATATACTCTCATGATTTTTGTGTACTGAACATCTTGTTCAGATTGATTTGTGGAACTCAGATAGTTATTGTCTACAATCGACGGCTTCCAGGGATAGCAAGACCGAGGTTCTGAATACCTTAATGTTCAAAGACATCCCTGTTAAGGAAGACAAAGGTGATGACTACCTTGAAGTTAGAGGTCTTGTAGGGATAGCAAGACATATTCCTATATTCCAATCAAGGGCTTACCCTGGTGTGGGTAAGATAGATATTATTTAAAATAAAAATCAAGGGACCTATATCCAAGGTTTTTGGATACCCTACTCTAAGGTTAAAAGATTCCATACTTTTGTTACTTTTTTTGTTTCATGTTTATTTTCCGCTGCATTTTGATTAATATGAAAAGTATAACGATCTTAAACATCCTTGTACTCTTTTATACTCTGATAATTAAGATTCTATATGCATTAAGGTAAAATCATTTTCCTTGTAAAATTTTCATAAGATTCATTTCTGAAGCCATATTTCCGAACCTTGAAAGTTTGTGGAACTAGTAGGTCTTGTGAATCTACCATGCTTAACTTTGTTAAACATAGTTTTCCTTAATGTTAAAAATGAAAGTCTAATAAAAAAGTTAAAGGTTCCTATTTTTTTAAGTATACAATTCACCCCCCCTGTTGTGTATTGAGCATCTACATTCATATTTCAATCCTACATTATAATATGGTTGAAACATTTTATTAACAATTATATGTCAAATCCAATATTTCATGTAATAACTTCTTCATTTTTCATGTATATTTTGGTTTTTTAATTTCCATATTCATAATTTAATCAATGTGTTATCACATAATGAAATTAAATAGTGATATAAATATCATATATATTTATAATATATGTATTTATAGTAATCCATAAAAGTAATATATAAAAAAAAATGGACTACACCATTCATATAGACGACAGACATTTCGTATGCATGAACAATTGTAGAGACCCACACTTGATGTAAATGGACATTACATTAATTTTTCGGATTACTTAATACATAACAAAAACAGAAACTGAAGGACCATAATAGTATAGTGTCTTTGGAAACTCAGTACATAATCTTCTAATCATGGTGAAAGATCATCATCATCTCTCATAACGAGATTCCCCTTTTGTTTTCTTACCTAAATACATTCTTTATATCTTGTGGAAAAGAAAACACAATAAACGGGTGAGATCAAATGCTTATTAAGGGTAATCTTGGGGAAAATAAAGAAAATCATATATATTTAATGTGAACATAATGTTTAAACATCAAAATCAGGACTTATGAAATAAAACTTGGCAGTACGTAAGGCAAAGATCATAAAGTAACATAAATCAAGATAAAATAGCATTGGGATAAAAAATGTAATTGTGGAAAACCATTAATAACTTGTTATTATTTCTACAGTATCCAAGGCTTTACTTCCATGTCCATCATAGTGGACAAAGTCCATTACTAAACATGGTTTACTTGTCGTTCCATCCCTGTATTAATGAATAGTATTTTACTTGTCGTTCTATCCATGTCTATCTCATTAGATATAATTCATTACCCAATGCATTGGAGGGAGATATAGATCCCACCCATATCATAATGAAACCATTCTTATGTGTGCCACAAAATCATAAATCATATATCATAGCATAACCCATGTAATACAAATGGGATTCCTAAACATCATGCTATCATAACATAATCCATAAAAGATAAAAGGACTTCATAAAAATAATTTCATAATAACATAATCAAATCAATGTAAAAATAGGGATATAAACAAAACCCTATATTATCATAGATGTAATATAATTTTGATAAAACACTTGAACTCCAATCATGAGGAAAATATCATTTCTACTTCAAAAACATTTTTCCTTTCATAACATGTCATACAATTTTAAAATAAAAGAAGTTAATTAAAAATTTACTTGAAAACCTGTAAAGGAAGCTTCATGGAAATAATGTTCTATGAAATCATAAAAATCCATTCATTCCATATTAGTTAATAAACATTCTTCTTGTACTTTGACCGTAAAAGTCAAAAAGTATCTCGTACTGAAAATGAAAAAAGATTCCTTTCATATCTTTTACTAAAAATTCACCAATAGGTAAAATTTGATTTTAAAATTTTTATAAGGATATAAATAATATTACATATTTTGGAAACATGGATGGGGATGATAAATATTCCCTAGTAAATTATGAAGTATAAACAATCTCGGATAAAAATGAGATTCTGAGATTTTCCCTTACCATATGTCCAATTTCGTTCGTATGTTTCAGAGGCTCTTATATAGTGGGTTTAAACATTTTATTAACTTGTAATACAACCATAATAATATTTATGATTTCATATATGATTCACTTATGTCTTTATATTATCCATGCATTTGACAATTCCACGTTAAAGTTGTGGTTTGGGTAAAATCGTATCAGTTATCGTATGTGTTTGGACTTTTTGTTCTTGATTTTATTATTACCTACATAATGATATACTTACAGACATAATTTAAAACATTATTTATATATCATACATATTCAGGATATATATTTATATAATAGATATACTAATGAAATGAAACACACCGTTCACTGAGATGGTAGACCGTACGTACGCATGAACGTTGTTTGCATTTACTTATTGAATTGAATGGAAGTAAGTAGAGTACATATATATATATATATATATCCCATAGAATTATTTTTCCATAAATCTAATCATTATTTATAGTATATATATTTTATAATCGTTGGGGGATGGTTTACATTGAGAATGAATCTCATCGCGTTCGTGGAGATGGTAGTCCGTACGTACGCACTTGCGACAATATCATTCTTTTTATATTAAAATCGTATATATTTGGATGTTATATAATATATAATGAATCCTAATAATGTTATATTTATTATTTACATCATTATTAATAATTATCAAACCCATCCAAATGATGAAATGTTTGAATAACAAACTACACCACGACGTGGAGACGGTAAGCCGTACGTTCGCAAGTGTGGTGACATTTTCATTCGTAGGATGGATAAAATAACTAATATAGTTGTACCAGTTTTATAAAAACATCATAGTATATATAATATACGGCATTTATTATTTTATAATGGAAACAATAAAGAAGTAGGAAGTGGAAGAAGAAAGGAACTTGAAATAGGTGGTGAGATATTTACCTCTTCTTCGGGTTCTTCATTTTGATTTGATCTGAAGGGATCCTTAGGTTAACTTTATTAATAAATTACGGCATCTAGGATTAAGGTAGGAAAGTTGAGAGGGTATTAGGATAGGTTTTGGCTGAGAAAAATGGCTTTGGAGGTGTGTATTAGAGAGAAGGTTGAGTGAACATTTATAAGAGAGGTGAGGGGCACCCTAGGAAAAACTTAAAATATAATTTTATTGTAAATTCATATTCGGTTTATAATGGCTCCAAAGTGACTTATTTATAGTATTGGGTGGTTATGGGTCGCAATAAACTCATCCAATAGGTTTTAGACAAGTTTAGGTTAACATGTAAACCATATCATTTAGATTTACCTCTAAGTTAAATAATTTAACTTTTACGGTGTCTTCTTGTATTGTTGCACTATATAGTTAATAAACTTACTATAAAATACCAATCGAACCCCAATTGGTTCATTAATGTCAACTATATTATTATATAATCCTTTTTACTGAACATTATATTTTCAAGACCATTATATCATTTAATAATATAATATTTGTTTTAAAAACTCTTTAAGGTCAATTTTGACAATTTTTGGTCTTTTGTTTTTTCTAAATTCATAACAGCATTATTACTTCGAAAAAAATTCATATAAACAACCATAATATGTTATATTAACTTATAGAATTTTTGTAATTCATAAAACGTCTCATATTACCTTTATTTGGGTATTTATAATATCAATTATTTTAATATATCATTAATAAGGTAATTATTGCATCATCATTGTGTCATAAATAAATTAATTTGTTTAATGTCTAAAAACTATAAATAAATTGATATTATGTAGGTAATATTTTTATATTTATAATTAAAAATAATAGTCTAATTTATCTTATGTATAACCCTATATTAAATATGTTTTACTTATTAAACATTGATTTTAACTCTTTTAACTATTCTTTGAATTAAATAATAATAAATGTACTAATCTATTCCAAGTAGACCTAAATGGTCATATTTTATTCATAAGGTTTTTTTGATCTAATTACACTTATCCAATAGAATTAGGACATATTTTAGGGTAATAAAAAAAAAATTTACCCCTAATTACTAGGTTTACTTTTAACTGGGGTAAATAAAAGTCAAAAGTTACTATTCCCCAAAAAGTACTTTTATCTTATTGAACCACATTATACTTACTGATATCAACCATGTCTCTCGGATTTTGGAAATTCAACTCAGAGAAGCGGTAAAATTATGTTTTATGTGAAATTTTAAAATGCTCCTAGGAGGTGGGTAAAAGACAGTAAAAAGTTCAATATAATTTTTATATATCTAAAATTATTATAAAATGACTCCAATGAATTACATTGAACTTATATAGGTATTATGTATCTATTTTTACCTAAAATATGTTTAAATAAAATAATTAATTAATTTAATAAAATGTCGGTTTTAACCAATAACTTAGTGTTTTCACTCTTCATTAAAAATTGAATGTTTCCAAAATAATACCCAAAATTCACCCGAGGCTAATTTTGATATTCTGAATCCAAAAATGAAGTCAATATTGAAAGATACAATTTAAAAAATCTAAAAAGGTGGGTATTACAATTCATAACGGCTAGATTATATAATATTTTAATAACATATAGTGTTTAGCAAAACTCAGTATTCCGTACAATGCAAGCTATCGAGGAAGGATTCCCTTGTGTGAAACACAATCCAAGAATAGTGTTTTCGTATAATACAAGATAATATTATGTTGCGTATAGCACATGAAAATTGTTGTGTAGCGTACAACAAAAGACATAAATGAAATTAAATGAATATTTTTCATAATATCTCGGGGTGTCACATTCTACCCCCTTTAAAATGAATTTCTCCCTCGAAATTCGTCGGGGTTATAAATGGTTTACTACTTGAAATTTTCATTAATAGAAACCCACATCATAAAAAGGAATACCAAAAACTAACTTTAATAACTAATGTATGAAACATAACAGGGACCCAAATTTACTCTTCACTGGGTTTCCATGTAGGAGAACATAGGTAAAAATATGTATATGGAAGAGAAATATTACCATCAAGTTACGATAGAGAGTGGTAGAGAACATGGCTATGAAAAATCCAACAATCAAAAATCCATAAATATGGTATTATCTAAGGTACCATCTAATTCATCAGATATGTGGGAAATTGGTTTTCAAGATCATTTCCCTAATGTTGAAGAATTTTTGAATTAAAAGAAATACTTACTTGATTTAGGTACAATACCATTGTTGTTCGTGCCTTGAACAATTTGAACTTCATCACTTAAGGAAATGAAGTTGAATTTATCTTCCATGAAGTGTTAGTGGATGATGCGATAGAATGATAGGTCATTCCATCTATCTCAAACATAAGGTAAACAATAGTTATATACATGAGTCCATCTATGGTGAGATTAATCATATATGGTTCCAAAAATGGACTTATACTTCATCTGTCATACAACAGAATAAATTAAAACTAATTTATAATAATCAGGGACTTCATGTAGTCTAGTGGTATGTGATAAAGGCTTGTCACACATCAGTTGTGGGTTCGATTCCCGTATCCTTGCCCGACTCGACGGGTTGTCTCCATTCCTTCAGGTTTTCCTTTTTCTAAAACTATGCTATTATAAAATTTCAGCAATAATATCAAAAAATTTATTTCCTTAGACAATACTATCTAATGTCCACCTTAATCCATTCCAACCATTAGGCTTATCAAAAATACTTATGTCCGATTACTAGAAATTTCATCTACCGAGCATGTGAATTATTTCATTTCTTCCCCATATATCATAAGATATATCTTGTTTTTTGTTACATTACAAACATGTGAATACCCTAATCATGTATTCTCTTGAAAAATGAATACCCATTGAACTTTAGTGAAAACATCAATTCTGTCAAAAGTTAACTCTTTCCACATACCAAATTTCCAATAATTCCTTATACTCAAACCATGATATCACTTTGTCCTTATATCATTCATGAGCTCATTAATACTATCAAACATATTATTTTCTCCTTATCCTTTCATTATGCACATATCATCTTCTTTCAAAAAATATATGAATAACCTTTCATCATTACTGGTAGTATTCAACATATACTTTCAAATACATTAGGAAAAAAAATAGTGTAACAATCCATAAATGTGTCTTTATTCCATAGTACCATTACCTATACATCATCATTCCACTACCTTCTTAAACCACCAACCAACATTCAATAATTCTTTTGTCTCACATTTCATTTGTAGTCTCTTCATAATCATCAATATAAATACTACCCAAAAGTCCATGATGATTATCTTCGTGAGACTTTCTCTTTGGGAATTGGCTTGAATAATTCCTTTACATTCCACATTTAAAATATTTAACCATTGTTTATGTGTTAGCAATACCATTATCATTGTCCATGGTGTTAACTGAACCTTTTCCATTGCAATTACTGGCTTTGTGTCCTTCTTTTCCACACCCAAGGCATCTTCTAGTTCCTTTGAAACATTATCCTTGATGTCTCTTCCCACATGATTTCCATGAGGAAAAGTGAACATTCTTTCCTATATGATCATCATGAAACTCCTTCTTTCTCTTATTAATTGAGTCAGGAAACCTACCAAAATTGAGATTATTGGTCATTTTATGAGATTTCTGATTAGGCATGATAACGATGTTTCACCATCCAAATCCCATTTCATTTTCTTGATCATGAATAATATCATTCCATTGTCCATCATATTCTCCATTAACATGAATCATCTGGTGTCCATCAATTTTCTAAAACCCAAAAAAAATAGTGTGAGAGGCAAAAATCATGTTAGAGAAACAACATAATCAAGGGGAGTACATTCAATCTCTAACATCATAGGTTTAATCCTAAGTTATTCATGATCGTTATAATAATTATAGGATGGTAACCTGTACTTATACTTAACCTTAGGTACATCCCTAGACTACCTTAGAAATATCTCTAGGGATCTCAATAAAGTTTTCGGCTCCTAGTTTCCAATGGTTAACTAAACCTTCCCTCTGATACCAACTATTAAGATTCATACATGACGTACATGGACATTTCATTATTTAGTATAATACATAAAACATAACAAAAATAGACACCCAAGGACCGTAATAGTATAGTGTCTTTGGAAACTTGGTATATAATCATCTAATTATGGTGAATGATATTCAATATCTCCTATAAATATCTTCCCCTTTTGTTTTCTTACCTAAAACTTTTCTATATATCCTGGGGAAATGAAAACATAAAAAAAGGGTGATCTCAAATGCTCAGTAAGGGTAAGGATGGAGAAAATAAATTAAACCATATACATTTGAAAATAAGCATAATTTTTAAACATGAAAATCTTGAGTTGTGAAATAAATCATGGCAGTACGGAAGGTATATATCAAAAAGGAACATAAATCATGATAAAATAGAATGGTGTTAAAACATATAATTGTGGAAAACCATTAATCACATGTTATGATTTCCATAGTATCCAAGACATTGCTGCTAAGACCATAAAAGAGGACAAAGTCCATTACTGAACCAGGTTTACTTACCGTTCCAGCCCTATATTACTGACCAAGATTATTTTTTTCGTTCCAACCATGTCTATCTCATGAGATATAAATCATTACCCAATGTATTGTATGGTGATATAGGTCCCACCAATCTCATAATGATACCATTCTTATGTCTTCCACAAAATCATAAATTATATATCATAGCATAACCCATGTAATACAAATGGGATTCCTAAACATCATGCATTCATAACATAATCCATATAAGATAAAATGACTTTATAAAAATAATTCCATCATAACATAATAAAATCAAGGTAAAAATAGGGATAGAAACATAACCCTATATTATCTTAGATGGAAAATAATTTTGATAAAACACATGAAATCCATTCTTGAGAAAAATATCCTTTCTACTTCAAAAACATTTTTCCTTTCGTAACATGTCACAAAATTTTAAACAAAATGAAGTTAATTAAACATAAACTTGAAAACTTGTAAATGAATCTTCATGGAATTAATGTTCTATGAAATCATAGAAATCCATTCATGTCGTATAAGTGAAAAAACATTCTTCTCGTACTTTGGCCGAAAAAGTCAAAAAGTATCTCACACTGAAAAAGAAAAAAGGTTCAATTCATATCATTTAATAAAAATTAAAGAATATGTAAAATTGTATTTAAAAAATTTTAGGATCATATAAATAATATTAAATATTGGGGAAACATTGGTGTGGATGACAAATATTCCCCAGTAAATTCTGATGTATATAAATAATGTCGGATAAAAATGAGATTGTGTAATTTTCCCTTACCTGATGTCCAATTTCTTATATATGTTTCTGATACTCATGTATAGTGGGTTTAAACATATTATTAACTTGTAACATAACCATAATAATATTTATGATTGAATATATGATTCACTTACAACATTATATTATCCATGCATTTGATAATTCCACGTTAAAGCAGTGGTTTGGTTAAAATCGTATCAGTTATCGTATGTGTCAGGACTTGTTGTTCTTGATTTTTTATTACTTATATCATGATATAATTACATAAATAATATAAAACATGATTTATATATCATATATATTCAGGATATATATGTATATAATAGATATATAAATGAAATGAAACACACCATTCATGGAGACGGTAGACCGTACATACGCATGAACGTTGTTTTCATTTCCTTATTGAATTGAATGGATGTAAGTATAGTACATATATATATATATACTATAGAATTATTATGTCATGACCTTCATCCTTATTTATTATATATATACTTTATAATCATTCAGGAATGGTTAACATGGAGAATGAATCTCATCGCGTTCGTGGAGACGATAGTCCGTACATAAGCACGAGCGACAATATCATTCTTTTGATATTAAAATCGTACATAATTGGATGGTGTATAATATATAAATTATAATAAGAAGTTTATATTTATTATTTATATCATTTATACTTATTATCATAACCATCCAAGTGATGAAATGTTTGAATAATAAACTACACCACGACATGGAGACGGTAAGCCGTACGTATGCATGTGTGGTGAATTTTTCATTCATAGGATATATAAAATAACTAATATGGATTTGAAATTTTTATAATAACATAAAATTATATATAAGATACTGGAGTTATTATTTTAGAATGGAAACATCAACGAAGGAGGAAGTGGACGAAGAAAGAAACTCGAAATAGGTGGTGTGATATTTACCTCTTCTTTCGGTTTTTCCTTTTGATTTGATCCAAATGGCTCCTTAAGTTGGATTTTTTACTAAAGTAATGACTCTACGATGAAGATAATATTGTTGAGAGGGTATATGGTCAGGTTTTGGCCGATCCAAATGGCTTTGGAGGTGTTTATTAGAGAGAAGGGGGAGTGCCCTTTTAAAAGAGAGGTGGGGCACCTTAGGAAAAACATAAAATATTATTTTATTATAAATTAATATTTGGTTAATAATGGCTCAAAATTTACTTATTTATAGAATAGGGTGGGGATTGGTCTAAATCATCTCAACCAATAGGTTTTAGACAAGTTTAGGTTACCATTTTAACCTTATCATTTAGAATTAACTCTATGTTAAATAATTTAACTTTTGTCGTGTCTTCTTGTATTCGTACACTATATGGTTAATAAAATTACTATAAACTACCAATAGAACCCAAATTCTTTCCTTAATGTCATATATATTATTATATAAGTATTTTTGCATAACCATAGAATTTTAGGCCCATTATATCAATTTATAATATAATAGTTTTTTAAAAAACTCTTTTGTGTCAATTTTGACACTATTTGGTTTTTGGTTTTTTCTATATTTATAACAGAATTATTAATTCGAAAAATATTCCTCTAACTAACCCTAATATGTTATATTAACCTATAAAACTATTTTAATTCATAAAAACTCTCAAATTACATTTATTTGGGTATTTATAATATCAAATATGATAATATTCCATTAAAAAGGTAATTACAGTATCATCATTGTGTCATAAATAAATTAAGTTATTTAATGTCTAAAAAATCTAAATAAAATAACATTATGTAGGTAATATTTTTATCTTTATAATTAATATTTATAGTCAAATTTATCTTATTTATAACCCTATATTAAAAATTATTCACTTATTAAACTTTGATTTTAACTCTTTTAACTCTTATTTGAATTAAATAATAATAAATGTTCTAAACTAATAAAAGTGGACCTAAATGGTCATATTTTATAACTAAGGTTGTTTTTGGTCGAATTACACTTATTCAATAGAATTAGGACATATTTTGGGGTAATAATAATATCATTTTTAACCTTAATTAGCCTATATAATTTTAACCGTGGTAAATAAAAGTAAAAATTTACTATTCAACAAAAATTATTTTTATCTTAATGAAAAACATTATACTTATTGATATGAACCGTGTCTCTCAGATTTTTGAAATTAAACTTATATAATTGGTCAAATTAAGTTTTATGTGAATTTTCAAAGGCTCCTATGAGGTGTGTAAAAGATGGTAAAAAGTTCAATAAAATTTTTATATATCTAAAATTATAATAAAATGACTCCAATGAATTACATTGAACTTATATATGAATAATGTATTTATTTTGGCGTAAAATATATTTAAATAAAATAAATGATTATTTAAATAAAAATTTGGTTTTCACCAATAACTGAGTGTTTTCACTATTCATTAAAAATTGAATGTTTTTTGAAAAATACCAAAAAATCACCCTAAGAGAATTTCGATATTCTGAATCCAAAAATGATGACCATTTTGAAAGATAAAATTAATAAAATTTCAAAAAGTGGGTATTACTATTCATAATGGTTGGTTTATATAATATTTTAATTGCATATCATTGTTTAGAGAAAACCAGTGTTGCGTACAACGCAAGCTATCAAGGAAGGTTTCTCTTGCGTGCAACACAATACAATGATAGTGTTCGCGTATAATAATAGCTAATATAGTATTGCGTATATCACAAGAAAATTTTGGTATAGCGTACAACACAAGACTTCAGTGAAATTAAAAGAATATTTTTCATAAAATCTTGGGGTGTTACAACATTGGTTCCATTTTTTAACACAAGGAACAATAGAAAGGTAGATAAATATTCACCCTTTTATAATAATTATTTTATAATTAAAATCATAAATATTCATGAAATACATCCCCATTACCATACATGTAATATGTAACTGAAAAATGAATCGCATCGCTTCATGTAGGTGGTTGTTCGTATGTATGCACAAGCGAAATTCTCATTACTCAATGGTTCAGAAGGAAAAATGTATATTTTATATTACAATTATTGTAGGATAAATTTTTTATAAATAATATATATAATAATTTAACCCATCATAATTCCAATCTATAAAATATGTTAATGAAAAATTAATTTCATCGTTACGTGGAGACAGTAATCCATATATACTCATGAGAGATACCATCACATCCCATTTGATGGGAAAGATGGTGGATAAAATTTATTTAATAACCATAATAAAATGTTATTATATTTATGATAATAAATTTACTATTTTATGATTAATAAAATATAGTTATATGAGTTGAAGAGGAAGTAAAAACAAGATGTGATGGGTAAAAGAGATTACCTCTAATTTGAAATAACATTATTAAATATCCTCTTATGGGTCCTACAGATGGAATTTGTTTTAAAAAACCTTTAAGATGTTTATATGTATGTTTATAAAGTGTTTCTGTAGTTTTTTGTTGATATAGAAGGCTCAATGTATTGTTAGAAAATGGAGTGGAGGCTCCCTTTTATAATTGAGGTGAGGTGAACTTTATGAATTTTATTAAAGATTAAATTTTAACAATGTCATTATCAAGACAAATGTGTCCAATTGGCTAGGTATTATAACCTATGGTAATATATGGTTGAAATAAAATCCGCTAATAAGAAATTTATAGGAATATATTGTTTTTTAAAACATTTAATATGGTTTAACTCATTCATTATCCTATTTTATCGTTAATCACGATAACATTTTCTCAATGATAAAAGTAAATAATATTAAATTTATACTGAAAATGGATCATATATGTCAATGAAAATATATTATAGAGCATATCGTAGCCATATTTTTTACATTAAATTTTTGTATTATATTTAAATAATTTTAAAAATATTATTTTAATAAATTGTCACTAATGAAAATTTCTGACATAATTCAATTAATTTGACATCAAATACGTAAATAAATAAATTTCATTCAAATATAATATATTTCAAAAAAATTAATATATCAAATTAATCAATAAATTCAAATAACACATTAAATCACTCAAATTAGATAACGTTTAAATTTTTTAATATCATTTACCTTGTTTGTCTATTAATTATAATAAATATAGTCCTTGAATTTATGATAAATATATAATAATTAAAAATTAGAAATAAATTATCATTATGGAGACAATATATTTATTTATGAAACTAGAATTTATATTAGTTCATAGAATTATTTTTTCTCTATATAGACAAATAATCTATATTTAAAACTACAAATGTATCATTTTGTAACATTCATTGAGTTAAATATTCTATTGCCCATATTTACTTACATGTGTCCACTAAATAATTAAAATTCAATCTTGTGGTGCTCATTTTATTTATTTATTTATTTATATAATAATTAATATGAAGTATTAAGACTTTACCACTTAATTATAGCCTTGTTTTACCTGATATATTCATTACAAAGGTGATATATTTTACTACATGTACTATTCATATTAAATAAAATGTAAAAGAAACTATTTACTAAATAAAAAAAAAGTAATTAAAAATATGGAATCAATATTTTATAATTCTAAAACTGTTAGTGATAAATGGTATTTTTAAAATAATTATGAAAAATGTGAGGATATCGCTTTTTAGAAAAATAATATTTTTCTGAAAAATGCATTTTCATGTCTTAATTTATTATAAAAAATATAGTTATAAAGTATATTCCAATAATAATACTAGATATAAATATTAAAATATAACTAATTTTAGTATTATACTATTTTAAAATAGAATAAATAATTGTAAATTATTGAAAAAGATACAATTTTAATAAAATATATCATTTTTAATATTTAATATAATATATATCTTTATCGAAATATCTTAAAATGACAATTAGATTATTTTGAAAATTATTATTTTAAAAATTATATTAATTTTTATAAAATAAAAGTTATACAATATTCTTTAATTAATTATAAAAATTAATTATACAAATAGATAAAATCATTATTTGATGAAAAAATAGTATAGAATCATATAATAACTCTATTCAAAACAGTGTTTTTATTTACTAAGCATTACTCGATAAATTTTCATTAGATATGTCATATATATATATATATATATCATAATTCATCAAATAATATTCATTCACACTAATTTTAGATTCTAGACTATAATGGTTGTATTTAAATAAAATTATTTCGCAGTTCATTTATGTTCTTCATTGTGTGCCATATACACAATCAAACATCATGTTATTTTAAAATATACGGTTGTTACATTCACTACCCATTAAATAAATTGGGATCTATTAATATAAAAATGTTTTGGTATTTTATGGTTTCGTATATGAAAATACTTTTCTGGAATACACATATCATAAAAAGGGTTAATAAAATTTCATATTACAAATAGCTGAAGATAAATATGATGTTTAACAAAAACATAGGTTTCCTAATATGATAAAATTAGTGTGGAGTGAAAATATGGTCATTAAAGAAAATAATTAATCCCCAATATTATAATATAGTGATATAGAATATGTTAATGAGAAATTTAGCTATCAAAAAACTGTACATCAGGGAGGGGTTTAAAAGATAGTTGATTTCTTAAAAAGAAAATTAAATAAGTAATGTTTTTATTACAAGGCTCATTTTTTATAGTCAAGGGAATATTTAAATATATTGATAAATCAATGAAGAAAATAAAATTAATCTATTTCTTTCCCTGTCATAAAGAAAATCATAAACTTTATTTTATCTTTGATCAATTAAAACATCATCTTTAACAGAAGGACATATATATTTGAGAAGATTTTTTTATTCCTAATGTGAATTTAATGAATCATAAGATCTGAAAGTCACTCATCCAGACTATTAATATTTCTCCAAAAAATGGTTATCACATGTTATCTAATATGATAAATTATAATTAACCAAAAAAATGAATCCAATGTATAAATTATTAAACTAAAAAATTAGTTGACCTTAATAATCTTCAAAAATATTAATGAAAATATTGAAAACCCAAATAACAAATAAATCATTTATACCTATAAAATATAAATTGGTTTATAATGTCACATTAAAAACATGTGATTACCTTGATCACATATACTAATAAATTTAATCAACATTATCATTATCCTTATTCCATATATCCCATAAACCTAAAATTTTTGTCAAATCCATCATAAATTACTTTTTCAGCAAATCACTAAACATTTTCAAGGTAATCAACATGATCCTAGTTTTTTATTCAATGTTAATCTAACCTATTATGTATTATCTACATCTTAGTCCATTTTTATCTAAAAGTACCACTTTACAACAATATCACTTTTCCAGGTTATCAATACTATTCAACATATGTTCCCACACCTCTAATGAAAAGTTACTCTGCTACAATCCTTAAATATGTAATGGTTTTTAATAAAAAGAATATCATTAATGGAAATATATCTAAAACATTATTATTGAATCCAAATACATATGAAAATTAATAATTCTATGTTGGAAGTAGAAATAACATAAGATTGACTGTGATCCATTATTTTCTTATATTGTATATTCTCTTGACTCTTGGGGAATTTTTTTCATAGTGACCCATCTGCTTGTAGTTGAAACATTGAATGTTATAGACTTATTTCTTACTCATCCATTCATTTTATTGATGGTTCCTCTCTCCAAACATGAAGTAAATTACAATTTCTTTCTTACAATTACCTGGGTTATTCATTCAACAATTATCACATTTGGGGAAATCATTCTTTTCCATAATATACATATCTACTTTTTCTCTGTAATTCAGTTCTTATCTTGATTTATTTTAATCACATAAGAATTGGATAATTTCTTTTTTTACTAGATTATAAATGACAATATATCCTCATTTTATTAGAAATATTGGAATTCAAGTATATTTTAATGTATTTTCTTAATCCTATCAATTAAAGGCTTAATCATTCTGTTTTGATTACATATATAATTTATAGTATATCTGCATAACCATGTAATGTTATCTTACTTCATGGAAACATTTTACTCTTCCATTGTTATCATACTCAAGAATTGTCTATCCATAACTTCTCAATGTTCATAAGGAAAATATTTTTCCATGAAAATATACTGAAAATATTTCCATTCCATTTAACCTATTTTCTCTTAATCCTTATTGATTTGAATCATAGACAACCATTGTTATTCATCCCCTTTCAAATGTTAAATTTTTCTGAAAACTATATCCCCTTCATTAATTACCAAAATAAGAAATATATTATCTATGGAACATATCCATTTCTCAACTACAAAATGGATTAGTAGTCATACTAAAAAATGGAGGTTGTTGATACATGAATATGATTAACAATGTTTGACCAAAATATGGTCAGCATGTTTCTCTATAATGGATTGTTTTTTACTTATAAACTAAATCATATGAAAAAATATAATTATAATTTTCTAGTTCTAACTATATTTCTCACTCTAGATTCATTATATTTTGCAAAAGGAAAATCTCTACCTTTATTATGCACATTGATACAATTTCCAATCCTTTCACTAAGCACCATTTCTAATGAGTGGCATACATTAGATTAGATCATGACATTATAAAACATATATTATAATCTCTATAATAAGGAAAATAGTAATATAAATTTAAAATTTTATTAATAAACAATCGGAAAATCATAATCTAGGTTACATTGAGAATATTCCAAGGGGTTTTAGGGTTTATTCCACTAATCTATGTTTTTATAATTAATGATTCCATGGTCTATACTAAGCATAAACTAATACCAAATATAAATATATATACCCTAGTAAAACAAATCAAGTGGTCACATTATTACTTTTTTACTAGATACGAGAAATGAATTCTCAATGTAAATAATTATTTAGTTGTATTGGTCAACTAGATACATACTCAAACATTAAATTTTCATTTGAAAACATAATATACTATATATTATATTATTCGGGAATATATTTTTCCCCTTAATAATATCCCTACATATTAATCATAAGACACTATATGTTGTTTAGTGAAAAAGAATCATAATAAATGTTTGAGCTCAGGTCATTATTAAGGGTTTGAAAACAACAAAATATAAATAAAGCATATATAATATAGTAGGAACTAATTGATAATAAAATAATGACATATAAATAATTACACAAGCTATAACATATCCATGGATATAAAAAAATGTCAACTAATTAGAATGACATCATTAAATGACTTTGTTATAATAGAATACATGATAAAATACATCTGAAAATTATGGTAAATTACTCATTCCGACACAAATTAATCATAATTTCAAGTCCTCATGCCTAGAGATCGTATAAAAATGGTTAAAACCAAGAAAAAAACAAAAAAAATTCTAATAAGACCTACCGATTCATGGAAGGTCAATGAAATTATAAGACCCACCCCATACATAATAACTCTATTCCACTACTCAAATGAATAAATAACTTAATATAATATACTACCTTAAAAATCAATAATTTTTCATGTTGTAAGAACATGAATACAGAATATCAATACATTCTCTAGACAAAGTCATCGTAAACCATCTATAAAAATTTGGTGGATTCCATCATAATAAAATAAACTCATTAAAGAATAATAATGAATAAAGGATATCTACATCGATAAAACTACTTCACAAATCCATTGGAATATTATTGAAGAAAATACCCATTTTATTTTGAAATATATTATTTTAAAACTCTGAAAATACAATGAAAAACATTGTCAACGGAAAAACCCTTCTAAAATTGTGAAGAAATATTCTTGTAAATTAATTTCGCTGATGGAAAGAAAATATTTTCATGAAATATTAGTTAAAACATTCATTTCAATTTACTGTAAGAAAGGTAAAAAATTACATATATTAGAAAACAACAACATTTTTCCCTTTATATAATTTTTTAAAATGTCAAAAGGGTAATAATTTAATTAATAAATCATTAGAGAGGAATAGAAATTTTATTTAAATCATCTTATCAAATATTTTGATACAAAATAAAAATATTCCCTTAAAGGGGACTTAAACAAAAATTATATCAAATAAAAACAAGATTGTGAAATAAACCCTTACCTTAGGTCTGACTACCATTATATGTGTTCGATCCTCTTGTATTATATATCTATATATGTCTATATATCTATATATATATTATTCATATATTCTAGAACCATAATTAAATATATCATATCATATATGACTTACTTAAAATCGTGTATCACCCATTTATTAACCAATAAATGTTAAATTAAATATTTTAAGTAACAACTGAATTCTTTTCAAGTTGTTTTTTGTTGAAAAAATTTAGTATTTGTGATTTGATAAATGTTTAATTATATATTTTTTTAATAATGATTTTGAAATCAGATATAATAATTATATATGTATTTATAGTAATCCATTGAAATTTAGAGAGGGAGAAATATACTACACCATTCAGGGAAATTGTAGACTGTAAGAAAAAATGAAAGTTATTTACATTTTTAAACCGATGAAAAGAAGAAAGGTAGAAAATTATTCCCCATTCATGAATAATTATTATATAATGTAATTAAAATATATTTCTCAAATCCAACCTCATTACCATCCACAAAATATTGAAATTAATAATGAATCACATCACTTCGTAGAAGTGGTATCCCACATATAAACATGAGTGACAATATCATTTATCAATGGTTTGGATGGTAATAAGGTATACATGATATTATAATTTCGTTACTATAATTATGTTATAAATATCACATATATACATTAATATAATCCTAATTTTGATATATAATATATTGAAATAAAAAATAATTTAAATTTTATGGGACAGACTATGGATAAGGATGATTTGATAATTATAATTACATTTTAGTGTGGTAAATATATTTTATTTTTATGTTCATGATAATTAAAATAGATTTTGATGAGGTATATGAGAAATAAAAAATAATGAGTTCCGTTAAGTTGACTACATATCCTTCAAAATAACTCTTGGAAATAACTAATTAAAGTTACAGGGGTTTGTGTATTGGGATGACCGCCACATCTAGAATTTGGATATGGAATTTGAGATTGTATTTTGGATGGGTATTTTATATCTAAAAGGCTCAATGTGGTGTAACTAAGTGAGGGATGACATTCCCTTTTATATTTTAAGTGAGGGGAAATTTTGTAATTTAATAAAATATTAACCAATCATAAAGTCATTCTAATGGAAAATGTATCCAAATAGATATAGTTATTAACATAGGGTAGTATTTTCTTAAAATTGAATCATGCAATAAAATTCTTATAGGTTCATATGGTGTTTTAAACAGTATCTTTTGGTTCATATCTTTTTCTAACTTATTTTAACATTAACCAGGGTAACGCCTTTTCATTATTAAATGCTTATAATTTACCACATAAGGTGAAAAATGAATCATAAACTGAAGAGGGGTAAAATTTATAACCATATATTATCCACCATTTCCAATATAAAAATTTTAATTATTTTTTAAATAATTTAATAAAAAAATAATAAAAAAAATTATCATTATTGTCAATTTTGGAACTATTTATTTAATTTAACATCAAATACATCATGATGAAGTTGGATTACAAATAAAATTAAATTAACCATATATAATAATTCATATTAATATAAAAAATACCATGGATCATGATAAATAACTGAAATTATATCACTTTTAATATTATTAATATCATTTATTTTATTTTTATATTAATTGAATATATATTATATTCGCATTGTAAGATAGTTTACTGAAATTATATAATAATTAACATTATAAATAAATAAAAATCATGAAGATTATATGATTATGCATAAAAATGAAATTTACATTCATCTAGAAGAATTTTTTTCCCTATTTGGACACATTATAGATATTTAAATCTAAGAGAGTGAAATTTTGAAACAAATTTTGATTAAAATATTTTATTATTCATATTAATGAAAAAGTATAAATTAAATAATCAGATTTTGTTCTTATGGTGATATGGGTAAAATATATTTTTTACACCAATAATTCAGATGAAATATTATTATCTTATCACTTAATTGTAAAGTAGGTTTAAATGATATACCCTTTACTTAGGTGATAAATTTTACCATGATTATGATTCATATTGACCAAAAATAAAATAGAACTATTTTATAAAATTAATCATCCTCTATAAAAATATTGAATAAATTTTATATAATTATATAACTATATTTGGTATAAATAAATTTTAATATTATTACACAAAACATGTTGAAACCACATTTTAAAAAAAAATGTGTCTTCTAAAAAATGATTTTATGTATAAAAAATATATTATTCAAAATTATATCATAAAATTTGATTCCAATGAACCTAATACTATATCAAGAAAAAAAGAGAAAAATTTTACTTTTAAATTTTTTTTATAAAATAGAACATTGTAATTTTATGAAACAAAATACAATTTTTGATAAAAATTAGTATTAGTGATGATACATTGGAAAATCATTCCAATTAAGAGAAAAATATAATATTCACCATACATAATTTTCATATAATCATATAAAAAATAATTTTATTTTTTAAAAAAACTATAGATGTTCTAAAAATTAATTATAATAATTTATCCAAAAAATATAATATAAATCTTTCTTTGAAGAGACTGTAAGGTTAAAAAATAAAATAACCTTACTAAAAATATTGTAATCATTTCCTAATAATTAATCAATAATTTTTATTTTTTAGTTACAATATATATATTTCATAATTTTATTTATATTATTTATATTTACCAATTTAACATTGATGTTATAACAACCATAATTTAATAATAATTTTTTTATTACATTTAGGATCGGTGTTTCATGTATTATTTTATATCAAACTCAATGTTCATTTAAAATATGATGGTTCTATTTTTAAGAGTAATATTACAGAACTTTGGGTTCTCATCATATTAAGGAATTTCTCTGAACTTTTAGTATGGCAAGAACTCTTTCGACAGTACCACAAGCTATGTCACTTTATAGAATATCATAATGTGATCAGGAATTTATTATCTTAAAAAACTATATATACATGTTTTAATAAAGTAAACTGATGTTGTTAATAGGGATATAACTCTAACAAACTCCCATGTTCACTTGAGAAAACTAATAAAGACATTCAGTCCAATATCAATGACATCATACTCATTCTATTTTAGAGATAATTATTTATTCAAAGGGTCCACCACATTTTATTTCATTTATTAAGTTTCCAAAATATATTATCATCTCTCAGATAAATACCTCATGATATGATACTTCAAATGTATATTTTTTCCATTCTGGTGACCGTGGATCTTTTTCAACAGATACTACTGTAATATTATGACAAAAAATGTGATAGTCTTTTCTTCCAGGTACCATGTCATGATTTGAGAAATGATTTTTTAACCAAATGGAATCATTGGCTTCAATATAAAATGAAATATAATAAAAATCCACATTATAATTGAAAAAATGTTTATTATTTTAACTCTTTCATATCACACCTACACTATAGAGATTCAAAACATATCTAGACTATGAATTCAAATCATTCTAATTTGGTAAAAAAACATGCATTAGTATTACCCTTGATAACAAAATTATCATCTCTTCCATACTGTATGAATATATCCATAGTTCTTATCATTTAATTATAGAAAAACCTAATATAAGATCATTGATTTTCACCTAGATCATCAATATATCTAACAACCATCCTAAATGGGTAGAAAAGTTCATGTCTATTACATAACATGTCCTAAAAATTGATTCTATCATCGAAGCATATGGGAACGTACTCATTCTTTCATTCAGATTTTTTTGTTTGAGCATTTATTTTCTTGGAATGATGTATACCATGTGACATAGGATTCAATCCCATAATGTATTTCTTAATACTAAATATCATTAGTATCTTGTCAATGTATATACCTTGACTTATTCCAACAATCCTCTTGTATCTATAAAAATAATCTCAGTCCCTATAATGTAAGCTAGTTCACCAATTCTATCAAGGAGAAACACTTGTTTAACTAGTCCATAATAGAAATTATATCTGAAATTCTATTTCCAATAATTAAATATTAATCAACCCATACTACTAGGATAATGACCACTTTCCCAATAAATTATCCTTAAATTTATTAGATAACATTAATTCATAATTATACCAAATTCATTTATAGATTTGTCAATCAGAGTTTTCCATGACTGATATTTTTTCTTCAATCAATACATGGATCACCAAAACATTCATATTCTCTTGGAATCATCCATATAATTTAATATGTTTATTTGTGTCATATTTATACAATCACGAAGTTTCCCATCATGGAAATCTATTTTTGACATCCATATTATAAATTTCATATTAATGGTTTTTATTATAGCCAAAAGAATTATTATGAATTTAAATATGGAAACTATATAAAAGGTTTCATAATAGTCAATTACATGATTCAATTTAGAACTTTTAGCCACTATTCTTTCTTTCTAGGTAATTATTTTACTATCCTTGACTAGTTTTCTCTTGAATTCCAATTTTTACTAAATACAATTTACATCAATTAGCGAATCAACCAAAACCTAAACTTCATTTTGATAAGCGGAATCTATCTATAAATTTATGGCCTCTCTATATATTTCATATTTTGATCTCTCTATTTCATATTTATATTAAAACGGTTCATTAATGTGAACCAAAAATTATTCATCATCATTTATGATTAGAAAACCATATCTCTCTCATTAGCTTACCTATATAGTAGTTTTGTGAATTACTTGTGTTTTAGTGAAAAGAAATTCCCATGGGAATTATAAAATCTATTCCTGTAACAAATCATGTGTATCTTTACTGGCAAATTCATAAAATTCATTCATGATCCCACTACGCCCTTGACTATGTGTTCTATCTCATGAAATATTTCTTGAATAGCAACAATCACAATATATTTCTTTGGGATCATATATTAGTATACCTTTATTTTATTAGTATATAATAAAAAGATATTATTTTTGATCTGGGGTGATAGTTTTTTTTTCTTTGAAGCCCCTAAAAACACCTTTCCACCCTATATGTTTGTATGTGATAAAATGGGTTTCATTCCACTCCGTAGATGAATGGGAATTTTATTTACAACTTTCATCAGTACTCGGTAAAGTGTGCATGTTGCCATTTTTAATTCATATCCCCAAAATGATTATGGAAGATCTTCCTGACTTATCGATGACGTTACAAATTCTTGAAAAGTACAGATCCCCATTTCACTAACTCCATTACACATTGGTTTGTATGGAGGATTGATTTGGGATAGAATCCAAATATCCCAATGAATTTCAATATACTCTTGGTTAACATATTCTTCACCTCAATCTGATCGATGATTATTTGACTTCTTTTAAATGTTTTTTTTACATCATTTATAAATTATTTTAATTTATTAATTTACATAGACATATAACTCATAAATTAAACATATATATATATATATATATATATTTAATCAGTAAATGTTATAATATAAGAATTACCACCTATAGATTATACTAGAAATGGTCTGCACACATCAATGATTACCATTTATAGAATCTCTATGACCCTTTCACAATGTCCACTGAATGGAGGTTAGGAAATTCTTCTATGTAAACAAACATGACATATTTAATGTGGTTTTGGATCAATGGGTTACAAATAGACATCTTGAAATATCATTTTAAAACACTTTTCATAAATATGACTAATACAATCATTTTATAGTTCAGTGTTATAGTATTAATGTGACCATGGTTTTTTATCAGTTTGAAATACATATGTTTGTTATTTTAATACAAAAAAACCATTATCTGATTGTTCAATACCATGTCATACATTTATTTTATAACTGAAATAACATTTATTTTCAAAATTTAAATTAAATCCATCTATATCAAGGAAGGATATAGAAATAATGTATTTTTTAATAGTTTGTATATAATATAAAATATCTTCAAAGAAT
Organism: Viscum album; assembly: GCA_963277665.1. Taxonomy (NCBI): domain Eukaryota; kingdom Viridiplantae; phylum Streptophyta; class Magnoliopsida; order Santalales; family Viscaceae; genus Viscum; species Viscum album. Next base: position 1,927,075,738 of record OY728142.1, on the reverse strand, counting down.
ATCAATATCATTGGAAATTAAAGGTGGTAGTTTTAAATGGCTAGAGAACCTATCCTTGCACCATTAGAAGCATGCAAATCCAACTCTCTTATAAAATTTTTTCAAAATCTACATGCTTCTAATATTCTGATATTTATGTGATCACAAGAAGTGTATCAAATAACTACTACATAGATATTGATAAATTACACTCAATAATGAATAAATATTTAAATTCCCCTTGCTTATGGGTGTAATTCATTTTCCTATAGTCTTGATTGGTACATTTAAAATATAAGTATTCCTCTTCCTTTCCATATATTTGGATATTTATTTTCATTGGAGGACTGTTCTCCTGAACTTTATTCTTGTTATTATTCTTGAGTCCCATTTCCTTTCAATTCTTTTTTAATTCACTATAGGGGCTATTGGTTTTTCTTAACCCATGTCATTGTCTAATTGTTGAATCAGTGTAACATGTTCTAAAATACTCTTCACATTATGTCGCATGTTATACATAACAATAAAACTAGATTAATATAGTAGAGAGGAAAGTATTATATATATTGACAACTCATTTAGGTAAATATTCCATAATATGCCCAGTTATTAAATGTTCCCAATAATCATGAATACTTGGGGAATAATTGGCACTGAATCTACATGATTTTATTTAAATAAACCATTTTACATTTCATATCTATATTGTCTCAACTTCCCTTGGTAGAGATATAGAAGGAGAGAAATCATGTTATATGCATCCATGTAATCATGTATGATTAAAAGATCATTGGTCCAGATGACATAGTCAAACATTGAAAATCTCTGGCATTGTTACATTATTATCATAGATAGATAACTCTTCCTTAATAGAATTTTTTTTATGCTTCTGTAATATGTTCATGTAGTACATATAATTTGTTTTAATGTAATATTATTACACATATGTTTCATTAAATCTATTTGATATTAGTTATAGTGAAAAGGTTACTTATCTCAAGTAAGGATTAAAATGATATTTTTGATTTCATGTTTATTTTTGATTCAATAAATAAGATGAGAATAATTTTATTACTTTATCAAATAAAATGTAGATAAATAAATTTCATATTGTATTAATTATTCCCCAAATATTTTATCAAAACCATATATCCCTCACCTTTGGCTTTTAAATATCAATATTCTTGGAAATTTTAGTGGTAATGATCCATATTCCCCATTTCATTACCCCATTTTTGTCTGTTCTGACAGGGTATTGTATAAGCAATCTAAATTCAAAATAAAATTTACTCATAAATCATTGATTATTTTAGTGGACCCCATTGTACTAAAATCTAGGAATTTTATTTCATCATATTTTGTCTCTTAGTTATACAAATTCATTCTGTGTAAGTCAACCCTTGATGTGAACTATGTTAATTCAACCCAAAACATCAATTTTGAACTCCCTCATATTTTGAAGAACTCCGACATTGGAAAATAAAGTATTTCAAACAATTAATACATTTTAACAAATGTAGTAGAAGAAAATACTAACATTATTTATATGACTCAGTGATTTTTAATATTTATTCATAAATTTCCCACTTATATGTATTCATTATATGTGTGTTAATACTAAGTAGATTTACATAAGTTATTAACCAAGTGTTTTATAGAGTTTTCACGTAATCTAATTTATTTTAGTTCTATTTTTATTCTCAATAATTTATTAAATGTTATTATCAAAACTAAACATCCATAATAAAACTGACCATACACATGATAGAAATAAAATAATAAAGAATTATGATCATGATATTTTACTAATGGTTAATTTGTCATGAAGATGATAATATAGCTATTCACCAAGGGGTAAAACCCCTTGAACTGTGAAATTAATCTTGTAGAAACTTTCCACATTTCCACCTATGTATCCCTCTTGGATTAGTTTGTACTTAGTTTAAAAAATTAACTTACTCCAGTTGTGTGGGTTCTCTATCTATTAATTATTCTTTTACTTAAACCTTGAAGAGATTAAATAAAGGAATTTTCCACGAGATTACATAAAAGAAACCATGGCCTCACAGAACCCTACCTACTGAGAGAAGGTATGATTCACATACCATCAAATTATTTTAATAATAGTATAATTTATCCAACCACATGAACATGTCATGTAAATTACCATGATAATAGAATTATTTAATTTAAATACACAATAAATAAAATAGCATTCAATATTCATCATTCTTATTTATGAAAAATTATGCTTTAATCAATTACTTATATTCTCTAATAAATCTATTACTTAATCTGAATTATAAACTGAATTTTCTTGTCATTGTCATACATTATAATTTTAAAAAATATACATAAATATATTAAATATTAATGGTGTAAAAATCCATACCTTGGAGGTAATGTGGTGAGTACCCATTTGAACTACCAAACATATACAATTTTTGTACATTTTTTACTCATTTTACATGTGTAATACACAATTTAAAAATTAATTTCATGTAACATACTATCAAATAAATGAAAACATGAAATGAATGGTATTTTTGTATTATTTTATGTTTAAATTCACATGGTTTCCAAATCTATGACTTCTTGCTTGAATATTAAATCTCCAAATAGTGTAACCACATGGCAATGAACAATACCGTTTTATTTCACCAAGTATCCAGAAAAATAAGATGTAACCATTCATGATGTATTCACATAAATAACCAATTATGAAATTGATTTTTGTATTGAGTTAATATAAAAATAATGAAATAATCTATTTATATGTTTGAATCATTATTTTATTGATGGATACTTTGGTGTTGGGTCTCCTGTTACCCTTAAAAAGGATTTTATTATATAATCCTATGATGTTTACACATGTATATTTTTATTTTAAACTATCAGATTTATTATGTAGGGTCGTCCACATATTTTAATTTGGAGATTGTTTTCCCTTTTATGACATAAATTTTCGAGATAGTGTGATTATTCATTGTATAAAATCCATAAACCCTAGTTTCACCAATGACTCCGATAACACCAATTACTCTAGTGAAAATTTCATGACATATAATAATAAAGGTAGTATTACCCAAGGTAGAGATTGAAATTATATGTTATTGTACAATGAATTTTGTTTCATGTTTCCTCCAAGGCTCTTCTAAGGAATATGCATTATTAGACTTCTTCTAAAAGTGTGGTGGATCCTATGGTTCTTTCTCTCACACCCCAAAGATGATTTTTATATAAAAAAAGAACTAAGGGAAGAAGAAGGTGGTATATATTAACTATTTATAGTAAATGTTATAAAATGAATACTCATGAAATCTATATTATCCTTATCCATGGAAAATATCTTTTCCATTTTAACAAAACAACATGTTCCATTGTATAATTCATTTTTTCATTCATCTTTATTTAATGATTTTTTCATTCAACGTTGTAGATCTATTATTTTTCAATTAGAAAATCAGATCATTATATTTATATTATAATAAATCCCATGAAAATAGAGGAAAAACTATTTCACTACTTTACTAATGGACATTCAACTAGAAATTCCACTGGAGGTTCCAGTGAAAACTCTAATTGAAATATCCCTAGAAGTTCTACTATAATTTCCTATAAAAGATCCACTAAAAGATCATTGGTACATGTATTTAAGTGTTTTACTATCTAGAACATCACGTGGAAATTACACTACTAATATAGTAGATATTCTATTATAATATCAAGGAAAACTTTCAATCCTATTCTAGGAATTTTATCTTTTGTTTTGAATAAAATGGGTACTATACTTTGTGAAATTCAAAAATAAACATGTTTTTTATTGTTTTAAAATTTATATAGGTTTAGGGGGGATTATTATATTTTCACAACTATATTTTCCAATGAAGAATCCATTGAAATTTATTTTTATGATTTTATTGTAACATCTAGTGGAGATTCCACCAGAACACCCACTGGAATTTCTACTCGATCATCCACTAGAACTTCCACTCAAACATCCACAATAACGTGGAGTCATATCCCTCTGAATTATAGAGTAATGATACAATATATTCTTACTAAAACATGTGATAAAATCTGTGGAATCCTAAAACTAATATGTTTTCAATATTTCACTAAATGTTTTAAATAATTTAGGATGAAATTTTTCTGTTCCTTCTCCCTAGAACATCAAGTGTGGATTATACTAAAATATTCATTGTAAAATCCTATATAAGATACAGTATAACATCTATTCCTAATAAATATAATTTTTTTTGAAAAATATATTTTGTTTTTACTGAAATATAAACATTAATTTGTGAGCCCTTAAAAATTATGTTTTCTATATTACAATGAATTTTTTAAAGGATTCAAGAAAATATTATTATGTTGTTTCCTCATTGGAAAATCCAATCTAGATTCTAATATAATTTTAGTGGAACTTCTAAACCTATTATGAAAAATTAATTTGAAATTACACATTATGTTTTGACTGAAAACTATAAATTAATTTTTGGAATTCCCAGGAAATATTTTTTCCTCTTTTACCATAAAATAATCATAGGATAATAGAGGGAATTGTTCTGTAATTTCCCCATTTTAACATCTTGTTGATATTCAAATAGAGATTCTAATAGAACTTGTATTGGATCATAAAATTGGAATTGTAGTGGAATAACCATTGGATCTTCCACTATAACATCCTCTAATTATTCTTGTGAAAATTCATTAGAAACTTCTAGTCCTATTTTATGTTCTATGATTCCCACTACTATAATTTACCTTCGATTTATATTTCTTTATTAGGTAAAATATGACATATGTAAAAAGATTTTTATGATAAATAAAAAAACTTTTCAATGATTTATATACAATTAAACTATATTAAACTTCCTACTGGAATATATTTTAGGATTTTATATCCAATAATGAAATGACGTAATATTTAAGGAATAAAAACACTCATTTTTATATACTTGATAGCTATGATTCCTAAAAAATAATAGCTACATTGGTGGTGTGGAATGATAATTTTTTGAATTTGACATCCAAAGGATATTTGGGATACGAGAAGATAAAATAGAAATGAAACACTTACATTAATTCAACCCCATAATGGAACCATTATATTAAGAGTGATATGGAAATTCTTTCTTGTCACTGACAAAGAAGTCATTAATAATAGATCTATTAGAAGATGTTTTGGGAAAAAAATCATACAATCTTCTTGATATAACAACACTCCTATATTTGTACATATTGGATACTATGTTTTTCCCAACTATGTGATATTACCTGAATTGGGGTATCCTCAATTATGTGTACATGTTGATATATATTATAGCTCTAAATTGGTATCATACAATCCACCAATATTTCATGAATTAATTTAATGAATTTTACATGAACTAATAATATATTTTATGTGATATTATATACTTACTAGTATGAATTTAAATTTATATTCACTTTGATAATGTACTTATCTTCATAACTTTGTTATTTATGAAGTATTAGTGTTGCGATGAATGAAACTGATAAAAAGAAAATGAATATGATAGAAATATTTCTTTAATGAAATAGATCTTATTACATTGGGAATTTTTTCAATAAACTAATTTTTCAATAAGTTATAGCTAGTTGGGTAAGTCTTCTAGTGAAATTAATATTTTAATGATTCGCTCAATACATCTAATTAAGTAAAATGAAACATCATATACTTGGAACAATGATGAATATAACGAGGATACAATATCCAATTTTTATTTTTTTGTTGATCTTTAACAGATTATGGATTATACGGACATATATAATGTCCATGAATCAAAAAAGTAAACATTTAAAAGAAAAATATAGACCCTGGAATCCAAAGTTAAGAAACAAGTGGAAATAATTAAAAAAATGATACAATTTCTATGTGAAAACCAATATAAAGTGGCAGGAAAAATAGAAACAACCATGACAATAGATGAATTTATTCTTTCTAAAAATATTTTTAATAGAAAAGTAAATCCCATTAAATCAGGGTTCCCACAAGAGGTTGAACCCTATAAGAACCAATTGAAAAATTCAAACCTCACCAAAACAGTATCCAAGATGAAGATATGGAACCATATAATAGATTAATAAAATTATTTGTCAGAAATGTAAAATAATAAATGAGAAAATAAATGAGCATGGACTATACTTATGATTATGAAACTTAAAAAAGAAGATGAAAAATAATAAAAACATAATCAGAACCAATACCCAAACTAGTTGAGCTATAATGAACCATTAACCTAGATGGTATTTCTGGGAAACCATAATATTTAGGGTTAACAATGGGATGATTTTCATACAAATTTTTTTTATGAAGAGTCAGTAATGCCTAAAATAGACTATGAGTACATTGAGAAGATTATGGAGTATGATACCACCTAGTATGTTGTTAACAAAAAAGAAATAAACACCCTTAATTTAAATTTTTCTATTAAGTCCCACATAAGATTTCATTCTATAAATAATCATTATTGTTGAGTAGTAAATATGTTTGAAATTTTGAAAACATGTTCTATTCAGTAGAAATGGAGGAAATTTTATCTCTTTTCAATAATGAAATAACAATTAGTATGGTGATTTTTTATATTAACCCAGAATAATGTAAAATAATTTTCAATTGGTGCCACATACTCCACTGATTATCAATGATATTAGGTAATAGTTTCATAAGGAAAAATAATAAATGAAACTATGAATTGGGGAAGACAACTGGGCTTTTCCTCGATAAATCGTCCATTATTACCAGTTCTACCATGGTGATTATATAATTGGATACATTAATTATATTAAAATTTAAATGTACTATAGTTTTCTAATTTTTTTAAATTTATAGTGATTAATTTATAGCAAAAATTAAAATTGAATACTAATGTCTATAGAGAAACCATTTCCTGATTCAATATTTTTAAATAGGATAATTTTATTCTCAATGAAAACCAAAAAATATAAATTGGATATTTCTCAGTCTTCGTTTAGAGAAATAATAATTTATTCACAATGATTCAAAGTATCCTTATTTGAGTAGTGATGGGTATAATATTTTTTATATGTATAAATTTTCAACAATAAATTTATACTCTTTGACATGAAATCTATTTTAAAATTTACAAAATCAGGTAATAAAATTTATACAACTATCCACAGTTGTAGAAATCCTTTATCAAAGAAATAATAAATAAATAGTGGCCTAGTTACATTTAAAATACTTATCCTAAATTAATTGGGGGATGATTCTAAACAATAAGGTGATGAAAAAATTGAGATAATAATAATATTTTTCTATATTATTGAGATGTTTTTAAAATTTCCTTCAAATAAGAAGAATCTATCCAAAAAATAAGTGGATGAACTATAGCTTTATATGGCCCACCACTTTTCTTTTGACCCTGATTGTAGTTGTTTGGGCACATATTTAATAAGAATAATTATCTAATTATATTCAATGATACTAACATTTAGATAAAAAATCAACATCCATGTTTTATGGGTGTGAGATTAAATTGGAATATAACATGTCGTTAATTTCTGGGAATTATTAAATAGAAATTTTGAATAATAGTAGTTTTTTCACATAAAATGAAATGTGTTTTCGTTATATTGTAAGTTGATCAGATACCAGTCTAGCTTCATTAAAATTCAAAATGAAACACTTTTTCTAGTTCTATCAAAAGTGTTGAAACATCCCTGAAACATGATTTCCTTATAAATGGTCCCAAATACCAATATGGATGATTTAACATGAAAAATAGTTATTGAATATATAAAAACTTTCATGCAGCCTCACACATAAAAAATTAAATTTATCAAAATGATTCTTAATTAATTAAAACTCAAACCATCTTTTAAATTCATGAATGGACTAATTATAAATCAAAACATTTGTTATATGGTTTGTATGCATCACAATTAAACCCAAAAAAATAATTCAATGTCTACACTTGTCATCCTTTCTTCTATTTATTTGGTAGTCTACAACAACGTATTTTATTTCATATAAGTTGATATTCGTTCCTGTAATAAATAACAAAAAATTATAGAACATATAGTAAATGATGATGCTACTAAAGAAATTACATTTATAGTTTTTTTCTCTACAACAACAATATAAATTTTTTTTCATCATTAATTAATAATTTGAAAAGAAAAATGATGTATTATTCTACATTACCTTAATAATATTTAACATATAAACTAAATATAGAATAAAAAGAAATAATATTTTTGTTGTAAATCTGGAATTATTCTTATTTTTTTTTAATTGTGTCAAATTTAAAACACCATTTTCTGAAAGTAATTGGAGTTTATCACCCCCTTTAATTTTTCCTATTTTAAAATAAGAATTTTGATAAACTTTTTCATAACTATCATAGCCAATAACTCTATCTGTTGATGTATTTATAGTAGTCAATTTTTTTTCATAGTTATATAAAATAGATAAGGAAATTTTATAACCTAAATTTTTCTCTCTATAGATAGTAATAAAAATTATTAAAATTAATGATAGTTCACTATATTATTTATCTATAACTATATTCATATTTTATTAACAATATTAGAATCTCCTTTGAAAATTATAATAAATCTATCCAATCAGGTCTACCTCACCAACATATATTTTTTAAGTATTAATATCACAACAATCTAATCATAAATTTGTAAAATCTGATAAAACCAATACCCCACGGACTCAAGTCGTTGACTAGATCATTGAAAAACATCCTCACATACTTCATATGATACAAAAATTTGATCATAATATCCAACAATTCCATTTACACAATTAAATTGATATCCACATTCAATACACAATATCATAAAATGAGAACTGATCAATCGAGATTCATTTTCAAATAAATCTAATAAAATTAATTTTTTTTTCTACTAAGAACATATATAATAAATCCTTAATAAGGGTAATGATTATATGGAAAATTCTCCAAGATCCCAATGTCATACATTTTTACTTGATATCGATTTTTATTCACCAATTTCTCAAATATCATAATGAAATACACAAATTTTAACATTTTATTAACATTATATTTAAGAATTACATTAAAGAAATCACTTAATTGAGTATTCTTAATTCCCAATGTTAATGAATCTTACAAATAAAAAATGCATCCACATTTCTCACAACATGAATACATCATATACACACTATTGTTTCGAATAAACATATTCTTATTAAAGGGAATCCCAATCCTAATCAAATATACATTCATCATGGTAATTGAGAATTCACTTATTAAATATAATTAGAAAACTAGATAAATATTTCATCTAATTACATAAACAAATAATTCTATTTTTTTATAAAATGCTATATAAAATGGTAACAGTCTTTATTCCCAATGGGCCTTTGATTAATGTACTGAATAAATAAGTTTTTACAGGAGGTCTTTCCCTAGGGGTTGTAGAATTCCTTTCTAGTTTGTTTGTGTTGTTCATGTATGATTAATTTAATTGTACCCCTAAGGTCTTTATATATATAATTATATAAATATATAGACAATTTCCCCAAAAAATTTACACTCTCACAATGATGATTGAATCCCAAAAATACACTTAAGGGGATGTATTCTTTATTGTTGCCTAATGTTGAGTAAAAACAAAAACACCTACAAGTAACCCAAAGTTTTTCATCATTTTTTAAACCACTAGGAAAATATTTTCAATTTTCCTGATCAATTCACATTTCATAGTAATGAAAAATTATGCATTGTACTAAAATAGTCTTTATAGTTACTCTAATAGGAAAGATACATCACTATAAACCAGTTCCCTTTCCCTATCAGACCATTAAAATTAAACAGATTGACCTATGTGCACCAAACTATATCTCGACTTCCTTCAATAGTTATCACCAAGGTGAATGAATCATCTGTTTTAATACCTATTTAAGTATTCACATCTAACTAGGGTAATTTGGATTTTAATACATTTCATTGGGACCTCGTCTTAAAAATTGATTCAGGATGATGGTAGGTATGATTATTCCCATAAATAAATACATTTCATGCATATTTCCCACCAGACAAAACAATACACCCATTAGATTAGGTAAACTAGTAGATGTATCCGCCCATAGAAATTTCACCATGCTATCACATTTGTCAACATTCCTATGAACTTATTTTTAGCATGCATAAAGTCATGATGTTAAAATTTATTTATGCATTCTCATTTTATTCATGTATTTTTAGTGTACTAAAACCATTTACCCTAGCATATCTACCACTAAAACATAGTGTTTTCTCATTTGATTTGAACATCATACCTACAATTAGATTAGTTGATGATGATACAATATCAGAATCATGAAGATTAGAACATTCTAGGATATAGAAACATTGGTTTATGGAATATACATTATGGTACATATATAATATTTTTAGTATAGTATTTATAAGAATATTATAAAAAATTATAAATCATTCCTTGAAACATTTAGAGTAAGATTTAGTGAATGTTTGACTATAACATATAGTAAATATTCATGAAAAAATCATGAAAAGGTTCTCTTGGATGTTCAAATAGAGCTCCTAGCGAATGTTACAGTTGATGTTCTACAATAGAAAAAATTTTATTTTTTTAAATCTAAAGAATATATTAATAAAAATTAATTTTTAAAAAATATATTATTAAAAATATAATCCTAAAAAATTAATTATATTTGATACTAATTTATATAAAAATAATATAATATACCATTTAAAAATGTATATAATGTATGAATTGAAAAGAAAATAATTTATATGTTTTGGAAAAAAAATATTTTCAAATATATATATGATAAATATATTTATGAAATAATAAGTAAAACTAAATTTATAGCAACTTCACTTATAGGATATATGGAATTTTTTTTCAAAATCTATATAAATAATAACCTATATATCTATTTCAGTGTTGCAAAAAAACATTACAATGGAATTTTATGAGGATGATTTATCATAAAATTTATATATTTATAAAACTACATATCATATTAATAAAAACTTAATTTAAAAAAAATATACATATATATACATATATATAATTCAATTTTTAAAAATATATATTATATTTGTTACATAAATTTTACTAAAATTTTATAATTTACCAATTAAAAATGTATATAATATATGGCTAAGAATGTGTTTTAAATTTATATATTTATGAAATTAATTATTCAAAAATATATAAAATTGAAATATATTTATGAAATAAAAAAAACTTAATTTATAAAAAATTAACATATAAAATATGTTGAAGATATTTTCTACAAAAACTATATAAATAAAATAATAAATCTATAATGAGTTACAACAAAAATTAGAGTTGATGTTTGACTGGAAGTTCCACTACAAAAAACTAGTATATATTAACAAAAAATAGAATATATTAGTAGAATGATAAATTTTTAATAAATATATTCATAAAAAATGAAATTATAAAAAGATATGTATTATATATGTCACATCAGTTTTATAAAAATAATGTAATTTACCATTTAGAAATTTAAATAATATATTATTAAAATTTTAATAAAATCTCAATATTTATAAAAAAATATTTAGAAATACATAAAATATAAATATATTTTTTAATTAATATCTTAATTTATTATAAATTCACATATAATTAATATGGAATTTTTTTAAAAAAATATATAAATAAAAATTAAAAATCCATTTACTCTTAAAGAAGAAGTTACAATGGATGTTTTAGGGGATGATAAAGTGGAAGTTCCCACAGATGTAATAGTGTATGTTCCGGTAGAAGTTCCAAATTAAAAAAAGTGGATATTTAATAAACTAAAAAATATATTAATAAAAAATAATTTTCAATAAATAAATTTATACTAAATGCTTGAATTTAAAAATTTTATCATATTTCTTAATAATTTTATAAAAAAAATATAAATTAATATATTATAATGTATAACCTATATGAATAAAAATATAAATAATATTTATTTATTTATTTAAATTTATAATAAATTCACTCATAAGAATATTTAATATATTATTTAAAAAACATGCACATGTTAATATTATAAATACATTATGTTGTCTAATAGATGTTCTAGTGGATGTTATATTGCAAGAAAAATATAGGGGACCTCTCACTAGAACATCAATATAAAATAACTGAATTAAAAAATTTATATACTTTGAAAAATATAACATATAGAAATAAGTACTAAATTTTGAATAATATATTTATAAAAAATTAAAATTTATAAATAGTAATTTACAATAAATACACTCTGAATGTTTTAGTTTTATGGAATATTTTATTTTATATTAACTAAATGATTAATTATAAGTTTCAACATTACATTAATTTATTTATTTCAATCTATATTTTTAGAAAGTGTTGGCATCATTTTAATTTATTTATTTCCATAAAAGTGAAACTGAATGTAATCGAATAAGTAAAATTAATCATCTAACATTGGGGAAAAAATTAAGATTTATCACTAATCTAAAATGTAAAAAATTTATATAATAATATTGAATGACTTCATCAATTTCAATTATACAAAGAAAAAAATCAAACTCCAAAATACAGCAAAATGTGGGCTAATTCCCCCCCCCCCCCGCCCACAATGGATAATCCATGTGAAAATGACATTCAAAATTACAACTTCTTTGTGAAGAAACCAAAAGAAATTGGTATATGGTGACCTTAAGGATTTCCAAGTTGTGAGACCCAGTGAAAACTAGTGATATTTCTCTATGATACCCAATGAAAATTATCTAAAAATTGATCATCAAATGATTTGATTTTATTTCAGGCATTTATTTTTCCATGAGGGAAATTCATTTCAGGACTCTCATTTTCCACAAGAAAAAATTTCCCCCCATTTCCACTTCATCTAGATCCTTCCACCTATTCAAATAAAGATATGTCAATATACCACCACATTACTTGAATATTAATTAAATTAATGAACCATATATGATAAAATGAGGATCCCTTAATAACATCATCCAGATTGGAAGAAATGAGTTTTGATTTCGATTTGAGAAATTTTATGTGGGACCCTATAATGTCCTCACCCACAATACCATATATATATATATATCACCAGAGTGAACAAGGGAAGGCCTCTCCTTATACCATTGATGTCATTCATTTTCTGACTACCATTATGGACAACATGGTTGTTGTCTATCTCTGTTGATGTAGAAGAGCGGATGATCCTAGAAATAATGATGGATTTTCATGCAATATTAGAGCTAAAGAAGAAATAATTTTTCTCCTTAATCCAGACATTGAATGCCTTCACCACCATGGCCCTTTTCCTCACTCCGACGTTTTTCACTATCTAGGATTGGAAACCCCATCCCTCTATGTAAACATTCATAACAGATCAATTAAACAGGCTAGGGAGTTCGATAGGTTGGCACATAGGTATGTTTTAGTCCTTACAACTATATTTCCCTAAAAAACAATTCTATGATTAATTCATTAATTGAAACAATAAAACACATTTTTGTAAGACCAAATATCAAATTTAAAATGATAAATATCGTTCTTTTTTACTAGTAAAATGAAAAATGACATCAAAAATACAAATTAGAATTTATATTAACATTATTTTTAAAAAATATTTAAATTATTTTTATCCCTATATAATATCAATGTATATATATTTCAAATTATTAATAATAAAATAGAAATTCACTAATATTAATTAAATAAATACAATTAAAAGGCCATAAAATAATAGTAATTGGTTTATATGTATCTATATGAGTAAAAAATTTAATGTTATTATAAATTATATTTTATTTTATAATTTTAAAAAATAAATATGTGGTTTAAAAAATTAAATTTATACCATTTACATCTCAAATATATATTTGGGTGTTTATTTTTTATTACATTTTAATATATATTAGTTTTTACATTTTTTGAAACATTTATTTTTTTTAATTTTTAAATACAAGATTCTATTAGGATGTGTGTGTCAATAATATATGTAAATAATTTATTAATATTTTTATAAAAAAATAAATTGTATTTTAAAAACTGAACATATGTTCTGTGGATTTTTTTCATTATTACTTTTTAATAACATGAATTAGTGGTAACATTTGGTTACTAAATTCAAATAATTCACTACAACTTTAGTTTATAGAAATAGAGATTTTTTTTAACATTAAAAATAATATATTCCACTTAATATTGAAATCATAATCTTTATGGCGTTATTGCATACCAGACCTTAACATGTGTTATAATTAAAAATGACCTAAATCATGTATAAAAGAATTTGATGTTTTAGCTATATCATTTTGTATGGGGTGTATATATCATATGGTATGATATATGTTAATCAAGGAATAATGTGTTTTCATTACCCCCCCCCCCCACCCACTGAGAACACTTCTATACCGCTTATGATGATTAGTGCTCCCCTCAAGGATTCCCTCTAATAGGCCCCTGACAAGTGAGTATTATCAAGTGAGAAAACATAAAAATACGAGACATTTCCCCGCATATATCCCATGAACATAATAATTATTCGATAAAATAGATCTATAATATAAAATAATACTTGATCTCATAATTACCAAAAATACATGATATGATATGCAAACACTATTGGGTTTATGTTGTGTAAACCATTTTCTAACCAAAACATTAAACTACATCAGAATCTGTAGTATTATGTTCTAAAACAAATGTAGTGATAAAGGGGATAAAATTATCAGTTCAAAATAAAAGTGATGAAAAGGGTAACATTTTATAGCGATGAAAATGTACTCATAAAGTGACATATTTTATATGTTATTTTTAAAAAAACCAATAAAGGGACCCCTTTATCAGTTCTAATGATTTTTCATTTAATTCTAAAAATCAGTGTCCATCATAAATAAATATACATATATTATAAAAATTATATTTATATATTAAAAAATAATTACATAGATATATATGTTTTATATTATATATAAATATATCGATTTATATAATAAAATGTTTGTAGATTCATTTAATGTGTAACATATGTATTTTAAATTGATATACAAAAGAAGAAAAAAATTATATTACTTAAAAATATATTAATTATAATGGATTAAAATACATTTAAAAACATTTTGATGATCTAAATATTAATAAATTAATTAATATATTCAGAAAGGCTTACAACAATACATCAACCTAAAACATCCATTATTTTTAATCAAGGTGTCTCTTTTGGCTCCATGGGATTTCAAATAGATGTATTCAAAGATATCCATGTTTTTCTAGTTGTTGAATCCTCAATCACTATATTTTTAAGGTCAAAATATCTTAAATGGCTTATTGAATAGAGAGTTTAATTAGCATACAATAATTGTTTAATATTCTATAAAATGTAATCAACTTTTAAGAGGATCTTCATGTTTTTTTATTTAAGGATTAGATTTATTCACATGGATTATATTCATATAAGTATTATTGTTTTTAATTTTTATCTTGTTTAATATTCTAGTGTTATTTTTTATTAAATTTTCACATATATATTTACATGGTTGTATGTAATTAAATGAAAAAAATAATTGTTAAAACATATATTTAACATATTTACTTCTAAAATATATTTTTATAAATAAAAATCATATAGAGATCATTATTATTAATTTAATATAAATAATATAAATCCACTTTAATTATGTTATATTATAGTATGAATATATATATACCTGAAAAAACGTACTTATAATTTTTATAAATAAATTATTATTTTTTAATTATTTAAAAGATATATATTTTTATATATATATGTTTCAAAGACAGGTGACTATATATTGATGAATATTGGGACATTATGAGATAAAAATATATACTAGAAAATCAAAAAACCAAACCACTGAACAAAAAACCAAACAATGGATCACAAGATGATGAAGAACAATATTTATTTATCCTATAGTAATAGAAAAAAGGATTGAGAAAAAGCACATAGAAACATAAAAAATTGAATTCATATTAAAACAAACGGTTTATAAGACTTCTTAAAAATTCAAAATTTAATTGACAACAACCTGAAAATTGGATTCAACAATAATTTAATACGAATAATGCTCACTTGAAAACTATACACTGAAGATAAGTCTATGAGCCTCAACAATTCCTGAGATCCATTTCAGATTAATAAAATTATAAAGTTTATCCAAATACAAGAACTCATTTCCCTGAGAAACCTCACCAAAGTCTATTTTATGGCAATCATATAGAAATGAATCCTCATTTAACTTCATTAAACCCAGTGGAGGGGGTTTCGACATAACTAAACTTGGGTTTCCTACAGTTCTAATTATATTAAAATAAATATTTATATATTCTAATAATATGTAAATAATCCTATATATGTATATATTTGAATAATATATGTAAATAAATATTACTATACCTATATATATATATTTATTTAAATGTGTCTATAATGAAAAATATATAATCATATCTATTAAAAATGTAAATATATGAAAATTTAATCATTTAGGCTGATACCATTGTGTACTTGTTCTCTATCTATATACATGTATGTATCTGTATAAAACACAATATATATATATATATTAAAAATATATGCATTATATATATAAACATGCACCTATACAAATATATATATATATAGTCTCTCCCTCTATCAAAATTTGTATTTCATTAATTATTAATTTTATAAATATGTTATAAAAACTTTAATCCTAAATATCCAGGTTTATAAATATATATATATATATATATTAATATACAAAAACATAAATTTTTTAAATATATAATCATTTTATACATATATATTTTTAAAATAATTATATAATTTTATATAATTATATGAATCAACATACAAATAAATAAATGTGAATATTTATAAATAAGTAGATATATAATTAAATGTAGGGAAAAAAGTAGTAGTGGTAAGGGCATCCATATTATTGGAATGAGGTCACATGTTGGAATCTCTGTGGGGGCACAAATTTATTGAAGGATGAGGAATCATGACGTTTGTTTATAAATGGGGGCTGGGTGCTGATAATGTTGTGGGGGTGGTGAGGAAAGTAGGGTTATAATAATGGGGGAGGGGTTTTAGGGTTGGATTCTAAGATATTTTCTATTAAAAAGAGTTTTTATTGTGCAAGAAACAAATTCCCATAAAAGGGGTTCTCATAAATTATGTATATTTATTAGGCTATTTGGAGATTTATCAATGTTAAAAATTGTGCTGATAAAATCATTTTTTAAAAGCCCTAGAAACATGAAGTAAAGTTGGAGTCCATTATAATAACATTTTTTAGCACTTATAAATTCAGTGTTTATCATATTTGTTAGTTTTCATAAAAGAGAATCGATTTTAAGGGAACTTACAACGTAAACCCTTTTTTAGCTGTGATAATGGAGAATTCTAGGATAGATAAATTAATATTATATAGTTGTGTTACAAAAAATGTAAGTAGATTATATATTATCCTAATGTCCAATGGACCAGATGAAGATAGTGGAAAAAGTGAAAATATTTTTACATAGCTGGATGAAGGAAAAAAATCTTTTCTGGGTTGAGGTTATTGGATGATATAAACAATTGAAGGTAATTTCAAATTAGATATTCAAATAGGAGGCATCCTGTAAGATATTCAAATGGGGGAAAATAGACCAAAAGATTAGTTTGAGGTGGTGATTATATTTGAATGATTAGATGGATCATCTTAAATGACATGATATGGTGGAAATTATCAAATGAACATAGTAAGGTGGAGGTGGTCAGAAGCACTGGCTAGATAATACTATAAATAGTGGGTTTGGTCACATTTAGTGGTGGTTATAAGGAACCGCCACTATTGTTCCTTCCTACTGTTAGTAGTGGCTGTTTTTTGTAATCGTTGATAATGTCATGATGACTTTAGCAGTGGTAATATTATAGTGGTTTAAACCCTCTCTAATGTTGACTTAAATTCAGGGAAAATACATGTGTTTGAGGTGGTAATAGGGAAGCCACCCCTAATGTTTTTTATTTTTTAGTACCACTCCCCCACCCTAGGCTCCCATGTTACCCCAACCCCACCCTCCATCCCCTCCCCACATCTAATCCTACCCTCACACCTAGTCGTAGCGCTCCCCACCCCACGCCCATGCCCCGCCTAGCACTCCACTACCATTCCTAGTACTTCATGCCCCCTCTCGTTTCCAGTACCTCACGCCCATGCCTAGCGCTCCCTCTCATTCCCATAAACCACCCCCAGCCCGCCATCCCTCGTGTTCCCATTGCACCTTCCCATCCCACACCTCCCTCCCTTTATTTATAAAAAATTGAACCCCTTGGGAATCGAACCGAGGAAATATCGACAGATACAACGCAAGATGCTCAACTAAAAACTACTACAGAAAATCAATATCTATTTTCATGATACACATGATTGTATTTATATTTATATATATATATCACTTTTTATTTTAATAAATATTATTATCATAATATATTTAAATACATTTAAATAGTAATTTATATATATATTATTTGTTATATTTTTATGTATATGAAACTATATATATTCTACATTATATATTTATATATGACCTAAATATATTACACAATGATATATGTATATATTTTAATTATATATATGTGTGTGTGTTTGATAATAATAAACATTTTGTTAATTATTATTATTATTATTACAACTTTTTTCTAATTTATAAAAATTATATGTTTGATAAATACTATACATTTATTTTATGATTTATACCAAACGTATATTATATTAAATACCATTTTATTATATATTTATATAAATATTTTATATACATCAATACATATATATATTATTTATTTATTTAATGAATATATATATATATATATATATTTAATGAATATATATATAAAAATATATTTATTTATTTAATGTATTTTTATAAGGTATTTAATAAAATATTTATATAATTTCTTTCTATACATATATTTATTGTTATTTATATAAATGTATTTTTATTTTAATAAATTGTATAATATTATATAAAATTAATATATTATTATTATATGAAATACAATTTTAAAAAATATTAATATTATATAGAATTAATATTATATTACATATAATTAATTTTTATATTATATATAATTAATAATAAAATTATATATAATCAATATTATATGAAATAAAATTTATACAAAAATATACTTAATATTATTTGAAATACAATTTTATATTATATACAATTAATATTATATTAAATCATATTTATAAAAATATTTATATAATGTATTTTAATGAATATATATATTATTGTGTACAGTAATATATATTTTCATTTCAATAAATATAATTATATAATATTTTGTACATTAATATAAATTTATTTTTATAAATTCTATTTCATATAATATTATTTATATATAATATAAAGACATAAACCTATTATATACAAATATATTTATTATTATTATTATATAATTTATAAAAACTACATGCTTGGGTTTTTATAGGATATATTTTTTTAAATAATTTATATTTCTGTATATATTTATATAACATAGTTATTCATTTATATTATAAATAATTAATATTTAATGAAATCCAATTTATACAAATTAATATATATTGATTTACTTAATATTATACAATTATATTTATGTAAACTTATAAATTCAATTAAATAGAATAATATATATATTTTATATAATATATTCATATAAAGTATTTAAATACATTTATATATTTTGTTTTAATTATATATATATATATATTGAAGTTTCGTTTTTAACAATGGTAGTTCACAACCCCCTTTATTCTTTTAAATTAGAGGGTGTTTTGAACCCCCTAAAATTTAAAGATATTAGAGGGGGTTTTTGACCCCATGTAATTTAATAATGTAGGGGAGTTAATCCCCCACTATTTGAAGATGATATACGGGGTTTTGAAACCCCTTAATTTAAAGACAGCAGAGGGGCTTTTCACACCCTCTATTTTAAGAAAGTAGTGGGTGGTTTTGAACTATCTATATTTTAAGACATTATAGAGGGGTTTCCACCCTTATAATTTAAAACATTAGAGGTGGTTTTGAACCCCTCTAAAATCCAACTGGATATTAAAAAAATAATGTTGAAATTTTTATGGGAGTTCATAACCCCCTCTAATTTATTATATTATCGGAGTCATATAACCCTCTATAAATTCGACTATTAGAGAGGGTTGTATCCAACCACCACTAATTTTTACAAAAAATGAATTTATAAGGGGTTCATAACCCCCTATAAATTTGATAATTAGAGGGGGTTCTCTAGAACCCCCTCTAATTATATAGAAAATGAATTTAGAGGGGTTTGTCCATAACCCCCTTTAGATAACCCCCTCTAATGTACTGTTTTTTGTAGTGATCTTTATATATTACAAATTTTGATACTCTTTATGATGTGGTTTAAAAATATCCTATACATATTTTGGGCCATACCAAAAGATATACATTTTTTTATTATGAAAATCTTAAACTATGAATTTAATAAATTTGATAGATTTCTAACGTAGTAATAATATGTGGATACACCATAATATCCCAATTCATAGGATTTTTTCAAGGTTGTGTTGTTGTATTAAGAAGATTAACAACATGATCATGTTTCATAAGTAAACCTAGTAATAGAATTGTTTTTCACCCATTATCTATATACATAATCATTAAAAGAAAGAAAAATATATTAAAATTAACCAATAATTAGCAGCCAGCTCTAGTGAAAATGGGAATTTTTTGTAGTTTTTTACCATAATTTACAACATTGTATATTATATTTCCTGTATATTAAAACATTTAAATATTAATAAATCAAATATCACATATTGATTATTATTTTATGAAAATAATAATATAATGTTCAAGAATATATTTTTCATTAAAAGGGAATAAGAGTTCATCGCTATTATGAGAACCTTGAAATGAAATCACTATTTTCATAATTATTTTTCTACTTTTGGATAATATTTTATTATGGGACACATAATATGATGTTTTCTAGGTTTGGAAACTCATAGGATGATGAGAATTCATCGCATTATGTTTACAATTTGTGATTCCTAGGATAAGAAATTAAAAGAAAAGTCTAATATCTTGTAAATTCACATGTATTTTTGTCATTTGATATTCCATTCATTGATTTTTGGTTTTGATCCTTAAAATTTAATATTATTATTAATACATGCCTTGACTCGCTCACTTTAATTTATTATCATAAAACATAATGAGTTATGATCGTTGTGACATTGGGTAAATTCTATGCGTAATGAGTGATATATTACTAATTAATAATTTGAGGATGGATGTATACCTTCAATATTTATAGAAATAAATATATAAATCCTTTGATTGAAATTGAACTGTCACATTAAATTCAATTAAAATGGTGTAATAATGATATTATTTAAAATAATCATATGAAGGCACATGAATCATATGGGTATATTACATGGGAATGAAGAGTTATTGATGAGATATCATGAAAAATGAATTATATTACACATTGAGTCTTCATATGTGGGTTTTGTCATCACAATATATCCAATTTTATTATTAATTTCTAAACCCATTTACATTTAGTAATGATGG
Organism: Viscum album; assembly: GCA_963277665.1. Classification (NCBI taxonomy): domain Eukaryota; kingdom Viridiplantae; phylum Streptophyta; class Magnoliopsida; order Santalales; family Viscaceae; genus Viscum; species Viscum album. The sequence continues at coordinate 1,927,054,156 of OY728142.1, read as the reverse complement.
ACCTTAGGTAATCCTTTCTAATTCAAATATGGAAGTGGCCTATAAGGTCACATATAATGTGTTTACTTTTACCTTAGTCAAATAATATTTATTATTAATATTTTGAATAAATATTAGTCATTTGAAGAAAAAAATAGATTTATGATTTATTATGTGATCAAAATATGAGATATATAGTTATTATCCACATAATTGTATAATTACCTGAATAGATAATATATATTTATCTATTGTTTTTTAATAAAAAATGAATTATTATTCATTCATCAATAAATTATTTATTTAGTTATACAAATATTAAAATTAATGTATTTTAAAATTTACTTTGAATATAATATTCATTTATTTATGGAATGTTTAATTTTTATCTCTTGTTATTTTTTGGGTAATTAAATTATTATATATCAATAAATATTTTTTTATTTTCACAAATATAAAAATAATTTTTTCTGAATTCTATAAATTTCTTGGAGGGTAGGAGAAACTGGTAATTGGTCCAGTGATAATGATTAATTTACCAAAATATAAATAATATTAATCATTGTTTCACATAGCACACCACACAATATAAAATAATAATATTATTATTTTACATTCTATTGGGATCCATTTTGGATCCACATATTATTATGTTCCATTGTGAAATTTATTAATATAAAAGCCCAATCCTATGTATATAAGTAGACAATTCTGAGAATTGTGAGAGATTAGACATTCTGGAGCACATTCTCCTCCCTTGATAATTCCCTAACAAAAAACAATGGATCTATAGTTTTCCCTCAATCTCATAAGATTATATACCCCTCTTTCCCACCTCCCAGGTTGAAGAGATCAGGAGGTGATCCTCACTAAACAAAATTTTCATGGTATCCATCTAAGGAGTGAGACAATATTATTGGTTCTGTCACACTTGTACCTGAAGTACTATATAAGACATTCTAAATTAATAGTATATTATGTTGAGAAACACTAGTATGGATTTTCATTGATTCATAATCTAATAAAGTAATATAAAACTAAATGGAATTAACAGAATCAACACTTACATTGATGAAAGAACTCAAGACTGAGGTATTTATTCTTGTTTTTAAACTAATTATAAATTTAAATGAAAAAAGATGAAGTATTGATTTTATGAAAAATATATTCTATTATTATTCATAAAACCATTCATGGTCATGGAATTTATTTTCATGTACATTACGGATGATCTATTGAATTCAAAAAAATCAGAGTTGGACATAGTCCCAAAAAAAGCATATACTGCATAAAGAACCATTAAAAATAGAAACTAATGTGGTCCTTGTCATTTAGTTTAATGTGAATCTTTTTTCAGCATACACAATGTTTTCTACACATCCTGACATGGATAACTACATATCATGTATCAATATGATATGTTGTTTTTGTGATATATTTTGTTAATAAATAGTACACAATAATGACCATTCATGACAACATGTAGTTTGGGTGGGTAAATGACATGTTTCCTCTAGTACATTCTATTAACATGAGTTATTTAGTAAAAAATTATATAATTTTATTAATTGTAAATTATAAATGATATTAATAAATTGTATCTCCAAAAATATATTGTTTAATAATTAATATAAATAATTAATTAATTAATTAATAAGGCCATTAATTATAATATCAAGAAAAATGTTCCTTAGTTAATGGGGATATTTACAATTACTTGTACTATTTATTAATTTTAGGTCATTGTATGTTTGTGATTGATCTTAGTCACGACCAACCACTTAATAAATTGTGTTTCTATTTAATTTAATACTATTACAATGTTTTCAAATGTGGTAATAATTTATTAGATTAAATATGATGGATTGCATGAAATCACTCCCAACATGATTATGTTTGACATATTTTTTCTGAGTTTAATTTATTTATCTCAATTTCATTTTTTCTCCTCACATTCCTATGAATATAAAATATGTATTAAATGGAGCTCCACATAAGGGAGGTAGTCTAGAACTCGAGTCAAGGATAAAACTATAAAGGTGATGCAATGTTCGATAGTGGAATGCAGAAAATTGATCCAAGCTATGTTCAATGATGTTTTCTGCTATGGTAATACGTTGATTTATCATCCCCTCAATAAATCCACCAAAAATCTAATGATCATGTCCCCCATTTTACATTATTTTTTCATATTCATTATGATTTGATTTTTTATTTGGATTCATGTTTATAAGATTTTGAATCTAGATCACATATACTAAATAATATTATAATATATGGAAGATAAAATATAATAAATGTCTTATGCATGAATTATTTTATCAAAATGTGGTTAAATAATTTTATAAAAACCATGAAATATTAAACATATGTGTATATGATCAAAAATATAAACTTATGCTAATAGAAAAGTTCCATTTTCTAAATATTATGATCGAAGAAATCCATTTCTTAAGTAATATATGTAATAAAAGATCAATGTTCTTTTCTACCCAAAATTAGGGTGATTTAACTTATTGAGTAGTTCTAACTGTGGTTTTTGATTGATCAAAAAAAGAAAGAATTATGGGTTCTATAAAACCCTGACATTTTAAAATAGTAAAATCATATTCGATAACATATATGACACATCACTCCAATCATAAAAGAGAATGTAACACCGTCAGCCATCAGAATATATTTATTTTTAATCAAATTCAATCACATAGGTAGATATAAGTACTTGTAACACTAATTTTAGATTCAATTACACACAACACTGATTTTATCTTGTGATGTACACCACCATGTCTAAACAAAACACAACACTCTATTAAGGTATTGTTATTTATGAATGAAAATTTTAACCTAACTGTTACGTTAGAGGGTATGGATAATAATTACTAAATTATTAAAATTATATTAATTAGAAATTTATAAAAGAAATTAAATATTTATATATTTGTTAGAAATACATTAAGAACTATTTGAAAGATAATGAAATGTTTTTTGAGATATTATATTTTTACAAAAGGAAGAATAGTCATGGTTTGCAAACAAAATTTAATTTTTGTTACCAAATTTATAGAATTAATTAGACCAAATATACTTCTTTTTTATTCTAAATGTCAAAAATATAATAGGGTGAATTTCTATGAATTTTATAAAAATATTATTTTTTTATTAATAGTGAAAAAATATTTATTTTCATGTAAAAATTCCATTTAAGTTATGTTATTTATGAAAATAAATTATATGATAGATTAGTTTAAAAATAAATTAGTTAAATAACATTAAAAAATATCAACATTATGTCATTGTAATAAATTTTATATTATATTTCTATATTTAATCCTTCTATAATTATTAAAAATATATCTTTAAAAACCCAATCTTTAGTCACGCCGATGGTTTAATTTTAAATTGCATTCTTCAACTACTGTTTTTTGAACATTGAATAAGGGGTTATAAATTTAGAATTAATAGAATTTATAATATATAATATTTTTAACATAAATTTTTACCATAATGGATTGTGAATATAGTATTTAATAATTACCAAGGTTAACATAAAAATGGATTTGTTTAGTTGTTAAACTATTACATTATGAAGTAAAATGAACTATAAATATTCCCAAAATCCATTTTATGGCCATATTTCAATATTATTATTTATATGGTTTTATAATGGAACATTTGGGTGCCTTATTTAATGTAAAAATCAAGGTTACACCTTTTTATTTTAAAAAATTAGAAATATGCCACTCACCTCACTTATAAAGGGAAACCACATCTCCTCTCCGCTCTGCACTTAGAAAACAATTTGGTTTATCCATGTCCTAAAAAATAAATTCTTTAATTAACTTACCATTTATATTTTTACTACTATTTATTAGTAATACCTCCTAATAAGGCTTTAGGTATAATCTATATAGGCTCTTAAAAAAGAGGTAAAATAATTTAATGTGCGTATTTGATTAATTTACTCTTCCACATTCATAAAACATTATTCATATTTGATAATAAAATAAAATAAGTAAATAATATTTAATGATGATTTATTTTTCTAATTTTATTACCAATTTCCTTCATTACTTCCATCAAATGGGTAACAAAACCATCATTTGTGTGTACTACTGACTTCCACCTCACGAACCGATGTAATTCGTTTTCTTCCACCACCTTTAATGGCTGGATATATTTATGGATTTATTATATTTATATTATATGTATAAAATTATACCTCTGGAATAATTATATGACTTTTATCATTTTACATTAAATTTTTTAGGAGATATAATATGTTTGTTGATGTGTACGGTGGACTATCCCCTCACGATGTGATGTGATCCTTTTTTCTCTTGTGTTTTACATCAAATTTAGTAAATTTAATATTAATAAAAAATGATATAATTTTTATCTAAATGTACTTATAGAAATATTATATATCATATAAATTCTTTGTTTACAATATTTTGTAAGACAATAACCTCTATCATTCGCACGTGTAGACTATCACCTTCACGTAGTGATATGAAGTGTTTTTCACATTATCTTTACAAAAATAGTAATAAGGATGAATTTTATTAATTTTAATGAATCATATAACATAATAATTATATTATATTGATGAATCGAAATTGATTTTCCTTTCATTCCATCTATTAATAAAAATTGAAACAAAATTCATCCATACATATGACCGACCATCTACATGAATGGTGTAATATGTTTCCTATCTCTACATATCATCGATTAATATAAATTAATATATAATGAATATATATATTATATTTATATCATGGTAAAAATTTTGGAAATTAGGTAACCATGATAAATCAAAATAATACCGAAACTGAAAAACTAAAGCATACTTGTAAAATTAAGCAATTATAACATGAAACAATTATTTTAACAATAACTGATAATAAATAGAAGCTAATAAATTGTTGGTAAATTATATATGTTGTTAGATATATTGGTATGGTTATATAAAAGATTAAAATAAAACTGAAATTTATTATATGGGTGTTTCAAACACATATGAAGGAAATTAAACATAAGGAATGGGTTTCTCATCTCGCAATAATTCTATGAGACATGCACCATTATCACAATTAATTCCACTAAAGGGTACATATACATCCACATTAAATTTTTTTATATTGAAGATATTTATCTTAATTTTATTTAATGTTTCATTTTATGATTATATCTTTCATAGGGCTTAGGATTTGTAATTTTCTAAAGTGATAACTATTTACTTCAAAGATTATCATTATTCAGGATTTTTTCTTCAAGTCTCCCATGGGATAACTGGTTAATATTTCTATCATAAAATCAATATATATTTTTTTTAATATTTTTCATAACTAGTTTTTTTAATTGTTTAATTTTACACTCTTCAGTATTTATGATTATTGAGAAAATAGTTTTATGGAAATCCGACTTTATTTCTCTCCTTAGTAAAAAAACTATAACAAATTCCATGGTACCTAAAAATTAAAAACACTTTTCAACCATTTCTAAATGATTTATTAATGAAATGTTTACTAATTTTTACATTCTACTTAATTGAATTTTACTGATAATATAATAGGAATCTTTTTATAATGTGTACAACATGAACTGAATTTCCACCGTCATGACCACCCACTGTTTTAAATATTATTTTACATGTTTTAAAAGGTTATTTTCCATGAAAAGAATTTTGAAAATATTTTTTAACCATTTAAAAAAAATTAAAAGAGGAATTTTTATTTTGCAGATGAAATTATTTTAATTACATTTTGTTGTTATTTTAATAAATCAATGGCAACATTCTTTTAATCTACATATAGTCGAACATGGAAAAAAAAATTCATATCAACATTATTTTTTATTTGGTTACTTTTTCATGATTTCGAATTTGTTTTTACAATTTTATTAAAATTCAACAAATTACTATGGATGGATTAGGATATTGTTTATTTTATTGGGGTATGTATTAACATTTCATATGTTATTTTTTCAATATGAATTTTAATATTGATCTTGTTTCACCACTTTTATTTAATGATCTCTTCAGACATAGTATGTGATCGATGGACCTAATTATAGATAGCCCCACAATGCATCGATATGTCTCCTGAGAAAAATAAGTTGGACAAATTAGATAGGTTTCAACACATAGATTTAAACCTTCATGTGAATGGTATTGAAAATATGATTCAGATTTATAGAATTATGAATTCCCTCATTCTATGATTAGTTATTGATTACCTTGTGATAATTTTATTAGTTATAATATCCATGGATAAGTATTAATATTATGTTATTATTTATATGATGTTATATGATGATCATTTATTTCTACCATATTATTCTCATTTCATTGATTAAATGGAATATGTTTTAGTTATATACATTTCTATATTGGTCATGCATATTAATTAATGTTATTTTCCAATATATGAATACCCTTATTGAGTATTTTATATCATCCATTTATTATGTATTATTTTTTCATGTGTACTAGGAAGTATTTTTTTATTCACATACTAGGATACACTATAAGGAATGGTATAGTTCTTAACGAAATCACTTTGGGTAATTTATTTTTTCAATTTCAATGTAAATTTCATGTATGTATCTAGTTTTCTAAGACTACTAATCTATACATTCATTCTGAATGTGATTAAATGAATCTTATTATAATGTTATAAAGTATCCAATGACATAATCTACTAGGCTTAGGGTCCTTACAGTTGGAATTAGAGGATGTCTAGTAAAAACCATGGGAATAAGATTTAGGAAAACATATATTATTTAATATAAGACAAAGATAAACATTAAGGATGTTAATGAAAGCACATCATAATGTTTTTGTATGGTAGATATTATTTTCATTTTTAGAAATTAATCTATGTATGGATACTTCATGTGGATGTTATTTGGGAATAGATGTACCTAGTTGTAATAATACTAGAAATGGAACATCAGGCTTGACTCGAGTGTTACCTAGTAAACAAAAATGGGGATAACTGTGCACCCAGATTAGAAATAATTATAAATATGTTTAATATATTTCAAATTTTCCATACAACCCTTTATGAAGGATTTAAAAATTATTTTATGATTTAGAAACATTCTAGAAGAAAACATTTCATTTTTTATGTGATTATCCATGTATATATTTTTAAATTTATGTTAACTGTGTCACTTTTTTTGGGATTATACAATATGATACATATTGTAATGATAGAATATAGTGTATTCCACTATTTATAATTGGAACATGTCAGAAATAATGAGAACTATATTAATGATATAAAGAGTAAAATTTATCATTTCTTAGATAAGATTAAGATAATATTTTGAAGTCAACTTTTCTCCCAAATCTTAAAATCATAGGAGGCTATATAATCATGTCATATGAAGGTAGATAAATAATCTTCTATGTATTATTTATTTAAAGGGAAGAATTTTAAAGAGATGGTGGTGGAAAATATGTATAAGGGGAATAAGGGAAAATGGATTTTCCCACGTCGGAAAATTAGGGAAAGAAACACCCTGGTACATTCATTATGAGAATGTGAGTTTGTTATAAGTGTGGTGATAATGGAATCCTTATTAATGATTGTGAAGGAAATAATACCTTTTCTAAATATTTATGATTCAACTATAAGGATATGTAGAACTATTGAAATGAATGTCCCATGTGTTAAGGGAATATATCACATATTAATCTATTTGAAAAAGGTAAATCTTATGATATTAATATTGCCAAAGTGGAATCATTAATGTTCTTGCCTTTAGATTAAATATTTAATTTTATATATATTTTATGAAATCTATTATCATTATAAGAATCATAAAATTTATATTTATTATAATCCTGTGAATTTTCATTAAGGGTGTGAGGGAATATATTGAATGGTAATGATGACCAAAGAATGTGTTTGAGTGGAATGTTGATCTACTGGGAAAAACATTATTGAGGTAAAATAAACCATAAAATCTTAAAAATGATGATATAATAATTATAAATAGATATTTATGTTATATAATTTGTGAATTCAAAACTGTTTAGTGATTTGATGGTTTTTCTTATCTTTTACAGAGTTTACTACATGTTTGGATTTATGGAATATATTAAAAATTAGATGATTATATTATTGTAAGAATATAAAATTTCATTATGGATTTATGGTGGTAAATTTATTAATATATTTTTAATGTGACATTTATAGAAACATTTTATTGTATTGGGAATATAATTTTGATTTATTTATCCTCCTTTAACATTTTTCGACGTAAAATATGGACCAAAAAATTTGGATATTTATTAAGGATAAATAAATATTTGATGGATTAAATAGAACATTGGGTGTTGATTGAAATATTATTCTAGCCATTTTGGTTTTTGAATCTATGTATAAATATGAATAATGACTTGTCTTTCTAATGATCATTTAAATGTGCATTAGGCATATAAATTCAATTTAGAAATTCATTTCTTAGATTGAGAAATGAAGTGAGAATTGATAAAAGAATGACCAATTGATTAAATTATTCTTATGAAATATAAATATATACATTATATTTTCATATATACTGATTATATATGTTAAATGAATTATTCTAATCAATGAAAATGTTATTGAATTTTATTATCATAACACCATCATTTATACTGAACGGAATTATCTTCTCATCGACAAAAAAAATTGTGGTTTTGAGGTCCATAAATATCCATTAATCTAACAATTTCTTATGATTAATGATATCATTAAATCTATAAAATTATTTACTCACATCTTAAATGTCCATAACATCAATTTCCACTAATGTTATCCAGTTTTGAGAACAAGTATGTGTAAATCCAGTTCACCATCATATTTACCGTCATCTCTTAGAAAAATGATTTTTTATTAACCCTTATCATGATGTGGGATTGAGATATAGATATTTTCAAATGTAAAATACATGATTGCAATGATAAAGAATAAATTTTAAGGGTGAAATTTATTTAAGGGGTAGACTATGGAACCTCAATATTTTAAAAGTCGGCCATCATATTTGATAGCGTATTTGACACACAGCACCAAGATTAAAATTGAACATAACACCCCTAGAAAATATGATATATTAATTTTTAAATAAATTAACTCTTTTAATTATATTTAAATTAATGAAACACTAATTTTATATTGAATTATGCAAAAAAATAATGGTTATCTTGATATAAATGCAACATCGGTTAAAAATTAAACTCAATACTATATTAAAATATTATTATTTAAACATGACCATTATAATCTATATGTTATAATGGTGGGTAATAATAGTAATAAATTAATTATTTAACATATTTTTTCACACATGTGTAAAAAAAGTCCATTGGTTATCTATTCATTAAATATTATATTACAACCATTTGAAGTAGAAATAAATGTTTTCTAAAAAGCTATATTTTTTCTAAAAAGTGGATTAGTTGCACATTACAAATATAATTTAAACTACATATTTTACATTTTTTAAAAGATTAATTTGTAAAAAATTCATTTAAATATACATGAAAAAATTATCATTGGGAGAGTTTTTGATAATTCTCAAAAAAGATTTATTTTTTTATTAATTGTGAAAATTTTGGAATTTTATTGAAAAAATAATTTTCATTTAAAGTATGTAAACAATTAAATTATATTTTGAATGGGTTATAAAGTAAAATTAATTCTATTATATTATAATTTATCTAATTTTGGATATTTTATTCAATTAAATATTTAATATTGATATTAAAACATTCTATATTTATGACAAATCTCTCTTTAGAAAAATGTTATTTTATCTCGTATAAAGTATAATATTAAATTAAATTAAACCAATTTTTTAGATTAATTTATGAAAATGGTTTATATTTTTGGAATAAGAATAATATATATTATCTTATAAGGTGAATTTAATTTTTATCATTGATCAATAGTGAAAATAATAAAAATTCATTATGGTGGTTATGTTGAAAATGTGCTTTGGTGGGATAAAACTAAAATGATAATTGGTAAAATTATCTTGAAAAAATATAAAAATAAATATATATCCACATTTAGAATTTATAATATCTATGGATTGATAATTTCCCATTTTGGAGCCTTGTGTAATGTGAAAAATCTGAATACGCATTTTTATTTTGAAAAATTACAACTATGCCACTCACCTCTCATCTAAAAGTCCAACCCCTCTCTCTACTCTTCACACATCCGAAACCATTTTTTTAAATTAACTACCCAAATTGATTTCTAAATTTACTTATGAAATCATACATACCTTATTTTCGTTATTAAACATTCCTAATAACGATTTATGCATACACCTAAAGAGGGTCTCCCAAGAAGATGTAAAATTATTAAATGTGAGTATTTGTTTTATTTATTATTACACATACTTAATACATTATTATAATATTATAATATAATAAAACTAGAAAAATATATAATTATATGTTATTATTTTTATTTTATAATACTAATCTTTCCCCACTTCTATAAAATGTGAATCAAAACTGTTGATCTTGTGTACATCGGACTACCTCCATGTGAACTGATGTAATCCATTTTCCATCACCACATAAAAAGGATTGATGTAATGATGTAATTATAAGATAAATATGATAGTTATGATGTTAATATAATTATTGAATTATTATATCATATAAACCTTGGTACATTCCATTATGTTGGGGAGACGATATCATCTCTTTTGTGTATAACACACTTCTACATCACAAAGCGATTTGATTCATTTTCCACTTATGATTTACATTAAATGTTGTAAAGTTAATTTAAATGAATATATATTATATTTGAAATATAACCATACTTCTTGAAATAAATCATCTTATATATCATATTACATACCAATCCATTGGAATCAATAATGTCACTTGTGTTCACATGTGGACACCTTCCTTCGTGTAACTATGTGAATTTTAACATTTTATTTTAAGATGTATGGGAAGAATTATTTGATTAATTTATGTGATATAAATAATATTAGAATAATTCAATGAAAATTAATTTTTATTTATTTCATTTCTCTTACATCCATTGAGAAAAATTGAAACAGTGTTCATGCGTATGTATGGCATGTCGTCTCCATGAATGGTATAATCAATTTTATATCTCCAACTTTAATATGTTACTAAAAATACCAAATAATGATTATATATTATATTTATATCATTTTTATTATTATATAGATGATGATAACCATGATAAAATTGAAAGGAACAAAATTATCGAAATAAAATGAACATGAAAAATGAAATAATTTTCACCACAAACACTGATTTTAACAAAGAATTGATAAAAAATAAGTGATAAAAGTCTATAAGTAAATCATATATGATATGATATATATGAATATGGTTATTTAATATATATATATATATATATAATAAATATATATTTATTTTACAAGAGGTTTATATGTAGGATTGAAATAGGAATGTAGATGCTCAATTACAAGAGGGGGTGAATGTGAATTGTATATTTAAAAAATATGTTTTTAATCCTAAGGAAAACTATGTTTAACAAAGATGTTCAGGGTAAATTCATAACCCCTAAAATAGTTTTATAAAACAAACGTTCTAGGTTCTAGAAATATAGTTCTGAAATTTAATCTTAAAGAAAGATTCCAAGGAATATATTCTATCATAAAGTGTATAAAATCTAACATATTAGAGTCTACAAAAGTACAAGAAATTATAAGGAAGTGATACATTCTTCTTTTATCAAAATTAAGCAGAAATAAACATGAAACAAACCATGTTATAAGTATAAAATCATTTAACCCAAGGAGTATGGTATCCAAAAAACGTGGATAAAGGTCCCTTGATTTATACATTCAATAAAGTGTGTCTTACCCACATTAGGGTCAGCCCTCGATAAGAATATCAGAATCATCTTGCTATCCCTACAAGACCAAGATATTTAAGTTTATTGATACATATGTCTTCCTATCCTAGTATGTCCTCAAACATTAAGGTATTCATATCCTCTATCATCTTATCCATAGAATCCCTTGATTCTAATCTGCAAAAATTAGAGTAGAACCAAGAAATCTGAACAAGATATTCAGATTCACACAAAGTATGAGAGTCATTCTCTCTCTATAAATTACATCACAACATGTAATCTCTAGTCTATCAATAGATACTGATCTCATTTAACTGTGCACTTATTTATAGGAACAACTCCAACAGTCGGCTCCCTCCTCCAATGGTCATATTTTTCCTTGATCCTCAGAGGGACATGTACATGTGTCACTTAACCAACGGTTAGTTAGAAAATGACTGCATGACATAGTTTTATAATAATATATTTTTTAAGGAAAATGAATCAGTTTAACCAAATATATTTCTCAGAGTCTGAGGAAAAATTAAATTCTGAATCTAACCAAATAAAAATTCAGAGTCTATAAGATATAAACATTCTGATTCTATTTTTCAAATAGTTTGGAATCTGAATTCTATATATTTCAGAGTCTGAATTAAAATGTATTTTGGATCGGAATTATGAAAAATTTGGTGTCCAAATTTGGATCAATTTGTAGTCTTAATTCTGAGCAATTCAAAGTCTGAATTCATCGTCATTCGGAGTCTTAATTTTGAAGAATCTGAATTTATAATTTGAAGGAATTTGGAGTCTGAATTCAAAGTAATTTGGTGTATGGATTTTAGAGAATTTGTTATCTTAATTTTAGATAATTTGGAGTCTGAATTTCATTAAATCCAGAGCCCGAATATATGATAATTCAGATCCTGATTTTCATAGAATTTGAATTATAAATTTCAGAGAATCTAGAACCTAAATTTCAGAGAATTCAGGGTCTGAAATTTAGTGATTTTGATTCTAAATTTCAGAGAATTTAGAGTCCATATCTCAGATAATTTTGAGTCTAAATTTCATGTAATTTGGAGGCTTTATTTCAATGAATTTGGAGTCCGGATTTCAGATAATTCAGTGTTATAATTTCATATAATTTGGAACTTGAATATCATATAATTACAAGTCTGAATTTATGAGAATTCAGAGTATGAATTTAAGAGAATTCAGTGTCTGAATTTCTTATAATTTGGAACCTGAAAATAGAATACTCTTTATCCAAGGAATTATGAGATTTTGAGATTTTAGACATGAATCCAAATTTTATATTTAAAAATTAAAAGGGTTTTATTTAGAAATATTATAAAATTATATAATGAGAATAAAGTTAAGGAAAAAAATTTCCTCTATGAAGGAAAACTTTCCTTATAAAAATAACTCTCAGGGAAAAAATAACTTTACTAAAAATAAATTGTTCTTGATTTTCAAAACACAGAGTAATGAAAAGTCATAAGGGGACCTTATTGACTCAATAATCTCCCACTTTTGGAATGAAAATAATTTCTTAAGAAAAAGAATACAAGGAATATGAAATTTTTCTAACAAACATGAAAATGTTATATTATTTTAGTTATGAATCATGGTGAGTACTACTAACTCCCCCTTTTGTTTTGAAATCCCTTAGGATCATATTATTGACTTCTTTAAATAGATTTTTACTTTTCGTGCGTAACTAAATATTAATTGAGTAAACTCCCCCTTATATAGATCCCCCCTTACTTAGGGAATTATATTCTTACTTAGTATTGTTTTTTATCATTCCTCTCTCCCCTTTGATATTTTCAAAAATTAATAATGAGAATAGTGAAAAATATGGTACCTGAAAAATTAGAACTATATAAGACAACCAAATGAATCACAGAAAAATGTTTTATTTAAGGTTGGAAAAAATAATACAAAGAAGGTACAGGAAAATATCATATTTTAAAGGAAAATATCCATCATTTATTTTTATTCATCATGAAATTCTTCACAATGGTGTTCAACTTCTAATGCACATTATGATATTCTTAAAAGTTCTTGAGCAGCTGCTCGTGATCCTCATTTTTCTTCTCCAGAGCATTCAAATTTTTATCCAAAGATTTTAGGATTTCATCCTGGGAATTAAAAAGCTATTATTGATTAGAAAACATATCTTCAAACTCTATTCTCATATCCCATATCCCTTCAAATTCCCGGTAACTGAATTGTGTTTCCAATTTAGATCTTTTACAATTTTAAGTCTGGGAGCTTGATCTAGGTTCATATTTTTTGAAAAACATTTCACAATATCCTTTATTCACTTATCTTCCCTATCAAATACATTACTCACTTTGTATTGAAATTCATCAGTAATTATTAGATATTCAACTGTCTTCCTAGACCACTTATTAATTTCCCTACAAGATCTTTTGTGAGCATCATAATCGATATAGAATGTTTTGAAGTCCTGATTAGACTTGATTAATTTCTATGTAATCATTCTAATAGAATACGATATATGATTGAATGAATATTGAATCATCTTACACCTCGATTCAATAATCGGAAGCAAGGGAATGTTGTCAACTAATTTTCTCAACGATTGAACCATATTGTCATGAACCATGGAGGATGATCTGGAATTTGATTCCCTCATTAGTGAGGAATATTTCTCTATCAGAACAACCTTTCTTTTTAAAGAACCATCAATAGATTTCATAGATACAATAACATTCTTAGGTTTGTCAACTATCACCTATTTTCCTTTATCACCTCTAGAAATGGTCTCCGCAGCTTTTGGGGATTCACGTTCACTATCTGATACTTGAATGATTCATCCCTCCTCAAATTTGTTATCATATTCCATAAGATCTTCTGGTTGAACAAAATCATGATTACTACTTCCACAAACAGATGGATTATTTACTTCTTCCTAGCCTTTATCACATTCTTATGGGGAATCGTGTTTTGATTATTTGGCCTGAGAAGACCAGATCGAAAACATTTCAGAATGACTTTACTTCTCATTATATTATTTAACTATCCTTATCATATCATCAGTATCATCACGTCCTTCATCTTCATCTTCATTTTCTTCCTCTTGCTCTTCCTAAACAATCTATTCATCTTCTTCATGTTTTGAAATTACCATCTTCTTTCCTGAAGTCTCATGTACTGATTCTTGTAGAAAGGATTCTAGTACCTAGATTTGTTTGAATGGTTTCTCAGTATATCCGATAAGATCTTCAACTATTTTAGCCTCAGAAATCTTCTTCTTTAGCTTCTTCTTTTTCTTGGTTATCATATTCCTCAACATCCTTAATCTTCAATGATTTTTCCTTTGTAGGATCCATTCCAAATCTAGGATCTCCTTCATTCCTATTCTTATTCTCTTCTCTCCACTTATCAACAACATCATCGGGGTACGTTTTATTTTTTCATAGACTTTGGGGTGATGATTGAGTTTTGGGAACTACATGATTGTTTCCTTTTACTTCTAGTTCCTTTTTTCTTTCTCTTTGTCCCACACATCTAGGAAGTCGTAGATACTTCTGATTTCATAGATAAGGATTTTATTTCACTTTCTGATAAGTCATAGAATTCACCAGATATTCTATTAAATCCAATCATTATCCTCCTCTGGGTATTATAACTCAACAATATACCCTTGATATTTCTTGGCATAGAACTACATGGGATATTTAATGAAACTTGGAAACGGACAATGATTTTTTAAAAACTGTCAGATACATGAAAATTTGATATTTAGGGGTTTCATTCTTGATATTATCAACTTTTATCAAGATATACTAAACCAAATTTATCATCCTCATGTTTACCAGAAAATCCATAACATAGATATCACTTTATTTCAAGGTTTCCTTATCAACTTTTCTTGGAATGAGAAATCGGTGAACCCATAAAGCTATGATACTGATGTTTGTTTACAGATGGTTGAAATTCAGTGTCTTCACTCTTAATAAGCCAAGACAATATATATCCTTCTCCTTTTCAACAATACCTATCTCATCTGGTAATTTATCATTATAGAAAATAACATCACCTTGATACAAAATACCAATGATTTTTATAGAAATACTAAAGGAAAAGGAATAATTTTTCCCATTTCACTTAAAATAAAAATTATCTCAATCATATTTTCGGAAAAAACATACAGTCCCATAAAACTCCACATGAAAATCTAGATAAACCGGATCTTGTCCTTTTAGTTTGGCTATACAGAGACTGTCTCGACCATTGAACATTATATTTTTTGTAACGAGAGAATCATACTTGTCAAAGTACAACAGATCAAGTAACCTTTCTCTATAAATTTTCTATTATAAAATTTCCATAACTAACGACATTTTCTTCTGAGGAGATACTTCCAAAGACATTCGGTGTTAAGAAAACCCAAAATGCGTAATGACTATTAAGTAGATACCAATGCTTCATCACACAAACACTTGAAATTCATTGTGGGAAAAAGAATATGGGGGCCTTTATATAGTTGTTGAAGTGACTATTCATATTCCCAGATTAAACCAACTATTGAAACAAGATCGATATAATCTAACAGTTGAGGTGAAATCCGAAGAATTATTTTGATATGTTTCTACCATTTGAGGTTTTTAATGGAAAAAATCAGATTTATGAATAGTGAATCCAAAAAAAGTGCATAAAACAAGATAAAAATACCAACAAGTAAAAATTAGATTATGATAATTTGAGGAGAGAAACATACCTTTTAGATTTCAAGGAAAATTGTTAGTAAATAGGAAAATTTGCTTAAAAAATATTTCATTATGAAAAATTTGATTACGAAAAATTGGTTATAAAAAGTTTGATAACGATAAATAATTTATTACAAAAAAAGTTTAACTATGAAAAAGTTGGTTAAGAAAAATATTATTTTGAAAAATGTGATTATGAAAGAAAATTGATTACAAAAAATTTGATTATGAAAAATTTAATTATTCAAGTAAATGTACTCCCCCTATAAAAAGGACTTTCATAATGTAAGGATGTAGGTATAAAAAAAGTTAATAGAGAATATTACCATATGTTGATCATTCCTAAATTTTGTTTAATGTATTCATATATATCATAGGGTAACGATTTTTTAAAAATATCAGTAATTTGATAGTGTGTTCTGATAAACTGAAAATGATATATTCCTTTAGTATGTGATCCATAAGAATGTGATGCCTAATATCTGTGTCTTATGAACGAGAGTGATTTGTAGGGGTTTTATATAGGGAAATGACACTAGTATTATCAAACAATATGTGTGTTTTGGTAAAACTCATTCCTTAGTCTGTGAGTGTGTGTTTCATCCCCAACACTTTAGCATAACAACTTCTAGCTACTATATAGTTAGCTTTAGCAGTGGAGAGTGAAATTGAGTGGTGCTTCTTAAATGACGAAGAAACTAATGAATCTCCTAAGTAATGAAATGTTCCCTATATAGTTTTTCTATCCATTCTAAATCCACAAAAATCAATATCTAAAAAAAATTTAAAAAAAATCAATTGAAGAAGTATATAAAAGTCTTAAATCCATGGTTCCCTTTAAATAGAAAAAAATTATTTTCACTTCCTTTAAATGAGTTTCCTTTCGATTGAATTGATATATCACACATAAGAATTCTGAAACAAATTGGTCTGGATTTCAAGATCTCACGTATAATAAACATCACATCCCACCTCTAAATGATTTTTGATCTACTAGTTTCATAGCATCATCAAGATAAAGATAATGTGATGTACTAATTAGATTACTTATAATTTTATTGTCATGATGTCCATACTAATTGTGAATATCATTAGTAAAATTATGTTCTGATATATAAGATCCTTCTGGATTTTAGAAATTTGAAAACCTTGGAAAAATGATAACTCACCCATCATACATTTTTCATACTATGATTTCATTAGATTCAGGAACGAATCAGTTAAATATTGCTGAGTTGAATGAAATACAATGTCATCAACATAAATTTGAACAACCAAAATATTTTTCTTATCTTTTGTTATAAAAAGGGTTGGATAAACAATTACCTGAACATAATTGGTTTGTAACAAAAATCATGTAATTCAATCATACCAGGCTCTAGGGGGTGTTTAATTCTATATAAATCTATGATTAGTTTGAAAACATGTTTAGGATGTTTTGTGTCTTCAAAACCAGGAGTTTATTCAACATAAAATTTATCTTCAACATATCCGTTTGGAAAACCACACATTACACCCATTCGAAAATGATTGAAATTAATGAATGATGTAAAAGAATGTGAAATGAGAATAGATTAAAGTCAAGATACTAGAGAATATTTTTCATCATAGTTTAATCCTTATTTTTGATTAAAAGTTTTAGAAACTAATCTAGCCTTATTTCATACAATGATTCCATTTTCATCAAATTTTTTTTCTTCTGAAGACCCATTTTACTCCAATTATAGAATTTTCCTTAGGCCTTTCAACCAACGTCTAGATTTTATTCCTTTAGAATTCATTTAGATAATCTTTCATGGCTTTAAACCAGTCATCATCACCTAAATCATCATCAGTGATTTTTGGTTCTAATAGAGAAAGGATTTTTAGATATTATACTTCATTTTTTTAAGGAACCACTTTTCCATACAAGTTGATTTACATCACGAATGATAAAATCAATGGGATGATTATTAAGAAAACACTGATTTGGGTTTTTTTAAAACATGTTAATAAATATATGGTAGGAAATATTTTGGGGTAAATGCTTCAGAAATACATTCTTCAACACTTAACTTCTAAAAAGAATCATTCATCGAGGGTTGAAAATTAGTTTCTGAAAACACATCCAATGTGTAGTTTGGGGTTGTTTAAAAACAAAGGGATCAGTTTCATAAAATTTAACATCAACTATTTCATCAACTGTTTAAGTGTTCTTAATAAAAAATTTATAAGTCATAGAAGTTTTGGAGTAGCCTAAGAAATTTCCTTCATCATAGTTGGGTTCAAATTTATTTAATTTTTCATTATTATTCTTAATTAATACTTTTCAACCAAATATGTTGAATTAAGAAAGTATAGGTTTTCTACCATTCCACAAGTCATAAGGAGATTAGTTAATAAAAGGTCTAACTAAAACTTGATTTACATTATAAGAAGAAGTAATATTAGATTCTTCCCAAAAGTGACTAGAAATAGAATATTCACTCAACATGGTTCTCGTTGTCTCTTGAGGAATTTTATTTCTTCTTTCAACAATAACATTCTATTGAGGATTTCATGGTGCTGAAAAGGTATGAGTAATTCAATTATTACTAAAAATATTTTCAAAATCATATTTTGGAAATTCTTCTCCATGATCACTATAAATAGTTATCAAAGGAAGGATTTTTAAAAATTTTAACATGGACTCTAAATTTATTGAAATAAGAAAAAAATCATATTTCGTTACTAGAAAATACACCCATGTAAGTTCAGTGTAATAATAAACTTATATAAATACATAATATTTACCTCCAATATAACAAGTTTGTGTTGGTTCAAATAGATCTATATGCACTAACTATAAAGCATCAGAAATTGAGACTTAACCGGTTGATTTAAAACATTATTTAAGTTGATTGCAAAATTAAAAAGTATGAAAAACATTCTAACAATCACATTTAAGCTCTGGTAGATCGTTAACAAGTATTTTATTCGAGAGTTGGCATATGTTACTAAGGTTATAGTGTCCAATCCTTCTATTCCATAACCAATATTGATTTTCTAATGCACTAAGGAAAGGTACATCATGGATCATTTGGTCTTTTATATTTACTGTGTATTCGTTCCCTTTCCTATAGGTGGAGAGAATAAACTCTTCCATTGAATTGTGTAATAAGAATTTATCATTCCTAAAATTCACAAGGTAGCCTTCATAAGATAATTGACATATTCTAATGAGAATTTTCATAATTCACAAATCAAATAATACAATTAAAATTAATGTTTCTCCAAGAAGAACAATATTACCAATACCAGCAATTTCATCCTGAGAATTATCTACAAAAGTTACATTTCCTCCTTTCATCGTCATAATATTTTCGAAGAAATTTTTGTTACCAATTATATGACGAGAAAATCCACTGTCCATGTGACATGTATTATTATTGGTAATTTCATTACTTTCTTGAAAATAAAAGAGTTAGAATTTAAGAATCTAAACATTCTTGGATCCAGAAATTTCAAGAAGTAGTATTTTAAGAATCCAAATTTTCATATAGAAATAATATTTATGGAAACTAAATGATTGATTTTTGTCTAAAGATCTAATTTTCTCCCAATGTCCACCACACTGGAATTTAGTGAAAAATGGAACATTTTGGAGAACAAAATAATTATTACTAAAAATTGGTTTAGAATATGTAGAACCAAATCTAGAACAATTCCTAAAATAACGAATTTGGGAGTACATATTTTTAATAGTTTCCTTATCTAAGGGTAAATTTGATAGTTATTTCATTAAATAAAATATTTCTGAGTTTAGATTAATAACCAAATATTTATATTCCAAAACATTAGTTTTAGAACTAGAGTTAGACTCTAAAATATTTTTCATAGAAATTACATTTTAAAGATCCTTATAAAGTTTATCCTTCTACGTATTAATTTCCTCAAGGATTTTTGATAAAAAATTGAAATAAAAATTATTCTTATCATGATCATTATAAATATTTGATAATTGTTTAGTTAAAATAGATATTCCAGAATTTTATTTCTGTAACTTCTTTTTCATTTTACAATTTTCATTTCCAAGAAGTTTAGAAAACCTAGACACTTCTTCATAAGAAGGTAAAGTATTGTCTTTTAATTTTAATGATTCATCATCTAAAGATTCATAATATTTATCATCCAAAAAATTTGAAAACAATGTTACATTAGTGATAGATTCGACATTGTGTACCTTAGCCATTAGGAAATTATTTTCAATAGGTTGTTTGGACAGTAGACCATGATTCTTCTGTCCAAAAGATTCAAAATCTAAAGGTTCATCTGAAGAGTCACCACCACTGGAACTCTATATATCATTAGAATTGAATATTTTCCAAGCTTTATATTTGTAAAACTTTTTTTTATTTCATTTATAATGGTTTTTCATTTTTGTATTTTCTATTGAGCATGGGAAAATCTGGCATGATGTTTCCATCCCTTTTACATTCATTGAAAGTGACTTCTAAGTCATTCTTATCATGTCATTCTTTATTCTTGTACATATAATGATATTATTTCTATCCCACTATCTTGTTCATCCTTCGAGCAAGATTAGCTAGCTCATTTTTAGAATGTTCACTTTAAACGGATTTAGATAGAACAGTGACTTTCATAGTCGTGGATCTTGTAACTGTTTCTGGAGTATTGAATTTAGTAATTATAAAGGCCACACATCCATTTAAATTCTAATTATTATTAACATCAGTGACTCTTTTCATTGTTGTCTTATTTTGAAAAAGATTCCCAAAAATATAATCAAGAATAATTTGACATTCATTCTTATTCTCATCAATTGCTGTTCTTTTTTACTCCCACTCGTTTGGAATAGTATCGATTATCATTTCTACAAGGTCTTAATCATTAAAACCATTTTCTCCCATATATTTAAGACTGTTAACGATTGTCATAAATATATGTTGCACCTTACAAAATGGTTCTCCATAGGGAAATAGAATTCCATGATATTCTGCCCTCAACATAGCTCTTCTAGTCTCAATTACTTTAGAAGTACCATAATGTGTATCTTTAAGTTTCTTCCAAATGAAATCAGAAGCGTAACAAGAAGATAATTGACTATATATGTTCATGGTCATAGAACACAAAATAGTATTGTGTGCTTTATAATTTTTTTGACATTTTGATTTTATTGTTGGTGAATGTTTTAACTTTCATGTCAGGGATTTTGTAGTCTCATGTGACCATTTTTAAATTGTCTACTCTAGTATTAATGAAAAAAGTCTTCATTCTATCTCTCTAGTACACCTACTCATTACCATAAAAAATAGGTGGTCTGGTAGGATTTAGATTATCAATAGAACCAACTTTTATACAAGCCATTCTAATAATAAAATATCCTTCCGCAAACCATGTTAATAGAGAATATCTATAAAAAATTATAAAAATCTCTAAAAAATGTAATCAAGAAAAGAGATCAAAGAAGAACATAGAAAAATGAAAACATTGAGCAGGAAAACATATAATTGAGTATAAGTATTTTAGAGAAATCCTCTAATACTAATTATAGGATCAAAATAAGAATGTAGATGCTCAATTTCTAGAGTTAATGGGGTGAATTTTAATTTTTAAATCATTAATTTTTATGCATAAAGAAAACTAAGTTTAACATAGTTAAAAAGTTAAATTCACAAAAACTAAAATAGTTCTATAAAACAAACATTCTAGTTTTGCGAAATTTGGTTCCAATAAATAAACATAGAGATATTTTACAAAGAAACGATTCTACCTTAAAGAATATATAATATCACATATCAGTGTATAAAAAAGTAAATGAATGAATAAGAAATATATACATTCTTCCATTACCAAAATGCTGCAGAAATAAACATAAAACAAAACATGTAACAAGTATAAAATATGTTAACCCAAAGATTAGGGTATCCAAAATCTGTGGATAATGGTCCCTTGATTTATAAATTCAAGAAAGTCTGTCTTACCCATACCATAGTATGCCTTCAATATTAATATCAAAATCTATATTGATATCCCTACAAGCCCTCGATATTTAATGTAGTTGTCACAACTTTCTTCATATCATAAGAAGTCCTCAAACTTAAGGTAGTGAGAACCTCTTTCTTCCTATCCCCAGAATCCCTCGATTTTACTTAGAAAAAATCAGAGTCTTAGAAATCTTGCTGAACATGATATTCAGATCCGCACAAACCATGATAGTATTTCTATTTCAAGAAATTACATCCCAACATGTAATCCCTAGGTCGATCAATAGATATAGTTCTCATTTAAATGAGATTCTATTTATAGTCACAACTCCAACAGTTGGATTCCTCCTCCAATGGTCATATTTTCCTTGAATTTTAGAGGGACTTGTACATATGTCACTCAAACAATGGTTAGTCCGAAACAAGTTACACGACATTGTTTCTTAACAATAGTATGTTTAAGGAAGATGCATTTCTTTAACCAAATATATTTTTTAGAGTATAAAGAAAAATAGAATTTGAAATCATACTGTATTAACATCCAGAGTCATTAAGACATGGACAATCCAATTTTTATTTTCAAAGATTTTAGAATCGAAATATTACAGATTCTGGCATCTCAATTCCAATGAATTTGGAATCTGAATATTGAAGAATTCACAGTCTTAATTCTGAGGAATTTAGAGTCTTAATTTCAGAGAATTCAGAGTCTGAATTTTAGAGAAATCGGAACCTGAATATCAAAGAATCCGAAGTCTGAATTTTAGATAATTCGGAGTCTGGATTTCAAAAAATTCAAAATCTATATTTTAGTGAATTTGTAATATAAATTTCAGAAAATTCCGAGTAGGAATTTCAGGGAATTTAGAGTCTGAATTTCAAAAAATTAGGAACCTGAATTTCAGAGAATGTAGAACCTGAATTTTAGGGAATTCATAGTCTGAATTTCATAGAATTCGGAGTCTAAATTTTTACGTATTTGGATTCTGAATTTTAATGAATTCAGAATGTGAAAACAGAATACTATTTATCCAAGAATTATGACATTCCGAAATTTTAGATATGAATTCAAATTTTAGGTTTATAAATAAATATATTTTTATTTATAGTGATTATAAACGAGATAATGATAATAAATTTATGGATAAAAAATTACTTTTGAGAAGGGAAATTTTCCTTATGAAAATAATTCTTAGGGGAAAAATAATTACCCTCAAAATAATTTTTTTGTGGTTTTGAAAACATAGAGGAATGGAAAAGTCATAAGATAACCTTATTGACTCAATATTATACATATAATAATTAATTCAATCCTAAGGTATAGGATTGTCATCTGACATTTACTTTTGTGATACATGCGGCATATCCGTAACATATTCGTTTATGTGATGTATATTGAATGTTTTCAGAACAATAAAATCATGTGATTGGTCATTCACATATTTTATTTTTTTTATGATCAATGCCCAATCATTGATTTACAAAATAATAAATGTCTAGATCAATAGAATTGAACTAAAAAATATGGTCAGTGGAAAAACCATCGTCCCTAATGTAAATGATCATCACATGTTATATATAATTAATTTAAGAAATAAAATAATTTCCTTATGAGAAATTCATTCTTCATTAATGAATCTGAAAATGGATATACTTCATATTTTCATGCGGTTTTGGGAATCATTAATAGATTCCATCAAGCTTTTATCCTCATGTGTTCCAAAAATCATCGAACGTCATGATAGGAATATCTAGGTGCTAGCATAGAATATCCTATCGATTTGTGCCCTGAGAATCAATTACAAAGGATTATCATTAATCTCTCTAAACTATAGAGTGTAAGATGGAGGATGATAACTTTCCATTCATTGGAGAATTATTGGGGAAGTGACCTCTCTATGACTTCAAGAGGATTCTCTATATTTTATTGTGCATAACAAAAAAATGAACTCAATCTGCAAAAAATAATATAATTAAGTTTTCATCTGACTAGGGTAAGAAATAAATAATAGAATACATTCCCATTAAAATTTATTTAATATCTTCAGAACCCGATGTCTATAGTAATAATAATAGTATTATTATTATTATGAATTACAACTTTCTCTCAAGTAAATTATTTTATATCAATTATATTTATGGATAATAATGATAATATTAACAATGATGTTTATAAATATGATAATTTAAATATAAAAATCATATTATTATTAAATAATAAAATATTATTTTGTTTATTAATTAACATAATTGATATTTATTTCTTATTAAAAAATTAAATTATTATTATTATTAATGTTTATACTATTGTCGAATAAAAATGTGAATAAATTATTTTCAACTTACATATTATTTATAATTAATTATATTATTAATTTGATTATTATCATGTATTATTAAATAACAATAAATATATTATATATGTAATTGTTTAAAACTATTTATTTAATTATTATTAATATATATATTATAATATATTTATTTTTATTATAAATTAATACTCATAATTATATTTTCAAGATTAATAGTTTCAGTTATAAATTATTTTTGAATTAATCATTATTTTGTGTAACCTAATTTTTTTTTGGTTTATTATTACTTTAATCGTTACTTGTATTTGAATTTAATTTTTTGGTATGGTCAATTGTCACCAACCAAATCTGGTCGCCACTATTAATGGCACCAAACCCGGCATGTGACAAGGCCCAAAGGGCGTTCCCTATCCCCACGGGCTGGCACAAGTTCCCGGGTATCAAAAAATCTTGTTTGGGAATGATTTACCTGAGTATGAAAGCATAAAACATAAAAAAACAATAAATAATTAGAATATGAAATTTTCGTGCTAAACAATTCTTTAAAAAACCAGATCTGAATACATTTGTTTAAAGACACTACTAGAGGTCCAAATACAAATAATTACAACAGCAAGACTTCCCCATGGACTCCACATGACAAGGGGGTCATCACCCGTAAGCCTTTGCTACAACTCTGCCCCAGTGATGGGGACTAACACCCTGAACCGCCATCAAACTTAGCCTTCCCATTACATGAGTCAATCATAAGGTCTACTTACACCGAATGGGTGTAAGTAGGGTGTGAGACTAAGCCTAATATGATACCACCATATGATTCCAAAGAGTATGCAATACAATGTGAACAAAACAAGAAATTTTAATACACAAGGTGAAACAGTTTTAAAATTCCATGAAATGCAACTTTCAATTGAAAACAGTTTTCAATCCAAGAATTTCATAATGTTAACATATTAAAATAAAAATGTTATCTACTGTAATTTACTTCCAAACACACCCTATTACATGGTTAAATACCACAAATCCAATGAGAAACAAAATTAGAACACCCATAGGCACTAGGTTGTCTCGGGCCCTATGTACATCATACCTCGGTGTAAAGTAACCGTAGAAAAATATGTTCTCATGAATGAGCCACTAGTAGGGAACATAAATAAAACCTATTGGTCCCAAATAATCATCCAAATAGTTTAGTTATATATTTTTATCCAAATGCTATGTGAAACAGGGACAAAACCCATCCTGTCCACTAGCCGTACTAGTACAAATCTGCCCCGCCTAGGTACCCAGGCTTCCGCTTTTGTAATAAATCAATTTCATCATGAAACATTTTCCTATTTTCATATAACACATCACTACTAGTCACACATAAATAATATAGTAGCTATCACATTTTATACCACTTAAAACACACAACAAAACACGTAGATTTTTAATAAAACAATTCCTCCAAATCCCGTAATGTTTCACACATCAAACTCCTTAAAAACCAAAATTGCACACTATGTGCACACCATAAGGTTACCAAAACCTAAAATTCAGACCTATACATTTCTATTAAATCAAAAAATTGTTTTTTAGGGAATCCCCTTGTGAACCAAGAAATGATAACTTTGAAAAACCTCCATTTTTACACAAACATGGGACATAAAGTTCACTTGTTCCACAAATACTATTAAAACCCATTTTCACAGAAACAAACAAAGGGGATAAAATTAAAAACATTATTATAATTCATATTATAATTCAATAAAATAAAATAATTATTAATAGATAATTCCCTAATAAACCAATAAAACATTCCCATGAAATCCCCCCCCAATTTCACATGAAGTTTGCATTTAAAAATTCATTTGAAAAACAAACACCAATAAAACTAATTTTTACAGCATTAATAAAATGAGACGAACCTGAATTTATGATATATAGATCATTATAAGACACAAATATTGCATAAACATGGAATCACCTCCCAAAAGAGTCAAGAACCGCAAATCCTAGTGTAGAACTTCAACCGCACCCCCACTGCACCACAAGGGAGTGATATCAAAACTAAAACCAGAGGATTGTACCAAGAAACTCAAAATGAAACCCTAGGTACGAAGCCCTAGATTTTGGACATTTGGGGATTCAAAATAAAAGAGAAATCATAAGGAAAGGGATGGAACTTAGAAGGATAGTCACTTACTTGAATAATCCGGATGATTTTAGAAACCTGAGAGGTTCGGCCCTAATTCTTGACTAATACGATCTCCAAAGATAGGGAAACGAAGTTGGGGGTGTGTCTAGGTATAGTGGGAGCAGGTGAGAGGTTGAATCACTGAAAAAGGATAAAAACTAAATATTTTATGAAAGAATTAAAAAAACATTTTAAAACAGGAAATGGGCTTTCTGGTTGGCCCAATAACTAATTTGATCTCCCAAATCCAAGATGCTAATGAATTTTTAAGCGGCCAAAATTTCTTTCGTGGTTTGAATAGTTAAATGAAGGTCATTTTGGATGTTTAATGGGTGCAAAAGGATGAAAAATGGAGTTATTAAAAAACAAAATATACTTTCAAAACTGGAAATGGGATCTCCGGTTACCCCAAATTTTAAGAACCCACCATTTCCTTCAAAAATGCATGGAAACCCCCAAAAACAAATCAGGGATGTAAAGGAAATTAAAACTAACTTTAAAATATGTCATGTATGTGACAATTTTCCCCACCATGAAGGTCTTTCCTCCCCGAAAAGTCAACATGAAGCTTGATTGGAAAATAAGAACGGGTACTCTACCTTGACCCTTGACATTTGCTCTCATGTATCTTGTGTATCATTCTCATGCTGCCATAGAACCCGGACTAATGAAATAGACTTCCCTCGAAGTATCTTCTCTTGGTAGTCCACTAGTTTCACTGGCCTCTCAATAACAGACAAGTCAGGCTCTATCTCCAATTCTTCCCAACTCAACACATGGGATGGATTCGGGTTGTATTTCTTCAACTGAGAGACGTGGAAGACATCATGGATGGACGTCAACTGAGAAGGTAAGGCCAACCTGTATGCCACATTTCCAATATTATTGGTGATCTCAAAGGGCCAGAAATAGAGTGGCATCATCTTACCTTGCTTCCCCAATCAACGATGGCCCAGACGAGGGGACACTTTTAAGAATATCGTATCACCCACAGAAAACTCTAGGTCTCGATGCCTCCAGTCAGCATAAGATTTATAATTACTCTGAGCTATCAATAAGCGCTGCCTGATCCACTTGACTTTTTCAGAAGTCTCCTACACAAGGCTCAACCCCAACAGTGAAGTCTCTCCTACCTCATCCCAACATAGGGGGGACCGACATGGCTGACCATAGAGCACCTCAAAAGGGGCCATTCAAATCGAGGATTGGTAACTATTTTTATAAGAAAACTCAACCAATCCCAAATGGCTATCCCAAGAACTTCCAAAGTCCAGGACACATGCATGAATCATGTCCTCCAAAATCTGATTCGCCCACTCTGTCTGACCATCCGTCTAAGGGTGGTATGTCATGCTCATCTTAATCTGAGGCCCCAAGGCCTTCTGAAGGCCTTACCAAAATTGAGAAGTGAAACGGGGGTATCTATCTAAGGCAACTACAGACGGTATGCCATGGAGTCTCACTACTTCCTGAAGATACAAATGTCCCAACTCATCCACTTAAGTTGTATCTTTTATCGGAATGAAGTGGGATGATTTGGTCAGACGTTCGATCCCCACCGAAATGGCATTCTGACCCCGAGGTGTATGAGGTAATCCAACAATGAAGTCCATGGCGACCTCGTCCCACTTCCAGGTAGGAATGGGTAGTGGCTGGAGCAAACCAGAAGGCCTTTTGTGCTCTAATTTCACCTGCTGGAATGTGTAGCATCTTGAAACAAAAGTCCTCTATGTATCATCTCATAAAAAGCCACCAAAACTATCGACGGACATCATAAAACATCTTAGTGGCACCCGGATGGACAGTCGTCTGAGACTGGTGGCTATCCTGCATCACCACCTTCCGCAGAGATAATGACACTACTGAACGGCCCTTGAAGAACAAGATTCCCTCGGGTGATGGTGACCAATCAGAGGATGTCTCCCCACCATGAAGAAACTGCTTCGACCGCCGACACAGCTCATCACTGGGCCGTTCCCGCAAAATCAACTCAAATAGAGAAGGATTCAACTGGACTCTTGCCAAGAATTCCCCTCAACTGTGTTCCCTGGTATCCATCTACATCTGAGAAAATATCCCCATCACTGCCCAATCATCACTGGACTTCCTCAAACCCTACACCGGAACCCTTCTTCTCAAGGGGTCGGCCACTACATTACAATTACCTGGGGTATAGACAATTTCAAAGTCAAACCCTTTTCAAGTACTCGATCCAGCGACGCTGCCTCAAGTTGAGGTCCTTCTACGAGAAGATATAAGCCAAGCTTTTGTGATTATAGTATACCACAAACTTCACCCCAAAGAGGTAGTGACGCCATGTATTCAAAGCATGCATCACCGCTGCCAGCTCCATGTCATGGTTCGGGTAGTTCTTTTCATTTGGTCTAAGTTGGAGAGATCCATACGCGACCACATGATCATCCTGCATAAGGATGCACCAAAGACCCATATCTGAAGCATCACAATAGACCATATATCACTTTAATGTCTCTAGTAAAATCATAACATGGGAGGTAGTCAACCGCCTCTTCATCTCCTTGAATGATTCCTGGCATTCTTGACCCCATACAAACTTCACCCCTTTATGGGTGAGGGCAGTCATTGGTGAAGCAAGCCGAGAGAAATCCTGAATGAATCGCCTGTACTAACCATCCAGGCCAAGGAAACACCTGATCTCAAACACATTCTTCGGCTTCTCCCATGACATAACTACACTAATCTTCCCGGGGTCCACTGAAACCCCCTACTCATAGATCACATGCCCCAGAGATAAAACTTCCCAAATCCAAAAAGTGAACTTTGACAACATTGCAAAGAGGCAGTGATCTCATAATGTACCCAAAACGATCCTCAAGTGATGTCTGTGTTCCTCCTCAGAGCTAGAGTATACCAGAATGTCATCCATGAACACCAAAACAATGGAATCGAGATACTGATGGAGAACCATGTTCATGAGTTCCATAAAGACTGTTGGAGAATTGGTCAATCCAAAGGGCATGACCAAATACTCAAAGTGGTCGTACCTGCTTCGAAAGGTTGTCATTCGGATATTTGACTCTTTCACCTGAAGTTGATGATACCCCGAACGCAGGTCTATATTTGAGAACCACTTTTCCCCCTTCAACTGATAGAACAAATCATCTATTCTGGGCAAAGGGTATTTATTCTTAATTGTTACCTTATTCTGCTTCTGGTAGACAATGCACAATCGGAGGGATCCATCAGCCTTTTTTTGCGAACAACACATTAGCGGCCCAAGGAGAGACGCTCGAGAGAATGAATCCTTTGGATTATAAGTCATCCAGTAGTATCTTCAATTCCCTCAGCTCGGTGGGGGCCATGAAATAAGAGGGAAGAGATATCATCTATGTTCTCGGCGCCAGATCAATCAAAAACTCCACATCTCGCTCCGGGGGCAAACATGAAAAATCATCCGGGAATACCTCTGGAAACTCAATCACTACATGAGGTAATGAAATTTCATGGGAAAGACCATCCTATAGCCCAAGAGAAGATAACTGGAAGATAACACTTCCCAATTCTGGGAGTGGAGGCAATGCACGACCTAACCGAGGACCCCATTCTCCATGAAATACCTGACGACTCCCATCAGGTGCCGTGAAACTCACATGCCATCTGTAGAAATAGATGTGTTCCTGGAAGTGTACTATCCAATCCATCTAGAGTATGACATCAAAAGAGTCCATATCTAAGACCAAGTGGTCCCACTCCATCTCGACACCTGACATAGAAAGAGCACACGATGGGCACCTGTGACCCTACTCTTTCTTCTTTTCCAGCGGTGACACCAACTCCATAGCGAAAGACATGAACTCAGTTGGAAAATTTAGAATGTCCACAAAATGGGCAGAAATGAATGAAATATAGGCACCAATATCAAAAATATCAGTAGCTATAGAAGATGCGATCAGAACGGTACCTCGAACTATTGACAGTCCCTCCTCTGATCCTGCTGGTGCCTGATCCACTGCATGGAGATGTCCAGTATCTGCCATAGGACGACCGCTATTCTATGGTTGTGCCTTGAACTAGCTCTTCCCAGAAGATGACCCCGCCCTACCACCACAGATTCTAAATTGACTTCGCCTAGTCCTCGATGGCTTAGACTATGCTGGCACTCCTCTTGAAGCCACTGACCTAGCCCCACTCGGAAGTGGACGTGCCACACCACAGAAACACTGCAAATGCCACGGACCTCCACACTGGTAACAAGGCTTAGGAGGATGTGGAAATGTTGGTCGGACATTCCCAGGCCTCCCACACTAGTGGAACATGACCGATCTCGCATCAGATGCTGCAGAAGAAAATTTCCTGGAAGAGGGGCCTAAACTGCAACCTCCATTATTTACAAGATCATCCTGCTTCCTTTTCTTCTCTGAAGAGCTGCCACCTCCCGCTGCTAATACTGAACCATAGAATCCTTCCCTGCCTTTCTGATCAATCTCCACCATGCACGCCTGATCAACTACCTCAGCATAGGTCCTCATCTTAAACAAGAACACCTTGGAGTATATCTCTTGTCGCAAGCCTTTTCTCAAACCTCTGGGCCTTTGCCTGTTCATTAGAGACATTTTATGGAGCATACCAAACCAACTCAGTGAAACAGTTGGCATACTCCATATCCAATGGATTCCCCTGAACAGGTTCCATGAACTCTCCAGACCTAGCATAAGCCAACACCTTAGGGGAAGTACTGTTCATTGAAGACAGCCTTGAAATCTCCCAAGCACATCTGCTCATTCTTCCCAGCCTGAAGCACTGACTCCTACCACTTACGACATGGACCCTACAACATAAAGGAGGCACACTACACCCTGAGCTCCTCAGGTGATTCTAGGAACTCAAACATATGCTCGATCTTCTCGAGCCATTCTTCTACTTCCTGGGGTTCTGAGCTACCTCGGAAGTCAGGAGGCTTGTTTTTCAGAAACTCGTGTGCTTTATCTTTTCAAGGACATGTCTCTTCTGCCCTAATAGTAATAGGAGAAAAAGCTAGTCCCTGTCCTAAATCATGGATAGCCCGAACCACATCCTCCACAAGCCTCTAATCAATCGGTGTGGGAGAAATCTCTCTAGCTTCCTCTTGTGGGCACGTGGGATCTTTCGGGGGATGGATGTTGCTAAAAAATGCAACAGTCACAAAACAATAGTCAATACTACAATTCTGAAAGTTGTAATCAAATACATCAAATATAAATAAACTAAACACATTCTAGTAATAAAATAAACAACTACTCCACATCCTCCAGATGTCCACATGTGGTCTGCAGCCCACACGTCTCACCTGGAAGTGAAATCAATCCATAAATTCCAACATCCCCTAGTTACTCAAGGTATTCCATGAGAGGTGCGGGCCAGGCACCCTACTCACAATCAAAACCTCGAGCCCCAATAGTCCTAGATCTTTTCTATCCCGACTCATCCCAAAATTACAATGTAACCCAATAACATTAACCTCCTCTAATACCATTTTGTCACGAACTAAATCTGGTTTCCACCATTAATGGAACCAAACCTGGCCCGTGGCAAGGCCCGAAGGGAGTTCCCTATCCTCACGTGCTGGAACAAGTGCCCGGGTATCAAAAAATCTGGTTTGGGAATGATTTACCCGAGTATGAAAGTATAAAACATAAAAAAACAATCAATAATTAGAATCTGAAATTTACATGCTAAACAATTATTAACAAAATCAGATCTGAATAAATTTGGTTAAGGACACTACTAGTGGTCCAAATAAAAATAATGACAATAGCAAGACATCCCCATGGACTCCACATGACAAGGTGGTCATCATCCGCAAGCCTTTTCCACAACTCCTCCCCAGTGATGGGGACTAACACCCTTAACCACCATCACCCTTAGCCTTCCCTTTACACGAATCAAGAATAAGAAGGTCTACATACACCCAATGGGTGTAATTAGGGTGTGAGATGAAGCCCAATAGGATACCACCAGATGATTCTAATGATCATGCAATACAATGTGAAGAAAATAAGTAATTTCAATACATAAGGTGAAATAGTTTTAAAATTCCATGAAATGGAACATTCAATTGAAAACGGTTTTCAATCTGAGAATTTCAGAATTTTAACACATTAAAATAAAAATGTTATCTACTTTAATTTAATTCCAAACACACCCTAGTACATGGATAAATACCACAAATCCAATGAGCAATAAAATCAGAACACCCCTAGACACTAGGTTGTCTCGGGCCCTATGTTCCCCATACCTTGGTGTAAAGTTACCATAGAAAAATCCATTCTTGTGCACGAGCCACTAGTAGGGAAGACAAACATAACCTAGTGGTCCCCAATAATCATCCACATAGTTT
The DNA here is from genome assembly GCA_963277665.1 of Viscum album. Taxonomy (NCBI): domain Eukaryota; kingdom Viridiplantae; phylum Streptophyta; class Magnoliopsida; order Santalales; family Viscaceae; genus Viscum; species Viscum album. Next base: position 1,927,020,765 of record OY728142.1, on the reverse strand, counting down.
ATTAAGAGTTTTCGTTATCCAAATTCTAATTGAAACAGGGAAAAAACCCATTTGGCCCACTAGTCGTACTAGTACAAATCTGCCCCACCTAGGTACCTGGGCTTCCCCTATTGTGCTCAATCTATTTCATCATGCAACATAAATCTATTTTAATATAACAGACCACTACTGGTCACACACAAATAATACAGTATATATCACATTTTATACCACTTAAAACACACAACAAAACACTTAGATTTTAAATAAAACAATTCCTCCAAATCCAGTAATGTTTCACACATCAAACTCCTTAAAAAGAAAACATTCACACTATGTGAACACCATAAGGTTACCAAAAAAAATTCATGCCAATAAATTTCTATTAAAACAAAAAATCTTTATCTAGGGCAGCCCCTTGTGAACCAAGAAATGATAACTTAGAAAAACCTTCATTTTTACACAAACATGGGACTTAAAGTTCACTTGCTCCACAAATACTTCTAAAACCCATTTTCACAGAAAAAAAACAAAGGGGTTAAAATTAAAAACATTATTGGAAGCCCTATTATAGTTCAATAAAATCAAATAATTATTAATAGGGAATTCCTTAATAACCCAATAAAACATTCCCATGAAATCCCCCCCCCCAATTTCACATGACGTTTGCATTTAGAAATTCATTTGCGAAACAAACACCAATAAAACTAATTTTTACAGCAATAATAAAATGAGATAAACGTTAATGTATGATAAATACTGCATTGTATGACACAAATATTGCATAAACAAGGAATAAACTACCAAAAGAGTCAAGAACCGCAAATCCTAGTGCGAAACATCAACCGCACCACCATCGCACCACAACGGAGTGATATCAAACCTAAAACCAGAGGATTGGAAAACGAATCTCAAAATGAAACTGTAGGTACGAAGCCCTAGACTCTGGGAATTTGGGGATTCATGGAAAAAAAGAGAAAGATTAAGGAAAGGGAAAGAACATAGAAGGATAGTCACTTACTTGAAAAATCTCTCCGATTTTAGCAACCTGAGAAGTTCAGCCCTACTTCAAGATTGATACGATCTCTAAAGAGGTGGAAACTATGCTGAAGGGAGTCCAAGTATAGTGGAATAAGGTGAGATGTGGAATCACCAAAAAAGGATAAAAATGAATATTTTATGAAAGAATTAAAAATCCATTTTAAAACTAGAAATGGGATTTTGGGTTGGCCCAATACCTAATTTGATCTCCCAAATCCAAGATGCTAATTGATTTTTAAGGGGCCCAAATTTCTTTGGTGGTTTGAATAGTTAAATGAAGGTCATTTTTTATGTTGAATGGGTGAAAAAGGTTGAAAAACTAAGGAGTTATTAAAGAAACAAAATATACTTTAAAAACTGGAAATGGGCTCTCGGTTTGGCCCAAATTTTGGGAACCCACCATTTTGCTTAAAAATTGCATGGAAAACCCCCAAATGAAATCAAGGATGTAAATTAAATGAAAAATACCTTTAAAATATATCATGTATGTGACATCAATTATTCATTTTCAAATAGATTTAATTTGTTCATTATTTATACAATTAAATATTTTGTAGTGTAAATGTTATTTTTTTAATAAATAATGTCTTCTCACATGTAATTTTTTTATTATATTAAGGATGTTGTTTTTATTTTCAACTATTTTTCAAATTTTAAATACATGTTTTACATTTCAATTACATTTTACTTATAGTTTATATTTTATAATATTCTAAACTCGCCTACATAAAGCATAATAATGTTTGATGTATGAGACATTAAATGCCTAAAAATTATAAAGTTTAAATACCATATAAATGATTTTTGAAGCATTGAATAAATGTATAATATATACTTGAGTATGTGAAAATTTTCATAAAATTTTTGATGAAATATTTTTTCAATAAACAAAATATTATGTTTTAAAAAAATTATAAAAATTATTTTGGTAGAAAACATTTTTTTATAAACAATGTTTTTTGTTTTTTTTTTGTTTTCTTTTTTAAATACATTTTATTTCTAATTATTTTATATTTTTAATTTAAATTTTTTAAATATCATATAAATTTAATTTGTGCTTTATTTTTTGAGCAAAGTTGTATAAAGTATAATCTCTATGTTTTTAATAAGTAATCTTTGTGAAATGTAAATTATTTTTTTCTTGATATATATATGAAATTATTTTTATTTTCATCTATTTTAATATGTTAATCATTGTTTTATGTAACATTCGGTAGTAATAAAAGTATATATTTTATTGGAATTCTAAGTCACTTAATTGAAATGTTATGATGTTTCAATATGTGATTTTGAAATCTTAAAATTATAATTTATAGATAAAATCTAAATAAAACTTAAAACCCAAATTTTCCAAAAAAAATTATTTTAAAAATACAAGGAATGACAAAATAAATTTACAAAATAAATTATCACAACAATTATTTTGTGCAAAAAACAATATACATAAAAATGTTTTGTTTTAATGCAATAATATTTTTTGGGATGGAAATTATTTTTCATCTATTATTTGTAAAAAAATAGATTAATTTTGGGTGTTTTCTTACATGTTTTGTTATTTTTTTAAATTTCATTTATATTTTATTTATAGTTTATAGTTTATATGATTAAATGTAATGTACTAGAAACATTATTAAATGTCATGTAGGTGACTTTAGAAGCATATAAAATATAAAATATTATTATAATATTAATGAAAATTAAAACATAGATTAAACGTATAAAAAATAATATAAATGTTAATGAATTTCATTAATAAAAAATTTCATAATTATTTTTGACGAAATGACCTATATTAATAAAATTAATAACATTACATTGAAATAATTATAAACATAAATTATATTACAAATAAAATATATATGAATTTTTAAGAATATTCAATGAAAATAATATATAATTGAGAATAAAATGAATGGTAAAAGTTAATAAAATAAAAAAATTAACCTAAAACATGGTTGTTATAAGTTCAAATATTATGTTCAAAAACAATAATATTTTCAATATTTAAATTATTTTTCATCCATTCTAATTAATAAATTTATTTTATTTTCATTTTTTATATGTTTAGTGAATGTTTCAAATTTCATTAAGATTTATTTATACATTATAATTTATTGGATTTCAACGTCATCGACGTGCAACATTATTATATTTCGTATATGTGACTTTGGATGGATAAAAAAAATTATCTATAAGTATAAATAAAATATAAGGAATTCATTAAAAACAATGAAGATAACTAAAATGTAAATTAATTTCATTAATATAAAAAATCATAATTAATTTAAATTACACAAATATTATAGATTGCGAACATTCCATTTACAGTTTAAAACATTTAGTGGCATAATTGTTATTAAGGATTATTTTATTAATTGAATTATTTTTAAGTGTCATTAATTAATTTTATTATTATCAAATATTATGATTGACAATATTTATAAAAATTATTTATATTATAAAATAGTTTAAATAATTAAAATAATAATTATGAATAATTATGTAATTAATATAATTATTAATCTGACTAATAATGTAGTTAATAATATAAATTAAAACAAATATTCATCAAATTAGTAACATATAATTTACCATTATTAATATGATGTTATTCTTAATGTTTTAGTATACATTTAAAAATCATTTATAATACTCATAATTTTAATATAATTTGTATTTTACCAATGAAGTTATAAATAGATACTATAAATGTTATATATATTTTAATTATTTATCTATTTAATAATATATAATAATAATACTATCAATAATGAAATTAATTTTAAACATTCAACAAAATTAAATAAATTTATAGATATTTTTATTTTTTAATAATAATATTTCCTAATTATATTTAATAATATTATGATTATAATTTATTTTGAAAAAGATAGAATATATTCATCATTTTCAAAAATGAAAATATTTTATCTATTTCAGATCAATATTTTGATTTTCATTTATTATTAAAATTATTTTATTTAGTTTGGAAAAAATTTAATACATTTATATTCATCATTAATATTATTATCAATATTAATAAACATAAATATAATTAAAAGAATAATTCATATGATTGAAAAATTTAATTTCATAATAATAAATCATGAAATTGAAATAAAAAATTACTTACAATTATTTTGAAATCTCAAATTATTTATATCATTAATAATATATATATAAATATAATATTACAAAACACAAATTAATAATTTAAAAAATATATTTAAAGGGGTTCCCAAAGACAAGACCTTTTTGAAAAATTCAATGAATAAAGGGTAAGTTGTAAAGGCTCCTTCTATATATATTGTTGTAAGTAGGTGATTTATAAAGCTCCGTCTACATTCATCTACAGTGTGTGCTTTACCAAAAAGCCCTCACCCATCACCCAAAAACTGCCTCCATAAGAGTCTTATTTTGTAAATTTGTTTCCCAGTTTCTAAATATTTGGGATTTATTCACCCCCCCCCCCACACACACACACATATCAAAAAAAACACTCTCCACTTTGACATCCCCCTTGTGGTCACAGACCAAACGAGGTTGGAAAGCATTGCACCACCACAACCGCAAAGAGTAGCATTCTCCTGAATGAAGGATCTCAGGGAGATGGTAGGCATTTATGTTAAGATGTCACCACCCACCATCACGTAATGAGAGTAGGTGATGGAGGCAATTGTGGTGAAGTTAATGAAGTGGGGTGGGAAGGGAAGGGGGTCGGAAGGGTATGGGGATTCGATTATCATCATGGAAGGTGGGAACTGGTGGTGGATCGACATTACCATTACAGCTAACAGTGGAGCGCGATTGGGATGGGAGAAGGTATCGTCGAGAAGAAAGAGGTTCCATTTGCAGCTAAATTTTTTGAAATGGTTTTTTAATTTTTTTTAAAGGTATATGATCGAGGATATTTTAGAAAAGGAGTCTTGATAACTGTGAACCTCGTTCACACTTCAATCCTCATCAAGAAGCATGAAAGAGGTTAATGATTATTTTTTGATTTTTTTGAAGTAAGAGTGAATGTCATCACTCTTCCTCCAGAATTGTTTTAATAAGAAATATTATTATATATACATATATCCAACTAAATGTTAAAAAATATTAATACAAATTAATTAAATATTAATAAATAATAATTAAATATAATTAAATAACAATTAAAAAATCATTAGAGTAATTTAAATATCATAATTGATTAATTAAATAAATTTAAATATTAAAAAAATATTAAAAAAGAATATATAAATATTCCTAAATATTTATAATACAAATAAATATTAATAAATATCAATTATGTATTAAAAAAATATCCCTATAATTTAATTGAATACTAATATATATTAACAAATAAAAAAACGTTAATTCATATTAATTGTAAAAATATTAATAAAATATTAATAAATTTTAATTATTTATTAATAAATTTTAATTAAATTTTAATAAATATTGAGAAATATTAATAATACTAAAAAATATTAATAAATACCCGTAAATATTAACATGTCGTAATAAATATTAAAAATATAATCATAAATATAAATTAAATGTTAATTAATTTTTAGTATATATTTATTAAATATTCATAAAAACTAATAAAATTTTATTAAATATTCATAAATACTCATAAATATTAATAATTATCAGAAAATACAAATAAATGTAAATAAATATTAATTAAATAATCAAAAATAAAAAAAAAGACTAACAGATGGTAATAAATATCGAAGATATATTTTCAAATATTTATAATTATTCATAAATATTAATTAATCATTAATTAACATTGTTAAACATTAAATAATTATTAATTCAAATTCATAAATATTAACAAATATCACATAAATATTAATAGTTTTTAATAGGTTTTTTAAACTAGTTGAATGTTATGACATAATTTATTTATAAAATAAATAATATTAAATTATTAATGATATTGAATAAATATTAATTATATATTTTTAATTTTATTATAATTATTAATGAATGATAATAATTAATAACATATATTAATAAATAATAAATATTCAATAAATAAATATGCATAAATATTATTAAATGTAAGTAAATATTAATATTTATGAATATTTATTATCATTTAGTAATATGTTGTGAAATTTTTAAATATTTATTAATATATAACAATTTGTAAATTATATTAAGTCATATTTAATAACAATTATTTATTAATTTTAATTTATTAATATTTTTCATTATATATTTCATATTTATTTAATATTTATTTAATAGTTATATATTATATATTAATATTTATTTAATAGTTATACATTATATATTAATATTTATTTAAATTTATTGATATTTAGATAATTTTTATTAAAATATATTAAATATGTACTCACATTTATTTATGTGATTTAATATTTAATATTTAATATTTATTTATTATTATTTTTGAATTTTTAATTAATATTTAATTATATTTATTTAATGTTTCGTTATATTTATTAATTTTAAATTAAAATTACTAAAATTTTAAAATATTGAAAATTATTTCATTATTACGTAATAATATTTTTGTGTATTTTATTTATATTTAATAATATTTAATTAAAATATATTAATAATTATTTATATTTATTGATATGTTTTGAAATTTATTGACAATTAATTAATATTTATTAGTTATTGTCATATTTAACTTTATATGTTGATGAATGGCTGAGTAGTTAGAGCTTCATAATCTTCGCGATAGTGTTTGGGGTTCCATCAACAGGAGGAATTCTTCTCTTAATGGTGGGCATGATGTTGGATAGTTTCAATCTTATGTTGAACAATACTGTGTCAATAGAAACATACTGGATGGACTGCAATTGGAAAATATTAATATCTAAATTTCTGATGATAGAAATATTGAAATTCTTGATAGTGGAGCTATTGGGGCTTCACATAAACTCAATGACATCAACACAGAGAAGGTTGCCAATATTATTGAGCACATAATTTGCATCAATATGAATCTATGGGTTGATATTGTTTTTGATGAAGGTATTTGAATGATTCCACCAAATGTATGGTACCTCGAAATGGAAATGGGCAATTTGATTTGGAGGTTTACATGGAGAAGGCTTCCATGTATGATCTTAATTCCAAGGAAACTGATGCTCAATGTAAGGACGATGAATAAACCATTAATAAAAAATAAATTTCATCATGAAATCATAAAGGGAATCGAAAACATGATCTCATAGTTATAAATAAATAAATAAAATTCATGCTTCTTGATACTGGGTAGAACTCTGTAGTTAATTAGAAGATTAAAATAATGGGATCATTGGATGATGATGGATTTTAAATCGCCTCATATAGGAAGAACTACTCTATCTCATAGTTGAGTTCGGTTGGTGAAATCTAGATTATAGAGATGTAGAAGGAAACTTCGAATTCTTTTGTAGATCATTAATCAGGCAATAAAGATGCACAGAAAACATATTTTAATGATTTTTATGATTCTAATCCCCCTCCCATGGATAAGTCTTCCGAATTTTCATAGGATCATGTTGTTCCAAATATTACTTTATCAGCAGGCCTACTAGAAGATGACCTGGTAGAAAAAATGATGCAACCATTGATAAATTTTGACACTCGATATGTGATGGATGTGGGGATGAAAAACTAGATGATGATTCAAATTTGACTAATAAGGAGATGGAAAGACAATATTCAAATAGAGAAGAATCTAATATGGGTTTAAATGTTTATGGTGACTCCACAGTATCCATTAGAGATCAAAATTGTATAGAGATGACCCTAGTAGAGAAGGAAAAGTATAATGTGGAGGAGGATAAACTATAATGGACAGGACAATATGGAACATCATGGAAACTATGTCTATGAAAACCCTTCTTTTTAATAGAAACATAAACATGATTTATTACATAAAACTTCTCTTGATACAACAAGAAGATTGAGATGTTTAGTGTCTTTGGGGCTTCAGATCATTACATAAAAACTTGAATCATGAAATAAAACATCTTTATTGAAAACATCATTTACATGACCACTACATTCCCTCGTACTTAGCATTGCATGCTATAACCTGAGGACATGCATAAGAAAAGGGTGAGCTATAAATCCCAATAATGGAATACACATGGAATAAAATGAGGAGTATAATACATGTTAGACAATAGGCATATCAATAGAGCACAAAAGAAACATGAACATAAAGGAATGATAAAGCATGATAATCATAACATGGAAATGTGGCAACAACACTTTACATGGAATTAGCATGAGCCAAGGCTCATTGCACATGGTGCCTGAGTAAATCCACATTCAACATGAAGCACGATTAAACCCTCGTTGCACATGAATTAGCATGAGTCAACACTCATTGCACATGACATATCATGATACTATAATTTAACCAATGCATTGGAGCGCTATAAGGGCGCACCCTTCTTAAACATTTCATTTCATGCATAAGTGTGCCACATGGATCATAAAACATTGATTCAAAAAACATAATAATTTATTCCATGATAAAGGAATGTTGAATTAATACATGAAACATTATAATCAGTAAGTAAATTTGTATAAATTTGAATACCATTGATGGAAAAATGGGAATGGTATTCACTACACAAAGGCATTGGCTTAGAAAATCGGTGCAATTTCGACAGCATAACGACGTGACATAAGAATTCAAAAAAATGGTTGATGAGAGAGAAAGGGGTTCATAACCATTTTTACATGTAATGGACAGTAAGGAGGTCATATAGATACATGTCCCAATGATTGTAATGGAATTTATATTCATGATACAAAATTATTGCTTGAATGTAAAAGAAGAGAGAGAAGTTCCTTTCAGAATTTTGGCATAGTAATGGGTGTACATGGGAGGCATTAATGAGAGAGAAAGGGGTCTCCCATCATTCAAACAATAATAGGGCAGAATGGGGGAGGTGCAAAACCATACCCCAACATTCGCAATTGAAATTAAAAGGGTAATACATCTTAATGAAAATTGAAAAAAATGAGAAAGGATGAAAAAAACCCTTACATGGAAGTGTGCTTCCAATGGCTAGAGAGATGCTTGTGAGAGGCTTATTGGGAGATTGGGGAACCTTGGGAGGATTTTAGAGAGAGTAGAGCAGAGCTTTGATGAACTCCAAAGGTTTTGAGTGAGGAGGATGTGGGAGCATGGGTGGGTTTATAAGGAAAGGTGAGAGAATTCTTTATTATTTAGGTTTGGGACCCCTTATATTAAATTAATCCAAACCACAAACCATCCCATGGTTTTTGCCCATGGTTTCTGGAAAAGGGAAGAGGAAAAAAATATTTTATAAGGCCAATGTCCGAACTTCTTAAAATATTAGGGTTCCTTATGTGGAGGTGAGTCACACTTCCATTGAAATTAATTTAAAAAGGCAAGGTGTTGAATAAGTCTTGAGGGGTCCATTAATGCTTTGAAAAGTAAGTCAAACAAACCCAAAATCACATTAATTTAATGTTAAAACATATATTGTCCTAGCATAAAGATTATAGTATTTTATTACCTCACTATTGGGTCATTATGATGTAATAAAACACATTATATATTTAAATGGTATTTAATTTTTACCCCAAAATTTAACTGTCTTATAAAATTATGAAAAATTCACCATTGGATAATTTCGACATCCTGATTCCAGAAATGAAATTTATTTTATATAAATAATTTTCTAAATATGTTAATTTTCACTTTTAAAATAAAAACCGGCATTTATCGAAAATTCACTAGTTTTGACAGAAATGGATTTCAAAACTTAATAAAAATATTTAATTGCATTCATTAAATTATAAGATCATTTATATTTAATAAAAATTAATTTAATAATAATATTATTATTTTTTAAAAATATTATTTAGTTCAAAAATATTTCAATTTAATAAAATAGATTTCTTATTTAAATAATAACTAAAAACACCATTTGTACTTTAAAAACTATTTACAATGTATGAAAAATGACTAGAAATTATATTCATTATTATATACAAAAATAATGTATATGAACATAGTACTAGCTATTTGTTACATAACCCCTTAAAATAGCCGCATAAGACCTAAGGGTAAGGTGTGTGATGGTGACAGATTCTTGGATTGGCTCGGATAACATCGCTCGAGTGGTAATTTCAATCAACTTCCACTTTTCCTGTAGATGGTCACGTTCGAGGTTGACATGGTGAAGCTTAGCTTGGTCTTGGTCAAGAGAAAAGCCCAAACATGCCACCTCTTTTCTGAGCTCTAAGAAATGGGATTCGTTTGGGGAAATTCAACTGGATGGGGCCATCGCTTCCTTCTGAGTAAATTGGATTTGTTAAAGTCCTATATTTATACTAATCATGTGATCACTGTTCAACAGCTATAAAAGTAACGGTCACAATTCTTATCATAAAACCAATGAAGTTGTCATTTTATAAAAACATTTTATATAAGAAGACATATAATAAGATCAAGAGGGATTTTCCATTAATGAATCATTGGGTCGTTACAATATTCCCCCCTTAAGAAATTTCTCCCCCGAAATTTTTCTTTTCCCACACTAAAACAGATGTGGGTAACTCAGCTTTATATCTTCCTCTGATTCCCAAGTTGCTTCTTCAAACTTGTGGTTTCTCCACAACACCTTGAAGTGGGGAATTTTTTTATTTCGTAGGAATGTTTCTCTACGATCTAATATCTTCACTGGTTGCTACTCATAAGAAAGATCATCTTCTAATTGTACCACCTTGGAAGAGAGTACATGTGAAGGGTCTGGTATGTACTTCCTTAAGAGGGATACATGAAAGACATCATGTACTTTGTCCGTAGTAGGTGGAAGTTCCAGTCGATAGGCTATAGTCCCGAAACGATCAAGAATCACGAAGGGGCCGAGGTACCTTGGACTTAACTTCCCTTCCTTTCAAAACCTTATGACCTTCCACGGAGATATGGGTAGAAACACCATGTCTCCAAATTTAATGTCAAGGTCTCTTCGACGATTATCTGCATAACTCTTCTATCGACTCTGGGATGCCTTGATATGCTGCTGAATGGTTTTCACCTTCTCCACCATTTCTTCAACGATTTGTGGTCCAATCAGCTTACGTTCACCAACCTCATCCCAACATGCCTGTGTTATGCACCTTTTCCCATACAGGGCTTCATTTTGTTCCATTTGGATGCTTGAGTGGAAACTGTTATTATAAGATAACTCAACCAGAGGAAGATGTTAATCCCATCCTCCTTTAAAGTCCATTGAGCACAATCTCAACATATCCTCAAGTGTTTGGATAGTCCGCTCGGATTGGCCATCAGTTTGAGGATGATAGGTCGTACTGAAGTTCAATTCAGTATTCAGAGCATGTTGAAGACTCTTCCAAAACATAAAGGTGAATCTTGGATCTCGGTCAGACACAATAGATAGTGGTACTCCTTGCAACCTTACCACTTCCCGGATATATATCTGTGCTAGTTGATCCAATGAAAAATCCTCCTGAATAGCAATGAAGTGTGCAGTCTTTGTAAGACGATCCACAACAACCCAGATTGCATTGTTGCCTTTGGATTTCCTTGGAAGTCTGGTGATAATGTCCATGGTGATGTTCTCCCATTTCCCTTCTGGTATGGGCAATGGTTGCATCATCCCCTTAGACTTCTGCCTCTCTACCTTCACTTGCTGACACACCAGACACTTTTATGTATATTTGGCGATCTCTTTCTTCATATTATCCCACCAAAAGTTTTCTCAGAGATCTCAATAAATCATTATGCTCCCTGGGTGAATAGAGAAATTTGAACTATGTGCGTCATCTAAAAGTTCCTTCTTCAGCTCCGGACTTGATGGAACACATAGTCTTTGACCAAACTGCACAATTACTTCTTCATTAACATTAAAATCTGATGATTTCCCCTTTTTGATAGCTTCTTCGTTTTCTTGAATTCCCACATCATCCTTTTGAGCATCCTTTAACCTTTCCAAAAGAGACGGTTGAGAAATCATTTGTGAAAGGATTGATGATATTCCCTTCTCTATGATTCACATGTCTATCTTCATCAAGTCTAAGAAGATTAAATCCTTCTCAATTCTCATCAACGATAGAATTGTTGGGTCCATTCTTCTTAGGGAATCTTCCACCTTGTTCGCTTTCCCAGGGTGGTAATGTATTGAAAAGTCATAATTCTTGATGAGCTCTATCCATCTTCTTTGGCGCATATTAAGCTCTTTCTATGTGAATATATATTTAAGACTCTTGTGGTCAGTATATATCTCACATTTCTCTCCATAGAGATAATGCCGCCATATTTTCAAGGCAAAGATCACAGCCACCAACTTCAGATCATGTGTTGGATAGTTTTTCTCATGGATTTTCAATGCCTTGAGGCATAGGATTTCACTTTATCATTCTTCATCAGCACACTTCCTAAGCCCTTCTTCGAAGCATCACTGAATACCACAAAAATATCCCCACTTGTGGGTAAAGTGAGAACGAGTGCAGTGATAAGCCTCCTTTTCAACTACATGATGCTTTCTTCGCATTCATCACTCCAATCAAACTTTACTCCCTTCCGAGTTATCTTGGTAAGAGGGTTGGACAATCATGAGAAATTACTCACAAATCGTCAATAATATCCAGCTAACCCCAAGAAGCTATGAATATCCGTTACCGACATTGGCCTCACTCATCCATAAATTGCATCTGTTTTGGAGGGGTCTACAGATATCTCGTTGCTTGAGATGATATGGCCCATGAATGGGACCTAATTCAACTAGAACTCACACTTGCTGTACTTTGTGTAGAGATTCTCCTTGCGCAACGTCTCTAGTACAGTTCTTAAATGCTCCTCATGATCCTCCTTGGTTTTGGACTATATTATAATATCATCTATAAAGACTACCACAAATTTGTCAAGGTAATCTCTAAAGACTCTATTCCTCAAGCCCATGAAGATTTCTAGAGCATTAGTGAGTCCAAAAGGCATTACTATGAATTCATAGGGCCCGTACCTTGTACGAAAAGCAGTATTGGGGACATCTTCCTTCTTCACCCATACTTGATAATATCCCGACCGCAAATACACCTTGGAGAAGTATTGTTCTCCACGCAGCTGGTCAAAAAAGTCATCGATTCTTGGGAGAGGATACTTGTTCTTTATCGTGATTTAGTTTAAGTTCATGATAATCGATGCAAAGCCGCATTCACCCATCCTTCTTCTTGACGAAGAGGACTGGTGCACCCCATGGTGAAGCACTTGGGCATATAAGCCCTTTATCCAGATTCTCTTGTAGTTATTTCTTCAGCTCTTCATGCTCTACAACAGCCATTCTATACGGAGTCTTGGATATTGGTAGTGCCCCATGTATAAGTACAATTGAGAACTCAACATCTCTTCTAGGAGGAAGAGAAGGCAGTTCATCAGGAAACACTTCAGCAAATTCCCTCACAATAGGCATTTCTTCAAGGATGGTTTCTTCCTTGGCCTCAATCATCTGAGCCGGATACGCGTGGTCATAAGGCAGTAATATCCATTTTTGAGATGATGGAGCTAAAGTAGATTCATCTTCCTCCTGACACTTGTAAAGAATCGGGGGTCAATTATCCATATGGAGTGTGATTTCCCTCTCCCGAAAATTTATGTTGGCTCTCTATAAGGAAAGGAAATCAATGCCAAGAATTGCATCAAATTCCACAAGAGGGAGTATGAAGAGGTTCTCTGGGAAATTAAATCCATGGATTATAACAGGGGAGGACTTATATTCATGGGATGAAATGATTTCCCAATTTTCCTTACTCACCGACATCTTCACTTCCATGATTTGTGGTGGTACTGGAATTGTTCTACTAAACATTAGAGATATAAAAGAATGCGTAGAACCTGAATGAAAAAGTATGTTTCCTCTTATTGAATGAAAAACTAGCGTACCTGTCACCACTTCGATGTTGGGGTTCACTTCGGCAGAAGTGATGGGAAAAGATCTTCCTTGCTGCCTTGGAGGTTTTTGGTTGTCTCTGAAAACCCTTGTATTAGGGCACTAATTTTCAAAATGACCCAATTATTTGCATTTGTACCATTGAACAAAGCATTGAGGTTCGAATGGAGCATTCCTCTCCTCTGTCTTAGACGTGGGTCTTTCTTGCCGACAGTTAACAGCTAGGTTCCCTTCTCTTCCACACCTGAAGTATTTTCTCGTATCTTCAAGGCAATTTCTAGGGTTCTTCCTTCCACACTTTTAGAAAGTGGGGTGCGGGATCTTCTTAGCACTGTTGGATTTATCCATCGGACCACCATCATTGAAGACCACCTTATTCTTATTGTCCCCATGATACCCTTGTGATTCCCTGATCTCCATTTTGACCTTGAGGGAACATCAGACAATTTCATCATAGCTGTCGAAGTCACGGATCACTAATGCTTTCTATAAGCTAGGCTTCGACCCACCAAAGAAGCGGTCAACCTTGCATTCTGGGATAACGACAAAGTCGGAAGCGTATCGTGAAAGCCTTGTGAAGTTTTCCTCGTACGCTCCAACTGATTCTTCATCTTTTTACTTAAGGGAAATGAGGTCCCTTTCCTTCTTAAGCTGGAGGGTGCATGTAAAATATTTATCAAAAAACATATTCTGAAAATACTTCCATTCCAAATCCTCGATCACCTCCTTAGGCTTTATATTTTTGATCAACGTCCACCATTGATCAGCTTCACCCTCCATACGATAAGAAGCCAGGAGAATCTTCTCTTGTTCAGAACATTGGAGGATGGAGATGATCTTTTCAATGGAGTTGATCCATTGTTCAATGATCATGGGATCGGATGATCCACTAAAAGTAGGAGGCCTTTGTCTCATGAAGCTCTCGATAGCGACTTTTTATTTCTTAGGGGGGATTGAAAATTCCTCTTGACCCATGTTTCTATTCAAAACTTGAGTTATCTGAGAGAGAAGCATGACAAAGTTTGCGATTCCCGCTCCCATTGGATTTGGCATCTCATTAGTACAGTCATCACACTGATCTTCAAAACGGTTGTTAGCCCGAGTCCTCCTATTACCGTCCATTGGATGGAATAAAATGAAATTTATGGGTAACACATAAAGGGTAATCCAAATACAAAAGTTGATGAATTATAAATAAACATTCATTTCCTTAACTCATGAGTCTATAGGCTTCAATCTAGTCTTTTCATGATCTGCTTTCTAACATATATTTTTAGGGGCATTTTTTTAATTCCCTTAATAAGGGTTCATACTAAGATTGTGAATTTATCAAAAAATATCCCCCGGGATTTTCATAACCAAGAGTGCAGCAAGGCCTATTGTTGTGCACCAGTTCCTGTTCGATTCTAGCTCAAAGCGTTGTTTTCGGGTTTTACCCCTATGATACATCTGTGCCAGAGCCGCCTCTACCTACTCGTATCTAGACAGGGATGTATTTGTTTGATAAACCACTTACTCAGTACATACCAAAACTTAGGGATGTTTTTATTATACTTAGTCTTGTATCTAAGGCTTTACTAGCGTTTCCTAATCCCAAAAAAAACGAAACCTATCCTCTGATACCAACTATGACAACCCTGCTTTTTAATACAAACTTAAACATGATTTATTACATAAAACATCGCTTGATACATCAAGAAGATGCAGAGGTTTAGTGTATTTGGGGCTTAGGATCATTACATAAAATCTTGAAACATTAAATAAAACATCTTTATTGAAAACTTCCTTTACATGACCACTACATTCCCTCATACATAGCATTGCATGGGATAACCTGAGGACATGCATAAGAAAAGGTTGAGCTATAAGGCCCAGTAAGGGAATACACATGGAATAACATGAGGAGTACAATACATGTTAGAAAATAGGCATATAAATAGAGTACAAGAGAAACATGAACA
This sequence comes from Viscum album, assembly GCA_963277665.1. Lineage (NCBI taxonomy): Eukaryota > Viridiplantae > Streptophyta > Magnoliopsida > Santalales > Viscaceae > Viscum > Viscum album. Next base: position 1,927,004,870 of record OY728142.1, on the reverse strand, counting down.
GAAAGGCATGATAAAGCATGATAATAATACAATGGAAATGTGGAAACAACACTTAACATGGAATTAGCATGAGCCAAGGCTCATTGCACATGGAGCATGAGTAAATCCTCATTGCACATGAAGCACGAGAAAACCCTCATTGCACTTGAATTAGCATGATTCAACACTCATTGCAAATGATGTATCATGATACTATACTTTACCCAATGCATTAGAGCACTATAATGGTGCACCCTTCTTAAACATTTCATTTCATGCATAAGTGTGTCAATGGATCATAAAACATTGATTCATAAAACATAATCATTTATTCCACGATAAAGGAAAGTGGAATTAATACATGAAGCATTATAATCAGTAAGTAAATGTGAATAGAGGTGAATACCCTCTATGGAGAAATGGGCATGGTATTCCCTACACAAAGGCATTGGCTTAGAAAATCGGTGCAATTTCGGCAGCGTAACGGCGTGACATTAGAATTCATAAAAATGGTTGATGAGAGATAAAGGGGTTCCTCATAATTTTTAAATGTAATGGAAAGTAATGAGATCATATAGATACATGTCCCAATGATTTTAATTGAATTTAGATTCATGATAGAAAATTATTTCTTGAATGTAAATGAAGAGAGAGAAGTTCCTTTCGGAAATTCGGCATAGTAACAGGTGTACATGGGAGGAATTTAATGAGAGAGAAAGGGGTCTCCCATCATTCAAACAATAATATAAAAGTATGGGGGAGGTGAGAAAACGTACCCCAACATTCATAATTGAAATTAAAAGGGTAATACAACTTAAAAAAAATTGAAAAAAATGAGAAAGGAAGAAAAAACACTTACTTGGAAGTGTGCTTCCAAAGGCAAGAGAGAGGCTTGTGAGAGGATTCTTGGGAGCATGGGGAACATTGGGAGGATTATAGAGAGAGTAGGATAGAGGTTAGACGAACTCCAATGGTTTTTAGGGAGGATGAAGTGGGAGCTTGGGTGGGTTTATATAGGAAAGATGATAGAATTCTTTATTATTTAGGTTTGGGACCCCTTATATTAAATTAATCCAAACCACAAACCATCCCATGGTTTTTTCCCATGGTATTTGGAAAAGGAAAGAGGAAAACAATATTTTTTAAGGACAAAGTCTGAACTTCTTAAAATATTAGGGTTGCTTATGTGGAGGTGAGTCACACTCCCATGGAAATTAATTTTAAAAGGCAAGGTGCTGAATAAGTCTTGAGGGGTCCATTAATGCTTTGAAAAGTAAGTCAAACAAATCCAAAATCACATTATTTTAATGGTAAAACATATATTGGCCGAACAAAAAGATTATATTATTTTATTACATCACTATTGAGTCATTATGATGTCATAAAACACATTATATATTTAAATGGTATTTAATTTTTACCCAAAAATTTTACTGTCTCAGAAAATTAGGAAAAATTCACCGTTGGAAAATTTCAACTTCCTGATTCTAGAAATGACAATTATTTTATCTAAATAATTTTCTAAATATGTTAATTTTCACTTTTAAAATAAAAACCGACATTTATCAAAAATTCACGGGTTTTGACAGAAATGGATTTCAAACCTTAAAAAAAATTAATTGCATTCATAAAATTATAAGATCATTTATATTTAATGAAAATTTATTTCATAATAATATTATTATTTTATTAAAATATTATTTAATTCAAAAATACCTTAATTTAATAAAATATATTTCTTAATTAAATAATAACTAAAAACACTATTTTTACTTTAAAAAACTATTTACAATGTATCAAAAATGACTAGAAATTATATTCATTATTATATACAAAAAAAATGTATATGAACATAGTATTAGTGATTTGTTACATAACCCCTTAAAACAGCCGCATAAGAACTAAGGGCAAGGTGTGCGATGGTGACAGATTCTTGGGGTGGCTCGGATAACATCACTCGAGTCGTAATTTCCATCAACTTCCACTTTTCCCGTAGATGGTCACGTTCGAGCTTGACATGGTGAAGCTCAGCTTGGGCTTGGTCAAAAGCGAAGTCCGAAGATGCCACCTCTTTTCCGAGCTCCGAGAAATGGGCTTCATATGGGGTAATTCTACTGGATGAGGCCATTTCTTCCTTCTGAGTTTATTGGATTTGTTAAAGTCCTATATTTTTACTAATCATGTGATCACAGTTCAACGGCTATAAAAGTAACAGTCACAATTCTTATCATAAAACCATTGAAGTTGAAATTTTATAAAAACATTTTATATAAGGAGACATTTAACAAGATCAAGAGGGATTTTCCATTAATGAAACTCTGGGTCATTAGAAAATCGTCATCCAAAAAATCATGGAAGTGGACTTGGTCATGTTGATTCAGCTACTAAGATGGGAGAAACAAAACCAGATGATCCTGATTCAGATGGTTCTAAATTTGAAAGAAAACTCAATCATATAGAAATAAAAAATGCATTATTAATCTAGGGGTTTTTTACATGGGTATGGCCATTGAATTTTTTTCCATGCCTTATTTGCAGAAAAAATTAGGATTGAGATAAAAATTGTATCAAATTTAGGCTTGTGGATATTTTTTATGTTTTATTTTGTTATTATTAGAAATAATTGGCACTTAGGTGTAATGATAATTGTGAGATAAAAATAATGTGGAAATGTGTGGAAGTAAAATTAACATGGGATGTAATATAGAAAAAAACTCCAAATTAATGGGGTAAAAATACCATGGTCAAGTAGAACGGTTCCCTATAGTAAAATTATTGCACAAACACTCTCTGAAATATAGGAAAAACACTCAATAAGTATTCTTCTTGAAAATGTTGATAGACACCTCACAAAATACTACACTAAATGATGAATATTTGATTATTTAGAATCTAATGATGAAAAAGGTTGTAGGATATTCATTTTTTTGGATTCCCTTTCCCTCCTTTGGTTTCTCCTCAGTTAAATATCTTTCACTAAATGAAATGGGGGAATAATACACAATGTCACCCTCTTTGAATGAAATAAATGTGGCAATGATCATTATTATTTTCACTCTCCATATCATCTTCTAATATATCTCCTACTTGGAGATTGTATTAAGTTAAAATAACATATCCACACATCCATTCTAACTACCAAAATACTACTCATGTATCAGCTACACCCATCAAGAATCTACACACTCTAAAATTACCAGAACCAATCGCTTTCATTTGGAAATCATCCATATTTTATTCAGTGTGAATTTCTTCAATATAAATACTTCCATCCTATACCACATCTCGAACAAAATGATATTATATGATAATGAGATTTATCTTGTAATGAAAATATGGATTCCTTGAAATGTTAAAGGCACTATAACTTCACTATACAATAGAATATGCTCCTTCTTTTCCCGATATCCTTTGGAAACATTTTCTTCCCAATAGCCTCTATGCAATCCAATTTATCTTCCATATACTCATCATTGGTTGTGTATAAGGAAACAATAGACTGTAATATGTTTTTACCACTCAAAACTCCACCTATTAGTGTGAACACCTGGCCAGTAGTAGATTTTATCCTTTCAGAATAACATATAAAATATAAATCAATATATCCACTCTTATTAGAATATGATCCTCTATAAAGTAATTCATTATTTTAGGTTTCCATGATGTATATCAGGATGTTATTCATGGTTCTTCATTTATCACACCTTGGATTCTCCATTTACAAACTAACTTCTCCAACTTCATGTTCACTAATTGGTCTAGTACAAACCGTAGTTATCATTAGACTCCCCACTTCTGAGGCATATTGATCTCAAAACATTTTGATCATCTATTTTCACTTCTAGGACTCAATATATGGGAATACTATAAGTAGATTTGAAGAGTGATATAAATTGGATTATATACTTTCATATTGAATGGTTTCATGAATTTCCTTAAATAATTCTTATGTGATAGCCAAATATTTCCATTCTTCATATCTCGGTAAATCTATATCCCATGAATCTTGTTTTTGGTTCCCAAGTTATTCATATTAAACTCTCTAGAAAATTGTGCCTTCATCTATTGGATTTGATCATTGTTGGATCCTACCACCAACATTTAATTCACATAAAATATTATAAATATTAAATCATTACCATCTAGATCATTAAAATATGCACAAGAATCTAAAAAATTCATGTTTTATCCAATGCTTGTGATATTTGAATGAAGGTATTTTTAACAAAAACTCAGCTCCATGTTGAGACTATACAATGATTTTTTCAATATTCAAACCAAGTTCTCTTTAACATTTTCTGAAAAGATTTTTCGTTGATCATATAAATTTCTTCACCCCGAAAAATATAGAGTAAAGAAATTTTCATGTCTAGATGATCAATATGTTGTGTGTATACAACCCAAATCACCGGAACTACCCCGATAATCATCAGTCTAACAAAATAATATAATATTTGATTAAAATTGATAAGTCTCTTTTCATAATATACTTGGACAACTAGTGTAGAATGATATCATTCCACAATGTCTGTTTTATCCCTCGTGATCTTGTAGACCGTTTTTTTCCAAATGTCGTTCCTTCAATGTGGTAATGGAACAAGATCCCAATTATTTTCCAGGTGCATGGCTTCATGTTCATTCTTTATTTCTACTATCCATGAAGATACATTTGGACTATGGGTCACCTCCCAAAAATAAGATGGTCTCAATCCTCTATCAATAATTAATAGACAACATTGGTCTTAGTGACATAATCTTAGTTCCACATTGTTCTTCTTTTCTCATGATTTGACTTTTGTAGTTGAGTATTATCTAGTACATGATCATCATGCTATAGTAATCCATCATAAGAAACTGGTTCTTCCATTTTTTCATCCTTCACCACAACTATGTAGTTTTTGTACTCCATTTCTTTATTTATTTATCAATCTTCATTTGAACCATATCTTCTACATAAATGAAATCCATACTGAAGAAATGTATCTTTGTAGTGGGGTCCCATAAACAATACCTCTTCACATAATCAACGTAACCCAAGAAGATACATTCCTTAGATCTTGAGTCAATCTAGGTTTTTTCCAGGCCCTTAAATAGTTCATATTTAGAACATTGAAAATTATTCAATTGATAATAGTTATCCAGTTTAACAGTCCACATATCCATTAGTTTCTTCAAATCAATTTCCACTAAATGGGATTGATTGTTCAGATGTCAAGAAATATTTACTTCTTTTCCACATAACTTCTTGGAAACTCCTACAGTCTTCAAAATTTCCCTCATTCTACCCAACATAGTTATATTCATCAACTCCTCCTCTCTGTTATTCTAAAGAGAGTGCCAATATGAATTTTCTTCGTAGTCCATCCTATTGTCAAAAAGAATCAGTCACCTCACTTGTAAATTTTACACCGTTGTTAGTCCTCAAACACTTTCTCTTCTTTTAATATTGAATCTTCGTCGGTGATTTGAATGTATGATAGGCTTCAAATACATCCAATTTCTACCTGATTGGAAAAAAACCCATCAAATCCATGATTACTAATCAATGAATGATACAAAGTAGCTTAGTACTCTAAGGGATACAACTATTGAGTACCAAAGATGATATTGGATCAACTGGAAAATTTTTATTCTCAACAACATTGACATTCTAAACAGAAACCTATATTTCATACTCCAAACATAATGCTTATAAAATAGTATGGATGCCTTAATGAGACGAGATATAAATTTACTATCATAATAAATCTTTATGCCTTTTTCATACATATGGAAAAGAATCATATTCTATAACATCATCATTTCTTCCATTGAGGTAGTTGATGAATCAAATATCTCCACTCCCTTGTACATTTCACCAATAATCACATAAATTTTTTATTAACATATTCTCTACGTTCATCACCACAATTTCACCCATAAAAATCTTCATCATTCATTTCTTGGTGAATGATATGCATCCAATATCATCAAATTATCCCATAGAGAAAATTTTCTTCATGAGGACCTACACATTACATACTCCTCTAATGGTTCAAAATATGTAATCATTCATCTTTGTTTTGATGGTTATGAATTCAATGATCTTCACGGTATTATTTTTATCCTTTTAAATAAATCCTTTTGGGATAGATTAATATTCATGAAACTATTCTAGTCAAGATGTCACATGCCATGATTCTGGTGAGTCAATAATCCATGAATTTTCAAGATGATATCTACCTTCAATGGTAGTTACCATAACACTTACAAGTAAATATTCATTTTAGACAGAATCACCAAATTTACATTAGAGTAATTTTTAATACACTTCTTATTATAGAAACCCTTGCTGACATGCCACCTCTTACCATAATTGTAACATTTTTTATTTTTCTTTCTTGCTCCGTGATTTAGACCTGCCGTGATTATGGCTCCTACTAGAAACACACTCTATTATTCTTCTTGTTTATATTGATAGAAATTCCAGTTAATGGGAATTAATCTTTATATTACTTTTTCTTATAGTGAATTTATTCTTCATGAAATGCTGCTGAAACAAAATTAATTTAAAATATGTCCATTTGAGTATTATTGGTGAGTTTAATGATAATTTGATCATAAGAATATTGAAAACACTGGAGAAGAATATCTACACATTCAGTATCCAAAATTTTAAATCCCAATTAAATAAAATGAGAAAAATGGTGATTGAGGGTGTTAATGTGGTCATTAATTGATGATGAATCTTCCATTTGAAGAGATAATAATTTTCTCTTCATGAAAATTATGTTATCGAGTTCCATTTCCTATAATTTCTTTGTTGGAGTATACCAAATTTAATTCATCATATTTTTCTCCAAAATGCTTGATAGGACCCTATATGTCAAAGGAAAATGGATTCTGGAAGTAAAAATCCCATCCATGTCATTCAATTACACCCAAAATTTTTTCTCCAATCACTTGTAGGCAATTTTATTTCTGGAACACTGTATGCATCGTCATTTTACAAAATGAAAAAAAAATTACCTTGATTTTTTAATCTTGAATTTCACAGCCATCTGGATAGGTGATTAGTCCAAAATATCATAGGTGCCAAACCATTCCTCTGATACCACTTTTTAGGGTCAGACAAAATTTCACCATAGGTAGAACGATAATTTCGAGATAAAAATGAAGTGAAAACATGGGGAAATAAATATAAAACCATCATTAAAATGAAAAACAAAACAGCCAAATGAAAGGGGTAAAATCCCTATAGAAAAATAAAAGGGGATTTCTTTAGATAAATGTGTTAACAAACTATATATCAGTTACATGTAAAAATAGTCAAGAATTATCTCTTGAAAATTTGGAGACACACCTAACAAAATATTGCACTCAATGATGTATACGCATTGCTTTATTTTCCAAGGATGAAAAATATTGGAGGTTATCCCTTCAAATATCATTCCCTCACCCTCCTATGGCTTACCCATAAATAATTTTACTTTACCAAATTAAATGGGTGAATAACGATATGGTGTCACCCTTTTTGAATGAATGTATTGTATTTAGTATCATGATTATTCTATATCTCCAAAATTCTACCAATTGAAGTGATTCTCTATTAGAAACTATCTTTCCTTTTCTTTGTTATCTTCTTCTTCTATTTCAATAAATGGGAATTTGTACCTATCATTTCAAAAAATAATAATATTTATCAGTAATTAATAATGTTTATTTATATAGAGTGCATATTAGTTCGTAACCATCATGAAATGGAAGCTCTGGTCATGTAAATATCTGTTGGGGTTCACGAACCATTGAAAAATGCTGAAATTTAGGAAAACAATAAAATAAAATACTTTTTGTTATGAAATGAAAAAAATAAAGGATCTCTACATTAATTGATAATTTCAAATCATGAAACATTTTAAGGATATGTTTATTTAAAAAATGCTTCACAATTGTCTCATTAAATGATATTTCATCAAAAATTTCATCATGAAAATCATTTAAATTTAAAAAATTATAACACTCAACTAGACAAGTCCAAGTCCTTTCTCATGATTTTTCCATTAATTTATTGTAATGATAAATTAATTAATTATTTCAATGAAACTTTTATTATAGTAAAATTATTAAATACAAATAATGAAAGCCTACTTGTTGAGTTATAAAGAGAATTATAATTTTAAAAATATTAATGAAAAAAAAAATTTATACTTATATAGTATTTTATAAAATATTTTCCCATAGTTTATAAAAATGAATAGATATTTAAAATAATGAATGATAAAATATAATTTCAATCACATTAACAACATAAATTAAATTGAAAGGACATAATATTTCATTTTGTGGTTAAATATATATTTATATAGTGTAAAATGTAAATATTTTTATAATATAGAATCCATGTTGTATTGTTTGTAAATAGAATACATATTTAAAAATATAAATTTTAATGTTATTTACATCAGAAAAAAAATATTAGTTGGTTGTTTATTTTTTTAACTACACTTGCGATTTTACATGTCTTTTTAATGTTTAATTAAATAATGTTTTAATCACATTTTAATTTCAGATTATATGTTTTTAATATATTATAAATATTGTATTAATTGTTTTTAGAAACTTTTTACCATATTTTGAATACTTAACATATTTGATTGGGGGAATTATCGAGGTGTACACCAAAAAACCAAGGATCCATGAATATGAAATTGGGTTGAATTATGTCTTTGAAACCAAAAATGTTATCATGATGACAATGATCGTAGTTATAAACAAAGAAAAAAATATGATGATTCATGGTGATTTTGGCAAACAATTGGTATAAAAAAAACTAGATTCAGAATAATTTGCAAGACAACAGTACAGATGAAAACTATATATAACATACTTAGGCTCGGTTGTAACATGCATGGATGAAAATATTATTACCCACACACAAATGATTTATTAATATAAAAAACGTAATATATGATAATTTCACCGAATATGACCCCAGATGATCGAATCCACAAAAGAGAGACCTTAAAAATAAAATAATGAATATGGGGATACATATAAGGAATAACAATTTAGATATATCTGATGGTAATTTGTTTCTCTATGAATCCCCCTGAAATTGGACCTTTCTAGACATGTACATGCACACGGTGATATGGTTCCTCTAGATCAACACTAATACTTATCAATCATGGAAATTCCCATACATATTCATCACAAAAATCTATCATTATGCCCCACCACAAGTAGAACACATATAGTTCCCATGAAGGATGATATGAACAAATTTGTGTTATCTCATGAAGCAATTCTACATTGTTGAAGGCAGTGTTTCACTAGTAGAATGATAGAAAAAAATCAAGAGGGAGAATAATTTAATTTGGGGAAATAATGGGGCTCAAATATGAATGATTATGTATTTTTTATATAACACATTTTAATTTGTAAATATAATATATTTGAAAATTTTCTAATCAAAAGGGAAAAAATATTATTTCTAACGAAAAAGGTAATTTTTTCGAATTATAATGTTTTATTTATATTATAGGATTAAAAATATTAAATATTAATTGGAAAAAATTAAATTAATTTTCTTATTCATCATTTAAAATTTTATTTGGAATAATTTTTTATAATATTATGAAATAATTATTTTTTATTGAACTTTTAAAATGCTGATCATTTATAAAAATTGTAATTTCATTTCATGTATTTAAAAATTATATTTCTATTTCTCATTATTTTTTAAATTAAATTAGATCATTTTTAGTAATTTACATCTATTTATTGTAATTGGGGTGAATTTTAACCTTCAATACATTGTAAAATCATTTTTAGGCACAAAAAGGTGTTTTTTGGGAACCGTATTTAATCTCATTTTCCCAGTTTAGTTTTAAATTAAATTATACCACATATATATTTTGAATATTAAAAAATTTATTCCATTTATTGAATAAGGGGGGTTCAAATTATTTAAATTATCATATTTAATTATTCTTCTTTATAAATAGTAACCATAGTAATTTTGTTACCATAATAAAGGGTTAATCATGTAACTAATGATGAAAATAAAATGATAAGGACTATAAAATGACTATAACACTTGAATTAATTTTCTTAGATGATTAAATTTAAATCATAATCCTCCACTATATGGTTATATGTAATTTTAGTTACATTTGGATGTGATTATGACATTTAAAATGTTTTATTTAATGAATGGTAAAAAATTTCATAATCTTGTTTTTAATAATTATAATATTTTTAACATGGAGATAACCAAAATCTATGTACCGTTATAAATATTATTTTTGAATTATAAATTTGTTTTATTCATCTTATTGACTTATTCATATTTTGTAGTGAAGACATAATTACATTGAATTATAATACAACATTGATGTTCAATTTTTTCAATTAATGAAAATATAAAATAAATGATATTAAGATAATCTAAGGTAACATAATTTGAACGATTTATAATGATAAAATAATTTTATGGAGATATAGAACATGTTATAGATGTATTAAAAAATTTAGTTGAATTTAAAATGATTTATTAATGTTATAAAAGTCATATTAGATGAATAGTTATAAATTTTACATTATTGATATATTATAGAAATATTATTTTATTAAATTATATACAATTTCCATAAATCAAATATTACTCCAAATGATTATGTTATGGTTTTAAATGTCAACTATGGTTAATTTTATGTTAATTTTTCAATTTATTTAAACTTTATTACCCTCAAAGAGTAAAAAATCATTTTAGCATTATAAGTGTTAAAAAGTTTAACTTTTATAGTTATTTTATGTATAAATTTGAGGGTTATTCAATATGGAACCATTAATCTTATCCCATTTCTAATAGTGATGTTAATGTGTTACCCTCAGTCTCATATATGACTTATCAATGAATTATAGAGTTTTTATAGGAATCTTTTAATTTCTCGTGGAATGATAAGGATTATATATATATATGATATTATGTGCTAAAGTATACCTATATGAAAAAAAGTTAATGATCATTTCAGGATTTCAATGATAAATTAAGAGTATTATTATTACATTGAGAAGTCTGATGAGATTTTTTGTGAAAATCATTAGGTTGGGAAGATGATTTCGTCGATAATAAAATGTTTATTCTCAACACAATTTTTCTTTTCAAAAATGATATTATATAATATTGATTGTCTAATTATTAATTTCATTATTTTTATGTCACTTACTATGATTTTAGTGCACATCCTATGATTTCAAGTTTTTTCATAGTTTTTAAGGAATGTTTAGGGAATAGAATAATTCATGTCGAAATCCATGGTGATTTACATCAAATGAAAAATGTGGTTCATTTTAAAAAATATATATTTTGGAATGAATGGTGATAGAGTAGATGTGTCCACATTGTAATATATGGGTTTTTTAATAGTTATGCCCTAACTCTAAAAAATATAAACTGAGGATATATTTGACAATATAACAATGTTAATTCTTGTTTTAATTCAATATAATTTTTAATATTTTTGTTCGGGTCTTGTTGATTGTTTTTTATAGAAAAGGAATTTATAAATTTAGCAAATAAGATAATGTTAATAGAATACCAATAATAATATTTTAATTTATGGTTATGCTGAAATGATATATAATTTATAGATTACAATTTTTATTTTCATAAAATATTTCTATGTGTAATGGGTTTCTAGTGAGGAATCTGTGAAACTGATTTGGGAATGACTGAGGGGATGATATCATTTTGAATTAGCAACCCAGAATTGTTGGAATTAGAAAAAATTGTTCTATTTCAATGATGTATCAATATAAAATTGATATAAAGGTTTCTTTTATGCATGATTGAGAGTATTGTAATATTCCCTATAGGAACTTAAAGACAATGGATCATTTTATGATGCATCATCCAATAGAATTAAGTTTATCATTTGACCTAGTGGTGGATAAAGGAATTATTATTTCACTATAAAGGATATTATATATCATGGTATATCTATATCATTTAATGATATTTATTACTATTTACCAAATTGAAGTTGAATCTGAACTGTGGTGGCCAGTGGTAATGAATAACAGAGAAAGACATGTGATTGATGACTTAGAGTAGGATTAATTTGAGAATATCACCCTTGAGAAAATTTTCCCTAAATATATTATAATTATAGAGAAACATATGTTCCTGGAATAATTAAAATATATTATGTTCTAGTGGTCACTTGTGAAAAAAAAAAATCTCAATTTTTAATGAACTTAATAAATTTAATCAGGGATCATTATAATAAAATTAATTAGTTTTACTCATGATTGATGCCCAAATATAAAATGTAAATTACTTCTATTTAATCTAAAAATTTATGATAATATTTTTATATGTGTAAATAATGTCAAAATTTAGTTTTCATATTATCATTTTTATTATAAAAACCTATAGAAAAATAGGACTAGGTTATAGGAAAATGGGAAGAATGGGTCAAATAAATATGATGGTCTGAAATTATGTTTTCAGTTTGTGAGCATTATCGTAACAAGAACATATGATGAATAACTTATGAAATATAGAATGATCAATGACTATGATCATTCTAGTTGTATTATAAGTTATGATAAAAAGGTAGTGAAATTTTTTATATGTAATGAAATGGGTCATTATGCACATGCATGTATGAATAAAAACATGAATGATTACAAACAACCAAACTATATCCCAAAAGGTGTGGTGAAATACATTGAAAGTACTTTAGAAAATGTTGTTCTATTTGGAAAAGCGTTGTTAGGTGAACGTATTGTTTATTTAGATTATTCTAATGTATTGTATGATTCATGGTCTACACATTATATCATTTTAATAAATTATCTTTAAAATTATAAATTCCACCTAATTAAATGAATCTTGAACTTATGTTGCAAACATACTGGGGGATATTAAGTAGAAAATAAATTATAATAATCTTTTTATCATTGTTTCGGTATGGAATTTACCTAAATACCTTATTTTCCATCTGAAAATTGAGTTTGATGTTATTCTAGGTTTAAATTGCCTCTTCATTTATAATGCTTAGATAGATTTTAGAGCTATTTTTTAGATAGTGTTTCATTTTATAATCATGAATAAACCTATACCATTATTAAAAAATCATGAAAATGTAAAACTAATAAATTATTTAAATCAATGTTATATTTCATACAATGTAGAAAATAAGGGAACTATTTTGATTAATAATGTTATAATAGTGAAAGAAAAACTATACATTTTTTTCAATGAGTTTCTCAGCACTATACATGATCAAGAATTTTAATTTACGATTGACTTAGTTCTTTTTTAAAATTCAATTTCAAAGTCACCTTCTTTAATAAAAATTGTAGAACATATAAAATAGAAGAAAAAAAATATGCACGAGTTTCATGATAAAGGATTCATTCATCCAAGAAATTCACGATAGCGTTCACCTATTTTAAATTTTAACATTAAAAATGGTTCAATGGATATTTCATTGATTAAAGATAATTGAATAATAGTACTATTAGGAATATGTATCGATTTCCTCAAATTGATGATTTGTTTTATCAGATATTGGCAGATCGGTATTTATCAATGGTTGACCTAAGATCTGGGTACTATCGGTTGAACATGAAAGAGAATGAAATTCCATAAATAACCTCTTATAATAGGTATGAAATTATGAATTTTTTGTCTTCCCATTTTGTTTAAATAATTCCCCAGCTTCATTTATGAATCATATAAATAGATAGTTCCATGAATATTTGAATATGTTTTTGGTTGTTTTTATTTATGATTATTTTTATTTATTAAAAAAACTACAAGAATCATGAAAAATATCTAAGTATTGTTTTCTAAACCCTAAGAGAAAATAAGTTATATGGAAAATACTGAAATTTTAATTTTAGGTTGTATAAGATTATATTACATGGTCACATAGTAAATAAATACGACATAATAATTGATCTCAGTAAAAAATATGTTTTCAATGAAAGGAAAATATGTACAAATGATATATAGATTGACATTTTTGTTGGATGAACATTATATTTATAGTGGTATGTTAAAAATCTTACATTATTATCAGGACCACTAACGATGTTAACACAAATTTGATTTAGTATCAATTTGAAAAAATAATGTTATGTGTATTTCCATGAACTTAAAAGAATAAAGGTCAATTCTCAAATTTTGGATCTTCCCAACAAAACTAGTTACTTTTCCATATATAATGATTTTTCATTAAAATAACATGTTTGTATCCTGATGTACAATGATATAGTAATTTTTTATTCTTCACATCAATTGAAATCACGCAAGAAAAATTACCCACACATGAACTATACATGAATGATGTAGTGGATTATTTATAAATTTGGATACATTATTTATATTGATCAAAGTTTTAATTGTATACAGATCCAAAAAAAATTGAATAATATATTTTAGAAGAATGGGTTTAGCATGAGAGAGAGGAGATGGATGGAATTGATAAAAAATTCTGACTACACAATTCATTATCATCATAGATAAGAAAATAAATTAGTTTATTTGAGTTAAAAAATAATTCTCTATTAAATAGAACATGACCTTTGGATAAGGCTTTTATGAATTTTTTCATAGAAGTTGTGGACGTGGGAAAATTATAAGTTACTTATTTAGGATTCAATATAATATTCTCTCTCAAAAAAATTAGCATGCTAAGAAGGGTGATCAAGAATTTTAGAAAAAGGTAAAATTATTTAAGAAAAGAAAGATTCCTAAATTTCATGTTGATAAAGATTATATTTTTTATATATGAAATAGAATATGTATGTTATGTGACTCCTAGTTGAAGAGAGAATTTCTGAGTAGCATATGTTCCCCTATTTTCTAATAATCATGAAAACACTAAGATATATAGAGAACATCATAAGTATTACTTAGGGGATGGAATGAAAATTGATATTACAGATGTTACCTTATAATATTTGAATTATTAATTTTATTAACAAATAATTAAAATTACTCATGGGGATGGTTTAAATTTTAAAATGTCAGTGTGGAAATATTAAAATTTATCCCTTGATTTAAGGGGGTGTTATAAAAAATTTCTTGAGGTAATAATTTGATTTCTGTTATTATTCATCAACTGTCTAAATCTAAATATTTCCTTTCCATTTGAGATGCTATATGAGAAAATGATATTTCATATATACATTTAATTTTTTTATTTGTGATGTATTTTTATGTATAATTCCAATGAAGTATAATATTTAATAATAATGTGGGGAATTTGAAGGAAATGAACACAATTTTTTTGAAATGGGGGTTTATGGATTATTATATTTATAAAATTTAGGTCACCAATGAAACAATAATTATGATATTAATATATTATTTTTAGTTGGTTGTATTTCCAAAAAATGGGAAATTAAATCCCCCATTCATAGGGATATATTACCTTTTGTAGATCCACCCATCCATGTAAGCCCACAGGAGGGAAAGTGCAATACACATGGGTTCATTAGGGAATCAGGCTTATAAAAAGGTGGACCATGAGGTATTTGTCCAATAGGGAGTAGTGTTCAGCCCAAGGCCCACATGAGCCACATGTCTATGTCCTAAAAAAAGTGTGTATGAGTTTTACCCAGGAGCCCACTATGGTGAATGTTTCAGAGCAGAGCAACTGGGGATTTTTTCTTATATTAGCTTGACCAAAGAATATACATTCCATTATGGGATGATTTTTCCTCCAGTTACTGTTATTTATAAAAAAATACACGATGTTTATATCCCATTCCTAGACACCTCACCATTATTACAAATCATCACCAAGCTCCCCCAGTTCTCATCGTCCTCTATCGACGACTGGCTTCTACATCATTTCTAAAATAACCATTACCACATCAGAAGAGAATGGGATTATCATCGTCCATCACTAAAATTCTTCAAGACCACCATGGATCACCATGGGATCCTTATCTAATTACTATGATCTATTTTGAGGCTTCATCCATCCATGATAAGACCATAATACGGAGGATCTCTCAATGCCTTCCAATTTCTCACATCATCAGTACTACTACTGTGATTTCCATATTGAACCACATGCATCGCATGAAATAAAATGGATGAGTCCATGGGATATGCATTTCTTACCCAGGTTGATTTCGTCTCTGTTAAAGGAGGATACATCTGATATACTAGGATTTTACAATTTTAAATGAATTGAGTCTCATGGGGGTTTATGTGTAGATTTTAATTAAATAATTGATATTGTGAAGATTTTAAATGAATGTTTAGGATCTCTACATCTAAAAAATATAATCCTTTCCCACTGATTAATAGGTTCTCACTACTAATATATAATATCTATAACCAAGAGTTGATGCCCATTTTATCTTTTTACATTGTAATTTTTTCTTTCATTTATTTTTCTATGTTTTATTATAGATTAATTTTTTTTCTATTATAATTATATTTACATTTATATTAATTAATTAATGCAAGAATTATTTTCATAAAATTGATTTCCCACCCATTTAAATCAACTATTCTCCTTCTTCATATTTTTTATTTTATTTTCCCATCATAAAATCATTTAATGTTCAGAATTATCTCATTTCATTTTATATTATTCATTCTCTCTCTCTTTCTCTTCTTATTCGCTTTTTAAATTTTTATTCCATGTTTGTTCATCTTCTTCTTACCAAATCCTTGTTCTTTTTATTCTTATTCTCTCATATTATTTTAATTTTATTCTTCTCCAATATCTCATTTATATCCACTAAAGTGATCTCTTACCCTCGAAAATGAGGGTTTGACTTGAGACATTCCCTAAAGGAGGTCATAATTTTATTTAAATCTACAATAAGGATTATTTTATTTTTGTGATATATGATAGTGGAATTCAAAATTTTGGATATTGTGCCATTGTACATGAAACTCAATTATATTTCCATTCTTTAATTTTAATTATTTTCTATCTCTAAATTTGATTGGATCATCACATGGAGTTGATATGATCATTCATTGAACCATAATTTGAGTAAATCAGATCCTAGATATTGTTACACCCTCAACCAAGGTGTTTCATCAACCATGATTAATGTAGAAGTTGGGATTTATATTGATTATTGAATTCAATATTTCACATTTTATTAATAAATAGGATATTAATATATCATGATATTTCCAGTCAGTATTATCAAACTAATATTAAGAAAATAATGGAGAGTAATGATGGAACCCAAAACAAAACACAGAACCATGTTCCTTATTCAAAATAATATTATCTTTACAATTTCATGTTATTATGAGTTTAAGTATTTCATACCATACCAATATTTAAGAAGTTAAAAAAATACAAAATTATAATTAATTTTAAAAAAATTAATTGAATGCAATAGATTACGGAAAATTAGATTATGTGAGTGAAAAAATAGGAATTATCCTCAGCTGAGACAAAAATTTTCTACAACTATGATGAACTAGGAAAAACATCATAAATATACTTCTTATATACCAAATGATAGGTGTGTTGTCAAAATTGATGTGGTTGTTTGGGGACCTAATCATTGTTTTCTTATTTTTTTATATTTTTCACACTATATATAATAATCATTACCTTCCAAATAAAAAATGTTAAACATTATTTTTCCATGATGTATCCTAGCTTCTATTACTCTGAAAGGAATAACTACTAATATGTTTAGGAACCAATAGTTGAACAAAAACGACCGAAAGAAGATAATATTACACATTTTTCTTGAGAGATAAAGGGATAGTTGAGAAAAATTATCCAAGGGAAGTAATTCACTGACCTTATCCAATATCTCAATGAATGCCTTGAACAACCGATGGTTGGACGCTTTTTCAGAGAGTTAACTGATTTCCGGGAGCAATTCCATGAATTTTCTCAAGAATTTGACCAGAAACATGTAGATTGTTCCTTTTTAATATTCTCATATTTTAAAGAGAATCCCCAAGTGAAATATCAAAAAAATGTTCAATAGTAATTTACATGACCAAATAAAAGAGATGAGAGACACAATAAATGACAAGTTAAGAAAACTGGAATTTATAACGTCTTATTTCCTAGAATTATCAGAGAAATCCAAACTTGAATTTTCATACAATGATGAAGCACCACTAGAATTACCTAACTTTTATGAGGACATATATAATGTTAAGACCATTATCAATGAATATACATAGCCCAACCATTTTAGGAACTAGTTCATATATAACCATGATGTTCTTGGGTGGATACATTATATGTATGATATAACTACTGAGAAACATGTGGGTGATCAAGAAGAACATGAGACTTTTAAAATGATTATAAGTAACTAATTAATCTATATAGTAACTAGAAAGTTGATGATCCTTCACCTTTTTATATAAATATAGATGTAGATAAAGAGACCACCCATGTGGAAGAAGTTGAAGAAAATATAGAGGATCCTTCCTATCTGCCTCCATCTACTGAGATCCATCAACTAGAGTCACTCCCCGCAGAGGTAGGGATCGAACTATAAAAAACTGAGGGCGATGATATTAGTTAAAAATATTTCTATCATTTATTCAGTATAATTTGAGTATCACCCTTTATTGTTTTTATTTTTTATATTTGGACATTTATTTCTATGCCTTACAAGATGATAAAGAAATAGAAAAAACAATAGTTCAGGAACAAATGGAGCTCTACAATTTTCATGAAAATATAGAAGAGGAGACCAATGATGAATATAATTACCTTATCCCGAGTAAATCAAGATAGTGGTTGATCACATTGAAAGGGTGGTCGTTTATATATATTCATTATGTATAAATTATTTATAATTTAAAATAAATGCTAACAGTAATTTCGAAATTAAAATTCATGTAGCCCATATTAATCCAACACAAGAAAATGAAGTGGATGTTGAAAAAGAAGAATACATAAAAATGATTGTACATACTTGATCCTACCTCCTCCATACAATTTTTACATAATTGTAAAGGGGTTGTATTTGGTATACTATATACATGTATCATTCCTCAATAAGAATAAAGAAGACTAAGCTCATAAAATCCACATGTGTTGGTTAAAATGCAATAAGCTCTATCCACCATCAGACTAGAGATAACAATTGCTATCTACCACTAGTGGAAGTAAAAATCTAGGGCCCACATGTGGTATCATTGTAGTACATTTCCTTATATTTAAATTTCTATTAATATATATTTCCACTTAATTATTACGAGTTTTCCAGCATGCGTCCCTACTCCCCCCTTTCATTATGAGATTAAATGAAATGCTCCTTGTGCTGAATTGAGTAATTTATATTTATAAGTTCATGATGGAACAAGATATCCCCTAATCAGTAAATAAATTAGTAAATAGTAATTTATAAAGAGATTTGAATTTTACATTATTTTCTTTCAAAATATATTAATTTTTGTTCATAAACTTATTTTGATATTTAAATTGTAAATTGTATTCACATCCATGAATTATGATTTAATTAAATTATATTGGGGAAATGTGTTTTTTAGTTATCATTTGATTCTGTATTTTTTATTTTCATTTCAATGAAATTGAATGATTACAATGGAGAATTGGATGATTATTATGATATATGGATATTAAAATGAGGACAAATTCTTTGGATGAAATGAATTAATTCTTGAAAATTAAATTTCACAACAAATTTTCATTATTTTAATTTCTATAATTCATGTTTTTTAATTTGTTATTATTAGTCATTCCTTGAGTGATTTTCTGAAGTCAAATTTCACATTCAGAAGAGGATTTATATTCCATATACTTTCTATTTATTATTTATCATGTTTTTGACTGATCATGGGACATACCACCTACTAAATATTCATATGAACATGTCAAAACTATAACTATGAAAAACACATTTAAATTTATTGACAGATATTTTGAAATTTCTTAATCCAAAATAAAAACTTTACATCAATATGTTTTTTACCCATAGAGACCACAAATGAACTTGTTATAAATGATCCATGTTTCATGCCATTTTTACCCATTCTTACTCTACTGTTAATAATTTCACAATATTTTAATGTCAAATCTTGGGGATGAAGGGTTTCATGGTGGAAGGGATGAAATACATTGTATGTGTTAAGTGAGGGAGTTTTTAAATTTTGTAAATAAAGGGTTTTTATTAATCAGTTGTAATATTTATTGTTTTTTCCTCAGTTTAAAATAGAGAAAACAAAAAAACCAAAAACATAAGAATAATTATATGACATTTATGAAAACTAAAATTCATCATTACTATACGGATGATGTTTATTATATGTGGTTAGGAGGTGTATTTTATGTTCATTATAAGTATAAATTTTGAAAATAAATATATATAAGAAGAAAAATATTATTGAGAGTCCCAAAATCATTCATTATTCATAATTTTTATCATTCCAATACATTGAGAATGGGAAGTTTGTGTTGATAAAAATGAAAGGGGAGAAGTTCATTAAACTTTTACTTTGAAATAATGCTTTATGATTTAATAGATAAGCCTCCTCCATGTTCCATAAATTTTGAAACATTAATTATTACCAACAATACACCTTGGAGTCATTATAATCTTCAATAAAATATCTCATGATGTTATATGACGTCCTTCATTAGAATAGAGGGAAATGATTTACTTTACAAACCTATGGATAAAAAGAATGATATCATGATTTGGGAATAAATATAGATTTATTAATAGCATGATTAATGAAATGAAAAAATTCCAATGAGATATAGACCATGAATTAACATGTTTTATAATAATGAATTAAGGAATTATAATGGATGAAAGAATAAGTTACATAATTTTCAAATGGGGAAAAAGTAAAACACTTGAAATGATTATTTATTTCAAAAATTGGTAATGAATTTAATTTTTTATGATATTTGAAAACATTATGTATCATTGATAAATATGTCTTTCACTACTATGAAATTTAAATAATTGTAGAATTGGTACCCGATGAATATCAGTAATTATATTTTATCCTTAAGTAAAAACATGGTTTATGTGTGGGGGTATTTGACACCATGATATTTGATTCAAAATTTTAAACAATTTTCAGTCATTTTGAAAATATTTTGGTGAATAATTCCAATAAAATGTAATGTTTTAAAATAAAATGGAAAATTTGATGGAAATGAACATAAATGTATTGAAAATTTGTTTTATGGTTTATTTTATTTAAGAAGTATTAGATTTATTGAAAATTACTTATGATATTCTTATATTTTCTTCAGGTGTTTATATTACCAAAAATGTTGTGGATGTAAAACCCCAAAATGTAAGGGTAAATTCCATATTGGATTCCCATAAAATGAGATCCACCGAACCATTCAAGCGCATGGGAGGTGTAGAAAATGTAGCATGGGTGTACGAGGGAATCAAGACCACGAAAAGGTGGCCAGTATGGGATCAAACCCATGGGGAGTAGTCATTTATCCTTTTCACACTTGATCTATGTGTGCGTGACCGAAATGAGTGAGTTTCAGTGTTTTCCAGGAGACCCCCTTAGTATAGGATTTTTAGTGTAGCATCTAAGGACTTTTAATTATAATTCCTCAACCACCGAACCTTCATTCAGATGTCAGACTTGTTTTTAGTTGATTATTTCTAAATTTTAAAAACCTGGCACCATTTTCTCCCACTCCCGTGTACCACAACTCACCTAAAAAGCTTCACAATGCTCTTACACATTTTGTTTTCCTCAATCATTTGTTTTTGTTGTATTATTCTTGGAATGAACGTTTTTCCTAGAGGTTCTCGAGATCAACCATGACCATCACTGAAATCCCCTAAGAACACCATGTATCTCCTAATGACACTTTGGTAATCCCCAACAGCCTTTGTGAATATTCCTTCATCCATGAGAAGTCTAGATGAAGGATGATATACCACATCTTTCCACTACTTTACTTCATCACATCCTCATCATTTCCATCCATGTCGAACTAACATGTTCAACCCCCCACATCTCATTCCATGGAAAGGTGGAGGTTATATGATCTAAACTGAAGCCCTAATGGATTTCTTCCTTGCTTGAAGATACACATGATATCCTCAAGTGTTTCCCATATCAATAGAAGCATGTCTCTCGAGGGTTTAAATAGATATCTGAAATGGTGATATAAAGTTATTTTGATTTGAAGAGAAGTCCAAGGAACTCAAAATTTAAAATGATATTCTTTTCCCAATAATCATGATGTTATGAAAGCTATGGGAAAATCACCAAATCCATAAGGTACTTCCCTTATTTATGTTTTCCTTTCTTCTCTTTTAATTATTAATCTTATTTTTTTAATTACAATATATATTTATTTTTTTTATAATAATTAATTCATGTATTCATTATTTTGTTAAATGTTTTCTTTCCACTAAATTACATCCTCTATTATTATTTTTTTTATTATTCTTATTTTATTTACCTCCTCTTAGCATAATTTTAGGTTCTTAATTTTCTCATTTAATATTGTTTTATTCTTTAACTCTCTTTAACTTATTGCCCTATTTTATGATTTGTTTTCTTATGTTTTCTTCATCTTCTTTTGTCACTATTATTCATTTCATTTTTATTATATCCTCTTATTTTTATTTTACTCTAAGTATATCTAGTGGTTCCATCCATCAATCTGACATGTTTCCCTCAATAATGATTGGATAACCCAAGGCTTGGCACAGGGTAGTTCAATGTGATCTTGAATTATATGTTAATGTCTATTTTATAATTTTCTGATATGAGAGTTTCTTGAATGGGTGTGAAGAATATCCCCTAGGAAACAAAACTCAATTTTATTTATATTCTTTTATTTTAATTATTTTCCAACTGTGTATTTGATTCTCGCATCTCAAAATGGAATCTATTAATTCAATGGATGAAATAGTACTCAAGTGAGTCATGTCCTAGAATATGTTACACCCTCTAACAAGGTGTTCCATCTACATTAATTACAAGAGGAGGTGGGATTTATATTTATTTATGAAATTGATATATCACATTGCCTAAATAAAAATGATTGTAATTAATCATGAGAATTCATGTTAGGATTATCAATCTACAATTTAATAAATAAAAGGAAAAAATAATGGAACCCAAAAAACTCATGACCATGTTTTTCTTCCAAATAACATCATATATAACATGGCATGTTAGTATGGGTTAAAATATTTTTTGAAATTTCATTATTTTTGAAGTTAATCAGAACCTAGAATTATAATTACTTTAATAAAATAAAAAAATATAAAAAACAATTGTATTTAGTTAAATTAGAGTAAGTTAGTGAACAAACTGAAAAACTCCTTGAGTGAGAAATGCGTAGACATCCATTGTGATGCACTATGAAAAATTTAAGAAATATTTTTTTGGCCATACCCTATGAGAAGAGAGATGTAACTCTAGGTTTTTCATCATCTATATTGAATGTATCCTAAGGAGTTTCTAAAGTAATATGGAGTTCCTTATTTTATTTTATCTAACAATGATCTGTGGTTCGCTAAAAAAAATTTCAAAAGGACATTATG
This sequence comes from Viscum album, assembly GCA_963277665.1. Classification (NCBI taxonomy): domain Eukaryota; kingdom Viridiplantae; phylum Streptophyta; class Magnoliopsida; order Santalales; family Viscaceae; genus Viscum; species Viscum album. The sequence continues at coordinate 1,926,981,365 of OY728142.1, read as the reverse complement.
TTTCATTAAATGTTGGATTACAAATGATTTGAGGGAAAATTTTAACACTTTTTCTAGAAATTATATACCCACAAGTTTAATAAGTAAATAAAATTTAGTGTACATAATATCCAAATGTTTGCAATTATGTAGGAGCACAATTAATGTATATAAAATAAAATTTATTATGATATTTAATAATATTAGAAAATATTTTAGTCAAAGGGGAAAAGGCATTATTTTTAATCAAATTCAATTTTCCGAAATTATGTAGTCATATATATGAAATTAGATTCTAAATAATAAAATTTTAATTTGAAAAAATAATTTAATTTTTTATTTATAATTTCAAAATTATGATAGGATAAATGGTTTTCAGAATTCTTTTCAAGTAATAGTGTAAAATAATAAATTTTTTGTTATAATTCAATTTTAATTACATGTATATATAAATTGAAATTGGAATTTTCATTATTTTTATACTTAACATTATTCCATTTTAATAAAAAATAATATTCTACTTATATTACTTGAAATTAATATTTAATTTTAATTTCTAAAAAATCATTTTTATACATAAAATTAATTTTTATGAAAAAGTGTTTTTTATTTCATTTTACCAACTTAATTTCAAATTAAATTCTGACACTTTTTTATTTTAATCATTAAAAATTGATTCTTTATTTGGAATCATGGGGTAAAATTTGTAAAATAGTTCCCTTATATTTTTTCTTAACATGAATAGTACCTTTATTAATTTTGTTTCCATTGTAACAGGAAAATAGGGTAATTAATTATAAGAATAATAAGATAAAGACTGTGAAACGAAAATAAATCATTCAATGATTTTATTATATGAGTCAATTAAATTCATAATCATCCAATATTTTATTATATGGCCTTTTTTACATTTGGATTTTATTATGATGTTTATAATATTTTATTTAATGAAAACTGAAAAATGTGACACTCATGTTTTTAATAAAAATAATATTTTCAAAATGAATATAACCAGAAAATATGTTTCATTATAATTTGTTTTTTGACATATAAATGATTTAACGTCCCCATGAAAATTAGTTAATTTTTACTAAAAAAAATAATTACCTTAAATTCTTACACAACCATGAAATAATAAATATTTAATTAATGGAAAAATAAAAGAATTGATATAAAAAATATGAAAATATAGATTAATTTGTATGAATTGTTGTGACCAAAAAAATAGTAGATAAATATAAAATTTAAAGATTTATTAAAATATTTTATTTTAATTTACTTTTTTGTATTGATGTTATAAAAGTAAATGTTAATGAATTGTCTAAAATTGAAATTATTTAGAGTTTATGGAAATTATATTTTATTATAATATATAAAATTTAAAAAAATACTATAATAGATGAAGTGAAAATTTTATGTTTTAAAATGTCATCAATTTCTATTTATGGGATCTATGTCTATTTAGAGTAAATCTAAATACACCTGAAGAGTAAAAAATCTCGTTGCCACGGTAAATATGAAAAAGTGACAACAAGGGAATAAAACCAAATGATATGGGTACAAATGTGATCTAAACCAAACAAAAAATAATTTTATAAGAGGATTTAGATCTATACTCATATTATCATTTAATATTATCAAATTTTATCCATTTTCAAATCAAAATTACTTTTTATTAAATTAATATTTTAATAAATTCAAAGAGTGACCCTCCCATATCTTATAAAAGGGAAACAATTCGTATCATTTATTTGAACTTCAATACCCATTTGTTTCTTCCAAGAAATACACAAATCCAATTATAACATATCTCCCCATTTTATAGATGACATATTTCTAGTAGAATAGAAACCATAATGTCTTATATTGTTTGGAAAATTATATTTTCTTGGGAAGAGGAAGATAAAGAATGTACATGATGTGTAAGACTCAAGGAAGAGAGAATGATTTTAAAATAATATTTGAAGGTTCACTTTAAACTCTCACCTTATTCTATATCCGTATTTATAAAATTATTTTATATATGTATTTAAATGTACATAACTTAATCCCAAATGGAAATTTATATTTCATCTAACTTTATTTCATAGTTTTTCAAAAGAAATATTTTACAAATTAATTCAAAATTCCATAAAAAAGACAAAATGGAAGCTCTATTTTATCATATATAGTGAAAAAAACTATTCCTTCCCCCCATATATTTTATTTTATTTTTTGTGTCCTTTACAAGAATTCAGGTTTATATAAAATAAAAAACTCATTACCTACATTCTAATAATTTTACAAAACTAGTTTGAAATCCAATAGATATACCAATATCGAAAATTGATTTCTTAAGGGTGAAAAAAAACAATTGTTATGATGAAATATTTTATATGTTCTGTTATGTTTCATGGGAATTGTTTATGAGGATTTTTGGTTCTGTTATAAAACAAGGACAAATTAAAATGTTATAATAGTACAATGCAATGGGTAATGGATCATATTTAACTTATTTCCTATTGAAAAAAATATTACAATAACATTCTATAGTGGTCATTCAAATTGTAACCAAAATTACTATTTTATTGATAAATGAGATGGCTATTATTTGTGTAAATATAATGGTATACCATTTTTAATAGTGATATGGAAATGATTCCACCACTTACTACACAAATTTTCAAATCTTCTTCCATGTTTTTACATGAATACATTGATTTATCATGGTAGTACACTGATATAACATTTAAAATAATGTATATGATACGTTTTAATGGTGAAATTATACCTCTTTGAAATGAATTATTATTATAATTTCATGTTATAAAAGAAACATCATGTGTTTTATTTTTGATTTATGGTGTCCTATGAAATGTCTTATAAAATTATGTGGGCAGATTAGGTAATTTATTAGGTTAGAAAATGTTTATTTTGAATATAAGTCATATTTTTTAAAAGGAAAATTTTTCTAATTCGTAGAGTAATGGGTTTTTTTGTAAAGACCCAGAAATTTAAATGTAATTTTTTTAATTCTATAGAAATTTTATGTGCCCGCAAAAATTGAGGGCACGTGATTCTAAGGCATGGTGTTCCCGGAATGAATTTCTGAACTTTTTTGAGGTACGTTTAGTAAAGGTGAGAGCGGGTTTTTGTATCTTTTAAACCGATGCTTGAAATTGAAATCTGAGGAAACTGTTGAACTCATAGTGCCAGTATTCTATTAAGGAGACTTTCACCTCAACCGTAGTTGGTTAAGGGTGAAATTTAGTTTTCGTGTTTTTCCTATTAATAAAAATAAAATAAAGAACAAAATTTTATTTTATTTTTAACCTCCCAATTGAACTCTAGGAGGTGGGGACCACCCGATCTTGAAAACCCCAAATTTTGAAATTAATGGTGGGTACCACCCGACCCCCTTAAACTCCCTATTTAATGAGAGAGATGAATCATTGTTTTCTCCTAATTGATTGTGCCACCCAAATTTAATTAATGTACAACTTTAAATAAATTAAAATATAATATTTTAAATTGTCACCACACCTCTTATGGGGAAAATTTTGGGAAAAGGATATGAGATCATTGGAAGAACACTCTCCAACAAAAAACATGCTCAAACAAAGAACGAGGAACCGACCCCAAGCCCGGATCAGAAGTGCCTTGTGGAAGCAACGAATGTTGACATTCTTAAATGACTTCATCTTCTTCCTCGTGCCTCCACCTTTGGAACCTTCAAGGTAGGGGTGTGATTTTCATTAATTATCGTATGTTCATTTACATTGAATCTCTCCCTGTGATCCGCTTGATACTGTTCTAACATGGAGGGTACGAGACAAATGAACATGGCATGACCACTATGAAACCTTTTTTATTTTCCATTCATTTTTTGTGTTGGAGGAGGATGGAGACCAGTGTCAGTGACTGGAAATGGTGGGACTCATAAGAGGCGGTCGACACAATAGCGGACCGCGAATACGATGGTGACACAACCATGCCACCAGAGAAGCGCAACGACGCGCATCCATGCCGCCCCGTAGAGAGAACCCTTGGCATTGTGCCATGGCGGCGAGGGGCGGCAGGTTGGCTCGCTTCCGTCCACCGTTGAAGGAGTGGCGCATGACCGCGCCACGCGGAGGAAGGAGGCAGGTAGACCGGTGATCCGCATGTCGAGCGGACCAGTGGGCTGCCACTGTGGGCCGCACTGCGCACCGTTACTGCGGGCCGCACCACGCGCCGCCACCACGGGCCGCACCGCCCTGCGGGCCAGGCCGCACCCAGCATGACATGTCTGACCAAGGGCCAGACCCGGGTCAATTCTGGTCGACCCGAACAGGGTCGGGTCGACACGGGTCGGGTGGTGCTAGGTCGGTCATACTGGGATAGACCAGACCCAGACCTGTTTCGATTCTTTTCACTCATTCGTCCATATCATGAGCTATGAGCAACCATTTGACAAACTCTCTATAGTAATGGAAACCTTGGATGGAGTTAGTATTTTTGGTATATTCCAATTGAACGTTGGATAATGTTGGGGTACGGCCGGGTTGGATCAAGCATGAATCCAACTGGGCCATCGATAGTAAAAGTCCAACAACATATAGACCAGACGTCCGATTGACGCACCATCTATTATGTTGCGACCCCTTTTATGTGGAGTTCCTTTAGTATACTACATTGTGGGACTTCATGGAAGTTAGAGTATCGACTAGTGTCTTCAGGACCGGACCCTCCCGGAATCAAGAGAGTTTATTGCGGGAACCCTGTAGCTGGCTGTAACATCAGAAAATGAACCTATGTGGGTATGTGCTTTGGGATCCTATGTTGGTATATGCATTGGAACCCTACATAGGTCTGGGTTTGAGAGTTCCACGTTGAACTACTCTAGGATCCAACGTGGGATTGTTGTACTAGGATCTTCCATGGGACTGATGAATTAGGATCCTGTGTTGTCTGATGATTTAGGATCCAACATGGATTTTCCTCTTAATAGAGTAAGATGATTCAGTATTTCCATATAATCATATTTACTACCGTACCTATGTTATACCTTGTGTGAGCTGATTCCTTACCTTTTTGGTAATATTCCGTGTGTCCTAACTTTGTGGTTCTTACCTTCCTGGGGATACCTTTGGGGTATTCTTCTGTGTGGCATAGCATTGTTGTTCTTACCTTAATGCTGATACCTTTGTGGTATTCTTATATGTGGCATACCATTGTGGTATTTACCTTTGTGGTATTATTTCCTTCGTGGAATAGTTGTACTTTTTCAATGGATTTGGGCATTCTGTTTCGTCATGATTGAGATGGGTATACTTGATAACTGAGGTATATGTATGTGCATATACCTAATTTGGGTTGTTAGTTGTTTTACAAGCATTGTGGTTTATCCATTGTGGATTTAGGGAGACCTTTGAGGGTATCAGGGTCCCTACTGAGTATCGTTATACTCACCCCTGCATGGGCTACACCTGCACATTATTGTGTTTAGTGGAGATGATGGACAACGCTAACTGAAGACAAGGGTACCAGGACTGGAGGTATCTCAGAGGTGGACCTAGATGAGGCGTACCGTAGAGAGAACCATTCGAGAGTTGTACCTACCCTTTTTGTAGGATCCTTGGCGTGTGTTCACAGGAGCTGTTCCATTTTACTTGTACTTTTCATTTTTCTTGTACTTTCAAGTTGGGCTTGTATTTTTGCACCTTTTACTTACACTATACACTCTTTTTACTATTGAGATTACTCATGTCCGTATCTTGTTTTGTGCTTTGTTGTGTGAGTTTATAGGTTTTAAAGGAACTGATTTCCCGATTTAGGGAATATACCTTTCGGTGCTAGTCGTCAACCCTTGGCCTATGGAAGGCGGGCTTGGTGTAGTCACTGCCCGGGCCCCCAGGGGACGGGACACTACAAATCAGTATTAGAGGAGTCGGTTCTACCATAGAACATTGGAATCGGATCTTTCAACGGAAATATTGTTAATTTTTACGAGTGTGGTTATCAATTTAGGGAATTCAGTGTTGGTGATGTGGCCAACGTATCCATACACCAGGACCCTAACTTCGGCTTTCTGACTCAGAGAACAAAAACAAAGATTGTGTGTCTGTTTCGAAAAGTTTTAATTGTCAACACTTTGAGTCAGCTCACCGGATATAAATTATTTAGCATGGTGCACCTGTTTCTTTTCAGGATACCTCCATGGAGACATCCAGCTAGGGTTCTGGGTAAAGTACGCGAGGATAGCCCACTGAGCGATGAGGCCTCGGTGTAAGGCCCTCTTTCAGTAGGGGCACCAGCGGAGGTAGCAGCGGCACCATTACCTGTTGGGCCTCCGATGCTACCAACCCTAGTAGCAGAGGGTGCATACCACTTGATCACATTGCACGAGTTCAAGCGCCTGATGCTACCCATGTTCAGGGGAGAGACGTAACCACAAGCGGCTGAGGCTTTGCTAGAGGTCGTGGTGAGAGTCTTTCGATTGGTAGGGACACCCGCTGAACTCATGGAGATCCATGCTGCCCGTCTTCTACAGGAAGCAGTAGGTAGATGGTGGAGCATGATGCTCCATGTCCATGACGAGGTCATACTTTTCTGAGCAGAATTTGAGATCCCATTTCGAGCAGGGTTTGTCCCAGCGAACCTTCACGCAATGCATATATAGGAGCTTCTTCATCTATAGTAGGGAGGCATGATTGTGACTCATTACTCATTGAGGTTCACCGACCTCTCACGCTACTCCACATATAATGTGTGGGATCCATTCATCTGGACTTGGACCTTTGAGCAGGTAATCAGGTGGGATATTAGGGCTCTGTTGTTTTCGCTCAGTATCCCAACATAGGTGGGGGTGTAAGAGCGAGCCCTCTTAGTTGATATTTTTATTACTCAGAACTCACCAGTACCGAGACCCACCATCAGGCATCACGTAGAGGAGTCTTCTGCAGCTGGCAGTAGACATCTGTCATAGAGGTCTAAGAGGACTAGACCTATAGGTGGATGACCGCAGGATTAAGGGTCGATTATACAGGGCACTGGAGATAGATCGAGTCATGCGAGGAGAAGTATGTGTTACACTTGCGGCGGGCAGGGTCACATGGGTCGTCACTATCCAACCCATTGTACAGATGATCAGAAGACAGTCGAAGGACCACCCCGAAAGAGATAGAGGATTGAATGAGGAGTTCCGTAGAGAGCAGGCATACATGGTAGAGGAGATGGAAGTGCATCTAGAGGTGGGAGACAATTTGAGGTGTTACCGCCACCACTATCAAGTGGTCCAACCCTACCACAGGGAGTAGGTGGATAGGGGCTAGCTCAGCTAGAGGCAGCTGAGGCCTATGACCATGGAAATCCAGAGATGATACGAGGTATGAACTATGTCTACTCTACCTTACCTGAATTACTTATAGACAAAGGTTCCATTTATTCTTTTATTTCCACGGCCCTTGTTCGGAGCTCAGATATTCCGATGGAGTCGTTGGTTCGATCTTTAGGGATAGAGACTCCTACGAGAGAGGATTTGATGATTACGCACTAGTGTCAGAATTGTGAGCTTACTCATGGAGGCAAGAGATTCTCATAAGATCTCCTAGTATTGGCGTCGAGGCCTTACGATGTTATCTTGGGTAAGGACAAGTTATCTACAGTCCATGCTCATATTGACTATATTAGGAGAAAAGTGTACTGTGTCCACATGGATGGGACCAGGTTTAACTTCATCGGTGAAAAGTGAGCCTTTTAAACCCATGATGGACTTACTCGGAGAAAAATGCATTTGATCACTTATCAGTTGGATAGCCTTACCCTCATAGCAATTGATGTGGAGAGATCGAGCTAAAATGTAGTGGTGGACCAGTACGCGGATGTCTTCCCTTATGATGTTTTGGGTCTACCTCTTCATAGAGAGGTGAAATTTTACATTGAGGTGTACCCCAGGATGACACCAATATCTACACCAGCATATAGGATGGCTCCTGTGGAGAATTTTGATCTATGTGTATAACTAGAGGACTTGCAAGGGAGAGGGTTCATCCGGCCCAATGTTTCTCCTTGGGTAGCCTCGATTTTATTCGCAAAGAAGGCGGATGGGAGCTTGAGACATTTTGTTAAATATCGTCACCTGAACCAGGTGATCATGAAGAACAAGTACCCACTTCCAAGGATTGAAGACCTCTTTGATAATCTAAGGGGAGCATGGTGGTTCTAGAAGATACACCTCAAGTGAGGCTATCACTATCTCAGAGTTCGAGATGAGGATGTGCAGAAGACAGATTTCATATGTCGGTACAACCATTATGAGTTTTTTGTCATGCAATTTGGCATGACCAATGCTCCAGCAGTGTTCATGGGACTCATGAACATGATCTTTCAGCCTTAACTTGGATCTCTTTTTAGTAGTGTTAATCGATGAAATTCTGATCTACTCGGCTACCAAGGAAGATAATGCTTATCATTTGCAGATAGTTCCGTACACACTCTAAGAGAACCAGCTTTATAGTAAACTCTCGAAGTACCATTTCTGTATCTGAGAGGTTCACATTTTGGGACATGTCATCTTAGAGGTTAGATTTTTGGTGGATCCAATGATGATTGAGGAGGTACTTTATTGGGAGCCACCCCGGTGTGTGACGGAGATACGGAGTTTCTAGGGATTGGCTGGATACTACTGGAGATTTTTTTCCAGATATCTCCAAAGATGAAGCACCATTATCAGCATTGACAAATAATGTAAAACCCTTCATATGGTCAGTGTGATGCCAATGAATTATTCAGGAGTAGAGGAAGAGAATAAAAAGTCCCCCCATCTTGAGGCTTTAGGAGGAGGGCGTTGGGTAAGCAGTTTACTACGATGCATCATGGACCAGGATCGAATGTGTACTGATGCATGAGAAAGAAATTATCGCATATGGTTCTCGAAAGCTGAGACATCAGGAGCATAACTACACTACCCATTACCTGGAGTGAGATGCAGTGGTCTTCACCTTGATGATGTGGCGACATTACATGATAGGAGAACATTTTACAGCATACTCTGATCACAAGAGTTTCATGTATATCTTCTCCTAGAATGACCTGAACATGAGGCACTGACGTTGGCTTGAGTTCTTCCAGGACTATGACTTCGAGATTGTCTATACTCATGGGAAGTGAAACGTTGTAGTAGATTCACTTAGCAGGAGATCTGGTACACATATTCTAGGTGAGGCAATAGAGCAGCTGACCGCTTTATAGATATCCTTTATGGAATGAGATAGAACAGATTTTCATCTGTCTCTTATAGTCAATCCCCCAATTATTACGTGTGTCTGGGAGGCGCAGCATGGGGACACTGACTACGAGGAACGATGTGTTCAGATATCCTCAAGGAAGGCACCTGATGGACATTATGGTGGTGGGGTGCACGTCATCCTCTTTAGAGGATGTACTATGGTACCAGAGTCTCTTTAGGAGGAAATTTTGAGGGAGTTCCACACATCCCCTATAGGAGTAAATCCAAGAGTGGAGAAGATGTATCGGGACCTCTAACGACAGCACTGGTGGCTGGTAATAAAGAGAGCAGTAGCAGAGTTTGTCTCTCGGTGCCTCACTTGTCATCAAGTGAAGGCGGAGCATCATGTACCAGCAGGCTAAGTTTAGCCTTTAGAGGTCCTATAGGGGAAGTGGGATGGGATACCCATGGATTTCATGACAGGACATACACGTACATCCAGGGATCATAATTCTATCTAGGTGATTGTCGACCAATGCACCATGTCGAACCACGTTCTACCGATCAAAGAGCAGGGTTCAGTAGAGAGAATGGGAATCCTTTATGTACAGGAGATTGTGTGGGATACATGGAGTACCCTTGAAGATTGTCTCTGATTGTGATGCACGTTTCACTTTTCAGTTAGGGAAGGGGTTGTAAGAGGCTTTTGGGTCACAGCTTCATTTGATCACTGCCTTCCATACTCAGACGAATGGTCCGACTGAGCGGACCATTCAGAACCTCGAGGACATGTTGCGTGCTTTCATCATCGACTTCGGTCGCAGTTGGTAGAATCGCATTCCCTTGGTGGAGATTTCATAAAACAATAGCTATCACTGTACTATTGGGATGGAACCTTTCGAGGTAGTGTACGGAAGACCATGCAGATTGGCTTTGTGCTGGACTGACCGAGGGGTGTTAGCACTCTTGGGACCAGAGATGGTAAGGGCTATCTTGGAGGTGTAGATCATTCAAGAGAGGATGAATACTACACAGAGTAGGCATAATTTATATGCTGACAGGAGACGGAGACCTATAGAGTTCGAGGGTGGAAACCATGTATTTCTAGGGGTCTCACCTTGACGAGGTTTGCAGATTTTTGGTCAGGGTGACAAGTTATCTCTGAGGATCATCGAACCCTTTCAGGTCCTCAACAATGTGGGTGAGGTGGCTTACCTCTTATCTCTTCCACCTCAGTTACACTGGGTGCACAATGTTTTCCACGTATCCTAGCTGAGAAGATACATGCAAGACGCATCACACGTCATCGACCACGGTGAGCTGGACATTGATGATTGGACAACATTTACGGAGGTTCCATTAGATATTGAGGATCGATAGGAGAGGGTCCTTCATGGGTGGTCGATACCTTTGGTGCGTGTACGTTGGCAGCATTGGAACCTCCAAGAGATCACATGGGAACAAGAGGCTCTGATGAATGCTCAGTACCCCCACTTGTTTTCCATGTTTTGGGATGTGGCTTACAGGGATGCAATTCCCTAAGGTGGGTCGAATGTAATGACCTAGAAATTTACATGTAATTTTTTTTAATTATATTATAATTTTACGAGTCCGTGAAAATTTACGGCGTGTGATTCTGAGGCCTGGTGGGCTTATAATGAATTTCTAAACTTTTTTTAGGTACATTTAGTAAATGTGGGAGCAGGTTTTTGTAACTTTTGAACCGGTTCATGGAATTAAAAACCGAGGACACCGTTGAACTCCCAGCACTGGTATTTTTATTAGGGAACTTTCACCTCAACCATAGTTGGTTGATGGTGAATGTTAGTTTTCATGTTTTTGTGGAAATAAAAATAAAATAAAGAACAACTATTTATTTTATTTTTAACCTCACAATTGAATGCATGGAGGTGGGGACCACCCAAGCTCGAAAACCCCCAGTTTTGAAATTAATGGTGGGGAACACCTAACCCCCTTAAAATCCCTCTTTAATGAGGGAGGTGACTCTTGTTTTTCACCTAATCGATTGTGCCACGAAAATTTAAATAATGTAAAACATTAATTAAATTAAAATTTAAGCTTTTAAATTGACACCACACCTCTCACGGGGAATATTTTTGGGAAAAGGAGAGGAGGTATTGGGGAGAACACTATCTAACGAAGAACATTCTCCATTGAAGAATGATGAACCAACCTGGAGCCTGGATCAGAAGAGCCTTGCGGAAGCAACGAACGCTGACTTTTTCAACAAATTCATCTTCTTCCTCGTGTATCCTCCTTTAGAAATGTCAAGGTAGGGGTGTGATTTTGATTAATATTCATTATTTTATTTTACGTTGAATCTCTTCCCATGAGCTTCTTGTTATCGTTCTAACACGGAGGGTGTGGGCCAAACAAACATGGCCCGACCACTCTGAAATGTTTTTTATTCTCGATGTGTTATTCGCATTGGAGGAGGATGGAGACCGGTGCCAGCGACTAGCACCAGTGGCACTCAGAAGCAGTGGTCGTCACCATATCTATCCATGAAGATAGTGGTGGTGAAACCACGCTACTGGAGAAGGGCCACAGATCCTCGGGCGTAGCAGAGTAAGGGTGGAGGCTGTCACTCTCGCCAGCCGCACAATGGGGTGGCGACGTGCATATGTGCCGCCTAGCGGAGAAGAGTTACAGCCTTGTGTCAGGGCGGTGAGGGGAGGGAGGCCGGCTTGTCATCGACTGCCAGTGAAGGATCAGTGTGAGACTAGGCCACATAGAGGAGGGCGGTTGGCCAACTGGCCAGGCGCCTAGCTGGCTGGGTCAGATTGGACCCAGACGTGTTTCGACCCTCTTCACTCTTTTGGCCATATCTTGAGCTACATGCATCTGTTTGACAAACCGTCTACGGTGTATGAAACCCTGGATCAATATGGTCCTTTTGTTATACCCCACCTGAACTTTGGATAATGTTGGGTTATGATCGGGTTATATCGAGCACGAATCCAAACGAGCCCTTGGGACTAAAAGGGAAATAACTTACATATCAGCCGTCTGATTTACGCACCGTATGTTGCATTGAGACCCCATTTATGTAGTGGTCCTTTGGGATACTTCTTCATGGTACTTTGATGTAGTTGGATTATCAAGCAGTGGATTGAGGAAAAGACCCTCCCGGAATAAATGGAGCTTAGTGCGAGAACCCTTGAGCTGGTTGTAACATGAGAAAACGATCCTATGTGGGTATATGCTTTGGGATACTATGTGGGTCTATGCTTTGGGATCCTACGTGGGTATGTGTTAGATATTTCCACAGGGATCCACTCTAGGAATCTACGTTAGACTACTCTAGTATCCTAAGTGGGTCTATTTTACTAGGATCTTCCATGGGTATGATAAATTAGGATCCTACGTGTTTCTGATGATTTAGGCTCCATTGTGGGTCTGCCTCTTAAGAGAGTAAGATGATTCAGTAGTTACATCTAATCAACTTTAGTACTGTTCCAATGTTATACCTGCTGTGAGATGAGTCCTTGCCATTGTGGTAATATTCTGTGTGGCGTACCTTTGTGGTACATACCTCTATGGTGTTAGCTTTGTGGTATTCTTCTATGTGACATACCTTTGTGGTGAATACCTTCCTGGAGATACATTTGTGGTATTATTATGTGCGGCGTACCTTTTTGGTACATAACTTCATGGTATTAATTCCTTTATTTAGAAGTTATACTTTAACTAAGGATTTGGGCCTTGTGCTTCCTCATGGATGAGATGGGTATACTTGATAACTTTGGTATTTATATTGGCATATACCTATGTAGGGTTGTAAGTTGTTTTACATGATTTGTTGTTTATCCATTAAGGATTTAGAGAGACCATTTAGGGTCTCAGGGTTTATACTGAGTATAATTATACTCACCCCTGCACGGGCTATGCCCGCACCATGCTGTGTTTGGTGCAGACCATAGACAACACTCACTGAGGACGAGGGTACCAGGACTAGAGGTAGCTTAGATGTGGACCTAGATGTGGCGTACCGCATAGATGACTGTTCTAGAGCTGTACCTACACTTCAGCTAATATCCTTGGTGGGTGTTCACAGCAGTTGTTCCATTTTATTTTTAAATTTCAGTTTTCTTATACATTCCAATTAGGCTTGTTTTTTGAATCCTTTTACTTACTGTACACACTCTTTTTACTGTACATTTTACTTGTGTTCGTATCTTGTTTTGTGCTTGGTTGTGTGATTTTACAGGTTTTAAAGGAAATTCATTCCCAATTTACAGAACACGCCTTTCAATGCTAGTCTCCATCCCCTGGACTATGGATGGCAGGCTTAGGGTAGTCACGGCATGGGCCCCCGGGGGACGGGTCATGACATTTTCATTATTTTTATATCTCTTATTATGTTTTCATATGATCATACCATAATTTAAAATAGTGTTCACGGGGTTTCAATATTGTTATGGGAATCTAAGAAGTAAAGATGAAAGTCATGATGATTTTTAATGTAACGAAAATGTGTTTATTTTAAAAGTTCTATATTTTTTGAAAATGTATACTAATCAAAAGATTCCATTTTATAAGATATGATTTTGTTGTGTAAGTTTCATGACCTAAATATATAAAACACTAAACCAAAACGATCAATAAGATTGTAATAATGGGAATTCTAGAATTAATTCACTAGAATATGTAATGTTAAATGAAGATTCCTTACAGTTGAGATGATTATCTCCCCTAAACTAGAACAGTTCACTGTAGGCTTCACTAATAACCCATCACAATCAATAGAATTCGTGATGTGTAATATAAAAAATTGATTTAATGGATCTAAATTGGTTAACACATATTAAAATATGGAAGATGAGAATTCCCCATAGATGATTGGTGACAAAGAAATGTAATAAGGGCATGGGATGGAAAATAATGTGCATGTCGAATAAACTATCCCATGATATATGAACACACAAAAGTAAAATCCTGTTAAAAAAACAATCCCAAAAATATAAATCCTTCTTATGTAATTTTTAGAATAATCTAGTAATTTAATCTAATAATAACACTGGTTAAATAAATGGAAGTATTATAAAGCATAAATTGTTTAATATAAAAATCAAATTAAAAAACCTCAACATTTATCATATGAAATTATAGATGTCCTTGAACAAATGGAAATTGAACTAGAACCAAATTCATCTTATCTAATTAGTGATTGAGTGTAGATAACATAATGAACATTTTGAAACATTCAGTTAGGTTTTTTTAGTAAATATCTTCTTTGAAAATATGGTTTTAAATACAATAAAATCACTAATAAAATGTAATTTATATCATTGGAACATGATACAATCAATTCGATCCCAAAGGATTGAATTGTTTAGTAGTCATGGTTAAATAGATAAATACATGAATTTTATATATCCATTTGAAAACCTAAAATAAAAAATTGTATTTTATTTAAGAACATCATTGTCCCCTTTAACATATCCTTATAAATAAATAAATAATCACCTCCTTAGAATCCAAAGAAAAGGAAAAATTAAGAATAGGGGGTAAGATTCTCAGAAATGGAATGCTTACAATGAAATTTAAATAATGCATGAATAATTTGGTAGGAAATAAATGATAATAAAGTAATGATATATAAATAATAACATAATCTAAAATGTATCCATGGATATAAAAACTATTCAAATAACTAAATGAAAATAAATAAATGAGTTCATAATGATAGAATAACAATTCCAGGCATTAAAAACATATTATTGAGACTTCATTCTAGGATATCATGGATATATTTTCCCGGGCTTGGGCCAAGAAATATTACATTAATCAGTAATGGATAATCGAAAAAACAAATATTTTTTATTTCATGACATCTACTAAAGAATCTAGGGTCTACATAATTATAATACCCACCCAAAAATAAATTAGCCTTATTTATTCCACAAATTAATAAATAACACAACATAATCAACTACACTAAAAGTCAATAACATTTTATATTAGAAGAACTAATAATCGGATATCAATAATTTAACAAATAAACCCTATCATAAACATTCAATAAATATGTAATAATTCATGAAATGAAAATAACCACAATAAATAATAATATTAAATCAATAATGTTGGCATATATGACATTATTTTAAAAATATCAATGTAAAATTCTCACAAAAAATGCCATTTTAATTTTGAAATCACACATATAAAAACATAAAAAATAGGGAGAAGTATATTTTATTTGAAAAAAAACATGCTAAAATTTAATGGAAAAATAAAATAAAATATTATTATAGACTTCGGGAAAATTTATTCATTACATATAAGGTAAAATATCATTCCTTTCACAATATTTTAAAAATATTAAAAGGACCACTTTTGTAAAATGATAATATGATTCCATTAAAACCACCTTTAAAAAAATAAAAACATGGGTAAAAAATTAATTAATGAATAATTGGATTGTAATATAAAGTTACATTACAGTTTTTATGTATAATATGGATATGGAAGAAATGATTTCCCATTGTGGGGAGTTAAAGATAAACAATATCGAATAATGAAGAGATTGTGGAATAAACCATTATATATGGTTCGACTTATTTCATATAAGTTGAAACATATTATATAATAAATATAAATTTATAACACACATATTTTTAAAATATAATTAGATATATAACACCATATGTGACTTACTTCTAATATTTTAGCACCTGTTTATTAACAATACATTGTTAAAGTCATTATTTCATGTAATAACTACTTCATTTTTCATGTATGTTTTTGTTTAGTAATTTTAGTAATCCTAATTTCATTAAAATTATATCATATAAATCACGTTAAAAATGATATCAATAACACATATATAATTTTATATGTTTCTAATGTAATCTAGAAAATATGGTGACAAGAAATAATTTTCACTGTTCATGGAGACGGTAGGATGTTCATACAGATAAATGTCGTTTCCATTTTCAAAACATGAAATAGCATAAAGGTAGAAAATTATAAACCAATAAATAATAATTATTATATAACTTAAGTCATATATATTATTCAAATACATCCTCATTAACATCTATGTATGGTAGAAATGGGAAGTGTATCTGATCGCTTCATTGAGGTGGTAGTCCACACATATGCACAAGCAACATTATCATTTCTCAATGGTTTGGAAGGTAAGTTTGTAGATTTAATATAAAAATTATATTAGTATAATTATTTTTTTAATATAATACATAACCCATAAACCCATCATAATTCAAATCTATAAAACATTTTAAGGAAAAATATTTTTTATTGCTATGTGGATACAGTAAGTCGTTTGTATGCACAAGAGATACATTTTCCTACCTAATGATGAAAAAGTGAGTGGATAATGGTGATTAATAATAATAGAAACATTTAGTAATATATATGATAGTATATTTTTTATTTTATGATAAATAATATAGATTTATATGATTTAAAGAGGAAGTAAAAAAATTATGTGATTTGTTAATCCATTTTCAACTATTCAAAAACAAATCTATCATATATCCTTTTTAGGGGAATATTGTTTGTATTTTGGGATGAAAAACACCTATAATACTTTTATAAGGATGTTTATAAGGGATATTTGTTTCTTTTGGTTGATATATAAGGCTTAATGTCATGTAGAAATTGAGAGAGGATGTTTCATTTTATAATTGAGGCGAGGGGAGCTATTTGAATTTCATAGAAGATTAAAATTTAATAAACATATTCCCAATACATATTTATCTAAATGTATCAAAATAGTTAGGGATTATATCATATTTTGGTTTATGTTTTAAATAAAATCATCCAAAACTATTTGTACATGTTTATATGGTGTTTTAGACCACATATTTTCGTTAACTCCTTAGTTAACATATTTTAACATTAACTGATGTATGATTTATTTTCATTGATGAAAATATATAATATTATAAATAAGGTAAAAATGGATCATAAATGGCCAACATATGAATTTTAGAACATTTAATTTCTATATTTTCCAATTTTAATATTTTAATATCTTTTATGTATATTAATAAATTATTATTTTGGTAAATTATCATTTATATTTAATTTTGACACTATACATCTAATTTAACATCAAGTATATCAATAAATTTTTTTATTTCAAATACAATATAATTAAAAACACACATATGTCATATTAATACTCAAAATTCATGTAAGACTATAAATCACTCAAATTATTGCACTATTAATATTTTTAATTTCATGTCTTAATTTTTTATTAATTAAAAAAATATTAATCATCTATTTAATGGAATTATATAATAAATAAATGTTATAAATAAATTATCATCATAGATTTAATTATATTATTAAAAAAATTAAATTCTATATTAACTCATAACTATATTTTGTATCTATGTGGACACATAATATATATTTAAATCTAAGAGAGTATAATTTCCTAACTATATTTGAATAATATATTACATAAGTTCTATTCATGCAAACGTTTCAATTATATAAATAAAATTAAACCCTATGGTGATTAGACTATAATTTTACATATCTAATAAAAATTAGAATGAATTATTATAATTGTATCTGTTATTTTTATAAAAGGCTTACATAATATACACATTAACGAGGTGATAAATTTTACCATAGTTAATATTCTTATTGATCAAAAATTAAGGGGACCTATTTAATAAATCTGAAACTAATGATTAATAATATGTAATTAATTTTATCAAATTAATTAACTATAAAGGTGAAAAATTAATTGTAAACTAATTATGGGAAAAAATTAAACCACCTTTTAGTAAAATATAGGTTTCCTAAAAAATACCATTTTATGTTCCAAAATGATTTTATACCTAACTCATTCATAAAATTGATTTAAATGAAAATAATTGAATATAAATAATATAATAAAACAAATTTTATCTTAAAATCAATTTATAGTAAATAAAACTTTTTAAATTCATAAAAAAGTTACATTTTTATACAAATATGTATTTTTCATTATTCATAGGAAAATTAATCTTTTAAAAAAAATCCAAAAAGATCACGATAATATATTTTTCAAATGACGATATAATTATGATATAATTTTTTTAAAAATAAATGTTATTGAAGTTTCAAAAATAACTTATAATACAAAGTTACAAAAAATAATTAAAAATAATTTTTGAATAAAACATATTTTTGAATCATAAAATTACCCTACATAAAATTTAGTACTAATTTACCAATAACTAGTGAATGATTTTTCATTATGTAGGTTATTTATATATATTTCATAATTCATATAACACTATTTATACTCTCCAATTTAACGTCAGCACTATAATGGCCATATATAAATAATAATATTTAAATGTTCATTTATGCTTGGTGTTGTGTTCCATATATGCTATACAACATATTGTTCTTTTAAAATATCATGTTTGTACATTCCCTGCCCCTTAAATAAATTGCACGCCTGCAATTTTATAATGTTTTTTGTAATTAGAGATTTGATATTTAAAATTAACTTTAAGGATAACCCACACCGTAAAAAGGGTTAATAAAACATACTCTAAAAAATGTGGGAAGATAAATAATATGATGAACACAAAATTAGGTATTCAAATAAGGTAATATCAACATGAATTAATAATATGGGCATGGAATGGAAAAATTATTCCCATGTATTAATATATAGTTATATACTACATTTTCTTGATAAATTCAACCATCAAAAAATTGTAAATCTATTATTGGTTAAAAATCCATTGATTTCTCTGTAAGAAAAGTAAATAGATAACATGTTTATTTTAGAGGCATTTTTCTATTGTCAAGGGAGTATTTTACTATCATGAAAATTCACTCAAGATAATAAAATTTCTTGATTTATTTCCATGTCATAATCATAATCTCATCCTTTAGTTATGCATTGATAAATTAAAATTCACCACTTACACTCTAAAATAGAGATTTAATATTATTCTTTATACATGAATAACATTTAATGAATCACAAGATCCATTATTCATTCATTCAGCCACATAATATTTACAAAAAATGTTATCACAAGTCATCTAATATGATAAATTTAATTGTAACCTCATAAAAATTTTCTAATGTTATACTATATCAATTCCATAAGTTGTTAATCTTAAGTCTCTTCAAAAATATTTTTGACCATATTCAAAACACAAATAAATGGTCAAACATTTATACCTATAAAATATAATGGAGTTCAAAATGTCACATTCCAAACATGTGAATACCCTGATCACATATTCAAATTACCTAAATCACCATCTACTTTATCATTATTCTATATATCACATAACACCAAAAATGATTTCAAAACCATCATAAATTACTTTTTCCAAAATCTCAAACTATTTTCAAGGTAACCAATACTATCACATTTTATTATTCAATGTAAATAAAACATATTATTAGTTATATTTACCATCATTATGTATTATATAAAATATCACAGTATCACTAAATTTCTTTTCCTTATTATTAGTATTATTAATTATATATTCTGTATCCATAAATAAAAAATATCTCAATAAAATTGGCATATGTTTAATAATACTAATACATAGAATATCAGTTATTAAATTAATTTTACAATATAAATCATGAATCCAAATACACAAGAACAATAATCATTCCACATTGGATTTAATTATAGCATGATATTGACTTTGATTCCCTAGTTTCTTTAGTGATATATTCACATGACACATGGAGTATTCATCATAATAGTTCCCCATCTCCTTAAATATGAAACAATAAATTTTATATGATTCTTTCTTATCAATTAATTCTTCTAATTTATTCCCATTCTATACATACATAAATAAAACTAAATTTTATTTAATGAGATTACCATGGAATTTCATTCTAAAATTTTCCCATTTGGAAAAATCCTTATTTCTATTCATATGCTTATAAACTTTATCTCTCTAATAATGTTTTTCTTCTTATTTATTTTCATCCCATATTACTTGTATATTTTTTTATTTGTGATGATATCACTGGATTATATGTTATAATTTGATGATAATTATTAGGATAATATTTCCTTTAAAATTATTGACTTAATCCCACCAACTAAATGCTAAATCCTTCTCTATTTATTACATATGTAGTCCATAGAATGTCTGTACTACCATTTAATGTTATTTTTATAGATAAAAATCTCTTCCTCTTCCTTTTTTCAAATAAAGAATAATTTTATCTAAAAATATTCTCATTGTTAGCAAGGACAAATATTTTCTACGAAAAATATCTTTAAACTCCTTCATTTATATATGCTCTATTTCCTCGTCATCATTATTGTTTTGAATCAAGTATTTCCATTTATATTCATCCCCTTTTAAAAGAAAAAAAATCCATGAAAACATTCTCCCTCTCATTAAAATCAAAATAATGAAATATCTCTCAAAAGATACATATCCATTTCTTACCTACAAATGGATTTTAATAACATTAAACGATGAAGGTTGTAGGTGAAATAAGAGGTTTAAAATTGTTACCCCATAGTGTGGATCATAACACTTCTTTATAATGGAAAGGTTATTTCTTATAAACTGATTCTGATTCACAAAAACAATTATGATTTATTTCTTTCTAACAATATTTCTCACACGAGCTTAATTGTCTTTCAGAAACTAGAAATCCCTACATAGATTACAAACATTAATATAGTTTCATTTCATTCAACAGTGAGTCATTTCCGTACAATATAATACACATTATTAGATCATAACATTGTGAATCATAATGCATAATTTCTATACATGGGAAAGTATTAACATAAATTGAAAATTTTATTCATTACTAATCTCAGAATAAAAATATTGGTTTCATGAAGATTATTCCAAATGATATTCATAGGGTCCAGTTCCCTAATTTGTGTTTCCCTAAATCTAGAACAACATGTTTCAACTAAACATAATCTGATACCAACATTAAAGACACTAACCTTAGTAATCCATAAACGGTGGTCACTTTAAAAAATAGGCACTAGATATAAGAAATAGTTTACAAATTTAATGAATAGTTTAGTAGTCTTAGTGAACAACATATATACTCTAATTTCATATTGTCATTTTAAAACATAATGTACAACGTAATATTTTCATCGAGATCATATATTTTCCATTTAAAATATCCCTACATATTAAATATAAAACACTTCATGGTATCTAATGGAAAAGAAAAATAATAAAGGGGTTATATTAGCTTCATAGTAAGAGTGTGTATATAGAAGAAGCTAAATAAGGCATGAATAATGTGTTATGAAATAAATGACAATAAAATAATGACTTATATATAATTACATGACATAAATATTATCCGTTTATATAAAAAAATTCATAAAATTACATAGATGTAAATAAATGAATTCATAGTGATGGAATTAATAATTTCATTCATTTAAAACATATCATCAAGGTCTCATTCTAATACGTCATAAACATACAATTACGGCCTTGCGTAAAGAAATATTACATAAATGGGTAAGGCCTTGGAAAAAACCTGACATTTTTTCATTAGACCTACTAATTGATAAAGTGTCTATTTAATTCCATGACCACCCCTCACTTACAAGAAACATTACATTTCATAAATGATTAAATAATAAAATATAATCAACTACCTTAAAAATCATAATGATTATTTTTGTAAGAACAATCATAAAAAAATATCAATAAATTCTCCACTATAACTAATCAAAATTAATTTATAAATGTATGGTGGATGGTACCATAACATAATAACACTACTAAAAAATAATATTAAATAATTAATGTATATATATACTAAAATACATTAAAAATCATTCTAAATTTCTCGAATAAATTACCCTTTTTATTTTGAAATGACTTATTCAAAAATGATGAAATTTGGTAGGAAAAAAAATTTCCCAGAAAAAAACCACGTCATATTATAAAGGAATATACAAATAAAATATTAATAGGTATTGTAAGAAATTATTTTCAATACATTGTAGTTAAAGAGACATTTCTTTCAATCTATTGTAAGAAGATTTAAAAATACCTCATTTAGAAAACGATAAAGAGATTCCATTCAAACCATTTATTAAAAATTAAAAAAAATGGTTAAAAATTTAATGAATTAATAAATGGAGAGAAATATAAATTTTATATAATAATGTTTATGGAAAATATGTATATTGAAGAATAATATTACCCCACAGGTTACATAACCACAAATAATCCCAAATAATGATATGATTGCGAAATACACCCTGACTTTTGGTCTAACATCTTGAGTATATGTTTGAACTTCCTATATAATAACTATAGGTATATTTTATATATATTATTAAACAATAAATATATATATCAAACCATATAAAAATTAATTATAATCTTTTAGAATATAATTATTAAAAATTATTCGTTAATTTCTATGTTTTGTGGAATAACTGCTTTATTTTTCATGTATGTTTTAGTTAAAACATTTAGTATTTATGATTTGATACTTGTTTCATAATCCCAAAATAGTTAAATAATGTAATTAAAATCATATCTATTCATTATATAGTTATTTAGATTAATCCATTAAAATTTAGAGATAGAAAAATGAAATGCACCATTCATGGAGTCGGTGATCCATACATACAAATAAATGCCATTTACGATTTTCTACTGATGGAATAAAAGAATGATTGAAAATTATTCTCCATTATATAATAACTATGTGATAATTTAAATCATATATATTTTTTAAATCTATCCTCATTTCTTTCTATATAGGATATATATGTAAAATTAATCACATCACTTCTTGGAGGTTGTAGTCCACATGTGCACATGATTGATGTTTTAATTTCTCAATGGTTTGGAAGGTATGAAGTCAGGTATGAAATTATAATTCCATAAGTGTAATTATTCTCCAAATATCAAATATATATAACTTAATCCCATCATAATTCTCATCCATAAAATGATGTTATTAAAAATGAACTGCAGTTCATAGGAAAGAGGGTGGATAATAGTGATATAATAATCATAATTATGTTTTAGTATGTCGGATATATTTTATTTATATTTTTATTATATATAAAAAATATTTATATTAAGTAAATATCATGTAAAAAATAATGCGATTGGTTATGGGAATTGACTCTCCTTCAGAAATACTCCATTAAATATCACATTATGGGTCATAGGGATAGTGTTTTGGGGTAACCACAACATTTAAAATGTGGCTATGAATGTTTATAATGGATTGGGGTAGTGTATGGTCAATCTAGAAGGATCAATTTAGTGTAAATGAGTGAGGTAAGAGGTTTCATTTTATAGTTGGGGTGAGTTTCACTTTTGGAATTTCATAAAATTTTAAATTATAATAAATTCATTGCCAAGAAAAATGTATTGAAAAGTAGATAGATTAAAAACATGTCTATTATATTGATTAAATGTCATAATCTAAAAAAATTGGATAGGTTTATGTGGTGTTTTGGTTATTTTTTGTTTTAACTCTTATTTAATCTATTTTAACATTAACAATCATAACATCTTTTTCACCCATAAAAGTATGTAATTTTTCATATAAGGTGAAAATTTGATCATAAATGGTCATTGGATAAAATTTATAACCATATATTATCTACATTAACCAATTTAAATATTTTAATTCTTTATAAATAATTTTATAAAATATTATTTTCACAAATCATCATTAATGTTAATCTTTTTAAATATTCATTTAATTGGAGATCAAATACATCAATTTATTGTAGGTATTAGAAAATAATTATTTTAAATAGGAATATTAAGTCTTATTAATCTAAAAGGTTTATGGGGCTTTATAAATAACATAAATGATAACAATTTTTATTTTTAAAATAACATTTATTTTATTCATCTATTAATTGAATAAATATTGTATTAGTGTTGCATGGGAATTTAAGGTAATAATATATTCACTAAAAATATAAATAAATTATTATAATTATTATAATTTCATTATTAAAAAAATTGAAATTTATATTCATGCGTAAAATTATTTTTTCTCAATGTGGACACATAAAAGGTTTTTAAAACTAAGAGATTGACATTTTGTAACATTCATTGTAATTAAATATCATATTTTACATATTTCTACATCATTTTATATTAATCAATTAAAATTATATCCTAAGGAGATAAGGGTAAAATATATTTTATCCAATAATCATTAATATGAAATATTACGAGCCTATCAAAATAATTAACCTAGTTTTACCTGATATACCCTGGACTAAGCTGATAAAGTGTACCACATCTACTATTCCTATTTACAAAATATAAAAAGGAACTACATATTAAAATTTAACCTGCTCATTTTAGATAAGGAATAAATTTTATCCAATTCAATAATTAAATGTCTTAGAAATTAATTTTAAAATAATTACACAAAATTTGATGAAACTGATTTTTAGATACATAGATTTTTTCTAAAAAATAATTTTTATGTGTTGAAATGTATTTATAAAAAATTAATAATAAAATCGATTCTGATAAACATAATTCTTTATTAATAATTCAATATAACTAAATTTACATTAAAACCATTTAAAAATACAATGGATATTTTTATATATATGAAAAAAATACAATTTTTGAAATAAATTATTATTATTCATTATTCAATATAAAAAAATATATTTAGGTAAAATACAAAAAATACACCCTAAAAAATATCTATAAGATAATTTCAAAAATTATATTTTTTTATATAACAAACCATATATATTTTTTAAAAAATTATTATAATACTTTATCACAAAAAGAAACAGAAATATTTATTAAAGGAAAACATAATCTTGAAGCATAAAATTAAACTATATAAATTTGGGTAATTATTTGATAATATTTAATAAATAATTTTTTACCAAATTTTTCCTTTATATTTGTCATAATTCTGTTCATATTATTCATATCCCCGACTTTAATGTCTGGGTTGTAATGGATATATTTAAATAATAATATGTTGGCGGTTCTTTTAGGCTCAGTGCTTCATGTCTTAAATGATATCAAACATATTGTTCTTTTAAAATATTAAGGATCGATATTTTAGAATATTATATTGTATCTTTTGGGTTCTCATCATATTAGAGACCATTTATAGACCATTGGGTGTGACATCCAATCTTAGGACATCACCTAATACTACGCCAATGAGAACAACAATCATGATGTGGTAAGGATTTTATTAATATTCAAAACTATGTATATATGTCTTCGAAATGTTAAATAAAGTTGGTTCAAAGGAAATTATTCTATAATACTCCCACGTTCACTATATCCAACTAATATAAACATTCAGTCCTCTTCCTATCACAGGATACTCATGCTTCTGCTAAGATAATGATTTATTCAAGGTGTCCAAAACATTTTCTTCAATGTAATATTTACCTAATACAAATTCCCCCCTATAAGAAAAATCCATCAAGAGATGATACATTTAGATTATGTGTTCTGTTCATTGGTGTTACCCTGGATCTTTTCCAAGATACACGTCAATATTTGGGAAAACATTTTTCTTCCAAATGGATTCTTGGGATGCATTAGAATATGCTATATATTGAACACCACTCTAGAATTGGAAAAAAGGGGCTTTGAAGTCCTAAATCCAAAAAATCCTCCATATTAATTTAAAACATATCCAAACAACAACTTTATATCATTATGAATTTTTTAAAAAGTTTTATCAGTATAATTCTTGATGACCTGATCCACATCAACTCCATAGAAAACTAATGTGCCCTTAGATCATCTAAAATAGTTAATGGTAACCCTAATAAAATACAATTAATTTTCACATAGATCGTCTTGATATATATCTACCTCAATTAATGGATATAATGCATCAATTTTAGTATATAACAGGACATACACGATTTTTCATAATGTTGAAGTGTATGGGATCCTACTCAATCTCTATTTCACTAGTTTTTCCTAAGGAAACATTTTCTTAGAAATAAGTATACCATTTGACACGATAATCAATACCATATTATATTTTTCATT
Source organism: Viscum album (assembly GCA_963277665.1). Classification (NCBI taxonomy): domain Eukaryota; kingdom Viridiplantae; phylum Streptophyta; class Magnoliopsida; order Santalales; family Viscaceae; genus Viscum; species Viscum album. Next base: position 1,926,955,172 of record OY728142.1, on the reverse strand, counting down.
ATTAAATATCGTTAGTTTCTTCTCAATTGAGGTACCAATAATTACTCCATGAATCCTCTTACATCTACCACGAATGATCTTGATCTATATAATGCATGTTACTTCACCTAATTCCATAATTGTGAATCACTTGTTTAACCATCCATTAAAAGACTATAAGATAAAAAATTTATTTACAATAAGTAATATTATGTCAATGTATAGTACTAGGATTATAACCAAATTCCCACTAAATTACTTGTAAACACATATATCACATTCATTCTTAATTAGAACAAATTATTTCATAGCATCATCAAATAGAACATTCCAAGACCTAGATTAATTCTTAAATCCATAAATTGATCTTTTTAACTTTTATATTATCTTCTTATCATGTATAGTAATAAATATTTCTTGTTAAGTCATATAAAATTTCATGAAGTTTATTATTGAAGAAATATATTTTGACATCCATCTTCAAAATTTCATAGTCGGGGTATGCTACTCTAGTAAGTAAATTTTTGATGTATTTAAATTTATAAACTAGAGAAAATATTCCATCATAGTCAATTCCTTTATGTAGATAAGACCCTTTATCCACTATCATTTCATTATAGGCAATTATTTTACCCTAAATATCTAGATTTATCTTAAATACAAATTATCACGAAGTAATATTTTCATCAATTAGGGGATAATTCAGAACCCAAACATAATTTTAATACATTTAAATAATTTTAAAATTTTCTTGTTCTCTTCATATTTCATCTTCTAGTCTCTATATGTCATATCGGTAGTATAGAACGTTGGGAAAACCCCAAGGTAAACTTGTAGTATTTTTGGGTTAATTTTTTTTGATAAAAATTGTTGTTTCCTTGATCAGTTATGGAGTTCTAGAGAAATTATGGACATGGTATTTTGAAAAATATCATAGAGAGAGTAATTTAAGCACTATAAGTGGTACAAAAAATTTCATACACATGGTGATGTTGTTTCCTAGTCATTTCCAAATTCTTGGGGTCCAAACATTGGAGGATGGCTATCATCCAAAAGTATGGATTTCCATGATTTATTTTTAAATATATGGAATGGGATTTTTTTATGAAGGTTTAAATCATCCTGAATGATCATAATGAATGTTTGAAGATTTGACGATAATTTCTATGACTATGAAATGATTCAAGAACTTGAAATTACCATGCTGTATCATGAAGATTGGGAGCATCATTAATGTGATAAGAGAGATTTTTGAAATGATGATGATGTGGATGGAAGATTCTACAATTGGTGGAAACACATATAAATATGCATCCACCGCCTTCAAAAATAAAACCACAAAAATTATGATTGTAAGGCCTCAAATTTTCAACGGTGATTCTCAATGGTGGTTCTTGAGAAAAATGATCAAAATTAAATATTTTTCATGGAGGATATTGTAGAAACTAAAAATTATAATCATTTCTAATGTAATGGAGTTTTCAAATGGTAAGTGATATTTTTGAATATAATGATATTTTAGAATGTGAAGTGATATTGATGATTTTTTTCCTAGAAAGTGATATGTGAGCCTTACAAAATTATGTAGCTTCATGAAGGAAATGAGCATCATAAAAGTTTTCAGAAGAGATTTCGTAGTAGAATAATGGTAAAGTGATATTCATCAAGTGGATCAAAGTGGAACATAAACAGAGAATCTGTCTAAAACATAGGATGTATTAATTATTGATAATAAAGGTACCTATATGTCTATAAAATAGGTATGGATCCTTTCTATATATGTTAGAAAAGGAAGAATGGGAAGGTGATACTTTCCACTGATAGTGGTCCATAGAAAGATACTCATTGAGTCACGCTTGGGGAATTTTTGAGTAGTCCATAAACCATGTAATGTCAATAAGCCTAGGTATATAAGTGATTTATAATGGACCTTGATTTTGTTGCAAAGCATAGTAATTTTGGTACATCAACATATTGAAAATGTATTCTCTTTTAATGTATCCCGATGAGGGAAACCAAGTAAAAATATTTATGTGTCTATGTTCTTACTTTATTAATTTTCTTCATATTCATTATCAACCAATAATGTTGGAATGTATAATATAATTAAAAAAAATAAAGATATAATTATATGAGCCTTATAATAAATAAGTCAAGATCTATTTGGGCATGAATATTTTTGAAATTAATTTCTATAACCCAAATCACCCCTCCCTATCAGGGTTTCTAGGCCCCATTTATACCTAACAATTTTTATCTGATCTATGTTTCTTATATAATATTTTTTTTGATGAAAATGGTTATGTTGATTATGAAAATTAGAGTATCAGTTTATACTAATCTCAATGTTCCATACAAAATTGCAGAACATCATAGAAGAAAAACAAGTATTGTGGTAGTCTTCCATGTGGATGTGTATATGAAAAGAGTGTGATTCAATCGAAGGAAATAAGTAGTGAATATAAGAATGATTTGAATAAATCATTCATGGAAATTCATACTAATTCAATGATGATGTATTAACAAGATAATAAACTGATATTCCAAGTTACACTGAACTTTTGATGATGATGAAGTTTCATGAAGGCCCAATATGGAAGTTTTCCATGAAGAAAGGGTATTGGATCATAATTATGAAGAAGAAAGTAACTCTAAATTAATCTAAATCCATGTGAAAAAAATTTATGTAACAAAAGAAAATGTTTTAAATGAAATACATCATGAAGTGGCCAATGATCTATGAGAGAAAAATGAATCCCAACCATATAAACTATGAGTTATGTCCATAAAGATGAAAAATCTAAAAATTGAAAATTAGATAATAAATATTAAAACAAATGAAACATATAATTTGGAATCCATATATAATATTCTATCTACACCCCTGTTAGAACTATTACATGAGAATCAAAAGCTATAATAAGAGAATTACTCCCTTAGAGACTCTATTTTGCAGATCAATTAAAAAAAGAGATAAATATATCATGATATATAAACACTCATGGAAATTGGAAGATGAGATTATTATAGGAATGAATATGAGTAGGTAAATTAATGCTCAAATTGATTTTAGGTATAATATGATTCAACAATTGTTAGAATAGATAAAATCATTCAATAAATAATAAGAAAAGTCTAATGTCAAATGAAATCCTAAATTGATAGATTCATTAAAAAAACTATTTTATTATCCTATGGAAGGTGATAATTAAATGAAAAATAAAATATGATACATCATAGGATAATAAATTAAAGTATTGTCTTGTACCAACGACCATCTAGTTTGGGAAAAATTGACATTGGATATGATGAACCCTCTCCCTATAATGTTAGGAAGAGAGCTGTGAATAGATCCATAACTAGTAAAAATTATCTAGGTACTATAGAAATACCTAAAAAGGATTTTATAGGAAGTAATGATAACATGTACTATTTATGTGGGATGCATAGTAACACTTAATGCTTTTTTGAAGACATGGTATATATTTCAAACTGCAAAGGCAAAAAAATTGTTAAATACGAAAATAAGAAAGAAGCTTCATGAAAATTGGGCAAGTAACTGCAATCAAAAGATATAATCCATCATATAATATTTCTTCTGAAGTCATGGACACTCAATGGGTATGTGTCAAGAATACTTATTGATAAATTTTAGAAGAAAGAAAAATCTATAAGGATAATAATATAAGTCGGGAAATAATAAAATGAGGAGTTTTAAGTGATATATTTTGAATGATGTATTCATAGGAATTTTGAATGATATTTTAGTTGGAAGAAACAGGGGAATAAAGGGAAACCAAAAGGATATCCACAACTATGGTAGTGTATAAGAAAACAACCAATATTGAATGAAAACATGATATGTTGAAAAATAGGTTGATAGCCTCAAGGGAACCAAAAGGATGTCAATGATAGGTAATTCAATCTCATCAAAGAGTACACTCACAAAAACAATCTTGGAATGAATGTGAACAAACCTTGAAGGTAATGGGAGAAGATTCTCTAATTGTGATTAAGAATAATGAAAATTCAGTTAATGACTCAACCCAAATAATAAAGGGTAAAGTGAATCGAATTACTAATAAATGAAAAATGATTATGTAATTATAGTAAAAAACTCTTGTCATGACACAGGGGTTGATGTGAAGGAAAGATAAGGAGACCTCTAATATATGAATAAGAATGATGATATGATATGTGTAATTACTCTTACTCAGTGAATGATTCATGTTAAATAGAGTAATGGTGGACCATCGATGAAGGAAATTTCTTATAAAGGGTTGAAACCCCAAACTATAAAATTTACCAAGCCTAGAGAATATACATATCATATATTGTCTGAGCATGTGGGTAATGAATATCTAGTTAGATTTACAAAGAATTTGATATTGGCTAAGTAGTTTGAACAATAACAAGAATAGTATAATTCTTCTCAATAATGTATCAAATGATTTATCCATCAAGATCAAACAAAATCATCTTCTTGAATATTCCATTAGTACCCTCTCCCGATCCGATAAATTATTCTAATATATTGTTGAAGTTTTGAAGGACTAAGGGGAGATAAAATTCCAGGAGAGTGTTTTCTGAAATAGAATATGTGAATAAAATGAAAATATATACATGAAAAGAGAATAATCTGAACAAATGAATTTCACACATGATATCATAATCAACAAGTACTATCACAAAAAAAAATTATTTTAAAATTTTTTACTGAATGTTGTTTATTATGGAAAAAGAAGTTGATATTATGAAGAGTCTTCATTGTGACAAGAGATTTGTCAAATTTATAGTTATATTATCCAGTGGTTCAATGTTTCATTGAATATTTAATCATGGGTATCATACCCATATTCGTGTGTTAGTTGTCCACATATTGAAGATAGATTGTGGGAGAATTAGTAACATTCATATATCTCATGATTATCTATTCCTTTATAAAATTATTATTTTAACTGACAATTTTCAGGATACCAAATATCTATGAAAGACTATCAATAATGTTTCAACAAAAAACATGTAAAATTAATTGAAAGTAATTATTTTACTATAGTAGAGAAAATATAGAATATTCAGAAACATAGTTACCTGTTGTTTGATTAAATCTATGATGAGGTAAGAGACACAGGGAGTGTTGGAGTAAAAAATTATTATTTAAAAAAATATTCTAATCATTAACATAAGGAGAGAAAAACTATATTATTACCAATGCCAAAGATCCAAGCTAAAATAGGTACATTAAACATTATTGGTGATCAGGAAACACTTGTTAAAACATAGAGTATAATGTTTTTACATCAAACATATTTACTATTATAGGTAGAATGTAAATGATTTGATAAAACATCAAGAGATAATAACTAGGTTTAGGAAATGAATAGAGATATTGACCAAATTTAGAATAATCAGACGTGGGAGATTTTTTTGAGACCAAAAAATTAAAATTTCATTGTGATTAATTGTGTATTTCATAAAAGGATAAATTAGAGTGGGAGATTTATTTGAAAACATACTAATTAGTGTGAAACTGGTAATCTCATATGGAGGTTATTTAAGTAGATGAATTATTTCCTCCTGCTTATAACATCCCATTTTTGGATTCCACTCAAAGGTGCTCTATACGTGGTTGGAAAGAGGGCCATAAGAGAATATCCCTAAAAGCCAAAGGTTTATAACTAGCAGTTTGGAATTAGGAATGTTAGTTAGGATACTATTTTCTCATTAGTATAGTTTAACATAATGGAAATATAATAATATTCCAATAATGAATGAAGTAAAATATAAATAATAAAAATAGCAGACGAATGATGGTATAACTAAATCCATAATTCATAATATTTACAAGATGATAATACCTGTGAAATATTTCTTATAAAACAGCCAAAACTGGTACACAACAGTAATATACAATACATGTCCCAAAACTATGAAAAGGCCAACAGAATCCCAGTAGCATAGAAAGCCTTGGATTTGTCCCATTCCCTTCTTATCCTAGTCCACATAACAAGTACCTTTAGGGGTTAACTTTCCCTTATGATTACCTACAATAATATAATATATTTTAGGTCAAAAAATGTGATCAAAACTGGGTGTGAGATATAATACGAGTAGGCATCGACCCAATGTTTTTCCAATCATCTCGTGAATATATCTGGCTTTCTATGTGATGTAATGATATCAATATGAAAGAGGTCTCATAATTAAATAACCTACATGAACTAGTTTTTATATACATTAAATTCATTCAATAAATATTCATTTATAAATTCAATTACATTGAATTTACATGTTTCGATATCTAACACATGTATGACCCCCCTCAGTATATCTAGAATCCCAAAAGATGCCATAAAAGTCAATCTAGATAATGCAAGTCTAGACTGAATCCCATATTTTTCTTTCTCTTGGAAGACTCATCATAATTCACTTCATTAATAAATCAATTTTTATCTTGATCCCATTTTTTACAATCCAATTTTTTAATTCAAGTATCTCTACAGGTGAAATATCTACCAACAACCTACAAGTATTTCCCCGATGAACCTCTTATAAACCCGATATTTCTCTAGGTGAGATATAATGTTCAATCCAATCAACTCTGTCTTTAGAGCTCTTCTATAAAAGCCTAAAAATCACCCATGGCATAACTATTTATTCACTCGATGTCCACCCATGGCATTCTAATATGAATCCAAGAATCACTCGGCTTATAAGTGAAGACTCGTTGAGTACATCCATACCATCCCTTATTTGGATCCATGTATCACTCACAACATATATATGCTCGAGACATTGATTCTATCAGTGTCATTCTACTAGGAAGCCGCATATCACCCAAGGTGTATAATTCAATAAGCATAATGTTCTATCTGTTGAATTTCAATCTAAATCCATGTATCAACCCATTATATTATTCATTTAACCAATTAAATTTCATTTGAACAATTCATTAAACTTATTGAAGTTAAAACCTAAGGCATTTAATATAACTCACTAGAAAAGGATGACTCAAGCAAGGTCCAACCTAAATGTCGCGGCCTTTCATTTACTCACATGGTCATAAAATGATTACAAGCTTCTAATTATTAATCAATCTATAACATAACATGTTCTCAACATAAATCAGAGAGGCTACCAATTCATAGGACACTAAAATACAACCAAAGATATTATTAATATAAAAATCCTAACAATCCTATTAACAAATCACATGTATTATTTATCATATAACTCATACGGGTAATAAATTATTAGAGATGTTAAATCCAATTTCATTATCTCATGGAATATCCTCTACTTTACTCACATGGGAAACGTGAAATAAGGAAATCATGCTTTAAACAGTAAATGAAATACATGGTTCAAGAGGAATTTAATCCATCCCATACCCTTAATTAAAATCAATTACAATTAAAATAATAAATAAACTAATCAGTTGGATTAATATAATAATTAAAAAATAACAATCTCTGATCAAGGGATGAAAGGCATTCTTCATAATCATCTAAGTCTTAATGACATAAATGGCCATTTAAATACAACTCAGCTATGTGGTTGTTATTAATAAAGGTATAAAACCTATAACAAGTATTATTCACCCCCTTTATCTAATTAAGGCATACTTATCAATTATAAGATTTTAAATTCAATTTACATAATTCTTGAAAATTGGGCTTGCGGCACCCTATCATATATAAATAGCTCTAATTTTAAGTTAAAGGAACCAAAAAACCTATGTTAGGTCCATGATAGGCAGCTAGTCCGATATCATTTCCTAATTTATCAATGCTTTGGAGAAATATGACAATTAGATGATTGATAAGAAAATTGGGAATATGTTTCTAAATAAAAATAGCTCAACTGATTCCCATAAAAATTAAGAATGTGTAAAAATGATTAAGGCCTTACCATTACAAATTTGATATGTCTAACCATACTTGAATCAGAGTTCAAGGGCTAATTTTTCTCAAATACTACTTTTGGCTCACATGTGAGATTATTTAAATGGGTGTTTGTTGACCTATGGAAATAATGATAAACATAGTATTAGAAATATATTTAAATTAATTAATTAATATTAAAAAATTCCAAAAATAGCTGGGTTTCACGGTTTACTTGCATGGTCAATCAAACCATGTGGAAACTGGGCATAGATTTCGGTAGGCCAAGGGGCACCCACATGGTTTACTAGAATTGCTTACAATACATTCAAAAACTGTGAAATGGTCAACTGTTAAAATCTACAAAACTGTAGACCTTCCACATGTCCATGTGGAAAAACAGGAATGGTTTTCACTAACAGTGTAGCATCCACTTTTCACCAAAAACATGGAATTTTGGATCAAGACAAACCCCGAACTCCCCTGATCCCTCTAATAAAATAGTGAGAATCCTTATTAGGAAATTTTTGATAAGTGTAAATAATAATTAAAGGAAAAAAATAATATGTACCTCAATGAATAACCAAGTTATTAGAAACATCCCCAATTTAAGAAATTCCACCCTAAATTGCACTTCCAAGGGTGCTGAAGAATTATTTGTGAATAAATCTGACCATTATGATCCCACATCAGCCTCCCCCTCCCATGTCTCATCCAATACTCAAACATGATGCCTTAGTACCCATACTAGAGGAACAGACTGACCCCAAAGATACTTCATGCTATAATCCATAATACATATAAGATTCTCTTTAAAGGATGCATCATCATATAACTAGTCTTCCTTAAGATAAAAAACATGATAAGTGTATGAATTTTAACATCGCAACTCAAAAATGTAGAAGATTTCATGCATTTCTCAGTACCTCTATAGTCAGTAAAACTGATTGGCTACCGGACTGACTCTCTCCATAATATCGAACGACATAACATACCTCCATTGATTATTACCCTATCTCATGATCCTCTTGAGTACCAAACATGGTGAAACATATAAGAAAACCTGATCCCTGACCTCAAACTCTAGGGGTTGTCTATAAAGATCTTCATATGACTTATGGTGAGACTGCTCTATACAAATCTACTTCAAAATCAACTCCACCTGCTCAGTTGACTCCTATATAAGATTTGTTTATAGAATAACTTCATCTTCTATATCTAGAAAACACAAGGGTGATCGTAATGGTCATACATAAAAATCATAAAATGGTTGAATCTAAATAGTATACAAGAAGCAATTGTTTTATGAAAATAAAACCATGGATATATGCCACTCCCAAGATCCCCCAAAATCTGAGACACATGCCCAAAGAATATCCTTAAGAACCTGAATCATGTAATCTTACAATACATCTATATATTTTTGGTATTATGTTCTTAGATGCACCTATGCACCCAATTTCGTCCGTAGGTCGTTCAAGAATATTGATGTAAACTAGGTGTCCCTATATGAAATGATAGTATGTGGGACCTTGTATATTCGTACAATCTCAATAATGTAAAACCTCCCAGGCTCATCAACAAAATTGGTTTCCTTGATTTAAATGGGATTTGAATCCTTCATGATCTTTTTAACAAGAACCCATATATTATAATTAACTTAATGGAAACTCAGTAAATCTATGACAATTTCTAGTGTTAATTCATTCCATTTCCACTAGGGAATGGGTAGCTATTATGAAATTCCATCTTATCATTGGTGTTACACCTTCACCTACTGATATGTGGATAACTTTATGAAGAAACCAGATACATCTCATATCATACCCAGCCAACAATATTGATGATGTAAGTTCTAATACATCTTGGTGAAACTAAGATTCACTACCCATAAAGCAATTTAATATCCCCACATCGGCTCCTCATGTATGTCAATTGAAACCCATACTTGACTATGTAAATAGAGAACAACATACTATCTAATAGTGAAACCTTTAAGAGGGTACTCACCAGCCACAATATCCTATAAGGCTATGCTTCAGAGTCTGATTGTTTCATCGTCATCTATCTTTCTAGCATGGAAGAGGTAATAGTTTGAGAAGATAGGTATGACTAACCCTAACTATTTTTCACCTCTAAGTAAATATCAGGAAAAAATACATAATCTACCACTAACTAATCGCCTATTGTACTTCATGTATATGTGTACTAATGCTCAATTTGTCAGCCATTGAATATAAATTACTAGGAAATTAAGCTATCTCAAAGTCCAAATAAAGAAGGCATTCGTCACACCTTCACTACCAAAAATTCAGATATCATGTTGTAATGATGTGATTGATTATTTTGTAGTATGTGTAAAAAAATGTGATCTTATAGTATTTAATGTCTACAAAGGTGAAATACATGAACTAATAAAGCATACTCAATATGGTGTGTCTTGTAATTCCTCTAACATGGACTCAACTTCCAAGACTCGTACTCCATGATTCTATCACCTTACATTAGAACTTCTACTAAAAAACACCTGATGTATCATAGTACATAGTGTAACTCCTTCCTAAGTCTATAAATATCAGTTTGAGGACTAAATTCAATATCCCATTCATCTCTTGAAGGGTAAACTCATAGGAATCATTCAATATATACTTCACCCTCATCTTATTCAAGCCCATCAATGGTGCTGCTAAGCATGAGAAGTCCTATATGAAATAACATTAGTATCCAGCTAGCCATAAGAAACTCCTCATGTCAAAGAAGTTTTCAGTACTCTCCAAAGAAACTACATTTCTCTCCATCTCTAGGTCAACTAATACTCATATCTCTAGGGTGATGTGACCTAGGATATGAATTTGATACATCCCGAAGTGTAGCTTCATGGTCATTTAATATAAATAATGATCTCTCAATGTATTAAAAATGTTCGTAGGATGTTTAAAATTGTCATTTCAATTATTAGAATACACCGGGTTATAATCCTTGAAAACTGCCACAATTTAATCTATATAAGAATGGAAAAAAATGTTCATTTCTTCTTTGAAGACCACTTGGACATTCTCAGAACTGAACAACATAAAAAATTAATCATAAAGATAATACCAACCCTAAAGGGTTATGAATGGTATGTTTGGTTGTCTAACACACACGTGGTGATAACTATATCTCAAATTAATCCTTAAAAAGACATGATCTCCCCAGAGATAGTCGATCAGATCATCTATCTTTGTTAGAGTATACTAGTTCTTAACATTCACATGGTAAATTTTATGATAATCCTCACATAACATGAGGGTATTATTAAAATTTATTGCAAATATGATAAGAGAATCCCATGGAGAAGTAATGGGTCAAATTAAACCCTTCTCCTCTAAATCCCTTATATTCCTCTTGAGCTCTTGCAACTCTGACATAGCCATCCTGTTAGGAGGAATGGATACAAATGAAACATCGGGCAATAGATCGATATAGAACTATTCCCTCTCACATGAGGTAATTCAAAAAATTAAGTAAGGAAAATTTACCTAAAACAACCAAGGATTGGAGGGAAATTAGTCTGACGTGTTCTCTAATGACCTAGATATAGACTCACAATCTAGGTTGTAATACCACTAAACCCATGATGCTCGGGTCCAGATTATCTTTCCGAAATTCGATTCACCCTTGTGAATAAACTCTACAACCTCTCATGATGTGAATATCACCATTAAATGGTATAAATTAATGGATCCCTAAAAGTGGACCCACTAGCCCATATCCAGAATAAAATCAAAGCCTTTTATCTTAAGGTTGTAGAGGTCTAAAACGAATTAACACCCACTGACCTCAAGGTATAACTCCCTTCACTGATGCACACTTTTTATCAAAATTCATAATGAAAGGTCTAGAAGCATAACAACATTAGAAGACTTTACACTACCACAAAATTGGGTTTCTGCTGCACCACCCTTTAATAGTTGTAAAAAATCTCAGATAAAGGGGATCCCTTTATCAGTGCTAAAAAAAGCACAGATAAAGGGAACTTTTAACACTGCTAAAAAAGGTGATGTAAAAAGTGACACTTTATCAGCGTTTTTTTGCAGCGTTGATAAAGGCACCCCCTTTATCAGTGCTTTTTTAGTAGTGTTAAAGGGCCCCCTATATTAGTTCCTTTTTAGTATCACTTATAACGGGGGGATTTATCATCGCTTTTTCCAAGCGCTGATAAAGTGTATATTTCAAAAAAAAATCATAAAAAATAGTATATTGATATATATGTATATTTATATTGACATAATTATAATATATATTTTTTAATTATTTTTTAGATAAGGATAAATGGAAATCTAAAATTAATGTATAATATACATAGTAAAAGAGGCTTATAAAATATTTTAAATTTTTTTTAATTAACAAATTTCTTATTATCATTGCCTAATAATCATTTAATATCATATTGAAGAAAAAAAACAAAAAAATTAATAAAAGATCTAAAATATGTTTAAAATGTAACTCAAATATCAAACATCCATAAATTTTGATCCGGGTGTCCATTTTAGTTCTACAGCATATCAAATCAAATCTTGCGACAATCTCTACGTGCTCTAAATTTAACATAACCTTTTGTCTTAATTTTCAAGGCCAAAAAAGGCCTAGAAGGCCTCTGAAACTGAGTTTTTAGTCCGGATATCTATTTTTTTTACATTCAAATATAACATCTGATCCAGATGTCCTCTGGGAATGTACCACAAATTGTATCAAATATTATTTCATTTTATTCAATTTGACTGGTTGTGGAATTGAAACTGACTTCTGGATTAGAAGTTATGGTTGTTTTAACATTCTATGGATTTTCAGATACACATATATATATATTTATTTATTTGTATATATATATATATATATATATATATATATATATTTCTGTGTGTGTTTGTGTGTTGAATATATGTATTCCTTTATTTACTTCTTTATTTATAAAGACACATAAGAAAACATATTGTATTAATGTTTTGAAAATTAATATTATAAATATATATTAATATACAAATAAATATATAGATAAATAATTATAACCAGAAATATATATATAAATATATATCAATATATATCAACATTCAGAAATATATATATATATTAATATAACTATATATATACTAATATGACTATATATATATATATTAATATAACAAAATATATATATTAATATATATATATATATTTAAATAACTAAATATATATATGGATATATATATATATATTAACATACGGATATTTATATATATATTATTATATATATATATATTATAACTATATATATATATTAATATAAAAATATATATATAATTATATAAATATAGATATGTTAATTTATATGTTTTAATATATGAGTAAATATAACTATATATACAAATAGATATATTAATAAATGAATTGCAAAACAATATGGTGGAGTGGTAAAGGCTCAGGTGTGCAGACAAGAGGTCTTGAGTTAGAATCCTGGGGGAGGCAGGTCCTGTATGCAAGTTTGGGGAATAACCTAGTGCAGTCAAAGGGGGGAGGGGTGCTCTTAAAGGGGTTGGGACTGGGTGGAGGAGACTGTGGCGTGCGGGGGCCATGGCGGTGGAGCACTGTTAAAGGGGGGTTTCAAGTGCTGTTGAAGCCCCCTAGAATTGCTAAAATATATATTTTTATTTTGTTATATTATTTTTTTAACTTTTATCAGTGTTTTTAAAAAGTTCTTATAAAAGGGGTCATTTATATGGTTTTGAAAGCGCTGATAATATACATTTTTATCTATACTTTTTTAGTGCTGATAAAAGACACCTTTTATCAGCACTTTTTTTAGCACTGATAATAGGGGCATTATAAATGATTTTCTGAGCACTGATAAAAGGGACCCCCTATATTCTCCTAGATTAATAGTTCGTTTTTTAGCTCTATTAATTACCTTTTCTATTACTGATAAAGGATATATTTGTAGTAGTGTTATAAAAATACCATGGATTTCTAACATAGATAATGATGTGAAACTATACAAAGCCCGTGTATCAAAAAAGTAATGATGCTAAAAAAATATACTATAATAGAATATCTGATAGTATAGTGTCGAGTATCCATATCCTAATGTGCCTATTATAATTCATATTCTTGGCATGTATCATGGCCCTGTGACACTACCTAGAAACCATGAGTGGATCCACCCTATTATTTCTATAAAACAAGGTCCTACTAGCATGACCAAGGCCACTACAATGGGATGATCATCCTACTATATAAATAATCCATGCCTAATGATAATCTTATAACCCCGATCATGATCATAGAGAATATGCAAACCCTCTCTCACTTGAGGTTTGTGGAAATGTTTTGTAGAACCTTTTTAGATGGACCATATTGATGCCAGATAAGTAGTCGACTGGGTCCATTGTACATTGTGGCATCTTATATACATCATACCACACTAGACTCACCTCAGAATGCTACCTAATGATATTTTCTACCTACTATAATCACCACATGGATTCTCCAAATAACCTTTCCTATTATCGGTCGATCTGGTACCAGATCCCAATGTCGAGCCACCCTACACTGAACCTCTAGACTCTCTCAGGTTACACTCTATGATATGTGACTGATTCTATATCACAGATTTATTTTTTAGATTTATGAATTTAAAAATTATCATATAACATACCTGATACCATCCTCAAATCTCCTAGCTTATGATAGTTATTCACCCATTATAACATGTGTGAAAACACTAGATCTTAGTAAAATAAGCTAATTATTCTTTAGCTGATAGCGTTCCATTCTCCAGAAGTAAGAATTTGTGGGTTTCATTATCCCTCAATGATTCAAGATATATATAATCTTAAATGTCTACAGGAAAATACCTTCCTTACATATCCAAATGAGGATCCTTTTGAGTGATAAAATCCCACCATCTCTTTGCGGAATCACACAACATATATTTATTGATAAGTTCTCTCCTTCAAGAGGAATCTCTATGTCATTAAATATACAAATCATGGCCACTAGACATGAATTCACATCATGTGGTCCACCATCCCCCTAAAAAGTCGATGGATTCTACTGATGAAACTCAAATGTAAAATTTTCCATAGTCGAGGAAGTTTTTGGTGCCCCCTGAACGACATACATGAACCGTATAAAGACATCATAGAACTATACACCACCACATTTATTTGGTATAATAGCTAGTGTTACATCTGTCTTGACAAGAGGATTTTCTTGTTTTCCATCACCTACCTCATTTAAAGTATGATCATTGTCACTCTCCTAGTGTACAATATGAGGTCTTCATTCTTGTATGACACTACAATGACATACCCACACCTATGACCCTAATCATTATCCTGTCTCAAAACTCAAAAGTATATATATATATAAACATGTTGTGTAAAAATATTCCTCTATAAAAAATCACAAATGTACCTACCCAATGGGCTAGGTCTCGGAATCAAAAAAGTGAGGGACACTACAAGAATCCCACTACTATGGTTGGTTTTGGTCAAGTTCTCTATCGTAATCCATTTAAATTTCACTTATTTTTATATTTATTTCATTTCAAACTGATTTCACAATAAACATCATTTAATTGATACTCATTTAATGTTTATCACATCCATTTTTGGATGGTAAATCAATGGTACAGAGAATTTTGATTTCATAGGGGCCATACTCCCCAAGAATCAAAACATAGTGTCCTCCTATGGAACATCAGAACACACATCACATTAAGGTTGAACCCGATACACGAAATTCCTATACGAGAGGGACCATACACCTCCCAAACTCAATTTGTTTAATCCATTCAGTCCACACCACAACATATCTTAATATACCTATAAAAAACATGCATATCTATCAGGACATCTATCACAATAGCAAGAAATAAGTAATGATCTCTAATTCGCATGTAAAAAATGCATGGCCTATGATTCATAGGAAGTTCATTATATTATTAATGAGATGGCACACCCTCATCTCATAGGGATTCAATATAATTGAATTTTAATCACGTAAATCATAATACCACAATACATTTTAGTCACCCAAAAGTATAATCAAATCAACTATACTTGTAAAAATCTAGATAACTGTAATTCAATTCGAGTTAATGTTTCTTTTTCTCGTATGCAGGCTGCCTATGCCTAGGCACAACTCATTACCAAATCCCTTTTCCTTCAACACCCATTATATTTTCTCTACATTGTAAATCTAATCTAAAATGAGTAGTCTGATACAACATTGTAACAATCGGGTTTTGGATTTCACTCAATGGTGCTTCCTACACTAATGGACACATGTCCTCATGTGAATCTCTTCCAAATTCCAATGGATTCTGAATATTAGTGACATCATACGTTTGTTAGTGGGGATACCATGACATCATCTTCAGACTGTAAACCACCAGGAATACTATAACAGTTCAATAGCGGTAGCATAAAACTGTACAACAGATGTAATCAACAGAAGACAAATGGTATCACTAAATCCAGAAGTAGTAACTTTTAAAATATTATGATACATGTCAAATGTTTCTAAAAAAATCTAAAACATGAATACAATAGTCGTAAATGATACATTTCCCAAATGTAAAAATATTCCAATTAAATCCCTATAGCATCTCAATCCTTGACTTGGTCCAATGCTCTTCTGCTTCTAAACAACAAATCAAGTACCTATAAGAATGTGTTGAACCATATCATTAACTAAAATCATATAATTTGAATGGTTCCATAATGGAGAACTAATCTGGGTGTGATATATCATCCCAATAGGCAGCCACCATTGGTATGTACCAATTAGTCAGTGAATATATATAGTTGTTAGTGTGCAGTAAATAAAGTTGTATGCAAGGAGGTGCTCAAAACTAAATATCCTACATGAACTAACATTCATTTACCTAAAATTCTCTCAAATCATATACATTTACTAATTCCAATACATATAATTAATTATTATACTGATCCTGATCATGCCTAACATCTCCCGTGTATTTGGACGCAAAAAAAGATTATTTATAAAGGCATCTAAATGACATAAGTCAAGAAAAAATCCAATATTGTGCTTTGGCTTGGATGATGCATCATAAGTCTCATAATTTATAAATCCATTTAGAAAATAATACCATTATTTACATTCTTAGGTTGGAATAAAAGTATCTATCCAGTTCCAATATGAATCAACACCCTACTAACCCATCCACAGAGAACCTCTCAGGAACCTGGTGTTTCTTTATGTGAGGTATAAAGTCCGGGATACTTGATTCTATCTTCGATGTTCCTATATGGAAATACTATTATCACCTATGGAATAACTATTGATTCCCAGTGAGTCCATCCATGGCATTAAAATATGTATCCATGTACCACTGGGAATATAATTCAATCCTCACTTTACCTTCCATGCCATCCATCATGTGGATTCATGTATAAATAACAAAATATATATGTTCGAGACATTGAGTCCATCCATGGAATTATAATGTGAATCCATGTATCACCCAAGGTGTACATGTTAATGGGTAAAAGGTTGTTTTCATAGAATTCCAATAATAATCCATGTATCACCAGTCTGATTAATCATTTAACTAATTTCATTTCATTTAGATAATTCAGTAAACATTCTAAGGTCAAGACAAAGGGCATTCAATATAACTCGCCTAAAAATATGAGTCATGAAAGGACTAACTTCAATTGCATGGAAATTCATTTACTCACATGAGAATAACATGATAACGAGACTCTCATGGTTAATCAATCCATCACATAGAATAGTATCAACATAACTAACATGGGATAGAAATTTATAGGCCATTAAAATACTCATATGCACATTTTTAATATATCAATCCAAAAATTGTTATCAATAAATCACATGGATTTTTTATCATATAACTATCATGGGAAAATAAAAAATTATAGAAATTCAATCCATTTTCATCCAATCATGGAATAGACTCTACTTTACTCACATCGGAAAGGAAAAAAATGGAATCATACTTTAAATAAGGAATGGAATACATGGGTGAGGTGGAAATTCATCCATGAAATACCCTTAATTCATTTCATATAAAATTAAACTCATAAATAAATTAATCATTTTGATTTATATACCAATTCTGAAATTATATCCAATGACAAAGGGGTAAAAGGCTTGCCTTATAGGCATCCAAGGCCTAAGCCATGGTAGGCCATTTCAAGAACACTCACACTTGGGGTGGTTCTTAATAAATGTATAAAACCTACAAAATCATTATTAACACTCTTTATTTGAAGAGATAATACCTATCAATTTTTGGATTTAAATTTAAATTTATTAGATTCCCAGAAATTTGGAATACGACACCGTCGAATGTATAAATAGATCGACTCTAAGTGGAAGGGATTTGACCACCAAACATAGTTCTGTTCTGAACATCTTATCTACTGTGAAGACCTACATCAGTCCAGATTATGAGAAATTTGAAATACAAATGATAGATAAGAAAATATGTTATATGACCATATACCCAAATACAACATCTGATTCCTAGAAGATTCAATAATAAATTAAAAGGAATTAAGGAATTACCTTTATATATTTGATGAGACAAACCCTCATTGAATCAGAGTTTGTTTGGATGATCAACCATGAATACTAATTTATGCTCAAATGAGTGATTCTCTGAAGGTATTGTTTTTGTGAATATAAAATAATATTGAAACATTCTTTTAAAAATATTTTTAATTTATTTAACCATTTTTATTTTTTCTAGAAATAGCAGGGTCACACAATTGAGCCACACAGATTTTCAGACTATGTGGAAAATGTCCCTGGATTATAGTATGCCAAGGGAAACCCACATGCCTTACCTGGATAGTTTATAACCCAACCCCAAACTATTACAAAATCTTATATCAAAATCTACTTGAACTATAGACCTAGCCCCATGATCATCCAACCTAACTAGCATGAATTTCACTAACTATGTGGCCTCCTCTTTTCAGAAAAATCATGGGCTATAAGCTCCTGACCATCCTTAGATTCCCCTAATCTTTCTATAACCTCAATAGGAATCCACATTAGGACATATTTAATAAATTAAACTATGTATTGATAAAATATAAATAATTACTACCTCGAAGAAGAATCGGGTTCTTACAAACATCCTCCTTTATGAAATTCCTCCATGAATTTCCCTTCCATGGGTGGTGAAGTTTGATATTTTAATAACAGTGGACAATGAAATTGTATATTAGCCACCCTGTCCCTAGTCTCATACTATACTCATTTTTACTCCCATAGAACCCATACCAGGGGAGTAGACTAACCTAAATGAGATTTCATGCTATGATCCCCAATACATATAAGATGCTACACAATGGACACATCTACCTCTGACTAAAAATAATTAGGCTAAAAACATGATAAATATGTGGACAGTACAGTTGTAACTATGAAATTTCAACGATGTCATGCATTTCCCAGTAAATCTTAGGTAACTGTAAGAGATAGACTATCGGCCTAACTCTCTCTAGAATCTTAAACTACCTAATGCACCTTGGTAAAATTTTATGTTTTATACGGATCCTATTTCTTCCCAAACATGATAAAACCTGTAGGAAATCCTAATAACTATCCCTGAATTCTAGATATCATCTCCAGAAATCGTAGTATGATATTTAGAAGACTACATAGTATCCATGTTCTTATGAATCAATTACACCTTCTCAGTGGTCTCTCAGACACGATGAGGACCCATCACATGTAACTCTCATACCTCCAACCAACATATGGGTGATTTAAATGTCCTACTCTTCAAAGACTCAAATGGAAAAGAAAATTTTTTCATGAATATTATTTCACTTGGTATGGATCATCATGAAAAAGAATCATTAATGCGTGAATATTTTATGGTAATATCCACAAAAACAATAATATTTGAAAATTGGAAATTATGATGGTGAATTGTGAATACATGCAGAATCACAAAAAAAATTTAGGACATTTATAATTGGTGAGAATATGGTAATAAGATTCTATAATTAGTGTAAACTCTTATAAATAGGCCTATACCCCCTTTAAAAATGCATTAAGTCTTTATGAATATTATAAGGCTCTAAATTTTATAGGGATATTCAGGAAGACGGTTATTTTCAAAAAAAATTGGGAAGAAATGAAATTTGTGAAAGCTATAAAAGAAATAGAAAAAACATAAGCATCACAATAGTAATAGAGTTTTCAAAGTCATAGTGAGCTTCATGGAATTAATGGACTTTACGAAGGATAAATTCATTTCATGATAGTAATGGTTTTAGTAAAGGGAAAATGAACATCGTTAACTTTTCTTTCCTCGTGAATTCTATGTGGTCTTCATTAATTGAAGGTTCTTAGTGAAGATAGTGAGAATTGTGAAAGTGTTTAGATATTATTTCCCAATAGGAATATGGTAAAGTGACATTCATCAAGTGATTGAAAGTGGAACTTCAATTGAGAACTAATCCACAACTGATTATTCATTACTTGTTTGTAATGTTGGGACCTATGTCTTCAAAAAATAGGACTGGATCATTTCCCTATAAGTGAGAAATGGAAGAAGAATATTGTGATCCGTTCTCCCTATAATGGGATAGAGAGTGATTCTCAGGGAGTGACCCTTGTGAAGGTATTAAGTTTTCCCTAAACATTGTCATGGAAGTGATCATGTGCATATATGTGATATATCATGAACCTTGATTTGTAAATGAGCCATAGTAAATTATATACATGTGAACATTGTTATTCTATGCTCCTTGGACATAGACCAACGTGGGTAAACCAAGTAAAAATCTGTGTGTCTTTGTAATTTCCTTCATGCTATACATTATATTAATCATCATTATATAATTTTTAAAGGCATATGATAAATATAATAATTAAAGAGAAGACAAAATTACCCTTATAATATCGATTTCATGATCTAGGGGGGAAGGAATAATTTTTAAAATAATATCCATACCCTGATTCACCTCCCCCTCTAAGGGTTTCTAGGACCCTTTTGGATATAATATAGAGGTTTTTTATTATAAAAACATAATGATTAAACATCTTCATCAACTAGAAAACCATATATATGTGGTTCTCTTGCCTGTATAGTTCTCTTGCGATGTACTTGTGTTTATGAAAAATCTTATTACATGGGGTCCTATGGAATCTGTTCCAGTACAAACTCCTGATTATATTGAGAATCAACTTCATAAAAATAATTTTTTCTCCCACTATAATCTTTGATGTTGTGTTCTCTCTCATGAAAAAAATATTTTATTGTTAGAATAAGTTTCTTTTCATAGGGTTCATATTGGTTGTATCCAATTTTTATATAGGATAACCAATAAGGATGCACATTTTTCCCATGGTTAATAGTTAGTTTCATTAGATGGCAATAAAAAATTCCTTGTAACAACATATGTGTGTATGTGAAAAAATGGGTTTCTTTCCACATCATATCATGATGGTAATTTTGAATTCCACTTTAGTTTATAATTGATTTAGTGTGTATATCATAGTTTGTAATATATATCTCAAAAAATATAATGGAAGATCTACATGAATTATCATTGACCTTACCATGTCTACCATAGTACTAGGTCTTATTTCACTTACTCCATTAATGTACGATGTATATGGTTGTGGGAGTTGAGATGGAATCCCAATATCCAATTGAAAATCAATAATCTCTTGGTTAATATTTTCAAGTACTTAATCTAATCTAATAGTATATATTTTATATCCATGACTTTTTCTATGTCATTCTTAAATTCCTTGAATTTCTAAACATAAAAATGATTATACCTCATCAACTTGACATATTGATATCTACTAATGTCCTTAGTAATTGATATAATGCAAGAATATACACTTATGTATTATATTATAAATGGTCTACACAAATCAGTGTGTACCAATACAAGAATACTTATGAGCCTTTCACCATGTCCACTGAGTGGTTACTTGGCCATTCATCCTTGTAAATGATTATGAAATCATTAATGTGGTTTTATATCAAAATATTTTAAATGACCATATTGATTGATATTATTCAATCACTATTAAACTATACAACTAATACCATGTTGTAATATATGGTTGTTATATGAGTCAATGAAACAAAATTATTTATCAATTTACAATAATAGAATTTTTAAATTTAATACATAATAACAGTTATTAAAATGTTCCATTACATAAATTATATTTTATTTATAGAGGAAACAACATTTACATTCAAAAATTTAAATAATACCATTTGTATATGAGACGTATATAGAAACAATGTTCATTGTGACATTTTGTACATAATAAAAATATCATATAACCAATATCAATCATGTTTGCAAATGAAAGGTGGTAGTCTATAATGGATATAGAAGCAATCATTACACCACTGGGTTATTGTAAATCCATGTATCCTTTGTCAACTATTCAAAATCTACATTATTCCTTCATTATGTTTCATATATATATATATATGATAACCAAAAGTGCAGGAAATAACCAATTCATATATATTGACAAATTATACTCAATAACCAATGTATTTTAGCTTCCCCATTCTTCTAGATGCAGTTCCTTTTTCATGTTTCCTTACTTGCCACAAGAAAAACATAATAATTCCTTTTACATTCCCTACATCCGAATCATCTTTTAAATTGATGGAAATTGCTTGGGAGATATAGGCTTGTAAAGATTATTGGTCCCCTATGGCTTGTTCATAATTTTTTATTCACCATAAGAACTATTAGTTAGTCATACCCATTTTCCTCTTCCACTTAGTGAATCAAAGTAATAACTTCTAAAAGCATCTTATCGTTTTTTCTAATTTTATAATTAAAAATAAAATTGTTGGACTCGGATAGTGAGGAATGTATAAGATATATGAACAACTAATCTTGGATTGTAGTCCCTAGGATGTCTAAGAATTCAATGTAGTTAGAAAAAACATGAAATTATAAAATCACAATTGGCATTGACTCTCCAATATTTGTTATAAATAGAGAATTGGATATTTCTTATCTCTCTTTTCTTAACTTCTCTTGATATAGATATTAAATACGATACATAATGTAATATGTATCCATGTACTCGTGTTTGATGAAAAAATGAAACATTTAACATCATGTTATGATATTTTGGTGTGCATAAAGCTACTGAATTAAATTAAATATTAGTTATTTAAATAATTTTTAATACATACTATTTCTCAATGGACCCTTAAACTTGGTTATCCATTACTCCACTGCATTTATAAAGCCTTGAATAATGAATATTTATTTATTAAATTAATACCACTTAATTATCCACTAGTATATTATATTCACTAAATATAATATAAATATTTATTAAATATTATTCTCATAAAATATTCTATCAAATCTCTGGTGAAGGAATATATCCGATAATTTAAATATGAATAACTACTAAATTACATGTGGGATAATATTTATTCAAATTATTAAATAATAATTAATATTGTTATATAACTAATGTTTTATATCAACTTAGTGAGTGACCCTTTAGGCATTATTCTTGGTGGAATTAGCCGAAGAATCCCAAATTCCAAGGATAGTTCCTAGAAACATGTCAGAGAACACATTGATAAAAAAAACTAATGTCACAGTGAAATAGAAACTCATAAAAACACTTACCATATAATATAATAACATTTTTATGATTTCTCTAATCAAGAAGGTTTTAGGTTGGTTCCATCTATCTATGTGTTTCATGTATCCTTCTTTTAATTTCTCAAAATTGAACTTTCCTATAGAACACCATGGGATAGATTTATTTCAACTATATCATTTCAATCAAATATCCAGAGATAGAAAATTTCGTTAATTAAATTAAGGGATAAATTATTTATCACATTATTCATTAATGATGTAATACTTGTGATGCACTGAGCATATAAAAATTAACCACGAACATCAGTTTTATTAATTTTGATCATGAAATAAAAGTACAATACTCATAATATAAATCAATAACATTCATAAAATCTGTGAACTGAAACACATTTATTTATATAAGAACATCCAATGACACATATAAATTTGTATTTCTGACTGGCAGGTCTCATTCCCATAATCTCTTAAAATGGAAATTACAAAAGGCATACCCCATGATAAAGATCATATAAACCAGAGATCCTATATCATCCGTGTGCCTAAAATTATTTCTTCTCTATATATAATGTATTTTTAAGAAAACTTTCATGGAACCTATACATTGTCAACATAGTAAAGAACTGTTATGACTATTTAGTGTGATAGGTACGCATACAAATATATCTAATGTTGTGTTACATAGAATAATAATGATGATGTGATAAAGAGGATATTAATATTAAAAACTATGAATATATTTTATAATAAAGTATACATAAGTAGTTTTAGGGACAAAATTTCAATATAAATTATTTATTAGAATAAGAATAAAAAAATACCAAAATTGATGATAATATATATATGTATATGGTTACATAAATAACTAAATGATATGCATTTATATTCTCTCATAATAAAACTATTATTTGAACATTAATAGGGATATACATGATGTGATATCAATTATCAACATTAGCTTATCTCCATGATTGTACATAAAATATTATAACTATTATAATCACATTATGATAACTTATTATCAATAACAATCATTGTATTTCAAAAAAAAAGGGGTGAATATTAATGTTACGAAAAAAATCCATGAAAAAATATTTTCATTCTTGGAATTGAATAATTCCAGTGGAATTTTTTATAATTCTTTTCCTATACATTAGAAATGAGAAGGAATATAGTATTCTCTTATAAGTAAACGTCTGATCGACTTAAATGAATTGTTTATAAAATTGAAATACAGAAATACATGGTATGAGTTCCATGAATATCTAATGGAAATTTACCTTGATCTATCCAATGGATAAATTTTTTTTGGAATGATCAATAGTGTGAAGATGATAAAAACATCATTTTAGTGAGCTAAAAATCCAATTTTTTTAGAAATTAATTTTATAATAAATCCTTGTCTCTATAAACATTAATGAATGTATTTTTATTTTACTTCCAATACATTTTTATAAAATATTTTATTTGAAATACTAATTTATTCTCTCTAAAATAAGAGGTATTTGAATTTCTTAAATTCATTGTGTCATCACAAAGATAATGATAGATAAAAAATTACATCTAGTGATGAATTATCTTATCATAAGATTTGGTAGTCATAATTGTTTGAGATATAGAACTTTGATATCCTCCAAAATTTTATCCATTTTATCACATATATCCTAAAATAAAATTATATATTTTTTCCCATATTTATCACATAAAATTATGATTGATTCCATTTGTATCCCAAATTTTTGTAGAAAAAATATGTTTAAGGTAATATTATATATTAAATATTCTCATTATTATTTTTCATTCAATATATTTTCCAATATATATTGTTTTAGTACTTGTAAAATATTTGTTACATATAATACATATTAATTTCATACTATCTCACTAGTATGAAAGTTATTTATCATGATGTGTTTTTCACATTAGTTATAAAATAATTGACACAAAACAGTTGCGATATTTATTTTCATCCTCCATTATCTAATAATATACACCAAAAATGTTTTTATAATTTTTTTACTATATAGCCTATGTGAAAATTTATTTTTAAAATTTTGTTTTGAATCAAAAATAAGAGATTCTATTTTATTTTATATCGAGGACACATACCCCTTAATTCATTGATTTATGGACTCTAAAATCATTCATTTCACATTTCCACCATTTCCCACCCTCTAAATTCATTGGAAAATATTTTCTCTCTCTCCCTTTACACTGTTTTTTGAATTCCATTCACTTCCCATTCATCTTGTATTCGGTATATATATGTATGTTTGGTTTTTTTTCTATTTTCCTTGAATCAAGTTTTGTGTTAAATGATTACTGTAGTCTTGCGATTAGTTTCTCAAATGATCTATGTCACTGTTAATATTTTTTTATCTCTTCATTATTTTTATTTTCTATTCTAATTGATCATGAAAATAATGGATTTATTTATAAATATATTATCTATAACTCTACTCAAATTATTAATTATGATTATTTTATAATGAAATTCTAAATTCTGAGTAATGTAAAATACCATAAGATAATATTTTTCATTCATAATACAAATTTCATAAAACCTTTTATCTTCATATATAATACTCATATAAATTCATTTTTTATACAATATTTGATTCAAAAACATTATAATAATTAAACAAATGTTCACCTATAATTATCTGTTATTGTAATTTAAAATTTTATCATATGTAATACATACCAAGAACTTCAATAAGACTAAATTTCAATTGAGTACATATACATATTTGGATTTTTTTTGTTGATTATTATTATTAACTTATTTTATGGAAGTCTTATGGGAGTTAATATTATTCTAAATGATAATTTTTTCATCTATAAATATAGAAAAAATGATTTAATGGTAAGTGAATATTTATTTTTATTTATAGCTTACATTATTTGGGTTTACATATGATTGATGTAGTGTGTTTATTCTTTGTAATAGTAAATCATGTGGTCGTAGTTTTGTTCATTTAATTTGTCAATGCATGAATATTGATATATATTCCGATGTCTATAATCCATTATTTTTTATATGTTTTATAAAATTTTACATTGAGTATATTTCTTTTTTGGCTATTTTTGGGTGGGGAAACCTGAGTAATATAACCTAAAAATGTTTATTGATATTATTTTTTCTTCTTATTTTTCTCATTTTATAAATCTTTATCCCCCTTAATATTTTCTTATTTTTTGGTATATATTTTTAATTTATGGTTGATAAATTTTTTTATTAACTTTAACTATATATAAAGGGTGATATTTTTAAAAAAAACCTTAAAATAAGATTCTATAGTTAATCTTCAAATCCATATTACACAGATGATGTATTTTTTTATTACTTCATTTTTAAATTTTAATGTTATGAACATTTAAGTAGCATGTATTTTCTGATATTATATTTACCAATTAAATGTGTGTTAAACACATTTTTTCTATGAAATAAATGAAATAAATTTAGAGTTTTTAAATTTTACTATTCTAAGATAATGAATGATACTTTTTTCTATGTCAAATATGTTGTATTTTTTTATTTTTGAAACATTTTATGATATTTTTTATTATTATTCATATAATTTAATATGTAATTAAATTTCACATCAAAATAAATTATTAACAAAATAATGATATTTGTTATCGGTAATAATGACTCGTAGTTGGATTAATTTATTACAAAAAAGATATGGATGTGAAGAGGGTGTATATGTTCTAATAGAAATTTTTTAAATTAAATTTCTTATAAAACAAATCAATTTTCTTTCCATGATTTTAATGAATAAATATAATGAATTTTAAAATTACGTAAATCATATATCATTTATTTTTCTTTTTTTAATATTGGTTATATCCCTTTGTTTTGGCATTGTGAAACATGGAAGAATTACAAATCTATTGATGATGAAAATTTTCAAGATCATAAGTCTAATCAAATTTATTAAATGATTCATTATATTTATATTGAACTAATTTAGAAATAACTAATAATTGAGTATCTATATGGTGATAAGGTAAACTCATTATATTCAGGTTTCTTAGAAATTATGGAATTATAAAGAGTGTAAATATTTATTGACGTGAATGTAAAAAATAGCTGGAGTGAGAATAGTTTAACCATGTTTTCATATTTATTATATAAAATAAATTCTAAAGAAAAAAACCTTCCAGATTAACATTATAATGTGAATAAAATATAATTCCTAGTGGGTTTGGGATAAAAGGAGGTACATATATTCCTGAATGACTATATGTTACAAATTAATGAATAAATAATTCTTTTAGAGTTTCCTAAATGTGGGACATCGTGGTATAATTAAACAAAAAATAAAAGATAGAATTCATTACTATAGATGGTCCTTTGATGGAAATTTGGTTTCTAATGATAATTTCTTGTTTCAATTGTTTATTTTCAATTTTAAATGGTACTAAAAGTTTAAAAATGTAATATAGATGAGTGGAAATATTATGGAACATTTCTTCATACTACTAATTTTCCATAGTAGATGAAATTTTTCCAACAGTTTTGTATATTCAAAAAAGGACGTTACATATCAAAAACATTCACTATGATCATATTGAATGAATCCATATTGAATCCTTAGTAGAAAGAATAGTTCATGGCCTACTAAATTTGAAATTTACAACTTGTCTCATGAAATATGTATGAGTAAAAAAGATATCATGTTGAGTTTAATTATTTCTACACCAAAACAGCATCAAAATTATATTGATATTTTCTTTTCACCATTAATTTATGATTTCAATATTTTATGGGAGAAGGTATTAGATTTTATGATTCTTATAATATGTTACATTTTTTACTCTAAGTAATTATTATGTTCACTATGAAATACTTCCCAGCATATTGATATTTTTCTAGATATAGTGTTAAGGGATTTAAAGCTTGTCCAATTTGTGAAAAATAGCATTCTTGCTATAAACTATAATATGGGTTGAAAATGGTGTAAACGGGTCATCAGACATTTTTATGTATTTATATCACTTATATTAGATCAAAATGAAATAAATATCTAAAAAGAAATTTATATCTCTCTAAAATCATTTTCCATTGATTAGTATTTTGAGAGGGTAACAAACATTGATGTCACAATCAGAAAGACACAAAAAATCAGGTAATGATAAAAACATTTCTAGTAAATGGTATATAGTATTTTAACATCCATATTGTAGATATCATGAATTAATACATAACATTGAATTCATGAATGTGGTGAATAATATATTTGACATCTTTATTGGATCACTATTAGATATTAATGGAATTACTACATATGGGATGAATATAAGATTTGATATACTCTAATTGGGAAAACATTTTGAATTATAACCTAATATTAATAGAATATTAACATACCTACCACTAGGCTTGTACTAAATAAGAAAAGATTGAAAAAATTATAATTTTTCAATGTATTCTTTGAATCTATGTTTTATATGATTATTATTTCTATTTTTAAAAATGTGTATCAGTTAATGATTTAATATTTATAGATATAAAATTCTATTATTGATAAATTGTACAAAATATTGACCATCGATGTCAAAATGACTATAATAAACGTGTGTTTCTTATATCAATCCAAATTTTATAATGGTGACTGATATGAATTCATCCGAAAAGTCTGAGAATGATGTTATTTTTATATATAATCAAATGGAAATGTGTTTTAATCATTTTTTTTATATTATGATTCATTTATTTTTTAATAAATTGCAAGGAAGAAATATTTTTAGGACTTATATATATACACATTGAATTTATCCTTTAAAAATTTATATGATGTTATTGAAGGGATATATCAAAAATAAATATTCACTTGATGACTTGATTATTAAAAAGTATATTTCTGAGGATTTTTCAGTGATTGTTTCAAGATAATTGTATTCATTGGAGTGTGTTGGTTTTCCTATATCTCACCCTGAATGTTTCAATTATGGTAGAGAGGGATCCGTGCAATGAAAGTAAAATCATTATTAGGTGAACAGATAAATCAGGTAGATTTATACATATTTAATAATATTTAAGAATACCATATTTATACAACCTTTCATATTATCATGTTAAAATAGTGTTCTCTACGAATAAAGATGTATGGATTTTGAATACGCAAAACAAAAATTTAATTTCACAATGATAATTTCCATGGTAGATCAGATGCATATAAAAAATTGATATGACTTGTGGGTTCTCTAAGAATAAATTTTACAACATAGTCGGATTATGATATCAATGGATATACATTTGATTCAACAGATCATGATAATTGAATCGTGGTTTAGAATACGAGTGTATTGGTTTTCATCAAATAAATGAATTTTTTTATTGACCAACAAAGAACCCAATATCCATATCATGTGAATATTGTTGATTAAATGATGAAATATTGGAGGTTGATGAAAATAAATTTTCAGTTCTAATGGTTAACTAAAAATTTTTAATCAGTAAAAACAGTTCCAGACAAGATGAATTCATAATGACACTAGTTAATCCCAATATTTTGAAATAAAAAGTTGATCTATTTACCATGGAAGGTAATAAAAAAATTTCAATTTTCTTGATCCATCATATTTTTGTTGGACTATTGTTTTATATGAAAAAATTCATGTTCTTATTATGAAAAATAGGATGAAGATGTTGATTAATGTGAGAACATTACATCCAAAGATAGATTAAAATATAATATTAATAACCACTTCTTAGATATGGTTTTTTATATGGATGGATCATGTGTAAGGAATTTGGAAAAATAATCCTTTATAAATTTTAAAATATTATTTATAGCACAAATTTTTATCTTGATTTCTTTTTAAAATTTTATAAAATGTTTTTATATTAGTTTTAATTTTTAACTAAACATCATATTGTCCCAAAAAAACTTAATTGTTTTTGTTTTTTTACCCTTAATTTAATTATTATTACAATAACATATTTCTTTATTTCCAAATTTTATGGAAAATATTAAATTTTAATTTAATATGTTTAAAAATAAATAATCTATAAAAGAGTATATTCAAAGAATATTCCAATTTTTGAAAAAATATTGTAATCCATTATATTATTTCTAGTATTCAAACACAATATTCGTTGTAACTCTACTATGTAATAGTTAATTAGATTAGATATTATCTAATGAATATGATAAAGAGTGGGGTTTTAGCATAGTATTGTTTTCATTGTATCATTTTTAAAAATTTATTTAATTTTATAAATATATGTTGGATTTGTTTTCATTATTTTATGTCCCTTCATCCCTGGTTTCTGATTTTATCACTTTAGTTTACTACTTTAACAAATTTTAAAAAATGATTAGTTTTCACAACTTTTACTTTGATTATTTTCTTCATTACATTATTTTATATGTAATCGTTTTCCTTTTATATTTGTGTAATAATTGTGTTTTAGCATTATTTTTAGGATAATGTCATATGAAAAATCATATTCACCATGATCATATGGGGAGGAACAAACACATACATATAGGGGCATACAAATACTCATATTGATGACCATCCTCATACTTTTTTTCATGATCTATTTATGTCCATCAGGGGAGAGAATACATCAAGGAATAGTAAATGTGATTGCACTAGTAGTTTCACATATCCTAGACCAAACGATGAAATTTTAATTTTAGGATAAGAGTATTTCTAGCAGTCTAAATTCAAATAAATTTTAGACCTTTATATGATGGTAGGACAAATGAAAATGTAGTATTTTGATTTCTAATTAGATAAATAATTAAAATGTGATGCTATCGGAATTATGGGACATAATTTAGTTAAGAACTTTTGTCATTATTTTAGTAATCATGAAATGTTTTTTATAATATTTTATTCCCCTTTTCATCGGATGAAAAAATTTGATATATAATGATTTATGAGGTAATTTATAAGAATGGATACTAGGATTTGGAGGAATTTTAAATGAAACCTCAAATATGATTTCACTTTTACTAAAATAAAAAAAACAAAATCCATTTGTTATATATCCATTTTG
Source organism: Viscum album (assembly GCA_963277665.1). Classification (NCBI taxonomy): domain Eukaryota; kingdom Viridiplantae; phylum Streptophyta; class Magnoliopsida; order Santalales; family Viscaceae; genus Viscum; species Viscum album. The sequence goes on along the minus strand of OY728142.1, from coordinate 1,926,923,643 downwards.
TAGATGAAGATACATAGAAGAAGTTTGTTGAATGTAAATGAAAACTTTCCTTTTGAGGAATGTGTGATGTTTTTTTAGATCTATTTTATTTAAGATCATATTAATGATATATTTTCCATTAAATTATAGAAAATAAAAATATATAATTTTGAGGTCCAATTATAAAATGTATATCATCATACATTATCTCATAGAGGGAATATGTTATTACAAGAACTAATGATACCTGCCAATTTTCAAAAAAATAGAGAGATCAATCTTAAGACTTCAAGCGGTTTAGCCTACTTCCCCCCGTCGCTAGACATTAAAAATGTATAAGAAAATAGATGAACAAAAAGTAAAATTATCTTACATAATATTCAAGGGTTTCATTTGAGATGATTGTAATAATTTATTTACGATATTTATGTTAAAATAAAGTTTTTTTATATTCATTAATGACATTTTAAATTAATCTATATAGTAATCCCTTTAAAAGAATATAGAATATGGGAAATTAATAGATGGCAGTTGGGATGAAAATATAAATGTTTTCTTGGAAATGCCTGAATACCTGGGTTATGTATGAGGATACCTAGCAGGTTTATCGGTAAAAAAGATGTTTTTCCAATCTAAAGCAACATCAATTGGGGATTTTTACAAAAAAAAGTATGATTTTTAAGATAATGATTAGTATTTTGATGAGATGTTGGAGGAAGGGATTAGAGATTCAATATAGTTGATGTTTGAAAACATGAATGAATTTTTCTAGATATTAATCTGACTTCTCCATCACCACATTTAGATCACACTCCTCCTCCTCCTCTATCCTATCCAATTCATACAACTCCTCCTCAATGGCTTCCCATTTATTGTGAGTTATATTTTGAGGATCTTAAATATCATTTCTATGGGATTATGAATAATATTTGGGACATTATTAATTATAAAAATATAGAAAAATAGAATTTTAGGTTCACTATCAAAGATATTATATATTGATCATTAAGAATGCCATTTATTATATATGATATTTCTATAGTTGGATATCAAGTCATCTGTTTTCAACTTTTTTAACCAATAATTTTTTTGAGAAATTACCAATCATGTATGTGTAGATTATATCCTTAATTTAATATTATTGTTAAATTTATTAACATTATAAGATTTCTAAATTTTTGTCTTTTTTATAGGAAAACAATAAATGTATGCATTCATTATTTAAAAAAAACCAATTACAAGATTTTACAACATCAGGTATGTGTTCTGAACTCGATAGAATATCAACATATTTAAATTTTTAATTACATGTTTATGATGTTTTGGTGGATATATATTTTTTCCTATAATTAATCTGAATCATTTAAAGAAAGATGTCATGGGGGCTTATAATTGGAGAAAGGTTGTGAATTAATATATTGATAGTGTTTTCCATTTAAATTAATTATCATATATAATTCATTTACTTTAATTTATTGAAAAAATAATACTTATATTTATTTTTTATTACATAACAACGTAAAATTTTTGTGCAGTATAATATTACATCATTATATGGATCAATGGACCCACAATAAATTTCACCTATAGTATCCATAACAGGTACTATAGAAAAAATATTTTATTTTGTTGATTGATTTCATATAATTCAATTAATTTATAGATACTTCCTTATACTCAATGTCATGAAATATATATTTCTTATGTTCAAATATATCATAACTAAATAAAAACTAAAATTATATTTTTTTGTATGTTAGTTTTAGTTTGATGTTTATTTTTTCCATGGAGGAAGACACTTTTCTAGCTATGTAGTATCCATTGTGACGTGTGAGATACTTTTAATCATGTATTCAATGAGTAAGTCTGAATTTTTGAATAGTTCTATAAATTATTCTCACATTCAAATTTTTTAATTCAAATTAATTTGAAATAGTAAATGTGATTAATTTAATGATTTAATAATAAAACTAGGTGAAAATAGACAATATGTAAAATAAAAGATTTATTCCCATTTATAATTTTTTATTTTGGACCTAACTAATTAAAATTTTATTTTGAAATTAAAAAATATTTTTTAAAAATAAGTTTTATCTATAATAAAGAGTAAACAAATGCTGATAATATTTTATATGATTTATGTATGAAATAATTACAACCATGAGTCATATAAAATTCTATAAGTTTAATTTTTTTTAAAAAATTCTTCCCATTAAATTTTCTTTCTTTATACAAAAAAATAAAAGGTCAATTTGTTATTATTAACTAGTAAATATTTTTGACCCTTAGACTTATAATGTATAAGAGCTAATACCCTTTAAATTTGAATGGTTGGATTATTTCATAGGTATTACATGATTCTAGTTTATTTATAATATGCATTGTAAAATTAAAATGCATTGATTTAGTGGGGATTTTTTCCTGTTGTGATGCTACTAATTTTTTTGGTTTCTGGTCAAATTTTCAACATATGTGATTGTGGAGAATATATATTTTAAAATATTTTATAAATAGATTCCATGTTAGTTATTTTATAACTTATTTGAAAATTTTAAATAGAATAATTTTTTTGTTTTCTCATAATAGACATGAATAATCCTCAAAATATGTTCTTTTAGTTTGGTTACTAAGAAGATTTTTAAAGGGTTTTACCATGTTTTTTATATGAAATTCAATGTGATAATATATTTATGAAGTCAATTATTTCAGAAAAAACAATTTTATAAATCATTTTCATATCGGTTTTTAAATATCCAATGTGAAAAACCACATTTTATTTGTATCATTTATAACATTATCAAATATTAACCAATGTGAAAACTTAATTTCAACATCACTGATATTAATTTTTTGATCTAGATGATTTCAAAAGCATAAAATATTACTGACGTGAAAACCCTTAATTGACATAGTGGCTGTAATAAATTTGAATTTAAAATGGTGTACATAATTCATTCCCTCTACCAATGAGTTCAACCATGTAAGATTATTATCATTTCCTTGTTGTAGACCTCCCAATGAAGCTACTAATTTTTTTTGATTAACAGTAGGTATTTCCTAAGTATTCAAAATTTATTATGTGTCCATATCAATATCTTTACCAGATCCCCCATATCCCATCCCATCATCATATACTTTCTACTTAGAGAAATCCATAGTCATTAAACTTGGTGTATCCCTAGTGAGATCTCCTAAAATAATCAATAAATGTGGGTCATTATTTTAATAATAATTTTTTATTTCATAAGAATAATTGTATACCTTTATTGTCTTGATATGTGTAGTCATATATAAAGACATGTTATGATTTTGTTATTAGAGATCAACAATAAAAAATCAACCTTAACAGGTTTCTGTAGAAATATGTTACGCTTTATTTTTTAATGTAAATTTAATCATATGATTCCAATAAAACATATCTATAATATTCAATGAACAACAATGATTGTTAAATCGAATCCTCATCATTATGAAATTCATATGAAATATATCATAAGTGATAAATATATTTTTGATTTGTATCATTCGTTATTTATATTACTTGTTCAGAATATAGTTTTAAGGGACCATGAATCCCCATATAAACTTATTTTAATGTTTTACCATGTTATAAAACAATGATTCTTGTAAATTTCAAACTATTACTAACACCCAAATAATAGTAATTTATTTCTCCATTGTAATATATGTTTATAATGAAAATTACAAAAAAAAAATATGAAAAACATGGATTGATCATTCAACCTCATGATCATCCACCATTGTAACAGTCATGTAATTCTAGACTTTTTATTATTATTCATAATTTTTATTAAAAAAATTATTATTATATTTGATAATTTAATTTCATAAACACTCAAATGAAAAAATATATTAAAATATCCATATATACATTCATTTATATTAATCATCTTAAAAAATAATAATTTAATTTAAAAAACCAATAAGTAAATATATCACACCAAAAATATTAAATTCATTAAAATAAATTAATAATCAAAAAAGAAATGATACCATCCCATTGACCACATTAATATTTTACAAATAATTCATCATTGATCTCCTTGAAAAATAGTACAAAATGTTAGAATGAAAAGGGTGAGATTATCCTTTTATAAGGTCAGCGAGGATACATCATCGCATTGAAATTTCATATTCATGCACAAAATAGAATTAATGATTGTGGTTCACACAACTTTTTTATATATAAATTCATTAGAAATTATATTTATCTCATTTATCAATGATTAAAAATAATGTTCATATTGTGGAATAATGTTATGAACTATTATTATAACTATTCAAATCATGGATAAAAGATATATTATAAACTATATTTTTTCACTAATAAGAGTTCCCCTTAACACTGCTATACATTAAACTAAAAAATCCATTACCTGATGTTCTATAGTGTTACCAAATATATATTTTTGACTATAATAAAAAATAAAAAACATTTCAAATTCTTGAATAAATATAAAATTAAACATTAAGAAAATTAAAATTTACATTACACAATTACTTTATTAAAAATATTAAATTATTTATTTTCATAAAAAAATAAATTACATTTATTTGATAGTCAATTACAGAAAAAATAATTACAACCATTAAAAAACTTTCATATTTGGCCTCCAAAGAAGATCATCCAAACCTCATATAATATAAAGTTGTTCTTATATTAAAGACTATAAATATTTAATAAATAGTACAAAAAAATTAAAAACATTTTGTAATTGAATTATATATAATCATAGATAAATTTTAATATGAATAATATACCTTTACCTCAAAAAGTAAAAAACTAATAATAAATTATTTTTATTAAAATAATAAAAATATAACTTAGTTTTCTCATTTTTGAGGATGAGAAAATAATTTTGAACTTCAATTTCACCTTTATATGAAAAATCACATAGTTTTTTGTAACAAAAACATCATCTGTTGGACTGGACATAGGTTAATTTTAAAACATCCTAAATAAATTATGAATATTTTCCCTCAATTATCAATAATATTTTAGTATAATAGATTATATTTTAGTATGCGAAGTTTTTTTTTGAACTAAAATAACATTTTTAAAGGAAAACACATAAATTCAATTATACTAATCACAACATGTGTTTGAATAATTTGCAATTAATTTTGACACATCAAAAATGAATAATAATTTATTCTCGTGTGTGTTTGGCCAGTTTTAAGAATATGAAACATGTTTTGAACAGAAATATCAATTTTCTATATATAAAATCTAAATAAATATGAATGGACACTCTACATGTTAGATTGACATAAAGTTAATTTTTACAAAACATAAACAAATTATATTACATTATTCAAATGAAATATAATTTTTTATTTTCAAGAGAAATAACTTTTATGGTTAAGTGAGAACCATCACATCTAGGTACCAACATAGAATATAGTTAAATGGTACAATTAAATAACATCATAAAAAATTTACATAATTTTACCCATGAACCCAATATAAACTCTATACAATAGGACACAACCTTTTTTGGATGCGTTTTTTGAGGTATTCAAAATTGGAATCAATATTATCTAAAATTCTTAGACACACATACTAGGTTATTTTACCTTAATTAAATCATCAAACAAATATAATATTATATATTTCAATATATTCTATCTATTACTCATTAATTTATCTTCATATTACTCCTTATTAAATTAGCCTCCTCTAAAGTGGCACGTATTACCATATATTATTAATGACCTCTTAATTTGAGTGTATATATTGGTTTGGGGAATATTTAGTGACCATATATGATTGATGCAATTTTAGATTTCATATTCTATCATGAGCCTCCACTAGACCTGTAAAATCATCAGGAAGTTTATAGTCATTTCTTACAGGATCCTTTAAAATAGAAAACACTTTTCTATATTATTTATCATCCTTAAGAAATTAATTCCACCTTACTAATCTCATTTACATAGGTTTCAGAAGGTTTGGGTAATATTTCATTGTTTTTGTTTTTATTCCATTGTTAATTTGACAATTCATCAAATTATACACTCACCTTTAATGAATATTCACTTTTGAATGAAAAAAACCATCAATATATGAATCCAATTCTTAATCAAAATCAAATGTGATATATCCACTATATCATACATTTCATAATAAAAGGATATGCCTCATTTTATTGCTTTATTCTATCCTCATATGTAATCAACCAATTAAATTTGTGTATCATTACTAGATATAGACTTGGTGTTTCCCCACTGGTTTATTGGTTATTCCTTTTTCTTTTCCTATTTTCCTCTCTTAGTTTCCATACATTACACAATCCAATTCCATAAAAGTGAAAACCTATTTTGAATCATACCTCTTATATTAGTTACTTCACACCAAAAGGATATCTTGGAAGGAGATATCTAATCTCCTTTAACATATTAAACGTATAGTTATTTTAAATGGAATCATAAATCCTATATATGATTCCAAACCAAGATAAATATAATTTTAAAGGGACTCAAAGCATGAGGGATAATATAGGGAATACCTATATTGTATATTACCCATGAATTGATAATGTATCCAATGGAAATATCAAATGAAGAATCCATCCATACAACATAAATCATGTATTTAAAAAAAATAAATCACTAACCATATAAACTAGCCCACACATATTACCTATGTGACTAAAATAAAAAAGAAAAATTGGTCGAATAGGCATTCAAGTCATTAATTACCCAAATAATAGGAATGGTATCCTACTGATTTATGGCCATAGATGAAACATCCTCACACTTCTTAAGTTTCCTATATTAATGGATAAAATTTAGACCATAATATTCCAATTCTAGACTCGGTAGTGATGTACTTCACTGAATACAAGGTGAAAGTAATTATATATCTTCTTATATATTATATACTCATCAGAAATCATGGTTGAGATGAACCAGTTATTTTGGGAAGAGAAAAATTTACACCTAAAACATAATAAACTACCCAAAACCATTTTTATTCCTCCCTGAACACAATTTCAAAGGCCTCTACGAGATTCATGGTTACATCATCCATAATTACAATGTGTGGAAAAATGGGTTTAGATCCAAAATTCATCCTACTCAAAAATCATAAGAAATGACCCACTATGTTTTAAAGCATGTACAATTTTTCTAAGCATTGAAAAAAGATAGAAAAATAATGAAAGGTAATCTAAATTGCTAGAGCTGGATGGTTTGATCACATAATTTTATGTCAGTATTCTAATGTATCACGATAATCATATTGTGTTTAATCAGTTTTGAGTATGCGACATGCCTTTCAAACTAAAATTTCACATGAAAATGACAACAAAAAACACCATTCTTATCAGCAACATACTGTGTCATAGTGGCATTAGATTTATATCTATATATAAAAATTGAATTATAAATATTTTAATAAAAATATCTGGACAATAAAAATGTGTTTTATTGATTTTGAGTATGTGTTTTATCTTTAAAAAAATACTGTATTTAAATAAAAATTCATAATTTTAGTCAAATAAGGCACATTGTGTATAGAATAGATGTGTGATCGATTCATGCACAAAAAAATTTAATCTTATACATTTCAAATATATCAAGAAAATCTAATAATTTTTTCATTTTTTTGAGTGTGTGTCATCTATTATAACTAAAAAATAAATTTCAAGTGCAGCAAGAACCTTTTATCCATAAAGGTAACACCGTGTGTTAGATTGACATGTGATTAATTCAAACAAAATATAAATAAATTATCAAAATTTTTATTTAATTATAAATAAAATCTCAGAGAGTTTTTTTATTTTCTACATGGTCACACTTTAGGAAAATTTTATTTATAAATGAATTTAGTAACATGAAATAAAACATTCCACACCATCTATCAGATTAACAATGGGTTAATTATTATATACCACAAAAAAATAATATTTTTTTATGTAAATTAAATATTTAATTCTCATATTTGAGTCTGTGACATGTTTTCTGATAAAAAATGTCACTTTCAAATGAAAATATTTATTTTTAGTCATATACAACACACTATGATTCAAATTTATGTGGGGATATGTCCAAGATATCAAAAATGAATTTTAAATATTTTTCTCAATATATTATGACAATATAAGTCTTCTCTCTCATTTTTTTTCATGTGAAGTCTATTTTGAACGGGCATATCACATTTTAAAAAATATGATTGATTTTTTATAATACAAACTAGAAATTGAATCACATTATGTTGAGATTAATTCTTACATGATAAAATGAATTATTGATATTTAAAAAACTATCTAGACAAAATAGTTGTATTTGATCTATTTTGAGTATGTGAAACTCATTTTTATCTAAAATATCACATTTAAATAAAAAAACATTGATTCATATCAACCAATTCATGTGTTGAATTTCCATAAAAATAATTTACATATTTAAAAAATTAAATATTTAACATTTACCAATAATATATTGAATAATTATGTACCCAATGTTAGATTTATACATTAATATATCGATCACACTGAATGAGATGTGTTTTAAACCACATTTCATATGATAAAATATGGATATATGATATTTTATAGAATATGGATATTATAAATCATAATTTCATTTTTCTACCAATCCAAATAATTATATACAACTTATCATATACTATGCATTTTTTATTCAACTCATAGTATATGAATGACCATATCATAAGAATTGTGTTTGATACAATACTATTATCTTCAATACACATGGCTTCCACTTGGTGATATCTATGAAACCCATAAAATAATGGTTATAGAATGTGTAGTGGATGAAATAGTATAAACATTACATCCATTTTTTTATTTATTTCCATTATATTTCGATTTTAATTATCTGGCGTTGTGACCCTGGAATTGGGTTCCATTAATAGTTTGTACTATGTTTAATTTGAGTTTTCGGATCCATTGAAACCTATTGAATAAATGATCCTAAATATTGAAAATAACCATCTTTAGAAATAATGTGGGAATAGAATATCACATCCATAACATTACTTTTCAATCATTTACTAAGAAAATCTATATAATATGTTTCATCCTACTAAGATAAAAACAAGTTGATTTTATATTCTCTCTCTACATAACAAGTTTAAAATGATAACAAAATTAAATAAATAAGATGTAGATTAAATAACTCATTATTATCATTGGGGAAAAATACCTACATTATTAGAAATAACCTCTTCATGATGTCTACAAACATTATGACCCCATTCAATCATACCAATAACTCCTAATAAAATGTAGTTACACTATTACATAAACGGGCTTTTGAGGGTTCTAATATTTATGGAAACATATAAATAAACAAATAGTAAATTAAAATTTTTAATAAAAAAATTATTACCTTAAGAAATATCACTTCATGGAGGATAGTTTGTTGATAGAGTATGATATCAGTCAGAAATTTTCAAATATAATAACCCAAATTTCTATTAATACATTTTTTGGGTAATTACATAAACATGGATCAATATATTTAATTTTTCCACATATTTTTTATATTTAAATCAAACAATATATACCCTAATATATATTATTTTGTAGAAATGTGTAGGTTTATGATGTGAATTGCTAATCATCGTATCGTGGTTTGTAGGATAAATAACAACATCTCAATCATAATAAAATAACTGTTAAAACAAAATATGAACCATTTAATTTGATTAATATAGGTATAATATTATATATTTTAATTCAGAAGATCATTAGTAAAATAATTTTTGGTCGATTTGTAGGATATCTAAGCATGGTATCATAAAAATATAACTTAAGAGTCCCTAAACTGTTCAAATGATCATCATGCAATTCATAACAAAAAGATAGTATGAAATGAAAAAAATAAATATTTTTTATATGATATGATTTTAAATTTATAACAATGTATTATATGTATTTTGAAGATTTTTTATCTACTATTTTATTTTAAAAATTTCCACAATATTCTTTGCAATTAATATAATTTCATCTTCATCCATTAATAATTTTATAGGTGACATGAGGACTAATAAAAATAAATTTTTATTCAAAGGTAATTCCCATATCATTATAGTGAAATATACATCCAAACTAAATTGGAATTGTATTAAAATATAATTATCATTGAAAACTAGTTATTTAATGAAAATATAATTAAAAATAAACTCATGTGTATATTTACAATCATGGATCCCATAGATTTACTATTGATAATTTCATAAACATTCTCAAGGGAAGTAATGTCAGTAATGTCATATCTATTTTTTTGTACACCAATTCAAGGTAAGCCATATTATTTTCATGTAATGGTGTATCTAAATTAACATGTAAGGATAATAAATTGGGCACACGAATTGGTGGGGTAATAATAATATTGAAATTTCTTGTAAATTTATTACTTTACCATCTATTTTTTTTAGTAACCCATCTATTCAACATATAATTTCTCCTTCTATAACAATATACATCAATATATATCTTTTCATTATTTCCTGTAATAAAATTACAAAATAAATTCAAAGTAACATAACTTATTAAACAATTTACTTATAATATAAAAACCCATTCTATGATAGTTATGTTATAAATTTTCACTGTGTGAATATAAATATTCATAAGAGTAATATGTAGATCAGAACACAGTGTATGAACTCCAAAATCCCAACCCTCATGTGATTTTAATAACTTTTTTTTGAAATATTTCTCATAGTAAAATTTAATTTTTTTTTCTCTTACACACAGGAAATTACTGGGTCTTGATAAAACTAAATCACTGCCAATTAAACACTACATAATTTTAATATAATTTATGTATAATATGTTTTTTTTCTAAATTAGTATAATCTATTATGAATATATTTATTACCCTTGGAAAAGAAGGTAGTTGTTGGAAATGGATCACATTAAAACATTGGGAGTTTGAATCATCATGTTTTGGTCATTGATTTTTTATTTCTTCTAATTGAGACCTTATAAGATAGTTTCTATCATAATTACCAGCCATGTAAATTTTTTATTCAGTGAATATTTTTATTTGTTTAATATTTTCATTCTCTCATTAGTATCCTAATGTGTATTTGTTCTCAAAAATTATTCTCAGGGAAAAACAAAAAAAACATGCACCTCTAATGTGTTTGTAATATTTTGGATGCTCCAAAGCTAGTGAATGTTTTTTTTATTAACTAAAAAAAATATGGAATATTCTATATAACCAGGACAGAAAATATAAGAAACTAATTTCCATTATTATGTAATATATTATAAATATAAATAAATTTATTGGTTCGTATTCATATTTCATTCAAATAGGTTTTATGTGTCTTTATCTACTATTTTATCCTTTTTATTGACATGATACTCCTTCCATAACACATGAAAAGGGATGTTTAATACATAGATTTTGATTCAGTTGTATTTATATAATCAATAAAACATAATTAACATATATTTTTATATCACATATAGTTTTAATATATATTTAGAATACATACAATATTTTTAATTTGAATTTTACTTCGTCTTAGATTTATGGTAGGGATAGGTTTGTTTCAATTAATACCTTCAAGTTTATATACTCCTTTTTTCTTCATAATTTAATAATTCATCATCACAATTAATAATATATGTAATGTAAAATAAAATATTACCAATTTAAATTTTTCATAAATACTCCCTTCTCTAAATAACCAATAAAAGTATCACTCATTTTATGGTTTATCAAGATTGTATATATTGTTAATGCATATTATTATGATATGGTTCTTGGAAATTGTATATGAAAATGGTTGGTTCCATGATAAACTGAGGGCGGGTGAGCCTGAGATATCTCTCTAATTCATTTGGTAACATGATAGAGGTTAATGATAATGATTTTCTTAATAGTTATTTGTAATATAACGTGATGGGTATTCCAAATGTGCCCATGAATGTTACTACCTATGTAGCTGTGAAAACTAAAATTTTAGTATGATATCGATACCACAATATACCTTTATGTTTTATTATTTTCATATAGTTTTGTATGAATATTATGATTACATGAAGTAAGATAAGTATTTTATGTTTTATGAGTGAAAATTATAATATCATTTAATTGTATGTATTCATGGACTAATTTTATCTTTCCTTATTTTATATCCCTCACTGAGGTTTTTATGCTCATCCCATATGATTCGAAATTTTTTTCTTAGGGTATAAGGAAACATAAGAGAACGAAATAATTCAAAAGTATTTTTAATGAGAAAATAATTCATCCATTATTTAAGGGTTTTTATTATTGTGCTATATTTTGGATAGATTATAAGTGTCTACTTTGTAATATTTGAGATGTAATGTACTGGTTATTTTCTAATTCTCTAATACTCTATACCTGAAAGATCCCCAATGTGAAATAAATTAAATTCTTGATCAAAAATCATGATTATGTAGTATTTAAGGATGATTCCTTATAATGATAATGTGTGACATAATCAGAAAAAATAAATTCCTTCATTTAGGACCAAATAGATAAATCACTTCTACTATAAAGGTAAATCCACTATTTTTTGTATCATATAATATTCATCTTTTTAATATTTATATACTATATAATAATACATTATATATTCATTTTATGTTAATAAATGTATTGATTTTCCTCAATTTTGATCTCAAATTTATTTTAAAAGTGAATTTGGATTTTCATCTGGGTACTAAAAAGTATGGTGTTGGGACCATCCTCTAAACTATTCCTTATTTGTATTTGATATCAATATTTTAGCCTTTGATAGACTATATTGAATGAGAATATGTTTTATTAGATTCAATATATGGTGAAACCTCTATATTGTCATGTAATATGTTAAAGTGAATATACACATACTCTATGATGGTAATTTTTAAAACATCACTTTTGGAAAATACTTCACCCACATAGAACCCATTTTTATAAGATTTTAAGAGAATAATATTATCCACATAAAATGGTTATTCAATAAAAAAAATTGATTCATCAATAATATATCACTTTAAATATAAACATATTGATGTATTTTATTTTTCACCTACCCATTGAAAATATTATTATAATGATCATTGGGGAACATCCATTTATAATGTAGAGGACCAGACTAGCACATCTCTCTAACCAAGTGAACCATAAAGTGATACAATATATAATTATTGAATGTGTAAGAAACATCTCTAATTTACATAATATTTTAGTAATTTTTTTTGAACGTTGGAAATTTCACTGAGTCAATAACATTAATACATATAACATTGAATAAGAATAAAATACTTGTAAGTGTGTGTTATATATTTTCATATAGAATGAATCGTATTTCAAAAAACTTGATAGACATGTTATTTTAATACCTTTTAATTAAAATTAGTAACAAATATAGATAATGTTGGTATTTTATTTACATTTTAAGGGAAAATATACACCATTAAATAAGTTGTAAAAAAATATATCTTTATTGGAGAGATTGTAACCCATTAGAGGAATAAAAACCCATATGTAACCCATTACTAGTGCTTAATAATTCCTTATATCCATGTTAATCTTGTTGAATTTATCCTGAATTTTATTTTCGTTTTTAGTTGAATTTTTTAATGTTTTGAAGACCCGATCATATACATTTTTTTACCCGCCGTACATTAAGAAAATTTAAAAAATACAAAAATTCCTAAAAATTAATCAAAAACTAAACTCATCTCTTATTCAAACGGATTTTATATGGTATTTTCAAAATTTTTTGAAAAAAATACTGACAATAGCCTTTAATATCCCATATTTTTTTCTCTTCATAATAGACATGGGGTTCTATCTTCTTGTGTATTCCCATTGAATAATAATGCTCAGGATTTTTTTATGATATTTGGGTAAACAATTATATGTTTTTATGAAGAAATTTAATCATGTAATGTTTCAAAATAAATGAGCATGTACCACCATATTCAAAACTAGGACACCCTAGCAGTTATATAATGATATATCATACAAAATTTTCCTAATAAATAATGTCATTTTTCTTCTCAAAATTAATGAATCTCAACCTTAAATATTCTTTTACATGATAAAAAACATAACAAATGAAGCCCGCATAATTTTGAAACATCACCCAATGGTTACAAATAAACATAAATATTGTTAAATGATGAATGTTTTTCTAATATAAATATATAATATCAAATTTATTAGTTCTCCATACATTAAAATTATGCTCTGGTATAATTTAACAATATAACTTTATGTTTTCTATAATGGATTTTTTGAACACTAAAAGATTTTATTAAATCGATTGATACCACAAGACATGGGTTTCTCAACTCATATCAAAATTATATATACTCATGATACATTTTAATCTTCTATGGATATATTATTATATAACAATGATTGACATCATGAATTCTTGTATCTATATTCTGTGTCAACTATCTTGTAGTATCATCACTACCATATAGTTATCTAAACCAAAAAATGATTAGAGAAAATCCTATCTATGGGAGTACATGATTCATCTTTCTCATATGGAGACAAACCAATCATATGGGATTTTATGAGTGATTCATGATCCTTGAGAAACAATATACAAAAATTGGACATGCATGTATTCTTTTACTTATCATATGCATTAAAAATATAATTCATTTAACATAATCAGTACAATAAGGAAATGAAATATCATATAGTAACATATCATTAAAGAGAAAAATTAGTTATATAAATATACTTTATATCCATAAATTTCAATCTTTGAAATTATATAGCTTCAGTTTGGATGATGGTATTCTATATTTTGTACAAACAACATACTATGGTATTATTACCCAACTCCTTAACTCCTCAAACAACTTTGGAAAATAATAGATTCTATATAAAAATTTTGTTTTCATTTTATTACTATGAGATTCATTATAATTTATAGTTTCTTTCATATAATGAAATCCATATATTTAGCTCAAACCTATGTTTATTACACCATGTATGACATTGATCTGTTATGTGAGAGATAAATTATTGTTCTAAGACCTCTTGAAAATTAAATCTTCAATAAAAACAATGTAAACACATACAAATGATTTTATATGGTCCATTTCCATTATTTTTTTCAAAAATTGTGAACTATTTAACCCCAACCTCATACTCTTAGGTTATATAATTTCCATCCATCCATTTTTTTTAAATTAATCCTATTTAGTTTAAAAATATTTATATTTATAAAAAATATATATACATATATTTCATAAACGTATAAACAGTTTTTAGATTAATTTTTATTATATTATCATTATATAATAATAATTTGATTATTTTTCTAAATGTGACCACATTAAATCATTTATAGTAATAATATTTGATAAAAATTGTTATTACTACAAAAACATGTGTTAATATATGAAGTGGATGATTTATATGTATAAAAATTGTATAATACATATATTATTATCCTAAGTATACACATATCATAATTCATTCAGTTATTTTTTAATGGAGTCATCTAGAGAGAGAATGAGATTTATTATTACAATTATAAAATTCGGCGATCCCAATATTAAATTTTTTTATTTCATGATGAATAAAATTGTAAATTTTGATTTCTGTTTTACCTCAATTAATTTAAAAAAATAAAATACATTATAACTTATGCCTTATATAAAACATGATATTAATAGATCTAGTATGAATAAACATTCGTTTATATTGAATATATAATCTATATTTTTATCTGGGTGAATAATAATTTTGTGAACTATTAAACAAAATATATCTTGATGTATGATCTTTGAATATCTATGGAGCTCGTGGAAGTTAAATTTTGAAATCATTGAATTCTTAATTTTTTAAAAATTGAGATCCTAACTCTTTCACTAATAGAATTACGATACTTAAATTACCTTTTTATATATAGGAAATCATATAGTCAAGTATTTATCAATGTGGTAAAATAATGTATAGTATCATGATTTAATAAAAAAGAATATAAGTATTCACATGAAAGGGATTTCATTTTAAGAAAATTAAATGAAACCAATTTCCATATATTTTTTAATTATCAATAATTTTATGCTATAATAATTTTTCTTCGTGAAGTGTCTGATCTAATTTTATTACTTTTTCATTTTTTTCTTCATATTTCAAGGTTGATTTTATGTTTTTTTTTCATGATAAATGGATATTTAATATACTATATTTTTGAAAAAATGATACTAATTTAGTTTCATAACTATTTAATACGTAATATATAAAATTTAATATTTAGTAAATAGGTTATTTTATAATAAATAAATGGTTTTTTTATTTATTATTCTAAAAAAAATTATGACTCGTTATATTTTTTTTTAATAATGATTTATGATATAGAAAAGGGTTGATTAAATATTTTCCATATTTATATGAAACTTTAATTAAGGAATAGGTGAAAAGTATCTATATAGTCATATTTTATTTTTTCTGTTGTGATAGACTTCTTACATGGGTTTTCATGGGGTTTTTTCACCAGTTAGTTCATTGTTCTATCCTATATTATAAATTAGATACTTAGTTTTGTCTTTGTTTTATTAGTGTGGTAGGTTAGCCTACTTCTAGGTCATATGTTTTCTTTTAATCATGATCATCGAGGCTATTTTAGTAGATTTCATAGATTGAAATCTCTTGAATTTGTTTTTATGTAGGCATTTGACTTCCTCAAATTAATTCTGATCGGATTTTAGATGATTTCTTCCTTATTATTTTTTATTATTCATTGGTGTTTGGGAAATCTTGATATTTGGAACTACCATCCACTCTCCCAATGAGGCATCATCTCATCTAATACATAAATAGGGATTTTCAATTTGATGGCCTTATTGGATTGAAGCCTTCATTGTTTTTATTGGATTATATGATTCACTAGATATGAGGACTCATCATATATATCTCATCAACTTGTTGATTATATTTTTTCTGGTTTATCAATTTTTCTCTTCTAATTTTTCAGATATTGTCTTATATCCATCTTGTTCCTTAGATCTATTTCACCTACCTTAATTTCACTAATGAATATATCTTGGTCTTTATTCAATGAATTTCCTGGGATAGATCTATTGTGGGCATGAAAATCGATGTATAGTTAGGTCCCTACATTTTTGTTATCAAAATACATATATAATGTGGTTTTTATTTCTAAAACCATATTATAATCAATGTATCTAATCGTATTAACATCTAAAATGGAATTCCAATGTATCCTATTGGATGAAAGTGTTATAAAGGTTTTTTTATACATTCTTTGGAATGATAAATTTGTTCATAAAATTATAAATTAAAATAAAAATAATATTATGAATTTTAGTTAGTAATATGGTGGTATTTCAAGGCTAATCGAATCTAAAAAAATGGATATCAATACCTTTAATAAGGTTTGTGGATATTTACATTTCATACCGCTTATTGGTTGTGGAATTTAAATGAAATTATTCTACCTAATGAAATGGATGTTTTGTTTTTAGACCTCATTTTATGTAATACTTTCATGATTTTTTTTAGTTTTATAGGGTTATCATATTTGGGTTATATTGGAATCTCATTAACATTGTTTGGGGTATATTTAAAGAGTATTAGGTTTTTGGAATGACCTGATAGATTTATAGGGAATTAGATGTCGATAGTTATACTTCCTTTCATTCATGTCACCCATCTCCCAACTATATCTTTATATCATTTCCCAATTATTATTACTATGAATTGAGTTTGGAGCTAGTTTCATATTAGATGTTTTATCTCATTTAAAAATTTTTGAAATAAAATGGTGGACTCTTGAGGCATGGGTAGTTATGGAGGGAGTTCTTGTGAAGATGAATATTTTTCTAAAATTGAAATGGTTTTTCGTTTTCTAATAAAATGGAGAATATATAAATTATGGATATTTATAGTTATATTAACCATATTGAGAATAATCTAACGGTCTTTTATTCTGTCCCAACGTCAACTCCATATATCTTGTGGATTTTGATCTTGAAAAATAGTTAGAAACTAATTATGTTAATAAAGAGATTTTATAGTTAGTGTTGGTAAGTTAATCACCCAACTAAGACAGAAACTATAATATGTATTACATTTATCATATGTCTTTATAAATGAGAAAGAAAACCCTTCTTTTGAAAGTGGAGAGGCTTGGAGGAGGTGCTACCACCTAATAAAGTAAATGTTTTAGGGTCTAAAGTTTATTCCATTAACTAAAAAAGTGGGGGGTTAATTTTAATTTTTACAATAAAAAAACTATTTTACATATCCTCATAAAATAGGTAATTATAAAAACATTATTGATATTTATTAAAATATATCTAAAATACATTGATTTATACTTAATATCAATTCAGAGTTAATAAATGATTGTTACATAAGAAAAAAAAATCCATAAGTAATACACATAGGAATTACAAAACTCATAAATATGGGTTATTAAATATATTATAAAGAAATTAATAATTAATTAGAAAATAATTATAAAATATTTCCACACATTAACCATATGTGAAAAAGAAGTCACATACCCATGATTTGGGTATCCATGTTATTCACCTAACCATAAGAGTTTAATTTCATGTAATATCTAATCACTCAATATAATGATTAAACATAGATATAAATTCCTTTCACTATACTCTCTAGAGAAGAAATATCAGACACACCTCTAAATTCCTATCCCCAGATTCCCATGATCTTAAAAATCAGATATATAATTGGAGATTCAAAAATTCTTAAGGCATTAAAAATCTATCCCTCATTTTATTCCTAATGACAATAAATCCGGAAAATATTATTCCAAAGACATAAAAAGGTAATAATATTTTATAAAATCATCATTTTAACTCAAGATAATATTGGTTGAAAATGTTACCTCTTCCCTAAATTATGTATCTATTTATAAGAATATTTTGGTGGTAATGTCCACAAATCAAAAATTTAGTTCGAACAGCCTCGAAAAAACTTCTTCTTTACATGAAAGAATTCATCTCACCATATTTGTATGATGCTATTAAGATTATACACTGTTACAATGTATCTAGATTTCATTTCGTTAAAACAAAAATTTATTATCAACTAAAAAATTTTCTTTTTCCAATGAATTAATTTTTTTCTGATAGTATTCATATAGTTTCATCAAAAAAATAAATTATAATTTTTACTTCTAGAAATTTGTTTTTCTTCATCCCTTGAATTATGTAAACATACACCTGATTCTTTAAAACATGTTTCTTAGATTATGAAATATAATTCCATCTAATAGATATTATTTATCCATTTGAAAAAATAATCATTTGATAACATAATAATATATATAGAATTATAAAAGTTAGTAAAATATAAATTTTATGGTGTTTTTTTTTCAGTTTCAAAATTATGTTAGAAATTATTGATAGATATCCTTTCATATTAAAAAATTAAGGATATTATATTCAGTTTCATTTCAAATAAATTCTCTTTTAGCGGTTCTATTATATCAAGTGAGGTTTCCTCTATTATCTTCATGACGGTGAAAGATTATATAATTAATAATCATTAAAATTACAATGATTATGAGGTGGAAGCATTAGATCATTAAAAAATATATTCCACTATGTCTCCCAAACATGATCATTTTTTCACATACAGGTTTTTCATCCTATAGGGCCTCATATCATACTATATAAGAAATATTTTTGAAAAATGAATTATTTATTAAACTTGATTAATGAAACACTTATAACCTTGATTCCGAATGAAAAAATCATTATAGAGTCTCAGAATTTAGGGTCATAAGACATTGTAATAACATACGGAGTTCAAAGAAATAAATATTATGTAAAATAGCATATCTGATAGGAAACATCAAACTAAAACAAAAAACTAAATATTATTATTTAAAAATTACCATTATAAACTATTCGTTGGAATGGAGTTAATGAATATTATAAACTAAATTATTGAAATATTGTTTACAAATATTAATATAATGAATCATTAAATACCAAATTTATTTGAAATGGAAATCAAAAAACAATCGAGTATAAATAATGTGTTTTTATGAAAACCAATTAAAAGAGGGAATAATTGTTCTTATAAAATCATACCACACTTTAAGGATTTTTATTCAATGAAAAATATATTTTATATATTCAATTTAATGTTTTAACATCATATTATATTTTTTTATGATATTATATACACATAAAGTCAATTTTTCCCATAAAAGAATTATTTTTCTTAAAATATTGTTGTACCGCATTTTAGTTTTTTGAATTTTGAAATATTTATTCCATATTTGGAATCATAATTTTCAAAAAAAAAATTAATAGGTACCTTTTAGTTTTTGATATTATGAATAGTAACATCAGTAATTATTTTTATTTACCACGGTTCAAGGGTAAATTATGAAAATAAGGGTAAAAAATAATATTATAATAATTTAAAACTTCCATAGAACATGTTATAATATTATTGGATGAGATATTTATGAACATGAGAATCCTTAGGCTGATGCATTGGAATTTTGGATCCACTTGGGAGTGAAAATGAGATTTTATAATTTTTTATTTAACTAAAAGGATATATAACATAAACATGTATCTTTTAATAACTCAATTTTAATAAAAGGTTATATTAATTATATATATATAAATAAATAATAATTATAAATCTGAAAACATTTCCCACATCATGGTTTTTTACTTATAAATTTCAGACATTAAATAAGTAAATTTATTTATGACACAATGATGATGCAGTGGCTACGTAATTAATAAAATATTCAAATAAATGATATTATATATATCAAAATAAATGCAATTTGATAATTTTAATTCCATACACCAATTTTCATGATTATTATGACATATTGTCTTCTATTTAATGCTTTTATTTATAGGTAAAGAAGCATTTATGACTTTAACAAAAATCAATCACTAAATAGTTTCAGAATTGAAATAAATTAGTTTTTAAAAAAATCACTATTTTTTAGAATATATAATAGTCCTACAGGTATAATATGAGGCCAAAATACTTATATAATGCTATAATTTTCATTAATTATCCACTTATGGATATATTTTTATTTTATAGTAACTATAGTAACCATATATTCTGAAAATACAAGATTACATGCTAAGAGTTATGTTTTTAACTATGGGTTAAAGCTAAAAATAAGGTTAATTTATGACCTAACTTGTCTAAAACCTAATGGTTGTGAGTTTTTTGAAACCTCTTCATATTATAATATAATTATATGACTTTAGAGCATTTATAATTTGAAAATAATTTTATAATAAAATCATATTTCAAAACCTTCTTAAAGAGCCCCTCATCACTCTTATAAAAGGCCACCACCTATACCAACTTACTCACACCTATCATGCACCATGTCTCATCATGGTTCTCCTAAAATATGCTCCCGAAATCCATCCCTTCTTCCTAGAATCATTACCATGGTCAGAAGGAAATTCAAAAATGCATTTTTTCTCAAATCCAAAGAAGTTACCTGATTTAGAGGTAATGTCATATCTCAAGTTCCTTCCCTTTATTTTCCTTCTCCAGTCCCTATGCTCTTCTTATTCTGGGATTACATAACAACACCATTATCCTCAATATATTGGGTTTTGTTATTCGAATTATTCTTACTATACATTCAAACACCTCCATCGAATGGATATAAACATTCTTTTTCTATGTACAATGAATTACTATCTGACTAAACGATGATTGTCCACTTTTCTACTACATCATCTCATGTTGGACATTATAAGGGCATTGTATTTATATATGATCTATATAATATTTATATTACCTATTTGATTCTAACATTTTTATATAAAACATTCCATGATGATTTCCATAATAATTAAATATCATATTTTTATTTCAGAATGTGTGGACCATCGCCCCCCTCAAAGTTATATGACTTGTTCATTGGGGTTTATGCATAATTATTTGACAATATTTTTTCCAAGATTATGTGTGGGATTATTTTTTATTGATTTATGTTTTGTGTTTCACTTATCATTGTGTGGATGTACAGTTTCTACACATAATCACCCCATTGATTTATTCTTACTCTATTTATATGAACTTTGTAGGGGAAATCATAACTCAATCTATATTCATTGTATTTAATATCCATGTCATTCGTTTCAGTTTTTCAAGAATATATGTGAATGATATATATTTTTCTTACACTTAATATCCACTTATATTTATTTTATTTATATTTGTCACATATAATTATTTTATTGATAAAACCTTAATAAAATGCTATGATCTTTGTAAGGGACTTCATCTCAATAGCCTTTCCTTGAGGAATATTTTGATAAGGTAAAAATACTTGTTTTATACTGTGTATAATAAATATCATTGACTTTTAAATTCATTAAAAGGGAATATTTTTTATATAAATCATTTTAATAAATGAAAACATGTATTTTTTAATGTATTCAGCGATAATGATCTCTCCTCCTCCGTAACCATTATTTTATATTTGGCTTCCTCTATAATACTTACCATTTTAAAAAGGAAAATAAATTTGTTATTACCTTTTTTGGTGTGTTGGTATTGAAAATGATTTCTAATGTGGATTTAATATTTCAATATCTTGAAATGATTTTTTATTATTACAGATGAAATATTATTAGTGAAATATTGATAATTGAAATCTTTTATGTGTTATTATTATGTAATGGTACATGGAAATTTGATTAATGGATACGTGATAAGCCAATGAAACATGGTTCTTTGATAAGAAAAATGATATGTGGTTTTGTGATATAATAAGGATGGCTGGTTATATTATAACCTCTAATTCATTGGGTTTTTAAGTAGGTTGTATGGTTATTCCATTTAGTGATATGTGTGGAAATCGACTATATCGTTATTCCATTTAGCTATGTTTGTGTGATAAAGTACCTTTATATGATATATGGTTATTTCTATGGGTTTATGGTTATCCTTTTGTAAAAAGGGGTAATAAATGATCTGATATTAAGCGAATTAT
The DNA here is from genome assembly GCA_963277665.1 of Viscum album. NCBI lineage: Eukaryota > Viridiplantae > Streptophyta > Magnoliopsida > Santalales > Viscaceae > Viscum > Viscum album. The sequence goes on along the minus strand of OY728142.1, from coordinate 1,926,900,665 downwards.
ATTTCCTAAGGGTAAAAGTATTACTTTTTATAAATTATTCATGGTTTTAATAAGACTAATATATTTCCTTAATTGTGTGTCCCTTAATGAGATTTTTTATGATCATATAATGTTTTGAAATCTTTTTCATAGGACATAAATAAGAACAGATTCAGGGAAGGGATCATGGAAAAGTCATTCTGTTTAAACATGAAATGACTACATGATTATTTTTAATGTGATTTAATTTTAAGAAAAAATGTATAGTGAGTAGAGGTGTCTACTTATAATATTTATTTTTCTTTGTATGATTTAGAGGACAATTATCTAAATCTATGAACATGAAATATCCTCTAAGTAAATTAAAGTAAATTTTCAACTTCTCTCAAGATTAAGTAATGTTTAAGTCTGAGTCCTTAAAGTTTTTATTAGAGGATGTTTTAGACATCATTAGGGATTGTGAGGTTTGGATAACCACATGGTAAGTCTCTGTGACTATTATTTCAGTTAAATACTTTTTATAACTTTTTTAGATAAAGGATAGTCAGTTAAAAATGGTAGGAGGAAGATCTCGGACAATATTCTTATCTCCCCCTGATGACATGCTTTCAATAATTTTTTAAAATTCATGTTCGGGTGATTGTACAACTTTTTCTAGCAGACAACTCACTTGCAATCAGTTGTTTGAGATATCAATCAACTCCACTATACATCGATACCATCATGGGTTATGGGTTGTATTTAATCAAATCATATTTTCTCAATATTTTCATATTTTCAAGAAGGAAAAATATTATCAAGTCATTTTAAAATATTATACCTTATCACAATATTTTAAAGCATATTATGATTTTTAGTAAGGTGCTAAAGAAGTAGACCCTTTCACATACTATTTACATTTTCTTTTAAAATATATCCTTTTAGGACATCCTTATTATATTTTAAACATACCATTTATTGAAAATTTCAACTCATACTCAGTCTGAATATTTTATAAAAATCATGTTTTTTAAGATATTTTGAATTTATATGTCATACATGATAATTTTTCGAAACTATTTTTCTTTGATCACCCATATAACCCATGATGTACATGTATTATTTGTATAATGGAATAAAATTATTTTTATGGACTTATAAATCATTTCTGCAATACATGGTCAATTTATCTATTTGAATAAGATGACGATGAATCCTGGTGGACACCATTATCATGGAATTGTGTTCTTTCTTTGGGAAAAGTTAAATTTTACCATGTGGAGGTGAAATCAAAAAATTTCAATATATATGACATTATGAATTATGATATTGAGGTTATTATGATTTTGGATTAAAATGAGAGTTATAAGATATCCATTGAGGTTAAAACCTGTTAGGGTAATATTTGAGTTTTATAAAAGAGACAACCAGTAAGATGGGTGACAACCTGTCACATTTTGAAAGGCTATGTGAACTGAAGTATTAATTATTAGTTAAATTATTTTATGTATTAAGAAAATTTTGGATTTTGGAACTAATGTTTTAAAAAAATTATATACTTATATAGGAAATTTATTTGGTGATGAAGTGAAAAATGTTATTTTGGAAGACGTTCTATGATTTAGGAACACCATATGCCTAAAGAAAATTGAATACTATGGGTGTTCATTAGAGTAATGGGGAAATTTTATTTTGGAAGAATCTATGTTTCTATTGTGGACATAAAGTGATTTAGGTTATTTATGGAAATGATTAACATATAATGGAGAATATTTGATTAGGTTATTTACGCTGAAATGTTAGACTTTGAGAGTAGTCAATGTTATTGGAGGATAAATGTTATGATTTATCGTGGAAGACATTGTGAGAAAATCCATTTGAATTTTGGGTGTCCATTGTATATTGGATTATATTGAACAATTTTAGAGACAATTGTTTATTGAATGGTCTTTGTTGAACTTTGGGTATTGTTTCTTCAATTTTTGAGTTTAAGAGTAGTATTTCATTTTAAAAATGATTATTATTTTTAGGGGATTATATATTTTATTTCTATCCATAGTGGTTTTGGGTTAATGTGTAAAGAGAGTGGAAGTATATAGTTAAACTTTTATCTATTATGAGTTCTCTAGAAGTTGATTCTAGAACTATAGGTGTAACCAAGTCATCATGAATACTCATCATTTAGAGAAAATATGAGTTTTTAGTAGATATTTATTAAAGGATGAAACTATACATAACAAATAAGTATGTTTCATAATGTACTTATTCACTATAGTAAAATAATTCCTCTACATTATGAAAAGGACCATAAACCAAAAATGATTACTTTTCCAATTGGGAAATAAAATACAATTTAACCCATAAAAATATAATTGATTTATAGTTGTTATCTTTCTGAAAATTATTTTTTCTATCACTCTCCATCAGAACATGAATCTTATTTATTCATCCATATCAATGATTTCTTACATTTAAACCTAGTATGTGTTATCTGAGGGGTCCTATGTACTTCTCTTTCTTCATTTTAAAGAGGTAGTATAACCCTTTTTCTAATGTGGGATTTTTCAAATGATGTTACCATGAAAAATTTTAAAATTGTGAGGATGAAATCTCCAATAACAGGTAATGTTGTAACATCCAAAGTTTTTAGAAAGAAACACTATGTTCAATTGCATAAATGATATAGTACATCGAGATTAAACAATCCAATATATATTATTATTTAAATGTTACCATTATAACCTATCATTTGGAATTGAAGGAGTGGATATTATCTATTGAATTATTTTAATATTGCATAAACATGTTTAAATAATGATTAATTGGATACAAAATTTATTATAAATGAAAATGAATAATCCAATTGAATATAAATGATGTTTTTTTATGAAAATATAGTTAAAAAGAGAATAATTCTGTTTTCAAAATCATATCACCCTTAATGGATTTTTATTTAATGAAAAATATATTCTATATAATCAATTTAATGTTTTAAATTCAAATTATATGTTTTCTGGCTATGATATAAGAAAATTTCAAATTTTTATGAAATAATTATTTTTCTAATAATGGAGTTTTACCACCATTTAATGGAGAAACATTTATAAATTTATTTTTTGACACCATCATATGTTATGTTTTGGAATATAATATTATTGTTTGGAAGTGGGACAAAAAAATTTACTTTGGATGTATTTTTTATATTTTTATTATTAATATGATTTTTTGATGAAAAGTAAAAATCAGCTAAATTTTAAATGAATTTTTTTCATTAAGATAATTTATATTGTTAAATAATATTATTTAATATTTCTAAAATATGAATGGAATATATTATATCATTTAATCCAATGTTGGTAATTAAAAGTAATTTGGCATTGAAATTGGATATAAACTCATGTTATTCTTTTTTGTAGTTTTTACTTCTAAAAAACACACTTTATGGTTTTGACAATGGGACTTAATTTCAAATTAATTACTAAAATTTCAATGCTTTTAATTTGAAAAAATTGAATCCATATTTGAAATAATATGGTACAAATTTTTTAAATAGGTACCTTTTAAATTAGGACATTATGAATAGTGACTTTAGTAATTTTTTCTATTTACCATGGTTAAAGGGTAAATTAAGTAAATAAAGGTAAGAAAAAAATATTATAATAATATAAAACTACCCGCAAACATGTCCTAATACAATTTTATGAGATATTTATGACCATGATAATCTTTATTTCGAAGTATTTTCATTTAGGATCCACTCATAAGGGAAAATGACATTTAATAATTTTATATTTAAAAAAAAGGGAAATTTAACACAAACATGTACCTTTCAATAAAAAAATTAATATATGGCTATATACCTGATCTATATAAAAATAAATATTCATTATAAAGGTTAAAATATTTCCTATATCATGGTGTTAAAATTATAATCTTTAGAGATTAAAAAAATTAATTTCCTTATGACACAAAGGTGATGATGGGACTACTTTATTAATGAATGATTCAAATTAATGATTTTATAAATAGTAATATAAAAATAATTTGATCATTTTTATTACATACAAGAATTTTATAAATTATTTTTACATTTTATATTTTATTAAATGTGTTTTCTCTACATGTAATCCTTTTTATGCCTTTAACAAAAATATATTACTAAGTAGTGTCAAAATTGACATAAATGTGTTTTTAAAATAAATTCTATTTTATTAATTTATATATTAGTCTTTAAAATTTAATATTTTTCAAAATGATTTGTATAATGTTAAAAAATAATTTATGATCCACTTATGGTTCTATTTTCATATTATAGTAAATACAGTAACAATATATTTTGAAAATACAAGAAAACTCAGTGAGAGTTAATGTTTTTAACTAAGGGTTAAAGTTAAAAGATATGGTTTATTTTATGACCTAAACTTATCTAAAACATATTAATTGAGAGTATATAGACCCTTACATAACTTATCCTCTATTTATATAAATTTTTAGCTATTATTATTCGAAAATCATTTTATAATACAATAATATTTCAAAACTTTCCTAAAGGTCCCCTCCTCCTTATAAAAGGCCACCACCACTACTCACTTACTCACACCTCTCAATCCCCAAAGTATCATCTAGATTATTCTGAAATAAACTCCCAACATCAATTAATTCTACTTAAAATACATACCTTGGGAATATTCCAATTTAAGACTGCTTTTTGGATAAAATCAAAAATGTTACCAGATTTAGAGTTAATGACTTCTCTCAAGTTCCTTAAAATTATTTTCCTTCTCTACCCCCTATGTTATTATTATTAAAATATTAAATAACAACAATAGTATCCCCAATATACTAGTATGTTTTCATGATATGTATTCTAACTACACTTACACACACCTCTATCTAATGGATATGAACATGCTATTTTAGTGTACGGTGAAATACTGCCTTACAAAATGATGATTTTTCACTTCCCTTATACCACCTATCATGGTGTAAATTATGATAAAACTGTATTTATATATGATATAGATTATATTTATATTACCTCTATTCTTATATAATTGTTATTTATAACATACCTTTATGCTTTCTATAATGTGTAAATACAATAATTTCTTTTGAGGAAGTGCGGACTATCGCCCCCTCAAGGTGATATGAATTGTTCATTCCATACATGGAATGTATAAAGGATGGTGTTAATGAACACATGTAACATATATAACATATCTGTTATAATGTAATTATACTATAACTATATATCATTTATTTTTCATTCGTTTATTAGGACACTGAATTAAGAGTAGCATCCATGTGTATATACGACCTATCGTCTCCATGAACGGTGCATTTAATATCTTATATCCAAATATTATGAACATAATAAATACATATATACTTGATATATATATGATATTTAACTTGTGAATAATATTCCAAAGATAATTTAATTATGACCACATGGATAATTTTCATCATAATAGGTTCAATTTTAAATCAAATACAGAACATTGACAAAATGTCTGATATAAACTCAAGTATTTAACTAATTAATATAACAAGGTAATAAGTTATATAAATAAAATAAAAAAATTTAAAGGTTATGAATAAAGTATAAATTAACCTATTTTTATTATTCATTAAATTAAATAATGAATTTAAAAAGTCAGACTCAAGTTAATAGAATTTCTCAACTCAGTTTCCACTCATTGGGGTTTATGCATACATTGTTGATTTCATTATTCCATTACTATGTTTGGAATCACTTCTTATTGATTTATATTTTAATTTTCACTTCCCTTTGTATGAATGTATTTATTCTACACATAATCACCCAAATAATGAATTCCTACTTACTTAATTCCTACTTTTTATGGGAAATGTTAACTCAATCTACATTCATTGAGTTAGACATCCAAGTCATTAGTTTTGTTTTTCCAATAATATGTGTGAAATAAATTTTATAGTTTCACACTTAATATCGAGTTATATTGAGTGTATTTATATTTTTCACATATAATTATGTTATTGATTTATCTTTAATCTAATGGTATGACCCCTATAAGGGACTTATCTCAATCTCAATTCCATGCAGTATATTTTGGTAATTTACATCTCACAATTTTATATGATGTATAACAAACCCCTTTGACATTAAATTTCATTCAAATGGCATCTTTTTTCTGTGAATTATTTTACTATATGGAAAAAAGGATTTTTTTAACATATGTGGTCGCAACAACATCTCTGCCACAGTAACCATTATTTGATATTTGGCTTCCACTATATGCCTTAATGTTTTTATAAGGAAGTTAAATACCTTATTCCTTTTTTGAGGGATTTTGTATTGAAAATTATTTTTAAAGTGGATTCACTATTTCAATATATTTACATTATTTATTATGATTGAAAATGAAATTTTATGAGTGAAATTTTTTAATTTAAATCTTTTATGTGTTATGATTACATAATGGTATTTGGATATTTAACGAGTGGTAACGTAATAGACTGGAGATGGGTGGTTACATGAAAAACCAAATTATGTTTGGATCCATGATAAACCAAGGATGAGTGGTTACATTATAACCTCCAATGAATTTGGTATGGAATTCAGCCGTATGGATAATCTATTTTGTGATATGTGTAGAAGTCGACTGTATGGATATTCTATTTAAGTGTGTTTATGTCCCATGTAACCTTTAAATTCTATATGTCTATTTCCATGGGTTTATGGTAATATTTTGGATAAAAAATGTTATGAAATGGGAATATATTTAGTGAAGTACATTTACTACCTCTCAAAGGTGAAAAAGTATTGCATATGATAAATTATTAATGGTTTTAATATGACTAACAATTTTATTTATTTTTGTATCCCGTACTGAGTTTCTTATATTCATCGCACATTTTGAAATGTTTTTCACATGAAATAAAGAAGAATAGATTCAATGATTGGATCATGGAAAATTCATGTTGTTTAAACATGAAACCATAACACTATTATTTTTCAAGAGTTTTCATTTTATGGAAAAAATTGATAGTGAGTAGAAGTGTCTACTTGTAATATTTAAGTTTCTATTATTGAGTTATGGCCGAATTCTCTAATACTCTAAACCTGAAAAGATCATCGAAATAAATTAAAGTCAATTGTTGACTTATATCAGGTTTAAGTAATGTTTAAGGTTGGGGAATTACATTTTTAGTGTGAATTATATGATATTCTTGAATATTATGGTCAATTTCCATATAATATTTATACCTTCCACTATTTAGGAAAATAAATGTTATGTTATACCCAAATGGATCATCACCGATAATACCATCCTTGCACATGCTATTTTTCATTCATTGAATATTATCAATCTTTCTAGAATATGTGTGATGGAACGGAATCAGTAAATTACTAAAGAATAAGATTTTTTTGAATAGTCATCTATATTTATAGTGCTTATCAAATTTGATTTTATAACTAATGGGTGGATTTCACTATATAGAGTGTATACATGATTTCATTTCAGATATGGATTAATTAAAATAATACTTAATCACTATACTTTCTCATATAATTAATTAGGGTGATATTATTTTTTCATATGTATTTATCCTTGTGACTGATGTTTTTTCTAATCTTATCAAAGATTTGAAAAAGAAGAATTTGATTTTTGGTTCAATGTTTTGTTAACAAAACCAATTATTTCTTATTTAATTTCTTTTTGATGGAATACTATTACTTCTATTTGCCACATTGATGGGATATTTTGTTGTTAGTAATATTTCCACTATATATAAAACTACATCTAGCTATCCAATGAACCTTTCTAAATCTGAGGTGTCTTTTAGCAGTGTCATTTGTTCATTCAGTAAAGGTGACCTGCAATGCTTTTCTAGCATCCATGTGATGTGAAAAAAATACAAAATAGATGTACCATCCAAAATATTTTGGATGATCAAGGAAATATGTTCTCTCCACTAATATTGAACTGATTAATTAGGTGATTAGGTTGCATTCTTACATGATCATTTCTAATTCCAGATAACTTATTCTTCTTAATATGGTTACCCATTCAATTTCCCCATATGTCATGTATATTTTTATGCTCATATTTGTTATTTATTTCAGTTATATTCTCATTTTGAAGCATTTTTTTAGGGATAAAATAATTTAAAGAATAAATCACTTTAGGTGTCATGGGATAAATTAGGTGTACCAAACCCTTGTGGGGGTTTCGTTTTTTGGAATTTGAGTACAGTTAATGATGAATTTCCTAAAAAATGATTATTTGTTTTAGAAAAATCAGGGTTCATTGAGTGAAATTATTCATTAATATTAATATTATTATCATTTGGATGTTATGAATGCATGCTTGGGTTCAAGGCATATTATTCATAGATATGGTTTTGTAGATTACATCATCTCTTGAATAATGGTATTATTAGAGAATCAATGAAAGAGAGATGGTTTATTAATAGTGTAATGCTTGGTTTTTTTCATTGTGGCATAAGGGTGATGAAAACATATGTTTGGGGCTCGAAACATTCGATAATTTGGGATCTAGATAATGATAATTGGTGTAGATTGTGTTTGGATACAGGTTCTTCTTTCTTTAATGATAGGTATAATGATATTAATTTTAGAATTCCAATTATGGTGGGATTAGGCAGAGATCCATTATTATTGTGTAATTAGGTGACCAGTTCATATTATTTCATTTCTAGATGAAGATGTGTTATAGAATCTATTAACTATTTGGTGTCCCATCTTTGAAATGGAATCTTGAAATTACCAGTCCCACCTAATATTTGGTCATTCTGGTGTAAGATATATTTTGGGATCCTTTACATGTGATAGATTATGTTAAATTCTCACAAAACATGTGACCATTTATTATCCATTTGTATCTACAATATCAAGTCCCTCTAACATGGGATTTTATATTTCCATGGTACCATGGGTGTCTCACCTTTTTTGTAGGTTAATTTTTTGAGATTAATTTATTTTACATCTATTTTCAATTAAATCTTTTCCAATATATCTCTTCACTATAAATTTAAATATTTTATTCTCATTTATCAGTTTCATAGATGATTTGGGTTAGTTTTTATGTGTTTCTATTTAAATAGTTCGATCGACTGAACAACTTATGGGTTGCATGAACAATTAAATGGTTTTCTACATTAAACTCAAAATATAATTTTTATTAAAAGTGAATAGAATCTCAATATGTGTATATAGATCCCTCTATTATAGGTTATCATAATGTTAATATTGTTGTGGTATTGGAAGGGGTTAATATTGAGGGTGCTTGTTTAGTTATTTAGGGCCATGATAGCTAGATTACTATAACTCTGTATAAACATATGGTCTAAAATTATATCTCATTGGTTGGTGAGACCCAAAATGTTCACTTTGGTGTGGAGTTTTATTTTGATAATGATTTGATAGAATGATTCATTAAATCGAATTTTCAAGTAATTATTTAAGCTATTATTGTACATGATGATTTTTTTATTCTTTTTAGACTAATTGGGAAGAGGATTTATTTTTTGATGGATTAATTTTCCTCCAACACTTTCTCCCTATGATGCACATTAATGGAACAATGTCTCATATCCCTTATCTTGTAGAAGAATAGATGGATGAACATTAAATTGGTTTTTATATAATCTTAGGTGGATCTGTTCTCTTATAATACATAATTTTCACCTCTAATAGTTGAGATTTTTCATCAAAAAATTATTAAATAATGGTAAAATTTAATGTTATCAAATTATAGAATTGAATTAAAAACCTATATTCCACAACATTTTTTGTTCTTTATTGTCTAGATAATGAGACATGATAAATTAAGAAATTTATAATGAAATAAAAACATAGTCCATATAAAAAATATGAAAACAATTTATTATAGTCTAAGATAAATAATTTCCACATCCCATATTATATATTTATATATTCATGTATACACAAATAGTGTATTGAAGAACCAGTGGGCTTAATATTCCATTGGATTTCACACATAAATATAGAAATATAAATTACACATACACAAACACATGTACATACATAATATTAAAATGAATATATATTATTAAAATGCATTTCTAAATTCATATATATATATATATATATATATTTTCAAATATGGTATAATTTGATACGTTGGAGTGACATTAATTATTGTTATTATAAATGATGACATATATATCATAATAATATTAATAATATATTTTAATATGAAAAAATTAAATATAATTAATTTTTTATAATTAAATTTAATATGTTAAATTCATTTAATTATATTTAATTTTAATATAATATATATACCCACACTTATATTGACCACTATATATTATTATCTGGACTAAAATTTGTGTGATTGTGTGTATGTATTTGTGAGTGTCTGTGTGTTTGTAAATACTAAAATGAGATATGAGAAATTAAAAAACCAAATATTATTTTATAATATATAATAATATATTCATATACATAAATAGACATACACAAACATAGAAACACATAAAAATTGTCACAAACACCTCCCCACATCATGTGCCCCACCTAGGGAAATAATGAGAGAAGGGTGATGGTGACTACATGAGTCCCATCTCTTGTAGGCCCTGTATTTTTTACTAGCATCATGTGTATAATAAGACTAAAAATAGAAGGTATTACATGATAAGGGAACATTATGAAGAGTTATATAACAAATATACACTAATAAAAAACTCATTATACATATATATAGATAAATATAAAGATCATAGATGCAATTTCTTACTTTTCTACACCAACCAAATGGAAAAATATATATACTAAAATATAAAAACCGTAGTGACCATGAAGCCCAAAAAACACATGAAAAACCACGAGGTAGTAATATCCAGACCGATATCCATCATGCTCCAACTGATATGAAAAAATAACTTACATATACATAGGGTGGGAATAATATTATACTCAGTATAATCCTCCCCAAATCATATCATGAAAAAGATAAAGAACACATTCGAGAGCGTACTTAACAATAATGAAACTAACTCATCACCTATAAAGGTATTCTATGACCCCATCATCAACATTTTTAACACTTAACAATTATCGCATAAAGTAGTGTATTTAATATAATAATGAAACATCAAGGGAAAACCTCTATTTATTCCCCACTAATTTTCCGCTATTCCGCAATGTTGAACATCATGACCTATCTCTCTCAAAAATAAGATAGCCCAAAGACCTCAGGTAAATTCATCACAACATAAACCTCATGATTCAAATAACAACAAAACCCCATATAAAATCACTATATATAGTATCCAATTATTTTTTGTGAGCCACAAAATCCCATAATATGGGTATCATACATCGGTTATTAAACTTCAAGACATTATAACTCATACACCAAGAATGTACCACAATCCATCACAATATATACATATAATTACTATAATAATCCTTTTTATATTATATCAGTGGATCATGTGTATTAAATAACCACAATCCATCACATCTCACTAAATAAATCTATGGAAAAACTAACATATTTTCATATCTGCACATATAACTATCTAGAGAAGACAGCGGATCCATAAGGGGTAGTTGGTCATCAATCCTCACATTTTGATGTTAGTGTGAACACCATCACATATTCCACTTGGTTTTAGTATTCCTAAACTAAATCGGTAGGATATCATATGAAATCAATTAATATACATGATATAACATATCTCACAACCACACTATGGGTATAACATAGTACTAAGATCAACTGCAGTTATTATCTCTCAGACACCCATCTTTCAATGATAGGGATTGGATATCCTCTAAAAACACAAGAATTTAAAATATCTATAATAATTACTTCATTAAATTTTAAAATTTCCATACATTAATTTATTTATTAGGAATTAAATTAACTAATAGAATTATTTCTAGATAAATTCCATAAAAACCTTGGGATGACATGCACTCTATATAATCCAAACACATTCCATTGTTTATCATGATTAACATATTTTCCTCATTTTCATTAAATCTAGACTAACCACATGGGTTAATGATTATTTATTAATTATTAGGATCACTCCATAATCTGGGAAATCTATGAAGACCTTCCAATGCTACCACTAAGAGGAAACATGCAACCGAGCGCACCTGGATACCTTATACCGTGGGGAATTTAATGAAGATAAAGCAAATAAACACAACCATTGTGCCTTAATAAGATTTTATTTCAAACATGAAAAAATATTTATCACATCAACATTTCATCCAAAATTCAACTCATTCCATAATCTCTGGTGACATACCTGACACCCACAAGCATATCATGTTGCATAAAACCATCACAAGCATGAACTAATGCAACATCATCCAGTCCTCCCTTCCCATGTTTCATCACCACCCTAGGCTCAAGAATCCCATGATCATAATAGATTTGGGTCTCCCCACTCCATATCACATCACATGGTTACAAATAAATCTACAGATCACCAGAAAAAAACATAAAAAAAAAACAAAAACATCCAATATGTAAATATAGTCTCTAAAAAATCCATAAATCCTTTACACACAAATGTTCTCTCACAACTCAACACTCTAGGTACTCAACCTTCTCAAGTATATGGGAAACAAAAAACCCAAAAATATTATTTATTGACCTACCATTTATTTATTCCATCATGAATTAACCAATTCATTATTTATATGTTCTATGTGAAACATAAAGCATCAAGGTATAAAAAGATATCAAATGTTGAAGATTATTTTTATATTAAAAGCATATTAAACAAACATAGAGAAGAACCATTCTCATTAACATGCCTTTTTATTGGTACAAACATTATGAATAATAATAATCATGCCTAACATTCTCTAAAAATTCCATTTTAATGGAGGAACACATTTAATTAATAATTTTGATTTCATGAATTGAAATTACCCTCAAGATATAAGAACTAATGGATTCAAACATGCCACTTCATTAATTATTAAGACAATTAGTCAATTAATTTCTAATTTTCGTTCTTTATAAATTTCTATCAAGAAATACATGATCGTCCCTATCATAAAAAGACATTCCAATGATCATATTGTAGAGAGAACACTATTTGTAAAATCAAGAGGAAAACAATTATCAAATTTAATAGAACCAACATGAGATTATTTAAACCAAATATTTACTCATCTAGATAAATATTTACTTTCTCAATTCCAGTACCATACAAAGAAATAAACCTTATTAATTTATTTCACATAAATGAATAAGAGAATCAATGAATCATCTACTTAGAAGAATGATGATCCATGCGACTCTCTGCATTAAAAAAATAGGTTCACATAAGATGGGATCTCCTTTAAAGAACACATTCCACCAAAAAAAGAGTTCCACCACTCCATTGGATGGTTTCTGTAACATATGATATTGAGAGAAGGATACTATAAAGGATTCAAGGGATTTTCATTCATTTTTTGAGTCAATGGATACAAGATGATCATATATGTTAAATAGTAAAAAATTTAATTCTAGTTATTATACGTATCATTAAAATCCATGTCCAATGATCTATCTACATCCCTATAAAACTATTAAATTTTCACATATATTTATCCAATTGGAATTTAAAGTCCATTGATTCATATCCCTGAAAGGTTCTTCTAGAAATTGTCACAAAACTTTTAGACATATCCACATAAGAAATTTCACATCACTAGAAGCACCACATATCCCAAATCTACATGTAGTCATTATCCTACATTGTAAAATTACATATGTAGTAAAAATTCCTACATTTCAATCTTCACCACAAATTTGTTTCACTCAAATAGATGATTCATCCACATAGTTAATCGAGCCATGTAGCCAATTCTACAATATAGTCGATCAAGTTCCAAAATCGATTCAACCACATAGATGATATATCTATGTTGTCAATTAATGTAGCCAATATTGCCATATAATTAATTTTACTAGCCATGTGGAATGCTCTCACCAAATATGTGAACTGTGCCTTCATGATGTGAAAAAATTCCTACATATTTCTTTTATAAAACGAAAACCTCTTGAATCAATCCTAGTCCTCTCTAAGTATCACGAGATTTGAAAACAAGTAATGTTTCAGACTACATGGATCTAGGACCTTAAAATAATACCTCAAAAAAATAATCAACCTTGAGAATCTGAATCGAAATTGAGGAAGAAAAAAATATCCGGTTTATCCACCATTCAAGATAACTCTCATAGATAACGCCATCATAGGAGCTCAACTAACTCATTAGATGATACATGCATAAAACTAAACAATAGATACTACAATCTCCTAAACACTCTCCAAGGAGAGATACATCTTAAAATAGAGCAAGGTAACCATCAAAAAATAATAGGGAACAATATCATAGACCAAAAAGTTCGAAAAACACTATAGAACAATTTCACAAGAAAATAGACAAACAAAAAAAACATGGGGGTACGGATTGTGCATATGTGACTCTTGTTCCCTTTTACTACCCTCCAATGCATAATTACTGTACATACATGGAGTGGGGGAATATAATTCATGTGTAATACCTTGTACTATTAGTCATAGATCTCTACCGGCCTCTCCTCATAGGTCACTTCATCATCACTATCACCCTCACCCCAATAGATGAAATTAGTGTCATTATGAAAATAATGATAGATATTTGAAAAATGAAAATGTCATGTATTGTTCTCATTTGAGGGGTAATTACTACTTGGTACACCACAACTCTAACATGTGATAACACCTCAAAACGGCCAAAAATCCTAGGAGAAGAATTACTCCCATTAACATTCCTTCACTACCCATGATGAGGAGTCACCTATATTAACATGTGATCTCAAACATCTAACTCCAATGGTCACCTCCTATGATCATCATTGAATTTTGTATGATCATAAGATACATGCATCATTTCCTGAATTATCTAAACCATATTTTTTGTTTTTTGTACCAGTAACAACAAAAGAATTATTGTCTCTTCAATCCATGTATAGAATAATGTATAATGGTATTCTTGGTCATAGAATGAATCAAATAGAATAATACCAAATGTGGGGTGGAAACTATTATTCGAAGAAAACTCATTTATGGGTTGGTGCTTCATCTATGAAACTACAAAATCCAATACACAAGAATGAATCATTTAATCAACATTCTGGATAGTCCTCCATATCTGACCATCTATGTGTAGATGAAAAGTACTGATAATACATAAATTGGATAAAAATTATGATGGAGACCTCTCCATTTCCAAGAGGTAAAATGATGATCATGAGTAGATATGGTCATAACAGATACATCATGGAGTTGTGCCTCCTCATTTTGATACTCTCGCAAAAATATATCTACCAATGTCGACTCCTAGGTCACTATAAAGTGGGATGGCTTTGTCGAATGATCTATGACCACCCATATAAGATCATAGCCTCCATGAGATATAGGTATAATAGTAAATAAATTATATTGATATGTCATCACACTTCCAATGGCTAATATCTAATGACTGGAGAAAACCAATAGAAACTTGATCCTCAGTCTTCACCTTTAAGAACACCAAACAGCGAGAAACAAACTCTACAGCTATAGTCTTCAACCAAAGCCTCTTAAAATTAAATATCAATGCTCGTTACATATTTTTCACACTAGGATGTTACTATAAAGGAATTTTACGTAAGTCACATAGAACCATCTCATGCATTGCTAAATTAATGAAATCCTCTCTTTAAACAACACCTGGTGTTATACGTCATTAGATCAACCATCATGGGAATCACCAAAAACAACTTAGGCCCTCTAATCCTCCACTATTGAATCCCCCAACATGGAATAATCTGAATAATACACAAAATATGATTGAATTTTGATCTCTATAATAAATATTATTTAGAAAATCTCTCATGTATCAAGATGAATCACAAATAATTTTCCCATTACTATTCAAGAATCTCTATATTCACGAAAATTATCATGATGTGGCATCCTACTCAGCACAGTGGATTCAAAATTTCCTTTCAATGGTGTTTAGAAAATTTAAAAAACATATTTACTCAATAATTCTATCCACTGACTCTAAATAAAATTCAATTAATACTAGTAGAATACATAGCTTATGATATTATGGTCAGAAAAAACAAAAAAACACTCACTAATGAGGTGATGTAACCACTAATTAAAAGAGAACCCAAACTACTGCCATCTCAAGATCATGGGTGGAATATTTATACTCATGGGGATGTAAATACAAATACCCATAAGAAACAAATAAGATCTTCTACATCAGAACAAATCTCAAGATAATATTTGAATAATCACATAAAACCTTCAACTAAACTCCTTCTACTACAAAAGAAGGATAAGAGCACTGACCAACTTCTTATTCATTCACTCAAAATCTACCAAAAAATTTATAGTCCACAAGAATACATGATCATTATAGTTCAAGGGTATAATAATTGTGACAATATAGGATAAATCAATTATATACCCCATATAATATGATGTAGGAAAAAAAATAAACATCATAAGTCTCTCACTATCATGGGGATGCCCAAAAAACAACCCCCTCAATCATAAAAGGATCCACATCTACTACCTACTCGGATATGAAATTCCAAATGAAATGGACTTCAAAATCCCGTAATTTACACTTCATGAACGTTCCAAAAATCTACTCATGAATAAGAACTCATAAAATAGAACACATATTCTCTGGAATCTCCTACTCAAACTTAGATCACACAAGGATGTCATCAATGAAAACCACCATGAACATGTCTAATAACTCTCTAAAAATTGTGTTCATCAAAACAATAGATATTTATAGGGTGTTCATAACACCCAACTACATTACAATGAACTCTTAATTCCCATGATAATAACAGAAGGAATTCTTCTAAATATTCTCATCCTTCACCTGAATATGATGATATCCTGACCACATATCCATCTTTGAGAACAAAATTTCTCTCTTTGATTGATCAAATAAATCACTAATCCAAAGAAGTGGGTAGTGATTATTTACTAGAAGTTGGTTCAATTGATGATATTCAATACATAACTGAAAACCACCATAAAACTTTTTCATGAACAACACCGATACACCCCAAGGTGATAGACATAGCCGAATAAACCCTCACTCCAATAGATCATTGAGAAATACCCACAGATCTCACAACTCAAAAGAATACATTCTTTTTAGGGACATAATGATTTGAGATACACTTAGCTATTAATCTAAAATAAATATGATATCTCATTGAGGGGGTATTTCTATAACCTCTTATGGTAAGACATCAGTGTACTCCTTTATGACCCTGAGAAACAACAACTAATGAACCTATATTGATCTTAATATCATCTTTTTCATCAATGATGATAAGAAATTAATGTATCCAACTCATCTGGGGGTACGTCTCCCCAAAATAGTGATGGCTCTCCATCCACATTAAAAAACAAAACCTTCCTCCTGAGGAAATACATAATATAATGCAATGAATACAACCAAGGGATGAAATGGATAATATAATATGGTTTTATCTATAAACATATTAAATCTACCCTGGACTAGTGCTACCCCAACTATAGATCACAATCTCTACATACTACATACAATTCACCTTGACATTCCACTAGAATAGTGAAATACAAGGGCACTAGAAACCTCTCTACCTCATGTTCTAAAGTATGGAAAAGTGAATGTGATATAATGGAGTGTTCCACTCTAGAATCAAACCAAGAACGCACCCATTTATAATAAAATGTAATGTGTACGTTGAATGATATATGGCTCATTGATGATATAAATTAAAATGTATGATGATGTCTAAGAGCCCATATAAGACCACTCTGACCTTACTGATGTCCACCTCCAAGGTCTCCCTCTACTCTCTGAGGGATAGGATAATCTCGGTGTTGTAATCTTCCTAACAAATATCTTCTCTAATACCCCAAAACAAAAGCATCATACTGATGATTCCTTATCTAAAACTACATCATTGAAGGAACTTGAAACTGAACAACTAGATCAAGATAATTTATCTAAAATGTTGGGAACTCTCTCTATAGATGACATCCACCTATATGGAGAAAACGTTTGTTTTATACCTTAATGATGGATGGGACCTACCCCCAACAAACTAAATGTTCTTATTTATAGGAAACTGGGAACCCTAAACCACATCTCTACTCTATGAGGAATCCAAAAAACTCCCCTCTCATGATAATTTGATTCTTCCAAGGATGCCCTCAGTAGCCCCTACTCTCACCAACAACTTAAGATATATCTTCATCTTAATGAAGGTGATGTTGAACTGTATCTCAAGACACAAGGCCTCTTCAAAAATCCCCAATTAGTCATACTCATATAGTAAAATGTCTCACACGTATCATAAAAGGGTCCTAAAAAGGATTTTGAACTCTCGGATGTTGGAACTCCCTTATCAAAGGTTAGGAAGTTCCTTGGGAATGGACACCTTTGTAGTAAATGAAATAGACTCTAAATAGATCCATTATCAAAACATATCCAACTTGATGGATGGATCCTTACAATCCCCAAGTAACAAGAACCACAAATACCTCTATACTCTATGATAAATCATCATGTATAGAAAAACCCATTTCTCTTTCTCAGCGTTGATCAAACATAATGATATATCAACCTCCTCCAAATGGTCTTATATTTCTAAATTTGAAATGGATCCCCCATAATTTTGAAGAGTATAAAATTGAAAATATAATATTTTCACCCCCCAAGTGTATTCATAATTTAACTCCTCTGTAGGGTGATCTTCTAGAAATTCCCACTTAATATCATTTTCACAAGCCTGATAGGGTGTCGACCTAGATGCATGCCTAAAAAATGATCAAACTATTTGATCTCCTAATCTTGAAATTTATAATTATTAACTTTAATTAATTTATTCATAGTTATATTGTTATGATTTTTACTTATCCCATGGTCTAAAAATTTCAAACACATGAAGAAAGTATAAGGAGGCATGATAATTTCCAAGATCTCTACCCAGATATCATTATCATATAATTTTTTGTGATCAGTAAAATAAAAGGTCCAAGGATCATATCATAGGGCCCTAAAAATATATTCCATTTTCATTATCCCATGTTTACAGTGACTTCTATAATTTTTATACACAAATTCACAACCAACCCATGAAATCTCACTGATGACTTACTCAATACAACATCATATCCCTCAAAATGAACATTTGATACCACTTTTTCACCACCCCCTTCTCCTAATGTATACCCCTCCTGGGCTGAAAATGATTTAGTGGATATGGTGAGTAATTGAGTCTTTACAATAGTACGTCCCTTATGATGTGTGTTATACATCAGGTGTTATACCTCAATCCACTCCAAGACAACAACTAATTATGTACATTAATCGATCATATACTATACACATCACACCAATGGTGATCTTTTGTATACTATATCTGAAGATTGATGTGTGAAAAATAAACTTAATAAATCACATACATCTACACATATATGGGGAAAATAAAAAACATGCATACCGATGCATATAGATACCACAAGAATAGATTGGGGGAAGATGGTGTAGTTATCCATCCATACATCCTCTTGGATGTTGGGGAAACATACTCCTAGATTCGATTGGTTGTTATACACCTTAACCAACATGGGTAGGGGTGAATATAAAAAAAAGTGTAAATGAGATAATATATCTCAAAACCACACTCTGGGGATAACCTATTTCTTATTTAAACTATAGTTACCATCTCTTGGACACCTGACTTACACTGTTAGGAAATGGATATCATACAACAATACAATCTTTTTTAAGATCTATATTAATTACTTCTTCCATATATATAATTTCCTTATTTTAATTAATATATTATACATTAAATTATCCATCATATTTATTTAAAGATACATTCATTAAGAACCATCATGATATACATTACCTCTTATAATAATATAAACTGATTCAACAATTTATCAAGATTAAGAAATTTTCTGGATGTTAATTCAATCAACACCATCCCCATGGGTTATAAATTATTAATTAATTAATATCTTCATTGCATAATACATTAAATATGAAAAAAAACTCATCTACCACAGGGAGGAAACATGGAAATGAGCATATCCCAATGTCTTGAGATGTTGGGAAAATGTAGATAAAACAAGAAACATGGACAGCGTCCATTAATCATATTAATATCAAGAATGAAACTAAAAATATCACATAAATTTTTAATCCTTACTCCAACCCTTTCCATTATATATAATTTATTCCCTAACACCCATATCCATATCATGATGCATCTCACCATTACTGGAAAAAAAACTAGTGCCATGTCATATGTTCCTCCATGCCCACATGAGAGTAGCCATCAAAGGCTCAACCATCTGAGGCTCGTAAAACATCCCCCATACCCACAACACAAAAAATATCCTAGGATAAATGATCCCATGATAATAAATCATCCAAGCATCCATGCCCCATATTACATTATATATCCAATTATCAGATACATAGATCATCCAAAAAATAGATGGAAACAAACAAGCATATCCAATATGGAATCATGGCCCTAAAAACAAGGCATCCAACATTCACACACAAACATGCTCTTAGGGCTCCAAACTCAAGGCACTCGGTCTTCTCAAGAAAGAGATAAAACCAATACCTTAAAATAATGTTTATAAAACAATTATTTTGTAATCAATTTTATATTAAATGATTCATTATTCAAAGGGTCAAAATAAGGGAATCATAAGGAATCATGAAATAATAACCTATCAAAAGTTTAAGATTCCCGTAGCATTAAAACTAATTTCAAAAAACATAGAGAAGTACAATTATCATTATCATGACATTACATTATTACAAAATTTATCTAAAATAAATATTTTAGTTAATAGTTATTAAAAATTCCATTATCATGGAGGAAAAAATTTAATTAACAATATGAATCAAATTAATTTTAATTTCCATAAAATTATAAGAAACAATAGATTCAAACATGAATATTGATTAATTATTAATCCAATTAATAAATTATTTACATATTTATGTTCCTTATATACTTACATCTATAAAAACATTCTAATACATAGAATAACAAGACATGTTGATCATAGTTATGTACATATCACACTATCTTACAAATTAAGAGGCAACGAGTTATCTCAGTTGAAATAAAAAACATGTGATCCGTTAAACAAAATCATTATTAATCCAATTGAATTTTTATTATATAAATTGAATTGAAACAAAAAGGGACAAATTGTTAAAAATTTATGATTGAAAGTAAATTAATATTTGTAAAAATGAATACCCTACATGGAATAAAGAAGATCCACGCTACTGACTATATTGAAAACATGGGGTATGTGAAAAATGGGATCTCCATTAGAGCTATTGATCCACTGGAAGAAGGGAACCATGACGCATAAGGAAGGGTTATGGAAAATCTAGACATGGGAGAATGAAACTATGAATTAATGACGGGAAGAAAAATAATTTTATAAATTACCATATATTGGAAAATCATATTTTTCAGATCGCTAAATTTTAATTCCAGCTATTATGGATCTCATTAAACTCCACACACAAGGAAACATATACGGCCTCAACGAACATAGAAAATCATTGATGTAATGAAACTCAAATAATAATCCTTTTAAAAACATTATTTATTTTATTCCAAGGTCCTCATGTTCCTTTTCAGAAAACTACTGTAAATCTCCCCTATTAGAATTTACCATAGATGTAAGCACCACATAGCCAAAAGTTCCATGGGGATATTTTCCAACATAGTTGAGTTCCATGCATAGATAACCTCCTTTTGTAGATGAATTCCCCACATAACCATTTCTATCACAAATATAATTAATACACATAGTCTATCTAGCCATGTGATTGAGTCATCCATGTAACCAATCCTACCATGTAACTGATTCATCCACATAGTTCATCCTTTCTACACAGTCCATCTAGCTACATGCTGATTCATGTAGTCAATACATCCATGTACCAGATTTGACTATTCGTGAGTTAGGCTTTCACCCAAGCCATGAAACTCACCTTGATGACATGAAAATATCAAATCTTCTAGCTTTTAGTATCCAAACACCTCCAGACCCACTCTTGGCCTCCTCTGAGAACCATGGGCTTCAGAAACACACAAATGATAAGATAGTACATATATTCCCCCTATAAACATACTCAAATATACACATACATACACATGCATTGAAACATAAATTTACATACACATACACATACACATACACAAATATGCATACATATTCACATACATTCACATACACATTCATCAATATACATGCACATTCCCATACATTTTAGTACATTCACATAAAAATACACATTCAAAAACATACATGAAAATAAATACAAATACAAATACATACATGAACATACATATATACACTTGTACATTCATATAGATACCAAAAAAATACACATGAATATATAGTCATATGCACTTACATTGACATGCAAATAAATATATGTACATATATAAAACAACACAAACATAAATACAAAAACACATACATACATATACATATACATATACATACCTACACATAAGTGGACATACACACACCTACACATACACATACACAAACACATACAACTATATAATATGGAATACAAATAGACATTCATACATATATATACATCCATATACACTTACATAAACATACACCACCCACATGCATGGACTTATAGACATGGACTCACACATATAACTGATTCTATAATAGTTCCCACTATTAGTGTTTTTTTAGAACTTATAATGAAAATATTTTTATTTCCATGAATTCACAGTTTTAATGATATATAAGGATTACATGGTATGTGTGACCCAAGTTCACATAGACATTTTAATAAATGATTATGATTTTATTGAGTGGATAGTTCAAAGAAGTTGAATGTATTGATTCAATGAAAAATATTAAACAAATACAAAACTAATTTTGGTAAATATAATTAGGCACACCACATTTGGTACATAAAACCTACAAACTAGGACTCCAATTCAATTTTATGATTATTTATAATGTACTAGTGTGTTTCAGGTGATGATACCCATGATGTTGGAATCTATGATGTTTTTTTGGAGACTTAATAAAGGATATAAATCTAAATATATAATCCCATTTTTTTCATCCACATATGGGCCTTCATCATTCCATAATGAATCTTATCACTGTGTAACCACATGGTATTGACCAATCCCCTAGTCTTTCACTAGGTTTCGTGAAAAATCTAATGTAATCAATCTAGTAGCAATCACATTGATCACCAACTATAATATTTATTTTTTTATGGATTTATTTGTAAAAGGAAGAAATAATAAACCCAGAGGTGAGACATGTTTGTGTTTTGTTGGTTTCTTTCGAATATTGGTTCCAATTAGTCAATTTTTAGATCCATGATGATAAGTATTGTCTCTATTTACAATTAAAAAAATATATTCTATTATATTGATAGGATGCATACATGTGACAAGTATTATTTTCAACATTTAGATAGATTCTGTAGGAAATTCCACAAATTTTAATTTAGTGATGGTTTTCATTTTTGTGACATAATTCCATGAGATAGCATTATTGTTCATTGTGGTGGATTTGGTATAATTGCAAACACTGAAAATACTGGAAACCCCAAATTTTCCAGTGACCATCGCTCGACTTATCAACATGAATACAATTTTATATTATTTTGTGATTGAAAAAATATTTTTATATATAATGAATGTAGTTCCATGTTTCCCCCAAGACTCTTTCCATTAAATGGTGTGATTTATCTTCTCCTAGAAGTGTGGTGACTATAGTGGTTCTTATACTCATTCACAAACCCTATTTTTGTGTATAAAACAATTTCTAATGGAATATGAATGTGGTCTAGAATATATATTTGTTGTTAATTTTAAACTATGATTACCCCTGAAATCTATATTATCTTTCTCAGTGGAAAATATATTTTCTTTTTTGTTAAATATGAATGGTATTTTGTTAAAATGCATTTATAATACATCTTTCATACATGAATTTATCTTTCAATGTGGAATATCTATATTATTATAATTCTAAAATTAGATGTTTATTTTTAGAATCCCCTTCATCCGCAATGAATATAGGAAAAACAATATTTTACTATTTTAAAAATGAATGTTTCATTGGAAATTCCAATAGATGTTTTATCGTATAGTTCACTAAAAGAGAAACTAGAAGTTAATCTGTAAATGTTTTTAGAGGTATTTAAAACATGAACTTCTAATACGCAATTTACTAGTGTTCTATCATATATTTAATTAGAAATTACAAGGGTACTTTAAATCATATTCTAGGAATTGTACCCTATGTTTTGACTAAAACATGTACTATAATTTTTGGATGAATAACAAATTTGTTTTCAATTTCACTATAATTTTTATAGGATTATGGGGGAGATTTTCTATTTCTCCCAAAATAGATGTTCTAATGAAGCTCCTAGTCAATTGTTTTGGAGATTCCTCTATAACTTCTAGTAGAGATTCCATTAGAACTTCCACTAGATCATACAATTGAACTACCCTTGGAACATCCACTCAAACATCCAATGTAACTTCTTCATCAACATCCATACATATTCATGAAAATTAATTAGAAAATATACATTATTTTATTGCTGAGACTTTTTATATAATATTTTCAATCAACAAATTTATAATTTTTTTAAATTTTCATGAATTGTTTTCAAAATTTATGATGTAATTATTCTATTTCTTCCCCCTAGAACATCCAGCGGATATTCAACTAGATTATATATTGGAACATCCACTGAAAAATCTAGTTGAAATTCTAGTCCTATTAAATATAATTATAGTTTAAATATTATTTATGTTTTTACTAAAACATATATAGTAATTAGTAAAATCCCCAAAAATCATGTTTTCTATATTTCCCATAATTTTTTATAGTATTTGGGTGGAATATTTATGTTCTTTCCCCATAAAAAACGTCAAGTAGAGATTCCACTATAACATCCCTTGGATATTCCATTCCAATTAAAGAAAATTATTGTTCAATTATAACTTATTTTTTAACTTAGACTTGAATAGAAATTTTTTAAATCCCCAAAAAATCATTTTTTCTAATTATTACTCTAAAATTTTTACAAGTTTTGGGGGGAATTTTTAGTTTTATGCCTCACTGTAATTCTAGTGGGTATTACAATGGAGGTTCCAATAATACATCCACTACAACTGCCACTATAACTTCCACTTGATATTCTTATCCTATTCTATGTTCTATGATTCCCATTGAAATTTTGTAGTTTCAATTTTTCTTGTGTTAATTTTTGGTCAAATATTAAATCCTTAATAAGAGATATGTTATATATCCAAACACATTTATATTAATATAAAACAATTAAACTATGGGACACATCTTTTTCGAATATATTTAATGGATTTATATTAAATTGTGTAGAAAATTAAGATTCTACGAAATTGGAAATATATACTTTTAAAATACATGAAATCTATGATCCGTCAAAAAATATATTCTGATATTGTGTTATGGAATGTTACTTTTTGATGTTCATGTCCAAATATGTGAAGGTGAGAAAAATTAAAACTGTTATTCATTGAAACCAACCTATTAACCTTTATATGTAGGGATATTTGGGAAAGATGTTATAATAATAAAATAGATATAAATAAAAATGATCTCTTTTGGAATAATTTATTGGAACATAAGAATATGATCATATTGATATTGAAATAATCCCCTATATGTACACAACTGCTACTATGTTTTTACTTAATATATGTTATTACATGAGTTGGGGTTTCTTCAATTATGTGCATATTTTGATTTATATAATATCACTACAGTGGTATTGTGAATTCTACAAACAATTGATGACTTATATTAATGGATTTCACACGATTCAGTCAATCAAGATAGGGGTTGTTATTTCATTCCATGTATGAATGGATTTTTTTCAATTCAATATAGTATTAGTCTCTATACCAGTCATTGTAGTATTATTTGTTTTTTGAATATAGATAACCATATAAAGGAGATGAATTAGGTGGAAATATTCATTTCCCAATATATAACTTGTCATATTTTCATGATTTTATACTGGAACTAAGGATTGAACATGTTTTATATTGTGGGGTAATTCTTCCAATAAATTTATTATTTAAACTATTTTATCAGTATAAAAGGTTAAGGAAAATGAAATATCAAAGGCTATGAATCATGAAGAATGTAATTTGGAGACAACATATACTATGGAATGCAGGGTTGAAAAAAATAATATTGTGGATGATAAGTATATAAAATAAGTCCTTGAAGAATAAAATGAATCATTGAGAAAAAACTACAAACTATGGAATCAATATTTAGGAAATAAGTGGAAAAATTAATAAAGATTATCTAATGATATGTGAAAACCTACAGAATGAGGTAGGAAAAATAGACACATTCATTCGTAGAGTGGACGTGAGACTTTTTTTAATAGATCTAAATGATATAGTATATCCTAATGATTCTCAATATCATGGAGTTAGAACCCCTATAAAGACATATTGAAAAAATCACAGATCTCCCAAATATTAACCAAGTTGAAAATACAAAATCACAAACTAAATGAACCTATTATTTGATTAGAAAAGTAAAATAAAAAAGACGAATATAAATGAAATTAGATTCAATTTGTTTTTATAAAACACAACAAAATAATTAAAGTAGCTAAAACACACTAAAACCTAATATAAGATCAAGATTAGCTTGAAAAAACCATCGACCAAGCCGGTATTTTTGGGAAACTAGACTATAAAAGGATTATTACTAGGATGGGTTTCATATAAAAATTGGTTGTTTATAGTCAGTGAGTCCAAAAAATAAACTATGAGAACCTTTAGATGATAATAGTGTAGGATACCACCTATTATGTCTTAAGGAGTAATGGAAATGAACACCATCCATTTAATTTCTTTGTTAAAACCCCCGTAACAGGAAATTTTATAATATAAATAATTGTTATTTTTTGTGGAGTAAGTATGTTTATAAGTATGAAAAGAATATATATTCATTAGAAATGGATGATATTTTATCTTTTTTAAATAAAGAAATGATAAGTAGTAGAGTGAGTGTTTAGGTTAACCAAGAATATTATAAAATAATTTTCATTTTGCGTCGAATCGTCCACTCATTCGCAATGATAGCTGATAATATATTAATATGGAAAAATAAAAAAGGGAAGTCTTAAATGGGGAAGAATAATGGATTTTTCTAGAGATAAATCGACAATTATTACTAGTTATTACACTGTCAGTATACTATTTTAAATATTATCTATGTTTTAAATTTAATGGTTCATAGTTGGTATAACATTTTAAATATTTATATAAAATAGTTTCTTAGAAAAATAAAAATTTCATAATGATATTGATAGAGAAAATAATTTAAAATGAACTACAATTAAATGGAAAAAATTTCATCCTTATCAATAGAAAAAATGTACATTGGAAATATCTCAGTTTTAATGTGCAGAGAAAATATTTTAGAAACTATAACTCTACATAGGCACTCTTGGGTGGTGGAGAGTATGATATTTTTAATAAGGGTTAATTATAAATTGTCTATTTTATCCTCCTCACGATGAAATATATTTTAAAATTTATAAATTGAGGTATGTAAATTTTTAAGACTATCCACAATTGTAGAAATCCTTTATCGATGAAATAATCATAAAATTGAGTCTCGGTTACACAGACTTGACAACTCACAAATCCATTGTGGAAGATGATACTCATCTTTGTGATGTAAGCTTGGACTTCATGATAATAGTTTCCCATATTATGGAGAATTTTGAACAGATCATGCATATAATAAGAATCTATCACAAGAAGAAATTTATGTCCTATGGATTTATATATTACCACTCTTCTTTTTTGACATTGATAACAGCTGTTTAGAAAAATCTTATAGAAGAATATGTTAAATGTTTGATTCAATTATATTAACATAAACATAAATAATAAAACATCACTTTTAATGGGTGTGAAAAGAAATTCGAGGAGAACATATTTTTAGGTTCTTGGCAATGTTATGTTTTTGGTATTATAGTAGTTTTTTATATAAAATGTAATGAAACAATGAATTCAATATAAAGTAAGTGCCTTATATACAAATATTTTCCCATTACAATATGAAAAAGAACATTTTTTTCATTTATATCAGTAGCTATCAAAGATCATTAAGACATGATGCTTGTATAAGTGGTCTCAAATACTTGTCTGGATTCTTTAAAAACAAAAATAGTTATTGGATACAAATCAATTGTCAAATAAGACTCATGCAGAAAAAAATCAATTTCATAAAATTGTGTCCCAATAAATTAAAATTTGAACCCACCTATAAATTCTTATGTAGATGAATTATAATTCAAAAAAAATAAATCATGGTGTGTAAGAATCAAAATTCAACCAAAAAAATAGCTTTCATTCAATCTATACACCCCTCGTCCTCTCTACCAATTATATGATAGTCTACCATAAAAGATGTATTTTGACATTTTCTCATAGTTATTACTTCAATACATAAAGGAAAAAAATTAATGAATATATATAAATGGTTATGCTACTAAAAAATACATTTAAATGTGTATTGGTGAATACAATAGAAAAAAATAATCATTCTTGATCTATAATTCTTTATATGTAGAGAAAAATGATATGACATACCACATTATAATTTGAAAATATGTTTTATAAATGAAATAAATCATTAAATGAAATCATACAATCATCATAGCACTGGCCTTATTCATGTTTTCATTCATTTGTGTTTTCATTTGAACAATATCTTATATTATTATTTTAATATTATCTCCCCATTTCATATTATATTTTATTTTAAATAAATAATTTCATAAAAAAATCTAAAAGTTTCATGACCATATATTCTATATATTTATGTATTTACAGAAGTAAAATATTATTCAAAATAGAAAAATGGGATGGAAATTTCATTTCCATCATTTTTCTTGAAAGATATGGTAATTAAATTCATTCTTATTCATGAAATTTATTTGAAAAATGATTCATTAACTGAATTTATATTAGTATTTACATCAAAAATATATTATGACAAAATTATAATAATTCTTTCCAATGAGATCCACCTCACCAAGATATATTTTTCAGGTAATAATCTAACACCTAGACAATCCTAATTTTTTAAATCATGAAAAAATTTACAGAAATGGATAAATTATTTTACAAGAACATTTAACAACATCATTGGATGATTCATATGATACATAGAATTGATCTTCATAGCCAGCCATTATAATAATGAAAATAAATTGAACTCCTTTATAAATAGATGATAATAGAAAATAACAACCAATCTTTTGAGGTTCATGTTGAAATAAATAAAATATTATTTTTTATGCCTATTAGAAACCTAGAACATAAATTAATTTAAGTATAATGATTATGTGGAAACATCTCCCACATCTTAGTTATATATTTTTTACTCGATATCAATATTTTTCAAATAATCAATCAAAATTATTAATCAAATTGACAACACTTAACTTGTGATGAACAAAATCTTTATGAATTAAATTAAAACATTAACTTAAATTATTACTGTGAATTACTAATGATAAGTAATATTTTAAAATTAAATGACCCAGTTTTCTCACAACATGAATACATCATCTTTACACAATGTTTTAACATCCTCATAATTTTCTCCACAGGAATCCCTCTCGTGGTCAAATATATATTCACCTTGGAAATGGAGAAAATTAATATTAAATTTAGGTAGAAAAGTGGGTCAATATATCATCCAATTACAAAAATGTTTAATTCAATTTTTCAATAAATTTTGAATACAAAGGGAATATTGATTTCACAATGAAGCATCAGAAATGGATTTTGTTATTGTCGTATCATGATCTATAAATATGTTTTGAGGATGTTTCATGTGATGGATCTATACATTTTATTAAACAAACAAAAAAAATGAAGTCATAGTTTCATTATATATAAAAGATACCCAAATTATGACAATCTCATAATGAAGATTGATTCCCACAATGACACTTAAGGGAATGAAATCATTATTAATTATGATATTGGATTAAAAAATAGCCTCAATATAACTCATAAGATGTCTTAAATTTTGGATTTTCCTTGGAAATATTAGTTATTTTTTCAGTCATGTAAAACTATATATTATGAAAAAATTATAATTTAATCACATTATCATTATAGATACTATAAAATGAACCATGAATCACTATGAACCAATTCCCATTCCCTTTTAGATATTATAAATTCAAATTATCGACCAGTATGTACCCAATAAAATCTAAACCCCATAGACTAGTTATCACCAAGAAGAATGAATAATTTGCTTCAAAAGAAGCTAATGTATTCACATAGAACTGATATTCGTGTGCTTATGTTATTTTTCATTCCGACCATATCATATGAATTGATTCTTGATAATGCCAGAGATGATTATTCCCATAAAAAAATATAGTATATTATTATTTCCCATAGGAAAAAAATTGATCCCCTTTCAAGAAAAGAAACACGTACATGTCTCAATCAAAAGAAATTTCATCATATAATCATGTTTTTTAGCCTTCATATGACCTTGTTTTCATCATGCCTAATTTTGTGATGTGAGAAATTGTCTATAAATTTTCATTATATTTGAGTATTGTGAACATATTCTAGACCAATTTACTCCACCATATCTAACATAGAAAAATTGTACATCCTCATATTATTTGAACATCATCCCTCTAACTGGTTTTGTAGATGATGATGAAACATCAGCCTTCTAAAAATTGGAACAACCTAAAACATTAATACCTTAGTTAAAAAAAATACATAAATGTGCATATAATATATTTTTAATATGGTTATTGGAAAAACATTTTAAATATAATCTATAAATACTTATGTGGAAATTTCAGAGGAAGATCTATTAAAAGTTCAACTATAACATGCAATTAATATTCAAGGAAAATTATTTAGAATGTTCTAAAGGGCGTTTGAGTGAAAGATTCAACTGATGTTTCAAATGAGGTTTTACAATGAAATGAAAGTATATATTTTTGAAAATATATAATATATTAATAACAATTTAATTTTAATAAAGATAATCTCAAATAATTAAATATAATAAAATATGTTTCATATTTGATACCTAATTTATATAAAAATAATTTAATCTATTATGTGGAAATGTAGAGAATATATGAATAATAATTAAAATAAAATTTATAATTTTAGAAAAATAAATAGTTACTAATATATAAAATTGAAATATTTTACTTAAATGATAAGTAAAACTAAATTTAAATCCAATTCACTTATAAGATATATTGAATATATTATTGTAAAAATTGTATAAATAGAAACTGTAAATCCACAATGTGTTGCAATAGAAGATATAATGGATTCTACAATGGATGATACATAAAAAATATATAATTATAAAAATAATGAATATATTAATATATATATATATATATATGTATAGATAATGAAATTATTTAATGTTTGTATTATATTCGTTACTTAATTTTTTATTAAAATAAACTAATTTACTATTAAAATTTCATATAATATATGAAAAAAAATTAAATAAAATTTATATATGTAATAACATAAATATTTTCATTTATAAAAAATAGATCTAAATTTATTAAATAATAACTAAAATTATATTTATAATAATTTTACTTATAAAATATATTGAAAACAATTTTTTAAAATGCTTAACAAATTAAAATTATAAACCACTTATGTGTTGTAACAAAAGTTACACCTAAATTCCCTTGGATGTTCTACTACAAAACAATATCATATAATTGTAAATTAATAGAATATATTAATCATGATTAAATTTTAATAAATATATTTATAAAAAATTAAATTAAAAAATCGTTATATTAAAATTTCCCCAAAAAAATTCAAATAATATAATTTAACATTTTAAAATTATTAGTATATGAGAAAAAATTCCAAAAAAATGTATTTTGGAAAGTAATTTTTTAAAATACATGAAATATAATTATATTTATTAGTTAATAACTTAAGGTATAATAAATTAACTTATAAGATATATTTAATATATGTTTTTTTCCAAAAATGTATAAATATTATTTATAAATCTATTAAGTGTTACAACAAATGTCCAAGTGTATGTTTCAGGGGATCTTCTAGTAGATGTTCTAGAAAATTTTCTTGCGATTGTTCCAATGGGTGTTCCACTGTAACACCCTGAGATTTTATGAGATATATTCTTCTTAATTTCTTTGATATCTTTTTTTAAGCTACACCAAGATTATCTTGTGCTATACGCAACACCGTATTAGCTTGAATTATATACTCAACACTATTCTTGGCTTGTGTTACACACAATTTCAAGTTCGTTTGGTTGAAATTATTCTACGCAAAATTGAGTATAGATTTTGTTTAATGTATAAATGAAATAATTTTTGATTATTTTATATGAAACACCAATGGAATCTTTTACTACACGCAACACCACCATGGCTTGCGTTACACGCAAGAGCGACCTTCCTCGATGGCTTACGTGGTACGCAATACTGAGTTTCACTAAACAATGATATATTATTATAATATTATGAACTACTCATAAGCAATAGTATTAACCAAATTTTAAATTTATAACATTATAATTCATCTTACACATTTTCTATAATGAGATATGTGAAAAAAATCAATTTTTCTGATAGAATAAGTATTTTTCAAAAAATGCAGTTTTGCCACCTTTCGATGGAGCACCCACATTAAATCTAGTTTTTAACACATTTATAAGTTCAATTTGACAAAATAAACTTATTTATTTCAATAATGATATAAAAATTTACTTTGGAAATTTTTTTAACATTTTTCTATTAACTTTCATATTTCGATGAATAGTAAAAAATACGCTAAATTTTAATTAAAAATAACTTTTTTCATCATGTTAATTTAAATTGTTAAATTATAATATTTAATGGTTTTAAAGTATAATTAGAATATATTTTTACCATTTAATATAATTTATGTCATTATCTTTAATTTTACATTGAATTCGTGGGAAAAATCAATTCAATCTTTTGCAATGTTTTAAACAAAAACACGTTTTTTCGCCAACGGGATTAATATTAAATTAATTTTTGAAACTTATGTGTCTTGAATTTGTAAAATTTGATTCCATATTTGGAATCATTAGGTCCAAATTATATTAATAAGCTACTTTTTTGGTATTATGAATAGTAATTGTGGTAAATTTTATTTACCATTGTTAAAGGTAAATTACGGGATTAAGGGTAAAATTGATAATATAAAATTACCCTAAAACTTGTCTCAAAATAATTTTATGATTATATTTCTTTATAAAACATACTTGGGACGAAATTTAATCTATTTGAACCCACTTTTATGTGATTAAGACCTTTAGTTTATTTTCATTAAAGGAATGTCAAATATATCTCACTCAAACTTTAATAAATAAAGTATTTTTAATATATGGTTATACTGAATATAAATTAAGTTATAAATACTAATATGAAATCTAAAATGTTTTTATTTATCATGGTAATTTCTTTTTAATTTTTTTGAAATATTTAATTACTTTAATAGCTTATACATTAATGAAGCAGAAATTATTTACTTAGTGAAAAATTAATAATATAGTTTTTATTAAAGTAATAATACCCATCAAAAGGCCCAAAACTTGACCAAAACTTATTATTCGAGTATATCTATACCATAATCATCTAATTGTATACTTGGGGACCATATAGAGCCATATAAAAGAGATTATGATATTTATATTATTTAATTTTTAATAATGTCAAAGTTGTCACCTTCATAATTTAATAAATATACCAATTTAAATGTTTTGATTTTAAGATGATATATTCTAGTTAATGTATTATTATGAAATATATTATATTTATCTTGATAATAGGATTTTATTTTTAATTTTTATGAAACAAATATGTATATTAAATAATTAAAACTAAAATGTTGTAGTAATTATTTTATTAAGAGAAATATCAAATAAATTGTTTTCAAAATATTAAAATAAATATTACTGATCGAATTATTGTACTCCACGAATTTTCCATATTAATATGACATGTTAGGAATATATTAAATAATTTTTTCAAACATATATTCTATGTGAATTTTATTTAAATTCAAATAAATGAATAGTTTCAAAATTGATCCTATAGGTATTTTAGAAAAATAACATATTATTAAGTTATTTAAAAATCACAGAGAATATTTAAAAATTACAAATTGAAAATTATATTGTCAAATATGTTATAAATTATCCAATTAAGGGAAATTGGAAATATATAAGTATGTATTTATAATAATTTAAAATTTAGAATAATATTACCACAAATAAAATTAAGTAGATTAAATAAGGATACATAAAAATGATAACGTCTAAAATAAACCCAAAACATATCTAAATTTTATTGGTTGAGGAGATTACAACTCTATATCGTATAATATTCTATGATTAGATATTTTATAGTTTTTTAAGTGGGGTTTGAGTTTATTATAAATTAATATTTTGGAGGTTTCCAAAAGTGCCCCTCTCCTCTGTTATAAAATGGCTCATCCTCCCTCTTCTCTTCACACAATTTTGAGCCTTCAAGATCGGTAAACCCCTGACCATTACTATTTTAATATTTTATAGTAATATTCTTGGAGGTTATTCTCTTCTCAAAAGACCAACTCTAGTGCCCTAAGAGGAAGTTTAAAAGAGGCGTGTCGAGGAAGAGGTAATCTATTCTACCGATTCATTCAAGTTTCTTTCTTCTTCTACTTCCTCTTCTATAGTTGTTTCACAATAAATTAATAACATCACTATAACTAATATACTGATCTGTAATTATAAATATGAAACAACACTATTTCACCTATTATCCATCCTACGAAAAACGAAATCATTGCGTGTGCGTACATACGGCTTACCGTCTCCATGCCACGGTGTAATATGTTTTCCACCACCACCATACTTGGATTGGTATAATGGTGGAAATAATAAATATATATTATTATTATAACATTATACTTTTTCTGAGATGTTATATCTCCCACTCCAATTCTATTCAATAATTATGGGAATGATATCATCGCTCTTGCATATGTACGGATTACCGTCTGCACGACGCGATGAGATTCATTCTTCATGTTAAACATTTAAAATTAATTATAAATAAAATATAATAAATCATCATGAAATATATGAAATAATAATTATACTGGATTTATGTATATGTTAATTTATTACTTCCATTCAATTTAATAAGGAAACGAAAATAGCATTTATGCGTACGTACGGCCTACCGTCTCCATGAATAGTGTATTTCATTACATTTATAGATCTATAATATATACTTATATTATGAATATATATTATATTTAAATCATGTTTTACATTCTGGAAGTAAGTAATAATGATCCAAGTAATCATATGAATAATTTCAAGTCAAACACATAGGATAAATGAAACGATTTTACCCAAAACGCTGCTTTAACATGGAATTGACAAATGAATAGGTAATATAATGTCGTCAGTGAATCATATATGATATAATAATTATTATTATTGTTCTGTTACAAGTTAATAATATTTTTAAACCCACTATACATGAGTCTCAGATACATACGGAAGAAATTGGACATAAGGTAAGGGATAATTATTTCATTCTCGTTCTTATCTGAGATTGTTTATTCATAAGTATTTACTAGGGTTATATTTATCATCTATGTCCATGTTTTATAAAAATGATTTCATGTGTGTTTAAAGTCATTTTTACCCATTTTTGACTTTTACTAATTGGTATGTAAGGAATATTTCTTTTGTGTACCATACGAGGTACTTTTTGGATTTTCCAGTAAAAGTACAAGGAGAATGTTTTTTCAACTTATACGAAATGAACAGATTTTTACATTTTTATAACCCCTTATTTCCATTAAGTATGCAATACAAGATTTCCTGATTATTTTCAACAAAATTCTTTTCTTTTGAAATTGTATGGAATTTAGAGAAAATAAAATTATTTTGAAGAAGAAATGATATTTTCCTAACGAATTCATTTCAACTGTTTTATCAAGACTATTTTCCATCTAAGATGACAATATTTTTTATGTTCATGCTTAAAGTATAATGTCCATATTATATAAATGGTTTGATTTTTATTAAGATGAAATGAAATAAATTGTTTTTATGGATTATGTTATGATGGGATGATGTTTATGAAACCCATTTTATTCGTTGGGTTGTGATGAATGATTTATGTTTATTTTGTGGCACACGAAGGAATGATTCCATTATGAGATGGGTAGGACCTATATTTCCCTCAAATTAATTGGGTAAAAAAAGTACTTTTCAGTCAGTCATGAGATAGACATGGCCCGAACGGCATGTAAATCCGGTTAAGTAATACAAGGTTGCAACAGAAAGTAAACTTGGTTCAGTAATGGACATTGTCCACTATGATGGTCTTGACAGCAATTCCTCGGCTACTATGGAAATAATATCATGTGATTTATGGTTTTCCACAATTCCATATTTTATTTCCATGCTATTTTATCATGATTAAAGTTCCTTTATGATCTATGCCTTATGTATTGCCATGATTTATGTCATTACTCATGATTTTTATGTTTTATGTTCATTTTTTAACATTCAAATGTTTATGGATTGTTTTATGTTCTCCATTTTTACCCTTATTGAGCATTTTGGCTCACCTTTTTTATGTTTTCGTTTCCCCATGATATAAAGAAAGGTTTTAGGTAAGAAAAAAAGGGGAAGATCTTTATGGGAGATGTTGAAGATCTTTCAACATGATTATAAGTATATGTTCAGTGTTTCTAAAGACACTAAACTAATACCATCATTGGGCATCTTTTTCTTTCATGTATTAAGTTTTCCGCAAAAATAATGTAATGTCCATGTACGTCAAGATTTGGGTCTCTACATTTGGTATCAAAGCGAAGGATTAGTCAACCATTGGAAACTAAGATGTGAAAACATTAGTGAGATCCCTAGAGATATTTCTAAGGTATGTCTAGGGATGTCCCTAATGTTAAGTATAAGTATAGGATATAGTCCTAGAATTACGATAATGATCATATAATGAAACCTATAATTTTAGATATTATTGGTACTCCCCCTTTAATATATTATTTTCATAGCATGATTTTTTCCTCTCACGATATTCTTTTTTGGGTTTTAGAAAATGGATGGAAATAGAAAGATTCATGTTAATGGAAAATATGATGCAAAATGGAATGATATTCTTCATGAGAAACCAAATGAAATAGGATTTGGAAGGCGAAACATCGTTATTATGCCTAATCAGCAATCCCATAACATGATTAATAATCTAAACATTGGTTAGTTTCCTGACTTAGATAATATGAGAAATTTGGAGTTTCATGATGATCATAGAGGAAAAAAGTTCAATTTCCCTCATGTAAATCATGTGGGAAGAGGAATCAAGGAGAATGTTTCAAAGGAACTAGAAGATGATTTGGGTGTAGAATAGAAGGACACAAATCCAGTAATTGCAAAGGAAAAGGTTCAATTAACACAATGGACAAAGATAATGGTATTCCTAAGACATCAATAACGGTTAAATGTTTTAAATGTGGAATGTACGGGCAATATGAAAAACAATCCCCTAAGGGAAAATCTCATAAAGAGAATCAGTATAGTCGTATGGGTAGTATTTATGTTGATGATGATGAAGAGACTACAAATGTTATATGAGATGAAAGATGTGTTGAGGAAAAAAATGATGAATCTCGGTAAATGGATTAAGAAGGTAGTAGAAAGATTGCATGTTTATCAATAATAATACAAGGTACTATCGAATCAATAAAAATATAAGGATTGTTACACGATTATTTTTCCTTGAGTATTTGAAAGTATATGTTGAATGGTATCGGTAACCTTGAAAAGTGATTGAAATATTTTTATAAAGAAGATGATATTTTCATAATGAAGGGACAAGGAGAAAATAATATGTTTCATTGTATTAAGGAGATCATGACTATTATAAGGACAAAGTGACATCATGGTTTGAGTATATAGAATTTTTGGGATTTTTGTATGTGGAAAGAGTTAACTTTTGACAGCATTCATGTTTTCACTAAGGTTCTATGGTAAAATATGTCTCAACAGAATACATGATTAAGTTATTCACATATTTGGAATGTGAAAAACAAGATACATCTTATGATATATTGAAGATAAATGATGGTATTCACATGCTTGGTAGATGACCTTTCTAGTAATTGTTTTCATTATACTATGACATTGGACCTAAGTTTTTTGGATAAGCCTAAAGATTAGAATAGATTAAGTTAGACATCAGATAGTCTTGTTTAAGGCTGGAACCTTTTGATGTTATTTCTAAAATGTTATAATAGTATAGTTTTAGAAAAAGGACAACTCGTAGGACGGGAGACAACCCATTGCGTTGGACAAGGATGGGCGAATCGAACCCCCAACCGATGTGTGACTGGATTTTATCACCTACCAATGGCCTACAGGATGACTCTAGTTAGTAAAAATTAGTTTTATTTTATTAAGTGGTATTATAGATGATGTATAAGTCCATATTTGAACCATATATGATTAATATCACCATATATAGACTTATGTATATTTTATAACTTTTTCTAACCTTTTGTTTGAGACAGATGGAATGACCCATCATTCTATCACATGATCTGCTAAAACTTCATGAATGAAAAATTCAAAATCATTTCTTTAAGAGATGAAGTGGAAATTGTTCAAGGAACAACCAACGGTTATATTGTACCAAAATCAAGTAAGTATTTCTTCTAATTCAAATATTTCAACATTAGGGAAATGATCATGAAAACCAAAAAAAATTCCTAGTAGCCTCATATCTAATGAATCAAATGGTACCTTAGATCATCACAAATTTATGGCTTTGTGATTGTTGTCTTTTTCATAGCCATGTTCTCTACCACTCTCCATCAGAACTTGATGGTTAGATTTCTCTTCCATATCCATGTTTTCATCCATGTTATCCTATGTGGAAACCTAGTGATGAGTTAATCTGGATAACCGTTATGTTTATTACATTACTTTTTAAAATGAAGTTTTAGTATTCCTTTTTACTATGTGGGTTTCTATGAAAGAAACTCTCAAGTAGTAAACCATTTATAACACCGACGAATTTTGAGGGAGAAATTCATTTTTAAGTGGGGTAGAATGTAACACCCAAAGATTTTATGAGATATATTCTTTTTAATTAATTTTATATCTTCTGTTTTATGCTATATAAATATTATATTGTTCTATAAGCAACACCGTATTATCTTGAAGTATACGCAACACTATTCTTGGCTCGTGTTACACATAATTTCATGTTTGTTTGGTAGAAATTATTCTACGCAACATTGAGTATAGATTTTGTTCAATGTATAAATGAAATAATTTTTTTTATGTTATACGCAACACCAAAGGAATCTTTCAATACACGCAACACCTTCTTGTCTTGCGTTACATGCAAGAGGGACCTTCCTCGATAGCTTACGTGGTACGCAATATCGAGTTTCACTAAACAATGATATATTATTATAATATTATGAACTAGCCTTTATGAATAGTATTAACTGAATTTTAATTTTTATGACATTATAATTAATCTTAAAAATTTTCTATAATGAGGTATGAGAACAAAATTAATTTTTTGAATAAAATAAGTATTTCTAAAAAAATGCAGTTTTGCCACCTTTTAATGGCGCACCCACTTTAAATATAGTTTTTGACATGTTTATAAGTTCAATTTGACAAAATAAACTTATTCATTTAAATAAGGATATAAAAATTTACTTTGGATAATTTTTTAATATTTTTATGTTAACTTTCATATTTTGATGAATAGTAAAAATACGCTAAATTTTAAATAAAAACAACTTTTTCTTTAGGATAATTTCTATGGATAAATTATTAGATTGAATGTTTTTAAAGTATAAATAGATTATATTTTGAGAATTTAATATAATGTATGATATTATCATGGATTTTACATTGAATTCATAGGAAAAATCAGTTTATTCTTTTCCAATGTCTTAAACAAAAACATATTTTTTTTCAAAAACTGGATTAATATTACATTAATTTCTGCAACTTCCGTGTCTTGAATTTGGAAAAATTTATTCCATATTTGGAATCATTAGGTCCAAATTATCTTAATAGGATACTTTTTATTTTTAGTCATTATGAATTGTAACTATGGTAAATTTTATTTACCATAGTTAAAGATAAATTATGTAATTAAGGGTAAAAATAATATTATACAATTACCCTAACACAAGTCTTAATATAATTGGATGATTATATTTCGTCCCAAAACATACTTGTGTCAAAATGGAATCTATCCGAACCCACTTGGATGTGATTAAGACCTTTAGTTTATTTTATTTAAAGGAAAGTGAAATATGTCTCACTCAAACTTTAATAATTAAAGTATTATTAATATAAGGTTATACATAATATAAATTCGATTATAAATACTCATATGAAATATAAAATGTTTTTATTTATCATGGTAATTTATTTTTAATTTTTAAGAAATATATAATTACCTTAATAGCTTATACATTAATGATGAAGAAATTATTTACTTAGTGAAAAATCAATAATATAGTATTTATTAAAGTAATAATACCAATCACAAGGCCCAAAAACATGACCAAAACATATTGGTAGAGTATATATATACCATAATCATACTAAGATTGAATTTTGGACCCTTTAGATCCATATAAAATCTATTGTGAAATTTATATTATTTAATTTTTTATAATGTCAAAGTTGTCGCCTTCATAATTTAATAAATATAAAAATTTATATGATTTGATTTTAAGATGATAAATTAAATTAAAAGTATTATTATGAAATATATTAGATTTAACTTAATAATAAGATTTTAGTTTTAATTTTTATGAAACAAATAAGTATATTTAATAATTAATAACAATTGTTGTAGTAATTATTTTATTAAGAGAAATATCAAAAAAATAGTTTTCAAAATATTAAAATAAATACTAATGAACCAATTAATGTGCTCCACGAATTTTATAGATTAATATGTCATGTTACAAGTCTATTAAATATTTTTTTCGAACATATCTTCTATGTGGATTTTAATTCAATTCAAATAAATGAATAGTGTCAATATTGACACTATTGAAATTTTTTAAAAATAACATATTATTAAATTATTTAAAAATCACAATTATATTTAAAAATTAAAAATTGAAAATTATATGATCTTAAATGTTATAAATTATCAAATTATGTGAAATTTTCAACATATAATTATGTATTTATAACAATTTAAAATTTAGAATATTATTACCACAAATAAAATTAAGTATATTAAATAAGGATAAATCAAAATTATATGGTTTAAAATAAACCCAAAAAATATATAAATTATATTTCTTGATGATATTACAACTCTATATCATATTATATTCTATTTTGAGTCATTTGGGAGTTTTTTTAAGTGGGGTTTGAGTGTATTATAAATTAATATTTTGGAGGTTTCTAAAAGTGCCCCTCTCCACTCTTATAAAAGGGCGCATCCTCCCTCTTCCATTCACACAATTGCGAGCCTTCATGCTCAGAAACACCTTTGCCTTTACTATTCTAATATTTCATAGTAACATTATGGAGGTTCTGGTCTTCCCAAAAGACAAACTTTGGTGCCCTAAGAGGATGTTTAAAAGGGGCACGTCGAGGAAGAGGTAATCTCTTCTACTGATTCTTTCAAGTTTCTTTCTTCTTATACTTCCTCTTCTTTAGTTGTTTCACTATAGTGTAATAAAATAAGTATCACTAATTTACTAATCGGTTATTATAAATATGAAACAACCATATTTCACCTAATATCCATCCTACAAAAAACGAAATCATCGCACGTGCGTACGTACGGCTTACTGTCTCCAAATCGTGGTGTAATCTATTTTTCTACCACCACCTTACTTGGATGGGTATAATGGTAGATATAATAACTATATATGATTATTATCACAAAATAACTATTCTGAGATATTATTTCATCCACTCCAATTCCATTCAATAATTATGGGAACGATATCATCGCCCGTGCGTACGTACGGATTACCATCTCCATGACGCGATGAGATTCACTCTCCATGTTAACCATTGAAAAATAATTATAAAGTATGTATAATAAATAATCATGAAATATATGACATAATAATTATACTGGATTTATGTATATATTAGTTTCTTACTTCCATTAAATTTAATAAGGAAAAAAAACATCGTTCATGGGTACGTATGTCCTACCGTCTCCATGAATGGTGTATTTCATTCCATTTACTGATCTATTATATATATTTATATTATGAATATATATTATATATAAATCATGTTTTAAATTTTTTACGTAATTAATCATGATCTAAGTAATCACGTGAATAATTACATGTGAAAACACATATGATAAATGAAAAGATTTTACTCAAAACAATTCTTTAACATAGAATTTACAAATGAATGGGAAATATAAAGTCATAAGTGAATAATATATGATATCATAAATATTATTATGGTTATGTTATAAGTTAAAAATATTTTTAAACCCATTATACAGCAGTCTCGAAGACATACAGAAGAAATTGGATATAAGGTAATGGATAATTATTCCAATCTCATTATTATCCGAGATTGTTTATTTGTAAGTATTTACTAGGATTATATTTATCATCCACATCCATGTTTTCAAAAAATGTTTTCATGTATGTTTAAAGTCCTTTTTACACATTTTTTACTTTTACTACATGGTATGTATAGAATCTTTTTTTTACCACATGTGGTACTTTTTTTCCTTTCCGGTAAATGTACATGGAGAATGTTTTTTAAAATTATATGGAATGAATGGATTTTTACATTTTCATAACCCATTTATTTCCATGAAGCATACTCTAAAATATTTCGTGATTATTTTCAACAAAAATCTTTTCTTTTAAAATTGCACGGCATTTTGCAAAAACAAAATGATTTTGAAGAAGAAATGATATTTTCCTCATGAATTCATTTCAAGTGTTCTACCAATTTTATTTTCCATCTAAGATAAAATTCATTTATATGATCATGCTTCAAGTATAATGTCCCTGTTATTTACATGGTTTGATTTTTTTTATGATGAAATTAGTTACATTATTTTTTATTGATTATGTTATGATGGGATGATGTTTACGAAACCCATTTTATTCATTGGGTTATAATGAATGATTTATGTTTATTTTGTGGAACACGAACGAATGATTTTCTTGTGAGATGGGAGGGACCTATATCTCCCTCCAATGCATTGGGTAATGTCTTATATATCATGAGATATACATGGATAGAATGGAAAGTAAATCTAGTTCAGTAATACAGGGCTGGAACAGCAAGTAAACCCGGTTCTGTAACGGAATTTGTCCACTATGATGGTCTTAGCAGCAATGCCTGGACTACTATGGAAATCATATCATGTGCTTTATGGTTTTACACATTTCCATGTTTTATTTCCATGCTATTTTATCATGATTAATTTTCTTTTATGATCTATGACTTATGTACAACCAAGATTTATGACGTTACTCATTATTTTGATGTTTTATGTTCATGTTTTTACATTCAAATGTTTATATATTGTTTTATGTTCTCCATGTTTACCCTTACTAACCATTTAAGCTCACCCATTTTATGTTTTATTTTCCCCAAGATATTAATAAAGATATTAGGCAAGAAAACAAAAGGGGACGATCTTTATGGGAGATGTTGAAGATCTTTCAACATGATTAGATGTTTATGTTCCAAGTTTCCAAAGGCACTAAACTAATACAATCATTGGGTGTTTGTTTGTGTCATGTATTAAGTTTTCCAAAAAAGTAATGTAATGTCCATGTATGTCAAGATTTGGGTCTCGACATCCACAATAATAAAATTATATATTTATAAAACAACAAAATATATTAATAAAAATAAAAATTATATAAATATATTTTTTATTAAATTCTATAAATTTATATATGTATTACATTTGATAGGTAATTTTAATAAAAATAAAATAATGTACTATTTAAAAATGTATAATCTATATGTATAAAAATGTAAAACAAATTTTTATATTTAGGAAAATTTATAATAAATTCACTTATAAGGCATATTTAATGTATAATTTTCTGAAAATGTATACTTAACAATTATAAATATAAATATTTTTCAAATAAAACTTTTATTGGATGTTATTGTCTAAGTAATATCCAGAGGAAATCTCACTAAATGTTCAACTAAAAAATTTTGAAGAAAAAATTTATATTTATAAAAAAATATATATTTAAAAAGAAAATAAATTTTGAAATGTATATATATAAACTACATAAAAATAATTTATAATAAATACACTT
The DNA here is from genome assembly GCA_963277665.1 of Viscum album. Classification (NCBI taxonomy): domain Eukaryota; kingdom Viridiplantae; phylum Streptophyta; class Magnoliopsida; order Santalales; family Viscaceae; genus Viscum; species Viscum album. The sequence goes on along the minus strand of OY728142.1, from coordinate 1,926,856,137 downwards.
TGAAAGTTTTAGTTTCATTGAATGCTTTAGTGATATATTCTCTAAATGTTTCCATGTAAGCATCATCATTATTTTAATTTATTTAGTTTAATATAATTATTATATATTATTTCACAATTACATTCATTTATTTATTTCCATATATCATTAATTAAAATTAATTTCTTAATTAAAATTTAGCATAAAACATTGGGAATAAAATATTTCATGTTTAACCACAAATCTGACATGTACCAATATCTAATAACATTCAGGGAAAACATAAATAGTGGTAATTAAAAACAAAAGAAAAAATCAAACCAAAATAAACCATATGGTGGGATACAAGGGCCCCAACTATGAAACCTGGTAAATCTGACCTACATACTCAAAAATAATCGCCATTAAAATCCAACAACATTTGTATCTGGTGACTCCAATGAATTGTATGTTGTGAAACATGGTAAAACCCAGAGAAATGTCTTGTTGATTCCCATTAAAAATGGTTTGGAAAAATATTACCATGTAATTTCATTATTCATTTGTTTGTTTCATATTCCGTCTAGATAAATTTTTTTCATTCTTTTTCGACAAAAAGAAATTTCTCTCTATTTTCAACTGCATCTAGATCATATCATGTATAAAACTTAAGACATGCCAACATACCACCATGTTACTAGAATATATCATTAAACATGGAACTATAGATGATAAAATGATCATTGATGACCAAAAAAATACTACAGTATAATAACTCAGGATTTTTTATATGATTTTTTAGAAAAAAAATATCTAAATAATACATGGTTAAAAATATTTACTTGTAATTCATAATGGAGGAATCAGCCTTGTTGCCTTGGGTTTTTGTCCAATGGAAGCAAGGTAGAATCCTCCATTAATTAAATTTTCCATATAAATATTTATAACATTTAAAATAATTATATTTTCCTATTTAATAATATATGTTGTGTTTATGTGATTTTTAATAAAATTATGTCCATCCGTATTTCAATTAGAATGTTTTTCAGAAGATTTTATAACATGAAAATTAGATTATTTATACTAACTTAATAATGCTTAAAGTTGAGGGATTTGAATATCTATAAGTAATAGAGTAGAAATATATTCTAAATAAAATTTTTAACACCTAACGAATATATAAAAAGTAATTTAATTTAAAAAAAATCATAAAAAATTAATGGAAAATAATTTTAGTGGAACAATATATTATTGTTTTAGACATTACATTCGTATTTATGACTTTTTTTACATTACAATAATTTTAATCTATTTATTATATGTTCTATTTAGTCGAAATTCGAAATTTATTTTCAATTTTTATTATAATATATTTCATGTTAATCTATATTTTACATTGTAAATAATAAATTTTTAATAAATAATAGTTGTGTATAATAAATTATATTTTTGTTATTATATTTCTTGAAATTAATTTTATCTTAAATTTTTTAGATGTTTAGGATATGTTTTTTGGGTTTTTTATATTATTTTCATAGTTTATATTTTATTTGTTTTTAATGTTTCCTAATTGAAATTTAATAAGTCTTACAATTTTTCTCGTAATAGACATTTAATTCATTTAAAATATAAACTCATTTTGAAATATAAATGAAAATTTAAATGATAGATAAAAATTTAAAATTGGTTGATTGTAAAAATAATATCATCTTTTAAAAAAATAAAAAATCATATAGTGTGTATAATTCATTCTTTCTTTAAATAAATTATACTAATATCACACTTATAAAAAATTAATATAATAATTGTCTATAATGGTGTCCCTTCCCAAAATAGGGTGCGCTAATGGGATGCCTGTATTGAGACCACCGACCTTTCTACTATGGTAGTGTATATTGAGCTATATAGGGATCTTTTTCCGGAACTATACCCTTGAATGACTAATGTTCTAGATAAGAAAAATTGGGGGGAGGTGTCCATTGGATTTTGTCATGTTCACTCAATCCTTCTCACACTGCATCAGTAGAAGGATCTACCATCATCACATAGGGTAACTGTAATGCCAAACAATGATTGGGAATGAATAGAAGCGGCATAGGAAATGACCCCTGATAGAATCTCTAATTAGTTTTACTTGGAGAAAAATATGGATATCCTAAAAACACAAATGGATCCCATGATTCCTGATGCACATCCCCAATCATCTAACGCAAGAATTCATGAGGGTCGACCACTTCATGTGGATTAGGTTAGGCATAACATGTAGTATAATGTAGTCTACATCTTCACAATCATGGATCCTCAACATCAGTAACTTCTAGAGGAGGTTTCTGAATGGGGACCTCCTCTCCCTCGGAAGGGACGCTATCACACTATGGTGGATGATCAAGGATATTTTGTTGTGAAACATGATACACTGGCATCATCCGCAATGATGAAAAATGTTATGATTGCGAGATAAAAATATCCACCTCTTATAGATCTGACATATTGATAATATGTTCTAGTGAAGTCTACAATAATGAGATTAAAAAATTGAAAAAGAAAAAATAATAATAATAATTTATTAAATGGAAATACCCGCATTCCCCCTATCATGTGGAGTAATATAGAGTATGGGCTTCAATATCTTCCATGGATCATACTCAAGACGATCTACTAGGGGATATAATATAGTACACATACCCTCAATATGAAATTATGTTAATTTATTCTAGAGGTCTAGATACTCTTCATGTATTCATTGTTAGTCAACATCCTACCTCCCTGTCAGCTTCACATAATGAAGCATCGGTGACTATCCCAATAGAAAAGAAATACACTAAAAAATTCAAACAGGCGCATGACAGTAGTAGGCTTGTGTCACTCATAAATGTAAAAGTGAATGAAAGGTACTATAACCATGGGATCGTGAATCCTATCAGTACATTATTTGAGAATATATTCTAATAAATCCATATATGGTAGCCATGAATTTGAAATTACATGTGACATTTGTTCAATAAATTTAACCCAAAACAAAAAATATATAATATTATGAAATTGATTATTCAAGTAAATACTATATATACTTAAATTGATGGGTACCAGACTATCCAATATGTGACAATAGGCACCCATATTGTTCCATGACATCCTAACAATGTGGTGTGCATGACTCCACCTATAACATAAAAAATATAAACTGATAAATTACAATAATTTAAATTTACTAACTCATTTTAGTATCCAGAAAAATTAATGATGAGTAATCATACCATCATCCACATAGAGCATCATTCGACTCATTTTTATGATGCTTCAGACCAAAATCAATAGGGAAGAGGTGAGGTATGCAATCTCATGCCCATATATGAATAATGTTAAAAAATACATCAAGATATTTTCATTCTGATTGGGATGGTATGAATAATTATTTATATTTGTAATCCAAGAACACAAATCCCTAGTTGTATCACCCATATTTATCAAAATCCCCTAGTATCCCCAAATACATCATATAAATATGCATACTATAGTGATCAATGCACATTTTCCCTCTAATGAGTCTTAATATATATTAAAGGTAAATATGTATGAATGTATTCTCATCAGCGTCATTGGGTAACTATGCAATGTACATCTCAATTAACCTCATAAATATTGACCTTCAATCAATAGCATCCTTATCTCTCACAATGTTGATTCCTAGAAATTGTTGTATTATCTCACAGTAGTCTCCATTAGTGGTTTCTATAAAAGCATCTTTATGGAAAAGAAGCATATTTAGATCATCCACATCCTTAAGGGTGACAGTCATGTCTCCCTAAGGAATGTAGAATGTGATAATCATTGGTATCCATCTCTCATTGATCACAACTAGAATATGATGATCAAAAAATTTATTGTTAGATACAATAATTCTACAGAATCCAACATGTTCTAGTAATGGTATAATGGAAGTTAGAGGTGAAATGTGATGATGATGTTGTGCTCTATTCACCATGATCTATCGAACCTCACAAACCCCTTGCACGTTAAGTGAACAATTCCAATATTACTCAATGAGTTTCATGGTATCCTTTATATCTACATATAAAATTGAAATAAGTCTTTTGTGTAAAATGTAAATATAATAATATGGTTAGTAGAATATTATAATATGAAGAATGTAGGAAATAACAAGTTTATTCCCATTATTTTAGGATTTTTTTTGTACCCTAATAAAATGGATTGTATTCATGTTATGTTTATTTATAATGTGGTAATAGATATGGTTTTACCTTGTTAAGGGTGTTTTTAATATATGGTTTTATTTATTTTTATATATAAATTGTTTTTCTGCATTTTCTAAAAGTTTATTAGATATTAAGTAATGAATGTTTTGGATAATGAGGTAAGATTAAGATATAACATCAAATAAATTTATTTATCCATGATAAAATGGATATTATTATGATATAATGTTAAATTGATAAGAGAAACCCTATTAAATAATACATGGCATGTTCACATGGAAGAAGAAATTCCTGGTTGTTTACACATTGACATTCCCGCTCTTCTAGTAATACCAAAAAAACTCAACCACTAATAATTGTGATGGGGTCCAGAAAATCATCCACTCTAAGTCGATAATATTCTCAATTGTAGAGGAATAATTGATATGCATAAGATTCTTCAATGTTATTTTCAATATCTCATTGAATGTGTCCTTAGTACCATATCCCTTAAAAAATCAAGTCTGTTGTTTGATTTTTCCTATAAATTAAGTACTTGACAAAACAACATAATGTATCTTGAACAAGGCTAGTTATAGGTAACTTCTAAATCCCCTTAAATAAATCATAGATGCAATCCATAATTCTTATGTTCTTGTTTCTATACCTCTTCCCCTATCATATTCTAATGTCCACTTTTCATTTGTAATATTCCTCAAATAATCATACGATCCTTAATTGTCCAAGATGATATCATGAAAACGATGTTCAAAACATAATTACTCTATCACATAAGCTACATAGATGTGATCATATTTCACTTAAATTAATTTTATTAATATATTGATATTGTAAAAAAATAAACCGAATGCATACCAATCATTGTGATGGCCTTCTTTATGGTTTAATAATGATATTTTATTCAAACATTTCTAGAAATGTGTCTAATTTAATGATTTCATAATTTGGATAAGTTCATAGTAATTTATTTTTATACTTGGGGGTTTCTCATAGCTTGTCTCTCTAAAATACCGACCTCTATTTCCTAGGGTTCAATGGTCAATGTACCAGACCATCCCACCTTGGTGGGGGATGGTATTCTGACACCCATTGATAGAGGTCACCCATCGCTCTTTTACCCCATCCCAAACCCTAACTGAATCCCTCCATTTCCTTTGATTTCATTTAGTCTGAAGGTCATAAGGTTATTCAATGGATCCACATATATGTCAATTTTGAATCTACGGTTTACTAATGCATCCTCCTTGCTGCATCAGATGCCTATTGTAAGATTTATGAACTCTCGATCATCGGTCTAAGCATTTTATTTCATCCTCTATGGATCATAGGGTTTACAGAGTGCACTACACTACAGCCCGCTGACTCCAAAAACATCATGCTAATTTTCACCTCAGAGAATGATTTGATACTAGCTTGATTTAATGCACCTCTAATCTTCAATGGGTCTCAATTTTTTCTCTTAAAATAGAAATACAACTTCCATATGAAATGTAACTCACCTACAATGGAGATATGGGTAATATTACTAGAACATCATATTCTGTTTCAAAATTCATCTATTATTTTTAATATTGGAAATCTCATTAGGCATTATCTATGTTTGGATAGTAGGACAACATATTTCTTCCATCTAATTTCTCCTAGAATATATGCTGAAGTTGATATGTTGAAGACATATGTTGAGTTATTTTTTGACTTTGTAGGTAAAGATTTATTTTATTGGAAGTATGTCATCATCGAATCCTACTATGAATAATGTCCCATGTGGAAAAAAATGGGGCATAGAATGGAGGATTACAAGAATGGGTAGCTGATGTGGAAGGAGTCAGAATAGAGAGATATGCAGATGAGTTTGGACCCAGATGAGGATTCAGTTCGTGCATGGTAGTCCCATGGTGGTGGATTGCAGTGGACCAATTATAGGTACTAAGTTGATTTCCGCAGACAGACCTCATACCCAAGAATTTGAGACTCTAAATTTGAAGGATTCAATCTAGGGGTGTCAAAGCAAGCCATGGACACACCTCGGGTCCCCTAATTTTTTCATATTTTTGGTATATTTAATCACGATTTAAGAGTAGAGATTTATAAAAATACAGTGGTGATTAAGGGTGTTGAAGAAGATTATGGTGATGGCATTATAGGATTATCTACTTCAAATTCAATTGTGTTGTATTCAGTCACTCTGAATCTTAAGGGTCCACAAGGTGGAAATGTCTGTTCTGGTAACAATCATATCACTGAAGTGAAATTTCAAATAAAGGATAGGGAGTACCCAAGTGTTCTATAGTTTCTTTATATTCTTAGTAATTTAAGTCATGGAAAGGAACCTTTAATGGAGGTTAGACAGAGGACAAAAAGGAGATAATTATGTAATTTCCTAGATGGTAGGTGGTTGATATCGAGATGGGTAATTGTTTTGATGTTTGTCTAATGATGATACGGTGTAGGAACATAAAACTGACCTTGTCTGGTTTCCTATGAATGATAAAAAGGCCCCAAGTAATGACTCTAGTTATGAGAATTCTTTCCTTTTAGTTGGCGATTCAGATGAAGATGGCCAGGACAATAGTCTTTGATTCCCAAGAAGAGGTGATAGTTATAGGGGAATACACCAAAAGAGAAAGGACTAGTCATATTTTACACAATATATGGAGACAAGATTGTTGAAGAAGTTGAAAGATAAGCTGGTGGAAATAGGCCACCAAGTCTATCTTCTAGAAGATGTATTCTATTGTAGTGCATGAGAAATCATTGTAAATACGTATGCACTTAGGGGAATAGTTGCTAGAATCTATTTTGATTATTAAAGCTAATGATTAAGATTTAAATAGGATAATGAGAAGGTTATTAAGGGTATCCCATAACGAGGACCAGTTTTCTTAGATCAACAATAATGATCTTAGAATGATAATGGGGATCAATGATGGAATGATCGGTGAAGAGGAGTACATCCAAACTAGTGACAAGATAGAATTCCTATCTGAATATCTTTTAATGGATGAACCAGATACACCAGTAAAGGATATCAACTAGAATTTATTTAGGGAGATAAAATCTAGTAGACATAAGTTTCATTTTAAGGGGAATGTTATTTTCTTATGTGGTTGAACTTCTGGTTTGTCACTTTTTCCTCAAAAGTTTCTGATAATTAAAAATTTATTTTTTTAGTCAGCCTATTTCTATAAGAACTCTTTTTTTTATAACACACATTAAAATTATTTATTACAAAATCTTGCACTTAAGAAAAATATAAGGATTAATAGGTCTAGTGTATTTGGCATTTATGAACACTACATGACAAAATAAGACCTAAAAAATAAAACATCTTTGTTGAAAACATCTATTACATGACCACAACATTGCTTCATACTTAGCATTGCATGGGATAACCTGAGTACAAACATAAGAAAAGTGTGAGGTAAAAGCCATGTAAGGCATCAAAAAAGGCATAACAATAAGAATAAAATACATGTTAGGAAATATTAATATCAAATGATCATAATATAAACATGACATAAAGGCATGATATTTCATGATTATCATTATGATTAGATGTGGAAACAACATTAAGCATGATATTAACATGAGTCAAGGCTCATTGAACATGGAGCATGAGTAAACACTCATTGAACTTGAATTAACATTAGTAAACCCTCATTATACTTGAGTTAGAATGAGTAAAACCTCATTAACCATGGCGTATCATGATACTAATATTTACCCAATGCATTGGAGCATTATTAGGGTGCGCCCTTCATAATCATTTCATTTCATGCATAAGTGTGCCACATTTATCTTACAACATGGATTCATTGGACATTATAATATATTTGACGAATAAGAGATGTGGAATAAATAAAATAATCCCCAAATAAAAAATTACATTTCCATAAAGGTGAATAACCTTGATAGATAAATGGGTATGGTATTCACTCACATGATGATTTTGGCATTGAAATTTTGGTGTAACTTCGGCAGTATAACGATGTCAAATAGAAATTGTAAAATGGTCTGATGAGAGATAAATGGGTATATAATAATTTATACATGAAATGGACAGTTAGGGGTTTGTGGAAATAATATCCCAAACAATGTAATGGAATTTAGATTCATAATATAAAAAAATTCTTGAATGTAAATGATGAGAGATAAACAACTTAAAGAATTTAGCATGGTAACAGGTGTACATGGTGGGTCATTAATGAGATAGAAAGGGGTATATCATCATTAAAACATAATAAGGGAAGTATATGGGAGTTTTGAAATCATACCACAACATTTTTAATAGAAAATAAATGTTCATAACATTATAAGGAAACTTGGACATAAATAAGGAAGGAAAGTGAGGAGCCCTTACGAAATTTTGGCATTGTAACAGGTATACATGGAAGGAATTAATGAGAGAGAAAGGGGTATCTAATCCTTAAAAAATTAGTAGGGATGTATAAGGGAGGTTAGTAATCATACCCCAGAATTTTAAATTTAAAATAAAATTTTCTAACAATATATCGAAACATGTACATAAATAAAAAAGGAAGGAAAGTGAAGATCCCTTACAGAATTTCAGCTTGTTAGTAGGTGTACATGGGAGGAATTAATGAGAGAGAAAGGAATATCACATAATCCAAACATAAATAAGGATGTATATGGGAGGTATGAAATCATTCTAAAACATTTTTAATTGAATATAAAAGAGTATAAAAATATAAGTAAACTTGGAAATAAATAAAGAAGGAAAGTGAGGATCCCTTATTTGGAAGTGTGATCCCAACGGCTTGAGCGAGGCATGAGAGAGGGGTCTTGGGAGATTGGGGAACCCTATAGGGGGTTTATAAAGAGAGGAGGGAAGAGGATGGTAGATAGAAAAATGGTTTTAGTGAAGTGGAATGGGATATTTAGTGGGTTTATATAGGAAAGGAGGGGGAATTCATTATTATTAATGTTTTGGATTCTACACAGTAAACTAATCAAAATCACAAACCATAACATCTTTTTTGTGCATTGTTTTTTCCAAATCAGAGTGGAAAACATTATTTTATATGGATAATACTCTAAATTATTAAAAAAATTGGGTTCCTTATATAGAGGAGAATCCCACTCTCATAGATTTAATTGTAATAAGTTAAAATATTTTTTAAGTCTTGGAGGGTCCACTAAGGAACCATAAAATTAATTAAAAAAATAAGAAATCACTTTATTTTAAAGATAAAAAATATATTGTCTGAAAACCATTTTTATTTTATTTTATTACATCACTATATTTTCATTATTATTTCATAAAATATATTATATATTTAAACAGTATTTAATTTTTACCCAAAAATTCGATTGTCTATGAAAATTATGAAAAATTCACTATTAGATAATTTTGAAGTACTAATTCCATAAATTATATTCATTTTATATAAATAATTTTCTATACATTGGAATTTTAATTTATAAAATAAAAAAACCGAAATTTATTGAAAATTCATGTGTTTTGACAAAAAAAATTCAAACCTTCATAAAAATTTCAATTGTATTCATATAAATTATATAATCATTTATAATTAACAAAAATGAATTTAGTAATAATATTTTATTAAAATATTGTTTAATTCAAAAATCCATTAATTCATCAAAATATATTTCTTATTTGAATATTAACTAAAAATATTAATTTGACCTTAAAAACAATTTATAAAGTAACAATAATAAAATGAATCTATATTCTTTATACCAAAAATAATTCATTTAATCATTGTTCTAGGGGATTGTTACATAATCTCGTATAACACTCTCATAATATCTAAGGGTAAGGTGCACGATGGTGACAGACTCTTGGGGCGACTCGGATAACATCACTTCAGTGGTAATCTCTATTAAATTCCTCTTCTCTCATAGGCGATTCTTTTCAAGCTTAACGTGTTAAATATCAACTTATTATTTATCAAGAGAGAATCCCAATGAAACTACCTCCATTATGATCTCCAAAAAATGGGATTCGTATGGAGAAATTCTACTGTATGGATCCATCGCATCTTTTTTATGGGTAAATTGGATTTGTTAAAGCCCTATATTTATACTAATCATGGGATCACATTTCAATTTTTGTATTCGCAACACTAAAAATTCTAAACAATATTATAAAATCTGAAAACATAAATACAAGGATGTGAATATGTCTTATATAACCATTTTACATAATAATACATTTAATTAGATCGATAGGAATTTTCATTAATAAATGATTGGGTCGCTACAATCTTCTCCCCTTAAGAAATGTCTCCCTGGAAATTTCTATTTCCCGCACTAAAAAAGATGAGGGTAACTTTGCTTCATCACTTCTTATGATTCCCACATTTCTTCATAAAACATGATGTTTTACTACATCACTTTGACAATGAAAATTTTCTTATTTCATAGAACCTTTTCGCTATGATATAATATCATCACCAGATTTTCTTCATAAGGGAGATCATCCTTTAATGGTACCTCATATTGATTGATTACATGTGATGGGTCAAGTATGTACAAACTTAAGAGTGATACATGGAATATATCATGTACTTGAGACAGGTTTGGTGGGAGTACAAGTCGATATGGAACAACTCCAATGTATTAAAGGATATCAAAATGGCTTATGTACCTTGGACTAAGCTTTGCATTCTTAAAAAATCTCATAACTCTCTTCCCTGATGATATGTAGAGTAATACCATGTCTCCAATATAAAATTCTAGGTCTCGTTGACGATTATCATCATAGATCTTTTGTCCACTCTGAGCAGCATTAATGTGCTTCTAGTGGTCTTAACCTTCTCCATAATTTCATTGAAAATTTCTGGACCTAATATTTTTTTCTCACCAACATCATCCCAACATGTGGGTGTCATGCACCTCTTCCCATAATGGTCTTCATAAAGATCCATTTTAGATGCTTGAGTGGAAATTGTTACTATAACAGAACTCAACTAGAGGAACATGATGATCCTATCCTCCTTTAAAGTCCATTGAAAATGCTATCAGAATGTCCTCAAGTGTTTGGATTGTCTTCTTAGAGTGTCTATCAGATTGAGTATGATAATACATACTGATGTTCATCTAAGTATACCGAGAATGTTGGAGACTCTGTAGAACATAGAGGTCAATCTAAGATCTCCATCAGATACAATCGATAGTGGTAATCCATATATCCTTACCACATATATGATGTATCTCATTGGAAGTTGATCCAATGAGAAATCCTATGGAATTGAAATAATGTGTGTGGTCTTTTGAAGATGATCCACAACAACCCAAATAATAGTGTTTCCTTTGGATGTATTCAGAAGTATGGTGGAAAATTCCATGGTGATGTTCTCCAATTTCTATGTAGTTATGGGTAATCGTTGAATCATCCCATTAGACTTATCACATTATGACATACTAGGATCTTTGATTATAATCAGTGATCTCATTCTTCAGGTTATCCCACCAATAATGCTATCAGAGATCTATATACATCTTTTTCATTCCTGGGTGAATGAATATATTTGAATTACTTGCATTTTCCAAAATTTCATTCTTTATCTCCGTATTTTATGGAACTCAGAGTGTGGACCCAAATATCACAATTCATACTTCATTAACATTGAACTCTATGGATTTCATTTTTCTGATAGTTTCTACTTTCTTCTAAAATCGCATATCATCCATTTGAGCAACCTTTATCCATTTTAAAGAGACAGTTGAGCAATAATTTGTGGATGGATTTATGATTTTCCCAAATGTATAATTTCCATGTCCATATTTATCAAATCAATTAATATTGGATCTTTTTCAATTATAATCAATGATTGAAGCGTTGGGTCCTTTATATATAGATCATGCTCCGCCTTTTTCTCTTTCCCATGGTGGTAATGGATTGAGGAGTTATAGTTTTGATCAGCTCTAACCATATTCTTTGGTGCATGTTCATATCTTTCTATGTGAATATATACTTGAGGATTTTGTGATCAATATATATTTCACACATCTCTCCAATGAGGTAATGCCACATAATTTTAAATTAATGATTACTGCAGCCAACTCCGGGTCATGTGTTGGGTAGTTTGGCTCATGAACATTCAATTTAGTTGAATCATAGGTAATGAAATTCTCATTTTGCATCAATAAAAAACCCATTCTATTATTTAAAGCATCCCTAAATACCACAAACATTTCCCTACTTGTGGGTAGTGTGAGCACGGTCACAGTGGTAAGCCTCCATTTCAACTCGATAAAGCTATCTTCTCATTCATCAATCCTAGAAAACATGACTCCCTTATAGGTTATCTTGGTAAGAGGGTTAGAAGATCATCAAAAATTTCACAAAAATTGGAAATAATTTCTAGATAACCCCAGGAAGCTACAGATATTCGCCACAGATATTCGCCACAGATATTTTCCTCAACCATCCCCTAATTGCAGCTATCTTAGAGGGATCCAAAAATATCCCATTTCTTGTGATGATATGACCCAATAATGAGACTTCCTTCAACAAAAACTAAAACATGTTTTACTTTTCATAGAGCTTCTCCGTAATCACGGTATCTATTATAGTTCATAGATTCTCCCCATATTCCTCCTTGATTTTTGAGTATATTAGAATATCATCTATAAAGACTACCACAATTTTGTCGAGGTAATCATTAAAGACTCTATTCATCAAGTCTGTGAATATTTATGGAGCATTAGTCAGTCCAAAAGGCATTACTATTAATTCATTGTTCTCGTACATTGTATGAAAATATGTCTTGGGGATATACTTATTCGTCACCATTATATGGTAATATCCTGACCACAAATCCTCCTGGGAGATGTATTGTGCTCCACGTAGCGGATTAAACAAGCCATCAATTTGGGGCATAGGATACATGTTTTTTATCATGATTTTCTTGAGCTCAGGATAATAAATTCAAAGGCGCATTGACAAATCCTTCTTCTTGACAAAGAGGACTGGTGCACCCCATTGTGAAGCACTTGGGCGTATAAACCCTTTATCTATATTCTCCTATAGTTGTTTCATTAGCACCTCAAGCTCTAAAACAACCATTTTATATGGAGTCTCGGATATTGGAAAAGACCTAGTTATATGATCAATCGAGAATTCAACATCTCTTCTTGGAGGAAGACCAAGAAATTCCTCAGGATACGGTTCATTTATTTCCCTCAAAATACGCTTGTCCTCAAGGATAGTTTCATCCTTAGACTCAATCCACTTACCAAGACATGAATTCTCATAGGGAAGTAATATCTATTCTTGATATGATGGTTCAAAAGAGGATTCATCATCATCCTTGCACTTGTACAGAATCGGGGGGTCGATTCACCAAATGGAGAGTGATTTCCCTCTCACGACAATTTATGTTGGGTCTATATAGGGAAAGAAAATGCTTGCCAATAATTTCATCAAAATACACTAGAAGGAGTATGAAGTGGTTTTCTGGGATGGTCAATCGCAAAATTGTGATAGAGGAGGAGTTATATACATGGGATGCAATGATTTTCCCATTTTCAATTAACACTGAAATCTCTACTTCCATGATTTGTAGAGGTGGTGGGATTTTCCTACTAATCTTTAAAAAAATATAAACAAATGTGTAGAACCAGAAGGAAAAAGTACATTAACTATTATTGAATGAATAACTTGTGTATATGTCACCACTTCATTGTTAGGGTTCATTTTGGCGGCAGTGATGGTAACAGCTCTCCCTTACTTCCTTGGAGGTTGTTGGTTGCCTATGAAAACCCATGGCTTAGGGTACTTGTTTGTATTGTTCCCTAGTTCTTTGTAGTTGAAGCAGTGAACACTGCATTGAGGGTAGAACAAAGTGTTCCACTCCACTATCACAGTAGTGAGTTTTTCATGTTGGCAATGAATTTCCTAGTTCCCTTCTCTTCTACACCTTAATCATTTCCTCATCCCCTTTAGGAAATTTCCAGGGTTCTTATTTCCACACCTTTGGCATGTCTGGTGCTAGAATATATTATCACCATTGGATTTTTCTATAGGATGACCCTAATTAGGGTCCACTTTATGCTTCTTATCCCCATGATACCCTTGAGATTCCCTGATCTTCATTTCAACATTGAGGGCACATTATACAATTTCCTCATAGCTATCGAAGTCACGGATCTCTAAAACTTTTTGTAGGCTTGGTTTTAGCCCACCAACAATCGTTCAACCATGCATTCAAGGATAATGATTAATCCAGAAGAATAACGTGGAAGACTTGTCATGTTTTCCTTTTATTCTCCAATGTATTATTAATCTTTTTTTCTTGAGTTAAATGAAGTCTCTTTCCATCTTATGTTAGAGGGTGCATGTAAAATATTTATCGAAAAATGTTTTCCTGAAATACTTCCATTCCAATGCCTCAATATCTTCCTCAGGATTAGTATTTTTTATCAATGTCCACTATTGATCATAATAACCCTCCATAAATTAAGAATCCATAAGAATATTCTCTTGTTTGGATCATTAATGAATGGAGAATATTGTTTAAATGGAGTTGATCCATTCTTAGGTGATTGTGGGATCATATGATCCATTGAATCTGGGACGCCTTTGTCTCATTGAGCTCTCGATTTCAGCTTGTTCTCTCTTAGGGGGTTGTAAGTTTCTCATGAACCATATTTCTATTCAAAACATGGGTTAACATAGGGAGTATCATGACAAATTCTATGATTCCTAGTCCCATCGGATTTGGAACATCATTAGAACACTGATCACATTGATATTCACATCGGTTGTTTGCTCAATTCCTCTTATTATTGGCCATTGGATTGAGTAAAAGGAATGTTAGGGGTAACATAAAAATGGGAATACAATGAAAAAAATGTTGAAATATAAATTATATATATTTCCTTCACTTATTAATTTATAGGCTTCGGTCTATGTTATCCATGATCTACTTCCCATCATATATTCCTAGGGGAATGTTTTCCCCTTAATAATGTTTCATACTATGATTATTAATTTACCAAAGCATATACCCCAAGAGTGTCATAACCAAGAGCACCGCAGGAACCATTGTTGGGAACCATTCCCCATTTTAGTATATCTCAAAGTGGTGTTTTTGAGTTTTAACCCTAGATACATCTCTTGTGGAACCACCTCTACGTGTTCGTATCTAGACAAGGATGTATTTTTTTGATAAACCACTTACTCTATACTGACCAAAATTTATGGATGTTTTTCTTATACATAGTCTTATCCCTAAGTCATTAACTAGTGTTTTCTAATCTAAATCCCAAAAATAACTAAACTTATCCTTTGATACCAACTATAACAAAATTTCTCTTTATTTGACACTTTAACATGATTTATTACATAAACATGCACTTCAGAAAACTTTGAGGATAAAATGGTCTAGTTTTTTTGGGATTACTAACATTACATGAAAACATAAGACCTAAAAATACAACATCTTGATTGAAAACATCTTTTACATAACCACAACATTCCTTCATACTTATAATTTAATGGGATAACATGATGACATACAAAAAAAAGGGAAAGCTGAAAAGACCAGTAAGGGAGTAAACAAGGCATAACATGAATAATAAAATACATGTTAGGAAATAGTTATATTAATAATTATAATTGAAACATGAAATAAAGTCATGATATAGCATGATTATCGTATCATGGTGATGTGGAAACAACAGTTAACAATATATTAGCATGAACTGAGTATCATTCCACATAGATCCTGAGTAAACACTCATTTCATGTGAATTAGCATGATTAAACCCTCATAGAACTTGAATTAGCATGAGTAAACCATCATTTCACATTGAGTATCATGATACTATTCATTACCCAATGCATTGGAGCACTATAAAGGAGAACCCTTCTTAATTATTTCATTTCATGGATAAGTGTGCCTCATAGATCGTACAACATGGATTCATTAAATATCATAATTTCTTCCACGAATAAGATATTTTGAATAAATAAATGTAAGGCCTAAACCAACAAGTACATGTTCATAATGGTGAATAAAATTTATATATAAATGGGTATGGTATTCACGTACACGGTGGATTTGGCATGTAAAGTTTTGTGTAATTTTGGAAGCATAATGACGTCAAATAGAAGTCATAAAATGGGTTGTTGATATTGAAAGGGATATCTGATCATTTATACATGAAATGGAAAGTAAGGGGTTCATGTAAATAATATCCCAATGTATGTAATTGAATTTAGATTCATAATATAACAGAATTTCTTGAATGTAAATGAGGAGAGACAAATACCGTCGGGAATTTCAACAAGTTAATGGGTGTACATGGAAGGCATTAATGAGATAGAATGGGGAGTATCATCATTAAATCATAATATGGTAAGTGTAGTAGAGTTATGAAATCATAACCCAACATTTTTAATTTAAAATAAAAGGGAATTACAATATAATGAAACTTGGACATAAATAAGGAAAGAATGTGAAGATCCCTTATAGAATTTCGGCTTGGTAACAAGTGTACATGGGAGGAATTAATGGGAGAGAAAAGAGACTATCATAATTAAAAAATAAGTAGGTATGTATAGGGGATGTGTGAAATCATAACCCAATATTTTTAATTGAAAATAAAAGGGCATAACAATATAAGGAAACATAGACATAAATAAGGAAGGACTAAAAGTGAGGATATCTTATAGAATTTCAGCATGGTAACAGGTGTACGTGGGAGGAATTCATGAGATATAAAGGGGAATATAATAATAAAAATATAAAGAGGGTAGTATATGGTAAGTGTGAAATAATACCACAACATTTTTAATTGAAAACAATAGGGCACAAAAATATAAGGAAACTTGGACATAAATCCGGATTGATGAAATGTGAGGATCCCTTCCTTGGAAGTGTGACCCCAAAGGCTTGGAAGAGGCTTGAGAGAGGATTATTGGGATATTTTGGAGCCTTGAGAGGATTCTAGAGAGATAATGGATGATTTTGGTCAAGATAAAAAGGTTATTACTGAAAATAAATGGGAGATTGATTGGGTTTATATAAAAATGGAGAAGTAATTCTTTATTTTTTAGGTTTTGGACACTATAAATGAAACTAATCAAACCCACAAACCATACCATGGTTCTTCCCATGGGTTTTTCGGAATTGAAGTTCAAAACATTATTTTATAAGAAAAATGGACGAAATTATTCAAATATTAGGCATTATTATGTGGAGGTGAGTCACACTCTCAAACAAATCATTTTAAACATTTAAAATATTTTATATGCCTTGGAGGGTCCACCTAGGAACAATAAATTTAAAAAAATATTATTTTAAAGATAAAACATATATTGGCCAAACAACATTTTTATATTATTTTATTACATCGCTATTTGGTCATTATGATGTCACAAAACACATTATATATTTAAACATTATTTAATTTTTAACCAAACATTCGACTGTCTCATAAAATTATGAAAAATTCATCGTTAGATAATTTTGACGACATGAATCCACAGGAGATATTCATTTAATCTATATAATTTTAAAAATATGTGAATTTTGAATTTTAAAATAAAAACCAATATTTATTTAAAATTCATGGGTTTTGACAAAAAAACTATTTTCAAACCATAATAAGAATTTCAATTGTATTCATAAAAATTATATGATAACTTATGTTTAATAAAAGGTAATTTAGTAGTAATATTTTTAAAAAATATTATTTAATTCAAAAATCCTTTAATTCTTCAAAATATATTTCATAATTTAAAAATAACTAAAAATATTATTCATTCTTGGAAAGAAATTTATAAAGTAACAATAATAAAATGAATGTATATTAATTGTACCAAAAATAATTCATATAATCATAATGCTAGGTTCTTGTTACATACCCCCATATTACACCCACATAAGACATAAGGGTACAATGTGTGATGGTGAAAAAATCTTGGGGCGGCTCAGGTAACATCACTCAGGTGGTAATCATTATTAACTTCTACTCTCTCGTAGTTGATTACATTCAAGATTAAATTATTGATGCTCGGCTTTGTCTTGGTATAGAGTAAAGCCAAGTGATTATACCACCATTCCATGCTCTAACAAATGGGATTAGTGTGGAGAAATTCTATGGAATGAGGCCATTGCTTCCATTTTCTGAGTAATATGCATTTTTAAAGCCTTGTATTTATACTAATCATTTGATCACTATTCAATAGATATATTATAAATGGTAAATATTCATAACATAATTTTAAAATCGGAATACATAATACTAAGGAAGTGAATATGTGTTATATAACCACTTCACATAATAATACATTTAATTAAATCAAGTGAAATTTTCATTAATAAATGATTGGGTTGTTACAAATTATGTAACAATGATGTACAATCAGGGGTATACATGTATCAAGATATGAATTGATAGAATAATTGATATAATAATGATGATCATATATCAATTATAAACCATGAATTTGGGTGAAATTTTTGATGATACATTCCAACCACCAAAAAAATGATTCATAATTTTTATTCTCCACAGTGGTAAATTCAAGCAGTAGAGGTGAACAGTTTCTATATTAGGTTTCCTCAATCAAAAAAATATGATAATGTATCTTCCCCTGTAATAATTTTCTTAATTTTTATAAACTATTTACATAAATGAAATGTAGAAATATACAGGTGGAATTCCCAAAAATCCCATATGATATTTAAAAAGTGATTGATCAATTCAGTATCTTGAGACACATTGTTGTTCATATTAATATCTAAGGATATATGTTAATTATGTCTCATTAAGTCTATAAATTTTGGAAACACCTGATACAAGTCATCCCAATCACCATAAACCTTCATAATTAGCATTTGATCCATTATCCAGGCCTTATTATAAGAAATTATGAAACTGAATATTTTATGTATTCCTTATTGAACAAGGGATTCGGAAACACTGTGGAAGGTACTAATCATCTCAAAAAAAATATTACACAAATTTTTCATCCAATAAGTAATGATATTGTGCTAGGTTTTTTTAAAAATAAGTATGATAAACCTCAGTTTATAAAATTTTATAATCTCTAATCCCAATGTCAGGAATCTCCCTCAAGTGGAATCTAAAATCATACCCATTTTTATCACACTGTAGGATTTACTTTTTATGTGTTTATTCCTGAACTAAATATCTAAAATTCCACTCTATATGAAATAATTTTCGTATTTTTTTCGAAGCATACTTACAAAGAAAATTGCTTTTGACATATATTGTTTTCCAATTCACTAAACATATCCTCTACTACTACTAGAAATAATGTTCCATGTGTGATAAAGTTATAATTAAATTCCATAAAATGTTCCATTTCATCCGACCTATATGTGAATATTGGTGGATAACTTATTATTGCATGAGGCTAATCTACAACCACTACATTTCTATAAAAATCCTCCCCGACTTCTATATCATCATTTATTCAAAATTATTCCCTCTACGTATTCCATCAATAAAAAATTTCTCATCATAAGTTGGATTTATATGTTTTTCTATGAGATCGGTGGGGATATCCTCTTCCAAAACATACTGAATAACGTCATTTTCATAGGATGGACCTTATTAAATCACTCTTGACTTTCTACATATTTATATAATTGGACGTTGTTGTTGTATAGTAGAAACATCAACATATAAATTCTTCATGACAATATATAACTATTGTGAAAATAATGTTATTTCATAGACCCAATGCTCATTAGTACCCAATAGAAATGAAATACTACATATTGTAGCTAGAAATTGCTAAAATATATAGCTAATAGGCTTGATATCATGATCAGGTATAAGATATATAAATCCATGAATTATTTCATGAGCTTTGCTGAGGGAAACACAGTTAATTATCCTAACCATTTTTGTTAGTTTAGTAGTATAAGAATCTCATTTCTTACTATTAATAAACTCCCCATAGAAGTAGAGACAGGAAGACATTGTTATCCATGATAAAAATTTTGTTTGATCATGTTTATTATTGTGTAAATAATATTGTAAATGACAGGTTCCCATAAAATATTTATTATAATGAAATTTTAAAATGTCTTCTTATAACAAAAAATATAACACAAATGTTTTTTAGCATAATTTTTAATCTTCTTAAAGGAATTTTCTGTAGTTCACAATGAAAATATTAATCATATAATAGAAATCCCATGAGAGTGTCAAACTAGGTCTCCATAAAGGACCATTATCAATCACTAGTTCCCAATCATGTCTTTCTCAAATCTGTGTTTTCATGTTTCACCCCCATGAATATATATTATGAAGACACATCCACTTGTAGTATCAAGATAGTTATTTGATTACATTGATGACCTCATTATATTTATGATGCCAGAATTTTAAAATGACTTCTTATATTTTAAATTTTTACAATAATAACAAATAGTATAATTTTTAATCTTAATAAATATATGTTCATTTGTTTATAAAGATATTATTAATCATTTAAAGTGTATTACCTAATACTGTCCAACTAG
Source organism: Viscum album (assembly GCA_963277665.1). Classification (NCBI taxonomy): domain Eukaryota; kingdom Viridiplantae; phylum Streptophyta; class Magnoliopsida; order Santalales; family Viscaceae; genus Viscum; species Viscum album. The sequence continues at coordinate 1,926,835,466 of OY728142.1, read as the reverse complement.
GGGTGTTGCATGGAACTTGTTATTCACAGGTTCTTGATCGAGTATAGATTAATATGGTGTTTTTAGGTTTTACACATAGGTATATTTATGCCAATGACACATAATCTTATTGTATCAATATATTGATTTGATTACATAGATAACATCATAATATTTATGATAAAAAAATTTAAAACATCATCTTATATCCAAAAATAATACACTAATAATTCTTAGTAAAAATTTTAATCAGCCTAAAGTTATATTCAGTATATTATAAAGAAAATATGAATCATTTAAAGCATATCCACTGAGAGTAACAAACTAGGTGTGTTGTAAGGCCTATTTTTTCACATGTTCTCTATTGAGTTTATATTAATGCGGTGTTTTTAGGTTTTATCCCTTTGTACATTTGTGCCCAAGCGGCATCCACTTGTAGTATCAAGAGAAGGATTTGATGGCATAGAATACCACATAATTTTTGTGGTATAAAATTTTGAGAGAATTTTCTTATATTCTCATAGATGAAACTAATGTTTCATTGTAAAAAAATCCCTATAGGTATCTTCAGTGGTTTATATAGAGAATTTAAATCATCTAAAAAATATCCATCATGAGTAAAAAACCAAACTTTAAATAGGGTATGAATCATCCAAATCATGAGATTAACAAATCATGTCTGTAGTTAGACCTCTATTCCATCATGTTAAATATAATTCTTTAAATGTTAAATCTATGTTAATCCAAAGTTTATCAATATATAATCATTAATTAATTATTATAGAAAAATTCATTAATAATTAATTAATCCAATATTAATTATTCCATACTCATTCATTAATAACTATTTAATCATAACATTAATAATAAATATCAAAGAGTTATTTTATAACTAATTGTTAGATATTTAATAGAAAAAATTTATTTTTTTATTAGTTAATCTTTCCTTAGTGCTTAGTTAATAATATCTTATTAATTAGTTAATTATAATCTATTCAATAGTTAAACAGTAGGTAATACTACATTAATTATGCCTTAATAATTCATTAATCACATGGAAATCATTAATTAATTAATTAATAATAATTAGTTACTGTATTGTTAAATATTAGTTAATTACTACTTGGTCATCTACAAATTATTAGTTCATCATTGGTTAATGATTAGTGAATCAATCATTATTTATTATTAAATCATTATTTATCATTCTTTAATCATTCTTTAATCATTATTTTATCATTATTTAACCATTATTGTCACGACCCTTCCTAGTGGGGCCGGCGCTTTGACTCCCCAATCCCCCCTCCAATAGGCCAGGGGCTAGTGACTAGCACCGAGTAGGCATATTACTAACATGGGAGGAATTTCCTAAGAACTGTTAAAGGCACGCACATATCCAATCCACACAATTGCTGAAATGTAAAAAAACCACTATGGAACAAAATGCATGCATAGAACTAAACCTAACCAGTAGAGTGCAACGGAAGGTAAAGTACTGAAAGTAGACTGGGCCAGAATACAAGTCCACCAAAAACAAGAGTTTGAAAACTGCAGAGTCTATCCTGTAAACACAAAGGTGTACCGGGACTGCTGCTCATTGTCGTAGGAAAACCTCAGCCTATAGGGAACTCAGAAATCCCGGTCTTGTCCTGGTCCACCCTAGACTCTGTCAAAAGGCTGCTCGTCTGCACAAGACACGACATGTGCGGGCAAAGACCATGTAGGGGTGAGTATAACAATACTCAGAAGAGGACCCCGAAAACTACAAAGCAATACGCAAAGTAAAGGTACAGTCATCTCTACACAGTATATGTCTACTGAACATAATGAAAGTGAAACTAAAGACAGATATACTCAAAAACCGAGACCCAGGTACTAGAGGCAAGTCATACAACTGCATACCCCTTCAAGTGATTCCATTCAAAGATTCCAAGAAGTGCATATTCCAAAAGAACACACTCCATGAGTCTGGTAGCTCTGATGATGTTCGTCAGAGAAGTATTGTTCATCAAGAAACATCACGAGAGGTAGTTATACTCATTACAGGAGACACACTCTTTAGTGGAAGGATCACGATAGATAGATACAATAATTACGAGAGACACACTCTTGAGTGGGAAAGATCATGATACACAGTTGAGGATCAATTCCAGGGCCATGGAAGATACCGCGACTCATCCGGATTCACTAGTTAGGTAGAGGATCAATGCTCAGTATAGTTGGTCATGTCGATGCCTAACTCTACCTAGGGTTAGGAATGGATAGAGGATCTCGCTCTGGGCCTCTCGGAGGGATACCTGACTCTATCACATAAAGTCCTGCTGAAGGGATTATACTCCTATAAAACGAAACAATGCCTGAACTTCCGGAGAAACGATAAGAAGGGGAACAAACCCAAACGAAACATGTCCAAGATATGGTGGACAATATGACCAAGTAATTTTTTTCAAAAGTACACTGCGTGTAGGAAAGTAACACGTCGTGTCTTCTGACCCTGGGTACTACCCTTGTTCAACGGCCCGTGTCGTAAGTTTAGTTCTTTAGAAAAGCCGGTACACAGCATGTGGTATGGATTACACAACATATCTAAGTAACCAGGGTTGGCTCCGTGTACGCTAGCCATGTGCCCGTACATGACCACAACCTGAGTACGCCAGCCCATGTAGTCGGTACACGGGGTTACCAATGCTACTGGCCTCACCTAGATGTGTGGGGTGGTACAAAGTCGTGTACTACACCCCGTGTCTATGTATTCCTCATATACCTTCCAAGTCCCACGTAGCCACCTCTATTGTGTCGTGTAGATAGTACATGCCATGTTCTGAATCTGTGTAGTCCATCCTATGTTCGTGTACTTTCTGTGTACACGCTGAGATTTAGGGAAAGTCCAACAAGCCGTGTGACCAGGATGACACGTCGTGTGACCAGGATCACATGCCATGTGATTACTATCTAACCTCAGAAACCCTCTCCGCCACCACCAGTATTACACGGCGTGTTCTTCAGAAGTACACGCAGTGTATTCCAGAATTTTCTAGAAACGATGCTCTTCACCGGTGCGCCTCCTGTGTTGCCCCGATCATTGATTTGGCCGTCCGATCACCACGAAACTTCAGAATCTAGGTCTCCTCGATGTCCCGAAGTTTTCTCCGTTATTTCCAGGCCTCTGATCGGTCTCGAAAGCAAGTTTTGATCTTCTCGCAAGAAGAACTCTCTAAAAATGGATTCTTCCAATCCAAGCCAATTTTTCATCCATCATGGGCTTCGCACCTCCGTAGGGTCGTTGTGATGTTGGATCTCCAGTTTGGGATCGTTGTGTCGCAAGATGGGTGTGCAACGATATGTTGTTCATCGCCCTGTGAAGAATGCAAAGAACACGTGAGAAAAAAGGGGAAAGAAAATAAAATAAAATAAAATGGGGAATGAACCACTGTCGTCATTCATCAGGGCATTAATCTTCTCCCATTAGTAGGCTTAAATAGAGTTGTAATCAACAAAAAAATCAACATGGATTAATTCCCTAGAATCAACCCAAATAAATCCCTCCTACAAGAACGTACAAATCCACAGAACAAATTTTTCGTGGTTGATCCACGTTCATTTTTTTAATCAAGAACAGGGAAAAGGAAAATAAATAACAAACACCTAACTTTAATAAAGTACCAATCATTGACGAAAGGGTCACGTTGTCGTCGTTGTCAAGAACCTTCAATTCTGTTGGAGCAGCGATTCACAGCTTTGATTCGTCGTCGTTTTTTGCCGAGTTTTTTCTCTATGGCTCCATGAATTTCTCCAGAGCTTATTCTCAAAACAATTATTCAACGACCTCCCTTATATTAATCCAATTAAAAAGGGAAACGTGATTCAGTGTTCTATCATGCTGCATCATTAATGAGTCAAGTTGTCATTTTTTGAGCCATTATGATGCGGAATTTATTATTGAAACTGTTTCCCCGTCACTGCACTACAGTGAATGTTTCCAAAATGAAAATAAAATAAATGTTGCAATATATGTTATTTTATTTCACTAAAAACGTCTGAAAATTAAATTTTTCCCTTGACCCCTGCTTGGTTGAGGTTGGACATGTTCTTAGATAAAGTAATCGTCCTAGACACAATGGTGCCCTTAGATTTTTAATATGAGTACCTGTTGGGAAACTTCCACAACGGTGCACATTTTCTAGCTCACATAACTTAAAAAAAGTTTAAACCACCATTCCGAGCTCGACGGGCCTCGGAATGGGGTTTTATCTCTACACATGGTCTCGTAATAATTCCATATAATATTTAAAAATAATACACCGAAAAATCCAAGACATTACATTCCCCCCACCTTGGATCTTTACGTCCCTGAAAAGACAAAACAAGACTACTCAGAAAGATAGGGGTACTGGGCAGGGATCGGAGCCACTCACTCCCACGTGCTCTCCTGAATATTCTTGTGCTGCCACTGGATGCACACCAAGGGAATTTATTTCCCATGAAGGATCCTCTCCTACCGATCCTCGATCTCCACTAGGTACTCAGCAAAGCTCACTCCATTTTCGATGTCCAGCTCGCCCCAGTCGATGATGTGTGATGGGCCATGCACGTACCTCTTTAGTTGTGACATGTGGAAGACATCATGTACCCGATGCAACTATGACAGTAGAGCTAAGCGGTATGCCACCTCACCAACTCTGCACAGTATCTGGATAGGTTTAATGAACCTCAGATATAGTTTTCCACCCCGGCCAAATCTCTGTAATCCTCATCGAGGTGAGACCCAAAGAAAGACGTGGTCTCCCTCCTCAAACTCTAGAGGTCTTCATCGTCTGTCAGCATAAGACTTCTTTCTGCTCTGTGCAGTCTTCATCCGCTCCCGGATGATATGCACCTTCTCGTTGGTGGCTCGCACTAATTCTGGACCCATCAGTGCTGACTCTCTGTGGTCGGTCCAACAAAGAGTTGACCTTTAGGGTCTCCCATATAAAGCCTTTAAAGGTTACATACCAATGGTGGAGTGTTAGTTATTATTGTATGTAGACTCTACCATTTGTAGGTAGTCCTCCCAACTACGACCAAAGTCCAAGATATAGGCCCGCAACATATCCTCCAAAACCTGAATGGTTATCTCCATCTGACCATCTTTCTGGGGATGAAAAGTTGTGCTCAAGTGTAAATGATTCCCGAATGCCTCCTGCAATCCCTTCCACAACTAGGAGGTGAAGTAGGTATCTCGATCTGAGACTATCGTCGAAGGGATTCCCTGAAGCCGAACTATCTCATACACGTAGAGGTGTCCCAAGATCTCTACAGAACTCTTCTCCATGATGGCTAGAAAGTTGGCCGAATTGGTGAGTCGGTCAACGATCACCCATATGGAATCATGCCCCATGGACATCTGTGGTAATCCTATCATGAAGTCTATCGATATTCCATCCCACTTCCACTCTGGAACTTTCAGGGGGTGAGCCAATTCCGATGGAACCTGGTGCTCAGCCTTCACCTGTTGGCATGTAAGGCATTGAGAAATGAACTCTGGTACTTCCTTCTTCATGCCTGACCACCAGAACTGCCATCGAAGATGATGGTACATATTCTCCACTCTCAGATGTACTACCAAGGGGGTGTATGAAACATCCTCAGGACCACTTCCAGCAACACCTCTAGTACGACAGTTTGTCCTCTAAAAAGAATTATGTGCTCCCCACCTTGCGTATATCCACCAGGAGGATGTATTGTTTATAACTGAGCATGTAAATCCTCACAGTCAACATACCAAAGTTGTGCCTCCCTAACTCGATACAATATCGGAGGGGTGACAACCATCGACTGTAGGTAAGCTGCATCTTCTCTTTCCACGAAGTACAACAACAATGTGGCCAACTACTTTGTCGCCTCACTCAACAGCTGTGAGATCGACCTTCTGCTAAGAGCATATTACACATTGTTCCCCTTACCAAGATTATAGATGACCTTGAAATAATAGTCCTAGAGGAACTCTATCCAATTCCACTGCCTCAGATTTAGATCCTTCTGTGAGAAGATGTACTTGAGGATCTTGTGGTCAAAGTAGAAGAGGATTTGTTTGACCATAAGGTAGTGTCGCCACATCTTTAAAGCGAAGACTATCACTACAAACTCAAGATAATGGGTCGCATAGTTATACTCATGTTTCCTAAGCTGGAGTGAATCATAGGCAATAATTGCATGTCTCTGCATCAGGACACAGCCAATCTCGGTCTCGGATGTGTTGCAGAAAACTATGTACTCGACACCCTCCTCTGGTAATCTCAAGATTGGGGTGCTCGTCAATCTCTATCTGAACTGCCTGAAAGGCTTCTAGCACCTCTCTGTCTATATGAAGGGTTTCCCCTTCTTGGTCAAGTCTATCATCGATGCCGATATTCGAGAGAAATCAGGAATAAATATCCCGTAATATCCTGCCAACCCAAGGAAGATTCGCACCTCCATCAAGCTCTGAGGTGGCTCCCATGCTAACACTACCTACACCTTGGTTGAGTCCATATCTACACCATCTGCTGAGATTTAATGTCCCATGAAGTGGAACTTCTGAATCTAGAACTGGCACTTTGAGAGCTTCCCATAAAGATGGTGCTCTCAGAGTAGGTCTAGAACCATCCACAGGTGTCTCGTGTGCTCCTCCTCTGACGCCGAGTAGACAAGGATTTAATCAATCAAGACCACTAAAAAATAGTACAAGTATGGTTGGATGATCCGGTTCATCAGTCCCATGAACACTTCGGGGGTGTTTGTCATGCTGAAAGGCATCACCAGGTACACATAGTGACGGTATCGGCATCTAAAATTTTTCATTAGTATATCCTCATCTCGTAGTCATAGCTTGTGATAACCCGATCTAAGGTCAATGTTCGAGAACCATTGTTCCCCTCTTAGCTGATCGAAGAGGTTGTCGATTCTCATTATTGGATACTTGTTCTTCACTGTTACCTGATTTAGGCACTAATAATCCATGCACAACCTCAAAATTTTTTCTTCCTTCTTGGAAAACAAGACTGGGGTTGCCCATGGTGATATTCTAGGTCTCACGAAACTGTTGCTCTGAAAATCCTCCTACTACACCCTCAGCTCGCGAAGCTTATCAGGATCCATCTGATCTGGTGGTGAGGAAATTGGTGCCATCCAGGGGTGTAAGTCGATGCAGAAGTCGATTTCCCGGTGGGGTGGTAGTCTTGGAACATCTTCAGGAAATATGTCCTTGTACTCCACCACTACTACTGGGAACTGGGAGCTCATTACATCTACTACTCTGAGGGCAAGGCTAGACAACTCATGAGTGACCGGATACACCCTCCTATGCATGATCCCATTCTGTGCTGCCTGGGTTTCCCTTTCTCTGACAAAGGAAAACCACATATCATCATTGCGGACACACCACACTCTTTTCCTAAAACTGTCAATCTGGGCATGAACCATTGATAACCAATCCATGCTGAGAATGATGTCGTAAGGCCTCGATGCTACCACCAATAGGTTCCAATTGAAACTCTTTCCTCCAAATGTAATATCAAACTATCTACAAAAGTGTGTGATTGTCGAGTCTCCTCACGTAGGTATCTCCAAGCATATGGTTCGAGTCAAGGGTTCGACCGGAATCTCAAGGATTTTCACAAGACATGTGGCTATGAAGGAATGACTAGAACCTGTGTCTATAATTATGGACGATAATTTAGAGAAGACAAAGATTGTACCTAGAATCATCCCTGGAGCACCTAGATCATATGCCTTGACCACATGCAGTTATCCTCACCCCTGTCCACCAGCTCCCTAATCCTGGTGCGGACCTCCTGGGGGTGGTTTTAGAAGTAAGTTGAAATGTCTGCCACCACCTGTAGCTCTACCTACTCCTCTGCCACGTCCACCGCCTGGTGGGTTTGTCTGCTCCATTTTCTACCTCTGCCTCGGTGGTCCATCCACCGCCTCCCTGTCAGCAGCTCGACGGATCGGAAAATATCTAGTGAGATGTCTCCTACCGTTGCATGCATAACACTGCTTCTCCCTTGGATAACTGCATCAATCCTGGGAGCCCTGTACTGTCGATCCCCTATCCTGGGTCCTCCTTTGATTTCTCTCACATCATGATCCTTGTGTCTTACGTCATCTCCCTGCAACCGAGGTCTCTGGTCCCGTTTGCCTGCTGACTATCGTCAGTTGTCTCTGCTCTGCCAAGAAGCTCTCGATCACCAAGGCTCACTCGAGCACCCTAGCATAAGCTAAAATGCATAGAGGCACAACACTAGATTAGATGTCTCATCATAGACCTCTCTCTAAGGTCCGAGATCTGAAGCACTGATCTTTGACAATATTATTTGAGTACCTGGCATTGTTGGTGAACCTAGATGAACAGTAAAATACTGTCATACTACCATGTTGGAGCTGGAGAAGCTCTTGGATGCATACCGCTGTCAGCGTAACCAGGGATAACTCCTCACTAAAGAGTCGCTCAAACTCCATCCACAAAAGTGTCTCCTCTTCGTGAGTCTGCATGGTCAGACTCCACCATTGTCCCGTTCAACCCTATAGAAAGCTCACTCTTAAGATCTCCTTCTGGTTTGTTGGTGTCCTCACTAGGCGGAAAACCCTACTCACTGCCTCAAGCCAGTCCTCAGCCGCATGAAGGTTGGGCTCGCCTCAGAAGCTGAGGGGTCTCTGTCTCTAGAACTCATGGAGTACGCTCAGCCTGCGCTCCTCATCGGCCGGTACTGCAGGTACCACGGGATGCTCCACTTGTGGTGGAATACCAGGTTCACCACCTGGTGGAAACGCCTGGGGAAGCAGTCCCTGTATCGAATCCTCGTCACTGAGGGGGTCATCCTCATGATCGTGCTGCTGAATCCTACTAGGTCCGTGTCGCAGAGGCATCCTGTAAGAAAACAAGATGTATCCTGAGTATATCTGGATAGCTGAATCAAAGGACATGGAAAACACAACCCATTCCTCTATGAAGCTTGTACTGTTCTTTTATTTCCCCACAACCAGTTTTTTCATGTACCGAGTTGAAAAGAAGGTTATCAGAGTCTTGGTGTATGGATACGTCAGCTGCCCGTACCAACACTAGAGTCCCTGGCCTAAAATACGAGTTTGAAACACTTAACATTGTTGCCCTAAACTAATCTCATAGAATCTTGGCCCTCTGGTAGAACCGACAACCTCTGATACCACTCTGTCACGACCTGTCCTAGTGGGTCCCGTGATGTGACTCCTAATGATTCCTCAAATAAGACAAAGGCTAGTTACTAGCACCGAGTAGGCACATTACAAACATGGGATATATTTCTTAATAACTTGTACACATGCACACATCTCCAAGCCCACAAATTCTGAAATGTAAAAAAACCACTAATGAACAAAAATCATGCATACAACTAAACCCAAATAACAAAGTATGATAGAAGGTAAAGTACTGAAAGTAAACTAGGCCAGAATACAAGCCCACCAAAAACTAGAGTTTGAAAACTGAAAAATACAACATGTAAACACAAAGGGGTAGTAGGACTACTGCTCATAGCTGTAGGAACACCCTGACCTGTAGGGAAATCCGAAATCCCAGTCCTGTCCTGCTCTGCCCTGGACTCTGTCAAAAGGTTGCTCATCTGCACAAGACACGACACGTGTGGGAAAAGCCCATGCAGGGGTGAGTATAACAATACTCAGTAGAGGACCCTGAAAACCACAAAGCAATATGCAAAGTAAATTTACAGAGACCTCTACATTGTATAGGTCTAAAAACATATAGAAAATGAAACTCAAGCAAGATAAACTCAAAAACCCAGACCCGCGGTCAAGAGGCAAGTCACACAACTACATACCCCTACCAGGGATTCCATTTAAAGATTCCACAAAGCACTCATTCCAGTAGAACACACTCCATGATTCTGGTAGCTCTGATGATGTTCATCTGAGAAGTACTATTCTTCAGGAAACATCATGAGAGGTAATTACACTCATTAAGGGAGACACACTCTTGAGTAGAAGAATCATGATAAGTAGATGCACTCATTATGGGAGACACAATTCTACGTGGGAAATATCATGATACACAGATAAGGATCACTTCCAAGTCCATGGAGGTTACCAAAACTCATCCAGATTCATCAGCTAGGTAGAGGATCAATGCCCGGTAGGGTTGGTCACGTTGATGCCTGACTTTACTTAAAGTCAGGAATGCATAGAGGATCTCTCCCTGGGTCTCTCGGAGGGATGCCTGACTCTATCACAGAAAGTCCTTTTGAAGGGATGATACTCTTATAAAATAAAACTATGCACGACCTTCAAGAGAAATGAGAAGAAGGGGCACGAACCCAAATGAAACATGTCCAAGATACCATGGACAAGACGACCAATCCATTTTTCAAATGTACACGGCTTGTAGGAAAGTCACACAGCATGTCTTTTGACCCCGGGTACTGCCCATGTTCAATAGCCAGTGTCGTAAGGTTGGTTTTGTAGAAAATTCAGTACACGGCGTGTGGTATGGATTACACGTCATGTCTGAGTAACTGGGGTGGGCTCCGTGTACGCTGGCAATGTGCCCGTACACCACTTCCACCCGAGTACGCCAGCTCGTGTAGTCGGTACACGGGGTGACCCATGCAAATGGCCTCACCTGGCTTTGTTGTGTAGTACATGGCCATGTACTACACCCCGTGTCCCTGTATCCCCCTGATACACGCCGAATCTCGCATATTCACCTCTATTGTGTCGTGTAGAGAGTATACGTCGGTTTTTGAAGCCATGTATTCCATCTCGCATTTGTGTACATTCCAATTACATCCCAAGATTTGGGGAAAGTTCAACACATTTTACAACTAGTATCACATGTTGTGTGATTAATATTTGACCCCTGAAACCCTATCTGCCACCGTCGGTATTACACGGTGTGTTCTTCAGAAGTACATGCGGTGTATTCCGAAATTTTCCAGAAACGATGCTCTTAATCGGCGCGCCTCCCGTGTTGCCCGGATCATCGATCCGACCATCCAATCTCCACGAAACTCTAGAATCTCGGTCTCCCTGATGTCCCGATGTTATCTCCATTGTTTATGGGCCTGTGATCTGTCCTGAAAACACATTTTGATCTTCCCACGTGAAGAATGCTCGAAGAAAATATTCTTACGATCTGAGCCGATTCGTTGTCCATCATGGCTATCGCACCTCCATAGGGTCATTTAGATGTTGGATCTCCAATTTGGGATTGTTACATCACAAGACGGGTGTGCAACGATCCATTGTTCGTCGCCCCGAGAAGAACGCGAAGAACGCGTGAGAAGAAAAGGGGAAAGAAAATCCAATAAAATAAAATGAGGAACGAACCTCCACCATCGTTCGTCACGGTGTTGATCTTCTCCCATTAGTATGCTTAAATGGAGCATCAATCAACATAAAAAAGCAACATGGATCAATTCCCTAGAATCATTCCAAATAAATCCCTCCTGTAAGAATGTACAAATCTGTGGATCAACTTTCCGTGGTTGATCTACGTTTGTCATTTAAATCAAGAACGGGGAAAAGTAAAATAAATAACAAAACCCTACCATTAATAAAGGACCAATCGTTGATGAAAGGGTCGTGCTACCATCGTCGTCGAGATCCTTCAATTCTGTTGGCGTAGCGATTCACAGCTTCGACTCGTCGTCGATTATCGCTAAGAGTTTTCTCCAAGGCTCTATGAATTTCTTTAGAGATTCTTCACAAAAAATTCATCAACGACCTCCGTTTGATTAATCCCATTAAAAAGGGAAATATGATTCAGCATTCTATCATGATGCGTCATTAATGGGTCACGTTTCCATTTTTGAACCATTTTGACGCTGCATTTATTATTGAAATAGTTGCCTCGTTGCTGCGCTGCAGCGTTCCAAAATAAAAATAAAATAAGCATTGCAATTTATTTTATTTTATTTTACTATAAACGTATGAAAATTAACTTTTTCCCTCAACCCACGCCGGTCAAGGTTAGGCCTGTTTTTAGGTAAAGTCTTCATCCTAGACACAACGGTGCCCTTAGATTTTTAATCTGGGTACCAGTTTGGAAACTTCCACAACCACGCACATGTGTCGGCTCACATAACTTAATAAAATTTCAAACCACCATTCTGAGCTCGCCAGGCCTCTGAATGAGGTGTCGTCTCTACGCCTGGTCTCATAATAATTCCATATAATATTTAAAAATAATACACAAAAAAATCTAAGACATTATAATTATTTAATTTTTATCAAATAATTCACCAATCATTAGTTAACCATTTTTTAATAATTCATTATTTATTAGTTAATAATTAATTAATAATTTTTTAATCATTTGTTAATCCAACATTAATAATTCCTTAATTATTAGTTTAACAATCTTCAAACATGAGTTAGTCATTCATTATTCATTAGTTAATAAATTGTTAATCATTAGGTAATCATTCTTTAATCATTATATAATAATTCATTAAACATTATTTAATCATTATTTAATCATTATTAAATCACTATTTAAGAATTCTGTAATTATTATTCAATTATTCTTTTATAATTAGATAAAATTTCATTGATCAATATTTATTCATTATTTAACCATTAGTTAATCAAATTTAGTAATTAGTAAACCATTCTTTAATAATTAGTTAATAATTAATTAATCATTAGGTAAGCATTAGTCAATCATTCCTTAATCAATACTAATTCATTCTTTTATCATTCATTTGTATTTAGTTAATATTTATTTAATCATTATTTAATCATTATTTAATCATTAATTAATCATTCCTTAATCATTATTATATCATTCACTAATCATTATTCAATCATTCATTAATGATTAGTTTTTCATTATGTATTCATTAGTTAATAACTATTTAACCTTTACATAAAAATTCCATAATCAGTAGTTAATCCTTCTTTAACCATTCATTAATTATTCATTAATAATTAATTCATTAATAATTAGTCATTATTTAATAATTTTTTATTTATTCTCTAATAAAAAGATAATCATTCCTTAATCATTAGTTAATAAATAATTAATCATTAGTTGATCACTTTTTAATACATATTGAACCCTTATTTTATCATTATTTAATCATTATTTTTTCAGTACTTAATCATTTGTGATTAATTACTTTTTTAATACCTAATCATTAGTCAGATACTACTTAATACTTAATTAATTATGCCTTACACATCTGTTAATCATAAGGTGGACATTAGTTAATTATTAGCTAATTATTATCTAATAATTCATTAATCATATGATATTCATTAGATAATCAACACATACTTATTAATTTATGATGAGTGAATTGTTAATTATTTAGTATTTAATTATTTTTAAATAATTATTTCACTAATATTTATGCATCATTTAGAAAATATTATTTCCTAATTATGTGACAAAAGTTTAAAAATTAGTAAATTATACTAAATAATAATATTATTATTATAATAAAACATGTACAAATATTAATTATACATTATTTAAACAATATTCAAAAATAAATAATAATATTTTTTTACTATCAATTACTATTATTTATAAAAATTTTATAACTACCTAAACTACTATGTAAAAAACATATTTACAACTAATTAAAAATGAATCAACTAAATAAATAAGTAAATTTAAAATAAATAAAAAATAACCCTAAATGATGGTTCTCAAAATTCATCACCCATTTTAGGCCATTTAAAACCCAACACTGACTAAAAAATAATTTTTTATTCAAAAAGACTTTTGTGGAAGAAGTGAGAAACCACCACATCCATCATTTCCCCCAAAAATCATTAAAGGGATAAATCAAATCAAGGCTACAGAATTTGCCACTCGCCAGAGAATACAATAAGTTTTCAAGCCTTCACCATCACATTCCCACTCAGCTAAAAGTCATGTGCAGAGTTACACGGGCACGAAACAGATGGCAGAGCCATACACTCTCGATCTTACCAATCTAAATGACATGTGCTTGTGAAAGCTTCTTGATGATATCCACATCTATCGCAGATACGTGTAGAAATCTAGTAGCAAGAACATCCAAATTCCACCTCCTCTAAACTATAACACCATCATTAGATTCTTATTCATCATAAATCCACCAATGATTCATATAAATCACCAAAAATTCATAAAAAAATCACCACTGCAACACCATCAGGAGCTTCTACTTCAACAGTACATCACCACTACAACCCATCATGAGTTCTTCACAATTTCAAATACCAGGAAACAAGATTAAAACACTATGGGATTTGTCTTCAACAAGACATCACCACTAAAAACCATTGTGAGTTATTCAAAAATGAAAAACCTAGAAAATCCTATTCAAACCAAGAAGGTCATGAGAGAAGAAATTTGAAGCTAACTAGCTTCGAATCACCGACTCCTAGAGGAGTATTACTAACTTTCTCTCAACACAGAACCACGAATCAACCAGTGTCTATACTCCAAAATGAAATCATGAAAACAACAAGCAGTCATGCTTCACAGATTTTCGATGGGGCTTCAATGAGAACATAGCATCATCGGTATGCCTGAAGGAGGTCTCATTGTGGTCTGATCCTATAACCGCCAACCAGAATACTCAAAACAGATGCGAAGAACCACCTTGCATACCCACCTGAGATAAGGAGACATCATTAATAAGATGATGCTCTGTTGTGTGTCATCGCACTAAAAAACAGACCCTATACATCTATGAGGATTCAGGTGAGGAACTGGCCAGAAATGGTGGAATATGCACCTAAAAATGAAACACCGAAAGGAATAATCACCAAACTAACTATAGAAGTAGTGAGAGTGAGATTAGAGAGAGTGTTTATTAAATGAGTTAGGATAATAGGGATAGTAGCTATCATATTTATAGGGGTTTAGGGGAGGGTCTTATCACTCATGCAACATTTCCTCTTTAATTTTGGGAAATGTGGAATCTTGGAAGACATCATTGACATGGCATTGATCTAGGTTGATGACTATAAAATGAGACAAAAAACTTGTCCTATTTCCACATATATGAAAGGTAGCATCACATCTGAATCATTAGGTCTTTGATATTAAAATAAAATTTAACCTACTATTATTTAAATTATTAATTTTATCAAAAAAATAATATTAAAAACTCCAAATTGAGCTTTGAATTCCTAGAGTGGTATATTAGATGTGACTGCATAACATCCTCACCGATCATACTAGATAAATTTTCCACTGGATTGAATAAGGTTGTGACTTTTCTCATATCTTCTATTTACCTTATTTTTTAACTTTCTACTTGACTGACATAGTCATTTTCATTCTTGGGGGTGGTGTTGGAAGATGTTCTATAGATCGAAAAAAATAATGATGGTTTACACATTGATTTTATTCAAAAATGGTGACACCCTCTCACTAGTACAAATTTTTTGGAAAATTTTATTTAATTGAGCAGATACCAAAGTCGGGTGAGGGTGGGAAATAAAAAGGGATCTCCACCAACAATTTTCATCATCGGAATCTCAGGCAACACATATTTACCATTGAGTATAGTATTTTTTGATGTGTTTCTCCACAAATTCAAGAGATAAATTTTTGAGTGTTTTCTCTATGTAATTTTACAGATTTTGTACCTATAAGTTTCTATAGTTAAATCCATAAATTTCCCTGTGGTTTTTTAAAACCTTCATTTGGGTTTTTCTCCCACATTACATCATGTGTTCATTCTCTTTCCACATTTTTTCAATTTATTTTTATCTCAACTTTATTATATTACTTAATGGATAATTATTTATGATCCAAATGAGTGAAATCAAAGGTAAGGTTTTGGGTAGAAGAAATTATGGACTAATGGTGTGTTCAAATGGTTGTGAAATTCATGATCAAAAAATTAGTGGAAATAATTTTTCACTATAAAAAATGAAGAAGAAAGCGGTGTTGTGGAAAATAATTTCATACAGTCTATTGAAGAAATATTTTTGGGTGTGATGTATTATAAATGGAATGACTTGGATGGGAATTCTATTAACAATATCTATTTTCAATAGGAAGACAAGGTCCTATCAAGAATTGTGGTGAAAAGGTAATAGAAGAAACTTAGGTATACTACTTTAATAATGTACAATGCAGAGTCACTCCACAACAAAAAATTCTTAAACATAAAATTGTACACTCTTCTAATGGAGTCATCATGATCAGTGATCAACCAAATAAATTATCTCAATGTTGTTTTTGTTCATTTTTCATTAGGATGTCAAATTATGGATATTGAATGTGTGATGATTATGCTAAAGTGTTTTCCAGATTCATATTTTTGACTTTTCATCAACATCACCAATAGTATAAAATATATATGTTTCCCTTAGACGATGATGCATTTGTGATTCATGAAGAATATAGTCGGTGAAAGATCAATGCAGAAATATATATGACTTCACACCATGTGGGATCTCTATCTATAGAAATAACTAGAATGATGGAGCATGGTTCTATTGGGATCCCAAATCCTTGATAGTCTAAAGCAAGAAGGAAGAATAAAAACATTAAAAGATAAAATTGAAATAGGAGGGGAATTTTATCAATGTCTTTTGAAATAATAAGAGTATCGAGAATAAATCTTAATGAAATTTTCTGATTATACCTTGAAATGTAGATGTACTTGTTAGTGATGCAAAGACGAATACTGAAGGTAGACAGCATCTCAACGATGCATGGATAATTGACATAGGAGAAACATAGAACATGAAATACTCAAAATAATGGTCTTATAAATATTAATCTATCCTATAAAGACTTGTATAAATAGAGAATAATCATAACAAGATGATCATTGGAGTCAACACCATCCATCTAATGATAAATGATAAGATAGTTCAAACCATTCATGAAGTACACCATATGTAGTGCCTCAAGAAAAACATTTTTTTCTTTGGATGATTTTACGATATCGAATGTAAGAATAACACATATATATGTGTTATTGTGGGAAAAAATCCATCAAGGCATCATTGAAACATTTTTAAGGTGATTGTGTTTGTTGACAAAGTGGACATCTGTGTTGTGATTATTGTCAAAGCAAACCATGACATACAAATTTGTTGACAAAGGGGATTTCATGGTGGCATGTCGAGTTCAAGGACTGTGTTTAAGGATCCATGTTTGATTCAAGATGGTCGACAAAGGAATGGATGATCTAGAGGCGGTCCAAAAAGAGCAGATACAAGGTGTTGTCATTTTCCAGTGTTTGCTAAATTTTTAGGCTTGAAAATCAACAAATGGAGAAAAGTGGTTTTGGAAAAGGGACTTGTGCACTGGTGACTTGAAGGATAGAAAAATTGTGCGCCATATGTTTTTCAAGATCTAAACATCAAAATATGGCAACGGGATAAGGGGTTCCTAGTTTTAGTGTTGGTCGCGCAAGTTACTTGCGTGGTAGAGACTTGCATACCGAGACTTGCGTGCTGAGAGGAGACTTGCACGCAGTCACGCAGGGTGTCCAAATGACTATAAATAGAGGTCAAACCATTCACATTAAGGGTGAGTTCAACAAATAGAAATAAATTAGAGCTCCTACCACGCAGGTGTGGTGGTCGCGCAAGTGGTGGTGTGGTCGCGCAAGTATAATTTGCGCACCAGGTGATAGTTGTGCGCCCAAGGTGGTTTGGGCGAGAAAGGAAGCGAGTCGCCCAAGTTTAGAGTTGATGAAGGAGGTGTCGTTCAAGTGGTTGAGGTGGACTTTCACACTTGGTTTTGAAGAAACGCGACAGTTGATGGTTGTACACCAATATTGGTTTGGGCATAAAAGGGTGTGAGTCGCGCAAGTTTGGTGTTTCAGAATCTTGTGGCGTGCAAGTGGTTGAGGTGGAATTGCGTTCCAGTTATAACTTGTGCACCGATACTTATGAGCCTTCTTGGAGAAGGGTGACGGGTATAGTTGAAGAAAGTCTGAGATCCAGGGCTGCATGAAAGCTGGAAGATTTCCTGATACCTTCACTGCTAAGTGAGATTCATCTACAGGTGAAAGTTAGACTTCAATAGATCACTTGCATACAACAGATGATGCATTCATTAGTGATAATGAAGAGACATATAGGTTTATAAACTTTGAGTGGATTCTTTTCAGTGCAGTGAGCAAAGAAAGAGGAAGAAGGTGATCCTCTCCACCAGTAGTGAGCCTGAATGAGAGAGAAATAAGGAGTGACCCTTGGGAAATTATTGAGATGACCCTAAACATTGTAAAGAAAATGAGCCTAAGAATAGAAGTGATTTATCCCAAACTTTGTAAATAGCAGTGCGCTTTTAGTGGATTTGGTACATCGGCACATCGCAGGTGTATGCTCCTTGGACATAGCCAAGTGAGGGAGAACCAAGTAAAAATCATTGTATTATATGAATGATTTAGTTTCTATTTATACTTTTCTGCAGGAAAGAGAGATAATAGAGTCTTTCTTAACAGAAAGACAAGATCAATAGGGGCAGTTGTTTTAATCTCTCATACCCTGATTCACCCCCCCCCCCCCACTTAGGGTATCTAACATAGTGGAACTAACAAGTGGTATCAGAGTGAAAGGTTTTTTTCAATGGTTCTCTCTAAAATGGAGGTCACTAGTCATAAAAGGATTCCGATCATCGACAGGAACAACTTTCAGCTATGGATGAATCAGAGGAAACACTACTTATGATCTTTGGGTACGGACGTATTCACTGCAGCAATACATGGAATAGAAGCTGATAGTAATAATGATGCTTTATCAGATGCTGAACGTAGAGAGTTAGATGCAGATTCCAAAGGAATTAATGCCTTAGGGTGAGCCATATACAATCCTATATATAAAAAGTTGATGTCATGAAAAACGTCACATGCCATATGGGAAAAGCTATTGAATATATATGAAGGGGATACATAGGTGAGAGAGGAAAAGTTGCAAGTGTTGTGGAACAAGTATGAAGATCTAGTAATGAACCTAAATGAGTCTGTTGATGCATTCTTTGACAGGGTAAACATTTTACTAGAAGACATGCGAGGGATTGGTGAAGTTATTGAAGACATAAAAATTTTGAATCACATCTTGAGAAAACATCCACCTCGGTGCAATCCAAAAGTTTCTGTTTTAGAAGATAAAGAACTGAAAGAGATAACATTGGATTACCTGCACATCACTCTTGTTTCATATGAAATGAGAAATGATGATAATGATGTTGTGGAAAAGGGGAAATCCAAAGAGGAGGCATTTAAGTCCATGAAGAATCTCACCATTGAAGATTATCAGGAGGAAGAAGAGACAGATGAGGTAATGTCATTCCTCTCCTCAAATCTTTAAAGTGTAAAAGGAAAGTTCAAAGTGAAACTTCCACTTCCTTTCTTAGATGTGGAAAGGTTGGTCATCATGCAGCAATGTGTCCCAAAATGTTCCAAGAAGATGATGATGTCGACGAAGTCGAAATTCCCAAGAAGAAGTCATCAGCCTATGGGAAAGTCAAGAAACAGTTCAAGAGAAATTTCTTTTAGAAGAAAAATATCCTTTCAAAAGAATACGATAGTTCGGATGAGTCTGAAGCTGAGGAGGTTGAGGAGATAGAGAACTGCAAAGATTGAGGAGAAAATGATATGGTGGCAGTTGTCAGTAGTTCTCTGGAGAAGAACGAAACCAAAGTTGATGATGAAGAAGAATAAATTGAAGGAAGAATAGATATTCAAGATGAGTTAGAGGCTGCACTTGAGGAGATAGATGTTTGGAGAGACAAAACCAAGAAATCTAAAAACGTTTTTCATAATGCCAAACTCTATATGAAGTAGCAAGAAGAAGAAAAGTCTGAGTTGATGGATGAAATTGAGAAACTCAAGTCATCAACACCAAAGAACTCAGAATCAGTTAGTGAGTATAATCTCAAGATTGAATAAGAGAAAGGGAGATCGATGGATTGAATATAAAAGTGAAAGATCAAATCAAGTGTATTAATGAATTTGAAGAAGAAGTGGCCATTCTGTGATGAAAATTGAAGGATCAAGAAAAACTCTTGACTCCCAATATGATATTAGGAAAGCAGGTCATTCATAGAATAGAAAAGATGATAGAGGAGTCTAGTAGTTCAGCAGGGAAGAAGCAGCAATCGAGCTCAGATGATAAGGATAAATTGGGGCTTGATCAAAAACAAAAACTGTAAATATTGATGTCAGAACACAATCACCCATTCCAAGAGTAAAGATAGATTTGGGTACGAAACAGAATATTAGCAGATCCCAAGGGAAAACCAGCAGTTTAGAAGTGACACATAGGAATTCTCTTTACATTAGGTGCTATTGTTGTGGAAATATGGGACACTCACAAAATGTGTGTTCTATAGCCAAGATATACCGAAGGGCACAATAACAGTAGTGGCATCCAAACAGAGCTCAATTTTATAGAACATCCTTTGAAGGTCATTGTTTTTGGTGTGGTGGATTTGGGAACATGGCTAGATATTGCACATCAATCTTACAAAGGAATGTTCCAAAGAAAAACTTTATCAGCCGTAATATGCCAGTTAGGGAATCTTCAAGTGAGATGAAAACACAAAATTGATTTGAATCTCTACAGGATGAAGTTGGACCATCACACTCTAAGGAAGATCTAATTCTCCAAACCACACCGAGTGTGAAGTAGAAGACATGGATCAAAATGAAAAATGATGAGAAGGCAGTAGTTGTGGAAATTTCCCAAAAAACTTTAGATCATTCAGGAGTATGGATCCTTGAATGTGGTTGAACATCCCATATGACACGTAACAAGGATCTCATTATAGAAATTAAATATGACAAAGAAGGTATTTTCATGTTTGGTAATGATGAAGGGATGAAGATTATTGGTTCTGGAAAGGCTAATTTTGGGGGAAAAGAAATGAGACGTGCTGATGTCTTGGTAGTAGAGGGTCTCAGTCATAACTTTCTCAGTGTTAGTCAACTATGTGACTCTGGGAACTCTATCTGATTTACCAAGAAGATCTGTGTTGTGAAAGGAAAAGATGAAGCAGTTGTTCTATAGGGGAAAAGGACAAAGGGACATATTTACCGTGTTATTGGGGAAGAAGATAGGTGCCTTTTATCTAGAGAGTGTGAAAACAAGCTAGGGCATAAGAGACTTGGTCATCTAAGCCAACCATCTACGGAATATCTGGTAAAGTGTGATGCTACTAGAGACCTTCTTAAACTATCACATGATCATACTCGTGCAGGCGAGGCTTGCCAATAAGGGAAGATCATTAGAAATACATACAAGTCAAATTAATAGAAATCAACCAGAGTGCTCAAATTGGTTCATGCTGATGTATGTGGACCAATATCACCATTATCAATAAATGGCAAAAGGTACTATTTCCATTTCATTGATTATTTTAGCAGAATGGCCTGGGTATTTTTCATTGCCCATAAGTCAGATCTGTTCAGTTGTGTAAAGCAGTATCGGAGGGAATCCGAAATGATTCTTGGGAAGAAAATTTTGAAGTTTCGTACTGATAATGGTACATAATTCACAAATATTCAAGTAGAAGTATATCTCGAGAAACATGGGATAATACATCAAGTTTCATTACTGAGAACTCCACAGAAAAATTGAGTAGTTCAAAGGATAAATTGGATCATCAACAACATGGCTAGAACGATGCTTACTGAAAATGTATTACCAGAGAAATTTTAGAAGGAAGCAGTTTTGACATCGGTCTATATTTCGAGCAGGGCTCTATTGTGTCTGAAGGAAGGAAGGACTCTATATGAAATGTGGTACGAAAAGAATACAACATTGAAATATTTTCGAATCTTTGGAATTAAGTGCTTTATTCTCAACAAAGAATATCCCAAGAATTTTGATTCAGGAGGAGATGAGGGGATTTTTCATGGCTACTCATATAAAAGAAAAGCGTATAAATGCTTCAACAAAAGGCTGGGAAAAATTGTTGAGAAAAATGACATCCCTATAGTAGAAGATGAACAGAATACTAAATGACTCGGTGAGTAGTTTCTAGATGAAAGTGACAAGGAGGTAAGCAATGTAGGAGGATCATAAGTGGCTGATGTTGATTCAGAAGAAGTTACTGATGATGAGCATGAAGAAGAAAAATCATCTTCTGCAAAAAATTCAAGGAGTCTAGCTAAAATTAATAGTAAAAATATCATTGGTGATCAATCAGCTCCAGTTCAGACTCGAAGAATGAAATCATTGCAGCAAACATCATTTTTATCTCAGGAAGAACCAAAATGTTTTTCTGATGAAGTTAAGATGAGTACTGGTTTCAGGCTATGAATGAAGAATTAGACCAGATTGAGAAGAATCATACATGGGAGATTGTTTCAAGGCTATCAGATAAGAATGTCATTGGGAATAATTGGGTTTTTTGCAACAATATGAATGAAGATGGCGTAGTGATTAGAAACAAAGCACGACTAGTGTGTAAAGGATACTACCAAGTAAAGGGCATTGATGTTGATGAAACATTTTCACCGGTTACAAGGTTGGAGACAATCAGATTATTTTTAGGCATAGCAGTGAAAATAAAGTTCAAAGTGTTTTAGATGGACATCAAATCTGCATTTTTTTATGGGGTTCTAGAAAAAGAGTTATACATTGAGAAGCCAGATGGTTTTCTCATTCATGAAGATGAGAATAAAGTTTTTCGATTAAAGAAAGCACTATATGGGTTGGAGCAAGCACCAAGAGCATGATACTCAAGGCTGGATAAATATTTGAAAAATCATGGCTTTCAATGTGGTGGAGTTGATTACAATATTTACATCAACAAAAACAGTAAGAAAAGAATGATGGTTTTGGATTATGTCGGTGAAATAATATTTTGTGGATCAGATGAATCTCAGTGCAAACAGTTTTCTGAATTCAAGAAAAATGAGTTCGAGATGTCAATGATTGGTGGCTAACATTTTTCCTTGGTTTACAAGTGACAAAATCCAGAAATGTAACTTTATTTTCTCAATCCAAATACTCCAAGTAGGTTTTGAGAAGGTTTGGAATGGAGAATTCCAAGGAAATGAAGACTCTAGTTGCTACCCAGATGAAATTATCAAAAGATGACAGTGGCAGGGTAGTTAATTTCACTGAATATAGGCAGATTATCAGCAGCTTACTATACCTAATAGCAACAAGACCTGATATTTTTTTTGCCACATGCCAAGCAGCAGGTTACCAAATCAATCCAAAAGAAAACCACATGCTCGCAGTGAAAAGAATACATTGGTATATCAAAGGCACCATGGATTTCGGTCTTATGTATAATGACAAATCTCAATCAGTGTTATTAGGTTATACAGACGCAGATTGGGCCGGATCAGCAGATAATAGAAAATCAACGTCATGACGTGCAATATATCTTGGTGGATTGTGTATTTTTTTGGCTAAGCAAGTAGCAAGATTTCATTTCATTGAGCACCGCGGAGGCTTAGTATATTGCGGCCACTCAAGCACGCACAAAGTTATTGCGGATGAAGTAGCAGCTTGAAGATATGGGAATTGAAGTGAAGTCTCTGATCGGAATCCAGTGTGATAACTCAAGTGCTATTAATCTTAGCAAAAATATAGTTCATCACTCAAGGACAAAGCACATTGAGATCAAATATCATTTCATCAAGGAGAAGGTGGAGCAAGGGCTTGTGTAGTTCGATTATGCCCCTACAGAGCTACAGGTTGTAGATATTCTGAAAAAGGCCTTACCCAAGGAAGCGCTTGAAAGGCATCGACTAGCTCTGGGAGTTCAGTCGACTCCCCACACATAAAAGAGTGTGGATGTGGAAACCCCCCCCCCTCCCCGAGGTATAATGTGTTTTCCCCTAATGTGCTGATATGTGTTCTATACTCTATTACAGACTGAAAATGAGTGACCTTTGGGTTCATTGACAATGGGGGAGAAAATAGTGATTGTTCAAGGGGGAGACAGTGTGGCAATTTGATAAATCATGATTGATATGGGGAGAAGATGACAGGTGGAGCAGCGAGATAGGGGGATAGCAATGAGACAGGGGGAGAATATTAAATCTGATGATGCTAGAAGTGATCGATCAAAGAATAGATATAATGACAGCTGAGGATCATTATAAAAGCAAAAGAGTGGTGTTTGAATGCGGTAAGAATATTTACAAAAATTTGTATTAGTTTGGTGTCAACAGTGGGTGTCAGAGATGAAGTGATTCATTGATGAACTTTTAATTTACTCTTGTTTCCCATGTCGAGCATTGCACATGTGGGATTAGAGTATGTGTTGATTAAATCCTTGATCGCTATCAGAATCGTAATAGGCGAATGGTGTCTAAATAATTAACGATGTGTCTTTTTATGGAAGAGTTTTCAACGAACCAAAAGGGGGAGATTGTTGGGGAAAAATCCCTCAAGGCATCATTGAAACATTTTTAAGGTGATTGTGTTTGTTGACAAAGTGGACATCTGTGTTGTGATTATTGGAAAAGAAAACCATGACATACACATTTGTTGACAAAGGGGATTTCATGGTGTCTTGTCGAGTTCAAGGGATGTGGTTAAGGATCCACGTTTGATTCAAGAACATAAACAAAGGAATAGATGATCTAGAGGTGGTACAAAAAGAGCAGATACAAGGTAGCGTCATTTTCTAGTGTTTGCCAAATTTTTGGGCTTAAAAATCGACAAATGGAGAAAAGTGGTTTTGGAAAAGGGACTTGCATGACGGTGACTTGAAGGAGATTAAACTTTCGCACCATATGTTTTTCAATATCAGAACATCAAAATATGTCAAAGGGATAAGGGGAGCCCAAGTTTTAGGGTTGGTCACGCAACTGACTTGCGCGGCAGAGATTTGTGCGCTGAGACTTGCGCTCGGAGTAGAGAATTGCACACCATCGCGCTGGGTGTCCAAATTCCTATAAATATAGGTTTACCCCTCCTCATTTAGGGTGAGTTCAACAATTTTAAAAAATTAGATCTCTTGTTGTGCAGTTGTGGTGGTCGCTAAAGTGGTGGTGTGGTCGCGCAAGTAGAAGTTTTGCACCAAGTGATAGTTGTGCACCCAAGGTGGTTTGGGTGAGAAATGAAGTGAGTCGCCCAAGTTTAGAGTTGAAGAAGGAGGTGTTGTACAAGTGGTTTAGGTGTAATTGTGTGCTAGGTTTTGAATAAGTGCGACAGTTGAAGGTTGCATTCCAATATTGGTTTTGACGTAAAAGGGTGTGTGTCGCGCATGTTTTGAGTTACAGATGCTTGTGTCACACATGTTTTTTAGGTGGACTTGCGTGCCAGTTATAACTTGCACGCCGATACTTGCATTCCATCATAGAGAAGGGATAAAGGTATGGTTGAAGAACTTCAATGATTCAGGGCTGCGTAAAAGCTAGAAGATTGCCTAATACCTTAGGTGCAAAGTGAGATTCATATATGGGTGAATGTTGGACTTCAACAGAGCATCTGCATACAATAGAGGATGCATTCATTAGTGATAATGAAGATACCTACAGGTCTATAAACTGGGAGTGGATCCTTTCCAAAGTATTTATCAAAGGAAAAGGAAGAAGGTGATCCTCTCCACCAGCAGTGAGACAGAGAGAGAGAGAAACAGGGAGTGACCCTTGGGAAAGTAGTGAGCTGACCCTAAACATTATAAAGGCAGTGATCCTTGGAATAGAAGTGATCTATCCTGAACTTCGTAAACCATAGTGTGCTTTTAGTGGATTCGGTACATCGGCACATCGTCGTTGTATGCTCCTTGGGCATATCCCAGTGAGGGTGAACCAAGTAAAAATCGTTGTATCATGTGCATGATTTAGTTTTTGTTTATACTTAGTTGTAGGAAAGGAAGAGAAGAGGGTATTTCTTAACAGTGAGGCAAGATCAATAGGGGCAGTTATTTTAATCTGTCATGCCCTGATTCACCCTCCCTCTCAGGGTATCTAACCTATTGGACCTAACAATTATGATGCTTTTTAATGGATAACATATGGTTATGAAGTAGGATAGAGTATCTCAAAGAAATTGTACATACTTATGGGTGAAACTTACAATTATGTGCATATAGATTTCACATAAACTACCTAAATAGAAGCATTGACAACGTTATGGAATTATAATATTGGCCATATTTATGAATGAGGCATGATGATTCATTCTAATAATAAGTATTTATCTAGGTATTAAAATGTATCCTTAACATTTTCTATGAATTTTGTTTTCAGTAAGAATCACGGGTTGAGGTCCAAAATGTTAAGGATGAGGAGGTTGGAGATCATGGAGTTTATTCATTATGATATTTTGAAAGCCCCAGTTGTGACCCTAAGAGGAGAAAGATACTTTTTATCATTTATTAATGACTATTCCAGGAGATGTTTGGGCTTTCCAATCAAGAAAAAATCATATATCATTGAAATCTACAAACCAATGAAAATATTGAATGAGATTGAATCTGAAAATAAATTTTCAAGTGTTTTAGGAATGAAAATGGTGGAGAACATACAAGAAAGAATCTTGATTAAATTTCTTAACACGAAGGAATCAAGAGATAGTTCATGGTGGCACATACTACTCACCAGAATGGAGTTTTTTATTCCATGAATATAACCTTGTTTGATAGAATAAGGGTGATGTTGAAGACTATAAGAGTAACTAAGACAATCTGGGAGAAATCTATAAATACCACTTTCTATGGGATAAATTGATCCCCTTTAATGGAAATAAATCTGAAGACACTGATAGACATGTGTACTGATAAATTGACTAATTATTTTTAATCTCATATTTTTGGATGTCTTGTATGTGAAATGTTTAATGAACTACAAAAAAACAAAGTTGGAATAAAAACCAGGGAATATATCTTCTTTACATATTTTTTTGTTTTGATGGGGTATCTTTTGTGAAATCCCAATGACCACAAACTTATCATCAAGAAAACATGTCATTTTTTAAGAAGAAAAGGTGAACATTAGGATTAAACATGACACTAAGAAATAGAGTATAGAAACTATAATTTTCAAGGTGAAGGATAAAAAAATGGAAGAACCATTTTCCTTCACGGCATTACTAGAGTACAATGAAAAAGTACCAGATGATCTTGGACATTGATAATCAAATCGAGAGAAAAGTGAACCAATATGAGACTCCAATTTTTTCATTCAGATAAATTATTCATATTTCTTATTAATGGATTATTGAGTGCCATCATCTTTTTTGGAGGAAACCAAGAGTCTAGATGTATTTTCATGCATGGTTGTGATGTAAGAGGAACTTGAAGACCTGTACAAGAACAAACCTTGGGATCTTCTTACAATAACTCAAAGAAGGAAGTTCATTGGTAAAAATGGGTCTATAAGTTAATTAGGTATGAAATAGGCAAGGAGTAAATAAATCATGCAAGGCTGGTGTCTATAGGATATTCTCTGAAGGAAAGTATTGATTTCAATTAAATAATTAATAGGGTTATTAGACTGATGAATATTCATATAGTTTTGTTGATGTGTACTGCATAAAATTTAGATATAGAGTAGTTATTTGTGTGAAAATATTTTTACCACATTGATCTTGATGAAGAAATCTACATTCTCCAACCAGAAGGTTTTACTTAGGACGTTTAAGAGAACTTCATTTACAAGTTGAAAAAATATTTGTATGTTCTCAAACAGGAATTGTGGTGTTATTACATGAGATTTGTTTCCTATATTATGAAACTTGGATGCGAATGAATTAATTTAGAACTATTTTCATATTTAAAGTGTCTATATTGAAAAGGTATTATCATTCTACTATTTTATGTGGATTACATGTTGGTTTCAAGCCCCAAAAATGATAAAATCGAAGAGATCAAGGCACATTTGGATAGGATGTTTTATTTGAAAGACATGTGACTCACAAAAAAGGTTAATAGGATGAAAATTTTCTGAGACATGTATAATATGATTATTTAGCTATCATAAAAGAATAATTTTTAGAATTTCTAAAAGCACTTCATCATGAAAAACTATATGAAAATTTCTACCCTTATTCCCATTAATATCAAGTTATCATCCATGATGATTCCAAGAAGTGATGCAGAGGGGATAAATTTCCATGCGTTTTGTATGCATCATTAGTGGTGAGTTTAATGTTCACTATGGTTTGTAGTAGACAAGATATTTAAAATGTTGTGGGAGAAGTTAGTCAGTATAAGGTAAATATAGGATGTGAGCGTTGGAGCATGGTGTAGAGGATCCTCCTATACATAAAGTAAACCATATATGTTGTATTATGTTATGGAGGATAAAATTTTAGTATTAGAGGCTATTTTGATTCATATTTTTCTAGTGATTTTGACCAGGTAAAATATACTACTTCCTATGTGTTTACTCTTGCAGTTGGAGCTATAATATGAATTTCCATGTTTCAGAATTTTTTGGCCTTATCCACAACTAAGGAAGAGTATATTTTAACTACATTTGATTTCAAAGAGGTGACTTCGATGAGTATCATAATAGATGATCTCAGGAACAAACCTGAGAATATTTCATTTTTTTGTGATAGTCCGAGTGCATTTCATAATTAAAAGAATCCATATATTCATTCTAGGAAAAACCACATTAGAGAAAATTATTATTTTGTGCTGGATGTGGTGGAGAAAGGAATTGAAGATATGGATAAAATCCACACTAAATAAAATCAAGAAAACATTCTAATGAAAGAGACAGGTTTTGATTTTTTTCAAATGGTGCAGATCCTTGAGTGATCTTACATTGACATGTGAATAATGTTTGGATAATAGAAAGGATGTGTTGATATACAATTAGAGCTTATTCAAATCTTCAAGTGGGAAATATGTAGGTATATTTTCTGGAGAGAGAAAGTAATAATGATGGTTTCTGTATTCATTTCATTCAATGAAGTTGAAACCATAAAATTATTCCAACATTTAATTTGGTGGAATAAATTTAATTGAACATGAATAAAGGACTTTTAGGGGAGTGCTATGATAAGGGATGTCCTATGTCATTTTTCATCATCAAATTCTAAAGAAACAAATCTTCATCTTTGACTGTGGTATTTTTTGATGTGCTTCTCCACATATTCAAGAGATAATTTCTTAAAAAATTTCTTCTTATAATTGAGGGATTTTAAACTTATATTTCACCATAGTTAAATACTTGTATTTTCAAGTGGGTTTTTACCACGTTAATTTGGGTGGTTATCCATGTTACATCCGATTTTCATTTTATTTTCATATTTTTTATATTTATTTAAATATTTTTATTATGGTTATACCAAAGGGACAATTGTATATTATCACAATAAAAGGATCAATATCCAATGATCATAGAAGGCTTGTTAGATTTCCTTACATCACTAGATCTGAAAAATAAATAACATGTCCCTTCATGCCATTAAATTCTTTCAACACACCGACCCTTTTCCTCACATTGATGATTTTCACTAGCTATGATTGTAAACTCCATCCTTTTAAGTAAACATTCATAACTGGCCCATGATCTATGATGGGACTTTAATAACTCATCTTTTTATACACCACATTTACTTCCACTGGGGGACACAAACTCGGAATGGGTGTAAAAATTTCGATATTCTAACCAAAAAATCAATATTTCTCTGAGATAAGGGATACACTGGAGTCGATATGCAACAATCTCAAGTTATCTCTACCCACCTCCATGTTAGTAGAGTATGCGATGGAGGAAGTAGTTGTGCAATTGATATGGTATGGTAGGAGTGGAAGGTGTAGGAATGATAGGGGATATGAATATCATAATAGGAGTTGGGGACTTCGGGGGATCATAATTTTTATGGCCACTGACATTGGTTAGTGATAGGGAAGGGAGAAGTTATATGGATGAGATAAGAGAGGTTATAAGTGTATTCTAGGGAAGAATGAAATATAATTTTATAATGGGAATTTTATTTGGAATCCATCATGAAATGGAAAGCATGAAAATTGAAATAAATGCTGGGGGATCATGGAATGAAGATAAAGGATTGGATTTTGGGAAACACTAATGGAAATTATAAAGTGTCATAATGTTTAAAAATAATGAATCCATAACATTAATTAAGAAGTAAAGTCTAAAAAATATTTAATGATAAGATTATCTGAATAAAATAAATCATTATTGTCACATTAAATGAGATTTATACATAAAATCTTTAATCTATTCCATTAAAATTAAAAAACGATTAAAATAAAATATGACAAAGACATTGGAATGTTCTAATCATTACCCATGTATTTTTTCATTTATATTTATCTACTATTATTATATTAATTAAAATAATGAAATTCATTTTTTTATTAAATATTAAAATCTTAAAAGAAATTTTTTTTCTTGTTAACATAGAAATAGAACTATAATTTCAAAAATATAAATTATAATTTAATTATACTAGTTTATTTAATATTATAAAAAAAATTTGTCCCTACTACGTAGAAATGTGTCGTTATTTAAAATAATTAATGGTAAAATATCTTTTAACGTATTTTGAAATGAAAAATTCAATTGATAAGAAAAACAATTACATTAAGTGGTTATATAAATAAATGTAAAAAATTCAACTTTTATATTAAAGAGATTGTATGTTATATGGTGGTAGAATATAATATCAAATTTTGAATATAAATTTAATATTTTTATATCACAACCATATACAATGTGGTATTTTTTTAATTTGAATTTATTTTTTTACATGTTTTTATAATATTAATTTATTTAATTTTTTAAAATAAGGTTTCTATGTTTTTATGTTCATGTATATATTGTATTAAAATATTAGACGAAATCCTTTTATAAGATTATTGATTATTTATTAAATAAAAAAATTTATCTGTCATTATTATTTTTTAATAACATAATGTAGGTTAAGGTTTGGTTACTCAATTTAAATATTTCATTAACCCCTTAGTTTATTGATGGGTATTTTTAAAACTCAAAAACACCAATTCAATTAAAATTTCACTCTTCAAATACAAGGCACAATTTCATTCCAGACCTTAACTGTAGTCATGATGAAAAATATAACCTAATTCTATTATAAATGCATTTAATATTTTAACTATATAATTTTATTTGATATGCTTATATCATATGGTATGATATATGCGAAAAAATGCATTATTTATTGTCAAGATCCACCCCCCCCCCCCCCACAAGGAACCCCTCTTAGGAATCTAATAGAGATGCATGGGTCCATAAATACAACCTTCAATATGCCCCATATTAGAAAAAATCACTGAGGGATCAAAGATATAAATTGGAGAAATTCCACCATATATCTCAGGAACATAATAAAAATTCAATCAAATAGTTCCATATTATAAAATAAACCATGATCTCAAAACATCCCAAAATACATGACCTGTTATACAAATATTGTTGGGTTTATGCTGTCGAAAACATTTTTCAAAAAAACATCAATCTACTATAGAATATGAAATATTTAGTGATAAAAAAGTGTTCAAACAGAGGGTAACTTTAACACTGAGTTTTAAAATTGAATAAAAAGGTAACCTTTCATAGTGATAAAAACCCTCATAAAAGGGCAGGTTTTGTGAGTTTCTTTTAGCACTGACAAAGCTACCACTTTATCATCATTATACTTATTGTTTTAAATGATGACATAATGAGTACACCATATATATATATAAAATAAAAAATAATATTTTTATATATAAATATATATATTGATATATATAATTTTTTATATACAATTATACTATACTAAATTTTTATTTTCATTTAAATTATTACCGATTTTTTGAAAAAGGAGATATGGAACATTTAAAGATTAATATTAATTAAAAATTGACTAATGATAATGGACTAAAAAAATTTAATAATAATTTAGAGATATAAAAGTATAATAATTTAATTAATCTCTTAAGATAAGTTTATAATAATACTTCAACGTCAGACACCCATAGTTTTTATTTGAGTGCATATATGGGCTCCATGAGATGTCAAATATATTCCTATGAAGAGATCAATGTCGTGGTGAATGTGGAGTTCCAAATCTTAATTTTTTAAGTTATTTTGTCTTGAAATGTCTTTACAATTGAGTTTTTAATTGGTATACAATAATTTTTATGTACTTTTTGAAATCTCAACTTTTTTTAGAGGGTTTACTAGTATTATTTTCTATGGTAACTATCTTTATTCAAAGTATTTACATTTGTATATATATTATTCATTCTAAATTTTATAGAAATTAATACTGTATTTTTATTAATAACTATATATATAGACATAATTGTATATATTTACACAATAAATATAATTATAAAACTAAATATTGTAATATATTTACTTAAAAAATAAATTTTTAAACATAAAACCATATAGAAATAATTATTATCCAATTATTTTCTAAAATATAAAACCATTATAATTTCTATATAACCATGCATGAATATATATATATATATGTACCTAAACAAATGTATTTTTTATTTTTATATACAAATATGAGGGTATAAGTGTGTGCATTGATAAAATGATATATATTTTAAGATATATTTATTAAAAGGAAATATAACTTATAATTGATGAATTATGATACATTACAAGAGAAAAAATCCATCACATAAAATCAGGAATTAAAACATTTGATCCATCAACAAATCCCCAACTCTCCAAATGATGACCAACCAGGTTTCCTTCTCATATAGTAATGGAAAACATTAATGATTAAAATAATTGAGAAAGAGAGAAAATCAAAGTGAAAATAAAACCAAAATGCTATAGGTCTTCATCCAAATCTATAATTGAATTAATTACTACATAATAAATGTATTTAATAATATTTTAATGCCAATCATGTTCACTATGAAACTCCACAACCCATATAATTCAATGAGCATGTACAATAAGAGGGATTCATTTAACATTAATTAAATTCATAATAGAATTCAAAGTCAAGCAAAAGATTCTTGGAGAAATAACACCAAAGACTATTTTACCATAATCAGGTAGAAATGCATCATCAATTAACATTATGACACCCAAATAGTGAAATTTTTATATATCTACAGTAAGGTTATGACAATCCTAATAATATAAAAATATATATAAACATATTTTAATAATAATTCAATAATCATATTTCTTCGTATATTTTAATATTATATGTAAATAAATATTAATTTATAATATATATATATATATATTAAAATTAGTATATATTGAAAACTATATAATAATATATATTTAAAATGTCCATATAAGAAAATTCAATACTTTAGTCAACTAGTATTGTGTACTTGCTGACTATCCATATACATGTATGTCATTATAAAAAACAATATATATTAATTATACATATAGACCCACACACATATACAAATAGAGAGAGGGGGAGAGTCTCTCTCTCTCTCACAAAAATACAAACATACACAAATTAATATATTTCAATAAATATAATTTTTATAAATACATTATAAACAATTTATCTTAAAAAATATAGTTTTCAGTAAATATGGAAATATATACTTTAGTATGTAATTTTTAAATATATAAACATAAGTTATAAATATTTTGAAAAATAATTATATAATTATATATTCTTATAGGAATATATCTATAAATATATATATTTAAATATATATATATAAAAATAGATAAATCAAAAAATTATGGAAAAAACAAAATGAAATTTTGGTAATTGTGTCCATAATATAGGAATGAGGTCACAAGTTGGGGTCTTCCTAGGTGCACAAGGTTTGGCATGCATGAAGAATCAACTTGGCTACTCATAAATCGGGGTGGGGAGTTGATGAAGGGGTGGGGGTGGAGGAGTAACGAGTGTACTGTTAAAGGGGGAGGGGTGTCAGGATTTGATTATAGGATATAATAATAAATCAATTTTTGATTGTATTAGAAACTAATTCTTTTAATATGGGTGTTGATTAATGGGGTAGATTTTAAAAAATATGTTCCATTTGATTAGTGCAAAAAAGGTGTAGATAAAAGAGACCTTTTTAGCAATAAAAATTTTGATGATAAAATATATCCTTTATGATATATTTTTTAATGCTGAGTAATGTGAATTTTATTTGTTTTTTTAGAACTTAAAAAAATAATAGGAATTTAAGGAAACATTAATCATTAAAACATTATTAGTAATAAAAATGGTAAATTTTAGCAGTAAAAAATAGATTTTATTTAGTTACATTATGAGAAAATGAAGGAGAATATATGGCATAATAATATCAAGAGGACTCAATAAAAATATTATACAATGCTTTAATAGCTCCAGCTGTCTAGATTATAGATTGAAAAAATTTATGTTGGTTTAGTTTATTGGATGATGTATCCAGGAGGAAGTTGTATGTAAATTAAAATTTGATCTCGATTCATCTAATAGGATCTTCAAAAGAGGGATCAATACACCAAATGTTTGAACATCAATTTTTATATATGGTATGGATCCCTTTTTTATTTTCAAATTCTTAAATATAGACTTATGTCAGTTCCCTTTGAGTTTATTCTAGTTTTAGTGGTTTTAAGGGCGTGTTGGGAGCCTGAAATTGGGTTTTGGGATAAAAATGTCCTAGCACACCATTCTTTCAAAAGGTGTAGGGCATGCTATAATGTTTGAATAAACCATGTGAGGCTAGACTGATGGTGACTACATGATGAAAATTTTGAGAAAACCATGTGGAAATAGGTGAACTCCTATGTGAGTTGGTCTATAGTTTTTACCGAACATGATGGTGTATTTTCACATAGTTTCTAGATAGTTTTTAAACTATTCTTGTAAACTATGTGGGTGACCATTGGCCTATAAGAAACCATGCTTGATTTCTAAATAGTTAGAAAAACCATGCAGGTAAAATGTGTTGCCCCTATATTTTGGATTAATTATTAATTTTTTAATTTAATTAATTTTTATTTTCAAGATGTAATTTGGTTTTTCAATCGTGGACTTGAAGGGTGACTTATAGTTTCTTTAAATGGTGTTAACGTTGGATTTGATACCTTATCTTCATCTGATCTCTAATTTTTCTATATTTTGTCTTATCGAATCCATAATGTTATGATTTACATTCCTTTTTAACATATACTATTTTTCTATCGATTGTTCTATTTTGATTTAGGATCATATCCCTCAATTTCCTTTTCGTTATTTTTCTACTAATTTTTACCAAACAAGGATGAATCGGGACATGATCATTGACATGAAATCCACTAATGAGCTCTAGTAGGTGGTCTATACTTTTCATTCTAATTTTGGTGCATTTAGGAGCTATCGGTCCTTACGTTGCCTGCTAGACATTCTGTCGTGGCCTCAATAATGAATGGGTTAATTGCAATAGATGTAATTAGACCTATTACGGATTCCAATAGGATTTTTTGTAACACATTGTTATATGTTTCCCAAACCAAGGTCTCCCATTTGGTGATCTGTTTGAAAATGCTTTATTTATGCCATGTCAAAACACACAAGCAGTGTGTTTTGGGATCCCCTTGTTATAAGAATCTATTTATAAATTGAATGACTTGAATTGTATTATTAAGAGATGGTTTTCCTCCTTTATCTTGATATATCTTATCTTGATCTTAAATTTGTTGATTTCTTAATTTAACAAATCATTTAGGTTAAATGTGTAATTAATTTATGGGTGGGTAAACCCATGTGATCTATATACTTTAAAATTGTGAAAAATGGGTTGGTATACCCATGTGAATTGATTTAATATTAATATAATTCATGAGTGGGGATACTCATGAGATTTAATTGAATTTATTTTATTATACAGTTTAGAATACTCATTTAATGAAATGAAATGAAATTGATTGTATTAGTGGGTAAAATCATATAGAATTGAATTTTTAAATGTTATGAAGGGGATTAATGATTGTTAGTTTCCAAGGATGGATTTCCATTTTTCTAGAACATGGTAGTGGATTCCTTGTGTAGTCTCTCTTATTGGGTATTGATTCAGTGGGATTCCATAGGCCTTGCTATTCCTTAGATCTGAATTTCAGGGACCTACATAGGAAATATTGGCACACATGCTCCTAGGACTCCAACTGGGGCCCATACCAAGTTTCCATTGAGAAGATTCTTGGACACGATGATGATTCCTTGGACTTATGCACCTGGGATCTGACCCTTTGTGGTCTACACATCATTATACGACACAACGGTGGGATATATGACAGTTTGGTTATTATCTCATAGCCATGGAAATGTGATGCACTTCATTATATGAAATGTCCATATGGATAGGATATGGATGGATATACAGATATTTCATGTCACTTGTCTATATTTTGTTATAGCTTCAATGTTAGGAGCTGAGACTTGTTGTAGGGATCCTTGAGAGGATATTTCATATTTCTGTCTTACTATAGTTATATTTCTTAAGCATTCACTCTTTCATTTATACTTACTTAAAAGAATTTAGAATATTACTTTGTGATTCTTGGTATTATATATACATAATGGTGGTTACCTACTTGGATGTTATCTCACATATTATTTGTTCCATAATGGAGAACTAGAAAAATTTCATGGTTCTAGATGATGGTAGGGGCAAGAGACTCGAAACTGGTTTTTGATTATTTATTTAGAGCAGGAGAGAAAGGGACCAAGCCAAGTCATACGATGCTACTGGGATACCTTTTGGTATTTTTGGATTTTTTGACACTTGTAATATGGTTTACTAACACATACATGTTTTGGGTATTTTCTAGAACATGTGTGACCTACATTATCATATATGAAACACTTGTGGGTAGATTATAGATTCCTATCCTGTTTACTTTCAAGTTGTCTACTTGTTTATCCACTTATGATATATTCTTTTTATTTAATTCTATAGTGTTATACCCTTGTAGTGAGGGTATTTTCTCCCCAATGACTCTCATAGGATCTCACTACTTTTTGGTGTCCCCTACAATATGGGGAGATGCACTAGAGGCCTTTTGGCCAATTGGGATCAAGGCACTGTTGAGTGGCACCCAGGTCTAAGACATTTCAATATGGTATTAGAGCCTCTTATCAGGTTTTACTTAAAATATGATTATAATATATAGGTATAGGAAGGAAATGGAGTCTGGTAATTAGTTGTGGTGAGGTATAGCTAACCATTGTATAAGGAAATGCCAAATTACATTGAATGGATTTTTGTTTTTCGGGATTTTTTAATTATAGTTCATTTGATTACACTGATGGGTGGAATGGTTTTGTTTTTTTTATTGTTGATTTTATTGTTTTTGTATTTCTATTACAACCCGATCAGATGAGGGGATTCCAACTTAGGAATCAAATAGGGACCTGGTTAGAAATCACATTCCATGTATTATTCCATTCAATTTATTGAAGATTATATGAAGCATGATTTTTTGATAGGTCTTTTGATAGATGTGATTTCTATAGTTATTGAAAATGTGAAGTGGATAGATAATTGATGTCATTATTCAATTCATAATGTGTATGGACACATATGGACTGGAAAATGATGATCCCTTTGGAATATTTTGTTTAAAGTGAACTGAATGAGATATGATATGAATTATATGGGAAACAAATTTCATTCTTGAGGTGTTATGATACCTCATGGATTGGGACTTGGTGAACCATTATTTAAATAATTTAACAAAATATAGTTAAATGAAATTGAAATGGATTGTAAAATTGATACTTAACATAGAATCATCTTCTGGAAGGTAAAGAGGGAGAGTTTCGAGTTGTTTTAGAGACTGTTCATTTTAAATACATGTATATAAGAGTAGGTTGTGGGTTATGAATTGGTTTTTGGAGTGTTTTAACCTATACAATTCTTTCGATCAATTACTTTAATGTTTTTCTTTTCTGGGCAAGTGTTTGGCATTGTAGAGGCTGACCACCATGATTTCCTCTAGTCGTACACCAAAAAGGAGGTAATGACCTCAATCTAGAGGTAGTGATCTATGAGTTACCATATGATCACCCATTATTTATAATTATGGAACTATAGGATTTACTGTACATAGGTGTTGATACCTAGTTCTGTGATGGGTTCTTTTTCAATATCTATACTTTTTATTTATCATTGAATCCTTACTTGACTATGTATGAGCTCATGCGAGTGTTCTTGCAATATCTTCATCCCACATTTTTGGGCCATGTCGGTCCATAGGATATAGAGTTGTTGGTTAATACAACATTAGAACGTTTTGAGCATCTTGTGATGTCTCTGGAGGGAATGTTCAACCTCCCCACACATATATTACTTGGAGCAGAAAAGTGCAGGTGGGATTTGTTATACAAGGATGATTGGCTATGAGATATGGGTTGGGTAGATTTATAGACCTACTTATATGATTAATATTACCCCAATACTCTATAATAGGAGTGGGACCAGGATTTATACATCTAGAGTAGGGTGTGATGACAGTTCTGGTGTACACTACATGCTTTACAAAGCTACAATGTTTTACGCCGACATACCTTGCTAATGAGCTACCCAGATAAAGACCCTTAGAGGAAGGTCTCTGACATTATATCGAATACTAGGTCAAACTATTTATGTGGAATAATATAATTGATATTTTAAATTAGTAAATGGTTACAGATCAGAACCTAAGAGAGTCTAGGGATCAAATAAGGGTTGTGTTCTTTCTCAACCCAGTTGTTCTATGTCATCAAGATGGAATCACCATTTTGAGACTTCCCATGAGGTGAGTTCAAGACTAGATTTGAGTGATGGAACTTACTGTTTTTTCAACAGTGTGGTAGCTGAGTCCGCATGAAGAAATAGTATGACCACAACCTTTTCAAGTGCCGAGGTAGTGGTATAATGGGCCATGTGAAGCATTTTTTTATAACCTTCCCTACATCTGTGAGTAGTAGGGGGTCATCTCGACACCGGGTTCCAGATATGTTTTCTCTAGTTTGATTTAGGAAGGGATATAGAGTAGTTATAACTGATCATGATCGGAAAGAGGTGGTGTTGTACGACCAACAAAAATACCTCCAACAACATTACATAGCTAGTATGTTCTATATAATTATTTGGTTATGCTTTTCTGTCTCAAAAACATGTCAGCAGTGTTGAAGGATTTGATGGACATAGTGTTCCATCCATACCAACATTTTTGTGGTGGTTTTTATGGGAGATATCGTGGTTTATTATCACAATTGATAAAATAATTTAAACCATATTGAGATCATTTTGAATAAAATGAGAAAGAATTTATTATATGATAATCTCACAAAGTTATATATTTAGATGGATCCGATTCATTTCCCTGGACTCTTCATCTCATGGATCTGATTATTAGTGGACCATGAGAAGCTGATAGCTTGAGTGGAAGTGGGATGATGTCACGATAGATTTTAGGACTAGTTTTCCAATTTTTTCTTGAGGTAATGATGGTGTGTGGGTTGTTGTTTATAGCATCAAAAAGGAAGGAAATTTCTTTCCAATTAAGTATACCTTTACTACTGATGATATTGGAAGGTTTTACAACTTTGAGATAGTACAACTTCATATGGTCCCTCACAATATCATTTCTGATAGGGACACCAACTTTACATATCATTACTAGAATAGATTCTATAGGGATATGGGTACATAGGATCTTATGAGCATAGCATACCACCCCTAGACTGATGGTCATCCAAAGCATACGATACAGCTGCTAGAGGGCATGCTGCAAGCATGCCCCATGGATTTTGGGGGATCTTGGGAGAAGCATAAAACACTGGTGAATTTAAACTAATATAATATTTATCTGGAGACTGTGAAGATGACACCAAATAAGGTATTATTTGGTAGGTCCTCATGATTACCCGTATGTTTTTTGGAGGTAGAAGTGGAAGCTATGATGTGAACTCATCTTCTCCAGGAGACCATAGAGTAGGTGTAGCTAATTCAGAAGAGTATTGCTACATCAAAGTCTAATCATAAATCTTATTCCAATCACTATATATATCCTAAAGTGTTTGGGGTTGGGGATCATGTATTTATGCATGTTTCACAAAATATTGGAAAGAGAAGGATTGAGAGAGAGCATAAGATTCCACTGAGATATGATGTGTCATTCGAGATTCTGAAGAGAGTAAGGTCAGTAGCCTATCAGTTAGATATACCTCAGAGGTTTTGAGCCTTGCAATACATATTCAATGTATCATACTTTTTCCACTACCATTTAGACATGTCTCACAATTTTCAACCCGAGTAGGATGAGTTAGTGGATGATGCATCCTTTTAGGATAATTTTATTCGTATCATTGACATGACCACAAAGGTTCTAAGAGTCTGGTAATTTTATATAATACCGTTTCTATGGAATCAAACCCATTTAAAATACAATACATTTTAGTGGGAGGCCGACATACATGAAAAATGTGAAAAGTTTTTCTCATATGAATCTTGACCACCCTTTAAATATAAATTCTTGGACGAATATCTATCAGGGGGAATATTTTATGAAAAAATGTTTTTTATGAGGTATGGATCCATTAAATTTCTTTTTGAATTCATAAATATGGCCTTATGTGAGTTTCATTTGAGGTCACTAGAGTTTTGGAGGTGTTCGGGGCTTGTTCGAATCATAGAACCATGTTTTGAGATAAAAATGGTTTGGTGCACAGTTAGTTCATACCATTTGGGGAAAGATGGATGGTTTCACTAAATCATGGGAGGCTGAACATATGAGGTATACATGCCACTCTATTTGATAAAACCATGTAGAAATAGGTTCACGCCCATGCAAGACGGTCTACAGTTTTTACAAAGCATGACAGAGCTTATTTTCATGGCTTCCGTATTGATTGTAAACTGTGTGGGTAAGCTATGAAACCCCAGAATTTTGGGTTTTTAGTTAATATTATAGTTAAATTAATTTTTCTATTTTAAAACATTATTTTCATTTTCATTCATGGATAGAAAGGGTGATGTCTTGAAGGCTTTAGTTGTGACTAACCCTGCATTTGAGCTCGTCTCTTCATCTGATCTCCTATTCGCTCATAGTTTGTGTAACATCCCAAGTAAGTAATGAATAATAAGTATTTTTATCTATGTCTATTAATGAATTAGATAGTGTTTTAGAGGCTTAAAATGAGAATAAATCCAATCTTAAGCATGGAAAACACTATTATTTTTAAAAGATTAATTTACTGCCTTTTGATGGAAAACCATTTTTAAATCAAACTTTTTACAATTTTATAATCTCTATTTATCGAAATAAACATATTATTTATGATTGGGACATTGAAATATAATTTGGGTAAATTTTTGGTATTTTTCTGATAAAGTTCATTTTTTTTAATGAATAGTAAAAAATGTTGTATTTTAATTCAAAACCTCTTTTTAATCTAATTTATTTGTATGATTAGATTATATTTTGAATTGGTTTTAAAGTTAAATTAGAATATATTTTTACCATTTATTCCAATAGTGGTCGTTGGAATTAATTTCACTTTGAAATTGGACTTAAACTAGTGTCAATCTTTTGATACTTATTGTTTCATAAAAACACGTTATTTGCTCTAACATCGGGAATTAAATATTAAATTAATTAATGAAACTTATATGTTTTGAATTTTGTAAAATAGACATCATTTTTTAATTCGGAATATCAAATATAGCTTAGGGTGATGTTTTGGTATATTTCTGAAAAACTTCAATTTTGATGAATAGTGAAACCACTAAGTGGTACTTAAAAAACTAATTTTTCGTTTAAATGAAATTTTACCACCTCTGTGTTTTGAATTTCAAAAATCCTACATACATGGTTTTCATTAAGAAGTAAAATTTGGTTAAATGGGATTAAAATAATTTTTTGGTGAATAGTAACTTTTAAGTTTTTAATCGCGATTAGAGGTAATTAGTGTAATTTAAGGTAAGAATAATGTTTTAATAATATGAAATGAACTTGACACCTGTCCTACCCTTATTGGATGTGTCATGGCCGACCAAGAAAATACAAGGTCAACTAGGGGACCCCATGGAGCCGCTTTGGAAGGAAAATGACTTAATATCTTTTTATTTAATGTTGAAGTAAAAATGTCACAAACATGAGTTATTTTACTAAAACAATTTTTACATGGGGTTATACAAGTCAGATTTTTTACTAAATATATTCATTGGAAATATAAAAATCTTTCCTACTTCATAGTATTTTTTTATAATTTTTATACTTTAAATAAATTACATTATTTATGACACCATGATGATGCAGTGATTACCTCATTATTTAATGATTTAAATAAAATGAAAATATAATGTAAAATCTAAGACCTATACATGTAAAAAACCTATTGGATGAGTATATTTCGAACCCTTATCACCTTATCCTCTAAATTTATAATTGTGGGACCTTTTTTGTCCGAAAGTCATTTTATAACAAAGTATCTTTTCTTAACTTTCCAAGAGTGCCCCTCCTCTCCTCTTATAAAAGACCCCCACCTCTACCACCTTACCCACACTTCCAAAGCCTTTGGCTCGGCCAAAACCTGCCTATTTTGTCTCTCTGCATCCCTCTCCAACTCTTAGAAGCCTCACTTTGGGCAGAAGTCTTCCCAAGGAATCTTTTTATCTCAAATCAAAAAGAGTTACCCGATTTAAAGGTAGTGTCTTCTATTGTGTTCTTAGGTTTTATTTTGCTTCTCCAACCCCCTAAACTCTTTTTATTCATTTCTTTTGTAACAACACAAGTGTATTCCATATACTAGTATGTTTTTATAAGAAGGATTCGAGCTACACTTACACACACATACATATAATGGTTAAAAAACATACTATTTCCGTGGATGGAGAATTTCTGCCTCACGAAACGATGATTGTTCAATATTTTTTTAACACCTTCAAAGGTGGCCATTAAGATGAAAATATATTTATATATGATATATAATATTTTTATGTTTTACTTAAGCTTCTGTATTTTTAATTTATAGCATATCTTTATGGTTTCCATTATGGGTAAACATGATATCGTTGTTTTAGGATGTGCGGACTACCGCCCCCTCAAAGTGATTTGATTTGTTAATGCCATATGTGGGACATATAAAGGTTTTAATTATTGGTATTATATATGATATTATACTAGAATTATAATATACCTTTATATCATTATGATTCCATTCCATAAAATACCAAATAGAAATGAAAGTAGCATTCATGCGTACGTACGGCTTACCGTCTCTATGAACGGTGCATTTCATTTCATACCTCTAAACGTTATGTAATATTATAAATTCATTTATATACTGGATATATGTGATATATATGATATCTACATCATGAGTATAACCCTGGATATAATGGATACATGAAAAACTTGTAATTATAAAGGGTTTATTTTTTACTCAAGTACCAATGATCGTTAAAACGACTGTTATTAACTTAAATAATTACATAGTGTTCATGACATGGTAATAAGTGATATAAAAGGAATAATGAAATTGAAAAAGGTTATTAAACAAGTATAAATTAACTCATGTTTATTATTCAGGAGATTAAAGAATGATCGAGTGAAGTCGGACCCAAGGTATGGGACTTCGTCTCAATCTCCTTTCATTGAGGCATATTTTGTTTTATAGAGAACCTTCTTTTATACGGTGTATAAACCCCTTTTAATTTTATGTTTATCCAAAAGGAATCTTTTTTATATGAAGTGTTTTACTAAATGAAAAAATGGAATGTTTTTGTCGTACGTATGTGGTGACAACGACTTCTCCACTGCCGTGACTATTATTTGAGTTTTGGCTTCCTCTATAATCCATACATTTTTTTAAAAGAAAAATAAATACCATGTTTTACTTTTCTTTTATTTTGGTATTGGAAATGGTTTTCATAATGTTTTTATATCAATGTTTTGTATTGATATCTTGTGATTGAAAAGTGGAAATGTTATGTTTCCTTTATGCATGTTTTATGTGATACGATTATGTTATGGTTCCTGGGCATTATTATGAATACGGGTGGTTAAACTAAGGGTGGGTGAGCCCGATATAGCTCTCCAATGCATTGGGTAACATGAAGGAGTTAAAAGTTAAGGTTTTTCCGAAGAGATTTAGGGAATATACTGTGATGGGTATTCCAAACATAACCAAGAGGGTTACTCCCTGTATAAGAATGTTATGAATTCCTTAAGTTACCTTTATGTCTTATGATTTCTATGATTTATTCCTAATTTGATTAGGTATGTTAAAGTGCTTATGTTTTATTAGTAGAGTATGATTTCATTGATTCTTATTTATACATGTACTCATATTTACTTTCCATATTTTTATATCCCTTACTGAGCTTTTTATGCTCATCCCATGTTTTTGAAATGTTTTCACAGGTCAAGGGAAGGGTACATGATATGATGATAGTGTCAAGGAAGTGTCAAGAAAGAATCCATGTTTTATTTTAAATATGTTTCCATTGATGTGAAAAAATGAATACTATCTTTTATTGTAACCACTTTGTTTAAATGTGGGATGTAATGCAAGTTTTATGATCTAATTCTCTAAAACTCTAAACCTGAAAAGATCCACATTGTGTAATCTTGTAATAACTCGAGATTAAGTAAGGTTTACGGCTGGGGCCTTATAGTTTTTCTCTTCGTATCTGTATTGGTAAGATCTATATTGAGTTTTATCCTTTATAATTTATTCTTTCTATTGATTTAAATATTTGGATTTAGGCTCATTTTCCATAATTTCATGTTCTTCAGATGTTCTTCAAATTTATCTTAAACTATCCTGAATCAGAACATAATACTAGATGAGTACTCCACTATAGAGATAAGGTATGTGGTCTATACATTTCATTCAGCTTATGGTGTATTTTAGAGCTATTATCCATTACACCACTCGCCCGAGATTCGGCCAAGGTACTGATATTGAACATGTTACTTGGAATGTATGTCATAGGAGCTATTAAGGATGCTTATAGGATCCTTTGTGATGCATCGCAACCCGGTTCCCAAACTAAGTTCACCCATGGGCTGTTCCTTATGAAACGTCCATGTTTATTCCATTTTATACCACACAAGGGTTGTTTTCTAGGATCTCCTTGTTATAGGAATCCAAT
Organism: Viscum album; assembly: GCA_963277665.1. Taxonomy (NCBI): domain Eukaryota; kingdom Viridiplantae; phylum Streptophyta; class Magnoliopsida; order Santalales; family Viscaceae; genus Viscum; species Viscum album. Next base: position 1,926,790,540 of record OY728142.1, on the reverse strand, counting down.
TATAAATTGAATGAGTTGAATGGGATTATTATAAGATAATTTTCCTGCATTGTACTGGTATATATTATGTTTACCGTGAATTGGTTAATTATCTAGATGATCAAATGAGTTATGTTAAATGTGTAATTGATTCATGGGTGGGTTAACCCATGTGATGTGTTTCATGTATAATGGTGATAAATGGGTCGGTATACCCATGCGACTTTTTTAATAAGAAAGGAATGCATTAGTGAGTACACTCATGAGATTGAATTGAATGTAATGGATATATTGGGATGTATACTCATTAAATTTAATTAAATTAAATCAATTTAATGAGTGGGTAGGCTCATATTGAATTGAATTATCAAATGATATGAAATGGATGAATGGTTATTAGATTCCATGGTTGGATCTTCGTGGATCTGGAACGTGGTAGTGGATGTCTTGATTAGTATTGCATCTTGGGTCTTGATTCTATGGGATTCCTTAGTCCTTATAACCATTTGATACATCTTACATGGACTCACGTAAAAAATATTGGTAAGCATGCTTATAGGACTCCAACCAGTTCCCATTCAAAGTTTCCATAGATATGTTCTTAGGTCTCTATAATGATTCATTGGTCTTCTACACATTGGATTTAGCACTTCATGTTATTCCCTTCATTACATGGCATGATCATGGAATATACGACACTTTGGTTATTGCGTCATAACTAGGGAAATGTGATACAATTCATTATATGGTAAGGATATTTGGATAGGATATGGATGTATATATGGTGTTTTGAAGTCACTAGTTCTTACATTCATATATCATCCTTGTTAGGAGTTGAAACATGTTTTTGGGATCCTTAGGAGGATATTTTGTATTTCTTTCTCTTATGGGGTTATATTACATTGGATTTCACTTTTTCATTTCATCTTACCTACACATATTTATCATATTTATTTATATTTCTTAAAACTATATATTCATATGGGTGGTCACCTGCTCTGTTGTTATCTCACACTCTCATTGGGATTCCTTTGGTTCCAAAACAGATTATAAGGTTTGATGTGATTGTAGGGGGGGATCCTTAGCATTGGTTGTTGATTATTACATAGGAGTAGGAGAGCATGTGACCAAACTGAGGCTTGTGAAGGGAATGGGATACCATTTTTTGTTTTTTCTTCCTGGAATCATGTACTATATTTTACTACCATTTACTACATTGAGATAATTTCTAGATAAAAATTTTATATGAATCATTATATATGAGACACTTCTAGTTTGATTGAACATTCTTATCTTGTTTACTTTTAATTTTTCTGGTTGTTTATCTACTTTCTCTATTTAAATTTTATTGACATCTATTTATTGAGTCAATAAGGTTTCCTTATGTCTTTTCCATTCCTTCATGTTTGGAAAATTACAAACACTCTATCTTAAGGAAAAATGTATTTTATCTTGATAAGGAAAATTTTCGTCCATAAGGATATTTTCCTTCCCCAATAAAATTTTATTCTTACCTAGTTTTTCTTTTATAAGGGAAATTTTCCTTCCCCAAAGAAAATTTATCGTTACCATGTTTTCCTTGTTCATGTATTATTTTATCTAAACCTTAATCTTTCTATTTATAAGTGTAAAATTTGGTTTCATATCTAAAATCTTGGAATCATATAAATACATAGATATAGAGAATTCTGTTTTTAGGATCCGAATTCAGGTTATGAGTTCTCTGAATTCAGACTCCGACCATTTTATGTTTAGACTCTGAACTCTCTAAATTCAGACTCCGAACTTTCTAAGTTCAGACTCTAAACTCTCTGAATTCAGACTCCGACCATTCTATGTTCAGACTCTGAACTCTATGATTAAGACTCTGAACATTCTATGTTTAGACTTCAAACTCTCAGAATTTAGACTCCGAACTTTCTAAGTTCAAACTCCGAAGTCTATAGAATTGTTACTCTAAATTTCTTGATAAACAGATTCTGAAGGCCCTTGTATTATAGACTCAAAATATTATTTTTCTAAGAATCCGAAATTTCATTTTTGTTTAGACTCCAAAAAATAAATTTTTGTAAGCAACCATATTTTTTTTCCTTGTTATAGTTATGAAATGATGTCAAATAATCAGTTTCTAACTAACCGTTTTTTGAGTGACATGTGTACAGGTCCCTCTAAGATTCAAGTTATAATATGACTGTTGGAGTGGGGAGCCGACTATTGGAGATGAACCTCTAAATAGAAGCTCATTTTAAAGATCTCAAAACATTTTCATGCTATTCTACAACTCCAGAGACCACATGATATTGAATTGATTTCTATAGAGAGAGACTCTCATGCTTAGTGCATACTGAACATCTTGTTCAGATTTTAGCATGTGACTCCGATTTTTTCTATGTACAATTGAGGGCTTCTAGGGATAGGAAGACAGAGGTGTCGACAACCTTAATGTTCGAGGGCTTCCGGGTATAGGAAGACAGAGTTACCGACTACCTTGAAGTTTAGGGCTTCTGGGGATAGCAAGACAGACTGAAATATTTTTATCGAGGTCTTAACCTGGTGGGGGTAAGACGGACATTCTTGAATGTATAAATCAAGGGACATTTATCCAAGGTTGATGGATACCCTACTCTTTGGGTTAAAAGATTTTATACTTGTTACATGAATTTTTTCATGTTTATTTTTCCTCTGCATTTTGATTGTGAAGGAAAGTATAACTATCTTATACTTCCTTGTTTTTGTATACTCTGATTAGTGAGACTCTATATGCTTTAAGGTAGAATCTTTACCTTGTAATGTTTTCTTAAGTTTCATTTCCAGAACCATATTTTCAGAACCAGATTTTCTGGAACTATATTTCTGGAACCTATCAAGTTTGTAGAACATAGATGTGTTGTGAATTTACTTAGTTTAACCTTGTTAAACAATGTTTTCCTTAAGGTTTAAAACTAAATTTGTATACCAATATTAAAGGTTCCAAAGAAATTTTTAAATTATACAATTCACCCCCCCCCCCTCTTGTATATTGAGCATCTACATCATCATTTCAATCCTACAATTGGTATCAGAGCGGATATCTGAAATACTTATATTCACATATAAGTTTTCTTGCACATGTTTTTTCATTTTTCAATTTTCCATTCTTAGGAATATTTTCCATGTTCATATTTTTCTTGTTTAAAAACTTCTATTTCTTACAAATTTGTGTGGAATGATATTGTATTTAAGATGGAAAGAATGAATGTTGGTTCCATAGACAATCTCAATCCTACTATACCACCTATTTTTTATGGGAATGATTATGAATATTGGAGATACCGTATGATGACTTTTGTCATCATTACTGGAGTGGACAATTTTTTCATGCTTACTAGAGATTATAAAATTCTTAATAAGAAATTCAAAACTTTTACTAATCAAGAGAAATAGGAATATCAACTAAATAATAAGGTATGAAATACTTTGTTATGTTCCATGACTTGGAATTTATATAACCAGATTTCTTCTTGTGAAGAAGAAAATTTCATACGGAAGAAGCTTAAAGTTACACATTTTGGTACGTCCAATGTTATTGAAACGAGAAAAGATATGCTCAGAGCTGACTATCATGGTTTTAGATTTCCTTATAGAGAACCAGTTTGTAAGGTAAAATAGAGTTTTATGACTATTGTCAATAGCTTACAATATATGGGTGAAAAAGGTTTGGATGATAAGGCACTTGTGGAAAATTTTATAGATGTCATGCCTAATGAGTGGGAATCAAAAAGAACATCTATATATGAGAATAGAAAAGTCTCACAGATCACTCTTGATGAACTTTTTGGAACTCTTCTTCAACACGAGACTATAATGAAGAGAGATTTTGATAATGTTAAGAAGAAGAATGGGAATGGAAGTGTTTCTTTTACAACCACCTATAATCATATGAAATACAAGACTCATGAGAGAGTTATGAGATCTAAATCTTAGAAGGTCACTGTTTTATATGAATCAAGTGAAAGTGAACATTCTGAAAATGAACTAGCGAATCATGCTTGAAGGATGAACACGATAGATGGGAAAAAAGACTTTTAGTACAGATACAAAAAGAAATATGGAAAATATAAGGAATATGGGGAAGTGAAATTCTATGAATGTTGTAGAACTGGTCATATTAGTCCTGATTGTCCCTTGCTTAAGAAAAGATACAAGAAAGATAGGAATTATGAGAGAAACAAGAAGAAGTTCTACGGATCAAAGCATAAAAAATTCTTGAAAGCCTATGACATGTGGAGTGCCAGTGGTGGAGATTCATCTGATGACTCTTCAGAATATGAATCTTCTGAGAAAAAAGAATATTTCTCTAATACCCAATTCTCCATTTCAAAATGATTGTCTTATAGCTAAGGTATGAGCTGGTGAATCCTTAACCAATATGTATTTAAGTGAAAATTTTTCTGATAGAGATTTTTCTTCAGATGAAAAATATTTTTCATCAGGTAATGATAATGATTTTTCTTACTATAATGAAGCTTCTAGATTTTCTATTTTTCCTAAGATAAAAAATTGTAAATTTTAAAATAAACATGAAAAAAAAATTCTTGAGAATCTATTTTAATAAAAGAAATTTCAGTTCTTACTAAAGAACTTGATAATAAAAATGATATTTTAAAAAACCTTTCTAAGAAACTTGATGAAGTAAATTATAAAAATGATAAATTTTCTATGGATCTAGATAAATAAATTTCTATGAAAATTTATTTTGAGCCTCACTCTAGTGCTAAAACTAATGATTTCGAGAATAAAAATATGGTTATTAAACTAAAATCTGAAATATTTTCCTTGAAGATGTGTTTATCCAAATTTACCTTAGGTAAAGAAAATTTTAATAAGATGTGTTCTCAAATCTGACCTTTAAGGAATAATTCTGGATTTGGTTATACTAGTTCAAAACTAATTTTTAGTAACAATTATTTTGTTCCTCCAAGTGATCCTTTTTGCACTAAGTGTTAGTGTGGTGGGAATTGGGAGAAAAATTGTTCCTTAAAGAAAACCCAATATTTAGGTTTTCATAGAGCATATTTTTTCTAAAAAGATGTGGATTCCTAATATTTTTCTTTCTGAAGTTGTCAGATCCAAGAAAGTTTGGATTCTGAAAGCCTAACTCTTTTATTTTCAGGAAAATAAAGTTAGTACAAACAAAAATACTTGGTACATGGATAGTGGATGTTCCTAGCATATGAATGGTAATAAAAACTTCTTTGAAAAGATAATCAAGAGGAAAGGAGGAAAATTATCTTTTGGAGATAATGCTAAGGGAGAAATTATTGGTATAGGTAACATTTTTCTTCTTGAAAAAACTTTAATTTCAAATTTTTTATTTGTTAAGGGTCTTAAGCACAACCTCATTGTCATAAGTCATTTATGTGATGAATGGTACCTTGTGAATTTTAGGAATTCAAGTGTTTAGTACACAATTCCAAGGAAGAGTTTATTCTTTCTACCCATAGGCAAGAGAATGTTTACACATTAAACATAGAATACATTAGGAGCCAAGATCTACATTGCCTTAGTGTAATGGAAGATCATTATTAGTTATGGCATAGAAGGTTAAGACATTTTAACCTTATGAACCTATTCAAAATATCTAAAAAGAAACCAGGAAAGGATCTAACAGAGGTTAGATTTGATTCCACAAATGTTTTTTATCCTTGTCAATATGGTAAGAAACATAAATCAGGTTTTAAATCAGTCGGTGAAGTCACAACTACTGATGCATTACAGTTAGTGCATATGGTCCTTTTTAGACCAACACAAACTATAATCATTGGAGGGAATATTATTTGTTTTTTCTAGTCTATGATTACACTAGATTTATGTGGGTTGATTTACTAGCAATAAAATCTAAATATTTTTCTTATTTCAAAAGCTTCAGAGAACAAGTTGAAAATGTGAAAACCATACATTGATAACTATTCATAATGATCATGGAGGTGAATTTCAAAATTCTGATTTTGAATCCTTTTGTGGTAGAAAAGGAATTACTCATAACTTCTCAGCACCAAGAACTTTTCAACAGAATGGTGTAGTTGAAAAAATAAATATAATTCTTCAAAAGATAACTAGAACCATGTTGAGTGAATATTCAATAGCCAATGATTTTTGGGATGAAGCTGTAAGAGCTTAGTGTTATACTATAAATCAAGTTTTGATTAGACCATTTCTTAATAAAACCCCTTACGAGTTATGGAATGGTAGAAAACCTTGACTTTCTTACTTCAAGGTTTTTGGTTGCAAGGTATTCATCCTGAATACTATAGATAATCTACATAAATTCTCACCAAAATATGATGAAGAAATTTTCTTAGGCTACTCCACAAATTCTAAGGCTTATAGAGTTTTTAACAAAAACACTAGTACTATTGAAGAAACAGTACATGTCAAATTTGTTGAAATTGATCCTTTTGTTTTCAAACAACCTCAACCTACATCCTAGGATGTGTTTTCAAAAACTGATTTTCAACCCATGAAAGAAGATCCTTCTGAGAAGGAAAATGTTCATGAAAATGTTTCCTAGACATTTTCCCCAAAATATTTTCTACCCTATTTAACGAACAGGTTTTACAAAACCCAAGTTATTTGTTTCTTAAGAAATATCCTAGTGATAGTATCATTGGTTATGTAAATCAACCTGTAAGGACTAGAATTTCCTTAAGTAATGAAGTAAAACATCAAACAATTCTTTCCCAATTAGAACCAAAAAACACTGATGAAGCTTTAGGTGATGATGATTGGATAAAAGCTATGAAAGATGAGCTAAATGAATTCAAAAGGAAGAATGTATGGACCTTGGTTGAAAGACCTAAGGAAACTTCTATTATTGGAGTAAATGGGTCTTCAAAAATAAGTGTGATGAAAATGGAATCATAGTAATAAATAAGGCTAGATTAGTTGCAAAAGGATATAATCAACGAGAAGGAATAGACTATGAAGTAACCTATTCTCTAGTAGCTAGACTAGAATCTATTCTTATTCTACTTTCCTTTGCAGCATTCTTCAATTTCAATATTTTTCAAATGGTTGTAAAGTGTGCTTTCCTTAATGGTTTTGTACAAGAGGAAGTTTTCGTTGAAAAAACTCATAGTTTTGAAGATTTAAAACATCCTGAACATGTTTACAAACATTCAGAAGCATTGTATAGACTTTAGAAATCCCATCGAGCATTGTAGGATAGTCTTACAGGGTTTTTTCTTCAAAATAATTATGTTAAGGGAAATGCAGATCCCACCCTTTTTATTAAGAAATATAAGAAAAAAAATTGATTGTTAAAATTTATTTTTATGACATTATATTTGGTTCAACTCAGAAATCATTAACTGATTCCTTTGCGGATCTAATGAAATATGAGATTGAAATGAGTATGATGTTTGAGTTAACATTTTTCCTAGGTTTACATGTTTCTCAAAAACCCAAAGGAAATTATATATCTCAACATAAGTATATAAATGATCATCTTAAAAAATATGTATAACACACCACTAAGAGTATTATTACTCCAATTGGTACCTCAAATTCACTTGATCTTGATGAAGCTGGGAAACCAGTGGATCGAACATCATTTAAAGGCATGATATAAGTCTACTTTACTTGATATCTAGTTGATTATAATTAATTATTTCAGTACGCTTATGTGCAAGATATCAATCCAATCCTAAGGAATCTCATTTAAAGGCAGTGAATCTAATCTTTCGCTACTTAAGGGGAACCATGGATCTAGGACTCTTTTATACTTTTGGAAATGATTTTTTTTTTAATTTTTTCGGATGCTGACTTTGGTGGATGTAGAATTGATAGAAAAAGTACATCTGCTTCCTATAATTTCTTAGGAGATTAATTAGTTTCTTGGTCATGAAAAAAGCAACACTCAGTAGCACTTTCCACTATTGAAGCGTAATATGTAGCAGTTGTAACTTGTTGTGCTCAAGTGTTGTGGATGAAACATACACTCACAGAATATGGTATGAGTTTCACCAAAACACAAATTTTGGGTGATAATACTAGATTCATTTCCTTAAGTAAAAATAATGCACATCACTCTTATGAAAAAACACATGGATATTAGGCATCACTTTCTTATGTATCACACACAAAAAGGAGATATCATTCTTCAATTTATCGGAGCACAATATCAACTTGCTGATATTTTCAAAAAATAATTACCCTCCGATTGATTAGAATACATTAAACAGAAGTTAGGAATGATAATAGTAAGGTAATCTTCCTCGATTAACATCCTCTTGAAACATATCTCCTTACAGTAAGAAACTCAATTTCATAGGGTGAGTACATCTGTTTACTTTTGATTTTATAAATTTTCGTAATGGTGATTTTCTAAATTTTCCTAATGAAGATTTTATAAATTCTCAAAATTAATATTTTCTAAATTTTCGTGGTCTATAAATTTTTCATTTTTTTTCATAGTCTAAAAATTTATCATAGTCTAAAAATTTTTCATAGTCTAAAAAAAATTCGTATTCAAATTTTTTTTTCGTAATCATATTTTTTCGTAGTCTTGAAAAAAAAATTATTCAAAATTTTTTGTAATGAAAATTGTCATAGCTATATTTTTCATTCTCAAAGTTTTCGTAATTAAATTTTCGAAATCTAAAGTTCTTCATGAAAAATTTTCCACATTATGAATAATCTTTCTAGAAATCCGAAAGGTATGATTCCTTTCTTAAATCATCGTAATCATATTTTAATTGTTGGTATTTTCTTTTGATTTTCAATTTTTCTTAAATCCAAATTTTTTTCTTTAAAACCTCAAAAGATCAGATTCTACCAAAATTTCCTTGTGGCTATCTTTTCAACCATCAGATCTGATCATTAGGTTTTTCAACCATTGGATTGAGTTTGGAAGATGAATTGTCACCTCATATTCATATATAAAGGACCCCCTGATGGTTTTCCCACATCAAAATTCAAGCCTTCACATATTGAAGCTATGCCCTTCTACAAAAACTCATTCTGAACATCTTAGATCTTCCTCAACTCTGAATTTCTGTCGAAGTATCTTCCCAGAAAGACATGTCAACTGTCAAGATGATTCCTGAATGGAATATTTATATATAAAGGTTAGCACATCCAAATTTCTTTGATAAGTATGATTCTACAATCTTGAAGAACATCAAGTTGAATGGATTGGAGAGTGTCTGCTTATCTAAACCAAAGGCACAAGATCGGGTTTATCCGGACTTGTTAGTTGAGTTCTATGAGTCAGCAAGCTTTTCAAGGAAGAAGGAAGAGACAAGTTATCTTTTAAGAGCTATGGGAAGACTTACTCTCTTTATTACACCAAGGATTCAAGCATGGTTGGTATTCCTTATGAGGGTGAGGCAGAGTTCTTCTCAATTAATCTTCCTGATGTAAAAGGATCATTTCTAAAGGATAAGTCCATGGATTGCCTTAGTATCATGGATGTTAAGACTCTGAAGATTATTCACCTATCTAAAAAATTTTGGATTCTTGAATTGTGGGTTCAATGATTAATCATTATGAGAAAAGGGTACAAGGATACTTTGAAGAAGAGTGACATGTATATCCTAGATTTCTTGGTGAATCTAAGAAAGATAAACCTGGTTAAACATATCATCATTACTATTGAGAACATGAAGAATGGAAATCTAAAGGCTCATATTATTATGTATCCAGCCATTCTATCAATGATGATTGTTTGTTGTTTAGAGTCCTTCAAAGTACCATGTAGTTCTAAGCCATGAAATTTGAAGTTTATGCTATTTAGTGATGATACATTGAAGAAGATGAAAGTAGGATTTTCCAGGGAATGTGACGAATTTTATGACTTTCTTAAAGAAGAGGTTTAAGCTGCATTGAAGAAATAGGAGGTGGATGAACCCTCTAAAATGGGTGGAAGAAATAGTAAGCTAAAGAAAGTAGAAGAGAATGAAAAATCTCATATGGCCAAAAAAGTTCAGTCAGCACCCCCAAAGGTGAAAACACAAAAATCCTATCTAGATGAGATAATAGCTAAGTGGAGGGAAGACAAGAAGAATATGAAAGAAGGGGAGCCTATGTTTGGCTTGGATCCTGCTGAAGAAAAATCTCTTAAGGAGAAGACAGATGAGAATCTAGAAAGGGAAGAGAAATATAAGAAGTAATAGAAGAAGTTATCTAAAGATGAGATAGTGCAATCCCTTTTGAAGGCTGTTGAGAAAACTTCCAAGAATATTCCTGTACTAGAATCCTTCCTTATACAACCTTAACCTGAGACACCGGGAAAGAAGTTTGTCACACTAGAAAAATTCCATGAAAACGCAGTAGAAGAAGTAGAAGAAGTAGAATAAGTAAAAGAAGAAGAAGAAGAAGGTAGTGGTGATACCGAAGATCTGATCAAACAAGTTGAGGATTTTCATGAGAAGGAAATTACTTTAGAAAAATTATCAATCCGAACCTCTGAAGCTGAGTCTTCAAAGTTTTCTACTCCTAGGAAGGATAAATAGAAGGCTATAGAAGAAGTAGAAAAACTATCTAGATAATAAAGCATCATTAAAGATTTCATACACCCATATGATGTTGACGCAGGAGCTGAGAAGCAAAATTTTGATGAAGAAAAAATAGTTCAGCTATCGGATAGTGAATATTAATCCCTTGATCAACAGAAATTCATTCCTAAATCTGATAAGGGAAATAATTTAAGAACCTTATTTTGAACCAATAATACTTCGTGTATTTATTGATGTTATTCCAAATCAGGATGTTCAGACGGCATGCGATTCAGAGCCCCAGTGTGGCCAGAATTAAATTTGACATGAATTCACAGAGGGTGAGATAAATAAATATAATTACTCCTAAACGGTAGATCGGACAGGAAAATTGAGGGCACTGTTGAGTCTAGAGTGTGCCTTTTACCCTAGGAGAGGTGAACTTTTCGCGGGCGCGGGCCAACTATGAAAAACGCCCCCATGGTCATTTTCATAATTTAGCAGCCTCGGGTGCGGACATTACAACTTTTTAACGGAGGCTCTAATTAAAATTCTATAACCTCTGTTGCGCTCATAATGTGGTTTTTACCCTAGGGGTGGCTTAACCCCAACCCCACCAAAAGTTCAGCTACGGGGTCTACAGGTGGGAGGTTTAAGTGTTTTCTATTTAAACACACCACCCCCACCCTCTTCTTCCCCCTTTCCCTTATTCCAATGCGGTTTCCTCTCAAAGAGCTCCTCCCCACTCCTCCACCACTCCGGCAAGGCGCGGTGGCTCTGACGGACCAATCGTGAAGCTTCAGGCTACACCCAACGAGGTAAGAGGTTTCGTTTTTCGTTTTGGTTTTGGATTTGTCTATAAATTAAATTTATTATGTTTAATTGTTGTCGGATCTTAGATAGAATCCCATCGTTACGTAGGGATTGTTTTTACCTTCCCAACTATCCTTTTGGATCGAACTTTCGAGTCCCAGGGTGCCCGGAGCGGCCCCGAGATGTTTCCCGGCAGTTTTCCTCTTTTTCTGGCGGTTCCAGGGAGCTCCGGCGGGCAACGGTAGTGGCGTGCAGAAGATCCAAGCGGCACACCAGCGGCTTTGCATGGAGGCGCAGTGGTGCTTCCTCAGTGCGGCGGTGGCTTTGTGCCGCACGACAAGGGCTCTAGCAGGCGGCTCCAGGTGGTGGGCGAGCTCGCCGGTGTGAGGGCGCGACCAGGGGTTGTGGCATGCGACCCCGTGTAGGGATTGAGACAAGCCTTCGGCGGGTCTCCAAATGAGAAAACAACCGGCCACATAGGGGCTGGTCAGCGTAGGGTGGACCGGTGCCCACGGACGGGCCGCGCGGCTGGTCCACGGCCGGGCCGCACGGCTGATCCACGAGCTGGCGGTGCGAGCCGAGCCGGTCCAGCCCAAGGGGTTCATCCCATCTGACTCTAGACACCCGTAACATTCACTATGGGTGTCTTTTTTTCATGACATCTATGGAAGTTCAATCCTCGGCTCGAGATGAAGCTTTTGATATGGTTTCGGGGGTTTTAATCCCCAATACGGGGGCCTTGGTGGTGCGACACGCCCATTAAGTGGATTGGCGTTTTTCTGGGCGGGGGGCGGGTTCTTGTTTTGGATGGAGTGAACACATTTGATGTCCGATTTGATCACCGTCAGTGGGATTGAGACCCTGGTGACGAGGTGGAGTTTTCATGTACAGTTTTGGGCGTTGAAGTAGGAGTTGAGAAATCGTCCCTACGGTCTGTCTTTTAAGCGACATGCAGCGTTTTGAGACGTTTTTGTCAGGCGTCCGTTTGGGGCAGATGAATAGTCGATTTGATGTTTTTTTCTATGGCCATCGGAATGGAATAGTCCTCTCGACCACTTTCGAGACTGGGAGTGGTCCCTACGAGACATTGTGCGGGCCTAAAGCATTGGCGAACAACTTTTCTGTCTGGGGTCCGTCCCAGGTGAATGAGTAGTCTATCTCGTGTGGTTTTCCACGAGGATTGCAGTGGTGTGATATTTTGGGGTGTGCGGGGCATCATTCGAGATCATATTAAAGGTGGAAGCATGGAAGGGAATTGGATGGAGTTTTCCTCGACGAAATCTGAACCATCACGCAGTAGCGTTGTTGGTGACCCCCCAGTGATAGCATGGGCAGTGCAGAGCTATCGGACTAGTTCCAGGTTTACCCTCCAGCTAGGCTGGGTAGTGGGTTACCCAATGATGTATTAGGGTTTACCCCCTAGCGAGGATGGGCAGTGGGTTTCCCGTCGAACTATCAGGGTTTACCCTCCAGCCAGGTTCGGTAGTGGGTTACCCGTTCAGTAACTAGGGTTTACCCTCCAGCGGGGCTGGGAAGTGGGTCACCCATTGACCTATCAGGGGTTTACCCTCCAGTGGAGCTGGGAAGTGGGTTACCCATTGACCTATTAGGGTTTACCCTCTAGTGGGGCTAGGCAGTGGGTTACCCGATGACCTCTAAGGGATTACCCTCCAGTTGGGCTAGGCAGTGGGTTACCCATCGACTTCTTTTAGACTCCACCCCTATTGAAGAGGCTAGTCAATGATTTTATCTCCATGACTACCAGAGAAATATCCTTGGTTATGGATTGGAAATGTGACAGATTTGACGTCACCTTAGGACATACGAGGATGAGGGGAACTTTTCCTACCGAGACACATCCTTGCGACATGACCTAAAATCCGTATGGGTGAGTCAGTTCCAGCCAAAGAGAATAGTATCAAGGTGCGGTGATTGAGACCCTTTGACTTTTACCTCCTAGGATGACATGAGGGATGTTTGGGTCAGTGTTAGAAATCCCTATAACTATTGGTGACTCTTCCAAGGCTGATCTTGGAGATGGAGATCCCCTTACACACTCGCTCGGGTTCCTTGTTGAGCATATATATATATATACCCTACTCTTGTTCCCATCCCTTGGGTTCAGTTACTCTCCTTCTTGGAGGGGAAAAGACACACGAGGTATTGCACATGATTTCCGTGTCTAGCTCCTCTTCGTTGGACAAGTCTACTTCTTCTTTTTTTGGGTTGAGCTGCACTATATTTTACTGTACTCTCCTACTGTTCTTTGTTCTTTCTACTTCTCACTATTTTGGTGCCCCCTTTTTGTCTCTCCCTCGAGAATTTGGGGCATCCTACTAAGTATCATTATACTCACCCCTTCTTGGACTTTGCCCGCACTTGGTGTGTCCTTGCAGACGATGGACAGGTCGATCGTGACTACAAAGGATTGTAGCGGACGCATGAGCTTGGGCAGTGTTCAACCTTCATAGTAGTACTTTCAGGTGTGACACCACTAGCAGCTTACTTTTGTTTACATTTTTGCCGGGTTGTGGCACTTTCCTGTTTGGGTGCATGTTTTTCCCTTTTTACTGTTTAGTCTTCTTTTTCATTACTTTAGTTATTCTTTTTTAGAGGTTGATGCATGAATGTGGTTGAGTTATGGTTGTTTTCCTTTGATTTTTATTTTTAATGTGCACTTCTGCATTGAGTGTGTTGTGTGTGCGTGTGTCTGGGTACTTAGGAAAAGGACTCCCCCAGATTGTTATGCCTTTGGCGCTTGTCGCCAGCCCTAGTCTATAGAGGCGGGCCTGGGGTAGTTACGGCTCAAGACCGGTAGGGTCAGGTCATGAAAAATTGGTATCAAAGGTGGTTCGTTCCTTATGTAATTGTTCGGACATCCCTAAAAAGTAATTGGTTGGGATTTAAGGCAATAGTGTCGACGTGTCTCGATAGTGGCTCTCAGGCCAGGGAGTCCAGTGATGGTAAGGGCGGCCGACGTATCCCTTCACCAGGACCCTGAAAACCCGATTATCGACTCGGAACACTGAGAAATTTTTTGCAGGGAACTTTGAAACATGAATCCAATAGGATTGAGTCTTTGACTGTCATTTTTAAGTCATCTCCCCATTGTTATTACTATTATATATAAATGCTCATCTGATTGCAGTAATCCTTGATAATTTTTAGTATGCCCCCACGATAGCAGCCATCCAGGCTGCCCTCTCCAGTACGTGACGATGACCTGGTGAGTGACGAGGCATAAGTTTAGGTACCCTCGTGTGATCCCCTTCCTCCCAGTGATTAAGCACTAACCCTCCACCTGAGGAGCGACAGTTAGTATTGGCAGCACAGGCTAAGGTTGCACGCAGACTAAGCGCGCTACGAGACTTCCAGCATCAGAGGTCGTCGAGGTTCCACATGGACCCGGATCCCTATATGGAAGAAGAATGGATTGAGTCAATGGAACGGATCTTCAGGCTGGTAAAAACCCCAGTAGACCAGATGGTGGCCCTAACCTCCAGTCTTTTCCTAAGGAAAGTCGGGCGATGGTGGGGTTTGGTGACGCAGACCCATGACGAGTCATCCCTCACATGGGATGGATTTAAACATTTTTTCTAGGAGGATTACTCTCCATCATGTTTATGATCTATTTGGATCTAGAATCTTCTGGAGCTGAAGCAGGGGGAGATGTCTGTGTCCTAGTACATGGCCCGGTTCACTGATCTTACATTCTACTTGCTGGACATGATCCGCGACAGCTACTTCCGGGCGCGGAAGTTCAAGCAGGGTCTTTGCAGGGAGATCCATGCTAGCATGGAACCCTTGTGCATACCCACTTATGTCGGGGTGATGGAGAAGGAGCTTGAGATAGAGAGCTTCCTGGCCGAGTGGCACCAGATGGTAGGACCTAGCAGTGGTTGCTTTAGAGCGGAGTCTTCAGTAGGCAGACAACAGAGAGTTGGGCCTCAGCCGAGGAGTCCCTTCCATGAGAAAACCCTAGTCCAAGGACGTACACCTCAGTGGTGTCGTAGGGCACCAGGGAAGATGGGAGAGATTCAGTGTTACGCTTGTGAAGGTTGGGGCCATCTAGCACGAGATTTCCCATCCAAGCGTACATATCATCCGTGGTAGGCAGCGGGCGCACCACAGAGGTAGAGGCAGCGCCATGACCAGGGGTCACCTAGGCGGGGACTAGGCGTTCCTCGGTCAGGTGGTAGAGGCATAGAGGCAAGACCAGGTGGTGGAGGACGATTTTTTGAGATCCTTCCACCGCCACCACCAGGCGGCCCATGCCAGGATCAGGGAGCTGGCGGTAGGGGCCATGGGAAGCTTCAGGCCATGGGTGTTCGAGACCCTCCAGCACATGAGATGGTATGAGTTACTCTTTTTGTTTATTCCAAACTTGATTTAGTACTAGTAGACACAGGCACCATCTACTTCTTTGTATCGCTGCTGTTGGTATAGGAGTTTGAACTTACGGTAGAGGCGTTGACACCTGCACTTAACCTCGAGGTTCTTACAGGAATTGCCTCATTAGTGACCTTTATCTACAGATAGTGTGAACTATTGTTCGGAGGAGGGAGATTCATGTGGGACCTTCTCATCATCACGATGGAACCTTACGATGTTATCCTAGGAATGGATTGGCTTTCTATGGTTCACGACCAGATCAACTATCGTCATAGATGAGTTAGAGGCATGTATTCCAATGAAATGAGGTTCACCATCCTTGGTGAAAAAGACCTTGTGGCAGAGCAGAGGGGTACTCTGAGCAGTAGAACCTGACCTTTTTCAAACCATTTGGTGAGAATGGATCTCGGATTAGCATACACTATATGCACCTGGATCCCTACCGTTATAGAGGACTACATGGACTTCTTTCCTGAGGATGTTCTGGGACTACCTTTGAGGAGAGAGATGGAGTTCTACATCAGATATGGACTACCCCTATATCATGTGCGGATTATCAGATGGTACCCACAGAGATTAGGGAGCTATGACTTCAGCTGGATGTCCTTCATGAGAAGGGATTCATTAGGCCCAGTGTGTCCCCCTAGGCAGCTTTTATTTTGTTTGTGAAAAAGGCAGATGGGAGTCTGCGGCTTTGCATAGATTATTGTCGCCTGAATCAGGCCACGATAAATAACAAGTGCCCTTTGCCGAGGATCAACGACCTCTTTGACCAGTTGTGAGGTGTGAAGTAGTTCTTGAAGATCGATCTTCGATCTGGCTACAACCAGTTGTGGGTTCGTGAGGTTGATATCCCAAAGTTGGCCTTCCATTGTCGATATGGGCACTATGAGTTTCCGTTGATGCCCTTTGGTGTGACGAATGCCCCTTCCATCTTCATGGATTTGATGAACCAGTTTTTCCAGCCATAATTGGACCGATTTGTGGTTGTCTTTATTGACGACATACTCATTTACTCAGTGATAGAGTGGAGCATGAGGAGCATTTGAGGGTGGTCCTAGACTTACTTCGGGATCACCAGTTGTACGGGAAGCTCTCAAACTGCCAGTTCTGGATTCACGGGGATCACTTTTGGGTCACGTCATTATGGAACATGGATTGTTTGTGGATCCCAAAAAGATAGAGGTTTTTATTTCTTGGTATCCACACAAGAATGTGTTTCAGGTGCGGAGTTTCCTTGGTTTGGTAGGGTACTATAGGAGGTTCGTAGAGGACTTCTCCAGGACTGATGCCCCTTTGACCGCATTGACGCAGAAGGGACGACTATTTAACTAGACTGATCAGTGCCAGAAAGCCTTCAAGGGGTTGAGGCAGAGGCTGATTGGTGCTCCAGAGTTGAGGTTTCCAGAGGAGGGTGTTGATTTCATCGTATATTGCAACACTTCAGGAGCTGGGCTCGGGTGCGTGCTGATGCAAGAACACACAGTGATTACATATGGGTCGAGGTAGTTGAGGCCCCACAAACATGATTATGTGACTCAGGACTTAGAGTTGTCATCATCCTTCTTCTCATTGAGGTTATGGAGACATTAACTCATGGGTGAGAGTTTCGTGGTCTAATCAGACCATCAGAGCCTCAAGTATGTCTTTACCCAGAGGTATTTGAATCTGAGGTAGAGGCGCTGGCTGGAGTTTCTACAGGACCTATGATTTCGAGAAATTCTACACTCCAGAGAAGGGAAACGTAGAAGCAGATTCCCTTAGTAGGAAGTCCCAGGCTCATCTCGTGCGGGAAGTTTCGAAGTAGTTGGATTCCCTGTAGCTGACCTTGGTGGAGAAGGAGGGTATGGACTTTCTGCAGTTGATGACACTGACTCCTTCGCTCCTTGAGCATGTGAGATAGTCACAGTTGGGGGAATTCAACAGCAAGATACTACGTGATTAGATATCCACGGGAAACGCACACGATAGGTATTCTAAAGGAGGGAATCATGAGATCCTATTCTAGTGATGATCTGTAGTACCGGTGGAGATGTAGGAGAATGTGATGCGGGAATTCCACACTTCTCCCATTGTCGTACATCCTAGTGTGGGAAAGACGTACAGAGACCTTCAGGGGTAGTTTTAGTGGTCTGGAATGAAGCGGAGCGTAGCCGAGTTCATTTCTCGCTGTCTTACCTATCAGCAGGTGAAGGTAGAGCACCAGGTTCTGGTAGGGTTGTTAAAGCCCCTTTATATCTCAGAGTGGAAGTGGGATGGAATATCTATGGACTTTGTCGCATGGGATTCTGTGCACAGTGAAGGGCCACAACTCCATTTGGGTGATAGTGAACCGACTCATGAAGTTAGCTCACTTCTTTGCTATCAGGGAACAGAGCTCAGTATAGAGTCTGGGGAAGTTATATGTTCGGGAGATCGTCTTCCTTCATAGAGTACCCTCGAAGATTGTCTCTGACCATGAAGCGCGGTTTACATCGCGATTATGGAAAGGCCTACATGAGTCATTCGGGACTCAGTTGCGGTTGAGTATAGATTTTCACCCCCAGACTGACAGGCAGACCGAGCGCACTATCTTGGTGTTGGAGGATATTTTTAGGGCGTGTGTGATAGGCTCTGGCTAGATCTAGGAGGATCGCCTTCCCTTGGTAGAGTTTGTGTATAACAATAGTTACCACTCTCCTATTGGCATGACATTTTTTGAGGCCCTCTACGGGAGACCCTTCAGGTCACTGTTGTGTTAGACGGAGGTTGGAGAGACCTCCCTCATAGGCCCAAAGTTGGTGCAAGCGATGACGGAGATGGTGTAGGTCATTCATGAGCAGATGAGGATGGATCAGAGCAGACAAAATTCCTACGAAGATCATCATTGCATGCCTTTGCACTTTGAGTAGGAGGACCATGTCTTTTTGAGATTCTCTCAGTGGCGTGGAACACAGAGGTTAAGCCAGGGAGGAAAGTTTTTCTCGTGGTTCATCAGTCCCTTTGGGATCATGTGCAGGGTTTGTGAGGTCGCATACCATCTTGCTCTACCCCCATAGATAGAGAGATTGTACGATGTCTTCCACGTGTTGCAGCTGAGGAAATACATGCCAACCCCATGCATGTTATCGGCTGGGGAGAGAAGGAAAATGAGGATGGAGCCACCTTTGTGGAGCACCCAGTGGAAATTGAGAACCGACAGGAGTGGACTCTGCGTGGACGTTCCATTCCTCTAGTTCATGTGCCTTGGAAACACGGGAGGGTGCAGGAGAGCAATAGGGAGCGGGAGAGCCAGATGTGGGATCAGTATCAAAAGTTGTTTTTGATGCTTTATTTTTCTGGGATGAATAATGTGAAGGAGGGAATGATATAAGAACTTGGATTTTGAACCTATATGACTTTGTGTATTTCATGATGTCATTTAAAAGCAGGATGTTCGGACGGCGTGCTATTATGAGCCCCAATGTGGCCGGAATTAAATTTGAAGTGCGTTCAGATTGGAAACGCTAAATAAATACAATAACTCCAAAATGGTAGCTCAGATAGGAAAAATGAGGGCACCGTTGAGTCTGGAGCATGTCTTTTACCCTAGGAGAGGTGAAATTTTCTTGAGCATGGGCCAACTCTAAAAAACGTCCCCCAGGGGAATTTTCATGATTTAGTAGCCTCAGGTGTGGAATTTACAACTTCTGAAAGAAGGCTCGGATTAAAATTTAAAGACTATCTTTGCACTCAGAATGTGGTTTTTAACCTAGGGGCGGCTTAACCTCGACCCCGTAGAAAGTTCAGGCATGGGGTCTATGAGAAGGAGGATTAAGTGTTTTCTTTTTAAACATGCCACCCCACCCTTTTCTTCCCCCTTTCCCTTCTTCCCTAAAGGATTCCTATCAACGAGCTCCTCTACTCTCCTCCACCACTCCAGAAAGGAACGGTGCCCGGGAAGTTTCCCGGCCATTTTCCTATTTTTTTCTGGCGGTTCTAGGGAGCTCCGGCGGGCGACGGCGGCAGCGCGCAGCTTCACAGGGCGGCACGGTGGCGGCTTCGCACAGCGGCGCGACGACAGCTCCTCATTGCGGCGGTGGATTCATGTAGCGCGGCAGGCGCTCCAGCTAGCAGCTCCAGGCGGTGGGCATGCTTTCCAGTGCAGGGGCGCGACCAGGGGTCGCGGTGTGGGACCCCGTGCGGGGACCGAGACCCGCCTTCGACGGGTCTCCTTGCAAGACAACGACCGACCAAATGGGGGTAGATCAGTGTAGAGGGGACTAGGGTCCATGGTCGGGCTACGCGGCTGAGCCGCGGGCGAGCGCTGCGAGCTGGGTGGGCCAGCGCGGGCCGGCCCAGGTCGGGCGAACCGACCAGCCCAGGCCGGTCTAGCCCAAGGGGTTCATCCCCTCTGACTCCGAACACCGGTAACTTTAACTATGGGTATTTGTTTTGTGTGTCATCTGCGGGAATTCAATACTTGGCTCGAGATGAAGCTTTTGAGATGGTTTTGGGGGGTTTTAATTCCCAAAAGGGGGCCACGGTAGCACAACACGCCCATTAAGTGGATTGGTATTTTTCCGGGGGTTCTTGTTTTGGATGGCGCGGACACATCACATGTCTGATTTGAGTGTCGTCAGTGGCGTTGTGACCCTAGAATCGAGGTGGAGTTTTCTACTATGGTTTTAATAATTGAATTCAGAGTTGAGACATGGGCCCTACGGGCCATCTTTTAAGCGACGTGCAACATTTTGTGACGTTTTCATTAGGCATCTTTTCAGGGCCGATGAACAGCCAATTTGACAAGTTTTTCCGAGGCCATCGCAATAGCACAGTCCACCTGACACCTTTCGGGACCAATAGTGGGCCCCACGAGACACTGTGTGTGCCTAAAGAAGTGGTGAACAACTTTTCCGTTGGGGGTCCGTCCCAGGCGAATGAGTAGTTGATCTCTCGTGGTTTTCCATGAGGATTGCAGTGGTGTGATCTGTTGGGGTGTGTAGAGCCTCATTCAAGATCTTATTAAATGTGGAATCATGTAAGGGCATTGGACGGAGGATTCCTCAATGCACTCTGAACCATCATGCAATAGCGATGTTGGTGACCCCCAAGGGATACCACGGGCAATGCAGAGCTATCTGTCAAGTTCTGGGTTTACCCTCCTGCTGGGTTGGGCAGTGGGTTACCCAACAACGTATTGGGTTTTACCCTCCAGTGGTGCTGGGTAGTGGGTTACCCATCAAACTATTAGGGTTTACCCTCCAGTCTGGCTGGGCAGTGGGTTAGTCGTTCACTTACTAGGGTTTACCCTCCAGCGAGGCTGGGCAGTGGGTTACCCGACGACTTTTAGGGTTTACCCTCAAGTAGAGTTGGGTAGTGGGTTACCCATTGAACTATGGGGGGTTTACCCTCCAGTGGAGCTGGGAAGTGGGTTACCCATTGACCTATCAGGGTTTACCCTCCAGCGAGGCTAGGAAGTGGGTTACCCGATGACCTCTAGGGGTTTACCCTCCAGTTGGGCTGGGCAGTGGGTTACCCATCGACTTCTTTCAGACTCTTCCCCTTTTGATGAGGACAGTCAGTGACATTTTATCCATGACTACTGGAGCAAGATCCATGGTTGTACAGATTGGTGATGTGACAACCTTTATGTGACCTTAGGACATATGAGGAAGAGGGGCACTTTTCCCATCGAGACGCATCCTTGTGACGCGACCTAAAAGTCGTGCGGACGAGTCAGTGCTGCCCAAAGAGGTTAGTATCAAGGTGTGGTGATTGAGCTCCTTTGACTTGTACCTCCTAAGATGACGTGCGGGACATTTAGGTCAGTTTTGGATATCCCTATAACTATTGGTGACTCTTCCTGGGCTGATCTTGGAGATGGATATCCCCTTACACACTCATTCAGGTTCCTTATTGAGAGTATATATATACACACCATACTCTTGTTCGCACCCCTTGGGTTCAGTTACTATCCTTCTAGGAGGGGCAAAGACACACTGGGTATACCACGTGCTTTTCATTTCTAGCTCCTCTTAGTTGGATGAGTCTACTTCTTTTCTTTTTTGGGTTGAGCTGCACTCTATTTTACTGTACTCTTCCATTGTTCTTTGTTTTGTCTACTACTCACTATTTTGTTACACCCTTTTTTGTAGCTCCATGATATTTCGGGGCATCCTACTGAGTATCTTTATAATCACCCCTTCTAGGGATTTGCCCGCACTTGGTGTGGCCTTGAAGATGACAGATAGGTTGATCATGACTATAGAAGAGCATAGTGGACGCATGAGCTTGGGCAGTGTTCATAAGTTGTAGTAGCACTTTCAGGTGTGAGGCCACTAGATGCTTAATTTTGTTTACATGTTTCCGAGTTATGGAACTATTTAGGTTGGGAGCATGTTTTCCCTTTTTACAATTTATTCTTCTTTTTCAGCATTTCACTTGTTCTTCTTTAGAGGTTTATGCATAATTGTGGTTGAGTTATGGTTGTTGTCCATTAATTTTCCTTTTTTACTTTGGACTTCTGCATCGAGTGGGTTGTGTGTGTGTGTGTCCAGGTACTTAGGAAAAGGCCTCCCCGAGATCGTTACACCTTTGGCACTTATTGCCAGCCCCTGGCCTATGAAGGCGGACCTAGGGTAGTTGTGGCTTAAGAATGATGGGGTCATTTCATGACCAAACATGTGTTAGTTGATACACCCAGAAAGGCTATTGTAAAGAAGAAAAAAAATTTGGTTCTTCAAAGGGGAAAGTTACGGAGTTGGAAAGAGAATCCTCACTAAGAAAAATATCTGATTCAGAATCATCCTCAATTGGACATGATTTTTTATTCCAATCATTGAAGAATCTAGTTGGGACTATTCCAATATTTCCCAGTATTGACTCAAGATTCTAGATGCTTCAACACACACTAAATCAGAAATCGGATTCAGTATCCATGGTGATGGATAAGTGTGTTCAACTGGAGGCAGACTTCAATACTTTTCTTATTGTCTATGAAGCTCACAAAAGATAATGAAAAAATATGACAAGATGGTCAAGGAAGACAGTATAAGAGATGATAATTATTGATGAGTTTCAAGAAAGTGTCAAGGATGATTTTTACACTGAAGATAGTAAGTTCACTTATCTCACCAAGTTTTTTTAGGAAAAGCATACTCTGGAACAGACTTCTCGAAAGCAAGAAGTGAATGATCTAAAAGGGAAGTTATATTCAGTTTATCAGAGTTGGAAGAGATAATGGGATATCAGGATTGAGATAGAAGAGAAGCTAGTAAAGCAATAAGAAGTTCTAAAGGTTCAGGAAGAACCTCTAAAGGCTCAGGAAGAAAAAATCAAAGCCATAGACAAGAAAACAGAAGATCAGGATCAGCTTCTCAAAGGTGCAGAGGAAGATCATAAGGAGATCAAGAAGCTGAAAACAATAGTGTAGAATTGGATTCCCAATGAGGAGGAAGGATAATCTTGTTCAATTCCATTGTTTTTTTGTATTTCATCCTTGTACATATTTTTTCAATCATAATGAAATTTTTTGTTGCTTGTATTTTGGTTGTTTAGTACTAAATTTTCATGTACCATAATTTCTTTTCCATTACCTTTAATCCTTTTTGAAAATCACAAAGGGGGAGAAAGAAATGTCAAAATGAATACTGAGTAAAGAAGATATTTCCCTAAGGGGGATTTCATCTAAAGGGAAGTTATTATACAATATGATATTCGTATGCAATAAAATGATAAATCCCAATCTGGATATCATTAATACGATCCTTAGTGTTTCAAAATCCTAAGGGGGAGTTAGTCGTATTCATCATTTCCCATGGGTTAAGGGAGATAAGTTTAATTTCAACGTCCAGAAAAATATTTTCCAAGTCCTTGTATTCTATTTTGTAAGGATGTTTTTGCTTTCCAAAATGGGGGATATTGTTGAGTCAATAAGGTTTCCTTGTGAATTTTCCATTCCTTCATGTTTTGAATATCACAAACACTCTATCTTAAGGAAAAATGTATTTTATCTTGATAAAGAAAAATTTTCATACCTTAAGTAAATTTTCCTTCCTCAAGAAAATTTTCTCCTTACAAATTTTTGCTTTCAGAAGAGAAATTATCCTTCCCCATGGAAAATTTATCCTTACCATGTTTTCCTTATTCATGTATTATTTTCTCTAAACCTTAATCTTTATATTTATAATTGTAAAATTCGGTTTTGTATCTAAAATCTATAAATATTTTAAATACTTAGATATAGATCATTCTATTTTCATGATCTGAATTCAGGTTACGAGTTCTCTGAATTCAGACTCCAAAATTTCTATGTTCAAACAACAAACTCTCTGAATTCTAGCTCCAAAATTTCTAATTTCAGACTCCAAACTCTATGAATTCAAACTCAGAACATTCTAAGTTCAGACTTAGAAGTCTCTGAATTCAGACTCTGAAATTTCTATGTTCAGACTCTAAACTCTCTGAATTCAGACTCTGAACTTTCCACGTTCAGACTCCAAATTCTATATAATTTTAACTCTGAATTCCTTGATAAACAGAATCCTAATGCCCATGTATTATAAACACCGAATATTATTTTTCTTATACTTTGAACTTTAATTTTTTCATAGACTCCGAACAATGAATTTTCTTAAGCAACAATATTTTTCTTATCCTTGTTATAGTTATGAAACGATGTCATACAATAATTTTCTATCTAACCATTGTTTGAGTGACACGTGTACAGGCTCCTCCAATATTCAAGGAAAAATATGACCATTGGAAGTGGGAGCCGACCGTTGGAGATGTGCCTATAAATAGGAGCTCATTTGAAAGATCTCATAACATTAACATAATGTTATACAACTCTAAAGACCACATGATGTTGAATTTATTTCTAGAGATAGATACTCTCATGGTTAGTGAGTACTAAACTTCTTTTTTAGATTGCTTTGTGCGACACTGATTGTTGATGTGTACAATAAAGGGCTTATGGGGATAAGAATATAAGGGTTTAGACTACCTTTAACGTTTGAGGGATTCTGAGGATAGGAAGACAGTGGTGCCGACTACCTTGAAGTTGGGGGCTTGCGGGGATAGCAAGACTGTAAAACCCCGAGCTTTCACGATACGCCTCTCTTTCAATAATGCAATAGCTTGCATTTTACGCAAGTTCGAGTTCTAACACACCGCGACTAATCAAAATAGCAATTATGAATAGTAATACCCACTTTTTGAAATTATATATATATTATATTTCAAAATGGACTTCATTTTTGGATTTGGAATGTCGAAATTAGCCTATGTTGAATTTTTTGTAATTTTATGAGAACATCCAAATTTTTTTGAATAGTGAAAAATACTTAAAACAACTTTTTTAATCAAAATAATTTATAGTGATAAGTTATAATATTGAGTGATTTTAAAGTATATTTAGAATAAATTTTTACCATTTTATCCAATGGTGTTCATTAGAATTAATTTCACTTTGAAATTGGACATAAACAATTGTCAATCTTTTGATATATATTGTTTCTAAAAAACACGGTATTTGTTGTGACAGCGGGAATTAATTATAAAATTAATTAATGCAACTTATATTTTTTGAATTTCATAAAATATACATCATTTTTTAATTTGGAATAACAATTATAGCTTAGGATGAAAATTTGTCATTGTTCTGAAAAACTTCAATTTTTGATGAATAGTGAAACCACAAAGTGGTAGTAAAATAACTGATTTTTCGTTTAAATGAAATATTACCACTTCTGTGATTTGATTTTCAAAAATCTGACATACATTGTTGTCATTAGGAAGTAAAATTTGGTTCAATGGGATGAAAATAATTTTTTGGTGAATAGTAACTTTTAAGTTTAATTAATCACGATTAAAGGTAATTAGTGAAATTTAAGGTAAAAATGATATTATAAAAATATGAAAATACCTTTAAACTTGTCCTCCCTCTATTGGATGTGTCATGGCCGACCAATAAAATCCATGGGTCAACTTTGGGATCCCATGGAGCCAATTTGGTAGGAAAATGACATAAATTACTTTTATTTAAAGTTAAAATAAAAAATGTCACAAACATAAGTTGTTTTACTAAAACAATTTTTAAATGGGGTTATACAAGTAATATTTTTTACTATAAATATTCATTAAAAATCTAAAATGATTTCCTACATCATGATAGTTTTTTTATAATTTTTTGATATTTAATAAATAAAATTATTTATGACACCAGGATGATGCAGCGATTACCTCATTAATTAATGATTTAAATAAAATGAAAAGAAAATGTAAAAAATAAGCATTACACTTGTCCAAAGCCTATTGGATGAGGATATTTAGAACCCTTATCACCTTATCCTAGAATTATATAAGTGTGGGACCTTTATAATCCGAAAAGAATTGTATAATAAAGTAACATTTTATTACATTCCAAGAATGCCCCTCCTGTCCACTTATAAAAGGCCCCCACCACTACCACCTTACTCACACTTTCAAAGCCTTTTGGCTCGGCCAACCTCTGCCCAAATACTCTCCCAACTTCCCTACCTTACTCCTAGAATCCTAAGCTTGGGCAGAAGTCTTCCCAAGGAAGCCTTTGGTTCAAATCAAAATAGTTACCCGATTTTAAGGTAATGTCTTCTCTTATGTTGTTTTGTTTTATTTTGCTTCTCCAACCCCTTAAAATCTTTTTATTTCTTTCTTTTGTAACAACACCAGTATCCTCAATATACTAGGATGTTTTTATAATGATTATTCGAGCTACACTTACACACACCTACATCTAATGGTTAATGAACATACGGTTTCTGTGGATGGCGAATTTCTGCCTCAAGAAACGATGATTGTTCAACACTCATAAAACACCTTCAATGGTGTATAAACCCATTTTACTTTTACATTTATTCAAATGGAATATTTTTATACGAATCATTTACAAAATGCCAAATGGGGATTTTTTTTCCGCACATATGCGGCGACAATGACTTATCTGCCACCATGACCATTATTTGAGTTTCGGCTTCCTCTACAAGCCATACCTTTTTTAAAAAGAAAAATAAATACCATGTTTTACCTTTCTTTTATTTTGGTATTGAAAATGGTTTTGAAAGTGTTTTTATTATATCAATGTGTTGTATTGATATCTTGTGATTGAAATGTGGAAATGTTATGTTTTCTTTTATGCAAGTTTTATGTGATACGATTATGTTATGGTTTATGATATGTTTAAACATATTCATATGAGGAATGCATTGGACTTAATAAGTGATGGGTGGAGCCCACTATAGCTCCTCGATGCATCGGTAGGTCTCATGAGAAAAACTAGTGTCTTGGAACGAGGCCTTAACAAAATATTATTTGTGGTCTTGGCATGAGTCCTTGGCTACGTGGTTATGATAGACTGACATTATGCATTCCATCATTATGAAAGTGGTTATAGATATTGCATGTGATTATTCGACTATTAGAATATCCATGTGAGTAAGTAAATGGAATTATTTAATTTTATTGTTGCCATATTATGCTGGAGTTAAAGTTTAAAAAGTCTTTTGTTTTAGTTATACATTGCCTTAAATGTTAAAGTTTATTTTCTAAAGCTTCCGCAATATTGTTATCCTTACTGAGCTTCTGAGCTCACCCCTTTCAATGTTTTAATATTTTCCAGGATGTGAAGAAGTATTTTATGAATGACCTGTAGGGATAGTCAGAAAGGGATATGAGTGTGGAATATGAAGACCATGTTATTGTAGTTTTTCACTTTATGATGTAATGTAGCATTTATGAATGTATCTAGTGTTTCCAAGGCTACTAAACTAATCGGTCTTTCGAGACTTGATCTTTTGTGATCATTCCAATGTTACGAAGCAATGCACTGACTCTGGGTAGCTTGGGTCGGGGCATTACAAAGACAGACTCTGATATTCGTATCGAGGGCTTACCCTATTGTGGGTAAGATAGACTTTTTGAAACTATAAATCAAGGGACATTTATCCAAGGTTGTTTGATACCCTACTCTATTTGTTAAAATATTTTATACTTATTACTTTTATTGTTTCAAGTTTATTTTCCAACTACATTTTGATTGTTATGGAAATTATAACTATCTTATACTTCCTATTTTTTGTATACTCTGATTAGTGAGATTATATAAGCTTTAAGATGAAATACTTACCTTGTAAACTTTTCTTAAGTTTCATTTCCGGAACCATATTTCCAGAACCTGATTTTTTAGAACAATATTTCCAGAACCTATCATGTTTGTAGAACATAGAGGTGTTGTGAATTTACTTAGTTTAACCTTGTTAAATAATGTTTTCCTTATAGTTTAAAAATAATGTTTTATTCAGACGTTAAAGGTTCCAAAGGAATTTTTAAATTATACAATTCACCCCCCCCCCTTGTATATTGAGCATCTATATCCTCATTTTTTTCCTACCCTATTGTGATATACTCTCGTAAGGATGGAATAATATCCCCAATGACTCACCTAGGCCCTCACTTCTAGTCAGAGACCCTAGTTTTTAGGGAGATGTACTTCAGGCCTTGTGGCCAACCAGGCTCATGGAAATGCTGAGTTGCACCCGGGTATGGGATTTTACACCAACAAAGAAGGTTGAGGTAGAGGGAGGAATTGAATTAGTAAAGTTTTCTTCTGTAATGATAGTATTGTTTTTAATTCATACTTGGAAGATATGATGGATGATGTGACTTGAAGCACTGGCTGGACAATACTTTATATAGAGGGTGTGGTTATTTTGTGATATGAATTGACTATGAATTTCAATCATCGTCTATTTTAATGAATAAAAGTAAATAATAATTTTCCCTTAGATTAAGATGCAATGATAAAACATATAAAATTATTTTTCCCCATTCCTTTTGATTTTTATTTGATAATTTCTTAGGATATACTTATTTGTTCTTTTATTCAAAGGATCCACATTATGATATAGTGTTTTGTTTACACTTGTCTTCTAATATTTGGGTTTCATTTTATGGGTTAACATTCTAGGACATTATTTAATGAGGTATGTTTCATTGGAGATGAATCTGGTAGTTTTATAGAACAATTTTTGTAGACTAAATAGGTTTTTTTTGGAGCTCAGGATTAGATTTTTTTTTGAGTTGATACCCAAAAAACCTACTACTTTTTTCTTTCTATTAAATTTATAGTCATGAAATGAGTATTAATAAATGTATTATAATATATTGATTGATCTTATTTTTAAATATAATGTGATAATTATATAGACTATCTATCAAATTGAAAATTTCATAACAATCCCCACTATGCGAAGAACCATCAAGTATTATGCCAATTTTCATAAAAACATGTCATACGATCAGGACAACATTATATGAATGGACACATTGTTTGTTTTCTATCAATTACATGATTCTAGTTAGTTGATTATTTTTATAAGGTGTTGTTCATAGTATATAATTTCGATAATGGGAGATTGTGGTGATAAACTATCCTCTAGTAATTCCATACACTGGGATATTTTTTGGATTTTGTGTTTGGTAAAGTCAAAGACAACCTTTAGAGGTATCTCATACCATTACAATTTCAGCCCAATAATTTTTTCCCCACCATATTGTTACCAAAACTCCACCTTATAATATTTATAAAAATCCTTCAACACTATACAACAACTTCCCATCACATTCTGACACCCTATACATCAACCGTTTATTCCTCATCATTGTTCCCCTGATTACCCCAAACCCGTACTAACCATCATGACCATCCTCATACCCTTACCAAAACAGTAGAATTATTTGAACATCATCCATATCACCGTGTTTCTTCCATGGTTAATGGATAAAAAGTCTTTTTGGACCATATATACCTTCATGATAATTAGAACAAAAAAAACATGATTTTTATTCATGATTCTATGGATTAACATTAACACGTTATATTAATGGTTATAAATGGATTTCGTGAAAATGTAAAAGAAAAACCACAAGAGTTCACTGGGAGTTGTCGTTGGGGTCTATAATAATGGAAAACCATCCTTGTAAACCTAAATAAAGGTACAAGATAAAATCCTGGAGAATCCCTAATTATTGATGCAGTTGGAATTTCAGCATGCCGGAAGGCACTATCAATGGTGTGCGTGTTATGAATCTGCGGTGGGAGGTCTGATCCTCAATTTTGGATGACATCATTAATGGTCAGTGAATTTGGTTGTCTTGTGTCAACAACGGTCTCGATTGTTGTTGGTCAGCATGTGGTGACGACAACAACTTGTGGTGTTCATCAGATGGTGACACAAGGACGCTTCAATGTTCATGGGAAAATGGATCATGATTTCCCTAGCCAAAAATGCCAATTGTGGATAATAGAGCTATGGTGGGTTCAACAGGTGTTCTATGATAGTGGTGGAGCCTCTATGTAATGGGTGATGCATCTATGGAAAATTTGACGGACTGGAGGATAAAAGATAATGGCTCAAATTCCCATGTAACGTCCAAGAGGAGGTCAGAGAAAGGAAAATCTACCAACATTATTGTATTATCTTGATCAATGGGAGGGAATGGATTTTACATTATAACTAGTCCCCTTGAAAACCTTCATGTGGATTTATTTCTATGTGTATTCCAATTTAGCTACTTGGAGAAGGAAAATTAATTAGCTATGGTGGGATTTAGGATGGGTGTCTGGTCTCTAGGCCATTAATGGTTATGTATTAGGCCTAATTCATTGTGCCTATGGTCTATGTATAGTTACTCCTCAACCTAATTAAATAGTGTATTCTCCCAAAAAATTAATAAAATTATATATCTTTCGAGATTTTAGGTAGGTCAATTAGTTGTCTCTAAAGACCGTTAAAGACCTCTTTTAGGGATTGGTAAATGTCACTTTTATTATTGTATAAAGTTTATATGTCATTTGTTATTCCTATATAAGAATTTGTCTATTGATCCACAAAATTTATGTTATTATAAATGTATATCATGAGTCTCGTACATTGTTATATTGACACAAAACTGTGATAATATATACTCCAGACAAGGCAAGATATGTTTTGTGAGTCACAAGTGATATTTTATTAATGAATTATTGATTAATCCAATATAATTTTTCCCATTTCAAATATAAGTAATTGGAAAACTCTAGAAATTTTATTGTAATTTAAATATCAATGTAACATTCCATGTACATATTTATTGAATGGTTTGTTTCATGATTTCAATGAAAAATATATTAAACATATAGGCTGATTATATAATTATTCAACCTAGTTGATTAGAGATATCAATAGAATGAGATTATATTTGTAACAACCAATGAAATTATAATGTAAATAATCACCAACCCATATTAATTTAATTAATTTGAATTAATAATATTATAATTATAAGAATAATATTATGTAATTTCCCAATGGAAAGGGAAAATGTTTTATTTCTGACCAAATTCAGTAATCATGCATTATATAGATTTAATTAAAAATTGATTTTAAAATTATAAAATAGTAATTCGAAAAATGAAATTATTTAGTGAATTTACAATTTTAAAATTATCTTAGAATGAATTTTTGGAAAAGTATTTTTTTAATGAATACTTAGAAAATATTTATTTTTATTGAACATTATCTCTTCATTTGAAGAATTTTCAATGTTTTGGATTGTTTAAAAATGGTTTCAAAAAAACAAATTATTTTTTTATAAATATAATTATGGTCTTTGGAATTAATTTTATATTTTATTTTGGTATATTAAAATTCAAATACATAAAAAATAAATTTCTAGGAAACAATTTTTCTTTGCATTTTATAGGTTTACATTAAAATAACAGTCATCCTTTTATATAAAATAAAATTTATAAAATAGATTCCATATTTTAAATCAGAATAATTTATATTATCTAATACTATGAACAAAATCATTTCTCATAATTAGTTTTGAAAGTAATAATAAAATTACACGGATATGGTTTAAAAAGTTTTACTTTGGATTAAATGTAATTGATAAGTGTTAAAATAACCTAGAAACATGTCTAAATTATATTATATGGAATATTTTAGATCATATATCATCTTAAAATATTAAATTTACCCCTTTTGGAGCCATTTTTATTATGTAACACATTAATGCGTCTTATTGTATTTTAAAATTCCTTGTGTGTCCTCTACCCTACATATATAAGGACACCCTCTCCGCTCATATCCACACTTAAAAGATTCATTTGGTTTAGCCAATATCTACAAAAATATATTTCATAAATACCTCTCAATATCCATGGGTATCGGTTTTTATCATAAATGAATCCTAGTTGTGCTCTCATTTTTTACATTATGATTATGTAAAAATGAGAGGCGTAGTTCGTAACTGAATTTTGTTTTGTTTTATCTCTTCTTCTACCTCATTCAAATATTATTCAAACATTATGAAATGAAAATACCAGTATATTACATATAATGATATTATTTTATTTTATTTTAATAAGTTATATCCATCCCCTTCTTCCTTTAAATGTGAAATAAAACCATCATTCTTGTGTATGGTAGTCTATCACCTCGTGAACTGATGTAATTCGTTTTTCATTACAGCCTCCCATAGATTATCATAATGTTGGATTTAATTTATATATATATCAATAATATTCATGATATATTAATAATTATCTAAATATATGATATCCAATTCACTCTTTCATTTTCATCAATTGAAAAATTATAAATTCATTTGTGTGTACGTGTGGATTACCACCTCCATGAAGTAATGAGATCTGTTTTTCATAAACACATCACATGTATACTATATACAATATTATTTAGAAAAGTAATGTGTACTTATGATATATTAATAATTATGGAAACATATAATGATATTTACCTCCTTTCCCTCATGCTTTTTGAAAAATGAAAATTTTACTCATGTGTGCATACGACCTATTGTCTCCAGGATTTTAAATTAATTCATTTGTGTAACTATGATTAATTTTTTAATTATAATTGCTATATAAAAATTATAATTATTTCATTATTTCTATAATGCATATTGTATAAAAACATCACAATTATTATAGTCAACATACATATGTGATTTTCAACATCTGAGTCGAATATCATTAAAACATTGTACATAAATATAATTAATAACATAATTGTATTTAAATTTATAATGAATAAAATAAATAAAATAATAAACCAAAAAGGGTTCCTAAGAAATTAAATATCTAACATTTTTTTATAATTAAGGATGACATAGAATGAACTTGACAAGTCAGTGTCGAGGCAAGTGGAACATTAACATAAAACATCATTTTAAATGTTTAAATGAATAATTATCTAAATATTTAAATTTATTACAATTTTCTTATAATTATAAAAAGATTTTATTTACATGGAAATAAAATAATAGTAAATGACATTAAATTAATTATATTACTTTCATTCAAATATTTTCATAATGAATAATTTTATTTTTTATACAAAAGGAAAAAAGGAAGGTTTGATTTTAACATATACGACGTCAACAATTTTTCC
Organism: Viscum album; assembly: GCA_963277665.1. Classification (NCBI taxonomy): domain Eukaryota; kingdom Viridiplantae; phylum Streptophyta; class Magnoliopsida; order Santalales; family Viscaceae; genus Viscum; species Viscum album. Next base: position 1,926,757,428 of record OY728142.1, on the reverse strand, counting down.
CACAACCAGAAAAATTATTTAATTTTTGTATTCCTTTATAATCATCAATTCATTTTTCAATGAAATTTTCCCTTCCATTTGTTCTGGGTATTTTCAAAAAGGTTTTTTAATGTAATTTATATTGTGAGATCTAGAAATATTTTTCATATTTGTGAAAAGATGTTTTCAGATTATAATAATGGAAATGAAATATTTGATTACTTATTATTACGTTCTGTTTCATAGATATTTTATATAATCACTGGTGATAATGATATATCTCATTATGAAAAATTATCATATATTTATTATGCTGACGGGTGAGCCCAATATAGCTCTCTAATTCATTAGGTAAAGGGATGGAGTTAATCGATTAGCTTTATCCTACGAGATTTTTGGAATTTACTTGGTATGATTTATTATTTGTCAGAGTTATTTTTAGAAGTGATAATAATATGATGTACCATGTTTCATAAATAATTTAAATATATTTCACATGGTTTAAAGGATTAGTTGATACATGGATGTGTTAATGGTGATAATACATATGTTATTACCTGAAAATAAAAACATGATTTATAATAAAAGTATTGTATTTTTGAAATAATAAATATGGAGAGGTAGTGTCAAATTTTTTATTTGATACTTATTTATATATGAGTGATTAAATAATTCAACAAGAATATTTATGTAAAAGATATCAATGAATTAAAAGAGATGAATTATTTTCAAAATAATACATTTTATGATTTGTAAAAGGGTGGATCCTTAATTTTGGTATTAGATAAAATTTATAAATAATTTTAAAGGATGTGATAATGGAATTAAATACCATTAAGAGATTATAATTTATAGTTATCATGATATATTATTTTAATACTACCATTTTTCTTCACCTAAACTATGTATATTTGGAATGGGTTTCTATAGAGTAAATATGGAAGGTAATATATGATGGAAATAAGAAGATAATATCATTCGAAATCAATAATCTAGAATGGTCTGAATTATAACATAGCAGTTTGTTCTAGGATGGATCTACTAACATGGGATATAAATGGTATTAGAATCTTTGATTGATAAGAACTATATTTACTAAAAAATAACATGTCAATAGTGAGATAATACCCTCCATCATTATGTGTAATTTATATCTCAGTTGTAGCTCTAGGAGGGATCAATTCTTCGAAAAATTTATTCAAATTCGTGGTTTTATTAATAAATAAAATATAAATATTTATTTATTTATTTTGGTGATTCTGATCAAGAGTGGTTAATGATTATGAAAACTAGAGAACGAAAAGCAGTTAAGGCTATGAATTAGGATACAGTTAATATGATTTTCCTTGAGAATTATTTTCTTATAGTTGATCTATATAGGATATAAAATAAATTCATGGAAATAAGTTATAAGGTGTATGATTATTCAAATATGTATGAAATAATATTCACCTAATTGTCATGGTACGTGTCAAAATATATTTTAGGCCTTGATGTAAAATTAATACGCTTTACTTGAGATTAAATCCAAGAATTCCAATGTACGATGGCCCCTCAAAATTTTTAATTTTTTATTAATATTCTTTCCATGATGCATAATATGTAAATATCTTATATATCTAACATATCTGCACTAACATATAGTTTTAACTATTTGATAATTCTTGAAATAGTAGAACATGGTGGGGTTATATTGTCTGGAGATGTTTGATTACTAGTGTTCATGGAAATTGAAAACGTATATTTATTTAGTTTAATTTTATCTTATATCACATTATGGATAAATTAACATGAAATAAAACTTATTACAACTAGAGGATTCTATATCCACAATATTATAGTATGGTATAGATTCTGATTTACTTTATGAAGTGGTTTAGAAATTTCATGTACCTTTTTTGGGTTATTCAAAAATAATTTGTTTTCTAATTAATATGATAATCTTGGAATATGGAGTTAATCAGTATGTTATATTTATGACATGGAAATAATAGGTGGATACTCCATAATATCTCAACTTGTGGGCTTTTGTAATCATATTTATGTTACAAAATGGACATTAACCACACATTTATGTGTCTAAACTAAACCTAGTCATGGAATTATTTGATTACCATCATATTTATCTTAAACATTTGAAGAAAGAATAACATGTGAGAATTATCTACTTTATAGTAGTTGTATTTAGTGAAAATTGGAGTTTACATGAGTTTTTCCATTGAAGAAACTACTTTGTACATTATATTTCCACTATATTCGTGGATTTTAATATTAATAAATATTATATAACATATTTATTATTCTTCTATTTGATATTAATCTGATAATTTAATATTATATATATCACATTAAAAGGGTATATGAGTTCCCTTGTATGATAATAACCCTGATGTAAAATGATGATATCCATAATTATTTTTATATAGTTATATAGAATTCTATGATGCGACGCAGATTATGATGATTGTTAGGTGTCAGTACTTGTAAGAAGATGAGGCTTTTTCTCTTGATGATTAAACTTGGAAATCAGTAACACCATAAATTGTAATAAAAATCTCGTCTATAGAATATTCACAGGTATTTGTTTCATTGGATATTCTTTTATGTGATCAGGTTTAATGATGATTTAAATTAAATAATATTATTAAGAAATTTCTTGAACAAGAAAATTATTTTATTGTCATAAACTATGATGACTTATGGTGATGGAGAAGTTGGGTACATTGGATAATTCAAGATTGATATTTGACCAATTAATAACTTGAGGAAGGATGTATATCTTCCATATTTATTGAAATTAATATCTTAGCCCTTTGATAGGAATGTAACCATCGCATTAAATTAATTTTAAAGGGTGTATCAATGAATTTATTTCAAATACTAAATTAAATACACATGAATAATATAGGTTGATGACAGGGTTATGAATCCTATTTCATGAGATATCATGATAAAGGAATTTTTGTATACATTGAACATTCATCTATGGTTGTTTTCATTGCAACATCTCATCTTCCACTTTTGGTTCCTTGACCCATTACAAGACATTAGTACTGAACATTATGTAATTTTATCTAATTACACTTAAAAGAGGCCTATTGGGACATAAAAAAGGTTTTCTTTTTTCTTAGTTAAATACTATTTTTATTTTGCAGTTTGAGTAACTATTGTTCTTTACATCAAGATAAAAATATATTCTTTACTTATTAACTGATCAAAGATATTAAATAAATATTTATTCTCTAGGTTATTATTTTATTATGTGAATTTATAATATCTATCTATATATTATTTTCCAAATGGTAATATATAATTTATTAATAATTAATAAATAATTTATTTAATTATGAAACTATCAAAATTATAATTTTATACACTGAATTGTGAATATAATATTTATTTTTTATTGAATGTATAATATTAATATTTTGTTTTTCATAAGGTAATAAAATATTTATATATTAACGAATAATTTTTTTAATAACATAAATACTAAAAAAATAATGTTTGTAATTCAATAAATTTCATGGAGGTTGATCAAAAACAGTTATTGGTCAGATGATAAAAATTTACTTACCATATAGATAATAATATTTTACATTTCATGAGTTATCTCACACCATAGTATAAAATAATAATATTATTATTTTTCATTATTTGGGTTTCCTTTTGGGTTAAAAATATTTTTATGTTCCTATTGTAAATTAATTAATATTAAACCCTAAGATGGGGTCTATAAGTAGACAATTATGGGAATTGTGAGGGACTGGTCATTTTGTATCACAATCTCATCCATAGAGAATTCACTCTCAATAAATAATTCACTATAGATTTCTCTCATTATTAAGAGATCCACCATTAACATTTCCCTCTCAAGTTGAGAAAATTAAGAGAAAATGCTTCATAATAAAAATGATAATGTCATCAATAAAGGGGGTTGCATAAGATGATGGGTTATTTTTCACTATCACCCTAAGTACTATCAACGAAATTTTGAGATCAATATTTCACATGTGGATCACATCTAGTGGACAATTTCATGGATTCATTGTTAGTGAAATTTAAATATATCATAATGAAGTTATGATGATCAATGCCTAATACTATTAGAGCTGGGAAGGAGTTACACTTTGTATTGAAATGCATTGGGTATTGGGATGGGAGAAGTGGCGATGCATGGGATAGATTGGTGTCATACAGTTCACAGCATCTGAGGGAACATGAGAAGAATTACCCAACTCATGATCTTAATATGGTTATAGTTGTTCACATATTACACTTTTTGAGATACTATTCACTGGGAGTTCATTTTGTGGTTAACAAAGACCACAAATTCCTCAAGTATATTTTACAGAGTGTGATCTGAATTTGAGGTAGTGGAGAAGGGTTTTTTAACATTATTCACTAGACATTGATCATTCCTATATTCCTATTAATGGCACTGTAGTTGCTAATGCACTAAGCAAGAGAACTCAGATACATACAATGCAACATACCAGTGGGGAGTGGTAGCTTATGGAATTGTTATTTGATATTCATATCGAAGGGCATGAATGTAATGGACCCATATATATATATCATCCTTGGTTAAGACCTCTACCTTAGTAGATAGATTGAGAATATTGAATCTATCATATTTTGAGGGCTTAGTCCAATGGTAGAGTGTGGCATGTGAGTAACCACATCCTAGTTAATAGTAGGTGAAGATGAAATCCTATGCATCCATGGGAATTTTTTGGTTGCAATGGACATACACAAGGATTTGAAGCGGGAGATTCATTAATCAGCATGAGCAGTGCATCTTGGAGTCACCAATAATTACTTTGGCTTGTGTCTACAGTGGTAGTTGTTGGGAATAAAGGGAGATGTAATTGGTTATATAATGAGATATTCTACCTTTCAGTATGTGAAGGAGGAACACTAGACACTAGTCGAGATTTTACATTAGTTACCGATTCTAGAGTGGAAATGGGATGATATCCTGATGGATGTTATGACTATATTATTATGGTTTCCTATATCTAATGATTGTGTGTTGGTTGTCATTTATAGTATCAAAATGGATGGCCATTTATTCCCAATCAATGAGACCTTTAATAATGATCATATTGGATGGATTTACATCCCCGATATAGTAGGAGATTGTGGGGTTCCTCATAATATCATTTTTGATAGGTACAATAGATTTACGTTACTTTTCTATAAATGTTTTCAAAGGGAGATGGGTACACCAGTGCTTATGATCATAGCATACCACCCCTAAACCGATGGCCATTCATTGCATAGGATACAAGTGCTAGAGGACATGCTGCAATAATGAACCATGGATTTTGGGGGCTCTCAAGAGAAGTATATACGACCAGTTGATTTCACCTAAAATAATATTCTTCAGGAGACTATGAAGATGAAACCATACAAAGTATTATACTATAAGTCATGATGATCACCCCTGTTTTTGTTAGAGGTAGAAGATAAATATATGATGGGACCTCATCTTGTCCATGAGACCACAGAGCAGATTCAACTGATTCATAATAATTGAAAAATTATAGTCTAAACAAACATGTTATGACAATCACTGTATATAACCTGTAGTGTTTGAGGATGGGGATCGTTTATTTTTGCATGTTTCACTGATGATTGGAATCATAAGGACTGAGAGAGGGGGTAACATTTCTCTGAGATATGATGTACCTTTTGATATTCTGAAGAGATTAAGGTTGTTATCCTATTGTTTTGAGATACCACATTTGTTATGTTCCATGAAAGATGTATTTTGTGTATACCAGTTGTGACACATCCATTCGAACCTATGTCACTCTTTTCAACCTAATTAGGATGAGTTAGAGGTTGATGAATAATTTTAGGATAATCTGATTCCTATCATTCACATGAGAACGAAGGTTTTATGAGTCTAGTAAGTTCCTATATTAATTTTTTTATATAATCATGAGCATTTAAAAGACAATACGTGGGATCAAGAGGCTGATGTATGTATATAGTGGCCAATGTTTTTCTCAGATGAATCTTTACCACCAAATAAATAGAATTTTTTGGATGAATTTATATAATGGGGGAAGATTGCATGAACACATGTTTTTTTACGTGGTATGGATCCATTCATTTTAGTTTTCAATTTATAAATATGGCCTTATTTGAGTGTCCTTTGAGGTCACAAACGTATTGAAGTTGTTTGGGGATTTTGGAACATAGAACTATGTTTTGGGTTGAAAATTACATGGCGCACAATTAGTTCATACCCTACGGGGCAGGACACATGGTTTCACTAAATAATGTGAGGCTAGACATAGTGGATATATAGGACATACTATTTGAGAAAACTTTTTGGAATGAAATCCACACCCATGCGAGGTCAGAAGTTTTTAAAAATCTTGCCATATGGGTTTTTCATGGTTTCTATAAGGTTAGTAAACTATGTGGGTAAACCATAAAACCCCTATATTTTCTGTTTATTATTAATTTTTTTGTAAAATTATCCTTCCTTTTGAAAACCTAATTTGGGTTTTCATTCATGGATAACAAGGGTGAATTTTTGAAGGCCCCAAGTGTCACTAACCTTTAATTTCAGCTCATTTCATCATATTATCTCCAATTAGGGCATATTTTTTCTATTTGTATCTACATAAGTAAGATCTATAGTCATTTTTAACCTTTCTCTTTTCTTATTTCTATCGATTTCACTATTGGGATTTAGGCTCATATGCACAAATTTCATGGTATTCAGATGTTCTTAAAATTTGACCTAAACAATCAAGAGTCAAAACATGATACTGAATGAGCACTCCACTACCAAGCTAAGGTATGTGTTATATAATTATCTTTTTTCTTATGTTGTGTTTTTGAGGTATCTATCATCACACTATCGACCATACATTCTGTTTCTGTCTGAATTTTCAACGTGTTACTTGCAATGTATGTCATAAAAATATATTATTGATTCCAATAGGAACTGTTGTGATGTTTTTGAACCTATTTATCGAACCAAGGTCACCCATGGGATGCAACATATAAAAATTCCATGTTTATATATATTTTATAACACACAAGGGTTTTTTTCTGGATCTCTATGTTATAGGAAGCCAATTAGAAATGGAATGAGTTAAATGTGATGATTATAAGATAGTTTTCCTTTTTGTATTGATATATATTTTATTGATCCTGAATTGGTTAATATTTGTATTGATCAACTGAGTTATGTTAAATGTGTAATTTATTAATAGGTGGGTTAACCCATATGATGTGTTTAATGGAAAATGGTGATAAATGGTTGGGTATACCCATGTGACTTGTTTTAATCAGAATGGAATGCATGAGTGGGAATACTCATGAGATAGAATTGAATGTAATTGATTATATAAGGATCTGTAATATTTGAATGATATTAAATGAAATATATTGAATGAGTGGGTAGGATCATATGGAATTTAATTATCAAATGATTTGAAATGGATGAATGATTTATAGACACCATGGATAGATCTCTAAGGATCTTGAATGATTTAGTGGATGCATTGATTAATATTGCCTCTTTGGTCTTGATTTTGTGGGATTCCTCAGTCCTTTTACCCCTTTAATACATCTTTCTTGGACTCATGTAGGACATGTTGGTACGTATGGTTCTAGGACTCCAACTAGGTCCTACAAAAAAATTCTATCGAGATGATCTTGGGAATCAATGAGGATTCATTCTTCTTCTACACATTGGATCCAACCCTATGTGGTATACACTTCATTATACAACATGAATGTGGGATATATGACACTTTGGTTATTACAACGTGGCCATGGGAATGTGATAAAATTCATTATATGGTCTGACTGTTTCAATAGGATATTGATGGATGTGCGGTTTTTCTATGTAAGCATTTTATGTTTTCATATGTCATCAATATTAGGAGCTAGAAATTGTTTCACAGAGACTTTAGAGGAAATTTTGTGTTTCTTTTTTTCTGTGGTTATATGGCTTGGGATTTAACACATGAATTTCATCTTACCTACATCTATTAATCATATTTTATTATACCCATTAGAAATATATAGGATTGTTGGGGGTTACATATAGGGAGGTTATCTTACACTCCCTTTGGGATTTCTTGGGGTCCCAAAAACATTTTACGGTTGTGAGTGATGTTAGTGAGAATCTCCATAGCACTGGTTGTTTATTATTACTTTGGAGGAGGATAGAATGTGATGAATATGAGGCATGTGATGCTACTAAGATACATTTTTTATGTTTTTCCTTCTTGGAAACATGTACTATATTTTACTACCACGTACTTATTTGGGATGATTTCTAGATACACATGTAATATGAATCATTATATATAAGACACTTAGATTTTTATTGTATATTCACATATTTGTATGTGACACTAAGAGACACTTTATATTGTTTGTGGAATATAATTTTTATTTAGTGACCTTCCATCAAAAAAATTGGTTGTTCAGTTTGAACACAAATTTTTGGGATGAATGTTATGGTTGAATATATATGTATTTGATTATGTTGAACTTTTGGTGTTATTGGATACATTTTTCAAAAAAAATAGTTTTGGAATATATCTAGATATATAAAGAACCATTTTAATTTAAATTATCTATTAAATTTATTTCATGAATAAAAATTAATTTTGGATAATAGTTTCTCTGAGTAAGAAATGAAATGGGAACTGATCGAATAACAACTCAATAATGAAATAATGCCTATGAAATAGAATGAAATCATGTATGTAAATTTTTTTATTGTTAGCCTATAGAGTAATTTAATTCCTTAACTATTCAAAAATTAAATTTTATTAAATAATACTATCAAAACACCTTCATTTATATTGAAATCTTGGTCTTTCCATCAATACTAAATTTATGGTTCTGAGGTCCTTAACAATCCATTGATCAATCAATTTCTTTTGGTCAATGATCTCTATAACTCTATGCAATTATTTATACATTTATTGCATGCCAATATCCTTACATTGTATAAATTGTTTCCAATTTGGAAACCTAATATGGGTTTATCCAGATGACCTTCATACTCTCTTTCCAATCTTATTAATATGATGTTTTATTAACCCACTTCACAGTGAGGGATTTAGTGAATGTTTTTTTCAAATGTCAAACCCTTAATTTCCAATAACAAGATTATAATTTAAGGATGTACATTATTTAAGCAGGTAGAATTTAACACCCTAATATTTTAAAATAATAACATCATATTTAATATTGTATGTAACAATGAGTACTAATCTTTGAAGTGAATATAATTGTAATATCTAATTTAAAAATTCAATTATTTACTTTATCTATTATCATTTTTCACTTAATTTTTTTATTTTTTGGGACTCTCAGTTTTAGATATATTTTTCTTGGAAAAACAATCTAATTCTCAGGGATGTATGTTTTTTTAACTTAACATAGTATGGGTAAAAGAAATGTTAAATGGTGTGGGTATTCCCCCCATGATCAGAGAATACTATAGTTTATTTGCATTTTCTTGCTAAAATGTAGACATTACAGAGTTTGTAAGAAAAATACACAGTATGTATGGTGTTTACCCATGGTGTAAAATTTTTACACGTCATATAATGGGCTCTTAGTTTATATAACAAACTAGATACACAATTTAAGTATTTAAATTCTTTGAAATGGTTATACACACCTTTTAAATGGAAAAATATGAGTTTTTAATAAATGGGGGTGGGGTTTTTGTGTATTTTGTCATCGATGATTACACAAATTGAAAAGGGATTAAATGATATTTAATAACCATATTTTTTTATGACTCTAAACATATGATTCTTATTTCATTCAACTTAATCTTTATTACTCTTGACCCAAGAGCTCTTCCATTTGATTTTGGGGACCTATATTCTTTCTAGATTGATTCATTCTTCATTTGGTTATCAGGATGGTTGTGTTTCATCTCTCTTAGTAAAATAACCTTTCTAATTTTCCCCCATGATAGAAATATTTTCAATTCACTACATTTATATATGTGTTGATCCTTGATGATGATTCTCTTTATCTCATTCCAGATCCACTGTGTGATCATGTTCTGGGGGATGGTCTTTTGTTTACTATGGTCTTATGGGTGATGTTTCTTAATGAAATATTGTGATATATTTTCCTTGAATTTTTTTTCTATTTAATTGATTCGTAGATGTGGGTATTGATTCTATAGCCTTCATTATAATCATTTTCATTTTTCCTAATTTCAGGATAAGGGTAGAAGCAAGTGCGACCTCAGTTTTGAGTTACGTGGTTGAATATTTAATGTATATTGGATTAACTACAATTCTCTAGTTTTTTCTATAAAAATTAATAACATAAATGGAATGCTTAAATGATGGATTTCTTGTGTGGAAATGGTTTTTTTATAAAATATGTTTTTCAAATTATCTTTTTAATGAAATGGTATTTCTAAAAAAATTATGAAATGGATATACGAAATTTTTTCAAAACATGGACGTCATAAACTATTTTGGAAAATTGAGCACATGGGAATCCATGGGTACTCAGGTAGATGAAAAAATAGAAGTCATCATCCATTGATACAGTAAGGTACTTTAATATATGGTTTTTCTTTTCTCCCTAGGCCCGCTGTACTATGGACTTGATAGACTTTACTAGAGGGTTCACTTTATGGGGTATTCCTCTACTATATGGATTTTTTGTATATGTATAGGGGATTAAGGTATGAGATTATCTACGAGTGTATTATATATCCTAACATAGTTTGATCCATTGAGTGATATTTCCTATGATTTGTTCAATTTGGGTTATTTTGGATGACCTGTTTTGCTTTATACCGCCATGGATTATATATGATACGTGACACATGATTTGGTTTAATTTGATATATACTCTTTGAAATATATATATATAAATGAAATTATTTTAATCTATTTGACCTAGATTTATATTAAAATAAGTAAAATATTAAATGACTTATTTTTTATTCTTTCTATATATATAAACAGTTTTACAATTTATCATGCCTTGTTTTCATTGAATTAGGTATTCTTTAGATTATTTTATAGAGACTTCTTATATAAAACTTTGGTTGAATCAAACTTGTCCTACCATATCACACTCTATGAAACCTTTAAACAGTTTTTATACATTTTTATTAATTTATATATAGGAAATGTAAAGTCTCTATAGTGAGGTGGCAATGTTTCAATCGGCTATGTCTTGGTAGCTCTTGTTTAGATGGTGGGAATTTCCCCTACTATCCCATCGGGTTCTTGGTTTATTATTTTAGTTTTCTTTCGATTTTTTTACTTGTAAATTAGGATATTATGATTTATTTTTGAGAATTATCATTTCCATTATCTTATTTTAGTTATTGATTATTTTATCTCTTCCACAGATTCACTAGGTTACTTATATACATTTGAAGGTGTTTCTTCACGTATGGAGAAATTGTTCCCTATACTTTCTGTATTATGTATGGGTTCTAGTAACCGTACCATGGGGATTGAGAAATTTTTTTGAGTATGTTCTGGGTCTGTTTGGATACTATATTGAGAGGGTTTCTGGGTGAGTTTTTGTTAGTTTTGTTTTGTAGGGTGTTTTATCATCAAGATTCTTTATCTTGGTATATTTGGTAAATTGAAGATGGGAATTTCGTGACTTAAGAGGTAGGTTTTTTTATGTTTCTAGACTACTCTTTCCATATAGGGACTCAAGTGACCATGGAATGATGGGATGTGTGTCTCCAATTTTGAGTTATTGATAATAATATGTGATTTTTCTTATGGTTATCTAGTTAAAACTAATATTATTCTATTTTTTGATCATTGATTTTGTTTCATTGTGTAAAAGTATTCCTTTGAGACATCTTCTATGGGTTTCTTAGGAGAGTGAAGTTGATTCTCCTCAAGGTATTCTGCCTCTAGATGAGAAGCATATCAAGGTTATCATGTGGGTAGTTCATTCATTCATCAAGAATCTTCCACAAGTCCATAAAACAATTTTTGAGTTTCATCTAGGAGATTTAAGAGATAAAGATCTATCATGTGGGTTCTTACATGATATTTCACCATCCATTGAGGTTAATAATGAACCTCAAGAGTCATAAGACTAATAAGATAATATTGATCATATATTTTATATATTTATATTCTTGATAGTACCGTGGTAATTTTTTTGGCATTAATACTTGAGGAATCAAGAAATTGATGGTGGGACTCCATGGTATGAGCATAAAAGATTGTATGTTTCGGCAGAAAGGGCATAAAAACCCACTTATTTTAGTCATTTTTTCAAAATTATATGATGATATAAAAGCCTTAAGAGTTCCTCTCTTTATTGAAGGGATATAATTCGGCGTATGAATACACGTATCAGTTTACTGAGTTGATTAATTTTTCACCAGTTGTGGTAAAGTATGACCATCTGAAAGATTATAAGTTCTAAAAGGTTTTCCACCAGATATCACACCATTGGTATCTATGATGATTCTTTTGCAATATTCAGATATAGTGGATAGGGTGATGATGTAAGATATGAATATGGAAGGCAGGGTTTGTTATTCTTCCCCTTCTCCTCCACTGAGTGGATGCCTTAGTGACACCTAGGGAAAGAATAGGAATTGAAATCCAGGTTGTTTGAGTGGTGGAGGTGGTACTCGGTGGAATACCACTTCAAATAATCTAGTTTTAGTTAGTGGCCTTCCATCGAATTGATATTAGTGAGGAAAGTATGGAATGAAGTTGAATTATTGTCTTTCGCCTATAATGATGTGGAAAAGTTGTGGATGTTATTGTCATCTTTAGTATTTATATCAGTCTATGTCTATTCTTCACTATGGTATGAGACTTTCATATCAAATGGATTTTGTGGAAAAATTACAACCGTCAAAGACTAAAAGGTTTCATCCATAAGAATCATGATTAAATAACCTATTTTTAGTAAATGAGATTCATGTAGAGGTAGATTTAGGTGTTGAAAAAATTTAGGGGACATCTTTATTTCATCTTTAGTAGAGATTACATTATTTGGTACTTGTGTTTCCCAATCTTATATATCTGGCCATTTTTTTATATGGTTAAACTCTCAATAAAGATCATGATATTTTTTATGGAGTTATAAATTCCTCTTTGGTAGTGTAAAATAAGAGGTTTTGGTGCCCTTATTGTTCACTATAAATAGATCATATGGAGTTAATCTTGGATTTACTTTTTTAGGGTCTGGGTATGTTTGATTTCATCATTAGGGTGGATTGGCTTGTTTCTCAACATGTTGAGGTTGATTAGAATCTTTTTTATGTCTATTTTATAGTGTTCATTGGTAGATCATGGGTTTTTAAGAGAGAATGGGATACACTGACTCATCATGTAGGAGATTCCCACCTAGATCTCAGAAGTTTGTTGTTTACTATTGCAGTTGATCTCGTAGATGTTTTCAATTATATTTATCGTCCCACTATTTTTTGGTATTTTATTGATGGTTTCCCATTCAAATTTCTCTAATCATTCTCAGGATAGTATTTAGGGTTTATGATTGACCTTCTTCCAAGTACAAATCCAGTTTTGATACCTGATATCATATATCACAAGAATAGCCAAACAAGTTCAATATATAGTTGGATGACATGATGGGGAATGGTTTTGTTCTCTCTAGTTTCTAACCCTTGGAATCCCTTGTTCTCATTACTAAGACGTAGGATGGTTCAAACCAATTTTTTTGGATTATCTATAGTTTAATTGGGTAATTATTAATATCATTTTCCCTTTTCCTTGTTTTTATTTTTTTTTGTTCATTTAACGGGGGACAAGTGTTTTTAAATGATTGATATTTGGTCAGGTTATCATATGCTCAAAGATAAAGATTTTAATGAATGTAAGATGATGTTAAAGAGTGGGTATTTTCTTATAGAATGTCATATGATTCCATATGTTTGGATTAATGATGTTGCGTTTTTTATGGCTTTAAAGAATTAGGTATTCCATTATAGCTCGATACATTTTTGTTGGTATTCATGGATGATATTTTTGTTTATTTAAAATACAAGCATGATCACAAGAACCATTTAGGCTTGGTTATGGAAGTCCCAAGTAATAAAAATTATTTTTTAAATCTTTTGAAATTAAATTTATGTATCTCAGAAATGAATTTTATGATTCACGTGATTTCTAATCACGGATTGTATGTTGATTCTAAAAAAGGGAATCTTTTCTTGTCATTGGAATATCTATATAATATCCTCTATATTCAGATATTTATCTATATTGTTGGATATTATCAATGGATAATCAGGTATTTTTAAATGATGATGTCACCTTTGACTGGTCATACGATAAATGGGTGAAATTACTAAGGGATGAAAGGTATATCCGTTATTTTGATGATCTAAAATGGATTCTAAAACGTGATGTGTTTTTACGGACATTTATATTATAGGATTACATGACATAAATATTTTTTTCATTCCATGTAATCATTTCTAGTTATGTTTTTATGGAGATTGGGTTTCATTTCTATGAGTAATAGATCCTTTATACTTCTTCATTTTCCTTGACTGGGGGTGCGTTGTTGCACTAAGTTTATTGACTTGTTGGCCTATGATGTTGATTCTTGTGATTATATTCAATATCTATTGTGTGGTATTTTTCTAGGGTCCTGTCCGTTTTTGGTTTTTGTGTGTTTGGTTTGAATTCTTGGATGTATGTTATGATAAATCATTCCCTCAAACTATTTTTTTACATGATTCTGCGATTTTTGGATTGATTCAAAGGCCTCCTTTGTCATCATTGTGTTCATTCATGTTAGAGTATCCTATTTTGGGCATGTAAAACTTGTGTTTTGAGGTAGGTAGTTATCTATCAATCATATGTTAGATAAACTTAATTTCACTTGTTTTTTGATAAAAAAAATTATATAATAAATGGCATGACTGAATGAAGAATTTTTGTGTGGGAATGGTTTTTTTATAAATGATGTATTTTAACTTATTTTTGGTAAAAGAAAATTCATTTTAAAAAAATTATGAAATGAGTTTATAAAATGTTTTCAAATAATGGTCTTGATGAAATGATTTTGATATTAGAGAACATGTGATTCCTTGGGTACATTAGTGGATGGTTTAGAAATAATCCTCATTTGTAAATATTGTAAGGGGGTTCACTCTTGGGGAATTTATCTCCCCCGTAAGCATATAGTTCTAGGGAATTTAACGAAATTATTGGAGGGTTAACTTTTCAGGGTGTTCCTCTACTACCAATATTTTACGCATATGTCTTGTCTCTTGATGTGCATGATTATCTATTTTGGTGAAATGAGTGTCCCAACTATCTTGACCTACTGTGATCTTCGGCACGACGTTGTATATAATTTGAGAGATTTGAAATATTTTGGACTGTAATGTTTTAGTTTTTACTCTCTTGGATATGATATGATATTTAAGACATTGTTTGGTATTATTTTATATAATTTCATTGATATATTTATATTAAATTCATTGAAACTATTTTACCTCATTTTATTTGTAAATGAGAAAATAGGAAAATGAATTGTTTTTCTATGCCCTTTATTTAAAAACACTTTAATTTTTTATCATGCATGATTTTCATTAAATTTGAGCATGTTTATATTAGTGTACAAATAATCTTTATGGAACACCTAGGTGGGATCCTACTGATCATGTTATATCACAACCTACGTAAATATTTTGTGGTGTGTAGACCCTTGTATGTCATTCAATGTAGGGAATGGTAAGGCACCCCAATGAGGTGGTGAGAATTTTTTTCAGCTTTGTATTGGTAGATGGTATTGAGATAGTGGGAGTTTCCCATTCTATAACACGGAGTAGTTAGTTTATTAATTTAGTTTTTCATTGATTTCCGAAGATGTATTTGGGAAGTTCTAACTTTTTTGAGTTGTATCATTTCCTATATCTTATTTTAGTTATGCAATATTTTATCTATTCCACTTTATAAGATATATATATATATATATCATGGTATTTATTTAGGCTCTATAAAGTCATTCCATCTAGTATTTTTATGCTTGGGTAAAATTCATCAGCCTATGGGGGTCTGGAATGCCCTTTGGGTATGTCGCAGGTCAGCTCAGGTACCATATTGGGAGGGTATCTAAGTCGGTTTGTTATAATAAAACCAGAAGATATTATGATATATTCATGATTAAATAAATAAAATATATTCAATATATTTATATTCATGAAACACCAATACTGGATTATATTACCTGAATCACTATGTTTATCTTCTAATTCATACAACACTAGATAAAAATAACATTCTATACTCTATTAAAATATTATTATTTAAACATGACCATCATAAACTATACATTAAGTTTTTACATATGAATAATAGTAACTAAATTATGAAAATTATATTTTTTAATAATGTATAAAATAAATTCACTGTTTATTTACTTATTAGATAAAAAATTATAACCATTTTACAGAGAAGATAATACTTAAATAAAAATTCTATTTTTGTTAAATTCTAATTTTTCATGCTTTGTGGGCATAAATTAAAATTATTTTTTTGAAATTTAGGAAATTTTATTTTGAAAAATAAACATCATTTTTTAAATCCTCGTGTAAATAATATCTTTGGGATAATTTTTTAGAAATGTCTAAAATGATTATACTTTTTTTAATAGTGAAAAATATTGATTTTTTTGAAACCTCCATTTTCATTTAAATTATTTACAAGGTAAATTTAAATTATATATTAGTTTTAAAGTAAAATTACTTAAATAATATTGTAATATAACTAATTTGGGACATTTTAATCAATTTTATGTTTATATTTTGAATTAAATCATTGTATATATAAGAAAGTTTTCTTATTGGAAACCCACTCTTTCATCGTGTATACCCTATAGTTTAAAATTGAATTATTCCACTTCAATGAGATGAATTTTTCAAGGAAGATTGCATATTTGGAATAATAATAATTTGTATTATCAAATATTTCATACAATTTTATTTACAATAGTTAATAGTTCAAATAGTAAATATTAATTAACGTTTTTAAGATAAATATGGGTTTTCATAGGGTTGATCTAAAAAGATAAAGGATAAAATAACCATTATACTTGTAAATTATCCAATTAATGGACATATATTAACATTATATCCTTAAAATATAGATTATATACTATTTTGAATCCTTCTCGCATCTGAAAAATTTGTGTACACGTTTTACTTTTCATAAATTGCAAGTGTCCCACTCACCTCACTTATAAAATGTCACCCCATCTATTTCCTCTTCACACATCCAAAACCATTTTTTGTAGCCAATATCAATGAAAATACATTCATTAATTCCCACAAAATGTATTACAGTCTTTATTTTTATTATTAATCCCTCTTAAAATTTATTTAGGTATTAACAAATAGAGACTCTCTGAAGAAGTGGTAAAATTCATAAACATTCAAATTTGTTTTATTTCTTCTTCCAACCCATTAAAAAATTCTCAATCTAGGATAGAATAGTAAAAAAAATATATGAAATATAATTAAATTTTATTATGGAAATTTACAAACCCACATCCATATCTACTTCCATAAAATGGGAAATGAAATTGTCGATCATGTGTACGGTAGAGTACCACCTCGTGAACCTATAAAATTCATTTTCAATAACCAGCATTAGAGGTTTGATATAATTATGGATTGAACATATTTAAATGATATTTTTGAAATTATTATACATATGGAATTATGATATTACATATACAATTTACTTTTCATTATGTGGGGGAAATGATTACATCACTCGTGTGTAAGGAGGACTACCGCCTCGCGTAGCGATGTGAATCATTTTTTGTTTACAATTTACCTAAAAGTTATTTGGGATAAATTTAATTAGAATATGTGATATTAATTATCTACAAATAAATATTTAAACGTAATATCTCATATACCTTCTTACCTTTTGATGTGATGGAAATTAATAACGTCCCTCGTGCCCACATTTAGACTACCACCTCAACGTACTGATGTAGAATGTTTATCATTTTATTATTACATAGATGGTAATACTGATATATGTGGTAAATATAAATTCTATATATAAAATTATAATGATTATAAACATATTTATTAATTTTTTTCCTTTCATTCCATCCGATAAAAAATTGGAAATATAGTTCAAGCGTATATAAAACCGTTGACCTCCATGAACTGTGTAATCCATTTTCTATCTCTAAAATTAATAAATTAATCTAAAAAATTAATAATAAATATATAAGAAATTTAAATCATGTAATATATAGATATATATTATGTTACCATGATCAAATTCAATGGACCAAAATTAATGAAGTAAAAAAATGAAAAAAAAAGTAATTATCAGCTGAAAGAGTTATTTAAACAAAACATTGATAATGCATGGGTGATAAAATACAACAATTAAAAAATATATGTTAATATATATATAAGTGGGGTTCGGTAATATATTTTTTATAAACTATATTTTTTATCCAGGTGGATGAGACACGTATGAATGATGTATATCCTAAGGTAAGGCAGTATTTTCTCACTTATACATCCCTAAGACATACTCCATATTCCACACATATTCATTTATGTGGTTGATATAAAACCCCTTTGATATGTTATATCTTTATTTTATTTTTCATAATCATATTTAATGTTTCATTTCATGATTATTTATTTTTTGGGATTATGATTTAGATTTTACCAATGTGGTAAAGGTTTATTTCGCTATCTATCATAATTTAGGAGTGTTTTTCCTTAAGTCTCCCTTTGTGGAAATATTTAATATTTCCATCACAAAATCAAATTTTTATAATTTAGTTATTCTAGAACTTTCCCATTTAATAGAATCATTTTTCAAATATTTTGTAGTGAAAATGACGGTGAACGTTTTCTATAAAAAACCAAATTTAGCTCTATTTTCGGTCAAAAATAAATTTTCATCAAAATGATCATTTTCAAAAAATGTTTTTAACCTTTTATAAATTATTTTTTAAAGTAATTTTTAGTTATTTTACATTTTTTTTAAAAAATCAAAGGATTCTCCATGTCATTTTCTATATAAGGCTCATTTGGATGTTATTGGATATGTTAATGTAATATTTTATTTAACATTTAGGACATGAACAAAATTTTCCACCACTATAACCAATCAATGTTTTAAATATTATTTTTTATGTTTTAAATTTTTTGCATCAAATAAAATTATTTCCAAAATATTTTTCAATCATTTATTATAAAAAAAATTGAAACTAAATTTATTATTTTACCCAAAAAAAATTTTAATGAAGTATATATATTACTTCTACTCATCAATGGAATAAACATTTTATTTTAAATATGATCCTATGGGGAGAAGTCTTATTTTATCATACTTCTTCCTTATTTGGATTCTTTATAATGATTTCAACTTAGTATGTGTAATTTTATCAACATTCACCACATTACTATAGATGGGTTATGATTTTTTTTATTTGATTGGGGTATATATTAGCATTTCATATATTTGATTCTCAATAAAATTATTTTAGTTGATTATGTTTAGAACCATTTAATTTGATGAATTCATTGGAATTACTATGTGACAGGTGGGTCCTGGTAATAGATATCCCCTTGATGCCTCAACCGGGCTCATGAGACAAATCTGTTTTCCAAATTAGACATGTTTCTTCAAACAAATTTAAATTTAATTATGAATGGTAATGAATATATTTTTTCGATGTTCATAATTATGTATTACCTAATTATTATATCATTTCTTATGTCCATGTGATTATTAAAATTGTTATAATATCCAAGGATACATTTCAGGATTATTTGATTATTCATATTGTTTTATTTTATCATCATTTATTTCTTTCATATTATGATCTATTCATTTGTTATTATACAATGCCCAATCATTGTTAACAAGATCTATAGAGAGCTACATAGGTTAATTTTTATATCTCTAATGAACTATTTATGTGAAAACATGTAGAGGGCACACCAGATAGGCTATAGAGAGTCAAAACGATTGTCTGCATTAATCATTAAAACACACTATGGTTTACCAATTGTGAAATTATACAGATAAACCTATATACAAACGCATATAGACAGAAATATAAACATCCATACAAATGCACATTCTTATATACACAGACACACATAAATGCACTTTAAAACAAATTCACATACATACACATATATATAAATAAAAACATTCATACGTAAACATATATACGTGTACATATATGTATATGCACATAAACATACATACACATACACATACATATAGATACATATACACACATGAAATCACACATGAATAAAAATATAAACACACGCATAAACATGCATACATGAATACATACATACAAACATACATTCTTAAACATATACATACATAGACACTTGTATACATAAATACGTACACATAGATGAATGCATGCATGCATAAATACATACATATGCATGCATATTTTATATACATATCAATAATAACACCCCTTTTCCACTTTTTTCATTTGTTCCAATGTGATATTTTGAGACCACATCAAATGAGATTGACATCACAACACCAATAGTTATATTAATATATATATATATATATATAACTACATATATTAACATAAATAAACATAAATTTAAATATATTTGTTTACATATTTATGAAAATAATTAAATGAAATTTTAATATATTATATTTACAAATAATCCTCTAGACCAGTTAAAATAATTTATTAAATATTTTTATTGAATCATTTAAATTTGATTCCATTTTGTTCTAATAATTATTCATATGAGATTAATTATAAATTTATTATATAAATTTTTTTTAAAGAACCTTTTATATGTACAAATATTCCAAAATATTTTTTATGTATTTTACAATATATAGTAATATATTTAATTTTATATAAAAAAACATATAATTATAAATAAATAAACATGTTAACATTTTTTTAATATGAATATAATTAAAAAGATTTAAATGTGTAATATTTTTAATGTTTTTGAATATTTATTTACATAGTTCATATCATTATATTATAATATATATATATATATATATATATAACTATAAATTAGTTTAAAAGAATAAACCAAAACATAACTATTATGTATATATATTTTTTCTATAAAAAATATACAATTATTGTAATATAAATAATAATTTATGAAAAAAGGGTTCCCTTTCATGTGGCCATAAAAATGTTACCATTGTGAAAATTTTTAATAAATGTAGTGTGATAGAACTTGTGAACATACATTATAAAATCTGAATGATTAGTCTATAAGAACATTTGGGTATGGTTATGGTGTTAGAAACTATGCTGCTAGAATCCATGGTGGTTGTTAGGGTGGAGTAGGAAAACAAACTAAACTACAACTATAATCCAATTTTTCCAAATCCATTTATATGAATTCATCATTCCAAGTTGAATATCGGTAGGGTAGAACCACATTTTCACTACCCAAACCCTTATATTTTTCCAAGTTCCCTATAAAATTAGTTTTAGTCTTTCTCATAGCCATCAATTCTATCACTAGCAGTGTTGTTTATTTCTGAATGGGGTTAATGATGAAGAGATGGAAAAATGAACATGTCGATCAGGATCGTCTAATTTTTGGTAGATTATTTTGTGTGGTAAAGTTTCTTGCATGGATGGAGCTGAAAAATAATGAACATGTTGCCTTCTTTAAGACGTTGAAGGATTCCACCACTTTGGATCTTTTCCTCGAGTTGATGTTTTACACCAACAAGTGTTGGACACTCCATCCCTCTAGGTGATCTATAGTCTGTGATCCACAAATAATGGTCAGGTACTCTGATTACATGGGTCGTAGGACTCCACACCGAGAAAAAAATAAAGGGTTAAAGATAAAAAATGTAAGAGATTCATGAATGATTAGATTCCCTTGAAGAAAATTTTCATTTTGAGTATGAGTTTTCATAAAATGATTGGGGGGAGAAAAGAGAAGGAAAAAATCATGAAAATCTAATGCATGAAGATACTGACTCACCCCTAACAGGTTTGAGTTAAGCCATTACACTTAATTATCTATCTTAGATGAGGTAATAAATTTTAACGTAATTGTTTCTATGAAATTTTATTTAGGAATAAAATGATACAATTATTATTCTGGTAGTCTACCATTTGAAAATGTTTGTGATTTATATCTATCAGTACCCAAACATCACCTTGTTGTATGGTCTACCATGATAAATATCCAAGAATATTCTCTAAAAAATAGACATATTCCAATGGTAAATGTAAGAGTGGGAATTATCTTATATCAGGATCTGAGCACCGAGCTACCTATTCCACTTGATGATGAAAATATTCTTACGGTCGTGTCTGATATTAGAACATTCATTGCATGGATGTCAGATCATGTAAATAAATATCAAAAAGGAGGTATTCATTTACAATTTAATATTCAATCTATACATTTAATTATTAATTGAAAAAGATCAGAACCAATGAATGTTACTATAAATGGAAAAATAGTTGGGGTTATTTTAATGGTTGAATCAAAACCATCTAAAGGATAAAACAACCAATAATAATGAACCTTAAAATACACCATTTCCATGCCTGTTCAATATACACATTTATTATCACTCAAGGTTAATCCATATACAATGCTAAAAATTGGTATTTATTTTATAATTGATTTTGAAGAACAAAGGTATAGAAAGTAAATTACATAATTCCATTCTCTTGAGAATTTAAATTATATACTAAATCATGAATGACGATTAGTGTTAGTTGAAAATGTAAAAAATAGGTAAATCTTCATGATTTTTTTCCAATAAATTATCAATTATCTTAATTGTGATTAAATACAATTCATTTTTTCTAGTGTATAAATGAGTACCAATTTAAGTGATTACCCCATGAACATAAATTTGGACTCATTGTTCTCCCGATGACTTCTATAGATCAAACTGAAATGGAATATGTTCAAAATGATGAAACTGTGGAAAAACTATCCAAATCCTTTGAAGGAAAATTTATGGATGAGAGACTCATATTAAAAACAATTATCTAAGGGTAAAACTATACAACATAATCATATAAAATATATTTTCACTCCTTCAATTTATTATTTCTTTTTTTTTTGGCAAACATTGTGTACATATTGCATTTGTGTTTGATTATCCAAATATTTGTTTATGGATTCATTGTATGGATACCCAAAAAACTGATTACATGTGTTGACATTATATCATTTGGTAATACACTAAATAAAAGTTTTTATAACTAAACATCAAGTTATATATTTTCTATCATTTTTAAAGATAATTTTTTAGGATATGGAGCTGTATAAATATCATTAAAATCATTGCATGGGGACCATCCATGCACCCATGAATCCTATTGAGTCATGTTCTAATCTTACATGAGCTTGATAAAGGGTATATGGTTTTAATGTGATATTTTTTGATCTAGTTTTATTCATTTGATTATATTTGATTACCATGTGGTGGCATATGTATTTTGATATCTTTGACCAAAATAGAATAATTACCCCCCTCATGATTTAGATCATGTCTCTCTAATGCATGCACTAAAGTGTTGGTGGTACTATCTTTTTGGGGAGAGTTCTCATGTCTTTTCAGACTATAAGAGTCTCATTTATATTAATACTCAAAAATCCGTAAATAATAGATACTGGTGGTGGGTAAAATACCTTTAAAATTTTTAATTTGATTTAGTGTACACCCTGTTGAAGGGGAATGTCATCACAGATTATCTCTGTAGAAAAATTATGTCCTTGGATGTACATGAATTGAAGTAATATTGGATCATTATGAGCTGCTTCACTCAGTTTAATCAAGATGATCATGAGGATATTTTAGGCATTATTATGACTATTTTTTAGTTATCATTATCTATCCATGAGACTTTTCTACAGATTTAGTATAAGGATGATGTGTTCATAGAAATTCAAGAAACCCCATTTAGTGGGGAAACTGTTTCAGGTTAGTCATTCTCTTCAGACAATATTATCTATTTTGGGGATTGATTTAACACCCTAGCATCTACGAGGGAATCCTTTTTTCTAATTTCACAGCTCTTCATGTGTTGTTCATTATGGAACTGTGAATATGTATTATGATAATAGGGGGGTTTGGGGGTTGGGGTATGAAGTGTGACATTGTATATTATGTGTTCCACTGTTAAACCTATGAAAAGATAATTGAAAATCATCAGAATCCTTTTGGTTTACTATATACTCTTGTAGTGCTATTTTGGAAATAAGATGAGGTATCCATGGACATTGTTGTTGGATTACCATGGAATCCCCATGGGGTAATTCTATCTAGTTGGTGGTTTATGGATTGAAAAAGTCAACTCATTTCTTTTTAATCAGGTAAATTAAGGAAGTGGAATATCTGGGTATGTTGTATATTTAATAGATTATGAGGTTACTTGGGTCTCCCACTTCTATTTTTTCATACATGGGAACTTGTTTTACATTGAGGTTATAGAGGATTCTCCATAAGGTGATAGGGACTCAGGTCATGTGGACTATAGATAACCCTCCTGAGATAGATGGTTATATGAATCATGTGATTCAAATCATAGAGGATATTCTCCATGCCTACATCTTTGATTTATTTAGATCATGTGATACTCATCTAAAACTGGTTAAATTCTATTTTATCAATATTTATCATCCATTGAATAGAATGGTGAATTTAAAGGCTTTGTATGGTCAACTATACAGGTTACCCCTTTATTAAGAAGGGGTGGGTGAGGCCACTCTTATTATGTGAAGTCTTATTTTGGATACATTAGCAATGCTTAAATATTTACATTGATATCTAGTTATATAACATTGTGGATAGAAATATTATATGGATTAGTGGATCCATCCTTTAGATTTTTCAATAGGTGATCAAGTTTTCTTGGAATTTTCTCCATTTTTAGGTCACAATTTCCTTTGAATATAAAGAATGATGACTCAAAAATATGTTGTACCATTTGAGTTCACTATAATTCATGGTTAGTTTTCATGTCATATAGAATTGTTAAGAAAATTTATGGTTATTCATGATGTTTTTTATATATCATAGATAAGGAAATATCATCATAGTCCCTTTAATGGTTTTTGTTTGGATTATATTTAATTGGTTTCATAAATTTCTATTTTGGGGAAGCTATTTTATATCATGGAATCTCAAGTGAATTTGTTGTGTGATAAGTCAATTTCATTGGTCAGAGTGTTTTGGAGGCATGAATTAGATTATCATGATACTTTTGAGCATGAGTTATTAATGAGGCAGTAGTGTCCTAAACTTTTTACCATACATAATTTTTCCAAATCATCTTTTAAGGATGTAAATCCTTATGGTGTGGAGTTTGTATCATTACATTTCCACTTTTAGGTATTTTTCATCTCTATTTTAGTTTCACTCTTGATTTGGGTGTGTCTTGGGACACCTGAGAGTGGAGAGAATTTTATAGGGGGTAAAATAACATAATTTTTGAGGATTTATGATTCTTTAAATTTTTGTATCAATGATAGAAATGTGTTAAATGGATTTTAGGTTCTCTCGGAGTTATGATAATACTTGAGGTTTTTGGAGTTTTTTGCTGAAATCTAGACTTTGAAAATTTATCATGAAAAAATGGTAATGTGTTTACACACCATGTAATGTTTACATGCAATGTATAGTGTTTATATTTCATGCATTGGGAATCTGAAATAGGTTGTAAACTATATACACAACCTCAAGTTATACAATATTTGTATAGTATTTACATAACATATAAATGGTAAAATATATTGTTTTAATACTAGGTGATGTGATTTTCAAGGTATTTTATCTCCAGGGATTACATTGAGTTAAAACATATTACATTGCATGTAATCATAATAGGTTGTTATTATTAGAGAGTTGCATGGCTGTTAATTATTTAATTTGGTTACAGCCTCCTTTCTCTTGGTGTATGAGCTCTCCCAGTTTATTTTGGAGAACTCTAGTCATTACATATTAATTATTTCCTCATTTTATCATCAATGATTTTATATTGCATATCTCTAGGTAAGATATTTCTTCTTATTATTCATTGAACTTGGTAATGGTAGAGGCATTGTACTAAATTTATAGATCTATTGATCTGTGATGTTAATTCTCTTAATTCCATTGGAAAACTATCATTCGATCTTGTTATGAGGTTCATCCATTTTATGGATGTAGTGTGGAGGGTGTGCATTCTTCAAGGTATACATTGATATATTCTCTTTTCCTAACATTTTTTATTGATTCTGAGATTTGGGGATCAATACTAGGGCCTCCATTGTCGTTGTTATATTCATAATTGTTGGTGGATCCTATTGTGGGAAACTGTGACTCATGTTTTAAGGTAGGTTGTTCCATCTCTATCATGTGTGAGAGGAAATACATTTCTTTAGTTTCAGATAATTTCTTTTTAAAATTAAATTTAATGATTGGGTGATGGATTTTTGTGTGGAAATGTGTTTTTTATATAAGTTTGTTTTCCCCTTATTTTTTGACAAAAGAAAAGTGATTTTCTATGAATTGTAAAATGTATTTATGAATTTTTTTAAAATTATTATTTTTATGAAAAGGTTGTGAAAATATATCACATGAGAATAATTGGGTACTTATGTGGATTTTTAGTAATAAGCCTCGTCAGTTAATTTTTTGTGGGTTCACTCATGTGGTGTACATTTAATCCCAATGACTGTTGTTCTAGGGACCTCAAATAAACTATTAGAGAGTTCATGGTATGGGGTGTTCCTATTGTGCCATAATTTTATACAAATGACTATGGGATTGATGCTCATGATTATATATATATTGGGGGGTATGAGTGTCCCAGTTATCTTGACCTAGTGTGATCCTTATAGTGATGAATCATGTGTTTTTCCTGATTTAGGATTTTTTGTCTTGGATTATTTTGGTTTTTACAAGAATGGATTTAATATTGTATGTGATACATGTTTTTGATTTATTTGATACACTTTGTTTGATATATTTATTTGAAATTCATTGAAACTATTTTACCTAGTTTTATTTGGAAATGTGAATAGTGGGAAAAATAATTGTATTTTCATTTTATTGATATAAAAATGTTTAACTATTTATCATTAATTTTTTCCATTAAATATGTCCATGATTTGATTATTTTATATATACTTATTTTGGAACACATGGGTGGAATCATACTGATCCTGTTATCACAACCTTATGTACCCCTTCATCATTTTGTAAACCTTTGTATGTCCTTCAATGCAAGGAACGGTAGGGTATTGTAGTGTGGTGGTGAGGTTGCTATCTGCTATTAATGGGTAAATATTGGATAGATGGTTTGGAGTTTCCCACACTATCAAATGGAGTAGTGAGTCTCAAATTTAAGTTTTCCTTTTATATATGGACTTTTACATTAGGATGTTCTCACTTATTTTTCAGTTGTATCGTTTCTTATGTCTTATTTCTATTATGTAATATTTTATCTCTTTTGTTGTTTCACACTATTACACAAACTAACAGACACAGAGATATATATATATATTCCATGGTGTTTCTTCAGGAACCTCAAAATGTGTCCATATGGTTTTTTTATGTTTGTGTGCTAGTATACAACCCATTGGGATCAGGAACACACTTCGGGTATGTCGCGTGTTGGTATGGGTACCAGTTTGAGAGGGTATTCAGGTCGGGTTTTTTTCTACAAAAGACTACGAGTTTATGATATATTTATTTACGATTATATTAAATTTCATTGAAATTTTAAGAAACATGAACCGCCAAGATTATATTATGTTACATGCCACACAAACATTAGATTGTGATGCATGAAACACCATGATTAAATGAAACACAATACTCTTTTAAACTAATATTATTTAGACATGACCATTATAACCTATATATTATTTTATAAGTTATGAATTATAAAAAATAAATTATTTAATTTTTATGGTATACATTTTTATAAATTAAATTCACTTGTTATTATCTAATTCTAAATAAATTAAAAACCATTTGTAAGAAAAATAAATGTTTTATGAATAACTGTCTGTTTTTTGGGGTAGGATAAGATGTTCTTTTTTCACATTATATAATATTATTTTTTTACAAATTATACAAAATTTATTTAGAAAAACATTTTCCCTTTATTAAATACACCTATAAAAATTATGTTTTGGTGATTTTTTCATAAATTTCTATAAAGATTAATTTTTTACAAATAGTTAAAAATGATGTTTTTTTATTGAAAACTGCATTTTATTTTATATTACTCACAATGATAAATTATATTTTTAATTATTTTCAATGTAAATTTAAATGAATTATTTTATTATTTAAATAGTTTAATACATTGAAATAAATTTTATTTTTAATTTTGATATTAAAATATTTTATACATATGCGACTTTTCTCTTTGGAAACCCGCTCGTTCATCATGTCTACAGATTCATTTTAAATTTAATTATGTCACTTATATGAGTTGAATTTTACTATATAGATTACACATTTGGATACATTATGATTTATATTATCTAATAATGTCAACACAATTTTATTCTTCAATTAATATTGAAAATAATGAAAATAGTAAAAATAATTATCATGGTCAAGATTAAATTTTGTTTCCAAGGGGTAAGAATAAAAATATAAATGGTAAAATAACGTAGAAACATATAAAATACACTTTTTATTTTCATATATCTAAATTATCACTTCTATGTTTGATAATATACCATTTTTGAGATTCTTGGAATGTGAAATTTTTTTTACACCTATTCTTTTTCAAAATCTACAATTGTACCAAAACCTCACATATAAAGGGATACAATCCCTCATATTCTATTCACACTTATAAAACCATTTTTTGTAAAACAACTACTAAAATACCTTCTTTAATTACCTCCATACATCTTAGAGTACTTATTTTTATTATCAATCCCTTTTATGAAGGATTTAGGTATAAACATAAGGAGGGTCTCCGAAGAAGAGGTAAAATTATTAAATGTGTTTATTTGATTTATTTCTTCTTACACATCCATAAAATAATATTAAATTATATTAATATAATAAAAACTATATATCCAATATAATTACGTGTTTTAATGTTAATTTCATAACCTATATCCATCTCCACTTCCATCAAATGGTAAATGAAATTGTCGATCGTGTGTGTGATGAACTACTGCCTCATGAAAATAGGTAATTAATTTTCCATAAGCACCATTAATAGATGGATATAATGATTAATTTAATATATTTAAATTAAATTAAGGAAATTATTATACTTTGAAATTTATTATATCAAATTTATCTTCTTACATTCCATTATTTGTGGGGTATGATAGCGCCCCTCATGTGTATGGAGGATTACCGCCTCACGAAGCGATTTGATTCATTTTTTTTATGCATTAAATGAATGTTTGTACAATTAATGTTATAAAAAATATGTGATATTAACATTCTAAGAATTATTATTTATCTAAGATATAACATATAACTTCTTATCTTTTGATCTTTTAGATAACAATTACGGCACTAGTGCGCACGTGTAGACTTCCACGACCATCTAGCAATGTGAAATTTTTTCATTTTATTTTTTCATGGATTCTAATAAAGACGTATTTAATTAATATAAATTATATATATTAAATAATAATAATTCTATAAATAAGAATTATTATTTTTTAACCTTACGTTTCATCTGTCGAATAAATGGAAACAACGTTCTTGCGCATGTATATCCTACTATCCCCCTAAACTCCGTAGTCCACTGTTTATCTCTAACATTAATAGATTAATATAAATACATTTATAATCAATATATTTTAAATTTAGATAATTGTAAAAATTACTTAAATTATTTTTCCAATATTAAATTAAATGGACAAAAATTATCAAGCTAAAATATACTAGAAAAACAAAGTTATTATCACCAGAAACAGTTATTTAAAAAAAGAATTTGTAACAAATAGGTGATAAAATACTATATGTAAATCATATATTGTAAGATATATATGATTCTGGTTCATTTATGTATTAATAATAAACCAATATTTACTATATAGGTAGTTCAGAAACATATCAAGGAAGATGATACTGAGGTAAGAGCTTATTGTATCCCTTTTACTTCGGCGATACATACTCCATATTCCCCACTTATTACTTTGTGTGAATTATATGAGACCCATTTGATATTTTATATCATGAGTTTATTTTACATAATGGAATTTAATATTCTGTTTTACGATTATTTATTTTATGTAGATTTCGATTCAAAAGTTACTAAATTGGTAAGGGTTGATTTCACAATCTACCTTAATTCAGGATACTTTTTATTTAAGTCAACCTCAATTGAAATACTTAATATTTTAATCCTAAAAACAATATAATATCTTTTGAACTATTTATTCATGAATATTTTCAAATAATACAAAAAAAATTCAACTCTTTTATACTTAAAATGAATGAGAAAATATTTTTAAGAATATCTAACTTTATTTCTCTTTGGATTAAAATCATTTTTCCTCAAAATTCCAATTTTCAAAAAGTATTTTTAAAAATGTTTTTAATCTATATAAAATTATTTAAATAAATAAATTTTTAACCATTTTTCCTTTTTTATTTTTTATTAAATGAATCTCTATGACAATTTTAAAAAAGGAACATTTGGCATTTACTGAAAATGTGAAAGGAATCAAATTTTTAATGTTTTGGGAATGAATAGAATTTTAAGCCTTCCTGAAAACTCAATTTTTAAGTCTTATGTTATCATTCATCAAATTTATCTTAAAATAAAATTATTTTCCAAATAACTTGTGATATATTTTATAAAAATATTTTCAAAGGAAAAAGATTATTTTTCTAAAAATAAAATTAATGACATTTTTATTATATTTTTATTCATCAATGAAATCAAAACTTTATTGTACTAAAAATAAAATGAGGATATGTTGTATTTATATCATTATAATCATTTCTTTTGATGGTTTTTGGTGATTTTGAATGATGGTTCTTATTTTATTAGCATTCACAACATTACTCTGGATGCTATACGATAATGTTTATTTTGGTGGTGTAAATATTAGAATTATATATGTAATTTTTCAGTAATAATTTTTCTGTTGATTTTTTTTACCCTTTAATATAAAGAATTTATTATAATTAGTCTTTTATGGGTGGGTCTCATCTATAATTATCCCATCTATGCATCAACATATCTCAAAAGAGAAATCAATTTTACAAATTATAATAGTTTCATCCCACATATTTAAACAGACCTGTAAAACATCTTGATAATATGTTCAAATTTTTTAGAAATATGAATTTCTTCATTAATAGATTATTTATTGATGTCCATGTGATTATTATATTAGTTATATTTTCATAGGATATGTTTTAAAATTATCTGATTATTTATATTGATTTATTTTTTCATCACTTATTTCTGTAATATTATTCTCTTTTAACTGATTAAATGGTATGTTTAAGATTTATTTACCTTTCCATGTTTATTATTCTTATTTATTCATGATATATTAAATTATATTCTTACCCTTGTAGATTATATGAACTTTCCCATTTCTTATGTTTTATTTTCCCAACGATACCATTAAGTTTTTTATGATCGATATTCTTCAATACACTATGATGAATAACATTGTTCTAAATGAAAATACTTTGACAATTTTATTTTTTTAGTTATAATGATTAGTTATATTCTATATATTGTTTACCAAGATTACTAAACTAGTCAGTACATTGGGATGGTATTCCTAGTATATTAAGAAAATTTAATTAAGTTACCATTGGCTCTAGACTATTAGAGTTGGAGTCATTATAAGTTGAATACCAAAGTAGGAATAGATGAATCTTAGAGTCAAGTGTTATTGATATATGAATTATTAATTCTATACTGGGTAGTCCAATCAAAGGATCAAGGAGTGGTGAGATATAAGTTGAAAAAAGCATTGACCTAAACACCATAAAATAACAAGTTAGGATAATGCTTGTGTTGTGGAGAGTAAAATATGGGACATTTCCATTAGAATATCTATGGGACAAGAAATTCCACATATAGTGGTGAAAAGTATGGGGAATTGATAATGTAATATGAGATTTATATGATAATTTAAATTATTTCATCTCATATATTTTGATAATTATGATAGAGTAATTAAAGACTGATTTTATTTTTTTTGTTGGAAAATGGAATGTTTATTGACCATTATATCCCTATGATATGTATTAGTGAACGAAATCCTCATAAGTGGCACTAGGTTCCAAGTGTGGTACATGTTCTTATGCAAAATATTATAATAAAAATAAAAGAATTATGTGATATAACCCACAGTTTATGATCTACCTATTATGGTAGTGAGTGAAGAATAGATCACTCTTTTCATATATCACTTGTATTATGCAATCAATACTAACATAAAGACAGTATAAATAGACCTATATCCACAATCGAGTTTGTTCATTATTATCAGGCACCTATTACTGAGAGAGAAAAATATCATGGCTATATGTGACATATATTCATGAGTAGTGGTTTCATATGGATATATCATTACCCATGCTAATATAAGGAATAATATTTCCCGTGAAAATGGAATTTCAAACACCTTATAGAAATGAAATATTCGGGCACATGGTAATAAAATAGTAGTGTCGGGTATTTTTAAAATGGTGGTGTGAGCTCGTTGTAATAGAAGGTATGTAAACATAGGTGCTCAAACCCATGGTTATAGGGTGGTGTGGTCAGAGACTATAGCCATGAGCTACTAGAGTTTGTGGCAATAGAAGGCCTCTATCCATGGGAATCAAGGCTAATGGATATAGGGTTGAGAGATAAGGAGTTGTAGCTATGGGGTCCTATTTACCATGGCTACAGTCCCAATATCCTAACATTGTAGCCAAAATCATTTATGACCATGGCTAAAGATTTTTTATAGATCGATCAAAATTATAATGTATTTAATAATAATAAATAAATTTGTTTATATATGTGTGTGTGTGTGTGTGTATTTGTATATAAATAAAATCTAGATAGCATAGTGGTAGTATATATTGGATTATATGCAAGATACGAGAGATATAAACACAATGAAAACCTTTTGAAAAAATGGACCTATATCCATGGTCTCCATGCCCATGGTTATAGGTTACCCACATGGACTAGATTATTGCAACAAGCATCATGTTTATAACTGTATCCCCACTATGGACCAGGTTCCACACTAAATGACCTATATCCAAAATGTTATAGCAATGACCACCACTATAGATTCATCAGTTGTCAGTGTTAAAAATAATCTATATTAGTTCATAGAAAACATTGAATACCATAAAAATGTTAAAATAGGAAAATTATGTGTGCTTGAAAAAATAACAGATAATGGAAAACCTTAAGAGTTCTTGTTTTAGTGCTGAAAAATGGATCCTTTATTAATGATTTATTATATCTAATAAATGATGGATTTAATGGTTCTTAAAAATTATTTTTAAAGGTATAGTTTATGAGTTCATTTTGTAGCACTAATTTATAATTTGGAACATTTTAGGCCCCACAACACATCAATTTTCAGTAGTCATGTCACCCTTTCTCAATTATTTTCACTCTCCATCCTACCATCATGAAACCCCAACCCCTTATCAGCACTTGAAAACACTCACCCACCATTCCTTAATGCTAGAATGGCCCCCTCAAACAACTTCTCATGATGAAAATTGAATCTATGACCTTCGTTCTGAATTTCAATTCCCTTTACTGTAACATCCCGGGTAAATAAAGAATAATACATTTTCATATTTATTAATATTTACGAATTAAATATTAATTTTACTTTAAATGGGTTTCTATGTTCTATAGGGTACCCGATATGCAACAAAGAGTTTCTTTGAAATCTTACGTTGCACACTAGTAATAAAATATTATTATTTTAAATGGTAGTTAACACGTAGCCGTTGTATTGGCGGTAATGAATAGAAACAACTAAAATATGATTATATATGTTTGTTAAATGGTTTTACATTTATCCAAGAAATGATAAAGGCTTAAAATATGAAAAGAATTCAATTTTAGGCTAGATACTCTAATATTCACTAAAGGTCCACTTATCACCTATTGATGGAAACCTTCATTAAATATAGTTTTGGTCACTCTTATACTTTCTATTGGACCAAATAAAACTCTCCTTTAGAATCGGAACATCAAAATTTACTTTGTGTACATTTTTGGTATTTTTTCGATAAAGTTCATTTTTTAATGAATAGTGAATAATGTTGTATTTTAATTCAAAACCTCTTTTAATATAATTTATTTATATGATTAGATTATCTTTTTAAATGGTTTTAAAATTCAATTAGAATATATTTTTACCATTTAATACAATGGTGGTCGTTGAAATTAAATTCACTTTGTAATCGGACTTAAACTAGGGTTAATCTTTTGATACTTAGTGTTTCATAAAAACACGGTATTTGCTCTGACAACGGGAATTAATTATTAAATTAATTAATGAAACTTACATGTTTTGAATTTTGTAAAATAGACTTCATTTTTGAATTCAGAATATCAGATATATCTTTGGGTGAATTTTTGGTATTTTTCTTAAAAACTTCAATTTTTTATGAATAGTGAAACCACTTAGTGGTACTTAAAAAACTGATTTTTCATTTAAATGAAATTTTACCACTTTTGTGTTTTGAATTTCAAAAATCCGACATACATGGTTGTCATTAGGAAGTAAAATTTGGTTCAATGGGATTAAAATAAATTTTTGGTGAATAGAAACTTTTAAGTTTATTAATCGCGATTAGAGGTAATTAGTGTAGTTTAATGTAAAAATAATGTTTTAATAATAATAAATGAACTTGACACATGTCCTGCCCTTATTGGATGTGTCATGTTCGACCAAGACAATCCATGGGTCAACTTGGGGACCCCATGGAGCCACTTTGGTATGAAAATGACATTAATAACTTTTTATTTAATGTTAAAATAAAAATGTCACAAACATGAGTTGTTTTACTAAAACAATTTTTAAATGGGGTTATACAAGTCAGATTTTTTAATATAAATATTAATTAAAAATATAAAAAGATTTCCTACATCATTATATTTTTTTATAATTTTTAGACCTTAAATAAATTAAATTATTTATGACACCATGATGATGCAGCGATTACCTCATTATTTAACGATTTAAATAAAATGAAAAGATAATGTAAAATCTAAGACCTACACATGTAAAAAACCTATTTGATGGGTGTATTTAGAACTCTTATCACCATATAATATAAATATATAATTGTGTGACCCTTTTTATCCGAAAATAATTTTATAATAAAGTATATTTTCTTAACTTTCCAAGAGTGCCCCTCCTCTCCTGTTATAAAAGGCCCCCACCTCTACCTCCTTACCCACACCTCTCAAGCCTTTGGTTCGGCCAAGATCTGCCCATTTTGTCTCCCCACATACCTTTATTACTCCTATAATCCTAACTTTGAGCATAAGGCTTCCCAAGGAAGCATTTGAGCTCAAAACAAAAGGAGTTACCCGTTTTAAAGGTAGTGTTTTCTCTTGTGTTCTTATGTTTTATTTTTCTTCTCCAACCCTCTAAAATCTTTTTATTCATTTCTCTTGTAAAAACACCAGTATCCTCAATATACTAGGAAGTTTTTATAAGAAGGATTCGAGCTAAACTTACACACACCTTCATCTAATGGTTAAAGAACATACTGTTTCTATGGATGGTGAATTTTTGCCTCACGAAACGAAGATTGTTCCACACTCATATAACACCTTCAAAGGTGGCCATTAAGATGACACTATATTTATATATGATATATAATATTTTTATGTTTTACTTAAGCTTATTTATTTTTCATTTGTGGCATACCTTTATGGTTTCCATTGTGCGTAAACACGATAATTTCATTTTAGGAAGTGCGGACTACCGCCCCCTCAAAGTGATTTGATTCGTTAATTCCATACTTGGGATGTATAAAGGATGGATTTAATGATATTATATATGATAATATACGGGAATTATAATATACCTTTTTATCATTATAATTTCACTCAATTAAAGTATGAGATATAATTGAAAGTAGCGTTCATGCGTACGTACGGCTTACCGTCTCCATAAACGGTGAATTTCATTTCTTACCCCCAAATGTAATGTATTATTATAAGTACATATATATAATGGATATATATGATGTATGTTACATATAAATGATGAATATAATTTTGGAATTAAAATATACATACCTCTCATTTATTTTTAATTCCATTAATATGACATAGAAATGAAAGTAGCGTTCATGCGTACGTACGGCTTACCGTCTCCATGAACGGTGCATTTCATTTATTACCTCTAAATGATTATGTAATATTATAAATACATGTATATGCTGGATATATTTGATATATATGATTTTAAAATCATGAATATAATTCTGGATATAATGAACCTTTGACCACATGAACAACATATAATTGTAAGAAGTCCACTTTCGACTGAAGAACCAAGTATCGACAAAACAAACATTATTAACTTAAATGATTACATAATGTTTATAACATGGTAATAAGTGATATAAAAGTAATAATGAACCTTAAAAAGGTTCTTAATCAAGTATAAATTAACTCAAGTTTATTATTCAGGACGATAAAGAACGATCGAGTCAAGTCGGACCCGAGGTAAGGGACTTCGTCTCAATCTCCTTTCATTGAGGCATATTTCGTTTTATACACAACTTTATTTTATACGGTGTATAAACCACTTTGACTTTTAATTTTATACAAAAGTAATCTTTTTCTACAAAGTGTTTTACAAAATGACAAAAAGGAATGTTTCTTTTAACGTATGCGGTGACAACGTCCTTTTCCACCGCCGCGAGTATTATATGGTCTTTGGATTCCTCAAAAAGTCGTAATGTTTTTTTAAAATTAAATAAATACCATATACTCTTTTATGTATTTTGGTATTGAAAATGGTTTTTATAATGGATTTTTTATGTCAATATATTTAAGTGATATATTGTGATCAAAGTGTGGAAATGTTTTCTTTCCATTATATTTGTTTTATGTCTTATGATTTTATAATGTTACTTGGACTTTTGATGGGTGGTTACGTGATAAACCATATGATGGGTGGTGCCGTGAATACTAGGACGGGTGGTTACGTTATAACCTCCAATGCATTGGGAATGGAATTCGGCCGTATGGCTATTCCATTATGTGATATGTGTGGAAGTCGACAGTATGGTAATTCCATTTAAGTATGTTTATGTCCCAAGTTACCTTTATATGTTATGTAATCTTTATATGGGTTTTATGGTAATTTCTTGGTTATAAAAGGGTAAGTATTGATCTTTTATTCAGCGAAGAGTTTTTACTACTTCATAAAGGTGAAAAGTATTACTTTGATAAAGTATACATGGTTTAGTTGTTGTTTAGATAAACTAAAAGTTTTCATTCTTTGTGTATCCCTTAATGAGCTTTTTATGCTCACCCCAAGTTTATTTTGAAATGTTTTTCACAGGAATTAATGTGGAATAGGTTCAAGGATGGGATCAAGGGAAAGTCATGCTATATAAAACAAGGAACTAGCCATGTTTCTTTTTAAGAGTTTTTATTCTATGGAATATAGTAGAAGTGTCTACTTTGTAATCTTTTGAGATGTAATATTTATGTCCTAATTCTCTAAAACTCTAAACCTGAAAATATCCTCAATCTGAATTATTCATTTAAATCAATATTAAGTAAGGTTTAAGGTCGGGGCCTTATAGTTGGTATCATAGGTCGGTTTAGACAACTTTACGAGTTAGAAAAGTGTTAAATTATAAATTAATTTATGGTGTGATTGAAATGATATAGAATTTAAAGATTACGATGTTGCTTCACCTAAGATATTTCTGTGTTCAGAATGGTTTTCCACAGAGAAAACAAATTAGTTATTTTGGGACAACATCAGTCGGAAGACAACCTTCCAAATCAGCAACCTGAGATGGTCGGAATCAGAACTGAAAATTTTGTTGTAGTGATGGCACAGTTGACTCAGGCTATAAATGGTGGTGGTATCCATGCATGAGATTAGCTAGATCAACCACAGAGGAACGTGTCCGTGGTGGAACATTTCATGAGGCAACATACCCCATCATTCAGAGGATCATCTGACCCTGTGTAAGCTAAAGGGTGGATTAAAGCACTGGAGAAGATTTTTGATGTCATGGGGTGTTCAGAACATCAAAAGGTTTGTCTTGCTGTTTACCGTTTTGAAGGTTAAGTTGATAAGTGGTGGTCGATGGTGAAAAATATCAGGGATAGTGATAAGATTTATGATCTTCACTGGGACGAATTCAAAGGTATGTTTCTTGAGAAATATTTTCCTAAGGCGGTTCATCTTAGGATGGAAAAACAGTTCCTAGAATTGAGGCAGGAGGATGACTTAGTGTCTACTTATGAAGAAAAGTTCACTCGATTGGCAAAGTATGGTCCAAACTTCATACGATATCTTGATAGTAAAATAATCCTTTTTACTCAAGGTTAAAGCCAATGTATCGAAGGTCTTTAGATTCTCGTGAGTTCAAAAGTTATGAAAAACTTGTTCGATGTGCGGAGAAGGTGGAAATGGAATTTGTCGACGATCAGGTGTTCTTTGACAAACAACAGAATAAGAGGTCCAGTTGGCAGGCAAAGGGGAAGAATTCATCAAAGAAGCAAGGAGGTAAGAAAACCAAATATCCGTCCTGTGAGAAGTGTGATAAAATTCATCTTGGAGAATGTTTATCCAAGTCTGGAAAGTGATTTCGGTGTGGTAAGTCGGGTCCTATTGCTCGTAACTATAAGGAAGATGATAGAGCGGGCAATGAAATGCCAGTGGTAAGATGTTTTAAGTGTAATGAAATGGTTCATTATGCAAATGAGTGTCTAATGAAGAACTCAACTGAGGGAAAGAATCCATAATACAAGCAGAAAGGGGTGGTGAAATCCTTTGCAACTACTTCAGTAGATGTTGGGCCATCGAATGAAGTAGTATCAGGTACACTGTTTGTTTGTTCATATTATGCCAATGTGTTGTTTGATTCAGGGTCTACATATTCTTTCATTTCTGAGAAGTTTTCTAGTAAATTGGAAATTCCACTTCAAGATATGAATCCTGAACTTATGGTAAAAACACCTGGAGGGAGCGTTGAGTCAAAAAGGAATTATAAGAACCTTTATATCCTTGTGTGCGGAAATAATCAACCAGCAAACCTTATTGTTTTGACTCTAGTAGAGTTTGATTTTATTTTGGGCATGGATTGGATTTCTTTTTATCATGCTAATATTGACTGCAGAGCTAAAATGGTTTCTTTTCAGAAATATTTTCAGTTTATGTACAAGAATGAACCCTTGCTTTTGATAACATATCAGGATGTTGAGAAACTAGTAAAAGATGGAAATGAAAGTTACCTTACACATATTGTTGAAAATAAAGGAACTATTCAGATTAATGATGTGCCAGTGGTAAATGAGTATCTTGATGTTTTTCCTGATGAGTTTCCTGGTATTATTCATGATCGGGAAGTTGAATTTACTGTTGACTTAGTTCCTGATTCTAATCCAATTTCAAAACACCCTTA
This sequence comes from Viscum album, assembly GCA_963277665.1. NCBI lineage: Eukaryota > Viridiplantae > Streptophyta > Magnoliopsida > Santalales > Viscaceae > Viscum > Viscum album. The sequence goes on along the minus strand of OY728142.1, from coordinate 1,926,717,814 downwards.
TCGAATGGCTCAAGTTGAAATTTTAGAGTTAAAGAATAAATTGCAGGAGTTATTAGATAAAGGTTTCATTCGACCTGGCACATCACCATGGGGTGCTCCTGTCTTGTTTTTTATAAAGAAAGATGGATCAATGAGACTTTTAATTGATTATAGTGCCTTAAATAACATTACTATTAAGAACATGTATCCTTTGCCTCATATCAATGATTTGTTTGATCAGCTCCAGGGAGATCAGTATTTTTCAAAGATTGACTTGAGGTCGGGGTACCATCAGTTGAAAGTAAAAGAATAAAACGTTCTGAAGACTGCGTTCCGTACTAGATATGGCCATTATGAATTTGTAGATATGCTTTTTGGGTTATCCAATGCACCTGCTGTATTCATGGACCTTATGAATAGAATTTTCCATGAGTTCTTGGATAAGTTTGTGGTTGTTTTCATCGATGATATTTTGGTGTTTTCGAAAAGTAAAGAGGATCATGAAAGTCATTTAAGGGTTATTTTGAAAACCTTGAAAGAAGAGAAAATGTATGGAAAATTTAGCAAGTGGGTGTTTTGGTTACAACAAATGTCTTTCCTTGGTCACATTGTTTCAAAAGATGGAATAACTGTTGATCCTTATAAAACAAAAGTTGTTGAAGAATGGCCAAGAACCAAAAATTTAACCGAGATCTGTAGTTTCCTTGTTTTGGAAGGTTACTACTGAAGGTTTGTTGAAAATTTGTCATGGTTATATAGTCCAATGACTAAGCTAACTCGGAAGGGTGTTAAGTTTATCTGGACAAAAGAATGTGATGATTGTTTTCAGGAGTTGAAAAAAAGATTGGTAAATGCTCCAATTTTGGAACTTCCTTCCAGGAATGGTGAGTTTGTTATATACAATGATGCTTCATTGAAGGTAATTGGTTGTGTCCTTATACATAATGATCAGGTAATTGCTTATGCTTCACGCCAGTTGAAAATTCATGAGGTAAATTACCCTACACATGACTTGGAATTAGCTGCTCTTGTTTTTGCCTTAAAAATTTGGAGGCATCATTTGTATGGAGTAAAGTGTGAAATATATACTGATCACAAAAGTTTAAAGTATATATTCACTCAGAAATAATTGATCATGAGACAGAGTAGATGGCTGGAATTAATCAAGGATTATGATTGTACAATTCATTACTATCCAGGAAAAGAAAATAAAGTGGTTGAGGCTTTGAGTCAAAAAAGTAATGCTTCATTAAAAATGTTGCGTTTGGAACATGATCCTTTGGTTAAGGATTTGATTAAATTTGGCATGGAAGTTTTTTGTGCAGGATGTCCTTCTGTTTTGTTTTTAAGTATCAGTGAAATCTTCTCTATCAGACAGAATTAAGAAAGCACAGAAGCAAGACAGCGAGTTGCAGAAAAAGGTAGAGCTGGTTCAGAAGGGTAAGTTTCCTAAATTTAACATTGATAATGATTGTGTTTTGAGTTTTGGGAAGAGATTATGTGTGCCTAGTGATTCACAATTGAAGAATGAGTTGTTATGTGAGGCTCATAGTTCCCCGTTTTCAGTTCATCCTGGCAGTACTATGATGTACATAGATCTGTGGGAGTATTACTAGTGGGATGGAATGAAGAGAGATATTGCTGATTTTACTGTGTAGTGTTTGACTTTTCCGCAGGTTAATGTAGAGTGGCAGTTACCGAAAGGGATGCTTCATCCATTACCAGTTCCAGAGTGGAAATGGGAAAATAAATCCATGGACTTTGTTGTTGGATTATCGAAGACATCTAGAGGTAATAATGAAATCTGGGTTATTGTTGATCGAATCACTAAATGTGCTCATTTCCTTCCTATTCGAGATACTTTCTCTCTAGATCAACTTGCTCAGTTGTATCTTAAATAGATAGTCAGGTTTCATGGAGTTCCCCTCTCTATTTTATCTGATCGTGATCCTAGGTTTACTTCTATCTTTTGGAAAGGCCTTCAGAAGTCATTGGGTACTGAATTAAATTTTAGTACAGTTTTTCATCCGCAATCAGATAGGTAGTCAGAACGAACAATTCAGACCCTGGAGGATATGCTACGAGCTTTCTCTATGAATTATCAGGGAAGTTGGTACCAATATCTTTCTTTGGTTGAGTTTTCTTATAATAACAGTTTTTATTCCAGTATACAGATGGCACCATTTGAGGCATTATATGGGAAGCGGTGTCGAACTCCAGCTTTTTGGGATGAAGTGGGTGAAAGGAAGCTGATGGGACCAGAATTGGTAGAAGAGATGGTAGAAAAAGTTCAGTTGATTCAGAAACACATGAGAACAGCTCAGAGCAGCCAGAAGAGTTATGCGGATAACCGGAGGAAGGATCTATCTTTCGAGGTAGGTGATCATGTTTTTCTCAAAGTTTCACCGTGGAAAAGTGTGATGCGATTTGGTAAGAAAGGAAAGTTGAGTCCAAGGTTCATTGGACCATATGAAATTCTGTATAAAGTTGGATTAGTTGCTTACTGAGTTTCTTTACCTCCGAGTTTATCTCAGGTACACAATGTGTTTCATGTTTCGATGTTGAGAAAGTATATGCCAGATCCATCTCATGTTTTGAGACCAGAGGTAGTTCAGTTGGAAGAGAATCTCTATTATGAAGAACAACCAGTCCAGATTCTTGACCGAAGAGATCAAGTGTTGTGAAATAATTTAATTCACCAGTTAAAGGTTTTGTGTAAAAACCATATGGTTGAAGAGGCAACATGGGAATCTGAGAATCCTATGAGGGATAAAAACCCCCACTTATTCTGATAAGCGAATAAAATTGCGAGGACGCAATTACCAAAAGGGGGGAAAGATGTAACATCCCAGGTAAATAAAGAATGATACATTTTTATATTTATTAATATTTAAAAATTAAATATTAATTTTACATTAAAGGGGTTTCTATTTTCGATAGCGTACCCGATATGCAACAAAGAGTTTCTTTGAAATCTTACATTGCACACTAGTAATAAAATAATATTATTTTGAATGGTAGTTAACAAGTAACCATTGTATTGGTGGGAATGAATAGAAACAACTAAAATATTATTATATATGTTTGTTAAATGGTTTTACATTTATCCAATAAAAGATAAAGGCTTAAAATACGAAAAGAATTCAATTTTAGGCATAGATACTCTAATATTCACTAAAGGTCCACTTATCTCCTTTTGATAGTGAACCTTCATTAAATATAGTTTTGGACACTCTTATACTTTATATTGGACCAAATAAAACTCTCCTTTATAATCGGGACATCAAAATTTACATTTTGTAGATTTTTGGTATTTTTCCGATAAAGTTCTTTTTTTAATGAATAGTGAATAATGTTGTATTTTAATTCAAAACCTATTTTAATATAATTTATTTATATGAATAGATTATCTTATTAATTGTTTTTAAAGTTCAATTAGAATATATTTTTACCATTTAATCCAATGGTGGTCGTTGAAATTAATTTCACTTTGAAATCGGACTTAAACTAGTGTCAATCTTTTGATACTTATTATTTCATAAAAACACGCTATTTGCTCTGCCAGTGGGAATTAATTATTAAATTAATTACTGAAACTTATATGTTTTAAATTTTGTAAAATAGACTTCATTTTTGAAATCAGAATATTAAATATAGCTTAGGGTGAATTTGGGGTATTTTTCTGAAAAACTTCAATTTTTTATGAATAGTGCAACCACTAAGTGGTACTTAAAAAACTGATTTTTCTTTTAAATGAGATTTTACCACTTTTGTTTTTTGAATTTCAAAATTCCGACATACATGGTTGTCATTAGTAAGTAAAATGTGGTTCAATGGGATTAAAATAACTTTTTGGTGAATAGTAACATTTAAGTTTATTAATCGTGATTAGAGGTAATTAGTGTAGTTTAAGGTAGAAATAATGTTTTAATAATATGAAATGAACTTGACACATGTCCTACCCTTATTGTATGTGTCATGTCCGACCAAGACAATCCATGGGTCAACTTGGGGTCCCCATGGAGCCACATTGGTAGGAAAATGACATTAATAACTTTTTATTTAATGCTAAAATAAAAATGTCACAAACATGAGTTGTTTTACTAAAACAATTATTAAATGGGGTTATACAAGTCATATTTTTGACTATAAATATTAATTAGAAATATAAAAATATTTCATACATCATGATATTTTTTTTGTAAGTTTTAGACATTAAATAAATTAAATTATTTATAACAGAATGATGATGCAGCGATTACCTCATTATTTAATGATTTAAATAAAATGAAAGGATAATGTAAAATCTAAGACCTACATATGTAGAAAACCTATTGGATGGGTGGATTTCGAACTCTTATCACCTTTTCCTCTAAATATATAATTGTTTTACCCTTTTTATCCTAAAATCATTTTATAATAAAGTATCTTTTCTTAGCTTTCCAAGAGTGCCCCTCCTCTCCTCTTATAAAAGGCTCTCACCTCTACCTCCTTACCCACACCTCTCAAGCATTTGGTTCGGCCAGGATCTGCCCATTTTGTCTCTACACATCTCTACCTTACTCCTAGAAGCCTCACTTTGGGCAGAAGTCTTCCCAAGGAAGCCTTTGATCTCAAAACAAAAGGAGTTACCCTTTTAAAGGTAGTGTTTTCTCTTGTGTTCTTATGTTTTATTTTGCTTCTCCAACCCTCTAAATACATTTTATTCATTTATCTTGTAACAACACCTGTATCCTCAGTATACTAGGATGTTTTTATAAGAATTATTAGAGCTAAACTAACACACACCTTCATCTAATGGTTAAAGAACATACTGTTTCTGTGGATGATGAATTTCTGCCTCACAAAACGATGATTGTTCAACACTCATATAACACCTTCAAAGGTGGCCATTAAGATGACACTATATTTATATATGATATATAATATGTTTATGTTTTAATTAAGCTTATTTATTTTTCATTTGTGTCATACCTTTATGGTTTCCATTGTGGGTAAACATGATAATTTCATTTTAGTAAGTGCGGACTACTGCCCTCTCAAAGTGATTTGATTCGTTAATGACATACGTGGGACGTATAAAGGATGGATTTAATGATATTATATATGATAATATACTGGAATTATAATATACATTTTTATCATTATGATTTCACTCAATTAAAGTATGAGATAGAAATGAAAGTAGTGTTCATGCGTACGTACAGCTTACCGTCTCCATGAACGGTGCATTTCATTTCTTACCCCCAAATGTAATGTACTATTATAATTACACATATATATAATGGATATATATGATGTATGTTACATCTAAATGATGAATATAATTCTGGAATTAAAATATACATAAATCTCATTTAGTTTTATTTCCATTAATATGACATAGAAATGAAAGTAGCGTTCATGCGTACGTACGGCTTACCGTCTCCATGAACGGTGCATTTCATTTCTTATCTCAAAATGATTATGTAATATTATAAATCCATGTATATTCTGGATATATATGATATATATTATATCCAAATCATGAATATCATTCTGCATATAATGAACCTTTGACCACACTAACAACATGTAATTGTAAGAAGTCCACTTTCGACTGAAGAACCAAGTATTGAAAAAACAAACATTATTAACTTAAATGATTACATAATGTTTATAACTTGGTAATAAGTGATATAAAAGTAATAATGAACTTGAAAAAGGTTCTTAATCAAGTATAAATTAACTCATGTTTATTATTCAGGATGATAAAGAACGATCGAGTCAAGTCGGACCCGAGTTAAGGGACTTCGTCTCAATCTCCTTTCATTGAGGCATATTTCATTTTTTACACAACTTTCTTTTACACAGTGTATAAAGCCCTTTTACTTTTACTTTTATACAAAAGAATCTTTTTCTACGATGTTTTTTACAAAATGACAAAAAGGAATGTTTCTTTTAACGTACGCGGTGACAACAACCTTTTCCGCCTCCACGAGTATTATTTGGTCTTTGGCTTCCTCAACAAGCCATAATGTTTTTTTAAAATTAAATAAATACCATATACTCTTTTATGTATTTTGTTATTGAAAATGGTTTTTATAATGGATTTGTTATGTCAATATATTTAAGTGATATATTGTGATCAAAGTGTGGAAATGTTTTCTTTCCATTATATTTGTTTTATGTCTTATGATTTTATAATGGTACTTGGACATTTGACGGGTGGTTACGCGATAAACCATATGATGGGTGGTGCCATAAATACCAGGACGGGTGGTTACATTATAACCTCCAATGCATTGGGTATGGAAGTCGGTCATATGGCTATTCCATTAAGTGATATGTTTAGAAGTCGACCGTATGGGTATTCCATTTAAGTATGTTTATGTCCCAAGTTTCCTTTATATGTTATGTGAACTTTATATGGGTTTTATGGTAATCACTTGGTTAGAAAAGGGTAAGTAATGATCTTTTATTCAGTGAAGATTTTTTACTACTTCATAAAGGTGAAAAGTATTGCTTTGATAAAGTATACATGGTTTACATTTTGTTTTGAAAAACTAACAGTTTTCATTCTTTGTGTATCCCATACTGAGCTTTTTATGCTCACCTGAAGTTTTTTTTGAAATGTTTTTCACTGGACTTAATGTGGAATAGGGTCAAGGATGGGATCAAGGGAAAGTCATTCTATATAAAACATGGAACTAGACATGTTTATTTAAGAGTTTTTAATCTATGGAAACTTAGTAGAAGTGTCTACTTTGTAATCTTTTGAGATGTAATAGTTATTTCCTAATTCTCTAAAACTCTAAACCTAAAAATATCCTCAATGGGAATTATTCATTTAATTCAATATTATTTAAGGTTTAAGGTCGGGGCCTTATGTTTACCATTATGTCAATCAGGTTTTGTTTTCTATTTTAAAAAAATTCTACTTATCCATATATATTTTGAACTATGTGATATATATATATATATATATATTTACAAATATATTTATTTAATTATATCATATATTAATATGCATTTATATATATTAGAATATATATATATTTATTAATATACACACATATGTATATATTAAAATTATATATATATTTTTATTATATATATATATATATATATATGATTATATTATTAAACGTTTGAAAAATCGTTAGGTATTGTTCAAAAAAATGGATAATAATTAATTCCATATGTTTTTTATAATTAACTTTAAATAATTTTTTAAAATATGTCTATATATTGAGATATAAATTTTATACATTACATATATTTTTTTATGTATATATATTTACATATATATTTATACATATTTACAAGTAATTGTGTATTTAGATAAAATTTCATATAAAATATATATAAATATTTACTAAATATAAATTTATAAAAATATATTTAATGATAATGATATATCTATAAAAATAAATTTATATATGATTTATATACCCAACATTTATACGCATACACATTAACACATATTTATACACACACATACACATTTATATTTCTCACAAACACATGAAAACATTTACGTAATTATGTATCTATTTACATATATAATAGTATGAATATAAATATATTTTCTTTACTGATAAACACATGTTTATATATAAACATTACTTTTATATGTATATATATACATATTAATGCATTTTTATAATGTAAATAAAATGGATATGATTTTACATTAAATAAAATGAATTGTAAATATTTATTTATATTTGTTTTATATATTTAAAAATATATTTTTATTTAAATATGTCTAAATATCTATTTATACAATTTATTTTTTAATATAAATAAATGAAAATACTCATATTTTTAATTATAAATAAAATTACATTAGGAAAAATGATAAAACGTAAAATCCATAATACCTATATGAATGTATGCTCTGGGAATAAATTTAGTCACTTGTGAAAAAGGAAAAAAACACTCTATTAAATGAAGTTGAAGTAGTATCAAATATTAATAAAATAGGGTATTATAACTAAAAACTTAGATTTGGATTCCATCAAGGCCATATTGAACTCAAAAAATATTGAACATGTCATCCCCAATTAAAATGTTGTAGATAAATTCTCTTTATTTTTTTTGGTATGTTGTAGAAACCAAACAGACACCCATATGAAATGTGTGGGTCATTTAATGTTCAACACATATATTCAATATATCATAGATTGTTCATTAAATAATTTATTTGTTTTTTTGTCCAATTGTTTTTAAATAAATATTACATGATAATTAGGAGTGTATTTATTAATATTATTTTCTAATTATTTTATAAGTAAGTCTCAGTAAATAACTCATATACATTGTAAAAATGCATATCTAGCCATATATAAATCATATTTAAAAAATATACTATATTTAAATAAATATAAATATGTTTCAGTATTACTATATTATTTTTATTAAAATAAATTTTTTTATGAAATATACAGTTTATCAGCGCTATAAAAAAACCGTAGAAAATGGGGGCCTTTATCAGTGGAAGTAAAGAATTTCTGATTAAGTCCCCTAACCATTTATCAGTGTTTTTTTACTATCACTGATAAAGGGACCCACCCCATTTATGAGTAGTTTTTTTCTAGCACTGAAAAAGGCCCCCCTTTATAATTTTTTTTTCACTGGTAAAGGACGCCTTTATCAGCACTATTTACAGGAAGATAATGACCCCCCCCCCATTATCATCACTTTCTATTAAAGGTCAAATTTTCAATAGTAGACATTCATAGTCGTGGAACCCATGCTCATGGATATAGCCCATTTTTTTCAACATATGGCTTGATGTCACGAACCAGGCCGGTGCGTCATCCGACCCGGCGCCCGACCCGGTCCGCGATATGGCCCGAAGGGCGTTCCCGATCCCCACGGGCAGGCAACAAGTGCCGGGCATCAAAACAAACTAGTTGGGAACGGTTTGGCCCATGAAAAAGATAAGCAAACATAAACTGAACAAGCATATAAATAAAGGAAAACAAACTGAACGACGTGGCAGCAGAAAAAGGAATAAATAAAGAAACGCGACATACCTCAGGTGACCCCGTGGATCACCACGGTACGACAACCACTCACTTCCAAAAGCAATCCAAGACTGAAACCTGCAACTGAAAAGTAAAGTAGGCATGAGCACCGAGATGCTCAGTAGGAAAGCCAAGAAAAACCACGCCCAATGCCCTTACCTTTAAAAAGAAATCCAATCATGCTAGTTTGAAAATAAGACATAATAAAATATTGTTTTCTCTTTTTTTTTAAATTCAAGTCACGAGTTTGCATTTTTAAATAAAGCATTTTACTCTTACTATATTTTCAAATTAGGTTCCAAGCGTGCGTTAACATTTCAAAATGAAAAGAACCCAGTATGGAATAAAATGTGATTTTTACGAAACAAGTCACCAGGTATGAAACAACTGGAAAGAAAGTTACATCACAAGAAGCATGTCACAAAAGAGCACTATGGGTAATCCCTATAGGTAGCTAGAGTATGTGGGAACCTAGAGACCTCTTACCTCGGTGAAACGTGTCTTAGAAGGCCACGACCCTCAGAAAACGTGGCTTAGAAGGCCACGACCCTCAGAAATTCATGTGTTTAGTTAGTGTTGTTGTTGCGTCAATCCTGCTAGACAAACCGGGACGAACCACTTCCGTTTCATCTAGCGTACTAGTCCTGGTCACCCACCTAGATACCCAAGGTTTCCCATGTGCTCTATTTCAAAGGGTGGTGAGGTTTTATCAAAAACATACAAAGGACATAACACTTTCTTATCCAAAGTCCATTTTACCTCTCACCACCGTTCTCCCTCCTTAAGCGTATCCCCGTTTTTATGTTACATAACATCGCATAAGCCTCTTTATTCGGCACATATCACAAATCACACACTTAACACACACATCATGTTTCTACAACAACGGGGCATGCATTAAGAGGGGTTTTGTTTCACTTTCACAACCCATTCTCAAAGTGCCAAGCGGGCTTAATTAATCAAAATAAACATTTTTCATTTTGAACACATAATCACTCAACACTTAAGTTTCCAAAACCATTTGAAAGTTCAATTAAACAACCAAGGTGATACATATTTAAAAGCAAGCTAGAAAACATGTTTAAATCTAAAAAGAAAAACATTGGAAATACTTATTACACGCTAAAATCATTGAGGAAACCACTTTTAAAGAACCATGACCATTTATGTATATACACATATATATATATATATATATATATATATATAGCTTGTGCATCTCATATAAAAGCAGAAGACGCATTAAAAAAAACACCAAGCAAAAATGGAAATTCTAATTAAAGACTAGGGCATAGGGGACCTACCTCAAACATGTCGTTATTTGTCGATGGCCACTCGAACTGACACTTAGCGCACACATGCACATGCATTTATACATATATATATATACACCCCTAGATGCATTGCACATATTCCCCGCACCATGCGGGAATATGTGCAAAGAGGGCATATATATGTACATGCCTTACCCTATGCATGTACATGTAGGATTCTCAAAACCAGCAGCCCAAAACCATCGAAGCAAGGACCAACGCACTACATAAATAATTTAATAATATAATTAAACACCGAACAATCTACATAACATTTCAAAATAACATAAATGGGTTTGCGCTAACGACACACCCATTTAATATAACACAAGAATTAATCGCATAAACCATAATCGTCATCTGCAACAACAGAGCTCAACAAGGGAAATCAATATCACATCGCAACTACCAGTTGGACCTTCACTCATTTCATAAACATTTGAAAATCCATTTATAAACATATCTGATTTTTTTTTATACATAGTTCCAAAGGAAGTCAGAAGTATATTCAAACGTACCAACATAAATCCAAGAAAACCCCATAACCATTTTATAAAACCAAAATCCCTTTTTAAACTAGAGAAACCAATCAAACACAAGGGAACCACATGCTAAAAAAATCATTTTTCCTAAAGTTCAATCTTCAAGTGTATTTCAAAAATAAAACTTTTATTAACATTTTTATCAAACATAAAGAATGGATAAAACTTCATTTCAAAAACCAAGTTGCATTTTGCAAAGAAACCCTCAATTTCAATTAGAATTGAAAACCCCATTTCAAATCATCTGAAGTCGAACCTCAATTATAAACAAAAATACCATTAAAAGATTTGATAAACCCCCTAAAAAAATTATGAATCAACTCCAAACAGTATTACTGATCTTTGAACGCGAACGCCAAAACAAAACATCCTATAAGGCCAAACACACCCCAATAATATGATGAAACAGAATTTGTAACCCTTGCGCGACATAATAAACCAACAACAAAGTTTATGAAACACAGCAAAAGGCCCAACATGGGTTTTCACAAAATCAAAACATGCTTATCAAATAAACATGCTACTAAACATATTGAAATCCTATCAAATGTCAAGTAAAAATATATTCGCACCAAGTAAACAAATAAATGAGTATGCCACATTAACCAAATAAGAGAATTAATTCATTAAACAGCAATAATACATGGAAACTCTAACCTTCGGTGTCGAATTTCTCGCAAATTGGTGCGAAACTCAAATCGCACTATAGTCGCACCGCACAGAGATCAAATTGAACCCTAAAACAAGGGATTGAACCAAAAAACATCAAAATAGAATCCTAAAACAAGAACCCTATGAGCATCAAAACCCTAAGGAGGAAGAAGGTTACCAAAGTGGGAGCTCGGGGGGTTGCGGGTCTCGGCGAGCGTGGAGGGCGAAACGGCGGCCGGAGGTGCGGCGAGCAGGCCGGACGGGAGGGAGGCCGCGAGCAGGCCGGACGGGAGGCGCCGGACGCGGGAGGCCGGACGGAGGGAGGCCGCGAGCAGGCCGGACGGGAGGCGCCGGACGCGGGAGGGTGGCGCGGCGACCCGGCGGGGAGAAGGGGGTGCGGCGTAGGGTTCGGCGCAAGGGAAGGAGGGGTAGCGCGACGGGGGGGGAAAGGGGAGGGGTCCCGAGCGAGAGAGGGTGAGGGAGGAAGGAAAAGGAGAGAAAAAAAAAGAAGAAGAGAAATAAAAGAAATAAAAACAAATAAATAAAAATGAAATATAAATAAACATAAATAAATAAAATGAATAAAAATAAATAATTAAAAATGAAATAGAAATAAAAATGAATAAAAATAAATGAATAAAAATAAATAATTAAAAATGAAATAGAAATAAAAATGAATAAATAAAATGAATAAAAATAAATAAATAATTAAAAATGGAATAGAAATAAAAATAAATAAATAAATGAAATCTGAAAATAATATTATATTATTTAGTAATGTTAGACACTACGCACGGTCACACACACAACCGCGCGTCATAGAACAACCCAAGTGTGTGTGTGTGTGTGTGTGTGTATATATATATATAACCGGTTCAAACTGGAAATTTAAAAACTAGCCCCAAAATAATTAAAATAAAGTAGCAGGCATTGCCAAGTCAAAAACGTACATTTATCAGCAACGCAAAACTCAATTAGAGTCCATCACGCACCTCGACATGACAAATTTAATTCCAAATAAAAATTATAGAACAAGATTAAAATTAAAAGTCATTTCCATAGTGCGGAATTCGGGTGTGACAATTCTCCCCACCACAAAAACTTTCTGCCCCCAGAAAGTCACCAAGCCAAACGAGGAGACAAACTCGAGCTTGAAACTAAATGTGGCCAACAAAATCACAACTCGGCGTGACTTTTCACTCCATCAGTCACACCCGACCCACTCTGAGGGGAACTGAAAAGAAAAGAACCATTAGGAAACGAGGAGGGTTCTCCCCACCACAAGAACCCGACTAACACAACCGACATTGAGGCTCTTAGCATGAACTAACTCTGGAACTGCTAACTTGATCCAAAAGGGAACCACCACATAGACCAAACCTCGAAAAAGGAACTTCAAGATTCATGGTGGGTCTCCCCACCATTTGAGAACTGACCAGCTGAAGCCAATTAGCGCAGAATAATATGAGAAACCTAGCACAAATCGACCCATGAACTCTCTGCATAAAGCAGACCCCAACCACATGGGGTCATCGACGAAAGACCCCAAACCGAGTAGCGGACCAAACCCCTATTCATTATCTCCCAAGATGCATATGTCTCGAAAACGAGTGCATCCCAAAACAAGAACGGGTTACGCTTGAGGAGGCGCAGCTAAAGGAATTACAAGAAAACAAGATCACCATGCCTTTTTACAACCACGGTGGGGTATTCAAAGAACAAAGACCACAACGAGAAAAAGAGACCTTTGCGCCTCTTACATAAAAACCGAACCTTCAAAGACGGGAGAGATGAAACAGGGAAATTCAGAACGTCCCCATTTAATCATTGGAGACAAAAATTAGACCATGGTTCCCCACACCCAATGATTCCTGACTGCGTGAAGAGCTTCGCTCCGAGACCTGTGGTTGGAGCTCTGATGTCTTGAATCATCTGCTGCCCCACAGTCAGGAGCTGACATTCTCCTGTCGAGATTCATCCTGACGAAGCCGCTAGCAGAACCTCTCTAGGTTTCCCAAACAGCCACATTGTCGACAAGTCATAAATGAATGACGATAAGGAGACCTAAAGTACCCAAACCGGCCACACAAGAAGCGAACAAGAGAGTGGCCCGACTAATAGAAGATGGAGTTGATAATGAAACTTGTCTGAGATGGGTTCCTCCGGTTCGCTCTCACCGAATGGGGGAATCATCCCAAACACCAAAGGGGACCGGTCCTTGAACAATAGACGAAGAACCCACACAAGAGAAACATTAACTGTTTCTGTGAGATTATCTTTGGAGAAAAGGGAACCAACTTCTTGAGATGCCCAACGTAGGCCTTCACTATTTGTTGGCATTGCTGGAAACTCACAAGCCTTGCCGCTTCCATCACCTCCACTTCCACAAATATAAACCATCTAATGAGAGTGGTCCTAAGCACCTTCCAAGTCATACCATCATGCAATGACACTAGGGTTATCTCCTCCACTAATCCCAAGTTTCACCTTCAAATGGACCTGAACCAACACAGACTCTCTTAGCTTTAGGAGTTCCCAATAACATGAAAACACCAACGACTTCACCATGCCAGTTTGTTACCTTCAATAGATCACGATCACTATAAAGGATGGACATCAACCGAAAAGAATTCAATTCCACCACCCCGCTAAGAGTCTAGGTAGAACCAACAACTAGAAGTGACTCACTAGAACTTTCTGGGACTTTTCTGGGTGGCATACTCAAAAACAAGGGGCACAAATCCGAATCAAAACTCATCATAAATCAAAATTTCACACCTCAATCACAAACGAAAGCTCAAACTCAAATCACTATTCCAACCACAATTCAGTACGTCAAAACCAAGAACTCACGAAAAGGAACACCCAACACGAAAAGAGAACGCTAAACAATTCCTCGCTCACTTTTCTAAACATTTGAAAAACCCTTTTTGAAAACCATCTTTCAGCAAACAAAACAACTTAAATATCCACCATTGATATCCCATGAAGTCTCACACATACATATCCATGTGCTAGCTCAAGCACTCATCCACTCACATCACCAATTCCTCCACTTTCCACATGCGTACCTCAATGTATGTGATCACTCATAGGAATACCAAGGGTCAATTCAAGACACTTCTCATTTTCAAAACAGATCATTCAGCATAAAGCACAAATTCCCAACCAATTTGAAAAAAATAACTTATCATCAAAGCAATACATTTCAAATTTCCAAAACATTTTCCAATTCACATTACAAAAAGTGTAACTGAGATTTCAAAACAACTTCCAAAACACCTCTCATTTTCCCTTTTGAAACCACACATTTGCTAAAAGAAAACAATTTCCATTTCAAAACCACTTTTCCACTCTAACACCACATTCCCAATTCAAACCACCTTCACAAAAATCCATTTTCATTTTTGAGATGTACTCACACCAACCAAAATTAAGGTCAAACATAACTCACATTAAAACATCCAAAAATAAGGGACTAGTGGTTATACCAACCCGGTAACATGGCTTAGCAGACCATGCTCTGAGCGGGCATCCACCACAGGAAGTATCTTGAACCGTGCACTCAGGCTGTACATGGGTCGCTACTCCATGCAAGTCTGCCGCGTAACACTGGCTCACTTCCTTGGTCATCCCTCATCCACACATACCAATCCAAAGAAGAAAATTCAAATCCTGGACTACCCCTGGAAACTCGAGTCTCGGGACGAGAAAGGGTTCATGACGTCCTTCCCACACCTACCTCTCGAGTCCCGACACACCTAATCACCAAGATACTTGACACCCCAAATAACAAGGGCAGCTCTGATACCATTTTGTCACAAACTAGGCCGGTGCGTCATCCGACCCGGCGCCCGACCCGGTCCGCGACATGGCCCGAAGGGCGTTCCCGATCCCCACGGGCTGGCAACAAGTGCCGGGCATCAAAACAAACCAGTTGGGAACGGTTTGGCCCATGAAAAAGATAAGCAAACATAAACTGAACAAGCATATAAATAAAGGAAAACAAACTGAACGACGTGGCAGCAGAAAAAGGAATAAATAAAGAAACGCGACATACCTCAGGTGACCCCGTGGATCACCACGGTACGACAACCACTCACTTCCAAAAGCAATCCAAGACTGAAACCTGCAACTGAAAAGTAAAGTAGGCGTGAGCACCGAGATGCTCAGTAGGAAAGCCAAGAAAAACCACGCCCAATGCCCTTACCTTTAAAAAGAAATCCAATCATGCTAGTTTGAAAATAAGACATAATAAAATATTGTTTTCTCTTTTTTTCAAATTCAAGTGACGAGTTTGCATTTTCAAATAAAGCATTTTACTCTTACTATATTTTCAAATTAGGTTCCAAGTGTGCGTTAACATTTCAAAATGAAAAGAATCCAGTATGGAATAAAATGTGATTTTTACGAAACAAGTCACCAGGTATGAAACAACTGGAAAGAAAGTTACATCACAAGCAGCATGTCACAAAAGAGCATTATGGGTAATCCCTATAGGTAGCTAGAGTATGTGGTAACCTAGAGACCTCGTACCTCGGTGAAACATGGCTTAGAAGGCCACGACCCTCAGAAAACGTGGCTTAGAAGGCCACGACCCTCAGAAATTCATGTGTTTAGTTAGTGTTGTTGTTGCGTCAATCCTGCTAGACAAACCGGGACGAACCCCTGCCGTTTCATCTAGCGTACTAGTCCTGGTCACCCACCTAGATACCCAAGGTTTCCCATGTGCTCTATTTCAAAGGGTGGTGAGGTTTTATCAAAAACATACAAAGGACATAACACTTTCTTATACAAAGTCCATTTTACCTCTCACCACCGTTCTCCCTCCTTAAGTGTATCCCCGTTTTTATGTTACATAACATCGCATAAGCCTCTTTATTCGGCACATATCACAAATCACACACTTAACACACACATCATGTTTCTACAACAACGGCGCATGCATTAAGAGGGGGTTTGTTTCACTTTCGCAACCCATTCTCAAAGTGCCAAGCGGGCTTAATTAATCAAAATAAACATTTTTCATTTTGAACACATAATCACTCAACACTTTAGTTTCCAAAACCATTTGAAAGTTCAATTAAACAACCAAGGAGACACATATTTAAAAGCAATCTAGAAAACATGTTTAAATCTAAAAAGAAAAACATTGGAAATACTTATTACACGCTAAAATCATTGAGGAAACCACTTTTAAAGAACCATGACCATTTATGTATATACACATATATATATATATATATATATAGCTTGTGCATCTCATATAAAATCAGAAGACGCATTAAAAAAAACACCAAGCAAAAATGGAAATTCTAATTAAAGACTAGGGCATAGGGGACCTACCTCAAACATGTCGTTATTTGTCGATGGCCACTCGAACCGACACTTAGCGCACACATGCACATGCATTTATACATATATATAGACACCCCTAGATGCATTGCACATATTCCCCGCACCATGTGGGAATATGTGCAAAGAGGGCATATATATGTACATGCCTTACCCTATGCATGTACATGTAGGATTCTCAAAACTAGCTGCCCAAAACCATCGAAGCAAGGACCAGTGCACTACATAAATAATTTAATAAAATAATTAAACACCGAACAATCTACATAACGTTTCAAAATAACATAAATGGGTTTGCGCTAACGACACACCCATTTAATATAACACAAGAATTAATCGCATAAACCATAATCGTCATATGCAACAATAGAGCTCAACAAGGGAAATCAATATCACATCGCAACTACCATTTGGACCTTCACTCATTTCATAAACATTTGAAAATCCATTTATAAACAAATCTGAATTTTTTTTATACATAGTTCCAAAGGAAGGCAGAAGTATATTCAAACGTACCAACATAAATCCAAGAAAACCCCATAACCATTTTATAAAACCAAAAGCCCTTTTTAAACTAGAGAAACCAATCAAACACAAGGGCACCACATGCAAAAAAAATCATTTTTCCTAAAGTTCATTCATCAAGTGTATTTCAAAAATAAAACTTTTATTGACATTTTTATCAAACATAAAGAATGGATAAAACTTAATTTCAAAAACCAAGTTGCATTTTGCAAAGAAACCCTCCATTTCAATTAGAAGTGAAAACCCCATTTCAAATCATCTGAAGTCGAACCTCAATTATAAACAAAAATACCATTAAAATATTTGATAAACCCCCTAAAAAAATTATGAATCAACTCCAAACAGTATTACTGATCTTTGAACGCGAACGCCAAAACAAAACATCCTATAAGGCCAAACACACCCCAATAATATGATGAAACAGAATTTGTAACCCTTGCGCGACATAATAAACCAACAAAAAAGTTTATGAAACACAGCAAAAGGCCCAACATGGGTTTTCACAAAATCAAAACATGCTTATCAAATAAACATGGTACTAAACATATTGAAATCCTATCAAATGTCATGTAAAATTATATTCGCACCAAGTAAACAAATAAATGAGTATGCCACATTAACCAAATAAGAGAATTAATTCATCAAACAGCAATAATACATGGAAACTCTAACCTTCGGTGTCGAATTTCTCGCAAATTGGTGCGAAACTCAAATCGCACTATAGTCGCACCGCACAGAGATCAAATTGAACCCTAAAACAAGGGATTGAACCCAAAAACATCAAAATAGAATCCTAAAACAAGAACCCTATGAGCTTCAAAACCCTAAGGAGGAAGAAGGTTGCCAAAGTGGGAGCTCGGGGGGTTGCGGGTCTCGGCGAGCGTGGAGGGAAAAACGGCGGCCGGAGGTGCGGCGAGCATGCCGGACGGGAGGGAGGCCGCGAGCAGGCCGGACGGGAGGCTCCGGACACGGGAGGGTGGCGCGGAGACCCGGCGGGGAGAAGGGGGTGCGGCGTAGGGTTCGGCGCAGGGGAAGGAGGGGTAGCGCGACGGGGGGGGGGGGGGGGGGGAAGGGGAGGGGTCCCGAGCGAGAGAGGGTGAGGGAGGAAGGAAAAGGAGAGAAAAAAAAAGAACAAGAGAAATAAAAGAAATAAAAACAAATAAATAAAAATGAAATAGAAATAGAAATAAATAAATAAAATGAATAAAAATAAATTATTAAAAATGAAATAGAAATAAAAATGAATAAATAAAATGAATAAAAATAAATAATTAAAAATGAAATAGAAATAAAAATGAATAAATAAAATGAATAAAAATAAATAAATAAATAAAAATGGAATAGAAATAAAAATAAATAAATTAATGAAATCTGAAAATAATATTATATTATTTAGTAATGTTAGACACTACGCACGGTCACGCACACAACCGCGCGTCATAGAACAACCCAAGTGTGTGTGTGTGTGTGTGTGTGTGTATATATATATATATATATATAACCGGTTCAAACTGCAAATTTAAAAACTAGCCCCAAAATAATTAAAATAAAGTAGCAGGCATTGCCAAGTCAAAAAAGTACATTTATCAGCAACGCAAAACTCAAGTAGAGTCCATCACGCACCTCGACATGACAAATTTAATTCCAAATAAAAATTATAGAACAAGATTAAAATTAAAATTCATTGCCATAGTGCGGAGTTCGGGTGTGACACTTGATGTATAGTGTTCGATTGTATCATATATGTGTGAAGAACATAAGAAGTTACATGGGACCATGGAAGAAAATTGTGTGATAAAATTCTATGAACTTTGTTCCAAGAGAGTTAGATAGGTGATGCTTGATATATCTAAATAACTATTCATGTGAGAACATAGAGAGGGTTCACCAGTTGGACCTCATACTTTCAAAATGATTTGCAACATTTAGCATCTATAACTCCAAGGTTTACCAATTGTGAACTTATACACATACACATACATACAAATGCATACAGATAAGAACATATAAATACATATAGATACACAATCATATATACTCACATACACTTATATACATATACATACACTTAAATATAAATACATAGATACATAGATCAAGATATATATGCATACATATATGTACATACACATAAATTTGCATATACACACACAAACACAGAAATACACATACACACATGTACTCACAAAAGCATACACATACAAACACAAACACACACACAAACATACATAGATATACATACACATACATAAACATATATATACATAGGCACACTTAAACATAAATACATACACATATATGCATATATCCATGCATACATACATACACATGCATTTTTTATAAACATACCCATATTGATTACCCTTTTTACTTTTTTCATTTATCGCACTATGACCTTTTCAAACTATATCAAACCAGAGATGCATCACAACACTAATAGTTATATTAATATATGTATATATAAATATCTATATATATAAATATAAATATAATTAAATAGAAATATATTAATTCATATTATTATATAAATATTTAAATGAAATTTTAATATATTATATTTGCGTATAATTATCTTATCAAATTTAAATACTATATTAAATATTTTTATTGAATGATAAAAATTTCATGACCATTTTTTCTATAAAATAAGAAAATAGGATTGATTAAAAAAATTATATGAAAGGTATCTTTTAAAAATTCCTTTTATATATTAAAATATTACAATATATTATTCATATATTCTATAATATGGAATCATATATATAAATATATGTAAATAGACGCATATAATTATATATATATATGTTATTGATTATTTAATATGAATATAAATATCATAATTTAAATATTGACTATTTTTAATGATTTTATATACTTATTTATATAGTTCATATAACTATATATATCTCACTATATATAGATATATATAATAATAAATTTGTATACAAGAATAAACCAAAGTATAATTACTATATATATATATATTATAAAAAAATATTTAATTACTGTTATATAAATCATATTATAGAAAATAACAGTGAAAGGGATCATATTCATCAGTGATTATAAAGGATACCATTGTCAAACTTTTTAATAAATGGAGTGTGATATTATTGGTGAACAAACATCACAGAGGTTGAATTTTTAGTTTATAAGAACATTTGGTTGTGCTTATGGTGATGCAATCCATAATGTTTCAATCCATGTTGTGGGTAGGTGGTATCATTTCTGCTAAAGTGTTATTTTCTACAATCCAACTTAAATTATCCTAATATGTATAGTAGTAGTAAAGGATTGATCCACATTGAAGGGAGTAATTTTTATTTTATTTGTCTATTTTTCAATTGATTTTGTGAAGTTTACTGAAATTTAGATTTTTTTATTTTGTGTTTCGAATAAGAAGTGATTAGAAATCAATTTCTTAATAAATTACTTGAATGTTATAGAAAAACACAGAAATTAGGTTTTTGATGATAATTTGGAATGAAATGTGTTTGGGATGTGGATTTTAATGGTTTTTAGTAAATCAATTTCCTTATGAGGTTTTATTTTTCATCATAATTCACATATCTAGGTTATTAATGTAACAGAAACCCCTATGTCTAGTGAGTTTTGATTAAATCAAAAAAAACAATTCTTTGTTATGGAATTTGATTGTTTTCAATTATACTAACTGTAACAATATTTGAGACGATTAATAAACCCAATGGTCATGGATGTTTTTAATATTAATTTCTTAAAATATCCCTAGAAATCTAGTTCTTGGTCCGATATGAGATTTCTAGTGATATTTATAAAGAGTTAATAAGGAATTATGAGAAAAAAGAATAGATAAGACAATTAAAATATCACAATTGCCCAATTGAAGCACTAAATTATCCACATCCCCAATACATAGGTATTTTTTCTACTCATAGAGTAGCTATTAATTAAAAAAATCAGAATACCTGAATTCATTTTCTGGAAATCTTTGGAGTGGGCGTTTTGAGGAAGGTATCACAAAATCAACCTTCTCTCCTCTCTTCTCTCATCTTCTTTCTCTATAGTCTTCTCTTCTTGGCCATCTCTAGAGTGTTGCCCTAGGAATATATTGAAATGAATGAAAAATAAATGCCTCTAGAACATATAGGGATTGCCACCTATTTATAGGTTTTATTAGTACATGAAATGTACCATGGTCAATGCATTGTGCCCATCTTTTCTCCATCGATAGGTGGCCTAACACGCCATCTTTAACTTTGAACACGGCTCCACCTAGTAGGTGGGAGTACACAGTGTGTAGCACTGCCCTACACATCATGTAAGAACATTCATCAGACACCAAACACTTCTAGAAGGGTCTCACAACGTGTATATGGGACATACATAGTGTGTATACATTGGTCGACAACATGAATGTGTATTTAGTCTTTATGATCCATGTTTGGGAAGTAGTACATGGCATGTATATCAATGTATATGACTTGTATATTTGAAATGTTGTTGTGATCATCCCTGATTTTTTCTTTTTGCTGGAAACATCCTGAAAATTATCATAATCACCAAAATAAAGTATTTTACCCATAAAACAGAATATATTTTGTGAAAACAAGTTTTTATGCTAAATAAAATGATTGAAAAGGTATACCCAAATCGAGTACATAAAACTCCACCACACTTAGTCAATTGCTTTTCCTCAAACAAGATATCAACATCTAATAAATAAAATCCATACACTAAAAAGGGGAACATTTAACTAATTATAACTATAAATAATAGAACAATGGAAGAAGATTTTTTTTAAAAGTCACAAATGAATTTTCATTTCCAAAGATATTCTTTTTAATCTTAATATATAATTTAATTAAAAATTTGCATCGTCTTTCCTGAACATTTTTTAACTTTTCATAAATAAACATTCCACTTGATGATTTAACTTTCCAAATGATACCAAACTCATCACTTAATATTAATTTAATAATAGTTATGCTCTAATATAAGAATATGAACTCTATCCATAGGCTTACAAGTGTTCTCGTTATCCACTTCAGAAATCAAATCAAAAAAAATGAGGGATTTCAATATGGCTAAACTGTTTCTAAGGCTATGGGTTGGAAGGTAATGATAAAATATAATCTTAGAGGCTTGAAAAGGAGGATGATTTCTTAAACAATAATGCATTATATTCAATATAATGCTTAATGAAAATGATCCCCCAATCATGATCTCTCAAAAAGGGTATCATCACCAAGATAGTCCCTTGCCAAAATCGGTCCAGAAAAAATCATTAAAGTGTATGTAATTAAATTGGTCCCTATTTTTCATTTTTCAATATATTATTCTTTTTATTTTTTTATATTGAGGGACCAATAAGAATACAATGGGTAGTAGGATTTTTGACCCTTTTCCCCAAATGAACTAGTGACAAACTCCCCCATACTTTTGTTCATGGTTTCTCACCAAAATGTACCATGAAAAAAAGTCCCTATTTTCAATACTCAAATGAATAATCATGCACAGTTATAACAGAATTAGGTTAAGAAGTGTAAACAGGCTTGTAATGTAGCTTCCTATCAAGCTTTTTCATAGTTTCTAAATGTTTATGAAGATCAGATGTAGGGTCAGTCTCAAGGTCAAAGGGCTGAAAAAACAATCAAATGCCTCAATAATTTTAATGTGATTCAAAAATCACCATGTTTTGGAGAGAACAACCATGATAAATCTGGTAGTTATTCATATCCCAATAATATCTCATGAAACAGGGTATAAAAAATAATATGTAAAAAGGATTAGAAGACCTCTCGAGAATGGGAAAATATAGGGGTCAATCATGCCATGACATGAGTACAAAATGATCAGTCTCATACACGTAAATGTATAAGGCTTAAATTATAGATTCAAACTATATCGTTAATCATTTATAATTATTTAAAAATTGAAATAATAATATAAATTTTAAAATTATCATTTATACCTTTATTAATTATAATTATAATTAATCAAAATATTTCTACAAGGTAAAATATTTCAACTATTAATGATGTCTCCTAAATCACTTTCAGTCAAAGACTAGTGTAATCATAGGTCATCCCCAACACATAATACAACACATGGTACCCCATGTTCAATTCCATGGATGAGAAGGGAATAAATGAAAGTAATAGGTGCAAGACAAGGGGAATTCGTTGAAGAAGAAAACCCAAAGTAGAAAGGAAAAAATAAATACTGAAAAATAGTCCCCTCTTAAATACACCCATAAAAAATAGAGATGCCCAAGTTGCTCTAGTGTTCCTATGAATAGTGATGGAATGGAAAAAATGGTAGGCATATACAATAGAACATCCTAATCATATCACAGAATAGATATATACAATGAAAATAAATGTCATACAACCCAGTCATAGAGTCGTCTCAGAAGAGGGATTGTTTGTAACATGAGGATCTGGATGTGATGGCTTGGCGATAGTAGTGGAAGCCAAGAATCTGTTCCAGGGAGAGGAGTCATGTAACCTAGAGCCTATGGAGTAGAACTCGATGTGGGTGGTTCTACAGTGATGCCCGAGATGATAAAAGGAGTAGTAGCAGCTGGGACAGTGGTGGAGAGGAGAACTGAATCCATGGACAAAGTTATAAATGGAGGTGGAGCTGCTGAATAAGGTCATGTAGCTTAGGTAGGAACATGTGTTGGGGGTAGATAAATGTCATGATGTTGAAGAAGAAGCCACAACACCATCTCAAGTCGATAAAGACAATGATCCAGAAAAACCTGCTGGTGCTTGAATGAGGCTAGGTGGAGTGGGATGGGGAGATCAATCATGATTGAAACTGGATGTGGGGAGGGAGAAAGAACAGAAGAAGACGGAATAGAACAAGAATATGGAAGTCTAGAAGAAGTGGGGTGGGGCAGTAAGGGGACATTTGCAGGTGGTTGAGGTGGATCTTGAGAAGCAACACCAGCGAGAGCAGGTGGATCTTCCCTCACCCATGTAGGAGAAAGGGAATCCTTCACAAGCACAAAGCACTCTCCCCAATTCTCGACCAATATCATGTGGATATGCATGAGGATGTACATACACTGAGGAGAACCCAAGTTATCATAAGGAAGAGACGGCTCAAATCCCCCAAATAGTGTGCCAATTGGGTGGCGTAGAAACCAATGTTCAGGTTTCCCTAACGTCCATGGATCATAGAATGAATGTAAAAAAAGAGGCAAGATAGTGGAAGTCCAGGTACACGTGGAGTACAATACATGAAAGAATATCCATGTATCATCCAAACACAACACCCATATCCTCGTGATGAGGAAAAATAATGGTTCTAAAGCACCAATGAATTATGAAAGGTGGATGAGAAATGATGAGTGTGCTCTTCTAAGATGTGGGGGTATACCTGTGGTCAGGCCCAGTAATCTCCCTACACATCACAATAAGATCAGAGGGATCACAGTGGTTCAAAGTAGCGAAAAGTGGTGGGGTGGCATGATGGGGATATATGTCACACCCTCTGAAAAACTCTACCATAGTAAAGGAAAAAATCTGACCCCTAGATGAAAATGAACTAGGAAAGATGTATTAGTGGGTCTCTATCAGTATGTGGTCCCGTCGAACTTGAAGGTGGCCATGAACTCCAAAAATAAATCCCGAAATGTAGGAGTGATTACCTGAAAAGTGTCCAGAAAATGAGTATGGATCAGAACCTCCTCAATCTTCTCCTAGATGCCATGGTGTTTCCGCACCTAAATATAGACAAAGAAGCCACTCAGTTGGATAGTTTTGTGAGAAAATCACCACACTCACTCCATCACAGGATGATCCACTGGAAAATCCAGGCATGGATATGGCGGATGGTGCATAGCATCTAGTGTACGTGGTGGTGGAACAGCTAGTGATAGATTAGAGGGTCATGCCGCTGAGGTAAAAGACCGTGTAGTGGATACTTGAGTAGGCTCAAGAGGTTGGATAGAAGGTGGAGGTTCCTACTCGGTCATGTCCACCACTATTGTGGAGAGTAGTTTAGAGGGATGGGAACCGGAGGGATTGGTAGCAACATAGATCTCGACCATAGTGGATGGGGTGGAGGCCACCTCTAGAGGATCAGAAGAAGAAGGTACCACATGAACTGTCATATCAGAATATGTTGTAGAGGGAGGTGGGATCAGAAGATGGGGGAAAGCGGCCAACACCGGGGGCTGGAAAATGAGAAAATCTAAAGTGTGCTTCTTGTAATGCCGATGAAAAATATGATAGCGAAGAAGAAAATCACCCTCAGTAGTGGAAGCGGGTAGCTTCTTACATGCCAGATCTATATCGACTGTACCTGAAAAAAAAATAAAACAACAAAAAATAATAGAAGAATAAAAGGAAAATAATGAAAATGTGAGAAAACAGAAAAAGTATTAGAACATAGTGTGTAGATCCAAGGTACATAGCATGTAATAAGATCTTTGTAAGAACCGATGTACCCTAGATAGACTAGTTGTGATGGAATGTGTTAGGAAAAAATAAGGACACAACATGTAATACAGTGTACACATCATGTACCACAACATGGTATGATGCATGTGTAAAGAGCCAGACACAGCTCGGTGAGGGCAAGGTAAAAGGGAACTATACAGTGTGTGGTAAGTGGTACACGTCGTGTTTATAACAATGGGTTGTGAGGAATTTAGACTATCCTCACATGGTTCTTCAAAGGGTAAGAGGACACAACATGTCCTGAAAAGACATGCCGTTTATGGTGACATGGGAAAGGGATATGTCTTGGTAGACATGGTATGGGCCAAAAGGTGAGGGGAGGCACCTTACATGGTGTGTACCGAACATATGTACAATGTATTAGACAAATGGTGATAACGTGTACTGTGTGGATTTGTACAGAATGTACACGGTTTGTGTTCTTCACTCACCATGTGTGCTATGTGGGAAATGGAATGGTCATACGATCTATAAATCACCCTTAACGCATGTTAAACATGGAAATAGAGGGTTTATAAGGGCACACTTGGACCTAAGATCACAAATTAGAAGAAATCGGGAGGAGAAACGCACTAAAACAGTGGATTTAGATCAGGGAGGAAAGACGGTGTGTAGGAGAAGAAACAGAGAGTAGAGGGGGGGTCACGCGACACAAGATTAAGCTAGGGAGGGCCCAACCATTATAGCCATGGTACATGGCATGTTCCAGGACCCAAATATCGTGTATCACTATGTTATTTTTTTAAATATAATATATATAATATAATTATTAAAGTAAACAATATAATAATTACTGTTAATAATTAAAATAAAAAGAAATATATATGTATATTATTTTCTCAATATAAATCTATACACATAATGTATCAATAAATAAACATTGTGTGTTCTAAAAATTTAAAAAGAGATGTACAACCTTAGGTCTGGTTCTTGTGGAGAGGTTTGAACCGTGGAACTGTTGATCCAAACACAATCCCTCAACCACTGGAGAAAAGGTTGTACTATTACTCATGTTTTTTTTAATTATATATATTTAATATACAGAGACAATTATATATAGTATGATGAATAGGTATGGCATGTGTTTTTAATTTTAATAAAAGGGATGAAGTAGGGAGATTAGCTGTGTTCGAATGTGGGTCTTTTGGATATAGGACTGAGACTATTCCAATATTCCAACTTAACCTACATGTATGTTCGTATTTCAAAAAATATTTAAATCATTGAAAACATGTTACAAAGGATATATATCGAAACGCACACCATGTGATTTTTTTAATTTTAATAATAATGGAAATGGGTTGGTTGTTTGGGTTCAAACCCAGGTCTTTTCGGAACCTGTATACGATCCTAGCTAGCCGGTCCATCCCTATCATAGGTTTTCTTTTATTTAGAAAAACTAATATATTATTTTGAAAAATAACACACACACTGTGTACTTAAACATGGGTATAAAAAGGATTAACCCCATGCCGAAGGTAGGTATGGAGAGATTCGAACCAGTGAGGGCTCAGATAAACTCTAGTGACCTTACCATCAGCACCAACATCATCTATGTTTATTAAGATAGTTAATATATATATTTATAATATTAAGAATATAAACTAAAAAAGAATAGTACACTATATGTGTATAGGTGGTATGTGGCGTGTAACCACTGTGTTGGATCCCTGTAAGCACCTTTGTTTTATTTCATCAGCTCGACCATAAATACCTCATCTTACTTTAAATGAATTGTAAAGATTGTACCCACCATATCCTCCATGTGATGGTAATTTTTTAGGCACTGTCCATTCACCATGAATAGTTTTCTATCTTTAGTAGCCATTTTCATCAAACCATAGTGGAAAACATTGATCCCTTAGAATGGTCCTGACTATCAGGACTTCATAATTCCTGGAAACAATCTTATATGGGAGTCGGAGAGCAATACCTGATCACTGGGTTTGATGGTTTTGCGGGAAATCATCCAGTCGTAGATCACATGGGTCTTTTATTTGTACAATCGGGCGTTCTCAAACTCATCCCGTTGGATCTCATCAATCTCCATCAATTTGAACTTGAATTTATATTTGTCATACTATAAATAGAATTTCAGGGCCTTGAAGGCCTAGTATGATTAATGCTCCATCTTTACTGGTAGGTGACATTGCTTCCCATAGACAAGGAGGAATAGAGATATCCCCAGAGGTACCTTGAAAGAGATATGCTATACCCATTAGTCATCATCAATATTTTTGGACCAATACTTCTATGAAGCTCCCCATATTTTTTCCAGGACCTATTTTATCTCACTATTTGATAATTCCAACTATCAACTAGATTAGGGATGATAAGGTGTTCCCATGTGATGCTTCAACACATACATAAGTAACGCATTATTCATTAAGGAACTGTCAAAATGTGTTCCCCTTTCATTGATCAACACTCAAGGAACCCCAAATCTGCTGAAGATGTTTTTCTTCAAAAAGGCCAAAACTACCTTGGTCATGTCATGCACTGTAGCAGTGGCCTCAATCTACTTGGAGTAATAGTCCACACAAATGATTATATAATAGTTCCCATATGATGTGGGAAATTTCCCCCTGAATTCAATTCCTCATGAGTTGACGATTTCAACCTCACAGATGGGGTTTTGAGGAATCTCATATCATTGTCTCATATTACCTATCCTCTAACATCGGTCACACTTGGTAACAATGTAAAGAGCATCCTTATTCACAGTAGGCTGGAAAAATCCATACTGTAGGATCATCGCTATTATACGGTCTGGGCGATGAATTCCTTTAAGTAGTGAGGAGTGAAAAAAATCCATAATTCATGGAAATTCAATCTCTAGGATGCAACATCGAATCATCCCATTTCCACATGATCAAAATAGTATAGGTTCTTCCCAGAAGTACATTTTTACTTCAGATAAAAAATGCTTCTTTTGCTGGTATGTGACGTTAGGGTGAACTTCCCCTATAACTAAATAATTTGCAATATCTTTAAAGCAGGGTCGGGGTGTTCCTTATATTGAGAAAATTTTCTCATCTAGGAAGTCGTCCCTAATGTCTATGTCATCCTACTTCTCCAATTGAGGTAGTTCCAGGCAAGTGTTGTGGATAGTAATAACATTCTCACTTCCCTTCTTGTCGTGGATCTCCAAGTCGAACTATTAGAGTAAAATCACTTAATGTATGAGTCATGGATTCACATCATTCTTGTTTATAAAATAATTGAGTGATGAATGGTAAGTATATAATTGATTGATGGAAATTTAAATTGGCCAGATGATGTGATCCAGTTATTTCCCTAGTACTGTGCCCACTGCATAGTCGATTCCATCACACATGACATCAAAATTTGCCTCCCAATTTGGAGCATTCATCAATGAGGCTTCCACAAGTCGTTGATTCAGACAATGAAAATCTATGGAGAATGTCTCATGAAACTCAAATATGGAATATTTGGAAAGTTGATTGGGGAGTGGGAGGGAAATCATCAAAAAGTCTTTCAAAAACAATCTATAGAAACTGCCATTCCCTAGAAAAATTTAGATGGATCTGGCAGAAGTTGGAATGGGGAGATTTAAAATGACTTCTATCTTTGAAGGATCAACCTCTATCCCTTTCATAGAGATCTTTTGGCCTAAGAAAATACCCCACCACACCATAAAATGAAATTTTAACCTATTTAAAACTAGGATAGTGTTCTCGTACCTTTCCAAAACCAGCTCTAGATTCCCCAAACTAGTGGTTAAGGATATTACATAAATGAAAAAATCATCTACAAAGACCTCCAGGATGTTTTCTTCCATGTTGTGGAATATTTCCAACATACGTCGTTGGTAGGTTTCAAGAGCATTGCACATCCTAAAATACATTATTCGATAATAAAATGTTTCATATGGGTATTTGAATATGCTCTTTTATTAATATTAAATGGAAAAGGACATTTTGTTATATACAGAATAACCATTAAGGAAGTAGTAAAATGTGTTCCCTGCCAGTCATTCCAGCATTTGATCCATAAAGGGTAGCCTGATGTGATCTTTCCACATTGTGTCATTCATCTTCTAGTATTCTACATAGACTCTCCAACCCGTGATTGTCTGTTTGGGGATGAGTTCATTTTTATCATCGGATACCATAGTAATACCCCCTTTTTGGGTTCCACTTGAAAAGGACTCACCCATGGGTTGTGTAAAATGTGGAAAATTATTCATGAATCTAATAATTTTATTATATAATTCTTTAGTACTACTTTCATGGGAGGGTTCAGTCATCATTGTGGTTGCTGGGGGGACTTTTATTCTTCTTCCAGTAGCATTGTGTAGGTAAAAATGGTGGGACTAATTCCCATCAGATTAGAAATTTTCAACCCAATGTCTTTTTTATTCTTCACAGAACTTGTAGGAGTGCCTATTATTGATCTTTTGTGAGTAAATCATTGAGTTTTATTGGTATAATGTTCACATCACCTAGGTAGACGTATTTTAGAGACAAAGGGAGAGTCTTTATCTCACGATGAGGTGCCTTTAGGATCGAGGTCACAATTGGTTTCACCTATACTCACTCAAAAATGTATGTATCAACTATGTGTTCCTAGTAATTACCACCATGGACTTCAAGAATTTTCATTTACTCAAGAAAATATTGTATATCTGTGATGAGTGGGTAATCAATGATAAAAGAACTTACCAGACTATCTTCCTTACCGATGAAGTTCTCATCCATTGTTGTTGCCGCATAACAATCATCATGTTCCAGTAGTGATTATTTCTTGACATCTTTGATGTCTTTATAGGAGACTCTTTCATTTCCTAATTGGAATATCTAATCTACTTAGTGGACATTAAAAAATTCCTTACCAATGGCCAAAAAAGGCCTTCCTAGAATAAAATTTTCCTCCTGGTCTTCCTCCGTGTCAAGAATGATGATGTTGGTAGGGAGATTTAACTATCCTTCCATCATCAATACATACTCGAGCATCCCTATGGGATATTTGATGGAGGGATCTACTAGTTGGAGGGACACTCATGTGGTTCTGAGATCATTGACCCCAGCTTCTTGAAGACTCTTAAAGGAATCATGTTAATGATGGATCTTAAGTCACATATATCTCTCCCAAAATCATAGATTCTGATGGTACATGGGATTTTAAAACTTCCTGGATCTTGGATTTTTAGAGGAACCGAGCATTGTTCCACTACCAGGTATTACTTTTTTTTAGTGAAATGGTTCCCAGATCCTCCATATTTGTTTTTTTGGTATAATCTCCTTATATATCTTTGTGTACATCGGCATTTGAGTTAATGATTCCTGGAAAGGGTTGTTGATGTGATGTTTTAAAAATACCTCCAAGAATTTACCAAACTGGTGATCTGGCTTACTTTGTTTCATCCTCTCTAGAAAAGGTAAGGAGGGATTAAAAGCCATGAGAACCTCGTTTCCCATTCCATGTGATTACTCTTTATCTTTTGATGGTTACATTGATTAGAAGGTTAATTTATTGTGGTTTCTTTAGTAAAAGAGGGTGCATGTTGAGCTACATTTATAGCCTCACCTTCTTTTACAATTGGTGTCTGAGGTAGCACATTCCCACTTCGCAAAGTGACTACATCTTCTTGTGGGTTCTTCTTAGTGTTAACTAGTATTGTACTAGGTTGCCTCGATAATATCTTGTTTTCTAGTTTCCAAATTTCATTTTATAGGATTTGAATATAGGATTCCTGGTTTTAAAACCGAGTTTCAGTAGTGGTGACAAATTTTTTAATCATTTATTCATGTTTTGATGGTGGTTCTTTTGGAGTTTGTTACGCATCTGGTGGAGGTGGTGGATGACTTGGAGGTTGAGGGAGAGGGTTTTGATTCCCTTTTTACTAGTAAGTCCTATACTATTTTTGTCTTTGATATGGGTTCTAGTAATTTTTTTGACCGTATGTTGGTATTCTTTTGGGTGAATGGTTTTGTTGTTTCTGCTGGTAACCCATGTTCATATGTTCTCACCATGTAGAGTTCTAATACTAAGGGTACATATTCAGCCCTTACTTCTGAGAAATGTATATCACCTTTATTGTTGAATAGATGAATTTTGTCCCTGGGCATTCGAAAATGATGTGGTTATCACCACGTTTTCTACAAGCAGGATGGTTTGCTACTTGAACATGGGATGCATTCTTCAGGTTCAAATCAAAAATCATTATGGACACCACATCCAATTTGGCAGTGAGAATTGTGGTGGAATCAATGATTTTCATACCTCTCTTTTGAGTTCCCCGCTCTGTGTTCCACTTCTATTTTTTGGCCTCATGTCCTCCAGGAGGCCAAAGAGTTCCTATGATGATTTCCGCATTGCAATTCCTCTAGCAGTGGAATCCACCATGAATTTGGTGTTCACAGTCTGGCTAGCGTAGAAGGTTTGTACATGAATCTAGATCGGAATTCCATAGTGAGTAAATTTTCATAGCATCTCCTTAATGCACCCCCAGGACTCGTATAAGGATTCTGGGTCAAGTTGTTGGAAGTTGTGGATCTCATTCTGCAATGTCACCATATTTGATGGTGGAAAGTACTTAGACAAGAATGTCTGGGCTAACTCCTCACATGTGAGGATGGACCATTAAAAAATTCCCTTGATCTTTTTTTTCCATATCTCTTAAATAGAATAATAAAATGTGGAGACATATGTAATCTTCTGACACTCTGTGGTAACGGAAGGTGTCATAGATCTAGAGGAATTTGGAGAGATGAGAAGTGGGGTCCTCACTTTGTAAAGCACCAAATTGCACCGTCTTCTAGATCAACTGCATAATTTTCAGTTTGATTTTTAAGTGATAGGTCTGCACCGATGGTTGGAATATCCCTGAGTCTACTCCTTGGATGGAGGGTAGTCTGTACTCCATAATATTACATCTTGGATGCTATTCCAGAGGAGACGGAGGAATGTACTACTGCTCTGGAACAATGTAGGGTCGTTAGTTTAATAATATCCTTTTTGGAAGAATGTATTGTGGCTGTTTTGGTGGCTATACATACTCTGGAACAAAGAGGGAAGGTTTCATTTGTTGGTTCTTGTCATCATCCGGACCAAACGGTTGTACAACTCCTTGTATTATAGCTAGAACTTCATCTTATATATTTTCCATGGGGGGGTTTTGGTTTCTCTAGCCCAAAAATGTCTGTGGTTGCCTCAAAAATGATTGTTCTGTCTCTAGGATGATTGGAAATAGCTTCGATGACTCAACACTATTGGAATGAGTGATGTAGTCACTCATACACATATGACCTTATGAAATAGTTAACACACCAAGAATAAAATAGTAAGACTAAAAGGAATAAAAATATAAATGTGAGTAAGAATATAATTTTTATAATTCTTGATTTTTATTTTCACTAAAATTGATACAATATTGATGAGAACAAAAACAATATTAACATTCATTCCCCTTAAATGGTGCCAAAATTAGGTATCTTTACTGCTAAAGTGTTATTTCCATCAATCCAAATTAAATTATCCTAACAAGTATAGTACAAGTAAGGGATGGATCCAAAGGGAAGGGAGTTATTTTTGTTTTGTATATCTAGATTGTTATTGGTTTAGTGATGTTTACTAAAATTTAGATTTTATAATTTAGTGTTTTTAATTCGAAGTTATTGGATTTCAATTTCATAACAATTTACATGAAACATAAAGTAAAACACTTAAATTTGGTTTTGGATGAAAATTTTGAGAGAAATGGGTCGAGGCTGTGGATTTTAAAGGATGTTATTAAATCAATTTGATTACAGGGTTGTGTTGTTCATGATAATTCACATATCTGGGTTAATAATGTAATATAACTCCCTTGGTCTGGTGAGTTTTATAAAAATCAAATAGAAACCAATTCTTTGGTTTAGAATTTTATTTTTTTCAATTTTATTAATTTCACCCCTTTTTTAGACGATTAAAACACCCAATGTTCATTGATGTTTTTAATATTAATTCCTTAAAAGATCCCTAGAAATCCCATTCTTGGTCTGATAGAATATTTCTATATATATTTAGAAAGAGTTAATAAGGAATTATGAGAAAGAAGAATAGATAACATGATTATGATATCACAATTGACAAATTACAACACATAATCATCCACAACCCCAACACTTAAGGAATTTAGCTATACATGGAGGATCTAGTAACTAAAAAACATACAATACCTAAATTCATCCTCTTGAATTCTTTAGAGAGAGGGTCATCAGGAAGGTTTCATGGAAACACATTCTCTCTTCTCTTCTCAGATCTTATTTATCTCTCTTCTTCTCTTCTTGGTCGTCTCTGGAGTTCCCCCATAAGAATATCTTGTAATGAATAAAAACCGGATTCTTCTCAAATATTGAAGGTTCTACCACCTACTTATTGGTTTTAGTAGTATAGGGCATGTACCCTAAAGTAAACGGGGTGTACCCTAGTCAATGGGTTTTGGCCATCTTTTCTCCGCCAGTAGGTGAGCTAACACGCAGTCTTTGACATTGATCATGGAGTCGTCCAGTTTTTGGGAGTACACGGAATGTAGTGCAGCCCGACACATCATGTAATAACATTCATTGGCCACCAACTAATTCTATAAGGGCCACATGTCATGTATAAGGGAAATATAATGCCTGTATACTTTTTCCGGCAACATGGATGTGTATTCAGTCTTCCCGATTCGTGTCTGGCCAGTAGTACACGGCATGTATATACAAGTACATGGCATGTATATTTGGAATTTTTCTCGGAACAGCCCTGATTCGTTCTTTTGGCTGGAAACATCCTAAAAATTATCATAATCACCAAAATAATGTATTTTACCCATAAAACAAAATATATTTGGTGAAAAATATTTCTTATGGTAAATAAAATGTATGACAATGTATTCAAAAATCTAGTACATCAGTAGGGGTGTCATAGGAATGGAAAATGACCTAAAATCATAACTCCATTATTCATCATAATATCAACACCTTCTTCATTAAATTTTGAATCTCTACTCAGTGAAACCACATAGGCACTGCCGACCCCCTTTTCTTTCTGAAGGTTCCCTGAAAAAAAAAGTTGTAGTTAATCTTGCAGCCTTCACATATTTCAATTATGGTTATGTTGATTTCTTAATCTGGTTAGTGATGAAGATAGGAAATAATCCACATAGTGCAATGGACTTTTTAGTTTCTGGTGTATGCTTTGGTGCGGTGGATTTTCTAGCATAACTAGAATTGAAGAAGAAAGTGTTGGACCAAACCATTGAAAATGATTGTCAAGACAGAATTTATTTGTCTCCAACCCATTTAATGGAGAGATAGAAAATAATGAATGAAGGGATTTACCTAAACCATAATAGATTATTTTCTCACAGAATTAATGGAGAATTAATTCTTAATAAGGATTGATGGAAAAATTAATATTAACTACATTAATTGGAGATATGGAATTGGTGCCTATATAAATGGATACAGTGAATTTTTTTGATTATGACTGATGAGAAGAAGTAAAATCCCGACAAAGGTATAGGTGGTTCCCCGTATGCAGAACATAGCCTAGGAGTGCACAAATTTCTTAAGTTGTAGGAGCAAAAGCTGGAGGTCGAGACCTGAATAAAGGATACCGGAATATGGGATCCAAAAGATGCGACGACAGAAAAATGTTAGTGGGAAATAATCTGGTGGTGTAAGTGGATTTCTATAAGATGTAAATTCATGTAACCTAGAGTTATATCCTCATTTAATTAATGAGATGATTATGTTCTCCCATGGATGTAGGATGATTGTCTGAAACACATAATCCTATTTTGCATTGTTTTTTATCAGTTTATCAAGGGCATGAAGGACATCACTAAAAGATAGTAGTGGTACTAGAAGTGTATCTAGGATATCAAAAATCCAATTAACCATATGTTTTTGGAGAATTATTCCATTGTCTGTGATAGCCTGATCCTAGTGTAACACTACTGGGGTTCTTCTGGTTAGCTAGTCTACGAGGGATCTGAAAAAATGTCACCAGAAAATTGTTTAGTATCAATTGTTTTATTGAAATATTTATTTTATTCTTTACTGTATAAGTCATTTGGAATGTTCCATTCATAGGGTGACATTTGGTTCTTGGTGGAAGGCTACTGAATGTCTGGATGCCAATAAAACTAGAAGACCATAACAAAAAGAACTCAAAGATTATTTCAGAAGATGATTACAGGTGATTGATGACTTGAGTTCTTGGAAGTATATATCAAATTAATCCATCAATATTCAATTGATGTAGATGGTAGATTTGGATAGTTCCATTATTTTTCATGACAATGTATAGGGATAATTGACGTTTCTACTTTCGACTCCATGAAAATGGTCTTCTGGGGGATCTATAGAGAAAAGAAAGGACCTTCTATTATAAAGGTGGTCTCTCAAAGAGATGGAACCATGATGTAGGTAGTGGAAGAAAAATACCATGTTTCCATGCTTGGAATGAATAAAGATACAGTGGGAGTTCTTCTTTTCAATGAGATTATACATTTTGGAAGCTTTGGTTTTTTGAAGAAGGACAATTCCAATGGTTTCACATTATTTCCATGTACCAAAATCCTCTTTGGTGGTGTAGAAACATGGTAGTTGAGTTTTTAAAAATTAATAGAAGACCAATAAAGTGAGGCCATGGACATGTATCATGGAATATATTGCTATCGGGAATTTCAAACTAATTAGACAATAACAACTTGATCTTGATATATTTGGAGAAACATTCCACGGAGGCATTCTGATGAGTTCCACATAGACTTTAGAACGACAAGATCGTGGTTCAAGATGTCTAAGGAGAATGTACTTAAGAGGAATCCTATAATATTTAAGAAACATTGTGTGGAGAACCATGTAGGTGCTGTAGAATAATGGTTAATGTAAGCTAGACCAATTTCAAAATTTGAGAGAGCATGAGAATTGTCTTTGAGTGGGAGATCGTTGGACTCAAACTATGAAGACAATTCTCATGAAAGAAATTACTTGGGTCAAGAAAATTTATTAGAGAGAGTGAGAATCATTAATATAGGGATTTATCTCAACATTAATAGTAGATTTCCACCCAACAATAGCAGAGAATTAATTTTCAATATTAATGGATGGAAAAAATTAATTTCACTACATTAATTGGAGATATGGACTCAGTGACTATATAAATGGATGTGGTGAAATTTTTTGAGTACCAATGCTCAGGGGAATACAAATCCTAGCCATGGATGAGGTGGATTCTCTTACAGGGAATCAAACCTGAGTGAACACAATGAGACAATGGCACCAGAGCCAATGAAGGTTGTTGAGAAATGCAATGAAAAAGAACAAAAAGAGGGATCCAGAAGATGTGATGATCGAACGGTGTTGGTGGCTCATATTCTGGTGGTCTAGGTAGAGTTAAGAAATATGGAAATTATTGTAACTTATATGTTTTTACTCATTAAATGAATGTGATTCTTAGGTTTTCTTGTATATATTGAATGAATATATGAACCATATAATATACTTGTGCTTTTTTGTACTGCATTCTTTAATGGGTGTTGGATTGTCATGCATTTTTTTCATTTCAATGAATGAAGACCTTTAGAGGACCCGAACTAAATGAAAAATGACTCGGTGTGGTGGTTGGGGTGCATGGGTGTCCTAGTTATGGACCCCAATGTCATGGGGGATCATGTGGAGAACTGTTCCGTGCTTATTAATTCAATCCTTGAACCCTCAAAAATGAATTGGTTTCCTTCTTCAACCCATTAAATTTTTTCAGCACCCAATCTATTTTCCTCGGATCAATGTTTTCTACTAGATGGGATAGGACAATCCCTCTGTATGAGTGATATTTTTTCATCGATCCATGAACAATCCTGGATACTCTGACTGGTCAGGTCATAGAACACAATTGTTCTATGCTTATTAATTCAATCCTTGATCCCTAAAGAAATTAATTTTTTTCCTTCTTCAGCCCATTAAATTCATTCACCTCCCAATCTATTTTCTTTAGATCAATGTATTCTACTAGATGGGATAAGACGATCGCTCTGTATGAGTGATATGTATTCATGGATCCATGAACAATCCTGGATACTCTGACTGGTCAGGTTATAGAAGACAATTGTGACTTCCCATAGGTGGTTACAGACCTAGAGAAGAAGGAAAACAGTCCACCACTACAGCAAAAAAACAAATATCGGTCTCCTGAATGGAGGATCACCAAGAGCTGGTAGGCCGATGCCTAAAGATGCCACCCCACCTCATAAGAAGAGTTGGTGATTGAGGATGTGGCGGTGTTTTTGATACACTGGTGGAAGACTAGAATTATCATGGAAGCTAACTGTGGTGAGTGAAAGGAAAGGGAGAAGGTATATCATAGAAGAGGGAGGTTCTATATGTATTCAATTAAATATTGGTGTTGTTGAACAAAAAATGGGATGTGATTTAAGTAAACAATAAAATAAACTATCGGGTGTTATGAAATGAAAAAATAATGGACACACAACATAAATTGATAATTCCAAATCATGGTAAATTTTAATAAAAAGATTTTTTTTTAAAATTGCATCACTATTTATCATAAAATGATATTTCTACAAAAGAAATCATCATCAATATCATTAAAATTAAATAAACTATTAAAATAAAATAGTGACACTCAGATACATGTTCAAGTCCTTCCCCTATGTTTTCTATAAATTTTACACAATGATTAATTAATTAATCGAAATAATGAAAATATTTTTAGGAGGCTAATTATTAATTAAAAATAATGATCATCTAAATATTGAATATTAATAAAACAAGAAACTAAAAGGTCTAAAAAAATACACATTTTAATTTTTTTAAAATTTATTAGAAATGAATATTTTTTTCCCTAAAAAATAAAAATTAAATGATATTTTGGAAAATGAACGATGAAATAAAATATCACTGACATTAACGAGATAATTTCAATATAAAGTCCATAAGATTTCATTAAGTTGTGATATATTTGTATATTCATATAGTTTAAAAAATTAAATATTTTTATAATAGAGAGTGTAAATTATGTAGTGGAAAATATAATATCTATTATCCAATATAAATTTCACATTTTTTA
Organism: Viscum album; assembly: GCA_963277665.1. NCBI lineage: Eukaryota > Viridiplantae > Streptophyta > Magnoliopsida > Santalales > Viscaceae > Viscum > Viscum album. The sequence continues at coordinate 1,926,678,896 of OY728142.1, read as the reverse complement.
CTTCACAAATACATATTTGGTGGTATTTTTGTTTTTTTATATATACATGAGTTTTTACATTGTTTTTTAGTATTTTTCTAAAAACAAGATAATTTGTGTTTGCGTGTCTATTTTTATTTTAAATATTGTATTAATGCTATTTAAAACATTTCATATTTTTTAAATACTAATCATATTCTATAAGGGGAAACATCGATGTGTACACTCCCAGGAAATAGCCATGGATCCAGGAATAAGCAATTGGGTTCAATTAAGTGTTTGAAACTAACAATGTCTTCATAATTACAATGATCGTAGTTATAAGGAGATAAAAAATGTGATGTTTCATGGTGAGTTAAATAAATAATGTGTACAGACAAAACATGATTTAAAATTATATGAAAGAAATTAATAAAGATGAACACCTGATTTAACGTGCTTAGAAATATTTTTGATCTACATGGATGAAAATAACACCACACAAATACAAGTGTTTTTTAAGAACAAAAAAACATAATAAAAGATATAGTCTTGGAATATAAACAACAGTTAATATAATCCCAAAAATACAGTTCTTCAAAATTATTGATTAAATATAAGGACACATATAATTCCAAACAATTTTGATCTATCATAAGCTCATTTTCACAATATGAAACCACTAAAAATTGGACCTTTCTAGATGTGCATGGTAATGCACTACATCTGGATCTACACCAATGCTTCTTGATCATGTAAATGGCTATAAATATTCATCACGGAAGATCATTATCAAGATATATCACAAATAGCACACAAGTGGATCACACGGATCATGACAATCACAAATTTTCCATCTCTCATCAAGTAAGGTCTTGTTGGAGAATGTAGGTTTTCACCCACAAAATGGAAAAACATATAAAAAGGAGGGAGTCTAAATGAAAGTGGAGAAAAATCACAACACAAACGTTACATACTCATCAATTTTAATATAAAAAACTTTCATTAAATAATTATAAAATATTAGACAATTTATCAGTTAAATGAAAAAAATCATTATTTCTAACCAAATTGGATTTTCATGCATTACATAAATTTATTTAAAATATAATATTCCAAATAATATAATATTAAATTTAGAAAAATAATATAATTTTTTAAAATCATCAATTCAAAATTATCATTTGATGAATTTCTAATAATTTTCTTAAAAATGACTATTTTAATGAATAGTGAAAAATAATGATTTTTTAAAATGAATAATGATATTCATAAGAATTATATTTTCTATTAAAGTATTTAAAAAGATAAATTTTATGTTTTATTAGTTTAAAATATTAATTAGTTAAATATGATTGATCAAAATAAAAATATATTATTTAGAATAAATTTTAAAAATGAATTTATGATGAAAACAATTATACTTAGAAAGGTATTTGTGTGAAAACTTGTTTTTCATCACATTTTTTAAATTTAATTTTCTATAAAATTATTCCACTAATATTTTATAAATGTTGAAAAATGGATTCCATAATTGTAATTAGTTTGTTTAAATTTTGAAAATAGATCCTTCAAATTTTTGGTCATTATGCATAATAACATTAATAATTTTTTAACATGGTTAGAGGTAAATTGGGTAATTAAAGATAAAAAATGATAACTAAAATAAAATGAACCTAACACTTGAATTAATTTTATATGATGATAAAATATTATCCATATTAATCAAATATTTGGTTATATTGTATTTTATTTCCATTTGGTGTGATTATGACCTTTAAAATATTTCATTTAAATAAAAGTAAAAAATGGTATACTCTTATTTTTTATAAATATAATATTTTTACCAAGGTGTTAACCAGAGGATATGTTCGGTTATAAATATTATGGTGAATTATAGATTACATACATTCAACATAGTAATTTATTTGTAATTTTTATAGAAAAAATACCTTAAATTCTTATACCATATTGATACAGTAATTATTTAGTTAATGAAAATATAAAATAAATGCTATTAGAAATATTTATATTAATATAATTTGAAATAATTATTATATCTCTGGAATTGCGTAGATAAATATGACATATTGGGGATGTATTAAAAATATTTATTTTAATTTTAATTGTTTCTTTAATGTAATAAAAGAAAATGTAAATAAATATTTCAAAAATCTGAATAATAGATATTTTAATGGAATAATATTTTATTAAATTTTTTAAAATTCATAAAAATACTATAAATGGACAATTGATTAGGTTATAGTTTAAAAGATAATCATTGAAAATTTTATGGGTCATTTTATCATTTATTGTAATTATTATTACCCTCAAATACTAAAGAACCATGTTTTCATGGATAGAATTGAATGGTTTATATGGATTAACCCATAATGATAAAGGTAAAATTGTTATCTTAACATGTCAAAAAATTATTTGATAAGATGATTTAGACTCATAATCATATTATATTTTAATATTACCATGTTGGATTGATTTGGATGCCAAAATAAATTTATATTAAATTAAAATTTAAAAATTTTAATCAGTACACCTCCCCTCTCTTATAAAATTGAATCACTTTTTATAACTTAATCTCACTTTATAACCTATTTTCTTCACCAAGACTCTACTAAAATACATTCCTAACATATCTGTACATTTTTAGAAGCCTTATATTAGGCATAATAATAATATTATTGGTTATAAGGTGTTATGAATTATAGATTTTCAAAATAAGAGGAAGACAAATAACATACATAATGAGCAGACTCAATGTAAGAAATTTTCTTTTTAAAACCCATATTTTATTATTTCCCATAAAAAATATTATTTTTACAAATCCATATTTTTTGAAAAAAAAATTATTTGGGTATTTATATCGAAATAATTGAATTATAATAGACACTTTATGTTTCTTTTGGATTTCTTTAAAAAAATTCAAAATGATTCTTTTTACGGATTTTTATAGTAATTAAAAAAAGGAAAAAAATGAATGTTTTATTTTAACGAATATGACATAAATGACCTTTTCTGTCACTATAAATGTTATTTAATTGTGGGATTCCTTTAAATTATTTAATTTTTTCTTGAAATTAAAATAACACCAATTTCCCTATGTTTGGATTATTACAAAAATGGGTTTTTAAATGGAATAGATATATGAATATCCAAATATGTTTTCTTGTGGGTGAAAATAACATTTTTTATGATGCATGCTTTTATGTATACATTTATGGTTCATGTGAATTTTTTATGAGGATGGATGCTTCCATTATAAACTGACTGTAGGTGATATTATTATAGATCTCTAATGATTTATGGAAAAGGAAGGAGTTAACTGATTAGATTTCTCCAATAGTATAATTGGAAACTGTTGACATGGTTTTTCCAATTGTAACGATGATAGTTATTTTATAGGTAATCATTATGGCAATTCAATTTGTTACCGTGAATATTATACCACTTCTAAGAGTTATATTAAAATGATTTTACCTTATACCAATACGATTTATTTATGGATGCTACGATTTTTTGGGAATCATTTTATTTCTCAAGGTATGATAATGATATTATGATTAAAGGAATGTATATGGTACTTTTTTAGGGATAAAATTATAAATTTTTGAAAAAATTAATATGTATTTTTCATGATTAGAATGAAACAATATTGGTTTTATTTTTCCTTTAATAAGTCTAATTAAATGTTCTATGAAAATATTTGGGTATAGAAGGTGATTTATTGGTTTAGAAAATGTTTATTTTGAGGCCAAAGACTATTTTGAAAAAAATAATTATTTTATAATTATTTAGAGACAACTTGTTTCGTTCATTATTTTTATGTCCCTTAAAGATATTTTTGTACTCATCTCAAGTTTTGAAATGTTGTTCATAGGGTTTAAGGACTAGAAAGGGAAAAAAGAATTCAATTTAAAATTCAAAAATAAATTTTCATAAAAAGAAAACAAGTTTCATTTAAAAAGTTCTATATTATTGGAAAAATGGTTATTGGTTACAAGTGTCTACATTTCAATATATGTGTTAATATGTAAGAGTTATGACATAAAAATCTAAAACACTAAACTGAAAAGATCGTTATGAATAAAAGAATGTGATTTCAAGTTAAAAGACACTAGAACATGTATTATTTATGGTCTGGCCCTTATAAGTGTCATCAGATAAAAGGTTTAGATAAATTTTGTGGTTATGATAATTTAAATAGACTATGATAAATAATAATTTACCTTATGATTAAGTTGAAATGATATATAATTTCATTATTAATATGCTTCATCGACTAAAATATATCTATTCATAATGGATTTCCATATAGGAGACTATGAAGATGAATTAGAAAGGCATATAGGGTATGATATCCCTCCAAATCAATAACCCAAAATGGTTATAATTGGATTTAATTAGTTTTTAAAATTATGGATCTATTTAAAATGAATATAAATGGAGGTGGTATCTATTCTATAGAGAATCTAGTTCTAATGTAGATAAACATGAAGATAGTGGATCATTCTATGAGTCAACAATAAAGATCTTTTAGTGGATCATCTGAACTAGTGGTAGCTTAATTATGGATTATAGACCTATAAATGATATTTGATTTTGGGATGTTCAGATCCTTAAAAAGAAATTCATACTATTTACTTTTTTGAATTTGAATCCAACCAATGGTTTCCAATAGTAAATAATATTGGGTAAATAGAGTATATTGATGCCTTGGAGTAGGAAAAATTTCTGAATTTATTCTAATAGAAACATTTTCATAAATATATTATACATTTAGTGGAAATTAAATTCTTGTAATGAGGAAAAGGGAGGAAGTTTCAATGGTAACGTACGAAGTAAAATTCACTCGATTGGAATGGTAAAAAATTATTTTTATTAATGATACTGGAATTAATGTTAATTATATTTACTCGTGATTGAAACCAAAATATCAAAGGGAACATACATCCTAAGAATATAAAAATTTATGGGATATTTTTTAAATGTTAGGATAATGTGGAAATGGGGTTTTTTAGTGATCATTTTTATTTATAAGTCTAGAATATTTAGAGGACTAGATGGTATGAAAATTAGAGGAATGTATGAATGAAATCTGAAGGAATGAAAATTATGTTTTTTAGATTGTGAGAGTTATGGTAAAATTGGGTAATGCCTTATAATGTCTAGTAAGTTCTTATGATATGGTATGTTTTCGTATATAGCTAGTAATTTCACATAAAATGATATTTTTATTGATAAGAACTATGCTAATAAAAATGTAGTAAGATGCTTTAAATGTAATGAAATTGGTCATTATGGACATGAATGTTTGAATAAAAATGTTAATGATTGGAAGATGTCTAACTAAAATAAAAAAGTTTTGGTGGTTTTATTTGTCACTACCTCAAAATATTTCCATCCATTAATTCAAGTTGTATATGTACATTCCTTTTTTAATCATATTATTCTAATTTCTGATATGATTCGACATATACACATTATTAATTTTTTGATACATTTTTTGGTAAATTGAAAATTCCACCTTAATAAATGATTCTTGAACATATTTTAAAAGCATCGTGTGGATGTATTATAGAAAAATAATATTATAATAATCATCATGTCGATATCTGGGGAAAGAATTTACCTGAAAACATTATTATCTTTCCTCTGATAGAGTATGATGTTATTTGGGTTATGTATTGTATCTCCTTTTACATTAAATGGTTTTACATTCAAGATAAATATTTTTTTTTCAGAAGGGGTTTAATTTTTTAAACAAGAAAGAACCCATACCCTTTATAACATATCAAGAAGATGATAACTATTAAAAGACATAAATGAAAGTTATCATACATATATTGTTGAAAATAAGGGAACATTTTAGATTACTGATTTTAAAATATTCAGATAATAACTTGATGTTTTTTCTAATGGGTTACCAAGTGATATACTTGATAGGAAATTTTAATTTAATATTTAATTAGTTCATGATTATAACCATATTTCAAAACCACCTTACTGAATGGATCAAGTATAACTTATGAAATTGAAAAAAATAGTCATAGGAATTTCTTCAAATTAGATTTATACATCCTTGCACATTCTTGTATGGTTATCCAATCTGATTTTTGAAAAGAAAAAGGGATCTAAAATTATTTTCCATGATTATAGATACATTAATAACATTAATATTATGAATAATTATTTAATTCATTATATAAATTATTTGTTTTTAGCTCCTCGGAGCTCAGTATTTTTCAAAGGTTGACCTATGGTCTAGGAAATATAATCTGAATGTGAAGGAGGATAACATTATGAAAACAACATTTTGGAATATACACATGCATTGTGAGTTTATGGTTATTCCATTTTTTGTTGAAAAATTCCCCTGCTAAATTAATGGATCTTTTGAATGTGGATTTCCATGAATATTTGGATAAGTTTGTTGTTGTTTTTTTTATGATATGTTAATTTATAAAAAAAATAAAATAATTAGGAAAAACATTTAAGGATTATTCTTTTAACCTAAAAAGAAAATATTTTATAATGAAATTTTATAAAATTTAATATTTGGTGGCATTGTATTTCATTCCATAAATGCATCGTAAATAAAGAGAGTATAATAATCGATCTCTCAAGAACTAAAGTGCTCAAAGAATGTATATGACATACAATTGGTATTGATATTTATAGTTTTCTTGTATTAGCATGATATTAATGATGGTTTTTTGAAAAAATTTCTTGATTATGAATCCCAAAAACCAAGTTTACATGAAAGTGTGTTAGGTTCATTTGGATAGATAATTTGATGATTGTTGACAGGAATAGAAAAGAATATTGATTTATGCTCTAATTTATGATCCACCATCCAAAAATGGAGACTTTTATATATATAGCTGATGGTTCATTATAAGAAAATGGTTGTATCCTAATTCATAATGAATAGTTAATTTCTTCTATTTATGTCAATTTAATCCACATTAAAAAAACTATCCCACCATTAACCTCAAACTAAATCATATAGTGTTTGTTGTAGAAATTCAGAGAAGTCAATTATATTAATACATGTGTGAAATGTATACTAATAATAAATGTTTTATTAATATATTCACATGGGAAATAGTTTAACATTATAAAGAAGTGAAGTCTATAATAGATTTTGACTTCATAATTCATTATCATCCTAAAAAATAAAACAATGATGTTGATGCTTTGGGTTAGAAAAATAATTTTACATTAACATGAACATGAACCCCTTGATAATAATTTTTATTATTTTTTCAAAGATAATTTTTTATGTAGGAACCTCATATTATTTGTTTCATCATCTATTATAATATTCACTCTAAAAAATATCATTCTTAAAAGGAATATCGGGAGTTACAGGAAATGGTAGAACTAGTAAATGTGGGTATGTATCTAAATTCTTCATTGATAATGATTTTGTTTTTAGATTTGGAAGTATATTACATTTGTCAAATGGCTCCTAGTTGAATAGATATTTATTGAGTGATGCTCATAATCAATTCTTTTATATTCATCATGAAAACACTAAGATGTAAAGATACCTTCATGATTATTAATTATGGGATGGAATGAAATGATATAAAACTGGATTTACCATGAAATGATTTAATTATCAACTTGTTAAAGAATAATTAAAATTACCAAAATAGATACTTCAAAAAAATCAATGTAAGAGTGTAAATAGTAAAATATATCTGTTTATTTCATGGTTGGATTTCCAATGACTACTTGTGGTATTAATGTGATTTGTTTTATTATTAATCTATTAAATAAATATGAAAATTTTGTTCCCATTTGAGATACTCTATCTTTAGGTAAACATTAATCACTATATCATAATGGTATTGTCAATTTACACAGAGTTCCTCCCACTATAGTATATAGACATGATCATAGGTTCACTTCAATTATTTTTTGAAAGGCCTATAAAATTCATTGATAATTGTATTAAATTTAAGTACATCATTTCAATCCCAATATGATGGAAATATCTAAAGAACGAATCAGAACATGGAAAAAATATTTTTCCATGTTAAATGGATTACTAGAAAAATTCATATCGAGATCTTTCTTAAGTTTATTTTTATTATAATAATAGTTTTCCTTCATTTCTATTGATTGTTCCAATATAGGAAATATATGGAAAGTGATATTGGAATCCCTCTTTTTGGGAAAGTGTAGGTGAATTGAATTTTATGGGACTAGAATGGGTAGTGTAAATTATTGACAATGTGACTATAAATTTATAAAAAATGAGGATGGTTTAGAGTAGGTAGAAATGTTATTCGGATAATCAGAGGAATGATATTTCTTTCAAGGTAGGTGATTATGTTTATCTTAAATTATTTCAATGGAAACAATATAATGTGTATTAAAAAAATAGGGTAATCAATGACCATGGTTTATTAGAGCATATGAAATCCTTGAAAAAGTTAAACTAATTTATTACTAATTAGCCTTTAATCATTTTTTATCCCATGTAAACAATAATTTTCATTTTTCAGTGTTATAAAAGTAAGTAAAAGATTCTAATATTTTCATGATCACTTAATAAGATCAATTGGGAGATAAACTTTATTAAGAGGAAAAATCTATTCAAATTATAGACTCTAGAGAGCATGTGTTGGGGAACAATGAAATTCACTAAGTTATGGTTTTGTAGAGAAACTATATGGTTGAAGAGGTAACACTAGAATATGAAAAATCTATGAGTAAAACATATCACCACATGTTTAATAGATAAATAAAATTGTGAATACTTAATATATATTATGGGGGAAGGATGTATCATCCCATATAATGTTGATATAAATCATTTTAATTGGTAAATTAAAAACTATTGGATAATTTCTCCATCAAAACGAAAAGTCGTTATTTCAAAAAAATAGATTTATAGGCATTATGTAGTTTTTTATAAAATAATGGTTTCTAAATAAATAAAATTAATTGGAAAAATAAATTTAATTTTCTATTCATCATTTAAAAATTATCTAAGGATTAATTTTTTACAATTTTCTAAAAACTTTTATTTTTTAATAAATAGTGATAAATACTAATATAAATTATAACAAAAAATCAATTTTTAAATATGTGAAATTATATTTTTTATTATTTTTAAATTTAAATTTTTTAATTTTTATTATAAAATATTAATTGAATTATAGTATTTGTGACAAATTTTTAGAAAACAATTAATATAAAAACATGTATATACATAAAAAGGTATTTATCTAAAAAAATCATCATGTTTTAAAACATTAATTTTAGAGTATATTATGAAAATTATATGTTTTGAATAATTAAAAATTAATTCTATATTTAGAATCATGGGGTCTAAATGTGAATAGTAACCTTAGAAAGTTTGTTACCATGGTAAAGTGTAAATCGGTTAATTAATGATAAATTTAAAATGATAAGGACTATAAATTGATAATAAAACATTCCTTAATTTTATTAAATGACTCCATTTCATCTATAATCATCTGATATTTGGTTATATGGACTTTTGTTTCCATTTTAATGTTATTATGCACATTATATTATTTTTTTAATGAAAATTGAAAAACGGTACACTTGTTTTTTTAATAACTATTATATTTTCAACATCGATTTAAGTAGAGGATATTTTCCATTATAAAAAAATACATGAATTTTTTTTTACCATAATAATTACAAATTAATTTTAAGTTCATAAATATTTACCTATAATGATCACCCAACGCTAACATAGTAATTATTTAGTTAATGAGAAAATAAATTAAATGCTATTAAAATAATTAAAATTATTATAATTTGAAACAATTAATGTGTCACAAAAAATCCATACATAAATATAACAAGTTATTTATTTATGAAAAAAAATTAGTCAAATTTAATTTATTATATTGATGTTAAAAAATTTGATGTAAATGAATGGTTTGAAGTTTTACATTATTGATATTTTATGGAAATGATATTTTATTAAAAGATATAAAATTCTTAAAAAAACTTATATTCGGTCATGTGAATATGATATAGTTTAAAATATAATTCATGGTTCATTTATGGGTATTATATTTATTTATAGTAACTATCTTGACCCTTAACGAGTCAAAATCCTTGTTGTTGGGATAAATGTGAAATGGGTTAATATGGGATTGATACAAAAATATTAGGGTAAAAATGTGTCCTAAAATGACAAAAATTTATTGGAAAATAAGAATTATATCCATCATCATATTACCTTTTAATAATATCAATTTTTATCCATTTAAACATTAATATTATTTATTATTAATTTAATATTTTAATAAATTCAAATAGTACCCCTCCCCTCACTTATAAAAGGTAACCACTTAATCTCATTTAAATACACTTCAATACCTATTTGGTTTATATATTATCTACTCAAATCCCTTACAAACATCTCTCCCAATGTTTTATAGGTAATATTTTTGGAATAATACCAATATTATAGGTCCTATGGTGTTATGTAAAAGTAGATTTCTAATAAAGAGGAGGATAATGAACTTTTGTAATGAGTCAGACTCAATGTATGAGACTTTATTTCTAAAAAACATATTTTAAGGTTTCAATTAAAAAATTATATTTCTTATATATCCATAATCATAAAATTATTTTACGAATGTATTCATATGGACATAATTGATTTACAATGGACACATTGTTTTTAGTTTGAATTTATTTTATAGGGTTTAAAAAGGTATCTTTTGATGGAATGAATTAAAAATTATTACATAAAAGTCAAAAGGAATGTTCTATTTTAACATATAAGGTGAAAATGACCTTCCATTCCACTATAACTATTATTTGATTTTTGGATTCCTTAATAATATTTCTTGTTTATATAAAATTAAAAAACCAACTTCAATATATTTTAATTATTTTCAATAAATGGTTTTAAAATAGAATAGATGAAATAATATCTGAAATTTGTTTCTTATGGGTGAAAATACCACTTATTAGGATGTAAGAGTTAATGTCTTCTATTATGTTTCTTGGTAGTTTTTTATGAGAACTGTTGGTTCCATTATAAATCAATGAATGATGGCCCTTTATAACTCACAAATTCATTAGGAAAAGGAACAGATTTAACCAATTACATTTCTCATGAGATATTATGATAATATACTATGATGGTTATTCCAGCTATAACCAGGATAATTATTTTATGTATAACTATGATTTCTATTCTCTGTGTAACTTTTAAGGTTATCCCATTTATAATAGTGATATAAAAATGATTCCCAAAGTTACCTACTTGATATATCTATGGTTTATATGGGGTTTTATGGGAATATTTTGATTTTTCAAGGTAAGATAATAGTATTATGTTTAAAGAAAAGTATATGGTACTTTTTATGGGTGAAAATTATAACACTGTTAAAATAATATTATGAGATTTTCATTATTTCAAATATATATTATGAGTTTTATTTTTTATTTATTAGGTCTTATTAAATGATATTGGATATTATTTTGGTAGATTATGTGATTTATTGGGTAAGAAAATTTTTACATTGAGGAAAATGTTTTTTTAAGTAAAATTTTATAACTCTCCATGGACTAATATTTTTTATTTCTTTTAATATCCTTTATTGATGTTTGTTATGCTCATCCCAGGTATTAGAATAATTGTATAATGAAAAATAAAAAGTCCAAATTAAATTCATTGAATATTTTTAAGGAAAATAAATTGTGTTTCATTTTAAAAATTATATATTAATGAAGAAATAGATACTAATAAAGAAGTGTCAAAATTTTAATATATGTGTTTTTTTCTATAACTTATGAAAAAAAATATAAACAGTAAACAAAAAAGTAATATGGGATTGTGGGAAAGTGAATTATATTATTATTTCCTAGAATATAAACTGATTAAGGCATATTCCTTATAGTAGAGGTGATAATATCCAATAACACAACACAATACACATCAGGAGAATATAATAACCTATTAAAATCATTAATTTCCACAAGGGAAAAAATTTGTGAAAAGATATGAATATGGAGGTTCCTCTAATAGGATGGCCGGCGATAATAATTAATTTCCAATAGGAGTCTCAGCAGTGGATTCGTGTCAAGGAAATGTTAGTAGAACATTGGCTAGAAAATAATGATTTAGTTCAAATAAACTAGGCCAAGATAAATTCCACCTCAAATTTCTATCCATGTAAATATAAATCCATCCCAACAGACATAAATCTTGCATATATAATTTTTTGAATAATCTTATAATTCTAAAAAATATTTATTCATGTAAAACAAATGGAAAGTTATAAAACATGGAAATTTCTATATGAAAATAAAAAATTATAAAACCTACACCTTATTCATATAAAATAACATATATTATTCAACCTATGGTTATTAATTAAGAAACAAATGCATCTTTTCTATGTTTTGTTGAATTTAGATTCCACCGTGACCTTAGTCAAACAGTTAGATACGTTATTATTGGTATGTACCTTCTTGTAACATTTGTTTCAAGCATCAATTAAATCTCTAGTAAATTTTAATTTATAGAAATGGAACTAGTTACAATCAATTGTATCCCAACGTACTGAATAGATTAGTAATATTTGTGAACAATATCCATAATCAAATTTCACATTTACATTTGAAAACATAAAATAAAATATGTTATTATATTATCGAACATTATTTCCCTAGTTAATATATTATTGTATATTGATCATAAATCACTTCCCAATATCTTGGTAAAAAGAAACATTATAATGTGGTGAGATCAGTTGCTCAGTAAGGGCATGCTTACAACAAAATATAAATAAAATATGAATAATATGGAAGGAAATAAATGATAGTAAAATAATTCCATATAAATAATTACATGATATAAAACATATCCATTGATATAAAAACTAGTATAATAATAATATGTAAATACATAAATGATTTCATAATGATGGAATTAATAATATAGGACATCTAAAACATACTATCGAGGCCTTTTTTAACATATTTTCATTTCCTCTGTTGAATACATCTTATATAAATGAGTACAGCCACAGAAAAAAAAACAAAAATAGTTTGTTTTGGGGAAACTATTGATGCACAGAGGGCCTATGTAATTCTAGGCCCCATACATCATATAATTATTCCAAATCATTCCTCATATGAATAAATAATTCAAAATAGTCGGTCGCCTAAAAAATAAACTACTCTCCATATTGTAAGAACTAACATACAAAATATCAACACATACCCCAATGAAACCAATCCTAAAATATCTGTAAAAAATATGGGAGTTATTATAATAAGAGAGTAACCTCATTAAATAATGAGATTCAATATTTAATGTTGACATTAATGAAGATAGTTTAAAAGTTTAAATGAAATTTTATTAAATAAACTGTCCTTTTTATTTTGAAATCAATTATTTAAAAACTAATAAAATATATGATGAAAAAATTTTATTTCAAAAAACCATCGAAAAATTTAATGGAATAAAAATAATATTATTCTCGAATTTATGATAATTTTTTCATTCCATATAAGTTAATAAAATTCTATTCCAACTTTTTTAAAAAGGATAAAAGGTAACTCGTTTGGAAAATGACAAGAAGAATTCCATTCCGACAATTTTGTAAAATATTAAAAAATTTAAAAAAAATCTTTAAAAAATAATTTCATAGTAATATAAAAATTTGTTATGAATTTTCATTCCATATAAGGATATAGAAGAAAAATATTCACCTATTGGGGACTTCAAAATAAACAATCTCGAATAATGATGAGATTGTTAAATAAACCCTTAAATTTAGTCTAACAACTTTCAAACAAGATCAAACATCCTATATAATAAATATAAAGTTTTTATAGATCTATTCCAGAACCATACCAATATTTAAAATACTATATATGACTTACTTTTAATCCTTTAACACTATTTTAATAACAATTCCTTAGTAAATTTTCTATTTCAGTTAATATATATATCATTTTTCAAGTATGTTATGGTCTAGTAATTTATGTATTCATAATTTCATAAAATTTTAATCATATATAGAATGCTTATAATGAAATAAATATCAAATATATTCATTATCTAAGAATTTATATTAGTACATAAAAGTTTAAGATAAAAAATGAAATGAAATATTCATGGAGACAGTAGATTGTTCGTACGCATGAACGTTGTTTCCATTTTTCAAAAAATTGAATTAAAAAAAGGTAGATAATTATTTACCCATATATAATCATTATTATATAATTTAAATCATATATATTCATCAAATACATCATCATTACCATCCATGTATGATAGAAATGAAAAACTAATCACATTTCTTAGTGAAGGTGGTAGTCTACACTTAGGCACTGACGACGTTATCATTTTTCAATAGTTTGGAAGGTAAAAAATTAATATTTAATATTATATTTATATTAGTAAAATTATGTAACAAATATCATATATATAAACATTAAACCCATCATAATTATAGTCTATAAAATTTGTTAATGGAAAATGAAAAATATCACTTTGTGTAGACGATAAGTTGTTTGTACACACAAGAGATACCTACACATCACATTTAATGTGAAATAGGGAGGATAGTGGTGATTTCATAATCATTGGAATTTATGAATTCCATTAATTTATTTAAATTTGATCTAGTATCAATATATTTGATAAGCTAACATGAAAAAATAAATTATTTCTACTAGGGATTTCCTTATCCACAATATTAGAGTATTTAAAACTTCCAATACACAATAATAAGTTGTTTAGAAATTTCATATACCTATTTTTTATAAAAAAAGAAAGAGTTTTTTAATTATTTTGATAATTTTGGAAATTGGACTTAATCAAGATTTCATATTTCTGATATGGGAACAAGAGTTGTAAATTTAGTAATATCATAGCTCGATGAATTTTTTCCATGTACTAATGTTGAAATAAGTAGATTCACTACGTAGAAATGTTAATTACCTAACCCTAGTCCCATATTTTTTGTATTCCTATCAAATACATTCATACTAATTATAAAAAAGTATCACATGTGTGAAATAATCTATCATTAGTAGTTAGTTATAGAGAAAATTGGAGTTTGGTCGCAATAAGTAACTACTTTGTACATTATATTTCCTCTATATTCATGGATATAAATATTCATAAATACTATATCACATGTTTATTATTCTTCAATGAGACATTTAAATGATAATTTTTGATAATATATGTCGCATTAAAAGGGAATATGATTTCCCAACTATGGTGATAACCTCGATGTTCAATGACAATATTCATATATATTGTTTAATGGTCAGATAGCATTATATGATGAGACACATTGTATGATTATTCTCAGGTGTGAGTACTCGTATGATGATGAGAGTTCATCTCATTAATTTTACACTTGGTAATCCCCATGATATTAAATTAGGAAAATAGTCTCATCTGTAGGAAATCCATAAGTATGTTTTTAATGGATATTTATTTTTGTGACCATGTGTAATGTTATTTTTAATTTATCGTCTTTTTATTAATACATTTAATGAATCAAATATTCTAATGTATTAATGTAAACCATCATGAATTGTGTTAATGGTGATTTTTAGTTGATTGGATGCGACATGAATGACATGTTACTAATGAATAATTAAAGGAATGATTTTTCCATTATGTCTTTATGTACATTTATAACACAATCCATTGATTAAAATGGAACTGTAACATTAAATTCCATTTCCATGGTGTAATAATGATATTATTTCAAAAATTAAATGAAAGACATTTGAATTATATGAGTGGATGATGTGGATATGAAACCCCTCTATGATATATCATGTAAAATGAATTATATTATACCCGGAGCATTCATATGTGATTACAGTTGTAGAAACATATCTTCCTCCACTATATTTACCTTGACCCATTGAAAGATATAAATACTATATTTTGGCAAGCCTGCCTATTTCTATTGTGAAAGAGTCCTAAAGTGTCAAAAGAAAGTGTTTCCTATGATCTCAGTTAAATATTATTCATATTTAATAGTTGGAATAAATATTATTATCTAGGATGAGAAAAAATTAATTATTTCGGATTTATTATATAATAAAAAATATTATCTAAATAGTTATTCATATGGAAATTTTTTAATTACAAGAATATATAATATTTATTTATTACATACTTTTTATATGCTAATAAATTATTATTTATAAATTAATGAATAATTTTATTAAAAAATATTTAATTTTACATTGATAAATAATTTATACACCACATTATAAATAAACATTTACTTATTTATTCATGTATAAAATTTATCTCATGTTTTTCAAAAGAAAATATGAAAATCATTTTTTATTAAACAATTTTTTTAATTACAAAAATATTAAAATAATTTATTTTTGAAATTCAATAAATTTCATTGAGGATGAGTAAAACCAATTATTGGTCCAATGATAAATATTTATTTACCAGACTGGAAATAATATTTATCAAATTGTGATTTAGAACACACCATGGTATAAAATGATAATATTATTATTTTATATTGCAATGGGTTTCTTTTGGGATTAACATATTATCAATTTCATTTGTCACATTAATTAATATGAAACCAAAATCAGTGTTCTATAAGTAGATAATTATGAGAAAAGTGAGAGTTTGGTCATTGTGAAAAACATTCAACACCCTATAAAATTAACTCTCAAAAAATAATAGATCTACATATTTACATCAATAATGAGAGATTCTAAATTCCTCTTTCCCTTCTATCAATATATAGAGACCAAGAGACAATCCTTCCAGATCAAAATGGTCATGGAAACCATCAAAGTAGCGATGCAAGAAGATTGATACTAATGTACTAGCACCTAGAGTACCATCAATGATGTGATGAGATTAAAATAGAACAGGTGTATCAACCTAAGTGGAGATTTTATTTGGGTCTTCATCAACACAAAAAAAATAAAACTAAACAACATTTAGATGATCAACACCTACATAAATGAAATAACATTTGAATAACGTATTTATTTAGGCTTTTAAATTAATTATAAATTAATGTATGAAGATCATCTCTTCATTCATGAGTAATTAGTTTTCAATATTCTATGAAAATACATTTTTTGTCATGAAAAATATTTTCATTTACGTTTCTAATGATCCATTGAATTAGAATAAATCCAGTTTGGCCATATCCCCAACAAGTACTTTTATTTCATCTCGAACCATCAAAAAGATCATTTAAAGTGGTACACATAATCTAGTTTAATTTTATAATTGTGTCAACATACACTGATCCAACTACTCATCTTTAAATGGAGAACTAAACCTCATGTATCAACATGATACATAATTTCTGATACGTGTTGTTTGAATAGATAGTGCATAATGAGGACAATTTAAGACGGTGTGCGTCTCAGGTGGGTGTAGTTCATGTAATGTCAAATACTTGTCATAAAATTGTGTTATTTTGATAAAATTAATTTAATTTAATTAATTTGAACATATTGCAGTTGGGAATATCATGTATATCCAATGATACATGGTATAATAATTAAGAAAATAAATTAATTTTTTAATAATACAATTAATTGTTGATTCAATATAAATTTTTCTTAATAAATAGATAGATTTAAAATTGATGATATCATTTATAAATTCAATTTTATTTCCAATATGTGACTTATAATGGTCTTGACTAACCATGTCATGAGTTAGGTTTTAGTTTAATTTAATATTATTTCATGTTTTTTATGTGAGGTAATGTTTTATTAAATTAAATATGATGATTTACATGTAATCCCTCCAAGAATAATTATATAAGACATATGTTTTCATGGTTTATTTTTTGTATCACATTCCCTTTTTTTCCCTCACATTACTATTACTATAAGTCATGTAACAGATTGAACAATAAGAATATGAGGTGATTCAAAACCTTTATTGTTTTGAAAATATCTATAAAGATACAAAGGTCGATGGTGGAATGCTATCACTCAACCCAAACTTAGCTCAAGGTGATTTAACCCTAAGTTCATTGGTTGATTTATTATCCCCCTGATAAAATAATTCTAATAAATTTCCAGATCAAGTAACCTTATTTATTTTATTTTTTCAAATTCATGATTATTTAATTTTCTTATGGGGATATATGTTTATATTATTATTAATCAACATCACGTAGACTAAATAATATAATACAGTCAAGATAAAAAATAAAAATGGATTATGTGTAAATTATATTATTAAAATAAGGTTCCTTAATTATATAAAATACGCACAATAATAAAAAGACATATAAGGGATAAAGTAACGAAATTTAATAATAACAATAATATTCAATATCCATTATGTATGGATAGAAGAGTACCTCATCAACTGCTCCTATGTGATGATACCGTAAAGGGCACTGAAAATTTAGGGTTTCCCCTCGTCGTCATCACCACCCTCCATCGTTCCAGCTTGACAATGCTCCTCTCCTCATTCTCAGTGATATCGTGACAGCATTTTCTTGTCGTGGTGGTGTCGTGCGGCTTCATGGACTCGGCTGTCTCGGTGTTTTACATTGATGTTGGCCTGCTTCTTGCTCAACTCCCTTTTGTTGTATAGGGAATCCATGTAGTCGCGGTGTTGGTCCAACGGTCGAGATCCAGCTACCGTAGAATGAGGGTGTCGTTGCTTCTCCGGATGTGCGTTGGATGGTGTCGGGGTCTTCGCGGGTGACCTGGCTGGCGGCGATGGGGTTGGGTTTGGATCGTAATAGGGTTTCTCTTCAGGCGCACCGCTAATGGTTTCTGATTCTCCCTTTTTTTATTCTGATTTTTTTTAGTCATCTTTGTGCCCAGATCTGGGGTTTCATTTTATCTTAAGGTTTATTTGGATGCTATTTCGGTTCGAATCATTGCCAATTGTTGTTGGAGTTGGGTTTTTTCTCATGGTGGTGTTTGGTTTTTTGGTGGTGTTGCTGAGAATCTTCAGGTGATGGTGATGCAGTGAAGAATTTTTTATAATGGTTTTTCTGATCTGTGGAAGAATTGGTGGTGTCGTGGATCCATACATTGGTGTTTATTTTTGTGTGAGGGAATCTAAGCTTTTTTATGATCTTGGTGTTCTAAAGTGGAGGGATCAATGGATTTTGGTCGCCAATTTGGCATTGTGGTTATGATTTTGGCTTTAACAGAGGTGGTTCTCAGATGTGTCATTTCCAAACAAGGTAGTGGGGGTAGATGTGTGCTGTGTGGATTTTTCCTCATGGTTTTTATAGGTCTAGCTGCATATGGCTTCAAAATATGGATGATGAAATTGGATTGTTGTTTGTTCTTACTACTGTTTTATGATGAGAATGTTAGTTGTAGGTGGTGGAGCCACTTCTTGGTGATGGTGGTTCTATGGTTCTCTGGTTTTGTTTGGAGTAAGGACATAACAGTTGGGAAAGTTGAATCATTTTAGCATTATATGGTTTGTTATTTTTGATGATGGCTTGGTCCAGACTTTCTACAAATAAATGATTTAGATGAGGACTCAGAGCAGGTATCATCCACTATGCATGGCTATTCGGATTTGGATGTGAAAGGGTATGACCCAGCCATAGGTACCAAGCCCGTGTATTTTTTCACGGGACATTTTGCTGAGTAGTCATGCATTGGTGGAGGCTTTACATAACGATGTTGATGATGGGGAGGGGCATTTCTAGTAGTATTGTTTTGGTACTGGGTTTTGTTTATGTATCCATTTCTTTGAAGTCATGTGAGGTTTCCCCCTTTTCTTCCTTAAAATGGGGTTTATCAAAAATAAATAAAAATTGAGGCCTTCAGGCCATTCAGTCATTATTTATGTATTATGCCAAATTTCATTTATTACTGAAGTTATATATGTGACTAGAGTTCACTGTTCCTGTATTTCCTAATCCAGTGTGATCTAAATTAATGGGGAGTCCTAAATAAGGTTTTGGTTAGACTTAACTATGTTAAGATCACAGATGAATACCAATGTATGACTTACTATTACTTAGAGGTAAGTGTTGTGGAAATCATAATCATGAATTCTATATTGGGGATTCCACTCAATGGATCATTGATCTCTCAATTATGTGTTGGAAAGAGTCTCAACCTAAATACCTTCAAATAACCTAGGCTAAAGTATGTGTTATGAGAATAAAAATATGTATCCTATCACAATAATTTCCATGTGACATGACATTATGAGTACAATGGTGAGGAATATTGGGACATGATAACGTTTTTAGTGATTAATAATATAATAAAAATAAATCCATATCATATATTTTGAAAATTATGATAAAGTAATTAATGGCTATTTTTATTTTATTTTTTTGTAGAAAAATGGATTGTTTTTCAACCTTCATATCCCAAAAATATGAATTAGAGAAATAAATAATCATAATCGGAACTACCTTCTAAGAGTGAAACATTTTCAGGTAAATTTTATTATTATAATAATGAAGGATTTTTGTTTTACATTCCCATGTTTATGACACGTCTATTATAGTGGTGATTGAAAAAGAGCTCAATATTAACATAAAACACTTGAATTATTCACTCACTATTAGAAAACATACTTTTATAAATGAACCTATAGTCACAATAGAGTTTTATGTGGTTGTAGGTCAACTATAGCCAATAGAAATAATTCCCATGGTTATATGTCACTTATAGCCATGATAATCTATTGCTTGTGGCTCTATCATTCTCCACGTTAACATTTTGAAAAATATTTCTAATTACTTGGGCATTCCAAACATAATATAACAATGAGTGGATCAAGGGTAGGGATACATGGTTGTATAACTAGGCATATATCCACCATTGGCCTAATCTCATAGTAATAGTATACATGTAGCCATGTGTTCCCATACCCATGGATATTAGGTGGCATGGTGAGGGTATACAACCAAGAGTAGCTTGAGCCTATGGAAATAGAATGCATGTAAACAAGGGTGTCTAGTATTATGTCTATAGGGTGGCGTGAGAGGGGGATGTAATAATGGGGTCCTATATATCATTTCTACAACACATCCATATGAACCCTATAACCACATTCATTTATGACTATGTCTATATATTTGCACAGTTGGATCAAAATTATAATGTAATGAATAATAATAATTATTATTATTATTATACATGTTTATAATATTATATATAGAAACACATAGATATATATATATATATATATGTATTTTTATGTATGCGTAAATAAAAGTAAGGTACCATTGCTGTAGTATATATTTGTTCATATACGAAAGAATATATATGTGAAAATGGTGAAAACCATACTTAAAAATGGCCCCACATTCATAGTCTTTATACTTGTTGTTATAGGGCACCCACATGGACAAGCTTATTGCCACAAACTTCATGATCCTAGATATTTGTCCATTATGGACTAGGTTCCACACCGAATTACTTATAGCCATAGCATTGTAGCAATGACATTTATGGCCCTGGATCCAATACTCACTGATAGCCCAATTTTCTATGAATTGATATATGTATAGTTTTTGATTTTATTATTTTGGTATTATTTACATGAGATGTTACATGAGAACATGGATACATAAATCATACTTATGGACTATGCACATTATCTGGAGAGTGCAAGGTACGAGATGTTTGATATCTATAATGAACTCTATATGTGGAAACATAGAGAGGCTTCACCAAAAGAACCTCATACATTCCAAATGATTGGATACTGATAAAACACTGTTTTATTGAATATTTTATTGATAATAAATGATATAATATCCTCACATTGTGTTCAATATGATTAATTAGAAATTATTTGGGATTAGATCATTCATTTGAATATTTAATGAAAATTCCAGTTTTACCCTTTATAATTTACTGTAGTATTTCGAAGATAAATATTTTTATATTTATTATTTGAATTTAAAATTTTTAAAAAATGTTCCTAACTTAATTATATACAACTTTAATTCAGGACACTAAAGCTAAAGAGTGCATTTGGTTATTGAAAATGGGTCATGAAATCAAAGTTGGTCTGGACTCTCCAGAATGGAGAAGCTTCTGTCTTTCAGCCATTACTCCTTCATCTAGGCCTGGATTAAGCCCAAAGATTTATAGAAGATAGGGGACCCATATTCAAACATATTATCCTTCTGGAAGGCCAACCAATTCACGCGTTTTGGTGGTCCAATGGGCGGTGCAAGTTGGAATAAAATATTTGGCCGAATTTCCACATTCACACTTGAAACCACTTGTAACCTCTCCTCCCCTCCCCTATATAAATTGGAGTTTTTCTCATTTGGAGGGTTTGGGACGTGAATTATGAGATTGGACGCAGAGGAGAATTTGTTTCACCCAAATTCTCCAACCATTGTAAGAGGGGTAGCTCTTGAAACAAGGATCCCCTCATCGAAGCCTCCTTCTCTTCTTCATGTTGTAATGATTTTGTTTGTGTAATAAACTTATTTGTTCTTCTTTTATTTCTTCTCTTTTCTTCTGTTTGGTTTAAATTTATTCTTCTCTTAATCTTCCTATTTTGTTTGGAATTCTTTAGTATAAGAGTTATTAGGTTATACCCATTATAAACCTTTGCACATGCAAAACGCTTCTACGATTATTATGCCACCCATGGAAGAGTAGTCTTTTAGTAATCAATCTATCTTCTACCCTATTCATTTAATTATTTTGAATCATTAAGATACTTTAATTCACTTAATATGATTCATTAATTGTGATTTTAAATTTTAAGAAACTATGAAAGTAATTGAACAATTAATACAAAAACACGCGAGGTCGGGATTTTGTGTAAATTGTGAGAGCGCAATCTTAATCGGTAATACAAGACCACACGGGATAAATTTGTAGAGTTCAAATATAATACCTAAACATAATTCATAATTTCCATAATTCATATGTGCTCCAATTAACCACTTACCATAAGCTAACCTTAGAAACACAATCAAAGTAGGGTGCTGCGATTGCGTGTTCTGAAGCTAGCATAGGGTTTAAGTAATTCCATCTATGTGGCTAAGTTAACTCTTGTACGGTTCGAGGGTTATCAAATTAGGGGATCATAATTAAGTGGATATTTATTTAAATGATGATTATTGATAATTAAATGAATATGTAGAGTTAGATCGATTATTTCTTTTAAACATTGTCTAAAAAACATCTTTTTTTGTGTCATTTTAATAGAACTTCATTTCAAAACTAAAAACAAAAAAATATGCAATCTTCTTCGAGCAAACTTCTTATAGATTCATAAACTATAACAAACCCCAATACTTTAAATTATTGTTTTTATTCTATTCTATTTTATTTTTTTTAGAATACCTTTAATAAGTTGTTAAATTCACTTCCTCCTTTGAAAGACGACCTTGGTCAGCCACTCTACTGCACCTAAGTACCCCAAAATCACATTAATCATTTGAGGGCGCCCACGACAGCGCTCTATCAAATTGGCATCGTTTCCGGGGAGTCAAGTAATTTATTCAACCATTTAGAGGTATTTCTTGTATTTTTCATTTTATTATTTTCTTCACCTCTCTCTTTCATCTTTCCCCTTTCTCAAGTTTTCATTTTTTTTCATCCGCTTCTTTTCTTTTTGGACCATCAACTCAAACTTCTCATTTTTATTTTTACTATGGTCCACTTTCTTTCATTTCATTTTTTTTTGATTTATGACATGAACTAATCCCGAAGATCTCTTTGATCTTGACCCTGAGATTGAACGTAGCCTTAGGCCTCGAATCAGACATTCTCAGTATACGGGAAGCTTCAATATTCAACTAGTTGTTGAATTCCTCTCTTTTGGAAACATTGAAATTGGAAGCTATTAAAATTAAAACATAAAAGAAGAACCAATGGCGAGAAATAATAACAATGAACTTAATATAACCATTCTAGAATTGGATGCACTTGATATTAACTATCAACCAAATTGTATTGCATACCCAAATCTCGAATCGGACATTGAACTAAAATCTGGGTTAATTCACCTTCTTCCAAAATTTCATGGCTTATCTGGTGAGGATCCCAATAAACATTTGAAATAATTTAATTTGTTTTTCTCAACCCTAAAACCTAGAAATGTTTCGGAAGATCAAATCAAATTAAGAGCATTCCCATTTTCACTTGATGGAGCTGCAAAGGATTGGATGTACTATTTACAACCTGAAGATGTAACATGTTGGAATGATTTGAAACGTCTTTTCCTGCAAAGATTTTTTCCAGTATCAAGGACCACATCCATTTGAAAGGAGATATCAGGGATCAAGCAAGCCCAAGGAGAGTCAATGTATGATTACTGGGAGTGATTCAAGAAGTTGTGTGTAAGCTGTCCGCATCACCAAATCAGTGAGAAACTCCTCATCCAATACTTCTACAAAGGACTCACACCCATGGAGAGGAGCATGGTTGATGCTGCAGCTAGAGGAGCATTTGTGGTCAAGACACCAGCATCCACACGTGCATTGATCGACAAAATGGCCCAAAACTCCCAACAATTTGGTGATAGAGGTACACCACATGTCAGGGGAGTACATCAGGTAAGTTTTTCTTCTAGTGAAAGTCATTTGATTGATACCAAGTTGGAAGAATTAACCACTATGGTGAGGCAAATTGCATTGGCACAAAAGACATCTCAACCCCCTCTTTCAAGGCCTTGTGGTATTTGCACTGAGACAAGCCACACAAATGACTGTTGCCCACAACTACAAGAGACAGAGGATTGCGCAGCAGTATTCCCAGGGAGACCATATCAGCAACAACAACAACAACCATATCCCCAAAAGAAGTTTTATCCAATATACAACCAAGGGTGTAAGGATCAACCGGACATGAGGTATGGCTCTGGACAACACAAAAGGCCACCCTTTCAACAAAACATCCAGCAGCCTCCGCCTAACCAGCAGGGTTTCCAACAACCCCAAAGTAGATTTGAAGCCCAAGAATCAACAAGCCAACAACAAGGGAATCTCCCACAAAAGTTAGATTCTAATATTGATGATCTTTTGAAGCAAATTTTTCTTAATCAACAGAATGAGATGAAGATTCAAAGTTCGGAGCTGAGGGAGTTGAAGACTCAAATGATCCAGATTGCCACCACCCTCCATGAACTTGTAAGAAAGAATTTTTGAAATCTACCTTCCCAACCCACTCCAAATCCAAAGGGGAATGTTAGTGCCATGACATTGAGAAGTGGGATGCAAATAAACGATACATCTATACCTACCATTCCAACGGGATTCACCTCTACTCTAGAGAAGCCTCATTCCATACCAACTGATGAGCAATCCAAGGAGAAAGATAAATGTAAGAAAAAGATTGATGATGGTCCTCCTAAACCCCTTCCTTTTCCAAACAGGGTTGTTCAAACCAAGAATATGTCTGAAGAAGCAATGCAAAAGGAGGTTTTGGACACATTCAAGCGTGTGGAGATCAACATTCCTCTACATGAAGCAATTAAGCAAATCCCAAGGTATGAAAAAATCTTAAAAGAACTCTACATCAATCGAAGAGTGATCAAGGGAAATGAGAGGATCAACCATGGAAGGAATGTATCGTCACTCATTGCACCAACTCTAGAAATGCCAACAAAGTGCAAGGACCCCAGGACATTCACCATCCCATGCACCATAGGGTAGTTGCACTTCTCTGATGCTCTTTGTAATTTAGGAGCATCAATAAATGTGATGCCTCACTCTGTATTCTCTTCCTTGTAGGTTGGTGAGTTGAAGCCAACAGGACTAGTGGTGCAGTTGGAAAATAGAGCTACAGCATATCCAGTGGGAGTCCTTGAGGATGTACTTGTCCGGGTAAGAGACATGATCTTCCCAACAGATTTCTATGTGCTTAACATGGAGGATGATCAGGTAAGTTCTCATGCTCCCATAATCTTAGGTAAACCCTTCCTCAAAACTGCAAAAACAATCATAAATGTCAACGAGGGTACACTTTCCATAGAGTTTAGAGATGAAGTTTTGATATTTAATGTTATGAATTCCATGAAGTACCCCTCAGAGGATCACTCTACATTTGGTATCTCCCATTTTGAACCACAAAATAAAAACTCCATGGAATTTGATTGTCCTATGCTTAGAGATATTATGAGTATTGGTTCGAGTTTGATGTATTAGAGAACTTCCACACATGTTGCTGATACACAATCCTCTCTTGGATTTGATTTTGATGTGGATTCATATTCTGATTTTTATCATGTTCACTCTGATTATGACATGCCTGTTGAGTATGCTGATGGATTTGATGCATTATTTTCTAATTTTGTTGATTTTTATTCTGATACTGATGTTCATTGTGCAGATATGTCTGTTGCATCAATTTCTCCATCTATACATCACCCCCCTACATTGGAACACAAGTCATTGACCCCAAATCTTAAATATGCATACCTGATGAGTGGTGATATATTACCTGTTATCATTGCTAACAATCTCTCTTTTGAACATGAAGAAAAACATTTGAATCTTTTGAGAGATAACATTAGGGAAATTGGTTGTACATTGGCAGACATATCAGGTATTATCCCATCCATTTTGATGCATAGGATTCTCTTGGAGGATGGGGCTAAACCGGTGAGGAAACCACAAAGGAGACTCAATCCAACCCTTCTGGAGGTTGTTAAAAAAGAGGTTGAAAAATTGCTCGAGGCAGGTATAATTTACCCTATTTCTGACTCACAATGGGTTAGCCCTGTCGAGGTTGTACCTAAGAAAACTGGTGTTATTGTTGTTAAAAATGAGAAAGATGAGTTAGTTCCAATGAGGGCACAAAATAGTTGGTGTGTGTGTATTTATTATAGGAAACTAAATCATTCCACTCGCAAAGAACATTTCCCGCTCCCATTTATTGATCAGATGCTTGAGAGACTAGCTGGGAAACACACTATTGTTTCTTGGATGGATTTTCTGGCTATTTTCAGGTTCCCATTGCAGCAGCGGACCAGGAAAAGATGACATTCACCTACCCATTCGGTACCTTTGCTTACCGAAGGATGCCATTTGGACTATGCAATGCCCCAGGTACCTTCTAGAGATGCATGGTGAGTATTTTCTCAGATTTCATTGAGACCTGCATGGAGGTATTTATGGATGATTTTACAGTTTATGGTTCCTCATTTGATGAATTTCTCTCTAGTTTGGGTGATGTGTTGCACCGTTGTATTGAGAAGAATCTGGTCTTAAATTTTTAAAAATGTCATTTCATGGTCGAAAATGGAATTTTATCAGGTCATATAGTCTCACAACATGGCATTGAAGTTGATAAATCTAAGGTTGACATTATTTCGTCCCTCCCATATCCTACATGTGTGCATGATGTTCGATCATTCCTTGGACATGCTGGATTTTATCGACGCTTCATCAGATATTTTTGTAAGATCACTCTACCCTTATCTCGATTGCTTCAAAAAGATATTGACTTCAATTTTGATGATTCATGCAGGGTATCATTTGATGAGCTAAAGAAGTGTTTGACCACTCCACTGATCATATATCCCCCACAGTGGGAGATTACTTTTGAGCTTATGTGTGATGCCTCCAAATTCGTGGTTGGAGCTGCCTTATCTCAGAGGGTGGAAGGACATTCACATGTGATTACCTATGCATCAAGGAAATTGGATTCAGACCAATCAAACTACACTACGACAGAAAAAGCGTTTCTTGCTGTCATATTTTCTTTAGATAAACTCCTTTCATATTTATTGGTCTCTAAAGTAGTTGTTTTTTCTAACCATGCAGCTTTGAGGTACCTCCTAAAGAATCCAAATGAAAATCCACGACTTATCCATTGGATACTCCTTATTCAAGAGTTTGACATCGAGATAAAGGAAAATAAGGGGTTAGAGAATTTGGTGGAAGACCACATGAGTAGGCTTACTCACACACTAGAGGATGACACCTTGGATCAGGTACCACTTCGGGACACTTTACCCGATGAGCATCTTTATTCCATCTCTGGTACGCATCCTTGGTATGAAGATTTAGTGAACTGCCTTGTTGCCTCTGAAATCCCTTCAAATTTAAAGAAACATCAAGTCCAAAAATTAAAGAGTGAGCCTAGGTTTTATGTGTTGGGTTATCCTTACCTCTTGCGCATGTGTAGTGTCCAAGTCATTAGGAGGTGTGTTCCTGAACATGAGTTTGAGTCTGTTTTGCATTTCTGTCATACAGTTGCTTGTGGTGGACACTTTGGACCCCAACGTACATCTAGGAATGTTTTAGACTCTGGATTATATTGGTCAAGCTTATACCATGATTCGCATGTGTTTTGTAAGTCATGCTCTCGTTGCCAACACACTGGAAATATTTCAAGGAGACACGAGATGCCCCAACAAGCCATTTTATTCTGTGAGTTTTTTAATGTTTGGGGAATTGACTTTATGGGACCTTTTCCTAGTTCCTTTGGTTTTTTGTACATTTTGGTTGTTGTTGATTATGTGAGTAAATGGGTGGAGGCTAAGGCCACTAGGACTGATGATTATCATGTTGTTGTGGACTTTGTCAAAACACCGATTTTTTGCAGGTTTGAAGTACCAAAGGCCATCATCAGTGACCAAGGGACACACTTTTGCAATAGGAATTTTTCTTAACTCCTTCAAAATTATGGGGTGATACACAAAACATCAACACCATACCAACCCCAAACAAATGGCCAGGCTGAGGTTTCAAATCGTGAGTTGAAACAAATTTTGGAGAAAACTGTGCAGCCAAATAGGAAGGATTGGAGCAAGCGCTTGGATGATGCATTGTGGTCTTATAGGATAGCATACAATACACCCATTGGTATGTCCCCATTTCGGATTGTTTTTGGGAAAGTGTGTCATCTCCCCGTGGAAGTTGGGCATCGGGCTTATTGGGCTATAAAGAAATGCAACATGGATTTGGCCCAAGCTGGAATCCAAAGGAAGCAGCAAGTTTAAGAGCATGAGGAGATTAGATTTTCATCATATGAGAACTTAAGACTCTACAAGGAAAGATCAAAAGCAGCTCCTGATAAAATGATCCAGAAAAGGGAGTTTCATGTTGGAGAGAAAGTCCTACTCTACAGTTCACAACTGAAGTTGATGCCTGGTATGTTGCGTTCCAGATGGTTAGGTCCTTATATTGTATCTAATGTTTTTCCTTATGGTGTAGGGGAGATAACACAAGAGGACACCGGAAGGATCTTTATAGTCAATGGGCAACGTTTGAAGAGATACATTGAGGGACTTCTTACTGATGCAGTGGATTTTATCACACTTCATGACCCCATCATCACTTGAGCACATCAGGCTGTTCCTAACCCTTTCACGTTTATATTATTTGTCCTATTTAAAAATTCTTCATTTCATGTGTATATATCATCTCATGGGTTCACATTTAGGACAATGAAATATTTTAAGTGTGGGGGAGGGAACCTTTCAGTTTAGTAATTTCAATTGTTTTCCTATTTAAAAAAACCCAAAAAAATGTGTGTTTCTCAATTTTTTTGTGTTTATTTTACAATTTTCTGTGTTTTTTGACACTTTTGAGCTAATATGATTCTCATCACCATTTTTAAATCCATATCAATAACTGAAACAATTTACCCCTTGAAACTAAGCTTAAATGAATGCTGAAATGACTTTATTTCAAGTTCAAATATTTAGTAATGTCATGAAAAGTATGCTGAATTTTGATTCCCGTGCCACATCTCACTATCTTTATATTTGAAATCACTTTCCTTTGAGGCTTCTGAACCATTATTTTCATATTATTTACCTTCAACTCACTTCTTGAGAGAACCAAACCATGCTTGATTTAACCATAATTTGATCTATTCCGGTCAAAACTTGAGGGTTTGAGGTACTTATGTTTAAATTGTTGAGGCATTTGTTTGGTATTAAAGCCCCTATTTCAAAGAATCCTGTTTTATAATGGCCTACCTTGAATATTTAATACTTTTATCCCTTAGAAGTCATGCACATACTATTAGGTTAGCCACATTACAAGACAATCTTCCCTATCCAAAAAACTCTTGAAGTTAAATTGCATAATCTAGTTGAGCTTAAGTGTGGGGTAATCTATCTTGTGTTGTACCACCACATTCTGTGATACTTTGGGTGGAAAATTAAATTCTAAAGAGATGTGTTTTCTACTGAATAAAGTAATTATATTGAAATTTGTGCCTTCTTTGGAGCTTTCATGATAAGTGAAGTGGTGCCTTTTCTACAGCTTCTAATTGAGGTGGAGAGTTTTGCCCATCTGGAGCTTTCAAGAAAATCATGTTTGTGAAGATTGAAATTTTTTATGCTGAAATGATGAATGGTGTAAAACTTTCATGACTTTTCTTGATGATGGAGCTGAATTGATACTATGGGGATTTAGGAGAAGACCATATTTAAGTGAAAATTAGATTAATGCAATTTTGCTTCAAAAAGAGTCAAGCCCTCATTCGACCTCAGAATTTTTAACATCAAAATCCTACCAACCGAAAGCCACAGAACAACACTGAAAAGTCCTCATGATAAACATATGTCCTTGACTAACATCGGTTAGCGATGTAGGAATATATCACGCCTATGGTGACCATTGTATGAGTTTGGATGAGAAATACATTGCAAAAAAATTGACATTTGTGTGATAAGATAAAATTCAAGTGAGGTAAGTGTTTTGTGAATGGGAGGATAAATAAAGTGGAAATATATTGAATGATATAAATGATGAAATTGAAATAATGGTTCTTCATCAGGAATTATATCTTTTGTTTCTTGGTTTGTAATTGTTTGATCTTAGGGATATGTGTTTTAAAATTTGATTTGATTTGATATTGATGTTGACTTGATATGAGGTTTTGCTCAGGAGTGCAAAAGGGTAAGTTTGGTGGTGTTGATAAAACACTGTTTTATTTAATATTTTATTGATAATAAATTATATAATTTCTTCACATTGTGTTAAATATGTTTAATTAGAAAGTATTTGGGATTAGATCATTCATTTGAATATTTGATGAAAATTCCAGTTTTACCCTTTATAATTCACTGTAGTATTTCGAAG
Organism: Viscum album; assembly: GCA_963277665.1. NCBI lineage: Eukaryota > Viridiplantae > Streptophyta > Magnoliopsida > Santalales > Viscaceae > Viscum > Viscum album. The sequence goes on along the minus strand of OY728142.1, from coordinate 1,926,647,910 downwards.
ATAAATATTTTTATATTTATTATTTCAATTTGAAATGTTTTAAAAGTCTTTATAACTTAATTATCTTCATCTTTTATTCAGGACACTAAAGCTAAAGAGTGCATTTGGTTGTTGAAAATGGTCCATGAAGTCAAAGTTGGGCTGGACTCGCCCGAATGGAGAAGCTTCTATATTCCGGCCATAACTCCTTCATCTAGTCCTGGATTAAGCCCACATTTTTAGAGGGGATATCAGACCCATATCCTCACATATTATCCTTCTGGAAGGCTGGCCAATTCACGCGTTTTGGGGGTCAAATGGGCGGTGCAAGTTGGAATAAAATATTTGGCCGAATTTCCACATTCACACTTGAAACCACTTGTAAGATCTCCTCACCTCCCCTCTATAAATTGGAGTTTTTTCATTTGGAGGGGTTGGGACGTGCGTTAGGAAATTATAGGTATAGGATAATTTGTTTCACCCAAATTATCCAACCATTGTAAGAGGGGTAGCTCTTGAAGTAAGGATCCCCTCATCAAATCCTCATTCTCTTCTTCATGTTGTAATGATTTTGTTTGTGTAATAAAATTCTTTTTTTTCATTAATTTATTCTCTTTTCTTCTATTTTGTTTAAATTTCTTCTTCTCTTAATATTCCTATTTGGGCTGTAATTCTTTAACAGAAGCGTTATTGGGTTATACCCATTATAAACCTTTGCACATGCAAAACGCTTCTACGATGATTACGCCACCCATGGAAGAGTAGTCTTTTAGTAATCGATCTATCATCTACCCTCTTCATTTAATTTTTTTGAATCATTGAGATACTGTAATTCACTTAATATGATTCATGAATTGTGTTTTTAAATTGTAATAAACTAAGCAAGAAATTGAACAATTAACACAAAAACACGTGAGGTCGGGATTTTGTGTAAATTGTGTGAGCACAATCTTAATCGGTAATACAAGACCACACGGGATAAATTTGTAGAGTTAAAATATAATCCCTAAAAATAATTCATACTCATTTCCATAATGGATATGTGCTCTAATTAACCACTAACAATAAGATATCCTTATAACAACAATCAAAGCAGGGTGTTGCGATTGCGTATTCTGAAGCTAACCTAGGGTTTAAATAATTCCATCTTTGTGGTTAAGTTAACTCTTGTAGGGTTCGAGGGTTAACAAATTAGGGGATCATAATTAAGTGGATATTTATTTAAATGATGATTATTAATAAGTAAATGAAGAGGTAGAGTTAGATCAATTACGTATTTTAAACATTGTCCAACAAAACATATTTTTGTTGTGTCATTTTAATCGAACTTCATTTCAAAACTAAAAACAAAAAATATATACAATCTTCTCCCAGCAAACTTATTCTAGATTCATAAACTATAACAAAACCCAATACTTTAAAGTAGTTTTTTTATTCTATTATTTTTTTAGAATCCCTTTAATAAGTTGTTAAATTCACTTCCTCCTTTGAGAGACGACATTGGTCCGCCACTCTATTGCACCTAAGTACCCCAAAATCACATTAATCATTTGAGGGCTAGCGCTCTATCAGCTACATTGAGCATCTAAATACTCTCGAATTTACCAATTGAAATATTATACACATACACATAAACACTCATTAAAACTAAAACGTATACATACATACAAAAATAAATTCATACAGACACACATACACATATAAACACATGCATACACATAAAAATGCAGCCATATAAGTATAAATACATACATAAACACATATACACATATACACATATACACATACCATATATGTATATACACATAATCATGCATACACAATAACCTACAAAAAGACTCACATACACTGTACACACATGCATACTCATAGACATATATATTTACACACTGTCACACGCACACATATACATAAATACATAAACATACATACATGAATGCACCGGTGCATACAAACAAACATACAGATCAATATTTTATATAAATATATATAATGACACCCATTGTTTTGGTATTTTTTTCAATTGTTTCCCCCATGATCTTTTCCAACCATATCAAATGAGATTCACATAAAAACAAAAATAGTTATATTAATATTTATATTTATGTTTTTACATATATTAATATAAATATACACAATTATAATTTCATAAAAAATACATAGACATAAATATTTTCATTTATATATTAACATAAATATTTAAATTAAATTTTAATATATTATATTTACATATAGGCATGTTATCCAATTTCAATAACATATTAAATATTTTTATTAAAATATATTAATTTGATCACTTTTTGTTTTATAATTTCTAAAAATAAGATTTATATAAAAAAATGATATTAGTATAAAAGTGTTGGTTTTAAAATAACTTTTCTGTACATAAATATTCAAATATTATATATATATATATATATATATATATTATAACATATAATCTTATATATTATTATCTATAAAAAAGATATATAATTATATATATATATTATAAATTATATAATATGAATATATATTAATAAACATAAATATGGAATATTTTTAATCCATTTATATATTTATTTACATAGTTCATATCATAATATTTTAAAATATATATATAACTATATATGTCACTATAAATTTGTATAAAAAAAAATTCCAAAATTATACTTATTATATTTATATATATATTGTATCTATATAAATATATATAATTGTTTTAATATAAATCATTTTTAGAAGTTAAATACGAATGGTTTCCCTTTAAAGTTGTAGTATAAAGGTTATCATTTTCCATGTTTTTAATAAAAACAGTTTGATAGACTTCTGTGAACAAAGATCACACATATTGAATATTTAGTGCATATAAACAATGTCGGAGTGTGGCTAAGGTGATGAAAACAGTGATGTTGGAATTCATGGTGTTGGTTGGGATGTCATCGAAAATTTAAATGAACTACAACTAAATTCCCATTTTCCTTCGTACATTTCCACACCTACATCCTTTTATATTGAATTTCCTCAAGTTGAAACCACATGATCACTTCTAAAACCTTTGTCTCGGTGCCCTAAAAATTCAACTACATTCATTCTCATAGCCTTTACCTCTATCACAGGTGGTGTAGTTAATTTATTAATGGGGTTAGCGATGAATAGAGGAATGAATCCACATGGAATTTGTTACCATTTATGTGTTTGTGGCTACTTGGGTACAGTGGATTTTCTCGCATCCCTAGAGTTGAAGAAGAAATTTCATGTTGTGTTCCTTAAGAAATTGAATGCTTTCACTTCTAGGGATCTAGTCCCCAGATATAATTTTTGTATTGGTTTGGATTGGATGGTCCCTCATTATAAGTGATCCTTCATTATAGATCCATGAAAAATTCCAGATACTCAGAATTCTCAGGCTATAGGACTGCTCTTTGACTTCTTATGGGTGGTCACAGTCCCAGCGAGGGTTGAAAACATTCCACCACCATATTTGAAAAATGAATAAATCAAATAAATGTTTAAACATATTTTTTTTTGTGTCTATATTATTTTTTAAATCCTGTATTGATATTTTTAAAACATTTTTAATTGTTTTATAAATACAAATCATATGATATTAGGGACAATATTTAATTGTAGATCCATATGAAATTTCCAAGGACCCATGAATATGCAATTATATTCCATTAAGTTATTTAAACTGAAAATGTTGTCCTGATTAAAATTATAGAAATTGTTAATGGAGAAAAAATGTGGCAATTCAAGGTGAGTTTGAACCACAATTAAAGAAGAAAAAAAAGAATAAAAACACTATGTAATAAGGTAGTATAGGATAAAACATGATTTAACATTCTTTATCTTGTTTATAACTTACGTTGATGAGTGGAAATCACTACTATAGATATAGATTTACACACCACCACCATTTATCTATGCTAAAAACACCGATAAAGGGGGTACTTTTATCACTACTAAAAAAGAGCTATTAAAAGGTTGTTTTGACAACACTAAAAAAGCATTGTTAAATGTACTCCATGGTCATCTATTTTTTGAGCGCAGATAAAGGGTCCCCTTTAACAATGATACTAAAGGGTATATTTAAAAAAATATTTCATTAAAAATAATATATTAATATATAAATATATTTATTTGATATTAATATAATATATGTATTTTAATTTTGTTTTAGATACAGATTAATAGAAATTTTTACATAAATATATGATAGATTGTGAAAATGGATTATAAAATAAGTCAAAAATAATTTCAATTAATAATTTTCTAATAATTATCACGTAAATGAAATTTTATAAGAATTTTAAGACACAAAAAACTAAATAAAATATCTAAAATAACATAAATATTTAACAAATACTTAAAACAGTAATAACATTTGACCATGATATTTGTTTGAGCTCTAACACATATCAAATAAAAACATGCGATGAGATATATGCACTAGTGACATGGATAAACTCTATATCACATTTTCTAAAGCCCAAAATTCCTAAAATTCCTTCATAAATGAGGTTTTAGTCGGGGTATCACAATTTATTAATATTAAATGGTCTTTCAACAACATTTATGTGAGGTATTTTTTCCCATTTTTAGTTTTTATTGAATTTATTATCAAGGATTACATTAATATTGAAATTTTGGATGTGAAATGTAATCATTTTTCATAATTTAGTTTCATTTATATTCAAATATATTAAAATATATTCATATTTTGTATAAATTCACACATAAAAATATTATTGTATAAATATATATGTAATCATATTTATACAAAATGTATCTTTCTATGTATATAAATATAATATAAATAAAAAAATATCCATTTTACGTAAAATAAAAAATGAAGAATATTTATATACACATATAATAAATTTATATATAATGTTTATATATATGTAAATATATTTTCCTGTGTATTGAAAAAAAAATATATATATTATCTATATATTTTTATAGATGTATATAAGTATGAATACATAATATATTAAAATGAAAATGAATATTTTTAATTTTATTTATAGATGGAAACATATATATAAATATATGTATATATGCATGTAAGTATGTATATTTTTATAAATATAAATATTGAGATATATCATCAAATAAACAATAAAACAATATATGTGAGTGAAAAAGGCGCGGGATTTTGAGGGGGAGGTCTTAGGATAAAAAACAAAAAAGGAATGGGTGTGTGTGGGAAGGTGAGGTAGATACATAGAACTATCAAAGGGTTGGGCACTTCCAAGCACAATTAAATGGGGATTGAATTATGATAAAATGGTTTCTCTACCTTCCAAATTTGAAGGAAAAAATATTTTAAAAAAATTAATATTTTTACATATATCAATGATTTTTTATAACAATTAAAGAGGAACCCCCTCTAAAAACTATGAGTACAGAAATGATTTTATAGTGTTATTATTTACCTTTTTCATGTTGTTAAATTTCCGATCTCTAGTTGTGAATTTAACCACACAAACATGTTTTATTAAGCTCAAATCAAATAGAGTAAAAGATAAAATCTTGGAATATGAACAACAGATGAGAGAAACCTCGAATGATAGATCATTAAAATAAAATGATTATGAGGAGGATACTTACAAGGGTGAACAATTTGGATCTATCAGATGATCATTTTCTCTCTATTTTATGTCAAAAAATTAGACCTTTCTAGACATGTACACTCACACAGTAAAGAAATCCATCTAGATATCCACCTTTTCTTATAAATAATGGAAAAGACAACACATTTTCTTTGTGAAGGATCATCATGAATCTCCACCACATATAGTGGACCAGAAGTTCCCATGGAGCCTTAAAAGAACTAATTTCTGATCCCTCCTGTAACAAGGGTATGCCTGATACTGTAGGGTTTCACAAGAAGAATGAGTGTAAAAACTAAAATTATAGGGACTAATTGAATGAGGTGAAATGCCAGCACAAAAATTTTACCACCCAAGAAAATTTTGATATAAAAAATTTTCATTTGTTAATTATACATTTAGTCAGTCAAAAGAGAAATCACTTTATTTCTAAAAATTTATATTTTAATGATTTATAGTGTTTTATTTAATATCATTGTTTCCAAATAATAGAACATTAAGATGAACAAATGAATTTTATTTTTTAATTCAATATCTCAATATTATCATTGTATTAATTTCAAAAAAAAATTGTGAAAATATTAATTTTAATGTTCATTGAAAAATACTTCTTTTTGTTAAAAAATTTGTTTTATTTTCATGTATTTAAAAAATAAAATTTATATTTTTGTTTATATTTGAAGTTATATTAGATAATTTTGAATAAATAGAATACAATTATAGTATTTGGAATGAATTTTTATCATTATTGTTGTTTAAAAATATTTTTATACTTAATGAAGGAATTTTTCTAAAACATCATTTTTCATTTCATTTTTTCAGATTAAATTAAAATTTAATTATACCCATTATTTTTTATGAATAATAAAAATTGGATTCCATATTTTTTAATCATTCGGAGTCCAAATTTGGTAAATAGGTCCCCAATAATTTTTATCAGTATTAATAATAACTATAGTATTTTTGTTAACATAGTAAATGGAAAAATAAGGTAATTAATGATAAAAATAAAATGATAAGGAATAGAAAATGACCATAACCCGAAACTGAATCAAATTTATCAATAATATTCAAACATTATCACTGATCAGTGAAAATTCATCACCATATATTATTAGCGCTAAATAGAAAGCGCTCTTAAAAGATCTACCGTTATTAGTGCTAACTAAAAGCACTACAAAATGTAACTTTTCTCAGTGCTAAAAAATAATTGATAAAGGTATACCGCTTCTAAAAACTTTTTTAGTGCTCATAAATGTTGATCATTATTAGCTCTATTCTTGGCGGTGATAATTTTTTTTAAAGTATTACTAACATATATATAAATATATATAATTTTCATATTTATATTCAAAAAATAACATTAATTTATATACAATAATAAAAAAACACAATTTTATAATCAATATTAATATGATATATTATTATATATTTTTAAATATTTTAAAAATATAAATATAATTCTTTAAAAAGTATTTATAATATTATAAATATATATATATATATCTCTCTATTTTTAAATATCTATAAAATTTTAATAATATTTTTTAATAATAAATATTTTTATTAAATTTTTAATTTTATATTAATACACACACAAATATATATATATATATATATAATTATTTAAATGTATATAATTATATAAATATATATTATTTTATGAATATATATTATTATATAAATATATTTATATTTATATAAAAATATTAATAAATTTATTTATTTATAATATGAATTATAAATAAATATATATATATATATATTATAAAATAATAATATATATTTTCAAATAATATATATTTATAATATTATAATTATAAATAATTATATATTAATAAAAATATATATATTTATTTATAATTATATACAAATATTTATAAATATATTTATTTATAATTATGATTATAAATAAATATTTATTTATATGTATATTAGTAATTAATTTATTATATAAAGAATTTTCAAATTTATATTAGTCAAAAAAATTATTTTTTAATTTATATACATTGATTACAAAATGTGTATATAATTAATATAAATATAAATATAATATTATTTCATTTAAACAATTTTATAATATATAAATGAATATATTTATTTAGTTATATATTTATATTGATATTAAACAATTGGAAATATTTGTACATGTATAACTTCATGTATGTGTATGTGTGTTTGTGTATTTACATGACTCTGTATACTTATCTTTGTATATGTGTATGTGTGTATATTTTAATTTATGTAAATGTTACGAAATCATTTTTTAATATTTTTTAATTTATTTATTTTATTTAATTTATTTAATTTATTATTTCCATATAATATTATACAATCACTTATAATGTTAAAATATATTTAATAATTTTGTAATATTTATTTATACCTATATTTATTTACTATATATACTTATAATATTTTCAATATTTACATTATAATTTTGATCTCATCCTTTTCCAAGAGCAGTGAATGTTTTCTTCAAATAAACTGAAAATCAAAATCTAAGGCTGAAGTTTCTAATTCAATGAAGTCCAAGAGAAGAAAAAATACACGTCTGTCCTAGTTTTGGAGATGGTTAATTCGGGTAACACATTGATATCTAAAAAATGACCACTTCATTTCCTCTTATTGACCACAATATTGCTTCAATGGGCGGTCCATTGAACAAGCCCAATATTGATAATGTTAATTGTGGGACACAACCTTTTTTGGATTCTATGGGTTCTAAAACAAGGCCTCATAAGGATATTGTGCTTGAATATATCTGAACCAAGGATCATTAAAAACATTCTAGTGTTTTTTTGTCATTTTTCACACCTATCTGCTCATATCCCATGGTTAATTGGAACTCCACTAGTATTTCTAAATACAATTCAATCATGGTTTCCACTCTTACCATGGAGGGGACAAATTTTCTAGTGTCGAACCTCCTAGAACTGATAGTGTCATAGTTGCTCCTCATTTTATTATTACACCACATGATCATGTGGTTGGATCTGATGGTATCACTTCTGACCATGTGAAAAATGCTTCTCAAGTAGGTTTCTCATATGTTAAACAGTTCCTGCTTCCTCTTATTCAAGATAGTCCTTATAAAACAATATTGTTTATTCCCTTAAAACCAGATAGTTAAAAAGTGTCTTTGAATATTTTGGAATCACTTTTTAGGCATCACGTATATGATGAAATTCCTTCTTCTAGAAACGAGGGTGGGTATCCAAATGTGAACTCTACCATGATGGAAAAAAATATAATCTACTGCTCTTACTATGTGTTTGGACCATGGACAATAGGGAAGGTAAAATCCTCAATTTAAAGTCCATACTCATAATTATTTTGAGAGGCCTACTTCGTGAAGTAGTGAGGAGGATAGAAAAAATGATTATTAGGCATCCATTGAAAATTATGAGATGAATGTCGTTGATGTTAGACTTCTATATTATGGAGGCATACCTTGGTTTTAGGTCAAAATAATGGGAAGAGGATGAAATCCTACTGGATTAGGTGGATGCTCCTCACACCATTTCATAAGCAATCGTTCTCGAGTTGCATAAATTATTACTTTCAAACAATTTTGACTTATACCTTTTTGTGTTCTTTATTTTCCTCCTATTTAATTGTCTTTTACATTAATAAATAGGTCTTTGAGCCTCACATTTTCATATATATTTATATATATATAATTTTTTAGTATATTTATTTTTAATTATAATTATAAATAAATAAATATATATTTAAATAATTATAGAATTACAATAAATATATTTATAGATTAAATACAGTTATTATATTTATAATTATATTAATATAATTATATATAAATTCATATTAAATATATTTAATTAATTTTCAAATTAAAATGAATATATTTAAATTATATGTATATTTATTATATTTTTAATTATATATATTAAAATATTGATATAAATATAGTTATATAAATATACCAAAATGGTGCAGACCATGATGTATAATTATATATATATCTATTAACAAGTATCTGAAGGGGAAAAATGGCCCAATCCATTCCTTATTTAAATAAAAAGATTGTATAAATGAGGAAGAGAATAGAAACAAAAAAGATAGGCCACACAAAAAAAAGCACATTAAAATTCGAGAAAATCCATGGATCAGGTAAGGTTGGGACCTCGACAACACCTACCCCTAATAAATGAAGTTCTTCTATGTGGATTCCTACCATTCTTATATGTCATGGGATGTTGCCAATGTTCATGGTCATCATATTTGGATAGCTCATCAGATTATGAAACATTTAAGTATTTTAAGGTGGCTTCATGCAACTCATCCTAGTTTCGTTATCTGCCCCTATTTCATTTATCATGGTGAGACATGAAAACATATTTAGATAGGTTAAAATCATCCAAATAGTTAGATGTAGAGATCATATCCACACAACAAACATCATTTTTATATGTGTTTATACTCTCTGTTGAAAATCCCTACATTTGATCCATCTCTAAGGATTCCTTACACTATTGTATTTCATTTTAAAAGAAATTATATTTTTTGGATACCCAATATTATCTTTCAAAAAACCCTTTCAAGGAGCTAGATGAAAAATTTCTGATTTTATATTTCTTCTTGGTTGAATAAACACCAATATAGCGATGGTCAAATACACATCGCCCACCATAAATTACCATGCTAACCTACTCATGAGGTCAAGTCAATCCTTAGACAATAGTGTAAATGAAAACCCTCTCATCCACATCATCATCTCTCTATTTTAAACAAGGAACACTATTTGGTTCATCTATCCTATCACGAGGATTATTTCTTCTCTAAACTTCCATATGTATGAGGTTATTACCATAATTCCATCCTTGAATCCCACATGTGTCTACACATCCTTCATTGTGTAAATAAATCCCTATGACATCCTTCATATCCATCAAGTATCTATAACAAGCAAAACCTGTCATCAGAGATCTATCCAAGACTATTAGAAATCCATTATCTAATAAAAATTCCACTGATAGTTTCTTATGTTCATCATTTTTAAACATTTCTCGTAATCAATCCTAAATAACTATTTTTTCATTACATTTACAATATTTTGAGGTTAAAATTGTATTCTTGAATGACTTTATGATCATCATTTAGATATTTTGATGCTTCAACGGATGACTGAGTCTCATTATCCTAGCTGTAAAAAGAAATATATATCTAAGACTTATTAGATTGACCGATCTAATTCATTTCCCTCATTCCATCTGAAGCAATGATATTTTAAAATTCTGTAAAAACCTGATAAGTATACTATTTATGATGAATTTAAATCTTCATATATCCATCCCCATTAATATAAGGGTGAGTAATTTTAGATCCATCATTAGTGTAACCTATCACCAATGCTACTAGAATACCCATTTCTTCTCTCTGGGGTTATTTTAAAACATCTCCAAAGCTGAAATAAATAGATGGTTTCAATTTCCTATTATTTTTAAAACATGAAGGAACATCATTCCATTAAATAGAGAAAACACTAAAGAACACATAATTCTTACAGTTCAAATATCCGTGGAAAATTAATATAAAATTCAAAGAAAAATGAGTTACACTTTTGTATTGAATTTTAATCTCAATTTCATCTTCATCAGTTTATAGAAGAACATTATCAATTAATGAAGAACATAAATCCACTTCCATGAGGAGATGAGTACATTTGATAAACCAATCTATTGTCATTTCATTATCCATTTTAATTGGCCTTCCTATAGAAATTTCTATTTCATGTACAATCTTAGTGTCCTAAAGAATCCAATTCAATCTACAAACATTAACCCACAATTGAACCATAGTGTTACATAACCTAAATGAATTTTACATCCAATCCAATTTTATGATGTGTAAAAATTCAGGATTGAAAGATAAAGAACCTTATCCCCAGGGAAACATTTTCAGTTCATCTGAACAAAAGAAAATGTGTTAAAATCCATGCCCTAATGAGACACATTTTCAGGTTGGGAAACCCCAAATATGGAAAAGATGATTAAGAAGGTCTCTTATTATAATTCTCTTAGAACCTCTTGAAAAAAGGTGTATGGTAATTGAATGCTCTCTGATTTCCAAGTTCTCTGAGACAACAACTAGATCATCTCTCACATAGTCAAAATTTCTCTTCCGATGAAAACCACCAGCATTATATTCCTTATAGATAAATAAGGATCATCAAACCTTTCCATAACTTCTCTCAGTAGCCGCAAGTGATCTTCCACAATTGGTATTTTGATCTTCAATTCCATCTTCCATATTATTATAGGAAAAAAATCAATTTTGAGTGATAATAATTTTGGCCTAATATTGAAAATCTCTGGACACCATCGCATGAATCCCTATTCCCCATCAAGTGTTAGAAGGATAGAGGCTCCCATCGATTTTCAATATTCTACCAAAAAATGATCTCATAAAAAAAATATTTATAATTACATATAATATATTATAGTCATATTTAATTAGTATTATATTGAAATATTTTTAAATTTCTTTAATAAAAATTATAATTATAATTAAATAAATATATATTTAAATAATTTTGAAATTTCCAATAAATACATTTATTATAATTATATATATAAATATATAGAAATATTTACAAATATATAGAAATATTTACAAATATATATAAATATTTAAACATATATTTATAATATATCATTTTATAAATATATATAATAATATATATAAATTAGTAATATTAAATCAACATAATTGTTTTTTAGCAGTGATAAAGATTCCCAATTATTAGTGCTAGAAAACTTCTCATAAATAGTAGTTTTAACAATACTTTCAATTTTATCACTAAATATACTACTCTTTATCATTTCATTTTTTTAATGCACTAATAATAGCCTCATGGGTTCTTATTAAACTTACCCTTAGAGAACCCTTCCACTACTCATGAATTAAAGCTTTCATGATACCAGAGCCCTTCCACCATGGTTGTGGTTGTCGTCAGACCCTACTGAAGCTGTTGGTCTATATTCTCGATGAATCAATCTCTCTAAATCTATGGTATTTTCTGATTTATCTTGATAGTGCCTCCAACCACACTATTTTTTTCAATCGCACCTCACCTATGATGTCTTCACTTCTTATCAGCGAACAAGAAAAATATCCCCATCGTTGTTGTATCTAGTTTTACAAAGAGTTTCTTATCCTCATCCTCCTATATCCACTCATTCTCTTGCCTTGTCTTCTTGGTATTGGTACACACTATTCCATCACTATGAAAACATGTTCTATGTATTTTGAAAAGGGAATGAACCGTACACACATCCAATGACAACTATTAACTTCTCGCATAATACATACACTTTTATTGTATTCCCTCCTCAGTGGTGACAAAATCATAGGTGTAGAAAATTTATTTTTCATTCTTTTCATTGGTATACCAATGGTTATCTCTCTTTTGGGTTTTTTGGACTTGGTTGGGGTACATTTGGACCTCCCTTATTGAATGTAGTTAGTTTTAGGTAGGTTTTCCCCACACTAAACTCTCTAATTTTGGAATTTCTGATTTCATGGACTTTTAATTTAGGATTTAATATTATAATAATAGTATTAATTTTGTTAGTTGAATAAATATGATGAATGAAGGGTTTTATCTTAGTTTCCATTGAATGTTGAATATTTTTTATTAAAAAAATAAAGGTTTTAAATTTTTTTTACAATTTCCTTGTGCACCATGTGTTTGTTAAATTTCCTGAATCAAATATAACATCACATATAATTGGTAATGATTCTTATGTGCCACTTGGTTACCTTTTTATAAACTCTCAATTTACACTTATGTAAACTCTGTGTGGTTACAAACTTCAAAAAATTTATTCATTTAAAAATTTATATTCTTTTATAAATTTTATAGTATATCATATTTGCAGATAATGTTTAAATTTATAGTTCTATTAATTATTTATACCTTTATAATTTTCTAGATTTAAAAATTAATATAACATTAATGCTTAATTTTATATAAATTATTTTAATATTACACTTTAATAAATTATACATGAATATTTTATAAATTTGTACTTTTATTTATTATTAAAACTATATACTTCTATAAATTAATTTTAATTTTATAATATATATGTAGTTATATATATTTATAAATATACATATTAATAAATAATTTATATTTTTAATATATATATATATATATATTTGGAATTGTATAAAATTTTATACTTTTATATACGTCTATAATTTTATATAGTAATATAAACGTATATAAAATTTTAAATTACACTTTTATACTGTATAACATTTTCAATTTATCAGTAGTTAAATACTTTAATAATTTTATAAATATTAATTTCAATAATTATACTTTTAGAAATATATTATTTCTAAATATGAATATTAGTTTTTAAACAAATTCATTTGGTTATTCAATATTTATTTTTTATATGAAATATTTTATGTTTTAATTCATAAAATATATAAGTTCAAGGTATTATTTTAATTTGAATGTTGAATAATATTCAAAATTATGTTTTTTTTGGATTTCATGTTTAACAATATTTCTATGGGGGAACTTATTTGATTCCTTTTTATAATTCCATCGTTAGACCATGGTATACTCATAAAGAATTAAGTAACAATATAACATGAGTTGGATTTCAAACCAACTAAGAGGTGTAGTACTATAACACAAAAATAATTTAAAAACTATAATATTTTTGTATAACTAAGAGTTGTGGCGTGAATGGTATGATTTTTGATTAGCTTTATTTTCATTCACAATATGAGTATTAACTTAATGACTTGAAATTCAATGTCAAAGTTGAAAATATTTTAAAAAATATAATAATTTTTTTATTTGTGAAACCATTATTATATTCAATATAAATATTTTCTATTATAAAAAAATTTTCAAATAAAATTGATTTTTATGACCATTATTAAATTCAATTGCCTAATTTTCATCAATTTTTATATTTTTAATGTTAATTTAAGGGTAAATGATTGGTTTTAATGTTGATAAATTATTTTTCAGTGATATTTTATAATGTGGATTATGATTTGGATTTCAATGATGGTATAAATAAATGATTTTTTATATTTCACATTTAATTCAAATGGTAATTTTTATATTTTAAAAGCGAGTTAATAGTTTCATCTATTTTTATAATGTAGTGTGCTCTACCAATGAGATAAGTGGTATCTATATATACAAAGTCAAACACGTGTAAGGAAAAAGGGTGCTATATATATTTACATGATCATATTAACATTTAGATACCTCCTAGATAAATAGAATCTCACCTCCTACAAAATATAGATTGATAATAACATCATGGAAAGGGAAGGAAATTAAAATTATCCAACCTATAGGATATCAATCATGACCTCACTCCCACAGCAGGTGGAATAATGTTTAACCCCATTGGAAGTACTAAACTGACTTTCATCCAACATCGCCTACATGTTTTAAGTTATCAAAGTTCTCCACAACTATACCTTTTTTTATTTGGTTTTATCTTCTAAGGGGATGAGTCATTTGTAACAAAATTCAATAATAACTATCATCTTCATCATCATTGTCTCCTAAATAGTTATTATTTCATCTTATTGTCTGAGACCCATTCCCCATATTTTTTGGACATGAACACATGTTGGCCGAACTACTCTTTGTAGTATTCATCCCAGTACCAATGAACCTTGCAGATGAAGTCATGGTTGTAATGCCCCGACCCCAGCTACCCAGAGTCGGTGCATTACTTCGTAACATTGGCATGATCACAAAAGATCAAGTCTCGAAAGAACGATTAGTTTAGTAGCCTTGGAAACACTAGATACACTCATAAATGTTATATTAAATCATAAAGTGAAAAACTAAAATAACATGGTCTTCATAGTCCACACTCATATCCCTTTCTGACTATCCCTACAGGTCATTCATAAAATACTTCTTCACATCCTGGAAAATATTAAAACATTGAAAGGGGTGAGCTCAGATTCTCAGTAAGGATAACAATATTGAGGAAGCTTTCGAAAATAAACATTAACATTTAAGGCAATGTAAAACTAAAACAAAAGCCTTTTTAAACTTTAACTCCAGCATAATATGGCAAAAATAAAATTAAATAATTCAATTTACTTACTCACATGGATATTCTACTAGTCGAATAATCACATGAAATATCTTTAACCACATTCATAATGATGGAATGCATAATTCCAGACTATCATAACCACATAGCCAAGGCCTCGTGCCAAGACAACAAATATGATTTCGTCAAGGCCTCGTGCCAAGACACTAGTTTGTCTCATGAGACCTACCGATGCATCGAGGAGCTATAGCGGGCTCCACCCGTCACTTATTAAGTCCAATGCATTCCTCATATGAATAGGTTTAAACATATCATAAGCCATAACATAATCGTATCACATAAAACATGCATAAAAGAAAACATAACATTTACACATTTCAATCACAAGATATCAATACAACACATTTATATAATAAAAACACTTTCAAAACCATTTTCAATACCAAAATAAAATATAGGTAAAACATGTTATTTATTATTCTTTTAAAAAAAGGTATGGCTTGTAGAGGAAGCTGAAACTGAAATAATGGTCACGGTGCTGGAGAAGTCGTTGTCGCCGCATACATATGACTAAAACATTCCCTTTTGTCATTTATTAAATGCTTCGTATAAAAATATTCCTTTTGAATAAACATAAATGTCAAAGGGGTTTATACACCGTATAAAAGAAAGTTGTGTATAAAACCAAATATGCCTCAATGAAAGGAGATTGAGACGAAGTCCCTTACAAAGATCATTTTTAAATAAAATATATCTATTATGTGTATTTACTATAAGTACACATAAATAAAGTATAAATACAAGATATTATATAATAATATCATGAAATAATTTGAAAAGAGGAGATTAACCCAAAGAATGGAAATTGGGTTAAGAAATTCCCTTACCTCGTGTCCGACTTGACTCGATCGTTCTTTAATCTCCTGAATAATAAACTAGAGTTAATTTATAGATTCTTAAGAATATTTTCAAGTTTCTTATTCTTTTAATATCCCTTATTACCATGTTATGAACATTGTGTAATTATTTATGTTAATAACGGTCGTTTTGTCGATCTTTGGTACTTGAGTCAAAAATAAACTTATTATAATTACAAGTTGTTCATGTGGTGAAATATCCATTATATCCAGAATTATATTCATGATATAGATATGATATATCTTATATATATCCAGTATATACATACATTTATAATATTCCATAACGTTTAGAGGTAAGAAATGAAATGCACCGTTCATGGAGACGGTAAGCTGTACGTACGCATGAACGCTACTTTCATTTATATTTCTTATTTAATGGAATGAAATAATAATGATATAAAGGTATAATATAATTCCAGTATAATATAGTGTATAATACCATTTACTCCATCCTTTATACATCCCACATATGGTATTAACGATTCAAATCTCTTCGAGGGGGCGGTAGTCCGGACTTCCTAAAATGAAAATATCGCGTTTACCAATAATGGAAATCATAAAGTTATGCCATAAATGAAAAATACAGAAGCTTAAGTAAAACATAAACATATTATATATCATTTATAAATATAGTGACATCATAATGGCCACCATTGAAGGTGTTTTATGAGTGTTGAACAATCATCGTTTCGTGAGGTAGAAATTCTTCATCCACAGAAACCGTATGTTCTTTAACCATTAGATGTAGGTGTGTGTAATTGTAGCTCTAATAATCATTATAACAAAATCCTAGTATAATTAGGATACTTTTGTTGTTACAAAATAAAGGAATAAAAAGATTTTAAGGGGTTGGAGAAGCAAAATAAAACAAAACAACATAAGAGAAGACATTACCTTAAAATCGGGTAACTATTTTGATTTGAACCAAAGGCTTCCTTGGGAAGACTTCTGCCAAAGGTTATGCTTCTAGGAGTAAGGGAGGGAAGTTGGGAGTGTATTTGGGCAGAGTTTGTCCGAGCCAAAAGGCTTTGAAAGTGTGAGTAAGGTGGTAGTGGTGGGGGCCTTTTATAAGTGGAGAGGAGGGGCATTCTTGGAAAGTAATAAAATGTTACTTTATTATACAATGTGTTTCAGATTATAAAGGTCCCAAACATATATAATTAGAGGCTAAGGTGATAAGGGTTCGAAATATTCTCATCCAATAGGCTTTGGACAAGTGTAATGCTTATATTTTACATTATCTTTTCATTTTACTTAAATCATTAATTAATGAGGTAATCGCTGCATCATCATGGTGTCATAAATAATTTAATTTATTTAATGTCTAAAAATTATAAAAAAACTATCATGATGTAGGAAATATTTTTATCTTTCTAATGAATACTTATAGTCAAAAATATGACTTTTATAACCCCATTTAAATTTTTTTTAGTAAAATAACTTATGTTTGTGACATTTTTATTTTAACTTTAAATAAAAGTAATTTATGTCATTTTCCTACCAAAGTGGCTCCATAGGGTCCCCAAGATGACCCATGGATTTTCTTGGTCGTAAATGACACATCCAATAGGGGTAGGACAAGTGTAAAGGTATTTTCATATTTTTATAATATCATTTTTACCTTAAATTTCACTAATTACCTTTAATCGCGATTAATTAAACATAAAAGTTACTATTCACCAAAAAAATTATTTTCATCCCATTGAACCAGATTTTACTTCCTAATGACAACCATGTATGTTGGATTTTTGAAAATAAAATCAAAGAAGTGTTAATATT
This sequence comes from Viscum album, assembly GCA_963277665.1. Lineage (NCBI taxonomy): Eukaryota > Viridiplantae > Streptophyta > Magnoliopsida > Santalales > Viscaceae > Viscum > Viscum album. The sequence continues at coordinate 1,926,629,556 of OY728142.1, read as the reverse complement.
TAATTTAAATGAAAAATCAGTTATTTAACTACCACTTAGTGGTTTCACTATTCATTAAAAATTGAAGTTTTTCAGAACAATGCCAAAATTTCACCCTAAGCTATAATTGATATTCCGAAATCAAAAATGATGTCTATTTTATGAAATTACAAACATATAAGTTTCGTTAATTAATTTTATAATTAATTCCCGCTGTCACAACAAATAGCGTGTTTTTTAGAAACAATATATATCAAAAGATTGACAATTGTTTATGTCCAATTTCAAAGTGAAATTAATTCTAATTAACACCATTGTATAAAATGGTAAAAATTTATTCTAATTATACTTTAAAACCACTCAATATTATAACTTATTACTATAAATTATTTTGATTAAAAATTTTGTTTTAAGTATTTTTCACTATTCATAAAAATTTGGATGTTCTCAGAAAATTACAAAAAATTCAACATAGGCTAATTTGAACATTCCAAATCCAAAAATGAAGTCCATTTTGAAAAATAATATATATATAACATCAAAAAGTGGGTATTACTATTCATAATGGTTATTTTGATTAGTCGCGGTGTGTTAGAACTCGAACTTGCGTAAAATGCAAGCTATTGCAATATTGAAAGAGAGGTGTATCGTGAATGCTTGGGGTGTTACATTCTCCCCTCCTTCAATAAATTGCGTCCTTGTAATTTGAAATTTTTCTTTGAAAATAAAAGGTTGAAAATAGAAAATACCTTTATGGAAAACCCACATCGGAAATAAGGTTAATAAAAATATAACTTTAAAAGAAATAAAGATAAGTACAAAGGTCACCGAGATTGCCCATACTAGGATTCTATGAAAATATGGATATGGAAGAAAAAAAACCATCAAGGTCTGATGGAGAGTTGTAGAAAACTGGATTAGGAGAAAGTTAACCACAAGAAAATCAGAAACTTGTGATTGGTTAAACGATCATTGAATCCCTAGTTGGAAAAGTTAACCGACAATGTTTTTGTTTTAAGTTAACTTTGATAAAGTTGAGGTGTTTGTTTAGGAGATTTACTAAGAACGTAAAGGAATATACATACTTGTCATGTAGAATTTCATTCATAAATTATTTTTACCACAAACCCATCTTTCACTCTAAAAGGTAATAGAACTCAAAAATATTCTATTTATCCTAATTGTATAAGGTTCCAAATATTAACACATACCATTTAGATTAGTAAAACTATTTTGTAATAACCAGGGACTTCCAATAGGTTAGTGGTAGGTAATAAAGGCATGTCGAACTATGGTTGTGGGTTCGATTCCTGCAGCTTTGTCTGACACGACGGGTTATGCCCCACCCTACAGGTTGTCCTTTTCCTAAAACTACAGTATTATAATATTCCAAAAATAATCTTAATAAATGTTTTAACCTTAAACAATACTATCCACGGTTCAACTTCATCCATTCCAACCTATATAGTTATCCAACATACCTCTGTCCAGACTTTTTCTAAAAGGTCTCTAAATTCCAAAATCAATTGTAACATCAGATTCCCCAAACAAAGTAAAGTTTCTCTTATTGTCACATACTAAAAATATGATTACCTTCATCATATTAAAACCTTAATAAAATCAAAAAGTACTACAGTACAATCCTTATATATATATATATATCATTATTCTAATAACCAGAATATAATCCATGAGTCCAAAAGCACCAATACATTAATTATTCCGCTTCAACTATAGTCACAGCATAATATTGGCCTTGATCCCTTGGCCTTTTCTGAGGTATGTTTCCCTGACGCTTAGGACATTCATTTGCATAATTCCCCATTTCTCTACAATTTTAGCATTCAACATTGATAGCCTCTTTCTTTCCCTTGCAATCACGCGCCTGGTGACCTTTTTCTCCACATTTATAAAAAACTACCATTCCTTTTCGACAAGTACCAGGGTGATTCTTCCCACAATTATCACATAATGGAAAATCCTTCTTTCCCTTTTTTCCCTTTATCTGTCTCTTGTTCCACTGTTCTCTTATTCTCTTACTTTACTTTATTGTCATAAGATTTACAGAATTCCTTTTTCGTCTTAATAGAACATGAGACAATATCTTCATACGACGAGAAGGTTTGTGAGACTAATGCTCAACGAAGAAATGGTTTTAACCCATCAAAGAAATGATCAATCATACTTCTTCGGTTACGTATATAATCTGCTGCATGCCTCGCTAACCTTGTAAAGTTATCCTCATACTTTGCGACATTCTCATCCTCCTTTTGTCTCAGACTCAGAAATTTCCATTCAATATCTGCTCGATGGTCATGTAGAAAGTATTTTTCTAAGAAAAGATCTTTGAACTCTCTCCATTCCATACTTGATACTTCTTCATCTTCCTTTGTGTTTTGAATCAATGACCACCATTGATCGGCATCTCCAGTGAGGCAGTAAACTGCCATGATAACCTTCTGCCTTTCGCTACTCCCCAAGGCATGGAATATTTTCTCTAAGGAGTTTATCCATTCCTTAGCTACTAATGGATTTGTACCCCCATGAAATGTTAGTGGTTGTTGCCTCATTAAGCGGTCTAACATTGAACCTCCACGTTGCGGATCAAGGTGCTCCATACGAGTAAGGTTATTATTCATAACCAGAGTGAGTTGTCCCAGTATGGTAATAAGTTGATCAGCACCAGTTGTATCTCCAACTCCACAATAATTATCTTGAGCAGGAGGGAAATCCCTACACGGAGTGCGTGCATTGATACGGTTTCCATTCCTTCCACTAGGCGCCATTTCTAAATAATGGCATAAACTAGATTAGTTTACGAATCAAAATACATAATTCCATACTTGTAAAATACTTAACATAAATTGAACTATTTATGGATATAATCTATAATCATAAAAAAAGTTTTCTTTGAGGAAGTATATACTCATAACCCTTCATAGTGGTTTGTAAAGAAAATGAGAATTATCCCAAGCATATCCCCCGGGAGTGTCGTAACCAAGAGTGCAGCAAGGCCCGTTGTCGTGCACCAGTTCCAGTTCGAGTCTAGCTCAAAGCGGTGTTTTCAGGTTTTATCCCTAGGTACATCTATACCAGAGCCACCTCTACCTACTCGTATCCCAACAGAGTTGTATTGCTCGAAAAATTCACAAAATCTCTATAATACCAAAATTCTAGGAAGTTCTTTTATAATAATCCTCAAAGTATATCTTAGGGATATGTGCTCTAATCAGAGTTTATCTAAATCTAACTTCCAAGGTTAGTACTAAACTGCCTCTGATACCAACTGTAATGCCCCGACCCCAGCTACCCAGAGTCGGTGCATTACTTCGTAACATTGGCATGATCACAAAAGATCAAGTCTCGAAATACCGATTAGTTTAGTAGCCTTGGAAACACTAGATACATTCATAAATGTTACATTACATCATAAAGTGAAACACTACAATAACATGGTCTTCATAGTCCACACTCATATCCCTTTCTGACTATCCCTGCAGGTCATTCATAAAATACTTCTTCACATCCTAGAAAATATTAAAACATTGAAAGGGGTGAGCTCAGATGCTCAGTAAGGATAACAATATTGCGGAAGCTTTGGAAAATAAACATTAACATTTAAGGCAATGTATAAGTAAAACAAAATCCTTTTTTAACTTTAACTCTAGCATAATATGGCAAAAATAAAATTAAATAATGCCATTTAATTACTCACATGGATATTCTACTAGTCGAATAATCACATGCAATATCTATAACCACTTTCATAATGATGGAATGCATAATGCCAAACTATGATAACCACGTAGCCAAGGCCTCGTGCCAAGACCACAAATAAAATTTCATCAAGGCCTCGTGCCAAGACACTAGTTTGTCTCATGAGACCTGTCGATGCATTGAGGAGCTATATCGGGCTCCACCCGTCACTTATTAAGTCCAATTCATTCCTCATATGAATAGGTTTAAACATATCATAAACAATAACATAATCGTATCACATAAAACATGCATAAAGGAAACATAACATTTACACATTTAAATCACATGATATCAATACAACACATTGATATAATAAAAACACTTTCAAAACCATTTTCAATACCAAAATAAAAGAAAGGAAAAACATGTTATTTATTGTTCTTTTAAAAAAAGGTATGGCTTGTAGAAGAAGCCGAAACTCAAATAATGGTCACGGCGACGGGAAGTCGTTGTCGCCACATACGTACGAAAAAAACATTCCCTTTTTTCGTTTAGTAAATGCTTCGTATAAAAATATTCCTTTTGAATAAACGTAAAAGTCAAAGGAGTTTATATACTGTATAAAAGAAAGTTGTGTATAAAACCAAATATGCCTCAATGAAAGGAGATTGAGACGAAGTCCCTTAAAAAGATCATTTTTAAATAAAATATATATATTATGTGTATTTACTATAAGTACACATAAATAATGTACAAATACAAGATAGTACATAATAATATCATTAAATAATTTGAAAATAGGAGATTAACCCAAAGAATGGAAATTGGGGTAAGAAATTCCCTTACCTCGTGTCCGACTTGACTCGATCGTTCTTTAATCTCCTGAATAATAAACTAGAGTTAATTTATAGTTTCTTAAGAATCTTTTAAAGTTTCTTATTCCTTTAATATCACTTATTACCATGTTATGAACATTATGTAATTATTTAAGTTAATAACGGTCGTTTTGTCGATCTTTGGTACTTGAGTCAAAAATAAACTTCTAATAATTACAAGTTGTTCATGTGGTGAAATATCCCTTATATCCAGAATTATATTCATGATATAGATATCATATATCTCATATATATCCAGTATATACATACATTTATAATATTCCATAACGTTTAGAGGTAAGAAATGAAATGCACCATTCATGGAGACGGTAAGCCGTACGTACGCATGAACGCTACTTTCATTTCTATTTCATATTTAATGGAATGAAATCATAATGATATAAAGGTATAATATAATTCCCATATAATATAGTGTATAATACCATTTACTCCATCCTTTATACATCCCACATATGGTATTAAGGATTCAAATCACTTTGAGGGGGCGGTAGTCCGCACTTCCTAAAATGAAAATATCGCGTTTACCCATAATGGAAATCATAAAGGTATGCCATAAATGAAAAATAAATAAGCTTAAGTAAAACATAAACATATTATATATCATTTATAAATAGAGTTACATCTTAATTTCCACCTATGAAGGTGTTTTATGAGTGTTGAACAATCATCGTTTCGTGAGGTAGAAATTCGCCATCCACAGAAACCGTATGTTCTTTAACCATTAGACGTAGGTGTGTGTAATTGTAGCTCAAATACTCATTATAAAAACATCCTAGTATATTTAGGATACTGGTTTTGTTACAAAATAAAGTAATAAAAAGAGTTTAAGGGGTTGGAGAAGCAAAATAAAACAAAACAACATAAGAGAAGACATTACCTTAAAATCGGGTAACTATTTTGATTTGAACCAAAGGCTTCCTTGGGAAGACTTATGGCCAAGGTGAGGCTTCTAGGAGTAAGGGAGGGATGTTGGGAGAGTATTTGGGCAGAGTTTGGCCGAGCCAAAAGGCTTTGAAAGTGTGAGTAACGTGGTAGTGGTGGGGGCGTTTTATAAGTGGAGAGGAGGGGCATTCTTGGAAAGTAATAAAATGTTACTTTATTATACAAAGCTTTTCGGATTATAAAGGTCCCACACTTATATAATTATAGGATAAGGTGATAAGGGTTCTAAATATTCTCATCCAATAGGATTTGGACAAGTGTAATGCTTAGATTTTACATTATCTTTTCATTTTATTTAAATCATTAATTAATGCGGTAATCGCTGCATCATCATGGTGTCATAAATAATTTAATTTATTTAGTGTCTAAAAATTATAAAAAAACTATCATGATGTAGGAAATCTTTTTATATTTATAATGAATATTTATGGTCAAAAATATGACTTGTATAACCCCATATAAAAATTGTTTTAGTAAAACAACTTATGTTTGTGACATTTTTATTTTAACTTTAAATAAAAGTAATTTATGTCATTTTCCTACCAAAGTGGCTCCATGGGGTCCCTAAGATGACCCATGGATTGTATTGGTCGTCCATGAAACATCCAATAGGGGTAGGACAAGTGTAAAGGTATTTTAATATTTTTATAATATCATTTTTACCTTAAATTTCACTAATTACCTTTAATCGTGATTAATTAAACTTAAAAGTTACTATTCACCAAAAAAATTATTTTCATCCCATTGAACCACATTTTACTTCCTAATGACAACCATGTATGTCGGATTTTTGAAAATCAAATCACAGAAGAGGTAATATTTCATTTAAATGAAAAATCAGTTATTTAACTACCACTTAGTGGTTTCACTATTCATCAAAAATTGAAGTTTTTCAGAACAATGCGAAAATTTCACCCTAAGATATAATTGAAATTCTGAATTCAAAAATGATGTCTATTTTATGAAATTCCAAACATATAAGTTGCATTAATTAATTTTATAATTAATTCCCACTGTCACAACAAATAGCGTGTTTTTTAGAAAGAATATATATCAAAAGATTGACAATTGTTTATGTCCAATTTCAAAGTGAAATTAATTCTAATGAACACCATTGGATAAAATGGTAAAAATTTATTCTAATTATACTTTAAAATCACTCAATATTATAACTTATCACTATAAATTATTTTTATTAAAAAAAGTTGTTTTAAGTATTTTTCACTATTCATAAAAATTTGGAAGTTCTCAGAAAATTACAAAAAATTCAACATAGGCTAATTTCGACATTCCAAATCCAAAAATTAAGTCCATTTTGAAATATAAAATGTATATAATATCAAAAAGTGGGTATTACTATTCATAATGGCTACTTTGATTAGTCACGGTGTGTTAGAACTCGAACTTGCGTAAAATGCAAGCTATTGCATTATAGAAAGAGAGGCGTATCGTGAAAGCTCGGGTTGTTACATTCTCCCCTCCTTCAATAAATTTTGTCCTTGCAATTTGAAATTTTTCTTTGAAAGTAAAAGGTTGAAAATAGAAAATACCTTTGTGGAAAACCCACATTGGAAACAAGGTTAATAAAAATATAACTTTAAAAGAAAGAAAGATAAGTACAAAGGTCACCGAGATAGACCATACTAGGATTCTATGAAAATATGGATATGGAAGAAAAAAAAACCATCAAGGTCTGATGGAGAGTCGTAGAAAACTGGATTAGGAGAAAGTTAACCACAAGAAAATCACAAACTTGTGATTGGTTAAACAATCATTGAATCCCCAGTTGGAAAAGTTAACCGACAACGTTTTTGTTTTAAGTTAACATTGATAAAGTTGAGGTGTTTATTTAGGAGATTTACTAAGAACGCAAGGGAATATACATACTTGTCATGTAGACTTTCATTCATTAAAAAATTTTACCACAAACCCATCTTTCACTCTAAAAGGTAATAGAACTCAAAAATATTCTATTTATCCTAATTGTATAAGGTTCCAAATATTAACACATACCATTTAGATTATTTAAACTATTTTGTAATAACCAGGGACTTATTGTAGGCTAGTGGTAGGTAATAAAGGCATGTCGCACTATGGTTGTGGGTTCGATTCCTGCAGCTTTGTCCGACGCGACGGGTTATGCCCCACCCTGTAGGTTGTCCTTTTCCTAAAACTATAGTATTATAATATTCCAAAAATAATATTCATAAATGTGTCAACCTTAAACCATACTATCCAAGGTTCAACTTCATCCATTCCAACCTATATAGTTATCCAAAATACCTCTGTCCAGACTTTTTCTAAAAGGTCTCTAAATTCCAAAATCAAATGTAACATCAGATTCTCCAAACAAAGTAAAGTTTCTCTTATTGTCACATACTAAAAATATGATTAACTTCATCATATTAAAATCTTAATAAAATCAAAAAGTACTGCAGTGCAATGCTTATATATATATATATCTCATTATTCTAATAACCAGAATATAATCCATGAGTCCAAAAGCACCAATCCATTAATTTTTCCGCTTCAACTGTAGTCACAACATAAGATTGGCCTTGATGCCTTGGAATTTTCTGAGGTATGTTTCCCTGACGCTTAGGACATTCATTTGCATAATGCCCCATTTCTCTACAATTGTAGCATTCAACATTGATAGCCTCTTTCTTTCCCTTTCAATCACGCGCCTGGTGACCTTTTTCTCCACATTTATAACAAACTCCCATTCCTTTTAGACAAGTACCAGGGTGATTCTTCCCACAATTATCACATAATGGAAAATCCTTATTTCCCTTATTTCCCTTTATCTGTCTCTTGTTCCACCGTTCTCTTCTTCTCTTGCTTTACTTTATTGTCATAAGTTTTACAGAATTCCTTTTCCATCTTGATATCACCTGAGACAATATCTTCATACGACAAGAAGGTTTGTGAGACTAATGCTCGACGAAGAAATGGTTTTAACCCATAAAAGAAACAATCAATCTTACTTATTGGGTTATGTATATAATCTGCTGCATGCCTCGCTAACCTTGTAAAGTTAGCCTCATACTTTGCGACATTCTCATCCTCCTTTTGTCTCAGACTCAGAAATTGCCTTTCCATATCTGCTCGATGGTCATGTGGAAAGTATTTTTCTAAGAAAATATCTTTGAACTCTATCCATTCCATAATTGATACATCTTCATCTTCCTTTGTGTTTTGAATCAATGACCACAACTGATCGGCATCTCCAGTGAGGTGGTAAACTGCCATGATAACCTTCTCCCTTTCGCTACTCCCCAAGGCATGGAATATTTTCTCTAAGGAGTTTATCCATTGGTCAGCTACTAGTGGATTTGTACCCCCATTAAATGTTGGCGGTTGTTGCCTCATGAAGCGGTCTAACATTGATCCTCCACATTTCGGATCAGGGTGCTCCATACGAGTAAGGTTATTATTCATAACCTAAGTGAGTTGTCCCAGTATGGTAATAAGTTGATCAACAACAGTTGCATCTCCAACTCCACAATAATTATCTTGAGCAGGAGGTCAATCCCTACACGGAGTGCGTGCATTGATACGGTTTTCATTCCTTCCACTAGGAGCCATTTCTAAATAATGGCATAAACTAGATTAGTTTACGAATCAAAATACATAATTCTATATTTGTAAAATACTTAACTTAAATTGAACTATTTATGGATATAATCCATAATCATAAAAAAGTTTTCTTTGAGGAAGTATATACTCATAACCCTTAATAGTGGTTTGTAAAGAAAATGAGAATTATCCCAAGCATATCGCCCGGGAGTGTCGAAACCAAGAGTGTAGCATGGCCCGTTGTCGTGCACCAGTTCCCGTTCGAGTCTAGCTCAAAGCGGTGTTTTTGGGTTTTATCCCTAGGTACATCTATGCCAGAGCCACCTCTACCTGCTCGTATCCAGACAGGGATGTATTTATCAGAAAACTCACAAAATCTCTATAATACAAAAATTCTAGGAAGTTCTTCTATAATAATCCTCAAAGTCTATCTTAGGGCTATGTGCTCTAATCAGAGTTTATCTAAATCTAGCTTCCAAGGTTAGTATGAAACTACCTCTGATACCAACTGTAATGCCCTAACCCCAACTATCCAGAGTCGGTGCATTACTTCGTAACATTAGCATGATCACAAAAGATCAAGTATCGAAAGACCGATTAGTTTAGTAGCCTTGGAAACACTAGATACATTCATAAATGTTACATTACATCATAAAGTGAAAAACTAGAATAACATGGTCTTCATAGTCCACACTCATATCCCTTTCTGACTATCCCTACAGGTCATTCATAAAATACTTCTTCACATCCTGGAAAATATTAAAAAATTGAAAGGGGTGAGCTCAGATGCTCAGTAAGGATAACAATATTGCAGAAGCTTTCGAAAATAAACATTAACATTTAAGGCAATGTATAACTAAAACAAAATCCTTTTTAAACTTTAACTCCAGCATAATATTTCAAAAATAAAATTAAATAATTCTATTTACTTACTCACATGGATATTCTACTCGTCGAATAATCAAATGCAATATCTATAACCACTTTCATAATGATGGAATGCATAATGCCAGACTATCATAACCACGTAGCCAAGGCCTCGTGCCAAGACCAAAAATAAGATTTCGTCAAGACCTCGTGCCAAGACACTATTTTGTCTCATGAGACCTACCGATGCATTGAGGAGCTATAGCGGGCTCCACCCGTCACTTATTAAGTCCAATTCATTCCTCATATGAATAGGTTTAAACATATCATAAACCATAACATAATCGTATCACATAAAACATGTATAAAGTAAACATAACATTTCCACATTTCAATCACAAGATATCAATACAACACATTGATATAACAAAAACACTTTCAAAACCCTTTTCAATACCAAAATAAAAGAAAGGTAAAACATGGTATTTATTGTTCTTTTAAAAAAAGGTATGGCTTGTAGAGGAAGCCAAAACTCAAATAATGGTCACGGCGGAGGAGAAGTCGTTGTCGCCGCATACGTACGACAAAAAAATTCCCTTTTTTCATTTAGTAAATTCTTTGTATAGAAAGATTCCTTTTGAATAAACGTAAAAGTCAAATGGGTTTATACACCTTATAAAATAAAGTTGTGTATAAAACCAAATATGCCTCAATGAAAGGAGATTGAGACGAAGTCCCTTACAAAGATCATTTTTAAATAAAATATATATATTATGGGTATTTACTATAATTACACATAAATAAAGTAAAAATACAAGATAGTACATAATAATATCATGACATAATTTTAAAATAGGAGATTAACCCAAAGAATGGAAATTGGGTTAAGAAATTCCCTTACCTCGTGTCCGACTTGACTCGATCGTTCTTTAATCTCCTGAATAATAAACTAGAGTTAATTTATAGTTTCTTAAGAATCTTTTCAATTTTCATATTCCTTTAATATCACTTATTACCATGTTATGAACATTATGTAATTATTTAAGTTAATAACGGTCGTTTTGTCGATCTTTGGTAATTGAGTCAAAAATAAACTTCTTATAATTACAAGTTGTTCATGTGGTGAAATATCCATTATATCTAGAATTATATTCATGATATAGATATCATATATCTCATATATATCTAGTATATACATACATTTATAATATTCCATAACGTTTAGAGGTAAGAAATGAAATGCACCGTTCATTGAGACGGTAAGTCGTACGTACGCATGAACGCTACTTTCATTTATATTTCGTATTTAATGGAATTAAATCATAATTATATAAAGGTATAATATAATTCCAGTATAATATAGTGTATAATACCATTTACTCCATCCTTTATACATCCCACATCTGGTATTAACGATTCAAATCAGTTTGAGGGGGCGGTAGTCCGCACTTCCTAAAATGAAAATATCACGTTTACCCAAAATTGAAATCATAAAGGTATGCCATAAATGAAAAATACAGAATATTAAGTAAAACATAAACATATTATATATCATTTATAAATTGAGTTACATCCTAATGGCCACCTTTGAAGGTGTTTTATGAGTGTTGAACAATCATCGTTTCGTGAGGCAGAAATTCGCCATCCACAGAAACCGTATGTTCTTTAACCATTAGATGTAGGTGTGTGTAATTGTAGATCAAATACTCATTATAACAACATCCTAGTATATTTAGGATACTGGTGTTGTTACAAAATAAAGGAATAAAAAGAGTTTAAGGGGTTGGAGAAGCAAAATAAAACAAAACAACATAAGAGAAGACATTACCTTAAAATCGGGTAACTATTTTGATTTGAACCAAAGCCTTACTTGGGAAGACTTCTACCCAAGGTGAGGCTTCTAGGAGTAAGGTAGGGAAGTTGGGAGAGTATTTGGGCAGAGTTTGGCCGATCCAAAAGGCTTTGAAAGTGTGAGTAATGTGGTAGAGGTGGGGGCCTTTTATAAGTGGATAGGAGGGGCATTCTTGGAAAGTAATAAAATGTTACTTTATTATACAATGCTTTTCGGATTATAAAGGTCCCACACATATATAATTCTAGGATAAGGAGATAAGGGTTCTAAATATTCTCATCCAATAGGCTTTGGACAAGTTTAATGCTTATATTTTACATTTTCTTTTCATTTTAGTTAAATCATTAATTAATGAGGTAATCGTTGCATCATCATGGTGTCATAAATAATTTAATTTATATAATTTATAAAAATTTTAAAAAAACTATCATGATTTAGGAAATCCTGTTATCTTTCTAATGAATATTTATAGTCAAACATATGACTTTTATAACCCCATTTAAAAACTGTTTTAGTAAAACAACTTATGTTTGTGACATTTTTATTTTAACTTTAAATAAAAGTAATTTATGTCATTTTCCTACCAAAGTGGCTCCATGGGGTCCCCAAGTTGACCCATGGATTTTCATGGTCGTACATGACACATCCAATAGGGGTAGGACAAGTGTAAAGGTATTTTCATATTTTTATAATATCATTTTTACCTTAAATTTCACTAATTACCTTTAATCGTGATTAATTAAACTTAAAAGTTACTATTCACCCAAAAAATTATTTTCATACCATTGAACCACATTTTACATCCTAATGACAACCATTTATGTTGGATTTTTGAAAATAAAATCATAGAAGTGGTAATATTTCATTTAAATGAAAAATCTGTTATTTAACTACCACTTAGTGGTTTCACTATTCATCAAAAATTGAAGTTTTTCAGAACAATGCCAAAATTTCACCCTAAGAAATAATTGATATTCCGAATTAAAAAATGATGTCTATTTTATGAAAATCCAAACATATAATTTGAATTAATTAATTTTATAATTAATTCCCGCTGTCACAACAAATAGCGTGTTTTTTAGAAACAATACATATCAAAAGATTGACAATTGTTTATGTCTAATTTCAAAGTGAAATTAATTCTAATGAACACCATTGGATAAAATGGTAAAAATGTATTCTAATTATACTTTAAAACCACTCAATATTATAACTTATCACTATAAATTATTTTTATTAAAAAATTTGTTTTAAGTATTTTTCACTATTCATAAAAATTTGGAAGTTCTCAGAAAATTACAAAAAATTCAACATAGGCTAATTTCGACATTCCAAATCCAAAAATGAAGTCCATTTTGAAATATAAAATATATATAATTTCCAAAATTGGGTATTACTATTCATAATGGCTATTTTGATTAGTCGTGGTGTGTTAGAACTCGAACTTGTGTAAAATGAAAGCTATTGCATTATTGAAAGAGAGGCGTATCGTGAAAGCTCGGGGTGTTACAATAGTATTACACCTACCATTAGTGGAGTAATTTTTTTAATTATTTAAATTACCCATTTCCTTCAAATTATGTTGATAATATTTTGAAACATTAAAATTTTGGGTTCCCTGTATTTGAAATGCACATTTTTTGTATTAATTTATTTGGTTAAATATTAATATTAATAAATAAAGTAGGATGAATATGAATAGGAGATGGATGGATGAAAATTTTATGAAAAAATAGTATGAAGATGTGGTGAAAGAGTTCAACAAATTTTTAAAATATCATTCATTTATCTCTTCTCAAATCCTTTTTCAATTTTTATGAAATTTTTATTCAAGACTAATTATTCCATATGAGTTATAAGAACACATAATCTGTCACATAATAGATTTAAATTATCAATGTTGGAATAATTATGGGGGAAAATTAATCTAGACATTTATTGAGATGACACTATGTTTTATGGATCATATGATACCATTACATGTCTGGAAAATGAAGAAGATCGTATAGAGGATGTTCTTATATTTGAGAATTATGTAGATGGTCGTATTGATGAAATGATAAAGAATGTTTAAGATGAACTTCCTGATTGTCCAAAGTGGTTTGATAATATAACGAGTTGTACGAAGGCACCATTGAATGCTGGTTGCACTTAATATACAACATTTTCATCCATACTAAAGCTATATAAATTAAAATATAGTAATGGATGGATTAATGATAGATTTAAAGAAATTATTTCTCTCTTGAATGATATGATCGTGGGAGTCAATGATAATCCTATCCGAATATCTGATGTTAAATAAATTCTATGTTCAATGGGTATGATCAAAAAAATAATACATGCTTTTCCAAATGACTGTATACTGTTAATCATGGACAGAAACAAACTTATATAATGCCCAAAAAAATTTATTTTCAATAAACTAATGATGAATTTGTTCCTAAATATGTTTTATGGTACATTACAATATTTACATGATTCGGTTCATGTATTGAATTAAGGATACTACAAGGAAATTGATATGGAATGTAGATACAAGAAATAAACATGGGAAAATTCATCACCTAATAGAGTCACCTTAGTATAAGAGAATTGATCATGATTATTTTGAAGTTAGAAATGATCCAAGAAACCTTCACCTTGCACTATCTATACATTGAGTGAATACTTTGGGTTTTTAAATCTGCACTCACAATAAATTTCTAGTTATGTTGGTAAATAAAAATTTTCAATCGTATTTATGTATGAAAAGAAAATACATTATTTTATCTATGATTATATTAGGCCTAAAACAACCAGGTAATGATATTAATGTTTATTTGGATCTATTTATTAAAGATTTGAAATTATTATGGGATTTAGTTGTTATGTTTTATGCTACTTACATAAACAAAAATATCACATTGGGAGCCATGTTGTATGGGATGATAAATATCTTTACTACTTTTGAAAATTATCCAGACATCATTTGAACAGAGTTCAAAAAAATGTACACACACAATTCTACTAACAAGTGATCAAATGTTTGAGTAATTATAAGATATGGAAACTACTCTTAGTAAGCCTTTTCCCAAAAACATTATGAAATATGGTATGAAAAATATATCAACTTTCATAAATTACCACACTATAATGGTCTATAGGTCATACATTTTATCAATGTTATTCATGTTAAATGAAATGTATTTTTTTATTGTATTAGAATGGAACTAAATGAAACCATAAAAATAAAACAAGGAATTATGGTTTTCTTTGAAATGGTTGATATTTGAATACAACAAAAGTTTTCACAATTAAAGGGTGAAATGTGGAGTCTTTTTCCTCTCGTGATATACACTAATTCTAGCCATGAGATAT
The DNA here is from genome assembly GCA_963277665.1 of Viscum album. Classification (NCBI taxonomy): domain Eukaryota; kingdom Viridiplantae; phylum Streptophyta; class Magnoliopsida; order Santalales; family Viscaceae; genus Viscum; species Viscum album. The sequence continues at coordinate 1,926,614,382 of OY728142.1, read as the reverse complement.
ATTATTTTTTATCATTCTGGATGATGTAATGGTTTCATAGGGGTATTCATCAAATAAAATTAATATCATGTCAATGAAAAATTTAATGTTAAAGGGTATAAAATCACATTATTATCATGTTTTGATACAATATCTAATGTATGTAGATTTAAATTTCATTCTTTCCAATAATTTATAGCATACATTACACAAGATTGGTTTCATTTTCAATCATATATACAAAAATGTTATAAGCATGTGAAAATTTATAAATATGAAAAATGGAATTTTCATTATATCATGTACATTGGGAATATTCTCCATATTGGAATTCTTTTATATGATGGTTCACATAGTGAGAGAGACTCAACTATGTGGTCTGGTACATTATATATTGATGTACCCCATTGAACTATATATAATTATTTCGAATTGGTATGTCAAAAATAAAAGTCATCCAGAGTGTTTTATTATGAAGAAATATATTTTTTAGGATTTAATTGAATTATATACTGACTACCTTTATGGCGTGGAAAAAATGATCTACCAAAATCTCATCAAAGTGGGTGTATTGTGGGTGATGGAATTTCTATAATTGAATTTTTCATCATGAATATTACATATCAGGGGCAGGCCCAACATTACATTTTTGTTACTCTTTAAATCTTTTCCATATTTTGGAACCCATAAGGTAATTATTAATCATTTAAACCTATAAATATATGAAATTTGGATATCAAATACACATAATCAATATTTTATAGGATGGTTTTGAGTCTATATTTTTAAAGAGTCATATAAAAATAGAAATTCAATATGAGAACCACTTTTATGAATAGAAATTTAACCATGATTTCATGTATTTTCATACAATTGTTATGTAATTAATGTTTGTATGTTCCATGAAAATGTACATAATGAAGGTAGCACCATGAAAAATAGTGGATTAACCACTTTTGGCTAAAGGGATGCATGTTTTTCTATTAAGAACAAAAATTCAATTTTGTGAATATTCCATACATTGGAGTCGTCAAACAAATATGGGGTTTGAATTATACAAAATTCCAAGCGTAGTTTTTTCAGTTTAAGTGGTTTGATAACATGTGTGACGTTAAAATAGCGGAATTTTGGTCCGTGAAAGTGTATTTTAGTAATAAAGTGTATAATTAATATTGTCTTATAATGTAATCATAGATTGTACAAGCGTGTTTTGTTCCCGATCCCGTAATCTTAAAGTGATCAATTATTTTGTTATCAACCAAAACCATAGAAGGGTCAAATGAAAATTTCACTAAGGAAGACCCTTTTATTAGGACGTCACAATAATTTCATAGTGGTCCAAATGTATATGGGGTCAAGTCTGTAAAATGACTCAACAATTAATGGATTTGGATACATGATTGAGGTGTCAAATCCCTTCAACCTTTAAAAAATGAGATTTCAATAATTATGTTATACAATTTTTTGATATTCATTATATTACTTGATGTTATTACTTATTCACTCTTGAAATTATGTAATCTAAATTAAATATTAATTCACTTCTAAATATAATGACTTATTCATGTGTTTATGATCCTATTCATTAGGTATAACATGTTTCTCAACCTTTTACTACTCCCAGTGCATAGGAACAACAAACTTATGCACATGTTGATGCTACTAATCTAGATGAACAACATATTGATGATGTTGATCCGGAGAAAATAGTATATGGTAAAAACCCAATTTCCCAAAAAATTATTTCCATAACATGATATTGTTAGAAAATTTTATTTAGGTGAAAAGAAAGGGCGTTAAATTCTTGGTGATATGGAATGAGCTTGGGTAGCCTGTTATCCCAAACAAGGCCATGTTCAGCAATTTCATTGGTCTCATCACTCGGTAGTGTGTGATTATTGACATAGATTCATTGATCCATGAATCCATGTTGGTCTTAGCCTTAAGACACTTATTTTTTATTAGATTAAGGTAACATTTTTGTATCAATTATTTATTTTACTACGATAATAAAATAATAAAACATTGACATACTCTTCATCAATCCATATAGAGTGAATTTATAATAGATGACACCCATAATAAATTTATATTAATTCATTTTAGAAAGGATAACATAGTATTTTACAAAATTATAAAAAAATCATCTCAATGACGTTTATGGAAAAATAAACTTTTACCCACTGCATATGAATTCACACCTTATGAGAAAGGAAGTGTGGGATGAGTTTAATGTCCATCGTGAGAAGATGTCTTTTAAGTATATTGTTTATAGTAATATATAATTTTATGATACATGTATTAATAAATTTTATCAAATTTTTTTATGATATTGTAACTGAATGTAGAAAATTTTGAATGGGAATCGAAAAAAATATTCCGTATCAGAGAGAAAAGATGGGGACTGGTTTAATTGAGAAAAAATATTTGGTATATATTTTAAATCTAAGGTAATACTTTTTTGTGACATGAATAAACAATTAACTTATGTTCCTCTGTTTATAGGTAAATTGATGAATTCATATCCAAATCCACCTCCAACCCATGCCATGTGCTATAGAAGGAAGAAAATGTAAATAAATATGTGATAATAATGGATGAAAATACTAAAATTGTGTGGGAAGCATGTGAACGTATGACATAATAAAAAATATTTTCCCTTTAAATTTATATTACATAATAATTTTCACTGATTTTTATATATTGTTTATCCTACATAGTCATAAGTATCATCAATAGTTATACACAATGAATAACTACTATCAGTATCCATGAAGCTTCTAGAATAGTATGGTCATCTTAGAGGTCTAGGTTTTGGTGTTACACCCTAAAAATATCTTGAGATAGACAAGAATATGAGGATAAAGATAATAAAATCGATGATAAGCCAAAATGATTAGCTTCCCTTGTTGAAAAATTTCATTTGTAGTCTAAGATGTTAGAAAATGTTATGTGGGGAAGCAAAGAGAAGAAAAAACTTAAGAACAACCACTACATGGAGATCCCACCCCACCCCACCCACCACCATGATATATAAGGCGATATATTCCCCATAAATAGTTGTCTTAGATGAGGTAATCAATATTCTAAAAATATTTTCTATGAAATTAGAATTAGGAATGTACTTTTACATTTCATGTACTGATAATCTATAGGGTGAAAATTTCTATGATTTATATCTATAAACACCCACCCATCACCTTGTTATGAGTTCTACCATGTTCAATATCCTAGAAGACACTCTAAAAACTAGAAAACATCGAAATGTTCATGTTGGAGTGGGAATTACCATAGCTCAATATCCAAGCACTAATCTACATGTTCCACATGTTGACGTAGATATCCATATGATCGACCAATATATTGGAACATTTGTAGTGTGGTTGATAGATCTTATAAAAATCATTTTGATAAGGATATATTCATTTCTAATATATTTTTCATCATAAGCATTTAGCAGTTCCATAAAATGTTATGAACCAATGAATGTTAACATAAACACACAAAGGGAAGGAGTGAAATTAATGATCGAATTAAAACCATATAATAGATAAAACATATAATCTAAAATCTCTTCATAAATAACCATTACCCATCCTGTTTGATATCCTCATTTACTAACATTGAATTTACATATAGATAAAAATTTAAAAATTGGTTGTAATCACATAATTTATTTTGAAGAAAAAATATATGGAGAGTACATTATAAACATTACTTATACTGATAATGAAAATTATGTCCTCAAGCATGAATGTCTACTTGTCTTAGTTGTAAATGTATACATCAGGACTACTTTCATAATTATTTTTCCCAAAAGCCGATATAATATGTTAGTTATGACTCAAAACAATATATATTTTTTAAAATCATATATATAAATACCAATTGAAATGATTAATCTATGAACATAAATATTGACTAATTTTTTCCCACATCACTTCTACAGAAAAAACCAAAATGGAAACATTTTATATTGATGAGACAATGAAAAAACTATCCAATTAAATTGAAATTAAAAAAATAATGGGATATGCTTCTTAATACCAATGATGCAAGTGCAAAACAATAAAATTTAATCCTATGAAATATAGTTTCATTCTTTTATTACATATTCATTTTTTGTTTTTTGGAAACATTGGGTACTTTTTGCTGTCAATTTGGATATTCCAAAAATTTATTTTCTAGATTCATTGCATGGACACCCAAAATATTGAATACACATCTTCACATATTACAGTTTTTGATAGACTACATCCAAATTTTTAGAACTAAAATTCATATTATATATTTTATATTATTCTCTAATGAGTATTTTATGATAGGGTGGTGTTTAAATATCATGAAAATCATGGAATGAAGATATTCCATGCACACAAGGATCCTATCAACTCCTATTCTAATCTTACCTAAACTTGATATGAGGTATATGTTTTTTGTGATGCTTCTAGAATTGGTTTGGGGTTTTTGATTATATAGGATGATCATGTGGTGTCGTATGGATATTTCCATCTTCGAATGCATGAGTTGATTTAACAAGGTAATGATTTAGAACTTTCCAAGGATATTCATGCTCTTAAGTGTTGGAGGGAAAATGTTTTTGGTGAGTGGTTTGTAGTCATTTCATACCATAAGATTCTTAGTTATATATTTTTTAAAATAGACTTGAATATAAGAAAGATGTGGTGGGAATAATACCTTCAATAATTTGAATTTGATATCTCCTACACCTTGAGGAATTTAAATGTCATCCCATATGCTAATAATAGGAATATATCATCTCATGCTATCAGGGAATCGAAGTAATAATAAAACATTACAATTATTTTCATTCAGTGGCATATAGATGATCTGGAGGATGTTTTATATATGGTGGTGACCACTATTCATTTGTCATTATCCCTCCATGATACTATTCAAAAGATTTATCCTGAAGATGATGAGATCAATGAAATTTGAGAAAGACTATATGGTGGAGAGACTATTCCTAGTTGGTCTCTCAATTTAGATTTTATTATCTATTTTGAGGATCGATCTACCTTCTTAGAATCTATTGGTAGGTCTATTTTTTTATTTTAATACCTATTTGTGGGTTGTTTATCTTGTTAATACAATGATTTATTATGACATGAAGTGATGATTCCAGTTGGGTGGGTATGAAGTGTGACATTCAGATTATGTTGCCTATTATTACACCTTCCAAGTGATAAAGAAAAACATCAGAATCCTTCAGGTTTACTCCATCCTCTTCTAGTGATATTTTTTAAATGGGATGAGGTATTAAAAGACTTTTCTACTAGATTACCATGTAATATCCTAGGGAGTAATGATATATGGTTGGTGATTGATCGATTTACAAAGCCATCTCATTTCATTCTGATTAGGGACACAACAAAAGTTAGAGATTGAGGTAAGTTTTATATGAAAGATATTTTGGGGTTACCTCGGGACCCTTCTATAATTGTTTCATACATGAATCCATGGTTTACATTGAGGTTATGGAATGTTCTCTAAGAGGTTATGGGGGCTCAGGTCAGGATGAGTACAACTATTCATCAATAGAAAGATGGTAAGATGGAGCATGCTATTCAGATCTCAGAGGATTTAATCATTGTATGCATCTTCGATATTTGCGTATCATGGGATAATCCTTCATAAAATAACCTATTCTAGGGCTCGAGCCCAAACTACCCCAATCCCAGCTCTATAAGAGAGAGGATGAAGACACACACTGATAGAATTACTAACTCAGGGAGTCCTTTTCCGATGTACTTGTATGCACACACACAACCAAATTAATGAAAAAGAGAAGATGGAAATAAGGAAAATATGTTTCACTACTATATAGTAACCCAATAATTAATCAAACTATATAAAAAATAAAAGTATGATAGTGACAACTGAAAAATAAAGGGCACAAACACATCCCTAACTATGAAATGTGTCTCTACCTGATAGAAAAATGTAGATTTTATGAGTTGAAACAGTGTAAATCTCTTGAATATGAAGCAATGACCACCATATGTAGTCCAATAAACCAGTATCTATATGTTCCAATGATGTAATGGATGACATGTGCCTTATATTAATAATACATGATACATGCATATAAATCATATGGGCGATATGTATAAACATATCTATTATGACACCCTAAATGTTGTATGTGGATCAATGTGTGACACAAAAGAAGAGAAATATAGTAAATAACACATTATATAGTTAAATAGTATACCTCAACCCAACAAAGAGGGAAAATAAGCTCATCCAAACACAAGGGGATAAACACGGTGATTATATGAATTAAACATATAATCATTACCACCTATTGTTGGATTGTATAATCATCTAATTAGGAGAAGCTAAACAAGGATAGCATGTGGAACACCGTGCATGACTTCGCCACTCCTAGAAAGAGAGTAACCAAATCTAAGGAGTGGATGTACAAGAAAGTTATTTATATATATATACTCACTCAATGAAAGAAAAATAAGGGAGTAAGGGGATAACCATCTCACAGATCAGCCTAAGATGAAGAGTAGCAAACCGTTCAAAAATTCCATTAATAATGCTCAACATCCCATTTATCTTCACTGATGTAACTGTCCATGTCAAACCATCCCTTTTCATTATGACACATAGTCGACAAGAAACTAGATTTTGGTGTAGGACCCATGAACTGGTAAAATATGAGGGTTCCACTCAGATAGTTTATGGAGGTCTCATGACCCGCCCAACTAGTGGGTTCTTCTTTGATAGTTTTGGATGGATGCCCAACCCAGATGGAGGGTTCCACTCTAATTAATCGAGTAAACATGCCCTATTATTGTTGTAGGGTTTCACAGAGGAAGTTGGGGACCCGTTCCCAATACAGCTCAAGGTTTCCACTATAATAGTAACTAAGGATTCATGCCAATCCCAGCTATATCGTTCCAGTTAGGATCCTATAAAGGACCCATACCTAGCCCAGCTAGAGGGTTACACTCTTGAAGGAGTCTCTGGTGATCCTTTATAAAAACTACCATCATCGAGGTTTCCTATTTAGGTTTCATACTTGGAAAAATGTAAATCAACTCTATAAATCCACAATTGAGGAAATCATCCTTCCCTATGTGAAAAAAACACTCAGGATATGCTACTCTCTATCCATGATCTAAGTACAAACGATGGATAAACAAATTCCCAAAGTTTCCAAAAAATGAAACTAATGGTTCCATTGTTTGAGGGGCCACACACAGTATGTGGTCCCACTCTACTACTTGGTCGTGTCCCCATCCATCCAATGGATCTATTTTGTGTTGGATTATGCTCTATGTAGGTGAACTACATGGTGTTTCCTTTCTAAATAGGGCTAGGGTCATGTGCTTCTCATAGAGTTCATGTACTAGAATACACAGGAGTGTACTAGACCTCGTGTACTTCCCCATAGGTTCCAATATATGTGACCCATCACACCAATTTTCCAAATGGGAAAGGGGTACACATTGTGTGTGGGAGACTTCCTATGGTTTCATCCATAATTTTTTCCAATCCCTAGACACTGCCACATGTGGGGATACTCGCCATGTGTTTTTCATTGAACATGACATGTAGTTGGGATTTCATCAAAAAAATCATAGATCATCAAATCTAGTCTTCACACCTCGAATCAATTCATGACACATCATATGCAGTACTATCTATGTTCATAAAATGAAGATCTACATAGAAATTGTGGTTTTGGGTTATCGTTATCTATAAAATGGTCATTGTTAATCATAAGGGTTTTAATGCTCATTATGGACACTTCCATAGATTCCAGGATTTATTTCATGATCTCAATCCTCCAAAATAGTCATCCTCATTCCATAATATTTTATCATCTATTATTTTCTCATTTTTTTCATTACTGTTTGGTCAATCAACCACGTATCAAGGGTTCCAATCGAGCGCAGTACCTCCCAATGAAAATCGAACTGGGACAGTAGGGATACAACAGCGAATAAAAAGAATAATATTTGAGAGAAAGTCACAAAAACAATGTATCATTGATCAAGGCCAATATTTATTGTCCAATTGATCAAGAACAGGGATTCCATATTTAAAAAATATTTTCTTTTAATATAATGAAACATGAAGAAGCATTAATAGGGTGAAAATAAATGATTGATCTACATAATAATAATAATTATAAGGGTGAAAACCAAATATAAAGAGTACAAATTTGATTAAAAATTGATCACTGATGATGAACATGTTTTCCAATGATTTGGGAGGAGCCTCTACATTTTTTGTTTTCTAATCCTTTCTGATCTAGTGTTTTAGTGTCGTTCATCATGATCCACCAATAGACGAAATGAGAGAGAGATATCTAGAGAATTCAAGATTATAAGGCTAACCCTAGAAATGTTTCCATAATGATATATTTATAACATTATTTTAGGTCAAAGAGTAATTAATTATTTAATTTAATAATTAATTAATCCACTTGATGTACCTCCTCCAAGAGAAAGGTTCGAACGCCCCGTGAAAACCCATTTTATGTCGGGCCTATAGAAAACAACATGTCCCCGACACACTTTTTGTGTAATATTTTAGATTTGATCAACCATTTAAGAGTTATCCAATTTTATTTTAGAATATATGCATACATAATAAAAATTATATTTTTTTTTAATGAAATGAATTCTGGGAACAATGTTCCTTGGAATCGCGCATCCTATCAATGTGTAGCATGAGAAATATATATATATATATATATATATATATATATATATATATATATATATATATTCATATATATATATTTCAATGTCATAAAGTTAATAAAATGGGTCTCTATATGTAACACCCCGAGCTTCCATGGTACGCTTCTCTTTGAATTATACAGTAGCGTGTGTTGTACGCAACTTCGAGTTCTAACACACCCCACGACCAATCAAAGTAGCTGTTATGAATAGTAATACAAACTTTTTAATATTTTAGAAATTTTATCTCTCAAAATTGACTTCATTTTTGGATTAGGAGTATCTAATTTAGCCTAAGGTGAATTTTTGGTACTTTTCAAATAAATTTAATATTTTGATGAATAGTGAAAATTACTAAATTTTAATTAAAAACAACTTTTTTAATCAAAATAATTAATAGTGATAAATTATGAATATGAGTGGTTTTAAAGTATATTTAGAATATATTTTTACGATTTAATACAATTCTGGTCATTGGACATAATTTCACAATTAAACCGGACATAAACAAGTATCAATCTTTTGATAGTTATTATATCTTAAAAACACGATTTTAGTTTTGACAGCGGGAATTAATTTTAAATTAATTTCTGCCACTTATGTGTTTTGAATTTGGAAAAATGGATTCCATTTCTGGAATAAGGATGTCCAAATTGTGTAAATAGGTAACTTTTTTTAGATATTTTGAATAATTACTTCGGTAAATATTTTATTTACCATGGTTAATGGGTAAATCTGGTAAATAAGAGTTAAAAAATAATATTATAATAATACAAAATTACCCTAAAACGTGTCCTAACCTTATTGGTGGATACATTTCCGACCATGAGCATATTTGGGTCGATTTTGGGACCCCATGGAGCCACTTGTAGGTGATTGGGACACTTTATTTTAATTAACTTAAAATAAATACAAAAATGACATAAGCATATATCTTTTAGCAAAACAATTTTTATATAGGGTTATATATGTTTTATTTTCTACTATAAATATTCATTAGAAAGATAAAACGATATCCTATATATTGATATTTTATTTATAATTTTTAGACATTAAATAATTTAATTTATTAATGACACAATGATGATGCAGTAATTACCATAATAGTGAAAAATTAAAATAATTGATATTATAAATACCCAAATAAATATAATTTGAGACTTTTAATTAATTAAACTAATTTTATAGGATAATATGACATATTAGGATTAATTAATTAACTTTTTTTGAATTAATAATTCTGTTATGATTTTTAAAAAAGTAAATTATTGAATAGTTTCCAAATTGACATAAAAGAGTTTTTAAAACAAATATTATATTATTAATTGATATTAAATTGCTAAAAATATAAGGTTCTTCCAAGTGACTTATATCATGATATTTTTATCATTAATGGACCACTTGGGGGTCTCTTGGATGTATAGAGTATTTTTATTAACTATATAATATAAAAATACAAAGTGACATGGTAAGTGTCAAACTAATTAACTAAGAGTTAAAACTAAAAGATAAGGTTAATATAATGACCCAAACCTATCTAAATTATATTGGTTTATTGGCTTTCTACCTATGCCCACCTTAAACTTTAAATAATACACTTTGGAGCCATTATAAACCGAATATTAATTTATTATAAAATAATATTTCTAGCCTTTCTAAAGGTGCCCCTCACCCCTCTTATAAAAGGACACTCCCCCTTCTCATTAATTCACACCTTCAAAGCCTTTTGGTTCGGCCAACACCTACCCAAATACTCTTTAAACTTCCCTAAATTAATCCTAGAGGCCTTCCTTTAGTCAGAAATCCATCCTAAGGATCCCTTTTGATCAAATCAAAAGGAAGAACCCGAAGAAGAGGTACTGATTTCACCACCATTTTTCAGGTTCCTTTCTTCATCCACTTCTTCTTTATTTGTTATTACCATTCTAAACTAATTAATACAGTATCTCCTATATAATTTAATATTATTATAAAAATGGTATAACCATATTCAGTATTCTATCTATCCTTTGAATGACATGTCACCATACTAGCGTACGTACGGCTTACCGTCTCCACATCGTGGTGTAATTGTTATTCAATATATTATTATTTAGATGGGTATAATAATGATTTGTAATTCATGTAAATAATAAATATAACATGATAATAATTATGTATATATGATATAACATCTATGTATATATTATTTTAATATCAAAAAATGATACTTCCGGTCGTGCGTACGTACGGATTACCGTCTCCACGACGCGATGATATTCCTTTCCAAGTTCACCATTCATCGACGATTATAAAAATATATATTACTAATAAGTATGTAATATATTAAATAATAATGATAATGGAGATATATATATATATATAAGGATTTATGTACTTACATATATCTTATTCACTTACTCCTGTTCAATACTATATGAAAACAGAAACAACGTTTATGTGTACGTACGGACTACCGTCTCCATAAACGGTGTTTCACATTTCATATATATGTCTATTATACATATTTATATATATTATATATTTATCATGGTTTATATTTTGGAAGTATTTAAATCATGATCTAAGTGATACAACCAAGAGTGACAAGTTAAAACACATATGATAAAGAACGTGATTATTACTCGAAATGTTAACTTAACATGGAAATTATTATTAAATGGGTAATATAAAGACATAAATGAATCATGTATGATATAATAAATATTAATATGGTTCTGGTATAATTTAATAACATACAATTATCTTCTTACAAGAGGTTAAACATACCCTCAACTAATGTAAAGTGCAAGGTAAGGGGTTTCTTATATCACTTTTAATTCCGTGAGATTTCCATTTTTCACCACTTATTTATTGCATGTGGTGAGTGTACTACCCATGATTATATTCATTGTGTAATATAATTTAATTTTTTATATATACATCATCATTTTATGATCCTTTTTTCATGGTTGTATGTTCCGTATGTTACCAAATCATTAAGGGAATTTGATATTTCAATTTCCACTCATTCGGCTTTATGCATACTTAATTGATTATTTTACTCCAAGATTATGTGTGGAATCACTATTCATTTCCTTATGTCATAATTTCCACTCCCCTTTCTATGGATATACTTTTGATACAAATAATCCCTCCATTGATAAAATCTCAAGTGATCAGTATGAACTTGATAAGAGTAATTTTTAACTCAATCTCTATTTATTGAGTTAAATATCCAATCCATTGGTGTTGTTTTTTTACAAGAATATGTGTGAATTTCCTCTGATTGAATTACACTGAATATCTAAACATATTGAGTGTATTTATATTTTTCACACATACTTATGTCGTTGATTTATCCTTAACCTAAGGATACGGTCTTTATAATAAATTCCATCTCAATTTATATTCCATTGAGACTTCTTTGTTGTTATCCGACAATTCACTTTTACATGGTGTATATAATGCACTTTGATATAGTATATCATGAATCCCTTTATTCTCATTATATTAAAATGTTTTTTTACCTTAATTATTTTTATTCAAGTTTCTCTCTTTTGGTTAGGAACACTAACTAAAATATCATTTTAAATGTTTTAAAGATTTATTATTCTAAATCTATCTCATTAATGTCCATGTTTTAAAAATCGTTTTAAGGATTTAATTATATAGACATTAATGTTTTAAAATTAAAATTCATTTTAAAAGTTTCAAAGTGGTATGGGACACTTTGATTCAAAAATCTATTTTTAAATGGCTTCTTGATAAATGGTGTGACGTTTAAATGATTTCAAAAAAGGGGGGGGTTATTTCTCTATAATAGATTTGATGATTATTTTAATCTATGTCAATATCCTTCATTATTATCTATTGAGGTTAATATGATACAATACAATATTCCATATTGTATCGAATGAGTTATGTTTGATTGTGGATGTTCTATTTTTATACCATTCATGGTTTGTGGTTAAAGTATTGACATTTTGTATGCTAGTTTTAATATGAATGTTTATGTTATGTTTAAACCTATTCATATGAGGAATGCATTGGACTTAGTAAGTGATGGGTGGAGCCCGCTATAGATCCTCGATGCATCGGTAGGTCTAATGAGTCAAACTAGTGTCTTGGAACAAGGCCTTGACAAAATCTTATTTGTAGTCTTGGCACGAGGCCTTGGCTATGTGATTTTGATAGTCTGGAATTATGCATTCCATCATTATGAAAGTGGTTAGTGATATTGCATGTGATTATTTGATTAGTAGAATATCCATGTGAATATGTAAATGGAATTATTTCATTTTATTTCTTCCATATTATGCTGAAGTTCATGTTTTAAAGGCTTTTGTTTTAGTTTTATACACTCCCTTAAATGTTTATGCTTATTTTTGAAAGTTTCCACTATATTGCTTACCCTTACTGAGCATTTGAGCTCACCCATTTATATGTTTTATTTTTCCCAGGATTCCAAGAAGTGTAATGTGATTGATATGACGGGTTAAGCCAAGGGAATAATGGTGTTCATAAAGATTATTTATGTTGTTTTGTACGTATTAAAGTAATAATGTAACATTCATGTATGTGATCTATTTTTCCAAGACTGCTAAACTTATCTGTCCTTTGGGACTTGATTCCTTGTAATCATTCCAATGTATTAAAATAATGCACCGACTCTGGGTAACTGGGGTCGGGGCGTTACATTTGGTATCAGAGGAAGTTTAGAAATAACCTTGGAAACTAGATTTAGATAAACTCTGATTATAACACATAGCCCTAAGATATACTTTAAGGATTATTATAGAATAACTTCCTAGAATTTTTGTATTGTAGAGATTTTGTGAGTTTTCCGAGAAATACATCCATGTCTGGATACGAGCAGGTAGAGGCGGCTCTGGCATAGATGTACCTAGGGGTAAAACCCGAAAACACCGCTTTGAGCTAGACTCGAACGGGAACTGGTGCACGACAACGGGCCTTGTTGAACACTTGGTTACGACACTCCCGGGGGATATTCTTAGGATAATTCTCATTTTATTTACAAACCATTATTAAGGGCTTATGAGTATATACTTACTCAAAGAAAACATTTTTATGAATATGGATTATATTCATAAACTGTTCAATTTGTGTTAGGTATTTTACAAGTTTGGTAATTATTCATTGCAATTCATAAACTGAATTAGTTTATGCTATTGTATAGAAATGGAGCCCAGTATAAGGAATGTGAACTCCTGTAATACGTATGATCCAAAGAGTAAGAAGGATCATATCTTTCGTGGTCCTAAGCTAGAATTTAGAAGGGAAATAGTTTCCCGCGTATTATCATCATATGAAGAAATAGTATCATGTGTTGATAAGATGAGTAAATAATTCTCGAAGTCCTATGTATTTGAAGGGAAGCAATAAAAGAAAAGGATGGAAGAGAGAAAGATGGATAAAGGGAAGAGGGAAAAGAAGAATTTTCCCATATGTGATAACTGTGGGAATAAACACCCTGGAACTTTCCTGAAAGGAATGGGAGTTTGTTATAAGTGTGGAAGAAAAGGGCACAAAGTACATGAATTCAAGGGTAAGAAAATGGTTTCAAATGTACAACGCTTTATTTGCAAGGACTTTGGACACTACGCGAACCAATTTCCCAGTCATCAGACTATGCCGCAAATGATGCTATTGGATAATAATAAAATTATGATACTACCACAGATGAAGGGTAATGACTAGTGTTCTTATGTTGTTATTTTAGAATTCTTTAATTTAAGTTTTGTATGAATGATATTCTTGAAATAAATAAGGATTTTACTACAGTACTATTTAATTAAGGATTTGAGATTTTATGGTACTAAGAACAGTGACTCTACAGCGAGTTAATTTTTTTTTTGGAAATTACATGGTTGAAGGAAAGATAAACCTTAATATGGTCCTAATATTGAGGTAGTGATTTTGGAATAAGAGATGGTTGATTTTGGTAATTCAGGATGTTGTGTTGTTGTAAAAGAATATATGAGGAAGGCGTTCACATGTTATTACCTAGAAAAAAGGATCCTCATTATGTTTAACTTCCTTGTAAATTTTGGACTGTGAGTTTGGATAATAGTATTTTGGATAAGTCTAATGGTCGGAATGGATTATGTTTGAAAGGTTATTTTTTTGGATTTTTATAAAAGGACAACACGCAGACCGTGTGATGACCTGTCGTGTCGGACAAAGCTGCGAGAATCAAACCCACAAACATAGTGCAGTTGGGATTTATTGACTACCATTGTGCTACATGAAGTTCCTGGATGGCATAATGTAGTTTCATTACATAAAGGGTCTGATATGTGAATTATAAATTCATTATATTTGGAACCCTATACGATTAGGATAAATAGAGTAATTTTGAGTTATATTATGTTTTGGGGTGAAAGATGAGTTTGTGGTATAAATTTATTAATGGATAAAACTCTAATTATAAATTAAGTATATCTCCTTATGATCTTATCCAATCTCATAAATAAATTCCTCAACATTATGAAAAGAAAATTAGAACAAAAATGTTGTCCTAGATGGTACCTTAGATCATCACTAATTTATGGCTTTGGGATTGTTGGCCTTTTCATATCCATGTACTCTACCACTCTCCATCAGATAATTGATGGTTATATTTCTCTTCCATATCCATATTTTCCTACATGGAACCCTAGTATGTGTTATTTTCGGTAATCTTCATACTTTCCACTCTTTATTTAAAATAGAGGCCTTATTAATTCATTTTTCGATGTGGGATTTCAACTAAGATATTTTGAAATGTCAAAAATGTGTTATCCTAATACCTTATGTTTTGTTGAACTAATGGTATTTTAAATCATCATAGATTGATGACTTTAAGGACCTCAATTTTAAACTTGTTTGTGATTTATGACCTCAATCACTAGCTATAAATATTTAAGTTTCTCCTATAATTATATTCCTATAATTTCGACTAATGTACTCCTAATCGAGATCATAATTTTTTGGTGAACCTTTCATTTCTCTTTTCATCTTGTTAAGACTAAATTTTATTAACCAAATTTCTGATGTGGGTTTTTCCACAAAGATATTTTCTATTTTCAACCCTTATTTTCAAATAACAATATCAAATTGTGAGGACGCAATTTATTTAATGAGGGGAGAATGTAACACCCCGAGCTTCCACGGTACGCTTCTCTTTTAATAATACAGTAGCGTGTGTTTTACGCAACTTCGAGTTCTAACACACACCATGACCAATCAAAGTAGACGTTATGTATAGTAATACATAATTTATAAAATTTTAGAAATTTTATATCTCAAAATGGACTTAATTTTTGGATTTTTAGTATCAAATTTAGCATAAGGTGAAATTTTGGTACTTTTCGGATAACTTTAATATTTTGATGAATAGTGAAAATTAATAAATTTTAATTACAAACAACTTTTTTAATCAAAATAATTAATAGTGATAAATTATAAATTTGAGTGGTTTTAAAGTATATTTAGAATATATCTTTACCATTTAATAAAAAAAATTCATTGGACATAATTTCACAGCTAAACCGGACATAAACAAGTATCAATCTTTTGATGGTTATTATATCTTAAAAACACACTTTTTGTTATGACAGTGGGAATTAATTTTAAATTAATATCTGCCACTTCTGTGTTTTTAATTTGGAAAAATTGATTCCATATTTGGAATCAGGATATCCAAATTGTATAAATAGGTAACTTTTATTTTTAGACATTTTGAATAATTACTTCGGTAAATATTTTATTTACCATGGTTAAAGGGTAAATCTGGTAAATAAGGGTTACAAATAATATTATAATAATACTAAGTTACCCTAAAACGTGTCCTAACATTATTTGTGGATATATTTCCAACCATGGGCATCTTTGGGTCGATTTTGGGACCCCATGGATCCACATGTAGGTGGTAGGGACACTTTATTTTTATTAAGTTAAAATAAATACAAAAATGACATAAGCATATATCTTTTAGAAAAACAATTTTTACATAGGGTTATATATGTTGGATTTTCGACTATAATTATTTATTAGAAATATAAAAAGATTTCCTAAATATTTATTTTTTATTTATAATTTTTAGACATTAAATAATTTAACTTATTTATGACACAATGATGATGCAGTAATTACCATAATAGTGAAAAATTAAAATTATTGATATTATAAATACCCAAATAAATATAATTTGAGACTTTTAATGAATTAAACTAATTTTATAGGATAATATGACATATTAGGATTTATTTAATTTACTTTTTTTGAATTAATAATTCTGTTATGATTTTTACAAAAGTCAATTATTGAATAGTGTCAAAATTGACATAAAAGAGTTTTTAAAACCAATATTATATTATTAATTGATATTAAATTCATAAAAATCTAAGGTTCGGCCAAGAGACTTATATAATGATATTCGTATCATTAATGGACCACTTGGGGGTTGCTTGTATGTATATAGTATGTTTATTAACTATATAATATAAACATACAAATTGACATGGTAAGTGTCAAACTAATTAACTAAGAGTTAAAAATAAAAGATATGGTTAATATAATGACCCAAACCTGTCTAAATTATATTGGTTGAGTGGTTTTAGACCCATACCTACCTTAACCATTAAATAATCTACTTTGGAGCAATTATAAACCGAATACGAATTTATTATAAAATAATATTTCTAGCTTTTCCAAAGGTGCCCCTCACCCCTCTTATAAAAGGACACTCACCCTTCTCATTAATTCACACCTTCAAAGAATTTTGGTTCGGCCAAACCCTACCCAAATACTCTCTCAAATTCCCTCACTTGATCCTAGAGGCCTTCCTTTAGTATTAAATCCATCCTAAGGAGCCCTTTTGATCAAATCAAAAGGAAGAACCCGAAGAAGAGGTAATGATTTCACCACCCTTTTTCAAGTTCTTTCTTCTTCCACATCTTCTTTATTTGTTATTACCATTATAAAATAATGAATACAGTATCTCCTATATACTGTAATATTATTATAAAAATGGTACAACCATATTCAATATTCTATCCATCCTTTTAATGACATGTCACCATACGTGCGTACGTACGGCTTACTGTCTCCACGTCATGGTGTAATTGTTATTCAATATATTATTATTTGGATGGGTATAATAATGATTTTTAATTCATGTAAATAATAAATATAACATGATAATGATTCTGTATATATGATATACCATCCAATTATATATTATTTTAATATCAAAAGAATGATATTTTCGCTCGTGCGTATGTACGGATTACCGTCTCCACGACGCGATGAGATTCATTTTCAAGTTCACCATTCATCGAAGATTATAAAAATATATATTACTAATAAGTATGTAATATATGACATAATAATGATACTGGAGATATATATATATATAAGGATTTACGTACATACATATATCTTATTCACTTACTTTCGTTCAATACTATATGAAAACAGAAACAGTGTTTATGTGTACGTACGGACTACCGTCTCCATAAATGGTGTTTTCCATTTCATATATATGTATATTATACATATTTATATATATGATATATTTATCATGTTTTATATTCTGGAATTATTTAAATCATGATCTAAGTGATACAATCAAGAATGACAAGTTAAAACATGTACGATAAAGAAAGTGATTATTACCCGAAATGTTAACTTAACATGGAAATTATTATTAAATGGGTAATATAAAGTCATAAATGAATCATGTATGATATAATAAATATTAATATGGTTCTTTTATAATATAATAACATACTATTATCTTCGTACAGGAGGTTAAACATACCCTCGACTAATGGAAAGTGCAAGGTAAGGGGTTTCTTATCTCACTTTTAATTCTGTGATATTTCCATTGTTCACCACTTATTTATTGCATGTGGTGAGTGTACTGTCCATGATTGTATTCATTTTGTAATATAATTAAATTTGTGTATATATACATCGTCATTGTATTATCCTTCTTTCATTGGTGTATGTTTCGTATGTTACCAAATAGTTAAGGGAATTTGATATTTCAATTTCCTCTCATTCGGCTTTACGTATACTTCATTTATTATTTTACATAAATATTATGTGTAGAATCACTATTAATTTCTTTATGTCATAATTTTCACTCCCCTTTCTGTGGATATACTTTTGATACACATAATCACTCCATTGATAAATTCTAAAGTGATCGGTATGAACTTGATAAGAGTATTTTTTAACTCAATCTCTATTTGTTGAGTTAAATATCCAATCCATTGGTGTTGTTTTTTACAAGAATATGTGTGAATTTCCTCTGATTGAATTACACTGAATATCCAATCATATTTAGTGTATTTATATTTTTCACACATAATTATGTCTTTCATTTATCCTTAACCTAAGGATACGGTCTTTATAAGAAATTTCATCTCAATTTACATTCCATTGAGACTTCTTTGTTGTTATACGCCAATTCACTTTTACATGGTGTATATAATGCACTTTGATATAGTATATCATTAATCCCTTTATTATCATGATATTACAATTTTTTGACTACCTTAATTATTTTTATTCAAGTGTCTCTTTTTTGGTTAGGAACTCTAACTAAAATATCATTTTAAATGTTTTAAAGATTTATTATTCTAAATCTATCTCATTAATGTCCATGTTTGAAAAATGGTTTTAAGGATTTATTTATATGGACATTAAAGTTTTAAAATTAAAATTCCTTTTAAAAGTTTCAACGTGGTATGGGACACTTTGATTCAAAAATCAATTTTTAAATGGGTTCTTTATAAATGGTGTGACGTTTAAATGATTTCAAACAAAAGGGGGGGATATTTCTCTATAATAGATTTGATGATTATTTTCATCTTTTTCAATATCCTTCATTATTCTCTATTGAGGTTAATATGATACAATACAATATTCCATATTGTATCGAATGAGTTATTTTTTACTGTGGATGTGCTATTTTTATACCATTCATGGTTTGTGGTTAAAGTATTGACATTTCGTATGCTAGTTCTAATACGAATGATTATGTTATGTTTAAACCTATTCATGTGAGGAATGCATTGGACTTAGTAAGTGACGGGTGGAGCCTGCAATAGCTCCTCGATGCATCGGTAGGTCTCATGAGACAAACTAGTGTCTTAGAACAAGGCCTTGACAAAATCTTATTTGTAGTCTTGGCACGAGGCCTTGGCTATGTGGTTATGATAGTCTGGCATTATGCATTCCATCATTATGAAAGTGGTTAGTGATATTTCATGTGATTATCTGATTAGTAGAATATCCATGTGAATAAGTAAATGGAATTATTTCATTTCATTTCTGCCATATTATGCTGAAGTTCAAGTTTAAAAGTCTTTTGTTTTAGTTGTATACATTGCCTTAAATGTTTATGCTTATTTTTGAAAGTTTCCGCTGTATTGCTTACCCTTACTGAGCATTTGAGCTCACCCCTTTCTATGTTTTATTTTTCCTAGGATTCCAAGAAGTGTAATGTGATTGATATGCAGGGTTAATCCAAGGGAATAATAGCGTTCATAAAGATTATTTATGTTGTTTTTTACGTCATAAAGTGAAAAATGTAACATTCATGTATGTGATCTATTTTTCCAAGACTGCTAAACTTATCGGTCCTTCGGGACTTTATTCCTTGTAATCATGCCAATGTATTAAAATAATGCACCGACTCTGGGTAACTGGGGTCGGGGTGTTACACTATATCATTCCCTACTTAATTTTGTTTCCCTGAAAATAAAATCTTGGAAACAAATTGTGATATTGAGCTCGAACTTGGGTCGCCTGATCCTAATAACTCTTATAAACATTGATGTTCTACCATAGAATGTGAAAAAAGGGATGTTCTATCTAGACAGGGTCCTCTACTACTGATCCTTTATTTCCACTAGGTTCTCTGCAAAGGTGAATCTATACTCAATGTCCAACTTCCCCACTCAATGAAATTTTTAGGTTCATGAATGCATCTCATTAGATATGAAACAAGGAAGATTCCATGAACCCTCTCTAGGTTTGGGGGTAGGTAGAGGTAGTATGAAACATCTCCAAACCTTTGCACAATCTCAAACAGCCTGATAAACCTCAAGGAAAAATTTCCTCCTTAGAGGAATCATCAGGATCCACAAAATGGGGAGACACTAAGGAAAATGTTGTATCCTTGATTGTACTCCAAGGGCCTACGACGACGATCTGTGTAAGATATATATCTTCTCTATGATGTCCTCATCCACTCACAAATGTCCTAAAATTTAATTTTTGTCACCTACACCAACTCTATTCCCAAAATATTAGACACTGTAATATATTTGCATCATGTGTGTGACTTGCAGGGACTCCCATACAGGGCATCAAAATGAGCCATGTTGATGGTAGAGTGGTAGTTGCTTTTTTACGCAAACTCCACTGAGTGAAATTGATTCTCATAGCTCCATCATAAGTCCAAAAACCAATCCCTTAGAGTTTCCTCTAGCCCCTGGATAGTGAACTTGGGAATCCCATTGATCTGAGGGTGAATGGTCGTACTCATCCTCACATGGGTTCCAAATTTCACCTTTAGTCCTCTACACAATCATGACGTGAACTTATCATCATAATAGTATAAAATCGAAGAGAGAACCCCATGAAGTTGAATGATCTCCCTTACATACAACTTACCAAAAATCTCCAATGATATCTTTCACATGATGTAAAGGAAGTTTTCCAGCATTGTTAGTAGGTAAACTTTCACCCAGATAGAATCATGAACCTCTGTTGTGTGTGAAATCACCTTGGTGATGACCATGGGAATCCCATCACATTTCCACTATAGGTTCTATAGGTTCTTCAATAGATGTTCTAGAATTTTGTTCTCGGACTTTTCTTACTGATAGGTGAGGCACTGAGAGAAAAACTCATATATGTTTCCTTTCAATCCAAACTATTAAAACTACCAATGATGGTCTATGTAGATGTTTCCTACACAATTATGTACAGTTATAGAATAAGTGGGGATCTCTCACATCACCTCCTCCCGCAACGTGACTAGAACCAATGTTCTCCCCTAGAATAAGATCGCTTGATTCCCTCCTTCAAAATATCTATCGAGTCACTTGTTGATATATGATCACATATGACCTCAAAATTGATATATCCTAGTTGGGACTCTCTCACATGATCACGAAGCGAAGGATTCAACCCCATCGAATGAAGAAAAGTTGTACCATCCTAGTCCATCATGTTCAACTATAGGAATTATAATAGCTCTGGTGCTTCCTACACTAAGAAATCATGGGACTTAATTTTAAGGGAATCTAATAAAATGTTTCCCTTCACTAGATATTATACTATCTCAATGTTATTGTCCATCAGGAACTCTAACTAGCTTAATTTCCATAGGTTCATGTCTCTTTGAATAAAGAAATACATGAGACTCCGGTGGTGTGAGTAAACCCCGAATCACTCCCCCAAAAGGTTGTACCTTCACATCCTTAGGGAGAATACTACCACTACCTTTTATAGTACATGGGTCACATTGTTCTATTCAAGTGGTATCAATTACCTCAAACCATATTTGATAATTTTCTACCACTACATCAAGGTTTCCACCGAGCATGCAAGGGTAACAATGAACAATGTCGGAGAGTAAACTGATCCAACCATGAGAAGTTAGACATGGAAAGAACATGAAATTACATGTGATAATTTATCTCTCTTTATTAGAGAATATCAACAACTAGACACTCCTCCAAACTAACTAGTGTTATTCTACAAAAAAAAATATGGTCAAACTAAAAAAACATCACCAAAAAAGAAAATATTTTCTATGACACTCTAACATAAACTTTACCTAATCAAATAAGTCTATGTAACTCATTCATCACACCTTGACACTATCTTGTATGGGTGGAACTGAATTTCCCACAATGTTTTGGGTGCATCACATAAATTATTCTAGGTGGGGAAAGCGTACCTCTTTCTCATTAGTGAAAAACATGGTCAATATAATCTATATCCTCTTTACGCTTATTGTATAAAAAATTATTCCATGTGTATGAGGTTATTAACAAAAAAATGGATTCCCAAATGATCCACTGGGTATTTCTAGGCCCTCTATTTTCAATCACTAACACATCACCCATCCCCAAACACACTTCTCAGAGAGACTATTCAACTACACCTTGATATAATCTAATGTTGGCAGAAATTTTCTCCCTCACAGTTTTTTCGACATCTAACAAAAAACTTCTCAGTGGGGAAAACCACGTCATCCTCATTCCTTTGATGTTACATTAAATAACACCCACACTATTTTACATCAACACCCAGCTTCACCCCTGTTAAACCCTGAGAAATTAGCAGGAATAAAATATTAAATCACACAGTGTCTATAAATTACTACTTCAAAAATTATAATAGACACAGAGCATACCCCATGTCATCTTGTGCACTATGAGATAATAGATATCCAGAGCATGTTGTTGTCTTTTTCCAGGACCACCTACTCCCAAATCCTGACATGGTCCTCTTGGTGGTGGTGGAAGGATATCACAGGGGCTTCAACCACCCTTATCTCCTCTAACTCCTCTACAATCACAGCCTCTCTGAGGACCACCTTGTCCATGCCTAGGGTATCCTTGATCAATGGTGTTACCTCTACCATGGCGGTCCGTCAGCAATTAGCCACCTCTAATCATAACGTCGGGTTGGGTAGTCTCACACTATGTGACCTCACCCATCACATGTGAAACACTTCCCATATCTAGGGTTATCTAGTACTCTTTTATTCCCCCAAGGACGTTCCTGGTTTTGATAATGGAAGGATCTCATCGTCCATGATCCTAAAACATTGTGTCTTATAACTGTTATTGAGGACTAGGCTATGTGATTTCAAATACCAAATAAATCTATCTAGAATACCTATAATAGAAATATAAATGTCACTATATCCCACTCCAACACCATGACATAGGAGGTGATTCAAAAGGGTACCCTGATGGCTCAAATATCTCCATGGATTCCCTACTCAAATATTTGTTCTTGGAAGTAGTCATCCTTAATCATGTTAGTGGGGTAACATATATGGTTTTTAAACCTTCTATATTACTCATCCACTATCATCCTTCCCTTATGTATCTCCATAATCTCATGGATCCAGACTGATTTCAAGTAATAGGGGTAGTATTCCCCACAAAAGAGCTGATGGAAGTCATCCCATGAGAGTGTTGACTCATCATGCATCTTAATAATATGGCTTCACCAATGAAAATATGCTCCGTGGAATAGGCCAGATGCCAATGCAACTAACTAACCCATCAAGGTACAAACAATTTGAATATATATACCACTAACTCTAGACAATTCTACACTACTTGGGGGTCTGGATCGCTCTTGAACCTTAGTAATCTTAGAATTTGGAACTAACGGAGCATGTTAAAGATGTGTGTTTCCTCATAATACTATGGTGGTATAATTTTCTTCTAGATAGAGG
This sequence comes from Viscum album, assembly GCA_963277665.1. Classification (NCBI taxonomy): domain Eukaryota; kingdom Viridiplantae; phylum Streptophyta; class Magnoliopsida; order Santalales; family Viscaceae; genus Viscum; species Viscum album. Next base: position 1,926,590,193 of record OY728142.1, on the reverse strand, counting down.
GAGGATTTATTACCTTCCCACCTATAGTAAGGGTATCCCAGGATGGAACCTCACATGAGGCCTCATCGCTCATCGGGTCATCATCATGAACCAGAGCTGGTATGCTGACTGGCTGTTGCCATGGAGGCATCCTGAAAGTTATCAAGGGGTACTGCAGTTGGATGAGCACACACACACACACACATGTGTATATATATATATATTCAACAAAAATGGTGATTTATATCAATAACGAAATTCCAAGAATCAATATTATATGATTCATGTAAAAATAATCACTGAAACAAATGGTTGGGGATGCATAATCATCAATAACGTAGTGAAATTCCATTTTAATGAATACATTGGACATCACACCATAACATGACTCCCTTCACTAAAATACACACTCTAGAAACATTGATGATTTTTTACAAAATCCAACCAAAATCAATTAATGGGACAATTCTGAAGAATATCCCAAGAATTGAACTTTCATTGATACCAATCTGTAACGACCCGACCCAATAAGAGGCTCGAGCAAACAAAACCCCAAGCTCGCATCTATAGTCCATGGGTGGCGGCTCCCACCAAATAAATAACTAACATAGGTTATCCATTACCTAATTTCATGTACGCACACATGAAGCCATCTCAATGAAAAAATATAGAGGGAACGAAAAAAATGCAACAATTATATAAAGTGACCCAAGAATGCATGAAATAATAGATGGTACAAAAGTACTATAGTGTAAACTGAAATGGAAAATGGAAAAACAAATTCCCAACCATAAATATGCCTCAAACTAATAGAAAAATGGAAATCTAAATTTCTTAAAGTGCACCCAGCACCTGAATCCCATGATACGACCATTGTATGCTTTCCAAGAACCTAGTATCCCAAATAATCTCTACAGTTACAGTCAACTTTTCCATTGTATGCATGATAAATGACACATGTGGTAAAATCCCTTGTTGGGGTGAGTATAAACATACCTATTTGGATTCCCCAATAGTTAAATAGGGAGAATTAAGATATACAAATGAAGAGAAAGACAAATAGATAAAACAAGGTACAGTGGAAGAGTAAAACTCAAAGAAATAAAGAGTTAAAGTAAGATCCTACAAAAATAAGTGGATAATCAATGTGATTATATTAAATACCCATCAATACCTCACCACATATATCTAGGGAGTAAACTCATCCCAAAAAAGAATCTAAACATAGAAATCAAATGTAATACCCTGCACATCTTTTCCTATCCTAGAAGAATAGTAACCAAATCCACTGACAAGATACAGAAGAAAGATATATATTCTAAGTCAAAGAAACCAAGATGAGAGGGTAAGGGTATATCCATCACACAGATCATCCCATGATAATGAGTTTCCAATAGTTCTAAGAGAGCATCAACATAGCCTAACGTACAATGTGTCTTCCCTGATTTAATTGTGTAATTAAAACCATACCTAGACACTATGATACATAGTTGAGGGGCATAAAATCTAGGTATATGAACTATTACATTGTATAACAAAAGTTTTCCACTTTTATAGTCTTTGGGGTACCCATGAATAGTCCCACCGGTGAGTTCCACTCCGATGGTTGATGACCCATGCCCAGCCCAACTAGAGAGTTCCACTCTATGACATCAAAGAACCATGCCCTAGTACTGATGAGGGTTCCACTCTGGAAGTTGAGGACCCATGCCCAGCCCAGATAGATGGTTGCACTCTAATAGTTATCAAGTACCCATTCCTAGATCAGTTGGATGGTTTCACTTCAGAGTCTATTGAGAATCCATACCTAGCCTGAATAGAGGGTTCCACTTTAGAAGGATTCTATACTGATCATTCCTAATCACTATCATCGTCGAGGTTTCCTCTTTCATTGTCTTTCTCAGAACATTCCACATATTATCATAAAGTGACAATCGAGGGTTCCATCACATTCTATATGGAATAAAACATAGCATTGGATACTCATGGACAAAAAATAGAGGACAAATGAAGGAGCTACGAACATTCAAATTTTCTCAAAAAGGAATCTAAGTGTACACTGTGGGTAAAATGACCCCCATGACATGTAGTCCCACTCCACTGCCTGGCCATGACCCTGGCTGGAATGAGTCTCTCATCCATATAGGTATATATTCCATGTAGGTGGACTACACTACATGTCCTCACAAACTGAGAGCAGGGCCATGTTCTTCTCATTGTGTCATTGTACCAGAGTATACAAGCGTGTTCCAAAACCTATGTACTTCCCCATGGATTCCCTTCTATGTGACCCGTCACATGGATTTTCAAAATGGAAATAGGGTACATTACTTATGAGAGGTACTACATGTCATATTCTCCTTCATTTTTTCCAAACCATATCCAACAACATAGGAAGTTATTCACACCATGTCTACTTCATTGATCACAGTGTGTAGTCGGGATTTTAAATGAATTCCTCAATCTCTGGATTTGGCCTTCATTCCTAAAATCATGCCATGCCACATTAGGTATGATTCCATCTATGGCCAAAAAAAATTCATCTACACATAAATTTAAATTTTGGTCTATCATTCTCTAGAAAATATCCACTGCTTGTTTGAAGGTTTTCATTCATCATTATGCATGTAGTAATGCATTATAAGTTGGATTTCACGGTCATAAACAACCCAAAATGTGATCATTATTCTGTAATCATTAAAAATATATTCTTTTCTCATAGTCTGTTTCCCATTCCTTCTATCCTCCTTGAATTTAAGGGCCTAACCATGCATATAACATCCCAGAAAAGTAGACCTGGGACCGTAGGGATCCAACCAGTGAATGACACGATGTTGATTGTATAGAAAGGAACTACAACAAAGGTTAATTGATCAAGGAAAATTTTTATTGGCCAATTAATCATGAACATGGATTATATATTACAAAAAAACTACCAACAACTAAATTTATATACATGGGAACATATATAGGCTTCCACATGGAACAAATCAATGAACGAAGAATGATCTATTATATCAATTTAATTATAATTTTTGAAACCACATAAAATGTTCCATACCACAATTACAGATCGATCACTGATGAATAATACATTCACCAATGATTTTTGAGGATCCACTTCATTTTTTACATCTTTAATGGATCTAATATATAGTTTTGTCATCGATTATTTTGATCCGCTAAAGGAATGATAGAGATCTCATGGACGATTTGAAAATTATGAGTCTAACATTAGAGAGGTTTCAATATTTATTTATTCATAGTATTTGTTTAGGTGAAAAATTATTTTCTTAGTTAATTTACAAAGTAATTAATCCACATAATGTACCTCCACCAAGAAAAGGGTCTAAACATCCTACACTGACTCATTTTATGTCACCTATATGGAAACCACCATGTTTTAGACTCATCCATTGTCTTAGATTTATGATTTCATCATCCTTTTATGAGTTATCCTATTTTCGTTAAGATTCTAGGAAAGTAAAATATAAAATATATTTATAATATGTATAAAATTAATCTTTGAACACCAGGGCTCAGAATTAGATCTCTTCTCTGTGTATAGTTATGGAAATATATATATATATATATATATCAAACTCTTATAAGGAATAAATGGGTCTATATATAGTAATCTATGACTGATATTTTTTTCATATATCAATAATTATCAGTAATAGATTAGAATGGTGCATTTTGAGTTTTTGTTTGGTCATCAATGTAGGCCACCTCTTTGTTGGGTAGAGGTGGGTGAGGCCTCTCTTATTGGATATATTATTTTTTATGAGACATTAGAAAGGATTCAAAAAATACGTCAACATCTAGTTATAGTATAGAGTTGAGAGAAATCTTATAAGGATCAGCGGAATTTCACACTATATTTTTCCATAGGTGACCAGGTTTTCTTGAATATTTCTATTTGGTTGGGTCATTATTCTCTTGGAAAGGAAGTTAAATATGACTCGTAAATTTATTGGACCATTTGAGGTCATTGAATATATTTGGTGTTTTACTTAACGGCTAAAAATATCGATTTAGTTTATAGTTGATCATGATGTTTTCAATATATCATAGAATAAGAAATACCAGCCTAGTCCCTCTCATGCTTCTTGTTTAGAATATATCATGTTAAATCCATACATTTTTATTGTGACATATCTAGTGGAGATAATTGAGTATCAAGTGAAATTCTTATGTGATATGTTAATTCCATTGGACTGAGTGTTATGGGTGCACAAATCAGATTCTTCTGATTCGTTGGAGCAAGACTTGTTGATGATCGAGAAGTGGTATCACCTCTTTACCAAATTAATTCTTACACATTGTTTTCTAGGGATGGAATTCTTTATGTTGGGGAGTTTGTTACACCCCATTACAACATTTAGGTATTTATCTTCTCTATTTTTATTTCACTCTTAATTTGGGTTCATTATGGGGATCCCAAGGGTGGAGATAATTTTCAAGGTGAAATGGCCTAAAGAACGATGTTATATTTTCTATTTAATTATTGGATATTGGGTATAGATATGTTAAATAGTTTTTGGTTATCCTTGTGTTTGGATAATTCATGAGGATGTTTGGCATTTTATTATTGAATTCGAGACTTTTCATAGTCTTCATGAAAAATACACATTGTGTAAGGTGTTTACACAACATGTAATGTTTACATACTATGTATAGTTTTTACACATCATGTATTGGGATCCTTGAAGATTTAATGTAATTGATAAAGAACAACAAGATACACCTGCCATGAAAAAGATTCACACGATGTGGAAATGGTAAATTCTAGTATTTTAATAAAAGGTGATGGGTTTTTTGTGGTATTTGATATTCAAGTATTACATGGAGTGAAAATGGATTATATTCCACATAATAATCATATTTTGTGTTTTTTAGGTATTTTCATGGATGATTCTTATTTCATTCATCCCCAAACCCTATTCTCTCAACCTAGGAGCTCTCAAAGATGATTACAGTGTCCTCTATTCAATACAGATCATTTTTTTCATTTGATCATTATAGAGGTTTCACTAGATCTCTCTAGGTAAGATAACCTTTATTCCTTTTCATTTCCCCTGATCGTGTTAGTTCAATTTTAATAAATTTATATTTCTTTTGATATGTAGTGTTGATTATCTTGTTTCCTTTTTAGATCTATTTGGGTGATCTTGTTTTGAGGGCCAGTCATTTGTTTATTGTAGTGTGGTGTGTGTAAATTCATTAATGTATGTCGTGATCTATTCTCTCTACCAAATAATTTTTAAAATTATTCTGATATTCCCAGATTGATTCATTGGCCTCTCTTTTAATCATTATATTCATTCTTTTTGTTGGATCCTGTTGTGGGAGTGTGTAACCTGAGATTTAAGATAGATGGTTCCATACATAACCTATGTTGGATGAACTTAATTGCTCTTTTTTTTGATAAATTATTTTTTGAATTAAATGGCAGTATTGGATGATTAATTTCTATGTGGTTAAGGGTTTTTTATAAAATATGGTTTTTACCTTCTTTTTTATGAAAGAAAATTTATTTTAAACATATTGTGAAATGGATTTATGAAATGTTTTTAATTATTGATTTTGATTAAATGGTTTGGAAAATAGGTCACATGGGATTCCTTGGGTACTTAGGTCTATTTTTTAGTAATATGACACATCCAGTGTTATTTTGGAGGGTGCACTCAAGGGATGTTCATCTTCAATCTAGGTTTTTTGTTCTTGGGACAATAAAGACATTATTAAATGGTTCACTTGATGGGGTGTTCTTTCACTACCAAGGATTGATTCATATGTATAGGGGCACGATGCACGTGACTATATATATTGGGGGTATGATTTCCCTAGAAATCGTGAACTAGTGTGATTCTTGGCATGATGTTTCATGTGCTTTGGCTGATTTGGGATATTTTGGATTGTACTATTTTGGTTATCACTACTATTGATCTGATATGATATGTGATACATGATTTTGTAGGATATGAAATATCTTCATTGAAATATGTATATGAAATTAATTGAACCTATTTGACATTGTTTTATTTTGAAATGAACAAAAAGGGAAAATTAAATTTTCTTATGATTTTGATATAAAATCTATTTTACTATTTATTATGCATTATATTCATTATTGTTGAGCATGTTTAAATTTTTCCCCTGAGAATTTGGTCTTCTGACGATTGATTGCAAGGGGTTCAATTTCATGTAATCATTCATATTGGGTTCTCTATATTTGAACAGTTTCCAATGGGTTTTTTCATGTAAGAGGTAAGACCCAATGGTTGTGTATATGTAATGGACTACCATTCCAATGGTAGGTCATCATTTGAGTGTTCATTCAATGATTCTTAAGAAATATCATTGGTGGAGAGGATGAGATTTCGGGATCATCTCACCCTTGGGGGATTATTTCCTAGGTAGGTACACTCATATAGATTTATGATATGTTAATGAATCATTTATTAACTTCTAAGTGTGATGTTGGTTACCCTTGAATTGAAAACCAATTACTAGATTGGATCGAGTTTATAATAATATTTATGTATCTAGTGATCTTCATCATTGGGGATATAATATATATTTATGTTTTTCCTTCAATGGTGTCATATTATGTAATCATTAGATATTATTTATTCATTATGATTACACTGGGTTTCTAGAAATGAAGGTGGAAACAGTAGAGTATAATACCGTCTATAAAGAGAGAGGATGTTTTGATGTTTGGATTGGACCCATGAAATGAGCATTCTACATATCCTCATGAGAGAGATCAAAACCCATGTAGTTTAGTGTTACATAATAGGACACATCATATATTTTAAGTTCATGTGATAATAACCTAATAATATAGTTAAATGTGATTTGGAAGGGAAATCCAGGTGAAAGGTGACTAGTCAAAGTTCGGTGTCAAATTTATACAGAGGAATACCAATTATTCTGGAATAAGTATGGATTCCCATGATGAATTAGACCCCATTAAAAATACAGCCTAGAGTGAATATGTTTTTTATGGTGTTGGGTTGAGACATGACATAGGCTTCCTACATATCTCATTTGGATGGGAACCAAACCCCAAATAGTTCTATTGCAAGGACCTACACCTTCGGAGGACCTAGAGTTTTTCTATTATAGGATTATGGACCTTTTAAAGGGTTGAGTTGGGGGCTTACTCCTAAATAGGATGCACAGATGAATGAGTTTTGGGCCATGAGAAATGTATTAACTTTTGAAAATTTGGGTGTTTCTATTTTGGGGCTTATTCATGAGGATTATTCTCATATGATTGATTTGGGGATTATGCCTAGGATTGACTAAACTGATATGATTTTAGGGATTATACCATAAAAGAGGCCCATTCAGATTAGTCCATATGTAGGAATCCTACGTATCCGGATTATTGCATGTATGAGAGTTCTTGTAGTTCACGAGATAGCCAATGCTTACACAATAAGGATTCCTTCAGGTAAAGATTCATGTGGATATCATGATTACCATCAACCTCTAATACCATCTTAGTGATTCTCTCTGTGAGAAAAAAGAGAAAGTGGAAGATCTGAGAAACTAGGCAATATTATTATCCCTTAGGTTGGATACATGTATTTTAGAACTCATGCTGAGGGATCACACTAAATGTAGGTGATAGGAAGATATAAAGGATGATTCTCTACTGAAACGTTCCTATGAAAATGTGGATGATGCTATCATGGATAGCCTATGTGTCCACATGATTTAGGATGATTCATTCTTGGATGTGATGTGTAAAATGAAGAGGATGATCTAGAAACCCACACATCTCCTCCTCTACAAGAGGAAGAGGCTGAAGTTATGGGTGACGGAGTAGAGGGTTGTAGTTCCCATCCCACTATAATCTAGTAACCAAGGGGTTGAGGTGGATAAGAATTGAAACATACTGTATTAAAGGCTAGGGGATTTCTCTTATGGGGATTCCCTAAATTTTTCTATGTAGAGATGGATGAGGATCCAATTACTTGTTGAATGGAAAATAAAGTGTAATCATGACCCTCCTCACCAGGAAGTGGAGGTTCTGAGTCATAGATATAATAAGGGTTGGACATGTTCCAAGGCCTTTTATCTCATACTAGGAATACCCTTACATTATTCCCAGTATAGGGTTCCTCATGACTGAAGTAATACAAACTTCTAGGCACCCGAGGACCCTAACTATCTAGTTGAAAAGCTGAAGTAAAAATATGATTAAAGGAATAAAAATATAAATAGTAGACATGATAGTGTGAATTTTTTCATGGGTTTTCTTGTCCAGAAGTTTCATTAGAGGTTTTAATTTGTTCACTTTATGAAAATGGATCCAAAGGAAGAGGATTCCTACCATTGGTGGCTTGGATGGGGACTCAAAGAGGGTCTCACGTAGTTACTATCTTTGAGGGAAGAGGAGACTCACGCAATTTCCAGGATAAATAGGAATTTCTTCACATAGGGGTGTATATGCCTACATTAGTGTAATATGCATTGGGAAATGGATCACCTAGGAAAAAAATTGGTCAAGTAATTATCTTAGGCACCAAGTGTCTCCTTAGATGTCCTTGGAGTGGTCTCCCGCATGTCCTTTGTTATAGAATGGGGCCTCATATAGGTTGTTTCTAGCTATGGAATAACATGACATCAGGATGGTTTATTTCATATGGGACACTAAAGTGACTTTGATATCACTTATAACCATAAATTACCTCTTCCAGCAAGTTTCATAGTTCTACCTAGATAATTTTTGTGGAGCTAGGTTATGGGACTATGCGGCGAGATCTTGGGGATTATTTTGAATTTTATAGTTTTAAAAATGAGATGCCCATGGGTCCTATTTATAGGAAAGTAAGGGATCGTGGTAAATGTAGATACCCCATGAATTTATATGTAATATTTACCTATAATTGGTGTATCCCACCCTTTGGTGTGGTGTAGGGGGCCCTATGCTGACCATCGGATGCAGAGGCGTGTTTGTGCACCCTGGGTTGGGAAACTCCATTGATTATCCTTCTAACTTTTTATCACATAAGCATTATTATAGTGATATTAATAACATTTTTATCCCTATGAAAAAACAGAGCTTCAAAAATATCCAACCCCCCCCCCCTTGAGATTGGATCTGATTGAAGGAGGAGGTTCTAGTCTTATGGTTGAACAAGGAAAAGATTATGAAGATGTTACTATAAACTATGTAGTTCATTGGTATAGGTATGTGTTGTATGTATGGGGCATCAGTCCCTAGTGTATAAATGTTTCATAGGTTCCAATAATAGGATATCAGTGTATATAAATACTATTTATCCCTTTTTTGTTTTCCTTGTATTTCAGGTTTATGATTTTCTCTCTCACTGCACATATATTCTCTACATCTCTGTCACTTATCTCTGCTATGTTTCAGATTTATCAATGGTATCCTAATGATCTTCCCATGGTATAATCACATTGGGAGATAGTTCTACATGGGTAAGACCTCATCTAGTATCCTTTACAAATGTATAATTTGAAGGGATAGTATTTAGAACCTTGTAGAAGGGAGTACATGCAGGACCTGGACAAATGGTCTTGACAAGTTATTTTCTTTAAAAAAAATTGGATTCATCTATGTAAAAATTAAAAATTTTATATGAAAATATTTTAAGAAAATGTTTGAGTTTGGTGCCTTTATTTTAGTTTTTTATTGGTTTCTTTGATGACTTCATTGTAATAATCTACTGGATGTTCTTTAGAGATGATCAAAGTTAGTGGGCCGTGTTTCTACAATGTGGTTGAGGCTTCTCTATCGGATTCAGTGAAGTTTTTAGCACCATTCCAACATGAGTACCCATGATGCAATTACCTACCATTGAATGTTCATGGTATTTTGAGGAAGATACTCTACCTGAGGATAAGATAAACTTCTCTATATCCTGGTCCATGAATAATATTAACTGAACATCTGCCAATATATCCTCCAAGGGTGTTTATATTACCGAAGGGATAATTACTGTTGGGTTTTTTATGCATCATGGTGCATGCACTCTAGATCTGAAGACACATATCTAGTAATCGAGGTTTCATTATTTTGATTCAATATTTTATTCATTTAAAATAGATTATACTCAATTTTATAAGGGGGACTAGGAATTCTTCTCTAGAAGGAGAGTTAGGCCCATGTGGATGTTGGAAAACTAATTCAGCATAGGTTTTAGAGAATTAAAGAACAATATTCAAGACATTCACATCTTTGAGGCTATTTGGGTTGGACAAACCAACTTATAAAAGAACCCAAATATCATTCCTAATATTTTGTGCTGATGGAGTAAATAAAAAAATTCATTCTACCTCACACATGGTGATGTTGGCATTACCTTATGATGATTCTACAAAAGTTTCAGGGTACCCATTCCAAGGGAGATGTCTGATGAGTTCATACCATTAAAGGCAATATGGGATGATACTTAAAGGACAACATCATTTCCCATTGAGCCTTTTAATATGGTGTGTACATTTCAAGATAATGAATATCAACCCAAAAAATGAAATACTTATGGGAACATTGATGATGGTTTTCTTAAAACTAGTTGGATAAGCTCCCTCTTGGAGGAATCCTATTATATTTCCCACCACAAGGAATCAAGACTCTCCTGGCATATTATTCCCTACAATGATGAAGGTTGGGTTTACACATTGGGATTATAATTTCATCCTAAAGGTTGATAAAAAGGATTTTCTATAAATCTTCCTCACTATGTGGTTAAGAATTTATCTGATTCCAGTCTGCATGTCTGGTGGTGATGTGTGGCTAGGGACATTTGTCATTGTGGTCAAACTAGAAGACGAGAAATAAATTGGATTGAATACCCATTTCGTTGAAGTAATTTAATATTTTTTCTTTATATATACAAAGGGAAGGAACTATTTAATATTGAGGGTCTATTTCATGTTTTTTGGGGATGTATTGTGGTACACATCACTTCATATGCAGTCCCAATCATAGTTAACATCCCCAATAGCCAATTATTCACATTCGTTCAGGATGTTTCTAGAATGGAGCCTCTGAACCAATCATATGATGATAGGATAAATATGATGAATGTGTGGAGGGAATTTTAATTATTTCTACATGGTGACCCATAGATGAGTATATTTACCAATTATTGTAAGGAAAATATTATGAGTTGAAGTCTTACATGATAGAATTTCGAGATAGCATACCAGTGGCTCGCATTCAATGTGATAACATCTACGAGGATTATGCTTAGTATCAATTGTGCCACCAATTTAAATGTATTTACCAGTCAAGAATTTATCCTGCTATATATTTTTAGCTATAGAAAAATATGAAGTTGTACAGACAACTACGGATCCTGATCACCATGGTGGTATCCAAAATGATGATCACTCAAACTCTATCGAATGTGTAAATCGGGTTTGAGGATAGGTATGACAAGGTGTGGATCTCTTCATAACCTTATAGGGAATTGGATATGGGAATTTACCTTGTCAATACCACGAAAACACCTTGTCCCGATATGCATTGTAAAAAGACTTGAGCTGAATATGATGATGTTGATGCTTTAGTTCCTTCAAAGCAATATTGGAAGATGCAATCAAGGAAAGTTGGGTTGAGAAGACCACACCTCCCACTCAAACATTGTACAGTCCCCATCATCTGGTGAAGGCTTCTGTTGTTTCATTTTATTCTCCAATGAGAGAAAATATTCCTTAAAAGGCTACAAAATCGAAGGATGTGGGGTCTTTCTAATAGCCAACCACATCATAGTCCATTTATGTATGACCCCTAACTATTTGAGCATGGGAGAGTATAACCCATGATTATAGAGATACAAGAGAGTTTATATTAGAATAAATATGATTCTTAATGCTGGGATATATTAAAACACCCTAAAATCTATACATTGACAATTATCTAGTGGACGGGGCCAATTATTTTAATGATTTAGAGGATTTTATATATTCATCTGATGATCAAAATTGGTGAAAAAGTGAGTGTCTGAAATGCTCGACCGAGGACTGATTTAGGGGTAAATGTTCATTCCAATGATGAATGGGGAATTTACCTAAACCTTGATGATTTATTATTATTTTATACAATCCATTTTCAACTATTTTATAAAAAATCTTCAATTTTGATGTGAGTTCATTTATTAGTTTGTAAGATAAGGAAATGAAGAACTCATTGGAGAAGGAGAAATAGGGGAGATGTCTAGGTTGCTGAAATACGGGCCCACATGCACCCCCATTAATGCAACAGAAGAGACACTTGACTCCCCATAGAAATACTTGTGTTATAGGACCATTATAGAGTATATGGTGATGGGAACCCCTCAATATTAAACTCAAGTAAATTATTACAAGTGTACTGAGATGGTCCTTTCACTATATGAAGAGTTGAAGCGAAGGAGGGAATTAATGTTTTCCTAAGGAATGTGTCGTAGTTTGTTTTAGGTGTTGTAAATTAATATCAGGACTTTTTCAAAATATTCCCACTTATCGTACTTGTCTATTAAATAATATTCATTACTTTTATCCCTTAATCCGTATGGAAATGATATTTCAAGAGTAGAGGAGTGTTCTATAGGGGAGGCACGGATCCAAAATGATTAATCCGTTAATCTGATAGACGATGCTTCTCAATATGATTTCGAATCTTCCACAATTAATGGAGGGAGGGGATAAAGACATGGTAATGTAAAAAAGAACCTCCTCAGGTGTTATGTGTTGTATCTAACTGTTCACATCCTCTTAATATTTCATATCCATTTACCACGCCAATGGATCCAGCAGTAGTCAATGTGGAGTCTATTGTCACCCTAGGAGAACCCAAAACTAATCTCAGACGGTCCTCTGGTGGTGTTTATTATATCTCTATCTTTGTATGGGATGGTTCTGTTTCAATTTCTGATAATTCAGTTGGGGTATTGTTGGTGGAGCCAATTCAGATCTTGAAAAAAAATGTCTCAGATACCCATACCAGTGAGATTTCGTCATGACTTGAGGGTATATATCATTAATTTAGATACCTAATTTATCCATACATTGATATTAAAGGTTACTTGAAAGCGTTTAGGTATTTCTAAATGGTATTATATGGATTTGTGTTTTATTTTTCTTTCATTTTTCAGAACCCTTTAATTTTTATTTTACCTGATACTTCAAATCAAATGTCATCATGTAATGCTTTGTATACAGAGAATGTTTCCAAAAAACTCCACGATCATGGAATCCAAGTTCATCCTACTCCTATATGCTGAGGGAGTGATAGTTGAGAATATTTAGGTAGAATAATCTCAAGATCCACTATTCCTAACTATGAAGGTGGACAATCCTGATGTGGAGGGATCCTCGAGAGACACTAATTTTAGCTACAGAGAAAAAAAGAGAATTTTCCCAATCATGACTTTCTCATTTTTAGAATTGAGACTAGGATAATCCAAGTGGGATCAATATAAATGATCAAACCAACAACCGATGAGTGGTATCCCCTCTTTCGGTAAAATTTATACATTCACATATTTTTAGACATTTGATTTTTAGGAGAAGTGTCACCTATTAACAAGTTCCATCCTCTTCAGTGAATGGGATTGAGATGGGGGAATTCATTACATCTCCACCAACGTTATTAGGTGAATTTGAGGCTATTTTGGAAGGATTAGAAGAAGGAATATCATTGAGTTAACAGATCTAGAATTATATACCTCCCTCCAGTAGTGTCTCTGAGAAACATAAGGCTTTATTCCCTACACATCTCCTTGTTTGGAGAGTCATCTGGAAGATAATTAGTAGGAAACATCTTGAGTAAATTCCATTTTTTACTTAGTAAAATTCCATTAAAAAAATCCATGCCCATGTATGGGGGGTTTAATTACCATGTAGTCGATGATATGGTGAAGGTGATCATCTGGAAATGGGATAAGGAGTAAGAGTTCCAGCATGTTACTGTGTAACATGTGGGAAATTTGTGAAACTTGGAGCTACTACAATCGAAGTTGAATTCAGCCACTCCATAGAGGTGAAGGAGTATCAAGACCACCTAGATGAAAATTCTCTCCAAATAACACACCTCAATGAAGAGTTAAATACTATAAGGTAAGAGGTAGTCAAAATCTACCAATCTATGGTAATGGATTTGGATCAAAGAAGAGATGACGTTAATGATGAGTAGGATAGGATTCATAAAGATGGATATGATACTTATACACAAAAATATATGCATGTGGAATATATGCTAGTTTTTTGGGGCTCAGTTCAGCATCTCAAATCCTACATTGAGGGAAAACTGCAAAATATGTGGTTTAGGCTCTTACATGTAGAAGTTCCTTGACGTTTTAGAACATAAATAAACATGATTATTTTTTTACCAATCACATATTTCACCATCTAAGTGTTCTTTTTTTTATCATAACATAATATTTAAGTTGATTTGAGTAAAAAGATATCATTGTATCCGCTAGTTGAAACCACAATTATAGTGATGTGGATAAAACTCTAAATTTTTATAAATTGATGTGGCCTAGTGAAAATCATTTTACAGTATCTAGGGTCATAAAGAAAACCCCACATGATTTTTTTATTTTATATCATCATCATAATTTTTTCATAAGTCCAATATAAGGAATACTTATAAGGCGATATTGGGATTTTTCTTAGGAAACCCTTTGTGGGTTTTCATCCTAACATATTTTATGCCAACATGTTTTCATTGTATGATTATTTCCTAAACCATATAGAGTGTAGGTATAGATCCAAGACTAAACTTCTTTATAGATTTCCATTCATGGGTTTTAAATATGGTGAGTAAAATGTTTCTTTTCCTAGGATTTTTAAAATTAGGAACGTTTTACTAATAGGGATAGTGTTTTAGGTCATACATATGTGACCATATGTTTTGAAATGATATCCCAAAAAAGTCTTGTTGGCCAAGAGTGTTCCAAAGATCTTCAGATAAATGATTGGGAAACATGAGCCATGATTTTTTGGTTCATGAATCTAATAAATTATATTCAGTAATAGAGGATGTATCTCTTGATAACAATGTCACCTCTAGTTGAAACCCCTTTTTGTGGGATACATTATGGAGAGCCATCTCGAGATTGTTACTACATAGTCAAATAAAGCAATCCTTTGGTTGATATGCCCTAAAATTGGTGACAAAGTTCTACAATGGAAAATGTGGTGTGTTATTCCATAGTTCCCAAAAAATCTTTAGTAATTATGACATTCTAGAACTGATGATTATTGTTTATGAATATTTGGAATTATAAGGACCAGAATGTTTGGTTTTTTCAATGGAAAGTGTTTGAATACGAATGGAATATATGTTTTGGAATTTTCTGTGAATGGGAAATCTCTCAAACATGAATTTGGATCGAGTGGAGGAGGGAACATATTTTCATATGGTCAATTTTTGGGGGAGGCCCCTTTCTGAAAATGGTTAAAGTATCATTCAGTTTAATGTCATCTGACTAGTACATTGGCTGTGTAGTTTAACGTCATATAGAGAGGATGCTATGAAATATTTTTTTAATGTAATAAGTCATGGAAATTTTTTTTGGTTGTTTATAATCATTCCAAAGTGACATTAGGGATCTATAATTTTATCTCTTTAGCTTCGACTAAAATATTGATGACTTTTCCATTTTTTGAAATCTGTCTAGAAACATGCTACCATATTCAAGAGTGACTGGAGAAAGATTTAAGAAACGATTTGGGGAACCCCATATCTGAAGAGTGGTTTTTGAAAAATGGTCATAGGATGTTATAGGAGGTATCCTTCGATGATGAAGTTACCATTCATTTTTGCGCACATTTTGTTGGATGTTTTATGAAAATATGATTGTGGTAGGTTACAATATAATAAATAGTGGAAATCTTTGTCTGAATGGCTTTGAATTTTGCCATAAACTTATTCAAATCCAATAGGGTAATGTTATAGAATAGTTAGTTAAAGAATTCCTCCTGAATTCCAAAATTCTAACTCTAAAGACCATTTGAAATTTTTTGAGATTCATATTTCTCTGGAAATAATGTTTCATTTTTGGGAGGAAAGTACCTGAATATGGAAGGGGAATATCAAGTAAAAATTTAAAAATAATCATGGGAATAAGATTCATTCACTAATATAACCCAACATATGAAATATGGATCTTGTAGTTTTTTAGGTCATATTACTAGGACAATAACATCATAGAAAAAACATGTGATATTTGGCCTACCAGGACAAGATCATTCCTGCATATATCATGAATGATGGATGAAATTTAAACCATGGCCATGATGCTTTTTCAGATAGGAATAATTGGAAATGTTATGAGTATTGAAGGGGTGAATATATACTGAACATGAATAGAAGGTTGTAACATTATAACATCAAAGCTTATAAGGATAATAGTGTTTCTCTAAAGTATGAAGTTACTACTGATTGAAAACCCATTTTTGTGGGTTGTTTGATGAAAATACAATAAGGGTGTGTTACAACATAGTCATACAATTAAAAACAGTATATTTCAATGTTTTTTTGGGACATTTTATTCAAATAAAACTAGGATATATTACTTTATAGATAAGAAAAAGCGATGTCTGGTACCAGAAATTCTTCCAATGGAAGTCAAAGAATGATTACGAATATCTAATAGTTTTCATGAAATGTAGTATTATGAGAAAAATGGATATGTATAAGAATAAATGAAGAGTTTAGATCTATTTTTCTTTTAGTTAGTTGTCCCTTGCATATATTTGACTCAGATATAGAAGGGGTGTCTCTATTTTCTTGGTGGGCCCCTACGGAGGGGACCCAAAATAAAATCTCAAGTTTGGATCTTTGTATGTATCCAAGAGATGGGGGATTTTTCTTTACCCCATGGTTGGGACTAATACATAAGGACTATGTGTCACTACATATCTCATTGGGGTGAGAATCAAGCCACACATAGTTCCAATAACAATGATCCATGACACTAATTGAATTCTTGTGTGGAGGAAATGGGTTTTTTAATACGGGTTCATGAATTTTTTGAAAACCGATATTGGATCATATCATATAGATCTGAATCATACATGAGAGAGTAGTGTAATTTCATATATTTTCCTACATATATGGCCATAACTGAAGATTCAAACAACACTATGCACCTAATTTAATGGACAGTAAATCCATACATAGTTATTAAAGGGATCAATCTGTTTATAATCATGGGATAATGAATCATGGTGTTTGATTTATAGTCTTTAATCAATGACTATTCTATCCCCATTATGAGATAATATTCAATACATGTGAAGGGAACACATTTTCTAAAACTCTTAATCCCACATGAGTTATTCTATTGATTATAAACAAGAAGTAGAAAAGGTTTCATCCACTACACAAAGGAGAATCATGGGAAGGATAGGGCCATTTAGATTATTTTAGTGGATGATCTGGGAGATATGATCCTAGTATCACTACATAACTCTTTGAGAATAAAATCAAACCACACATAGTATTTTAAGGTTTCCTATGTAGATATGACAGCTACAAAAGGAGTGGTGGAATTTTTATTGTGGTCAGTGTTGGACATGAGATTAGAGATCCCTATGTCAATATGTATCTCACTAGAATGAGAATCAAGACAAAAGTAGTTCTTGACAAACTATGCAGTTTAATGTAATTATGCAAGGAAGATTTTATTGCTCTTAAACATCATGTGGTGAGGATGTTGGGCATCTAGTTTAACATGTTGTGGTAAAGACATTTTCGAATCCACCTTGAAATGGAGTATTGTGGATGGACCCGGGTGTAGGACATAGGTGTCACTATTTATCCTTGTAGGGATATAATCAAGCCACACATAGTTCTTAGAAAATAAATCCCTACATTTATCAGGAATTGATATGGGGAAATGTGATTTGATATATATATGTATATATATATATGAATGAAACCATGGGTAGAGAAACATGTGTTACTACATATATTATTTTAATGAGAATCAGGCCACATGAAGTTCTTCAAGGGTTCTTTATATATGTCTAACCCATACATGCAGGGAGAGAACAGGCCTTCAGTTTCATTATGGCTAGACCAAGGATTGGATAATTGAGTGTTGAAATGTATTTCATTGGAATTATAATCAATACATACATAGTTATTAATTAATCATTTAGTTTAACATCATTCCACAAGGACATTGGTCTCCTCATTTAAAATAAAATATTATTGCTATACTCGGGGATAGGACTTAGTTGTTACTGCATATCATGTTGAGGAAAGAATCAAGGCACAAATAATTTTTTTAAAAGATTCCTTGAGTCATCTTAATTCATTCATAGGGAATAATGGATTATTTTTTACATTGCAACTTGACCTAGGTCAAGAGGTCTAGTAGTCAATACATATCTCATTACCATGTGAATCAAGCCACACATTTTTATTAAATTGATCAATAATTTTACCGTCATGTGATATGGTTGAGATAATATTGGGAATTATACCTAAAATGGTCCCTAGATCCAATATAGAGTGGTTTTGATGTAAGTGGAGCCTATAAATGGGAGCATCCCATCCTTTCTATCTCACATCTTGACAAAGAGGGAATCTCAAACCATTGAGGGGTTATATGAATGTGATTGGGAAATACACATGAGATGGATTCCCATATTTGAGGGACCACAAGATGTGTCAACTCATGGTATCTTGGGGGTTTCTTAATGTCAAATGAGGGAGACTTTATCCATGTCTTTTAATATCATGTCATGAGGATGAATGTTGTATTGCATTGTTGGGTCATATAACTACAACTGTATTCCATTTAGTTTATCACCATGAAATAAAGATGATGATGAAACAGAATTTAATGTTTTTAGCATGGATATTATGCAATTTCTTTTATTATCCAATGACAAGGACCTTCTATGTAGTTTAACATCATGTAAAAGGGATGTATATGACTCAATGCAGTTTATAATCCTGAATCTAGGAAAAATTTATTGTGATTACATGAAATATTTATTTATGAACCTTTCATTTATTAAGGTTTCAATGAGCTCCCCATCCATTGAGATCAATGTATATGCTCTGTTACAGTGAAACTTGTTTATAGAGTAATGTCCCTCCCATTTTTTCGTTCGTTCTGGAGGCTTCCTTCTAGGTATCAGTCGAGTATTGAGGACCAGTACCAATTCACCATAGTGGAATGAACGAATGTGGACCTTCTTGTTAAAGTTTCACACTATCCTCTCTTGATAGATGACAATGTGAAGAAAGGTATTCAAAAAAATCACCCATTCACTCCAATTTGTCTTGATATTTATGTGACTTTACAAACAAATACATTTGGTCACAGATGGAAATTTAACCTCAATGTACAGGACCACTTATGTTCTATATTCATTCAAGTATAGGGTTTCCCCTATATAAGTATGGGTTGTATTACTCTAATCTTATAGGTCATGAATGGTATTTTTAGACCAAAAATAATTTTATTAACCACCTTATTCTGGTGTAAGTTTTATAGGTTCTTTTCGATGGCCACTATCTATCTATTATCCACAACATGATAATAGAAAAAATGGTTGCATTTGATATTTTACTCCTGATATAAATTTTCTAGCTCAACAGAACATATGTGGGTTCCATTTTTTATAAGTACTAATTGAAGGACACCAGATATGGTAAATATATTTGATTTTATGAATCCAATAATTCTTTTCACCCCTATTTCTTTGAGGCATGTTTCCTCATCCCATTTGGAGAGGAAACCATTAGCAGTCACGATGTATTTTAACTTATTGTATGTAGATAGAGGGTATATCCCTACAATATCCACTTCCTATATAGAAAATTCCCAGGATTATTTGGATGTATGTAGAAACTTTGGGGGGTTTTGTAGAAGTTGTCATACATATGTCAGGAATTAAAATTCATGGTGAATTTTGTGCAATCATGTGCTATAGTGGGTAGCTAGTATCCAAGCCTTCATTTTTGGTGGGAAATAATGAACACCAAATATTTGGAGTCATCGTCTCTAGTTTATAATTCTACCATAATAGTATTTTTCTCTAATTCGTCAATACATCTGAGAAGGACTCCTTTAATTCCTTTTTTATAGAGGAAATTTTATAGATTTAACCCATCATAGTGGTTAAAGTTGGATACTGGCCTCCATATTTTCTCTTTACCATCTCTAAATTGTTGAATTACTCCATATTGGAGGTATTACATGATTGGAATCACCCATTTTGTTGTAGTACCACACACTTGAAGGATATGGACGACTTCATTAATCTCTTCTGCTATCATTTGAAAAAAAATCTTAGAACATTCGCTGATTAGAAATGTTAATGATTGTTTTATCATAGTTTTGATCTAGAAGAGTAGTAGATGCATTGGCCAATGTGTCTTATTAGGAATTATATAATCACATGATTTTATTCAATGTTGACATTAAGGGGATCTTTGCCACTCACCCTTAGACATAGTCATGCAATGGGATTAACTATTCTTTTCTAATGGAATAATCCTCATTTATATTATTAATTACTAATTATAAGTCACCATTCAACTCCAAATGGTCCACTTTTATTTGGAGTGCAAGTCCTATACTTGCAATTATGGCATGATATTTTACCTCATTGTTAGTACATCCTTCTAATAGAAGGAATTGGTATATTAGAATTTCATTTTTTGGGGGATAATATCAATTAATAATCCAATTATATTGATTGTAGGTTCTTACATTCTCTTCCCTGTTTTTCACCTGGCCACACTATCGAAATACATTTCCGACATTTGGGACTGTCTTGAATAGAAAAGATATCCTCACTTATAAATTAATTATTAAATGATTTGATTTAAATTGATGGGTGTTCTATAAGGAAATAAGACATGTCCTGACCTTTCACTAATTTCAAAGGCACTAATTATATATCAAACTATCATAGATTAACTACCCATAATTCCATACGTATTTTCAATATAGGACAACATAAAATATATTCGAAAGAGTTATTTATTGACACCAATTGGAGATCATGGTTCTGTAGATAGTGCCTCTTCTTCAGAATTAAAAATATTAACATCGAATATATCTTCATGATATATGAATAATGAGTATCATTAACGGTCATGGTTCTACTAAGAAAATATGTCCTTTTCATTTTAAACGTCATTTGCTTTCATGAAGAAGGCGAACAATGATCACTCTATGTCTATCACATATTGTATGAATGGAATTCCCAGAACTGGTGGTCTGAATAGGTATTTCTTAAAGATTTAAAATTCTTCTTCGTAATCTCTAGTCCACTGATATGTGACCCCTTTCTTCACCACATTTGTGAAGTTAAAAAATTTCCCTTCAAGGTTGGATATGAAGAATCAGATATAGGCCAAGTGTCCATAAATTCCTGTAAACTCATTACGTTTTGAGGTGGTAACATGTTAAGGATAGATTTTCTTTTCACAGGTTCAACTTCAATTTTGTGATGGTATACTACGAATCCTATTAACTTCCTTATGGTTACCTGAAAAGAAAATTTTAAGGGGTTCATCTTCAAGTTAGTTTTTGATATCTTAATGATGATATTATTCAAGTCATCTAGATGGTCAAAAACATTGACATTACTTGAACACTAGATCATAAATGTGGCATTCAACAAACTTCCCAAGAAAGGTTTTGAAGATACAATCCATAGAAGTTTAGTATGTGGAAGTGGAGTTTTTCAAGCCAATGGGGATTACCCGATAAGAAAATATTCATTGGGGGATATGAATTCTATGACTTCTTCATCATTTAGGGACATATGATTTTTTGTTGTACCCTGAATATCCATTCATGAGTCATAGGTATGGGTAACCATATTCTCCATCAATCAAGAGCTCTATGATTGGAATCATGTTGTATTCATTTGAAATATGCCGATTAAGATCTATGAAGTTCATGAAAAATATGATTTGATAATTTTTATTCTTTTCTGTTACTATGTGGGAAATCCATTTTGGAATAATTTACCTCTCATGTGAAGTAGTCCTTGATGATCTTATCCAAATTAGACTCAAATTTTGAGGTGTGAGTCGGATGTGTCCTTTTGGATCTCTGTTTGTATCCCTGATGAACTTATGGAGAACAAAAGTAATGGGTTGGAAAATGGGGCCATATCCTTGAATCTCTAAATAATTCTTGGTGAAAATGTCCCATTGCTACTTCATAAATTAGGTATATACATTGTACACTTTCTATTTTAAGTCAGTAATAATCAAAGTGGGTTATGGATCTTAATTTGTTCCCATATTTATATAATGTCTTGGATTTTCTAGTTATTATTTTTAAATATTATATGGAATTATTTTGGGACCAGACCTATCGACGGCGTGCGATTCTAAGGCCCTATGTGCCCGAAATCAATGGTTGAAATTAATTAAACATTAAACAGCATGCACGAGTAGTTTTCTAGAAAAAGTGGAATAACTTTTAAATGGGTGTCTGGATTAGAAATTTTAGGTCATTGTTTTATTCAGATCATGGAATTTTCCTTAGTAAGGGCTTAATGTCAATCAGTGTGGGTCACCTGCAAGAGTTGGTTTTTGGTCATTTTAATGGAAATAAAATAGATTAATAATTTTTTATTTAAAATGTTTTCTTTTTGCGCAGAGACCTAATACTCCCCTATTAATACATTCTTATTGAATATTCGCAGGGTTAGCCACATAACACTGCAAATTTAGAATTTTCAATTGGAAATTTGGAGGAGAACACGTTGGAAGACGATGACGACACAATCAATCGACACATCTCAGATTTGAGGAACCTCACCAACGAATGTGATGCAGTGATCATTATTCAACCAAATTGAGTTAGGGTTTGTTATTTCAATTCTTCTCTTCCTTGTTCTTGGAATAAACGAAAAATGTGAATAAACCCACAAACAGGGTGATCCGCGGATCATGCGTTCTTGTGGGAGGGTGGCAATTTTCTTTTTTCTTTTGATTTTTTGATTCAGGAATTTATTTTATTATAATCATGGTGTGTAATTTTGATTCTCCTATTAAACCAATTAACAGGAGTGGATCGACACCATGACGAACGACGGAAGAGGTGTGTTCCTCCTTTGTTTATTTTTTTTCTTCCTCCCTTAAAACCACGCATTCTTCATGTTCTTCGTGGGGTTATAAGAAATGGATCATTTCACATCTATTTTTCAACACAATGATCCCAAATTAGAGATCAGACATTATGATGACCCAGCAGAGGTGCAATGGAGATAATGGTGGATGAATCGACACAGTTTGAGAGTTCTTGTTCTTTGAGTGTTCTTCGTGCGAGTGAATCAGAATGTGTTTTCGAGGATGGTTGGAGGCATGAAACCAACATAATAGGCTTCAGGATGTCGGGGTAACCTCAACCTTGGAGTTTCATGGAAATTAGATGACTGAAAGAAACTTTAGAGAATTGAAGGAGTCGTGGAGCGAAGAACTGTCGGTTCTACAAATTTTAGAAGAACACGACATGTATACTGAAGAATGCACCGTGTGGGACCAGCTAAGTGGCGGCTAGGGATCTGTGATGCATGAAGTGATGAAACTTCATGTTATATGAAGAACATAGCATTTGGTTACTTATGCAAGACTCGCCATGTATCTTATACAATGAACGGACATGGGGTGGAGTACAAGGCAGTTTACTCCACCGCACGGCCAGACCAGTCCAGATTCATGGGTTACCCCATGTACCAGTTTCACGGGTTGTAAAATAGAGGTTATGTCAATGTACGGGCACATGGACAACATACACAGAGTCCTCCCTGGATAGAGGAACACGGTGTGTCACACTCTTACACTCTGTGTATAAATTCTTCTACACGACAAGCCTTGCAACACGAGTCGTTGTATACAGGCAGTACCCAGGGTCAGAATATATAGTGTGTGACACTTCTACACAATGTGTACTTCTCAGTACATGGATTTATTTTCTTTTCAACTATATCATGGAAATTTTTCATTTGGATTAGTGCCCCTTTTTCTCAATCCTATGAAGGTCATCTATCATTTATTTTTAAAGGATTCTGATCCCTTCAGTAGGACTTCCCGAGATATAGTCTGGTATCCATATGAGAGGCCTGTAGAGTGATCCTCTAACCATTATTTACCCCCGGTAGAGTCAGGTATCGACGTGACTACTCTTATAGGACGCATGTCCTCTAATTAGTAGGTTAATCCAGATGAGTCACGGTATCCACCAAGTCCCTTTCAATGATCCTCAACTATGATTTGTGATCATTCCCCACTCAGGAGTGTGTTCTCCCAGAATTAGTGTATTTATCTCTCGTGACTTTTCTCGATGAAGGGAACTTCTTTGATGGACATTTTAAGATCTATCAGACTCATGAAGTTAGTTCTATTGGATGAGGGATTCGTGGAATCTTTGAACTGAATACCTAGCATGGGTATGCGGTTGTGTGACTTCTCTATAGACTGTGGGTTTGGGTTTTGAGTATATCTTTATTATGATCTCCTATTATATGTTCAGTAGACATATATTTTGTAGAGTTTATTTTACCTTTCCTTTGGATATTTCTTTGTGTTTTTCAGGGTCCTCTACTGATTACTGTTATACTCTCTTTTGAACGGGCTTTTCCCGCATGTTTTTTTGTCTTCTGCAGACAAGAGTCCTTTTGACGGAGTCCAGGGAAGACAAGGGAAGGACCGGGATTTCTGAGTTTCCTAGAGGACGAGGTGTTTCTGTGACTACGAGCAGTTGTCCCAGTACCTCCTTGTGCTTATAGGTTGGACTTTATAGATTGCAGTCTCTTGTTTTTGGTCGGTGGTGTTTCCCAAATTTACCAAATGTTTTAGGGTTAAGCGGTCTCTTTTATTTTATCTTGGGTTGTCAAATCCTCATAGACCCAATAAGAAACCTATAGACACGTAAATTATATAGACTATTTTTTTCTATGAAGTAGACAACTTGGGTTAATTTTATATGGGTTTAAGTGAACTCTAAGAGACTGAAGTTAATTTAATTTTAAAGTATGAGTTGATCCTAGGTTATCACTTGGGGTGGATTGGATGCATTCCTTTTTCAACTATTTCAATTTCCTATATTTGAGATGATTTCACTTCGGAAGATCAAAAAAATGATCACTCACTAGTTTAATGCATACACACCCTAATAATAATCACCTATATACTTGAAGGATAAATGTTTTTATCACTCCAAGGTAATGGTTCGTATTAGCACTTGAAGTGTGTGGCCTTAAAATTCCATAAGGATGAATAAGTTTTAAAATCATCAAATAAAAATATCATTTTAAAGAAGTGATTAGAGATTAAGGAAGTAATAAATAACATCTAATCCATCCCCTTTATACTACCTTGGATCAACCCATAAGTGGGATAACCCTCCATTGATCATATGGGTTTAATGGAAGTGGAAAGTAGACCCATGAGGGAGGAATTGGAGAAGTAAAAAAACAATGAAATAATAATCACTCCACCGTTGGGTGATAATATCACAAGGTTTGGTATAAACAAGTTCACACCTTGATGAAACAGTATCAAAGTGATAATAATAAGAATAAAATAAGAGATGAAGAATAACTTTTATAAAAAACTAAGGAAATTCAAGGAACTTACAATTGAAGGAATGTGATTACAACATCAAATTGAAATCATAACATTAAAATGAAACAAAGGTCAAAGATACTCAACTCCTCTACCACAATTTCCTTAAATAGGAAATTTTTAATCCTTGGGTAGAGCCTAAAATAGTGTAATTCACCTCAATTAATGGTGGTGGGCCTAGGTGGGTGGAATGTAAGGGAGAGGAGACTTTTCCACCCTTGACCCGAAGTTGCAGCTAGCTTGCTTCCACCACACAGAGGCGCCTGGAAGACCTTATAGATGTCCAAATTAGAGTGTTCCATATAAAAATACAATTTATTATTGTATGTCTCCTAATTTACTATAAAATTTGGGCCCATTTGTAGTTGTGGATGCCAAGATATGATTAAATTGGTTGGCTGTTTTCTAGGCTGCAGAATCTGGCCCAGAATTTTATCTCCAAATTGGGCCACTTTAATAGCCACCATAGAGGCCGAATTAGCACTTTATCATGGAGTATTATTTGTTCCTCTATATGTATTCTATCATCCAAAAAAATTGGGCTTCATTGGACCTGTATGTTGGGCCCCACATTCTCATCTGTGGGATGATGTCCAATCTGCCTTCTCCATAATTCATTGCCTGAAATCCCATTTTGGTGGTCATCCAATGTGAATCCTCCAACACTACATAATTATGAAATGTTCCCAATATAATTATAAACTTTAAAATTAAATATGAAAATAAAATAAAGATCATTGGGTACTTTAAATGATATTAAAAAATGTACCACATAATAGTGCATTTTAAGAAGGAATTACAATCATAATGTGAAATGATGTTCAAAGTATAAAATGTACTAAAATGGTGTTTATGAATAATAAAGCACATGAATAGTATATATATTAACAGTTAATACTATCCTTATTTAGTGGCTAATCCCCCCCCCCAACTTGAGTTTTTCTAGTCCCGAGGAAAATGTATCTCAAAAATATGAAATTGAAATTCCATTTTCCAAAAGCATTTTAATACAAAATGATCACCAAAAATCTCTTATACCAAAAAACTATGAAACGCATCAAAATATTTTAATACAAGATAGTTTCATAAGAATATCCCAATCCCAAGCCCATTCCTTTGTTCAAATTCATCTCTATATTTCATCCAATATCAATTAAGCGTGATGATGTGTTGTTCATCGCAATAGACAAGGGGTTCATATTTATTCAAGGGGGAAATGATGGAAGCGCTAGGTGGAATCACATTTCAATATTAATATGAGTATTTATTCTATATATATATATATATATTCAATTTTTCCATGGTAATTGAAATTGCACCCAATAGAGTCAACCCATGTAGCGAGACTTTGTCGATGACTCCCAGACTCAAAGACCTTAGGGCACCAAGTGAATCCCACATACTCGGGCATTATCTCAAGTTAACTTAGTCAAAAACAAATTAAAATTACCACAAATAGAGATAAAATTACTAAATCTGGGCCAGAAAACTATGGAGTCATGATCCCCAAGTGTTTAAAGCCACGCATTAGGTAATTTCATTGCTCTACACACAAATTTATTATTTTATTTATTTTTTAATACTAATATTAAAAATAAAATGATCACCAAACCTATGCTATTTTTTTGGAGGACCCCATGAACTCAAACCAAAACCCCACACTCCATAGGACATGCATTGTGATTTTTTTATTTGGATGAAAGTATAAATGGTGAAATATCACATTAGACAGCCACACTTTCCAAAATTTATGTTCATGAAATTATACATGGATTAGAATCAGAACTGGGGAATGATAAATTATTTTATATTTAGTTTTCAATGTTTTTAATTTTTATTATCATGTTCAAAGTTAAAGTAATTTTTCTTTCCATTTACACACTTTTTTTTCAAATCAATTTTTTTAACTCAAAAGAAATTTTTTTCAAAAAAAAATTATTTAATCTCCCCAAAACTTAAAATAACATTGTCCCCAGTGTTTAAAGAAAAGAACATTTATTAGGGGTAGATACAGATAAGGGGAGTTCAAAAAGTAAATTTAAAATTAGGATCATGGAATGAAGTCACCTGGTGGTTGAAGTTGAAATTCTTGCTGCTCCATTCTAATCCCTTGATCTTGATGTCACTCTGAGAATTACCAAGTAGAAAAAAGAAAAAACAAAAAAACAAAAAAAAACTATATATATATATATATTAAATAAATTAAAATATAAGTATATATATATACAAATTATAGAATAAGAAAGCACAATAAGTCGTAGGTCCGGGGTAAGTGCGTGCCCATGTCTCCCTTCGGTCCCAGGTTTGAGTACTCATGGCTTCACCGATTGTGACGGGGTTTTCACCATGGCCTACGACATGTCCCCCCATTTTTAATTATTATTATTTTTTTGTATTTTTATTTTATCCTAGAAACACATAAAAATAAACTGGTGACACATTGTCTTCTTTTTAAATTTTAGGGTAAGGTATTACTCAAGGATCACCCCACATGACACGGATGAATATGGCGCTCCCCTTTCATACTCATCCATACTCATAATAGAAGAACAGGTCAACAATGTATTTTTTATAAAATATCAAAATGATTTGTTTAATATAAAAAAAATATAGATGATCCAAAAAGATTGGAAACATGAAAACCATGGGTTTCCTCTCGTACAACGCTTTTGTTTAACGTCGTTAGCCCGATATGGATAATAAATCTGTCATTTTTTCCCTGGTTCATAGGTCGGCTCAATTCACTCAACCTCTATTTCCTGTTTATTGAATGATTCAATGAATGGTTTTGACCTATGACCATTGACCTTAAAAATGTGACCACATGTGGGATCCTGAATCTCTGCTGCCCCATGGGGGTACACATGATGCACTATGAATGGACCTGACCATCTAGACCTAAACATTCCAGGGTGTAAATGATGTTTTGGACAATACAAGAGAAAACATTTTCCTGATTCAAAATGATTGAATTTGTTATTCCTAAATTGGCAGGCTTGAACTCTAGATTTATATATCCTTGAATTTTCATAAGCCTACATCCTAAGTTCCTCAAGTTCATTAAGATCTAATTTCCTCTTTTCTTCGGCTAAAGAAATGTCGAAATTCATTTTTTTGATTTCCCAAAATGCCTTAGGCTCAATTTCAACTGGTAAATGGAATGCTTTTCCAAAAACCAACCTATATGGTGACATTACTAGGATGGTTTTGAATGTTGTACGATATGACCAAAGAGCATCCAAGAGTTTATCATACCAATCTTTCCTAGATGGGTTGACATTTTTTCAAGAATTTTCTTAATCTTCTTATTTGCTAGCTCAACTTGAACATTGGTTTGAGGATGGTACGCAGTGGAAACTTTATGAGAAATATCGTACTTAGACATGTTTTAATAGAATGGGTGGTTGCATAAATGGGTTCCTCGATCACTGATTATAGCCCTAGGAATTCCAAATCGAGAAAATATATGCTCTTTCAGAAATCGGATCCCAATATGATGGTCATTGGACTTTGTGGGTGTAACACCTGAGACTTTTATGTTATATAAATCATCAAAGGAATCTTTTTCTACACAACACTTTCTTGGCTTGTTTTACATGAAATCGCGACCTTCCTCGATAGATTGCGTCGTACGCAATACCGAGTTTCACTAAAATACGATATGCTATTAAAATATTATTAAAACTAGCCGTTATGAATAGTAATAACCACTTTATGAAATTTTATAAATTTTATTTTTCAAAATGTACTTCATTTTTGGATTCGGAATATCGAAATTAGCCTAGGGTGAAATTTTGGTATTTTTCTGAAAACATTCAATTATTGATGAATAGTGAAACCACTAAGTGGTAGGTTAAAAACTGAATTTTGCATAAAACATAATTTTACTGCTTCTGTGAATCGAATTTCGAAAATATGACAGACACGGTTGATATCAGAAAGTAAAATGTGGTTCAATGAGATAAAAATAATTTTTTGGTGAATAGTAACTTTTTACTTTTTTTACCGCGGTTAATAGTAAATAGGGTAACTAAGGGTAAATATGATATTACTATTACCCTAACACATGTCCTAATTCTATTGGATAAGTGTAATTCGACCAAAAAAAACCTTATGAATATAATATGACCATTTAGGTCCACTTGGATTAGATTATGACATTTAATATTATTTTATTTAATGAATAGTTAAAATAGTTAAAATCAATGTTTAATAACTAAAACATTTTTAATATGGGGTTATACATAAGATAAATTCGATTATAAATATTAATTAGAAAGATAAAATGATTTCCTACATAATGATATTTTATTTATAATTTTTAGACTTTAAATAAATTTATTTATTTATGACACAACGATGATGCAGTAATTACCCTTTTAAGGAAATGTTAACATAATTGATGTTATAAATGCCCAAATAAATGTAATTTGAGACTTTTTATGAATTCCAATAATTTTCTAGGTTACTATGATATATTAGTGTTTATTTAATAAACTTTGTTTGAACATATAATTCTGTTATGACTTTCACAAAAATCATATATCAAATAGTGACAAAATTGACACAAAATAGTTTTCAAATCAAATATTATATTATTAATTGTTATTTTATTACTAAAAATCTAAGGTTCGGCCAAATTAATTATATAAGGATATATATATTAATAATAAACAACTTGGGGTTCGTTTGGCATGTTATAGTAAGTGTATTAACCATATAGTGTAAGAAAACAAAAAGACATGGTAAAAGTTAAATTATTTCACTTAGAGTTAAATCTAATTGATAAGGTTAAAATAATAACCTAAACGTGTCTAAATCCTATTGGTGGATAGTATTTAGACCCATCCCCACTTTACCTTCGAAATAAGACCCTTTAGAACCATTATAAACCGATTTTGACTTTAATATAAAATAATATTTTGAGATATTCCTAAGGTGCCCCTCTCCTCCCTTATAAAAGGGCACCTCCTCCCCCTCCTCCTCACACCAATTTGAGCACTCAAGCTCGGCCAACCCCTGAAAAAATCCCTTCTCCACTTCCGTATAATAATCCTAGAGGTCCTGGTCTTCTTCAAAGACCAATCTTAGTTCCCTAAGTGGAGGATTCAAAGAGGCGTTTCAAAGAAGAGTTAATATCCATTACCGATCTTTTCAATTTATTTCTTCTTCAACTTCTTCTTCATTAGTTGTTTCATGATAAAGTAATAACATCAGTATTACTTACATACTTATATGTTATTATAAATATGAAACAACCCTAATTCACCTTCTATCCATCCTACGGAAAAATGAAATCACCGCGCGTGCGTACGTACGGAATACAGTCTCCACGCCGTGGTGTAATCTATTTTCCACCATCACCTTACAAGGATGGGTATAATGGTGTAATGAGTAACTATATATGATTATTATAAAGTGATATTGATACTGAAATAGTATAAATACACTTAAATACAATTCCATGATCATGGGAACAATATCATCGCTCGTGCGTACATACGGAATACCGTCTCCACGATGTGATGCGACTTGTTCTACATGATCATCATTACATAGTAATTATATAAATGAATTGAATGAATAAATATTAAATATGTTACACTAATACCATTCTGGATATAAGGTATCTATAACCTTAAAATAAGAATAAGAATTTATTCGGCAAAACATGCATAAGAACAAAAGGCAATAAAGACCCGAGTAACAAGTAACAATGAAATATTACTAATAAGAAGCTAAGAATATGACCATATATGATATCATATCAATATGTATGATTCTGTAATAAGTCAATAACATTATTTAAACCATTATATAGGAGCTTCGGACATGTACAAAGCAAATCGGACCTAAGGTAAGGGAAATATCACAATCTCATTTTTATCCGAGATTGTTTATACTTTAGTATTTACTGGGGTGTATTTTTTCATCCACATCCATGTTTCCTAAATATGTAATATTATTTCCATCCACCTACAATTTTTTTAAATCAAATTTTACCCTTCGGTGAGTTTTTAGTAAAGAATATGAAAGGAATCTTTTGTCGTTTTTCGTACGAAGTACTTTTTGACTTTTCCAACAAAAGTATGAAAAGAATGTTTTTTTAACTTATACGGCATGAATGGATTTTTAAAACATTATTTCTAAGAATCATCCTTTACAAGTTTTCAAGTTTATTTTTAATCAACTTCTTTTAGTTTAAAGTTTTATGACATGTTAAGAAAGGAAAAAAATTTTGATGAAGAAAGGATATTTTCCTCAAGAATGGAGTTCAAGTGTTTTATCAAAATTATTTTCCATCTAAGATAATAAAGGGTTATGTTTTATCCCTATTATTACATTGATTTGATTATGATGTGATGGAATTATTTTTATTAATTCCTTTATCTTATATGAATTGTTTTATGATGTCATGATGTTTAAGAATCCCATTTTTATTACATGGGTTATGCGATGATGTATGATTTATGATTATGTGGAACACATAAGAAAGGATTCATTATAAGATGGGTGGGACCTATATCTCCCTCCAATGCATTGGGTAAAGATTTCATATTTCATGAGATAGACATGGCTGGAACGGTAGTTTATACCAGTTCAGTGAAACAGGACTGAAACGAGGGTGACTCGGTTCAGAAAGGGACTTTGTCCACTAAGATAGTCTTGGAAATGAGTCTTGACTAACAAGAAATGATTCTCTATGATTATGTGTGCATGCCACAAAGTTTCAAGTTTTATTTTATGATTATGGGGATCTCATTTTCACTTCTATGATTTATTCCTTGTTAAGATATTATGATCTCTTTTGCAGGTTATGATTTTCAAAAAGATATGATATGATTTATATTTCCTTTATTTTCCCTTGCTGAGAATTTGAGATCACCCTTTTTTGTATGTTTTCTTTTCCCCAGGTCAGGAAGAAGGTTATTAAGTAGGATATGCCAAAAAGGGACCCTATATATGATGAAATAAGTGGGAGGCAAAGTTGATGCTTTATGAACCAGTTGTTTATGTTTCCCAGTTTCTAAATACACTATACCTATACGGTCCTTTGTGGTTTTGTCATATGTTGTAATAAGTGTGCTTCAATTTTGATGTATTAACAATGTATGTAAAGTATGGGTCGTTATAGTTGGTATCAGAGGAAAGGTATAGTCAACCTTTGGAAACTAGGATGTGAAATCCTTAGTAAGAATCCTAAGGATAATTCTAAAAATAGAACACAATCTTAGTGTTTTAGAAATGGCCATGAATAACCTAGGATAAGACCTTAAGTGTGAAAATTTTATTCTTGAATTATGTGGTTTTCCTATTATAATAGGTGTTTCTCACACTATTCTTCTTGGTTTTAGTCAATGGCTGGAACCCGAAGGAGCCATGCTAATGCGGAATGCGATGGGCAATGCAATGATTATCCCCCTGAGCAACCAAACGACATGGGAGCTGGAATGCAATATCTTGTAGCCATGCTCACACAACTTTCTCAAGCTATGAATCATGCAGGACTTCCAAACGAGCAAAGGAAGGAGGAACATTCTGTTGAATCCTTTATGAGGCAGCGTCCACCTTCTTTCAGCGGGTCTACTGATCCATTAGTTGCTGAACAATGGATTATTACTACTAAAAAGATATTTTCAGTTCTTCAATGTTCTGAACATGATAAAGTCATCCTAGCAGTGTATCGTTTGGAAGGAGATGCTGATCAATGGTGGAATATTATTAAGAATACGAGGCAAAGGGATGAAATTGAGTCCATGGAATGGGAGGAGTTCAAGAACTTATTTTTCAATAAGTACTTCCCTCGTATTCTCCGAACAAAGATGGAGAAAGAGTTTCTTGAACTGAAGCAATGGGATGATGAATCTGTTGTTACCTATGAAGAAAATTTTACAAGACTTTCAAGGTACGCTTCTGGTATTATTATCCAACCTGAGAGTAAGATCGATCAATTCTTTAGTGGCTTAAAACCAAGTCTTCGAAGGGCGTTAGCCATAAGGGACTTCAATAGCTACGAGGAAATCATTCGATGTGCTCTCAAAGTCGAGATGGAGATTGGAGTAACCCATCAGTCATATGGGTTTGATAAGAAGAGGAAAATGGAATTCAAAGGAAAATCTAAAGAGCACACTGAAAAGAATATGAGCTTTCCCTTATGCTCAAAGTGTGGAAAGAAACATGGAGGGAGTTGTCTTAAAGGGACAAGTAAATGTTTCAAATGTGGAAAGGAAGGTCATCGGGAATTTGAATGTCGCGATAATGGGAAGAAGATGTCTAATGATGCAAACAAAGGAAGGGATACACAGAATGAACCTACTACACTTCAATGTTTCAAGTGCAAGGAGATGGGGCATTATGCCAATCAATGCCCAAATCCAAGGGTCGATGATGATGGTCGACGTCAACAAACTCTTAAGGCTAAAGACAAAGGAAAGTCACATGCAATTTCTCTCAGCGATGTGGAGTACGATAACGAAGTTGTGAAAGGTACACTTACCATCCACTCTAAAGTAGCAAATGTTTTATTTGATTCTGGATCCACCCACTCTTTTATTTATGAAGAATTTTCTAAGGGTATCACCGTATTACCTCAACAATTATATGTTGAGTTAGTTGTGACAACACCTAATGGCACATCAATCGCATCAAAAGTTTATAATTCTTCTCCAATTGTCGTTTGTGGGAAACTACTTCCTGCAAATCTTGTGATCCTTCCTTTAGTGGAATTCGATGTGATTCTTGGCATGGATTGGCTTTCTTTATACGGAGCTCATATCAATTTCCAAATAAGGGAATTCACATTTCATATTCCAGATCAATCTATGATCGTCTATCAATGCAAGGATGAACATAACCTTCCAGTGGAAATTTCTTCCATCTTATGGGTCTTGATTCCACTAAATGAAGGTTATTTATCTCAAATGGTTGGTAAGAAACTCGCGATTAAGAATATGCCCATCGTACGGGAGTTTGATGATGTCTTTCCGGAGGAATTACCGGGTCTTCCACCAAATCGTGATGTTGAGTTTTCAATAGAACTCGTACCGGGTGCTTTGCCTATTTCAAAGACACCTTATAGAATGGCCCCAATTGAGTTGCAGTAATTGAAGAAGCAACTCCAAGAGAATCTTGATAAGGGATTCATACTCCCTAGTGCGTCACCTTGGGGAGCACCTGTTCTATTTGTTAAGAAGAAAGATAGATCAATGAGACTCTGCATTGATTATCGAGAACATAACAAGATCACTATCAAGAACAAATATCCTCTCCCACGCATTGATGACTTATTTGACCAACTACGCGGAGCTCAATACTTTTCCAAGATTGATCTTCGTTCAGGGTATCATCCATTAAGGGTCAAAAGGGAGGATATTCCAAAGACGACTTTCCGTACAATGTATGGACACTATGAATTTATAGTGATGCCATTTGGTCTTACTAATTCCCCTGCTATCTTCATGGATCTAATGAATAGAGTCTTTAGAGACTATCTTGATCAATTTGTGGTAGTCTTTATAGACGATATTCTTGTCTATTAAAAGATCAAGTAAGAGCATGAAGATCACTTGAGAATTATATTGAAGACCCTGAGAAAGGAGAAGCTTTATGCCAAATTTACCAAGTGTGAATTTTGGCTTCAAAAAGTTGCATTTTTGGGTCACATAATCTCAAAAGAGGGGATATCTGTGGATCCAACAAAAACAGAGGTTATTGAAAGATGGTCGAGACCAACAACAGTAACTGAGATCCAAATTTTTCTTGGTTTGGCTGGATATTATCGACGTTTTGTGAACGATTTTCCACGATTATCTAATCCACTCACCAAGTTGACTCGGAAAGGAGTTATGTTTGTTTGGACAGAGGAATGTGAAGAGAATTTCAAGGAGTTGAAAAGAAGGTTATCTAGTGCACCTGTGCTCACACTGCCTTGTAGTGGAGAAAGGTTTGGGATCTACAGTGATGCATCCAAGAAGGGATTGGGGTGTGTTCTTATGCAAAATGATATGGTGATAGCTTATGCCTCACGACAGTTGAAAATCCATGAGCAAAATCACCCAACACATGATTTGGAGTTAGCTGCAGTAATCTTTGCATTAAAGATTTGGAGGCATTACCTTTATGGTGAAAGGTGTGATATTTATACTGATCATAAAAGTTTAAAGTATATTTTCACACAAAAGGAGCTGAATATGCGTCAAAGAAGATGGTTGGAGCTGATTAAGGATTATGACTGCTCAATCCATTACCACCCTGGGAAAGCAAACAAGGTGGCAGATGCATTAAGTCGACAAGACCATGCCAGTTTATCAATGATGATGATCACAAAAGATCCAATATTTATGGATTTACAAAGAATGGATCTTGGAATTATAATAGGGGAAAAATCTTATCTTTCTCAAATTAATGTTCAACCATCTATACATATGAAGATTAAAGAGGCACAGAAAGAAGATGTCGAGTTACAAAAGAAGGTGAGAAATGTTCCTGAGTTCAACCTTGATTATGATGAGATAATAAAGTTTAGGAATCGGGTTTGTGTTCCTCCCATCCCCAAATTAAATAAGGAACTGGTGGATGAAGCTCATAGTTCTTCATTCTCTATTCATCCTGGAAGCACGATGATGTATAGGGACCTGAAAGAGTACTTCTGGTGGGATGGCATGAAAAGAGATGTTGCTGAATATGTCTCTCGATGCTTGGTTTGTCAACAAGTTAAAGCTGAGAGATAGAAGTCTAAGGGGATGTTACAACAATTACCCATACCTGAATGGAAATGGGAAAACATCACTTTGGACTTTGTCACAGGACTTCCTAAAACATCCAAAGGCAATAATGCTATCTGGGTCATAGTTGATCGTCTTACAAAGTCTGCACATTTCATTTCTATTAGAGAGGATTTCTCTCTGGATCAGCTTGCCAGGATATATGTAAATGAAGTGGTAAGATTGCATGGAGTACCACTTTCTATTATCTCTGATCGGGATCCGAGATTTACCTCAAAGTTCTGGCGAAGTCTTCAGCATACTCTGGATACAGAGTTGAGTTTCAGCACTGCTTATCATCCTCAGACAGACGGTCAGTCTGAGAGAACAATTCAAACTCTAGAAGATATGTTGAGAGCTTGATCTATGGATTTCAAAGGTGGTTGGGATCAACACCTAACTTTGGTGGAATTTTCTTATAATAATAGCTTTCACTCCAGTATTCAGATGGCTCCTTATGAAGCTCTCTATGGAAAGAAATGTAGGACTCCAACTTGCTGGGAACAAGTTGGGGAAAGAAAGCTATTAGGACCTGATCTCGTTGATGAAATGGCAGAAAAGGTCAGATCTATTCAACAACACATAAGAGCAGCTCATAGTCGACAGAAAATTTATGCCGACAACCGAAGAAAAGACCTAGAGTTTGAAGTGGGTGATAAAGTGTTCTTACGAATATCTCCCTGGAAGATGGTTATGAGATTTGGAAAGAAGGGGAAGTTGAACCCTAGATATATCGGTCCTTTCGAAATACTGGATCGTGTTGGAAAGGTAGCTTACCGATTGGCGCTTCCACCGAATCTCTCTCAAGTTCACGATGTGTTCCATGTATCTCTCCTGATAAAGTACATACCTGATCCTTCACATGTACTCAGCTCAGAAGTTGTACCGCTGGAGCAAGATCTTTCTTATGAAGAACAACCGATAGAGATTCTGGATTGTAGTGAAAAAGTCCTACGAAACAAGACCACTCGATTGGTGAAAGTTTTATGGAGGAACCACCAATTAGAAGAAGCTACTTGGGAGCTTGAGGATATGATGAGAGAGAGGTATCCTCATCTGTTTGTTACAAAGTGACGAATTTCGAGGGCGAAATTCATTTTAAGGGGGGTAGAATGTAACACCCGAGACTTTTATGTTATATAAATCATCAAAGGAATATTTTTCTACACAACACTTGCTTGGCTTGTTTTACACGAAATCGCGACCTTCCTCGATAGCTTGCGTCGTACGCAATACCGAGTTTCACTAAACAACGATATAATATTAAAATATTATTAAAACTAGCCGTTATAAATAGTAATAATCACTTTATGAAATGTTTAAATTTTATTTTTCAAAATGGACTTCATTTTTGGATTCGGAATATCGAAATTAGCCTAGGGTGAAATTTTGGTATTTTTCTGAAAACTTTCAATTTTTGATGAATAGTGAAACCACTAAGTGGTAGGTTAAAAACTGAATTTTGCATAAAACTTAATTTTACCGCTTCTGTGAATAGAATTTAAAAAATCCGATAGACACGGTTGATATCAGTAAATAAAATGTGGTTCAATGAGATAAAAATAATTTTTTGGTGAATAGTAACTTTTTACTTTTTTTACCGCGGTTAATAGTAAATAGGGTAACTAAGGGTAAATATGATATTACTATTACCCTAACACATGTCCTAATTCTATTGGATAAGTGTAATTCGACCAAAAACAACCTTATGAATATAATATGACCATTTAGGTCCACTTGTATTAGATTATGACATTTAATATTATTTTATTTAATGAATAGTTAAAATAGTTAAAATCAAAGTTTAATAACTAAAACATTTTTAATATGGGGCTATACATAAGATAAATTCTATTATAAATATTCCTTAGAAAGCTAAAAAGATTTCCTACATAATGATATTTTATTTATAATTTTTAGACTTTAAATAAATTAATTTATTTATGACACAACGATGATGCAGTAATTACCATTTTAAGGAAATGTTAACATAATTGATGTTATAAATGACCAAATAAATGTAATTTGAGACTTTTTATGAATTCCAATAATTTTCTAGGTTCCTATGATATATTAGTGTTGATTTAATCAACTTGGTTCGAACATATAATTCTGTTATGACTTTCACAAAAATCATATATCAAATAGTGAAAAAATTGACACAAAATAGTTTTTAAATCAAATATTATATTATTAATTGTTATTTTATTCCTAAAAATCTAAGGTTCGGCAAAATGACTTAAATAAGAATATATATATTAATAATAAACAACCTGGGGTTCTTTTGTCATGTTATAGTAAGTGTATTAACCATATAGTGTAAGAAAACAAAAAGACACGGTAAAAGTTAAATTATTTAACTTAGAGTTAAATCTAATTGATAAGGTTAAAATAATAACCTAAACTTGTCTAAATCCTATTGGTTGATAGGATTTAGACCCATCCCCACTTTACCTTCGAAATTAGACCCTTTGGAACCATTATAAACTGATTTTGACTTTAATATAAAATAATATTTTGAGATATTCCTAAGGTGCCCCTCTCCTCCCTTATAAAAGGGCACCTCCTCCCCCTCCTCCTCACACCAATTTGAGCTCTCAAGCTCGGCCAACCACTGAAAAAATCCCTTCTCCACTTCCCTAGAATAATACTAGTGGTTCTGGTCTTCTTCAAAGACCAATCTTAGTTCCCTAAGTGGAGGATTCAAAGAGGCGTTTCAAAGAAGACGTAATATCCAGTACCGATCTTTTCAATTTCTTTCTTCTTCAACTTCTTCTTCTTTAGTTTTTTCATGATAAAGTAATAACATCAGTATTACATACATACTGATATGTTATTATAAATATGAAACAACCTTAATTCACCTTCTATCCATCCAACAGAAAAATGAAATCACCGCGTGTGCGTACGTACGGAATACCGTCTCCACGCCGTGGTGTAATCTATTTTCCACCATCACCTTACAAGGATGGGTATAATGGTGTAATGAGTAACTATATATGATTATTATAAAGTTATATTTATACTGAAATAGTATAAATACACTTAAATACAATTCCATGATCATGGTAACAATATCATCGCTCGTGCGTACGTACGGAATACCGTCTCCACGATGTGATGCGACTTGTTCTACATGATCATCATTACATAGTAATTATATAAATGAATTGAATGAATAAATATGATATATGTTACACTAATACCCTTCTGGATATAAGGTATCTATAAACTTAAAATAATAATAAGAATTTATTCGGCAAAACACGCATAAGAGGAAAAGGCAATAAAGACCCGAGTAACAAATAACAATGAAATATTACTAATAAGAAGCTAAGAATATGATCATATATGATATCATATCAATATGTATGATTTTGTAATAAGTCCATAACATTATTTAAACCATTATACAGGAGCTTCAGACACGTACAAAGCAAATCGGACCTAAGGTAAGGGAAATATCACAATCTCATTTTTATCCGAGATTGTTTATACTTTATTATTTACTGGGGTGTATTTTATCATCCACATCCATGTTTCTTGAATATGTAATATTATTTCCATCCACCTACAATTTTTTTAAATCCAATTTTACCCTTCGGTGAGTTTTTATTAAAGAATATGAAAGGAATCTTTTGTCGTTTTTCGTACGAAGTACTTTTTGACTTTTTCGACAAAAGTACGAAAAGAATGTTTTTTTAACTTATACGACATGAATGGATTTTTAAAACATTATTTCTAAGAAGCATCATTTACAAGTTTTCAAGTTTATTTTTAATCAACTTCTTTTAGTTTAAAGTTTTATGACATGTTAAGAAAGGAAAAATGTTTTTGAAGAAGAAAGGATATTTTCCTCAAGAATGGAGTTCAAGTGTTTTATCAAAATTATTTTCCATCTAAGATAATAAATGGTTCTGTTTTATCCCTATTATTACATTGATTTGATTATGTTGTGATGGAATTATTTTTATTAATTCCTTTATCTTATATGAATTGTTTTATGATGTCATGATGTTTAAGAATCCCATTTTTATTACATGGGTTATGCGATGATGTATGATTTATGATTATGTGGCACACATAAGAAAGGATTCATTATAAGATGGGTGAGACCTATATCTCCCTCCAATGCATTGGGTAAAGATTTTATATCTCATGATATAGACATGGCTGGAACGGTAGGTTATACCGGTTCAGTGAAATAGGACTGAAACGAGGGTGAATCGGTTCAGAAAGGGACTTTGTCCACTAAGATAGTCTTGGCAATGAGTCTTGACTAACAAGAAATGATTCTCTATGATTATGTGTGCATGCCACAAAGTTTCAAGTTTTATGTTATGATTATGGGGATCTCATTTTCACTTCTATGATTTATTCCATGTTAAGATATTATGATCTCTTTTGCAGGTTATGATTTTCAAAAAGATATGATATGATTTATATTTCCTTTATTTGCCCTTGTTGAGCATTTGAGCTCACCCTTTTTTGTATGTTTTCTTTTCCCCAGGTCAGGAAGAAGGTTATTAAGTAGGATATTCCAAAAAGGGACCCTAGATATGATGAAATAAGTGGGAGGAAAATTTGATGCTTTATGAACCAGTTGTTTATGTTTCCCAGTTTCTAAAGACACTATACCTATACGGTCCTTTGTGGTTTTGTCATATGTTGTAATAAGTGTGCTTCAATTTTGAAGTATTAACAATGTATGTAAAGTATGGGTCGTTATAGTGGGAATGGATTCAACACATTTTGAGACATAATCAATAGCTAATAGGATGTATAGGTATCCCCTAGAGTTTGGAAAGGGTCCCTTGAAATCAATTCCCCAACAATCAACGATTTCAACGACCAGAATGGGAGTTAGGGGCATTTGATTCTTTTTGGTAATGGATCATGATTGTTGACACTGAGGGAAACTTTTGAAAAATTGGAAGGAATCCTTAGTGATTTTAGGTCAGTAAAAACCACTTTGGAGGACCTTTTTAGTGGTTTTATTTGTGGAAATGTGCCCTCCACATGCCTCTCCATGACAAATTTTTATAAAGGAATCTTTCTCAGACTTAAGAACACATCACCTAATGATTTGATCAGGACAGAACATAAAGAGGTAAGGATCGTCAAACACATAGTGTTTGACATCAGAAAGAAATTTCCTCTTAGCTTGGGTCCCTAGGAATTTTGGAATTTCACCCATCACTAAATGGTTTTCTATGTCAGCATACCATGGGCAATCACTCACTAAATAGAGGTGCTCATCAGGAAATGAACCAAACATAGAAAGGTGATGTGATTTGTCTTTGAATTCCATCCCAGAGAGGTGATTAGCTACAACATTTTAAACACCCTTTTTATCCTCAATGGTTATATAAAACTCTTGAAGAAGAAGGGCCCACCTAATCAATCTAGACATGGAATTTTGTTTTTGGAAAAGGTAATTTAGTGCTGAGTGGTCGGTGAAGAAAATTGTGGGTGATCCTAAGAGATAGGACCTGAGTTTCTCTAAGACAAAGACAACAGCATGAAACTCTTTCTCAGTGGTGGTGTAGTTGATTTGTGCATCATTTAGAGATTTTCTTGCATAAGCAATGACACGTGGAGTTTTCTCACACCGGTGTCCATAGACTGCTCCTACAGCGAAGTCACTCGCATCACACATGAGCTCAAAAGGAAGTTTCCGATTTGGAGATTTCCTGATAGGTGGAGAGACAAGAGCTGACTTGAGTGTAGAGAATGATTCCTCATGGCTTTCTATCAATAAAAATGGAGAATCGTTCACTAATAGTGAACAAAGTGCTTGAGAAATAGAGATGAAATTCCTAATGAACCTTTTATAGAAACCAGCATTTCCTAATAAGGATCTCACTTCCATAACAGTTTATGGAGAGGGGAGGTGACAAATGATGTCAACCTTAGCTTTATCAACTTCAATCCCTCTACCAGATAAGACATGGCTTAGAACAAGTCCTTCATTTACCATGAAATGGAATTTTTCCTAATTTAGTGTGAGATTCTTATCCTCGAACCTTGACAAAACCTTTTCAACATTTATAAGGAATCCCTAAAAAGTATCCCCAAATATGGATAACTAATCCATGAAGACCTCTAAACAATCCCCCACCACGTCCGAGAAGATTCCCATCATGCACCGCTAGAAGGTACCAGGGGAATTACATAACCCAAAGGGCATGCGCATAAAGGAAAAAGTACTTAATGGAAAAGTGAATGTTGTTTTCCTTGATCCTCTAAGGAGACCTCGATTTTATTATACCCTGAGAATCCATCTAGGAAGTAATATAATTGATGACTCGCCACTCGCTCAAGGACTTGATCAATAAAGGGCAAGGGGAAATGGTCTTTCTTGGTATAAGAGATGAGCTTCCTACAGTCAATACAGACTCTCCATCCACTACTGAACCTTGTGGGGAGAAGGTCACCATCCTCATTGGTGATCACAGTGATTCTAGATTTCTTTAAGACAACTTTAATTGGGCTTGCCCACTCACTCTCAGTAATGGGGTATATGATACCCTCTTTCAACAACTTACCAATTTCTTTCCTTACCAGATCCATAAGATTTGTATTGAGTATCCTTTGAGGTTGACGACATGGTTTGGATTTAGATTCAAGAACAATCCTATGAGTCCCAATGAGTGGGATGATCCCAGGAATATCAGAAAGGGTCCATCCAATTGCTTTTTTATTCTTTCATAGGACATACAAAAGTATCATCTCTTGATTGGATTCAAGAGAGGGAGAAATGACAATAGGAAAGGCTTGATTGTCCCCTAAGAACGCATACTTTAGTGATGAAGGTAAGACCATAAATTTGAGATCAGATTGGTTATCACTTTCTAAGGATGGATGGGACTTTGTATTGAACTCGGTTTTTTTGTTCAGATTCCTTGACATAATTGGTTCCTTTTGAACAGAATTTTCATCGACTAAATTACTTATAGCAGTGTCATGAATGAGTATAGGTTCAATGTTATTGATTTCACCCATGGTATCATTGATTAGTGATTCTAGAAAATCATCAATAGATCTATCTGAAATAGATTCAAGCCAAGGAGACAAATTTCCCTCATGTGAACTAAGGAAATCAATCTATTTTTGATTTAAACATCCTTTAGTAATTCCTTTATGTTCCTCAAGTTCACTATAAACAATACCAATCTAATTAATCTCATGTATCTATTCATCATTCCCAATTTGAGAGATTTCATTGTAGATGTTCAAGTATAGACTCATGTTTCCAAAGGTGATGGTCATGTTCCCATTTCAGACTCGGATAACAGAGTTGACTGTTGCAAGGGACGACTAGGGATGATTGGGGTTTTCTCGCTAGGACCTAAGTTTGGGTGACTGTCAAGGACAATAAAGTCAGCTTGGTAAATGAAATTTTTGTCTTTCACCAAAACATCCTTTAAGATCCCCTTAGGAACTCGAATACTACGATCAGCAAGTTGAAGAGTGACAGATGTGGGTTGGAGTTCTTCAATCCCTAACTAACAATACATGGCATAAGGAATGAGGTTCACACTAGCTCCTAGGTCACACAAGGCTTTGAAAACATTGTTCTCTCCTAGTTCAACATTGATGTAAGGACATCCTGGATCTTTCAACTTTGGGGGAATGGTCCCTTGAATGGTGGTACTCACGTTAGCATCCAAAAGGACTTGGTTTTTATGTGAAATTTTCCTTTTCAAAGTGAACAATCCCT
The DNA here is from genome assembly GCA_963277665.1 of Viscum album. Lineage (NCBI taxonomy): Eukaryota > Viridiplantae > Streptophyta > Magnoliopsida > Santalales > Viscaceae > Viscum > Viscum album. The sequence continues at coordinate 1,926,546,128 of OY728142.1, read as the reverse complement.
TAAGGTACTTTGAGTAGTCAAGAATGTTTTGGATTGCATATAGAAGGGGGATGTGTGACTTAACAAGAGAGAAGATTTCCCTCAAGGTTTCATTCAATTCTGTTTTAGATTTTCCTCTCATGCGTTGAGGAAAGGGAGTAGGTTGTTTGATTGTTTGGTGTGGTTCTAGATCCTTAACATTCTCATTGGGGTTTTCTGAATCTGTGGGTGGTTTTTCATAATTTTCAGGAATTTTTTGAAGCTTTTAATAGTTTTGGAATGGCCTGTTCATATTTCTCAATGGATTTCCCACTTCTTAAAATAGTCACTACTTTGAGTTGTTCACGAGGGTTTTGTGAGTAACTAGATTCTCACCTTAAATTTGAGGATGGTACCACCTGAGTAGGCATGGGTTCCTTCCCAGTTTTAATGGTTTGTAGTTCATGTTTAAGGGATGAGACTTCTGGGTTCATTTTCTCCATTTGTTTACACAACTGCTCAAGGATTGGAAGAGGGACAGATTGAGTAGGGGCTTATGCAGGTTGGTTTATCCTGGGACGATACTTTGGTTGTTGGATTGTTTATTGGTATTGGATAGGAGGATGTTTTTATTGTGTTGGTTGTGGTTGGAATTTGTTGTGGTTTTAGAAATTTTGTGTAGGGTAGGGGTTTGGTCCTTGTGTTGGCTAGGTTGTTGGTTATCTTTCTAGCGGAATCCTGGGTGGTCATTGTACCTTGGATTCAATGTGTTTTGGTATTGGGGATTTTTGATGTTTTGGGAATTTAATTCATCATGTGGTCCTCCTAGAAGAACATATTTAATGGAATGTATGGTTGGGCAGTTGTCTGCCTTGTGGTCATGTTTGTCACAAATTGTGCAAACAGGATCAACAATTTGAATTTCATGGACCTTCCTAAGATCTATCTCTTTGACCTTCCTAGTGAGTGAAAAAAGTTTAGCCCTAAGGATTTCCTCCTCCCTATGTGTGTGAATTCCACCATATTTTTGTGGCTTCTCCTAGTAAGATGATGTTCCCCATGTTTGGTTTTGTTCAGAAAGGCTTTCAAGATACTCGTAAGCATCACTTGGGGCTTTGTTTTTAAATGTTTCATTACACATCATGTCAATGAATTGTTTGTTCCCCGGACCCAACCCTTCATAGAAAATTCTCACTTGTTCAGGTATAGAAAAACCATGATGTGGAACAATATTTAGGGTGTCTTTGAACCTCTACCATGTTTCATTGAATGACTCTCCCTCTTTTTCAAAAATTTTTGGGATGCTCTTTTTATGCATAATTGTTTTGTGGTGGGTAAATTATTTGTTTTTATAATTCTCTTTGAAATTGGTCGCAAGAGATGATGGATGCTGGTCTCCAAATTTTTAGCCATTTTTTAGCAATATCCTTTAAATAAAAAAGGAAATAGCCTCATCTTAGCTGATTTTAGTTGATGTGGGGGACACATGGTTTCAATAATGTCATTGAACTCCTTAACGTAAGGGTTGGGCATCTCAGACTCCATTCCATGGAATGTGGGAAGGTGGTTTAGGACATGGGGTTTAAAGAGGTAGTTGGAATATACTAGGGAATTGTGTATAATTCATGAGGGGGAATCGGTCCAGGAAAGTGTCAGGTAGTCATTCATGGTTTGATCGACTACATTCCCCAAGTTTGGGGCTACCTCATTTGGGTTTCCATTTTGGTTCCCAGTCGGGTTTATGAGTTGATTTCATTGAATACCTTCCATTCAAATGGGCTCAATTTTTGACTCGTTAGTGTTAGGAAGATTAGGATCTAATGGAAAAAGTTCCCTTGGTTTACTTTACTCCCCAACCCTAGGACTATTCACCGTAACTAGACGGTTTGATTGATCACGGGTGTAGGCGGACATGCATCAAAAGAAAAAAAAAGGCGAGAAAGGGAAAAGATTAGAGAATTTGGATGAGAATAGAAGAAATGAGGGAGAGTAGAATTTGTTTTGAGATGGCTTACTTGGGTCCCCGAAAATGGTTCCAAAATTTGGTGTCGCCCAGATTTACACAAGATTTTAGGGTTAAGCGGTCTCTTGTAGTTTATCTTGGGTTGTCGAATCCTCAGAGACTGAAGAAGAAACCTATAGAAACATACATTCTATGTACTATTTTTTGGCTATGAAGTGGCCAAATTGGGATGATATTATATGGGTTTAAGTGAACTCAAAGAGACTAAGGTTAATTCAATTTTAATGTATTAGTTTATCCTAGGTTATCACTTGGGGTGGATTGGATGCATTTCTTTTTCAACTATTTCAATTTTTTATATTTGAGATGAGTTCATTTTATAAGATCAAACAAAATCATCACCAACTGGTTTAATGCCAACACTCCCTAATACTAATCACCTATACACTTGAAGGATCAAAGTTTTGATCACTCTAAGGTAAAGGTTGGTATTATCACTTGAAGTGTGTGGCCTTAAAATTCAATAAGGATGAAGAAGTTTTAAAATCATCAAATAAAAATCTCCTTTTAAAGAAGTGATTAGTGATTAAGGTAGTGATAAATAACAACCAATCCATCCCCTTGATACTCCCTTGGATAAACCCATATGTGGGCTAGCCCTCCGTTGATCCTATGGTTTCAATGGAAGCGAAATGTAGACTCATGAGGGAGGAATTGGAGAAATAAAAAACAATGAAATAACATTCACTCCACCATTGTGTGGTAATATCACAAGGTTTGGTATGAACAAGTACACACCATGATGAAACAGTATCAAAGTGATAAGAATAAGAATATAATAAGGGAAGATGAAGAAATTTTAAAAAAAAACTAAGGTAATTCATGGAACTTACAATTGAATGAATGCGATTACAACATCAAATTGACAGCAAAACATTAAAATGAAACAAAGATCAAAGATACTCAATTACTCTACCACCAATACATTAAATAGGAAATTTAGAAGCCTTAGGTCTAGCATACAACATTGGAAGTCACCTCAATTAATTTTGGTGGGCCTAGGTGGGTGGAAAGTATGGGAGAGGAGACTTTTCCCCCCTTGACCCAAAGTTGCAGCCAGTTTACTTCCACCGAACAGAGGCGCCTCGATGACCATCTAGATTTCCAAATTAGAGTGGTACATAAGAGAAGAAAATGGATCACCGGATATATCCTAACTTCCTGTAAATTTTGGGACCATTTGGAGTTGTGGATACCGAGATATGATTAAATTGGTAGGCTGTTTTCTGGGACGCATAATATGACCCAGAATTTTATCTCCAAATTGGGTAGCCTTAATAACCACCATGGACGCTGAATTAGCATTGGATAATGAATAAGAATTTGTTCCTCTATATGTATTCTATAATCACACGATATTTGGGCTTCATTAGGCCTGTATATTGGGCCACACATTATCATTAGTGGGCTGGTGTCCAATCTGCCTTCTCCAGAATTGTTTGCATGAAATCCCATTTTGGTGGTCTTCCAATGTGAATATTCCAACACCCCACAAGTATGAATTGTTCCCAATATAATTATAAAAATGAAAATTAAATATGAAACTAAAATCAAGATCATTGGGTACTTTAAATGATGTTAAAAAATGTACCACATAATAGTGTATTTTAAGAAGGATTTACAATCATAATGTGAAATGATGTTCAAAGTGTAAAATAAACTAAAATGGTGTTTATTAATAACAAATCACATGAATATTATATATATTAACAATTAATATTAGCCTCATTTAGTGTCAAATCATTCGGCATGTATTCTGGCATAATTTACTTTCAGTACTTTACCTTCTGTTGTACTATGTTTGGATTGGTTTAGTTGTATGCATGCATTTATATTCCTTAGTGGTTTTTCATTTCAGAATTTGTGAGATTGGATATATGTGTATGTGTAAAAGTACTTAGTAAATGCCTCCCTTGTTAGTAATATCCCTACTCGGTGGTAGTCACTATCCCCTAGCCTATTGGAGGTGAGCTTGGGGAGTTGTGGTGCAGGCCCCACTGGGATGGGTCATGATAGAGTGGTATCATAGGTGGTAAATTCTACCGAAGAACCAAGAGTCTGTGAGATTGTTTTGGGTAAATAAGGAAAAGTGTTTTGATCTCGGCTTTCAGGACAGAGACTCAAGTGTTGGTGCGGGCATCCGACGTATCAATACACCAGGACTCTGATAACATTTTTTTCAACTCGGTAAATGAAAACACTATTTGAGGGGAAATAAGAAAATTTTACATGCATCATATTGGAGTGGGTTGTGTTTTCCATGTCCTTCGTGTCAGCTCTCCAGATATACTCATTAACCATGGTACATCTTGTTTCCTTACAGGTTGCCTCCGTGATGCATACCCACTAGGATTTATTAGCATGATCACAAGGATGACCCCCTCAGTGATGAGGCTTCGATAATGGGACCAGTTCACTAGGCATTACCTCCAGGTGGCGCACCTTCTATACCACCACCAGTGGAGCAGCCTGTGGTACCTACAGTACCGACAGACAAGAGGCACAGGCTGAGAGAGATCCATGAATTAAAAAGATAGAGACCCCTCAGCTTCTAAGGTGAGCCTGACCCTCAGGTGGCTGAGGACTCGCTTGAGGCAGTGACCAAAGTTTTCCATCTCTTTGGGACACCGGCGGATGAGATGGTGATCCTAAGAGTGATCCTTCTTCAGGGTTCAGCAAGACGACGGTGGAGTCTTACCACACAGAATCATGAAGAGGAGACTCTTTCATGGATGGACTTTGAGTGACTGTTTAGGGAAGAGTTATCTCTAGTTATGTTTAGAGAATTGCATATCTAGGAGCTTCATAATCTCCAGTAGGGAAGTTTGACGGTGACTGATTACTCATCGAGATTCACCAACCTCTTCAGGTACTCAATGGATATGGTCATGGATCAGTACATCAGAGCTCAGACCTTTGAGTGAGGTCTACGATGGGACATTAGAGCTAGTGGTGTGCCTCTATACCTAATGAATTATAATGGATTGCTCGAGAGGGCATTGGTGATCGAGAGATTCTTGGCGGAGCATAGACAGCCAACGACAGTTAGCAGTCAGAAAATAGGTGTGGAGACATTGGTAGCAGGGTGTCGACGTGAGGCACATGGATCGGGATGTGGGAGACATCAGAGGAGGACCCAGGATAGGGGTTTGGCAGTCCGAGGCTCTCAGGATGGATCCAGTTAGCCTAGAGAGATGCGATTCTACTCATGTGACTGTAGGGGACATCTTGCTAGAGATTATACGACCCTTCAATCTACTGACAGTGAGAAAGTGGATGGACCACCATGGTGGAGAAAAATTGTGGAGTAGACAAACCTGCCAAGTGACAGACGTGGCAGAGGAGTAGGTAGAGCTATAGGTGGTGGCAGACGCTTCGATCTACTTCCACCACCACCCCTGGGAGGTCTGCACTAGGCTCTGGCAGCTGGGGGATAGGGGTGGGGACATATTCATGCAGTTGAGGCATATGACACAGGGACTCAAATGATGATCTAAAGTATAATATGTGTCTTCTCTACCTTAGCTACCGTACTTTTAGACACATGTTCCAGTCAGTCCTTCCTCACCACATGTCTTGTACAAAACCTTGAGATTCTGGTAGAGTCGTTGACTCGACCCTTACTCTTGGAGACACCTACGAGAAGAGACTCAATGGTCACACAGCTTTGAAGACATTGTGATCTTAACCTTGGAGGTGAGAGTTTCGGTTGGAACCTCTTGGTGGTAGTGTCGAGGCCTCATGATGTCACTCTCGGTTTGGATTGGTAATCTTCAGTCCATGCCCAGATCGACTACTTTAGGAGAAGAGTGTGGTGTGTCCGCAGCGATGGGACAAGGTTTTCCTTTATCGGTGAAAAGGATACCCAAGAAGCACTGAATGGGATCATGAATAGGAGGTTACAGCCTATCACTCATTAGTTGGATAGCCTTACCCTTGGAGAGGTAGATGTTGTGATCTTCCAGTTCCCAGCGGTAGTGGCGGAGTACGAGGACTTATTTCCCGAAGATGTTACAGGACTACCTTCCAATTGGTAGATTGAGTTTTGCATCAACATACACCCCAGTACGACACCGATTTCTTGAACATCATATCAGATGTCTCCTATAGAGCTTCATGATCTGAGGGTGTAGTTGGGGGATTTATAGAGTAAGGGTTTCGTAAGACCCATTGTTTCACCCTGGGTGGCCCTAGTTTTGTTTTCCAAGATGGTAGACGGGGGTTTGAGGTTGTGCGTGGATTACCGGTTCCTAAATTAGTTAATGGTGAAGAACAAGTATCCACTTCCTAGGATTGAAGAGTACGGGACGATGATATACTGAAGGCAGCTTTCAGATGCTGTTATGGTCACTATGAGAACACGGTTATGCCTTTCGGCATGATGAACACCACCTCAGTGTTCATGGGAAATATAAACCATATCTTACATCAATATTTAGACCGGATTTTAGTGGTCTTCATCAAAGAAATCCTTGTATACTCTGCGTCAGAGGAGGAGCACGCGAAACACCGATGGATGGTTCTGGTCGTACTCCGAGAGCACCAACTTATGGGAATATCTCTAAGTGCCAGTTCTAGATTTGGGAGGTCCACTTTTTGGGACATGTCGTATCAGAATATGGTGTATCTACGGACCCATCTAAGGTGGATGTAGTGTTAGCATGGGATCCATGTTGGATCATGACGGTGGTACAAATCATCCTTGGGTTGGCATGATATTACAGGAGATTCAGTCATGATTTCTCCCAGATATCAGCAATGATGACATCCTTGACCAAGAATGGGAAACCATTCATGTGGATGGAGAAGTGCCAGCGGGATTTCGAGCAGTTGGGGAAGATTTTGACGTGCGGCCGAATTTTTAGATTACTAGAGGTTGGCATCGAGTATGTAGTTTCTTACGACGCATCGGGCACCGATCTTGGTTGTGTCCTGATGCAGAGACAGGAAGTGATTTATTATTGTTTGCACCAGCATGGACCACATGAGAAAAACTATGTGACCCATGATCTTGATTTGGTAATGGTATTCTTCGCATTGAAGATATGGTGACACTGCATTATGGGTGAGCGAATTATCATCTACTCTGACCACAAAAGCCTCAAGTACATCTTATCGCATAAGGATCTAAATATGTGACAGAGGCATTGGATAGAGTTATTATATGACTATTATTTTGAGATCATCTATACTCCTGGGAAGGGGAATAGGGTGAAATATTCTCTTAGTAGAAGATAGAGCTCGCAGTTGTTGAGTGAGGCGATGGAGCAGTTGGTCTCGTTACAGATATCCTTCGTGGATAGAGAGGAGGCAGCTTACCTTTAGTCGATGGTTGTCACCCCTCCACTATTACAGCGATTTCGGGAGGCATAGCTTGGGGATTTCAAATGCGAGGCTTTACGTGCTGAGTTATCCTCAGGGCACGCCCCTGATAGATATTACCAAGGTGGGGAGCACGTAGTTCTTTTCAGAGGATGCACTGTTGTACCAGTGGCTTTGCTGGAGGAGGTCCTCAGATATTTTCATACATCCATATTGGCAGTAGATCTTGGAGTGGAGAAGATGTACCAGGACCTCCAACAAAAGTTCTGGTGGTCAGGCACGAAGAAGGAAGTAGCAGAGTTCTTTTCGCAATGCCTTACATGCCATCAGGTGAAGGCTACGCACTAGGTTTCAGCGGGATTACATCACCCCTGGATGTTCCAGAGTGTAAGTGGGATGGAATATCGATGGACTTCGGGATAGGCTTACCACGTATGTCCAAGGGGCATGATTCCATCTGGGTGATCGTTGACCGACTCACTAAGTCGGCCCACTTTCTAGCTATCAGGGAGCAGAGTTCTGTGGAGATCTTGGGACGCCTCTACGTATAGGAGATAGTTTGGATTTGTGGTGTCCCTTCAACAATAGTCTCAGATCGAGACACCCTATTCATATCCTTATTGTGGAAGGGATTTTATGAGGCTTTCCAGACTCAAATAAGCTTGAGCACGGCGTTCCATCCCCAAAAAGATGGTCAGACAGAGATGACCATTCAGGTTCTGTAGGATATGTTTCGGGCCTATATCTTGGACTTTTGTCATAGTTGGAAGGAACACCTAACACTTGTGGAGTTTTCGTACAATAATAGCTACCACAACACCATTCGTATTGCACCATTCGAGGTTTTATATGGGAGACTCTATCAGTCATCGCTTTATTGGACCGATCCTGGAAGGTCAGCACCTATGGGTCCAGAGATGGTGTGAACTACCACCCAGAAGGAACAGATCATCTGGGAGTGGATGAAGACTTCACAGATCTGGAAAAAGTCTTATGATGACACACGACGGATACCTCCGGAGTTCGATGAAGGGGACCATTTCTTCCTTAGGGTCCCACCTCAACAAGGGTTGCAGAGATTTGTTCAGGGAATCATGTGATCTCCGAGGTTCATCATCCCTTTTCAGGTATTTCATAGAGTTTTTGAGGTGGTTTACGGCCTAGATCTACATCCTCAATTCCAACGAGTACATGATTTCTTCCACGTGTCGCAGCTGAGGAAGTACGTGTATGACCCATTGCACGTCATTGACTGGTGTGAGCTGGACATTGAGGATGGAGCGGCCTTTGCTATGTACCCAATGGAGGTTGAGGATCAGAAGGAGATGATCATTTGTGGGTGATTGATTCCCTCATTTCACATCCGGTGGAAGCATGGGAATCCTTAGGAGAGCACGTGGGAGAGGTAGACTCGGATTCATGCTCATTGCCCACATCTTTTTTAGTAGTCCTTGTTTTGGATTTTTGGGGATGAAAAGCCCCAATGTGGGGAGAATGTATTCTCTCAGATTTTACATGTATTATTTTTAAATATTATATGGAATTATTTTAGGACTAGAACTTTCAACGACATTCGATTTCGAGGCCTGGAGTACCCAGAATTAATGGTTGAAATTAATTAAACTTTAACCAGCTCGCGCCAGTGGTTTTCCTGAAAAAGTGGAATATCTTTTAAATGGTTACCTAGATTAGAAATCTGAGGGAACCATTGTGTTCTTAGCAGTGACTTTTCCTTAGGCAGGGCCTAGCATCAACCGACATGGGTCTGCTGCAAGAGTTAGTTTTTAGATGTTTTAATGGAAATAAAATAAATTAATAATTTATATTATTTAAAATGTTTCCTTTTTGTGCAAGGACCTAATCCTACCCTATTAATACATGATTACAGAATGTTCGCAGGGTTATCCTCACAACCCTTCAAATTTAGAATTATCCATTGGAGCATTGGAGGAGAACCCGTTGGCGGACAACGACAACACAATCAATCGACGCATCTTGGATTTGACAAACCTCGCCAACGAACGTGACTCAATGATCGTTCATCAACCAAATCAAGGTAGGGGTTGTTATTTTGATTCTTCTCTTCCTCGTTCTTGGAATAATTGACGAACGTGGATCAACCCACAAACAGGGTGATTCGTGGATCGTGCGTTCTTGTGGGAGGGTGTCAATTTTCCTTTTCTTTTGGGTTTTTTATTCAAGAATTGATTTTATAATGATCTTGGTTTGTCATTTTCATTCTCCTATAAAATTTATTAACAGAAGGGGATCGACGCAATGAAAAATGACGAAGGAGGTGCGTTCTTACTTTGTTTATTCTTTTTCTTCCTTGCTTTTAACCCCGCGTTCTTCACATTCTTTGCGGGGTTATGAGCAACAGATCGTTGCGCATCCATTTTGCAATGAAATGATACCAAATCGGACATCTGACATCGTGATGACCTAGCGGAGGTGAGACGGTGATAGCGGTAGATGAATCGACACAGTTCGGGAGTTCTCGTTCATTGAGAATTCTTCATATAGGTGAATAAGAATGTGTTTTGAGGCCGATCGGAGGCCTGAAACCAATGTACTCGACTTCGGGATGTCGGGGAGACCTCAACCTTGGTGTTTCGTGGCAATCAGATCACCGAATGGAACTCTAGAGAATCAAAGGAGGCACGGAGCGTAGAAACGTCAGTTCTGGAAATTTCCAAAGAACACGGCGTGTATCTCAGAGAACACACCTTGTGGGACCAGCTTAGTGGCGGCTTGGGTTCCGTGATGCACGAAGTGATGAAACATCATGTTATCCAATTAACATGGCGTGTGGGTCCTTACGTGGGACTCACCATGTATCTCAAATGATACACGGACACGGGGTGGAGTACATGACCATGTACTCCACCACATAGCCAGACCAGGTCGGCTGCATGGGTTTCCCCATTTACCAGTTACACGAGATGTAACACATGGGTTGAAGCTGTGTACAGGCACATGGCTAGCGTATACGGATTCCTCCCTAGATAGAGGAACACATCATGTCACTCTCTTACATGTCGTGTATACCTTCATCTACACGACAAGCCTTGCGACACAGGCTATGGTATACAGGCAGTACCCAGGGTAAGAAGAAATGGAGTGTGATACTTATACACATTGTGTAATTCTTAGTACAGGGCTTGATCTTCTTGTCCACCATATCATGGACATGTTTCTTTGAGGTTAGTGGCCCTTTTTCTCATTCCCCGGAAGTTCAGGTATCGTTTCCTTTTACAAGAGTATGATCCCTTCACCAGGACATCCCAAGATAGGGTCTGGTATCCCTCTGAGAGGCCCGTAGCGAGATACTCTATCCATTCTTGGCCCTAGGTAGAATTAGGTATCGACGTGACTACTCTTACAGGACATTGATTCTCTACTTAAAAGGTGAATCCGGATTAGTCACGGTATCCACCAAGGCCCTGGAAGTGATCCTCATCTATGTATCATGATCTTTCCCCACTCATGAGTGTGTTCTCATGGAATGAGTGTATCTATTTCTCGTGACTTTTCCCGAATAATGGTACATCTCAGACGGATGTTATCAGAGCTATCAGACTCATGGAGTGAGTTCTCCTGGATGAGTGCTTCATGGAATCTTCTAACTGAATCCCTAGCGTGGGTATGTGGTTTTGTGACATGTCTCTAAACTGTGGGTATGGGTTTTTAGTATATCTGGATTGTGTTCTCCTATTATATTTTCAGTTGACATATACTATCTAGAGCTGACTGTACCGTTCCTTTGTGTATTGATTTGAGGTTTTCGGGATCCTCTACTGATTATTGTTATAATTTTCCCTTCATGGGCTTTGCAAGCACATGTCATGTCTGGTGAAGATGGGAGGCCTTTTGATGGAGTCCAGGTCGGACCCGAGAAGGACCGATATTTCTTAGTTCCCTACAGGCCGAGGTGTTCCTACAACTATGAGTTGTAGTACCAGTACCTTTTTGTGCTTACAGGTTGGGTATTGTAGTTTTCAGTCTCTTTTTTAGAGGTATTTTATTCTGTACCAGTTTACTTTCAGTACTTTACCTTCTGTTGTACTCTGTTTGGTTGGGTTTATTTGTATGCATGCATTTTGTTCCTTAGTGGTTTTTTCATTTCAGCATTTGGGGGATTGGAGATGTGTGTGTGTACATGTACTTAAGTAATGCCTCCCATGATAGTAATAGGCCTACTTTGTGCCAATCACCAGCCCCGATCCTATTGGAGGCAGGCGTGGGAAGTCATGGCGCGGGCCCCACTAGGACGGGTTGTGACAATTTATCTCAATGGGTTCTTCCATAGTGGTGGAGATCCTTCCTCAAATGACCAAAGACAATCCCTAAGGTCCCCCTCTTCATCCTATTCGTCACAAATTACATCATTCACCACTTCTTGGGAGACACATGATGAATAATGATTCTCATATCAAGGGAATGAGTCTTCATTTTGACATCCATATGACTAAGCAATCATTTCTAGCTCAATCAAGGGAATGATGACTTTTTGGAGCTCCAGAGGGGTGAAAAGGGATTGAGAACGAGAATATTTTTCTTCCCCTATTAAATTGAATCATATTCCATACTAGAATATTAAATGGGTTTTTTTGAATCTTGGGGGATTGAATGAAGACATTTTCATCTAGGATGTCATCACTGCTTGAAATGGTAACAACTTCTCTTATACTATTGGGTTCAGTTTTCATGATTGAAATAATGGATGTTTCTGAATGAGGGTATGAATTTGGTCCAACCCCTTCGATATGATTATTTTGAAGCATGTACTCTACACTGATTAGTTTAAAAATATTCAATGAGATCATCTTCAGACCATTCATGGAATTGACTTGAGTGACATAATCGGAAACATATTGTTTTCCTCCCTTGTGGGAGAACCCCACATAAATGTACTATGACTCACATGATTTTAATTGTTCATTTTCACTATGAAATATCCCATTTTGTCCATTGATACAATATTTGATGCATTAGTGTTATAGTTAAGGAATAACTACACGTTGATGTATCTACAGACTTCCCATAATGTCATTGAAGGTTGTATCCTACCAAAAAACCATGACTTATGAGTTAGAAATGAGATCCCTCAATTTTTTTCTTTGTGTGATCTCACCAAGACGATTTTTATCATTCATTTCATAACCCTATAACAATAGAGTAGAAGGGGACATGCAATATCCATTAAAACCTAGTTAATAATCTGTACATATTGTAATGAGGTTGACTTGTAACCCATTATCAATAATGGTGTGTCGGATATCAATGCCATTTATCCTTCCAGATATATACAAGGTCCTGAAGTGCCCCTGTATGATAGAATCATCATCCTGGCCTATGAAATAGATGACAATGTTTAATTCTATATAATCATTCTCTACACGATACACCTCTACAAAAACAACATCTACGTCATATTTTTGAGGGCTTGATAAGTCCTTGATAAGCACTTCCAAAAGATCATTTGATAAACTCAATGCATCCCGGATAGAAAACATATCCGTAAAATGGGTTAATATCTTCATAACATCATATTTCTGGTCGAAATGATTGTGCATCCTAGTATGAGGATGTTATTTTGTTGTTTCTATAAAAACAAATGTTCCTAATGTAAACGGTCCATCCATCTGAATAGGATTTGAAGGTGTCTCCACTCTTAGGGGATTAGGTCGAATAGATCCTACAACAAGTTGGGGATGATTTAATGTTGAAATATTCTCTAATTGATCCTCTATAATGATTATGTCAGTGAAAACCCTTTTGTGAGAAGGGTAACTTCACTTCTCTTCCTATGGTCATTTTAGATCTTCCCATGAGCTTCATCTCCATAGAAGATTTGAGGAGGGGAATGGTTATGGTAGTGATTCCTTGAAAAACTGCATCTTCCCCAAGTTACTCAACTCTAATGGACACTCCCCTAGTCCCCCAATCATGTTTAGGGAATTCAGGTTCATAATCATGCACATCATCAATGAAGAGATCCATTAAGTGAATAATGTTAGTCTAAAAGAAAATTATCTCCTCCCGAATGATGATTTTGCCTGATGGTTCAGCTATCGATCTATAGTTAGGAAGGGTGATGCCCATGATTTTTGGACTATCAGAATGAATTCTACTAAGTTCAATGATAACTTAGTATTTCACATGATATCATCTTCTTGAGTTTTCATCTTACCCTTCCGACCATGTCATTTTTTGATGTACTAGATTTCAGAGGACTGAGCTATCGATGATGTTGGTTGTGTCATATAGGAAGAGACTACAAGCATATTTGGCTACTGAAACTATGTTTGGAGGATATCATGTGTTCTTTTCATAGTTTTTAGGACCATCCATTCACCAAAATTATATGTACTCTTTCTCTTTACTTCATTCCATTCATTTTCTTTCTATATATTTATGGAAGAAACGTACAAAACCTCATAAAGTGAACTTGGTAGCCTCACATTCCTAGTGTGCAACCTATTTTGAAGAATGAATTAGAAAAATACAATCCTATATATGGTTCCTTATTACATGATGGATGGAGATATAATTTAGGTTATCTTTTCAACCTTCCATACTCAACTTACTGGGCTTTTAGAACATGACCATGTTGTTTTCTAATGCCGAGATAAAGTATCTATGGAATTTTCCATTATGAAAAGACAATACCTTGTTTTATATATCCTAAAAGTATTTCCTCATATGATCCCTCGGATCATCCGAACAAGTTGGATGTTGGTTTTGACACTCAGGATGTAGAACCACCTGATATGTTTCAGTCATTGACATAGGACCCGATTCAGGGGCCAGATTATGTGTTAAAGTGGTAGAATATACTTTTCATGTCCTCCTTCCTTGATCCAATGAAATTACTCAAGACTTTTCCATAGTGTCTGAAATAGTGTACTATAAGTATTTAGTAATCAAATAATGGTCACAAAACCATACTATCTACTTCACAGGGATTAGCAGTGTGCGCAACTCATCACGAAGGTTCTATATACATATAGGCAACATCTTTTCTGGAGACAGTGGTAGGTTCAAGGTGTTATCAATCCATTCCACTGAGAAATGATATGTGAGACCCTTTTATTCTATCATTGTTTGAATTTCATTAGATTGAAGACAGTGGTCTTCTACAATTGTGAGTTGAACTGGAAGAGAAACTTCTGATTTTTTTCTTCTCATCTAGTGATTGACTGAGTCAACAAACTCATGTACCATAAAAGGCCAGCCCCTATAGTGATTTCTTATAGAACCTGAATTTCAGAGCAACCTGTTTTTCAGGAGTACCCATCATGAGATCACATAGAGATATGAAATGCTTCATATACTGCTCAGGATCTCCCGATCCATTAATGATTCAAAATGAAGGATTACTATTGTTTGGAGGAGGAATATTCAGATCTACCCATTTAGGATTGGGATTATTTTCTGACTGTATTGGAACACATCATTCCACCATGACATCAAATAAATCTGTTAGTGTCACAATACTATTCAATTTCATTCGATGAATGTATGGCTCAGCCAGATCCTGAACAAGGTTAGTGGCTAGAGCATAAATTGGTGGGGATACGGGTATGTATATTGGTGTTGGCACTATTGGCACTTGTCGTGTGTATCCTATAGGTGAATTCTTGTAAGGATATTTCTGATCCTTCTTTGTTTGTGAACCAAATGGATGGAACTATCAATATTCTAATTCATGATCCAAAATTATTCGTGGTTGGTGTTCCATATTGAGAATATGTTCTAGTATACTTTAGTTATTGATACACACACTCTTTGTTGAGGTGTTCCAAATTAAAGTGTGAGTTGAGGATATACATAGAAAACATATATAGTAGTAAGGATACCTCAATGTAATTCTACATTCTATCTTCTCAATCCATTCATCTCTTCCTCTTGTTGGGAAAATCATTTTTTATGGGAAGGGGGCGTAACATATTGAGAAGTAAGGTGATAAACAATTTTTCCCCTACCATTTTTCTTCATTCGGGGAGGTATTAATGGACTGTTTATGGGAGTGACCAAATTTTGGGTAAGCCTCTCATTCCAGGTAAGAACACCTCCTTCATTTGTTTTAGTGTGAACCACATTATGAACCATAATATCCTCTTCTGACTCATGTAGTTTTGTCTTGTGAGATGGAGTATCTATAATGGAATCATTGATAACATTCACTGATATGTAATGCATTGCATGAATTTTATCGGTGTCCTTACAAGACAACTTTGTTTTGTGCCCTACATGAGGCCTTGTCCTATATTTTGCGGATTCCCTAGAAGATTCCTAGTGGATAGTAATCAAAATCGAATATCTAGATAGTTCAGTCATGTGTCTTCCAAGGGAAGGTACCCAATCACAATATGGGATGATCTAGAAGGATCTATTCTTCAACTTTTTACCTAACCCGGAGATGTTTGATTACCATAAATGAGGGGGTTATTGATATAAAAAATCTCACATCCCTAAGGGAATGTGCAGTTCCTTTTACACATCAACAACCCTTCAATTCTGGTTTGATGACCGCAATGGTAGGGTTAAAAAATCACCTAGAACTGTGAAATGTGGTCACTCCCCAAAAGTTATGGCTGATACTTCTATGACATTCCATGTGATTCTATAGAGTTTTTTTCAAACATGGGATGACTGCATCGTTCAGAAAACCCTTAAATCACCTGTTTCCGAAGTCCATTAGTCTATTTATGAAATTTACATTATCTAATGGTGAATTATGACCAAATGGGAGGCTTTCTCATTATTTTCCAATGCCTGATGAAATAGTCTATCAATAGCCTTATCTCTTCTGGACCGACATATTTAAGAGTCGTCAAAGTCCTGCTTTTGTTAATCATAGATTTGTTCATAGATATGGTCCATTTGTAGGAGATGGCATGAAGCTATAACATTTCATGTTACAATCTTTTGTGGGATTTGAAGGTTAGAGAGCGTAGTGAAATGAAGTGCTCTTTGTACACTATATCCTCTGATATGAACACTAGATGGGGTGTTGATGATCAGATGTCGCAACCTAATTGATGCCCTAAGGTATGTGTATTTAAGGGATACCTATTATTTTTTATCATTGGATGTCATGAATCCAAGAGAGATGCAAAATCAATTCGGAATTTTAACCCTTATATTGCCTTGATTTGACATTGATAATCCTCATAAATAAGTTCCTTTTTCATTAAAGTGATATATAGTCTTCCATATATTGAGGTGGGTTTCGTGCACGCAATCTTCTGAAAACACATATTGAATCTTATATTGAGGAGAGGCCAAAGGCCTGAACATGAAATGTTTGTCATCTTTAGCCAGTTTTTTCCTCATGTTTATCATGTCTTCTTCGTCATCATGTTGTATTGTTATTAAAAAGTGGGCCTATCCCGACACCCTCGGGCAAGGAAGCAGTAGATCCCAGTGGCCAATAATAATGGACTTCAAGAGAATTATTTGAAACCAAAATGAAACCATCCTGAGGAAAGGAACCCACAACAGAAAAAACAGAAACTGAATCTGAAGACAAGGCTCTAGAGGCAAAATAGTCAGTATCTTTGTTCCCCTCAGGCCATGTGCGTGTAATGATCATTTATCCATTGATGGAATACATACACCTATGAACCTGGTAGGTGACGGCCCAAGGAATGGGAATAAGGACATGAAGAGAATCAAAGAGTAACTTAGAGTTCGTCTCTAATGCAACCAGCATAATATTTTTCTCATAAACAAACCAACCTAGAAAACACTGCCATAGCCTTGACCAGAAGAGAGTCTCCCCGACCAAAAGAGGAAATGATGGAAATGATAACAGAAACATTGGAGTCACACACAAGACCTCCACCACGCGTCACACCCTACAGGATCCATCTGTGTTCATCTTTAGCCCCCTATTGCATGAGGACCAGCAGATCCAACAACCAAAAGAGGAGGGGATAGAATGAGGTGCAACAACAGATCCTAGTATATTAAGAGAACATAAAGAAGTAGAAACCTGCCAGTTTTTCACCCGACTAACAATCTCTACCAACATGCTTTTCGTTTTGAAGGAAATGGCAGTCCATGAGATGAACCTTCCCTCAAACCGGGCCTTGTTCCTTAAAAACCCATAAACACCAGTAGCTGGTAGAAATAATATAGCCTCACACTCTCATTTCATAGGAGTTATCCCCTGCACCTTGGAAACAGAGCTCCAAAAAATTATCACCAATATTTTCCAGCAATGCCACACCAGTGAAGCCACCAAAACAACTTGATAGCCATTGATCCCACTGCCCCTTGGTGAATAGGTGTTGGACGGAATCCTCTTGGTGCAAGATGCAACAAAAGAATCTCCAATCATGGTGAACTCCACAGAACAAGACATTATCTTCTGTGGGGGGGGGATTGTTTTGAATCCACCACAAGAAAAAATTAAACTTACACAGTATGTCCTTGCACCACAACATTTCACCCCAGCCATCACACTCCATCATTGAATGCACCAACTTCTGATAATATTTAACTGTGAAGGACCTAGAGGCCACATTCGTGAAGACACAACGATTAGGCTATATCAATATCTAGATTAAGTCAAAGAAATCAAAAATATCCCTATCCAGAATGGAGTTGATTAACCCGAGGTACATGCCTGATTCACTTAAGTGTTCTGAGTATGATAGCCAGGGGACCCAAGATTCACCCTGATCTAATTGTAAAACCAGAAGATGAGGTCCCCCTGACCCACAATCCATCACACCTTTCCTTCAATCTTAGAAAGGAATAGATGCACTGCAAACCAGAGAGGTGAAACCATTCCCTTCGGAGGAGCAGAAGAGGCCCTGTAATTTCAGTTCTTGAAACGCCCTCAAAGGGATCTTCCTTTTGGGAACTCCCAAGCCAACTTAGTATGCATACCCTGCATTGACTTTGAGATACATTGGATATCCACTCTTCCCTCTCTTACGGGCTTAGCCAATGTACCCCAAGACTCCCAGTGCCACTTCCCCTCAGACTGAGCATCCCAAACAAAACTAGTCACGACATGCTCCAGATTCTGAATAACAACATTGGGACCCCTACTAACAGAAAGTACATGCATCATTGAAGAGGAAAGAACACTGTTAATCCATGTAATCCTCCCCCAGAAGGATCGGAAATGGATCATCCAGTTGGAAATGAGGAAAGTCAGCTTCTCAACCAACTTATCAAAGTGGCGCACCCGAATGCAGCCCGAGGAGATGGGGACGCCTAAGTACTTCAGGGGTAGGATTCTCCTACTAATACCCAGAGTATTTTCCATGAACCTCATTCTTCTCTCAGTACACTGATTCATAATCAGGATTCTTCTCTTATCACGGTTCACAATCTTCCCCCTTCAGAGACCATAGATGATAATGATATCATTGATCCCCTAGATGGTACATTGGCCTACATTGAGAAAAATAATTGTGGCATTTGCATACATGAGAGGAGTAACTCCTTGGAAGCGGTTCGAATTTCCAAAAGGGGAGTGCCTGCTCTCAATAATAACATTCTTAACATACCTATAGATGACATCCTTAACCAATACAAAGAATGTGGGGGACAAAGGATCTCTTTGACCAAGGCCCCAGACTGACTTGATGAAACCACCATTCATTCCCATAAATGATTTGGATATCCACAGTGAGAAAAAACAACGAAACAGAATGTCCATCACCAAAACGGAGAAACCCAGGAACAAGAGAACCTTGATAAGAAACGACCACTCGATCTTTTTGTACTCTTTATCCATGTCTAGTTTTATGACTATGTTCGAGCCTTGCACCTTCTGGTTCAGATCACAAAGCATCTCATGTGCTAGTCCAATTGAACCTTTAGTGGTACGACCCTATGAAGGTGTGTTGTTCTTATGTGATCTAGAGGCAATGATAAGAGGACATTTGTCTGCTAAAAACTATATACAAAACCTTGTATAAAAAATTACATAGGTTGATGGGCCTGTAGTGATTCAGAGAAGAAGTATCATTCTGTTTTGGAATTAGGATCAAAGAAGAGGCACTAGCCCCACGAGGAATACACCCACCCCGGAAGAAGTACTAAATCACCCGCATTATAGAGTCATTAAACAAATCCCAAGCAGCGACAAAAAATTACCCTGGAAAACCATCTGGCGTAGGCGCATTATCAAGGCTAAGAGCAAGTGTCACCTCATGAATCTCATGTTCATCCGAGACTAATTGCATTCTCATGTTATCCTGATCAGTCACCACATAGGTAATTCCATCAAATAAATCAAGGTGTCCTCCCCGATAACCATTTAACATGTTCTGATTTTGTTCAACAAGAAGAGATCAAAATAAGATTTCAGCAAGGCCCCCGACCTCATCCCGCTCATTAGAGAAGGATCCATCTTCACGGAGTATGTTGGGCCTGAGGATCCTGTGTCTTTCATTGATACAAGCATGGAAGTAGGTTGTGTTCTTGCCCCCCTCTTTCATCCATCTCACTATAGACTGCCCAAGACAAAGTCGTTCCTACTCATGAAAATTCACTTCCGTATCGCTCTTCTTATAGATCCGATAGTTAATGACCTCCTCATCTCAATCCTCCTCGAGTTTCGCCTCCGGCTGCTTGACCATAGAATTGAGAGATTCCAAGTCAAACAACTGCGGGGGAATAATCCTTCTCCAGGTCAGAAGATCACCACGAAGCCGCCTTAGCCTGTTATTAAGACCAATCCACATATCACCTTGAACCGGCAAAGACCAAGACTCGGCCACAGTATAAAGTATACCGGGATTAAGAATTCCAACCCCGTGAAAAAATGAAGCATTTTTCTCTACTGTAAAAAGAATACAGGTCCACGCGGAGCAGTGAGTGATCTAAAAGGGAGTGAGGAAGATGTACCACTTTTTTATCCTAGAATGTAGGAATAGCATTAAGGTTTGCAAGCACCAAGTGCGGGCCTTGCCCTCCGGATTTTTGCACCAAGCATTCCGATCAATCCTGAAACCCGGGTCAAAAGGCCTTTCTGAGAAAAAAATTGGGATAAATCAGTGCTAGCATTCCGTGGAAAATGTCCCCCTCCCTTCGTATCAGAAGGGTCCAGCATAGTGTTAAAATTTCCTGCCACAAACCATGGCCGAGCCCCAGGATCGAAAGACTGTAGTTCATCCCACAAAGCCTCCCTAGCCTGAATGTCACACGTTCCATAGACAAAAGTCACCAGATAGCACTAGACCCCACATTCAATTCAGTAGTGAAAAACTGGTCCGAAGAATCCACCAAAGAAACTGAAACTTCGGATTTCCATAAAATCCAAATGGGTCGGTTCTGCAGGTCATCATGAATGAAATTTCATACACGGATTCGGCGGGAAAAATCAGCTAATATAGAGGTATACTGCTTCGGATCCAGCACTTCTACCACCGAAATTTGATGATGATGTACATCGTAAGCAAGGAAATAGGTTTTGGCTCGAGCCCCCCTAGCCAGGAGCATTCCCGCTGATAAATGAAGAAATTTAAAAAAAAAAGGATGAGGGATATGGCCGCTGCCACTGATGAGTTCCTACAAGCGGACTCAACCAACTATACCTCCCGTAGGTGCTGAGTATGGGATCTAGTCTGCATTCCACATACAGGGGAGATATTATTATCCATAGGCAATATCACTGAATCCATTTCTGAGACCAAGGGATCCGAGAGGGCTAAAAATCCATCGAACAGAGGGAGAGACGGAGAACCCGAATGTCTCGGGCAGACACCTAAAGAGCATGCAATACCACTTCCTTTGAGTGGGGATAATTCTCCATATCTAGAACAGATCCACTGGGATTGTCAAGTGCTGGGAAGCCATCGCACAAAGGAATATATGAAGCACCTGAAGGCCCTGGGTCTAACACCATAAGGTAAGTCAAAGCCGAATGAATCACCTCATTCCCCTTTCATAAAGACACCTTGTACCTAGGAGTAGACTATTTGCTCTTCGATTGCAACCAAGGCCAGAAAATCACCATATCGTTGAACACAACTGGGCCCGATGGGCGAGGGCTGGGAGAGGATGACACTGCGGGGGCAGCCGGGTGAGAAGGAGGGCAGAAGGGAAAGGGACGGGAAGAGGACATCAGAGGATGAGGGATGGTAGGAAAAGAGGAAGGCACCAAAGCTGTCCTGGGATCCCCCGTGAAGACCAAACCCGGGCCCAGAGGAAAAGCAGAAGAAGGAGAACCATAATGACCAGACTACAAATTCGAACCAGAGCTCCTGCACGCAGAGAAGGGGTGACCATGCAGCTGACAGGATGAGAAAAAACACGCCGGGGACTGCTGAATGAGAGGCTTCCACCAAGAGGACCCCGTGTTGAGAAAAATATAATACAAAAGAGGGCTGGAGAGATCGACCTCCACATACATACGAGCACCAGAAGGATCTTCTATTGAGATTCGAATTCCTCGCCGGACCCAACAACCTCCATGAAGACGCCAAATTCTAAAAATACAATAAACGGAGGCCGCTCCGGACCAAAGCGAGACACTCAAGTCCAGCGATGAAGCTTCACAGCAGAATTGAAGGCCTCCTCTTGGAAGGAAAGGGGTGGGAAGCCATCTACCAGTATAGGGAAAACTGGACCTAGCTGAACCTCTCGGAACAAAGGAAAGACACAAGATGGATAAGGCGCGAGCCGGAGGAGAAATTTCTTATGGAGGAACGCCATGGTGGATTAAAGTAAGGGATATACCATCTTTCCCCATGATCCACTGGACGAGAAGAGGGGTGCAACTACTCCAATAAGGCGCCAGCCGGAGGAGAAATTCCTTATGGAGGAACGCCATGGTGAAGTGTCTGAGGGGGACCTTCAACATTATTGCAACTACTCCAATAATTTGTTAACTGGAGGGTAGGATCCTAAACTGCCACAAATAAGAATTCTAGAATTTCACGAACTCCAGAATTAAGTAGATCAGGATCGTAGATTGGTTCAATATATTCCAGTTATTGTTGACGAGGCTTCTTCATGAATTCCTCCTTTCAAGTGACTAGGCCACTTGTTGGGGGAAGTGGTTTTCATGGGAAGGGGTTTATGATTTACATGGAGTGGTCATTGGTATATGTCAATTATCTCTACTAAAAGTGGGTGCAGACTCCCAATCTATTTGTCCATATATTATAGGTGAGTTTTCCCCATTTCCCTCCTATACAGGAGCAGATGTGTGTATCTACTCTGAGGTGACTTGTTGAAGAGCCACCCCAATTTTGGGGATCATGTTCTATATCTTCCCTCAGGGACTATTGACATTGTCGTTATGATGTAATGGAAAGTATATAGGATGTGGGAAGGGATTTCCGAATACCATTTCACCTTTTTTAGGACATTCATGGTGACCTCCGTGATCGAAAATGGGATAAATGTGAATTCTGTATCTGGAGTAGGTATATGTTCCTGCTCATATCCTCCCTTTATTGTCAGTGGATACTAAAATTACTCATGTTTTGGGTAAGGGAGTTTGTTTTCTCCATTATTGTTGTCAATACATTTCTGTTGACTTCTTTGGATTATGTGAGACGAATCTTCTGGAAGGCTGGACGAGTGTAGGTAGGTGTGCGCGCCAACTCACCGCCTGCTACCAAACATGGCTGGTAGGCATTTATGAGTACTTCTAGATGAGTCATTGGGAAGGATTGGTGGGTTTTGGTGGGTTTATTTTTCTTTTAATGGTATACCACCATTGTATAGAGGGATTTTCATGGAATGATTTCTTGGATATTGAAAAAACAAACAAGATAACACCACAAAAGAAGCATCTCATTTGAATGAACACATAATGATTTAATGTCTTGTCTAGCACTCATTCATTTAATGATTGAATGGGGCCCGATAGGTGGTGATATTATCATCATGGGTAAAGATTCATTTTGGGTTCACCATTATTTTGATTCCCAAGTAATTTGTTCACCCGATGATTGATTTCATGGGGTTGAATTTCGTGTAATCATTCATGATGGGTTCTCTAATTCTGAATGGTTTTCAATGGGTTTGTTCATGTAATCAGAAGCACGAAATGGTTCTGTATTTGTAGTGAAACATATTTCCAAAGGCAGAAACTCATTTTAGATTTTGGCCAATGGTTCTGAACAACTCCCACTGGTTGAGAGGATGGGTGGTCAGGCTCATCTCACCCTTTTGGGGGAACTATTGCCTACACCAAGACTCTCTTACAGATTTAACATATGTTTATGAATCCTTTATGAATTCACCTGTTTGATTTGGGTAACCCATGAATTTACAAAAAATTTATAGCATAGATTGATTTTAGAATCATCTATATATATATATATGTGTGTGTGTGGTTCATAATAAATGTTTATATCATATCCTCTTATGTAGCGATTAGAGATTATTAGGTCATTATGATGATGTTGGTTTTCTAGCCTCTTAGTGGGGCACTCTGGAGTATATTTTCATCCATGAATATGGATGTTATTTTGATGTTGGGATCAAACCCATGAAATGGGATTTCAACGTATCATACCTGGAGGGATCAGAAACAATGTATTTCGATGTCGCTTAATAGGACACACCATAGCTATTAAAGTCTTGTGATAATGACCCAACCATACTCATTAATGTCTTGCCGCAAGGACATCAAGAAGAAAGGATCCATTTCAATGTTTGGTCTTTGTTGACGCTCTTTTCCGTTACAGAGTCTAAAGGAATGTAAAGGGAAATACCTTGATCCCAAAGTGATTCATCCTTTGAAGAAATATAAAAAATTGACAAAGGCATGAACTAAGATTCAAATACACTTGGGTGGTGCAAGTTCCACTAAGGTCGTGCAAGTATACTTGCGCGCCGCCCATTGGTTGCACAGGTGTCTTGCGCTTCTTCTTTGAAATTCATTCAGGGTCTTCTCTAGCCTATAAATACCCCTTGTGGGCCCCCCATTTCGGGGACGAAAAATTCCAAAAACTCAGATTTGAGCTCTCGGCGCCCTAGTCTCTTTTCAAAGCTTCCGAACACTTCAAAGGTAATTTCTTACCTAGAACGGAAGATCATAAAAGGGGGGGGAGGCCTAAGTGTTGAAACTTGTCAACACTTGCGCGCCTAGGTGGCCAGCCCTTAAGGGAAATGACCACACTTGCGCGCCACCTTACCCCTTCAACAGAACTTACGCGCCACTCTTCTGAAAGCATCCAAGGGTAGTACTAAGGGCTTGAGCCAAGCCTCGCCCATGTTTTACTCTAAGGATTCACCGGCGTGCATGTACCCATGTGTCGCGCAAGTATACTTGCGCGACCAGGACTTGCGCGCCCACGCAGGACTTGCGTGCCACCTTTTTTTTGGGGGACCCTCCTGCCTATTTCACCTCTCTTATGACTATCCACCTATCCTTTTCAAGATTAAGCCTTCAAAACTCTCTCCAAAGCCATTCATGGAATGATTTCCTTGCTGGCTTCCTTATCTAAAGGGAATTATGTGGAAACATCTCTTAAAACCTAGTGATTTGCATATCTTTATGTCACTAAGGTCAGATATTTCATTCATTCAACCTCATCCTTTAAGATGAGAGAATCCATAACCTGGGCATCCTCCTTAGGAGTAAGCCCCAGTCATAATTTCCAAATCTGGGCATCCTCCTTAGGAGTAAGCCCCAGTCTCAAAGTCTACAAATATGGGAATCCTCCTTAGGAGTAAGCCCGAGTCATAATTTCCTAAATTTGGGCATCCTCCTTAGGACTATGCCCCAACCTTAATTCCCTTAACCTGGGTTTCCTTTTCAGGAGTAAGCCCCAGTCTCAAATATGGGCATCCTCCTTATGAGTAAGCCCCAGTATCAAATTCTACAAATATGGGCATCCTCCTTAGGAGTAAGCCCTCAGTCCCTTAACCTGGGCCTCCTCCTTAGGAGTAAACCCCAGTTCTCAAGTCCCTTAAGATGGGCCTCCTCCTTAGGAGTAAACCCCAGTTCTTAAATCCTTTAACCTGGTCCTCCTCCTTAGGAGTAAACCCCAGTTCTCAAATTCTTTAACATGGGCCTCCTCCTTAAGAGTAAGTCCCAGTAATAATTTCTCTTAACCAGTCTTAATTTACTTTTTATTTGGACTTCCTTCTCAGGAGTAAAACCCAATCATAAGACCCCTCCTAATTTTAGCATCTTCCTCCGTAGTAAGCACCAAGTTAGAGTATCCAAATCTCCCTAAAGTGCATATACCTTTATAAACCTTGTTCTTGGGTTTCATCCATGAAGTGAAACCTAATCTTCACCTATTTGGGCAGTCATATATACCTAAGTCCCATATCTTTTCTTATGATGGCACAATTGTCTAGTTTTACCAATACCTCTTCTTTCTCATACCGAGCATGACTCACGTGAGATTAGAGTGTAAAAGTAATTATGACACCTTTCTTTGAGCCATCAATCATAAATAAAGATCATACTCCCTTACTCAATCTACGTGGGTTCTGATTCCTTTTCCAAAACAAAGGATACGTAGGTAGCTCATCTGTGGGTATGATCCCAACTTTGAAATAATCCATGTCCTACTGAATGACAATAAACTTCAAGTTCCCCATTGAGTGGCTTTAAAACTAGTATGGTCATCACAATGACCAATAGACTTTTATGTATTGAAGGATACCATTGGCTAAGAATCTCTAACAAATATAGATAATTCTCTATCAATGAAGAACCTCACATACATATAAAAGATTATCTAAATCTCTTACATATCAATAATTGATTGTTAGATCTAAAGGAAAGCTCATTTTATACTTGGTAATGTGATAAGGATTCACGAACATAACTTAAATATATAAAGAGAGTCCCGGAGAAGACAATAATTCGCCTAAAAAAGGTGTGATGAGTCCGAACTCCCATCCTCTCGACCAATGCATATTCCTAAGCCTCATCAGTCCACAACTAATGAGTGCCTACCTTTGGAAAGTAGGTCTAAATAGATATGGAATCATTGGATGTTTTTGGTTCTATGAACAAACCTGTTAGAAACCGATTGGAATGCTTGAACCTTAAATCAAAGAGGTCATTCCCAATTTCATAGGAAACAAAAAATGGTGAACCCGACGTGAATCCTTAAACAAGTTAAAATGATGTTTTACTTATTTGTTAGGCCCCTATTTAAAATTCAATAAGAGGTCTGACAAAACAATCAATAACATATGTGTTTATCCAAAAGATTTTTTGGCCGGACTTATCTTGATTACGACTGTTATATCAAACAGACACTCTCTTCGAAGATCTTATTCATTACGATAATGGATTCTCTTAAATTCACACCTGTGAATACCTCTGCTGTGAATGCCTCTATTGTGAAGGCATCTGCTGCTACTCCTGCTGGATCGTCAGCCGCTCTGAGGGAGACAACACCTACTCAACATCTTCAACATTGGGTATCGAATGTGATGGTTAAGGAGTACCGTCAACACTATACCATTCCAACTCTGGAGGTTTCTCGACAAGACCTCCAAGTGAACTATTCACCCTGGACGTCCGGACAGCGACGACTAGTGATCAAGAAGCAGGCGGTGCTAACCACCATCTCCAACCGTTTCGGGTCGTTATCCCAGGAATGCAACAACCATTCCCTCCCATATTCTGAGGAGGTGAATGAGAAGGCCTCTCAGGGACTTAATTCAAGGAAACATGAGTCCTTCCCGAGGGCTCCCACCAATAGTCACCACCAGACTCGTGCAGTAGTGTGCCCTCAACATGATGAGGGTTTCATCTCCAAGCGTTCGGCTTAGCTTCCTCGAACTCAAGTAGGCAAGAAGAACCACTAGAGGCGACAACCGGTTAACAGTGAGCAAGTTCTTATCTCTGCTATTTCCGGAGAATTCCACCAAC
The DNA here is from genome assembly GCA_963277665.1 of Viscum album. Lineage (NCBI taxonomy): Eukaryota > Viridiplantae > Streptophyta > Magnoliopsida > Santalales > Viscaceae > Viscum > Viscum album. The sequence goes on along the minus strand of OY728142.1, from coordinate 1,926,518,991 downwards.
CTAACATGGTGGCAAGCAACGAGTGGGCACACACACCCATCCATTTTAATCCTACTGTCCAGCAGACTCATCTGGTAGCAGCATGCCAATCCCGCCAGGCAATTCCAGCGGAGTATTATAGACATGAACATTCACCTGTTTATAAATCATCAGCTAGTCAGCAGGCTCGTCTGACTATATACGATGAAGCCTGCCAACCCAATGTGTTGACAAGTGGTAAACAGGTACATACAACTGCTTACACTCATCAATCCTGCCAGTAGCCTTGTCTGTCAGTACTGAAGGAAGATCGTCAACCACGTTTGGCGGAGTGCAATCAGCAGACACATACACCTTCTAGTATTGATCAAGCCTACCAACAGTCTCGTTTGGTAGCATTCAGAGAAGTCAGTCGGAAATCTCTATCGACAAATAGGAGGCAGACTCAACTCTCTGCCCCCACACTTGAGTACTGTAAAGATTCACTGACAGGAAAAGGAGGACTGGAGCATGCACATACACCTACTCTAAGAACAAAATGGACGTATATTCCTGTTCTGGTAGCTGAAGTCACCAAGCACATTCTGTCAATGGTTAAAGAGAAGAAGAAAATCCTTGCTCATATCCTGGATCCCAGTCAGGATATTATAACAGCTTCAACAACATCTCAGGGAAAGTCACACAAATCTATCCCTACCAGTGGAGTGACACATCAGTATATCACTATGGAACAGACACACACATCTGTTCCAGTCCAAGAGGGTTGTGGGGCGTATTCCCCCATATCATACGAACAAGCAAATCAGGCACATACACCTGGTTTGAGCAGAGTTAATCAGCCTAACCTGATCATTTCTCCTGAGCAGGCACATACACCTGCCAAATTGAGTAAGAAGGCATCTAAGAAAAAGACCTTCCCAGCACAGTCAAGAAATCAAAGGCCCATCTGTGATAAGGCCTTACTAGATGCTGGTGTTCTTGATGCACTCAGACAATTATCTGTTGCAACTCAAGATTCTACTCTATCAGTTCACAATAGTGGGAACATTAATTCTGAAGGTCTACATCAAAAACTTCCTCATGAAGGCTTGCTTCATGACGATTCGGTCAATCTCGAAGTTTCATCTTCAGATGAGATCCACAAGAACCCTCTGTGTGGACAGAAGACCAAGGAGCAAAATGTTTCATCTTTTTCTGTAACCCACCATGGTGGTCCTCCCCATGATGATGAATTTAGCTGCGAAAGTCCTCTCCACATCAGTGATTCACATTTCTTGGAAAATTCTCCAATAGATAATGTAGTGATGAGAAATCCCTCTTATCTTGAGGCACATGAAAATGTGAATCTAGTCATGTATGATGCTTTACCACTATCAAGTGAAACACTTTCTCAATCAGAAGATATCCTGGGGTGTAGGTCATTCTATGAACCACCCCTGAGTCGTTCATCTTCTAGTTTAATCAGTGAATTATTTACAAATCTTGTTGAGTCCGATGAAGCAGCAAGGAAGAACCAGCTCTAGTCTAATCAGGTAGAAGAATCTTCATTGAATGATAAAGAGGAAGTACTGAATTTGAGAAAACAATTGGAGAAAGGTGATGCACCAGTTATATTTTGGCCTTTGGCTGATTCTCAGTATGACATTCCAGAAATGTTGATGGAAGATGGAATTCATGATATTCGCCTCAACATATGGAAAGCTATTTGTCAGTTGAAAAATAAAATATTATCTTATGGTGAATATGAAAATCATGTCAAGATAATAGAAGGGTTACAATGACAAATTGACTTGGAATTTCTCTCAGTTTCTCGATATCCGAAGGCTGAAAACAGCAGAGAGCCCTTCAGCATTCATGCCTTGGTGCACTAAGAAGATTGCGCCAGTTAATTCCCAATGCCCCATCTGGTATTCATATCACGGTATGGGGTGTTCATGGAGCGCTACATTTCACTGAACTCTCCAGTCAGCAAAGCCCACTGAAAGTGGTTTCATGCAATGTTATTTCCCACGGTTGGCCACAACCAATTGGGTTTTGTTTGTAATCAAAGGCTTTCCCAAGAACAGGCCTCAACTAGTTCTTCTCAAAATCAAGAATACAGAGAACAAGTTGTTGAACTACTCTTGCATCAAGAAAACGAGAATATTGAACAGGCCTCTCGTATGGAGCAAGCACATAATCAAGTGACAGAAGTGTCAGAAATCATCCAACGGTCTTTTGAGCCGGGTGATAAAAGTGGATGCAGGTTGATGCATCCAGCTAATTTCCAGACTAAAGTCTGCAAGATCAAGATAGATTTCAAGAAATTCTCAGATATAGCATGTCAAGAACCACCCCAGCTTTCCAGACTGGGGACTCTTTTAACCCAACCTTCAGAATCAACAAATAGGATTCTAGGAGTTGAGCAGGAACAACCCCAGTCCACCGGACTGGGGACTTTTTCAAATCCTCAATCCCTCCCTCATAGAAGGTATGTCTTTTCTCGATTGGGGAAGAAGCCTCAAGAGGAAAGAAGAGCCAAATTATCAGGATATTCCCTCCAAATTATGGTTTGTCAAGAAGTTCCTAAGGGATCGAATCATCAAAAGGCAATGTCTCATCAAGGACATGGAAAAAGATAATATCGCAGAAATGCCGATAGAAGGGATGCAATGAATTATGAATCAATCAATGTCATCAATGAAATAGTTGATGATCCACCAGATGAGGCTCACTCGGAGGGATCAGATGAAGAGGTTCATACTCAAGAAGTTGTATGCACAGACACAAATGAAGAAGGTGTGCGTACACGAAATCAAAGGATTACTCAAAACCTAGGTAATCCTTCAAGTAACCCAATTCCCCCTCTCCGAAAGGTTTCCAATAAGGGGGAAATAAATATTCAGGTTACATACCCTTCCTCTGGAGAAGGTCAATCACTATCACTAGAGCAAATATTTTCACAAAAAGAAGAAGAAATGAAGGAATTGAGGAGGTTGAACGCAGAACTACTTCAAGGTAGTCTTCCTCCTAAGCGTGCTGGAGTCAGTCAGCCAAGGGAATTTGTTGCGGCTACTGAGATGGATCAAGAATATCATCCTCTACCAGTACACCCGCATAGGTCTAATACTACGGGTCAAGTGAAACAACAATATGCAATGATACGATCAATTGTAGTACCAACCAACACATCTATACCAACTCCAATCATTGCACCTGTTCAGGTCCAAGCTCAACCGAATGTTTCTCAAAAGTTAATAACTACAATTGAGTCATTAACAGCTCGTTTGGAAGCTATGGAGGGAAAGCGTGCTCAAATTCAACCAAAAAAGAGAGCTTTCCCTGAATGGGTTGATGCAATTCCTACCCCATCAAAGTTTTCAAGTACCACATTCCTAATCTTTAAGGGTTCGGGAGACCCAGAGAAACACTTAACACATTTTGTTTCTCGTTGTGATCCTATGATGGGAACCCCTCAACAACAAGAAGCAGTTAAGCTCATGTGTTTTGTATAGTCATTACAAGGGCCTTCTTTCGTCTGGTATACAAGCTTGCAATCCAGGTCAATTACCGGGTGTGAGGATCCCTGCCAATGATTCATTCTTCAATTTAGCTCAACTTCTCCAAAAATAACAGTTTTTGATCTTACAAATTGTAAGAAAATGGATAATCAAAAGGGTTTCAGATTTCATTGCTCGCTGGAATAGATTAACCTATTCCCAGAGCTTAGCACTCCCTCAAGAGGAATTGTTTCCAATCTGTGTGGCGAATTTATGTGATGAGGTACGCACACCATTGATCCCTGTGAAATACACAGGAGGGTTTTGAGACCTTACTTCAATCGCTCAATAGATTAAAGATTCTCTTATGAAGACTAAGGATAAAGCTCGTATAATTCCTTCAGCTCCAGAAAGGAGTATGGGTAGAGCAGAGACTACTACAGTTATGCTTAAACAAGCACATGTACCTACTTCTACTTTAAAACCTTCATCTTCCCAAAGGGATCCACCTCCTGAGCGTCAGCAACAGAGGCCGTTTCATCAAGACGATCAAATAGATCAATGATGGAAACAGTTTGATGAGCTAAAGAGAAAAGTTTATTCTTTCCGAAATGAACAAGTTCTTGGTTACTTCATTTCGGCTTTGGATAACAATTTGGTTTAGCTGCCGAGGCCCAAGAGGCCAAACAAGGAAGGAGATGAAGACCGCCCCAATTATTTCCCATTTCATCAGATGTTGGGGCATCCCATACAGGAGTGATTTGTCTTAAATGACCTCTTACAGAAAATTGTGGACTTGGGACAAGTTAAATTGAAAGGTTCTTCAGCTCAGGTAGCATGTGTTATTGCTACATATTTGGAGGAAGGAGGTGAGTGGCGAGAAGTCAAAAACAAAAATGCGCAGAAATATGATGATTGGATGGTCAGAAAAATGATCAACTGAACTTATTCCATTTTGCGAACTCAATTGAAGAAACCAATTGTGTATTCTGTTGTAAATGCCACAGTGAAACCTCCATCAAAAGAAAAATCTTCAAAAGGGCAGCATAATTCAATGAAAAAAGAAGAATCAGAAGAATATGAGTATGTGTCAAAGCCCAATTTGTCTTTGACTCTGGCAGATTTTATGCCATCTACTTCGAAGCAACGGGCCCCGCCCCACCCAACGACACAACCTAAACAGGCTAATCAGGTAAAGTCTTCATCAGATAAACAGTTGATCTTTGGTTCTATTAATATGATTCAATTAATAGATCCATATGCCAATCGCAGTTTTGATTTGGATGAGCCCGAGTTCCCTATATCAAACAGAGGAATCAGAGGAAGTTCCAGAGACTCGGGATATAGGGGAAGACATGGATCTTTTAGAGGCCAATATTCTAATTCTACCCTTGCTAGAACAGTGTATGTGGCAGAAACTTGTGGCAGAGCCCTTCAACGAGCTCAACAAGAACAAGCAAGTTCTTCTACACAAGGCAGATTCAGTCCTGACACAGTTATTCTGGAAGATCGGTTAGAGGTTCCACCTTCTTCCTCTCAATAAGCAAATAGACCTAATCGGTCTAATCTTCCAAAGCCAGGAGTCTTAACAACTCCTATCCCAGTACAAGATTCATCAACTTCCAAAGCATCAACTTCTAAGGCACATGCGAAACCACATGTTTCTGTTGGGAAACACAGACCTTTGGATCAAAATTATGATGTATTGAAACACTTGGCCCAAATACTAGCCAAGTTATTAATTCTGGATGCTTTTAATTTATCAAAGGATCTTCAAGAGGCACTCATCAAGGATTTGTCGAGTCCTCCGGAGTTTGAAACTGAAATTGCTACAGCTGAAGTCTAACATGTAGAGAATAATTCTGTAGAATGCCATGCAGTGATATCTTTTACTGATGAATATGAAGATGATTTCATGCATGGATATATTAGACCTTTGTACTTATCTGGAAAGGTCAATGGTGTAGACGTCCGAAGAGTTTTCATTGATAATGGTTCAGGAGTCGACTTCATCCCCATTCGTACAATTCGTCAATTGGGCCTCACAAAATCTGATTTATCTCCTTCTGCTTTGATGTTACAAGGATATGAAAAAAATGAACAAGAACCACTGGGCAAGATTACACTCAGAACTCAGTTTGGAGATCTAGTATCCAATTCAGATTTCATGGTTGTTGATCAAGACTCAGCCTTCAACATCTTTCTTGGTAGACCCTGGCTACATCAATATGCGACTATCCATTCATCATGCCATCAATGTCTCAAATATTGTTTCGATGGTCAAATTGGGACATTTTATGGTGATAAATCCCCGTTCAAGACATGTAAATCTGAATACATTGAGGCGGAATTTTATCACATGAAGGGAAATGAGAAATCCACAACAAGAGAGATTACCAAAGTTAATGCTCCATATGGTTTGCAAAAGATTCCAGTAAACCCATTTACACATGTGAGTACAGATTATGTGTTGCCTATCAGTCAAATTGACAAGATAGATGATTATTCACTTAAAGTGGATAATATTCATTGTTAATATCTTTATATTCATTGTTCCAAAGTCCATAAACATTGTTTTTAGTGCATTACATAAATAGAACTTCATTTCTCATCTTAAATGCAATTCATGTTTAAAATGAAAATTTGGTCCCAATCATTCAATTGTTTGTGGACAACATTATATTCATTTTATGAATTTTAAATTTTGGGATATGATTTATCACTTTGTTTGGAACATTTTATCTTTTAGGTCCGATTGATGAATCTCAAGGGAAGATGGAGAATTTAGCACCTGAATGCAGAAATTTGCTGGACAAAGCATAATGGGCCTAAGGCCCATCAAACAAATGTGGGGCCCACAAACCAAGCCCAATTAAGCTCAAATTTTTATATTAGAAAGAGAAAAATATATGGATCATTTTATTCAACTGTGGTCAGAGCTAATTCATAAGATTTCAATGAGATACAAGGGGATGCAATTTAGAATTAAAATGGTGGGCCATAGCAGAATTCTCATAAAAACATCCCACCATTTTGAACATAACTCCAAAACGGATAAACCAAATTACCTGGAATTTTTAGAGCATATATAATACACATGGAAGAAGATATTTTCTATTTATGACACCTACAGGTTCTGCCGTATGATGTGTCAAACACGCACGTCAAAATGGGGGTTGAATCTGACTGGTTTTGTGGTCAACTTTGTAACGTTAATTTCCTTTTGATTCTTCACCCTCTTTTTGACTCTCTTAATTTTTGGGGGGTGAATTTATTGTTGGGGGTGGACCTAAGGCTCCTAATATGCCTATATAAGGAGTTGGTGGTGAAGAGAATAATCATCTAACATTTTTCATTGAATCCATGTTTTTTTCTTTCAATTGTAATTTCCCGCTTTCGTTTTATAATGGCATCGTCAATTTCTCTAATGTAAGTTTTTCATTCACGTTCAGTATTTTAATAAAATTTATTCTTCTTCATTTTTTATGTTCCTTTTATTCACACGTTGATACCTTTTAATCAAGGTGTGAAATTATTCACACCAGCACTTGTGATTTCAATCACACAACGGTGGAGTGTTCGTTCTTTTAATGATTTTCTTCTTCTTCAATTCCACCCCCATAAGTCTACATCCTGCTTCCATTGGAAGAATAGCATAAATGGAGGGCTAACCACTTAAGGGTTGATCCAAGGGAGTATCAAGGTCCGGGATTGAATGTTATTTCATGTACTTAATATTTAAATCTATTTGTTATTTTAGGATTTCCATTTGATGAGTTACATTCTTTCTCATCTTTGCCAACATTAACGATGACACATTTTGAGTGCTAGTACGATCTATTTCCTTTGAGTGCTCATTAAAGTGATCCTCAAAGTGAATTTTTTTTCCTTGTAATTGTGTAGGGATTAAATTGGTGAATGATTTGGAAGAATTATCTCATTGTTTGGATATGTCTTTAATTAATGACATGAAATTTTCTAAGAAAATAAATTCATCCAATCCACCCCAAGTAAAACCCTAAGATCAACCCACCATAAATAATTGTTTAGTTCACATAATTTTTTATTATATGTTATTTAAATTATATCTTTAGTTCTCCAATTAAAATCTACCTCAAAGTTGGCCACTTCATAGCCAATCCAACAACAAATCATAGTGTCTCAAGGTTTCTTCTTCGGTCCCTGTGGATTAGATCCCTACTTGTACTTCAATGGCCACTTTTACCAGTAGGTTAAATTTGGGTGCAACAAAATTTTGGCGCCATTTCCGGGGACCAAGTAAGTTCCTTAGACCAAAAACCTTCTTTTCTCACCCCAATTTCTCTATTCTCTTCTCTATTTCTCTTCTCTTTTCCCCTTTCTATTTTTTTTGGTTTCTGAAAATCACAATTCCAAATTTCCAAATAAATACGATGAAGTTTAATCAACAATATACTTTCAAAAACGTAGGATGGAATCAGTTATAGAATCCACATTGGGAATCACCAATCTTTTTTAATTACTTTGATCAACCTTTGAAAGAATACCCCATACCCGATAACATGAACAATCAATGGGATGCTAATTATTTAAAGGATTAATTTACATACATCTCAAGGATGATTGAAGAGATCAAAATTAATGATGTGCATGAAATCCAAAAATCTATCAATTCTAATCCTGAAAAAATTCTTGAACATTTGTGTGTAAAAATGGTTAAAATAAATCCAGATGTTTTATCCATGAGAGTAGAACTACAAAGAATTGAATCATTTTTGGATCCCACTCTAACTCAGGTTGTCACTTCCACATCACTTATAGAAGAATCTTGTTTCCCACATAACTCATTTGAATTTAGTGAAGAACCCACTTTAAAATATGGGAAAACAGAGTTGGATAATGAAGATAATTGGTCAAGTAATGTTGAAAGTCAAGAACATGAGGTAATTGTTAATGAGTGTTTAAATCAGGATGAAATTGATTTCATGAATTCACAAGAGGGAAATTTTTATTCATGGATTGAATGCCTGGAATATTTCTCCAATGACAATTTTTTAGAAACACCACTCACTGAACCATTAGGAGAAATCACAAACATCAAATCCATACCCATTCATGAAACTCATCTAGAAAAATTTGGGGTTGAATATTCAATTCAAATGGAACCAATTGTGTTGGGAAATACTGAAAATGAAATTGATTTTGATTCTAATTCCTTATCTGTTTTTGAATGTCTTATCCAACCTGAACTCAAAATCAATGTCCTTACTTCCTCACCGAGGCATCCCATCATAGGTGATAAACAAGACATTTCAGTTATCATTCATCCATATCATGAAATCAATAATTTAGGAATGATCCTTGGTGTATTAGGAAAGACTATAGAAACAACTCGATCAACCATTTTAGATATTCCTTGGATTTTACCAATCATTGTAGAAAATATGATTTCATACGAAACAAATTTAAAAAAAACAATCAATCTAAATCTTGTTGAAGTGGAAAAAGATGGGTTCATTAAAATTTTGAAAGTTGGAATTGGATAAGTTGGGGGGTTCAAGTCGAGCTAACGATGCTAAACAAAAGCGCTGCATGGAAGGCAACCCATGGTTTTAATGTTTCTAATAGTTTCGAAGCCTTTTTTTCATATAATAAATTACCATAGACTGTTGACATGTTCTTCTTTTATGAGTAAGGATGGGTATGAAAGGGGAGCACCATATTCATCTGTGTCACGTGGCGTGATCTCTGAGTAATACCTTACCCAAAAATCTAAAAAAAAGGCAATATATCATCAGTTTATTTTGTTTTGTTTATTTTTATGTTTTTATAGGACATGTCATAAGTCATAAGAAAAATCCATTCACCACCATCCAAGCCACTAAGACTCAAATCCAGGATTGAAGGGAGACTATGGCATGCGCTATCATAATCAACCACCAGGTGAATTCATTCCATGATTATCACTTTAAATTTCTTCTTTGAACTCCTCTCCTACCCCTCTTCTAACTTTTCATTTCTTTAAACACTGGGGACAGTGTTATTCTATGTTGGGGGGAGATGAAATAAAAAATGATTTTTTTCAATAAAAACATGCATGGAAAGAGAAAATTCCATTAACCTTGAACATGATAACACACATTGCAAACTCTGAAATTGGATATCGAAAAATTTGGATGCTTTGATTCTGATTTTAATGCAAGTTTAAGTTCATGATCATAGTTTTTGGAAAGTGCGGTTGTCTAATGTGATTTTTCAATGTTTACATTTTCATGCACTTAATAAAAATGCCACAATGCACGTCTACTGGATCGTAGGTGTAAATTTGAGTTCTTGGATCCCTTCTGGGGTCACTTTTAGTTTAATTTGAGTATCTAAAAAAACACAAAAAAAAAATTGAAAAAAAATAATGGCCACATAGAGCAATATTTTGTCCAAATGCGTGGCGTCCGACACTTGGGGATCGTGACTCCATAGTTGTCTTTCCCAAAGTTAGGATTTATATATCTATTGAAGAGAATGAAATTGAAAATATGTGTGGAGTCCGACACTTGGGGATCGCGACTCCATAGTTTTCTTGCCCAGAGTTAGACTTTTCATATCTATTGTGGTAAAAAAAAAAGAAAAAAAAATTGGATACTCATCTTAAGGTTTAATGTGATTCCCACCTAGCGCTTCCATTTTTCGCCTTGAACAATAAAATGGGCCCCATATCATTTGTCATGCACAACACTTTATCATGCTTAATTGGAATTGGATGAAATGTGGCGATGAATTTGAACAAAAGAATGGGTTTGGGCTTGGGATCTGATTATGGAACTAGCTTGTTTTAAATGATTTTGATGGATTTCATAATTTTTTTTGGTATGAGGTCTTTGGGTGAGCAATGTGTATTAAAATGTTTTTGGAAAAGGGGATTTGAATTTCATATTTGTAATTTATTTTTCTCGGGACTAGCAAAACTCAAGTTGGGGGGGTTTGATTAGTCACTTAAAGTGGATAATATTCTTTGTTAATATCTTTATATTCATTTTTCCAAAGTCCATAAACATTGTTTTAAGTGCATTACATAAATAGAACTTCATTTCTCATCTTAAATGCAATTCATGTTTAAAATGCAAATTTGGGCCCAATCATTCAATTATTTGTGGACAACATTATATTCATTTTATGAATTTGAAATTTTGGGATATTATTGATAACTTTGTTTGGAACATTTTATCTTTTAGGTCTGATGGATGAATCCCAAGGGAAGATGGAGAATTTTTCACCTGAATGCAGAAATTTGCTGGAAAAGCATAATGGGCCCAAGGCCCATCAAACAAATGTGGGGCCCACAAATTAAGCCCAATGAAGCTCAAATGTTTACAGTAGAAATAGAAAAATATATGGATCATTTTATTCAACTGTGGTCAGAGCTAATTAAGAATATTTCAATGAGATACATGGGGATGAAATTTAGAATTTAAATGGTGGGCCATAGCAGAATTCTCATAAAAACATCCCACCATTTTACACATAACTCCAAAACGGATAAACCAAATTACCTGAAATTTTTAGATCTTATATAAGACACATGGTAGAAGATGTTTTATATTTATGACACCTTCAGGTTCTACCGTATGATGTGTCAAACGCGCACGTCAAAATGAAGTATGAATCTGACTGGTTTTGTGGTCAACTTTGTACGTTAATTTCCTTTTGATTCTTCACCCTCCTTTTGACTCTCTTAATTTTTGGGGGGTGAATTTATTGTTGGGGGTGGACCTAAGGCTCCAAATATGACTATATAAGGAGCTAGTGGTGAAGAGAATAATCATCTAACAATTTTCTTTGAATCCATGTTTTTTCTTTCAATTGTAATTTCCCGCTTTTGTTTTGTAATGACATCGTCAATTTCTCTAATGTATGTTTTTCATTCACGTTCAGTATTTTAATAAAATTTATTCTTCTTCATTTTTTATTTTCCTTTTATTCACATGTTGATACCATTTAATCAAGGTGTGAAATTATTCACACCAGCACTTGTGATTTCAATCACACAACGGTGGAGTGTTTGTTCTTTTAATAATTTTCTTCTTCTTCAATTCCACCCCCATAACTCTATATCCCGCTTCCATTGGTAGAATATAATAAATGGAGGGATAACCTCTTAAGGGTTTATCCAAGGGAATAGCAAGTTCAGGGATTGAATGTTATTTCATGTACTTAATATTTAAATCTATTCGTTATTTTAGGATTTCCATTTGATGAGTTACATTCTTTCTCATCTTTTCCAACATTAATGATAACACATTTTGAGTGCTAGTATGATCTATTTCCTTTGAGTTCTCATTAAAGTGATACTCAAATTGAATTGGTGATTGGCCTTGGAATTGTGTAGGGATTAAATTGGTGAATGATTTGGAATAATTGTCTCATTGTTTGGATATGTCTTGAATTAATGAAATGAAATTTTCTAAGAAAAGAAATTCATCCAATCCACCCCAAGCAAAACCCTAAGATCAACCCACAATCAATAATTGTTTAGTTCACATAATATTTTATTATATGTTATTTAAATTATATCTTTAGTTATCCAATTAAAATCTACCTCAAAGTTGGCCACTTCATAGCCAATCCATCAACAAATCATAGTGTCTCAAGGTTTCTTCTTCAGTCCCTGTGGATTCGATCCCTACTTGTACTTCAACGACCGCTTTTACCAGTAGGGTAAATTTGGGCGCAACCAATAGACCCAAATAAATATACTCTTATGGAAACTTCCATAATGTCAATTATGGCAATCAAGCCAGACAGCATGGGATAAATTGGTGATCCACCAAGCAATGATGAAAGCTCAAATGAAGATGTCTTCATTTCATCCGCTGAAATCCAGAAAGTCTATACTTCGCTAATCAGGCCAGAGAAATTTATATAAATGTCAGAGGTAAATGATGATGTAGATTCTCAATCCATCATCTCCTATTTATTACACAAAGAAGACCCTTCATCATCAATCATGTCAGAAATGGAAGCTTCTTCTTCAATATGTGAAAATTTTAACGTCTCTTCTGATCATGAAAATTATGCTTCATCATCTACTATACAAGTAGAAACAGAAGAAATAACACATATTCAAAAAGAAGTGGAAGATCTCAGGGATGCTCCTCCAGCATTTGAAGAGGGTATCTCAACCACCGTGGATGAGCTCAGAGAAATAAATCTGGGTACAAAAGAAGATCCATGCCCCACTTTAATTAGTGTGGCCATGACTCTTGAAGAGAAAGAGATGTATATTTCCTTTCTAAATAAAAATAGAGATATATTTTCTGGGAACTATACAGAGATGCTAGGGAATTATCCTGATGTTTCCACTCATTGTTTGGGTTTTCCAGAAGAAAACCGAAGATTCAAACATGCCGCTAGAAGAACACACCGAACCTATGCTTCCAAAATTAAAGCTGAAGTGGATAAGCTCATCAAATCTAACTTCGTTAGAGAAGTTCAATATCCCAAATGGTTGGATAATATTGTCCCAGTGAAAAATAAGAATGGGAAAATTAGAGTTTGCATTGATTTCAGTGATCTTAATCGATATTGTCTTAAGGATGATTTCCCAGAACCGATTACAGAACTCTTAATTGATGCAACAGTTGGCTATGAAGAACTTTCCTTTATGGATGAATATTATGGATATAATCAAATCTGAATGGCTCCAGAAGATGAAGAATCTACAGCCTTCATAGCCCCTCAGGGTGTGTTTTGCTATCGGGTAATTCCCTTTTTCCTAAAGAATGCAGGAACAACATATTAGTATGCCATGCATCGTATCTTCAAAACCTTTTTAGGGAAGTTTGTTGAATGTTATGTGGACGATTTGGTGGTTAAATACAAACAATGTTCTAATCACTTGGCTTATTTGAAAATCATATTCCACAAACTTCAACAACATAATTTGAATATTAACCCCTTAAAATGTGTTTTTGGGGTAACCTCAGGGAAATTTATTGGGTTTGTTGTATGCCATCGTGGTATCAAAGTCGATCCTGAGAAGAAAAAGTCAATCCTTGGTATGTCACCTCCTCAAAATTTAAAGGAATTGAGAGGAATTCAAGGACACTTGGCATATATTCGGTGTTTCATCGCCAATTTGGCAGGAAAAAGTTTAACTTTCACAAAATTGATGAAGAAGGGAGTCACTTACCAGTGTACTGAAGAATGTCAAGAAGTATTTGATATTATTAAGAAGTATCTCTTGAGTCCACTGGTGTTAATGACACATGTTGTAGGAAGACCACTTATCCTCTATGTGACAGCTTTAGAGTGATCATTGGAGGCCTTTATTGCTCAGAAGAATGATAGAGGGAATGAAAACAACCTCTACTATCTCAGTCGGACTATGCTTGAAGGAGAAACCCGATATTCAAATTTTGAGAAGTACTTCCTAGCATTAATCTTTCTAGTTCAGAAGTTGAGACACTACCTGCAAAATCACGAGGTCCAATTGGTATCTTGCAATAACCTGAACAAATTCATCCTTAGTCATCCAATGCTTACAGGACGTATGGAAAGAGGGGCAGTTATTTTGTAGCAATTTGATATTCAATATGTATCTCAAAAGGAAATAAAGGGCCAAGCTCTGGCTGATTTCCTTTCTGAATATCCTTCAGTAGAAGATACATCTTCAGATATTGAACTTCCTGATAAGGAATTATTCTTCATTCAAGATAGTCTTCAAACATGGGAAATGTACTTTGATGGTGCTTCCATAAGTCCAACAGGGAGGAAAATGGAAGATCCTAAGTTCAACAAAGTTGGGTTACGAGTTGTACTCATTTCCCTGGAACATGAATTGATACCTTATTCCTTCTCATTATTGGGATTCGGTACAAATAATGAAGCTGAATACCAAGATCTTATTGCAAGATTGGAGTTGGCTCTTCAAGCACAAGTGAATCACTTAAAGGTGCAAGGTGATTCATACCTGGTAATCAAACAAGTCAATGGGGATTACGCAATCAGAAAAGAAGAATTAATCCCTTTGTATGATTACATCAGAGAGTTAATGGTGGAGTTTCCTTCGGAACTGGCATTTTCTTATGTCCCAAGATCAAAAAATGCCCAAGTTGATGCACTGGCTAATATAGCCACAGCTCTGGCAGATCTAAATCAGGATGAGACAACCATCAGTATTTCCCACCGTTGTACAATTTCACCTTATGTTCAAATCAGAACAGAGAAAATCAATGAAATTAGTCCCATCTCTGAACCATATGGTCATACTACAGGATGTATGACACCTATCAGGGAATACCTTCAAAATGGAACACTTCCTCCTGATATAGCCGGGAAAGAACAAGTCCGGAGACGTGTGGTCAATTTCAGTCTTTTTGATAGCCCAGATCACCTAGAAAAAATTCTCTACAAGAGTGGTTTTTATGGAGTTCTCTTCAGATGTATTGATGGTGAAGAGACAATGGTTGTCAGGAAAGAAGTACATGCATGAGTCTGTGGTGCCCATCAGTCTGGACATAGACTATCTAATCAAATTTGAAGGCTTGGATACTTTTGGCCTTTAATGTTACAATATTGTGTTGATTTCACAAAGACGTGTCATTCATGCCAAGTACATACCAACTTCATTCATCAACCCCCAGAGTTGCTTCATATAGCTAAATACTCGTGTCCATTTTCCACATGGGGAATGGATATAGTGGGACCTTATCCTTTGGCTACATCCAAGCAGTTTAATTACATTCTTACTACTACTGACTTCTTTTCCAAATGGGAAGAGGAAATACCCCTCAAAGAAGTCATTTCTAAATGCATTGTTAGATTCATCAAGTTTAACATCATTACCAGATTTGGAATCCCTCATACCATATTGACAGACAATGGAACCAACTTCTATTCATCCGAGGTGAGGAAGTTGTATCAAGAATACAACATTAAATCCAATCTTTCCTCTTGGTATGATGCAGCAGCCAATGTACAGATAGAAGCTTTCAACAAGACTCTTTCAAACATTTTGCAAAGGATGGTGGATAAATATAAGAAATCATGGCCTGATAAACTCTTTCATGCTTTATGGGCTTATCAAACCACCACCTGCACTACAACATGGTCAACTCCATATTCATTGGTATATGGAATGGAATCAGTCTTGCCAATTTAGGTTCAACTACCCTCACTCAGAGTAGCCATTTGTGATTAGTCATCTACAGATGAACAATCTCAAAAGCGATTGGATTAATTGGAATGGTTAGATGAGAAAAGATTGTGCACCCTTCACCACTTGGAAGTCTATCAGAATCGAATAGCATGAACTTTCAACAAAAAAGTTCATCTTCGTTCAGGGATAATTGGTATTTGTCCTCAGAACTCCAATGATACCAGGAAAGAAACCTCCCAAGCTTGATCCAAAATGGGAAGGACCTTATTCAATACATAAGTTCTACTCCAATAGAGCTTATTATTTAATCTTAATGGATGGAGAACTCATCACTACTCCAACCAATGCCAGATTTATGAAGAAATATTTTTTTATGAACAAAAAATAACCAATGGTCCATGCATAAGACCTTAAACTATTGGAACTTACATCCAACATGACGTTAAACTATGACGTCCTAACAACATGATGCTAAACTGTACAGAAGTCCCTTACATCCAGCAAGACATTAAACTGCATAACCAACAATCCATGCATACGACCTTAAACTATTGGCATTTCTCTCATCCAGCAAGACGTTAAACTACATCATCATCCATGGTCCATGCATATGACCATAAACTATTCACACTTTTGTCCAACATGACATTAAACTGTGTTACTTTCATCATTCTATACAACATTAAACTATATAGAAATGGTCCATGCATATGACCTTTAACTATTCGCACCATCGTCCAACATGACGCTAAACTGTATCATCCCTTTTTTGTCCAACATGACGTTAAACTGTGAAAAAGTCCCTGATATTCCCAACATGATGTTAAACTGTGTCCTATTTTTTCCTTACTGCATGAAATTAAACCGCACAGTCCCCCTTTCGTCCAAAATGACGTTAAACTGTATTGTCCCTGATACATGACACTAGACTGTGCAACACCAATAATCCTCACTGCACTAATTTAAACTGTATCGTCCCTTCATATGTCCTATATGAATTTAAACTGTGCATCGTTAAGGTTGTTGCTACCTCTTGTTTCTCACACCGAGTATGACTCATGTGAGCTTAAAGTAAACTTCAACCATAACACCCTCTCTGGGTCGCAAACCATGCGTATGTCCCAACATCATTTTAGGTTCTTGTCTCCAAGAACAACTTGATCACTAATTAATTATTAAATTAAACTACGCGGACTTTGATCCTTGCCTTCTAGGTTGGGTACATAGGAAGCCTCCCGATGTTCAAGCCCAAAACCAATCTCTTCACATTGGTTCACCTTTGTCCTTGCTAGATGACGTTAAACTGTATAGCACCTTTTATCCAGTATGACAATAAACTACAACATTATTTGATACCATCACCTGAGAAGAAATAATTATTTACACTGATACCCAATCATATTATATTTCAATCACTATGTGTATACATGGTAATGCCTGAACCTTTTATCTTGGGTCAAACCATCATTGCACTAAATTCCTCTTTTTCACCCTTCAATTGTATGAACCAAATCTGTACAGAGGGTACTTCAAGAACTACGTGCGGCTTGATTCCCATCCTTATGGGATACGTTGGAATGTTCGAGTGTCCCTCGGATCCAGCCCCAAGTCTTTTGGGCCTAAACCCAAATTCCACTTTCAGTCCCCTGGATGAAAAGTCCCTGTGAAAACACACACTGTGTATTTCTTATAATAGTCCAAGTTCTATGAACCTAAACTAATATCTATTAAACTTTCATCCCACACGAAGTTAAACTATATTTCAAGAACTACGTATGGCTTGATTCCCATCCTTATGGGATACGTAGTGAAGTCCAATATTTTTATTCCGGACCCAGCCACAACATGATTATGGTTAGCATTGATCTGTATATCTCTACATACTGTGGAAAATACCCATTTTTATGTGTCATAATCCCAGTCTTAAATACTTCCAGATCTTCATAACCCTTTTCTTGACTTCTGGTCACAAAATGTCCATTTTCTGAGAGTTCTTTTGCCTGACTATGCAGCATGTGACCTTAGGCGGCCTTGCATAAACAGTCTACATAACAGACTTGTCAGCTAAAAGATACTATTATTTGACTATACAGCCAATGCCCTTAGGTGGCCCTGCATAATTCAACCCCCTAACAGGTTTGTTAAATAAAGGTAACCTTATTCTTGAGAAGAAGACCTCTTTTGTCATTATTTTTATTATCAACAATATGTAATGATCCGCATAAAGTAGCTATCCTTAACATATTCACCCCATGTTATTTTTATGATCTGAAAGTATTCAAGTCTATGGTTTATATTTCTCTTCCCTACGTTTGGATCAGACCTTCGTAGGAGTGAAATTCATCCAGTTCTTAGACAGTCTTTCTTGGAAATATCTTCTCCATATTCAAGTACCTCTCTCCATATAGAAAAATCTATGCTTTGAAAAATTTGAATCCCCATAAACTTCCACTGGCTTTTTAGCAGTAGAAAAGTAAATTTCTGAGTGTTCTTTTGCCTGACTATCCAGCACGTGCCCTTAGGCAGCCTTGTATAAATAGTCTACATAATAGACTTGTTATCCAAAATATAATATTATTTGACAATACAGCCAATTCCCTTAGGAGGCCCTACATAATTCAACCCCCTAACGGGTTTGTTAAATAGTGGTAACTTCATTCTTGGGAACTACCTATTCTAATGCCTTTTATCCCTTTTTCATGTCATCCATTGGATTCAAAATTTCTTAAGTCATAGTTTACAGATTTTCCCTCATAATTGAGTGTGATAATATGTTTTCAGATAAATTGTCATGGAATTGAGTCAATTTTAATCCATTCGGTCAAAGATGTTTTGACCTTAAACATTAGCCCTTTTTATGTCTGACGTGCATGACTTTAAACCGCCTACAAAAGATAATGGAACTCTAAAAAAAGTCAAGTTCCAACTCACAAAACATACATTTTGCATGATTTAGGTAATATTGATCAATTAAAAGATTCAAAGATTGTTGGGTTATTTATAATAATCCTAGAAAAATTCAAACTATGATTACTAGGACCATTGGATTAGGTAAAAATTTAAAACAGGTAGCGGGAAAATTCTTGCACAGATGATTGAAAATGAAAGCATTTTTCGATTTTATGCACAAAAATTAGATGGACATCCACAAACTGGATTCTCTTATCTTTTCCAGGAATTACAAAAGGTTGTCAACATAAGTCTTCACTTGATTTACAGCATCCCGAGCTTCATCAGCAGCCACTTGAAGCTCATGCACTTGACCAACTTCACTATTTTCAGCATGATGGAGTGCTTTCTTGGCATCTACGATGGATTTAATTCCATTTTCTTGAGCTCCCTCTAATGAATTATTGAGTTGGTCAAGTTCCCCAGTAACAAAATCTAACTGTTGCTAA
The DNA here is from genome assembly GCA_963277665.1 of Viscum album. NCBI lineage: Eukaryota > Viridiplantae > Streptophyta > Magnoliopsida > Santalales > Viscaceae > Viscum > Viscum album. Next base: position 1,926,500,002 of record OY728142.1, on the reverse strand, counting down.
AGGTGCATCTTCTGGATGACTTTATATTTGATCTTATGCTTCAGCTCCTTCATCTTGGCAGCATAGTCAGCCTCAGCTCGGGATACCGCAACCTCAAACTCACTGATATTAGCTGACAACTTCACCCTGGTCAGATCTTCATGGTACTTTTTCTTCTGCTCCCTTCTTAAGATGACTTGCTTCACCGCGACATGGATCTTTTGATATCCAAAACCGCTAAGTCCTAGCATGAAAAATAGGGATTATAGTCACAGGATCTTCAACGACAACTCTTCTAAAGGAACTTCAAATATTATCTTCCATATGTTTTTTCATGCCTTGCGTCGTGAAAATTGGAGGGCCTTTTGTACTTCTGGATCCGACTCAGCATCACTGTTGCAGGGGAGAATATAATCTGGGATTAATGCACTTAGGGAAGTGCCCTGTTCTGCTCCTTCCCCCCGGACCTGTGCTTCTTCACTTTCAATTTCCGTTGGGGTGGAGGCTGAGGCTTCACCTCTAGATCTAGCCACTGAAATTGATGTCCCTTCATAATCAATTGAAATTTTTGGTTAGTTTCAAAGAATAACAAAAGTTGATTGGTTGTCTTGCAAGTTAAATACAGTCACAAATTTTTTTATCCCTTACCCAATGGTAGATCAGTAACTTGAGAAGGCTCTTCCTCATCTTTCCTAGTCTCAACAGGATTCTCAGGGTGAGTTTGAGGAAGCTCTACGAGGTTCAGCTCCTTGTGCTAATGTCTCTCCAATAGTAGGGTTTTCTGTACCCCCTTCAGCCATTGGTAGTTCAGAAACTTGCTCAGATAGAGCTTCATATTTGAAACAATCATGATTAGACATGTAATAAGAAGCTATTTTTAATAGGACGAAGGATAACACTCACGTCCATAATCTTCTAAATTACATGGTAAGTTAACATGATCTAAAAAATCGTCAAATGATGCGCCAAGTCACATCATTTCATCCAATGTAATCTCAAAATCTTGGTTAATCTCACCAGTGGGATCATTTGGTATGTCTTCTTGGTGACCTTCATCCTGTGGTCTCTGACACTGAACATCATCTTCAGATAAAATAGAGGTGTCAGTTGCAATGGCCACCAAAATCTCGAGTGCAGGGGTTGAACCTAATGTATTACAGAATGGAAGTCAGTCGATGTTTCATTCAACATTTTATGATGCATTGTTAACTTACCAGAAGAAGGTTCTTCTCTTCTTGCAACAGCAGTAGGAGGGATACTGGGAACAGACACTGGCTCTTCTCCCGGAGCAGCCGAGTCAGCCTGAACATGTGATTGTTCACCAGTACCCTCCATAGTCCTAAAAGGAGGGTCATTCCTCTCCCTCAAAGGGGAAATTTAAGAAGCCCTTGAAATCCCAAAAAGTATGAGCAATATTTTCATGGGTTAAGACTCATGATTATCCGAAGGACTTACCACTACTGGTGAAGTGTTTAGCTGTGGACTTACTCCTTAGATGACTTTGATTCTTTGGATTTTTGGGAGTGTCGGCAGTCTCCCATACATGCACTTGAATTGGAGAATGGAAATCCATGTCAGACTCCTCATCCATAGCCTGCTATCCTAGAGATATCTCACCCAATTTGCGAGGAGATTCAGCAGCAACCCCGATGGCAGTACCACCAGGGATATATTGTGGCGAAGGAACCTCAGTAGTTCCTTTATTTTCAAGCTGCAGGATAATGAAAATAATTTCCTTGAGTAAAAAATATTTGACTAAAATCAAGTTTCTAAGTAAATAGGGAAAGAAAACATACATCTTTAGGATCCACGTAATCGTGCCACTCCTCATCTCCAGAAGCATCAGTCCCCTCAGCGACGCCACGATCTATCATTTCCTTCACCATCTTGGTGACAGAAATGGAATCGTCAGTGGAATATATGAGAATTTCCAGCTCTCTGATATAATCTCTCACTTCATTGGGGTTACCCTTGTAATGAATATCTATAGAAACCACAAGATTCCCTATTTCAGGGATGTGTATCCCCTCGCACAAATCCATCCAGGCAGTTTCAGCACCACAGTATAGACTCTACCATGTCTGGACAACCTCTGGTGGAAGATATTCAGTATATGTACCACAAGGCTACGAGGAAGGTCCTACAATCATGGACTTTAGTTTCTTCCCTGCTCCTGCAACTACTGATAGAGAATAAGAAAATAAGACTTATTGCTCTATAATGTAATAGTGATTAAAATACCACAATGAAGTAACCCACCAGGATTTGATGGAGTGGGTCTTTTGATTCTGACTGGTGGATTATATCGGTCACGAGCCCTCTTTGCCGCTTGTTGTGCCTCATCATCCCCATCTTGGGAATCCGGTGAGTCGGTCCTAGATGAGGAATCTGGTGAATCAGCTTCAGGTGGGGAAGCATCACCTTCCTGAGGAAGAGTTTCTTTCTCTATAGTTCTCTTCCATTTCCCCACCTGATAAACTGGGTGATTCAGCACCCCTCTAGGGTATGATGCTATCCAGTGCTTGGCATACCATGTAGTCAAGTTATTTTCTGGTTTATCAACTGGTAGGTCAAACACTACCCTGGTCTTCTCCCTAGATGTCAGCAACCATAGTTTCCGGGCAACAATCAGATGTTGCTCTGACCTAACATGCACAAGGGGAGATACAAAAGTCTTCTGCAAACACTTTAATTGATGTGAAAATCTATATAGAGGACATGCCTCGCATATAATCGCTTCGTCAATCCTGGTGACCAGAACACCATCTCTGCAGGCCAGCATGTATTCCCTTAATTCCATACTGGATGTTCCATCATCAACAAACCGCCCAGTTGGAAGATTTCCATAAGGAATGAAATTAAATTCCTTATACATGCTCAGCCTCATGTTCATGTTAATAAGAGTTGAGAGCTAGTGGAGCAATTCCATATAATTCCTGCACTGATGGCCTGAAAGAACTTCCAGGAATCTATAATCTATTTTGTACATTATACATCCTGAAGTGAGTGGCGATCCATCCCCACAAAACATGGAATGGTCCCACTATTCTCAAAAGAGACTTACCCATGAATACATGGAGTAACATCCTGTGAATCTTTGCTAAAATGGGTGTATCTAATCCAACCATTTTCCCCTCATCCAATTTAGCTGCGATAAGGAAGGTCCCTGGCCTAACGCCTCCCTTCGAGTCCCTGACTGGAAGAAGATAAACACTGAGCCACAAGGCCAAAAATCCTGCCAGACGAGTCTTCTTTGGGATTCTATGATTCACCTCATATCCCCACTTTTCAAATTCTCCTACTTCCAGGGTCATCCAGAATGTGCCAGGAGCACCCCTCTTCTCCGTTTTGGGTTAGGTGGTAGGATGAGTGGGCCTCTTCTCCTTGGGCCCCTTATTATTGGATCCCTTCTCCTTGGATCCCTTTTCCTTTGGATCCTTCTCCTGCTTATCGATAAGAAACATATTCATCCACTCCTCTAGATGAATATCCTTTCTAGAATTTGTTAAGGAGGTCTCTGAACTCTTGAGTTTGTGGAACATTTTCAATAATTCCCGAGCTAAAGCTGGAGTCTTCTCCAAATCATTCCAAGTCACCATGGGAGGGATTAATTCATCATACATATCACCCAAAATTGGAGCCCTTGAGATCTTGTGGACATCCCACAGACTGATGCCTACTTCTCCATGAGTCAGATGAAAATAATTTGTTTCTGGGCTCCAATGGATGAGTATCTCCAGCACGAAGTTATCATTCCCACAAATATATGTTTTCCCAGCCCATATGGATTCATATATCACAACTCCTTTCAAATCCTCGACAAACTATGCATAGGTTTGTTGTACCCAGTATGCCCACATCCAAGTTGGATTCACACCTCCTCCAGGATGGAAGTCCCATCTCTTCTTTCAGCCTTTGGATTGATCCATCTGATAATTTCGTAAGATTGAAGGATAGCAATGTGGTGGCAGCTCGTGCTTTTGAGGTTTCAGATCTGACATACAAGGGATATGATGCATCATATGGGCCTTCTCCACTGTTCCAACATTTAAAAATGCTCCTCCACATGAAATATTTTCTGAAGAAAAGTTGGTGTAATTTTGAAACCAAGAAATTTAAAGATAGTTCTTTGCCTCTGGAATGGTAAATTCTCGCAGATGACCATAGCCATACAAAGGCAGATAGATGCTTTGTGGGAAATCAAGATGATACTTCTTCAGTTACTTAGCCATATATGAGAGAGTTTTGTCGCAGATGGTATAATAATCATGGCCAATGATGCTCATCATGTCATCAATTCACTTTCTATCCAGTTCATCAGCCATTACATTTCTCTTGGAAGCCATTGAATCTACAAAAAGGTTGAATAAATTATCTCTTAAAAATGGGTTGATTTTTTATAAAATTTGTGAAGAAATTTGAAAAAATGGAAAAGGTATTAAAGCATGCAAGTCTAAATTGGGCGTGCAAGTAAGAATGTGTCACGCAAGTTTTTGACACGCAGGTATCACCGCGCAAGTCCAAATACCTTGACAGCAGTGCGACAACGAAGAAATAGAGGAAAATGGTGTAACTTGTGTGACAGAAGCAACTTGCGCGGTGAGAGCTCGAAAGATTGAAATTCGGTGCTATGCGTGAGTAATGACCGCGTATATATAGGCCAGGACGTACCCTTGCGTGCCGATGCCTGTGTGGCTCAAAACTTGCGCGCCGCCCTCTGCGCGATCAACACTTGCGTGCAGCATGTTCCTTCATTTTCTACTTTTCCTTAGAGTCACATACTCATTTCTTTCAGATTCAACTCTGAGGGTGGACTTTTGTTGACTCTCCTTTCCGTCACAGAGTCTAAAGGAATGTAAAGGGAAATACCTTGAACCCAAAGTGATTCATCCTTTGAAGAAACATCAAAAATTGACAAAGGCATGAACCAAGATTCAAATACACTTGGGTCGTGCAAGTTCCACTAAGGTCATGCAAGTATACTTGCACGCCGCCCATTGGTCACGCAGGTGACTTTCGCGCCTTCTTTGAAATTCGCCCAGGGTCTTATCCAGCCTATAAATACCCCTTGTGAGCCCCCCATTTCAGGGACGAAAAATTCCAGAAACTCATATTTGATCTCCTGGTGCCCTAGTCTCTTATTAAAGCTTCCGAACACTTCTAAGGCAATTTATTTCCTAGAACAGAATATCTTAATAGGGGGGGGGAAGGCCTAAGTGTTGAAACTCATCAACACTTGCGCGCCTAGGTGGTAAGCCCTTAAGGGTAATGGACACACTTGTGCGCCGCCTTACCCCTTCAATAGAACTTTCATGCCACTCTTCTGAAAGCATCCAAGGATAGTAATAAGGGCGTGAGCCAAGCCTCGCCCAAGTTTTACTCTAAGGATTCACCAACGCGCATGTACCCATGTGTCGTGCAAGTATACTTGCACGACCAGGACTTGCGCGCCCACGCAGTACTTGCGCACCACCTTCTTTTTGGGTGCCCCTCCAGCCTATTTCACCTCTCTTATGCCTATCCACCAATCCTTTTCAAGATTAATCCTTCAGAACTCTCTCCAAATCCATTCATGGCATGATTTCCATGTAGGATTCCTTATCTGAAAGGAATTATGTAAAAATTTCTCTTAAAACCTAGTGATTTACATATCTTTATGTCACTAAGTTCTGAGATTTCATTCATTAAACCTCATCCTTTAAGATGAGAGAATACCTAACCTGGGCATCCTCCTTAGGTGTAATCCCCAGTCATAATTTCCAAATATGGGCGTCCTTCTCAGGAGTAATCCCCAGTCTCAAAGTCTAAAAATATGGTCATCCTATTTAGGATTAAGCCCCATTAATAATTTTCTAAATTTGGGCATCCTCCTCAGGAGTAAGCCCCAACCTTAATTCCATTAACCTGGGTTTCCTTTTCAGGAGTAATCCCCAGTCTCAAATATGTGCATCCTTCTTAGGAGTAAGCCCCAGTCTCAAAGTCTACAAATATGGGAATCCTCCTTAGGAGTAAACCCCATGTCCCTTAACCTGGGCCTCCTCCTTAGGAATAAACCCCAGTTCTCAATTCCCTTAACCTGGGCCTCCTCCTTAGGAGTAAACCCCAGTTCTCAAATCCTTTAACCTGTGCCTCCTCTTTAGGAGTAAACCCCAGTTCTCACATACTTTAACCTGGGCCTCCTCCTTAGGAGTAAGTCCCAGTCATAATTTCTCTTAACCAGTCTTAATTTACTTTTTATTTGGACTTCCTTCTCAGGAGTAAAACCCAATCATAAGTCCCCTCCTAATTTGAGCATCTTCATCAGGAGTAAACCCCAAGTTAGAGTATCCAAATCTCCATAAAGTACATATACCTTTATAGACCTTGTTCTTGGGTTTCTTCCCTGAAGTGAAACCTAATATTCACCTATTTGGGTAGTCATATATACCTAAGTCGCATATCATTTCTTATGATGGCACAGTTGTATGGTTTTACCAATACCTCTTGTTTCTCACACCGAGCATGACTCACGTGAGATTAGAGTGTGAAAGTAATTATGAAACCTTTCTTTGAGCCATCAATCATAAATAAAGATCATAATCCTTTACTCGAACTACGTGGGTTCTGATTCCTTTTCCAAAACAAAGGATACTTAGGTATCCCATCTGTGGGTACGCTCCCAACTCTAAAATAATCAATGTCCTTCTGAATGACAATAAACTTCAAGTGCCCCACTGAGTGGCTTTAAAACTAGTGTGGTCATCACAATGACTAAGAGACTTTTATGTATTGAAGGATACAATTGACTAAGAATCTCTAACAAATACAGATGATTCTCTATCAATGAAGAACCTCGAATACATATAAAAGATTTTCTAAATCTCCTACATATCAATCATTGATTGTCAGATCTAAAGGAAAGCTCATTTTGTAATTGGTAATGTAATAAGGATGAAGAACTTAACTTAAATCTATAAAGAGAGTCCCGGAGTAGACAATAATTCCCCTCAAAATGGTGTGATGAGTCCGACCTCCCATCCTCTCGACCAAAGAAAATTCCTAAGCCTCTTTTTCCACAACTAATGAGCGCCTACCTTTGGAAAGTAGGTCCAATTGGATATGGAATCATTATATTTTTCCGGTTCTACGAAAAAACCCGTTAGAAACCGATTAAAATGTTTGAACCTTCAATCAAAGAGGCCATTCCCAATTCTAGAGGAAACAGTCTTGGACTTATGAATAGGTATACCAATGATCCTAGAAGAAGTAGGAATTTTAACGATGAAATAAACTGTACTAGGAATGTCGTGGAGAGAGAATAAGGTTTTTTTGGGTGTTGGGTTTTGAAATCATAGAGGATTATTTCGTAATCCATTTGGATGGGAATCAAAGCTGACATAGTTCAGTTGTGAAGACTTGAACCTATGTAGGCTCTCAGGTTTGTCTTTTAGGGGAATATGTACCTTTCTGGGGACTGCGTTTTTCATTAATCCAAAATAAAATTCCTAGATGAATGAGTTTGGGTCCCTATGAAACTTGTTGACTTATAAAAATTTGGGGGTTTATGGTTCTGGGATTACTTCATAAGTGGATGCCCATATTTTTGATTTGGGGATTAATCTTGATATGTATTACTTTGATAAGATAACGAGTCTTATGCAAAGTAGGAGGTCAATTGAGATTGAGCCTTATGAAGGCTTCCTACCTATCCCGATTATAGAATTTCTTGTTCTCATAGTTCAATAGATGGTCAAGGATTACATAGTAAGGATTCATTCAGGTGGAGGAACATTTGGATATATTTATTATTGTTAACCACTACGCCCAAATGAGTCATGACCATGGTGAGAATCAAGATTAAGTTTAAGATATGATAAACCACAAAATATTCTTTTACCTATGGTTGGATACATTTATTTGTGTAATCATGCCAATGGAAAAATCTAAAAGAAGTCAGTAGGAAATTCAAATTGATGAATCTCTACCAAAACCTGCATTTTGTTGTGTGGACACCATGATCGTGGTTTTATGTTGTGTCCACATGAGTTATGATGAGTCATGAGTGAATGTGATGTCATAGAGTAATTAGATGATTTGTAAAACCACACATCTCTTGCTCGTTGGACCCAATAACCTCCATGAAGACACCAAATTCTAAAAATAAAATAAACGGAGGCCTCTCCTGACCAAAGTGAACCACTCAAGTCTAGCAATAAAGCTTCATAGTAGAATTGAAGGCCTCATCTAGGAAAGAAAGGGGTGGGAATCCATCTACTAGTATAGGGAAAACTGGACCTAGCTGAACCTATGGGAACAAAGGAAAGACACAAGATGGATAAGGCGGCAGCCCGAGGAGAAATTCCTTATAGAGAAATGCCATGTTGTATTACAGCAAGGGATATACCATCTTTCCCCATGATACACTAGAAAAGTGGAGGGCGGCTATGAATCTCATTAAGAGATGAGATATCGAGATCAATCAGATTATAGTCCTTATCTAAGCCTTCATGGTGAAGTGTCTGAGGGTGACCTTCAAAATTATTGCAACTACTCAAATAATTTGTTAACTGGAGGGTACGATCCTAAACTACCACAAATAAGAATTCTTGGAATTCACGAACTCCAAAATTATGTAGATCAGGATCATAGATTGGTTCAATATATTCCTGTTATCGTTTACGAGGCTTCTTCATGAATTCCTTATTTCAAGTGACTAGGGACACTTGTTGGGGGAAGTAGTTTTCATGGGAAGCTATTTATGATTTACTTGGAGTGGTCATTGGTATATTCCAATTGTCTCTACTAAGAGTGGTTGTAGACTCCCAATCTATTTGTAAATATATTGAAGGTGAGTTTTCCCCATTTTCCTTATGGATAGGAGCAGAGGTGTGTATCTACTCTGAGGTGACATGTTGAAGAGCCACCCCAATTCTGGGGATCAACTTATGTATCTTCCCCTCAGGGACTATTGACATTGTAGTTATGATGTAATGGAATGAATATAGTATGCGGGAAGGAATTTTTGTATACCATTTCAAAATTTTTGGGATATTCTTGGTGACCTTCATGATCCAAAATGGGATAAATGTCAATTCTGTATCTGGAGTAAGTGTATGTTCCTTCTCATATCCTCCCTTTACTGTCAGTGGATAATAAAATTACTCATGTTTTGGGGAGAGGAGTTTGTTTTCCCCATTGTTGTTGTCAATACATTTCTGTTGACTTATTCGGATTATGTGAGATGAATCTACTGGATGGCTGGATGAGTGTAGGTAGGTGTGCGCGCCAGCTCGCCGCCTGCTGCCAAACATGGCTGGTAGTCTTTTTTGAGTGCTTTTAGATGAGTCATTGGGAAGGATTGGTGGGTTTTGGTGGGTTTATGTTTCTTCTAATGGTATTCCAACATATTTGAATAATGTTCTTCTTTAGGTTCCTCAAGGATAGTTTATTGGCTGACAGAATTAAGGCAGATGGGTGTATGTTCCACCTCATAGTTGGAAACCAAACTTTACTTCTGGTCTTATCCAATGGTGAGAGGGGTGTGGATTGGCTCCCTGGTGACTGGCCTCTACCCTTAGAGGGTCTTCTTGCATTCCCAGGTCTTGGTGGCCTAGGATGGTTGGCCGAGGATAACGCCCTCATCACGTTGAGGGCTCACAATCAGCGATGTTGAAAAAATTATTTATGAAAGAGACCTTGATAATGGATTCTCTTTGTTTTGGATGTGGCATTATGTGGCCTCTTGATCCACCTACATAAAGTATGAGAGGGACTCGATGTTTTAGTCTTGGGATAGGATCCCTAAATGGTTAAATATTGTTGTCGATTCCAACTGTCACTATGGGAAAAATCACTATTTGCGACGGGAAGAAATCTCGTCGCAAATAACCCGTCCAGGAAGCTATTTGTGATGGGGAAAGTAGCCCGTCGCAAATAACCAATTATTTGCGACAGGATTTCATCTCCCATCCCAAATTGTTTGGCGCGACTTGTGAGCCAAACCACGTGAATATTATTTGCGACGGGGTGATGTCTCCCGTCGCAAATAGTTTGGCAAGACTTGCGCTCCAAAACACGCGGCTTGCGCGCCCAACCGCACAGGGGCATTTGCGACGGGTCCCGTCGCAAATACCTGGTGGCGGTCAATACCTTTTTGCGATAGGATGTCGTCCCGTCGCAAACAGAATGTCGGTAGGTACTATTTGCGACGGGACCCGTCACAAATAACCTTTTAACCGCCGACTGTAATTAATGAGGGCGAGGGTATTTGCGACGGGCCCTGTCACAAATAGTACCATTTGCAATGGGAAGGCCGTAACAAATAATCCCATAGAAACAAATCTAACCTATATATACCCCCATCCATTTTTTTCCCAAATCATTCAGATCATGGTCTCTCTCTCTCTCTTCATTATTCAGTTTTAAAGAGAAATTTTCTTTTTAGTTGAAGTTTTTTATACGAGAGAAATCGGAGGGCGTCAATATCTTCAGAATATCAAAGTTTAAGATATTTATTTTTTATTTTTTTTATATTTTTTATATATTTTTTATGTTAATTTTAATTGTTGTTTATTAGTTCTAATTTAATTAGATGTCAATTTATTTTTATTTATATTTAGTTTTACTAAGAAATTGATATTGTTAGTTATAATTATAAATAATTAGTTATAATTAAAATTAATTAAATATAATTAGCAATAAATAGATATAATTAGCTATATATAGTTATAATTAGCAATAAATAGATATAATTAGAAAATAAATAGATATAATTAGCAATAAATAGATATAATTAGCAATAAATAGATATAATTAGCAATAAATAGATATAATTAGCAATAAATAGATATAATTAGAAATAAATAGATATAATTAGCAATAAGTACATATAATTAGGAATAACTATTTATAATTAGGAATAAATAGATATAATTAGTAATAACTAGATATAATTAGGAATAATTAGATATAATTAGGAATAATTAGGAATAATTAGTAATAATTAGAAATAATTAGTAATAATTAGGAATAATCAGTAATAATTAGTAATAATTAGTAATAATTAGATATAATTAGGAATAATTAGATATAATTAGATATAATTAGATATAATTAAATATAATTAGTAATAATTAGATATAATTAGTAATAATTAGATATAATTAGTAATAATTAGGAATAATTAGGAATAATTAGGAATAATTTGGAATAATTAGTAATAATTAGTAATAATTAGGAATAATTAGGAATAATTAAGAATAGTTAGGAATAATTAGGAATAATTAGTAATAATTAGGTATAATTAGGAATAATTAGGAATAATTAAGAATAATTTGGAATAATTAGGGATGGAGTTCCATCCACCAGCTCCTTCAGCTCCTCCACCTCCTCTAGAAGACGACCCAGCTAGTGATTTTTTATGTTACAAATAATTGAATTTAACATTGTAATTTGAATTATTTAAATTTTCTGTCTTTTATATCGTTACAAATATTACATAATTTAATTTTTAATATTGTCTTATTTATTTATATTTTTTATGAATATTGAAAATTTTAATATTTTTTTATGTTTTTATTGTTTTAATAATAGTAATATTATTTTTTCATTAATCGTAATTTTATAATTTTTTTTAAAATTAATTTATTATTTGCGACAAGATCTTTTGCGACGGGGTACTGTTGCAAATAGTATAACTAAATATTTTTAAAAACAAATTTGCGAAGGTACTACTTGACCGTCACAAAATATTTGTTGCGATGGGCCCATCGTAGAAAGTTATATATATATATATTGCGATGAGATGAGAGCTCGTCGCAAATAGCCCATCACAATTATTAAGAATTCCAGTAGTGTGTGCTGGGACTAGCTTTCATCGATTTCTAGATGATCAGTTGGGATTCAGGAGCTGGAGGCCTTGTCGAGCGGCATCATGGGTTAGGATTATATCATTTTTACAATATTCTTATACAAATTTGTTTGAGACCCTATGTTGAAGACACTGGGTAGGTGGTTTTTTCCTTTACAAGGATTAATACTTTGCCTATGCAGCATCCATGGCATGCATTGTTGAAACACATAAGGACATCATTGTATTGCGGGATTTTCTTGGAATGATTTCTTGGATATTGAAAAAACAAACAAGATAACTTCACAAAAGAAGAATCTCATTTGAATGAACACATGAATGATTTAATGTCTTGTCTAGCACTCATTCATTTAATGATTGAATGGGGCACGATAGGTGGGTGATATTATCATCATGGGTAAAGATTCATTTCAGGTTCACCATTTTTTTGATTACCTAGTAATTTGTTCACCCGATGATTGATTTCATGGGGTTGAATTTCATGTAATCATTCCTTATGGGATCTCTAATTCTGAATGGTTTTCAATGGGTTTGTTCATGTAATCAGAAACACGAAATAGTTCTGTATTTGTAATGGACCTTATTTACAAAGGCAGCCACTCATTTAAGATTCTGGCCAATGGTTTTGAAGAACTCACATTGGTTGAGAGGATGGGTGGTCAAGCTCATCTCACCCTTTTGGGGGAACTATTGCCTACACTGAGACCCTGTTACAGATTTAACATATGTTTAGAAATCCTTTATGAATTCACCTGTTTTATTTGGTTAACCCATGAATTAACAACAAATTTCTAGCATATATAAAAATTATAATCATCTATATATATATATTTGGTTCCTAATAAATGTATATATCATATCCTCTAATGTAGTGATTAGATATTATTTGGTTATTATGATGATGTTGGTTTTCTAGCCTCTTAGTGGGGAACTCTCGAGTATATTTTCATCCATGAATATGGATTTTATTTTGATGATGGGATCAAACTGATGAAGTGGGATCCCTACGTATCATACCTGGAGGGATTATAAATAATGTATTTTGATGTCGCTTGATAGGACACACCATATCTTTTAATGTCATGTGGTAATGAACCGACCATACTCATTAATGTCTTTCCGCAAGGACATCAATGAGAAAGAATCCTTTTCAATGTTTGGTATGGGACTTATGAAGAGGTAGAACAATGATCCTAGAAGAGGTAGGGATTTTAACGATGTAATAGAGTCTACTAGGAATTTCACTGAAAGAGAATATGGTTTTTTGGGTGTTGGGTTTTGAACTCATGAAGGATTATTTCGTATCCCATTTGGATAGGGATCAAAGCCAACATTTTTCAGTTTTGATGACATGAACTAATTGAGGCCCTCAAGTTTTTCTTGAATGGGAATATATAACTTTTTGGGGATTGCGTTTTTCATTACTCCAAAAACAATTCCTAGATTAATGAGTTTGGGTCCCTGAGAAACGTCTTGACTTATAGAGATTTGGGGGTTTCTGGTTTAGGGATTACTTCAGAAGTGGATGCCCATTGGTTTGATTTGGGGATTACTCTTGATAAGTATTGATTTGATACGATAATTAGTCTTATGAGAAGTAGGATGTCAATTTAGATTGATCCTTATGAAGGCCTCCTACCTATCCTGATTATTTCATTTAGTGTTCTCGTAGTTCAATAGATGTTCAATGTTTACCTAGTAAGGATTCATTTAGGTGGAGGACCATGTGGATATATTTATTACTATTATCCATTATGCCCAAATGAGTCATGACTGTTGTGATAAACAAGAGTAAGTTTAAGATATGATAAACCACAAAATATTCTTTTACCTAAGGTTGGATAGATATATTTGTGTAATCATACCAATGGAGAAATCTAATAGAAGTCAGTAGGAAATTTAAATTCATGATTCTCTGCCAAAGCACACATTTCTCTATGTGGACACCATGATCATGATTTTATGTTGTGTACACATGAGTTCAGATGAGTCGTGCATGAATGTGATGTATTAGAGTAATCAGATGATTTTTCAAACCAAACATCTCTTCGCCCACTGGTGGAAGATGTTGAGGATATGAGAGAGTGAGGAGAGGGATTTGGTGCTGATACCCTCTCTAACCCAGTAGTAGAGGGGGCTAGTAGTAGAAAAAGAGAAACCTCTTAAAAGAAAATATAGCGAATTATTCTAGGAGGGATTCTATAAAATTGGTGATGTTGAAATTCATTAGGATATCAACCCATGTTGAATTGAAAAAAATAGTAATTTTTACCCTCCCCATCGGGAACAGGAGGATCCGGGTCATAGAGACGACAAGGCTTGGACATAGTCCTAGAACGTGAATCTGAGACTGGGAACTTCTTGAAACTTTACATGGGGTTTGGGTACTCATGAATAAAAGATAAAAATCTACATGAAACCCCAATGATCCAAACATCCCTGTAGGTAAAATGTGGGAAACCTCTAATAAAAGGTACAAAAATCCAGATGGGAGACATGTTGGGGTACCTTTTTCTATTGTTTTTCATGTTCGATGGATTAAATGGAGGTTTCAATTTTTTCCCTTTTGGATATGGGAGCCCATGGAAGATAAGTACTACCATTGTTGGCTTTGAAGGGGAATAAAAGAGGGGAAATTGCACAAACTATCTTTGAGGGAGGGGGATCCTCACACATGTCCTAGGATGAACTATAAGTGCTTCACGTAGGGGGGTATAGGTCAACACAAGTTGGTTATTACCTGTGAAATTTTTCATCTAGGAAAAAAACATGGGCGATACTTTATACTAGGAACCATGGGTCTCCTTAGGTGTCCATTGAGGGGTCTCACACATGTCCCTTACTAAAGAAAGGAACCTCGCACATGTGATTTCCCACTAGGGGAGAATGATTACTCATTAAGGTATATTGTGTTTGGGACCCTGAAGGGACATTTTTGTTACATATACAACCTTAATTATATTTTTTATTGAGTTTGAGATTGCTGCGTATTGATTTTTTTTGATACATGGGAATAGGGTCTTTATGACCAGAGCATGGGGATTCTTCTGATTTTTCCTATTGTAAAAATGAGGAGCCCAAGTGTCCTATTTATAGGCAACCAGGGGATCCTGGATGAAAATGATACCCCACATAGGCCTACAATTTGGGTACCGGAAATAGGTACCTGAAGCAGGTGTTTCCAGCCCTATGGTGTCATGCATGTGGCCTGCACCTTCCATCTGATGTTCACGTCTTTATGCATAGCTTGGGTTGGCTCAATACATTGATTCTACTTGGGAGGTTTTTTACTTCAACATTCTTAATATCCACTTCATAATATTCTCATACCTCATAAGAAAATAGTGTAAAAAAGATAATAGTACATAATCTTGTTATGGAACACATGGGGGATCCTAATGAGAATTTTATCTCACACCCTTTTTAGCCCTTCGACACTGTGTAAACCATTTTATGTCTTTTGAGGTAGGGAAATGTAACAACCCAAAGTATTTCAATAGAAAATTAACTTCTTATATCTATGTCATAAAAAAAAAAATAATGAACTACTAAGTGATAAGTGACCTTTAAACATAATTTTGTCACCCCTATGTTTGGAATTTTAAAAATCCGACATACACGGTTGTGTTCAAGATAGTTTTTAGAGTCTAATGAAACAAAAATAATTTTGGTGAATAGTAACCTGCCCTTATGAATAGTAACCTACGCTTATGAATAGTAATATGACCCTTATAAATAGTAAATAATAGTAACATTACCTATGAATAATAAAATAAAATTTAGACATCATAGAAAGTGACAATTTGACCTTAGTAAACATTTTTGGTATTTTATAAGTCATAAATAATTAATTATAATTAATTAATTAATTTAAAAGAATATTTATTTTCCTGTAATGTATTCATAAATTATTGAATCAATGTATAATAGTTAATTTTATAAGACCCTACGTAATTTTTGAAAGAACTGTAAAATCAGTTTTAATCTTAAAAACTATTTTTTAAGTAAATTATGATTTTATTTAAATATTAAATTAATAATATTTAGAAAATTATTTTTGAAAAATGGACTTCATTTTTGGATTCTACATGTCGAAAAATGGTTGGGGTAAATTTTTTGGATTTTTCTGATATACTTGAATTTTTTTGTGAATAATAGAATACATTAATTTACCATATAAATACATTTTAATTAAAACCTACTATTACTGACATCACAAGTGATGTAAGCACCCAAATCCCAAACTCACATGCCTTTTTTTACTATTCTTGGTCATCCAAGACTCACTATTACTTGTCTTAGGTGAAATTAATAAACTAATCAATTTTATATTAAGGAAACCCCTCTCCCCTCCGCTATAAAAGCCACCCTTCACTCCCTCTTTTCCTCACACCTCTCAAGCACCAAGCCTTCTCTAAACTCTACCCAAACACCTTCCCTAGCTCACCCCCCACGTCCAAAAGCTTCTGTTCTCATCAAAAGACCAAGCCTATCTTCCTTAAAGAGGATCTCAAGAGGAGGATTCTAAAGGTAATTTCTCTCTCTCTTCTCCTTTAATTTCCTTTCAAGTTTAAGTTCCTTTCTTGATCTCTCCCAACCTATCTTCATTCAAACTGTTTTGTAACTCCAGTATTTTACATATACTGTAATATTATGATTCTAATGGTATATTATATCACCCCACACCCTTTCCCTCTTCCTTTTATTTTATTAAAGAGAACGTTGTTCATGTGGTGATAATTTATCACCTTCAAAAACGACATGTTATCTTCTTCCATTTCTACCTTCAATATGGTCATGAAACCATTTTTATGGTTGAAATAGAATATTTTATATGTATTATGTTTTATTTTATGTTCTGTAAATAACCTATGGCCATATTACTAAGTGAAAAGTTAAAATGAGTTCGTTGTGATCAAAAAACCGCTCAAATTAACCCAAATAATCTCCATTTAATTCTTATCTAATGATTCGTCCACATGGATCTAATATAACTCATTATAAAATCATTCAAGCTTCTATAATATCATTAATAACATGTAGTATCAGTTCTGGATGTTTACCCATGATCTACCCAAACATCAATTTAAGAATACGAGTGGACCGCTCAAGAAAACTATAAAAACGAACATCCCCGAACAATGTTTTTAGACTCTATAAGTCATCCAAAGGAACATAATATGAAATAATGAAACCATAATGAACCCTATTAATGTATAAAATGATCTGAAATTTATAATTAATGAATATAATGTAATTATATAGTACATTAAAGAGAAGGAGGCATTCGAAGTACAAGGTAAGGGGAAATCTCGAACCCAATTTTCTTCCTTCGGGTTCTCCCTATTTCACTCCATTTTTGATATGGTTACTCCTCAAAGATCATTTGTTCATAATTTCTTTTACTTTTCTGGGATATACATGTTTGTCACTGGTTTTTATGTCCATCAAAATGTTTTCGAAAATAAATCTTCTTTCAAGATCTCACATTTTACCTCTCATTCAAGGTTGATAGTTCTTGTATCAAGTATGTTGTTCCCTATTTCTTTTGGGAACCCAAAGCTTATGAATGTGTTATTAAGAGATGAAACCCATTCCTTTCCATGGGTTATTTATTTACATGTTTTATATGTGTTTTATGTGGCAATCATGATAATGATAATGTTATGATGTGACGGGTGCGCCCGAAATTATATAGCGCAATATGAAGGTTAAAATGTGACGGGTGTGCCCGGAATTATACAGCGCTCCAATGCATTGGGTAAAGTGATGAATCTCATGAGTAAATGTGAAATGATGTGTGAAGATTATTCTAGGATTTTTCACAAGTATGTGTGGTAGTTAACCACTAAGACATGATGTTTCATTTTTATGCATTGCCACATTTCAAGTCTTTTACTTATGCTCCTCTCATGTTCATGATCTTTTGCCTATGTTATGATTATGCTCACCCCATGATGTATTGTTCTTATCTATCCTCTTACTGGGATTTTAGCTCACCCCTTTTGATGTATATCCTCAGGTGGCTACATGTACTAAGGAGATGAAAAGTGCTACTAAGAAGCTATAGAAGAAGAAATTTTATAAATGTTTATGGTTGATGTTGTATTTGTTATGTATGGTCCTAGTTTGCCCAAGACACTAAACCTCTGGATCCTCCATATGTAATACTATTGTGTTGTTTATCTTTAAAATGATGTAATAGTAATGTAAGAAAAGGCCGGGTCATTATAGTTGGTATCAGAGGAAAGGTTTAGTTAATTTGGGAATTAGGATTAGTAAACCCTAGAGAAAACCTCTAGCATAAGAATAAGTACAAACACATACACAAGAATATTTACCTAGGGATACCATATGTTATGTTTTTGGTATAATTGTTTAAATGAATAAGTTATTCCTGACTTTTTTACTTATGTTTTTTTCTAAACTTTTCTATTTTAGAAAATGGTGGGAACCATTAGAAATTAGGCCAACAACTCTTGTGAGGGCCAATGCAACGATTTCCCGAACGACATCCCCAATGATTTTGGAGGTGGAGATCAAAACTTCATGGCGATGCTTACCCAAATATCTAGGGTTATGAATAATAACCATAATAATGGGGAACATCCTCCTTCACCAAAGAGGGAGAAACTAGCTATCGAATGTTTTATGCGGCAATGACCACCGACGTTTTGTGGATCTTTTGATCCACTAGTTGCAGAACAGTGGGTCAACTCCATGGAGAAGATCTTTTCTGTTATTCACTGTTCCGAGACAGAGAAGTTGAATCTAGCCGTTTATCGTCTAGATGGATAAGCTGATCAATGGTGGGCTTTGATTAAGAACACCAAGCCAAGGGAGGAAATTGAAGATATGGAATGGGAAGACTTTAAGATAATGTTTCTTAATAAGTACTTCCCACGAACTCTACGCACGAAGATGGAGAGAGAATTCTTAGAGATCAAGCAAAAAGAAGGAGAATCTGTCACAACCTATGAAGAAAATTTCACAAGGATCGCAAGGTATGCTTCGGGTTTTGTTATCAACAATGATAGGAAAATTGATAGATTCTTTAGTGGATTAAAACCACATATTCAAAAGGCTCTTGCAATTTGAGACATTGGGAGTTATGAAGAAGTTGTTCGGTGTGCTCTCAAAGTGGAAATGGAGTTTGGAGAATGGGCCCATGGCTATGGTGATAAGAAAAGAAAGATGGAGTTTCAAGCTGGTGGATCTAGTGATAAAGATGGGAAGAAAACACAAAGACCCACATGCCAAAAATGTGGGAAGTTTTGCCATGGGAACTACCTCAAAGGTACGGAGAAATGCTTTAAGTGTGTGAAGGAAGGACACCAAGCTCACGAGTGTCAAAAAGACATGAAAAGGAAGGATAATGTAGCCGATGAAAGGAGAGAACCACTCGTGGTTCAATGCTACAACTGTAGGGAGCTAGGGCACTATTCAAACTAGTGCACTAAACCTAGAGCTCTCGAGGGTAATCAGCGCCAACAACCACCAAATCCAAAGGAACAAGGGAAGGATTATGCCATCACTACTGCGGAGGTGGAACATGATAATGAAGTCGTACAAGGTACACTTCCTATTCACTCAAGAATGGAAAAAGTATTATTTGATTCTGGTTCTACGCATTCCTTTATATCATGCAAGGTTTCTAGAACTATAGAATCAAAGCCCCAGAACCTTGAAGTAGAGATATCTGTAAAAACACCAAGTGGTGCAATCATTGCAACCCAAGTGTTTGATTCTTCTCCTGTTGACGTATGTTGGGAGATTCTTCCGGAAAATCTCGTAACACTTCCCTTGGTGGAATTTGACGCTATAATGGGAATGTATTGGATCTCGTTATATAGAGCACATATCAACTATCAAGAAAAGGAAATATATTTTCATATTCCGAACCATCCCATGTTCCTCTACAAATACAAGGAAGATCATGAATCCCCTTTGAGAAATCCTTCAATGGTTTGGGTGTTGATTCCCTATGAAGAAGCATACCTCGCCCAAATGGTTGAGTCGAAGGAAAGTTCCAACCTTGAGGAAATTCCCATCGTAAGGGAATACTGTGATGTATTTCCCGAAGAGTTACCCGGAATTCCCCCAGATCGTGAGGTAGAGTTCTCAATTGAACTCATAACCGGAGCTACTCCTATCTCGAAGTGCCCCTATAGGATGGCTCCTATCGAACTGGAGGAGTTAAAGAAGCAGCTTCAAGAGCATCTGGACAAAGGGTTCATACGCCCTAGTGCATCACCTTGGGGTGCACTAGAGCACTTTGTGAAGAAGAAGGATGATACCATGCAACTGTGTATCGATTATCGGGAACTCAACAAGATCACCATAAAGAACAAGTATCCTCTCCCAAGGATTGATGGCTTGTTCGATCAGTTAAGAGGAGCTCAATACTTCTCAAAGGTGGATCTTCATTCTGGATATCATCAAGTAAAGGTAAAGAAGGAAGATATTCAGAAGACTGCCTTCCGTACAAGGTATGGGCACTATGAGTTTTTGGTGATGCCATTCAGACTTACTAATTCCCCTACAATCTTCATGGATTTGATGAATAGAGTCTTTAGACATTACCTCGACAAATTTGTGGTAGTGTTTATCGATGATATTCTCATATACTACAAGAGAAAGGAGGAACATGAAGAACATATAAGACTCGTGTTGGCGACATTGAGAAAGGAGAAGTTGTACGCCAAGTTCAGCAAGTGTGACTTTTGGATGAATCAAGTCACGTTCTTGCGACATGTGATCACAAGCGAGGGAATTTCTGTAGACCCTTCAAAGACAAAGGCGATTGAGGAATGGCCTAGGCCCTCTAGTGTCACAGAAATCCGTAGTTTTCTTGGATTAGCTGGGTACTACCGACATTTTGTGAGAAACTTCTCACGATTGTCAAGCCCGCTAACTAAGTTAACAAGGAAAGGGGTAAAGTATGTATGGACGGAAGAATGTGAGGGAAGCTTCAAGGAGCTAAAGAGAAGGATGATCACTACACCTGTACTCACACTACCGAAAAGTGGAGAAAGTTTTGTGATATACAGTGATGCTTAAAAGAAAGGCTTGGGTTGTGTACTCATGCAAAATGATAATGTGATAGCCTACACCTCATGACAGTTGAATATCCATGAGTAGAACTACCCGATGCATGATCTAGAGCTGACAGCTGTGATTTTTGCCTTGAAAATCTGGCGGCACTACCTTTATGGCGAAAAGTGTGACATATACACCGACCACAAGAGCCTAAAGTATATATTCACACAAAAGGAGCTCAACATGCGCCAAAGGAGATGGTTAGATCTAATCAAGGATTACGATTGCTCTATTCACTATCATCCTGGGAAGGCGAACAAGGTAGATGATGCTCTTAGTAGAAAAGAACCTGCTACTCTATCTATGTTGAGGATTGAGAAAGACCCTATCTTCTTGGATATGCAAAGTATGGATTTGGGAATCGTAAGGGAAGGGGATACATCCTACCTTGCACAAATTATTGCGCAACCATCCATCCAACAGAAGACTAAGGAAGCACAAAGGGATGATGTGGAGATACAAAAGAGGGTGAATGCAGTAAGGGAAGGGAAGCTGCAAGAGTTCCATATCGACGATGATGGTGTGATTCGGTTTGGAACGCGACTTTGTGTGCCTTCATCACCCGGAATGAAGAAGGAGCTATTGGATAATGAACATAGCTCAACTTTCTCTATTCATACTGGAAGTACCAAGATGTATCGTGATATCCAAGAACACTTATGGTGGGATAACATGAAGAAGGAGATTGCGGAATATATATCAAGGTGCTTGGTATGTCAGCAAGTTAAAGCTGAGCGGCAAAAGTCCAAAGGTATGATGCAGCCATTGCCTTTACCAATGTGGAAATGGGAAAATGTTACTATGGACTTTGTCATGGGTCTCTCGAAAATGTCAAGAAGAATTAATGCGATATGGGTTGTGGTTGATCGACTCACCAAGAATTCCCATTTTATCGCTATTCGGGAAGACCTCTCAGTTGAAAAACTTGCAAGGATATATGTGAATGAAGTAGTGATATTTCATGGTGTTCCAATCTCGATTGTCTCTAACCGTGATCCAAGGTTCACATCTAAATTCTGGAGGAGCCTTCAACATGCTTTGAGTACTGAATTAAATTTCAGCACGGCCTATCACCCCCAAACCGATGGCCAGTCTGAAAGGACCATTCAGACGCTCGAAGATATGCTAAGAGCATGCTCTCTAGAATTCAAAGGTGGATGGGATCAACACCTTCCATTGGTTGAGTTCTCATACAACAATAGCTTCCACTCGAGTATTCAGATGACTCCTTATGAAGCTATTTATGGGAAGGGATGTAGAACTCCAACCTGTTGGGATGAAGTTGGAGAACGAAAGCTACTTGGTCCCGATCTTGTTCAAGAGATGACAGAGAAGGTTCAAGTCATCCAGAAACACATCAAAGCTGCTCAAAGTCGGAAAAATAGCTATGCTGACAACCGTCGAAGGGACTTGGAGTTCGACGTTGGAGATAAAGTCTTACTTTGAATATATCCATGGAAGAGAGTCATGAGATTTGGGATTAAAGGGAAGCTAAGTCCAAGATACATTGGCCCCTTTGAGATCCTTGATAGTATAGGAGCCGTGGCCTATCGTCTGGCACTTCCACCGAATATGGCTCAAGTTCATGATGTGTTTCACGTATCACTACTGAGGAAGTACATTCCAGACCCCTCTCATGTACTATACTCAGAGGTGGTACAGTTGGAAGATGATCTCTCATATGAGGAGCAGCCGGTAAAAATTTTGGACCGAAGTGATAAGGTTCTACGCAACAAGACAACCCGCCTTGTAAAAGTGTTGTGGAGGAACCATAAGTTTGAGGAAGCAACTTAGGAACCAGAAGAGGCAATGAAGGAGAAGTACCCACACCTGTTTGTGTAAAGTAAAATTTTGGAGGTGAAATTTCTTAAGGGGGGAAGAATGTAACGACCCAAAGTATTTCAATAGAAAATTACCTTCTTATATCTATTTCATAAAAACACAAAATAATGAACTACAAAGTGATAAGTGACCTTTAAACATAATTTTTCCACCCCTATGTTTGGAATTTTAAAAATCCGACATACACGGTTGTG
Organism: Viscum album; assembly: GCA_963277665.1. Classification (NCBI taxonomy): domain Eukaryota; kingdom Viridiplantae; phylum Streptophyta; class Magnoliopsida; order Santalales; family Viscaceae; genus Viscum; species Viscum album. The sequence continues at coordinate 1,926,477,040 of OY728142.1, read as the reverse complement.
TTCAAGACAGTTTTTGGAGTCTAATGAAACAAAAATAATTTTTCGTGAATAGTAACCTAACCTTATGAATAGTAACCTACCCTTATGAATAGTAATATGAACCTTATGAATATTAAATAAGAGTAACATTACCTATGAATAAAAAAATAATATTTAGACATCTTAGAAAGTGACAATTTGACCTTAGTAAACGTTTTTGGTATTTTATAAGTCATAAATAAATAATTATAATTAATTAATTAATTTAAAAGAATATTTATTTTCCTGTAATGTAGTAATAAATTATTGAATCAATGTTTAATAGTTAATTTTATAAGACCCTGCATAATTTTTGAAAGAACTATAAAATCATATTTAATCTTAAAAACTATTTTTTTAAGTAAATTATGATTTTATTTAAATATTAAATTAATAATATTTAGGAAATTATTTTTGAAAAATGGACTTAATTTTTTGAATCTACACGTCGAAAAATGGTTGGGTTAAATTTTTGGTATTTTTCTGAGATACTTGAATTTTTTTTGTGAATAGTAGAATACATTAATTTACCATATAAATACATTTTAATTAAAACCTACTATTCCTGACATCACAAGTGAGGTAAGCACCCAAATCCCGAACTCACATTCCTTTTTGACTATTCTTGGTCATCCAAGACTCACTATTCCTTGTATTAGGTGAAATTAATAAACTAATCAATTTTATATTAAGGAAACCCCTCTCCCCTCCGCTATAAAAGCCACCCTTCACTCCCTCTATTCCTCACACCTCTCAAGCTCCAAGCCTTCTCTAAAATCTGCCCAAACACCTTCCCTTGATAATCCCCCATGTCCAAAATCTTCTGGTCTCATCAAAAGACCATGTCTAGCTTCCTTAAAGAGGATCTCAAGGGGAGGATTCTAAAGGTAATCTCTCTCTCTCTTCTCCTTTAATTTCCTTTCAAGTTCAAGTTCCTTTCTTGATCTCTCCCTACTTATCTTTATTCAAACTATTTTTTAACTCTACTATTATACATATACTGTAATCTTATGATTATAATGGTATATTATATCACCCCCACACCCTTTCCCTCTTCCATTTATTTTATTAAAGAGAGCGTTGTTCATGTGGTGATAATCTATCACCTTCAAAAACGACATGTTCTCTTCTTCCATTTCTAACATCAATCTGGTTATGAAACCATTATTATGGTTGAACCAGAATATTTTATATGTATTATGTTCTATTTTAATTTCTGGAAATAACCTATGGCCATATTACTAAGTGAAAAGTTAAAATGGGTTCGTTGTGATCCAAAAACTGCTCAAATTAACCCAAATAATCTTCATTTAATTCTTATCTAATGATTCGTCCACATGGATCTAATAAAACTCATTATAAAATCATTAAAGCTTCTGTAATATCATTAATAACATGTAGTATCAGTTCTGGATGTTTACCCATGATCTACCCAAACATTAATTTAAGAATACAAGTGGACCGCTCAAGAAAACCATAAAAACGAACATCCCCGAACAATGTTTTTAAACTCTATAAGTCATCCAAAGGAACATAATATGAAATAATGAAACCAGAATGAACCCTATTAATGTATAAAAGGTTCTATAATTTCTAATTAATGAATATAATGTCATTATATAGGACATTAAAGAGAAGGAGGCATTCGAAGTAAAAGGTAAGGGGAAATCTTGAACCCAATTTTCTTCCTTCGGGTTCTCCCTCTTTCACTCCATTTTTGATATGGTTACTACTCAAAGATCATTTGTTCATAATTTACTTTACTTTTATGGGATATACATGTTTTTCACTGGTTTTCATGTCCATAAAAATGTTTTCCAAAATAACTCTTCTTTCAAGATCTCACCTTTTACCTCTTATTCAAGGTTGATAGTTCTTGTATCAAGTATGTTGTTCCCTCTTTCTTTTGGGAACCCAAAGCTTATGAATGTGTTATTAAGAGATGAAACCCATTCATTTCCATGGGTTATTTATGTACATGTTTGATATGTGTTCTATGTGGCAATCATGATAATGATAATGTTATGATGTGACGGGTGCGCCCGGAATTATATAGCGCAATATAAATGTTTAAATGTGATGGGTGCGCCCGAAATTATACAGTGCTCCAATGCATTGGGTAAAGTGATGAATCTCATGAGTAAATGTGAAATGATGTGTGAACATGATGCTAGCTTTGTTCACAAGTATTTGTAGTAGTTAACCACTAAGACATGATGTTTCATTTTTATGCATTGCCACATTTCAAGTCTTTTACTTATGCTCCTCTCATGTTCATGATCTTTTGCCTATGTTATGATTATGCTCACCCCATGATGTATTTTTCTTATCTATCCTTTTACTGGGCTTTTATCTCACCCATTTTGATGTATATCCTCAGGTGGCTACATGTACTAAGGAGAGGACAAGTGCTACTAAGAAGCTATAGAAGAAGAAATTATATCAATGTTTATGGTTGATGTTGTATTTGTTATTTATGGTCCTAGATTGCCCAAGGCACTAAACCCCTGGATCCTCCACGTGTAATACTATTGTGTTGTTTATCTTTAAAATTATGTAATAGTAATTTAAGAAAAGGCTGGGTCATTATAGGAAAGGTAATGTGCAGAAGTGAGGCAGTGAGGTTTATTTTAGTTGTGTTTGTGTAGATGGTGGTGAGACATTGGGAATTTCCAATTATATGACATGGAGTAGTAGGCATCCTATTTTTTTCCTATAAAGCTTGGAATTTCATTTTGGGATGTTTTGATTGATTTTTGAGTTATATCATTTCCTTGCTTTTATTTTAGTTATGGAATATTTTATCTCACCATTTTTTACTCTATTACACACACTCACACACACATATATATATATATATACGGCATATTGTTTCTCTAGGTTCCATAAAATAATTACATCACGTTTTTTATGTCCTGTTGCTAGTCCCCAACACATGGGGATTAGAGACTCCATTCAATATATCGTGGGTCAGTTCAGGTACTCATTTGAGAGGGTATCCAAGTCGGTTCGTGACAGTAATAACATGAGATTTTATGATATATTACACTATAAATAAATTAAATCTCATTAATAGATTGCAATTCATGAAACACCAATATTATTTTATGTTACATGAAATACTAATTCTATCTTGTGGTTCATGCAATAAATGGTTTAAAGGAAACATGATGCTCTATTAAAATAATATTATTTAGAGTAGACCATTATAACCATGCCATTAAGCCATCATGTATGAATAATAATGACTAACTCATGAAATTTTTATGGTTTATTATTTTTTAAAATAAACGTAATTCTTATTTAATGTTCAGAAATAAATTAGTAACCATTTTAATGAAAATTAAATTTTTTCTAAAGAACATTATTTTTTTTGAAATCTGGATTAGTCGCGTTTTGCACAAAAAATTAAAAATTATATATTTTTTACCAATTTTATATAATTTATTTATAAAAATTAACTTCACTTTGGAATTATACTTTTGAAAATTATATTTTGGTGAAATATTGAGAAAATCCTTAAATGATTCATTTTCTGATGAATAGTGAAAAATATTGATTTATATTGAAAACTGCCATCTCATGTAAATTATTTACAACATTAAATTATATTTTAAATTAGTTTTAAAGTAAAATTAGAATAATTATTTTATATTTTAACTAATTTAGGTCATTGAAATCAATTATATATGGAATTTGTATATTAGAATATTATATATATATATATATATATATAAGAATTTCCCTTTAGGAAATCATTCATTATTCGCGTCTATAGTATAATTTTAAATTGAATTATTATACTACGATGATTTTAATTTATAAAGATAGATTCCGTATTTGGAATCTTCATAATTTGTATTATACAATAATTTAATATTAATTGTTCAAAATAATGAATAGTGAAAATAGTATAAATCAATTACCATGGTTAAGATAAAAATTGGTTTTCTGGGTGTTTAAAATAAATAGATAAATGTTAAAAGAACCTAAAAACTTTTCGAATACCCATTTTATAGACATATATCAAAATAATCACCTCTAATTATAGATAATATCCCATTTTGAAGAATTCTGTCAAGTAAAAACGTGTTTTCACATTTTTCTTTTAAAATATTATATGTGTTCCACTCACCTAACTTATTAAAGGAATCCCATCTACTATTATATTCACGCATTTAACAACAATTTTTTTGACAATAACTAAACAACTACCAAGCAAAATTACCTATAAACATATTAGAATAATTAATTTTACTAGTAATTACTCCTTGGAATGCTGATAGTATAAACATAAAGAGACTCTTTGAAGAAGAGATAAAATTATTTAACATGTATATTTGTTTTATTTCTTATTCCACATACATAAAATATTTTTAAATAATGAAAATATAATAAAAAATATATATCCAATACAATTATAGGTTATTAGCTCAATTTCATAACCCATATCAATATCCACATCAATCGTATGGGAAATAAAACCATCAATCATGTGTCTGACAGACTACCACGTCACCAACATATGTATTTCATTTTCTATAAACACAAATAATAAATGTCTATAATTAAATATTTATTATATTTAAATAATATATATGACATTATTATACTTATTAACATTTATATAAAATATACCTTTTTTACTTTCGAATTTTTGGGGGATTTGATAACGTAATCTGTTTGTACAAAGAACTACCGCTTCACGAAGCGATGTGATTAATTTTTCGTTTATGATTTAAAAGAATTATAGTAAGGTTAATGTTAATGAATATATTTATTATTAATGATATTAAAATAATTCTTTCAATATAATATCTCATACACCTTCTTATCTTTTGATTTATTGGAAAACAATAATGTGACTTCTACGCATGTGTGGACTACTACCACCATGTAGCAATGTGAATTGTTTTTCATTTTATATTTACATTGATTTTAATAAGGATTTGTTGTAATAGAATAAAATATATATATAAAATAATAATAATTTTACATTTTCTTTCAGTTCTATCCATCGAAAAAATGGAAACAAGGTTTATGCGTATGTATGACCTACCGTCACCATGAACTTTGTAATTCATGTTTTGTCACTAAAATTAATAGATTATTCTAAATACATATATAATGAATATATGTGATATTTATATCATTTTAAAAATTATAGAGTTTATTTTACCATTATAAAATTAAATAGACCAAAATTACCAAACTAATACATACATGAAAAATGAAGCACGTATCATCAGAAACAGCTATTTAAACAATGAATTGATAATTAAAAGATGAAATAATAATATAATTAACTTATATATGGTAATATATATATATATATATAATTATGGTTATATAATTGATTTCTAATAAACATATACTCATTAATAATGTGGTTCTAACAAATATGGAGGAAGTAGATCCTAAGGTAAGGGTTTATTGCCTCACTTTTACTTCCATGATACATACTCCATATTCCCCACTTATTACATTGTGTGGTTTATATATGATACTTTTATATTTTATATGATACTTTTATTTATCTTAATTTTGTTTAATGTTTTATTTTATGATTATTTATTTTATAAGGCTTACGATTCTGATGTTTCCAAAGTGGTCATGTTTTATTTCACAATCTATTATTACATAGGATTATTTTTGATTATGTCTCCATTAGGGTAAATATTTAAAATTTGTATTTTAAATTCAACAAATTTTCTTATAATATATTTTTTCATGAAATTATTCAATTAATAGAATCAATTAACAACTCTATGGTGGTTAAAATTATTTATAACAAGTTTTTATGAGAATCCATATTTATTTGTCTTTAGTGAAAACTAATTTTTCATTAAAATACATTTTTTCTAAAAACAATTCAAAAAATATTTTTTCCCTTTAAAATTTATTTTATAAAGAAATTTTTACCAATTTTTAAATTCTAAATAAATTCAAAAGGATTCTTCATTTCATATTCAAAACAATTCTTTTAGGAATTTACAAGAAATGTGAATGGAATTTTTGTTTTAACATGATAATTGAATGACAAAATTTAAATAATTCATAACAACTCAATGATTTAATGATATTTTTTATATTTTTTGAAAATTTATATTCCAATAAATGTATTTTCAAGAAAATTTATGTCCATTAAAAAAAATCAAAGTGAAAAGCTTAATTTCCACCAAAAAATATTTATGAAATATTTATGTTATTTATAGTCATCAATGACATTAAGAGTTGTTTTACTTGTAATCAAATGAGGATATTTAGTATTTATATCATCCTGATTAAATGTTTGGATGATTTTTGGTGTGTTATACTTTGGATATTTAATTTTTATTAAAATTCCATACATTACTCAAGATAGTATAAGATTATATTTATTTAACTGGGGTATGTGATAACATTTCATATTTTAGTGTTTTAATATTAATGTTTTTTTTTGTTATATTTCAACATTTTCATATGATGAATTCCTTGAACATATTATGTAATGGGTGGATTCTCATTATATATAACCCCTTAATGCATCAACAGGTCTCATGAGACCAATCAGTTTACCAAATTAGTTTTATTTCTATGAATACATTTAAATTTTCTTGTGAAGGGTCTTGACAGAATGATTGAGATGTCTAAAAAATAAGTATTACCTCATTATGAGATCATTCATTGATATAAATGTTATTATAATATTATTATTAATAATCATGGATAAATTTCAAAATTATGGGATTATTTATATTACTTTCTTTTTTTCATAATTTATTTCTACCATATTATGCGTAGTTCATTGATTAAATTTAATATGTTTTAGTTATTTTCCTTTCCCCATTAATTATGATTATTTATTTATGATAGAATCCATTGTATACATTCCATTTCTAGATATCTGAACTATCCTCATTCTTATGTTTTATTTTTTGAATGATACTATGAAGTGTTTTGTTATTAATATACATGGATACTCTATGTTTAATAATAGAATTCTAATAATAAAACACTGTTTATTTTATGTTTTTAGTATTAATTTTTAATTCAAATATATATCTGATTTACCAACATTACTATACTATTCTATCCTTTGGCATGTAATTCCTAGCATCTAATGCAAATTTAATTATATAATTGTCGTATATAGGCTATTAGGGTCATGGTATTTATAGGTTTAACACAAAAGTATGGAATGATTATACTTAGAGTCATGTGTCCTAGAAATATGAATCCATAATTCTATATTTAAGAGTCCACTGAATGGATTGAGGAGTATTGAGTTAGCAGTTGGAATGATCGTTAACCTAAATATTGTAGGTTCCAGTTGTAGTTGAATCGCATGATAGGTGGTGGCCAAAATTTATTTTTTCCATTAACTGATGATCAATTCGATATCTATGTGATGATGAAGGCCTTGATGAACAAAACTAAATCAATGGAAGGGACAAGTGATAGAACTCTGTAACTGAGATAGAGGAGATCTAACACATATTGTTTATAATTAATTTAAATAGATAAATAATTACCACTAAGGAATTATTTCATCATTGATGAATCTGGAGAATGATATTTGGTGAACCATCATTTATAGGGAAATATTGTTGATTTCTTCTGGAGGTGATCCACAAGTGGTCCAGAAATCTCCATAGGTCGCCGAAGGAGTCTCTAAGTACTAACACAGATGATCCTTGCAGTTTCATTATCCACTATTGATCTCATCAAGAACCACTTCCAATGTGTTCTCCTTGATCCCGTAGAGGAGGATTGATCTTCATTTATTGGAGTTTTCATGGAGATGGGAGCTCTCTAGGATTAAGAGGATTATCTGATATATTTTTGAAAAACCAACAAGTGAATTTCCTATCTTGAAAGAAATAACATAATTGAGTATTTATTTTTCTACAGCTAAAATAAAATAATTTCACAAGTTCCCTTGATTATTTTTTTAATCCTAGAAAAAAACCATTTAAAATAATAATTAAACTATTATTATTTAATGACAAGTTCTTAACTTGAGATTTATAATAAAATTTTATTTAACTTAAAAATATTCATTTTTTTATTATTTCTCACCTAACCATTAAAATGTCTTGCTATTCCTCCACAATATTTATAGATCATTGAATAATGTCTATTTGTTTTTTAAATAAATATCACTCCATTATTTGAAAATAAATAAATTAATATTAAATTATCTAAAGAGAAAATAAATATTTAATAAACATTCCTCTCATAATATATTCTATTTATTAACTCGTGATACAAAAAATTATGTCAATCATAAATGAATAAATATTAGAAAAAATGTAGGAATTATATTTTTTTCCACCTGTTATATAATAAATAATAATATATTATTTAACATATATTCTAGATACACTTTCTATGTTACCCTCCAGTCCTGTTTCTCAGTGGCATTAGGTGAACGAGCCTAAAGTACAAGGTTAACATCTAAAAACACACAATGTAACCCTTAGATAATTAAGTTTATTCTGTAATGAAATTTTACATCATATAGAGAATTATAGTGTATTATAATCCCTTTACAACAATATCTCATACTGAGTAGGTTGCAAGATAGTGCCATCAAACTATATTCTGGATATATGATTCATTTACATTATAGTAATCGAACTTGCCTATAGAATATCATGGCCATTGATTGATTTAGGATATATCACTTCCATCAAAGATCCTCATATAGTAAATTTAATTAATGAAAAGAAGGGATAAATCCTTTCTCGCATTATTCATTAATGAAATATTACTCTTTCCACACTCAACATAATCTACCTCACTGTAAAAATTAGTCATCATTGTTTTATTCAATACATAAAAGTACGTGACTCATAGTACTCATGAATAATAATCATAATGTCTAAGGAATAATACACACATCCATAGATATGAACATCCAATGACACAAATAAAAGTTTATTTCCTACTGGAGGGTTCCATTTTAATAATATTTTACTAGATATTACCAAGGGTGTACCCTAAGAGAAGGTTAAACAAAGTCATATGAGTCTCCACCCCTAATAGATTGTATCAAGTTTGTCCGTAAAATGATATCATCTGACCATAGAATGTTGATTCAATAATAATTTCATAGCACCTCCGTGTTCTAATCATATATAGCAGAGAACATCTATAACCTTTTAGTGTAATATCTACCCTTAGGACAACATCACATACTATGTCATGCAGAAGAACAAAAATGATTTCACAAGTAGTTTATTAATATTAAAAATAATGAATACTTGTTTATCATAAATAAAAAAGAAGTTGGTGCTAGAGAACCAATTCAAATGGACTTCCACATTTAATTGAGCCAATTGATACCAATATTCAGTTCAGTAGCTCTCATATGATACACATTCTTTTGATAAGACCAACCTTTAGTCAAGGGGTGTACTATGTTCTCATTCATTGGTGATCTGCTCTCTAAAAAATCACCCCTTTTATAAAAGTCCAATAAATGTAGAACTACTCCTCGATGATCAATCTAAATTACTAAGTGACTAGGATCCCTCATATATGTTCTTACCATATGATGTAAAACTAAATGGGTTTGAAAAAATATGCTGATACTTTCGGAGTATGTGGTTTGTTTGTAAGTGTGACCCTGGCTATTTTGCATGATCTACCACTCTAGTATTATAACATTATAATGTGATATGTAATTTATTTCTATGTACCATATCAAGATCCATGACAATGTTTTGAATCCAAATGTATTACTTGGATGCATCATAAGCTGCTATATACTCAAACTCAGCTATAGAATCAAAGACAACTGGACGCTTCTAACTCTTCCCTCTCACAGATCCTCCGTTGAGATATAAAACATATACCAATTGTGACATCATATCATTCTGATATTTCTGAAAATCAACATATGTATAACCCCTAATGACTAGATCCTCATCTCCTCCATACACCAGGAACATATCCTTAGTTATTTTCAGATACTTAAGGATAACATTAATAGAAGTCCAGTGTTGTTCTCCTATATCTTCCCGATATCATCCTACCATGATCTATTCGTAGGCAACAAAAAGTATAGGACATCAAATGGAATACATTATTGATCCTATCACCGAAGTTTATGGGATCATACTCATTTTATCTTTACCTTGTTGGGTCTGGTAACACATTTTTGAAGAAATATTTAAACCATGTGACACTAAAACCAATCCCCTCTTGGATTGTTCCATACTATATCTCTAAAATATCCAGTCAATGTATTTACATTGACTTAGTCGAATAAGCCTATTGTATCTATCACTAATGATCATGATATATATAAAATATAATTCTTGACCTAAGTCCTTCATATAGAAGCATGTGTCTAACCAGTCCTTAACATATTATAAGATTGGTATGTAAGTTCCAATAAGTAATATGTAATCAATATACACTACTAGGATAATGACCGATTTCCTAAAAAAACACTTGAAAACATTTTTAATGAATCCAAATTAATTTATTACATCATCAAATAAAATTCTCCATGACCTGGATGCTTACTTCAATCCATAAACGGATATATATAACTTTAAAATAATTTTATCATCACATGGAGTCATAAACCCTTCTGGTTGTGTCATATAGACATCCTATTAAAGGTTCCCATTAAGGAATGCAGTTTCGACATCCATATGCCAAATCTCATTGTCATGGTAAGTTTCTATTACAAGTAGAATTCTGATAAATTTAAATATGTAAACATAAAAAAAATTCATCATATTCATTTCCATGATGTTTTCTGAACCCTTTAGCCACTATAATTTCTTTATAAGTACCTACATTCCTTTCCATTTCCATTTTTCTCTTGAATACCAATTTTAATCTGATAGGTTTTACATCAAATGGTACATCAAATAGAACCCAAACATAGTTCTGATACTTGGATTCTTTTTCAGAATTCATGTATTCTTTCTATCATAAATTTTATGAGCTCTCTACAGCCTCCTTGTAAAATATAGGTTAATTATCATAAACCAATAATTATTCACCATCCTTAGTGAAAAGAAAACCATATCCCTCTGGTTCAATTACATCTAGAATGCTCATATAATGTACTTATATTTCTGGAAAAACATCTTCCATGGGGACTTGTGGAATCTGTTCTTATACCAACTATTGTGTATTTTCATAATCAACTATTCCAATTTAAATATATCTCCCACTATCCTTTTTCAGGTTGTCATCCCTCACAACAAAGATGATGTTCTTGACAACAACCACTTTCTTGTCTATTAGGTTGTATAGGTAGCATCCCTTTTTTCCATGGATATTCATTAAAGATGTATATTTTCCTTCAAGATTCAATTTTTTTGCTTGATATGGAATAAAAAATTTCTCACAACCCCAAACACATGTATACAATAAAATGGGTTTCATTCCACTCTATTACTTGAATGGGAATTCCATTTTCCTCTTCGGTTTGTTCTTGGTTTAATGTGTATTCTGTAGTTTATAATGCATATCCCCAAAAGGACAATTAATGATCTACATGACTCATCATCAATATTACCATGTCTAAGAATGTACAATTCTTCCATTCACTAACACCATTCCCCTATTTTTTATAAGATGTAGTGATTTGAGATATAATCCCAAACTATCTTAGAAAGTGGATGAACACTTGGTTTATATTTTCACCACATCGATCCGAATGAAGAATCTTTATCTTCTTACTAAGATTATTCTCTAATTAATTCTTAAATTCCTTGAATTTATTAAAGGACATTGATTTATACCTCATTATGTTTATATATCCCTATCTACTCATGTCATTAGTAATTTTTATGATTTAAGAATAACAACTTCTAGATTATACTAGAAATGGTCTTGACATCAATGTGTACTAATCGTGGAAGCTATATATCCCTTTTACCCTGTTTACCAAATGGTGTATTGGTCATTTTCCATTTTAATCATGCATGACATATTTTAGTTTGTTTTAGATCAAGAGATTCTAAATAATCCCCTTGACAGAGCATTGAAAAATGATCCTTGTTTACATAAACATAAAGGTGATTCCACAAATTGGTGTTATATGAGTCAAGTGAACATGATTGATTATCTATTTCCATCAAATGTTTTTCAAAATTTAATACATACAAACAATTATTAAAATTTTCTATACTATAGTATCTGATTTCTTAATAAAATAAACTAATTTTATTTCCAAATTATAAAATAAACATATATGTATCTAAACATCACACAAAAATTATATTATCCGTAAATATTGGTACATAATAAAAATATATTAAAACAAAAATTGTTCTCATGGGCAATGAAATGTGGTATTCACCAATGGTTAGAGAAGATATCCTCTCTCCATGTGAATATCTCAGATCCACCTATCCTCTGGTAATCTTTTGGAACCTACAAGGTTCTTGAATTTGGATATCATTGTGATCCCCAAAAGATATATCTAATACACAATGTTTAGATATTGAAATATTACCCTCGATAAAGAACAAAACCTTAGCTTTTCCATTCTTCTAATTCAGTTCATCTTCTAATGGCCTAACTTTCCACATGAAAAACATACTACCCTTTTTTTCCCCAAACATCAGATCTTTTCTTCTTTTTATGATAGTTCTTAGACGATTTAGACTATTTATAATTCTTGATCCACTTTTCATTTTTCTTCCATTAATAATTCACCATAAGTACTGTGGGTTTGTCAATACCCATGTCCTCTCCCACTTAGAAAATTAAAGTTTTAATTTACGAATTATTCTTATCATTATTGATCGTTTTTTGATTAACAATAATGATGGAAAAGATCTTGGGAAATTATTAATGAATGGGATCAGTTGAAAACACATATGGGAATTAAATAATTTGATTTACAAGAATTCAATATAGCTGATAAGCTTGACTACCTGAGGACCAGCTGGTGCAGACTCACTTTGTCTAGTTGTCAAGAATGAATTGGAGATTTAATACCTCCACTACCTCACCCTATTTTGATAGATATCCATAAGGTGATATATCATTCTATAGGCATCTATTACACATGTTGGATTAAAATATAATCAGAAATGGATGATATCATAATGAACTTAACACTTTTAGAATCATTAAGATGTTTCTCATAGAGATTTAGATCTTCATCACTTTCCTCATTTCCAAATTCAACTGGTGACATTTCATCCAACACAAATTTCCTTTCATGGTGAAGGGTGACATGAAGGCACCTTTTAATTTCGTAAAAATTTGTGATGATGAGATTTTTTCATTATCAAGTATGAATCACAATTATATTTATGATGTCATTTTATTGATGTTTCTAGAAAATAGGACGACCAAATTTTAAATACATTTTGTGATATATTTATACAAATAAATAATATTTATATTTATAATTCTCCCACTATTTTTTTAAAACCCAATAGCCCTCACAATAGGCTTCAAAATAGAACGTTTTATGGATATTCTTGGCACAAATATCCTTATTCACTTTTTTATTACCCCATATTTGGATGGTTATCCAACATGAATGGTTTTAGTAGGAATTCAAATGCGTACATCATTAAATCATCGTTCCTTGATATTCTAAGTGGACTCCTTAATCATGAAATCATTAATTTATATTTTCTCATAATTTTCTTCTTACATACACCAAATCTTTCTTGGAAGTCAACCCTTGATGGGATCCATGTTATGTCAACCCAAATACTCATGTTAGAAATACCCAATAATTGAAATCCCCCCAACGTTTGCTACTCAATAACTTTGAACTATGGTTTGATTTAAACTAAATTATTGCAAGGCTATACTAATATAATATTTTTTTTGAGGGATTTTATACATCTATATATAAATTTCCAATTATTATCTTTATCACATGCCTTCAAATATTCATTACGATTACATAAGTGATTTCCCTTTTCATATGTAATATTTACACATATGATGACTTATTTTTGTTATATCTTGTATGCTAATTAATTAATTAATTTTATGATCACGATAAGAGATACATAATGAAATAAACATGAAACTAACAGATATAAAATAATAATTCTGTATAACCATGTCATCATAATAGTGGGTAGTTTATCTAGTACTGGGTAATCATACTATTGACCTATGAGAAAACACCTTGAAATAATAAAGGTTCATGTTGCATATTTCCACCTATCCACCTATATATCTCCCTAGATTGGATTCTCCTTGACTTCGAACCTGAACCACCTCCACTAGATTTGGAGATCCATACTTTACAAGTTACTTTTACTCACATTCAATTGAGGGGGAAATGGAATTTCATAAAAGGAAACATGATCATGTAGGCCCTTTAAAAAAAGAGGATAGGAGGCACACATGAATTTTTTTTATATAATAATAAATTAATTTAAATCGTTTTCACACAAAGATATATTCTAGATCATGATCATCCAAAATCAAGAAACGAATTTCAAATGTAATAAAACTGGCATTCAATTATCAATCATTCTTATTAGAGATAAATAGCATTTGAATCAATTAATTATTGTATATAATTAATCAATTATTTTAAATTATTTTTATATGAGTTTTCTTGATATTATCATAAATTATAGTTTTAAACAAATTTAAAAAACTCATTTAAAATAAATTGTGTACATAATTGTACCTTTGAGGCAACATAGTGAATAATAGTCTGAATCTACCAAACATATATTATAATCATATGCTGTTTTATTCTTCTGCAATATGGTATAAACAAGTTTTCATGTACTTTCTAATCATGTAATTCATATATGAGTACACAAGTTTCTTAATTTATTGGACACATGTTTTGATTCAAGTCACCTGGAGTGAAAACTTGAAATATGACTCATACATAATATGCATATCTGAACATTATGATGACATGAATTAATAATATAAATATTTATTTATATTAAAACCTATCACATGGAGTGTCCTGTCATTAAAACCACATGCAAGTACATTTATCATGGTTTTCATAGTAAAATAAATCAATTTTAATTTTGGGTATTTGGTAAAAGTACACAACGTGTAGATCCAATCAACATGGCTTGTATGTATCTCACCATCTATCTAAGAAATATTCCTAGGGTCTTAACGTAATGCTTGTGCCATTGAAAATTTGTAGTACAATACATTTTCAATGGGCCAAACATCATTTTGACTTTGTGTAACATGGTAACCAGTCAACATGGCCTTGTATTGAATACATGGACTATATTTTACTCAAAGGGACTATACACCATGTATGTGTGCTAGGGGGCATGTATTATGGCTGACCATGCGCCATTAAATTCTGCTCAACATGTGGGAAATTTAATTTGTGTATTCAATAAATATGACCTGAATTAATATCTGAAATAATTATTGATTCATTGAACATGACTAGATAGTGTGAAACTCCGATTACACTATGTTTAGTCTGTTGTATTCTAGCCAAAAACCATGACACCTTTGGATGAGTTCCTCGATTTTACTTTGATCACCAAAGTAAACATCTCGATTAGATCTATGAGAAAAGAAGAGGGTAGAAAAAAATCTCATAATTCATATTAAAATATTCATTAAAAATGAATTGGAAAACTAAGTTATAAATTCATAAATCACCAACAAATTTGTAAATAATTATAAGAAATTTTCTTCCACTATGATACTACTTGTTTGTTCCATGCACAGTGGAATCATGTGATGGGAACTTCCTAATAATTTATTTTTTCTATAATCCAAAATCAATTTGATACCTATGAAAAAATTAATATTGTGATCAGCCGAATTTAATCTAAGAAATAGAAAAGGGATAGAATACCATAACCGAGAGAGGATATAAACATATATTGTTTATAATTAATTTAATTAGATAATGAATTATCTCTAAGGAATTATTTCATTATTGATGAATCTGCTGATAGATATGTGGTGCATAGTCATTGTGTTGTTGAAACCAAGTATAATATTCCCCTAGAGATGATCTACATGTGATCCTGGAATCACCAGACATCACGGAAGGATTCTCCGTGAGATAGCATGGATGATCCATGAGCTTGTGTCATCCACCACTGATTGCATCAAGAACTGCTTCCAAATCATTCTACTCGATCCATTGGAAGATTATTTCTCTCTATTTTAATAGTGTTCTTATATATGGGAGATCTCTAGGCTTGAGAGGATTCTCCATGATGGTTTTGAACATAAAAAAATTATTATATCTCTTGTGAAAATAACATAATTTGGTGTTTATATTTTTAGGGTTAAAATAAAATAATTACCCAAGTTCCCATGATTATTTTATTTAATCCTTATAAAACCCCATGTCATATAATAATTACAATACTATTATTTCTTGACGTTAACTTCACTTGTGAGGTATAATTAAATATTATTTATTTAAATAAAATTCAATTTTTATTATTTCTCACCAAATCATTAAGCTCAGTCCACCATTCCACAAAAATATTTATCAGGCCAAAAATAATGGCTATTTATTTATTAAACATATATCACTTC
The DNA here is from genome assembly GCA_963277665.1 of Viscum album. Taxonomy (NCBI): domain Eukaryota; kingdom Viridiplantae; phylum Streptophyta; class Magnoliopsida; order Santalales; family Viscaceae; genus Viscum; species Viscum album. The sequence continues at coordinate 1,926,460,531 of OY728142.1, read as the reverse complement.
ATTATTAAAAAATAAATAAATTAATAAATATTTTATTCACTAAATAGAAAATAAATATTTATTAATCATTCTCCTCATAATATATTCTATCGAATAACTAGGGTTGGAATAAATGCGATCAAGAATATATAAATAATTATTAAACCACATGGAGGAATAATATTTAATAAACCGATTATATAATAAATAATAATATATTTTTTAACTGGGATTCTGTAGACACTTATTGTGTGACCCTCTAGGCCTCTTTCATAGTGGAATTAAGTGAACTAGCCTAAATTCAATGGTTATTATCTAGTAACACGCCAAATCATCCATATAGAATGAAATTAATATCCAAATACATGATACCACATATGAAAAATTACTACATAATATAATACATTTATAAATATATCAGTAATCGAGCAGGTTGCATACCCGTTCCATCAACATGTATGCTTGATATCACCTTCTTTAAAAATATGAAAATATTACTTTCCTATAGAACACCATGGCCATTGATTAATTTAGGATATATAATTTCTATCAAAGGGACTGAAATATTAACATCCCTTATGGAAAAAAAGTGGTAAATCCTTTCTTTCATTATACATTAATGCAATATTACTTGTGACACACCCAATGTATCCTACCTCACTGAGAACATACATAATAATGGATTTCGTCAATACATCAATGTAGGTGAATTACAAAACTCATTAACAATTATCATAATGTCTAAGAACCAATACAGTTATCTGCAGATAGGAACATCCAATGTAACATATAAATGTGGATTTCCAACTAGAAGGTCTCATTATCATAATACCCTAATAGATATTACCAAGGGTATAAACCACGAGAAGGTGCCTCAAAGTCCTATGAGTCTCCACCTCGAATAGCATGAATCATTTGTGTCCCACAAATGATATCATCTGGATGTAAAAAATTTATTCAAAAATAGTGTCATAATACCTACGAGTTTTGATTATTGTGGGGAACCTTTATGACCTTTTAGTGTGACAACTACCCTAATGAAATTGTAACATACTATTTGACACAGAAGAATAATAATGATGTGATATATTCCTTATTAATATTAAAAAAATGAATACATGTTTTTCATAAAGTACAAAGAAGTTAGTTCTCGACAACCACCCCCAACAAGTACCTGAGAATAATTTATTTGTATAAATTATATGTTTTGGGGAAGAAATTATGAATCATTTTCACTAGAATGTCCATGATAAATTAAATTTCATGGTAAATGTTTAAGACTATTGGTACATAATAATGTAATTTGAGATTAATAAGATAATTAAAATTACTTCATCTCATTTATTTGGAAAACTATTATAATGTAATTAAAGAATGATTTTATTTTGTCATATAAAAATAGAATGCTTTTTGACCTTTATATCCTTATGATCTATATTGGAGAAATAAATCCTTATAGTTGGAACTATCTTACAATTGTGGTACATGTTCTTATTCTTTATATTATGATAAGAACAGATCATTTATGTTTTATAATCTCCAGTTTTTGATTTTCCTTCTATGGTTATGAGTGAATATGAGATCAATAATTATATAAAATACATGGGATATACACTCAATACTAGAAAAAAGATATGTAGAAGTGGACCTATAACCACAATTGATTTATTCCATGGTTATAGGTATCCTATAGCCCACTCAAAATGCCCATGGATATAGGTGACATATAACCCTAAGTAGTTGTTTCATGTGTCTATATCATTACCCATTATAATGTGCGATAAACATTTCCCATGAAAAGGGAATTTGAAATAGCTTATAGAAATGAGCAGCTCCTGTATGTGGTCATAGGGCAGTATGGATGGGGCTATAGTAACCTGTGGCACGATCCTGTGGTAAAAGAAGGCATGTAGCCATGACTGCTCATACCCACGGTTGCAGGGCAATGTGGTGAGAGTTTGTAGCCATGGGCTACTGGAGCCTATAGAAATATATGGCCTATAACCATGGGAATCTAGGATTATGAATATTGGGTGGTGAGATAGAGGGTTGTAGTTATGGGTTCCAATAAACCATGGCTATAACCCCAGCATCCGGACCCTGTAGCTTCGGTCAATTATGACCATGGATTTAGATTTGTATAGTAGGACCAAAATTATAATATATATATAATAATTATTATTATATATGATTATAATATTATATATATATATATTTATGTGTATGTAAATAAAAGTAACATAGCTTTGTGGTAGTATATATTCGTTAATATGTGGGCGACTAGAGATCTAAACTCAGTGAACACCATTTTTAAAAATGTGAATTTATCCATGGTCTCCATGACTATGGTCATTGGTCACCCACATGATCTAGATTAAATCCATGAGATTCATGCTCATAAATATTGGTCCATTGTCGACCAGGTTCCACACCAAATGACCTATAGAAAAAATGATTTATCCATGACCACTAATACATATTTGGAATTTCACACTGCTAAAAATATGCTATATCAGTGAGAAAATAGTACTAACTAATAGAGAATTTTTAAAATCCGACCTTTATCATCGTTAAAAAACATTGATAAAGGGTTCCTTTACTAGAAGTTTTTTTACACTGATAAAGGGTTCCTTTATCAATTATTTTATTATCTATCATAAGGGATGGATTTAACAGCACTAAAAAACCATAGATAAGGAAACCCTTTTTCAATGCCTTCTTTTGTGTTGAAAAAATTTGACAAACCAATAGTTTTGTACACACCACAACATCAAACTTTCATAGCACTCATGATAACCATGATCAGTGAAATCCACTCCCCAACCCGCCGTCATGCACCCATGAACCCCTTATCAAAACTCACGAAGACCTACCCACCCTTCCTCAGTGCTAGAATAGATCCCTTAAATTACTCCTCATGCTGGGAATTTATCATGTGACCTCTATTTTTCATTTCAATGCCCATTAAAAATCAACCAATCATGTTATGTTTTCAATTTTACAATATTTATATTTAATTGTATATGTTGTAAAATATGTGACACACACACACACTCACACTTATAAGATGGTGGGAATGTGTGGTAGACCCACTGGTTAGACGATGGTGGATTGGATGTGTGGCCTCTACTCTAGAAGATATGGGATCTCTCGATGGGAAAAGGCATCAGTGTATCATGGACCCATTGTAAAGTTAGGTGGATGGATGAGCAAGCCACAAGCTATACAATCCTTGCCCTAAGGCCAATTAATATTTAATTAACATCCTATAATGGGTTTCCCATCCCTGGGGGGGGGGGGGTTAATGGGACACTCATCATATGATAGGTGTTGTCTGTGTTAGTTGTTTGGTTGTAATTGTACCAACAATACCTAATATAATATAATCACAGTTATATTTATTTAAATATATCATATATTAATAATCACACATATATATATACGCGTCTGTGTGTGTTTATTAATACCCACATATGTGTATATATGAACATTATATAGACATTTGTATAAGTATATATATTGTTATATTTTTATATTGTAAAAAAAATAGATATTTTTCAAATAAAATGGATAATAATTAATTTTAGATGATTTATATATTTACATAAAAATTAATTTTTAAAATATGTAAATATATTGATATATATATATTTTATAAATGATATATATAGTTATATTTATATATATTTATATATATATTTACACGTATCTATATTTAATTGTGTATTTAGACATAATTTTTATAATGTCTTTTAAAATATTTACTGTAAATACTTTTACATACTATAATTAATGATAATGATATATTTATAAAAATAATTTTATATATGAGGTATATCGAAAATATTGACACATACACATAAACTCATATTTACACAGACCCACATCCAAATTTATATTTCTCACATACACGTATATATATATATAAATATATTATAAAATGAATATGTGTATATATTAGTTTACTGACACACACATATTTATATATAAACATTATTATATAGGTATATATATACATAATAATTCCGTTTTTATAACGTAAATAAAATAGATAATTTTTTACTCTAAATAAAATAAATAATAAATATTTATTTCCATTTTGTTAATAAATTTAAAAATACATTTTAATATAAATATGTTTAAATATGTATGTATACAATCAATTTATTATAAGTAAATATAAGTAAAATATGCATATATTTAATTACAAATAAAACTATATTATGAAAAATGATGAAATTTTAAAACAATAAGGTCTATATGAATATAAGAACAGGGAATAAATTTAGTGTCTATGAAAAAAAAATCACTTAAATGATGTTGAGGTACTATCATATATTAAAAAAATAGGGAATCCCAACTAAAAACATAGTTTTGAAGGACTTTTAGGCATTTTTTAACCTAAATAAATGAACAAGGTTTCCTTAATCAATGTGGTGTAAATATCTTTGCATGCTTCGATTATATATGTTGTAGCACCAAAACATGCACCTGGATCAAATGTATTGGTCATTATATGTTTTTGTCATATTTTCAACTTTTATTAAACTATTTATTAATTTATTTAATTATTATGTTTTCCAATTTTTTTAAGTAGTTATTAATTGATAATAATTAGAGAATTATTAATTAATATTAATATTAAATTATTTTATTAGACATTTTCACTAAATATCTCATATATTAGGCATAAATGAGTAATTTGTCTTATCTAAATCATATTTAAAAAAACATTATATTTATATCAATATAAATATATTAATATATTAATATATTATTTTTAAGGGAAATATACTTTTTATAGGAAATATACTCTTTATTATAACTAGTAAAAAAGTAATAATAAATTTGATCCATTATCACTGCTTGTATAAAAGAACTAATATATCCCCCTATCTGCACTTTTGTAATAGAACTGATAAAGGCCCCCCCTTCATGAGTGCTTTTTTATAGCACTGATAAAAATCTCCATTTAATTGTACTTATTTATTAGAACTAATAAAAGCCCCCCTGTATGAGCTTGTTTTCATCGCTGATAAAGACACTCTCTTTATCAACTCTTTTAACTAGAACTTTTAAAGGTTGAATATGCAATGGTTGATGTTTATAGTTACAGACCCCATGATCCTGGATGTGGCCCTTTTTTCTATTTGTGGCTAGATTTATAGTGTTGGATTTTATCTTCTATGTCTGATGAACATGAGAGTTCACATGAGAACATGGATGCATATAGCATTCTCACTCAATGTGATCTTTATCAGGAGAGAGATAGATAGGTGTGGTATGTTATCTCTAATGAACTATTTATGTGAAAACATGGATTGGGTGCACCAGATGGGCCTCATACGGTCTAAATGATTGGTTACATTAAGAATATAGATGCTCTAGGGTTTACCAATTGTGATATTATACACAAACATAAACACACTTACAGAGAGAATCATAAACATAAATACAGATACATATTCATATATACTCACAGACACACACAGATATATATATACATAACCAAACACATACAAACAGTTACATTTAAATACATAAATACATACATAAACATTTATATGGAAAATATATGTAAATACAAATAAACATGCATACACATACACATACTCATAGATATACACACACACATTTAATCACACATGTGTACACATACACATACATATTTATACAAATACACACACACTCAAACAAACAAACAAACAAACAAACAAACAAACATACATACATACATACATACATACATACATACATACATACATACATACATACATACATACATACATACATACATACATACATACATACATACATACATAAACATATACATACATAGAGACACTTATATATAAGAAAATACATACATTCACATGAATATTTTATATACAAATCTATATTGACACCCCTCTTTTTTTTTATTTGTCACACTGTGATCATTTCAAATAATATCAAATGGGATTTTAATCAAAACACCAATAGTTATATTAATTTTGAAGACCCAGATTTTCAATTTAATTTTTTTTAATTATATGGAATTATTACGAGTCTGTGAAAATTGACGGCGCCTGATTCCGAAGCCCGATGTGCCCGAAATGAATTTCTGATTTTTTTAAGGTACGTTCAGTAAATGTGTGAGCGACGTTTTATAAAATTTGAACTGGTGCTCGGATTAAAATTTTGAGGGCACCATTGAATCTGCAATGCCGAGATTCTCTTAAAGGATATTTTACTTTAACCGCAGTTGTTCTTGAGAAAAATTCAAGTATTGTGACATTTAAAAAGAAAGGAAATAAAATAATTTCATTATTTTATCATTATTTCATAACCTCCAACATAAAAACGGTGTGTGGGGCCTATAGTGTGTCAATCCATTAAATGGAATGACCCTAAAATCTTAAGTAATGATGTCATTGGGGAATTATGAAGGCTCATAATTAATGACCCCCACTTTAATTCCCCACATCGTTACTTAACCTCTACCTCTCTTATATATATGAAGCTTGGGGAGGGGTATCAACATAGATTTTCCAAGTAAAGAAGTGCTGAAAGAGTATCGTGATGCCGAACCCTTAGAGAATGAAGCTGATCTTAGCAGGAGGTAACAGGTGACACCGAACCACGAACCAGAGGATGATGTATGAGAGATGTCATTGGAAGCCTATTACGAAAACAAAGATCATCGTTCCACCTTCAAGCGTGGATGCTCTCCAATGGGTTTTCAAGGTAGGGGTTTTGATTTCTTGTTTTGAATTAAAATGCATTTATTGAACTCCCTTTATCCCCCCTTGTTTAGGAGCTAACACGGAGGTCACGAGCCCAACGTACATAACCCATACCCTCCACCACTTTTCTAATAGTACGCCCTCCATGGAAGACCTTCGGCATGGAGGCACCGACATGCTATGACGGATGAAGTGTGTAGATGTATGCCGCAAGAGGAGGCCATGAAAAAAACCCACAGCAGTCATCAGAGCGGCTGAAACCGCCCGGCTGTGGAGGCTGTGCGGCGCGCTGCTGGTGAGCAAAGGGCCGCGGCTTGTCAGCTGCGGCGAACGGAGGAGGCGGCCGACACGACAGCCGGCTACAGAAAGGGAGGCGGCGTGACCACCACGCCACTATATAGTGAGAGAAGATGTGACCAGAGTGCCACCTACAAATAGAAGCCGTGACCGAAGATGCAGTGGAGGCTGAACCCACGCCTCTCGTGGGTTCCGCGATGACCGAGCGGCGCCCACGTGGTGCTGCCGCTTCGCAAACCAAATGGCCTCTGGGCTGTTCGGGAGTTCAGGAGACCGAGGGGTCACACCCATCATTTTGGATATGGAGGAAACCATAGAATCCTGCTATCCCCTTCAGACCGGACCGCGCCCCACCTTTGGTTGGGCCGCACTCCTCCTCGGACATGGCCACTGCCCTACCAGGCCGCCCCCTTATGGGTCAGGCCGCACCTTTACGAGCCGCCCTATATGGATCGTACCCCCCTTGTGGGACAATCTAGAATTTGGATCAGCGGTCCGAGTCCTCCATGGCCCAGCCCAGACCAGGTTGGGCTAGGTCAGTCTAACAGGTTCAGACCGGGCTCGGGCGTCACCGATCCTAGAAACACTTAAAGGGCCACGTCTTGAGAACCAAACGTTTGTTTGTTGAACCGTATTCAACATTGGGATAATTGGATCAATAAGGTCCTTTTGATATAATCCAATTGAGTTTTGGAGATATTTGGAGTATGGCCGGGTTGGATCGAACCCGATTCTAACTGGGCCCCTAGAGAAAAAACGCTTCTAACTTACAGACCAGACATCCGATAGACGCGCCGTCTGTTGCGTTGGAACCCTTATGATGTGATAGATCATTAGGTTACTTATTATTGGGACTTAGTTATTGTTGTAATATTAATGAAGGATTGAGTAGCAGTTCTCCTAGAATCAATCATGATATGAGCGGGAATCCAGTGGCTGGTAGTGAGGCAGAGGTTAGAGACATATCATACGAAGGTTAGTACTGAGCGACCCTATGTGTTTCAGCACCTAGATATCCTATGTGGGTAAGAAACTTGAGGTATTATGTAGATTAGCACTGAGTGGTGCTGTGTGGATCAACACCCAACATTCCTCTGTGGATCATTACTTAGCGGTCTTGTGTGGATCAACACCTCATGACCCGACGAGGACAAGCCTTAGAGAGGCCCTTCATGGTTGAATGATATACCGATATTGGGTGGATCATATCCTGTGTGGGTCATTGTTGGGGTTAGATACCTATCGATCCTATGTTGGTCAGACTTTGTATGGTCATCAGCAGTGCCTCTAGATAGAATAAGATGATCTAGCTTCGCGACTGATCATCTATACTTCTATACTTCCCTGAAAACCTAGTTTGAGCTGAGACTCTATTTGAGATACGTCTATTGATTTGTGTTTTGGGATTGATATCATGCTTTTTGATTTAATTTTTGGAATTATGAGAGACCTTTGGGGCTCTCGGGGTCCCTACTGGGTATTTTTATACTCAACCTTACATGGGCTTTGCCCGCTCCTTGTTGTGTCTTGTGCAGACGACGAACAACTAGGCTGAGGTTGAGGTAGACGGCTTTAGGCGGTATGTGGAGGATATAAGAGGATGCAGAGTGCTGAGGAGGTGATATGTACCTACCCTTCAGTTAGGATTCTCGGTGGATGATCCATGGGTTGCTTTCTCATTTCAGTTTTACTTGTACTTTTTAGTTGGGCTTGTATTCTAGCTCCTTTACTTTCAGTACACTTTTACTAAATCATTTTACTTCACATTTTCTTGTTGTTATGTTATTGAATTGTGTGTTTGTACATGTTTAAAGGAAATTCCTTCCTGTTTTAGGGAATATGCCTTTTGGTGCTAGTCACCAACTCCTAGCTTATGGATGGAAGGCTTGGGGTAGTCACGGCACGGGCCCTGGGGGACGGGTCGTCACAAAGTGGTATCATAGGAGTCGATTCTACCTAAGAACTAGGACTCTAATATTTTCTATGTATCAATAGTGTTAAGTGTTATGAGTGTGGTTTTCAGTTCTGAGAGTCTAGTGTTGGTGCAGCAGCCGGCGTATCCATAAACTAGGACCCTAGATTCTGATTTTCGACTCAGTGTATAGAAACACTGATTGAGTGTGTTTTAAAAAGTATTTCTGGTGATTTATTTGATTTAGCTCACTAGGTATAACTTTTTGACCGCGACACACCTGTCTTCTTTCAGGATGCCTCCAGGTAGAAAGCCTGCTAGGATTCCTGAGGGTGTATGCGACGATGGCCCACCAAGCGATGAGGCCTCGGTATAGGGACGACTTACGGCATTAACACCACTAGGTGGTGTACCAAGAGAACCACTGCCTATTCGGCAGTCGTTGCCACCATCCCCACCAGTAGAGGGTGCACACCAATTGGGTGCATTTCACGAGTTTCAGCGGTAGAGGCTTCCAAGGTTCCAAGGCGAGATATACCAGTAGGCGACTGAGGACTTGCTGGATGCTGTAAGAATCCTTTTCCACTGGTTGGGACACCAACTGAACTTATGGTGATCTTTGTAGATAGTATCATCCAGGTAGCACCAGGGAGATGGTGGAGCTTGATTCTCCAAACACACGAAGAGGAGACCCTTATCTGGGAAGACTTCGAGAGACCTTTCATTGAAGAGTTCATACCAGCGACCTTATGATCTGTGCGTATAAAGGAGATGTTTCACTTATAGAAGGGAAGCATGATAGTGGCCCAGTACTCGATGAGGTTCACTGATCTCTCTCGCTACTCCACCGACATGGTACAAGACCCTTTCTTCAGGGCCCGGTCCTTTGAGCAGGGTCTCTGATGGGAGATAAAAGCATCTATAGTATATCTTAGAATACAGACTCAGGATGGGGTGCTAGAGTGAGTGCTATTAGTAGAGAGATTCCTAACTAGCAGGCACCGACAACGAGAGCCACCATCAGAAATCAGTTAGTAGAGTCATCTGCAGCAAGAATCAGGATGATGAAACATTGGTCCAAGGAGACCAGACCATCTGGTGGATGGCCTCAAGACGTAGGGTCGGAGGTGTAGGGCTCACGAGGGAGAGGAATTCAGGGGAGGGACAAGCAATTTTACATGTGCGGCGGGCAGTGAAACATGGCTCATGACTGCCCGACCCACCGTATGGATGACCAGAAGACGGTCGAGGGACCGTCGAGGAAGAGGTAGAGGTTAGATCGAGGAGGTCTGAAGGCGGAACGTAGATGTGGCAGAGGAGCTGGCTGTGCAGTAGGTGGTGGGTTGTGATTTGAGGTTCTACCACTACCAGGTGTTCCACCCCAACCATAAGGAGAAAGTGTTCAGGGGAGAGCTCAGCTCCAGGAATCTGAGGCCTATGACCACGATGCTCTAGAGATGATTAGAGGTATGATCTATTTCTACTACACCTTATCTGTAGTACTTATAGAAATAGGTTCCAGTCACTCTTTTATTTCCATGACCCTCGTTCCAAGATCGGAAATTCCATTAGAGCCATTGGCTCAATCCTTACGGATAAATACTCCTATGAGAGAGGATTCAATGATTACACACCGGTTCCAGAAGTGTGAGATTACTATAGGAGGTGAGAGCTTCAGATAGGATCTCATAATAGTGGCGTTGAGGTCTTACAACATCATATTGGGTATGGACTGGTTATCCACAGTCTATGCTCAGATTGACTATATTTGGCATAAAGTGCTGTGTGTACGCACGGATGGGACCAGGTTTTCCTTCACTGGTGAGAAGGGATCCTTTGTAGCATAAGATGGACTTACCTGGAGGAGGGTTTAGCCGATTACAAATCAGTTGGATAGCCTTACCATCAGGGAAGTTGATGTTGAGAGTCTGATTTATCCTGTAGTGGTGGAATATTATGCCTTTGTCTCTCCTGATGATGTTCGGAGATTACCTCCTCATAGAGAGTTATAATTTTACATCGACCTGTACCCCGGATGACACTGATATCTACCCCATAATATCAAATGGATCCCGTGGAGATTCGTGAGTTATGGGTATAGTTGGAGGACTTACAGAAAAAGGGGTTCATAAGGCCCAGTGTTTCTCTATAGGCAGCTTCGATTTTGTATACTAAGAAGGAAGATGGGAGTTTGAGAATCTATGTGGACTATCGGTGCCATAACCTAGTGACCGTTAAGAAAAAGTATCCACTTCAAAGTATTGATTATCTTTTCGATTAACTGAATGGAGCTCGCTGGTTTTTGAATATAGACCTCAAATCATCCTATCATCACATCAGGATGCTAGATGAAGATGTGTAGAAGACAACCTTCAGATATCGGTATGGCCTCTATGAGTTCTTGGTTATTCCTTTCAGCATGACCAATACACCAGAAGTTTTCATGGGACTCATGAATAGGATACTTCAGCCATACCTTGATCACTTTGTGGTCGTGTTCATTGATGACATCATGATATACTCAACAACGGAGGAGGATCATTCCTATAATCTATAGATAGTTATGGATACACTCCTAGAGAACTATCTTTATGGTAAGATCATGAAGTTTCAGTTCAGGATATGTGAGATCCACTTTTTGGGGCATGTTATCTCGGAGACTGGAGTTGCAGTGGACCCATCGAAGATAGAGGTTGTACTTTCCTGGGAGCCACCCAGGATTGTGAATGAGGGGAGGAGTTTCTTGTGGTTAGATGGATACTATCTGAGATTTGTGCCTGGATTTTCCAGAGTTGTAGTACCCTTTTCAGCTTTAACGAAGAAGGGACAACCCTTCGTATGGACGGAGTGATTCCAGCAGAGTTTCCATGATCTGAGGGAGAGACTGACGAGTTCCCCCATCTTAAGGCTACCAGAAGAGGGCATTATGTATGTAGTCTACTGCGACGCATCCGGGATCAGACATGGGTGTGTCCTAATGTAGGAGTGAGAAGTGATCACCTATGGCTCACGAAAGCTAAGGTAACATGAGCAGAACTATGCTACCCATGACCTGGAGTTAGGAGTATTTGTCTTCGCCTGGAATATGTGGTGACATTACTTGATGGGAGAACACTTTACAATATACTCTGATCACAATTTCCTAATTTATATCTTCTCTCAGAAGGAAATGAACCTGAGATAGTGGTGATGGCTAGAGTTCCTCTAAGACTATGAACTTGAGATAGTCTATACTCCTGGGATGGGGAATGTGGAAGCAGATTCACTCATTAGGAGGTCTGGTTTGCAGTTTCTGAGTGAGGCGACTAAGCAGCTATCCGTGATGAAAATATCCTTCATTTATAGAGATGAGGCATCTTACCTCCAGTATTTGAGAGTCACTCCCCCTCTCCTTCAGTGAGTCTGGGAGGGGCATCTTGGGGAAATTGACTACGAGGCTCAACGTGCTCAGATATCCTCAAGACAACCACCTGATGGATTTTCTGAATGTGGAGAGCACTACATGGTCTTTAGAGGATGTACCATGGTACCAGTGGCACTACAAGAGGAGACTTTGAGGGAGTTCCATACATCCCCTCTCGTGGTACATCCTGGTGTGGGAAAGATGTACCGGGACCTCTAGCATCAGCACTGGTGGTCAGGGATGGAGAATGTTGTAGAGGAGTTTGTTTCACTATACTTCACTTGTCAGGAAGTGAAGCCGATCATCAGGTTCCAGTAGGCTTAGCACAACCACTAGAGGTGAGAGAGTGGAAGTGGGATAAAATCTCCACAGAATTTGTGATAGGGCTCCCATGTACGTCCATGGTAAATGATTCAATCTGGGTGATCGTTGACCGAATCACCCAGTCAGCCTACTTCTTACCCCTCCGAGAGCAAGGATCACTAGAGGTCTTGGGATGCCTCTGCATACATGAGATTGTACGACTTCATGGTGTTCCATCGACAATAATCTCTGATCATGACACACGTTTTACTTCCATGTTGTGGAAGGGATTGCAGGAGGAATTCGTGACTCAGCTACGTTTGAGCACCACCATTCATCCTCAGAAAAATGGTCAGACAGAGCGGACCATTCAGACGCTGGAGGACATACTCCGTGCATGCGTCCCGGATTTGGGCCACAGTTGGGAGGATCACTGGCCTTTGGTGGAGTTAGAATACAACATCATTTATTACTCCAACTTCAGTATGATTCCATTCGATGCCTTGTAAGATCAACCTTGCAGATCACCTCTATGCTGGATATACCTAGGGGAGTCAGCACTTATGGGACCAGATTTGGTACGGGCTACCACTGAGAAGGTGCAGATCATCTAGGAGATGAATACCTTTGGAGTTATAGGAATGGGACCACGTATTCCTTCCAGTCTCCCCTCAACGTGGACTATGGTGATTTGGCCGTGGCCACAAGTTATCACTGAGGTTTATCGGACCATTTTTGATACTTCGGAGGATAGGTGAGGTAGTGTACCACTTGGAACTTCCAACACAGTTGGAGAGAGTGGACGACATCTTCCACGTATCCCATATGAGGAGATATGTGCATGACCTATCTCACATCATCGACCATGGTGAGATGAACTTTGATGATGGGGAGACATTTACAGAGGTTCTAGTAGAGATTGAGGATCGATAGGAGCGAGTCCTTTGTGGACAATTGATACCTCTAGTGCGCGTTCGCTGGAAGCCCGAGAACCTTCTGGAGAGAACATGGGAGCGGGAGGCTTAGATTCTTGCTCAGTACCCCCATTTGTTTCCATATTCTATGTTGTGGATTTCAGGGATGAAAATCCCTAAGGTGGGGTGAATGTAAAGTCCCATATTTTCCATGTAATGTTTTTAATTATACAAAATTATTACAAGTCTGCAAAAATTGATGTTGCCTGATTATGAGGCTCAGTGTTCCCAGAATGAATTTTTGAACTTTTTTTAAGGTGCGTTCAGTAAATCCATGAGTGGAATTTTTTAACTTTTGAACTGATGCTCAGATTAAAATTCTGAAGGACCCATTGAATCTGCGACACTGATATTCACTTAAGGGAGACTTTACTTTAACCATAGTAGGTCTTGAGAAAAAGTTACGTTTTGTGACTTTTTAAAATAAAGGAAATAAAATAATTTTATTATTTTATCTTTATTTAATAACCTCTAATGGAAAAGAGGTGTGTGGGGCCATCGGTTTGTTTATCCATTAAATGGATTGACCATAAAATCCTAAGTAACGACATCTCTGGGAAATTAGGAAGGTTCCTAATTAATGATTCCTCATTAATTCCCCACATTGTTACTTACACTCCCCATATCCTATATATATGGATCTTGGAGAGGGGTATCAGCATAGATTCTCCATGCAATGAAGTGTTGAAGGAGTGTCGTGATGCCAAACCCTTAGAGGACAGAGCCAATCCTAGTGGGACATGATAGGTGACACCGAACCACGAATCGTAGGATGACGTACGAGCGTTGTCATTGGAAGCCTGTTGTGGGAATGAAGATCACCATTCCACCTTCAAGTACGTATGTTCTCCAATGGGTATTCGAGGTAGGGGTTTCTATTTCTTGTGTTTAATTCAAATGAATTTATTGAACCCCCTTTATCCTCCCCCTTATTTACGAGATAACGAGGAGGGCGTAGGCTCAAATAACACGACCCAAAACCTCTGACACATTGCTAATCTTATGAACTACATGGAAGACTGCCGACGTGGTGATACTGACCGACTACGAAGGAGGTCGTGCACCAATGCACGATACAAGAGGAGGCCATGACACAATGTCGCGACGGTCATCAGAACGACCGACACTGGCCGACCAGGGATGTGGTGCGGCACACTGATGGTGAGAAAAGGGAAACAACTCGTCATTTAGGGCGAATGGAGGAGGCGGCCAACACAACAGACGTTTGTGGAAAGGGAGGCATCGTGAAATGCGTGCTGTCGATGAGCGGGAGCCGCGACGAAGGCTGAACCCGCACCTCTGGTGGGTTTCGCTGTGACCGAGCATCACCCATGCGGCACTGCCGCTTCTCAAACCGAAGACCCTCTGGGCCATTCATAATTTCAGGAGACCAGTGGGTCACAACCCCGACGTCGGATAGGGAGGACCCCACAGTAGGTAGTGCTCCTTCTCGCACTGAATCACACCCCACCTCAGGTTGGGCCACGCTCCCCCTCGGACCGAGCTGCCGCCCTTGTGGGCTGACCATTACAGGATACCCCCTTGCGGGCTGAGTCGAGTCTGCCATGGCCCAGCCTAGATCGGGTCGAGTGAGTCCGACAGGGTCAAACCGGACCCAGGCCCCACCGGGCCCAGAAACACATAAAGGGACACATCTTGAGAACAGGAAGTCCATTTGAAAAACTGTCTACAATGTTGTGATACTTGGATCGAGATGGTGCTTTTGGTATACGCCACATGAGTTTTGGAGATAGTTGGAGTATAGCCGGGTTGGATCAAACTCATATCCAACCAGGCCCCCAGAGCTAAAATGCTTCCATCTTACAGATCGGGCATCCGATAGACGCGCCATCTATTGCATTAGAACCCTTAAGAAACGACGGATCATCGGGTTACTTCTTCATGGGACTTAGTGAAGGTTGAAATACGACCGAAGGCTTGAGGATAAGTTCTCCCAGAATAATGCGTGCTATGAGCGAGAATCCAGTGGCTGGTAGTGAGGCGGAGGTTAGAGAAAAATAATACAGAGGTTAGTACCGAGCGAACCTATGTGGGTTAAAACCTAGAGGTCATGTGTGGATCAAAAGTGAGCGGTCCTCTATGGATCAGCACCCAGCGGTCCTGTGTGTATTATCACCTAGCGGTCCTGTGAGGATCAAAACGTCATGACCCAACGAGGACCAGCCTTAGAGAGGCCCATCGTGGTTCAATGATATACCAATCCTGGGTGGATCATGTCCTGTGTGGGTCATTGTGGGGGTTAGTTACCTATCAATCCTGTGTGGGTCAGACTCCGTGTGGTCAGCAGCAGTGCTTCTTAACAGAATAATATGATCTAGCATCATGACTGATCATCTTTACTTATATACTTCACTGAAAACTTGGTTTGAGCTGAGAATCTATTTGATTCATGTCTATTGCTTTGTGTTTTGTGATTGAGATCGTGCTTCGTGATTTTACTTTGTGGAATTATGAGATTCCTTCAGGGGTCTCAGGGTCCATATTGGGTATTGTTATACTCAACCCTGCACGGGCTTCGCCTGCACCTTGTTGTGTCTTGTGCGGACGGCGAACAGCTGGGATGAGGTTTAGGGATCCGGGTTTTGGTGGTACACAGAGGAGTCAGGAGGATGCAGAGTGCTAAGGAGGTGATCTGTACCTACCCTTCAGGTAGGATTCTCGATGGATGATCCATGAGATGATTTCTCTTTTTAGTTATACTTGTACTTTTCAGTTGGGCTTGTATTTTGGCCCCTTTACTTTCAGTACACTTTTACTACATCATTTTACATCACATTTTCTTCTTGTTGTGATCTCGAAACATGTGTTTGAACATGTTTAAAGGTAATGCCTTCCCATTTTAGGGAATATGCCTTTCGGTGCTAGTCACCAACCCATTTCCTATTGAATGTGGGCTTGGGGTAGTCACGACACGGGCCCTAGGGGATATGTGGTGACATTAATATATATATTTATATTTATCTACTAATATTAATATAAATATACTTAAAGAGAATATATTACTTTATATATTTATATAATTGTTTAAATGATATTTTAATATATTATATTTACGTATATAAACTCCTTAACCAATATGAATACATTATTAAATATTTTTACTGAATGATATAACATTGATGAATTTTTGTTCTATAAATAATGAAAATTTGAATGATAATAAAAAAAATTTATATATGATATGTATTTTTTAAAAATAAATTTTATATATAAAAATATTCCAATATGATATTTATATATTTTATAATGTATACCAAAACATACAATGATATGTAAAAAGAAACATATAATTATAAATAAAAAAATACATAATTATTATTATATAACATGAATATAAATATTAAATTTTAATTATAGATAATTTTTAATTTTATTATATACATATTTTAAAAGTTAATATCATTATATTTTAATATATATATATGTATAAAAAATATATATATAACAATAAATTAGTATATGTGAATAAGTGAAATTAAAATGATTATATATATATATATTTTATAAATACAAATATATAAATTTATTGTTATATATGTCATTTTTTTTAAAATTACATTTACCCCATTTTCATCATTTTTAATAAATACTTCACTATTTTCTCATTAAATAATATTTCTCCAAAAACATCACAGTCAACCTCATTAAAATTCATAAAAACTAATATAATAAAATTATAACACACACACAAACATGTTGAAGTCCACTACCAAGTGTTTTCTATAAATTTTACATAATGATCTATTAATTTGTTAAATCAATGAAACTATTATTAGGATATTGTTTATTAAATAGAAATAAACAAAGTCTACATGTTGAGTAAAAAATAAGTATAATTTAAAAAATATAAATAAATACACATTTTTAATTTTTTTAAAACATTTTAGAAATAAAAATTTCCCCTTGAGAATAGAAACCGATAGTTGTTTAATCAAATTAAGATAAACTAAAATATATTATAATTTAACTAGATAAATTCAATGAAATGGACATAATATTACATTAAGTAGATATATATATTTATATGGTGTAAAAATTCATCTTTTTAGCATAATATACATGTTTTGTGTTTGAAAAATGGAATATATAGTTTCTAATATAAATTTGAATATGTTTGCTTGATAAACATATAAATAGTTGCTTGTTTTTTTTTCAGATACACAAGATTTATTATATGGTTTTTTAATATTTAAGTAAATAAATTGTTAAACCCATACTAATATGTGTTTGTGTGTCTATAAACTAATTAAAATATTGTATTAATATTTTTGAAAACATTTTTGATTATTTTTCAAATACTGAACATATGTTGTTGGGGAATTGATATAAAAAAGTGGTGGTCAACGACTGTTAATTATTGGTATAGTGGTAGTTTAATCTACCAATGAATTTTTTTATTGTTAGTTAATAAAACCGCTACATATTTCACGGTTTATAGTCAATTAGTAGTAATTTATTTTATTTTGCAGCAGTTTTTTAACTGTCATTGTTTTTCAATTTAGAGTCAGTTTGTTGTTTAATTAGAAGAAATTTGATAATAAAAAATCCACTAGGAATATATAAAAAATTAAACTAACAGCTGCAAAGAATTTTTTGGCGGTTATTTTTAGTAGTACTTAATCTGAACCACTACTAAATACATAAAATAATATATGTTTTGCCGTAGTTAAAAAATACACCAGTAAATCTATTTTTATTTTGTAAAAAATATTTTACAAAAAACTATATATATGTAATAATGGACATGATATAATATCAAATATAAATACATGATAATGCCATCATTCATACGTTCAACATCCATAGTTATTCACAAAACAATGATCATCCTAATATAATTCTTAGTCACCACTTATATCAACAAATACCTCAATCATCAATGTATAAATAAATAATATGTCTGACAACAACCCATGTACAATATATATCCATATCATGAAATCCACTATATCTTTCCCCCTCCACATCATCTCATCAACTAAAACCGACCATGTGATCTCGTTAGCTGTTACAAAAAACGAAACAAAAGATTAAACTAAACCTAATAAATTAGAATTACAGTAGAATAATTTATAAGATTTTAACATACCATGAATACTAATAACTATTATGAATGAATTATAAATAATTTCATTTATTTTAATTATCAAATTATTTCATACTTATAATATTTACCAACTATAATGAAAACTGAAACATTTAAGAAAAAAATAGGTAAGAGAAATGACATAGAATATATTCAGAGTGTTGAAAATAATTTTTTTTATTTTTGGTAAAACATTAATAAATTTTAACATAAAACGAATAATATATAATTCACAATACATTGAAAATAGAAACTTAAATTTTTATGATAAGACTAAATAATTCAATCTGAAAAGGGATAACAAAATATTATAATTTATTTTTAAGACCACGTGCGATGTGATTGAAATGTGTTAATAATTTTTTTAGAGATTTTTATATCAAAGAATATAATATAAATAATAAAATACTATTCAGTGTTTGAATCATTATTTCACATCAATATATATTCGTTTACTATTATTTTGACTGTTCCATGCACGTTTTAGTGTTTTAAAAAACAAAAAACACATTTATTGCCATAATGGGAAAACAATCAGTTGGAATGGGTTATTGTCAGTTACTACCTTTCAAAATCGAATCTATTATGTTTTTATACTTATTTTGGGACAATACAACATCATTTTCCTTGTTTTGACAGTTCCATGCATGTTCTAGTGTTTTAATACTCTAACAATGTGTTTATGGGTAAAATGGGAAAACCATTACTCAGAATGATGTACCGTAAGTTTCATCATTTAAGAATTAAATATATAGTGAGTTTCCCCTGATTTCAAGACAATTTGACAACTTTTATCTGGTTTTGACCATTCCATGCATGTTTTTGTGTTTTGAGAAAATAAAAACATGGTTAAAACATCAATAGGAAAACCATCACTCAAAATGATGTGTTGCCGGTTCCTATATTTCAAAATTAATTCAACAATAATTTTCAATTAATTTCTGGACAATATGGAATCAATTTATTAGTTTTGATCGTTTCACACATTTTTCAGTGATTTGAAACACTAAAACTGCATTTAATATATAACAGGAAAAACGTAACTTGGGATGAAATGTCGTCATTTCTCTAATTCCACAATTAGATCTACAATCATTTATCACTTATTTCAGGACAATACGACATAATTTTCGTGTTTTTGATTGTTCCATTCTTATTTTTGTGTCTCAAAATAGTAAAAATTCATTTACAACCATAACTGAAAAACTGCCTTTTAGAATGATGTTCCATCAGTTCCTACATATCGAAATTAAATATATGGTCTTTTTGATATAATTTACAGAAAATTCCATGTTGTTTTCCATGTTTTCACTATTCCATGCATGTTTTAGTGTTTTAAAACACTTAAAATCCTTTTACAAAGATAAAGTGAAAACCTTCATTTAGAATGAAATCCCAAGAATTTCTATAATTCAAAATTAAATATACGTTCGATTTCTCCTTCTTTTAGAATAATCAAAAGGTGTTTTTCTAGTTTTTACCACCCAACACATGTTTTTAAAGGATTTTTTTACATTTCATAAGTTTTTATCAAGATATTATAGTAAAATCACACATTAGATTGAAGGGTTGTGTATATATACATGTTAAATAAAATTAAGAAGACTTGTTACCTTCATTTTGGATAATCTGATATCATTTTCTTGGTTTTGACAATTTCATGCATTTTTTTTGTTTAAAAAAAACACATTTTCAGTCATAATGGGGAAACATTCATTCCGAAAGAAATTCCATCAGTTCAAGAACATTAAAATTAAATATATGGTCATTGGCCCCTAATATCACCATACCTTGACACTGTTTGTTTGGTTTTTTATCATTCCACACATGTTATAGTGTTTTAAATATTTAAAAATATTTTTACAACCATAAGATTTAAGTCACTCTAATTTAAGTGTTCAACAACACTCTATCCATCATGTATTTCATCATAAACATAATAAACCATATTTTCTTGTGAATATAATATAAATGGATCATGCACTGCATGCTCATTGGTAATCACCATTCAAGAGATGTTTACTAATGTAAAATGTAACAAATATTTCATTATAAACCTATCAATGTTGACCCACTCTAATTAGAATTATACAACTAAAAAATAGCCATGATATATTACATCAATTATATCAATCATCTTCTTATAGTATCCTACCCATGAAATTGTAAATATAAAACTATTATATGTTTTCAATTCTTCTTCATGATTAATTGTATGAAAACTAAATCCCTGAATAATGTTGGCATCAAATCTCTTCACCTTATTTAGTAGAACTCGATCCAAAACCATCAAATAATTCAATAATTTATTTTGATTTTCATAAGTAATTTTCTATACACAATGATTTAAGTTGATACATTTAACATAAAATATAACTACATTTCTATAATATTAATATTAGATTATACTTATGCAATATATGAACCATTCAACAAACTCTTTATTGACATATTTTAATAATTCCAATGAATTTATAACATGACCAATTATTAGATAATTATTGGATTGTATTTTCTATATAGATTAAAATATATAGATATACATGTTTAATCAAATAGGTACAATAAAAATTAATGAAAAATATATATGGGATTGAATATGACTCAAGATCATAGTATTTGAAGTTAGATACATTCTTGAAAAATTAATATTTAGTGATTGATGTGTGGAAAATAACATATACATTACAGATGATAAATATGTATCAATTTTGGATATTTTATATGTAAATGATATTATTTTTATGGGAGTAAAAGATAATGGTGTATTATACCATTGTTTTATAACTATTGAGGGTTTATACAATTAAAAATATGGCCACATTGATAAACGTATGAACCATTTCAAATGGAAAAACTAAGACCAAGAGTACACCATTAAAAATATGAATGAAAATTATACTTTATTAAGATATCACACACTACTGGATGGATAAAATAGAAAAACACAAAAACATTAAGATGTTATATTTTCTTATACTTCATTTTACCATTTAAGGTTATCTTATATGTATGCGAAAATTTCCTGTAATACTACCCAGGGAGCAGAACATTTTACTAGACACATACTTCACCTTATTAATTAGTTATTTGAACAAAAAATATTTAATATTCTAATATTTATATAATCTGATAATCAATGATTCTTGAAGAATTGTCATGTTTTTTGAATTGTTACCAGCTATAAGGTGAATATAGTTTAAGATTATGTATGATAGTATAATTTAATTCTTTTCTCACCACTATTTTTTTAATTTTTAATATTTATGATTAGTGTTTTAATAATGGAAATTTATTATTATATAATTTTGATACATGAATATTCTACTCATGAGATTTTTATTTAATCATGCAATAAAATTTCAACTACAATCCAAATATTATGAATTTACTGAGGAAGAAAAATTAAGTAAGACTAAATGAATGGAGTTAATTAATCTCATAGAGTAGAATAAGTAGTAAAAATAGTAAAACTGAGGTAAATAACCCTGAAGGTGTAAAATTTTCATTAATTTATAGGGTTATAACCAAGATTCATTACGCCACCAATTATTGTGAAAAAAATCAGGATAAATCATTAGATCCCAATTATGTATATTATATCCAAAAACATAATTTTGAGGGATAGAATCCATAAGATATTTCACTTTGAGAAACCTATTTATAAAATTTCATTTGAAAACTAAAATACTCAATCGTCATAATGTCACTATATTCAAGGCAACCCAACAGTTGTTTTTCAAAATCCATGCAGACCCTTTGAAGGTTGAAGTTTCTATTAAAATTTATTTTAAGAACCCGAATAAATTTTAATGTCATGAAATCACATAAAAAATACATTTTAATATATTATCAAATTTTAGGTGTTTATGGTTGTCGAAGAATAAATTTGAAATAATTGTTTTCATATAAGAAACCCCTTCATTCAACAAAAAATAAGTGAAACATGGTTCCCCATTATAATTGATTTATATACACATATTAAAATTTTATTATGAATAAAAAACCTAGAATAAATAGGTAAGAAATAAATTTTTATTAATTTATTGTACAATTCAATTAAGAAAACCATCCTCTGATCTACTAATTTCACAACATGGGGCACTGAATCACCACAATAAGGCCAATGAATCCTTAAGGGGCTAGGAGGAGGGGAACTTAGACTATGAGAGGATGGTCTAAGGGGTGGAGGAGGGGTGGGGGCACTGCATCCCTACAGGAGTGGGGAACCACCAGGTATAGGGAAGGTAGAGTGGGGTATGGGGGTGGGGGTTCTACATTGCTTCAAGGAAGATGAAAGCCGGAGACGGGGGAGGGGTTATGGGGGGTTGGGGTCACCATCGAGGATGGAGGAGGGAGGTCGGGGGGGGGGGGGGGGTCATCACCTTCCTGGAGAGGGAGGATAGAGGGTTGGGGGGGGGGTTGAGGATGGGATCCATTGGGGATCAGGGTAGGATAGGGTTCGGGGTGAGGTCGTGTAGAGGGAGTTAGTGATATGGAGGAAATATGGGGTTTCTAAAACAATTCATGGAGTTTTAATGGAAACCACCACCAATTATTAAAATAAATCATATATATCCATATTTTGATGTAACCACCACAATATTAATATTTTTTTAATTCTTATTAATTTAGCGGTGATTAATAGATCCACTACTAACTAGTAATTTTTTTTGTAGTTTTAAGGCATAAACCCCCATAAAATAGCCACAAATCCACGAATATGAATTTCGGTTCAATTAAGTGATTGAAACAGAAAATTTTATCAGGATTAAAATGATTATACAAGTAAATAGTGAAAACATTTGATGTTTGAATGTGAGTTTTAGAAACAATGAGTAGAGATAGAGCTATATTCAAAATAATAGGCAAGAAATCAGTAAGGATGAACAAATGATTTGACATTCATAGTACCATTTTTGATATAAATGGATGACAAGAACACCCCCCACATAGACGTGCTTTATTAATCTTAAAAAACAGAATACAATATAAAGTCTTGGAATATTAATAGCTGATGAATGATTCTAGAAAATATATATCTTCAAAATTAAATATTGAAGATAAGTATACTTACAAGGCTGAACAATTTAGATCTATCTGATTGACATTTTCTCTCTACGCATCCTCCTGAAAGTTGTTCTTTCTAGATATGTACACGTGGAAACTCATTCAATTCATCTGGATCTCCAAAAATTCTTATTGATCATGTAAATGGTTTCATATCATCATTATGAAGAATCATCAACAAGCTCCTCCATAAATAGCGCACCAATGGTGAACAAGGAGGATGGAATTCACAAATTCTTGATCTCTCATGATGTAATGGTATGTAAGAGATGGTAGGGTTTCACCAAAAGAATTATAGAAAAACCAAAAGGAGAGAGACTAATTTAATGAGGTGAAATAATAAGGAACAAATGTTACCACCCAAGTAATTTGGATATAGGACATTTCCATAATTTAATTTATATTTATTAGACAATTTCTTAGTCAAAAATAAAAAAATGATCTATTTCTAACCAAATTGAATTTTCAAGCATTATATACATTTAAATAAAATCATTGATTCCAATTAATATAATTTTAAGTTGAAAAAAATGAATTTCTATTTTCATTCATCATTTAAAAATTATCATTGGATTCATTTCTATGATTTTTTTAGTTTTTTTTTCTAATGAGTAGTGAAAATACCAAATTTTGATAAAATTGTACTTCCATTTCAAGTATTTTAAAAGAAAAATATATATTTATTATTTGTTTTAAAATTAAATTTGTTCATTTTGATTAATAAAAATCCAATTATAGTCTTTAAAACGAATTTGAAACTTGAATTTAGTGTAAAATTATTTTTATACTTAAAAAAGAAATAATTCTTAAAAACTATTTTTATCATAATTTACCAGTTTATTTTTTAATATATTTATGCCCAATATATGTTTTGAATATTGAAAAATGGATTCTATATTTTCAATCAGGGTTTCAAATTTTTTAAATAGTAACCTCTTCTTTTTATTCAATATGAATTATAACTAGAGTTATTTTTTTGACAATATAAATTCTAAATTATGTATTAATGATAAAAATAAATTAATAAAGACTATAAAATGAAACTAAAACATGGATTAATTTAATTTTATAATTAAATTTTATCTATAATCATCCTAGATTTAGTTATACAGAATTTTCATTCATTTTGGATGTGATTATGACATTTTAAATATTATATTTAAAGAAAACTAAGAAATTTCATAACCTTGTTTCTAATAAATATAATGTTTATAACATATAGATAACCATATGATATTGTTCTATTATAAATATTATTTAGAAATATAATTCATTTATCTACATCTTGGTAGTTTGTATTTAATATATGGTAAAGAAATAATTACCTTATATACTTACACAACGTTGATGTAGTAATTATTCCATTAATGATAATATAAAATAAATAATATTTAAAAAATTTAGAGAAGTTAAAATTAAAAGAAATAATTTGACCTAATAAGTTTATAGAAAATTATAACAGGTTTAGTATGTGTTAATTTTTTTTAATTTAAAATTTATACATAGTTATATAAATGTCAAAGTAGATGAATATTTCTAAAATTTACATTATAGATATTATATAGAAATAAAATTTTCATAAATTATATAATATTTCTAAAAAATATATCATCATCTATGTGGTTATGTTATAGTTTTAGATATCATCTATTATTAATTTACGAGTTTTTTACCATTTATAGCAATTATCATTACCCTTAATGAGTAGAAAATATTATTGTCAAGGTAAGCATGAAATGGGTTATGGAGGTGTTAGCACAAAAGATAAAGCTAAAAATATTTTCTAGAAATGTCCTAAAATTATTGGATAAGATTATTTAGACTCATCCTAATATTATATTTTAATATTATAAATTAGGTGTGATTATAATTTCAAAAATAATTTATATTAAATTAGTATTCTAATAAATTCAATGAGTATCCCTCCCATCTCTTATAAATGGTATGCACTTCTTATCACATCTTTACACTTTTGAACTGATTTTTTCACAGAAAATCTACCCAAATCAGTTCCTAACATCTCTCCTAATGTTTTCGAGGCTATATTTTAGGAACAATTCCAATATTATAGGTATTAATTTGTTATGAAAAAGATGTTTTCAAATGAAGAGGAATATAGACAACATACATAATGAGTCGAACTCATAGTTAGAGACATTTTTTTTCAGAAATCATCATTTAATGTTTCCCTTAGAAATGTATTTTTCATAGATATCATTCTTTTTAAAATTATTTTTTGATGTATTTATATAGACCAAAGTAAATTATAAAGGTAATATTATGTTTTTAACATTATTTGAATTGTTTTAAAAAGTAATCATTGTACATAATTTTTTTTCATTCATTTCCAATAGGAAAAAAGAATGGAATTTCTAACATATATGGTGTCAATGACCTTTCCCATCACCATAACCATTATTTGATTATTTTATTAAAATACAAGATTTCATGATTTCTTAAATTAAAAACAACACTCATTCACTATGGTTTCAATATTTTGATAAAGGGTTTTAAATAGAATATATATATATCAACATCCCAAAATGACTTCTTATGGGTGAATTTTTTTTCTGACGTAAGAATTTATGTATTCAATTATAGTTCTATGGAATTGTTTATGAGGATGGGTTGTTCTATTATAAACTGATTTCAGGTGATCCTATTAATGCCTTTTAATGAATTGTTTATAGGGATGGGGTAAACAATTTTCTTTCTGCTATGATATTATTGGAATATACTTATATTGTTATTCTAGTAATAAAAATAAAATTTATTTTATGTTTAACCATGATGGTTATTCATTATGTTACCTTGACATATATAACCTTTTTTAGAGTGATGTAAATATGATGACCCAAGTTTCTTATTTGATTTATAAATGCATGATATAGTTTTTATTATAATATTTTGATTTCTATTGTAAATATGATGATATTATGTTTGAGGGAAATTATATGCGAATTTTTAAGGGTTAAAAGTAATTTTTTTAGAAAAATATATTTTTATATTTTCATGATATGAAAGAAATATTTCGATTTTTATCTTTTTATTAATAAACCTTATGAAATTATTTGGGAAAATAATTTGGTAGGGAATGTGATTTCATGGGTAATAACATGTTTATTTTTACCCAAAATATTATTTCAAAAAAATAAATTCTTTAAGTATTCGTAGACTAATTTTTTCTTTATTTATCTTTTATTTCCCTTAGTGGGATTATTGTTCTCATACTAGGTTTTAAAATGTTATTCACATGTCTTAATGATGGATAAGGGAAAAGAAGAAGTCAAATTTAATGTCATGAAAATAAAATGTGTTTTATTTTGAAGGGTTTATATTATGGGAAAATTTATAATGATTACTAGAGCATACATTACAATATATGGGTTTATTATGTAAGTGATATAAATAAACTATCTTTAAACCAATAAGATTTTTGGGAATAAAAGAATGTGAATTCTAGTTTAATATCACTCGAATATGTAATGATTATGTTCTTGTCCTTGTAGTTGTTATTAGAGAATATGTGTAGATAAATATTGGTGTTAGGATTATGATAATAGAATACCCTTAAAATATTTTAATTCATGTTTAAGTTGTGATGATATATAATTTTAATATTTAAATTTTGCATCAAATAAGATATTTCTATTCAGAATTTTTTCTTATAGGAAATAGTGAAGATGAAGTAGTAAGGATCTAAGGGCATGAAATCATTCTGAATGAACATCATAGAATTGCTAGAATTAGAATTGAACAGTATGTTACATTGATGGATTAGTTGACACAAGATATAAATTGTGATGATATCTATGATATAGAGCATCCATATTTACCATATAGGAGGATGAACATAGGGTATCATTTTATGAGAAAACATTCTAAAGCATTGAATGGATCATATAACCTAGTTTTAGCCAAAGGATGAATTATATACCTAGAAAAATGTTTGATGTCATGGGATGTTGATATATTTAAACAATAATTCTTAATATTAATCTTATTGATGGTGAATCCATCCAGTGGTGGCCGTTGGTAAATAGTATCAGAGAAAGAGTATAAATTGATACCTTCAAGTAGGATAAATTTAAAAATATGTTCCTTGAGAAATATTTTCTTAAATCCATTATACATTGAGTGGAAAATAAATTTATGGAATGAGGAATAGGGGGACATTAAAATGGTCATGTAAGAAGAAAAAACTGATATATTGGAATGTTAAACAATAAATTTTATCTAGGACATTGATATTATGATTAATTGGTTTTACTCATGATTGAGTTGAAAATACTAAATAGAAGAGGCTTAATGTGAATTAAAAATGTTATGATAAAATTTTTATATGCGAAGAGAAGTGAGAAGTGGATTTTTTCAACGATCTTGTTTATTTTGAAAACTAGTAGCAAAATATGTCCATGTTGTAGGGAAAAGGAAATAATGGATCAAAAAAATAATATAGTAAGAAAATTAAGTTTTTAGTTTGCGATATTTATTGTAAAAATAACATTGGGGAATGATATATAGAGTCTGGTGAGTGATTTTGATTTGGTATATTTCGATATATGCCTCTTAATTCCCATGATTATGATCTTGGTAGTGGTATGTACATTTCTAATAAATATGATGTAAATTGTTTTTAATGTAATGAAATGTGTCAATATGAAAATGAGTGTATGATAAAAAGTTTGAAAGATGGGAAATGACTGAACTATAAGCAAAAATGTGTGGTGAAATCCACTAGAACTACAATAGAAGATATTTTTCCTTCAATAAAAGTATACTCATGTAAATTTTATATTTATTGAGATTAATATGATATATTTTATGATTTTCAGTCTACACTTTTTTTTATTTTTGAGAAAGTTTCTAGAAACATGAAAATTACACCGGATCAATTGAATATAAAACATACTATACAAACATAATGGGGATTTATTAAGACAAAATGAAATTATAAGAATCTTACTTTCATAATTTGGGGAAAGACTTCCCAAAAAAAATATTCTTTTTCACCTGACGGTGTTAGGATGTTATTCTGGGTATGGAATGACTCTCTGTTAATCATGCTAAGATAGATTTTAGAGACAATGAATTTGTTTTTAAGAAACAGTTTCATTTTTCAAAAAGAATGAACCCAAAATTTTAAAACATATCAAGAATCTTAGAAACTATTAAAAAATTGGAATGATAGTTATTTGGCATATATTTTTCAAAATAAGGATTTTAATTATATTAAATATGTTCTAATAGTAAATTAATACATGGATGATTTTTAGATGAGTTTCCAAGTGCTATAAATGATTTATAATTTTAATTATTTTCTAATGGTATGATAATTTCTAAACCCCATTATTTATATTCTCAATTATAACTTCTAGAGATGAAAAAATGTTGCTGGAGTTTCATGATAAAGGATCCATTCATATTTTCAAATCACCATGGGGTTCTCCTATAACAACCTACGTATTTATTGTATAAAAAATTTTCATATCTATTAATATTTATTAATAATATAATATTTTTATTTTAGAGAGTACACTTTGTCAGATAGCATACTCAACATGCAACAACAAGTTTCTTTTAAATCTTATGTTGTAGAGAACTTTCAGTGATATAAAAAAATATAATAATATTATTATTTTAGATGATAGTTAATGCCTAGCCATTATATTGGAATGAATGATAATAAATAACTAAAATATTATTATTAAATGTATTTACCTTTGTCCAATAATTTTTTTAGGCTAAAAATAAGAATGAATTCTATTTTAAGAATGAAATACTCGAATATTTTAAAACGTCATTTTACCATCTATTAATAGAAAACCCATTTTAAATATAGTTTTTGTTACTTTTATATGTTCTATTTGAAAAATAAAATTCTTCTTTAGAAATGAGTCATCTGAATTTACATTGGGTGAAATTTTGGTATTTTTCAGATAAAGCTCATTTTTTAATGAATAGTGAAAAATATTGAATTATAATTCAATGTTTCCTTTTAATCTAATTTATTTATTTATTTATATTGTACTTTTAATTGATTTTAAAGTGTAATTGGATTAGATTTTAACTATATAATCTAATTTTGGTCATTAGAAGTAAGTTCACTCTCAAATTGGACATAAACACATATCAATCTTTTGGTAGTTTTTATTTCTTTAAAACATGCTATTTGGTATTAACAATGGGAAATAATTTTAAATAAATTTCCTCTAATTATGAGTTTTGAATTTGTAAAAATGAATTCCATAGTTGGAATTAGGAGTTAAAAATTGTGTAAATAGGTAAATTTTATTTTTAGTGTCTAGGAATAGTAACTTCAGTAAATATATTATTTACCATGGTTAAAGGGTAAAAATGGAAAATAAGGGTAAAAATTTAACATTATAATAATATTAAATTACTTTAACAAAAGTCCTAAACCTACTGGATGATATATTTTAGACCATGGGAATCCATGTGTCAATTTTAGGACCCCATGGATCCACTTGAGTGTGAAAATGACATTTAATTACTTTTAATTAAAAGTTAAGAAAAATATAACATAAACATATATCTTTTATTAATACAATTTTTATAAAGGGTTATATAAGTATTATAATAAACTATAAATATTCATTAGAAATATAAATAGATTCTATAACTCATGATATTTTATTTATGATTGTTAGACATTAGATAAATAAATTTAATTATGATACTATGGTGAGGCAGTGATTGCTTCATTAATAATGGATTCAAATAAATTATATTATAAATGTTAAAATAAATGAAAATTTGTTATTTTAATGTAATACCAGAATTATTTGGATTATATATACATGTTAAATTTGTATTAATGAAGTTTTTTTGAAATAATCATGTTTTTATGGGTTTTTTAATGAAATGATATTAATAGTGTCAAAATTGACATAATTCATATATTAAAATATAAATTACTTTATTAAAAACAATAAAATTACAGAAAAATATAATACTCATCAAAATAGTTATAATATGTCAAATAGTTATTATTCACTCTTAAATTGGATAATGTTCATGTTTTGGTAACTATTTTGATTCTGAAAGTGTTAAATATTTGATAAAACAGTAGGAGTAAAAAAGGGTTAAATAAAAACAATAAGGATTAATTTTTTTTCCAAAACCTATCTAAAATATTATTGAATGATTTTATTTTGACTTATATTCATCTTATCATAGAAATAATTGAATTTTTACTCAATTATAATCCAAATATAATTTATAATAAGATAATATTTCATGACATTCCTTAAGTGCCCATCCCCCCTCTTATAAAAGGCCACAAACTCTAACCCTTACTCACTCCTATCAAGCTTCATATCTCATCCAAACTCTACCCAAATAATATCACAACATACCTATATTCCTCTTATAAGCCTTAACTTGGTACTAAGGCAATTCAACATGGCCTTTTCTTAAATCAAAATCAGTTACCCGATTTGAGGTAATGTATTCTCTCAAGTTTATTTCATTTATTGTCACTTCTCCAACCCCTTAAATCCCTTTATTAAATTATTTCATAAAAACTAAAGTATATTAAATATACTAGTATGTTTTTATTACCTGTATTTTACATAAAATTACACACACCTCCATCTAATAGATTTAGAAAATGTTGTTTCTGTGGACGGAAAACTACTACCTCACGAAATGATGATTGTTCAATCATCTCCTACCGCCTATTATGGTTTCCATTATTTTATAAATGAAATTATATATGATATATAAAATATTTATTTTTTCTCTACAATTATTTAATTATCATTTATAACATACCTCTATTCTTTTTCATGTTCTATAAATACGATAATTGTATTTGAGGAAGTGTAGACTTCTCCCCCTCAAAGTTATATGACTTGTTCATGCTATACATGGAATGTATAAAGGGTGGAATTAATGAAAATATGTAAGATATATAACAGATATATTATACATTAATTAAAATATTCCTATGTATCAT
Source organism: Viscum album (assembly GCA_963277665.1). Classification (NCBI taxonomy): domain Eukaryota; kingdom Viridiplantae; phylum Streptophyta; class Magnoliopsida; order Santalales; family Viscaceae; genus Viscum; species Viscum album. The sequence continues at coordinate 1,926,428,780 of OY728142.1, read as the reverse complement.
TTAGTTTTCATTCATTTAATAGTGAAAAAAAGAAAGTAGCGTTCATGCATACGTATGGATTACCGTCTCCAAGAACAACACATTTCATTTTCTTATACCCAAATGTTATTGATCTAAATATATATATAATGGATATATATGATATTTAAATCATGAATAATATTTTTGAGATAATAGAATTTTTACCACATGGATAATTTGTAATTATAACAAGTTCATTTTTGACTCAAGTACCGAATATCAACAAAATGAAGGATATGAACTTGAATAAATATATGATTGTCATAGAAAGGTAATAAGTGATATAAAAAGAATAATAAAGATGAAAAAGGTTCTGATGAAATTATAAATTAACGTAAGTTTATTATTCCGAGAGATAATGAGTGAACCAGACAAGCCAAACACAAGGTAAGGGAACTTCTTAACCCAATTTCCATTCTCTAGGTTAATCTTCTACTTTAAATTATATTTTGCTATGATTTTGTAAGAAATAACATTTTATATCATATATTGTATTTATACATTACTTAAGTGTAACTATAGTGATTACACATAATTGATCTATTTTATTTACAAAATGATCTTTGTAAGGGACTTCGTCTCAATCTCAATTAATTGAGGAATACTTTGATTTATACACGACAATCCTTTATACGTTGTATAAAACCCTTTGAATTTTAATTTCCTTAAATGAGAATCATTTTTATACAAAAGAGTTTTAATAAACGATAAAGGTAATGTTTATTTTTAACATACATGTAGACAATGACATTCCTTCCACCGTGATAATTATTTGATATTTAGCTTCCTTAACAAGTCGTAATGTTTTTAAAAGGAAAATAAACACCAATTTTTTTTTACATATTTTTGTATTGAAAATGGTTTTTAGAATGTTTTTATTACGTCGATATATTGAAATGATATATTGTGATTTCAATGTTGAAATGTTATCTTTTCTTTATTTATGTGCTATGTGTTGTGATTATGTTCTGGTTCTTGGTCATTGTTTACATATATGGGTGGTTTCGTAAAGAACCTAGGGAGAGTGAGCCTGAGATAGCTCTCCAATGCACTGTGTAACGTGATGAAGGTAAACATCAATGTTTCTCCTAATAGATTTAGGGAATATACTATTATGGGTATTAAAAATATAATTCCCTATGTAGCTGTGAAATCTACAATGTATGTATGATATAGATGCCACAAGTTACCTTTATGAGTTATGATTACTATTTGTTATTCATATATCTTATAATTTCACAAGGTATGTAAAAGAGCTTATGTTTTTCATGTATTGATGTACTAATGTATTTTTATTTATTTTATAACCCTTACTGAGCTTTTTATACTCATACCACTTTTTTGAAGTGTTTTTCACAGGGTATAAGGAAGGGTAAAAGAAAGGAAGTATTAGATAATATTTATATCAAGAAATGAACCCTTTTTTTATTTCAGGAGTTTTTCAATTGTGAAAAAATTGGATAGAGTATATGTGTCTACTTTTTATATTTTGAGATGTAATGTAATAATTACAACCTAATTCTCTAAAACTCTAAACCTCAAAAGATCCTCAATGTAATATCTTGAATTAAATCATGATTATGTAAGGTTTAATGCTGGGGCCTTATAGTTGGTATCAGAGATCAGTTTAAATAATTTTAGAGGTTAGGTTGTTATCTATGTGTAGGTCAAGGATCCTATATATCCAAGAGTTTTATTATAAAATGGAAACTTTTGGATGGTTAATGTAAAATAGGTTATTTGAATAAAAAACTAAACAATGGAGATATAAATATGTTGATGTATTAGACTAATATAATTGATTTTCTATTATCTTTACCCTATAGAGGATTATTATTTTTAATTATAATTCATTTCATGTTTAAGTTTTTACTCTTTTCATCATATTAAGGATCATTTGTCAAGATGTAAGGAAAGATATCTTGCACAACCTTATTATCCCTCCCTGATGATTTGATAATCACTGTTATGTCAAAAGCATTTGAAAATGATTTTGACAGCTTCATGAGTATTTGAATCACCTGCAAGAAACTGTTTGGGTTATCTAAAAACTACTCATTTCTAAAATAATTAATGGGTCAGGGTATATTTTTCATATGATTTCAAGATCTCAACTTTTCTAACTCTATTGAAAAGTGAAATTACAGAAGTGGATAGAACATTTACTTTTTGAAAGTATAACAAAATACTAAATGAGAAAGGGAACATCTTGAAGATCATGAAATCCGGATTCAAGGTATGATTTGTTTTCTTATCCATAATGAATTAAGCATATTTGGATAGATATTTATAAATTAAGATGATATTCGATCTGCATGAATGTTCTATTAATAAATAAGGATTAAATGTATAGTTAATGGATTGTGAAGAGGTATGAATGAGTAATATGTCAACAAATAATGGATTCAAGAGTTATGGTAAATTTTAGGATGATTAAATGTTTAAATGTATTAATGATCTTTTGATGATGTGGTTACATTGGGAAGAATTTTTCTAATATGAGTAACCCTGATGTTTGATATGTGAAAATGTTTTTCAAGGAAGAATTACCATTCTTGTGTGGTCATAATGGATAACCTTAGGGGTTCATTTTATCTTTTGTTTTTGAGGTGATTAATGGTTATTACATTTTGTGATAAAAAATGAATTGTATTATATAACCATTGAGGTTAAAGTAGAGTATCATAATTTTCGAGGAAATTATCTTTTTTTGAGAATTTTATAAGAATGAAATGGTTTTATAAAAAGGGAAAAATGTAGGATGGGTGACAACCCATCACGTTCGTAAAGGCAACAGGAATCGAACCCACACCCGAAGGGTGACAATGGCGCATCGCCTACCACTGGCCTATGGGAATTCACTGGTAAGTATGACTTATTATTTTTAGTTAAATTATTTTACAAATCAAGAATAAGATAATTGTGGAACTTAATTTTTATAAACTCGATATTCTTATTATAGAAAAATGATTTGGTGATTAAGTGATAATTGTTATTTTGGAGGACATTCTCTCTTTTGGGAACACTATATGCCTAAGTAAAATAGAATAATATGGGATTTAATTTGTGGATTAATGGTTGAAATATTATTTTTGGAATAATATATGTTTTATTGTGGTCATATGGATATTTGGGTTATTTATGGAAATGATTAACCTATCATAGAGAATATGTGATTAGGTTAATTAATTTTTAGTATGTTACTTTAAGAGTAGTCGATGTAATTTGGTAATAAATGTTAAGATTTATCGTGGAAGAATATGTGATCAAATCCTTCTAAAATTTTAGGTTTCCATATTAGTTGGATTATTTTGAATTATTTTATGTAAAATTTTATATTGAATGGTCTTTTTTGACCTTTGGGTATTGTTTGCTAAATTTTGTAGATTGAGATTAATATTCCTTTTTATAAAGTATTATGCTTTTTGGGGATTATCTGATCTCTTAATAACCATTTTGGTATTGGATAATGTCTAAAGATAGAGGAAATATATAATTCATCTTTTATTTGATTATGCAATTATCTAGAAGTTGATTATATCGCTCCATATGTGACCAAGTCATGTTGAATACTCATTGTTTGTAGAAATAAAAAGTTTTTGGTAGAAATTTATTAAAGGAAGAAACTCCACTTGAAAAGTAAGAATGTTTCATTATGTTATTCGTCAATCTCATAAATAAATTCTTTAACTTTATAGGAAAAAAATAAAACAAAATTTTTGTCTGATTAATTTTCCTACTGGGGAATCCAAGACCATTTAACCTATCACAAGTTTGTGATTTTCTAGTGGTTAACTTTTTCCTGATAATGTTTTCTATTACTCACAATCAGAACATGATGGTTTGTTTCACTTCAATATCCATTTTTTCCTACATGGAATCATAGTATGGGTTATCTTAGGTGACCTTTGTAAATATCATTATTTCTTTTAAAGTGGTAGTATTATTGACTCTATTTCCAATGTGGGACTTTCAATTATGTTTCCAAGCACAATTATAAAATTGCGAGGACTCAATTTCCAAAAGGGGAAGGATGTAAGGACCCGGGTATTTTTAGAAAAATAAATTTTCATATTAATTAATATTTATGAATATGATTTTAAATTTATTTTAAAGAGGACTCTTAGTCCGATTGTGTACTAAACACACAACAACAAGTTTGTTTGAAATAAAACATTGCACACAACATTGAGTTATACAAAAAATAATAAAATAATAAAATTATTATTTTAAATGACTGTTAACACATAGAAGTTGTATTGGAGGGAATTAAGATAAATAACTCTAACATGATTATTAAATTTCTTTATATTTATTCAATAAAATTTAGAGGCTTAAAATAATAATGAATCTGATTTCAAGCATGAAATAATCTAAAATTTCTAAAAGGTCATTTTACCGCTTTTTGATGGAGAACCCTTTTTAAACCTAGTTTTTGTAATTTTTATATGTTCTATTTGACAAAATAATATTATTCTATAGAAGCGAGCCAATAAAGTTTTCATTGGATGCAATTTTTTATTTTTCTGATAATTTTTATTTTTTAATGAATTGTGAAAAATACAAAATTTTAATTCAAAACTTTCTTTTATTCCAATTTATTTATATATTAAATTGTACATTAAACTATTTTATAAGAGTAATTATATTATATTCTTACAATTTAAAACAACATGGGTTCTTTTAAATAATTTCACTCTTAAATTGGACATCAACACATGTCAATATTTTGCTAGTTTTTACTTCTTAAAAGGCACTTTTTTGGTTTTGACAACAGGAATTAATTTTAAATTAATTTCTGCCAATTATGTATTTTGAATTTGGAAAAATGGATTCCATATTTGGAATCAGGAGTCTCAAATTGTGCAAATAGGTATCTTTTATTTTTATACATTATGAATAGTAACTTCAGTATATATTTTATCTACTAGGGTTAAAGGGTAAATCTGGTAAATAACTGTAAACAATAATATTACAATAATATTAAATTACCCTAAAACATGTACTAACCAAATTTAATGAGATATGTACGATCATGGGAACCCTTGGGTCTATTTTAGGACCCCATGGAGCCACTTGTGTCTGAAAATGACATTTAATTACTTTTAATGTAATGTTAAGGAAAATATAACATAAACATATATCTTTTACTAAATCAAATTTTATATGGGGATATATAAGTGATGTATTTTATAATAAATAATAACTGTAAATCTAAAAATATTATATAAATAATGATAATTTTTTTTGAAATTAAATAAATAAATTTTATTGTGAAACAATGGCGATTTTGTAATTTCTTCCTTAATGAAGGATTTAAATAAATTATATTATAAATGTTAAAATAAATATAATTTTGTTATTTTGATACAATAATATAATTTTGTGGATGATATATACTTGTTATATTGGTATTAATGAGTTTTTTGTAAATTAATAATGTTTTATGCATTTTTTTAAAAAAATTCACGATATGAATAGTGTCAAAATTGACATAATTCATATTTTTATAAATAAAATATTTAATTAAATAGTAAATAATTCCAAAAAAACTAGGATTCATCACAATAGTTATAATAAGTCTAAAATTTTATTATTGACTCTTTAATTGGATATTTGTCATGTTTTGGAAACTATTTGGATTCTCAAAGTGTTAATTGCTTGATAAAAGGGTAAGAGTAAAAAGGGTTAAATAAAAATATAAGTATTAAAAAATATCCAAAACATTTCTAATTCTTATTAGATTATTTTATTTCTACTTATATTCATCGTAAATTTTAACTAAATTAATTTGGACTCATTTATAATCTATATATAATTTATAATAAAATAATATTTCAGGAAATTACTTAAGTGCCCCTCCTCCCTCTTATAAATGGCCACAAACTCTAACCCTTACTCACACCTCTTAATAACCATTGTCTCATCCAACCTCTACCCAAATAAGCTTGCAACATCCATATATTCCTCCAATAATCCGTACCATGGGAAGAAGGAAATTTAATCACGCCTTTTACCTTAAATCAAAAGGTGTTACACAATTTGAGGTAATGTGTTTCTCTCAAGATTCTTTCATTTATATTCCCTTTTCCAACCACATAACTCTATTTATTATATTATTTTATAACAAAACTATTATCTTCAATATACTTGGATTTTTTATTCCATTAATTCTACATAAACTCACACAGATCTTCATCTAATGGATTTAGAACATACTATTTCTATGGACGACAAACTACTGCCTCACGAAATGGTGATTGTTCAATTATATCCTACCACCTCTTATGGTGGACATTATGATGGAACTGAAATTAAATAATATATAGATATGATATTTATTTGTTATCTATTCTTATTAAATTATCACTTATAACAAACGTATATGATTTTTATGTTGTATAAATACGATAATTTCATTTGAGGAAGTGTGGACAACAGCCCCCACAAAGTGATATGACTCATTCATGCTATACATGGAGCATATAAATGGTGGAATTAATGAAATTATTTAACATATAGAACATTTATATTATACTATAATTATAATATACCTTTTTATCATTTAGTTTTCATTCCTTTCAAATTGAAAATGAAATTAAAGTACCATTAATGGGTTCGTATGGCTTACCGTCTCCATGAAAGATGCATTTAATTTTATTATATACAAATTTTATGGATCCAAAAAATATATACTGGATATATATGATATTTAAATCATGGATACAATTCTGTAGATAAAGGAATTTTTTCCACATGGACAATTTGTAATTATACTGAGTTCATTTTTAACTCAAGTACCGAATATCGACAAAACAACCAATATGAACATAAATAATTACATGATTATCATAACAAGGTATTAAGTGATATAAAAGGAATAATAAACCTGAAAGATATTTCTAAGAAAGTATAAATTAACTTAAGTTTAGTATTCATAGAGATAAAGAATGAACAAGACAAGTCGGACACAAGGTACGAGAACTTCTTAACCCAGTTTCCATTTTCTTGGTTAATCTTCTAATTTTAATTATGTCGTGCAATGATTATGTAAGAAATAAATTTTGAAGTCCTATATTTTATTTATAAATTACATACTTTTACCTATAGTGAATAAACATAATTGATCTATTTTATTTACAAAATGATCATTTTAAGGGAATTCGTCTCAATCTCCATTCATTGAGGCATACTTTGATTTATACACAACATTCCATTATACGGTGTACAGAAAACATTGTATTTTAACTTTATTAAAAGGGAATATTTTTTCTACGAAGCATTTTTATATACAACAAAGGTAATTTTTATTTTTCATTTACGCAGTGACAACGTCCTTTCTTCCACTGTGAGCATTATTTGATATTTGGATTCATTAACAAGCTATAATGTTTTTTTAAAAAATAGCATATAATTTTTACCTATTTTGGTATTGACTTTTTTTGAGAATGTATTGATTATGTCAATATATTCAAATGACACACTGTTATTGCAATTTGGAAATGTTAGATTTCCTTTATGCTAGTGTTATGTGTTATGATTATGTTATGGTTCTTGGGAATTGTATACGTATACGTGTGGTTTTGTAAAAAAACTAGGACAGGTGAGCCTGAGATAGGTCTCCAATGCATTGGATGATGTGACAGAGGTAAACATTAATGTTTATCCTAATAGATTTCATGAATATACTATGATTGGTATTCCAAATGTAACTCCCTATGTAGCTATGAAATGTAAATGTAAGTATGATATGAATGCCACCAGTTACCTTTATGAGTTATGATTTCTATGTGTTATTCATAAATATCATGATTTTATTAGGTCTGTTAAAGAGCTTATGTATTGTATGTATTTATGGACTAATGTTTTCTTTCTTTATTTTATAACCCTTACTGAACTTTTTATACTCATCCCATGTTTTTTGAATTTTTTTTCACAGGGTATAAGGAAGGGTAATAGAAGGAAGTATTCGAGAATATTTATTTCAAGAAAATAACTCTTGTGGTATTTATGTAGTTTTATTATTGTGAAAAAATTTGGATAGATTATAAGTGTCTAATTTGTAATTTTAGAGATGTAATGTAATAGTTACAACGTAATTCTATAAAAGTATAATCCTGAAAATATCCTTAATGTAAATTCTTGATTTAACTCAAGAATATGAAAGGTTTGATGATGGGACCTTATATCTTATATTTTTTTTATTAAAAAAATAAAAATGGATCTATGAGGATTTTAATTTATTATAGATACTTTAATCACAATAATTTTAAGAATACATATCCATTTCCTAATATTGATGTTTTTTATCAGATCTTAGGAGCAAAATATTTTTTAAATTATTTCCTAAGGTCTAGGTACTATCAACTAAATGTAAAGGAGGGTGGAATTTTGAAATTACTAATTTGTACTAGATACAAGCATTATGAGTTTGTGGTTATGGGATTTTGTCTTAAAAATTCCTCATCGACATTTACTTATCGTATGGACAGATACTTCAATGAATGATTGTATAAGTTTGAGGTTGTTTTTATTAAGGATATTTTATTTAATAAAAATGATACAAGAATAATGAAAAACCTATTTTTTGCTCATTAAACATTGAAATAACATATTTTATATGGGAAATTTAGAAAATGTGATTTTTGTTTACGTCATATTTCATTCTATAGATACATCATAAAAAAATAAGACATAATAGTTGATCTCATTATAACTAATGTGGTCAATGAAAGGGAAAGTCATACAAATGTTGCTAATAATTATAGTTTTCTTGGATTAGAAGGTCATTAATGGTGGTTTTTTGAAATATTTTCCAGATTATCAATCCCACTAAATATGTTAATAAAATATGGAGTTAGTATCATTTGGATAAAATAATGTGATGACTATTTATAGGAATATAAAAGAAGATTGGTTTATTCTCTAGTTTGGGATCTGCCCTCAAAAAATGGTGACATTATCATATATGTTGATACTTCATTAAAATAACATGGTTGTATCCTGATGAATAATTATTAGGTAATTTTTAATGCTTCATATCAATTGAAACCACATGAAAAAAATTATCCCACACATGTTCTCAAACTGAATATTATCATGTTATCTTTAGAAATATAGAGACATCATTTACATCGATCCATGTGTGTAATTTATTCTTATCATAGATTATTTAAAAATATATTGACTCATAAAGTGGTGAAAATGGGAGATAGGAGATGCTTGGAATTGATAAAGGATTAATAGTTAACAATTCATTATTATCCTCGAAAAGATAATAATGTAGCTGATGCTTGGTGTTTGAAAAATAACTCTTCATTAAATTGTACATTAATATTTGGATAATGATTTCATGAAATTTATCATAGAATTTTTTATTGCAATAACTTCATATTTTTTTGTATTCATAATAATATTCTATATTAAAAAAATTCAACAATCATATTGCGAAGATAAGAAGTTATTGGAAAAGTTATAATCAGTTAATAAGGGTATGTTTCAAGAATTTAACATTGATAATGATTGTATTCTGAGATTTGGAAATATATTATGTTTTTCATGTGACTCTTAGTTGAATAGATAATTTTTTAAGTGAAGCTTATAGTCCCTTGTTTTCTATTCAACCGAACATCACTAATATGTATTAAAACCGTCATGTGTATTTCGGGTGGGATAGAATAAAAATTTATTTTTCTCATTTTACCAATAATTTTTTCACTTTTCAACATTTTATCAAAGAATTAAAATTACCAAAAAGTATTCTTTAGCATTTTCCCATCATAGAGTTGAAATGGTAAAATATATCTATGGATTTCATGGTGGGATTACCAAATACTTCTTTAGGTACTATTTTGATTTGTGTTATTATTAGTTGATTAACTAAATATTAATATTTACATTAAATTCGAGATACAATATATTAATATCATCATTATTGATATTATATTAAATTGATAGTAAAATTACCAGTTTCTCCCCCCTCTATTGTATCTAACCATTTTCCGAGGATCACTTCAATATTTTGGAATAAAACTCAGAAGTCATATTGTATTGGATTAAATTTCAATAATAATTGTAATTCTCAATATTATGGATATCCCAAAATATTATATTAGACTATATGTTCTTGTTTAATGGATTACTAGGTAATTTGGTATCAAAATCTTCTTTAGTTTAGTGTTATTATAATAACACTTCTCATTATACTATATATGGCACATATTAGGGAAATATATTTAAAGCGATGTTGGACTCATAAATTCTAGAATGAAGTATATGAAAGGAAGTTAGTGTGACCAGAATTGGTAGAGGAAATGGTTGATAATGTGAATGTAATTTAGAAAAATGAGGCTTTTATAATATAGGTAGAAAAGTTAATCGAATAAACTGTGGAAATATCATTATTTCATGAAGTTGAACAAATTTTTCTTAAATTATATACATGGAATTGAATTATGAGTTTTATAAATAAGGGAAATCTAAGTCCATGATCCATTAGAATGTATAAAATCCTTGATAAATTTTGATTTGTTTCTTACCAAGTAGCCTTCTTTCTATGTTAATCCCAGTAACACAATGTTTTTATGATTTCATGTTAAGAATGTATTTAAAAGATTCATTTCAAATGTTGATCCCATATGTAGTAAAATTGGATAATAAACTTTCATATTAGGAATATATTATTCAGTTTATTGACTATAGAGAGGAAGTATTTTGGAACAATGTTAATAACAAGAATATATTTTTTTTGTAAAGCCATGTAGAATAAGAGGCATTATGGGAATCCAAAAAGATTATGAGAATAATACATCCCCACTTGGTTTATAGGTTAATAAAATTATGAGTATGTAATTTTCAAAAACGATGAAGGCTGTTTCAAACCATGTAATGTTGATATAAAAAAAATTTATTTATAAATTAAAAAAGACTGGACAATTTTTCATCCGAAAGGAAAAAAATATTTATATCAAAGAAAATTTATTTTTCAGCCGTTATATAGTTATATATATATATATATTTTCTTATGTAATACAATTTTAATTTGAAAAAACTAAATTTTATTTCTTTATTTTTCATTTAAAAATTATATTTGGATGATTTGCTGACAATTTTCTAGAAAAATTCATGTTTCATTGGATAGTGAAAAATATTGATATTTATTGAAAATTATATTTTATTTTATGTTATATACAAAGTGAAATTATATCTTTGAGTTTTTTTATATTTTTTTTCCCATTTTAATAAATAATAATAATCTAATTATAGTAATTGGAATGAATTTTTATCTAAAATACTGTATAAGGAGAGTTTTATACATAAAAGGAATTAATCGGAAAAAACATGATTCACCAAATTTTACCAGTTTAATATTAAATTAAATTATGAATCTTATATGTATTCAATTATGAAATAATTATTACATATTTGGAATCATGGGGTCAAAATTTTGTAACAAGGTCCCTTTTATTTTTTCACAATATGAATAGTAATGTTGATAATTTTGTTTCCATGGAAATGGGAAAATCAGGTAATAAAAGATAAAAATAAAATGAGAAGTACTATAAAATAAAAATAAAACTTGAATTAATTTTATTATATGATTCCATTTTATACATATTCATCCACAATTTTTTTATATGGGATTTTTTCCATCTGGATGAAATTATGATGTTTATATTATTTTATTAAAAGAAGAGTGAAAAATATCACACTCTCTTTTTAATAAATATTATATTTTCCAAAAAGAGATAACCAGAGGGTATGATCCATTATAAATATTTTTCAGAAATGTAGATGATTTATCATCAACATGATAATTTAGAACGACCCAAATTTTTTGAATAGTATAGTAATTTACTCTTAACGATTTAATAGAAATGATAATAGTTAATGCAGAAAGTAGAGTTGATGGCTTCATCCAGTAGACTCGAACCATATGAAGCCCACTTATCAAAGCTTGGGAAGGATGTGGCTTCTTTGGGCTTCACTTTTGACCATGCCCAATCCGAACTCCAGCATGTCAAGCTTAAACAAAATCACCTACGAGAGAAGTTCAAGTTAGTGGAGATTACTACTAGGGAAATGTTATCCGAGCCTCCCTCAGATTCTCTCACCTTAGCACACCTTACACTTAGGTCATATGCTGGTGTTATAAGGGGCTATGTAACGAGAGCATATCTACTTTGTGTAATCCTTTGAGATAAAAAAAATTGTGATTTCTTCCTATGGTGAAATTTATGAATTTATAGATGTCCGTATAAAAATAGGATGTATCTTATGGATGAATTTTAAAAAAAGTTATATTTTAAAATATTTATATAAACCTTAAATAATTAATTATGTGTAAGGATTTTTAAAAAATGATCTTCTGCAAATGTGTTCAGTATGAAATTTAGAGTCTAATAAGATCAACTTAATTTTTGGTGAATAGTAAATTATGAATAGTGATTTTACGCTTAGGATTAGTAATGTGACCAAATGGATTAGTAATATCACTTAAATAATGTATTAATATAATTTAGGCAACTTGTTTATGTAATGTGATTCTATAAAATAGGTAAATAATTGTTTCCGATTTTATTAGTTAAGTATTAGTTTTTTCAGGTGAATAGTGTATTTTATTTTAAAATTAAATAAAAAAAATTTAGAATTTTTTTTTATAAAATGGAGTTCATTTTTGAATTCAGAGCATCAATATTATGTTAAGGTGAATTTTTGGGATTTTTCTGAAAAAGTTGAATTTTTGGTGAATTGTGAATTTACAGTTTAGAGTTTCTGGTGTTTAATGACATCATTAAGGATGTAATAATTATGTAATAATTCTGGTAGACTTATGAATAGTAATATATGGTATGAGGTGTCCCAAGTGGGCAAATACCATGGGCAAGCCCATGGTTTTGCCAATAGCACCAATGAGGTGTCCCTTGGCCATTAATGCCTTGTCCCCTCACTTCCCCTATAAAAACCAAGAAATTCTCTCATCCTTTCCCTTAAAAAATCCTCCTCAATGAATTTCGGGTCTCCTTACCTCCCAAGGAGTCCTCCCAAGGTTCCCTCAAGCCTCCCAAGTTCCCAAACATCAAAATTTCAAAGTTACTCTTCAAGGTATGGGATCCTACCTCTCTCTTCTTTTCATGTGTTCTCCTTTATGTCATTTATTTTAATCTCCATGTTATTATGTTGGGGATGTTATTTTATATTAATCCTACTTTATATTTCATGTTCATATTATGAGATACCCCCCTTTCTCTCATCAATTCATTTTAAGAATGTTTAAGTGGTGTCGTTAGGCTGCCGAAATTTTGTAAGGGATTCTTTCATCCTTCTCATTTTCAACTTCTGTTTTCAGGTCAAGTATTTCAAGTTTCTTTTTATTATGTTTGGGGAATGATATCTATATCCATAATACATTTCTTTTATGTTAACATGATGAGAGATCCTATTTTATCTCATCAATTCATTTTTTGAAGTTTTAAGTGACGCCGTTAGGCTGCCGAATTTTCATAAGAGAAATCTTATTTTTGTCTTCCTTCCATGTTTTTCATTTCATATATTATGTCTTTAAAATTTTATTTCCATGTTCTTATATCCTTTATATTATATCCCTATAATGTCTTGTGGATCATTTATGAGTGGGTAACCTATGTCCCCTCTCTTTCTAATGTTTTCTAAAACCCTGTAACATAGCCGTTATGCTGCAGAATTTTTGTCTCAAAATGTCTCTCTCTTTTTCTCAAATTCTTTTATTTTATTAAGTGAATCCTCAATGATCTTTCTTCTACAGGGGTATTCACATGCATATAATATTGTTCTATTTTAATTCTGGGATTTACATACATAAAAACCACTTTCTTTTTTCGTGGGTTTAAAATGACATAAAGATCATGTCTTAAAAGCAGTTTTTAAAACATTATGATTATGAAATGAAACCCATTCCTTTTATGCTATATGGGTTATTTATGAAATGTTTGATGATGATATATGTGTGTCACATTATAATATATACAAATTTCGGATGTTCCCTGATTGCGCTCCAATGCATTGGGTAAATACTTTATCTCTAGAGATGACCATTTCAACGATACCTTGGTGAACAACCATGGTAATTTTTTTATGACACCTTGGGGATGGACCTTGGTGAAATGAAAATGATTATCTAAGCTAAATGTTATAGCCACATCTTCAAGTTATTAAATACATTATTTTTTTTATGATATGCCTCATGATTTCTTTCTAATGCCTTAAAGTTCTTTTTCATGACTTTATTGATATATCTCAAGTTCACATGTTAAATGTTTCCCCTTGTTTCCCTTACTCGGACTTCTGCCCACCCTTTCTTTTAATGTATGTCCCCAGGTTATGAGATGCAGAAATGAACCTAGGATGAACATAAGGAGAAGCCTTTCAAGTGTTTAAGAATATTGTTTTTTGTTTTCATGTACTAAGTTCCCGGTTTCTAAGACACTAAATCTTAAAGATCCTCGGTCTTGTATAATGTAATGAAAGTTAATGTGATAAAATGGCCGGATGCTATAGTTGGAATCAAAGGGAGGTTTAGTTATTTATGGAAATTAGGCTATGAAAACTTTAGGAAGAACCCTATAGAAAAGTTTTAAATATAGGGAAAACTTTTTGGTATTTTTGTGAGTATTGAGTAAGTGGTTTATCAAAAAAGTACATCCATGTCTGGATATGAGCACATAGAGGCAGCTCTGGCATAGATGTACATAGGGGTAAAACCTGAAAACACCGCTTTAAGCTAGAATCGAACGGAAACTGGTGCATGAAAATAGGCATTTCTTCACCCTTGGTTATAACACTCTTGGGGGATATGTTTGGTTAATTTAATGATTTTTATGAATTATTATGAAGGAATTATAGAGAAATATAATTGTTTAAGTATGAAGTGTTAATATGTAGAATCCATTATTGTTAACATATTCATAAATGAAACCATTTTCTCACTAAGATTTTATTCTTTTAGAAAATGGCGGGCAATAGGAGGAACCATGAAAATAGTGACTGAAATGGACCATGCACTGGCGACCCTCCGATGGAAGCCGTAATGGAAACATTCATGCGAATGATGAACCAACTAACTCAAGATAAGAGTAATAACTTGAATCAAGCTGATAGGATGATCTCACCACGAAGGTAACAAAATTCTGTTGAGTCCTTTATACGCTAACGACCACCAACCTTGAGTGGATCGACTAACCCATTGACTGCTGAGCAATGGATCATCTCTATAGAGAAGATCTTTTCTATACTTCATTGTTCGGAACAAGAAAATGTCACCCTTTCTGTTTACCGCCTAGAGGGAGAAGCTGACCAATGGTGGTCCCTGATAAAAAACATGAAGCCAAGTGGAGATATGGAAGCTATGGAGTGGGAAGAGTTTAGGGGAATATTCTTCAATAAGTATTTCCCTCGTTTGATGAGAATGATAATGGAGAAAGAATTTCTCAAGATGAAGAAGAAGGAGAATGAATCTATTGGAATCTATGAGATGAACTTCACAAGGTGTTCATGATATACCACTAGTTTTGTCATGGATCCAAATGGTAATGTTGATATATTCTTCGGTGGACTGAGACCACATCTGCAGAAGAATCTAGCCAACCGATACTATGATAGCTATGAAGAAATAGTTCAAAGTTCTATGAATGTCGAACTAGAGTTTGGTGAGACACAGTGGTCTCAAAAATCTAATGAGAAGAAGAGAGCTCTAGAACCAAGCCTGGGAATAAGCTTTGATCATGAAAGAGGTGGAAAGCAAATGAAACTTGCCACCTGTAATAAATGTGGGAAGAGGCATTAGGGGAATTTCTTGATCTGATGTGGCAAGTTCTACAAGTGTGGAAGAGAAGGTCATATTTCTCGGAATTGTTGTAGTGAGGTGAAGCCTCAAATCCCCAACACTAAAAACAGAGGAACGATGATTTTGGCCCTACCTGAAGTCCAATTATTCAAGTGTGGAAAGCTTTGGCACTTTGCTAATCACTGCCCAAATCCAAGGGCAGTGGAGGGGAACCACCATCAACCTCAGCAAAGGCCTAGGGAGAAAGGTTGTTATTTTTCTATCAAAAAAACTGAAGGTGAATCCCTGAATGACGTGGTAGCAGGTACTCTTTTTATCCTCTCAAAACTATCAAGTACTTTGTTTGATTGTAGTTCTACACATTACTTTATTTTCTCCAAGTTTTCAAAGAATATAGAATCAATCCCTGAACTGCTAGAGTTAGAGTTATCAGTCAAGACTCCAAGTGGTATTATCCATGCATCAACAGTGTTTAGAGACTCTAGTGTTTACTTTAGTGAGCACAGTCTTATCGCAAATCTAGTAGTCATTCCCATGATGGAATTCGACATTATACTAGGGATGGACTGGATCTCAAAGTATAATGCTAAGATCAAATGCAGAATTAAGGAAATCTTAGTAGTCTTGAATGAACAACCTACATTTATCTTCCGAGGAGAGATATCCTGACCTAATATTTTCCTAGATTCACCTCCTATAGCCTTCTTTATGGAGTTAATCGGTGAGGATGAAGAAGGATAAGGGAGTATACAAATAGAATATGTTCTGATTGTTTAGGAATACATGGAACTATTTCCTGAGGAGTTACCTGGACCTCTCCCAGAAAGAGAGGTAGAGTTCTCCATTGATCTCGTACCTGGATCACAACCGATATCAAAGACCCCATATAGAATGGAAAATGTGGAGCTACTGTAGTTAAAGAAACAACTCTAAGACTTATTGGAGAAGGGGTTTATCAGACCGAGTGTGTCTCCTTGGGAAGAACCAGTTCTCTTTGTGAAGAAGAAGGATGAATCAATGTAGCTATGCATTGATTATAGATAACTGAACGAGATAACAGTGAAGAAAAAAAATACCCTCTTCAAAGAATTGATGATTTATTTGACCAACTTCATGGGGCTCAATTATTCTCCAAGATTGATCTTCGATCTGGTTACCATCAACTGAGGGTGAAGAAGGAAGATATTCCAAAGACTGCCTTCCGATCAAGATATGGGCATTATGAGTTTACTATTATGCCCTTCGTCTTGACTAATTCTCCTACTATTTTCATGGATTTAATTAAAAGAGTCTTTAAAGACTACCTTGATAAATTTTTGGTAGTTTTTATTGATGATATTTTGATATATTCAAAAATTTGTGAGGAGCATGATGATCATCTGAGGGTTATTTTTCAAACTCTGTGGAAGGAGAGGCACTTTAGAAAGTTCAACAAGTGTGATTTTTGGTTACAAAATGTGGCTTTCATGGGGAACATTCTAACCAATGAAGGAATCTCGGTTGACCCTGCAAAGACATTGGTTGTGGAGGAGTGGCCTCAACCCACAATAGTAACTGAGATTCATAGTTTCTTTCATTCAGCAGGATATTATAGGAGGTTTGTTAAAAAAAATTCACTGCTTTCTAATCCACTAACCATGTTGACTCAAAAAGGTGTTAAGTTCATCTGGACAAAGGAATGCGAGGAACGTTTTCAAGAGCTGAAGAAGATATTGGTTACTGCACCTATGTTAACACTACCCTCTATCGGTGAAGGATTTTTTATTTTTAGCGATGCATATCTAAAAGGGATTATGTGTGTACTCATGAAAAATGACAAGGAAATTGCTTATGCATCTCGTTAACTGAAGAAACATGTGTATAATTATCCTACGCATGATCTAGAGATGGCAGCAGATGTTTTTTCCCTAAAGATATCGAGGCACTCTCTTAATGGGGATAAATGTGATATATACACCAACCACCAAATATTAAAGTATATTTTCATGAAAAAATAATTGAACATGAGACAAAGGAGATGGTTGGAGCTTATTAAAGACTGTGATTATTCACTTCATTATCACCCTCTAAGAGAAAACAAAGTCACAGATGCGTTAAGCAGGAAAGACCCTATTGTTATGGGAACAATGAGGATCCTATGAGATCCCTTGATTAAGGATCTAGTAAAACTAGACATGGGAATTGTAAGGTAAGGGATATCATCAACCCTATCCCAAATTATTTCTCAACCTTCTTTACTAGAGAAGATCAAGAAGGCTAAAAAAATCTTTTGTTGTAGGAGAATTTTGAGGCTGTGAAGGATGGGAAGTTTCCTGATTTCAATATTGATCAAGAAGGTGTAATGAAATTTTACACAAGACTATGTGTTCGATATATTTTGGATATGAAGAAAGAAATGATGGATAAATCCCATAGCTCTACTTTCTCTATACATCCGGGAAGCACTAAAATGTATAGAGACCTTTCTGATCATTATTGGTGGGATAACATGAAGAGAGAGATTACTGATTACAATACAAGGTGCTTGGTGTGTTAACAAGTAAAGGAAGAATGAAACCATCCTAAGGGGGTATTACAACCTCTACCCATACCAGCATGGAAGTGGGATAATATCAATATGGACTTTGTCCCTGGTCTCCCGAACACTTCCAAAGAAAACAATGCGATATGGGTTATTGTGGACCATTTAACCAAGACCACCCATTTTATCCCCATTCGGGAAGATTTTTCTTTGGATAAACATGCCAAGATAAACGTAAAGGAAGTGGTAAGGCTGTATGGGGTACCACTATCCATCATATATGATCGTGATCCAAGATTCACATCAAAATTCTAGAGAAGTCTTCAACATGCTCTGAATACTGAATTGAATTTTAGTACGGCCTGTCATCCTCAAACTGATGGCCAATCTGAAAGGACTATCCATACACTTGAGGACATGATGAGATTATGCTCAATGGAATTTAAAGGCGGATGGGATCAAAACCTCCCATTAGTTGAGTTCTCATACAACAACAGCTTCCATTCGATTATTCAGATGGCACCCTATGAAGATCTGTATGGAAAGAGATGTAGAACTCCTACTTGTTGGGATGAAGCTGGTGAAAGAAATCTTCTTGGGCCTGATCTTGTGAAAGAGATGACATAAAAGGTTCATTCCATCCAACAAAACATAAAGGCTTCTCAGAGTCGGAAAAAGAGCTATGATGACAATCCTCGAAGGGACTTGGAGTTTGGTGTTGGCGACAAAGTCTTCCTTAGAATATCTCCATGGAAGAGAGTCATGCGGTTTGGGAAGAAAGGGGAGATCAACCCTAGGTATATTGGCCCCTATGAAATCCTTGATCTCATAAGAGCAGTGGCCTATCATCTAGAACTTCCACTGAACCTATCTCAAGTTCACGATGTCTTCCATGTATCTCTCTTGATGAAGTACATACCCGACCCTTCGCATGTACTGAACCCATAAGTGGTACAACTGGAACATAACCTCTCTTATGAGGAGAAGCCAGTGGAGATCATAGACCGTAGAGACAAGGTTCTACGCAACAAGACTACCCACCTTGTCAAAGTGTTTTGGATGAATCATAAGTATGAAGAAGCGACGTGGGAGCCTGAGGAAACAATGAAGCAAAAGTACCCTCACCTTTTCGACTAGGCCTTTGGTTCAAAATTTCAGGGATGAAATTTCTTAAGGGGGGAAGAATGTAACGAACCAAACTTTTTGAATAGTATATTAATTTACTCTTAACGATTTAATAGAAATATTAATTATTAATTTAGAAAGAAGAGTCGATGTCTTCATCCCGTAGACTCGAACCATATGAAGCCCACTTATCAGAGTTTGGGAAGGAGGTGGCATCTTTGGGCTTCTCTTTGGACGAAGCTCAAGCTGAACTATAGTATGTCAAGCTTGAACGGAATTGCCTACGGGAGAAGTTCAAGTTAGTGGAGATCACTACTAGGGCAATGTTATCTGAGCCTCCTTTAGATTCTCTCACCTTACCACACCTTACACATAGGTCATATGCTGGTGTTATAAGGGGCTATGTAACGAGACCGTAGCTACTTTGTGTAATCCTTTGAGATAAATAAAATTGTGATTTTTTCCTATGGTTTTGTTTGGGAATTTTTAGATATATGGATAAAAATAGGATGTATCTTATGGATGAATTTTGAAAAAAAGGGATATTTTAAAATATTTATGTAAACCTTAAATAATTAATGATGTGTAAGGATTTTCAAAAAATGATCTTCTGCAAATGTGTTCAGTAATAAATTTAGAGTCTAATAAGATCAACTTAATTATTGGTGAATAATAAAATATGAATAGTGATTTTACACTTAGGATTAGTAATGTGACCTAATAGATTCGTAATCTCACATAAAGAATGTATTAATATAATTTAGGCACCTTGATTAGGTAATGTGATTCGATAAAATAGGTAAATAATTGTTTCAGAAATTATTAGTTAAGTATTAGTTTTTTTAGGTGAATAGTATTTTTTTATTTAAAAATTAAATTAAAAATATTTAGAATTTTTTTTATAAAATGGAATTAATTTTTTAATTCAGAGCATCAATATTATGTTAAGGTGATTTTTTGGGATTTTTCTGAAAAAGTTGAATTTTCAGGGAATTGTGAATTTTCAGTTTAGAGTTTCGGGTGTTTAATGACATCAATAAGGGTGGAATAATTATGTAATAATTCTGGTAGACTTATGAAAAGTAATATAAGGTATGAGGTTTCCCAAGTGTATAATACCATGGTCAAATACCATGAGCAAGCCTATAGTTTTTCCAATTCCACCAATGAGGTGTCCCTTGGCCATTAATGCCTTGTCCCCTCACTTCCCCTATAAATACCAAGCCATTCTCTCATCCTTTAAATTAAAAAATCATCTTCAACGAAGTTCTGGTCTCCTTACCTCCCAAGGAGTCCTCCCAAGTTTCCCTCAAGCCTCCCATGGTCCCAAACATTATGATTTCAAAGTTACTCTTTAAGGTAAGGGATCATACCTCTCTCTTCTTTTCATGTATTCTCCTTTATGTATTTTATTTTAAGCTACAGGTTATTATATTGGGGATGTTATTTTATATTCATACTACATTCCTTTTCATGTTAATATGATTATATACCCCCTATTTCTCTCATCAATTCATTTTACGAATGTTTAAGTGGCGCCGTTAGGCTGCCGAATTTTTGTAAGGGAATCTTTCACCTTTCACATTTTCAAGTTCTATTTCCATGTCAAGTCTTTCATGTTCCTTTTTATTATGTTGTGGTATGATATCTATATCCATCATACTATGATTTTATGTTCATATGATTATATAACCTATTTTATTTCATCAATTTATTTTTTGATGTTTTAAGTGACGCTGTTAGGCTGCCGAATTTTCATTAGAGAAATCTTATTTTTGACTTCCTTCCATGTTTTTCATTTCATCTAGTATGTCTTTAAAATTTTATTTCCATGTTCTTATATCCTATATATTCTATCCTCATATGGTTTTGTGGATCATTTATGAGTTGGTAACCCATGTCCCCTCTCTTTTCAATGTTTTCTAAAACCCGGTAACATAGCCGTTATGCTGCCGAATTTTGGTCTCAAAATGTCTCTCTCTTTTTCTCAAATTCTTTTATTTTATTAAGTGAATACTGAAAGATATTTCTTATACAGAGGTATTTAAATGTATATAAAAATGTTCTTTTTTAATTCCTGGATTTAAATACATGAAACCCACTTTCCTTTTTCATGGTTTTAAAATGACATAAAGATCATGTCTTAAAAGCAGTTTTTAAAACGTTATAATTATGAAATGAAACCCATTTATTTTATGCTATATGGGTTATTTATGAAATGTTTTATCATGATATTTGTGTATTAAATTATAATAAAGACAAATTAATGGTTCCCCCTGATAGTTCTTCAATTCATTGGGTAAAGAGTTAATCTCTAGAGATGACAATTTTAACGATACCTTGGAGAATAACCTTGGTAATTTTTTTTATGACACCTTGAGGATGGACCTTGGTGTAACCGAAATGATTGTATAAGTTAAATTTTGTAGCAACATATTCAATTTATGAAATACGTTATTTGTATTATGATATGCCTCATGATTTCTTTCTCATGCCTTAAAGTTATTTTTCATGACTTTATTGATGTATCTCAAGTTCACATGCTAAATGTTTCCCCTTCTTTCCCTTACTGGGCCTTCTGCTCACCCTTTCTTTTGATATATGTCCCCAGGTTATGAGATACAGTAATGAACCTAGGATTAACATAAAGAGAGTCCATTCAATTATTTAAGAAGAATGTTTCATGTTTTCAGGTATTAAGTTCCTGGTTTCCAAGACACTAAACCTTAAAGATCCTCGGTTTTGTATAATGTAATGAAAGTTAATGTGATAAAAAGGTGGGATGATATATAATTTATTTATTTTTTATTAAATAAATAATTATCCTAAATTCATAAACAATACTGGCACTGTAAATATTTAATTAACTAAAAAATAAAATAAAGGATATTAAAAATCTTAAATTTAGTATAATTTGACAGAATTAATTTATCCCACTAATTTTATAGAAAAATATAACATGTTATACACTTATATTTTTTTGAATTTAATTTTCTGTATCGGGGTTATAAAACTTAATGTAAATGAATAGTTATAAAATTGAAGTTATTTATATTTTATGGAAATAATACTTAATTAAAAGATAAAAAATTTAAAAAAATCTTACATTTAGGAATATGAACAAGATATAGTTGAAAATATCAACCATGGTAAATTTATGTTTCATGTATCTATTTATAGTAACTATCATAACCCTTAAAGAGTAAAAAAAATTGTTTTCACTGTAAATGTGAAAAGGGTTAACTGGGGATTAAAAAACGTTAATGTCAAAATGTAATCAATACATTAGAAAATATTATTGGAGGGTTTAATATTATCTATTTTGATCTATTTGAACATAACAATTAATTTATATTAGATTAATATTCTATTATTTTCCTAGATTACACCTCCCTAATATTATGAAAGATAACCACTTCATATCATTTCCTAACACTTCAATTCCCATTTGGTAAAGACTTGATCTACCCAAATCCAATAATAATATCTATAGTCACATTCTAGAGGCATTAATTTGTGAATAATAAAAATATTATTGGTCATAAGTTGTTATGTAAAATAAATTATCTAATAAAGGGAAGATAATGAACCTATCAGATGAGTCGGACTCAATATAAGACAGTTTTTTTTAATAATACACTTTAAGGTTTCAATTAAAACACATTTTTTCTTCTATATTCCTATTTTTAAAATAATTTAATGTATGTATTCATATGGATATAATTGAATTAGAAAAATAATTCTTTATGTTTTATTTGACTTTCTTTCAATGGTTTTCAAAAAGGCTTATTTTATAAAATGTTTTAAAATTGTTTATAAAAAGAAAAAAGTAATGTTCTATTTTAATATATATAAGGACAACAATATTTATGAATTCCATAATTGTGATTTTATTTTTTCATTATTTTACAAGATTTATTTTTTACTTAATAGAAAAAAACCTTATTCCCTATATTCCAATTATTTTCAAAAAGGGTTTTAAAATGGAATGGATATATATATATATATCCGAAAAAGTTTTCTTATGGGTGAAAATGATACTTATTATGATGAAATATTTTATGTATTTTCTTATGTTTCATGGGAATTATTTATGAGGACTTGTGGATCCATTATAAAATAAAGAAAAACAAGCATATTATAACTCTCCAATGCATTGGGTAATGGAATAGAGTTAAATGATTACATTTCTCAAAAGATAATATTATATACTATAATGGTTATTCCAATTTTAACAATGATTGTTATTATATGTGTAAATAAAATGAAAATTTTCTATATAATTGTGATGTTTAACAAATATTTAACTGTGATATGAAAATAATTCCCCAAGTTACCCACATTATTTGTCTATGTTTGGTATAGGTTTTATGGGAATATTTTGATTTATCAAGGTAAGATAATGATATTAAGTTCAATGGAATGTGTATGATATTTTTTAGTGTGAATAGTATAACATTTTGAAAAAAAATATTATGAGTATTTCATTATTTCAATGAATCCTTATGAGTTTTATTTTGGATTTATGAAATCTAATTATTTTTTGTGAAATTATTTGGGAAGATTAGGTGAATTATTGGTTAATAAAATAATTATTTTGAGCACAATGTTTATCTTGAAAAAATAAATTTTTTATATGTATTCACAGAATAATGATTTAGTACTTATTTTTATATTAATTAGTAAGCTATTTTATTTTTTCTAATACCATGTTTTAAAATTGTTTTTATAGGGTTTTTTGATGGGTTAGGGAAACAATGAAGTCAAAATGAATATCAAGAAAACTTTTAACGACAATAAAACTCATTTTATTTTAAATGTTTTATATCATGGGAAAAATGGATATTAATAAAAAGTTTCCACATTATAAAATAATAATTTTTTAAATATTCTTTATGGGTAAAATACATAAAATGGTAAAAAAAATAACATTGATAGTTTATTAATATGAGTTTTTGTATTAATTCATTATAATATATAATTTTTCAGGTAGAGTCCTTAAATAAGATGTGATGATTTCCAATTACATGGAAAAATAAATTGAAGGTGGCTATAATATCCTACAAAAATCATTGCATTCCATGAGGTATAACTAAAAATAATGAGTGAAATTATCCAAATACATGTACATGTCAGACAATATGGGCCATGATTATAATTAATTTCCAAGAGGAGTCCTAGTATTGTATCAGGGATAGGGAAAGGTAATCATAGTGTGGGATGGAAAATCAATTAGTATGTCAAATAAACCTTCCCATGATAAAATAACACACAAAATTCCATCCATGTAAATAAATGAACAACCCAAAAATATAAATCCCACATATTTTTTTTTTCAGTAATCAAATAATTCTAAAAAATAGGATTGTATGTAAAACAAATAGAAATATTATCAAACATGGAAATTTCACATGGAAATCACAATTCAAAAACATCCATGTTTTTTTATATAAAATAAAAAATTTTATTTACCCTATTGTTATTTATCTAGAAACAAATTCATCTTATATAAGTAGTTATTGAATTTAGATAACACCATGACCTTAGTCAAATAGTCAAATGAGTTATTAGTAGTATGCATCTTCTTGGAACATATGGTTAAAGATTAAATGAAATATTTAATAAATTTTACTTTATATTATTGGATCAAGATAAAATAAGTTGTATCCCAATGGGATGAAAAGTATAATAATTTTGGTGAACCAGATATATACTATAATTTCACATTTAAATTTGAAAACACAAAATAGAATTTTTTATGTTTTTCGAGAACATCACTGTCACCTTTAACATATCCCTATGTATTAATCAAAGATCATTTAATAATATCATAGGAAAAAGAAACATTGGAAAGGGGTGATATTATATGCTCAGTAAGGAAATTCATACAACAGAATCTGATTATATCACAAATAATATGGGAAGAAATAAATGATAATAAATTAATGGAAAATAAATAATCACATGCGCTAGAAAATATCCATCAATAATAAAAATATTAAAATAATCACATGGAAATAAATAAATGAGTTTATAATTATGTAGTGCATAATACCTATCTTCATAAACTTACGATTGAGGCCTCATTCCAATACATCATAAACACATTTTCAAGGCCTTAGAGAAATATCAAAACTAGTGTGTTTCATGATACCCAAGTGATGAATCTATGGATTATGTAATTTTGTCCCCCCAATCATATAATAAGTCCAAATAATTCCTTACATGAATAAATAACACAACATAATAAATAAAATTAAAATCAATAACTGTCAAAATTAGAAGAACTAATATATTGAATATTAATACTTTCCTAAATAAAACTGATCATAAAACATCAATAAAAAATATTGTTGATGATAAAATAATATGATAACATTATTATATAATATTATTAAATATATAAATTTTACATAGTTAAAAATAATTAAAAAATATCAATTGAAAATTATTGAGGAAAATTTCAATTTTATTTCGACATCACTTATTTAAAAACATAAAAAATATGTAGGAAAAAAAGTTTTCTGATTTTTTTTGTAAAAATGTAATAGAAGAATAAGTTAAAATATTATTATTGATTTTAGAAAAAAAAAATAATTCCATATATTTGAAAAAACCTTCCCTTCACACAATTGTAAAAAGGTTAAAAAGTACCTCATTGTGAAAATGATAGGAAAAATTTATTCAACCCATTCTGTTAAAAATATAAAAATAGATAAAAATGTAATTAAAAAATAATTTTTTTTTAATTTTAATGTTATTTTCGAATTTTTATGTAACATATGGATATAGAAGAAAAATATTCCCCAAATAGGTACATAACATAAACAATCTCGAATAATGTTGAGATTGTGAAATAAAACCTTATACATGGTCTGACTTCTTCAATACATGTTTTAACATCCATTAAAATAATTATGTATTAATTATAAATCTATTATTGAACCATAATAAAATATGTAAAACCATATATTACTTATTTATAAAATTTTAGCACCATTTTATTAATACTTCTTTGTTAAATTTATTGTTTATGTAATAAATGCTTCATTTTTCATATATGTTTTGGCCTACTGATTTTAGTATTTATAATATCATAAAAGATTCATCACATAAATAATGATAATAATGATATAAATATAATATTTTTTCAATATATATGTATTTATAGTAACCCACAAAATTTGGAGATAAAAAATGAACTCCACTGTTCATAGAGACATTATGTCTTTCATATGCATGATTTCAGATTCTATTTTTCAAAACATGGAATTAAAGAAAATTAGATAATTGTTTACCTATATAGAGAAATTATTATATTATTTAAATAATATATATTACCCAAATAAATATTCATTACCATACATGTAACATATAAATAAAAAGTTAATATCATCGTTTCACTGAGGTGGTAGTCCACATATACGCACGAGCGTCATTATCGTTTCTCAACGGTTTGGAAGGTAAGAATATAGACTTGATATTATAATTATATTTGTATAATTATGTTAAATATATCAAATATAAACATTAAAACCATCATAATTAAAATCTATTAATTTGTTTAATGATAAATGATTTGTATCGCTACATGGATACAATAAGCCGTATGTACTAATGAGAGATACCATCAGTTCCCATATAATGGGAAAGAGGGTGTATAATAGAGACATAATAATCATAATAAAATTTAATTATATTTATGATAATATTATTTTTTTATTTTATTATAAATGAATTATATTTAGATGAGTTAAATAGGATATAAAAAATAAAGTGATCGGTTAAGGCGGTTACCATTAATTCTAAAGAACTTATTTAAATATCCTCTTAAGTGTCCTAGGGTTGGTATTTTGGGATGAACACAACCAATATAATGTTTCTAAATATTTTTATAAGGGATTTTGGTAGGTTTTTATTGAGATATTATGCTCAATATAGTGAAAATAACAATAGAGTACGTTTCATTTTATAATTTATGTGAGGTGATCTTTTGTAATTTCTTAAAATATTAAATTACAATAAATTTATTTCCCAAGAGAAATGTATCCAAATGGTCAGGTATTATCACATATGGTAGTATATGTTTGAATTGACATCATCTAATAAAATTTGGTGTGGTTTATATGGTGTTTTAAACCATTATTTTGGTTTAACTCATTAGTTGTCCTATTTGAAAACTAATTGTGGTAACTTATTTTTCAAATTTATAAGTCCAAAATTTTAAAAATAAGGTAAAAAATATATCATAAATTGATAAGAGATTATATTTTATAATAAATATTATATATATATATATATATATATTAATTTTTTAATTTTTTAATTTTTTTTAAATAATTATATAAAATATTATTCTGATGAATTAGCATAAATGTCAAACTAGAAACTATTTATTTTATTTAACATCCATTACACCAAGAAATGTTTTATTTGAAAAATAATTTTGTTAAAAATCACTAATATTTCACAATAATATATTTTTTTTACATCCTAATTACATCAAATTATATCACTATTAATATTTTTAATATAATTTATTTTAGTTTTCTATTAATTGAATAAATATTGTGCATGAATTTAAAGTAATTATATAATTACTAAATAACTTTTCCTGGTTATCAGTTTGATTAAACATAATTTTACAAATTCTTAAATAAAAATTAATACAACATAATCCTTATATGACTAATGATTATTATTATAATAATACCAATGATTAAACTAATTACAAAACATAATTATTGAATCCAAATAAGAAATCACCTTATTCATTCCTTATTGGTAGTAGTAATAGAATAATCTTGACCTTGATCCCATAGTTTTGTTTGTGGTATATTCCATTTTCTCTAGGGGAACTTTTTACATAGTGGAACATCATATTAAATTGGAAACACTGAAAGTTATATGATTATTTATTTCCCTTTCATTCATATTATTGATGGACATTCTCTCTACACATGAAGCAAACTTCCATTCATTTCATGAAATTAACAAGGAATTTTATTCCTCACTTATCACATTTTGGGAACATACTTCTTGCGTTTCATCTTCTTGTCCATTTTTTCTCTGCTGTTATTTTCTTGTTTATATTTATTTTATTCCCATAATACTTGGATAATTCTTATTTTTTATTCATATCATATGATTATATATCATCATTATATTATAATGATCAGAACACTAGTTCCTTTCAATGTATTGTCTTAATCCCATCAATGAAATTATCCATATTGTTCATGTGATTAAAAAAGAAGCATGTAGTGTATCTAGATAACCTTATAAAGTTATATTCATACATAGACACATTTTGTGCTACCTTTATCATCACAATCAAGAATTTTATCTCCATATCTTATAATTTTTCCCAAATAAAGTATTTTTTTGTGAAAATATCTTTAAAATCCTTCTATTCCATACACACTATTTCCTCCTCATCCTTAGTGTTTTGAAGAAAGGACTACCATTTTACTTCACCCTGTATTATATTATTAACATCTATGAAAAAATTCTATGTTTCATTAAATCCTAAAGGAGGAAATATAATTTATAATGAATTTAACCATTAATCAGCTACAAATGGATTTTTAGTCTCATTAATCTGTGGAGGTTGATTCTTCAAGAAGAGATTTATCATTGTTACACCACATTTTGGATCAGAAATTTTCTATTTAAATGAATGTTTATCTCTCATAACCTTCTTCAGCTAAAAAAACTAATTATAATTTTTTCAATTCCAGCTATAGTTCCCACTCAAGATTCATTATCTTTCCTAAAAGGGATATACCTACCCTGATTATTCACATTGATTTTGTTTCCATTCCTTCAGTTATGAACTATTTTTAATAATTGAAATACACTAGATTAGATAAAAACATTATGAATAATATTTTATAATCTCAGTACTATGGAATGTCGTAACATAAATTATAAAATGCATGCCTAACTAATCTTAGAATCATAATATTGGTTTCATTTTGAATATTCTAGTGGTTTTTAATAGGGTTCAGTTCCCTAATCTATGATTTCCTCAATCTAAATAATAAGGCTTCTATAAAAAATACTCTGACTCCAACTACAATGACAGTGATCCTAGTAACCTAGATCTGATGGTAACATTAATAAATTGAAAGTACATATAAGAAATAACTCTCCAAAGAAATAAATAGTTTAGTAGTATTAGTAAACTAGATATATAATTTAATTTCACATTTTCACTAGATAACATAAAATAAAACATAGTATTTTATTTGGGAATAGATTTTTCCCATTTATCTTATCCTTGTTTATTAATCATAAAACACATCATCCTACCAAATGGAAAATAAAAAATAAAAAAACGTGAGATCAGATTATTTGTAAATGATAATTAACTTTTCCATTATCAAACCCATTTTAGGAAAAAGTGAAAAAACAAATGTTTAACCAAAAAAAGGAAATAATGGATCCATTAAAGGACAAATTAGGTCTTCCAAATTTAATATCCCTAAATAAAATCCAGGAGATAGTGTTTACCTATGTATCTAGTTCATCCATTAAAATATCTTTGAACTATAATTCCATCCAATCCAAGGACTAGATATACTCTTCTACATTGATATAATCACCATCGAACACCCTTATCATTATAAAATATTTCTTCTAAATACATGAACACTACTCCTCATTAGAAGTCACCTTCAATAACCTACTCTTCATACTATTTTTATATTCATTAATAGATTTAATCATCAGAAAAAATTCTAGTATATCATATCCCTAGTGATTTAGAAATTCTAATGATTTATCAAGCACTGCACTAGACTCCACCTGTTAGAAAACATCCTTGAGGGGTTCATGGTCCACAAGTATATCTTTCATTTTCTTCATGGATATAGTTTCCCTAGGGAGTGGAAAATTTGAGCATTCCCTTATCTCTTTATAAATGAACCTATGACTTTTTCTTCTCCTTAGGCTTGTATGACTATTTACCTAACCATATTCATCTAAATATCCACCTAATTAGGTGGAATTCTCATCAGAAGACGCATTCCCAAGGACCTTATGCACATCTATAAATAAGCTAACCATATCAATTTCAAGATACTACACCAGATTATTGTTAAAAAGTATATCTAAACAGTTACCACATATCAATATCAACCACCTACCTTCAAGGACATGACCTTATTTGTTCTTTATATAACACTTCCTAAACCCCGTCAATATTACCAGTCCCTAACTAGACTGCATCAATATATGAAGCAACTTTATGAGTCTTGGGTACTCCCACATCATCCATTTGAAATTAAAAATCTAATATTTTATTTTTTCCAAATCAGAATTCTCCAACATGAGAACCCTTAAGATTCAGAGTGTCTGAATTCATAACACATTCGTTAGAATCAGTAACTCCTGAAATTCCATCAACTAAACCTCTGTATCATCCAAAATCACCATAGTACCTATAGAAATAAATAATATTAGATTGTGTTTCATCCTACCAGAAATTTTAGAACTATTTGGGTCAAGATTGATGTCATTTTCCTGTTTTGAAACCCCATTAACTACCTCCCACAAATTCATAATCTCAACATCTTAGTTGTGAGATCTGTCAAGATTAACCAACTCCCAACATGCAATTAGTCTACTCCAATACACCACCAAGGTGATACCACAAACAACATAAACCTCACCAGGGACTAGACTCATCTTCTTAGTGCTCAGGGTAAAATTGTCTTCCAATAGTTTTCTATGCATGCGAACCTCCATTCTACATACCATTTTCTGAGACAGGGTACAAAAGTCACATGAGGATTAAAAAATAAAAGAATTCTTATAATATAACTCTTCACCTATAGTTATGTAAAGTAACTCATTAGGAGGAATAAATATATCAACACCAATACTTAATCTGGGAGAAATCGGATATCAAACATACTTAGTACTACTACCCAAATAGATATATCGACCAACGTGATTTCCAAAACAAAAATAATGGATGTATTCTAAAACGGAATAAAAAGTTCTTTTAATCTTACACATATAACAATTATAGGTAAGTTATATTTCATATAGGAGTATTATGTCCATTTTTTGAGAATAAATTGAGATCCGTTGAATGTTTTTGGTGTAGTCGACCAAGTAAGCATCAAATATTCCTCTAATTCCAACCTTATAATGATGTGTTTGGAGTCAAGGAGCTCTATTATCAAATGCTATTATAAACCCCATGATCCAAAAATAAAGTAATATAATGAGTTAACTTATGTATTATGATGTTTTAATCTTGTAACAATCATCCATTGCAGCAAAGAGGATGTGTTAGTGAACTCCATATTCAAAATCGACAATTGTGGGGCACCACTAAATAAATCCAGAACCTTTAGAATAAGAGCGATCATAGGAAAAAACCAAAACTAGTTTATGACAAGATACCTATCAATTCATCAAGGTTCTATATAATTATATTCCTCACCCATCACATAATATTTCTAATGCATTACACACATATATAAATAACAAAATATAGTAAAATTCCATATAAACCAATAAATGTTCATATTGAATGAACATACATTAAGAATATAAATACATACATCAGTCCAACTGATCATAAAATGTATATAAAAATATGGTTGATGGTATCATAATATAATAGCCTTAATGAATCATATAATTCAAAAAATTATGTTGAAATAGTTTAAAATACTTTAAAAAATCATTGTAAATTAATTGAGTAAAGTACTATTTTATTTTGAAATTACATACTTAAAAACACAGAAAATGTGATGGATTTTTTTTTTGAAAACAACCATGCAAACTTGTAAAGTAATATTCAATGAAAATATTATTCAGGAAGGAAATAAAAGACGTTCATTTCTTATTAGTGAAAAAATATTCCTTTCACTTTATTTTGGAATGTTTAAAAGGTACCTTGGTAGGAAAATGAAAAAGATTCATTTCAAACAATTTTTCATAAAGATAGAAATGTTACACATTTACTTAATAAAATAGTGGAGATTAATATAGATTATATTAATAAAATTTTATTGATGATATGTATATATAATGGAAAATATACCCCAAATGGTGACTTAAAGATAAAAAATCCCAAATTAATTATGAGATGCTGAAATACACCCATTACTCATTTATAACATCCTTCGTACGCATTAAAACCTATGATAAAATCTATATATATATATATATATTATAAATATATTATAAAATACTAATTATATAGAACATAAAAAATATGAATTAGTTATAATCTTTTACAACCCGGTTATTTACAATTATTTGTTAAATTCTCCACATTAGGTAATAATTGCATTATTTTTCAAGTATGTTTCGGTTCAATTTTTATAGTATTTGTGATATAATCAGATATAAATAATCTCTAAAAAATATAATAATGATATTATAAATTTATATATTCATTATATATGTATTTATATTAATCCATAAAAACATAGAGATAGAAAAATGAACTGCACACTGTTCATGGA
This sequence comes from Viscum album, assembly GCA_963277665.1. Classification (NCBI taxonomy): domain Eukaryota; kingdom Viridiplantae; phylum Streptophyta; class Magnoliopsida; order Santalales; family Viscaceae; genus Viscum; species Viscum album. Next base: position 1,926,395,803 of record OY728142.1, on the reverse strand, counting down.
GACAGTAGGCCATACATACACATGAACGTTGTTTCCAATTTTTGACTAATTGAATAAAATAAAGGTAGAAAATTTTTCACCTTTGAAGAAAATTTAGTATATCATGTAAATAATATATATTGTTCAAATCCATCATAATTACCTTCCACGTAATATATAAATGAAAAATGTATCACATCATTTCATAGATGTGGTAGTCCACATGTACGCACAATCAACATTATAATTTCTCATTTTTTTGAAGGTAAGAAGGTGGAAATGATATTATAATTCGACAAGTATAATTATTTTATAAATACCATATATATAAATTAATACCATCATAATTCATATCAATAAAACAGGGTAATGAAAGATTAATTGTACTTGATTGGAAAGAGGGAAGAAAATGGTTAGACAAAAATCATAATTTAATTTTATTATATTGATGATATGTAATTTTTTATCCATTGATAAATACAATAGATTTATATTGGTTAAATAGTAAGTAAAAAATAAATTGATTGGTTAATGTGATTACTTATCCTTTTAAGGAACTACTTTAAATACCCTCTTAATGGTCATAGGGTTGATGTTTCAGGATAACCAAAAAATTTATAATTTTTATAAGGAAGTTGAGAAAAGATTTTTAAAGGTTGTGTTTGATCTATATGGCCCAATGTGTTGTTAATAAGTGAGGTAATATGTTTCTATTTATAATTGATGTGTGGGGCAATTTTGGAATTTCATAAAATATTAAATTATAATAAAGTCAATCTTGAGAATAATGTATGAAAATGCATAGTGATTCAAACCTAGTGTAGTATATGTTCTAAATTTCATCATCCAATAAAATTTGGATCAGTTTATGTGCTTTTTTGACATTTAATTTTTGTGTCACTCCTTAGTTAGCCTATTATAACATTTACCGTGGTAACAACCTTTTCACTCTTGAATGTCTACAAATTTACATTTAAGATAATAATTGATGAAAAATGTATAAGGGATAAAATATATTTCTTTATATTATCCACCATGTATTCTTTACTTTTTTTAATGATTTAGAAATAATTTAATAAAATAATAATTTGAAAATTTATCACTAATGTAATTTTGGAAACTAATCATTTAAATTGACTTCAAATACATCAAAAAATATGAAATTTGAATGAAATTATTTTCAACATCAATAATATGTCATATATATCGATATTTATCATGGTAAATTATAAATCTCTCAAATTATATCACTTTTAATTTTTTTTAGTATCATTTATTTTATTTTTCTTGTAGTTGAATAAATATTTAATTAGCATTGAATTATAGATTAAGGTAATTATATAATAAATGAAAATTAAAAATAAAATATCACCATGAAGATAATTTTATTATGTACGAAATTAAAATTTATATTCCTAAAAAAATCTATTTTTCTCTATGTGGAAACATAATAGATATTTAAAACCAAGAGAGTGACATTATTTATATAATTCTAATTTTCACTCAATAAGATTTTGATTAATTGGATGATCGACCAGAACCCAAACATCATTTTGATACATGGAATTTATTTTTGAATTCAATTATTCTCACTATATTTCATCATCTGATCTCTCTACTGTCTTTTTTTTTGTATAAATGTTAATTATTATAAACTAACAATGATTCACTATCTTTGGTGATTGGGAAACAATATAACTTTGGTTCTCTACCACTCCGGTTCTCCTACATAGTACTTCTATTTATGTAAAAATGTCTTCCACGGGGACCAATGAAATATGTTCCTATACAAACTATTGCGTATCTTGAATATCAACTTCATCAAATTCAATATTTCTCACATTATCCTCATTAAGGATTCATTACCTATCAATAAGGACATCATGTTTAACAATAAAAACGTTATTTTTTTGAGGAATTATATATGCAGTATTCCTTTATTTCCTTAGGATATCATATAAATATATAGATTTTTCCCTAGGGTGATAGTTTTTTTCCTCATAACACAGTAACAAACTCCTTGCAACCCCATATACGTGTATGTCAAAAAATAGGATTCATTCCACTCTATAGCTCGAAGATATTTTTTTACACATTAATTAGTACTCGATTTAAGGTGTATGTAATAGTTTATAATGCATATCCTTAAAATGATAAACAAAGATATGCATGAATAATCATTTAACACACCATGTATTACATTGTATATTTCCCCATTTCACTAACTCCAATACTATTTGGTGTGTATTCGAGAGTGATTTGAGATAGAATCCAAATATCCAATATAAAATTGATAAACTCTTGGTTATGATAATAACCACATAAAATTAGATCAAATATTATTTATCTTATTTCTATGTTTTTTTTCAAAATCATTGCTAAATTAATTAAATTTCTCAAAGGACATTGACATATTCCTCATCAGTTATAAATATCCCCATCTACTAAAGTCATCCATAATATTTTTTGTGTAACAATTCACACACATAAATTCTTCTAGAAATGGTCTACTCATGTTAGTGTGGAGAAAACCTAGATTTTTTTGTCCCTTTCTGCATGTGCAATGAATGGGGGTTTGGTCATTCTACCTTGAAAACAAGAATAACATATTTAATGTTTTTTATATCTAAAGAATCTAAATAACAATCTTGATAGTGTTTTTTCAATCACTCTTCAACTATATAACCAATATACTGTTGTCTTAGTTGGGTGTTATATGAGTTAGTTGAAAATGATTCTGTATTAATTTATAATACTCATATTTCATAATTTAATATATAAAACCAATTATTTCAATGTTCCTTGCATATCATGTTTTGTATTTATAAATAAATGTTTTTTCGAATTTGTTTTAAAAAAAATCTTTATCTAGGTAGGATAAATAAACTGTGTTCATAGTAACATTCGGTAAATAATAAAAATATCATAAAACCAATATAAATTCTATTGAAAATTAATTTTGGTAGTCTATGATGTCTAGAGTAGTTGTACTTGCACTATTGTAAGCTATTAAATACCCATATCCTCTAGAAATATTTAAAAATTTACATGGTTTCTACATTTGGATATATATATATATATGATCAATAGAAGTTCATAAAATAACCAATTCATAGATATCGACAAAATAATATCGATAATGAATGCATCTTTAGATTCACCTTTCTTCTGGGCGGAGCTTCTTTTATTGTGGCCTTGTTTTCCACATGAAAAACATAATGCTTCCATTTCCTTTCACTGCTTCTAGATCCTCCAAATCATAGATGTATATTATCAATAGATTAATTATTGTTATGAGTCTTTGTCCCTTATTCCTTAGTGTTCATTTTTATTCATCGAATGGAATATGGGGGTTTCATGCCCCTTATCCTTTTCACTTGGTTAATTAGAGTAAGATGTTTTGAAAGACACTTCACATTATTTCACATGTTATAACTGATAATAAAAATGGGGGAATAGGGTAATGAGGAATGTATGGGATATATACACAACACAAAAATTAATATATTCTCTAAGAAGTCAAATCATTCAATTTCACCATTAGTCTTTACTACACTATGAATAATTGGTGCAGAATCTCTAATATTTGGTTTAAAAAAATAATTAGATTCTTCATTACTCCCTTGTATGACATTATCATGATATAGATCTGGAATGTGAGACATCATGTTATATACATACATGTAATCATGTTTTTTTATAAGATAATTAGTCCTAGATGAAAACATGAAACATTGAACATATGGGATATTGTTAGATGTTTCCCATAGAGAGACGATCTTCCTCACAAGACTTATTAGATAGAACACCACGAATAATTTCTTCTAGTACATATAATTTCCATTCATGGAATTGGATAATTCTTATGTTCCAGTAAATTGATCTAAAATTTTTACATGTGATATGGTTACCCTTCTCAGGTATACATCATAGGGATATATTTTAATCTATGATTATTGTATTTCTTATAAATAAGATGATAATAATTTTAGTACTGTATCAAATAAAAGGTAGATAAATAAATATTATGTTATGTTAATTAGTCATAAAATATTTGTTTTAAACCTAATATCCCTCACCATTGGCATTCACATATCTTGTTTCATGGACATTTATGTGTAATAGAAACATATTCCCCTTTTTATCTCCCCAATGCTGACAAGTCATGTAATATAAAGGCCTTTATATTGTTATTCTAAATGAAAACTACATTAAATCACAATTCAATGGTCTATTGAGTTCACTCCCCATTTATGGAATCCTTAAACTATATTCCCTCAACCATTTAATCTTAATTACACCATGTTCTACTTTGGAAGTCAATCCTTGTGTTGAACTATGTTAAGTAAATCAAAAACATCATGTTTGAATTCTTTGATAATTGAAGGTTCCTCAACGATGTTCTGTCAAGAATTTTGTATAATTGTATTATTTTAACTTAATGAATCGAGTTATTTATGGAATTAATATATATATTTGAGTGATTTGTATTATTTATTCATAAATTATTCCTTTTTACATTAAAATATTATTGTTAATGTTTTATGGATTTACATATGTGATTAACCATGTATTTTATAGTGTTGTCACATAATGTAATTTATTATAGATTTATCTATAATTCTCATAGATTTATTTATTCATGTAATCATGACTAAAAAATTATAATTAAATTGGCCTTGCAGTTTACTGAAACAAAAAAATAATGTGGTGTGATTGTGAACATTAACTAATGGTTAGATTATCTAGAAGATGATAAACTAACTATTGAACTAGGGGAAAATACCATTAGCCATGAAATGGTTCATGTTTTAGCTCTCCACCTACCCACCAATGTATCTCTCTTTAATTTTTTCTCCTTGGTTCCAAACATGAATTACCTCAACTATCTTGGGAGATCCATCCATTACATATGCTTTTACACATACATAGTTTAGGGGAAGTAATGGATTCTTCAACTAATTTACATAAAACAAACTATGTGCAAGTAGACCCCTACATAATGGGATGAGGGATGAAAATAGGAATTATATTTAATTTAATAATAATTTAAACGAAACGAATCACACACAATGGTCTGGTTTATGATCATGATCATATAGATACTCCGAATGAAATTAGAATTAAATAATATAGTATTCAATTCTTATTGTTCGTATTTATGATAATTCATGATTAAATGAATTATTCATCTTTTTTAATGAATCAATTATTTTATATATGATTTCATTATAATTTTCTTGAAGTTCTCACACATTATGATTTTACACAAAATAAATGAATTTATCCGAAATTAAATATGTATAAAAATTTACCTTAGTGGTATCATGGTTACTACGTGTCTGAACTACCCAATATGTACTTTACGTTTACATTGATTACTCATAATACCTTTGGAATACTCAATTTAAAATGTAATTTCATGTAATTTACAATCAAATAAATGAAAGCATGGAACATGTGGTTTTTATGTATCATGTAATGTTTCAATTCAAGCATAGTAAATATTGTAGTATAACATATAAGTTATATTAAGTTTGGAACATAATACATAAATAAGCCCTAATTATATAATATATAAAAAACAAGCTACACAGAATGTAGTATAAAATTGAAGACCATGTGGAAAAAAAATTTATATGGTTTAAGTAGTATAATAAATTAATTTTTTAATTTTATGTCATTTAGTAATATAAATGGAATGTATAATATAGGTATATGGTGTTCATATTTCATACCATATACCCATGACACACTACTAGGGTCTTGGTGTGATATCATACCCTGAAAATAATAGAGTATAAAGTGTGTACCTTGGATACATGTTGTGTGGTATTTGTGTTAATGTATCCAACATGTAATCTATGTATAAAAACATAGGGCCTTTCTTAGACAATTCACTACACATCATGTTTGTGTATTACTTCTTGTGTAGTCCATCTAACCATTTCCCCACCTGTACTAGTCAACACATGGTGCATATTAATACATGCCACATTTAATAAATTCAAACATCTATAATTACTCTTGATTAAATTCATTTTGAATTAAACACCGGTACAAGGAATATACTAGTGGGATACATGGAATGTGATGTTATCTTAACTAGACAGAATTTTAATTAGCATGTCACTTATGTATGTGCATAGAGGAGAATTTACAACACTTGTTTATGGATTATACCTATGCTAGGAATCCTTGGGCTTATGTTGGGACCCTATTAGGGAAGGACCTGAATCAAAATCTGTGGCTTCATGACCTGATGGCAGGGCTTCCCAATGTTGGCTGTAACGACAAGGTTTGTAACCTCTTAATTGTGTCTGTTGCGGCTGAGATTACAGAAATATGGGGTTCTCTAAATGTTTCACTATTTTACAATAGGCAGTTCCATATAAAGTGTGGAATGTTGGAGATTCACCCAAGGGGTTTTGCTAATTTGAAGGTCCTATCAGGTGCGATGCACAGTAGTGTCTCGAACAAGAAGTTTATTCAGCTACATGGTGTTTCTGAGTAGCTGTAGAAGCCTCAAATGCTTACGTACATTCATTGGATACCCCTGATAATCCCATGAAACAAATTCAATGTGAATGAAGCTTCTTCTGGTGCACCAGGCCCATCAGTGTGTGGTGGTGTTTTTTGAACTTACCGTGGTTTAGTGAATGGATGTTTTTATCATTTTACAAGTATTGGAGTTGCTATTGAAGCCGAGTTATGGGAGATAATTCATGTAATCAGGTATGATATCTATTATAATTGGAATCTGCTATAGATTGAATCAGACTCTCAATGTGCGGTCCAAGCCTCGGAAACAAGAACTTGGAATGTGCCTTGGAGAGTGCTCCCTAAATGGGTTGATTGTCAAAATCAGGTAGCTCATTTAAATTTGATAGTCTCACATGCTTATAGGGACGCCAATCAGGTGGTAAATGAGTTGTCCAAGAAAAAAAATCCCAGTGATGGATGCGACATAGTCTCCTACGACCCCTAACTAGTGCTCCTTGCTGGTGGAGGAAGATATGTGGGGTTTCATGTACCTTCGGTTCTACAATAATCCCGTGTTTTTCTGACACATTTTTCCTTTGCTTAATAAATTTTCCTTACGACCCGTTCTGACCGGATCCTAGACTTTTATGGTATAATTTAAAACTAAAGGTAGATGTGTAAATAAAAATTGAAATATCTTAATGATTATAAATAATTGTGTGACGACTTTAATAACAATTGTAGGTTATGACCATAGATAATACACTATAAGTTGCATGCCTAACTCGTATTTTTATTGTAATCAATGATTAATCTGATATTTACACATTATTATGTTCATAATCAATGTAATTGAATTAAGTATTATTTGATGATTTAATTTATAAACCAACTTGTAGGATGATCACAAAATATTTATAGTCAATTTAAACAATTTATGAATTACCTTTTCATGAATCAATTCGTCAATGATAAATTAACTCATCACATGGATTGTAACTATTCACATCATAGTATATAAATGAACATATCTTAAGGAATTTTATTTGATACAATAGTAATATCATCAATATAAATGTATACCACTTAGTGATCTCCACAAAACCCATATAATAATGGTTTTAGATAATATAGAGGAAAAAATGGGGTAATGATTTCATCTATTGTTTCTTTATTTTGATTTTAAGTGTGATTTTAATTTTCCAGTCTAGGGATTCTAGATTTGGATTTCTTCAATAATTTATATTTTTTCTACTATGAAATTTTGGATCCATTTTAATTTTATTGAGTAAATGAGATGAAATATTGAAAATTATCAACATAAAAAAAGTGTGGGTTCTGAATCTCACATCCATAACATTACTTTAAAATGCATTACTAAAAAGTTACTTTCTATATTATGTTTATTACTACTAAGATAAAAAACAATAAACTATAAAGTATCTCTCTATGTAACTAGAATAAAAAAATAATCATAACTAATGAAATATTAGATAAACCATCTTGTCATGATCATTGTGAAATAAAAAGATTACCGGCATGATTGGAAATCACCACTTCATGATCTCTACAAAAATAATGACACCAATCAAGATTAACAATAATTCCTAATCAAATATCGTCTCACTTTTGAATATTCGGTCTATTAATGGTTATATTATATATCATAAATATAGATAAAAAATATTCAAAAAATATTTTAAATGGGATTGTTATTACCTTAACAAATACCTCTTCAGGGGTGCATATTTTTGGATGGACTATGATATCTATCATAAAATTTCAAATGTAGTAATGAAAATTAATATTATTACATTTCTTTAACATTATAGAAACATTGATCAAAATAATTAATTTTTTATATATGTTTTTATAGTGAAATAAAAAATATATACCCTAATATATATCAATTTATATCAACCCACATTGTTCTTATGTGAATTGGATATCCTAAAACCATAGTTTTTATGAAAAATACTTACTTAAATTGTAAAGACCCATAAAATTCAAGGGATATTTTTTCTTAATTTTCTTTTGGATTTTACAAGAACGCAGTTTCTGACGGCACCTGATTCTGAGGCCCGGTGTGCCCAGAATTTTAATCTGGAGTTTAGCTCGGGTAAATTCAGTGAACGAACGAGCGAGTTTTTCTAACTTTAGAACTGGTACTCGGAATCGAATTCTGAGGGCACCGATGGATTCGATGTGCCGGTATTTTCTTAGGAACACCTATTCCAGAGTTGCGTTTACACGAGAGAAGTTGCTAAAAAAATTTGGAAGGTAAAATAAAATTGATCATCAATTTTATTTTTCACTAAGTGGTTTTAAGCTTTGGGTGGAAGTTGGGGGAAACCACCCAACTTCCCATGGGAGGTTATGAGGGTGGTGGGTCCCATACGAACCCCACCCCTTCATCTTCCCTAACCTTCAATAACCCTTCATTTAATTTGATAACTTGAGTTAATTAATTGAGTGGATTAATACAACTTTTGAATTTCAAATGCTTAAGTTATGTTAATAAAATAAGTGAGGTACTTATTTTATTTTGGTTGGGGACTTGTTGCTTGACAGGTTTGGGAGAAAAGCTAAGGGAGGCTTGAAGATCTTCAATCTTCTTCATCTAAGAACATGAAGATCACTAAGAATGCGAAGAACGCACCGATCTCTGACGAAGAATGCCGAATCCTCGGAGATCGACTATGCGACGCCGTGTACCGCGATGCCAACGATGCCTTCTTCCGCGACTATTCTCCTTTCACGACACCTCCTTACGCGATGGTTATTTCCATGACAAACCTCCGTTCAAGCTACGCTCGAGTAGGGAATTCTTTTATTGTTGATAATTTTCGTGTTTTCATCCGTCATCATTCCTCGTACATTTGGACCACCTGATACCAGTTAACGGGAGGTGGCCGGACCGCACAAACATGACCGAACCTCCTCCCCTATTTTATTTCTTCCATGTGGTGGAATGGAACGAGGATGGTGCGGTGCCGTCGCACCGCACGGGGTCATGCGGCAAGGTATGCACGGCGCCGTCGCGCCACGCCGGAGAACCCCGAAAAACACGGCGGCCAGAGCGGGGCCTTGGCGGAGGGGCACGGTGCCGTCGCGCCGCACTCGACGGTCCAAGGCCGCGGGATAGGCCACGGTGGAGTAGGGGAACCAGCGGCCGGTTCCGGGCCGCCTGCGTCAGAGTAGGGGGACCGGCCCTTGCTGGTCTCGTGGCGGTAGCAGCCGGCCGGCCGGAGCGGGCCGTCCTGACAGGGGAGGAGCTGAGGGTCGTAACCCCCGGCTGGCCGGACGTGAGTGGCCCCCATTATGGGGTCGTGGTTACAACAAAAGGGGGGAAGCCCCCTCCCCATGAAATTTTGGATCCATTTTAATTTTATTGAGTAAATGAGATGAAATATTGAAAATTATCAACATCAAAAAAAGTGTGGGTTCTGAATCACACATCCATAACATTACTTTAAAAGGCATTACTAAAAAGTTACTTTATATATTGTGTTTATTACTACTAAGATAAAAAACAATAAACTATAATGTATCTCTCTATGTAACTAGAATAAAAAAAATAATCATAACTAATGAAATAGTACATAAACCATCTTGTCATGATCGTTGTGAAATAAAAATATTACCGGCATGATTGGAAATCACCACTTCATGATCTCTACAAAAATTATGACACCAATCAAGATTAAAAATAATTCCTAATAAAATATCGTCTCACTTTTGAATATTCAGTCTATTAATGGTTATATTATATATCATAAAATATAGATAAAAAATATTCAAAAAATATTTTAAATGGGATTGTTATTACCTTAACAAATTCCTCTTCGGGGGTGCATATTTTTGGATGGACTATGATATCTATCATAAAATTTCAAATGTAGTAATGAAAATTAATATTATTACATTTCTTTAACATTATAGAAACATTAATCAAAATAATTAATTTTTTATATATGTTTTTATAGTGAAATAAAAAAAATATACCCTAATATATATCAATTTATATCAATCTACATTGTTCTTATGTGAATTGGATATCCTAAAACCATAGTTTTTATGAAAAATACTTACTTAGATTGTAAAGACCCATAAAATTCAAGGGAAGTTTTTTCTTAATTTTATTTTGGATTTTACAAGAACACAGTTTCTGACGGCACCTGATTCTGAGGCCCGGTATGCCCGGAATTTTAATCTGAAGTTTCGCTCGGGTACATTCAGTGAACGAACGAGCGAGTTTTTCTAACTTTAGAACCGGTACTCGGAATCGAATTCCGAGGGCACCGATGGATTCGAAGTGCCGATATTTGCTTAGGAACACCAATTCTAGAGTTGCGTTTACAGGAGAGAAGTTGCTAAAAAATTTTGGAAGGTAAAATAAAATCGAGCATCAATTTTATTTTTCACTAAGTGGTTTTAAGCTTTGGGTGGATATTGGGGGAAACCACCCAACTTCCCATGGGAGGTTATGAGGGTGGTGGGGCCCACATGAACCCCACCCCTTCATCTTCCCTAACCTTCCGTAACCCTTCATTTAATTTGATAACTTGAGTTAATTAATTGAGTGGATTAATTCAACTTTTGAATTTCAAATGCTTAAGTTATGTTTATAAAATAAGTGAGGTACTTATTTTATTTTGGTTGGGGACTTGTTGCTTGACAGGTTTGGGAGAAAAGCTAAGGGAGGCTTGAAGATCTTCATCTTCTTCATCGAAGAACGCGAAGAACGCGAAGAACGCACCGATCTCTGACGAAGATTTCCTAATCCTCGGAGATCGACTATGCGATGCCGTGTACCGCGATGCCAACGACGCCTTCTTCCGAGAATATTCTCCTTTCATGACACCTCCTTCCGCGATGGTTATTTCCACGAAAAACCTCTGTTCAAGCTACGCTCGAGTAAGGAATTCTTTTATTGTTGATGATTTTCGTGTTTTTATCCGTCATCATTCCTCGTACTTTTGGACCACCTGTTACCAGTTAACGGGATGGGGCCAGACCGCACAAACATGACCGACCCTCCTCCCCTATTTTCTTGTCTTCCTTGTTGTGGAATGGAATGAGGATGGCGCGATGCCGTCGCACCACACGTGGTCATCCGGCAAGGTATGCGCGGCGCCGTCGCGCCGCGGCTGAGAACCCCGAAAAACACGGCGGCCGGAGCGGGGCCGCGGTGGAGGGGCACGGTGCCGTCGCGCCGTGCCGGACGTTCCAAGGCTGCGACATAGGCCACGGTGGAGTAGGGGAACCGACGGCCGGTTCCGGGCTTCCGGCGTCAGAGTAGGGGGACCGGCCCTTGCCAGTCTCATGGCGCCAGCAGCCGGCCGGCCGGAGCGGGCCGGCCGGATAGGGGAGGAGCCGAGGGTCGTAACCCACTGCTGGCCGGATGTGAGTGGCCCCCATTATGGGGTCGTGGGTACAACAAAAGGGGGGCACCACCCCCCCCCCCCCCCCCCGCATCCCGAACGGCTCGGCCATTCGGCCGAGCCACCTGGCCAGTGCTCCGGGCCGCGCCAGCCAGGCCGGGCCATGCCCAAGCGGGCCAGACCCGGACCCGGGTCGGGTCGACTCGGTTCGGGCCGAGCCAGGGGGTCTCAGGCTAGGTCGGTCTGGGCCCGAAACCCCCACTTCCGGAGCTCTCACGGTCTTTTTCCCATAACATGGGCTGCAGACCTCCGATAGACGCACCGTCAGTGGCGATGCGATTCTTGGAATGAGATGGTTGTTTCGGTATATTACACTCAAGGTTTCGGAATACTTCAGGTTCAGCCATGTTGGTTCATCCACAAAACCAACCGGGCCCTCAGAGCGGAAACACTTATAACTTGAGCTCCGGACTTCCGATTGACGTGCCGTCGACTGTGTTGGATTAATCTAAGTGAGACATACATTTTTTATTACTCTGATCAAAGTTTGGACATAGTTGGAGTATGGTCGTGTTGGTTTTGACTTAAAAACCAACCGGGCCCCTCGGACGAAAAAGCCATTAACTCTCAGACTGGGCGTCCAATTGACGCGCCGCCTGTGATGTTGAGTTCATGTTGACGATACTGAACTTTTGGATACATCAACTCCGGACTATGTGTCAGTTGATGTATCAGCCCTTCAGATCATGGAGCGGACCCTCCCGAACGAGATTGCTGTGTGCGGGAAACCTAGAGCTGGCTGCGACTGCGACGACAATGATGACTGTACAGAAATCCTCCATGGATTCGACGGCGACGACTATAGCACTCAGCGATCCTACGTGGATCAGTGCTACTGATCATGTATGGGTCAGATTCTGTGTGGGTCAGCGCTCAGTGGTCCTGTGTGGGCCAGCGCCTACATATCCTGTGTGGGTCCGATCCTGTGTGGGTCATTGCGGGGGTTAGTTACCGATCGATCCTGTGTGGGTCATTGTGGGGGTCAGTTACATATCGATCCTTTGTGGGTCATTACGGGGGTTAGTACCTATCGATCCTATGTGGGTCCGACGGCTTAGATGAATCAGTTGAAATATCTGATCATCTCTATCGTCTTACGAAAGATATACACGTGTGAGCTAAATCACGACTTTCAATCCTTATCTTCGATAAGATTGACTTGATATCCTGTGTGGATTGTGTTTTGCTTTTCTGTGTGGAATGGGTTGTGTTTTCCTGTGTGGAATGCGTTGTACTTGGGCTCAGATGTTGGAACCTAATGAGAATTGATGACTTAGGTATATGTATGGGCATATACCTAAGAAGTGCCAGATGTTATTTCGTGTTTTTATTTTTCCTTTGTGGATTATCCTTTGTGGATTCTGGGAGACCTGCGGGGGTCTCGGGGTCCCTGCTGAGTAGCTTATACTCACCCCTGCATGGTCTGTGCCCTCACTACGTTGTTTTGGTTGCAGAAGACAAACAACGCTGATCGTGGTTGAGGCACGAGGAGCAGGTCGATACCTAGAGGTGGATCACTGGGTGGGGCGTACTCGGAGCGGACAGCTAGACCTGAGGAGTTGTGGAGGCTATCTGTACCCACCCTTCAGGTGGGACTTCCAGTGGACGGCTCGAGGCTGTGGCTCTACTTTCAGTTGCTGTTTTCCCTTTACAGTTGTACTTTACTTTTAGTTTGGGTTTGTATTCTATCCCACTTACTTTTTCTGCACTTACTGTTGTACACAGTTTTTACTTAGTGTTTACTTATGCTTTCTTTCTTTGTGGTGTTTGTTTACTTTACAAAGGAAATGGCTTCCCCTTTTATCGGGAATTATGCCTTGGTACTAGTTGCCAGCCCCTGGCCTATGGAAGGCGGGCATGGGGTAGTCACGGCACGGGCCCTGAGGATAGGTCGTGACAAAATTGGTATCAGAGGAGTTCGGTTCTACTGCAGAACTCATGACTCAGATATTTTTCTATGTGAAGCAATAGTGTTAAGAGTATTGAGTGTGGTTATCAGTAAAGGTAGTCCAGTGTTGGTGAGGTGGACGACATATCCGTACACCAGGACCCTGACTTCTGATTTCCGACTTAATACACGAAAACATTGATTGCTTGTGTGTTTGAAGTTTTCGTTGTGATTACTTTATGTCAGCTCACCAGGTATACTGTTTGACAGTGGCACACCTGTTTCATTTCATGATGGCCCCACGAAGGTAGCCATCTAGGGTTCCGAGAGTTGTGCGTGACGACAGCCCACCGAGCGACGAGGCCTTGGTACAGGGCCCTTTGACAGTAGAGGCACCTGTGGTACCTCTACCCGCCGAGCCACTGATGCTACCAGCCCCATCCGCTAATGATGCACATTGTCCTAGTGCACTGCATGAGTTTCAGCTTCATCAACCACCTAGGTTCCGCGGAGAGACGAACCCTCAGGCATCCAAGGATAGGATGGAGGCAGTTGTATGAGTTTTCAGGTTAGTGAGGACACCAACAGACCTCATGGTGTTCCTCGCAGCAAGACTCCTGCACGCGGCGACAGGCAGATTGTGGAGCTTGATGCTCCAGGTGCACGATGAGGCATATCTCCTCTGGACGAACTTTGAGAGCCTCTTCCACCCAGAGTTTTTCCCAGCCACCCTCCGTGCAGTGCGCATCTAGGTGTAACGCCCCGACCCCAGTTACCCAGAGTCGGTGCATTACTTTGTAACATTGGCATGATCACAAAAGATCAAGTCTCGAAAGACCGATTAGTTTAGTAGCCTTGGAAACACTAGATACATTCATAAGTCTTTCATTACATCAAAAAGTAAACAAACTACAATAACATGGTCTTCATAGTCCACACTCATATCCCTTTCTGACTACCCCTGTAGGTCATTCATAAAATACTTCTTCACATCCTGGAAAAATATTAAAACATTGAAAGGGGTGAGCTCAGATGCTCAGTAAGGTTAACAATATAGCGGAAGCTTTCATAAATAAACATTAACATTTAAGGTAATGTATAACTAAAACAAAAGCCTTTTAAACTTGAACTTCAACATAATATGGAAAAGTAAAATGAGATAATTCCATTCACTTCTTCACATGGATATTCTACTGGTCGAATAATCACATGCAATATCAATAACCACTTTCATAATGATGGAATGCATAATGCCAGACTATCATAACCACATAGCCAAGGCCTCGTGCCAAGACCACAAATAAGATTTTTTCAAGGCCTCGTTCCAAGACACTAGTTTGTCTCATGAGACCTGCCGATGCATCAAGGATCTATAGCGGGCTCCACCCGTCACTTATTAAGTCCAATGCATTCCTCATATGAATAGGTTTAAACATATCATAAACCATAACATAATCGTATCACATAAAACATGCATAAAGGAAACATAACATTTCCACATTTCAATCACAAGATATAAATACAACACATTGCTATAATAAAAATTCTTTCAAAACCATTTTCAATACCAAAATAAAAGAAAGTTAAAACTTTGTATTTATTTTTCATTAAAAAAAATGATGGCTTGTAGAGGAAGACGAAACTCAAATAATGGTCACGGCGGCGGAGAAGTCGTTGTCGCCGCATAAGTACGGAAAGAAAAACATTCCCTTTTTGTCGTTTAGTAAAACGCTTCGTATAAAAAATATTCCTTTTGAATAAACGTAAAAGTCAAAGGGGTTTATACATCGTATAAAAGAAAGTTTTGTATAAAACCAAATATGCCTCAATGAATGGGGATTGAGACGATGTCCATAAAAAGATCATTTTTTTAAATAAAGTACATATACAATGTGTATTAACTATAAGTACACATAAATAATGTACAAATACAATATAGGACATAATAATATCATGACATAATTTGAAAGTAGGAGATTAACCCAAAGAATGAAAATTGGGTTAAGAAATTCCCTTACCTCGTGTCTGACTTGACTCAACCGTTCTTTAACATCCTGAATAATAAACTAGAGTTAATATATACCTTATTAAGAACCATTTTTAATTTCATTATCCTTTTTATATCACTTATTACAATGTTATGAACATTATGTAATTATTTAAGTTAATAACGGCCATTTTGTCGATCTTTGGTACTTGAGTTTACAATAAACTTCTTATAATTACAAGTTGTTTATGTGGTAGAATATCCATTATCTCCAGAATTATATTCATGATTTAGATGTCATATATATCATATATATCCAGTATATACATTCATTTATAATATTACGTAACATTTAGAGGTAAGAAATGAAATGCACCGTTCATGGAGACGGTAAGCCGTACGTACGCATGAACGCTACTTTTATTTCTATTTCGTATTTAATGGAATAAAATCATAATGATATAAATTTATAATATAATTACAGTATAATATAGTGTATAATACCATTTAATCCATCCTTTATACATCCCACATATGGCATTAACGATTCAAATCACTTTGAGGGGGCGGTAGTCCGCACTTCCTAAAATGAAATTATCGCATTTTACCCATAATGGAAATCATAAAGTATTCCATAAATGAGAAATACAGAAGAATAATTAAAACATAAACATATTTTATATCATATATAAATATAGTGACATCTTAATGGCCACCTTTTAAGGTGTGATATGAGTGTTGAACAATCATCATTTCGTGAGGCAGAAATTCGCCATCCACAGAAACCGTATGTTCTTTAACCATTAGATGTAGGTGTGTGTAAGTGTAGCTAGAATTATTCTTATAACAACATCCTAGTATATTTAGTATACTGGTGTTGTTACAAAAGAAATGAATAAAAATAGTTGAGGGGGTTTAAGAAGAAAAATAAAAAAAAAACAACATTAGAGAAGACATTACCTCAAAATCGGGTAACTCTATTTGATTTGAGACAAAGGATTCCTTGGGAAGAGTTCTGCCCAAAGTGAGGCTTCTAGGAGTAATAGGGGGAAGTTGGGAGAGTATTTGGGCAGAGGTTTGCCGATCCAAATGGCTTGAAGGTGTGAATAAGGTGGGAGAGGTGGGGGCCTTTTCTAAGTGGAGAGGAGGGGCTCTTTTGGAAAGATTGAAATGTTACATTATTATACAATGATTTTCGGATTCTAAAGGTCCCACACTTATATAATTCGTGGATAAGGTAATAAGGGTTCTAAATCCCCTCATCCAATAGGCTTTGGACAAGTGTAAACCTTGTATTTTACATTATCTTCTCATTTTATTTAAATCGTTAAATAATGAGGTCATCGCTGCATCATCATGATGTCATAAATAATTTAATTTATTTAATGTCTAAAATTTATAAAAAAATAAAATGATGTAGTAAATCTTTTTAGATTTCTAATGAATATTTATAATCAAAATTTGGACTTGTGTAACCCCACTTAAAAACTGTTTTAATAAAACAACTCATGTTTGTGTCAATTTAATTTTAACATTAAATAAATATATATTAATGTCATTTTCCCACCAAAGTGGCTCCATGGGGTCCCTATGTTGACCCATGGGTTGTATTGGTCGGCCATGACTCATACAATATGATTAGGACAAGTGTCAAGCTCATATCATATTATTAAAACATTGTTTTTACCTTAAACTACACTAATTACATCTAATCGCGATTAAGAACTTAAAAGTTACTATTCACCAAAAAAATTATTTTAATCTCATTGAACCACATTTTTCTTCTTAATGACAACCATGTATGTCGGATTTTTGAAAATCAAATCAAATAAGTAGTAATATTTCATTTAAACGAAAAATCAGTTATTTAACTACCATTTAGTGGTTTCACTATTCATCAAAAATTGAAGTTTTTCAGAACAATGCCAAAATTTCACCCTAAGCTATAATTGATATTCCAAATTCAAAAATGATTTATATTTTACAAAATTTCAAACATATAAGTTGCATTAGTTAATTTTATAATTAATTCCCGCTGTCACAACAAATAGCGTGTTTTTAAGAAACAATTTATATCAAAAGATTGGCAATTGTTTATGTCCAATTTCAATGTTAAATTAATTCTAATGACCACCATTGGATAAAATGGTAAAAATATATTCTAATTATACTTTAAAACCACTAAATAGTATAATTTATCACAATAAATTATTTTGATTAAAAAATTTGTTTTAAGTATTTTTCATTATTCATAAAAAAATTGGAAGTTCTCAGAAAGTTACAAAAAATTCAACTTAGGATAATTTTGATATTATGAATACAAAAATGAAGTCCATTTTGAAATATAAAATTTCTATAATTTTAAAAAGTGTTTATTACTATTCATAACGACTACTTTGATTAGTCGCAGTGTTTTAGAACTCGAAGTTGCGTACAATGCAAGCTATTGCATTATAGAATGAGAAGTGTATCATGGAAGCTCGGGGTGTTATATTATCCCCTCCTTCAATAAATTGCGTTCTCGCAATTTGAAATTTTTATTTGAAAGTAAAAGGTTGAAAAGAGAAAATACCTTTGAGGAAATCCCACATCGGAAATAAGATTAATAAAATTTAGCCTTAATAAGAGTGAAAGGGAAATGAAAAAGTCACCACCCAATTATGATCTCGATTAGGAGAACATTGGTGGAAATTAGAGACATATAATTGGAGGAAAAACGTAAATATTTGTAGGGAGTGATTGAGGTCATCAATCACAATCAACTGTCAAATTGAGGGCCTCAAAGCCTTCAATCTATGTTGATTTAAAATATCATCAGTTCTACAAGACATAATGTATTAAGATAACACATTTTTTTTTGTTTTAATATCCCTTTACTAAAGTTTAAGAATTAATTTATTCTTTGAATAAGAGATAGGTATATATATATTTATGCTTGACAATTAGAGTTTCAACCTTCAACTCATCTTTCACTCAAAAAGATAATAGAAATCAAAAATATTATACTTATCCTAATTGTATAAGGTTCCAAATGTTAACACATACCATTTAGATTAGTAAAATTATTTTGTAATAACTGGGGACTTCCTGTAGGCTAGTGGTAGGAAATAAAGGCTTGTCGCACTATGGTTGTGGGTTCGATTCCTGCAGCTTTGTCCGACGCGATGGGTTATGCCCCACCCTGCAGGTTGTCCTTTTCCTAAAACTATAGTATCATAATATTCCAAAAATAATCTTCCTAAATTTTTTAACCTTAAACAATACTATCCAAAGATCAACTTAATCCACTCCAACCTTTATAGTTATCCAAAATACCTCTGTCCAGACTTTATCTAAAAGGTCTCTTAATTCCAAAATCAATTGTAACATCAGATTCCCCAAACAAAGAAAAGTTTCTCTTATTGTCACATACTAAAAATATGATTACCTTAATCATATTACCTTAATCAAAAAGTACTGCAGTACAATCTTTATATATATCACATTATTATTATAACCAGAATATAATCCTTGAGTCCAAAAGCACCAATACATTAATTATTCCGCTTCAACTGTAGTCACAACATAAGATTGGACTTGATCCCTTGGCCTTTTCTGAGGTAAGTTTCCTTGACGCTTAGGACATTCATTTGCAAAATGCCCCATTTCCCTACAATTGTAGCATTCAACTTTGACAGCCTCTTTCTTTCCCTTGCAATCACGAGCCTGGTGACCCTTTTCTCCACATTTATAACAAACTCCCATTCCTTTTAGGCACGTACCAGGGTGATTCTTCCCACAATTCTCACATAATGGAAAATCCTTCTTTCCCTTTTTCCCTTTATCTGTCTCTTGTTCCACCGTTCTCTTCATCTCTTTCTTTACATTGTTGTCATAAGACTTAGAGAATTCCTTTTCTGTCTTGATAGCACATGAGACAATATCTTCGTATGATGAGAAGGATTGTGATACTAAAGCTCAACGGAGAAATGGTTTTAACCTATCAAAGAAACGATCAATATTACTCCTTGGGTTACGTAAATAATCAGTAGCATGCCTCGCTAACCTTGTAAAGTTAGCCTCGTACTTTGTGACATTCTCATCCTCCTTCTGCCTCAGACTCAGAAATTGCCTTTCCATATCTGCTTGATGGTCACGAGGAATGTATTTTTCTAAGAAAAGATCTTTGAACTCCCTCCATTCCATATTCGATACATCATCATCTTCCTTCATGTTTTGAATCAATGACCACCACTGATCGGCATCTCCAGTGAGGCAGTAAACTGCCATGAAAACCTTCTCCCTTTCACTACTCCCCAAGGCATGGAATATTTTCTCTAAGGAGTTTATCCATTGCTCAACTACCAAAGGATTTGTACCCCCATTGAAGGTTGGTGGTTTTTGCCTCATGAAACGGTCTAGCAGTGATCTTCCACATTGCGGACCAGGGTGCTCCATACGAGTAAGGTTATTATTCATAACCTGAGTAAGATATCCCAGTATGGTGATTAGCTGATCGGCACCAGTTGCATCACCAGCCCCACTATAATTATCTTGAGCAGGAGGGAAATCCCTACATGGAGTGCGTGCATTGATACGGTTTCCATTTCTTCCACTAGGTGCCATTTCTAAACAATTGCATAAACAAGATCAGTTTATGAATCAAAATACATAATCCCATACTTATAAGATACTTAACATAAATTGAACTATTTATGGATATAATCCATAAAAATGTTTTCTTTGAGGAAGTATATACTCATAACCCTTCATAGTGGTTTATAAAGAAAATGAGAATTATCCAAAGCATATCCCCCGGGAGTGTCGTAACCAAGGGTGCAGCAAGGCCCATTGTCGTGCACCAGTTCTCGTTCGAGTCTAGCTCAAAGCGGTGTTTTCGGGTTTTACCCCTAGGTACATCTGTGCCAGAGCCGCCTCTACCTGCTCGTATCCAGACAGGGATGTATTTCTCAAAAAACTCACAACATCTCTACAATACCAAAATTCTAGGAAGTTCTTCTATACTAATCCTCAAAGTCTATCTTCGGGATATGTGCTCTAATCAGAGTTTATCTAAATCTAGCTTCCAAGGTTAGTACTAAACTGCCTCTGATACCAACTATAACGCCCCGACCCCAGCTACCCAGAGTCGGTGAATTACATCGTAACATTGGCATGATCACAAAAGTTCAAGTCTCGAAAGACCGATTAGTTTAGTAGCCTTGGAAACACTAGATACATTCATAATTCTTTCATTACAACATAAAGTAAAAAAACTAAAATAACATGGTCTTCATAGTCCACACTCATATCCCTCTCTGACTACCCCTGCAGGTCATTCATAAAATACTTCTTCACATCCTGGAAAAATATTAAAACATTGAAAGGGGTGATCTCAGATGCTCAGTAAGGTTAACAATATAGAGGAAGCTTTCATAAATAAACATTAACATTTAAGGCAATGTATAACTAAAACAAAAGCCTTTTAAACTTGAACTTCAACATAATATGGAAAAAGTAAAATGAGATAATGCCATTCACTTCTTCACATGGATATTCTACTGGTCGAATAATCACATGCAATATCAATAACCACTTTCATAATTATGGAATGTATAATGTCAGACTATCATAACCACGTAGCCAAGGCCTCATGCCAAGACCACAAATAAGATTTTGTCAAGGCCTTGTGCCAAGACACTAGTTTGTCTTATGAGACCTGCCGATGCATCGAGGAGCTATAGCGGGCTCCACCCGTCACTTATTATGTCCAATGCATTCCTCATATGAATAGGTTTAAACATATCATAAACCATAACATAATCGTATCACATAAAACATGCATAAAGGAAACATAACATTTCCACATTTCAATCACAAGATATAAATACAACACATTGATATAATAAAAACGCTTTCAAAACCATTTTCAATACCAAAATAAAAGAAAGTTAAAACTTTGTATTTATTTTTCATTAAAAAATGATGGCTTGTAGAGGAAGCCGAAACTCAAATAATGGTCATGACGGCAGAGAAGTCATTGTCTCCGCATAAGTACGGAAAGAAAAACATTCCCTTTTTGTCGTTTAGTAAAATTCTTCGTATAAAAAATATTCCTTTTGAATAAAGGTAAAAGTCAAAGGGGTTTATACATCATATAAAAGAAAGTTTTGTATAAAACCAAATATGCCTCAATGAATGGGGATTGAGACGAAGCCCTTAAAAATATCATTTTTTTAAATAAGGTACATCTATAATGTGTATTAACTATAAGTACACATAAATAATGTACAAATACAATATAGGACATAATAATATCATGACATAATTTGAAAGTAGGAGATTAACCCAAAGAATGAAAATTGGGTTAAGAAATTCCCTTACCTCGTGTCTGACCTGACTCAACCGTTCTTTAACCTCCTGAATAATAAACTAGAGTTAATATATACCTTATTAAGAACCATTTTTAATGTCATTATCCTTTTTATGTCACTTATTACAATGTTATGAACATTATGTAATTATTTAAGTTAATAACGGTCATTTTTTCGATCTTTGGTACTTGAGTCAACAATAAACTTCTTATAATTACAAGTTGTTTATGTGGTAGAATATCCATTATCTCCAGAATTATATTCATGATTTAGATGTCATATATATCATATATATCCAGTATATACATTCATTTATAATATTACGTAACATTTAGAGGTAAGAAATGAAATGCACCGTTCATGGAGACGGTAAGCCGTACGTACGCATGAACGCTACTTTTATTTCTATTTCATATTTAATGGAATGAAATCATAATGATATAAATTTATAATATAATTAAAGTATAATATAGTGTATAATACCATTTAATCCATCCTTTATACATCCCACATATGGCATTAACGATTCAAATCACTTTGAGGGGGCGGTAGTCCGCACTTCCTAAAATGAAATTATCGCATTTTACCCATAATGGAAATCATAAAGTATTCCATAAATGAGAAATACAGAAGCATAAGTAAAACATAAACATATTTTATATCATATATAAATATAGTGACATCTTAATGGCCACCTTTGAAGGTGTTATGTGAGTGTTGAACAATCATCGTTTCGTGAGGCAGAAATTCATCATCCACAGAAACCGTTTGTTCTTTAACCATTAGATGTAGGTGTGTGTAAGTGTATCTAGAATCCTTCTTATAAAAACATCCTAGTATATTTAGGATACTGGTGTTGTTACAAAAGAAATGAATAAAAAGAGTTTAGGGGGTTGAAGAAGAAAAATAAAACAAAACAACATTAGAGAAGACATTACCTCAAAATCGGGTAACTCTTTTTGATTTGAGCCAAAGGCTTCCTTGGGAAGAGTTATGCCAAAAGTGAGGCTTCTAGGAGTAATAGGGGGAAGTTTGAAGAGTATTTGGGCAGAGTTTGGCCGATCCAAATGGCTTTAAGGTGTGAATAAGGTGGGAGAGGTGGGGGCCTTTTATAAGTGGAGAGGAGGGGCTCTTTTGGAAAGATTGAAATGTTACATTATTATACAATGCTTTTCGGATTCTAAAGGTCCCACACTTATATAATTCGTGGATAAGGTGATAAGGGTTCTAAATCTCCTCATCCAATAGGCTTTGGACAAGTTTTATCCTTGTATTTTACATTATCTTCTCATTTTATTTAAATCGTTAAATAATGAGGTCATCGCTGCATCATCATGATGTCATAAATAATTTAATTTATTTAATGTCTAAAAATTATAAAAAAAATACTATGATGTATGAAATATTTTTATCTTTCTAATGAATATTTATAATCAAAATTTGGACTTGTGTAACCCCAGTTAAAAACTGTTTTAATAAAACAACTCATGTTTGTGTCAATTTAATTTTAACATTAAATAAATATATATTAATGTCATTTTCCAACCAAAGTGGCTCCATGGGGTCCCCAAGTTGACCCATGGGTTGTCTTGGTCGGCCATGAATCATCCAATAGGAGTAGGAAAAGTGTCAAGCTCATATCATATTATTAAAACATTGTTTTTACCTTAAACTACACTAATTACCTCTAATCGCGATTAAGAACTTAAAAGTTACTATTCACCGAAAAAATTATTTTAATCTCATTGAACCACATTTTACTTCTTAATGACAACCATGTATATCAGATTTTTGAAAATAAAATCACAAAAGTGGTAATATTTCATTTAAACGAAAAATCAATTATTTAACTACCACTTAGTGGTTTCACTATTCATCAAAAATTGATGTTTTTCAGAACAATGCCAAAATTTCACCCTAAGCTATAATTGATATTCCAAATTCAAAAATGATGTATATTTTAAAAAATTTCAAACATATAAGTTGCATTAGTTAATTTTATAATTAATTCCCGCTGTCACAAAAAATAGCATGTTTTTAAGAAACAATTTATATCAAAAGATTGACAATTGTTTATGTCCAATTTCAATGTTAAATTAATTCTAATGACCACCATTGGATAAAATGGTAAAAATATATTCTAATTATACTTTAAAACCACTAAATAGTGTAATTTATCACAATAAATTATTTTGATTAAAAAAATTTTTTTAATTATTTTTCACTATTCATAAAAAAATTGGAAGTTCTCAGAAAGTTACAAAAAATTCAACTTAGGATAATTTTGATATTACGAATACAAAAATGAAGTCCATTTGGAAATATAAAATTTCTATAATTTTAAAAAGTGTTTATTACTATTCATAATGACTACTTTGATTAGTCGCGGTGTTTTAGAACTCGAAGTTGCGTACAATGCAAGCTATTGCATTATAGAATGAGAAGTGTATCGTGGAAGCTCGGGGTGTTATACTAGGAGCTTCTACAGCTGCGGCATGGAAGTTTGACGGTCGCCCAGTACTCGGTGAGATTTACCAATCTCTCACGCTATTCGACGGACATGGTACGGGACCCACTCTTCCGGGCCCGGACTTTCGAGTAGGGACTGAGGTATGAGATCAGGGCATCACTGATCTCCCTCAGCATACCGACACAGGAAGGGGTACTGGAGAGACCCCTTCTCACCGAGATCTTTCTTGCTGAGTCTACACCAGTGGAGAGACCTACCGCAGGGTGGCACGTAGCGGAGTCTTCTGCAGCTGGTAGTAGACAGATGTCGCAGAGGTCCAAGCGGACCAGGCCATCGGGCGGACGACCACAGGATAATGGCTCAGAGGTGCGGGACACACGCAGCAGATCCAGTCTTACGAGTGGAAGATAGTTCTATGCATGTAGCGGGCAGGGCCACATAGCTCGTGACTACCCGACCCGCCATGCAGAGGAGAAGCAGATGGTTGAGGAAACACCCAGGCAGAGGCAGAGGTTCAACCGTGGCGGTCCGCATGGGAGCAGGAAGACGAGGTCGAGGAGCTGGTCGAGCGGCAGGTGGTGGGCGACGTTTTGAGGCTCCACCACCACCACCACTAGGAGGTCCACCCTGACTAAAGGGGAGAGCACAGCTTCAGGCAGCTAAAGCTTACGATCATGGAGCTCTGGAAGCAGGTGGACAAGTGCGGGACTAACTCCAGGCATAGAGGCCCTTGACCATAATGCCTCTAGCTTCTTAGTTTGTTTTTCCTTTGGAACTTGTACTTTGAGTTGAAGTAATAAAATACACTTGTATTGGTGACGTTTTCTTTCTTGCCTTTTTTATGTTAATACTAAGAGATACCAATTTAAAAAAAACTGTTGACTTGACCCTCACTTACGAGATTCTTACTGGAAGAGACCCAGTGACCACACACTGATGCCGAAAGTGTGACTCAACCCTTGGAGGTGAGAGTAATGGTTGTATCTCTTGGTAGTAGCGTCGAGGCCTTACAACATCATCCATGGCATGAATTAACTAATCATGACGTGACTGACTGTCTTAGTCAAGGAACGTGGTTCATCCAAGGGATGTGACTAGATTTCCCTTTCGGCAAAGGAGAAATTGTTGCATCTTTGCAGAATGTTAAGAAGGAAGGGGCAACCCTTCGTGTGGTCAGTTAGATGTCAGCAGAGCTTCCAGGAGTTGAGAATGAGATTGACCAGCGCGCCTATCTTGAGGCTACTGTAGGAGGGAGTTGGGTACGTAGTTTACTGCGATGCATTAGGGACCGGACTCGGATGTGTCCTGATGTAGGAGCAGGCCATGATCGCCTATGGATCACGATAATTGAGACATCATGAGTATAACTACGCTACCCATGACCTGGAGTTAGTAGTAGTGGTCTTCGCTCTGAAGATGTGGAGACACTATCTGATGGGAAAGTGATTTACAGTCTATTCTGACCACTAGAGTCTCAGGTACATCTTCTCGCAGAAGGACCTGAACCTGAGACAGTGGCGATGGCTCGAGTTCCTCCAGGACTATGACTTTGAGATAGTTTATACTCCTAGAAAGGGGAACATAGTAGCTGATGCACTCAGTAGGAGGACGGGCATTCAGCTACTTGGGGAGGCGAAAGATCAGCTAGCCGCTTTGTAGATAACCTTCATGGATAGAGATGGATCAAGCTTCCTTCAGTCACTCAGAGTCACTCCTCCACTACTGCAGCGGGTCAGAGAGGCACAACGTGGGGATGCCGACTGTTAGACGCGGCATGCACAAATATCCTTAGGACAGGCACCTGATGGATTCTCCGTGGGAAAAGAGCACGATGTACTTTTTAGAGGATGTACCTTGGTACCAGTTTCTTTACGATATGAGTTTCTGAGAGAGTTTCACACTTCCCATTTGGAGGTACATCCTGGAGAGGCGAAGATGTACCATGATCATAGACGACAACACTTGTGGCTGGGCATGAAGAAGGTTGTGGAAGAGTTCGTTTCTCGATGCCTCACCTACCAGCAGGTGAAGGCAGAGCACCAGGTACCAACAGGCTTGGTACAACCCTTGGAGGTCCCGGAGTGGAAGTGGGATGGGATATCTATGGACTTCATGACTGGACTTCCACATACTTCCAGAGGTCACAACTCCATTTTGGTGATTGTCGATCGACTCACCAAGTCGGCTCACTTCGTACCCATTAGAGAGCAGGGCTCAGTGGAGAGCATGGGACCTCTCTACATTCAGGAGATTGTACGACTTCATGGTGTGCCATCATCTATCATCTCCGATCAAGATGCTCGCTTTACTTCCCAGCTTTGGAAGGGGTTACAGGAGGCATTCGGGACACATCTACATCTGAGCGCCGCCTTTCACCCTGAGACAGATGGTCAGACGGAGAGGACCATTCAGACTCTCGAGGAAATGCTCCATGCATGTGTCCTTGACTTTGGTCGCTGTTGAGAGGACCACCTACCCTTGGTTGAGTTCGCGTACAAAAACAGTTACCACTCCACCATCGGGATGGAACCATACAAGGCGTTGTACGGCCGACCTTGCAGATCACCGCTGTGCTGGACAGACCATGGGGAGTCAGCACTTATGGGACCGAAGATGGTCCAGGACACGAAGGAGAAGCTCCGGGTCATCCAGGAGTGGATGAGGACAGCTCAGAGCAGGTAGATGTCGTATGCTGACAGGAGGCGGAGGCCACTGGAGTTCGTGGATGGAGACCACGTCTTCTTGCGGGTCTCCCCTCGACGTGGTATACAGAGATTTGGCCGAGGCAGAAAGTTGTCTCCACGCTTCATCGGACCATTCCAGGTCCTCAGCAGGATTGGTGAGGTGGCCTATCACCTGGTTCTACCACCTCAGTTGCACCGGGTGCACGATGTTATTCACGTATCTCACCTGAGGAGATATGTGGACGACCCGACACATATCATTGACCATGGGGAGCTGGACATTGATGATGGGGCGTCTTTTGCGTAGGTTCCAGTGGAGATCTAGGATCGACAAGAGTGGGTCCTACATGGATGGTCGATTCTTCTAGTGCGCATCAGATGGCAGCACGAGATCCTCCAGAAGAGCACTTGGGAGCGGGAGGCTTAGATGCGTGTCCAGTACCCACATTTGTTCCCCTAGTTTTTGATGTATCTTTATGGGGATGTAAAGCCCTGAGTTGGGAGTAATGTAAAGACCCATAAAATTCAAGGGAATTTTTTTTAATTTTCTTTGGGATTTTACAAGAACACAATTTCTGACGGAACCTGATTCTGAGGCCTGGTGTGCCCGGAATTTTAATCCGAAGATTAGCTCAGGTACGTTTAGTGAACGAACGAGCGGGTTTTTCTAACTTTTGAACCGGTACAAGGAATCGAATTCCAAGGGCACCGATGGATTCGCAGTGCCGATATTTTCTTAGGAACACCTATTCCGGAGTTGCGTTTACAAGAGAGAAGTTGTAAAAAATTTGTGGAAGGTAAAATAAAATTGAGCATCAATTTTATTTTTCACTAAGTGGTTTTAAGCTTTGGGTGGAAGTTGGGGTAAACCACCCAACTTACCATGGGAGGTTATGAGGGTGGTGGGGCCCACACGAACCCACCCCTTCATCTTCCCTAACCTTCCCTAACCCTTAATTTAATTTGAAAACTTGAGTTAATTAATTGAGTGGATTAATTCAACTTTTCAATTTTAAATGCTTAAGTTATGTTAGTAAAATAAGTGAGGTACATATTTTATTTTGGTTGGGGACTTGTTGCTTGAGAGGTTTGGGAGAAAAGCTAAGGGAGGCTTTCAGATATTCATCTTCTTCATCAAAGAACACGAAGAATGCGAAGAACGCGAAGAACGCACCGATCTCCGATGAAGAATGCCGAATCCTCGGAGATCGACTACGCGACGCCATGTACCGTGATGACAACGACGCCTTCTTCCGCGCCGATTCTCCTTTCATGACGCCTCCTTCTACGATGGTTATTTCCGCGATGAAACTTAGTTCAAGATACACTTGAGTAGGGAATTCTATTATTGTTGATGATTTTTGTGTTTTCATCCGTCATCATTCCACATACTTTTGGACCACCTGTTATTAGTTAACGGGAGGGGGCCGGACCGCACAAACACGGCCGACCCTCCTACCCTATTTTCATGTCTTCCATGTGGTGGAATGGAATGAGGATGGCGCGGTGCCGTCGCACCGTGCGGGGTCATGCGGTTAGGTATGTGAGGCGTCGTCGCGCCGTGCCTTTGAATCGAACAAGAACCCGGCGTCGTCGCGCTGTGCCGGAGAACCCCGAAAAACACCGCGACCGGAGCGGGGCCGCGGTGGATGGGAGTAGCGCCATCGCGCCATGCCGGACGGTCCAAGGCCGCGGCATAGGCCGCAGCGGAGCAGGGGAACCGGCGGCCGGTTCCGGGCCGCCGGCAGTGGAGCAGGGGGACCGGCCCTTGCCGGTCCCGTGGTGGCTGCAGCCGGCTAGTCGGAGCGGGCCGGCCGGACAGGGGAGGAGCCGGGGGTCGTAACCCTCGACTGGCCGGACCTGAGCGGCCCCCATTATGGGGCCATGGTTACACCAAGTGGGGGGCACCCCCCCCCCCCCCCCGCATCCTGAACGGCTCGGCCGTTCGGCCGAGCCACCAGGCCAGCACGCCGGGCCGCCGAGCTGGGCCACGCCCAGGCGGGGCCGGGCTGGACCCGGACCCGGGTCAGGTCGACCCGGTTCGGGCCGGCCCAGGGCGTCTCGGGCCGGGTCAGTCCGGGCCCAAAACCCCCACTTCCGGACCCCTCACGGTGTTTTGCACATAACTTGTGCTACAAACCTCTGATCGACGCACCGTCAGCGGCGATGAGATCCTTCTAAAGGGATGGTCGTTTAGGTATATTACAATCATGGTTTCGGAATAATTTGGGGTCGGTCGGGTTGGTTCGTCCAGGAAACCAACCGGGCCCTCGGAGCGGAAACACTTATAACTTGAGCTCTGGACGTTTGATTGACGTGCCATCGACTTTGTTGGATTCCTCTAAGTAAGACAGCCCTTTTGGCTTACTCCGATCAAAGTTTGGACGTTGTTGGAGTATGGTCAGGTTGCTTTTGACTAAAAACCAACCGGGCCCTCGGGACGAAAAAGCCAATAACTCTCAGACCGGGCGTCCGATTGATGTGCCGCCTGTGACATTGAGTTCTGTTGACGATACGGAACTTTTGGATACGTCAACTCCGGACTATGTGTACGTTGATGTATCATCCCTTCGGCTCGTGGAGCGGACCCTCCCGAATGAGCTTGCTATGTGCGGGAACCCTAGAGCTGGCTACGACTGCGACGACGATGACGACTGTACAAAAATCCTCCATGGATTCGATGACGACGACTACAGCACTCAGTGATCCTACGTGGATCAGTGCTATCGATCCTATGTGGGTCAGATCCTATGTGGGTCAGCGCTCAGCAGTCCTGTGTGGGCCAGCGCCTACAGATCCTGTGTTGGTCCGATCATGTGTGGGTCATTGTGGGGGTTAGTTACCTATCGATCCTGTGTGGGTCATTGTGGGGGTTAGTTACCTATCGATCCTTTGTGGGTCATTGCAGAGGTTAGTACCTATTGACCCTGTGTAGGTCCGATGGCTTAGATGAATCAGTGTCAATATCTGATCATATCTATCGTCTTATGAAGAAATATACCTGTGTGAGCTTAATCATGACTTTCAATCCTTATCTTCGATAAGATTGACTTGATATCCTGTGTGGATTATGTTTTGCTTTCCTATGTGGAATGGGTTTTGTTTTTCTATGTGGAATGGGTTGTACTTGGGCTCAGATGTTGGAGCCGAACGAGAATTGATGACTTAGGTATATGTATGGGCATATACCTAAGAAGTGCCGGATGTTACTTCGTGTTTGTATATTTCCTTTGTGGATTATCCTTTGTGGATTCTGGGAGACCTTCGAGGGTCTAGGGGTCCCTAATGAGTAGCTTATACTCACCCCTGCACGGGCTATGCCTGCACTACGTTGTGTTGGTTGCAGACGACGGACAACGCTGATCGTGGTTGAGGCACGAGGAGCAGGTCGGTACCTAGAGGTTGATCACTGGGTGGGGCGTACTCGGAGCGGACGGCTGGACCCGAGGATCTATGGAGGCTATATGTACCCACCCTTCAGGTGGGACTTCTAGTGGACGGCTGGAGACTACGGCTCTACTTTCAGTTGATGTTTTCCCTTTCCAGTTGTACTTTACTTTCAGTTTGGGTTTGTATTCTGGACCACTTACTTTTTCCGCACTTACTGGTGTACCCAGTTTTTGCTTAGTATTTACTTCTGCTTGCTTGCTCTATGGTGTTTGTTTACTTTACCAAGGCAATGAATTCCCTTTTTATTGGGAATTACTCCTTGGTACTAGTTTCCAGGCCCTGGCCTATGGAAGGTGGGCTTGGGGTAGTCACGACACGGGCCCCGATGACGGGTCGTGACATCAATATTATTAAAAAAATTGAGTGAAGACCTAATATAATACTTATAATATTAATATTATTTGAAAAATGTTGAATATTTCACATACCAAATTCATCAGGAATGTCATGAGTGAAAAATGTTTAGGATATAAATTCATGGGATACTTTAAATATAACATAAAAGTATCTAAATTGAACACTTAATCATCATGTTATTCTTAAAAAAATGCGAGTTTGAAATGAAATAAAAACATAAATATATTTTATATGATTATTTTGTAATGTTTTACCACTACAATGTAGGTATTAGTAAGAGTCTTTTATTTATTATTTTCTTTTCAAAATTTGTGTCCACATTATGCACTCATAAAGGAATTTCATCTTCATCAATTTATTTTTTAGAGGTGACATGAGGACTAATAAACATAAAATATTATTCATAGGGATTTCCCTTTAAATTAACGTTACATTTACATCTATATAAAATTTTAATAGTATTAAAATAAAATTAACATTGAATATCATTTATTGGTTGAAAATATTATAAACAATTACATCATATATACATTTATAGTTGATGCACCCATCCATTCAAGGATGAGAATATCATTAACATTCTCAAGACCAATCACATTAGTAATGGAATATCAATAAATATGTTCTTCAAATTCATGTTAGGACATAAGTATATTTTGGAATACTGTATCTACATGAACATATAAGGTATATACATTTTACAATAGTATTACTAGGGTAAAAAAATTAATGAAATTTCTTGTAAATTTATTAATTAACCATCTATATTATTTTTAGTAAACCTTCAATTTCCCCTTATATTTCTCCTTTTATGATAACATATATAAATTACTTTGTTTTCACCATTAATTGTTATATTTAATTATAAAATAAATTTTAAATAGCATAACTGATTATCATTATTTATATTTATAATATTAATAATTAATTCTATGATAGTTACAATAGAATATATGATTGTGTAAACATAATGATGAAGAAGGGGAACATGTAGAAAAAGACTCAGCTCATGATCTCCAAAAATACCTATAATCAGGTTTTCTTTTTAATATATTTTATTTTATAAAATTTCTCCTTGTATATTTCACATGATTCCTCTTGCAATAAGGTATTTATTGGGTGTTGAAAAAATTAAATAAAAATAAATTAAACCTTTTTAATTTAATATAATAAATGTCTAAGTAGTTTTTCATTATATTTTACAAGAAAATGTTATGATAATATCGATTACACTAGGAAAAGAATGAATTTTAGTTAAATGGATCACCTCATTACTAGGGACCTTAGGATATTTATGTTGTGGTCTATGATTTGTTACTTATTATCATTGAACCCTTTAAAGATAGTGGTCTATCATATTAGTTCACCAAATAATTTTTTCATTTAATGAATCTCTATGTGTCTGTATGTTCTTAATTATCACATTGGTATCCCCATGTGTCTCTATTTTCTAAATATATGCTTAGGTTGACACTTCAAAACCTGTACCTATAATGTGTCATTAATATTTTCTATGCTCTAATTCCATTGAAAGTACATTTCTTATGAGTAAAATAAATGATGATTATTTTGTATTACCAAGAAAGAAAAATAGAAAAATAATTTCAATTATTATTCAATTTATTATAAAGGAACAACTACTATTGTTTCATTATTATATGTCATTCAATTAGTTTTGTGGGTGTCTTAATCTACTATTCTCCCCTTTTTATTTACATAGTCGTCATTCTATACAACAAGACATTGGATGGGTGTTTCTTGATATTTTTATTCATTAGTATTTTTATTAAAAAAGGAAGATAATTAAATTATTTTTTAATATCATGTATTGTTTTAATAAACATTTAGAATACATACTATCCTTTTAATGCGAATTTTACACCATCTAAGTTTTATGGTACAGATATCCCGGTTTCAATGAATACCTTTTATTTTTATTACTAATTTTTTGTTTCATAATTTATCAATTATGAATCAAAGAGATTAATAAATTCAATGTGAAATAAAATATTAACAACTAAAATATATCTTAAATACACCCTCCCCTAATAACTGACCATAATATCCCCTATTTCATGGTGTTTCATGTGTGTGTATATAGTTAGTGGGTGGGGGTTTACATATTGAATCCCTTCTATTTATTTCACATTAATACATGATTTATTATATATTATTAGATTGAATACATCCTATAAGATTTATAGGACTATTTTACTTGAGAATTTGGTATAGTACATAAAAATTTACTACATTAAATGCATCATCTTTATTGAAAACATCCTTAACATAGTCATACTTTAAAGTATATGGATTAACCAGTGCACATACATAAGAAAGTAGTGATAGATAAATACTAGTATGGGAATAAAAACAGAGTAACATGATTAAGGAAATATATGCTAGGTAACAGGAATATCAATAGGGAATAAAAGGAGTGAAAATACTAAACATGAAAAATGAGGAATGATATTTCATGATAACATAACAAAAACATGGAAAATGTGGACAAACTTAAAAAAATGCACGATTTCCATAGGACAAAAATAACTACCAAGATATCAATATATAAAAAGTTGCATAAAGGAATCAGGTTTACTCCTTATCCCTACATGACATCTCCTAGGACTAAACATTTCTCATTGCATTGGAGCACTGCATAATTATGGGCACACCTATCATATTCATTTCATTCTCATGCTTAAGTGTTCCACAGAGATCATACAACATAGATTTATTCATCATAATTTTTTATTCCATGATCATAGAGTGTGGAATAAATAAATTTAAGTCTCATTCATGTAGTATAAGTTCATAAAGGTGAACAACTTTGATAGGAAATTGGTATGGGTATTTATTACACAATTGTACTTCATGGAAAATTAGGGTGAAATTTTGGCACCATAACTGGGGAAAATAAATTTTCATGGGAGGTATTAATGATATTGAAAGGGTTTCTCTAAAATTAATAAATCATATAGGAAATATTTGTAATTTTTAATAACATACCCAATGCTAGGAACATAAATTAAAAGTGCAGAAAATGAAGAAGATATATAAATAAAGGGGAGAAAGAGAGGATCTCATGCCTTGATAGTGTGACTCCAAATGCATAGAAGGAGCTTCTATAGAGATTAAGGGATCCATGGGAGGAAACTTGAGACAAGAGGATAGATTAAGTATGTTTTCAAATAATTTTTAGTGAAGAAAAAGGGAGCTTTATAGGGGTTATAAAGGAAAAAGTGGGTGATTATTTATCATTTATCAAACATTGGTTTTGGAATCTATATAATAAAATAACCAAAACCACAAACATTACCATGGTTTTTTGACTGGTTTTTGAAAATTAGGAGTGGTTTTCATTATTTTATATGTCTATGGGTCGAACATAATAAATAAATAACCCTACCTTCGTGGAAGTGAGTCACACTCTTGATGAAATGATTTTAAAATCATAAAATATATTAATAGTTTTGTAGGATTCATAAAGGATTTATAAATTTAATAAAATAAACATAAAATTTCATTATTTATAAGTAAAACATGTATTTAGTCATTGATAACATTTATAGTATTTATTAAAACACTTTGGGGACATTATGAGGTCATAATACACACTATATATTTATACAGTATTTAATTTTAACCTGAAAATTCAACTGTTTTTGAAAATAATGAAAAATTCATCGTTGGATATTTTTTCCATTTTGATTCGAGAAAAAATACTAATTTTATCAGATTAATTTTTCAAATATGATAATTTCCACATTTTAAATAATACTCGATAATTATTGAGAAGTGATGGGTTTTTGACAATAACCGTTTTAGAACCCATATAATCATTACATTTTACTTAATTAAAATTATATGATAATTTGTATTTAACAATAATATATTAATAAAATATTAATTAATTCAAACATACAATAATTTATCAAAATATATTTCTTAATTAAATTTGAATATTTTCAAAAAACACAATTTTTGTTTTATTGAATCAAAATAAAATCATTTATAAAGTAACAATAATGGGGTGAAAATATATTCATTATTATATAAAAAATATTGTAAAAACTCATATCTTTAAGAGTTTTATACATATCCATTCAATATAACAGAAAACATCCAAATGGTAATGTGTGTGATGGTGAAACATTCATGGGATGGTTCGAAAAACATGGTTTGGGTGGTGATCTCATTGAGCGTGGAAATATCTAATAAACAATTTCAATCATTATTAATTCAGTGGATATAAGATTCGTCTTGGTCAAGGGAAAATCATAGTGTTTCTACCTCCCTCAAAATTATTGATAAATGGTCTTTATAGGGTACAATCCTATTGATTAAGGCCATCACTTCATTTTTTCATGTCAATTCAATTTGTTAAAATCCTATATTTATAATAATCTTATGATCAACATTGAATATCATTATTAAAAATAATAATGATTACTAATTTTCATTAAAATCTGATATTATATAATAAAACCAGATATGTACACATGTTTTTTATAACCATATTACATAATAAGAAATTTAATTAAATCATAAGGGGGATTTTATTTATAATAGTTTCCGTCATTTTAGTCACCCCTTAAGAAAATATTACCTCAAAATTTTAATTTCCCACTCTAAAATAGATAAGGGTATGTCTGTTTCATCACTTCCTCCTGTTCCCAGGTCACATCATTAAAATTTTGGTTTCTCCACAACACTTTGAGTAGGTGTATTTTCTTATTTCATGTAACATTGTCCCAAAGATATAGGACCATCAACATATTCTATTAATATTATAAGTTGTTATATAATGGTACCACCTTTAAATTGAGTACATGTGAGGGGTATTGTATAAAATTTTCCAATAGGGATACAATTAATACATCATGTTCTTGGGATAGGTTATGTGGAAGTGATGTTGGATATGCCACCACTCTGATGTGATCAACAATATTAAAGGAGATGATTTATTTTGGACTAATTATTCATTTCTTCCAAAATTTCTTGAATTTCATTCATGGAGATATACATATGAATAACATGCATCCAACATCAAACTCAAGTTCTCATTGATGATTATAACCATACTCTTTTATCCAATATGAGTAGCCTTTATGTGTTTCTGAATGGTCTTAACCTTTTCCACAATTTCATCTACAATTTGATGACCTACAAGTTTTCATTACAAAACATCATCCTAACGTGCTTGTTCTCTTCACCTATTCTCATAAAGGGATTCATAATGATCCATTTGGATTCTTAAGTGTAAATTGTTATTGTATAAGAAAATGACCAGAGGAAGATGTTGATCCTATCATCCTTTGAAGTAAAATGAGAATTATGTCAATATGTCCTCTAGTGTCTGCATAGTCTACTCAGATTGTCCAACAATTTTAGGGTGATAAGATGTGATGATATTCAACTATGTATTTATATCATGCTGGAGACTCTTGTATAACATAGAGTTAAATCTTCTATCTCGATCAGATACAATAGATAGTGGGGGTTAATGTAGCCTCACCACTTTTCAATTGTATATCCTTTCAGGTTAATCAAGTGAGAATCCCTTTTGAATCATAATGAAGTGTACAGTTGTTGTAAGAGGATCCAAAACAACCTATATTGCATTATTTCCACTTGATGTATATAGAAGACCTATAAAAAGTCCATGGTGATGTTTTCTCGTTTCCAATTATTTTGAGTAATATTATCATTATCCCTTTGGATTTTTCCTTACCAGATTCACCTGCTAACATACAAGTCATATTGATGTATATTCTACAATCTCCTTCTCCACATTGTCCCACCAATAGTGATCTTTTAGGTTTGGGTATATCATTATGCACCCTGGATAGACAGATAAGGTTGATTTATGCACATTTTCCAATAAATTATTCCTTATCCCATGATTTTATGGTACATAAATTCTTGAGAAAAATCTCATAACAACACCTTCACTAATGTTGTACTACAAGGATTTCCCATTTAGTATAGTTTTAACTTTCTTTTGAATTCCCAAATGATTTATTTGAGAATCCTTTATATTCTCATAAAAGGATGGTTGAGAAATCAATTGTTAAAGGATTGATTATGTTCCTACATTTATGATTCTCATATCCATCCTTTATAAGTATAAAAGGATCAGATCCTTAATACCTAGAGTAGCTGTCACTTTATTTTCTTTTCTAATATAGTAATGAATTGAGATGTCATAATCTTTGATTACTTCTAACCATCTTCATTGATTCTTATTCATCACTTTCTATGTTAATATATAATTGAGTATTTTGTGATCAATATATATTTCAAAATTCTCCCTAAAGAGATAATGCCACCCTATTCTCAAAGCGAAGATCAGTTCATCCATCTCTAGATCATGTTTTGGAGATTTTTTTCATGAAATTTCAACTTCCTTGAAGAATTGGATATCACATTGTCATTTTATGTTAATAAATAGAAAAATACCTTCTTCAAATCATAAATTAATACTATGAAAATATCTCCAATTGTTGGTAGTGAGAGTACATGTGTAGTGTTAAGAATCATTTTTGAATCCTTGAATCACTCTTCACATTCATAATTCCTTGAAAATGTAACTCAATTATAAGTATGATGGGTTAGAGGGTTTAAAAATTATTAGAAATTTCACACAAATCGATTGTAATAACGATAAAATCTAAGGAAACTATGGATATCTATCATAGATGTTGGGTTTGACCATCCTCAAAATGATAATATCATTTAAGGGTCCACATATATAACATTTCTTGTGATGACATTCCCATGAGTTGGACTCACTTCAATAAGAAATCACATTTTTTTGTAATTGGCATAAAGCTTCTCCTTTCATACGGACATTAGGGCAGTGCTCAAATGATCCCCATTCTCATCCTTAGTTTTGGAAAATATTAGAATATCATCTATATAAAATTCAAAAAATTTGATGATGTAATCTCCAGAGAATCTATTCTTCATGCCCATGAAGATTGTTGACGGATTAGTTAGTTTTAATGGAATTAAAATGAAGTAATATTTCTCATAAATTATATGATAAGTAGTTTTGGGGATATCCTCCATCACCATAACATGGTAATACCCTGATCGTAGATCCACCATGGAGATGTATGATGATCTATGTAGATTATCAAACAAGTAAAAATTCCATGTTATAAAATACTTGTTGTTTATCATGATCTTGTTGACATTACAATAATAAATTCAAAGGAGCATTAACGAAACCTTCTTCTTAAGGAATAGGATAGTTGAACCCCATGGTGAAGCACTTGGGTGTATGAATCCTTGAATGCTCACGCGTCATTGGGCATAGGAAATAAACTAAAATTTATAACCTACTTACTACTTAGGACAGTGGCAAGACTGGGTCGAACCACAGGGAGGCCTCATGTTGTGTTTGATGATCTAAAAAAATAAACTAAAAAAAATACACAAGAATAAGAAAAAATAGTTGGTGGTGGTGAAGTAGTGTGAGTGAGGATATGTGTGTGAATAAGTGAAGGTGAACTGGTGAGTGCAAGGAAGCAGACATGACAACAAGATAAATTTTTGTGAAAACAACCAACTGATGAGTAGGGAGGAAAGTCCACTAGCCCATTTCAATATTTACCCTCGTTCATGCACTGAAGCTTATGAAATATGGATTTGACTTAAAGTAACTGGCCAAATTTTTTTTCTAGTCATTTTGTGATGAAATAAATCTTACAGTCCTTCGAATGTAAAAGTCATTCCATCCAATAGCGATAATAAGTTAGATGTCACTCAACTCAACTTGTAAGTTGAGTTCAGTTTTTCTCTCTCATTCGATAAGAACTCACGTGTATGTGAGTTCCTCAAATTGAAGCAGTTTTCATTATGGTTCAAACAAGATTTGTTTTCACTCAACCTTGCTGTTTTGAATATAAACTCGTTCTGTAAAAAGTGAGAGAGGCGTTCCAAAAAAATGATGTAGTGCATGAATAAGAGTGAACAAAATCCTACCAGCTAGCTTATTCCCCCCGAAGGAAGTTAGCTATACATAATGGTTGGTTTTAATGAAAAAATATAATTAGAACCAATGAAATTATTATTGAAATAAGTTCTAGAATAATAGTTCACAAGGAAAAGAAAATCGTTCATCTCCCTACATGATCTATTGAAAGTTCTAATTCCTACTGTTCAATGATGGATGTGATGCTGGAATGCGTTCGATGTCTCACCCTGGGAAATTGAGGTGTGAAATGATTTGTTCTGCTGCTCTTGGTACTCTAATATGCCCTTGATGTCAAATGGTCTAACCCTAGGTATCTCTCAATCCTATCTCGATGGATGGAAGTGAAATCAAGAATGAAGTCCCACCCTCTCCTGAAACATCATCCAGTCCTGATGAATGCATGTGTCCTCCATCTTGTACTCTTCATGAATGCTAATAACCCCATTGAAGTCTCTGGAATTTCGCTTGAGGTGTTCCCTAGTCTCCACATGGAGAATTCACTGTGTTGATTCCTCCACACTTGTCACCGGTGCAGTTGCTCCTAACTGAATGAAATGGAGGGCACGCGGAGAACCACCCTCCCTCATGAAGGATGATCACGATCTAACCGTGAGGCTGAAATGGCGGGACATGTTGGAAGAGTGGTGCAGTGAAGGCTGCCCACGGTCTCACTATGAGGTGGGACAATAAGGCGATATGGTGCCAACGTTTTGAGGGGATGCATTGGATTGCTCGGAAGTGGTGACTACGGGAAACATTGAGACATGCCAACGTGACCATGGAGAAACCAAGACATGCAGCAACACCTGAAAAATAAACACAACAAAAAATTAAATAAATTAATAATTTAATAAAACTAAAAATACATTAACAAATTAAATTTAATGGAATTAAAAACTAAATAAAAAAAGTTAAATAATAAAATTAATTGCGTTTTATTTAAATGAATGAATTTATTTGTATTAAAAATTATAAACAAATTAATTAAATAAAAAATCAAAACATGAAAATTGACTAACATAAATTAATTAACCAATTAATTAATAAATTTATAAATTAAATTAAAGAATAAGAAATATTAATTGAATAAACATAAATTGTTAAAATTAATTTAATTAATAAAATTATAAAAACTAAAATGAGTTATCTATATACAATTTAAAGAATAATTAATTAATTAATTTAATTAATTATTTAATAAACTAACTAGAATGAAAAATGTGTAAAAATAAAGAATAAATAAATAAAATTCAAATTCACAGGACTAATTTAATTTAAGAATTATTTAAAAAGAACTATAATTAATACTAAAAACACATGATTTAAACTACAATTGATTATTTTACACAGAAAATTTAAAAACACAATAATTATCAATTATTTAATAAAAAACAACATTTTAAAATAAAAAAGTCAATAATAAATACAAAAAGGATGTGGAAAAGAGTGTGAAAACACTACCACATCAATACTTCATCTAGATTCCCTTATAGTTGTTTTTGTAGGTCCTTAAGATCCAAAACATCCATTCTATATAGATTCATGGATAATGGTAACACCCCCGGTATAACCACAATTGAAAATTCAACCACTTTCATTTAGGAATACCATGAAATAACTCAAAAATAACATCATCATATTCCTTCACAATGGGAATTTCTTCAAGGATGATATTTTTCAATACTCAATCATTTAATCATGATACACTTTCTCAAGGGACAAAAATATCTATTCTTGATATGTTGGTCCAAAAAAATATTAATCTGTCTCCATGAACATTTATAGAATCATATGATGATTCACAATACATAGATTGATTTTATGCATGCGAAAATTTATATTGGATCTATATAGGGAAATCCTATCCATACCCACAATTTCATAAAATTACACCAAAGGGATTATGCAGAGGTTTGTTGGGAATGAAAGCCCAAATATTTTGACAGGGGAGGACTTATATACCTAGGATTCAGTAATTTCCCACATTTTTGATTTCACTAAAATCTCAACTTATATTTTTAATGGTGGTGTATTTATACTTCTACAAAACATTCATGATATACATGAATGTGTAGAACCAGAATAAAAGAAACATTTTCTATTCATGAATAAAAAACTAGTGTAAATTTCACCACATCATTGTTAGGATCTATCTCAGCATTTGTGATGGAAAAAATATCTCCCTTTATATTATAATTACTTTTCTTGTAGTTTGTATTTTTAAAATATTATATGGATTATTTTTTAGGCCTTCAGCTAAGACAACGTGTGATTATGAGCCACAGTGTTCCCGAAAATTGTTGAAATATATTTAATATATTTAATAGCGCGCACACACATATTTTTCTTACAAAAAGTAGAATAACTTCTAAATGGGTTCCCGAATCAAAACATTGATGGAACCTTCGAAATAATAATGTGAGTTTTACCCAAGGTGTGATGTAACATTAGCTTGCATGGGTCGTTTCTGGAAAATTCATCACAGGCCCTGTAAATCAATTAAATAATTAAACAAAATTAATTTATTTTGAGATGTTGATTAAGATATTTTTATGTCATTATATAGATTATTATAGAGAATCTCCATGTTTAGTCACATAATCCTAATGTCTCTGGATGATCCTTAGAGAGAGAGCCGTGGAGAATCCTCTCAAGCGAATGAAGATAGATTTTAGAACCAAATATAGAAGCATGTAGGATTTGATGAGACCTGAAAAATACGAAGATAAAGAATAATTATTCCTTACTAATTGAATATAATTGATGCGGGGCATGTGTTTTATTTGGACTTATTCCCCATTAACTATTTCTATAATTAACGTGAATCAATCAACAAACACATTAATTTATAGATCACGTGTATTGAGGGATGATATTATTTTGCAGGGTTTTAATGGGAGAATTTATTTTTTATTTAATTTATTTGATTTTAATTATAATGAAAATGAATTGAGATAGAAATAGACATAGATCTAGGTCAATTTTTTTGATTGATTTGCTCTTTTCTCCCCTCATTCATTATTTTTCGTGGGCGTTCTTTGTTTAACCCGTGACTCGAAAAATATCGATGAAATGATCGTTGTTCACATGTTTCTTGGAAGAACAATACAAAATAGTATATTCATGATTGGAATGACATAAAGATGATGTGATGATGGAGGAGGAATTATTTAGACATTTAGGGATACTTAAATTTTCATGCTTTTCATTCTTCGGTACATGATGATGAATAATGATTTAATAAATTTTCCAAGATGATGGGGGTAATGGTACATCATGTTTGATGATAAAAAGGATTTTATGAGGCTCGATCTATATTTTTGAAAGAGAATTACTAGAATCAGAGGTTGGAGTGATGGAGGAGATGCCTGAAAAGGATTTTGGATTCTAGAAAATCCCAATCCACAGGGCGTGTAACTTGGATCTACACACTTTGAGGGTACTACATGCGGTAGCCATAGTTTTGGGAGAAGGATAAGGACCACATAATGTGTCTCCCTTTCACATGGAATGTTAC
Organism: Viscum album; assembly: GCA_963277665.1. Classification (NCBI taxonomy): domain Eukaryota; kingdom Viridiplantae; phylum Streptophyta; class Magnoliopsida; order Santalales; family Viscaceae; genus Viscum; species Viscum album. Next base: position 1,926,353,210 of record OY728142.1, on the reverse strand, counting down.
ATCTCCCAATTAACTCAATTTTTATGTTGGGAAGTACAATTACATAGGGCATAGTACATAGACTGCCTATACGATGTGTACCCCCTGCACAAAAATAGGATGGAGGAGTACATGGGATAAGTCGCGTACTAACACACAGGTAGAGTACATAGGTTTCCTATATAGTGTATAATATTATATAAATATGGATTGAATAATAGGGCCTGTTTACATGGGAATAACTAGAGTTCATGGGATAAGGCATGAAACCCTACTACACAGAATGTACACTCTCTAATGGACATCATCAGTGCTATTGGAATCCAGAGTGTGTTCTTCGGGATGAGAGCTTCATGGAATCATCACACTAAAATCCTTGTCTGGGTATAATACTATTGTGGATTACCTCTGTAATGTTTTTCATGTATGATTGTATTTATATATTATTGTTATATGTTCAATAGAAATATACCTATATATATATAATTGTATCTCCTTTCATGTATTATTTTTGGTTTCTAGGTTTTATAGTGAGTATTGGTATACTCTCCCCATCACAATCTTTTCGTTGAAGTGTTATGTTTTGAGAATATGATTGACCTTTTTATAGAGTACTAGGAAGTCCTGGACTAGATGTTGAATAGTGAGACCAGACACACGGAGGTGTGTTTCTATAGATTTCATACATCATTCCCAGAACATTTACTTTCATGATGGAGTTTTTTTGGCATAATCATTTTTTAGGATATTATTTATCCCTATTTAATTTATTTACTTCCTGTTGTTCTCTAGTTGGGGGATATAAATATATGCATTTTTTGTTTATTCATTTGATTTTACATGTTAAAATTTTGTGGGTTTGGAGAAGTGTGTGTGTGCACTCTTACTTATTCAGTGCATCACATGTCAGTTATATACCAACATGGTGTGGTTCACCATCCCATGTCCTATTATAGGTTGGCTTGAGGACTCATGGCATGGGACCCACTAGGGATGGTTATGAATGATCAATATCAGAGCGGTCAGTAGAGCTTGTGAGATTGGTATGGGGAACATTTTTATGATTTTAATGTTCTCCTTTCATGTTGTGTATTATAGTATTGGTGAATTGGAAAATGTATCATACACGAAGTCTCTAGTAACCTACTTTTCAACTGAGTACATAATAACACTGGTTACATGGAATTTTTTTTACATGATTCATATAAAAATTGGTTGTGGTGCCAATCTCTTTCATTGGTTCACTCTTCAGATATACTAATTGACTCTGGTACATCTTACTATTTCAGGATGCATCTATGATGTATGTCAGCTAATGTTATTTAGGTTGTAATGAGGTTGATCCCATTAGTAATCAGGCATTGATACATCGAGCAATTCCTTAGATGTTACCTCTAGGTGGTGCACTATACATACCCCAACCTGTAGGTAATCATGTTGTACCTGTAGTACTGGAATATGAGGTGTGTGTGATGAATTCACTTCATGAGATTCAATGGAAGAGACCCGTCAGGTTCATAGAAGAGCTCAAACAACATTCAACTATGTAATTTCTCGAGGTAGGGACACAATTATTCCATCTAGTATGGACACCAACAGATCAGATGGGGGTCTTCGCATCGAGCCTTGTTCATGGATCATTAGGGATATGGTGGGATTTAGTTACTATACCTTATGATGAGGAGACACATCCAGGGATTGATTTTGAGAACCTTTTATGGATTACTTCTCACAATCTATATTGATAGTTGTGTGTATTCACGAGCTTCTATAACCCAGACAGGGAAACATGATAGTAGCTGAGTTTTCAACAAGGTTTAACAACCTCTACATGTAATAAATGTATTTGGTTTGAGATCAATTATTCATGTCTCAGACCCTTTATATGGTTATGGGTTGAGATAAATGAGATAGTGTTATCCCTCTGTGAATTCCTACATATACCGGGGTGATAGAGAGAGAATTAGTGGTAGAATTTGTTTTGGCCAATTACATACAGTCGGTGGTTTCCAGTAGTGGAAAAGAAGGTGAAGATAACTTAAAAACATCGAGTCAAAATCAATCTCAGGGACCTATATGTGGGAGAAATTTTAGGAGTTTGTCTCAAGATAGAGTATCTGAAGCTCATGGTCCACAGGGTTGGTCTTGTCATCCTAGAGAGAGGCAGTGCGACTCATGTGACAGTTGTGGATATCTCTCCTAATATTGTTTGACCCTCTATTTAGCTAAAATAGGGAATGCGAATTGATAACTATGATAGAGATATTGGCAGCAGTAGGAAGGTCTTCAAGGTTACTAATGTGGTAGGAGAGTTGGGAGAGCATTATGTAGTTTTTGACTTTTTGAAAAGTGACCACCACCACCCCCAGGTGGTCCACACTAGGCTCATGGAGCTGTAAGAAAGGGGAGGGGATAGATGCATGTGGTTGAGGCTAACAACCTAGGGGATTGAGGTGTGACTTGAGGTACGATCTGCGTCTTTTATACCTTATTTATAGTGCTGATAGAAATAGTTTATAGTCATTTCATTATTATCACATACCTTGTACATGAAATATAGATTTTGGTTGAACCCTTGACTTGACCCTTATGCTTGGAGACTTCTACTACAGATGACTCAATGATCATGCACATTTGTGGGTAGGGTGAATTGACTCTTGGAGGTGAGAGTTTATCTGAGAATATTCTGAGAGCAGCATCTATTCCTTAAGACATCATTCATGGTATAGATTGATTATATTAAACTCATTCCTATATTGAATGATTTTTGAAAATGGTGTATATTTTTCATATTTAAAGAACTAGATTTTCATTTTTTGTTGAAATGGAAACCCAGGAATCACAGGATCAAATCATGCATAGAAGGGTGAATCCGATTACTCATCAACTGGATAACCTAACCCTCGGTGCAGTGGATGATATGAGTTTCCAATTTCTTATTGTGGTGGGAGAATATTAGGATGTATTTATATAACATGTTCCAAGATTACATCCACACAATAGATATACTTCGATAATGATATAAACCTTATGGAAAAACCAAATTCTTTACTAGAATATCAGATGTCTCCTGCAGAGCTTCACGAGTTGTGCATGAAGTTGGAGGAATTGAAAAATAATGTATTTTTTGGTCTAAGTGTTTCACCATGGGAAACCATATTATTATTTTCCATGAAGGCAGAGTGGATCTTGAGTTTGTGTGGGGACTACTGTTAGTTGAACAAAGTGACAGTAAAGAAAAAATATCAACTACTAAGGATTGATGTCCTATATGATAAATTAGGATGGGAATGATGGTTTATGATGATTGGTGTCCTGTTAGGCTGTAACTGTTTGTGTGTATAGGAAAAGGATATATCTAAGGAAATATTTATATGTTTCTATTCTCTATATAAGTATTTGGTTATGCTCTTTGGTGTGAAGAAAAACCCATCTATGTTCATGGGACTCATGAAATGGATCATTCAATGTTTTATAGACTTTTTTTGGTAGTCTTCATCGATGATATTTTTTTGAACTCTTCATCCAAGTAAGACCACATGAGACACTTGATTATGGTTCTAGAAATACTCTAAGAGCAATACAATTATGTAAATCTCTCAATGGTCCAGTTATAGATTCAAGTGGTCCACTTTATGGGACACATTATCTCAGTGGATGGAGTTCCAGTGGACCCAACCAAGGTCGAGGCAGTGTGAGCTTGGGAACCACATAAGAGCGTGATGGAGGTGTGGATATTTCTTAGGATGGTAGGATATAATTATATTTTCTTATCTAATTTATCTGAGATATAAGAATCAAGGACTAATTTAACTCTAAAGGGGTATTTTTGTGTGTGATTAAATATGATTCAGTTGGATTTTCAGTGGTTTTCGTAGTGTTTGATGAGCACACTATTCTTGATATTTCTTGAACAAGGTTTCATGTATGTAGTGTTCTACGATGCATCAAGAACCATGCTTTTATATGATATGATGAAGAGTAAAGCAATGATTTATTATGGTTCATGTCAGTTGAAACCACATGAGCATAAATATGCGACCAATGATCTAGAGTTAGTAGAGGTAGTGCGTGTTTTGAAGATTTAGTGACACTAATTGATGGTTAGGTGGTTAATAATCTACACCGATCACAAAATTATGATGTATGTATTCTCTCAGAAGGATCTTATCTCAAGATAGAGGCGATGACTAGATTTCCTCCAGGATTATAACTTCAAAAATATCTATAATCATTTTAAGGGGGATGTGGTTGCTGATACTCTCAATTGGAGATATTGTTCATAGTTGTTGAACAAGGAATCATTGTATTTTTCCTTATTATAGTTATCCATTGTGGATTGAGATGGAATATATTACCTCCAGTTGATGGTTTTCAACACTCCACTCATACAGTAAGTGAAGGAGGAAAAACATAGGGTATGTAACTATGATACCCTACATGATCATATATCCATAGAGCATGATAGTAATGGATTTTTCTAATTGTGGGGAGCACATAATTATTTTCAAAGGATGCATGGTGGAACCAGTGATGTTGCATGTGGAGCTTCTAAGAGAGTTACACAGATCTCCTTTGGTGGTACATCCGGGTGTGGAAAATATGCACAATAACCTCTAACATCATTTTTGGTGGCTAGTAATGAGTAAAGTATTTTCAGTGTTCATATCTCAATCCTTTACTTATTAGCATGTGAATGATGAAATCCATGTTAAAGTGAGTTTGGATCAAACCCATGACATTTTAGAATTTAAGTGGTATAAGATATCTATAGACATCATGACGGGTTTACCATGTATGTTAAAGGGGAATGATTCAATTTCATTGATCATAGTACATGCCACCATGTCTGCTCACTTCATATATATATGAGAATAGATTTCAGTAGAGATCTTGGGATGCCTCAATGTTCATGAGATAGTTTTAATCCATGTCTATCGATGACTGTTTGTAGTCACGACGCTTTCATTACATCCATAATATTTAAGGTATTAGAGGAGTCACTTGGGACCATTTAAAAATTGAGAATAATATTTCTCCCCGAAATTGATGTCCATATTGAGGGGACCATTCAGGTTCTGAAGGACATGTTGGGAGCCTGTTTATTGGATTTTGTACATAGTTGAGAGGATCAGGTACCAGTTGTGGATTTTTCTTACAACAATAGATACCATTCCACAATTGATATTGAAGCATTCAAGGACTTGTATGGGAGACCCTATAGGTCCCCACTTTGTTTGAATGAACTAGGAGAGTAATCAATCATGGTCTCAAATTTTGGGTGATCTATAACAGAGAAGGTGTATATCATCATGGAGTCGATGAAGACTACAAAATTCCATCAGAAGTCTTATGATTACAGGCGATGTCGGACTTTCCAGTTAGAGGAAGGAGACTATGTGTTCCTATGGGTTTAAAAATGACATGGATTATAGATATTTTTCAGTGAAGAAAAATATCTCTATGGTTCATTCTCCCATTCCAAATACTTCATAAAGTTGATGATGTGGTGTTCCATATAGATCTATAACCACAGTTATACCGAGTACACGATTTCATCCACATGTCACAATAGAGGGGGTACATTAATGAACCATCACACATTATCGACTAGAGATATATGGATATCGATTATTCAGAGACATTATCTAAGTAACAAATAGATATTGAGGAAAAGTAGGAGAGGGTCATTTGTGGGTGATCGATTCCTTTTGTGCAAGTCTGGTGGAATCATAGGAATATTCAGGATAGCACATGGGAGCGGAAGGCTCAAATTCATGCTCAGTACCCACATAATTACAAGTATCCTTTAACTTTTTTATAGAGACATAAAGACCCAAGGTGGGTAAAATATGATATATCATATTTTCTATGTATTATTCTTAAAAATTACATGGGTTATTGTTAAGGCAAGGAGTTTAGATGGCATGTAATTTTGATGCTCGATATTCCCAAAAGATATGTTAAAATAAATTTAATATATTAAATAACATGTTTGGGAAGTTTTCTAAAAAAATATGAATAACTTCTAAAATGGATCCTAGATTAGAAATCTAATAGAAACATTGAACATAGAATGTGAGGTCTAGCATAGGAGAAACATAACATTAGTCGTCTTATTTCATATGTTGAAATGTAAATGTGAGCATAGAAATGAATAAAATTATTAAATAATATTTCTAAATTCTGAATTGATGATGCAACAATTGTTCTGTCTATAAATATAAAATTATGGAGAATCCCCAAGGTCACCCACATAACCCTAGAGTTGTTGGAGGATCATTGGATAGAGAGTCTTATAGATTCCAATAAAGTGAACAAGGACAAATTTTCTAACCAAAGATCAACACACCTTGGATTTGATGGATCATGACAACGATGATGGTGACATATCATTAATTTTCATTTATGTAACTGAATCGAGGTGGGGAATGTGTTTAATTATTATTTCTTCCTTGTTCTTTATTTATAGGAGAAACACGAATCAATCGATGAATGAATTGATTCGAATATCATGTTTATTGTTGGATGGTAATAATTTTTAGCATTTTGAAAAGATAATTTCATTTAAATTTGATTTTATCAATTGAATTTCTAATGGAAACAAACCGATTTAGGCTCAAAAATTGATCTTGGTCAGTTCCTCTTGATTGATATGTGATTTTCCCCCCCAATAATCATTCGTCATTGGAATTCTTTATTTTCCCCGCATCTTGAAAAATATCAATGAATCGATTGTTGTGAACCCGTTTCTTGGTGTAATGATTCAAAACCATAGATATGGGATTGAAACAACATGAATGTGGTGAAAAAAATAAAGACATTTTGATTGAAATAAAGGTGGATACCCAGATTTGCGTTCTTCGGTGTTCTTCGACGCATGATGAAGAATACTTATTTAATATATTTTTCAATAATATATGGTGATGGAACATGTTATTTTGTTGATTAAAATACATATAAGAGGCTCAATCAATTTTTATCTAATAGGTCACAGATGGAATCAGATTCTAGAGTGATGTAGGAGATGCTTCAATATAGATCTAGGATTCTGAAAAATCCTGACCCACTTGGCGTGTATGTCATATTTACATGGCGTGTGGGGACCCATTGATGCAGCTAGGGATTTTGGGAGAAGGTTAAGGTTCATAAGGCTTGTAACCTATCCTGTGTAAATCAGTTTGTATATTGGGAAGAACATGGAAATCAAGAAGAGTACATGGACTTCCTGCACAGTTTGTACTCCCCCTATACAGAAAAAGGATAGACTAGTACATGGGTCGATAAATGTTTTGGATCCTGGGTAGAGTACACAAGATGATACATGTTACATAAGTGTATAAGGACATGGATTTAAATTCACATGTTGATTACACAAGTATAAATTAGGGTTAAGGGACACAACTTGTTACCCATCTACACATCGTGTACTCTTTCATACATGGATTAGATATATTTTCCACCATATATTGGGAAAATATTCATAAGGGTTTGTTCCATTTATAATTTACATGATGGTTGGTATGATTTGTTTCCTACTCTTACATACTCCTAAGACTATGACCCATTCAGTATGACATCCATGAAAGAGTTGTTGGACCCCCCTCACCCTAAGAGGCCTAGAGTGGGATCCTTTATTCATGTTTGTGACCTTGGCTATGTCTGTTGTATTGAAGTGTAAAAAACTACCAGATAATTGATCCTATATAAATCAGGGTCAATCCTATTTGGGTTATTGGTATCACCCTATAGACCTTACTGTGAACCTCATTTGTGTATCGTATTGCCTTCAAATCTATCAGTGTGTTCTTTCTCACGATGATACCTGATGGGTATTACCTCTCAGATGGATGTCATTAGTGCTATCACATGTAATAGTATGTTCTCCCCGAAGGGTGCTTCATGGAATCTTCAAAATGAAATTATAGTTATGGTATACTATGATTGTGGATTATGTCTATATTTTGGGTATTGGTTGAGTATATCTGGATATTCTTGTTATATGTGTTATATACATATTCATTTGTAGAGGTGGCTATATTTAAATTATTGTATGATTTTTTGTTTTAGGGTATCCTAATAAGTATTTTTATTCTCACCATACAAGATATTTTCCCTCACATGTCGCGTCTTATTTAGAAAATTAACCTTTTGAAGGTGTCCAAGGAAGACCAAGACAAGTTTGTGCTAAGTGATACCCAACAGATCATTGCATATTTATGTGTCTTTCAGACAACAGTCCCAGTACATATACATTCAAGTTGGACTTGTGTTGAAAACTCTTTATGGAAAGATTATATTTGTCCATGTTAATTTTTTTTACTTCCTATCATTCATTTGTTTGTGGGATATAGATGTATTCATGCATTGATTGTTTAGTTGTTTTTACATTCCATAATTTTTTGGGCTTAGAGTTTTTTCTTGTGTACATGTACTAAAAAATTATTCCCATGATAGTGATATGAAAACTTAGTGCTTGTCACAATCCCCTATCCTATTGTAGGTGGGTTAGGGGAGTCATAGTATGGGATTCACAAGGATGGATCATGATAACTAACTTTTTTTTGATGGTTGTCTCTGAAAACCTGTGGCATTGTGATTTGGTTGTCAAAGATCACTACATCCAAGAAATTGAATAAATGAACAATATGCTAACGTTTTACATGATAATTCATCTCTTCCAGTTCATTAGTGGATTTTTCCTATTAGAAATCTATAGATTGGTGTCCTTACTCATGTACCTAAATTATTTTCTCATCCCCCTTATGTAATTTTTTGGGATCTTACTTTCGAATATTTGACAAGGGAGAAATTGAAATTTTATGAAATCATTAGATTTCTCCATCAGACCTAAAAATTTCAACTTGACTTCCAACTGCTTATCCCCATGATACCTTAAGGCATAGATATTAGATCTAATAAATTCAATGAACAAGGTCAAGAAATGAGGATAGAATAAGGTATGGTTTGAATGTGATTCTAATATCCAAGTACATGTAGCGAGAACTGGGCATCTTCATTCATATTGGAAACTTACTGCAAAGTGGTTTAATTGAATGGAAATCATCTCAACAACGTTTTTATTTATCATGCATGTTTTTTGAGAAGATAACTATCTCGTGGATGATCTATAAAGTAATTTACATGTAATTAAAGTTTATGTTTTTTTTATAATCTTCCTGATAGGCTGATTCCCCTATTCTAAAGGGATTGTTGTAAAATTCTATCTTTTTTACTTTTTTAACCCTCTTTATTTCATAAATTAAAGAGGATTTCCCTTTGGGTGAGTAGTCACCTTCTAGTCAATGAAATAATATATACTGAATACTTTCTTAACATTCTTGAATTTAAATCTACATGGGTTAATGAGTGGTCATACATAATAAAGGATGAGCTATAAATCCTAATATGGGAATAAACATAGAATAAAATGAAATAGGTATTACATGAAAGATAATAGGCATATAAATGGGGAATTCAAGCAGTTATAATCATAAAAATGGACAATGAAACATGATATATCCTCATAACATAATGGAAACATAGGAAATGAGAAAACAACTTGAAAGACTGAATCATAAAATTAGGTCGAGGATAAATTATAAGTCATCCTGATTAAAAATTCCCCATAATAGAATATTGTTTACTTATTTCCTTAACATGGTGTATCATGAGACTTAAAATTAACCTATTCATTGGAGCGTAATATAATTATAGGTTCCCACATCACATTTATTTAATTACCATGCTTAAGTGTTACGCATAGATCATACAACATGGATTTATTTATCATTATATTTAATTCAATGATCATGGAGTGTGTAATACCTACATGTAGTTCCCAAAATTAATAATATGTTAATAAAGGTTAACACCCTTGATAAGAAATGGGTATGATTATTCACTACACAATTTTTTGATGTAAAAAATCACGTTGAAATATCAGTAGAAAAAACGGGGGAACATAAATGTTCATGGGAGGGATAAATGATAGTGGAAGGGGTCTCTATTCATTCAAAAATCATATGGTATGTATGGAATGTGTGAAAAAAACACCATCATTAGAAATTAATATTTAAATGGCATAAAATGAATATGATTCATTAATGATGATGAGAAAGAGAGGATCTGTTACCTTGAGGGTGAGACTCCAAATGTATGAGAGGATCATATTTAAAGTTTGGGGGAACCTTGGGAGGACTCTATAGAGTTAGGGGAAGACTATGAACATCATCAAACTATTTTATATGAATATAAATGGAATATTGGGTTGGTTTATATAGTAAAATAGCAGCGGTTCTATATCATTTCTCAAACACTGGTATTTGAGTCTATATAAAAAAATAACCAAAAAAATAAACCTTTAATTGATTTTTTCCAATGGGTTCTTCCATATAAGATTGGTTTTAATTAAATTATATATCCATGTTCCAAACAAAATATAATAATACCATTTCTTATTTGGAATTTAGTCATACTATTAAAGAAATGGGTTTAAAACCTTAAAATATATTATTGGGTTTGGAGGATTCATAAGGGAATTATAAAATTAATAAAATAAATATGAAATCAAATTTTATTAAGTTTAAAACATATATATAGTAATTGATAAATTTTATAGTATTTATGACATATATTTTGGGTCATTTTAATGTGATAATACACACCATATATTTTTATGGTGGTTAATTTTTTTCTGAATATTCAACTATCTCAGACAATTATAAAAACTTCACCATTGTAAAATTTCACCATTTTCATTAATAAAAAATTATTCATTAATTAAAAATAGTTTTCTAAAAATGTTCATTTTTAATTTTAAAATTATAATAAAAATTTATTGAGAAACGGTGGGTTTTTTATAATTACAGTTTCCAACCCTTATAAAAAGTACCTTTGACATCCTAAATATTATATAATAATTTATATTTAATAAAAAATATTTAGAAATAATATTTTATTAAATTTTATTTATATCAAAAATACATAAATTCATCAAAATAAATTCCATAATTTAAATTTAATATTACCTAAAAATACCATTTTTATTTTATTATATCAAAATAAAAATCATTTATAATGTAACAATAATATGATGAAAATATATTAATTATTCATTAAAAAGTAATATACATACTTGTATTTCTAGGTTATTTATATATATCACATTAATTTATCATCAAATTCTATAAGGTCATGGTGCATGAATGTGATACTTTCATGCGGTGGTTGGACATAAATTGTTTGGGCCATGATTTTGAGGAGATTAGACTTCTCTCATAATTAATTTTGATCAAGCTTAAGTTGTTGGATATCATTATTGGATTGGTCAATGGAAAACCCAATGATTATATCTCCCTCAAAATTTCTAATAAATGGGATTTATATTGAATGGTCATACTAATTTAGTCCATCACTTCCTTTTTCTATGTCAATTTGATTTATTAAAACCTGATATTTATAATAATCATATGATAACTGTTCAATGACTATATTATCAATTGTAATGATGATTAATGGTTATTTAATTATTATATTATATAATAATACAAAATATGTTTGTGTGTTTTCTATAACCATATTACATAATATGATATTTTATTAAATGAAAAGTGGAATTTTATTTAAAATAGTTCTGGTGGTAACTTTACATTCCTATCAACATCCATAAAATGATTTTTCCCTAAGAATTATTTTAATGAATGTATGATCCAATATAAAAACCATTAATAAAAATATCATCTAGTAATTAGTTCATGTAAATGTACCATGAAATGTTTAATGAATTATAAATCAATGCTTTGTTATTTTTATTACAGAAAAATAGAGGAAGTATATCATAATTATACCCTAATGGCTACCAATGTTTTTTCAATAATGGCACGCTATTGTGAAATATTTATATGTATAATAAAGAATTGTTATTTGACAATTTAATAAAATTTAAATAATGAAAATTGACTTGTTAGGGTCACCATGTTATCTTGAAAAATTCCATTGAACAATTAATTTTAGACCTATACTTATCAAATTAATAATTTTTACTAATAAAATCTTGCTATGAAACTCATATAATTTTATAACCATTTGTTGTTCACCTTCGAAATTTTAATCAATTTTAACATATCTAATATGTTTTTCCTTAACATTTATAGCACCAATAAGTTGAAAATAAATAAATTTCACAAGTAGTTAAACATTTTTTTAGATTACATAAATATTTTAGTGAACACATAATATAATGTGGAGACATATTATTATTTTAAAAAATAGTTATATAGGTTTAACCTATTCATTGATCTTTATTTATTATTGTTAAATATTTAAGGGATTTAAATCGTCTATTGTGTATCAAAATTCCCTCCTTGTATTCCTCTATGATATAAAAGACACCATTAACATTGGGGCCACAAAAAACTGATTACAAGATCCCTATGAAAATCTCAACCATAATAGTTTTTTCATTTTATTATTCAAAATATTTAGCCAGAAATTGAACAGTTAACAAAATTATGTATATATGATTCAATAAATAAAATGTGTGTAGTACATATAATTCCATTATAAATTGATCATACTTATACCCTTCTGTATAAAAATTTTCTATCTTGAATCCCAATTATTAAATTTTAACTACACTCATGTTATCAACCCATTTTAATAAAAAAATAAACATATTAAATATTATTTAATCCAAGCCTCATATTTTATTGATTATGCTACAATATGATGTATTGAAATAACATAGAGTTATATCTTTAGTAAAATAAATATAAATCACTTATACTAAAATTATAACTCCACTATATTCCATAATACTATATACATCATATTTTTTCAATATAATGTATACTAGTATATTATATTATATTTTTATGTCAATAATGTTTTATTTTATCCTATAGTTTTCATGTAATTCTGAATTTAAATTTAAATTTTCAAATGAATCCATAAAAATATTTCAATGAATCGATTATATAATCAATTGAATATGTGATCTAGATATCTGTCATTCATTCATTTATAGACTAAAATTACAAGGAATTTACTATTTAGATTCAATATATAGTGGATCCTATATATTGATATGTAATATGTAAAGGTTTGCATAATCCTACTATATAGTTTTCATTGTGACAACATCGCTTCTGGAAATTTCTTCATCCACATGTGTAACATCCGAAGTATTTATAGAATAATAAATTTTCAAATATATTAATATTTGTGAATTTAATATTACTTTTATTTTGATTGATACACTATGTATTATAGCATACCCGACGCACAACAATGGGTTTCTTCACAATCTTACGCTGCACACAACAAAGAGTTATAATGAAAAATAATTCAAAAATAATAATATTATTTTAAATTGTAGTTAATTCCTAGTGGTTGTATTGGATGTAATGAAAAAAACTATCTAAAATATGATTATACAAGGTTGTTAAATGTTTTTATATATATAAAAAATTAGAGGCTTAAGATGAGAATTACTCCAATTTTATGCATAAAATACTTTAATATTTTTTTAAAAGGACATTTTAACACCTTTTAATAGAGAACCCTTTTTAGATATAATTTTTTTCAATTTTATTAGTTATAATCTATAAAATAAACTATTCTTTATAATCGAAACATCAAAATTTACTTTTGTTGAAATATTGGTATTTTTATGAAAAACTCCATATTTTAATGAATAATGAAAAATACTGCATTTAAATTCAAAACAGTCCTTTTTTCTTATTTATTTATATAGTTATATTATCCTTTAAATTAGATTTAATGGGTAATTGGACTATGTTTTTTTTCAATTAATCCAATTTTTGTCATTGGATGCGATTTCACATTGAAATGGGATATAAACACATGTCAATATTCTGAATGTTTTTACTTCTTAAATAACTTCTTTCTGGTTTTGAAAATAGGAATTAATTATAAATTAATTTATTCCAATTATATTTTTTCAATTTCTAAATATGGATTTCATATTTGGAATCAAAGTTTCCAAATTGCGGAAATAGGTACCATTTATTTTTGGACAATATGAATAGTAACATTAGTAATTATTTTTATTTACCATTGTTAAAGGGTAAATCAGGTAAATAATGATAAAAAATAATATTATAATAATATAATACTACCCTAACATGTGGCTTCATACTATTTTATGAGATATGTAAGACCATGATCATCCTTGGGTCGATTTTAGGACCCCATTGAGCCTCATGGGTGTGATAATGAAATTTTATAATAATTAATTTAATGTAAAGAGAAATATAACAAAAACATGAATTTTTTTACTAAATAAATTTTAAGGCGGGGTTATATAATCGATCTATTTGAATATAAATAGTCATTAGAAATAAAAAATATTTCCTACATCATTGTATTTTATTTATTATTTTAATACATAACATTAATACATTTATTTATTACACAATGATGATGCACTAATTACCTTATTAATGAAACATTCAAATAAATGCTATAATAAATTTTAAAATAAATTTAATTTAATCTTTAATAGGTCATACAGTAATTTTATGGATAATTATGACATGTTAGTTTTTATTTGATTTAGTTTTTTTTCGAAATAATAGAGTTTTTATGACTTTAAAAAAATTCAATTACTAAATAGTTTCAAAATTGATAGAAATGAGTTTCTAAAAAATGTACTATTTTAGTAAATGATATAATTGTAAAAAAAATTTATTTGGACAACTAAGTTAAATAATGTAAAAAATATCATTAATTATCCACATGAGGTTCTATATGGTATTTTTTAGTAACCATATTAACAATATATCTTAAAAATACAAGAAGACATGGTATGAGATAATTTATTTATCTAAGGGTTAAAGGAAAAAATATAAGGTTAAATTTGTGACCTAAAATTGTATCAAACCTATTGGATGAGTGGATTTCAACCCATCCTCATCTTATCCTGGAAATATATCAATTGTGAACTATTAAAATTAGAAAATCAATTTATAATAAAATTATATTCCAAGACTTACCTAAAGTGACACTCATTCCCCTTATAAAAGGAAACCACCTCTATAAACATACTCACACCAATTAAACTTAATGGATAATCCTAATTCTGCTCAAATAAGATCCCAACATTCCTTAATTCTTCCTGGAATCCATACCTTGAGTAGAAGGTAGTTAGAGAGTGCCTTTAGGGTCAAATCCAATGGAGTTACCCGATTTAGAGGTAATGTCTTCTCTCAAGCTCCTATCTTTTTTTTTCTTCTCCAACCCCTTGTTTTCATTTTATTCCATTATTTTATAATATCACAAGTATCCTCAATATACTAGGATGTTATTATCCTAATGGTTCGACCTACAATTACACACACCTCCATATAATGGATATAAAACATATTATTTCTTTGTACAGTGAATTACTACCTTAGTAAATGATGATTGTTCCAATTTTTTTAAAAAATCATGCATTGTTAGAGACTAAGAGCGGAATTGGGAAATCTTCATGTGAAACCTAGTGTTTTCTCCAATTTTGATCTTTCATCCCCCTTTGGGATGGGATTTTGTCGTGGTGGCGGCGGTTTCGACTCGGTGTGGGCATCGTGGCTGTGCAGCAGTGTCCCTTATCGGAGGAGGTTCGATGGTCGGCTTGGAACAATTATTCCAATGACAACGACGTGTTGGTGTCTCCTCTTCTCAGAGAATCATTGGAGGTAGACTCGGTGGATTCTCTCCTTCCAGTGACGATGAGGCCTGGGGTGTCCCGTTCTTGGTTCGGGTTGGTCAGATCGTCCAGGGTGCACAGGCGATGGATAGGGCTGGTCTTTCAGCTGTTCGACATGACTAGGGTTTCCTTCCATCTTCCTCTCAGCTGGTTTCTCAGCAGTTTGATTGTCCGGCGTGACAAGGGCTTTCATCTAGCAATATTTGGTGTGGCGAAGGGTCAGATCTGTAGTGCTTCATATGGGAGAGGTCTTCAGGCTCTGTGAGTTATTATGAGATTTTTATTTGGCAGTGTTGTGAATTTGTTCTCTGGTTAGATTTGGTTTGGGTTGTCCTGGTTCGATGTCGATGGTATTTCATTCATGTCATCATGTGGCTTGTGCCGGAACATGGTGAGGGTTCATCTGTGGTTCTGATCGGAGTAGATCCATGCCCAGAGAGGCATTTCTATCTCAGGAAGACCCAAATTCTCTCATTGGTGGTAGTCCTTTGGCATGGGTTGGGCCTTCTAGTCATGGTGACGATGGCTTGAACTCGTGATGTTTGGATTGTTTTCTGAGCTTCTCTGGCAGTGGTGGATGGGTGGAGGATCACGAGGTTGCCCAAGATGATCAATTTTTGAAGGTTATTTTTTTCTATCTTCTCGGTATAGTGAAAGGTTTTATGATGTATGTTCGTACGGTGATGCACCCAGACTCGACCATGAGGACTTATCCCCAGAGGAGGTTACAGAGCGAACTATTCATCGTTGTAGAGAATTATGTACTTGGATGTTTGAGAGGGTTTGTCATTTTCCATCAGATCGAGCATGTGCTTTGACACAAGACACTTGATTGTCATTTAGCTTTGCACCGGTGGAGAGTATTTTCACAATTAATTTCTAGGGAGGGGTTTCTCTATGTTATCAATTTGGTTTGTCTCTCTAGACCTTTGGGTCATGTTATATATTTTAAATCAATGATGTATTTTAGGGTTTTCCCCCTTCTTCCCTTAAAGGGGGGTCAGTTTCAATAATAATAAAAATTTTAAGGCCTTCGGTCCGTTGGATTGACGATTTTTCAAATTTATCCTACCACCTACCCTAGTAGAAATTATGATTTCACATTATATGATATATATTATATTTTTATTATCTATATTATTTTTTAGTTTTTTTACAACATACCATTATGCGTGTCTTAATTCTTAAATATGATAATTTCATTTGAGGAAGTGTGGAATACCAACCCCTCAATTTCATTTGACAGTTCCATACTTATGAGAGATCTCTCGTCCAATTACATTGTGTCCCAATGACACACGCCCCCCAATCCAGGGTCACATAAATTGTAACCTAATGGTGCTCATCCCTTATTCAAGAGAAAATAAAATATAAACTCACTAAAAACCAAATTTATTCCAAAAGCATTCAAAATAATCATTTTAAACCATTTCAATAAAACTATACTTCTATTGAAAACCAAGGAAAAACCCAATTTCAAAAAAACTATTTCATTTCAATAAAACATCCCTTTTATATAAAAAAAATCTAATAAAATCCATGTCCCACATTTCTATAAAATCCTCATTTTAAAATCAATATTTTAAAACCAATAACAATAGATCTTTATTTTAAAAGCCCATTTTCAAGATTTCTACAATTTACCAAACCATCACCAAAGATGTTTTTCCAAAATTATTAACCACCCAATTAATGATCAATTAGTCAAAATGAAATCAATTTGAAATCATTCCCATCAGTTCTACTAAGTGCAGTCGAGTGTGAATCCTCCTACCTTGACGGTTTTGATGAAAACCACTACGAACAATGAACACACAAGAAAAATATTTGATTATCTAAAAACCCACCTTAGATCTATTGTCTTAGAATGATCAAGAGAAAATATCATAATATTTGGCCTCCACTAACCTAGATATAATCATAACATGAATACACATTAGAATATAATTGAAGATATGTAGATCTAATTAGATATAAGAAACTGATCATGAATGAAGAAGAATGATCACATTTATCAAGAATCTGACTTCAATTCACCAAGGGAATCCTTTAGATCGACTCCAAAATTCTTAAAATAGGCTCTGATACCTTCAATGGATAGTAATAAAAAATTAGTTTCATTTAGGGGAAAATGATGGAGTTATGTAAAAAAGGAGTGAAATCCTATTTTTAAGGATCTTATTTTGACTCTATACATGGTTTGACCACATGGTTAAGAAAACCTTGCATTAACCGTGGCTAACATATTCCCTCATGGACTACCCCTGCATGGTCTCCCAAACCGTGCTCCAACATTATTGGAGATAATTTATCAAGAGGACCACTTTTCATGGTTTGGATGCACGGTTAGTCAAACCATGCACCACCCGTGCGACTTCCATTTAGTCCCAAAACACTTCAAAAGTTATCCCAAATCTCTCAACCATCACCCTTAATCTTTATAACAATTAAAAACATAATGTAAGGGTTACATAAGAGAAATTTGAGATACTAAATTCTCCACAATTTTTTTTCCATACCTAGAAAGTAGAAAACATTTGATACACTGATAGAGTTCCAACCACCACTCTTTCATTTCCTTAGCATGTTTACAAGCCTCTTACTGAATCTGAAAATGGTGCGATAAAACTCATACCTAAAAAAATGCTTTTTTCACCCAGGATTTTACATTTCCTATCCACAATCCATATAAGGATATGTATCAACGAAGCATCCAGATCTAGGTCAATGTGATCCCATCAGATCGCATGGTTAGGATCAGGATGATACTTTTCCAATTGAGATACATAGAATACATAATAAATCAAACTGAACTATGTTGGTAATTCCAATCAATATTCCACCACTCTGACCCATTAGAGTATCTTGAAAGGGAGAATGTATCTAGGAGATAACTTTCCCTACTTCCCAAAATGATTATGTCCATTCTTGGAGAAATCATTAAGAACACATGATCACTTACTACAAAAGAAAACAACCTTATAAGGTGATCCACATATGATTTTTGATGAGAATGAACCATCTCCATCTTTTTTATAATCAACTGGATCTTCTCCATTTTTATTGGACAAGGCCTGACCCAACTAGTAATGTTTCACCTGTTTCTAGGTAGCATAGTGAAGATTAACAAGGAATCACATACAATGCTTTAAACAGAGCCATGTGTATTGAGTCCTAATAGTTATTATTGTATGAGAACTCCACCAAGGGTATATGATCTTCCCATGAGCCAGTAAAATCCATTACACAAGCCTGCAACATGTCTTCCAACATTTTTATCGTCCTTTAAAATTGACCATCCATATGAGGATGATACGCCATACTCATAATCAAATGTGTCCCCAGGGATTTATATAAATATTTCCAAAAATGATATGTGAACCTCAGATCACTGTATAACATGATTGAAGCTGGTATTCCATGTATCCTTACCACTTCTTGGATATAAATTTTGGACAGATCCTTAATCGTATGATTTTCAAGAATGTGGATGAAATGGGTTGAGTTGGTAAGACGATCCACTATATCCCAAATGGAATCATGATTATGGACCATTATTGGAAGAATTATATCAAATTCCATTCCTATATGCTCTAATTTCCACACTTCGATAGATTAATATTGTAACATACCTGCTGGTCTCTGATGCTCTTCCATATCTTTCTGATAAGTTAATCACATAGAAACAAACATGAACACCTTCCTTTTCATGCCTCTCCACCAAAACAATGCATTCAATGCCTTAGATATCTATTATGTTCTTGGATGTGCAGCCCATATCGAATGGTGGTAAGGATGAAGGAGTTGTTCCTCAAAAGGGATATGTACGACCATCCGATCTATAAAACCCAAAACTGATCATCTATCAAGTTTCCAGTCCTCAATAGTCTCCCCACCATTGAGTTTTCACATCATAGAAAGGCATTATGCATCAGATGTTTTTGCCTCTATAATCATATTTACCAAATCAGGAACAAGTATTGCTAAAAATAAAATCGCAACATCACCTCGGTCAACACATTCCACATGAGTGTCAGCTAGAACCAACATCAACTGCCATTCATCTGAAGCCTCCTTTTCAAATTGATCATATGACTTTCTAATCAATGTATCTACCACTGATGTCCTTTTTCGTAGTGTATACATCTAGTCAAAGTCAAAAATTTTAAGATACTCCATCCATCTTATTTGTGTCAGATTCAAATATCGCTGTGAGAAAATGTGTTTCATGCTTTTGTGGTCTGTGAACATAGTGTGTTTCTCACAAAATAGATAATTTATCCATGTTTTCAAACCAATGATGAATCCATATAACTACAATCATGTGTTGTGTAATTATTTTCATGAACCCTCAACTGCCTTGAACCATAAGCAACCAAATGGTCTCCTTGCATTAGAACATAGCCCAATCCTACACTTGAAGCATCACAGTACACCACATACTCATGTTATATTTATTGAATATCAATATTGTTGTAAATGTAAGATGAAATTTTATTTCCTATAAGGACTTCTAGATCTCCTCTTTCCATTGGAGGGGAGAATTATTCTTTGTCAGAGCTGTCACTGGTGAAGCTAGTCCTAATAAATCAAGCACAAAGACTCAGCAATTTCTAGCTAGACCCTAAAAACTACGTAACTCAGATAAATTATTAGATTTTTTCCACAAGATAAAAGATTCTATATGTTTAAGATCAACAGAAAAACCATTCCCTGAAATGACATGGTGAAGAAAACATACTTCATATATCAAAAAATGAATCATTGATAATTTGGCATAAAACTGATAATATCTCATGATTTGTAACAATGTCTCATGATATTCCTCATGGAAAACACTTTTCTATGAATACACCAAGATGTCTTCAACGAACCCCAAAATAAAAAAAATCTAGATATCACTAAATTATCTGATTCATCAACGACATGAATATTGTTGGTTCATTAATTAGACCAAAATGGATGAATAAATATTCATAATGGCCATATCTTCTTCTTGAGGTTTATTTGGAATATCTTTTTTTCGAACTCACAATTGGTGATATCTTAATCTCAATTCAATCTTGGAGAACCAGTGACCTCCCATTAATTGATCAAACAGGTTATTAATGCATGGAAGTGGTTACCTATTCTTTATCGTAACATGGTTAAACTTACAATAATCAACATAGAGGAAAATTGTTCCATCTTATTTATTCTCAAAAAAAAACCAATGATACACACAAATAATTACATAGACAAATGAAACTCTTTCATTATAGCTCCTCCAACTGCACTTTAAATCCCCATAACTCTATTGGTGCTATCCTATATGATGGTAGGGAAATAGGACTGGTTCCTTGAATGAGATCAACTATAAATCCACTTCCCTTATAGGTGGTAACCCTAAGATGTTATCGGTAAATACTTCTGGAAATTAGTACACAACTTATGGAGGAAAATTTTCATCAATCTATTTCATTGATGAAAAATTCAATGCTACAAACATGTAATAGATCATTCCCACCATCAGTTCCAACAAGCCATTTTCACCTTTCTTTACCATCCAATCTCCTCTGAAGAGATGCTCGATGGCCACATCAGTCATGAAACTATCTATTCTCCTATAACAGTCAATGTGAGCCTTAAAAGTTTTAATATAATCCATACCCATGATTACACCATACACATCCATGTAAAACATCAAGAAGTCCAATTTTATTTTATCTCCCTGAGAGTAGTTTCCAGTTTTTAAACAGAAAAAATAAATTCCAACATTAAACATAGAAAATCAACAGAACAAGAATATATAAAATAATGAAATTCACCAGTATCGAAGAGAACTTTCACATGTGTAGAACTCAAAAGATTTAAACCTCTCACCGTATATGGTCCAGCCTGATCATCAACAATGATCATCTCAGCTACATAAAATTTCTTCATCGCTATAATGTTCTCATTGTTTCAATTTTGATATTTCCTTAGTTAAGGGGTCATGGTATTTATTTAACCACCATGCCTAGCTCTGCTATGCTGATGAGACTGATTTTGATGTTCTTTCCCTATCAAAGCATACGATGCTTGCGACGCCATTGAAGTGTCTCAAGAACCGGACCTTGGAGCTCTATAACAATAGCACTAAAGATACCCCATCCGTTTTGAGTTCTGACTTGATCCAGTATGTGTCGTACACTCTTCCTTTATATGGTAAAATTAACCACATTGAATGAAAACACTTTTACTCTGTGGTCGGGGAGTAAGGTTCACTAATATGGCTGTATGATTCTGATTTCCACTTCCAACATGGAAATATGTGTCCCATTTTCTCTTTCTTCCCACGTTTGAGTTCCCATCCTTTCATGTAGGTATTATCATACTTCCTCCCATAGATCCTAAGATATCACATTCAGAAATTGTTGCTCTATTCACCATCTTTGTATAATCACCAATACAGGGGAACATAATCTTCGACCGAATCTCTTATCTTATCCCTGATTTGAATATGCATTCCTTCAAGGATGCAATATCCACAAAATATGGTGAAAAGAACACTAAATTCAATAATTTAACAGAATATTCCATAACAGGGATATTATCCTGCTTTAGACTAAATAATTCCATCATTTTCAAGATTTTGAACGTATGAAGATAGAATTTTTTGTTGAAAAATTCCTCAAAATACCCCCAAGTAAGACCTTTATACAATTTATCCTTAAATGATAAATCCCACCACTAGAGTGCATGATCCTTGAGAATATATGTTTCCAGATTGACCTTTATCTCCACCATTGTGTTGATGAAATCGAAGATACAATTAATCCTACTGAGCAACACCTCCACCTTCTCAGGTTTTTCATTACACAAATGTTAGGTGGATTCTGATTCATGAGCTCGATGGTATGATCCACATGACATGGATCATTTATCAGGTTCCCCATATCCATATATTGAAAATCTTGAACAATACACTAAACTAGTTCTTGGTTCACCCGTGGTTCAGGTGAAACCACATTTTTCACACCATCTTCGGGTTGGTTTCGATGACTTCTATCTAGTGCCTTTTTCTAAACCATCAATAAAATCCATCAATCTCAGTCTCTAGAAACTGATGGATTATAATTTCAAATTCTATCACATCAACTATCACAAAATTATTTTACAAAAACATCCTTTTTCTGTTTCTACCATTTTTAAAAAAATTCATTCATGCTTTTGAAAACCAAACCATTTTCAAAAAATACCAAATATCCACTCTTGAAAATATTTCATTTGAAAAAAAATTCTTCAATTTTCAAAATTGACACATTTTTACAATACCGTATATCATTACTCCAAATGACATATCAATCATTGTGTGAATCCATTTCTTTATAATGCATGTAATTCTTGTCTCATTAGCTAATCCCATGTTAATGAGATTCCACGATCCTTGAAGTGTCTCCAAACAATTGTGTACCAACTCCCTAGTAACATGACGTTCAACATAAAAGGGATAGATATGTCCTTTTATGATATACACTTCATGTTTCAAAAATCCTACTCCTTTCTAATATTCCGACCCCAATAATAGACAAGAATGAATTCCAACTCCAAGAACAATAACACTAATGAATAATTTTTAGGAAATGACCAAAAAAGCTGATAACAATTTAACCACAATGGAAGGACAAGAATATTACCATTTGTAATGACCCGAAATTTTTCATTGGCTTGTGAGTACAACGAGTCATTACATAGCATCAAGTGATGTCCTCTAGGTGCCAAAGGTTGGAAATAAATGCTTAAGGGTTTCAAATACAAGTGGGGGGAAATTTACACTTTAATAAATCAACCAATAAACTGACAAACCATAACCCAAACATTCACTAAATTATGCATGAAAAAATGGAAGAAAACTAAACAACTTTATCTATCTTGAAACCTCATCAAAGTGTGCAATATCAGAAGACCAAACACGTATCAATGTATACATAGAATAAACAACTAATGACCCTCAAGATACAATAATAATTTATGATCCACAAGCTCTAATCCCTATAATCACTGAACAACCCAAGTATCACGAGGTAGTACTAATAACATTTGAAACATTACCTTTTCCGCTGTCTCAAAATATATCATCTGCAAAAGCACCAATTTTCCAAATATGGTGAGAGTATATAACTCAGTAGGGATTCCCCAATGACTTCCCAACTCATTCCACTAGGATATTACCATTATCACATTATATACAATAGTTTATATAAAACAATTTTCCAAAATATTGTATTACCAATTATAAACAAGTTCGAAAACCAATCATGACCAAATGAAAAAAAGTAAAGGAACCCAATTCCTTGCAAGTTATTTTCCATAAAACAACTAATAAAAGCTTAAAACCCAACTCTTATTATCATTTTGGCTTACCCATTCCCTAGTTCACAACACATCAACACATGAATTCTTTGTTTGACTATTCTATACTCATGAGCGGTCCCTCATCCAATTACATGTGTCCCAATGACATATTCCCCTGATCCAGGGTCACGTACCTAGTAACCCAATGGTACTCGTCCCTTATTCGGGGAATATAAAATATGTACTGACAAAAAACCCAGTGCATGACAAAACCATTTCAAATAACCATTTCAAACCATTTCAATAAAACAATAATTTTATTCAAAACCAAGGAATAAAAAATTTAAAACAACCATTTATTTTCAACAAAACATCCAATTTTTATCCAAACCATCTAATCAAATCCATATTCTACAGTTCTATAAAATCCCCATTTTTTAATCCATATTTTAAAACCAAGAACAAAATCACTTTATTCAAAACTCCCAATTTTCTAGATTTCTACAATTTATCAAACCATCAACAGGAGGGTTTCGAACAATTCAGCTAATTCCTGATAAATTAATCACAAGGAAATAAATTTCCAAGCATCCCTAGTAGTTATAATAAGTGGAGTCAAGAGTGAATCCTCCCACCTAAATGGTTTTGATGAAACCCATGACGAACGAGGAAATCAAGAAAATTAGATAGATTCTCTAAGAACCTGACTTAGATATCTTCTCCTAGAAAGATCAAGAAAAAATATCTTTATATTTGTCATCCAAAAACCTATATCTATTAATAACGTGAGTATATCTGAGAAAACAATAGAAAAGGAGAAGTAGATCTATGTATTTCTATGAAACTGAACAAGAACGAAGAAGATCGACCATAGACCATAAGAATCCGGCTTCGATTCAACTAGGGAAGCCTTCAGATCAACTCCAAAACTATTGGAAGAGGTTATCACACCTTCAATAGAGAGTAATCTAGAATTATGTCCATTTAAGGGAAAAACAAGGGAGTTATTGCAAAAATTATTGATTTCTTATTTTTATTGTTCTCATTTTGACTCTACCCACTGTTTGACCGCACGATTAGGCAAACCGTGCGGTAACTCCTACCCTCACGACCTCCCCTTTCAGGGTCTCCCAAACCGTCCTCTAACTATGTTGGATCTAATTATTTAAGAGGACCACTATTCATGATTTGGACCCATGGTTTGTCAAGCCGTACGCCGATCATGTGACTTCCATTTAGCCCCATAAACACTTCCAAAGTTCTCACAACTCTCCCAACCACCGGCCTTACACTTTATAACCATAAAAAAGAATCAACTAAGGGATACATAATAGATACCATGGGTACTATAATGCTTTAATGAAATTATGTAACATATATAACATTGATATTATAATTGAATTATATTATACCGATGTATTATTTATTTTTCATTCCTCTAATACAACAAATAAATGAATGTAGAGTTCATACGTACATACAACCTACCATCTCCATGAAAAGTGAATTTAATTTTATATATCCAAATTTTATGGACACCTATAAATACATATATATTTAATATATATGATATTTAAATAAAAAATATCATTCTGATGATAATGGACTTATGACCACATTGATAATTTGTATCAAAAGATGTTCACTTTTTTGATCAAGGACCAAACATCAAAAAATTCCTGATATGAACTCAAATAATTAACTAATTTCTATAACATGGTAATTAGTGATATAAAATGAATAATAAAATTTAAAAAGGTTCTAATGAATTTATAAATTAACTAATTTTTATTATTCATGAAATTAAAAATGAATGATAGAATTCAGACTGAATGTTAGAGACTTCGTCTCAATCCCCTTTCATTGAGACATATTTTTATTTATACATGACCTTATTTTATATAGTGTATAATCAACCCCATTGTATTTTAAACATATAAAATGGGTTTCAAAAGGAATCTTTTTCTATGATTTTTTTACTAAACCACAAAAGAAATGATTTTTAACTTATGTGGCAGCAACAATCATTCAACTACTATGAGAATTATTTGATATTTGGATTCTTATACAAGATATAATGTTTTCAAAATGGAAATTAAATACCATATTACTTTTTAGGTATTTTGGTATTGAAAATGGTTTTTAGAATGGATTTATTATATCAATATTATGAAATTATGTCTTATGATTACATTGTAGAAATGTGATTTTCCATTTATGATTGTTCATGTGTTGTGATTATGTTCTGGATCACGAGAATTGATTATTTATATGGATGGTTCGATGATAAAAAAAGGTTAATAATCCCTTTATAGCTCTCTATTTAATTGGGTAACATGGAAGAGGAAAACACTAAGCATTATCCTAATAAATTTATTGAATATACTATGATGGGTATTCCAAACGTAACCGTATTGGTCAATACCTATGTGGCTATTGAAGCTACAAAGTATGTATGATATGGATTCATAAAATTACATTATTATTTCTATGAATTTTTCATGATTGTTATGAATTCTTGGGTTTATAAATATTCATGACTGATGTTTTCTTCCTTATTTTATCCCTTACTGAGTTTTGATGCTCATCCTATGTTTTAAAAAAAAATTTAAAAGGCTATAACGATGAGTAAGATAAACGAATAACTGAAGAAGATTTTTAACCAGAAAAGAAAAATCATGTTTATTTAAAGGGGTTTCTTTGGTGGAAAAAATGGATTCTATTTTGACATTATCCTCTTGTATGATTATGGGATGATATGTATTAATAATGATCTAATTATTTAAAAATATAACCCTAAAAAGATCCTCGATGTGAATTAATTTCAAATTATTGACTTATCTGAAGGTTATGTAATGTTTTAAGATTGGGGACTTATAGTTGGTATCAAAGCCTGGTTTAGATAAATTTAAGGGTTACTATATTGTTAATTGAATATCCATCAATTACTTTTTCATTATGGTCCAATTGAAATAGAATTTGATGACTACCATGTTTCTACTTCTAATATATATATATTTATAATGGTTTTCCATAGAAGAAATTGGGAAGCTGTGATAGGATGACATCCATAGGAAAACAAACTTCCAAATTAGCAACCTGAGATGGTCAGAAGCAGAACTGGACAATTTTTTATAGTGTTGACATAATTGAATCAGGCTATAAATGGAGGTAGTATCTATGTATGAGATCAGACAGATCAACCACATAGGAACATGATGGTGGTAGAGTATTTCATGATCCAACGTCCTCCATCATTTAGAGGATCATATGATCCTGTGCTGGTTAAAGAGTGGATTAAATTGCTTGAAATGATTTTTGATGTCAAGGGGTATTTAAAAAATCAAAATTTTAGTCTTGATAATTACCATTTTTAAGTTGAAGACAATAAGTGGTGGTGTATGGTTAAACATATTAGGGATAGTGAGGAGATTTATGCTCCTAATAGAGGTCAATTCAATGGTATGTTTCCTAAAAAATATTTTCCTAAGGAACTTTGACTTAAGATGGGGAAAAAATTCTAGGAATTGAGGTGGGAGTATGACTCAGTGGATTCTTATGAAGAAAATTCACATGACTGGAAAGGTATGATCCTAATTTCATATGGGATCTTGATAGTAAAATCAATCATTTTTACTCAAGATTAATGCCTATGTATCGAAAGTAATTAGATTCTTGTGAGTTCACATTTTATGAAAAACTTGTTCGATGTGCGGAGAAGGTGGACATGGAGTTTTTCGATGATAAGGTGTTATTTAACAAATAGCAGAATAAGAGGTCAATGTGGTAGGTGAAAGGGAATGATTATTCCAAAAACTATGATGAAATGAAAATTATGTTTACAATTTGTGGAAATTGTGGTAAAAACCATACTTGAGAATTCATTTAGAATTCTGTTAAGTGTAGCTGTTGTGGTAAAATTGGAAATAAGACCCGTAATTTCACTGAAAAATATTAGTGTTTTGCTAAGAAAAAATATGATTTACAGTTAGAAAAATGTTTTAAGTGCAATAAACTAGGTCATTATAAAAATGAGTATCCGATAAAGGACTGAAATGATGGGAATTATCTACACTACAAGATGAAAGGGGTGGTGAAATCATTTGTAAATACTTTAGCATATGTTGGTCTGTCAAATAAAGTAATATCA
Organism: Viscum album; assembly: GCA_963277665.1. Taxonomy (NCBI): domain Eukaryota; kingdom Viridiplantae; phylum Streptophyta; class Magnoliopsida; order Santalales; family Viscaceae; genus Viscum; species Viscum album. The sequence continues at coordinate 1,926,325,053 of OY728142.1, read as the reverse complement.
GGTGAATTTTTTATTTATTCATATTATTCCAAAGTGTTATTAGATACTGGGTCTACACATTCATTCATTTATGAGAATGTTTTTCTATAAATTTATTATTTAATCTCAAGAAATGAATCCAGAAAATATGGTAAAAACACCTAGGTGAAATGTCAAGACAAAAAGAGATTATAAGAACCTTTATGTCCTTGTTTATGGATAGAATCAACCTACAAACATTAATATATTTAATCTATTAGATTTTGATATTATTTTGGGTATCTATTGTATTTCCATTTATCATGATATGATTGAATTTAGAGCTAAATGGGTTTCTTTTCAGATAGAATTTCATTTTTGTACATGAAAGAACCCTCACTATTGAAAAAATATCAGGATGTTGGGAAACTAGTATTAGATGGATATGAATGTTACCTTCCACATATTATTAAAGACAATAGAACTATTCAGATTAATGATGTTCCTATTTTAATTGAGTATGTTGATGTTTCTATGATGTGTTCCCTGGAATAATACCTATTTGGGATGTTGAATTTACTGTTGACTTGGTTCCTGATGCTAAGATAATTTCAAAACCGTCTTATCAAATGGCTCAAATTTAACTTTTAAAACTAAATATGAAATTGTAGGAGTTATTAGATATGGGTTTCATTAGACCAAGCACATTTTCATGGGGTTCTCCTGTCTTGATTTTTAAAAATAATTATGCTTCAATGAGACTTTTCGTTGATTATAGATCCTTTAAAAACATCCATGTTAAGAACAAGTATCATTTTCTTCATATTGATGATTTTTTTGATTAGCTCTAGAGAGATCATTATTTTTCAATGATGGACTTGAGGTCGGGGGTACCATCATTGGAAATGTAAAGTAAGAATACATTCTAAAGACTATGTTTCATACTATATATTCCCATTATGAATTTTTACTTATTCATTTTGGGATTACTAATGCACAAGTTTTATTCATGGATATTATGAATAGAATATTCCATGGGATCTTGGATATGTTTACGACTTTTTTTATTGATGATATTTTTGTATATTCTAAAAGTAATGAGGAGTATGAATGTCATTTAAGGTTTGTATTTAAATCCTAAAAATAAATTAAACTGTATGGGAAGATCAGAAAGTGTGATTTTTTGGTTATAAAATATTTCTTTCTTTGGTAAATGTTTTTCTAAATATGGAATAAATATTGATCTAGATAAAATAAAATTGGTTGATGATTGGCCAAGACCCACAAATATAACCAAGATATGTATTTTTCTTAGTTTAGAATGTTATTATTAGAGTCTTGTTGAAAGTTTTTCATGGTTATCTAGTCCAATGACCTTGTTAACTTGAAAAGGTGTTATGTTCATCTGGAAAAAGGAATATGTTGAATGTTTTATTGAATCAAAAGGAAGATTGGTGAATTATTTAGTTTTTTAAATGACTTACAGAAATGGTTAATTAGTTAACTATAGTGATGATTTGTTAAAAGGAATTGGATGTGTCCTAATGTATAATGTTCAGGTAATAACTTATGCTTCACGTCTATTGAAAACTCATGAGTTAAATTACCCTACATATGATTTGGAATTAGCTTTTGTTGTATTTTCTTTAAAAATTTGGATGCATCATTTTAATGGAGTAAAATGTGCAATGTATAGAGAACATAAATGTTTTATGTATATATTTTCTCAAAAATAATTGAACATGATACAATGAAGGTGAATTTAATTAATAAATTAATATGATTTCTTGATCCATTACTATCCTAGAAAAGAAAACAATGTGGTTGATTCTGTGAGTCAAAAAAGTAATGCTACATTAAACACATTACATTTTTCAAATGACCCTTTGATTAATGATTTGATGAAAATTGGAATATAATTTATTGGTGAAGGAAATTCATTGATTTTCTTTCAGGTTTCAGTGAAATCACCTATAGTAGACAGAATAAAGCATTTATGAAGGAATACAATGAGTTAAAAAATTGAATAATTGGTTCATAAGGGTATGTTTCTTAAATTAAACATTGAAAATGATTATGTTTTAAGGTTTGAGAGAAGATTATGTGTGCATTGTGATTCACAATTAATGAAAGAGTTGTTGTGTGTAGATCATCGTTATCCGATTTTATTTTTTCCTGGATGTACAGTGATGTACAATGATCTTTATGAGAATTTATAGTGGGATTTATTGAGAAGAGATATTGATGACTTTACTATGATGTTCTTGACTTGTTAGCAGGTGAAAGAATTGAGGTAGTTTCTGAAAGGGATTCTTCATTATATTCTAGTACTAGGGTGGATATGGAAAAATATATCCATGGATTTCATAGTGGTATTATCAAAGAATTTATGAGGTAGCAATTTCATTTGGATTGTTATTGATCTATTAACTATTTATTGTCATTTTCATCATATTCAAGATACATTTTCTATATATCAAATTACTCGATTATATCTTAATAAAATAGTCAAGTTACATAGAGTTTCTCTCCCCATTATATCTTGTTGTGATCCAAGGTTTAATTATAATTTTTGGAAAGGCATTCAAAAATTCTTGGGTACTGATTTAAATTTTAGTACAACTTTTTATCCGTAATCAGAAGGGAAGTTAGAATTAAAAATTTATACATTGGAATATTTTTTATGTGCTTTAAAAATGAATTACTAGGGATTTGGGACCAACACATTTCATTGTTTGATGTTTCATAAAATAACAGTTTTCATTCTGCTATACATATGGAACCATTTGAGTCATTATATGGAAAGATGTATCGAACTCTAGGTTTTTGGGATGAAGTTGGGGAAAAGATGTTTATGGGACTAGAATTGGTAGAAGAGATGGTAGAAAAATTTTAGTTGATTTAAAAGCCCATGAGGATAGTTTAGATAATAAAGAAATGTTTTTTGGATAACCGAATGTAGGATATTTCTTTTGAGGTAGGTGATCATGTATTTCTCAACGTTTCCACAAGGAAAAGTGTGATAAATTTTATTAAGAAGGAAAAGATTAGTCTGTGGATCATTAGTCCCTATAAAATCTTGGAGAATGTTCTATCTTTTACCTACATGGTGGATTTACCACAAATTTTATTCCATGTACACAATGAATTTCAAGTTTAAAAGTTAATAAAGTATATTCGATATCCATCTCATGTTTTGATTCCATAGGTAGTTCAGTTTTAAGAGAATATTTCTTATGAGGATCAACCAATACAGATTCTTGACTGCAAAGAGAAAGTGTTGTGGGATAAAGCAATTAATCAGGTAAAGGTTTTGTGGAAAATTCATATGGATGAAGAGGAAATATGGGAATATATAAATTATATGAGGGTTAAATACCCCCAATTATTTGATAAGTGAATAAAATTCTAAGGAAGAAATTTTCAAAAGGGGGAAGGATGTAACATTTTAGGTTTTAATGTGATAATACATTTTCATAACTATTAATATTTCTTAATTTAATATTAATTGTAGTTTTAAGGGGACACTATGTACGATTTTGTACCCAACATGCAACAATGGGTTTCTACGAAAACTAATGTTTTACATAACACTGAGTTGTACTGAAAAATAATACAAAAATAATATTATTATTTTAAATGATAGTTAATTAATTTCTATTTTATTGGTGGGATTGAAAAAAATGAACTAATATATTATTAAAAAACATTTTTAAATATTTTTAAATGTATCCAATAAATATTTGATTCTAATAATGAGAATGAACCAAATTTTAAGCATAAAATGCTCTATTTTTTTTAAAGGTTGGTTTACTAACTTTTGATAGAGAAACCTTTTAAAATATTGTTTTTTCATTTTTATATATTCTATTTCACAAAATCAGCTTCTTCTTTATAAGTGGTAGATGAAAATTTACTTTGGTTTAAATTTTGGTATTTTTATGAAAAAATTCATATTTTAATGGTTAGTGAATAATACAACATTTTAATTCAAAACTGCCTTTTCCTCTAAATTTTTTATATAGATAGATTTTAATTTTAATTGGGTTTAATGTTTAGTTTGATTATGTTTTTACCATTTAATATATTTTTAGTCATTCTAATTAATTTTCCATTGAAATTGGACATAAACACATGTCAATATTTTGATAGTTTTTACTTCTTAAAAACCAACTTTCTAGTTTTAACAACGAGTATTAATTTGAAATTAACATATACCAATTCTATGAATTGAATTTGGAAAAAAGGATTACATATTTGGAATCATATGGTTCAAATTGTGAAAATAGGTACCTTTTATCTTTAGAAATTATGAATAGTAACATCAATTATTATATTTATTTACAATGGTTAAAGGTTAAATTAGGTAAACAAAGGAAAAAATAATATTATAATAAATTAATACTACCCTAACACATGTCCCAATATTATTAGTTGAAATATGGATGACCATTAGCATACTTATGTTGATTTTAGGACCATATGGATCCACATGGGTGTGATAACTACATGTTATAATAATTAATTTAAAGTAATGATAAATATAACATAAAAATGAATCTTTTTACTAAAAAATTTTTAAGGTGGGGTTATATAATTGATATATTTGAGTATAAATAATCATTTGAAATGATTACAGATTTCCTATACTGTGGTATTTTATTTATAATTTTTAGACATTAAATAAATAAATTTTTAATGGCATAATGACAATCAACTGATTACATTATTAATGAATGAGTCAAACAAATGATATGATAAATATTAAAATAAATGTAATTTGAAAATTTTGATGTGATCCATGAATTTTCTAAATTATTATGACATGTTAAATTTTAGTTAATGTTAATTTTTTGAATTATCAAGTTTATACGACCTTAACAAAAATATATTACTAAATAGTGTCAAAATTGACATAAATGTTTAAAAAAATACTATTTTATTAAATGATATAACTGTAATAAAAATCCGATATTCGTCCAAGTGATGTAAATAATTTAAAATATGTAATTAATGATCTAATAAATGTTTTCTTGTTAATTTATAGTGAACATATTAGTCATATAGTGTAAAAATAATAGAAGAAATATTAAGAGTTACATTATTTAACAAAAGGTTAAAGCCAAAAGATAAGGTCACATTTGTGACATAAACGTGCATAAAACCTATTGATTGAGAGGAATTAGAACCATACATATATTTTCCTCTAAATATATAACTTGGTAAAAATTATAATTATATAATAAATTTATAATAAAATAATATTTCAAGACTTTCCTAAAGTGCCCTTCCCCCATCTTATAAATGACCACCCCATCTGCCCAGTTACTCATACCTCTGATGACCCTTAGCTCATACAAATTCAGATAAAATATTCTCCCAACATCTATATATTATACTTATAATCCTTACCTTGGTAATAAGGATATTAATGAATTCATTTTGGCTTAATAAAAGAGGAGTTACACAATTTAGAGGTAACGTCTTCACTCAATATCTCTTCATTTCTTTTATTTCTACAACCCCTGGACACATTTTATTCAATTATTTTATAAATAAACCATTATATTCAGTATAATGGGTTGTTTTTATGATATTATTTTTACTTACAGTTAAAGAAACCTCAATCTAATTGATATAGATCATATTTTTTCCATGTATGGTGAACTACTCCCTCACGAAATGATGATTGATCAATTTTATCTTACCACCTATCATTATGGACATTATGATGACACTTTTTTTGATATGTATTATATTTATATTGTTTCTATTCTTTGGTAATTTTTATTTTCAACATACCTTAATTATTTTTATAATGTTTAAAAACAATAATTTCAATTGAGGAGATGTGGACTACCGCCCCCTCAAAGTGATATGACTCCTTCAAGGCATACATCGAACGTATAAAGGATATAGTTAATGAAATTATGTAAAATATATAAAATATATATTATTATGAAATTATAAAATACCAAGGTATCATTTATTTTTTATTCCATTAATATGTCAATGAAATTAAAGTAGCGTTCATGCGTACGTATGGCCAACCATCTCAGTGAATGATGCATTTCATTTCTTATATAAAAATTTTATGTAATATTATAAATACACATATATTTAATATATATGATATATTAATCACGAATATCATTTTTGAGATAATATACTTATGACCACATGGATAATCTTAATCAAAATACGTTCATTTTTTGACTCCAGAACCGAACATCGACAAAATTTCCGAGATGAACTCAAATAATTAACTAATTGTTATAACATGGTAATAAGTTATATAAAATGAATAATAAAAATAAAAAATGTTCTAAATCATGTTTTATTTAATATATGTTTATTATTCAAAAAATTAAATAAATGAACAATACATGTGGGACTCAAGGTAAGGGACTTCATCTTAATCTCCTTTTATTGTGTCATATTTTTATTTATACACTACCATCTTTTATATGATGTATAATCAACCCTATTGACTTTTAAACATATTAAATGTGTTTCAAAAGGAATATTTTTATAGTAATTGTTTTAATAAATGACAAAAGGAATTCATTTTTAATATATGCAATTACAACGACCTTTCTGTAGCCACAAGAAATATTTGATAATAATATTTTTGAAATGAAAAGTAAATACCATATTAATTTTTTTGGAATTTTGGGTTTCAAAATGTTTTTGATAAAGAATTTATTAAATAAATATGTTGAAATTTTGTCTTTTTATTACTATATGGAAATTTTCTTTTTCCATTATAATTTTACACGTGTTAAGATTATGTTATGGATCTTGGGAATTGATTATGCATACATGTGGTTCTGTGATAAACTGATGAAGGGTGATCTCGTGATAGATATGCAAGGAATTGGGTAACATGATTGAGGTAAACATTATGGTTTCTCCTAATAGATTTAGGGAATATAATGTGATGGGTATTCCAAATGTAACCATTGGGTTACTCTCAATGTCGTTGTGGAAGATAAAAAATTAGTATGATATGGACTCCACAAGTTACCTTTATTATTTATGATTTCTTTGATGTTTCCATGATTCATATGAATTAATGGGTTTATAAATCTACATATGGTAATGTTTTCTTACCTAATTTTACTCCTTAATGAATTTTTAAGATCATCCCAAGTTATTTTATAATTTTTCACATGTTATAAGGATGAGTGAGATAAAGGAAAAATTCAAGAAGATTTTTACCAAGAAAAAATTCATATATTTTTAAAGTGTTTTCATTAGTGGAAATAATGGAATTTATTTTGATAGTATCATATTTTATGATTATGGGATGATATATATAAATAATGGCTTAATTCTCTAAAACACAATACCTAAAAAGATCATCGATGTGAATTAATGTCAAATTATGGACTTATCAGAAGATTATGAAATGTTTTAAGGTTAGGGATTTATAACAAGGCACCCATTTTTTATGATTTCATGAGACCAATATTACCCACATCTAATTCGTTGACATTATATAATTTAACGTCTTTCCCAACAATATATTAGTTTAAAATAGAATATTTTGGATGAATTTAATTTTTGAACCATACATTCATAATATTAGTATAATGATCATTGTGATATATCCATCTGTAATGTGTAGGACAATAGTTCAATATTTCACTAACCAAGTGAACTAGAAATTGAAACATTATATTAAACAATTAATGTAGGACAAACATATGAATACAACTTAATATGTTAGAGATTTTTTCCAATGTTTTAAACATAAACGATTTAGTAACATAAAAATATAAAACTTTTAAAAAGAAACAAATCCCTGTTAATGTGGGTAAAATATTTTTATATAAAATGAAATGTAATGACAGAACATGAAAATCATGTGATTTTATGACCTTTAACTATAAATAAGTCATCAATAAGATATTAAAGATATTTTTTGAACATCCCATGATAAAAAATTCACTATTAAATAATTTTTAAAACTAAAATCTCTCTTAACAAGAATGTTCGTAAACCGATAGAGGAATTAAAAATCATATTTGACCCATCAATATTGAAAAAATATTCCCTTTATCTCCATGTTAATCATGTCCAACATGGTCATAGTGATATTTTTGTTTAGTCATGTGAATCTATAAATGCGTCAAAGACACCATCATATACATTTTTTTGTAAATTCCATACATCATGAAACTAACTGAAATAAAAATAGTTATAATAAAATAATTCAAAAAGGATCTGATATTTTTTACTTGTAAATTTTTAATGGGATTTTAATTTTTTTTAAAACACACATACAATTTCATTTAGTTTCTTAAATTGACCATAACCTCTTAATGGAGAAGTTGTAGTATATTCCTCTAAATTAGCTGTGAATAATTATGTATATGATTAGTATTTATGTTCTGGGGGTAAACATTTTTGATTTCATAAAAATATTTAATTAAGGATCATTTAAAAATAGAAAAGTTTATACCTTATTTACAACTACTACACCCTAACATTTCAATAATGATGTAACATGGAAAATTTTACAAATCAATAATTTCAATTTTTATCAAAAAACACATGACACTTAACATGAAATATTAATTTATTTCAGTATCATATAATATTACACATGAATATATCATATATTTTATAACTACACTCAATGGATCCAAATAAACATCAATATCGTTAAATTAATGGTTTTGTTTTATTATAAATATATACAATATAATGTATTCATTCTACCTGAAAAACAACTATGGCATGTTATAATTTAACCACATAACTATAAATTTATAATAAGCGCTTATTTGAAAGTAATTTTTTTTATTACGTATATTCATAACAGAAGAATAGGGTCAATTTAAACATTTAAAAAATTGAGATACTGATTATAAATTGTCTTCAACTAAGGAGAGATTGTGATGTGATAATGTTTCCCACCATGAATTCTTATATCTACGTGCCATGTCAATTTTATTATAGTCTCATCACTACCACACATTCATATAAATAGTAGATTGATTTGAAAAAACCCTAAGTATTTACGGACATGATTCATATTTCTTGTACTGAGGCACGCCGAAGCTATGGAATTTTATGAGAGATTCATAGTCCGTGATAAATAATATTCAAAAAAATTAAAATGAAAAAAATCTTTCATGGATCATATGAATTTAAAATATAATTCATTTAACATATTCTATTCACTAAGGAAATATATTATCATATAATAATTTATAATTAAATATATATATTATTTCCATAAATCTAGAATCACTCCATGAATTTCTATCTTCCAGATTATATAACATTAGTATGGATAATGGTGTTATATATATTTTAAAACCAGAAAACTATTGTACCTATGCATACTTTAGCTTCTCAAACTTCAATGTAAGATCATGAAGTTCATATTAATTTTTTTTTTATTTTATTATTATTACATTCATAATAATTTATTGTTTTAATCCTATAAGGATGTCCATAAACTATAGTGTTATACTAGTCACTAGCTATATTTAGTTCATCTCTTGGTTTAGACCAACATTTATAAATTTGATATATTATGTGATAGATATATTTATGTTCCAAAATCCCTAGAAACATTAATCATAACAAAAAAAACTTAAACCAAAAAAAATTATCTGATATGGTATATTTCTATGCAATATTTAAAATGTTCAAAATTATTTGACCAAATCTCATACTATTCTATTATAAAATTTATATCCATCCAATTTTTATTCTTATTAATAATATATAGTTTAAAAATATTTATATTTATGAAACATAACATTATATTTATTTAATAATACTATAGACTACTTTATAGATTACATTCTATTATATGATCATGATACAACCTAAATTTTATTCCCTTTCTAAAAGTGTCAACATTCAAACATTGACAGTAATCATATTTGACACAAATTTTTATTAAATAAACCACTTGTACAAACTATATAAAGTTGATGAAATATATGAAAAATAATTTTAATAAATCTTATATTATTATTATACGTAGATAGATACCATAAATCAATCAATTTTTTATAATGGATTTCTCTTTAGAGATAATGATATATATAATTATAAGAATGTAAATTCTGATCCAAAAAATCAGACATTTTTTTAATAATGTATTTCAATTACATAAAAATGTTACATTTTTAGGTATATTTTTATATATTTTATTTTAAAAAATGAAAAAATGTTGACATATTCCTTTTATAAATAATGGTCTTAACCAATCTAGTTTGAAGAAATATTCCTTTGTCTAGAATATATAACCCATATTTTTACTTTGTTAATTTTAATCTTCTAACTATTATAGAAAATATTTATCGATATATATGGTTTGAATAACTATGGGGTACATGAAATTCAAAATTATAAATTATTGAAATGTTAATGTTATTAAAAATTTAGATCTTGAATTATCTCATTTATAATATTTAGTAACATAAATTACCAATATATATTTAGTGAATTAATCAACCAAATATATTTCAATATGTTTAAATTATGGGTACACTCATTATTTAAAAAAAATGTACTTGAAAAATAACATATATTTGTTTTCATGTTAGTAAATTTAAAATATACCATTTAATATATAGATTGGGATTAACCAAATTTCTATTCTATAATAATTTTCGTTTATAAAAAATCGAATCTCCTTTTTTGATTTTTTTATTTATTTTTTCATTTTTCAAGGTCAAGTTCTTTTGTTTTTATCATGATAAAGGAAAAAAATAAAAAGGAAATTTAGAGGAATAATGTTTTTGAATCATGATATGAATTTGGTTTCATTACTATTTACTAGTTAATATATACCACTTAATATTTATTAAATAAGTATTTTTTAATAATGTAAATGGTTTGTTTAATTTTGTGTTTGTGTGAAAGAAATTAATATGAATCATGGTATTGGATTATTTATTAAATACTTCACTTATATATAAGGGTGGATTAATTATGCATCATATAATTAATAGATATGTAATTAAGGATTATGTTTTGAGTATCTCCTCTATGAGTGTTTACACTCTTGGTCGTGGTATCCTTATTACACGATTTTTTCATAGAGTTTTCCCAACATTTAGTGGGGTGTTCTATCATATGTTCTGAATCAGATACACGATTTTTTCCTTTTGTATTTTTTTTTGTAGTGTGATTGGTTAGTTTAAATTATAGGTTATATGATTTAATTTCAATATGATTATCCAAGTTGCTTAATCAGTTTTTTTGTTTCAAAATATCCTTAAATTTAGTATTTGGTAGGATTTAGACTACTCTAATTGATTTAGTTGGGATATCAGATGGTTTTTTCATACCTTGTTTTATTAATCATTACTGTTTGTGCGATCTAGATTTTTGGATCTGTCATCATCTCTCTTGATAAGGTTTTTTCTCATTTAATTCATCTTTAGGGTTCTTGAATTTTTAGGCCTCATTAGCTTTTAGATTTAGTTATTTTGATTGGATTACAATAATAATTATTTTGGAGGATTCATTATATCTATCTCATCACCTAATTGGTTTTATTTTTTTTGGGGTTATCGGAATTGTTTATAAACACTTTTAGATATTCTCATCTATCCATCTACTTCATTGGATATATTTCACCTACTTTCATTGATATAAAGAAGATATTTCCCACTTGACTCGATGAATCTATTGTGATAAATCTATTATGGGATTGATAACCCATGAATAGTTTTTAACATCATATTTTCATATCAAAATAAATCCCTTATGTGGTTTTTGTGTTTGTAACCATATTTGAAACAATGAACAATATTGGTTTATCCTATAAAATGTGATTCCAATGTATTTATCCAATTAGAAGATATGGTTATCTTGGTAGGTTATACCTTCCATAGAATGATAAAATGGTTTCTAAAATTAATAATCACACTCATAATCATATTATAACATCAATTCATAAATACGGTGGGAATTTATGAATGGTCTAATCATGATAAATATGTATATCATTGTATTTATTGAGGTTGGTTCATAGATTCATTTCTATACCCATTTTCATTATGGGATTTAATTGAAATTATTCACCCCAATTAATTAAAAGGTTTGTTTCTTAGATTACTTCTATAATATAATATTTTCAGGATGTTTTGAGTTTTATAGTCATTTTATATTTCGGCTAAACTAGAAATCCATTCACATTGTTTTGGGTAATGTTGAAGGGTATTGCAGTTTCGGGATGACTTAATAGATATATAGGGTATTATCAGTTGATGGATATTTTTATGATATTTCAAGTCACCTGTCTCTCCCTTACTTGTTCATACCATTTCCCAATTATTCTTACTATGAACTGAGTTTGGAGGTAGTTTCATATGATACATTTTTTTTCTAATTTTAAATAATGTGATAAAAAAAAGTAATTCTAAGGAATGGTTAGGTAATCATGGAGCTCTTATAAAAAATATTAATATTCTAAACTTGTATTACTGAATTATTTTTTAAAGAAACCAATCATATTTAATTTTTATAATTTTGATATTGAAATTTACCATATTGAGAAGGATTTGAAGGTATTTTCTTCTCTTCCAATATCAGCTCCTATGATCTTTTCAAATTTGGCCCTTGAAAAATTGTTTGAAACTAATCATGTGAATAAAGAGAGTTTGTGGTTCATACTGTTATGGGAATCAAACATATATGATGGAAACAAGAACATTTTGTACATTTATAATGCCTCTTCAAAAAGATGGTGTGAAAACCTTATTTTGATGTTGGTGAGACTTGAATAAAGTGTTACCAACTAATAGAGTTATATTTTTTATATAGATGAGTAAATAATTACATAAAAGTGGGGGTGAGTGGGGGAATTGTAGTTTATAAAATAAAAAAATAGTTTAATTATATTCATAAAATTGGTTATGGATTGAACATAATAAAAAATTAGAATAATTTATCTGACATAATCTGTATCGATAGTTTTTATAAATTCATTGTAAAAATATTTACATAAGAATTGATTCCCAATTTAATGAACAATGGAATAATGAAAATCATAAATACAAGTTATAACAGAGAATATAAATAAAGTAATAATGAATTCAATAATATTTGTAAATTATTTCCACACATTATCCATAATGGTAAACAATGTCACATACCTAGACATTGGGTATCAACAATTTTCACCTAACTGTAAAGTTTTTCATTCTTATTATAAGAAAACTCTTGATATATGGATGAGACACGTCACTATACTCCTTTCTCTAGAATATCTTAAGAAGAATGGTCAGACACACATATGTCTTTCAATTTACCCATTTGAAGTTGATGATGACCAATTATGGTAAATGGTAAAGAATTTAATGGATTGTGTGGATATTGATGCCTTGGAATGGAATGAATTTAATAATATTTTCCTTGAAAATTTTATTCTTATGGTGGTCAAAATTAGGATTGCAAACTTAATTCCATGAAATGAGACAAAATGATGAATATTTAGTGGTTATTTATGATGAAATCTTTACCCAATTAGAAAGGTATGATATAAATATTATTATAGATCTTGATATTAAAATCAATCCTTTTTACGCATGATTTAATACTATATATCGATGTTCATTGGCTTACCATGAATTCAAAAGTTATGAGAATTTTTTTAATGTGATGAGAGGGTAAAAAAGGACTGTGTTGATGATCACATGTAAATTGAAAACAAAAAGCAGAAAAGGCCTTATTTGATACAAATGGTTAAGAATCCACCAAATATATATGAAGGTATGATTATCCAGTTTCATGTTTGAGAAAAGTTTGGTAAAAATAAACCTGGGGAATGCCTTAATGAAATTGGGATGATTTTTTGAATTGGTATGTTTGAACATATGGCCCGAGATTGTAATAAAAAAATATTCAAGTTAGAATGATTAGTAATTATAATAAAACTATAAAGACTTCTAGATGTAGTAAGATGGGGAATTATGTCAATACCTTTTCAATGAAATACCAGAATGAAGGAATGAAAATAGACAATAATAAGAATGGTGTAGAATAATACATTGAAACTATTGCAGCATATATTGGGCCATACAATGAAGTGGTGTCAGGTTCACTTTTTTTCTCATATTATTATAAATTTTTATTGATATAGGGACTACACATTCATTTATTTCTATGATATTTTCTGGTAAATTGGAAATTTCAACTCAATAAATGAAATCATGTTTTATAGTAAAAACACAGGGGGGAATTTTAAGTCAAAATAGAATTATAAGAATCATCCTTTTATTTTATATAGAAATAATTTACCTTCAATACTTTTCTTCTTCCTGTACTATAGTTTGATGTTATTTTAGGTATGGTATGGATTTATCCTAATGAAGATGATATTATTTGTAGAGAATTATATTTTTTTTCAAATAGAGTTTCATATTGTATACAAGAATGAACACATACCATTAATAACATATTAAGAAGTTAGGAGACTGATAGAGGATGGAAATGAATGTTATCTTTCACATATTATGGAAAATAAGGGAATTGTTCAGATTAATGATGTTCTAGGGGTAAATGGATATGTAGATGTTTTTTATAATGGTTTTCTCAGTGTTATACCTGATTAGGAAGTTAAATTTACTATTTATTTAGTTCTAAATTCCAAGATACATTTAAAAATCCATTTTCTAATAGATTAAGTGGAACTTTTAGAATTGAAAAAGGTGTTTCATGAGTTTGTTGATAAAATTTTCATTCATCCTAGACCATCACCATGGGGTGCTTCTATTTTTTTTGTTAAATATAAAGATGGTTTTAAGAGACTTTTTTTTGATTATAGAGATTTGAATAACATTAATATTAAGAATAATAATCAATTTCTTCATATTGATGAAATTTTTGATCTATTACAAGGAACATCATATTTTTATTTGATTGAATGGAGATCCGGTTACCATCAGCTAAAAGAGAAGGAGAATGAAATACCAAATATAGTGATCTAAACTAGAAATGGGGATTATGAGTTTCTTGTTATTCCCGTTGGTTTGAAAAATACCCATAATTTATTTATTGATTTTATTAATTGAATTATACATGAATATTTTGATAGGTTTTTATTATTTTTATTGATGATATTATGGTGTTTTCAAAAAGTTATAAGGATCATGAGAAACAAATAAGGATTTCTCCTAAAAACCATAATGATAATATGTTATACGTAATATTTATTAAATGGGATATTTGGTTGAAACAAATTTATTTTCTTTGGGACATTGTAAATTAATATGGAATAATAGTTAATCCCACAAAAACAAAAGTGGTCGATGAATGTACAAGAAATAAAAATTATAATGAAATTCATAGAATTATTGGATTAGTAGGATATTAATAAGGGTTTTTACAAACTTTTCATGGTTATCTATCCCACTATCTATGTTAACATAAAAATGGGATACATTTAATTGGAAATAAGACTGTGATGATTGTTTTCAGTGATTGATAATAATATTTTTGAACGCTCTAGTTTTGGCCCATATATTCAGAAATGGGGATTTTTCATCTAGATTGATTCTTCATGGAATGGAACTAGTTTTTATTTGATATATAATGATCATGAAATTGCGTATTGTTAAAGAAAACTGAAACCTATGAGTTAAATTATCCCCCACATGATTTGATGTTAGTAGCTATGGTTTGTTTCTTTATATATATGGAGAAATCATTTACATGGAACCAAATATTTTTCTATTCTTATAATAAAATTTTTGTGCATATATTCAATAATATTTAATTAAACCATAGTAAGAGATTATGGCTTGAACTAGAAATGATTATGAAAGCACTATCAATTACCATCCGGAAAAAGAAAACAAAATGAAATATTTTGTGAGTAAAGAAAATCATTCTATATTAATTGTGTTATATTGGTAACATGACACCTTGATTAATGATATGAATAATTTTGGCTTGGAAGTTATTTGTGTAAGAAATTCATATGTTTTGTTTCAGGTTTCATTATAATTATATCAAAAAAAAATAATTAATAAAGGTCATAAGGAATACTGTGAGTTATAGAAGAAGGTTGAATTTCTAAAAAGGGTTATTTTCCATAATTTTACTTTGATAAAGAATATATATTGAAATTTTGGAAGATATTTTCTATTCTTTTTGAAATATAGTTGTAGAATGAGTTGTTATGTGAAGCTCATATATCTTCATTTTAATTTCATCCTGGTAGTAATAAAATGTGCAGTGACCAATGGGAGTATTACTGGTGGGATGGAATGAAAATATATATTTCATATTTTACCGTGAAATTATTGACTTTTCTATAGGTAAAAATAGAGAGACAACTCCCAAAGGGGATGATTTATCCTTTGACAGTTCTAGAGTGTAAAGAGGAAAATATATCTGTGGACATTGTGTTGGAATTATCACATAATTATTGATGTAACAATGTGATTTTGGTTTTTACTGATTGACTTACAACATCTGCACACTTTCTACCTATTCGAGAGACTCTATATTTTGGTCAACATTATCAGTTTTACCTCAAATAGAGTGTCAGGTTACATGATATTCCTCCGAATATTGTATCATACCATAATACTAGGTTCACAAATAAATTTTGGAAAGTCCTCTAGAAGTCGTTATGAACTGAATTAAATTTCAATATAGCCTTTCACTCTAAATATGATGCACAGTTAGAAAGAAATACTCATACATTGGAGGATATGATTCGATCATCTTCGATGAATTAACATGGATGTCGGGATCAACATATTTCATTAGTTATGTTTTCTTATAATAATATTTTTCATTCCAATATAGAGACGGAAGCCTTTCAGGCATTATACGGGAAGCGATGTCGAAATCCATTATTTTGTGATGTGGTATGGGAAAGGAAGTTCATGGGACTATAATTAGAAGATTATGTAGTGGATAAAGTGATTTTAATCCATCAATACATGAGGATAGCATAGATTAAGAAGAAAAGTACTGAAAATAATAGTTGGAAGGAATTTTCTCTTAGTGTAGGTGATCATGTTTTCCATAAAATCAATCCTTTAAATAGTGGTTTGAATGTTGGTAAGAAAGTAAATATATATCCATGTTTTATTAGAAATTATAATTTCCTATAGAAAGATAGACCAGTTTCCTTCTGTGTAGCCTTGCATCAATGTTTATCTTAGGTACACATTGTTTTTCAGGTTTTGATGTTATGATTTTTTGTGCCAGATTCATCTAATTTTTTGATCATAAAAATAGTTCATCTATAAGAGAACCCTTAATATGAAGAGAAACCTTATGAGGTTCTTTATCATATAGATAAATTATTGTGGAATATGGTAATTTATCATGTAAAGGTTTTGTAGAGAAACCACATGGTTGAAGAAGAAATATGGTAATCTGAAAATTCTAGGAGGGAAATATATCCTCACTTTATTAATATATAAATAAAAATTACAAGGACACAATTTCTATAAGATCCCAGTTTTTGGAAGGGTATTTTTTCATTATGTTTTGGTTTAATCCCTTATTTTGGGCTTCAAGGGATGTCTTCTGAAAGTATGAGAGGTCATGGTGGTGTTTCGGGGGCTCGGACCACGAAAGAAAGGAAAGCTGGGCAAGGCAAGCCTGGGCACATGACCTGCACACAGCCAGGGAAAACCATGCAGCCTGCCCAGGTAAACCGTGCAACCCCTCCTCCTCCAGATAGTAGAAAGTTCACGGTTTGCACACTATTTGTCAAACCATGTGGCCAAACCGCGCAGCCTCTTCAAGTTGGGAAAAATTACAAAGTTTCCACCCCAGGAATTTAAGAACCCACTCAAGATTTCCTCTGTATTCCTCCCTCTTCACCCTAGGAACGAACCAAATAGCCCAAGAGCTCTAAGAGGTCGATCTACCTTGTTTCTAAGGCGTTTTTGGTGCCGTTGGATGAGGATCGAAGCTCCGGGTAAGGCTAATCCCATCGTAGCTTCTCTTTTTGGTTTAGTGTTTGTATCATCTCTCCCTCTTGTTTCGAAGCTCTAAAACCCTATCTTTTTGGAGAGTTCTAGGTTGAAGCTCCAAAGGCTGGTCGGATTGAGGTCTAAGGGATTGATTGAGTGTGCGTTCAACCGCGGTTTCGAGGTAGGTGGTCTACAAATGTTATTCCATAGTTTTATGGTGGATATATGCATGTGTGGCTTTGCTCATGGTTTCCTTTTGATGCGATTTGATCAACTTGGATGCGTTTGGTATAAAGGATGCTTAAAAACGGTAAATGGGAACCCTCAAGATCCTCATGGGATGCGTTGAGAGTGACTTGACCTAATTGGGGCCATCCATGGGGTGTGTTGGATTTTCCCTGGGCTTAGGGATTGTTATTAAACAAGTGACCTTGTTGTAATAAATGGTAGTGTGCTTTAAATGATTTGTTTAACTTAGAATAGAAGTTAGGTGATGCACCTAGACTTGGAAATAACCTAAAGGTTATTTGGAAAGGGTCTAATTGTTGATTCATGGAAATGATGAATGGGTTAAATGGGTTAATGTGTAAACTGATTAAAGACCATAATGAGATAGGTTATGGGATTAGTGTTGAATTCATAGTTAGATAGGAATAAAACATGGGAATTGGGTGAATGTTTAAATGATGTGACATGGTAATGTGTTAATGGGTTAAGGCATAATGTGAATTCCTGTGTGGTTTGTTGTGAATGGTGTTTGTTAAAGGGAAATGGTATGGTGGGTTGATGGTTACTTATATATATAAGCATGTGAAAATGGCATGGTAGAGTGGGGTATAACTTGAGGATCTACACCCACGAGTTGAGTGAAGACTGATTGTCTGAACTCCACCCTAAATGCATGGGTTAGGAATTGGGACTGAGGATCTATTCATCTAATAGTTGCATCCACCTGGATTGAGGATTCGAGGTGAGGATATGTTTTCTATGTAGGGGTTAGTCCTAGTGATATAGGATAACGATGTGTTTACCCTCTTGCATGTGATTTTTGGCCTTAAACCCATGTAACATAATTTATGTGATTAACCCATGGAAATGTGAAGAAATGTTAATTGATAATAATTGGTGTGAAATGAATGGTAATGGTAGTGGAAATGGATTAGGCTCTGAACTGGTTAATGGAACCTTAAATAATTACTTGGCAATTAGCATTCATATTTATTTTTTTCATGCACTACCTGTTCATACTGGATATTTTGTAGACACCGTTGGTGGTGGCCTACTGAGTTGTACTCACAGCCCGCTCAGGCCGCCATTGGGTACCCGAGCAGACATCATGTTTGCAGGATAGGAGAAGGGAAAGGGTCCTTTCTAGATAGTTGAGTGGACATGGGTATCACTTGTTGGAGGATCCGGACATGGAGTCAGGACCATTTTGGAGATTTTGACCATTGTCTTTATTTTGGGATTTTGTTCACATTTTCGCTTGTAGTGGGACATGGCATATTTATTATTGTAAATGGTTGTTATACATGTTCCTTGTTTATTGATTTTTGTTCCCACTATTGGTTTATTTCTTTTCAGGATTACTCTGATAGAAAGGGGGTATAGTCTCCCCACTTGACCACAAAGACCCCCGCTACTAGTCGGCAGCATTTGGTGCTCGAGGAGGCATGCTTAAGGTTATATAACTACCCGGCTCGGAGAAACGGTTTAGTGGCTTCCGGGTTGGGAACATTTCAAAGTGGTATCATAGGAAGTCTTTCTTCTCCCTCTCTGAGGTATTTTTATTTGGGATAGGTTTCCAAGGGTTAATATTTGTTGGTCCTTGGTAGATGAGCTGGTGTTTGAGAGTAAATAACCCATGTACAAGGGAAAACCCAACTCACCCTGGGTGGGAAAGGTTGTTCTTGGTTGTGTGTTGTTACAGTTGATGATATTTCACTGTTGGGTGATTCACATGTGGTTTGATGTGACTGTTTTATGATATTTGGCTCGTGGCCTTAATGGCACATGGATTTTCATTCATGCATCATTGTAGGCACCTAGGGAGATAGGTGACATGCATTGTGTTACGCACATGAACGAGATGGGTGTGTGAGGTAGGAAAGTAGGGTGCATCATGAATTTCATGAAACCAATAAATAATGAGAAGAATGAAATAAAACATTCGGGTAAATGATGTTTAATGAAATATAAGGGTTTGAAATGAAGTGGAAAATGTTTTTGTAAAATTTTGTGTGAGTTTAGTGGTAGTGAATGGTTGTTTACCCCATGTGGACCATGGCCCGCGGTAGGGATGGTTTGGGCGGTGAATTTGAGGTGTTAATGTCATTGAATTAGTGTATTAAAATGGGTGTTTGTAGCTAGTAAAGAGCTTTTGATGAAGTCATGAAAGTTTTAGGGTATGTGTGCTAATCCTCGTGCTTGGCAATGTAGAGAGATGCCACCATGACGTCGGTTACCAGTTGGGCAATGAGAGGATGTTGCTGAGAACACTAATCCAGTAGAAGATCACGAATATGTGGTTATCAATGAAGGTAGAGAAGACTAGTTCTGGGAGAACTTGGACCACCTTATGCAGCTGATGGATCGGGACCCAGGGCGGGTTGCACCGAGTATGTTTGAGCTGACCACGGAGTTCCAACTGCAACACCCTCCGACCTTCACCGGAGAGGGTAGGCAAGAGGCAGCGGAGTTATGGTTAGAGTCTCTCCAGAAGATACTGGATCATTTTGAGACCATTGTTGAAAATAGAGTAAGGCTGGACGTTTATATGTTGCGGGGCTAGGAAAGGCGTTGGTGGGACATTTAGGCTCAGACCGAGTGTCTGATGGGATGTCGTGGAAGGTTTTCCAGGAGAAGTTTCAGGAGCATTTATACCTAGAGGCTTTGAGGAAGGAGTGGGATGCAGAGTTTATGAGCCTAACTCATGGATCTCTATCGATGATGGACTATGCTAGTCTCTTCACTGATTTGTGATGCTTTGTACTATTGTTAGCAGGGGATGATGCAGCGGTAGAAAAGCATTTCCAGGATGGGTTGAGACATGAGATCATTTCTCAAGTAAATATTTTCTGCTTGAAGAGGTTTGTACATGTGATGGATCAGGTACTCATCTCTGAAGGGAACCTGAAGGGAGATTTGGGTGGTGGGCTTGTTATGCCAGCTGGGCAGACAAGTGGTGCATCTTCTGAAGGTCGGAAGCACCGTTTATAAAGTTTCTAGCAAGGTGGTCAGAAGAGAGGGTCAACCTATTAGAGTGGGAACCAGGTTTTCTATTTTCAGTGTGGTAGGCCGGGGCATATGTGTGGTCTGTGTCATTGACCTCCAGTTGAGTGTTGTTCGTGCGGTAAGATGGGGCATGTGCAGAGGTTCTGCAGGAAACCTCGTCAGACGGGTGATCATGACGATAAAATGTAGGTACCAGGTATAGGAAGGGGATTAGTTTCCCCGTATCAGGCAGGAAGTTGGAGCTCCACAGGCCGTACAGGCAGGGGTGGAGGATGTGGAACTCTAGGGAAAGATCGCTCATGAAAACAGGGAAGTGCAGTGCGTGGTTCTCAGGCTACAGCCCAGGGTAGAGGGGCAGGTCAACTTCAGGCAGTTCAGTTTGCGCCTAGTGATGGCAAGGACAGACCATTAACTGTTCGAGGTACGATCCTTGTAGCTTCTACATTTTCTATTGATTTTTTTTGACACAAGTGCCACAAATTCTTTTGTTTCTAATCAACTTGTGGTAGTGATGGGTTTACCTGTGGAGGGGGTGTTTGGATTTTTGTCAATTGACACCTCTTTGGGGGTGCGGGTTGAGGATATCCAGCAGTGCAAGGTATGTGCCTTGGAAGTTGGTGGGTATCGTTTTCTGTGGGACTTGTTTGTTCTCGAGATGTCAGGGTTTGACCTAATCTTGGGAATGGATTGGTTGATGTTTTATCAGGTGCACATAGACTGTAATCGTCACAGAGTATCATTCAGGTTGCTTGAGGGTGACATTTATGTTCACCGTGGTGAATGGGATGTTCGAGTAAGGTGTACAGGGCCGTTTTGTCAATAGATGAGTGGAATCATGGATCAAGTGGAATGTCTCATGCTTGATGTTGACGAGGAAGGGGAACAATATAATTTTCCACCCATGGGGGATCGGTTTCAGGATGTGTCTCCTGAGGATTTCTCGAGGTTACCACCCGAGAGGGATGTCAAGATCCCGATTGAGTTATTGTTGGGAGCAGAGCCAGTTTTTATCCCTCCACACCGAATGGAACCAGCAGAACTCCAGGAACTAAAGATTTAGTGTGAGAAGTTAGAGCGTAAGGGGTTTATCCGTCCTAGTATGTCTCCTTGGGGATCTCCCGTGCTTTTTGCAAAGAAGGTCGATGGGTCTTTGAGGCTGTGTGTTGATTATTGAAAGTTGAATCAGATGATGGTGAAAAATTGGTACCCTATTCCTAGAATTTATGACCTGTTTGATTAGTTGAGGGGTGCATCAGTGTTTTCTATGATTGATCTAAGGTCATGTTATCACTAGATGAGGGTGAGGTCTTCTGACGTACAACATAAATCTTTCCAGAGTCAGTACAGGTTGTTTGAGTTTGTGGTAATGCCTTTCATCTTGACCAATGCATCGACGATGTTTATGGCTTTGATGAAACAAATAGTTTATCCCTATCTATATCAGTTTGTGATTGTCTTTCTTGATGATATCTTAGTGTACTCAAAAACTCATGACGATCATGCCCAACATCTTGACATCATCTTGGGTATGCTAAGAGAGCATTGGCTATACGAAAAGCCATCAAAGTGTCAATTATGGATATGTGAGGTTCATTTTATGGGTCACATAATCTTAGAGGTAGGTGTGTCAGTGGATCTAGAGAAAGTGTAGGCAATTGTATCTTGGGAGAAGCCCAAGAGTGTTTCTGATGTTCGGAGTTTTCTAGGTTTGGCCGGGTATTACTGAATGTTCATTCAGAATTTCTCTCACTTGGAGGCACCACTATTGGGATTGATAAAGAAAGGAACCAGGTTCAAGTGGTATGAGGCTTGTGAGAACTCCTTCCAAGAGTTGAAGAAGCGGTTGATGACCACACCTATCTTGATCTTACCTGAGCCGGTTAAAAAGTACATCGTTTTTTGTGATGCGTCCAGAGTCGGACTTGGGAATTTGTTGATGCAGGATGAGCGGGTTGTGGATTATGGTTCAATGCAGTTGAGACCCCATGTATGGAACTATCCCACTCATGACCTTGATTTGGATGCAGTGGTGTACCCTTTGAAGTACTGGAGACACTATCTATTGGGAGAACGGTTTACTGTGTTTAACAACCATAAGAGTTTAAAGTACATATTCTCACAATGAGATCTGAACCTTTGGAAACAAATATGGGTTGAATATCTCCAGTATTTTGACTTTGAGTTAGTGTACACACCGGGAAATGGAAATTGTGTTGTTGAAGATTTGAGTAGGTAGGTTCAGAATTAGGTGGTTCCAGATTCCAGCACTAAGTGGAAGGTGATGGATTTGTTTGCATAGATACAACTAGACACGCAGGAGGAGAGTGGTCAAGTCACTCTTGGTTTCTTAATGATGGATTCGAATCTTTTGAGTCGATTTAAGTAAGGTTATCTTGATGATCCTGAGTGTTTGATCATGATGGAAAATCTTAAAGGTGGTGAGCTACCTTCTGGTAGGGCCATTGGCGTGGAAGGCATTGTTCGTGTTCATGATCATGTAGTTGTACCAATGTGTATGCGGGGAGATTTAATGTGTGAGTTACATGCATCAAAGTGGGAAATGCATCATGGTTTTACCAAGAGTTATCGTGATCTCCAAAGGTAGTTTTGGTGGCCTGGAATGAAGAAGGAAGTTGTGGTCTTTGTGGCATGGTGCCTTACCTATCAGCAGGTGTAGGCTGAGCATCAACGCCCAGGTGGTTTGTTGCATCCATTTCCCATTCCGGAATGTAAGTGAGATGATGTAACAATGTATTTTGTCGTGGGACTTCCGAGGACACTATAGAATAATTATGCAATCTAGGTGGTTGTGGATCGGTTAACGAAAGTGGCTCATTTCTTACCGATTCGAGAGACCTTTATAGTCGACTAGTTGGGTGAGATGTATGTTCGGGAAATAGTGTGGTTTCATGGTGTTTCGTAGACCATAGTTTTAGACCAAGATCTGTGTTTCACATCACATTTCTGGAAAGGGTTGCATAAGGCCCTTGGTACGTAGGTGTTTTTGAGTATGGCTTTCAACCAGCAGACAGATAGGCAGTCGGAGCATATGATCCAAGTGTTGGAAGACATGTTAAGAGATTGTGTCTTGGACTTTGGTGGTTCTTGGGAGAGGCACCTATTGTTAGTTGAGTTTTCCTACAACAATAGCTTTCAGGCTACGATTTAGATGGCACCGTTTGAGGCACTCTACAGGAGGACATGTAGATCTTTGTTGTGTTGGCTAGATGCCGATGAATCTAAGTTGTTGGGGCCAAGTCTCGTGCAGGAGAATTTAGAGAGAGTTAAGTTGATCAAGAAATGGATGGATAAGGATCAGAGTATGCAGAAATCGTATACAGATCGGAGGTATAAACCTCTTGAGTTTGTGATTGGTGATAAAGTGTTCCTTCTGGTGTTTCTAAGGTTGGGTCACCATCAGATTCGAAAGCATTGTAAGTTGGCGCCCAAGTATGTGGGACCTTTTAATATTGTGGAGTGGATTAGACCAGTGGCTTACCGATTGGATCTTCCACAATGGTATGGTTGGATGCATGATGTGTTTCATGTGTCTCATCTTTGATAGTATCACCCTGACTCATCTCACGTGGTTGATGTGGAGGATGTGGAGCTTGAGGTTGATGCGTCCTTTGAGGAGCATCTGATTCGTGTGGTGGATCATAGGGAAAAGGTCTCGCGAGGCAAGGTTGTGCCATTAGTGAGAGTACTGTGGCAGCATGAGAATGTTCAGGAAAAAACATGGGAGCGGGAATCAAATATGAAGGCTTAGTGGCCCGAACTCTTCTCTTCTGTGGATCAATGAGGTTTGGAAACTCAGCTCGAGGACGAGCCATTATAAGGTGGGGAGGTTGTAAGATACCAGTTTTTGGAAGGGTATGTTTTCGTTATGTTTTGGTTGAATCCCTTGTTTCGGGCTTCAAGGGATGTCTTCTAAAAGTATGAGAGGTTTTGGGGGTGTTTCGGGGGCTCGGGGCATGAAAGAAAGGATAGTTGGGCAAGACAAGCCTGGGCACACGACCTGTACACGGCCTGGGGAAACCTTGCGGCCTGCCCAGGTAAACCGTGCAACCCCTCCTCCTCCAGAAAATAGCATGCACACGGTTTTCCCACAGTTTTTCAAACCGTGCGGCTAAATCGTGCGGCCTCTTAAAGTTGGAGAAAATTACAAAGTTGCCACCTTGGGATTTTAAGAACCTACTCGGGATTTCCTCTCCATTCCTCCCTCTTCACCCAAGGAACGAACCAAATCACCCAAGAGCTCCAAGAGGTTGATCTCCCAAGTTTCTAAGGAATTTTTGGTGCCATTGGATGCGGACCGATGCTACGGGTAAGGCTAATCCCATCCTTGCTTCTCTTTTTGGATTAGGGTTTGTATCTTCACTCCCTCTTTTTTTGAATCTCTAAAACCCAATCTTTTGGCAGAGTTCTAGGTTGAAGCTCCAAAGTCTGGCTGGATTGAGGTCTAAGGGCTCAATTGAGTGTTCGTTCAACCACGGTTTTGAGGTAGGTGGTATTAAAACGTTATTCCATAGTTTTATGGTGGATTTATGCATGTGTGGCTTTGCTCATGGTTTCCTTTTGATGATCATTGATCAACATGGATGTTTTTGGTATAAAGGAGTCTTAAAAACGGTAAATGGGAACCCTCACAATCCCCATGGGATGCGTTGAGAGTGACTTGACCTAATTGGGGCCATCCATGGGGTGTGCCGGCTTTTCCCCGGGTTAAGGGATTGTTATTAAACAAGTGACCTTTTTTTAATAAATGGTAGAGCCCTTGATGAATATGTTGGCATGATTGGTTGAACATGGAATAGAAGTTAGGTGAACCTAAAATTTTCAATAACCTAATGGTTATATTGAATGGGTTGAATGGTTGATTCATGGAAATGATGAATGGGTTAAATGGGTTAATGTGTAGATTGATTATAGACCATAATGGGATAGGTTATGGTTTTAGTGTTGAATTCTTAGTGAGATAGGCATAACACATGGGAATTGGGTGAATGGTTAAATGATGTGAAATGGTAATGTGTTAATGGGTTAAGGAATAATGTGAATTCCCATGTGGTTTGTTATGAATGGTGTTTGTCAAAGGGAAATGGTATGGTGGGTTGATGGTTACTTATATATATAAACATGTGCATATGGATTTGTAGAGTGGGGTATGATATGAGGATATACACCCACGGGTCGAGTGAAGATTGATGCTCTAAACTCCACCCTAAATGCTCAGGTAAGGAATTTGGACTGAGGATCTATTCTCCGAACAGTTGTATCCACCTAGAATGAGGCTTCGAGGTGAGGATATGGTTGCTATGTGGGGGTTAGTCTTAGTGAGATAAAATAAAGATGTTTTACCCTCTTGTATGTGATTGTAGGCCTTATACACACATAACATAATGTATGTGATTAACCCATGGAAATGTGATGAAATGGTAAGTGATGATAATTGGTGTGAAATGAATGGTAATGGTAGTGGAAATGGCTTTGTCTCTAAACTGGTTAATGGAACCTTAAATAATTAATTGGCAATTATCATTCTTATTCCTTTTTTCATGCACTACCTGTTCGTAGTGGATATTTTGTAGAAACCATTGGTGGTGGCCTACTGAGTTGTACTCACACCCTACTCCGGCCGCCATTGGGTACCCTAGTAGACTTCATGTTTGCAGGTCTGGAGAAGGGAAAGGGTCCTTGCTAGATAGTTGAGTGGACATGGGTAGCACATAGTGGAGGATCCATACTTGGAGTTGGGACCATTTTTGCGATTTTGGCCATTGTCTTTATTTTGTGATTTTGTTCACTTTTGAAATTGTACAAGGATATTGAATATTTAGTGTTGGAAATGGTTGTTATACATGTTCCTTGTTTATTGATTATTGTTTACGCTATTGGTTTATTTCTGTTGTGGCTTACTTTGATAGAAAGGGGGTATAGTCTCCCCACATGACCACAAAGACCCCCGCTGCTAGTCAGTAGCCTTTGGCATACATGGAGGCGCGCTTAAGGTTATGTAACTACCTGGCTCGGAGCATCGGTTTAGTGGATTCCGGGTCAGGAACATTACAATTTCAATTAGGTGGGTAGAATGTAGAAACTCAGGTACTTGTAATTTTTTTCTTCATGGAATTAAATAGTAAAATGAATTGTAAATATAAAATGTAATATATAGTATTTATAAAAATTAAGGAATATATACTAATTGAATAGTAACTTCTTCTATAAGAGGAAAAATAAAATATATGTATCTTATAAGTGAAAATATGATATATTTATATAATGGATTATGTAAATGAATGGTTTTAAAATTCTAAATTAAGTGTTGGTATTTGTTGACACATAATTTTTAATTACAATTTTATAAATGATATAATAATTTTAATCAAAATATATCATCCTAAAATAGATTCATAATTTTCTATTCTATTTTCATAATATTATAAAATAATTTTATGATACCTTAGTTAATTTTTAAAAGTTTTATAAAGTCAATATAATTTCAAAATTGGTATTTTTAAAATAAATAATGATATTAATTAAAAATTAAATTTCTAATTTTATAAAATATATTTCATTAAATTGAGTTCATTTTTTAATTAAACATGTTGAAAAATGGTTTGGGTACATTTTGGTATTATTCTGATATAGTTGAATTTTTTCGAATAGCGAAATATGGTATTTTGCAGTATATATACATTATATGTTAAAAACATTGTTCCATGACACATCACATATGTAAGAACCATAATCTCATATCCTCCTTTATTACTTTAATATATTTAGTGATAATGATCTAAATATTCATATTCTTGATCCATTATAATAAATAGATTAATAAAATAATAATAAAAATCCCCTCCCCTCCACTAAAAATTCCACCCTCGCCACCTATTCTCCTCACACATCAATGCCTTGTAGCTTGTTTAATTTTATCCCAATTTCCATCCCAAGATAATTCCCCACATCCAAGAGCATCTTGTCTCAAAAAAGGCCAAATACATGTTCTTTAAAAAGGTTATCAAGGAGAATAATTAATGAGGAGGTATAAACACCTTTGAAATAACGCGAGTCAGATGTAAGAGACTTTAAAAAAAATATTTTAAATTTATATATATTTTTAAAATACTAAAGTATTTTTTTATGATTAAATTATTCTTATTTTAGGATTATGTTCTGGTTAATGAGAATTTTTTATGTTGAATGGTGGGTCCTATATCTCCCTCCAATGAATTGGGTATGTTTATGATGGATGTTGACCATAATGGTTATTCTAAGAGTGACTGTGATGGTTATAGCATAAGGTAAGAGTTGATTGAAATGATATGGTATTTCATAGTGAACACAATTTCATGTTTCCCACAATCTTCTTCTAGGGAAAATGTAAAATTCAACTTCCCCTAGAGGAGGGGTTATTATTTTGTTTCTTTGTCTCATTCCCTGAAACTAATTTTTTTTGTATAAAATAATGAATAATGGATGAATAATAATATCACATAGATTATATATTTCATTTTAAATTTAAACATTTATCACTCATAAAATCTATAAAATCTTATAAGTTGAAAATATATTTTCCATTTTTCTAAAAAATATACATGTTCTCTTATTACAATTCTTTTTTTAATACATATTTCTTACATGTAGTTTTCATTCAATGTTGTATGTCTATATAATCTAAATTTTAAAATCATATATTTAGTTTTAGAATCCACTACAACCCATGTGAAGAGAAGAAAAAAACATGGTTTTACTATTTTACTAATGACAGCTCCAAATGAAAATCCACTGGAGGTCTCACTAAAACTTCTAGTGGAAATCTAACTGAAATTTATACAATATGTTTCAACATAAGTGCCACTGGAAGTTAATTTTATATATATTTTTAATGATTTTACTCTAGAACATCTAGTTCACATTACACATGTATTCTATTGGATATTCCATTATAAATTATAGTGTATCTTACAATCTTCTTCTAGGCAGTTTTCCTTATGTTTTGACAAAAATAGATACTATAATTTCTGGGAGCCACAAACAAACTTGTATTCTATGGAATTATAAAATTTTAGGGTAAATGTGGAATTGTTCTCTTTTCACCTCTGTAATTTATAATGAATCTTGCAATGAAATTTTTAATTGAGATTATTTTCGAACTTCTAGTTGTGATTCAACTATAAATTCAAATGAAATATCCATCGGATCATCCACATGAATTTTGCTATTCTATTCCAGAAAGATACAATGCAATGTTAAATTAAGTTATTATTGAGACATGTGATATTATTTATGGAATCCCCAAAATATCATGTTTTTTATATTTCATATAAATTTTTATAGATCTGAAGAGGTATTTTTTATTCCTTCCCCCTAGAACATATAGTAGATATTCCACCAGAATAACTATTGGAACATTCAGTATAACATATAGTAGAACTTCCTATACTATTAAATCTAACTATAGTGCATTGATACCTTATGGTTTTACTGAAACCTATTATATGATCTATTGTAACACCCCGACCCCAGTTACCCAGAGCCGGTACATTATTTTAATACATTGGCATGATTACAAGGAATCAAATCTCGAAAGACCGATCAGTTTAGCAGTCTTGGAAAGTAGATTACATATATTAACTTTACATTACAGTTTCAAACATAAAACACAACATAGATAGTTCTTTGATAACGCCACTATACCCTTTAGATTAACCCTGCATATCAATCATAATATACTTCTTGGAATCCTCGGAAAATTAAACACAAGAAAAGGGTGTTCTCAGATGCCCAGTAAGGGTAAATAATTTTGCAGAAGCTATATACTTTTGAGGAAAGATGTGTGATAAAAACAACAGCATTTTTAAACACAAACATGAACATAATATGGAAAAAAATAAATCAAACATTTCGATATAAACATGCAAATGGATTTTATACTAGTCTAATAATCACCTGTATAACTAATTTCATAATGAGGGAATGCCTAACGCCAAACATCATTACCACATAGTCAAGGACTCGTGCCAAGAATACAAAATTGTTTTTGTCAAGGCCTTGTGACAGGACATTAGTTTGCCTCAAGAGACCTACCGATGCATTGAGAAGCTATAGCGAGCTCCACCCGTCACTTACTAAGTCCAATGCAATCCTCATATGAAAAGGTTTAAACATAACATACAAATTCAAGTTAAAACTAGCATACAAAATGTCAATACTTTATCCATAAACCATGAATGGTATAAAAATAACACATCCACATTCAAACATACCACAAAATCTTCAATACAATATGGAAGATTTATATCATAATAAATCAACCTCGATCAAGAATAATACCAAGTAAAGGATGTTTACATAGTTGAAAATGATCAGTAAAACTCTTTGAGAGAAATATCCCTTTTTTTCATGGAATCATTTTTTCAAAAGTCACACAATATATAAAGGATTTAATTTAAAATATATTTTTTAATCAAAGAGTCCCATACCACTTTTAAACTTTTGAATGGAATTGACATTTTAAAACATTCACGTCCATATAAATAAATCCTCAAAACCATTTTGAAAACACGAACATTAATGAGAAAGGTTTAGAAGAATAAATCATTAAAACATTTAAAATGATGTTTTAGTAAAAATTAACTTAAAAATAATCCCTTTGATAACTATTTAATGAAACATGGAAACAGATAATAAATATTTCCCAGTAGATACTTACGTAAAAACAACCTCAGAAAATAAAGATATTGTGAAATTAACCCTTACCTTGCACTTTCCTTTTGTCGAGGGAACATTTAACCTCTTGTATAATGACCATAATATATTATTAAATTATACCAGAACTATATTAATATTTATTATATCATACATGATTCATTTATTACTTTATAATAGCCATTTAATAAGGATTTCCATGTTAAATTAAAATTTTGGTTAATAACCCCTTTTTTTATCGTATGAGTTTTGACTTGTTATTCTTGATCGTATCATTTAGATCATGATTTAAAATATTATAGAATATAAAACTTGATTTATATATCATATATATCTAGAATATAAATATTTATAATATATGTATATATGAAATGGAAGGCACCGTTTATGGAGACAGTAGGCCGTACGTACGCATAAACGCTGTTTCCGTTTTCATATCATATTAAACGGAAGTAAGTGAATAAGATATATGTAAGTACATAAATAAATACATAAATATATATATATATATATATATATATCTATATCCAGTATCATAATTATTTAATATATTACATACTTATTAATAATATATATTTTTATAATCATCATTGAATGGTGAACATGGAAATGAATCTCATCACATCGTGGAGACGGTAATCCGTACATATGCACGAGAGATAATATCATTATTTTGATTTAACATAGTATGCAAATAGATTTTATATCATAAATACAGAATCATTATCATGTTATATTTACTATTTACATCAATTATGCATCATTTTTATACAAATCCAAATAATAATGTTTTGAACATCAACTACACCACGTCTTGGAGACGGTAAGCTGTACGTACACACGTATGGTGACATGTCATTAATAGGATGGATAAAATAATGAATATGTTTGTAACATATTTATAATAACATCAATGTATATATAAGATACTGTAATTATTATTTTAGAATGAAAACAACAAAGAACGAGGAAGTGGAAGAAGAAAAGAACTTGAAAGAGGTGAGGAAATATTTACCTCTTCTTCGGGTTATTCCTTTTTATTTGATAAAATGGGATCCTTAGGTTGGATTTATGATCAAAATAAGGCCTCTAGGATAAATTTAGGGAAGTTAGGAGGATATTTTTTTAGGGTTTGGACGAACCAAATGGATTTGGAGGTGTGATTTTGAGAGAAGGGGAGGTGCCCTTTTTATAAGAGGGGTGAGGGTCACTGTTGGAAAAGATTAATGTATTAATTTATTATACAATCATATTAAGTTTATAATGGGTACAAATGAATTTATTTAGAGTAATATGTGGTTATGGGTCGAAATAATCTCAAAAAATAGGTTTTAGGCAAGTTTAGGTTACCATTGTAACCTTATCTTTTAGATTTAACTCTTAGTTAAATAGTTTTTCTTTTACCATGTCTTATTGTATTCTTACTCTATATCGTTAATAAACTTACTCTAAACTTCCATGAGAACCTCAAGTGGCTCATTAATGACATATATAATATTATTTAATCCCTTTGGATGATCCTTATATTTTTAAGAATATTATATCCACCAGTAATATAGTATTTATTTTAAATATTGATTTATATCAATTTTGACACTATTTGGAATTTTGTTTTTGTGAAAGTCATCACAACTTGATTACTTATAAAAAGATACATTTAATCATACCTAACATGTCATATTAACCTATAAAATTAGTGGATGTCATAACAACTTTGAAATTATATTTATCTTAATATTTATAATACCATTTATTTGTTTCTTTCATTAATAAGGTAATTACTACATAATCCTTGCGTCATAAATAAATTAAATTATTTAATGTATAAAAAATATAAACAAAATACCATCATATAGGAAATATTTTTATATTTTCAATGAAAATTTATAGTTGAAAGGAATACTTATATAACCACATATAAAAATTTATTTACTAAAAGATAATTGTTTTTGTCATTTTTGCCTTTACTTTAAGTTAATTAAAATAATGTGTCATTATCATTCATAAGTAGCTCCATGGGGTCCCAAAATCGGCCCAAAGATTCCCATGGTCCGAAATGGCTCATCCAATAAGGTTAGGACAAGTGTTAAAGTAATTTTTTATCATTATAATTTTATTTTTACCTTGAATTACCCTATTTACCTTTATCTATAGTAAATAAAAGTCAAAACTTACTATTAACCAAATATTATTTTAATCTTATTGAACCAAATTTAACATACTGTGGTTAAACGTCTGTCTCATATTTTTTAAATTCAACTCACAGAAGTAGTAAATTATGTTTTATGCATATTTTTAAATTCTCTTAGGAGGTGGGTAAAAGACGGTAAAAGTTCAATAAAATTTATATATATATAAACTTATTATAAAATTAATCCAATGAATTATATTGAAATTATATAGGTATTATGTATATATTTTGACTTATTTTTTTTAAATAAAATAAATAATTATTTAAATAAAAAGACGGTTTTAACTAATAACTTAGTGTTTTTTTACTATTCATCAAAAATTGAATGTTTTCCGAAAAATTCCAAAATTTCACCCTAAGATTATTTTGATATTATGAATTCAAAAATTAAGACTATTTTACCAAACTCAAAACATATAAGTGTTATTTATTAATTTAAATTTTATTCCTGTTGTCAAACCCAAAGGCATATTTTTTAAGAAATAATAACTATCAAAAGATTAACACTTGTTAATATCCAATTTCAAAGTAAAATTACTCACAATGACCAACATTGGATTAAATGGTAAAAATATAATATATTTATACTTTCAAATAATTAAAATTTATAATTTAACTCTATAAATTATTTTGATTAAAAAAGTTGTTTTCAGTTAAAATATAGTATTTTTCACTATTCACCCAAATATGAAAGTTATCAGAAAAACTCCAAAAGTTTATTGAAACTAAATTATTATGTCCTGATTATAAAGAAGAAGTTTATTTTTTAAAATTTAAATATAAAAGTGTCAAATATTGGACTTAACAAGGGTTCACAATTAAAAGGTGGTAAAAGTGCATTTTTTTAGAAAAATACATCTTTTATCTGAAAAAAATGAATTAGTTCTTACATTATGTCTAAGAACCTAATAATATGGATTCTAAAATCAAAATTATTATATAAAGTTCAAAATTAGTTAATAATATTCATAACCTCTTTTGAACGGCTAGTTTGGTAAGTCATGGTGCGTTTGAACTCAGAGTTACATGTAGTGCTAGTTATTTAATTACTTTGAAGAAATAACGTACTATGAAATCATGGTGTGTTACATTCTTCCCTCCTTCAATAAATTGCTTACTCGCAATTTGAAATTGTTCTTCAAAAATAAAAGGTTGAAATAAAAATTAGCATTGTGGGAAAACCCACATTGGAAATTGGGATAACAAAATTTAGTCTTAATAAGAGGAAAAGGGGAATAAAAAATTCACCACCAAATTATGATATCGATTAGGAGAAAATTGGGGGAAATTAGAGACACATAATTGGAGGAAAAATGTAAATATATATAGGGAGTGATTGAGGTCATCATCCACAAAAAATTTTAGAATTAAGGGCCTTAAAGACATCAATCTATGATGATTTAAAATATCATCGGTTCAAAAAAAAATAGGGTATTTGGATAAAACATTTTTAGTTTTAAGATCCCTTACCTAATGTTTAAGAATTAATTTCTTCATAGAATAAGAGAAGAAAAAATAGAATATATATTTGAAAAGTAGAGTTCTATCATTTAACTAATTTCTACCACAAACCCATAATTCACTCTAAAAGATAATTGAACTTAAAAAAATTCTATTTATCCTATTCATAGAGGGTTCGAAAAAAATGAATTTATATTTCATCTACCAGACCTTAAAAAAAACTAAATTATTCAATCTAGGACATCATGTGGCCCAGTCATAGGTGATACACCCTTATCACCCATTAGTTGCAGGTTCAAGTCTCGTGGCCTTGTAAGATGCGACGAGTTTCTTCTTGACCTCTAGGTTGTCCTTTTTATGTCAATCCAAAAATAATCTCAACTAGACTTATCCAAAATACTTCTATCCTTAATCTCAGTCCAAAATTTATAAGAATGTTAAACACAATTAAGATCCTTTTTTCCATGTAATTACATGTGAACGCCTTCGTCATGTATTATTTTTAAAACACTGCAACATCCTGAATTACCACAAAACCATATGGATTACATTTATGATCCCATATACCTTATAGAATACTGGATAGACTCCTTATATATAAAAATATTGTAAACTCCAACAGTTATGTAATATACAAATCATTAATCAGTTTTAAGGTAGTCAAGAATATCGAATATAATTTATCCAAATAAACAATATCTTATTCCAAAATCACTACCTCATTATGAGGACCATATTAAGGATTACCTTTCCTTCAACCATGTATTTTCCAAAATGTTTAGCTTACTATTAAGTCACTTTTCTTATAACAATATAATCTCAAATCCTCAATAAAATAGTACTGTAGTACAATAATTATTTATCTCTATAATTCATATAACCAGTATACTGTTGATACAACACTCAAATGAAATAATTATATAATAACAACATAAGAACACTAGTCATTACTCTTTATTTGAGTTAGTATCATAACATTATTATTATAAATATCATCATTTGTGGTATACTCTGATGACTGGGACATTGATTCGCGTAGTGTCCCAACACCTTGTAGATGAAGCATTTTACATTCAGAACCTTTTTCTTACCCTTGCAATCACGTACTTGGTGTCCTTTTTCACCACACTTATAACAAACTCTCATTCCCTTCAAGAATTTAACAAGGTGATTCTTTCCACATCTATCATATATGGGAAAATCCTTCTTTCCCCTCTTCTATTTATCCATCTTTTTCTCTACCATACTTTTCTTTTCTTACATCCCTTCAAAGCCATAGGACTCAGAGAATTATTTACTTATCTTATTAACACATGATATTATTTCTTCATATGTTGAGAATACATGGGAGGATATTTCCCTTATAAATGTTGGGTTATTACCATGAACGATATGATACTTATTACTATTTGTATCATATGTATTGCTGGAGTTTTCATTCCTTCTTCTCGGCGCCATTTCTAAACAATGACATACACTAGGTCAGTTTATGAATCACAATGAATAATTCCAAACTTGTAAAATATCTAACCTAAATTGAACCGTTTAAGGTTATAATCTATAATAATAAAAATGATTTATTTCAGGATGTATTTACTCCTAAATCATTCATAATGTATTGTAATGAATATTTTAATTATCCTAAACTTATCCACCAGGAGTGTCGTAACCAATAGTGTAGCAAGGCCCATTTTCATGCACCAGTTCCCGTTTCAGTCTCTCTCAAAGTGGTGTTTTCTGGTTTTACCCCTAGGTACATCTATTCTAGAGCCGCAACTACCTGATCATATCCAGACAGGGATTTATTTCTTGGAAAACTCACAAAATCTCTAAATTACCAAAATTATAGGATGTTATTCTATATTAATCCTCAAAGTCTATCTTAGGGTAATGTGCTCTAATAAGAGTTTATCTAAATATAGTTTCCAAGGTTATTGCTAAACTTCCTATGATACCAACTGTATTGCCCCGACCCCAGTTACCCAGAGCTGGTGCATTATTTTAATACATTGGCAGGATTACAAGGAATCAAGTCCTGAAGGACCGATCAATTTAGCAGTTTTGGAACATAGAATACATATATTATCTTTACATTACAGTTTCAAACATAAAACATAGCATAGATAGTTCTTTGATAACTCCTATATTCCCTTTATCTTAACCCTGCATATCAATCATAATAAACTTCTTGGAATCTTGGGAAAATAAAACATAAGAAAGGGGTGAGCTCAGATGCCCAGTAAGTGTAAATAATTTAGCGCAAACAATAAACTTTTAAGGAAATATGTGTGATAAAAACAACAAACTTTTTAAACATAAACTTGAACATAATATGGAAAAAATAAATCAAACATTACCATATAAACATGAACATGGATACTCTACTAGTCGAATAATCACATGTAATAACTAATTTCATAATGAGGGAATGCCTAAATCCGGAAATCATTACCACATAGTCAAGGCTTCGTGCCAAGACAACAAATAAATTTTTTGACAAGGCCTTGTGCCAAGACACTAGTTTGTCTCCTGAGACCTACAGATGCAACGTTGAGTTATAGTAGGCTCCACCCATCACTTACTGGGTCTAATGAATTCCTCAAATGAAAAGGTTTAAACATAACATAAACATTCGTATTAAAACTAGAACAAGAAATGTCAATACTTTATCTTTAAACCATGAATGTTATAACAATAACACATCCACATTCAAACATAACTCAAAATCTTCAATACAATATGGAATATTTTAATCATAATAAATCAACTTCAATCAAGAATAATATCCATTAAAGGATGTTGACATAGTTGAAAATGATCAGTAATACTCTTTGATAGAAATATCCATTTTTCAATGAAATCATTTTTTTAAAAGTCACACAATTTATAAATTATTTCATTTAAAAGATATTTTTGAATCAAAGTCCCCCATACCACTTTGAAACTTTTGAAAGAAATTTACATTTTAAAACATTCATGTCTATATAAATAAATCCATTAAACCATTTTGAAAACATGGACATTAATGAGAAAGGTTTAGAAGAATAAATATTTAAAACATTTAAAATGATGTTTTAGTAAAAATTGCCTTAAAAATAATTCCTTTGAAAACAATTTAATGAAACTTGTACATGGATAATAAATATGTCCCAGTATATACTTATGTAAAAACAACCTTATATAATAAAGATATTGTGAAATTAACCCTTACCTTGCATTTTCCTTTGGTTGAGGGTATGTTTAACCTCCTATATAATGACCATAGTTTGTTGTTAAATTATACCAGAATAATATTAATATTTATTATATCATAAATTATTCATTTATGACTTTATAATACTCATTTAATAATTATTTCCATGTTAAATTAACATTTTGGGTAAAAATCGCTTTCTTTATCGTATGTGTTTTAACTTGTTATTCTTGATCGTATCATTTAGATAATGATTTAAATGATTCTAGAATATAAAAATTGATTTATATATCATATATGTCTAGAATATAAATATTTTTAATAGATGGATATATGAAATGGAAGGCACTGTTTATAGAGACGCTAGGTCGTACGTATGCATAAATGTTGTTTCCATTTTCATATCGCATTGAACGGAAGTAAGTGAATAAGATATATATAAGTATATACATAAAAATATACATACATAGATACATATATATATATATCTTTAGTAGCATAATTATTTCATATATTACATACTTATTAATAATATAAATTTTTATAATCATCGTTGAATGGTGAACATGGAAATGAATCTCATCGCTTCGTGGAGATGGAAATCTGTACGTACGCACGAGCGATAATATCAGTCCTTTGATTTACAATAGTATGTAAATAGATGTTATATCATAAATACCTAATCATTAACATGTTATATTTATTATTTACTTCAATTATACATCATTATTATACCAATCCAAATAATAAGGTATTGAATAACAACTACACCATGACATGGACACAGTAAGCCGTACGTACGCACGTATGGTGACATGTCATTCATAGGATGGATAAAATAATGAATATGGTTGTACCATATTTATAATAAAATCTATATATATATAATATACTGTAATTATTGTTTTATAATGGAATCAACAAAAAAGAGGAAGAGGAAGAAGAATAGAACTTGAAAGAGGTGATGAAATATTTACCTCTTTTTCGGGTTATTCCTTTTGATTTGAACAAAAGGTATCCTT
The DNA here is from genome assembly GCA_963277665.1 of Viscum album. Taxonomy (NCBI): domain Eukaryota; kingdom Viridiplantae; phylum Streptophyta; class Magnoliopsida; order Santalales; family Viscaceae; genus Viscum; species Viscum album. The sequence continues at coordinate 1,926,286,365 of OY728142.1, read as the reverse complement.
AGGTTGGATTTATGATCATACTAAGGCCTATAGGATAAATTTAGGGATGTTTGGAGGATATTAGGATAGGGGTTGGCCGAGAAAAATGGATTTGGAGGTGTGATTTTGAGAGAAGGGGAAGTGCCCTTTTAATCGACGGGTGATGGTCACTTTAGGAAAATAATAAAGTATTAATTTATTATACAATTATATTCGGTTTATAATGTTTCAAAATGAATTTATTTCGAGACTTAGGTGGTTATGGGTTGAAATAATCTCAACTAATAGGTTTTAGAAAAGTTTAGGTTACAATTATAACCTTATCTTTTAGATTTAACTCGTTGTTAAAGAGTTTATCTTTTACCGTGTCTTCTTGTATTCTAACTCTATATAGTTAATAAACATACTATAAAATTCCAATAGAACCTAAAGTGGATCATTAATGAAATATATAATATTATTTAATCCCTTTGGATGAACCTTAAATTTTTAAGAATATTATATCAATGAATAATATAGTATTTGTTTTAAATATTAATTTATGTCAATTTTGACACAATTTGGTATTTTTTTTGTTAAAGTCATCACAACTTGATTACTTCGAACAAGATACATTGAATCATACATAACATGTTATATTCACCTATAAAATTCGTGTATGTCCTAAAAACTTTGAAATTATATTTATTTTAATATTTATAATAACATTTATTTTATTCATTCATTAATAAGGTAATTACTATATCATCATTGTGTCATAAATAAATTAAATTATTTAATGTCTAAAAAATATAAATAAAATACCATTATGTAGTATATAGTTTTATATTTCCAATTAATATTTAAAGTCTAAATTATGACATATATAACCCCATTTAAAAATTTATTTACTAAAAGATATTTGTTTTTGTCATTTGTGCCTTTACTTTAAGTTAATTAAAATAAAGTGACATTATCTTTCATAAGTGGCTTCATGGGGTCCCAAAATGGACCCAATGATTCCCATGGTCAGAAATATATCATCAAATAAGGTTAGGAGAACTGTTAAGATAATTTTTTATTATTATAATATTCTTTTTACCTTGAATTGCCCTATTTACATTTAACGGTGGTAAATAAAAGTCAAAAGTTACTATTCAAAAAATATTATTTTCATCTTATTGAACCACATTTTATTTACCAAGGTTAACCATGTCTCTTGGATTTTTTAAATTTAACTCACAGAAGCTATAAAATTATGTTTTATGCAAATTTGCAAATTCTCCTAGGAGGTGGGTAAAAGTCAGTAAAAGTTCAATAATTTTTTTATATATCTAAAAATATTATAAAATGACTCAAATTAATTAAATTGAACTTTTATAGGTATCATGTATCTATTTTGATTTAAATAAATTTAAATAAAATAACTAATTATTTAAATAAAAAGTCGGTTTTAACCAATAACTTAGTGTTTTTCACTATTCATCAAAAATTGCAAGTATTTAGAAAAATACCAAAATTTCACCCTAAGATAATATTGATATTCTGAATTAAAAAATTAATTATATTTTACCAAATTCAAAACATAGAAGTTTCATTTGTTAATTTAAAATTAATTCCCATTGTCAAAACCAAAAGGCATATTTTTTAAGAAATAATAAATATCAAAAGATTGACACTTCTCTATGTCCAATTTCAAAGTAAAATTACTCCAAATGACTATAAATTGATATAATGGTAAAAATATAATCTATTTATAATTCAGAACCATTAAAATGTATAATTTAAAACTATAAATTATTTTGATTGAAAAAGTTTTTTTTCAGTTAAAATGAAGTATTTTTCACCATTCTCCCAAATATGAATGTTATCAGAAAAACACCAAAAATTTATTGAAACTAAATTATTATGTACTGATTCTAAAGAAAAAGTTTATTTTTTCAAATTAAATATATAAAAGATTCAAATATTGGATTTAACAAGGGTCCACCATTAAAAGGCAGTAAAAGTGCATTTTTATATAAATACATCTTTTATCTGGAAAAAATGAATTAGTTCTTATATTATGTCTAAGAAACTCATAATATGGATTATAAAATTATAAGGATCATATAATGTTCAAAATTTAGTTAATACTATTCATAACCGCTTTTGAACGGCTAGTTTGGTAAGTTATGGTGCGCTTGAACTCGGTGTTACGTGTAGTGAAAGTTATTGAATTACTTTGAACAAATAACTTACTATGAAATATTGGGGTGTTAGATTTATGCAATCCAGAAAAAAACATGTTTTTTATATAGAACTGTTGTTTTCATTAGATTTAAGTGGAAGTTATTAATTTTCCCCAAGAAAAATTTAGTTGAGATTCCATGAGAACATATACTGTAACTTATAGTCCTATTAAATAAAAATAATGTGAAATTTTACATCATATTTTTCTTAGAACCTATACTATATATTCTGGAATCCAGAAACAAATTGTTTCCATATATTACACTAAAATATTTACGGGATTCAGAAGGGATTGTTCTATTCCTTCCCCACTAGAAATTTCAATCATGATTTGAATTGATATTTCAATATAACTTCCACTAGAAATTAAAATTGAAATTACAATAAAACTACCACTACATCTTCCACTAGAATGTCTGCTAGAAATTCAAAACAAATTCTATGTTTAATGATTCCAAAACACATTTTTTTACTTTCAAATTATAGGTGTTCATTTTAGGTCAAATATGAAATCATTACAAAGAGTTATTTGATAAATACAACCACATTTAAATGATTTTCATACAAATAAAATATGGGACACTTCCAATTCAGATACATTTCAATACATTCAATCCATCGACCTCAAATTCTATGAAATTAGATTTAACTGATTTTAATATACATGATGTCTATGAGTTATCAAAAAATACTTTTGAATTAGTGGTGAGGAATGATAATTATATAAGGGTGATGTCCAAATGATATTTGGGATAATTAAAGGTTAAAAAATGGAATACTTTTATTCATTCAAACCATCCAAGGAACTATTATATATGGGGAGATTTTGAAATGTTGTCATATTAATAACATGGAAAGAAATAAAGAGAGATATTTTGGAAGACACTATGTGAAGGGAAGCATAAGATCATGTTGACATAGAAACAATCCTCTACTTGTACACATGTGCTACCGTGTTTTTCCTTACCATGTTTTGTTACATGACATGGGTTGTCATCAATTATCTCAAAATTTTGTTATATATGTGAACAATAAAGTGGTCTCATTAAATCCACCAATAGATGATGAATTCCATAATATAATTTCACAAGAAAACCACAATTATTACAGTGGATGTTATGTCATTACATGTATGCATTGAAATTAATTTTCAATTCTTTATAGAATTTGAATTCATACAATTTTTATTGTAGTAGTATTGGTATTGTGAAAAAAGAAAACAACTAAAAGGAATTGAATAAGTAATAAATCTTCCTTTCATGAAATAGTGCTTGTGTGATATTAATGATTTTTATGAAACTAATGATTAAAAAAAGGTACATATAGTGGGATAAATATTGAAATGGTAGTGCAATTTAAATGATTCTATCGGTACACAAGGTTATGTAAAATTAAATATTAAAGAAAAGGAAAAATGAAAAATACACTGAGGAGACCACATCCACTATGGAATGCGATGTTGATAAGTAGAATATTGATTATGCTAGGAAAGAATAAACAAAATTCATGAAGAATAAAATACAAAGTTGAAAAGAACAGTACTGAACATGGAATCATAAGTTAGGAAAAAAGTGAAAACTATTATAAATATGATTTTATTGATAAATGAAACCCCAATGAATGAGTTAAGAAGATTAGAAATTGTGATTATTGGAGAGGAAGTGAGTCCTATTTTAATAGAGCTAACTCCAAAAGTAGATACTAAGGAATCTAGGATCTAAGTGGAAGTAGGGACCCTATAAGAACCAGTTGAGAAAAGAACATCTCCCACAAATAGTATCCAAGATAAAAAACTAAAACTGCATATTCGATGATCCCGATCATTTATTATAAATTTAAAAGAAAAAATAGGAAAATAAATGAAGGTGGATTTGATATATTTTTATCAAACAGGAAATGGATGAATTATAATAGCAAAATCACACTCAATTCCAATATAAGATCTATCTAACCTACAAAAAATAATTGACATATAATGACATTCTAAGAAACCATAATATTGAAGGGTTATTATAGGCCTGGTTTTTATACCATAATGGGATATGAAGATTCAATGACCCCAATAAATAGAATATTATAACATCAAGATGATAATAGTGTATGAGAACACATTGTATGTTGTTAGGAGCAATGGAAATGAACACCATAAATTTAAAATATTCTGTTAAATCCTCCTTAATTTTAATTTTTTTATAATTAATTTTTATTTTTATGCACTAAATATATCTGGAAATTTTAAAATATGTTCTATTCAATAGTAATGCATGAAATTGTTTCCCATTTTGAGGTAACTGGGGAAAACTATTGGGGTGAGTATTTAGGTTAACAATGTATATGAAAAAATTATTTTCAATTTGTGTCATATTGTCAAATATTTTTCAATGATATCCAGTAATAGTTGAATATGGAAAAATAATAAAAACTATGTTTGAACAGGGGAAGATAACTAGATTTTTTCTTAGATAAATTAATAATTATTACCAATTCATACATGGTGAGTATATTATGGTATACATTATTTTTTTTAACAATGTAATGGTATGATTTTTTTCTAAATTCTTTAATATTTATTGAGAATAATTTTTAGGGAAAATAAAACATTTATAGAGATTTTGATATAGGAAAAAGTAAATACTAACTATTTTTAAATGGAAAAAATTTCATCCCCATTAACACAAAAAATGTACATTATAAATATCCTAGATTTCATGTCAAGATAATATATTTTAGACACTAAAACTCGATATATCTTTGGTTGGGTGGTCATATATTTGATAGTTTTTAGAAGGATGAATTACTAATTGTATATTTTCTCCTCTACATGATGAAATCTATTTAAAAATTACAAATTTGAGAAATGTAAATCATTACTACTGTCCGCACATGTAGAAATATTTTATCAAAGAAATAATCAATAAATTAAGCCGTAGTTACATTGAAATGTTTGCTCACAAATCTATTATTTAAGATACTAATAAATAATGTATTGTTTGCTCAGCCTACAGAATAATAGTTTTTTATCTTATAGAGAAGTTATAAATTGATAATTATTATATTTTGAATCTATCCCATGAATATGTTGATGAACTATGGATTTATATGGTTTGAAACTTTTTTTTGAACTAGATCATAGCTAGACAGAAACATGCTTTAGAGTTAGAAGATTCTCATTGGATTAAATTCATTTAAATTCTAGATAAACAATCAAACAACCATGATTTATGGGTGTGACATGAAACATGAATAGAAAATATTGTTAAGTTCATGAGTTTTTTTCAATTTTTCGATATAGTAGTAGTTTTGTTTGAACATAAAATGGAATGAAATAATTATAACAATATAAATGAAGAAGATTACATACCAAAATATCCATATTACAACTCAAAATTGATTTCTATTCTTCTAATTTTTAGTAGTGTTCAAACATCATTGGAACATGATGGCAATATAAATGGTCTCAAATACCAATATGGGTGCTTTAAAAATCAGAGTAGTTTATGGATAGGTAAAAATTATCATATATAACTCTTTTATACAGGATGTAATTTATTAAAATGGTATCTCAATGAATTATAATTCAGTGTATCCTATAAATTATTCATTGGATGAATTATAATTCAAAATAGATTGTGTATGGCTAGGAGTCATCACAATTCAACCCAAAACACATCTTTCTTATGATGTATACATTTATTTGACTCAACTCCAATTCAATTGTAGTCTAAAACAAAATGTGAAGTCCCAAATTGGTTTAGAAGGATTCCTTCATTATAAGAACATTTTTTTTAGAACTTATAAAAAATGATGTTATTTTTAAATAAATTGCATTTGAGGGTGTGTTTTGGGATCCAAAAACAAAATTTAATCATCTATGATCTTAAATTCCCTAATTGAGAAGAAAAATTTTATCATATAACACATTATAATTAGAATAATAATCTTATAAATTAAATAATAATAAAACAAAATATACAATTATTATATAACATGAGATATTTCTATTTTTATTCAGATGTGTCTACTTTACAACAAAATTTTCTAAAAAGCTTTTGATTTTATCACCCCATTTCCATTTTGTTTCCTTTTAAAAAATGTATTTTTTAAAATTATCATCGAACTTTCGTGTGAAAAAATTTATCTATTTATGTACTCATTGTAGTCAAATATTTTAAAATTTTTAAAATATTAGAGAAGGCAATATCATAACTGATATTTTTCTCACAAGTTACGATAATAAACTTCCTTGCCATTCATGATATTTAATTGTAAATTTTTTATATATGTAAATTTATATAAGTATTTACAAAAATAGAATCTCCTTTGAACATTATAAAAATTCAATACAATCAGGTCGATCTAACCAAAATATATTTCTCATGTATTAATCTTACCTCAAGGAACTCATAAAGGTTTAAAACAAGAAAAAAATTCCTATCGGACAGAAATGTTTGACAAGAATATTGAACAATATTATTGGAAGCTTCATATGATTCATATATTTGATCTCCATATCCAACCATTAAAATAATGTAAATAAAGTAAACTCTTATTTTAATGAATTATATCAGAAAATAGGAACCAATATTTTGAGATTCATGGTGAAATAAATAAAATAAGTTAATTATATGTATAGTAGAAACCTAGAACATCAATGCATGGTAAGGGTAAATATTATGAAAAAGATTCTCCCACATCCCAACTTCTGACTTTCTTACTCAATAGAGACACTTTTCTGACAATCACTAAAATTTATTAATGAAATTGACAACACATAACTTGTGATGAATATAATCATTAAGTAGTCCATTAAAAAACTCACCTAATTCATTAATGTGAATTCCCATTATTAAATCATCTTTCAAAATTCAAGGCACCCAAATTTAATACAACATGAATGAATTATCTAAAATTTTTTCCCATCCCCAAATTCATTTCTACGAGTAGCCCACTCCTGAACAAATAGATGTGCATCATAATAATGCATCATACTCTTAATAAATCTAGTGAAAAAACTAGTTCAATCATTCATCCAAAACCCTAAATATTTAATTCAACTTTTTATCAAATGACACATAGAAAGGAAATGCTGGATTCCCAATAAAATATCAGAAATATATTTTCACATTATCACATCCTAATCAGTAAATATTATTTGAGGTAGTTTCATTGATGCACCTGTAATTTTTTTAAACATCCAAGAAAAGGGAGTCACAGTTTCATCAAATAAAAAAGATTTACCAAAAATAAAAATCTATAAATGATTATTGATGACCACAATGATAATTAAGGAAATTTACTATTTTCTAAGGATGAATGTTGGGTTAAGATACATCTCAAAATAACTCATAAGCTTCCTTAATTTTTGGATTCTCCAAGATAATATTAATAATTTTCCCATACAAGTCAAACTACATAGTATATAAACAAGATGTATTATACTAAAATTTTCATTATAGGTACACTAACATGAAACACACATCTCTATGATCCAATTACCATTCTCTTTTAGACATTAAAAAGTCAAATGATCTACCTGCATGTCACCAATAACATTATGATCCCCTAAAATAGTTGTCGCCAAGGAAAAGGAATCATTTGGTTCAATACATTCTAAAGTATTCACATCTGACCCAGATTCTTTTGCATCTATTATTTTTCTTTGGGACATCATCTTATGAATTGTTATAGGATTTTCAATGTATTATTATACCCATCAACAAATACATTACATTATTACTACCCACAAGACAAAAAAACTAGACCCCATTCAAGAAAGGAAACTTTTACATGTCTTAGCACTGTGAAATGTCACCATGCTATGATATTTACCAACCATAATAGGATCTTATTTTCAATAAGTATAAAGTCATGATGTGACAATTTAATTTTCCTTTCTCATTTTATGTGACTTTTTGGCATAACCAAAACCCATTTACTCCTTTATTTGTAACATAATAACATTTATCATCCTCGTGTGATTTGAACATCTTCACTGAAACTGGTTTAAAAGATGATGGTCCAACATCCACAACATAAAAAGTAGATCAACTTGAAACCTAGAAACTTGTGTTCAAATTAAGTACATAAGATCACATATAAAATATTTTTAATATGGTTATTTTAAAAATATGTAAATATCATTTATAAATTCTTTTATGTATGTTTCAGAGGAATAACTAGTAAATGTTCCCCTATAAATTCAAGCCAATGTTCTGGTAAAAATGTTAACAAACATCGAGTGAATCTCCCAATGGATGTTCTAATGGATATTCCAGTGGATGCCCCAATGGTTGTTCCTGTGAAATTCCTAAAACAAAATGAAGTATATATTTATAAAACTAAATAATATAAAAATAAAAAATATATTTTAATACATATATTTTTAAAAAATTAATTATAAAAAATAAGTAATATATTTGATACATAATTAATATTAAAATAATATAATATATCATTTCAAAATGTAGATAATAAATGTATATAAAAGTAGATAAAATTTATATTTTTAGGAAAATAAAATTTATCAAATATATAAAAGAGAAATATATTAATGAAAAAATAATTGAAATTAAATTTATAATAAATGCAGTGATAAAATATTTTGGATATATTTTTTAAAAAATTTGAATAAATAAAATATGTAAATCCATTATGTGTTGCAAAAAAAGTATCAATGAATGTTCAGGTGAAAGTTCCATAATAAGACATAAGAATACATTTATAAAACTATATAAATTATTTATTAAAATTAAATTTTAATATATATATATATATAATTTAATTATTAAAAATATGAATTATATTTGATACAATTTGAAAAAAATTTATCAATTAATTTTTTTTAATATATGAATAAAAATGTTACTAAAATTTATATATTTATGAAAATAAATATTAAGAAATATATAAAATAAAAATATATTTATGAAATAAAAACTAAAAATAAATTTATAACAAACACACTAATTAATTATATTGAATGTTTTTTTACAAAATATATATAAATAAAAAATAAAAATCCCTTTTGTGTTCAAAAATGTAATAGTGGATGTTCATTTGGAAGTTCAACAACAAAACAAAAGTGTGTATTTATAAAAAACAAAATATCTGAATAATGTTTATATTTTAAAAAATATAAATTATCATTTAAAAATGTAAATAATATGTGAATAAAAATGTAAATAATATTTCTATATTTAGGAAAATAAGTATTCAGAAATATATAAAATTGAAAAATATTTATTAAATAATAAATATGACTATAATAAATAAACTTATAAGACATTATGAATATTGTTTTTACAAAATATGTATAAATAACAATTATAAATCCATATTGTTTTACAATAGATTTTTTTTAAAAGGATGGGGCTGAAGCCGCAATTTATTATTTAAACCAAAGTCCTCTATATACTGGGTAGAGGGAGACCCATTACATAGCCCGAAGGCCCAAGGCCAAGTGGCCTGAATACAAGGCTTGAAAGCCCATTTTTTGGCCCAAAGGCCCCTCGGTGAACAGTACTGCTATAGTACCGGCGCTACTACAGTACTGTCGCCGCTACAGTACCCTACTACAATCCCTCCGCCGCTACAGTACTGACGCTGCTACAGTTCTGCCGCTACTACAGTACTGCTCCAGTGCCCTGCTACAGTACTGCTACAGTATCCCGGAAATTTGTCCCTGCCCGGATTTGATCCTGGGTCTTTTGGATGCCAAGCAGGAGCCTGTACCACTAGTGTACAAGCTTGTTGGCATATTGTGTTACAATAGATGTTATAGAGGATGTTTAATGGGTTGTTTAGGGAAATTTCCAACATAAGTTTTATAAAAATTTCTAATAAAAGTTCCAAAACAAAACACAAGTATATATTTATAAAACTAAATAATTAATTAATAAAATTAATTTTAAACAAATATATTTATATTAAAATACAATAAACAAATTGTGTATAATATTGTTTATATAATTTTTATAAAAATAGATAAATTCATTAATTAGTAATGTATAATCTATATGAATAGAAATTTAATTAAGATTTATTTACAATAAAAAAATTATAATTAACTCACTTATAAGGAATATTTAATATATTTTTTACAAAACACATATATGTAATAATTATAAATCCAATATGTGTTATAACAGAAGATCTAGTAGATGTTCATACCTAATGAAAGTAACTAAAAATTTAAAAATAAAAAAATTATGTATTTATAAATATAATATATATACATAAATAAATAAAATTTATAAAAAAATATACTCATTAAAATCTTATTATATGTAACAAAATATCTATTAAATGCACTTTGAATGCTTCAGTTTCAGGGACTTTTTTAGTGTTAGATTCATAGAATTTTTCTATGTAATATTCAATATCTAATTAATTTATTTAATTTGGAATACTTTTTAGATTATGTTATAACATTAATATCATTTATTTATTTCCATAAAACATCAAAGGAAAGTCATCATTTCAATAAAATTCACCATAAAAAATTCATGTTTAACCACAAATTTAACATGTAACATCTTCAAATAATAATCTATAATACCTTCACTCATTGTCATTGTATGTAAAAGATAAAAATAAAAATATAAAATACACCAACTATAGACTATACCCCAAATAATTTAAAAATCAAGGGAAAATTACATGAAAAATAAAAATTGGTCTTTGTCAAAACCAAACAAAATTATTATCTAGTGAATCTGATGATTCGTAAGTTGTGAATCCAAGTGAATGAAGATTCAACTTCTTGGTGAAACCGAGTGAAAATGTTTTGAAAAAATATCATCGCGTAATTCCTTGTTTCATTTTCAAGAGGAAATTCATTTTGTGCATTTCATTTCCCACGAGATAAAATTTTCTACTAGTTTCCTTAACATCCACGTACATCCATGTGTAAAAATTAATATTTATCAATATCCCACCATTTTACTAGAATATTCTATAAAAAAAGGAACATCAGACATAAAATGTAATTCCATTAACACCGCGTACCTGAGTAGAAGATCGAAAATTTGATTTACTCAAGATTTCTTTTCAGATGGGACTATAACTTATTCAATATAAATAGCAGACACATATTTCATTAGAGTGAAAAAATGAAGGCCTATTCTCATATATTTGATGTCCCTCATTCTCTAACTATGACTAGGTATGCCATGATCATTGTCACTCCGGGAGGAAGTAGAATAGTCCACGATCCAAAAAGGCACGAAACATTTTCTCACATCACTATAGGTGAAGAAAAAAAGAACATCTCACCTCCTTTAGAGTATTGAATATTTTCACCACCCAATCCCTTGTCCTCAAATAGATTTTTTAATCGGTCGGTATTGAAAACTCTATCCATCTCATTAAAATTTCAGAGTAGATCTATGAAACATGTTGGGATTTCTGACATCTTATCACATAGAACAACATATTGTCTTCTTATAGGTGTCCATATGACCAGAAGGCATGGAAATCATTACACCGCTTTAGCCAGAAAATGAATCTTTTTCCCTAATACAGGATCTCTATGATCCGGTTGGAAGCCACATAATGTTTTTTCATCCAAATCGATGTTATAAGAGTAGTTAAAGTGGAGGAGATGGTGCAGTTACTGCTCTAGGGATGAAGGGGGGGGGGTTATGCGATGGGGGATTCTATTCCCATAATGGTAATTAAGGACTAGTGGTGGACCAATGTATCCATTGTTAGTAAAAGTGGTGAGATACAAGGGAGAATGTATGGATAAAAATAGGTATGTGTGAATTTCATTCTAGGGAGGCATAAAATATAATTATATAACGAAAAAATAATTTTTAAACCCTCAAGAAATTGAAACCTTGAGCATGGATATAAATGTTGGGGATCATGGAACAAAGAAAAAGGCTTGTATTATAGAAAACACACATGAAAAATACAAAGGGACGTGAAATTAAAAAATAATAATGGATCCACCACATTAATTGATAACTCAAAATCATGAAAAATTAATGAAATGTTTATTTGAAATATAATAATCACTATTGTATCATTAAATAATATTTTAACTAGTTTTTTATCATCCATCTCATAATAATTATAAAAAAATAATAGAATAAAATAATAACACATACATAGGAATGATAGATTACTTAGGTGCACATTTTCCATAAATTTCACCCTATGATTAATTAATTAATTGAAAAAATTCAATAGTATTTTATGAGACTAAATATTAAATATAAAAAATGAATGTTTTCTTTTTTACTCTTGATGAGAATATTAATTTTAAAAATATAAATAAAATATTAATTTTAATAGTAGTTTTTAAAGATATTATAAATTTTTTTATCCCTATCAAATACAAATGTATAGATATTTAATATAAAAAATGGTAAAATAAATTTTTAGAAAATTTAAAAAGGAAAATTCAATTGAATTGACATACCATTAAATCAGTTGGATATATATATATATGTGAAAATATAATTTTTTCCGTATAAGTGATATTTTTTTTCCATGGTTTTAAAATTAAGTATCCATGTTTGAATAAAAATTTTATAGTTATTACAACACAAATATAGACTAGGGGGTTTATTTTTTATTTTTATTAAGAATTTAGTTTATACATGTTTTTTGTAAATATTTTAAAATTTATTTTGTTAAAAAATGTTTCAATTTGTTTATATGTGTGTCTTTATTATATTTAAAAATTGTAATATTAATGTTTTTAAATATTAATGTTTATTTTATAAATACTAAAATTGTGGTGTATGTAATTTTTTCATTAGTATTATTTAATAAAATGATGTAGTGGAAATGTTTGGTTACCTAATTGAAATATTTAATTACCTCATTAGTTTATGGATTGTTATTGTTTTATTCTCAAAACTCCAAATTCTAAAAAAATCGAAATCTTTTTGTGTAAGGCACACTTTTATACAAGACCATAACATTACTTGTGATAAAAAAATAACCTAAATCCAGTATAAATTAATTTTTATATTTTTGAAATATAATATTATATTATATTTTTATATCATGTTGTATGATATATGTGAAATGAGGAATAATTTCTTATCATGACCCCACGACTAGGAACCATTCTTAGGCCTATAAGAAAGGTGAGTTTGACCCAAAATACCAACCTCTAATTGTCCCTAGATTAACGACTATTGTTCTTGATAACAATGCTCAAGAGGATGGACGTGATCCTTTTTCCTACATATCTCATTGATCAAGTATCCTCATCTCTTATTTTGGTTTTCACCTTGTCCTTTACCAAAATAGGTGGTAATATAATGGATCATCATTAATATACTTGAAGCCCTCGAATTTCTCACATGTCTGATTAGGTTTATTATGTAGTTTTCTTTCTTCTCTTATCTTACAAGATGTTATATCTCTTAATATATGAGTTTCTACTTTTTCACAATGAATTGTGAGACATTTCTCCCATATATCTCGAAAAAATAACAAAAATTCCATAAATACTCCATAATATAATATAATCCTTGATCTCATAATAACCCAAAATACATAATATGGAATACAATTACTATTGGGTTTTTATTATGAATACCATTTTCTAGAGAAAACATTAAAATGAAATAGAATTGGACATATTCAGTGATAAAAAAATGAGTTCATAAAGTGGGTAATTTTATGAGTAATATTTAGAATTTATGAAAAATTTACCTGTTAATATTTCTAAAAACCTTTATAAAAGTGTATGTTTTGTTATCAATTTTTTGAAAATCGGTATATGTACCCTTTTTAGTGATAATGATATTTTTTAGTTCTCAAATAATGTGTAAATCATATATATATATATATAATAAAAAATTGGATTTATACAAATATAAATAAATTTTTATAGAGACAATAAGTTATAGCTCAGTGGTATCTCCCCTTGAGGATCTCAAAAAGGTCTCGAGTTCGAGTCCCACTGAGTCTATCTTTGCATTGTACATTCCCACATTTAAAATTTAATCGATCTCCTTTCCCCAAATAAAATGATTCCTTGGACTCAAAATTTATTTGTATATAGATATATAAAATATTTTAATATATTATTAAATAATAAAAATTATTTATTTTCATTTAATATGTAACTGGAATGTTGAAAAATGATATATAAAAGTTTTAAAAATTAATATTAAATAAAAAATGAAACATTATAATGGGGTAATAGAAATTTAATAAAATTATGGTTATAACAAAGGCTAATAATTAATTAATCTCTTAATATATGTTTAAAAAAGGAATTCGAAGTCAAACATGTATAATTTTTTATTCAGGTGTTTCTTCATTGGTACAAAATGTTGTTCATGGTTTTAGAATAATGTTTCCCACAGCTAAATGGGGGTAGGGTGTTGATAAAGGGGTGGGGTGGAAGGTTAAGACGGATACTATTTAAGGGTAAATGGTTTTAGGGTTGGAATCCATGTTTTTAGAAAAACAAATTGTTTTAACAACATTAGATAATAATGTTGATAAAATGGGTGCTGATAAATATTGTATATATTAAAAAATATGATGAGTTTTATCAGTGATAAAATAGTCTTGACAAGATCCAAATTTATTAGCACTAAAAAAATATGGTGATAAATGGAATCCTTTATGATCTCTTTTATGTGATGATAAATATGTATTTTATCAATTCTTTTTTAGCATTTATAAAATTGATGGGCTTTTAAATAAACATGAAATAACAAACCTTTTTCGTGGTGATAAATAATAAATATATTACTAATAAATATACAATCTCTAGATCATTGTGACATAAGTAAGAAGAATATATGTCATCCTAATATATAATGGGAATTATAAAAATTCCAAAAAATGATCCAAAAAGTCCAAATGTATGGATGAAAGATAACAAAAATTTATGTGGGTTGAGGTTTTTGGATGATATAACCAAATGGAGTGTGTATAGAAATGGGAATTTTTGTGATAATCATCATTCAAATTCATAAAAATATGGAATAATACCCTATTAGAACAGGTTCAGGTTATTGGATACTTTGAACGATTGGAGGGTTCATATTTAAATATTTAATTTGGTGGAAGTTATCCCCAGAAGATAGGATAATGGAAGTGACATGAAGAACTGTGTTTCCACTACAATAAATAGAGGGTATTGTAATATTATGAGATGAATAGACTATGAATTTTAACCATAATCTATTTAAATTAATAAAAGTTATTAATCCTTCCTTCCTTGTATTTGGAAGTAATTTGAAACCATGTAAATTTATTTTTTCCCTTTTCCCTTTTGAGTTTTTTTCAATAATTATATCTGATATAATTGTTTGTTCTTTTATTCAGAGGTACTATGTTATGATGCATTGTCTTTTGTGTGCATGTATTCAAATCTTGATTTTTCATTGTGTTGGTTTGCATTCCCTGACTTTTTTAATGTGTTATGTTTTGGGGGAGAAGCATCTGGTGGTTTTATATATCACAATTCATGGAATCAACATGTGGTGTTAGAGATTAGGATTTGAGTTCTTGGAGTTTGATCCAAACAATAAAAAACAATATACATTCTAATAAATTTATATTCAATGATATGATAATTTATAAAGTTATTATCAAATATTAATTATTATATATTTTTAATTTCATGTGATAATTCCCTAGATATTCTACCATATTGAAAAGGTTATATAGTTCCCCGCTACGATGAGAAAAATCATGTATTTTTACAATATTTTTAAACATATATCTTATAGTCAAGATAATATTCAATGAAGGACACATGGGATATTTGATGATTATTTTCATGATTCTGGTAAGTGTATTAAGATTTATTAAATGATGTTTAGAAACGATAATCACTATGATGGGAGATTATTTTAATAAACCCACCACTAGTAATTCTATACACTGAGATACTATCGGGTTTCTGTGGATCAGAACATTAGAGACCACCTTTTGAGGTCTTTAATACCCCAAAAATTTATATAGATAATTTTTTTCACTCCACCATCTTCTTACCAACACTCCACCTTATATTCATTATAATCTTTCTCTAACCCTACAATGCCATTTCTTGTCATATTCTAACACCTATAAGGCATCCCTTGATGCCCCTTCACTATTACCCATGGGCCACAAACCCATACCAACCATATCAACCAAAATTATGCCATTCCCAATTCACTTCCATCATTAAGACCCCTTGTCAATCCCCATGGGTCCTCCATGTCCAATCACTCCACGGTCTTCTGGATACCTAATCACCTTCGCGAGACTCAAAAAAAGCATAATTTTTTTCATGTTTATATAGAGTAAATTTAGCACGCTCCATTAGTGGTTGTAAAAGGATTCGGTGAAAAAGTAGAAGTAGAGAATGCATTATATAACTAGTCAGTCTCTAAATAAAATTAGGGACCACATTTGGTGAATATTAATTGTCAATTTTCTTATTGTAACATGCCTACATGTCATTGGATATTCCTATATGAGAATGTGTGTAATGATCTTCATAATTGATATTATTATTAATGTATATCATGAGTCTTGTACTTTTATATATTAATGAAAATATTGATGAAATATACTCACAAAAGGTAGGATAATTTTGGTGTTTCATGATTGATATTGTGTTAACATATTAATGAAAATTACAATAAAGTATTTTTACCTTCAAATATAAGGAAGTTGATAACTGAAAAAATACTATTGTAATGTATCTTTAAATGTAGAATTACTTTTCCATAGTTATTGACTATATTATTTCATCATTTCATACAAGGATATATTGAGCACATAGGTTGACGACATGAGTACGCAACCTACTGGATTAGATATTTCCAGATAATGGGATAAAATTTATTACAAAAAAGGTAATGTTATGGTTAAAATTTTTTTTCCCAAATTAATATTCATTAATTATATTTTATAGGGTTATCTTCATAATAAGAATTTTATAATTTTTTTTTCAATATGAAAAATGTTTTTTTAACTAAATTTGGTTTTTATATATTACATGGATTTAATAAAAATCATGTTTTTAAATTATAAAAAAATAATTTGAAAAAAAATTACTTTTGAATTAAAAATTTAAAAATTATCATATGTGGGTTTTTTTTATTTTTTCTGAAAACATTTTTTTTCAATTAATATTGAAAAATTTTGATTTTTATAGAACATTGCATTTTTGATTCTTGAATTTATGAATTTCAATTTTTTATAAATGTAATAAAATAAACATTAGTTAAATTATTTTTCTACTTGTTAAATATATTGATTTTTAATTAATTTTATACTTTAATTTGGTATAAAAAATTTATACTTAAAGATATATTTTTCCAAAAAAAATGTTTCGCATTATTTTTCAGTTTTACATTCAAATTAAATTCATCATTTTATTTATATAAAATTTGATAAAATAAATTATATATTTTAAATCATAATAATAATAATTATTTTAATTTTTTATCTATTTTTTCATATTGAATTATAAAAACAATAAATATTTTGTGTCATGGATATGGTAAAAAATGATTATTGAGGCTTAAACATAAATCATAATGGTCAAAATGGCTTAGAAACATGTATATATTCTATTATATGAAAAAAAATTGATATTATATCATATTAAATTAATAAATGTATCTCGTGGGAGAAATTATGTCATATAATACATTACTATATCTTATTATTTTTTAAAATTCCATGTGTGTCCTCTCTCCCACATATAAAAATACACCCCTATCCTCTAATATCCACACATAATGAGTCATTTGGATCATAAAATATATTTTGAAATACCTTACTTACATCCTTATACACATCATATAGTCCCATTTTCAATAATACAATCAACATAGGTAGGCTCTATTTATTAACCTAAAGAGGTTTTATGAAGAAGAGATACAGTTCCTAAGTGAGCATTTTTGTTTTATTTCTCCTACTACCTCATTAAAATACTCTTCAAACATGATTAAATAAAAATAGTGTTATCTTACCTATACTATTATGTTTTTATGTTAATATAATAATCTATACCCATCCCATTCTATCATCAAATGGGAAATGAAATCACCATTCTTGTGAATAATGAACTACTTCCTCGTGAACCAATATAATCATTTTTTCATCACAACCTCTCACAAATACTTATAATAATGAATTTAATATATATATATATATATATATATATAATTCCTGAAATATGTTTCATTCTGTAATGATATGATATCATCTTTTTTCTTACAGTTTCATCTTTTGAAAAAAATGATATTATCATTAGTACATGCGTTTGGATTACCACCTCCTCAAATAAAATAGATCTTTTCTTCATGATCACATAACATGTATAATATATATAAGTGTATTTAAATAAATAATTGGATATTTAATATATATTAATAATTCTATAAGCATAAAATTATATTTACCTTCTTTCCCTCATGCTATTTGAGACATAAATATGTTAATCATATGAAAATACAACCCAATGTCTCCATGATTGTAAAGTAATTAATTTTTTAAACAATAATTAATAGTTGATTTAAAAATTATAATTAATATAAAAAATTATAATTATTTAATGATTATTAATATGGATATTATTTAAAAATCACCACTTGGATCATAGACACCATACCAAATTTATTTTTGATATGTGAGCCAAATACTGTAAAAATATATCATAAGACATAATTAATTAAGTATTTTTATTTAAAATACTAATATATAATTTAAAATAAAAAATAACCCCAAAAATGGTTCTTGAGAATTTAAATATTTAACATAATTTAATTAATCTAAAATAAAAATAACATACATGATGAGTCATACTTAAGGGATGGGACACTTTACCATAAAACCACATTTTAAATGTATAAAATATAAATATTCTAAATATTATAGTTACTTTTACATATTCATAATGTTATTTAATGGATGTATTTTGATGGAAATAAAATAACAATAAATTAATTATTATGACTCTTTTATCTTTCATTCATTGATTTTAAATAGGAATATTTATAAGTATTATATATGGAATGGTTCGAAATTTGTTTCAAAAGGGAAAAAAGAAAGTTTTATTTTAACATATACGGTGTCAATGATTATCCCCAGCACTATATAAATTATTTTATGTTTTGATTAATTTACAATCTTCCATGATTTTTTCAATTAAAACCCATAATTCTAATTTTTTGGGGTATCTTAAAAAATGGGATTTAATGTAACTGATATTTCAATGTTCCGAAGTATTTTTCTTATTATTTTAATGAATATTTTTATGAGTTTGATTATAGAAATGAAATATTTCATATTTTATTATTATAGTCTAGTTCTTTTACATTTTATATTTTCATTAATGATCCTAATATATATCATTTTTACAAGTGATATTGATATAACTCATGGTTAAGGGTGAGCCTAATACAGCTCTCCAATGAATTGGGTAAAGGGAAGGAGTTAATCTATTATGATTCCCCTAAGAGATTGTTGGAATTTACCAGAAATGTTATTTTATTTGTAAGGGTGATTTTAATGGTGTAATAAATATTATTTCCCACATTACCTATAAGATTTATATATGGTTTCTATAGGGTTTTAAGGAAATATTTTGATTTCACTAGGTAAAATAATGATCTTGAGTTTTGAAGGCACTTTTTACTATGTATTATGGGTAAATTTTATAAATATTCATGAGTTTTTAATGATTTCAATCAAACCATTATTTTTTTTATTTTTACATTAATAATTATTATCTAATTCTTTATAACAATATATCTACATAGAATTTTATAATTTGGGTAAAGAATTATTTTTTAGGAACCCAACGATTGTTTTGAAAAAGTTAAATTATTAGTAGTATTAATGGACTAAAATGTTTCTTTATTTAATTTTATAAGTCCCTTACTAATATTTTTCAACTCATACCACATTTTCAAATGTTACACGAAGGTATTAAAGGATAATTATAGATAAGGATGAGGTCATGATGATAATATTTATGATATTTCATGAAAATAAAACAAGATACATCGTAAATATTATGTATATTTGAAATAATGGATTCTAAGAGGATGTGTCAAAATATTTATTTAATACTTATTCATGTAAATGTGGTGTAATAATTCTATAATACACTAAATCTAAATGTTACCTATTAGTGAATGGAAATTAATTATTGTCTAATTAATTTATTTTATGAATTTATTAAGGATTGATACTTATAGTTGTTATTAGTGAAAAGTTATATATAATTTTATAAGTCTGGATAATGGATTTGAATTCCCTAAGAGATTTTAATTTATGGTTATCATGATATAGTATTTTAATATACCAAGATTCTTCATCTAAACAATGCCTATTTAGAATAGTTTTCAGTAGAGGAAATAGGGAAGCTAATTTAGGTAGGCACCAATAGGATTATATCATTGCAAAATCAGAAACCTAGAATAGTTTAAATTATTACTAAGAAGTTTTTTCCTATTATGGATCAATCTACATGGTCTATAAACAAAATTTAAATCCATGCTATATAGAAAATATATCTACCACTTATGAACATGTTTATAGTGGACCAATTTATGAGACATCACCCTCCAGAAATCAATTGATTTTATGATGTAGTGGTATCTCATAGATTAATTAATGCTCGAGAAAAGTTATTCGAAGTCATGGTTTGTTCAGAGAATAAAAATTCTAATTATTTATATTTATCTTTTTAGGTTAATTATATCAACAATGTTCAATGATTAAAAAAACTAGTTAAAGAGAATAAAAAGAGGCCTTGAAATTTGATACATTTATGAATATTTTCCTGGAGAATTATTTTCCAATGGATGTTCCATGTGTAATAGAAAATCTATTCCTAGAATTTATGTTAGAGGATGAATATTCATAATCTATGTATGATGAAATATTAAAATGATTGTATAGGTACATGCCAAATTATATTTGGGATCTTTATAGTAAAATTAAATAGTTTTACTCAGGATTAAACCAATGACACCAATGACCATTGGCCTCTTACAAGTTAATTTTTTTTGATAATATTGTTTTCATGATGCATAATATTAGAATATCAAATAAATAAAATATAACTAATGTTGGATTAAGATATAACTATCTAATAATTGTTTGAAAAAGTATAACTAGATGTGATTTTGGTGTTAGAAGATGTTTGACTATTAGTGAACATGGGAAATGAACACTTTTATTTATTTAGTTTAATTTAATCATGTGTCAATTTATGGATAAGTTAAAATGAAAAAAATAAACTTATCACTACTACAAGATTCAATATCCACAATAATTGAGTATGTTAAATCTTCTGATACACTTTATGAAGTTGTTTAGAAATATCTTATACCAATTTGGGGTTATACCAAAAAACATATTTTTTTCATTATTATATTAATCATGGACTATGGACTTAATCATGATACCATATTTACAACTTGGAAGAAAGAGGTTTATACTCTTTAATATATGTTATTATGGTATTTTCTAATGGTAATGATGACACGGTAAGAATATTAATCAGACAAGAATGTTTTTAACTAAACCTAGTAAGGAAACTATCTCATTCCCATAATATATAGTCTTAATCTGAGTAAGACTATATAACATGTAATAATTGTTCAATAGTTAGCAATTTATACTGTTGTGAAATTGGATTTATCTGGAGTTTTTTCCTAAAAGAAAATACATTTTATATTATATTTCCACTATATTCATGGATTTGAATATTAATAAATTTTATATCACATAAGGATTATACTTATATATTACATTATTGTGATAATATCCTATATTATATAAAACCCTAAAGGGGATATGACATCCCAGAAATGATGAGAACCTTGATGTGAACTGATGATATTCATAAATATTATTCTATATTTAGATAAAATTATATGATGGGATACATAGTATTATTATTTTAAGCTAAGAGTACATATTTGAGGATGGGACTTCTTCTCCTGATGTTTGAACTTTTTCATCTAAAAGATGAAAAATTATATGAACAACCCTATCTTTAGGAAATACAAATGTATTTTTTTCAATAAATATTCCATTATTTTATCATGTGTATTGATCATTTGACTTTATTATTATTATAAATACATTCCCAAACTCATTTACTTTAATGTATTATAATAAAATGTAATGACTTATGGTCCTAGTGAAGTTAAGAATATTGTGTGAGCCATGAAAGATATTTTACTAATAAATAATTTTTGGATTGATGTATGCCTCCCTAATTATTGAAATTAATATCTATTCCCTTTGATTGATATACAACTTTCACAATATATTCGATTTCAATTGATTAACAATTTCATTTTTTAAAATAATCACTGAAATATAGATGAATCATATGGGTTGGTGACAGTGGTATGGAACTTTATCGATGTCATATCATGAAAAATTAATTATATAAAACATTAAGGGTTTATATGTGATAGTTTTCAATGAAACATATCCTCCTCCACTATAGGTTCCAACACCTATTACTAGACAATATAACTAGACTTTAGGAAAGTTTGTCTAATGCCACTCGGGAAGTGGCCTTGAGGGACATACCCAAAGTGATTAATTTTATATTAGTAAAATATTATTTATATTTAGTAGTTTTAATGAATATTATCCATTAATCAATGAAAAAATTTGAATTTTGGATTTATTAAGTTGTAATAAATATTAAATAAATGTTTATTCCCAAGGTTATTGTTTAATTTTCTAAATATATAAAATATATTTCCCTATTATTTTTTAGAAGGTAGTAAATAATTTTTTATTCTACAATAATTAATGTATTTAATTATGCAGATATCAAAATTAAAATTGTATACACCACATTTTGAATAGAATATATATTCATTTATTTACTATATAATATTTTTCTCTTATTATTCATATGTTAATAAAATAAATATATATTTATTAATAATATTTTAATAATATTAATATTAAATTATTTTTTTGTTCAATAAATGTCAAAAGGATGAGCAGAACTAGTTGTTGGTCTGATGAGAAGAATTTATTTACCAGATTGTAAATATTTTTTTTATCTTTGCACGAGTTAGTGCACACCATGGTATAAAGTAATAATAATATTATTTTACATGGTTTTGGTTTCATTTTGGTTTTAACATATTATTATGTTTCTTTGTGAAATTAATTAATATGGAACCATATGTTGAGGTATATTAGTATATAATTATGAGAATTGTGAGATATTATTCATTGTAGACAATAATCTGGTCCCAAGATAATTCACTCTAAACAAAGAATGGATCCTTAGTTCTCTCTCAATGTTGATAGATTCACTATTACTCATTCCCTCCTCTCAAGCAAACTAGATCAACAAATAACCCTTATTGATCAAAATAATCATGTTATCCATCAAATGAGTGACATAATATGATTTTTACAACTGCACTAGCACCATGATTACTATCAATGACGTTTTGAGGTCGACGTAGCACATGTGGATCACTATTGGGGGTAGAGCTTCCCATTAGGTCATCATCAATGAAATGAAAATGAAACTAATGTACAGTTATGTAATTAACAAATAAATCTATAAAATACCATAGGACCGAGGTATTTATTTAGGCATTAAAATTAGTTTTAAAAAATGTGAAAATGATAATCTCTTTAATCAAGGGGAAATATATCAAATTATTCTTCATAAAAAATTCATTAGTATATAATTTATTTTCATTTGGATTAAATATGATCCATTTACTTTGACAAAAACAGATTTGGTCATAGGCCGAACAAGGGAATCCACTCTGTCTTGAATGATCAATATGAGAAATTAATGTGGTACACATCACTTGGTTTAATTTGAATACAATTCCATCATAAAATAATTTAAATAATCGTTTTAAAATATAAAACTACACCTCACATATCAACATGACATGTCATTTATGCTACTTTCTCTATGGATACATATTACACAATAAAGAATATTAAATACATCATGAATTTTGGTTGGCTGCATGTCAAGTTGCCTCTAGTAAATTCCTTGAAGATGAGTAACATAGAAAAAATTAATTGAAAATTATAGAGTATTGGAATCCCATATACCTCCAAGACTACATAGATTAATAATTACAATAAATTAATTATTAATTAATAATACCATTAACATTAAAATGAAGATAAATTTTTCTTAATTAAAAGAGATATTTGATATTAATTCCAGAATTTATTAATATGATATTGTTTCATGGATGTGATATATCATGTGATTTACCAACCATAGAATCATTAGTGTTTTTTAATTTAATATTATTGCTTGTGTTTTTTATGATTTAATGTTTTATTAAATTAAATATAGTGACTTGAGTGTCATACCTAACAACATAATTATGTTAGACCTGTGTGTTCATGGTTTTATTTTTTATCTCATTCCCTTTGTTACCATCAAATTCATATGTGTATAAAACATGAAATGGATGGAAATTGGATTAGAAATTGGGGTTCACAACTCTAACTGAGGTGAAACCTACTTTGAAGAAAAAATTTCAATTTTGGAATGTTGTAACATGAGCCATGCATGACTTAAGGATATATTCCCCCAAGGTAATATATTGAATTTTTATTCACTTGATAAAAAATTTAGACATTTCATTATCAAGTTACCTTTTTTTCATATTTATGAATTTATTTGGATGCATGTTAATATGATTGTTAAAAAAGATCTCATATACTAAATAAGATTCCATGTGAAAGGTCATAAAGATAATAACTTTTTATGTTCCATTGATATGACATCAGTTAAGAATGTATTTACCTCTTTTAGTTTCAGTTATTATTTATCCATGATATTTTACAACAACATATCTGTGGATATAATTCATTCTCAAGTTATTGATTTATTGCATGTATTTTAGTTTCATAAATTCTATATTATTTATGCCGTGTCTAGTTATATAATTGGAAAATATTTTTAGATATTTAACTTTCCATATATATTGATTCATTATTTATTCCATTTTATTTACCCTTATAGAGAATTTGAGCTCACCCTTATTATTTTTTTCCCTAGGTTATGAAGAAGATAACACTGAATTTTTTTAAGGATGTTGTTTATTCCAGTTCATTGTTTAAAATGTTTTATTTTGTTTTACTAATGTATTATGGGTATCATGTATGTAATATAGATTTAAAATACTTCTAAAATGAATGATCCTTCAATATTTTTTCTTCTATTATTTTATATGAAAAAATATAATGTAGGAACAAGGGTCTTGGGGAAAAGGCGTTACAGTTGGTATCAGCAGAAAATTAGCTTCAACATTGGAAACTAGATTAAGAAAAATAGATTAGGGATCACAACCCTAAGATAGACATTGAGGATATGTATACAAGAACATATAATAAGTTCAACAAGGTAGACATTATTTGGGTATTCCTAGACATACATACATATCTACATACTACCAGTAGAGGTGGTTCTGGAAAATATGTACCTAGGAGTAATAACTTTGACATGGTTTTCTAAGCCCAACTCGGGGTAACCTGGTACAAGAAAATGGACCTTACTGCGCACGTTGGTTGACACTACCTTGGGATATTCAAAGGATAATAAAAATTTTATTTACCCACCATTATTAATGATTTATTCCCCCAAATTAACCAATATATATGGTTCTTGGATTTACGATGCACAAATTTATGTTATATATCTTTTTTAAGGATATATAATGTTCATAATTTTATGTGCTAATCTAGTATATCACATTGTTTATAAATTTAGAAAAGTAGATGGAATGAGAACTCCACCAATGTACACAATTCAAAGAGTAAGAAGGCTTATATTGTTCATGGTCTTAAACCGTCATTTCGAAGAGAGATAGTCTTCCAAATATCCTCATCATATGATGAAATAGTATCATTTTTTTTACAAAATCCATAATGAATTCGTTATGTCCTAGACATAATATAAGAAGAGGATGGCAGAGAAAAAATATAGATAAAGGGTAGAGGGGATAAAAGTGTTTTCCCACATGTGATAGTTATTGAATGAATATCCCGGGTAAATGTTTTAAGGGAATGTGAGTTTTTTATAAGTGTGTTGGAAAACAACACTTATTTTTTTATTGAAAGGATAAGGAAAGTGTTTCTAATGTACAAATATACAACTAAAAGGAGATGGAAACTATGTGAATTAATGTCCCATGCGTCAACGAAGTATATCCCAAATGATGATATTGGATAATTTTCAAATCATTCAACTATTGGAGATTAATAGTAATTATTAATATGTCAATTCAATAACCATGTCATTTGAATATTTTTCAGCAATGTACTGGTTAGAATAACTATGAAATAAATGAAAATTTCACTTTAATACATTTTCATTAAGGATTTCAGACCATATGTTGAATGGTACCAAGAATATAAATTTAGTAGAAAGAATTATTTTTAAAAAAACATGTTATTGAGGTAAAGACACCTTTAATATATTTATGATGTTCATATAATGATAAAGAGATGCTTGATTTTGATATATACTGAATACCTTGGAATATATTAGTGACTTCTTGAAATGTTGTCTATGCTGTCATTAATGATCTTTGCATCAATTTTGGATATAAAGAATATGTCCAATAACAAGTGTCTTACTTAAATAATAAGGAATAATGGATGATTCCAAATGTTTTTATTTGTAATTTGATTTATTACCCTATTTAAAGAGGATACATGATAATTCTATTCAAATATTTGGAATTTTAAAATTTAGAGAAGATTCATGTTGATTAAAGTATATTGATAAGTTCACCTTGGAAATTAAATGACCTTCATTCTAAATTGTTGGACTATAATATTTTGTAAAAGATAACAGTTTATAAAACACATTAAGATTAATAGTGGATATGATTTTATATGTCAATGTGTTACTTCAACATATTATGTATCATTTTCTAATAAACAAAGTATAAATAGTTCAATTTTTAATAAATGGAAAATTTTATGTTTTCGTAGAGAGTGAAAGAATCCATCAACTATATGAAAAATGTTATTCAAAACAAAAATGATTTCGTAGTACCTCTGTTACTAATGAATTGAATAGACCCTTAGATAATAAAAAATTTATAGACTTGGGATTTTTGATTTTATTTCCAATCCTTGTTCTCTAGAACTCTTCATAAGAACATTATGGTTATATTTTTCATCTGTATACATGTTTCCATTTCTTAAAAATGATCTCCTACTAGAGAACCTAGATGTGTGACTATTGTACTTTCCTTTCTATCTTATGTACAAGAAGTTATAGAAACTATTTTTTGATGTGGCTCGTTGAGTAATAGCTATTTTTAAATAATTATAATTCTATTATGAAGTTTAAATTTTGATTAAGCAATATAATTAAGGTGGGGAGAATTTAACAGTACGAAATTCTAACGTAAAAATTTTTATGTGATATCGTGTATGAAATTCATCATCAAGAATGTAATAGAATTTAATATCCTGACACTCTACTAATAATATTATATTTAAATTAATTCATGCCATGAAATATCTTTTAATGAATGAAAATCCAATTTATCTTACGTTAAATTCAAGATAAACCTTCTTTGATAGCTAGTGTTACATGAGAAAACGAGTTTCACATCATAACAATATATTAATAAAAATTATTATTTAACATAATAATAAATAAAATAGTAGTTAAATTAGAATTTATGAATAATATTAACTAAAATATGAAAATATATGTTTTAAAAACATATAAAATTAATTAATATGATATGAATTAATTATAAATGAAAATATAAACCAATTGAATATAATAGAAACAAAACTATTTTTATACTCACAAAGAATTTTTTTATTAATAAATGACATTAATTATGATTAGTGAATCCTTGTAATGAAATATATATGTTATATATTCAATAATATATTTTTGATAATTATATAATAGATTTTATACACATAAGATAAGAATAAACTCAATATTACATATAAAAACCAATATTTTTATGAAGTTACATTTAACACATTTTATTGGAGACCAATATTTATATACAATTTTTTTACAATTTAATATTTTTATATGTCAATGTAAACATAATATTTGAAATAGAAAATTAATAATTATTTTAGTGTTAATTTTACAAATTGTTCAGAAATATATAATATTTTAACGGATATTAAGAAATACTCCATTGAAGTTAAAAACTAGTTTTTTGTCCCATTTAATTGTAATGTAAATATATGGTTTATATAGGTTTTAAATTTTTATTAGAAAATATTCTTTTCAATTAATCCCATTTAGGTCATTTTGTAATGGCTCAAAACCTCCTGGTCCATTTCTTTTCCAATTTATAGTGTTTGGGACACCCTGAACCGATCAGTATGTTCGGATCCGAAGGGTGGCATATCAGTGGTATGATTTCATGTTGGTGTCACCCATCGGTTACACCGATCGGTGTGTCATAGATCAGTATTTAACTGATCGGTTCCACATGGGATTTTCGGGGTTTCTTTCCCCAGTTTTTCCCATAATGCCACTTTACACCTTTTTAAACTTTTAATGTGCTTTGAAGATATTTAGCTCCATAAACAACGTTTTAGATCCCCTAAGAGTGGGGAGACCCTCAACGGAACCGTTTTTCTCTATTTAAATGAAATCCTTTAACGCACAGCTATAATGTCCACCCCTTTGATAAGAATTATTAAATAACAATTAATCCCATCATGTGTAACCTTCCAACTGTGCGGTGAAACCACGATCTTCCTTTAAAGCCGTTCAAAATT
Organism: Viscum album; assembly: GCA_963277665.1. Classification (NCBI taxonomy): domain Eukaryota; kingdom Viridiplantae; phylum Streptophyta; class Magnoliopsida; order Santalales; family Viscaceae; genus Viscum; species Viscum album. The sequence goes on along the minus strand of OY728142.1, from coordinate 1,926,257,433 downwards.
CATATCTCGTAACTCCAGGATCCCTCCTTTTTATCACCCATGAATTCCTTCTTTCTTTATTTCTTCTTGTTAGTTGGTTTTCTTTTCCTTTCCCTGGTGGGTTCGGAGCCCCCTTCTAGAGGCTAGTGGCGCACCTTTGCTGGATCCTTTCCTGATCGCTCTTAGAGTCCTCCGAGTTCCTCCCCTACAAGTCGCGCATCCCATTTATTGGTGCAAGGAGACAAATGTCGATCATTGATCATCCATTTAGGGTTTTTCCTTTTTCTCTGTTAACTGTGTATCATGCGGGGTGGGTATGATAATGTTCCTGTGGGGATGGATGAAACCAAATCGTAACTAAGAGAATAAATGGATTTAAAGAATGAAGGGGTGTGTTTGAAAATGCTGTTGTACTCTTTAATAATTTCCTATATGTTGTGATTTGAATAGTCTTATGTCAACTAAAAATTGTGGCCATTGGTGTTCCTTTCTTGCACACTAATGAACCTCTGTATTCAGGATGATCATGTGATTGAATGGTAGTAACATGGAAACTGGTTAATCACGTAAACTCGATTGATTAAATGGATGGCTAATGAATAATAACCCCTGTGTGGTCACCCCCGTTAACCCAACAGAAATATGGGACTAAATAAATGGTGTTTTAATATCTGAAAATGCCCTAGCTCTATTTTGGTGAGGTGTGGTTGTTTAGTTTGATGCATGTGGGGTGAAGTGGATGGGGATGGGATCCTATGTTGTTGTGCAGTTGTTGGTTGGTGGATATAAGGCCATGTGGGGCCATATGTTGGGGCTTGGTTTGGTTCCAGTACTTTGAGGGATCTCACAGATCCCTTTTGTTGTTGGGAATTTACAAGAGAAGCAGGTGTGAATATTTAAATTGATGCTTGGTTGTTTTTCCTTATATGGCATGTAGATATACCTTTTAGTTGCTTGATAGTGAATAATTTTTTAAATGGTATCGTTTAAATATGATAAAAAAATGGGTTCAATGAGGATTTGTTTTCCAGGAATGAGTTGTGGCTCGGTTGTGGCTGTTCTACTCTTCTTGAATGAATAGTAACGAGTGTATTTGTGTATGGGATGGGTTTGGAACCCCTAGGTTGGGATGAGTGCTCAATTACCTATATGTATAATTTAGTTCTTTTGTTTCTTATTAGTAACCCACCCATGTTCAGAACCTTTTGTCGAACACCCCGTTTCACGGGGGAGGGTGTTTTTCCCAACACTTCTATGAGTGGCCGGTTATTAGCTTCTTTGTGGTCACATTCCCATATATCCTGTCTCTTTGGGTAGGTTGTGACAGCCTAGGGTCCATTATAGCCCTAGATTCTTCAAGTTAGGTATGTTGTGATAGTATGCCCAGGAGTGTGCGGGAAGGTTGTTTCCCCGAGTGTCTTTAGGATGAGACCCAGTTGACTTCTGGCGTAGCGGTAGTTGTTCTGGCTCAGGTGTCTGCGGGCATGGTTACATTTTGTTGTTGGGGCCCAGGTGTCTGTAGGCGGGATGTGTTTTTCTGCATACCCATGTGTGTGTGGGTGTGGTATGGCATTGGGACTACAGTGAGAATGGAAGGGGAAGTCTGATGTGTAGGATGTCTTCAATAACCAGTGGGAAAGTGGCATAGGGTACCCAAACATTGATGTGTATTATTATTACTTTACATGACTTGTGTTATTTGGGGAGTGTGCCTTGGTGAGGTTTTGGTGGATAATTTCCTGGCTAGGTAATTTGGTTATCTCCTTTTTCATGGAGCATTAGTATGCCTCCCCACAAGTGCACGCGAGATTTTTGTTTTCCCTACTAATATACCTGTATACTCACCCTACATATATAAAACTACTTTCCGGTTTCTAAGAGTACCTCGCCGACCATGCTGGACCCTACTAGTTTTAACATTGGGGTAGTTTCTATTTCTGTTTTTCTTTTCTTTGGTACATTACGTTAGAGTTTTCTTCTAATTTTTTAGCACTTACTTTTGGAAAATACATTTGGGAATGGTTTGTTTTGGCATTACCTCTACCCCTAGTTTTGGTGTTGTTTGAGATTTACTATCTTATCTCTCGATCCTACTAAATAAAAATGGAAATTCCTTCCATTTTGTTCATGATTCCATACCCTTGGTTCTGGTCACCACTCTAGGACCTATTGAAGGAGCGTATCAAGGGTCATTATCTCTCCTTCAACTTGAGGAAGGAAGGGTCTGGAAATCTGCTATTCCTTCCCTCATCTTGGTGAAGGTGGTCCGTGACAGAATGGTATCTGAGGGAGGTTGAGAGATAGGATGGTTCTCAGGTTAGACACACTGAAGATTGCATGAGATGGTAGAGAAAAAAAGTTAGGAAATCTTGGTGTGTGAAATGGGCCAGGGAAGACTGGCTAGTAATCAGGATTTAAGGCCCCCCTCGTGATTCGATTCAAAGACCTGGGACCTACCGAATGACCAAGTGAGGATACAATGATTTCAGGGTAGTAACCCTAGGAAAGGTACATAAATCATAATGACTTGGGTTCTTGTATGCTCTCGGTATTTTGGGAATTTTAAATAAATAAAATGTTTAAGAAAAAGAATTTAAAAGCAATATACTACAGTATTCGGGCTTAGGCATTCCTTGTTTACCTTGTAGCTATGGAATCTAGATAGTGACCATAGGCAGTACAACCCCTACCGCTCGGGTATGATGCAGACCTCACCAACCCCTACCGCTACAATATGTAGTTATACCACATGGATGCATCCAATGCCTCCATGTATTGGCAAGAATCGAAGCATAATGGCTGGTATTTGTGGATGATTGGTTTGATTCTGCAATATTTACGTTTTTGATGGTGACTTCATGCAACTACTCCAAGTTTGGATGTATTTCCATTTTACCTATATCGCTGTCGGATAAGGAAACCACCTCAAACAGGTCAAACACATCAAAAGATATATAGGTGGATATATTAGCCACACAAAAATCATTATTCATAGAAAATTTTAAACTATCTGTTGAAACATCCAACATTTGGACCATCTCTAAGGATTCATTACTATTCTGAAATTCATGTTCCAAAAAATCTTCTTTTTTGGATGCCCTAGATGTAATTTTAGAAGACCCATCCATGGAGACAACTATATAATTGATGATTTCCTATTATTATTTGGTTTAATCATCCCCAATGTGGTTCTGATCAAATACACTCATCCCAACATACTACTCCATGTTAACCTCATCAGGAGGTTCAATTAATTCTTGGACAATAGGTGTGACACATATTTTTTCAAGTATTTGTTTTGATCTGGTTCGTTGGAAATCCCGATCTTTTTCATTGTTCAAGGGTGAGATTAATGTTGAGTTTTTAAGTTTCATATATTTCTAATAACCTTACTTTGGGTGACCAATTTCTTTTTTGAGAGTTTTTGGAGAAAGGGTGGTTTCATCATAATTTTGGCCAAACCATGAGCTCATTTCCAGATTTTATAAAAAAATTGTTTTTTAATAACAACATGGTTATTTAAAATTTTTCACCAATTCCACTTCCTAAATTTCCTCCCCTGAAATATTCAAACCACCCTATCATTTTTACCCCTTAATAATTCATATGCATGGTGAATTTGGGTTACGTATTTTGGTATTGGGCCATCCCATGGTCCCATTTTTATTTTTAAAAAAGTAATTTGTTTATTTTATGTTATATTAATTGTTTTATAATTTTCAGTTATTTTAACTCCCACTATAAGACAAAATAACCATCCTCACCCCCATTACTGATTTTTCCTATTTGGATCTCATTTTCATCACATAGTAGGGAGAACTTTCTTAGGGTTCCTCAATTCATCCATATTTGAGAAGGTAAATTATTTCATCCATAAATCATTCATTTATTACTCTTTTCCCACCAAATTTGTTTATCCTAGTTATTATAGACCTAATACGACCCTCCACTGAGTTTATATCCATTCCCTCTACCCCATGATAGTGTAACTAAGGGAAGAAGAAGTGTTTTATGGTTTTAAAGGTGAGATTCCTTCTCCTTTGTCCTTGCTCTTCCTCCTCTTTCCATTATTTCATGCTTATTTCTTATCCCATATTAATGAAAGTCATAGTTTAATGTTTAGTAATAATTTTTTATTAGTTTTATATACACTTAGGGATGTTATGTATAGTTTTAGGGTTTATAAACCCGCGGTAGGTGTTTTTGGTTGTGCGTTTCCATTCCGCCAAGGATTTGAGGTAGGTTTACCATTTCACATGACCTTTTTTATTTAAGATCCATATATTTCATGTTGTTTTAGTCTTATCCATACTCTTATAATTTCAATTTATTATTTGGATAATTTTTTTGGGTGCCAAATAGTGGTTAAAACATTGTTTTTGATAAAGTGGTGTAGTTTTGTTAAAATGGTGCACACCACATGTTTGTTCAAATGATATCTTAGATTCCTCACCTGGTTTGTGGTATTTTGAACATATTCTATTATCTTGAATGAATTTATGGCATGTCATTGATGTTTTATTCCTTTTAGTGTGTTTATAATTAATTGTTTTGTTAAAAAAAATTCATGGCATGTGTTCGATAAGTTTCCCACTTGAATCATATGTGTTGGGTGTGGTTTAAAATGATTAGTTTTTATTTATAATCATATTAGAATAGGGAAAATAATTGATTTAGATTTTTTATGTGTATTATAATTCGGTTTGGTTTCTAGAAAGAAGGTGTATTGGTTTTAAGGTATTTTGACATGTGTTGCTAATGGAAGGCCCGTTTGGCACTTTTATAAAAAAGGTTGTGTAAAAGAAAATAAATATGAATATTTTCAAGGTGGTTACCAATGTTTTGAATATAAAAATGGTGGGTTATCACATCCTTATTAAATTTGATATTTTTGGCTTTGAAAAATGTCAGTTTGGAAAAAATGTTTAATGGACCGTTTATCCTTTCCTAAAAAAATGATGAATGAGTGTTTTAATAGTATATACTATGTTGAGTCAGTTGGGATTGTTTCATGGTCTATGAAATGAATTTATTAAATGTTATTAGGGATTCAAAATATGGTTGGGTATGATTTTTTGTGTGTGTTTTTCATTAAAAGTGTGTTTTGAATGAGTTTTATATGAAAATCAGCATTACTCTCTTTGAAATTGTTTTATGAAATTTTTTGGTTTATTGATCTGTGAAAGAAATGTAAATCAAGTTTGTGGGATGTCTATATGTTTGTGGTTTTAGAATTGAATTTTTATTTGTAATTTTTATTTGATAATATGTGTATATTTATTAAGAATTAATGGGAATCTCGGGTATTTATGTGGGTGGACGTGTACTAGTATGCTAGTGATCACGTGGGGTTTGTCCCCTGTTTCTCCTATCAAGTTGGAGGATGAAAACACTAACTAAACTATGATGATAATGTTGTTGGAGGACCACTAGTATATGGTTATTCTCCATACTAGTGGCCTATGTGCATGAGAATTAATATTTATTATGGTTACCTTCACCGAGATATGAGGTACTTAGGGATCACAACTAACTAGTTATTAGGGGTGTTCCCATGACTTTTGGTTATTGACTACTGTGTACTAACCATCGGTAAATGGTTTCTTTGGTTGGTAAATTTATTATTGTGTGTGTTTTATTTGAAATTTTACATTCTTTAAATCAACTCTCTTGAAAACTATTTCCATTTTTAAGTTTCACCTCTTTGAAAATTGTAACTAGCATTTTTATTTATAAAACTGTCAAGTTTTTGATTGGTAATTTTTATAGCATGGAACCTCATTAGGAAAACATACATTTATATCATCTATATAAAACATGAAATTTATTTTTTCTTTTAATATAAAGGAAGTTCATTGGGAATATAATATTGGGGTAACCTACTGAGTTCTAATACTCAAGTCTATATTCTTCTTCTCTTTTTTCCCTTGTGTAGGTTTCGGCTATAGTTCGATCTCCTTGGGAGATGTGTGATCATTCTGTAGGAGAGTGACCTGTGGGGTCACATAGATTTATTTGGTTATTAGGTTTGATCATTTTATTCTATAGTTTAGTTATACTTTCATTTTCATGTACAAATAATTTTTAGTTAAATTTTTATGTAATTGTATTTTGGGTTGTCCATTTCATTCTTATGTTTGTTTGATTATTTGTATTTGGGTAGAATCATTCCCTTTTGTACTCTATTGATTCCCTCGGTTCCTGTCACCATCTAGAGATGGCCAGGATGCCTCTCGGGACATGTTGTGGGCTAGCTTAAGTGGACGGTTCAGGGTCAACTCAGGATGTTTCGTGAGAAAATGGTTTCAGAGGAGGTCGGCTCTTAGAGGACCTTGATTTTTTGGGATCCCTTGTTATTTTGGGGATGTCATGGTAGATAGAGTTATATTTTTTAGACTTGAGGGGAAAGTGTGGGAACAACATTGCGAACTCTTGCTCATTTTGATCCTCGGGTTTACATGGGAAGTCCTATTTTATTAGTGCGATTTGTTTATGTTTATTGTTTGGTGTGGGGATATGACAAGGGGAGTCTGACTAATGGCCTTTTTGATCTCATATGTCATGGAAAGCCATGTGGAGATGGGGAATAGTACTAATAAGTCTCTCTTTGTTTGTGATCTATTTTATATATGGACACCAACCATATGGTCAAGTCACCCACTAACATTAGTTCAATTTTGTGGGTCTCTTGGACCTTTATGGAATTCTGATTTTTTTGTTTTGAAAATCCTTGTGTGAGAATTGTTGAAATGGGTTTAAAGGAATGATTTTATTTTAAAATGTGGAAATAGGGGTTTTGAAATATTAAATATAACAATGGTTTTGGAAGGTTTTGTTTTTGTGAAACAAACGTTGGGGAGGAAGTGGAAATGATTTAACAAGATTGGATTTTCCCTAATCTAAACTTGTGGTTTGTTGAAATAAAATTATTTGAAGTTGTGAAAACCATTATGGTGATTCTGAATATTTGTATTAAATTGGATGTTTTCAGATGTTGTAAGTTTGGTGTTTTCCAAGAAAGGGTATTGGTCTCTATGGTTAATAGATTATTAAAATATACCTTGTTGAATTTAAGAAAATGAGATGTGGTTGTTTGGAGTAGCTTTGTTGTTTTGAAAGTTGTTAAAAATAAAAAGACATAGGTTTTTAAGAAAATGTTTCTTGATGAAGTGTGGTTTGTTTTGTCATATCTGAAAAGTATTTTTTACATGGTGGTTGGTGTTCCTTTTGAAGGTACATTATTTTGGGAATGATGTTGTATTTTTTTAGCCTTTGGTGTTTTCGTGGGTGCTCACATGTAGGTTTTATTAATATCTAGAAGGATGGCCTATATGGCATGGTTTCTGGGTGCCTGGGATGGCATGGAAATGTTTATGTGAGTGATACTTGATGAAAAACCATTGGTAAATGTGTAAACCCACCATGTTAGTTTATTTATCAAAACGTTTTTGAGATGAAAAATTTTGGCATTTTTTTAGAAAACAATGGTTATGTGGATAGTTTTTTCTATGTCTTTGAAGTGTTATTTATTCAGAATGCTTCATTGTGATCTGGAATTCATACTATTGTTGTTTCTTGAGATGATATCTTGTTGGTGGCTCAGTTTTGGAGTAATGTTTAGTGGTATTCTAAAGATGAATTAGATGTTGTGATGTAGCCATTTATAGTTCTATGTTGGAAATATTTCATGTTGATCAACCTAAGGATTCATTTAAAATAATAAATCTACCTCTCTGAATGATGCCTCAGATAGTTTTTTCCAATAGAGATCTTTTGGTGATTGATTTAATGTGATTCTAGGTCATGATAATTCTTTTGTATATAGTAGTTTTGTTCAATGATGTTGATGTGTTTTTCCATATTCCATGTCTATTCTGCTCCTTGTTCGGAGTGAGAGAAAATGATGCTATGTATCTATGAGTTCTTATATATATGAAGCTATGTTGTTGAGAAAGTGAGTTTTGTGCGGTGTTGTGATCCTTATCAACTAATTGCAGTGCAACAGATGCTTCAAGCATTAGGGATCTAGCCATAGGCCCCAGTTTGAAGCTTTTCACGCAGTCAGGAAATCTCCAGAGGTGTGGGGAGGTTGACTATGATCCTTCCTCTATCATTGTGGTATGGTAGTTTCTTTGTATCTATTATGGTTCATCATCACTATTAATTTCCTTTTGTCACAATGAGGACGGTGGGATTACCCCTCACGTAGTGTCTATGGTTATTCATTCTCATATGTGAGATTATGATCAATGTCCCTTTATGGACCGCCAATGTGTATAAGTTGTGGTCATGGTATTACCTATTCATAGATAGAGGGTGGTGGGTTTTCCCCTTATTTGTATTGTGGTTTCAATGGACTAATTATTGGTTCCCCTTCCCTCCCCTCCCCGAGTGGTGGTGTTTTGATCGGTGCCAAAAGTGTTGGCCCATTTCTTGTACCCACCATTTGGGAGTGGGTGGTTTAAATGTTCATGTTATAACCCTATTAATTTGGGTTGGTAGGTTGTTGTGGGAGATTTTTTGGGTACATGTGCAAGTGAGTCCCAATTCTAGTTAATGTTGAACTATTGTTTGTTCATGGCTTGTTGGGTTCTAATAGTGGGGAGACCCACAACAAGTCTCATTGATTTTTTCTCCTATGAACTTGTATAGTGATAGATATTTATTATTGGTGGGGATTCCATTCCATATACCCATGGAATTTTTGGTTTTCGTGAGTTCTCTTTGGTTTGGGTGATTGTTGGGTTTATTGGAAAAAGTCCCAAAAATCAGGTTCATGGATTGGTTGTGGAGGTAGTGACTTGATCTTTCGGTTGATTCCCAGGAAGTGGTTGAGAGTTGAGGTTTTGGTAGAGGTAAGAGGATTAAGAAAAATTAAGGGTGGTTTGTGTTTCATTGGATCTATAGGCTAGACCACATTGATAATGAATCCTTAGGTGTTGATCAATCAGCTGGAATGTGTTATGGCTTTCTGGGGTGGAAAACATTAATGGTGGGGAGAATTATCACTTTCATTTTTACATATATTTGTTTTGATCCGGTTCATTGGATATACCAATAATTTTCATGGTTCTTGGGTGATATGAATGTTTTGTTTTGATGTTTCATATATGTCTAATCACTATACATTGGGTTTCTCATTGCTTGTCTGGGAGTTTTTGGAGAAAGAGTGGTTACTTCATGATTTGGGCCAAACCATAATCCCATTTCCAAATTTAAAAACAATTTTTTTAATAACTCCATTATTATCAAAATATTTCACCCATTCCACTTCCTAATTTCCCTCCCCTAACATATTCAATCCACCATATCCTTTTGGACCCCTTAAGAAGTTATAATCATGGCGAATTTGGGTTACTTATTTAGGTATTAGGCTAGCCCATGGGCCCATTTCCAGTTCTAATAAAAGAATTTGTTTCTCTTATATATTATTCATTATTTAATACTTTTCGGTGATTCAATGTACCACACTAACCCAAAATACCTACACTCACCCCCATTTTTTATATTTCCTCTTTGGAGATCATTTGAATCTCATATTATGGAGAATGTTCATAGGGATCCTGAAATCTACCATATTTGAAAAGGTAAATTGTTTCATTCATAAATCATTAATTTCTTACTATTTTCCCTGCAAATTTGTATCCCCTAGTTCATCCTGACCTAATGAGATCTTAAATCGAGTTTCAAGCCATTACATCTCCTAAAAGAGTGTTTATCTAAGGGGCGACGAATAGTTTTCTAGTTTCCAAGGAGAGATTTCTTCCCCTTTGTCCTCCCACTTCTTCCTCATTCTATTATATAATGGTTAATTATTATCCCATGGTCTTTAAAGGCCTAGGGTTATTTTTTGGAATGATTATTAATGGGGGTTATATTCATTAAGGGATGTGATTTATTGTTTTAGGGTTTATAAACCTGCAATGGGTGTTTTTGGTTGCGCGTTTCCATTCCGCCAAGGATTTGAGGTATGTTTCCCATTGCACATTACCTTTTTATTTAAGATCAATATATTTAATTCTGTTTTAATATTACCCATACAATTAAAATTGTAATTTATGGTTTGGATAATTTTTATGGTGTGCCATGTAGCAGTTAAAACCTTGTTTTTGGTAATGTGGTGTCATTTTGTTAAAATGGTGCACACAACATTTTTTTTAAAATTATTTATTAGTATCCACACATGGTTTGTTGTATTTTGAAAATGGTTCAGTACCTTGAATAAATTTATGTCATTCCATTGAGGTTTTATTCCTTTTCGAGTTCTTAAACAAATTTCTCTGTAAAAAAAATTCATACCATGTGTTCGGTAAGTTTCCCAGTTGGATTTTATGTGTTGAGTGTGATTTAAAATGGTTGGACTGGATTTATGATCATATTGGACACGGGAAAATAATTTTTTCAGGTTAATTATTTGTATTTCAATCAGGTTTTTGTTTTTTGAAAGAATGCATATTGGTATTAATTTATTTTAATATTTTTTGCTAATGGAAGGCCTGTTTGCCACTTTTATAAAAAGGGTTGTGTAATGGACAAGAAAATTGAATATGTTTAATGTGGTTACCAATGTTTTTAGTCATAAAATGGTGGGTTATCACATATTTATTAACTGTGTTATTTTTAGATTTGAAAAATTTTGGTTTGGTAAAAATGTTTAAAGGCCTGTTTCTCCTTTCCTAAAAAAATAAAGAATGAGGGTTTTACAAGTATATACCATGTTATGTCAATTTGGATTGATTAATAGTCTGTGAAATGATTTTATTAAATGTTGTTAGAGGAGAAAAATTTGGTTGGGTATTGTTTTGTTGTGCATTTATCCTTAAAAGAGTGTTCTTGAATGAGTTTTTTGTGCAATGCCTCATTACACTTTGAAATTGTTTTATGAAAATTTGAAGTGGATTATTGATCCATGAAAGAAATGTGAAGCATGTTAGTGGGACGTTTTTGTGTTTATGTTTTGGAAATTATTTTTTAATGTATAATGGGTATTTCATAATATGTGTAACTTTATTGACCAAAAAAGGGAATCCCTTGTATCTAGGTTGGCAGACGTGTACTGGTATGCTTGTGATCCCGTGGGGTTTGGCCCCTATTTCACATAACAAATATGATGATGGAAAAAATAACTAAAATATGATTATGAAGTTTTTAGAGGACAAATAGGTTATGGGTATGCCCCCTACAAGTGTATCGTGTGTATGAGAACAAATATTTATTATGGTTATCTTCACTGAAATACGAGGTACCTGGGGCTCACAACTAGCTATTTCCTAGGGATGTTCCTATAGCTTGTGCTCATTGGATATTTTGCACTCACCATTGGTATACGTTGTGTTTGGTTGGTAAATTCAGAATATTTTGTGTTTTATTAAAAATTTTACATTCTTAAAAAAATACCGCTTGAAAACTATTTTTATTTTGAAGTTTCACATCTTTGATAATTGTTACTAGCATTATTATTTATAAAACAAGAATTTTTTTGCTTGGTAATTTTTATATCATGGAACCTCTTTTTGAAAACGTACTTTTATATATTGTATTCAAAACAAGAAATTAATTTTTGTTTTATTTTAAATGAAGTGAATTTGGAATAGAATATTGGGATAACCTATGGGGTTTTAATACTCACGCCTATAGCCTTCTTCTATTTTTATCCCTTTTGAAAGTTTCATCTTGAGTTCGATCACATTGGGTAACATGTGATCATTGTATTTCGGAGTGAATCTATTTTGGTCATTTTAGTTGTTGGTTTAGTTTTACTTTCAGTTTTCTTGTATAAATAATGTTCAGTTCAATTTTTATGAAAATATATGTTAGGCTGTCCATTTCATTCTACTGTTTGTTTTATTGTTTATATTTGTGTGAAATTATTCCCTTGTGTACTCTATTTATTCCCTCAGTGTTTGTCGCCATCCCTATGAGAACAGGACCGCCTCTTGGGACTTGGCGCGGGCTGGCCTGGGTGACTGGTTCAGGGTCGACTCTAGTTGGTTCATGACAATAGGTGTAGTACAACCCTTCTCATCCACATCTTCATCTCTCCCTCTAAAACTAGGAACACTCTTTGGTTTATCCATCCTATCATTCACATTATTTATTTTTTGGATTTTCATTTGTACAAGGTTAATACCATCTTTCCTTCCCTGCATACCTAAAGTGTATACACTTCATTCATTGGTTAAATCAATCCCTAAGACCTCCTTTATATCCATAGAGGATCTATAACCTGCTAATGCCATCATTGGAGTGAAATATAATACTTTGAGAAATCCTTTCTCTGATACAAATTAAATAATATACTAATTAAGTTCATCATTTTTTAACATTTCTTGTAATGAGGCCTCAACATCTAATTTTTCCATACATTTACTATCTTTTGAGGAAACCATATATTCTTAAATAACCTTATGACCATAATTCAGCTATGTCACTACTTCAAAAGATGACCGACTCTCATTATCCTAGCCTTCAATGGAAATATCTTGCAATGAATTTTTAGATTTCCCAATTCGAGCCATTTCCTTATTTCTATCAAAAGAAATCCAATCGTGATAGTCTGGAGAAACCAGAGATGTTGAATATTGATGATCAATTTATACTTGCATAGAGCCATCCCCATCAATAGTACAGTGAGGAATTAAAGGTCCATATTTTATGGAACCTACCACTAAAGCTACCTGAATATTCATTCTTTTTTTTGTGAGGTAGAGTCAAAACATCTCCAAGGGAAACTTGCACAGATGGTTTCAATTTTATGTTAATTTTTAATCAAAAAGAAACATTATTCCCAATGATAGAGCAGAAACTATATACTATAGATTTCATACCGTTCAATTAATCATGTATGGTTACCTTATAATACCAAGAGAACCAATGTACTCCATCATATTAAATTTTCTACTCAATTTGAACTTCATCAATTGATAGAATAAATTTATCAAATATCAAATAAGATAAATCCAATTCTATATTGATACATGAATATTGGAAAAACCATTCCATTTCTATATCATTACCCATTTTAAAAGGCATTATTATAGACATTTCTATATCATGTAAAAACCTAGTGTTCCAAAGGATCCGATTTATTCAAAATAATTAACCCACAATTGAACCGTAGAGTTTCCATTCTCAAATGGATTGAACATCATATCCCATTATCTAATATGAAGAAACCCTTGATTCAATGATAGAGAATAATTTCCCCAAGACAAAATTTTATATTCTTTATAAGAAAAGTTAATGTGGAATAATATTTCCCTTAGTGAGACTCATTTATAGTTCAAGAAACCCCAAATACCTGAAAGATGATCAATAAGGTATCTTAATTTCAATGTCTTAGAAACTCCTAAAAAAACAATAAATATGATAATTGACTGCTCATTGATTTCCAAGTTCTATGAGATAGAAAATGGATTAACCCACACATAGGAAACATTTACCATCTTAAAGAAACCACCTTCATCAAATACCCTATATAGAGATATGGTTCCTTGAACTTCACCATCATCGCTCTCAGCAGCCACAACTAATCTTCCATAATGTTCATTTCAAGCTTCAATTCCTTCTCTCACATTCACGTAGGAATCAAGTAAACCTTGAGTGAGGAAAATATTTTCCAACTATTGGAATGGTGTGGACACCATCGATTGAATCCCTAACATCCATTGAGTGATAGAGAGAGATATAGATTCTCACTGATTCTCATACTTTATCCTAGAAATGAGATCACATGTAAATATATTTATAATTACATAGAAATATTTTTAAATATAATGGTTTATAATTATAATTATATTTATATTTATATAGATATATTTGAAAATATATTTAATTCGAATTACAGTTATTAGTAAATAAATACATATTTAAATAATTATAAAATTACAAATAAATATATTTACTATAATTTTATTAATATAAAATATATTTATAAATAAAAAAATATATTTATAAATATATAGAAGTATTTATAAATATATAAAAAATTTTATAAATAGATTTATTTATATTTATAATTAAAAAATATATTATATATATATATATATGTGATTTTTAAAATATATATTTGATATAAGTAAATTATTGTGATTATATATTTATCATTAATTTCTTAGCACTAACAATGTTAAACCTTTATCAGTGCTAAAAATGTTATCACAAATAGTAGTTTTATTATTTCTTTCTATTTTAGATCTTATAAAACTTCTCTTTATATTTTTTTTGAAGGAAATACTAAAATCCTTATGTGTTATTATAAAAAGAATAATAAAAGAACCCTTTCACCACTCATACACTCAATGTTTCGTAGAAGTAGAGCCATTTCGTCATTGTTGTCGTTGTAGCCAGGCCCTACTACAACCACCAGTCTATGTTCTCGATGAATCAACCTCTCTAAATCAGAGTATGTGCTGAGTTATCATGTTTTGATGTCTGACCACACTAGTTTTTCAGTAAAACCATCCCTCCATGTGACAACACTTCTTCTCGATGAACCTAACAAATACCCCCATCATTATTGAATCTGATCTGTGTTAGAGTCTTCTATCCCCATCCTTCACCATCCTCTCCATCACTTGTATTATCCCCTTTCTACTATCACAAAATATTTGAGCATAATAGAAACGTTTTCTCAAAATTTGGAAAAGGAAATGACATTTACACCCATAAAATGAAACATATTAACTTCCCATATAATTCATAAACTATTCTTAAATTACCACCTTTCTAGTTAAAAAATATAGTGTGTAGAAAATTTATTTTTAATTTTTATCATGGGACTAGCATGTGTGATCTCAATTCAAGGTTTTTAGACTCGGTTGGGGTAGATTTGGGCCACCCTTATTGAAAGCAATCAGTTGTAAAGAGTTAGATTGGGTTGAGTTGGGCCTCTCTTATTTAAATCTATCAATTGTAAGTAGGTTTTTCCCACAATAATATCATTAATTTTTTATATATTTATTACATGGTCTCTTAATTCATGTTTTAGACTTCTAATGGTAGTATTAATTATTCTAGTGGAATCCATCTGATGAAAGAATTATTTTCTATTAGTCTCCATTGAATGTTAAACGTTTTTATATTAAATAATATAAGTTATAATGCGTTTTATAATTACCTTGTTCACCATCTATTTGTTAAATTCCTTGAATCATATATATCATTTCATATTATGAGAAATGAAACTTACAATAACTAGATGAAATTTATGTAAAGTCCCAATTAACAGTAATATATCCTAGTGTGGTTACATATTCTGAAAATTTTCATAATTAATAAGTTTATATACTTTTATAAATTTTATAGTATATCATATTTACCTATTTAGATTAAATATAAAGTTTTTCTAATTATTTATACATTTATAGTTTTCTAGATTAATTAATTAATAAAAAATGTGATTTTATTCACTATAAATGATTGTAGAATTATACTTTCATAAATTTTACATTTATATAATATAATTTTATACATTTTAAAATATGTAAAACTAAATACTTATATATATAATTTATATTTTAAAAAAATATATATACTTTTATACAGTTTTATAAATTTATATACCTTAATAAATGATGTATATTTATTTAAAATATATATTATTTTATCAATTATATATATTATTATAATTCTAAATACATATATAATTCAATATATTAATAAAATTACATAAACTTTTTATATTTATAATTTTATACCTATATAATTCTTTAATTTATCAATAGTTTAATATTTTACTAATTTTAAAAATTCTATTTCTATAAATTATACTTTTATAAATTTATAATTTTGTAATATGAATATTATTTTTTCAAAAAAATCAATTGGAAAATAAAGAGTTATTTTATTATACTCTGTATTTTATGGTTTAAATCATAACAGATAGATGTTGGATGAATGATTTTATCTGACTTTTGAATGCAGCTCAAAATTATCTTTAATTTTATTAGATTTAATGTTCAACAATGTATCTATGGGAGAACATATTCAATTTTATCTTATAATTTCTTTAGTAGACCATGGATTACTCCTAATGAAGTAATTTATCATATCACTAGAGTTGGATTTTGAACTGACTATGATGTATGTAACGATAACAGTGAAACTAATGAACAACTAGAGAATGATTAAAGTCATAAGAGGTGTGATGTGAATGATATGAAATTCGATGAGTTTTATATTCATTCGCAATCTTAGTATGAACATAATAACTATAAATTTATTGTCATTGTTGAAAATATTTTAAAAAAATTTATAATTTCATTTTATTTTTTATTGAAACCATTATTTTATTCAACAACTGTATTTTCTATTATGATTTTTTTTTTCAAATAATATAGATTTTATTTTTTATATTTACATTATTACATTAAACTACCATATCTTCAAAAAAAAATTAAAAATTTAAATTACATTTTAAGGATATATGTTTGCTTTTAATGTTAATAAATTGGATTTCTATGATGTTTCATAATTAGGATGATATTCTATATTTCAATGATGATCTAAATAAATGATATTTGAAATTTCACATTAACATTAAAATGGATTATCACGATAATAAATTATTGTGAAAAGATTCATCTATTTTTTATAATGTAGTGCACTTTGGCAACGAGATGAGTGGTATCAATATTTATAAATAAAAAAATGTATATGGAAAAGGTTGATATATATATTTATATGAACATATTAAAATTGAGAGACCTACTTGATACATAGAATATTACCTCATATATAATAAATATTAATAATAACACCATGGAAGGATATTGTAACTAAATATATCCAACAAATAGGATATCTATCATGACCTCACTCTTGTAATAGGTGAATTAATGTTTAACCACATTGAAACTACTAAACCTACTTTGAATCCCACATCACCAACATTGTTTAAATTAAGGGAGTTATACACAACTATATATTCCCTTTGATTGGGTGTTAGATTTAAGGGGATGAGTATCAGGAAAAAAGTGTAATAATAATTATCTTCTGCATTAGGTTCATCTCTTAAACAATTATTATTTAATTTTGTTTCACAAGACTCATCAACCTTATCTTATGGACATGAACATATGTTTCTTGAACTATTCTGAGTAGTATTAATCACATACCAGGTACTGGTGAAAAATTTGGATTACTTTATAGGATAATACCTAAAACTATTAGAGTAAATCTTTTTATAAATTCAATTTACCATTTTACTCAAATCATGATAGAATTTTTTTCGAAACATTAAAATGTTACATTCCCATTATTATAAATGAACCTTTTTTGTATTTATTTATTTTTTAAATATTAATATTACTGAATCAAATAGGATGGATATGAATAGAAAATGGATAGATTCCAGTTGAATGAAAAAATTGTATGAAGATGGGGTGAAATTGTTCATCATGTTTGTAAATGATCATACATATGAATCTTTTGAAATACTTTTTCCATTTTAATGTTATTTTAATTCTAGACTAATTACTCATGCAAATTATTAAGAACAATTAATCATTAAAATAATATATCAATGTTTTAAATTATTGAATAAACATGGTGAAAAAGAGAATGTAGAAAGTGACAGGGATAATACTACATTTCTTGGATAATCTTATATGAATACAAGTATGGATAATACCAAAGACTGTATCGAGGATGTGATTATAGTCAATAATGATTATGGTGATAATATTGAGGAAATGAAAATAATAGTTTAAGATGAATGTTTTTTTTTGTAAATTTATTTTGAGAAGGTAAGGTGTTTTAAAAAATATTACGTTGAATGTTCATTGCACTAAATATACAGAATTATCACCTGTACTGAAGGTTTATAATTTCAAATTTGTAAATAGATGGATTGAACATAGTTTTACTGAACTACTTTATCTCCTAAATGATATGCTCCAAAATGACATTGATCGTCCTAGGTAAACATATGATGCTAGAGTAAATCAATATTTTAGGGGTATGATCTTTGAATGAATACATGAATTTCCAAATGACTGTATACTATTTCTCAAGGATGAAGAATCAATTAAATAATTCTCAATATGTGGTGATTCTCAATACAAGAAATATAAATTGGATCGTACGAATGTTTTATTCTATTTTATAATAATTCCAAGGTCTATGATCCTATATGGAAGTGAGGAGACTAGAAAAAAAATTGTCATGGATTGAATATACAAAAAAATAAATATTGATAAATTCATCACATGGTAGACTATAATCAGTGGAATAGAATCGATAATGAGTATCCTAAATTTAGAAATTGAGATGAGAAAGCTTCATATTTCACTATCTACAGATGGAGAAAATCATTTTTTTCAAATCATCACTCATAGTACATGGCCAATTTTGTTGGTAAATTATAACTTTCCACTATAGTCATGCATGAAACGAAAATGCATTATGATATCAATTCTTATATCAAGAGAAAATTAATACGATAATGATATTTATGTTTACCTGTCTCTATTGATAAAAAATCTGAAATTATTGTCGGATTTAAATGTTATTTTGTTTGATACTTATAGAAATGAGTATTTCACATTGAGATCAATGATGTACGAGGTGATAAATGAACTTTTTACTTATTGAAATTTATCATAAATCATTAATTGGGTGCTTAGAATAATTTAAAACACCATCTCCACTTACAAGTGATCAAATATTTGAGAAAGTAAATGATATGGATTCTTCATGTAGTAATCCATTTCCAAAAAACATATGAAACCCGATTGGAAATAGAGATCAATTTTTTTTGAATTAAAACACATGAATTGTTTGCACATCAACATTTTATTGATGTTATTCATGTTGAATGAAATGTATGCTATTATTTCATTAGAAAAATAGTAAATTAACCAATAAATCTAAGGAAGGAATTAAGGATAGGTATCCCTGATTGAAATTGAAATATGGGAGGAGTTGACCCCAGTAAATGGTGAAAAAAAATTATTCATCTAGCTACATACAATCATTCATGGAGGATGTATATTAGTTTTGTATCTTCACGAATGATGTAACGGTTCCAGAGGGGTATTCATCAAATATTAATAATACAGTGTCAATGATATATTTGTTGATAATGGGTATAAAATCACATAATTTTCAGGTTTATATTAAAGACATAGTGCATATAGATTTAAATTACATTTTAACCATGAATTTTCATCCAAAATTAATGAATCTTCGTTTATTTTTCAAATATATATACAAAAAATTTATAGACCCAGTAAAATTTCCGTGTATAAAAAAGAAAATTTCCATCATATTATGTAAATTGGGAATGTTCTTCCCACATGCATTCTTTTATGTAATGCATCGATAGGTGAGGGAGATTCAACTATTTGGTCTTGTATATTATATATGTATATACACCATTTAATGGTATATGAAAATTTTTAAAGTGTATTCCAAAAAGCAAAATTTTCCATATGGATCAATTGTATATTGATATATTTTTTAAGAATCTATTTATTTCTATGATGACTACCTATACAGTGTTGAAAGCATTGTTATACCCAAATATCATCACACTTAGAGGGTTGTGGATAATGAAATTTAAGGAATATATGTTTTCAGAGTCAATAAATTATATAATGTGCATTCACTGATTTTCATTTTTCATAACAATATAGATATTTTCTAATATGTTGAAATCCAAAAATAAATTAATATGAATTTTAATACATCATGGGATGAAATATGGATATCAAATACACATAACAAATAGTTTATATGATGGTTTTAAGACTATATTTATAAAGAGTCATATAATAATATAGATTCAATCATGAAAAATTAGAGTTCTATCTAGAGGACTGAGTGTCGATGCATTATCATATTATAGTTATGTAATTAATGGTTTTGTGTTCTATAAAAACGACCCGGATGAATGTACTATCATGAGAAATAGTTATGTTACACTTGGGGATGATGCAATGAATGAATCTGGTACCAAGGATATATTTACAATTTATGTGAATATATCACGTATTTTCATCATCAATAAAATATTGGAGTTGTATTATACAAAATTCTAAGTACTAATGTTTTAATGTGTGTGGGTTGATAACATGAGTTATGTTAAACTAGATGAATTAGGATTCATGAAAGTGTATTTTAGTAAGGGAGGGTATATAGAAGTACAAATTATAATGTAATCATCATAATTACAATTATTTTATGTTTGAGATCCACCAAATCCTATGTGATGAATTGTTATGTTACTGACCAAAACAATTGAAGGGTCATGTGGTTATTCAATGTAGATTGAATATTTCATTAAGACTCCTCAATCATTTTATAGTCTTCCCAATGTATATGTGGCCTTGAATGTTATAGGAGACCACAAGGATGGGTTTTGGATACCCGATAGAGTGCTCAAATTACATCAACCATTAAAAAATGATACTTTAATAATTTTTTATATATAATTTTTTTATATAAAGTATGTTACCACATGTTATTACCTAATAAATACATAAACTATTTAATATAAATTAGATATTTAACCACTTCTTGAGATAATGATTCTGCATGCGTTGATGATCCAAATCTAGAGGAACAATAGGGGTTTTCATTGACTTCTTCTCCCATTATAGAGGATCAACGACCTTATGCACATGTTGACGATACCAATATAGTGGAAAAAAATGGTGGCGATGTTCAACTAGAATAAATAGTATATTGTAATGAACCGATGTACCAAAAAAATTTGATAATCATTGCATGAAAGTGTTTGAAAAAATATTAATGTGAAATGAAATGGTATCAAATTATGGTTAAATGGAATGAATGTGGGAAGTCTATTAACCCCAACAAAACAATGTTAAATAATTTCATTAGGGGAATCGGTTTGAAATGAGTTTCGATTAGTATAGATTCATGGAACCATGTAATTCCCATGCATAAGAAATTTATTTGGGAAGACATTAACGTAACATTGTTACATTAATTATCTACATTAATAAATAAATAAAATACCAAAAAATTTAAATACACTTCATCATCCATTGAAAAGTGAAATCATAGTAGATGACTCTCTAATGAAATTTTTATTAATGATTATCGGAAAGAATCATTAATGATCTTTCACAATTCAAATGAATATTAATATCAAAAATGATAATGTAAAAACAAACCCACACCCAATTCCTATGTATGAACACCTAATGATCTAAGAAGTGTGGGATGTTTTTAATAGCCATCATAAAGAGATATCTTTTTAGGTATATTTTTCATTCTAATAAATTGTTTGATAATATGTGTATTAATCACTTTGATAGAGAATTTTTAATTTATGAAATAGAAATTGAGTGATGAAAATAAATAATGGGAAGAAAAACCAACATACCCTTACTATAAATCCATGATGCAGTATGCTTGAATTGAATAGAAATGGTATATATTTTAAATCTACAATAAAAATTTTATGTGACATGAAAAAAATAGTTATATTTTTTTATATGTATATTGATGAATCAAAATCCAAATCCACCTCTATCACATGTTATTTTCTAATGAAGTAGACATGTGTAAATAAATATGGGATACCAATGGATGAAAACATAGAGAAATTGTGGGAAACATTTGTAAGAATGATATAATAATTTTCCCTTTAAATTTGTATTAGTTAAAAAGTATTAATTTTTTATACTTTATTTTATATCCCACATAGTCAAAGGAATCATCAGTATCTGTATCGAATGGACACCTACTATCAGTGGCCCTATGGTTGGCTGGAAAATATCACCGAATTGGAGGTGTGGATTTTTGGGTGACACCCTTTTCTTGTTTTGAGAAAATAAAAGAACATTGGGATAAATATAATAAAATGAAGGAGATATAGCTACAATTATCATCCCATGAATAAAAATTAATGTATCAATCATAGTTTTTATAAAATTGTTTTTGGGGAACCAAAGAGAATAAAAAAGTCATTAGAAACCAGTAAATTAAGATCCCACACCAACCCCACTAGCTTTGAGGCAAGCTATTCCTTATAATGTGCTATTGTAGATGAGGTAATCCTTATTATCATAATTGTTTCTATAAAATTTGAATCAGGAATAAAATGATAAATTTTTTATACTAATAGTTTATAGGGTGAAAAGATTTGGGATTTATATATATCAAAACCTAACCATCGCCATGTTGTGATGGCTACCATGTTCAATATCAGTGAATACACTATAAAAAATAGAAATATTCCAACTTATCTTATTATAGTGATGATTACCATATATGGTGTTCTGATCACCACGGAACCTCTTGCACTTGATGATGTATATATTCATATGGTCGATCAAGCTATTGGAACTTTCTTAGATTGGATATCAGGACATTTAACAACACATGTCGATGAGAAGGTATAAATTTACAATTAAATTTTCATGATAATACATTAAAAACAAATTATAAAATGTACGAACCAATGAATATTATTATAAATGGACAAAGGTATGGGGTGAAGTGAATGGTCTGTTCAAAACTGTCTAATGGATCCAAAAATCAATCGAAAAGATCCTCAGAAATCACAGTTCCTCCACTCGTTCAATATCCAAATTTACCAACATTGAGGGTTCATGTAGATACAAAGTAACAAATTGGTAGTAATCACATAAATTATATTGAATGAAAAAAAATTAAGGAGAGTCCATTACAGACTTCACTATACTTTTTAATGTAAGTGAAACCCTATAGCATGAATTACTAGGATCATTGTTGTAAATGTATGCATCATGTATGTTTCCTTGATTTTTTTCTAATAGGTGAACTATTATGCTAATTATGACTAAATAAAATTCATATTTTTTTCATGAATATATATAAATACTAATTTAAGGTAATAAAACATGAACATAAATATAAAGTCATTAGTCCCCACATCACATCTAATGAAAAAACAAAAATGGAATCAGTTAAAAATAATGAAATAGTAGAAAATCTAGCCTACTCATTTGAAGGAAGACTTACAAATGAGAGACTCCTATCAATACCAATTATATAGGAGTAAAAGTATAATATTTAATCATATAAAATATGTTTTCATTCCTTTTATTTATGATTAATTTTTAGGAAACATTGAGTACTAATTGCTGTCAGTTTGGATAATCCAATGATTTATTATCTCAATTCATTGCGTGGAAAGCCACCAAACTGACTACAAAAATTTTCATTTTTTATATTATAATGCACTAGATCCAATATTTTATAAATAAATTCAAGGATATTTATTTTATAATATGTTTTAATGATATTTTTTATGGTAGGGAGGTGTTTAAATTTCCGGAAATTTTTGGCATGTGGACAGTCCATGCACTCAACGAGCATGTCAGATACTATTCTGATCTTAACTAAGATGGATATGGGGTATATGGTTTTATGTGATTCTTGTAGGACTATTTTGGGTTTCGATATTATAGAATATAACAATGTGGTTGATTATAGATCTTCTTATCTTCAACTACATGTGAATTACTACCAGAATTATGATTTAGATATTTTCAATGTTATTCATGTGCTTAAGTGTTGGTGGGACTATAATTTTGGGGAGAGGAATTTTCATGACCGATCCCCCAGGGCTCATCCCGTGACTACCGTAAGGCTGCCTCTCAAAGGCAAGGGGTTGGCGACTAGTAATGAAGGCATTATCCCACGAATGGGAGGAATTTTCCTAAATACCTATATGCATGAACACATACAAACACAACCCAGAAATCTGGAAAGGAAAGACGAAAGTAAACCAAAATTTTCACTAAGACATCTACTAAGAGTATAGTACATATTGAATGTACAAAGGGGCCAAAATACAATCCCAAAACCCCAAAGGAATTTTCAACACCTATGGTCTATCCGCTCAAGACCCCACCAAAAGGGTATGTGAAGGGTAGATGCATGTACTTGTAATAAACTCATTTGTCTCATCTCATTGGGCACCACCTGGTCTTGGAATTCCATTTTCTCTATCGAAGTGTCCATCCATCCCATCTCATTGAGCACCACATGGTCTCATATCACCAAGGTCTCCATCGATGCGTCGATCTCCAGTATAGTAAAATACATGTGTAGGCGAAGCCTATGCAAGGGTGAGTAATACAATACACAGTAGGGAAAAAACCCCCAAAGGACGAAAAATTAAGCAGGACCACATAGCAAGACAACCCAAAGAAGTTTAATCTAATGTATGGAATGTAATACTATTAGTCGTAACACAAAAAACCTTATATTGCTGAGGCACTCAACCCTAATGTGTACCGTGGGACTGTCGGGACACACAGTGTCACTCCCCACTATGGGTCTTTTTAATCACATAGATACGCTCCCTACTTAGTCCATCATAGCTGGTCTACACAGGTCCGCTTATAGATGGTAAAATAGGGCCACTTATAGTTGGTCCTCATAGGGTTGATTATAGCTAGTTCATAAAGATACACTTTTAGATGGTGCACACATATATGCTTTTAGCTATTTCACACTAGGCCACTTATCATTTAGGCCTACATGGTCACTTAGACCCTCTTGTCAATAGTCTTCAGATTTTATCCATCCATAGAATTCTTGCACATACTGCGCTTGATTCCGGGAGAATCCACTCCTCAAGACATTAATCGAATTCCAATATCCATCAAAGCCTCCACTGAGCATGCCAAAAGAGCTCCCTCATCGTGATGTTTCCAATTCCATAAATATCGCATCAATCAGACACCCAGTATAAAAGATATTTCTGTTTTACTGAATAGGGGATGGTTTTGTCCAGGCCCGATCTGACCTGGTCGGGCAGGTACGACCAACCAACCCAGGGGTCCCACATGACCTGACTATGTTCAACTGACCCAGCCCAACCCGGTGGGGTATGGGATAGCATGAACACGGGGCAGGGCCCATTGGGCCTTTTTGGAAATGAATCAGTTTGGCCGTGGTTCCAGCTTGCCGGGTCACCCAGCAAATCTGTTTCAACCGGCGTGACTCACATATTACGGGACGGTTCTTTCCCATCCTAGGTCGCCCGATGACCCCGTTTGTCCCATCGGGCCAACCTCCATCAGTGGGCTGACTCTTCTCTAGGCCAAGACAACCTAGTTGTCTCGCCCACATGGTAAACTAGTTTCCCCCTACAAGGACACCTATGGGGCATCTGGTTCGCACTGCGTGTGGTCAGCTTAGGTGGGCCGCCTGCCCCACACGATGTCGAGGACCTCATGCTGTCTCTTTTCATGGCCCTCAACACAATCCTCTCCTCCAACATAGTGCTTGAGTGGTGATTCCTATCTTCGCAGGTATACTCATGTTGAGCTATTTCAAACTGTGGCCCACAACATTGTTGTGGATCCAACTCACCTAAATGGTCTACAGACTCCATCTATGTGCCACATGTGCCTCCGATGCGGCCAGGTGGCCGCGTCCCCCTTACACCTGCCTCCATGCTAGTGACTCATATCTCCATCAGGACTTTGTGTCACGACCTGCATAATCACATCCCTTCTGCACAGATCTTCTATAGATGTTGTCCAGTTTTCTGTTTCACCATGAATAACTGGGAGAGAGATGGGTAGGATCACAAAGAACACCCATACGAACAATTGGCCTTTGTTCAGGTTGCTTTGGAATTGTTCGTGTTAGTAGGATCATGATGTATAAATTATAAATCACTAATATTTTATCCCAATATCAACCCACAATTATATTCCCCAACCCACAAGGAAAATCCATTTATGGATAAACTTATTAGAGAGTTTATGTACGTTCTCCATTTAGAGGGGGAGAGGGGGGAAAATAATTCATTAATAATCTAAACCCCAATTTGGAAAAAAGATTGCTCGAGAATGATGGTTCGTTATCGTCTGTCAATATCTGATCCCAAATTTTCTATCCAAGAATGTCATCGTTGTCATCTAATTCATCGATATTCATCATTTAAGAGGTTTCCCTTCTCCATTCAATACTTCCACCCAATAAATCCTCATAGCAGTTCTAGGATTGTGCCAATAGTCATGCCTTTCTTATTAAACTATTAATTAATGAAACATGAATCAATGTTTGTATTATGCTATGTTGTAGTGTCGTTACACTGACTCGTTAATGGGATTCATTAATGAGATTCATTTTTTCCTCATCACCGCACCCCAACACTGATGTGACACTTCTCAACAATAAAGAAAAAAATTAAAAAAAAAATTTATGTAATTTTATTTTTCTTCCGAAAATATAAAATTCACCCTTTTCCCCTGACCAGCACCGGTTGAGGTTAAGTCCTGCTTAAGGATAAAATTTCATTAAAAACTATAAATTTGTATTTTATTTATATTCTAATCTATAGTTTTTGAGTTACGTGGATTTATAAAATAAAATAACTTTTATTTAAAATATTTTATTTACTATTATGTCCCAAAAACCATCTTTCACAGCTTGTTCACGTTGACTGATTTTATGTTTTTTAAGGTAATCATACCCTCACGAACTCAAAGGTACTCTTGGATTTCCAATCTGAGTTACTTTTTATGTGTTATAAGGAATTTAAAATAAAATATCTTTATTCAATAATTTTATTTATGAACAAAAACTACTTTCACTGTTGACCGACACTGGCCAATGATAGGATATGACTAGGGAAACCATACCCTCTCAAGTTCAAATTTTGTGTCATATTTTCAGAAAATGTCACCAATCGTGAGTAAAAACTATTTGAAAAAATAAATTAATTTTCTTTGATTGATTTTTATGTTTATTCAATTTTCAGGTTTTCTCAATGGAGGCCCGCACTGTCTACACTTCTGTTTCAGCTATGGTAAACCCCCCATCCTGAATGTAACGATGACCTCATATTTCTAATCTAGGAACTCGTTTACAATTTATTCTAGTTTTATAGGAAAACCAATCAAGAACATTATTTAAAACATTACTTTTTTGGACAGATTATTCTGGGCACTCCAGGCCTCTGAATCACACGCTTTCATAGTTTCTAGTCTCGAAATAATCCCATTTAATTATTTCTAAAGAAATTATGGAATTCCAGGGTATTATAGGATTATAGTTTTTTTCAGACTATAAGAGTCTTAGTTATATCATTATACAATAATAATTGAATCTCATATAGTGGTGTTTGGTGGAATACCATAAAAAATTTGACTTCAACATCAGCTACACATTCGGGAAGGGGAATAGAGTCTCAAATTCTCTTAGTAAGAAAGTAATATCATGGGCTATTAAAGAATCGAATGAAGATTGGAACCTTATAGGGATTGTATCTTAATTTCACATGGATGTTCAAGATAATGTTTTAGGTGTTTTTCTAACCGATATTCAGTTATCAATATATCTCATTGAAAAAACTCCATAGATTTAGTAGCAGGATGAAGAGTTCTTAGAAATTTGAGCATAACTATATAGAAGGGATATGATTTTTAGTTTATCTCTCTCTTTAGATGATATTTTTTATTTTAGGGATCATTTTTTCTTCCATCATCAATGAGGAGACTGTTTTTTTAATTCTCATATTTTATCATGGTTCAATCATCTGGAAACTACAAATATGTATTGTGACATGACATGGCTATTCTGGTGGATGATTATTAACTGTCACCCTACAAATTATGTGTCCTAAATTTATAACTACCAAAAAATAGAGGAAAAACATTATAATCATTATAGTTTACTCAAGCCTCTCCTCATTAAATTTTTTAAATGTGATTAGGTATCCATGAAAATTATTGTGGGATTACCATGGAATACCCAATTACGAAATACTATCAGGGTTTTGATTGATTGATTGAAAATGTCAACTTATATCATTTTGATCAGGTGCATTGATAAAGAAGATGATATTGGAAAACTATATTGAGTGAGATCATGAGGTGATGTGGGGATAATTCTGTGATTATTTCAAACATGTATTTTCTATTTTCATTGTGGTTATGGAAGAGTCTCTATAAGGCGATGGATACCCAGGTTACGTTGAATACAACTAACTATCCAAAGACATGTGGTCAGATGAAGTAAGCTATTTAGATCCTGGAGGATATGTTCTATTCCCAAATCATTGATTTTTGAGAATCATGAGATACTCATATAACACTGTTTTATTTTCGTATATCAATATTTATTATTTGTCTATCATAATGGTGCCTTTAATGGATTTGTATGGTAACCTATGAAGGTCACCTATTTTTTGGGTAGAGGGTGAAGAGGAGATTCTTCTTGGACCAAGCCATTTTTCGGAGGCAACAACAAGGATTAAGGATATACATCACCATCTAGTTTTAGTATATAGTTTATATAAATCTTATGTGGTTCAGTAGAATCATCTTTTTTATTTTTACATAGTTGAACATTTTTTCTATAATGTTTCTCATTATTTAGGTCACCTACTTCTTGGAATGAAGGGAAAGTTGACTCCGAAATATGTTGTACCATTTAGGGTCACTTAATGACTTGGGTATATTTTTTTGGAGTTTCTTCCCCATAACTGATATCTTTTTAATTTATAATAAATATTATTCATAGTTTTTGAATATTAATAGTCTTCTTATCACATCATGATTGTTATTCTATGTACCATAATATGTGATAATGTTCCAAGAGTAGTTTTCTAACAAAAATATTATAGTCGTTCCCTGCAATGATGAACACCTATAGGTTCTATTACACTATTCCTAAATATATGTCCCATATTTGGATGATATAATTTGAGGGAAACTAATGATACATACTATCAGGTGTGGAGACTCATAGGACATTGAAGCATATTCTCATGATTTAGGCCCTTATTAATATATAGTATGATATTATTAGAATGATTCCCACCAGAAGGAAATACAAATTTATATGTGTCTTTGGATATTCTTATCTAAAGATTATTTTATTGGTCCATAGACTTTGTGATTTTTATTAATGTGTATTATAAGTCATATAAATTGAGGTATTAATGAAAACAGTAACGATAGATGTTCATGGAGAGGTAAGATACATTGGGTGCCTCATGATTAATATTTATTTAATGAAAATTGAAATAAAGGATTTGTCCCATTAGTTCTTATACGGATGGTGATATCTCATGCCCTTTGATTGAAATAATATAGCCCAAATAAATCAATTGATGTGGTTTTCTATAAGAAATTTCTATTTCTAAAATCTCAAGAAAAGAGAAATCAAGCTCATTTGTTGATGGAACTCGGATGAAACATGCTTGATTTTAGATGTTGTGATAAAGGGACTATATAATACAGTAAGTATCTATATGATATAACATGTCATTACAGCATTAAATTCTTTCTCATTGGGTGACTTTTCATATTGCTAGACATTAACCATGGAAATTACTATTTTCCACCTGATTCCACTAAGATGGAGGCCTAGAGGGTCACAAACTGTGTATATATAAGTTATAAGATAAATAATATATTATGATTTTTTATTTAACATGTTGAATAAAGATTAGTCATGAACATGGATTAATAAATATTACTGTGTTATTGATTGTATATATTTCATCACTTGTTCTACAAGGGAATATAATATGAGTGGAATATTTATTAAATATTTATTTTATATTTATTGACTATAATATTTTTTTATTTATTAGTGAACAATGTATTGATACTGATTTAAAAAAAATAGGCCTTTATTAAGGCATAGTAAATACGGAAGAATGGAGTACTGAGTTTTTATGTCTGGTAAGAAATAATAAATATTGATTGTTACATTTTTAAATAACATTGAATATAATTCTCACGTTAAGAACATGTTGAGAAATAATAATATTATTATAATTTTTTGACAAGGGGTTCCTTAGGGTTTAAGTTATGAATGAAGACAATTTTTTCTATTATTATATTTTAACACTATTAATATATAAACCCATTTATATTATTTTCCCATGAAGCCAATTCATTTTTCTTGGTTGTGCACAATGGACTTAGAGAATTTTCTAAATCCCTACTGAGCTCCCTTCTCCAAAAATTCTCTGATGAATGGAGAGAAACAATCCTCCACTAGATCAAGGAATGTGATTTTGAAGCGATTTTCATAGGGATCAATGAATAATGAACCATGTGCGAAGATATTTCGTTCTAGCACATATAGATTCATTCAATGATTTATGGAGATTCATATAACACTTGTGGATCAATGATAGAAGAAATATACACATGATTCCTATAATACAATGATGGTGTATCACAGATTAGTTACCAGAACCATCAGTGAAGAAAAAAATTCCTTGAAGGTATTTAATTAATTAATTAACTTAATTTATAAATAATATGTTACGATCCTCCCTCTGGTTTCTATATTATTTACATTGTCTTTATTATTGGATTAAATTATAAGGTTAATGAAATTTATAGTAGTGTAAATCTCAGATTGAGGATCGATCATGGAAGAAATAAATGTTGGGAAATTCCCATCAGATGATTCGACTAATCCTGCAACCTACATGTGGTATCAAAGGGGAAAATAACAATTTATAATTTTTTAATGATCATTAATGATTTATTTTTGTTAATATAGTTTTTTTAATTCATGTTCAATTGTTCATTTAATATGAATCATCAGATCTTTTTGTTTCTCCTTTGTTTCTTGTTGAAAAAATCATAGATGATTAATTTTATGAATATCATAAAATCAATGAACTCATCTAGAGATGCCAAAGTTTCTTTATGGGTAACATACGATTATACACTGTTCAACCGGAGTTACTCACTGTGTACTTTTGTTCATAGAACCGGGATTTAATTTGACATTTATTCAAATATTTTTAATTGAGTACATGGGGATTAGTTAATTGTTACACCACATATTTAGCAGGATAGGGTGGGGAATGGTCTAGTAGAGTACACACTCAGTAGCATAGATACACAGATTTTAGTCCCTTTGAGTCATAGATAGCTCGTGTATTACAATACATGGGCTACCTGACTGGTAACTGTGTAATTCAAGGATCACACAGCGCATATCACATTTGAAATGCCTTTTAAACTATTTTTTGAGGTACAATTTACACACTGAGTCCCTAGGAATGTACCAAGGATAGACATTGAGTTATGTTGACAAAATTTAGCTCATATAAAAATTACATATACTAATACCATATCAAATAGATTTAAAATTTATTTATTTTTCTATATAAATCATTACACATTTATTTTCTTGTTGTCATAAATATAGGAAATTCCATGTGATAGGTTTTAAAATAAATAAATAAATAAATGTTTAATTAATATCTCAATATTTTTTAGACCTTCATATCATGTATGAGTTGTATTACAAGTTGTTACTCTACATGCATTGAAGCATAACAGATGACCAAAAAATCATGTAATTTTTGTAATAATGCATAAATTTGATGTCGTTAAAGTACTAGATATGTATTTTATTCCATATGTAATATGTATAAAATAGTATACAAGTATAATATATCTTGGGTAGAATCAGATAGCTATTCACCTTATTTCTTACAAGGTAAATTTTTTACAAATTTAATTTTGAATAAATATATTTTGTTTAAAATTATAATGGATGAGAATATCCAGGAAATTAGGATGATAATTAAGATAAAATAATTTCATAATTAAAGAATATACTTAATTGATTCTAGAAAATTTTATCATAAATAAAAACAATTAATAATTGAATTATAGTTTTATTAAATTCATAATTCTTTCCATGTATGTGGATGATCATGAGCATAGAAATAGACTTTGTATATGATTGGTTTAATTTATTTTTTATTAAATTAAATTGTTTTCATGTGATCCTTCACTCCTCTTATTATGTAAAGTCATGTGTTACCATGGTTTATTTTATATAATTTTTTTCCCTTAATCATGTATAAGTAATGGAATGTGTAATTCATGGAACTCCAATTATAGTAGAGGTGGATCATGTTCAGAGTCGAGGAGAAACGAATCCAAGGAGCTACTTAAGAGTATAAGTGGAATGTTATAACATGAACCATAATCAGTTCAAGGTTTTTTTCTCTGATGTTAGTGGTTAGTTAATCAACTACTATATAAGATTACCATTAGTAAATATCATGATCATGACAAATTATTATTTTATTTCTATGAAGTTTCACGGTTATTTAATTATGAATGTTTTCATCATGATCAAATAATTAATGAGTCAACGATCATGAAAGATAGCACCAAAACAAAATGAAAAATGAACAAATATTTTTAAGGTATGGTGAATAACTTATGTAAATCTAGATAATATTGAAAACCTTTTAATAAATATAATAATTTTAAATTTATACATAAAAGTATAAAATCCATCGAATATATATATAATATTGGTATAGCCTTCAACTAAATTAGTGAAAATTGAACCATAGTTCAATGTGATTTACCAGACAATGTTGGGGTGCTTTCAATTATCATAGAATTATTACTATATGGCTTGGGTTGAATAACATAGTTTACATCAAGGTTTGAATACCAAAGTAATATTTGGTGTAACTAAGGGAAAATGGTTGAGGAAATCCATTATAAGGATTTCAGGATTGGGGAGTCCACTGAACAGATTAAGGAACTAGGAGCTAACATAGTTGGCCTTTGGAATATTAACCTAAAACCATTCATTTCCCTTAACCAACCAGATTTGGTGTAATCAGAAATGGAATATGGATCCTATCCTCTTGAATATAAATGAAACATGATATTCTGAAGAAATTGGTGAATACTATTTGTTTTCAATGAATACTGGGAGACTAATAAATATAATATTTTTATTTGACTAAATTTTAATAGATAATGTTTCAAAATTATTCTTATCTTATTTTTTCGAAACAACATTAAAATGAAGTCAGACATATCATTGTCATCCATACATGAGAAGTAAAACCTTCTCACCTTCACAAATTCCTAAGAGTGGAAAAGGAGCCTATATATCATCATTATCCACGTAAAAAATTATATGTCATGGAAGAACCTTCTCTAGTTGCACCTGTGAATGGGGAAAGAGATGAAGAGTTAACTCACTACAAGAAACAATTGAATGAATCCACAGATGTTCAATTTTTCATGCTATCAACCATGTACAGTTATAATTTTAAGAAACATGAGGACATGGATGAGTATATCATGATTCCATACCTGTATGATATCTATTAATAAAAGGAATGACAATAGCGGTATGAGATATCCATTATTTTGTTTTCAAATATTCTTGGAGAAACTGCACTAGCGTGGCCTCATATAGTCAATCTTATTGGATTAATTGAATACTTAGACACCTTAGGGATTAAATTTCTAGATTTTATGTGTACATATCTCATACTATCATCATTTGACAAGAAATTTTCATGTTTTATTGTGAATTACAACATGATACATCATGAGAGATGTCTTTTGGAACATCTTAATATGATTTTACAAGTGTATAAGACATTGTTAAGGATAAACTCATTGTCCATATGGTAAATAATAAAATTATGAACAATGAAAAGGGAAAAAATACCTATTAACAGTATAAATCTCCTAAGCATCATATTTTCAATAAGAAGAATATCCATAGGAATGTCAAGAAACATGATGTAGTATGTTTTTCCTGTGGAAATTGAGGACACAGTAGGAGGAATTTTACCCATAACCTACGATTAGATAAAGTTGTGTTCATTTTTGAGTGTACACTTTCCATATCAACACACTAAGTATTATATAAAACTTATGGTACGCACATCAATATAATAATTTCAAAACCAAGTAGATTTCGAAACATTTCTAGAGGAGAAGTGAAAATGAGAGCATCCAATGGTGCAAGGATGGATGCACTATCCATTAGTGACTACCACCATTCATTGCTAATTGGAATGATTTTTGGTTTGAATTATTTTTATTATATACCTATGGTTACAAAAAACATAACATATGTCTCATTCCTAGATACAAATGGTTTTATTTTGATGTTTGAAAATAAAATATGTTTCTTCTAAGAGAATAACATATGTTATTTTAAAAAAAATTAAATAGTGGTCTTTATGTATTAAATAACAAGAACCAAGTGTTATAAATTAGTAAATAATCATGTTCAGTGAACTAATAAAACACCCACCGTTGGTATCTATATCTTGTCCTGGTAAACAATTTTTTTTGACCAAGGTCTATCAAGATATTTATTTAGACTCCTCTAAGAAAAAACCATTCGTAATATGTCATTATTTTTTTAAGGAAAACAGAACAAACCACAATTTATTGGATAGGGTGAAAGGGACAAAAAGCTTCTAAGATTGGTACACCCTATTGTGTGTGTACCATTTCTAGTAGAAGATAGAGGAGGATATTCTTACATCATTACTTTTTCTAATGAATTGAATATATATGGATATATCTATTTAATGAGGTATAATTATGAGTCCTTTGAAAAATTCAAGGAATTGAATAATGGTGTAGAGAATCAACATAGAAAGAATATAAAGAAACATTTCTCGGATCAATGTGGGTAATATCTTATCTAGGTGTTTGTAAACGTTCTACAATAGTTTGGGATTCTACCTTAACTAAATGCACCTTACAAAACAAATTGGAATGTTATTAGTGAAATAAGGAATTGTACCTTATTAGAAATGGTATAGTCGATGATAATTCATTTAGATCATCCATTATCCTTTGGGGGATATGAATTACAAACTGTGGAATTAACATTAAATCGAGTTCCAAATAAAGTGGAAAATGGAAATCACTTCGAGTTATGTAGTATAGAGATCCTATTTTTGTTTCATACACATGTATGGGGTTTCAAGGAATATTAAGGCCTCCCAGGTCAAAAAAATATCAACTCGAGGAACAATGTGTAACATTACAGGGTATCCCAATGGATCTAAGGTATATTATATATAAAAAACCTCACACAAGAAAGTTATTGCAGCTAGACAAGCCATATTTCATAATAGGGATCCCGTCATCCAAAAGGATAGTGGGAGAAATATTGAATTTGATGGAGTTCAGGATAAAGATACACAAAATATGGAGCAGGAAAAAATTCAATAGGTCCTCATGGAAGAATTATTTCCTAAAACACAAGTATTGTGTAGGAGCATAATAGATGTAAGAGAACCAGATAGACACGATTTTCAAGATACTATAGAATGTGACTCATTATTGGATGAAAATGATGAACCTATATCCTACGAGGAGGTGGTAGAGAGCATAGAATATGGAAAATGGAAAGAATCAATGAATTTTAAAATAAATTCCAGGTATCAAAACTCAGTTTGGGTTCTAGTCGATCGACCATTTAATGTAATGCACGATGGTTGAAAATGGGTATTCAAGAGAAACGTAGACATGGAAGGAAATGTAAATACCTATAAATAATGATAGTGGCTACTGGGTTAAAACCATGTTAAATAATTGAGTAGGATGAAACCCTTTTACTAGTATCCATTCTTAAATCCATTATAATTTTACATTATTTAGCATCATACCCTAACTATGATATTTTTTATATGTATGATAAAACTAAATTCCATAATGGGTTCCTTAATTAATATGTCTATATGAAACAACTAGAATGGTTTGTGACTCCAGGTGATTCCAAAAGTGTTCTCAAGTTGAAAAGATCCATTTATATTTTGAAGCAGGCATCTAGGTCATGGAAAATTTGATTGGATTCATCCATCAAAGAATTTGGATTCATTAAGAATGATTGTGATCCATGTGTTTACAATAGGTCTAGAGGTAATGTGGTTATTATCCAATGTTGGCGGAATATTACTTATTGAAATCACATATAAGTCTTATAGACCGTTAAGGACAGGTTAAACAAGTGTTTCTCCATGAAGGACATAGGTGAAGAAGCGAACATTCTAAGTATTAATATAATTCTTCATAGATCCTAGAGGTAGCTTTTACTATGTCAAAGTAAATATATTTACCAGATAATAAAGTGATTTATTATGGATCAATCCATGTTAGGATTACTTCTAGTCTCGCACGGTTTACATATTTCTATGAAACTGTGTCATCTGACACAACATTAGAATGATAGAATGTATGAAAAACCTGCTATTTATTACGCACTTAACCATGATTTATTACGTAAACATCACTTGATACAATATAGAAGATCGAGAGGTCTAGTGTCTTTGGGAATTAAGATCATTACATAACAAATTCGACCATAAAATACAACATCTTTATTGAAAACTTCTTTACATGATCACTACATTTCCTCATACTTATCATTGCATAGGATAACCCGAGGACATGCATAAGAAAAGGGTGAGATATAAAGCCCATTAGGGAAATAAACATATAATAAAAAGAGGAATACAATACATGTTAAAAGTTATTCATATCAATGGAGGAATCAAGAAACATGAACATAATGGCATGATAAAGCATGATAATCATAACATGAAAATGTGGAAACAACACTTAACATGGAATTACCATGAGCCAAGGATCATTGTACATAGAGCATGAGTAAATAATCATTGCACATGAAGTATGAGAAAACCCTAATTTAACTTTAATTATCATGATTCTACACCCATTGCAAATTAATTATCATGTTACTATACATTACCCAATGCATCGGAGTGCTATCAGGGCACACCCTTCTTAAACATTTCATTTCATGCATAAGTGTGCCACATGGATCATAAAACATGGATTCATTAAACATAAAAATTTATTCCATGATAATGTAATGTGGAATTCATAAATGAAAAACTATAATCAACATGTAAATGTGCATAATGGTGAATACCCTTGATTGAGACCTGGGTATGGTATTCACTACACAATGATCTTGGCCTGAAAAAATGCAGTGCAATTTTGGTAGCATAACGATGTGACATAAGGATTCATAAAAATGGTTGATGAGAGAGAAATGGGTGTCACATCATATGTAAATGAAATGAACAGTAGGGGGCCATATAGATACATTTTGGAACAAACATAATAGAATATACATATGTAATACAAAATAATTGCTTGAATGTAAATGTGGAGAGAGAAATTCCTTACAGAATTTTAGCATGGTAATGAGTGTGCATGGGTGGCATTAATGATAGAGAAAGGGGTCCTCTAATTATTAAAACATGATTACGGTAGTATGGTGGCAGTGTTAAATCATACCCCAACATTTATAATTTAAAATAAATGGGCATAACAGAATAAGGAAACTTGGACATGAATAAGAGAAGTGAGAATCCCTTACTTGAAAGTGTGCTTCCAAAGGAATTAGAGAGGATTATTGGGAGCTTGGGGTGCCTTGGGAGGATTATATATAGAGGAGGGAATAGGTTGGAAGAACTCCGAAGGCATTGAGTGAAGAGTATGTGGGAGGTTGGGTGGGTTTGTATGAGAAAGGAGAAGGAATTCTTTATTATTTTGGTTTGGGACACCTAACATTAAACTAATAAAAACCACATACCAGCCCATGATTTTTGACCATTTTATTTCCAAAGGGGAGTGTAAAAAATTATTTTATATGTCCAATGGCCTAACTCCTAAAAATAATAGGGTTTCTTATGTCGAGGTGAGTCACACTCTCAGGGAAACAATTTAAAAAGACAAAATGTTTTATAAGTATTAAAAGGTCCAATAAAGCTTTTTAAAATAAATCAAAAAACCCTAAATTACATTATTTTAATGGTAAAATATATATTGGAAGAATATAATGTTTATAGTATTTTATTACATCACCATTGGGTCATTATTATGTTCTAAAACACATTATATATTAAAACGGTGTTTAATTTTTACCCAAAAATTCAACTGTCTCAAAAAATTATGAAAAATCCACTATTGGGTAATTTCGATGTTCGAATTAAAAAAATAATATTCATTTTATCTATATAATTTTATAAATATGTGAATTTTTTACTTTTAAAATAACAACTTACATTTATAAAAAATTCACAGGTTTTGATAAAAACAACTTTCAAACCTTAATAAAAATTACAATTGCATTCATAAAATTATACGATCTTTTATATTTGATAAAAATTAATTTAATAATAATAATAATAAAATATTATTAAAATATTATTTATTTCAAAAATACATAAATTCATCAAAAATATATTTCTTAGTTGAATATTAACTAAAAATACTATTTTCCCATAAAAAACTATTTACAAAGTAACAATAATATAATGAAAGCATATTAGTTATTATATAAAAAATAATGCACATAATCATAGTCCTATGGTCTTGTTAAATAACCCCTTATAACAACTGGATAAGACCGAAGAGTAAGGTGTGCGATGGTTATAGACTCTTGGGGTGGATCAGATAACATTGCTCGGGTGGTAATCTCTATCAACTTCCAATTCTATCATTAGCGGTTTCACTCAAGCTTAACATATTCAAGATCAGCATGAGATTTCTCAAGAGAGAAGCCCAAAGATGCAAACTTCTTTCTGAGCTCTGAAAAATGGTATTCGTATGGGGAAAGTCTACTGGATGAGGCCATCGCTTCCTTTGTCTGAGTAAATTGGATTTGTTAAAGCCCTACATTTATACTAATCATGTGATCACTGTTCAACGACTATATTAGAAATAATCACAAAGCTTAATGGTATTTTAAAATCCAAAAACATAAAACCAATGATGTTCAAATTTTATATAAACATTTTAATAATGAGACATTTAATTAGATCAAGAAAAATTTTCATTAATGAAACTTTGGGTCGTTACAATCTTACCCCCTTAAGAAATTATGCCTTTGAAATTTCCTTTTCCCACACTAAAATAAATGTGGGTAGCTCTTCTTCATCACATCCTCCGATTCCCACATTTCTTATTCAAACTTTTTGTTTCTCCATAACACTTTCATGAGGGGCATTGTATTATTTCATAGAACTTTTTCTCTACGATCTAAGATCTTCAATAGTTTCTCCTTGTAAGGATGACCATAGTCTAACTGTACTACCTCTGAAGAGAGTACGTGTGAAGGGTCCGGTATGTACTTCCTTAAGAGGGATAGATTAAAGACATCATGTACTTTGGCCATGGTAGGTGGAAGTGCCAGTCGATATGCCACATCCTTGACACGATCATGAATCTTGAAGGGCCGATGTACCTAGGACATAACAACCCTTTATTTCCAAACCTCATGACCTTCTTCCATGGAGATATGTA
This sequence comes from Viscum album, assembly GCA_963277665.1. Taxonomy (NCBI): domain Eukaryota; kingdom Viridiplantae; phylum Streptophyta; class Magnoliopsida; order Santalales; family Viscaceae; genus Viscum; species Viscum album. Next base: position 1,926,218,365 of record OY728142.1, on the reverse strand, counting down.
GAGAAATACCATGTCTCCAACATTAAACTCAAGGTCTCATCGACGGTTATCTACATAACTCTTCTGTTGACTCTAAGCTTCCTTGATATACCAATGAATGGTTTTCATCTTTTCCACGATTTCTTTGACCATTTCTGGTCCTAGAAGATTATTCTCACCAACTTCATCCCAACATGCCAGTGTTATGCACCTCTTCCCATATAGGGCTCCATAAGGTTCCATTTGGATGCTCGAGTGGAAACATTTATTATAATAGAACTCAACCAGAAGAAGATGTTGATCCCATCACCCTTTTAAGTTCACTAAGAACACTCTAAAACTTTTATCGAGTATTTGGATAGTCTGATCATATTGTCCATCGGTTTGTAGATGATAAGCTGTACTGAATTTTAGCCAAGTATCTAGAACATGTTGAAGACTCTTCCAAAACATATAGGTGAATCTTGGATCCCGATCAGATACAACAGATAGTGGTACTCCATGTATCCTTACCACTTCTCTAATATATATCTGTTCCAGTTGATCCAATGATAAATCCTCATAAATAGTAATGAAGTTTGAATCCTTTAAAAGAAAATATACAAAAACTCAGATTTCATTTTTTCTGTTGGATGCCTTTGGGGGTCTGGTGACAAAGTACTTCATGATGTTCTCTCATTTCCTTGATGGTATGTGCAAGGGTTGCATCATCCCCTTAGACTTTTGACTCTCTGCCTTCACTTACTGACAAACTAGGAACTTTGATGTATACTCATCGATCTCCTTCTTCATGTTAACCCACCAATAATTCTCTTAGAGATCTCGATACATCTTTGTGTTTCCTGGGTGAATAGAGAATTTCGAACTATGTGAATCATCCAAAAGTTCCTTTTTCAGCTCTGAATTTGATGGAACACATAGTATTTTCCCAAATCTCACAATTTCATCTTCATTAATATTGAACTATGAGGATTTCCCTCTTCTTATAGATTCCACTTTCTTTTGAATTCCCACATCATCATTTTTTGCATCCTTTAACCTTTCCAAAAGATACGGTTGATCAATAATTTGTAAAAGGATTGATGATCTTCCCTTCTTAATGATTCCCATGTCCATCTTCATCAAATATAAGAATATGAAATCATTATCAATTCTCATCGGTGATAGAATTGATGGGTTCTTTCAACATAGGCAACCTCCACCTTGTCATATTTCCCAGGGTGGTAATGGATTGAGCTGTCATAGTTATTGATCAGCTCTAACCATCTTTGTTGGCGCATGTTCAACTCTTTCTGTGTGAATATATACATGAGGATTCTGTGGTCTGTATATATTTCATAATTCTCCCCAAATAGATAATTCCGCCAAATTTTTAAAGCGAAGATCACCGCATACAACTCCAGATCATGTGTTGGATAATTCTTTTCATAAAAATTCAATTTCCTCGAATCATAGGCAATAATTTTTTCATTTTTCTTTAACGCACATCACATGCCCTTCTTCGAAGCATCACTGAATACTACAAAATTTTCTCCAGTTAGGGGTAAAGTGTGCACATGCGTAGTGATAAGACTCCTTGTTAACTCCATGAAGCTTTCTTCACATTTTTCACTCCAATCAAACTTTACTCCCTTCTAAGTTAGCTTTGTATATGGGTTGGAAAATCGTGAGAAATTTGTCATAAATCATCGATAATATCCTGAAAACCCCAAGAAGCTATGGATATCCATTATCTATGTTGGATTCATCCATCCCTCAATAGCATCTATTTGGAAGGATTCACATATATTTTATTTTTTGTGATGATATGACTCAAGAATGAGACCTCCTTCAACCAGAACCCACACTTGCTGTACTTTTACTAGAGCATCTGTTTCCTCAAGGTATCTAGCATAGTTTTTAGATGTTCCTCATGATCCCCATTTGTTTTGGAGAATATCATAATATATTCTATAAAGACTACCACAACTTTGTCAAGGTAATCTATATAGAATATATTCATCATGTCCCTGAAGATTGCTAGAGAATTGGTGAGTCCAAGAGGCATTACTATGAATTCATAGTGCCCGTATCTTATAGGAAAATCAGTATTGGGGATATATTCATTCTTCACCCATACTTGATATTATCCTAATCACAAATCCACCTTGGATAAGTATTGTGCCCCATGAAGCTGATCGAACCAGTCATCAATTCGTAGGAGAGGATAATTTTCAATTATCATGATTTTGTTAAGCTCACGATAATCAATGCAAAGTAACATTGACCCATACTTCTTCTTGATAAACAGGACTGGTTCACCCCATGGTGAAGCACTTGGACGTATAAATCATTTATCTAGATTCTCATGTAGTTGTTTCTTCATCTCCTCATGCTCCAAAACATCCATTATATACAGAGTCTTAGATATTGGAAATTCCCTAGGCATAAGATCAATTGAGAATTCAACATATCTTCTAGGAAGAATTCAACAAATTCCCCAGGAAACACTTTAGTGAATTCCCTCACAATAGGCATGTCTTCAAGGATTGTTGGCTCCATAGACTCAATCATCTAAGCCAGATACACATTCTCATAGGGTAGTAATATCCACGCTTGAGATGATGGAGCTAAAGTTTATTCATCTTCCTCCTTGCATTTGTATAGAATCAGGGGTCAATTTTCAATATGGATAATGATTTCCCTCTCACAAAAATTTATGTTGGATCTATATAAGGAAAGCCAATCCATGCCATGAATTGCATCAAATTCCACCATAGGGAGTCTAATGAGGTTCTCCAAGAAGTTTAATCCACTGATTATGACAGGGGAGGAGTTATATTCATGGGATGAAATGATATCCCATTTTCTGTACTCACCGACATCTTCACATCCAAGATTTGTGATGGTGATGGGATTGTTCTACTAATCTTTTGGGATATAAAAGAATGTGTAGAACAATAGATGATAACCCTTACTTTCACTTTTCGATTCTGGTTCTACTCTATCCAATATAGACTTATGGGTGGGTAATTTTAAACTATTAAACACATAAAGGGGAATCAAAAGAACAAAATAGATGACATATAATTTACTTTTATTCCCTAACTTATGAATCTATATGCATCAATATATTATATTCATGATCTACTTTCTAATATATATTTTTAGGCGAATTTTTTCCTTAATAAGGTTTCATACTAAGCTTGTGAATTTACCTAAGCATATCCCCTAGGAGTGTCGTAACCAAGAGTGCAGCAACACCCATTGTTGTGAACCCATTCCCATTTGAGTCTAGCTCGAAGTAGTGATTTCGAGTTTTACCCCTATGATACATTTGTGCCAGAGCCATCTCAACCTGATCGTATCCAGACAGGGATTTATTTTCCTGATAAACCACTTACTCAATAATTATCAAAACTTAGTTATATTTTTATTATACTTAGTCTTTTATCTTATGATTCTCTAGGGTTTTCTAATCCTAATCCCAAAAATAACTAAACCTATATTTTGATAAAAAACTATGACAACCCTGCTCTTTATTACACACATAACCCTAATTTATTACATAAACTTCACTTGATAAAACATATAAGATCGATAGGTATAGTGTCTTTTGGGCCTAGGATCATTAAATAACAACCTAAAAAATTAAATACAACATTATTATTAAAAACTTCCATTACATGAAGACTACATTTCCTCGTACTTATAATTTCATAGGATAACCTAAGGACAAGCACAAGAAAAGGGTGAGCTATAAATCCTGGTAATGGAATACTTATAGAATAAAATGATGAATACAATACATGTTAGAAAATAGGAATACCAGTGGAGAACAAGAGAAACATGAACATAAAGGAATGACAAATCATGATAATCCTAACATGGAAATGTGGCAACAACACTTAACATGGAATTCACATGAGCCAACACTCATTTCACATAGAGCATGAGTAAATCATAATTTCACATGTAGCACGAGTAAAACCTCGTTGCACTTGAATTAAAATGAGTCATCACTCACTGCACATGACATATCATGATAATATACTTTACCTAATTCATTGGAGTGCTATTAGGGAACACCCTTCTTAAACATTTCATTTCATACATAAGTGTGCCACATGGATCATAAAACATTGTTTCATTAAACATCATCATTTATTCCACGATAAAGGAATGTGGAATTAATACACGAAAATCTATAATAAATATGTAAATGTGAATAAAAGTGAATACTCTTTATAGGGACATGGGTATGGTATTCACTACACAATGAACTTGGCTTGAAAAAATACGATGCAATTTCGGCAGCATAACGACGTGACATAAGGATTCATAAAAATGGTTGATGAGAGAGAAATGGGTGTATCATCATATGTACATGAAATGGATAGTGGGGGGGTCATATATATATACATGTTACAACAAATGTAATGGAATTTAGATACGTAATACAAAATAATTGCTTGAATGTAAATGAGGAGAGAGAAATTCCTTACGTTATTTCGGCATGGTAATGGGTGTAAAGGGAGGAATTAATGAGAGAAAAATGGGATCTCTAATTATTCAAAAATGAATTGGGAAGTATGGGGGAGGTGTGAAATCATACCCCACTATTTATAATTGAAAATAAATGGGAATTACAAAATAAGGAAACTTGGACATGAATAAGATATGTGGGAATCACATACATGGAAGTGTGATTCTAATGTATTGAGAGAGGATTCTTGGTAGCTTGGGGTTACGTGGGAGGATTCTATAGAGAGGAGGGAAGATGTTGGATGAACTCCAAAGGATTTGAGTGAAGAGGAAGTGGGATATTTGGTGGGTTTATATAGGAAAGGAGAATGAATTCTTAATTATTTAGGTTTGGGGCACCTCACATTAAACTAATCAAAAACACATTCCATCCCATAGTTTTTTCCCATGGTTTTTTCCAAAGGGGAGTGGAAAATACTACTTTATAAGGTAAATGGCCTAACTTCTTAAAATAACATGGTTTATTATGTGGAGGTGAGTCACACTCTCATGGAAAACAATTTAAAATGACAAAATGTTTTATAAGTCTTGAAGGGTCCACTACAGATTTGTAAAATATATAAAACAAACCCAAAATAACATTATTTTAATTTTAAAACATATATTGGGCGAAGGTAATGTTTATATTATTTTATTACATCACCATTGAGTCATTATGATGTCATTAAACACCTTATATATTTTAACTGTATTTAATTTTTACCCAAAAAGTCGACTATCATGGAAAATTATGAAAAAATCACCGTTGGATAATTTCAATGTCCTGATTCCAAAAAATAGTATTCATTTTATCTAATTAATTTTCTAAATATGTGAATTTTTACTTTTTAAATAAAAACCAACATTTATCGATAATTCATGGGTTTTGAGAAAAACAGCTTTCAAACCTTAATAAAAATTACAATTTCACTCATAAAATTATACGATCTTTTATATTTAAAAAAATTTAATTTAATAATAATAATAATAATATTTTATTAAAATATTATTAATTAAAAAATCCATTAATTCATCAAAAGATATTTTTAGTTGAATATTAACTAAAAATACTACTTGCGCTTCAAAAACTACTTACAGAGTAACAAGAATAATGTGAAAGTATATTCATTATTATATAAAAAATAATACACACAATCATATTTATATAGACTTGTTACATAACCCCTTATAACACCCACATAATATTGAAGAGTAAGGTGTGTGATGGTGACATACTCTTGGGGTGGCTCGAATAACACTGCTCAGGTGGTAATCTCTATCAACTTCCACTTCTCTCGTAGGTGGTTCCGCTCGAGATTAATGAATTCAAGCTTGGCTTGGGATTGGTCAAGAGAGAATCCCAAAGATGAAACCTCCTTTTAGATCTCTGAAAAATGGGATTTTTATGGGAAAAGTCTACTGGGAGAGGTCATCGCTTCCTTTGTCTGAGTAAATTGGATTTCTCTAAGCCCTATATTTATCCTAATCATGTGATCACTTTTCAATGGCTATATTAGAAACGATCACAATTCTTAACGGTATTTTAAAATACAAAAACATAAAACCAATGAATTTCATATTTTATATATACATTTTACATAATGATACATTTAATTAGATCAAGAGGAATTTCAATTAATGAAACATTAGGTCATTATAGAATGAGTAAGATCCCATATGATTCATTGATAGGATGAATTATTTATGCCACGTTATGTACTAGATATGGTTCTTACTATGACTATATTATACTAGTAATATATCAATCCGGATCAAGAGACCAACGTTGGACTATTTTTAAGTGTATCCTTATGTATCTGAGAAGAAATAACGATTTGTTCCTGGTGTACAGAGTAGATGAGGAGGTGGTCAACATGGGTTATAATAAATCTAGTTATTAGATACATTAGAATGATGTGAATTTAAAGTCTAGATATGATTTATATATCAAATGGTTATTTTTGAGAAGGAATAGTACAATGAAGAAATTTGTCGCTGATTCTACAGTGGAGTCAGCGTATATAGTGGATTCTGAGGCAGCAAAGGAAGAAATTTGGATTTGGAACTTTTTCAAGGAGCATGATGTGATACCTGGAATTAAATACCCCATCAAATTTTATTGTTATAATACTACATCAGAGGTTCTTGAAAAAAATGACAAGGTCACACCAATAGACAAAATATATAATCCGGATGTATCACCTCACGAGGGACTTTTATCAAAAAGGTAAAGATTCATTGAGAAGTGTACCCAAAAAAGATTATCTGGAAAACCCCATGACCAAATGCATATCTCAGTAGATGTATGAGTATCATGTCAGAGCTAGTGGACTAGAGGTAATTAGCATATGAATCTAGTTCAAGTGGGGGTGTATTTGAGTTGGTTCCCTAGAACCAACTTCTATGAAATTTATGATAAACCATATTCATAGTTTTATTATTATTATTAAACATATTATCACATCATTATTATTCTTCTATTTAATGTGGTATATGATAATGTACCAAGGGAAGCTATCACACTAAAATGACATAGAAATTTAATGCTATGATGATAACCTGGAAGTGATATGACACTATTCGTAAATATATATTCTATAGACAGATGTTATCATTTTATAGAAAAAAATGATAAAGGCTATTAAGGGTTGAGACTCATTGGACTTTGGGGAATATTCTCAGGATGTGCATTTTGGTGTTGTTTCCCTATAACCAATATCAATGTACATTATAATAACATGTATTCACGGTTTTAAATATTAATAAAATACTTATCACATCATTTTTTTCTTCGGCATACATTGTTTTGTGATATTGTCCCATGTGTAGCTATCAAAATAAAAGATCATAGTATTTCCCTACTATGATGAGAACCCGGAAGTGATATACCACTATTCTTAAATATTTGTTCTATATCCAGATGATATAATTTTAGTGTCACTAATGGTATCTGCTATTAGGGGTAGATACTCATTGGACATTGAGTCAACTTCTCATGGTGTACTCTATTGGTAATATCCATTATGATATTATGAGAATGAGACCCACCATTAAGAAATATAAATTTATATGTGTCATTGGATGTCCCTATTTGTGGATGTGTGTATTGGACCTTATACATTATGATTATTATTAGTGATTATTTTGAGTCACGTACTTTTATGTATTGGAGAAAACAATAAAGATAGATTTTTTGGATAGGTATGTTACAATTGGTGTGTAATGAGTAATATGTCATCAATGAATAATTAATGAAAGGATTAATCACTTATGTTCTTTAATGAAATATCATATATCATGACCTTTCATGGAAATGATGTATCCTTAATAAATCCACGTCCATTGTGTTTTATAATCATGTTTAATTTTCAGAAATTCAAAAAAATTAAAATAAAGAACATAAGATGATGGCACTAGTATCCAACATTATTGATTAGAGACAATAAGATAAATGTGTTATATTATATTGTAAGAGTCCATGCGAGGTAACAAGTCATTGCAACACTATATTGTTTTTATATGGGCACCTTGGCTTATTTCTAGATGCCACCCTTAGACATATGGATACTTCAAGTAATGCCACTATGAAATAATCATAGATGGCCACACACTAAGTGTATCCAGAATCTCATTTAAATATTATATTATTATAAATTATTTAACAGGGGATGAAATATAATTCCCAGATAGATTTTAATAATAATTCATGTACATTTTATCTCATTTAATCCATCACCAATTATCTAAGAGAATATAATTTGACTAGAACATTTCAAAAATATTTATTTTTTATTTAGTGAATACAGTATTTATATATTTGTTTGTGAATAATACAGTGGTATTTATTTAAAAAATAAATATTAATTTTTCAAGGCTTTTAAACACTTTAGAGGAATGTAGGCCTAATTTTAAAGGGTCTGTTGAGAAAATAATAAATGGTGAATATTATTTAGTAAAATAATATTGAATTTTAATTTTGAAGCTATGTTCATGTCGATAGATAATAATAATAATAATAATATTTTTATTCTATGGAATGTGATTTTGATATGATTAAATAATTAATCAAGGTAACTTGTGAAATTATTTTATTTTAGACCCAGTGATATATAAACCAAGATATGTTATTGTCTAAGTACTTAAGATTCATTTTACTTGGTGGGGCACAACGGATTTGATCAATCCTCTCAATCCTTAAAATATCCCTTTCTTGAGGAACGATCCTAAGAATTGTGACCAATCCTCATCTTTCAAATTAAAGAGAATGATTTGGAATCTATTCTCAAAGCAATGAAAGGTAAATGATGAAAGCAAAAGGATCTACCATGCTATCACTCATAGATTCATTCAGCGATGTATAGTAAATCTTGAAACACATGTGTATCACAGCTACCGAAAAAAAAACATTGTGATTAAAAAAACAAAGAAGGTGGACCGTAGATCTATCACTAGATTCATCGATGAAGAACCAATTCCTTTATGGTAATTCATTATTTAATTTAATTAATTATAAATAATATGTTATGATTCTCTCTCTAATTCCAGAAAATATCAACTGTCTATTTCTTTGATTCAATTTCATGGATCATGATATTAATCATCATATAGATCTCACATTTATCCTCAATTATGGAAAAATAAATGATGGGAAACACCCATCACATGCTTCTGATGCACCCATAACCAACAAGTTGTATCAAAGAGGCACTATAATTATTTATAATTTTTTAAAGATCGTTGGTGATTTATGCATTTTTATGTTTGTTCTTCAACAAAATTTCAATCTATCATTTAATCCAAATAATGATATATATATATATATTCCTCCATATTTTCTCATAGATCTAATCAAAAGTATTAATTTAACAATTATAATAATACCAAGGATCTCATCAGTAGCAACCAAGGCTTCTGGCCAAACGACAGAGGACTACATATTGTGTAACCTAAGTTACATTCTTGGTAGTCATGTTTAAATCATCTGAATGGATTTATAAAATCATTCAAAATTATTCATTAATTATACAAATTAAATGAACTACATGTTGAAAAAAACAAAATGGATCATGGTGAACATGAGTACACACAGTTTATCCTATATACAAGGAATGTAGTTTTTTTGAGTCATAAATGGGCCATGTGTTACCATACATGGACTACCATACTAGTGACTATGTAATTAGGATATCACATGGCATGTAGCCCATTGGACATTCTGTTTACCCCATTTTTTGAGGTATGGTTTACACGCCGAGTCCCTAGGCGTGTAAATCAGATAGACATGAGACATGTTCTTGACATATATCTTGGATGAAAATTCCATTTAATTATACCAAATTACAAGGACTTGACATTTATTTATCTTATATGTAAACCATGATACATGTACATTCATGTGGTGGTAATGTTAGGATACACCACGTTATTGGTTTTAATATATATAAATAATAAAAAATATAATTAATATATGTGTAATGTTCATATCTTTATATCATGTATGAGTCATATTAAAATTTGTTACTCTACATGCCTTGAAGCATAAAACGTGATCAAAAAATAAAATAATTCATCTAATCATATGGGATGTACACATTGTGAATGTACAAGATAAGTTATGAATTACATATTTAACAAGATTACAACAGTATACGAGTATAGTACATGTTGGGAATAATCAGACGGGTATTCACCATGTTTCCTCCAAGATACATTTGTGTACATAGTGAATTTTTAAATAAATTTATTTAATTTTTTTATAATTATAATGGATGATAATATCCATGAAATTCTGATGAGAATTAAGATAAAATATTTTATTAATTAATGATAACAATTAGTTGATTCAAGGTTGATTTTTCCCAAATAAGAATGATTAATAATTAAATGATTGTTTTATTAAATTTGTAATTTGTAGCATACATGTGGATGATCATGAGTTACAAAAATCATTGTAACTGACTGGTTTCATTGAATTTATTGTTAAATCAAATTAATATCTTGCACTCCATCTTTACAATTACTATGTAGGGCATACATGCCCTTGGTTTCTATAATGTAAACCCATTTCCCCTCACATCAATGTCAGTTAAAAGGAAAATACAAAGGATGTGGATACCATGCTTATGGAGTTAGTTCAAATTCAGAGGTGAGGAAAAACCAATCCAAATGGGTACATTGGTGGAATGATGGAAAGCTATAACACAAACATTAATTGGTTCGAGGTGTTTTTCCCCTAGGTCGGTGGTTAGTTTATCAACCACTATTTAATCTTTCAATTAGTATATTATCAATATAATATTACCTTAATATTTTTTTTTTGTCTAGTCGCATTATTATTTAAATATGGATGTTTTTCATGGTGACATAATTTAATGTAATTAATGATAATTAAAGAAATAACTAAAATAAATTGGATTATGTGTAAGTATTATCTAATACTTGGTAAATCACTTAATTAAATCAACTTTATATTAACAACCATGTGGAAAAGATAATATTTTGAAATTTACGAATAAAAGGATAAAATCCCTCAATAAAATATTTAGTCAGTATAGCCTTCACTACATTAGTTAAAATTGAACTACAATTCAATTTTATGGATTAGCCCAGGTATAGGTGCTTTCAATTATTTAGGAATTATAACTTTATGTTTTTGGTATACTTATCATGTAACACCCCGAGCTTCCACGATACGCTTCTCTTTCAATAATGCAATAGCTTGCATTATACGCAAGTTCGAGATTCTAACACACCGCGACCAATAAAAATAGCCATTATAAATAGTAATACCCACCTTTTGAAATTATATATATTTTATATTTCAAAATGGACTTCATTTTTGGATTCGGAATATCGAAATTAGCTTTTGTTGAATTTTTGGTGTTTTTCTGAGAACTTCAAAAATTTTATGAGTAGTGAAAAATACTTAAAAACAACTTTTTGAATCAAAATAAATTATAGTGATAAATTATACTATAGAGTGGTCTTAAAGAATAATTAGAATATTTTTTTACCATTTTAACCAATTGTGGTCATTATAATTAATTTCACTTTGAAATTGGACATAAACAATTGTCAATCTTTTGATATATAATCTTAAAAACACGTTATTTGTAGTGACAGCGGGAATTATTTATAAAATTAATTAATTCAACTTATATTTTTGGAATTTTCTTAAATAGAAATTATTTTTGAAGTCGGGATATCAATTATATCTTTGGGTGAAATTTTGGCATTGTTCTGAAAAACTTCAATTTTTGATGAATAGTGAAACCACTAAGTGGTAGTTAAAAAACCAATTTTTTGTTGAAATGAAACATTACCACTTCTGTGATTTGATTTTTAAAAATGCGACATACATGGTTTACATTAGGAAGTAAAATGTGGTTCAATGGGATTAAAATAATTTTTGGTGAATAGTAACTTTTAAGTTTAATTAATCGTGATTAAAGGTAATTAGTGAAATTTATGATAAAAATGATATTATGAAAATATGAAATTACATGTACACTTGTACTAATCCTATTGGATGAGTCATTGCCGACCAAGACAATCCATGGGTCAAATTGGGGACCCCATGGAGCCACTTTGGTAGAAAATGACATTAAAAACTTTTTATTTAATGTTAAAATAAAAATGTCACAAACATGAGTTGTTTTACTAAATTTTTTTAAATGGGGTTATAAAAGTCATATTTTTGACTATAAGTATTCACTAGAAATATAATAAGATTTCCTACATCATGATAATTGTTTTAAAATTTTTATACATTAAATAAATTAAATTATTTATGACACCATGATGATGCAATGATTACCTCATTAATTAACGATTTAAAAAAAATAAATAGATAATGTAAAATCTAAGACATAAAATTTTCAAAAACCTATTGGATGACTATATTTATAACCCTTATCACCTTATCCTAGAAATATATAAGTGTGGGACCTTTAAAATCCGAAACACATTATATAATAAAGTAACATTTCATTACTTTCCAAGAGTGCCCCTCCTCTCCTCTTATAGAAGGCCCCCACCACTACCACCTTATTCACACCTTCAAGCCATTTGGCTCGGCCAAAATCTGCCCAAATACTCTACCAACTTCCCTCTCTTACTCCTAGAAGCCTCACATTGGGCAGAACTCTTCCCAAGGAAGCCTTTGGCTCAAATCAAGCAGTGTTACCCGATTTTAAGGTAATGTCTTCTCTTATGTTATTTTGTTTTATTTTGCTTCTCCAACCCCATAAACTCTTTTTATTAATTTCATTTGTAACACCAACAATATACTCAATACACTAGGATGTTGTTATAAGAATTATTCGAGCTACACTTACACACACCTACATCTAATAGTTAAAGAACATATTGTTTATGTGGATGGTGAATTTCTGCCTCACGAAACGATGATTGTTCAACACTCATATAAATCCTCTCATGGTGGCCATTATGAAGACAATATTTTTATATATTATATATATTATTTTTTTTGTTTCCTTATGATTTTTTATTTTTCATTTATGACATACCATTATGATTTCCATTATGGGTAAACGTGATATTTTCATTTTAGGAAGTGCGGACTACCGCCCCCTCAAAGTGATTTGAATCATTAATACCATATGTGGGATGTATAAAGTTTGGAGTAAATGGTATTATACATTATATTATACAGGAATTATATTATACCTTTACATAATTATAATTTCATTCCATTAAATATGAAATAGAAATGAATGTAGTGTCCATGCATACGTACGGTTTACCGTCTCCATGAACGGTGAATTTCATTTCTTACCTCTAAATGTTATGTAATATTATAAATGCATGTATATACTAGATATATATGATATATATGATATCTACACCGTGAATATAATTCTGGATATAATAGATATTTCACCACATGAACAACTTGTAATTATAAGAAGTTTATTTTTGACTCAAGTACCAAAGATCGACAAAATGACCATTATTAACTTAAATAATTACATGATGTTCATAACATGGAAATAAGTGATATAAAAGGAATAATGAACATAAAAAATGTTCTTATGCAAATAGAAATTAACTCTAGTTTATTATTCAGGAGATTAAAGAACAATCGAGTCAAGTCGGACACGAGGTAAGGGAACTTCTTAACCCAATTTCTGTTCTTTGGGTTAATCTCCTACTTTCAAATTATTCCATGATATTATTATGTCATATCTTGTATTTTTACTTTATTTATCTGTACTTATAGTGAATACACATAATAGATCTATTTTATTTAAATAATGATCTTTGAAAGGACTTTATCTCAATCTCCTTTCATTGAGGCATATTTGGTTTTATACACAACTTTCATTTATACGGTGTATAAACCCCTTTGACTTTTACTTTTATTAAAAAGGAATATTTTTATACGAAGCGTTATTACTAAATGACAAAAGAATTGTTTTTTCTTACGTATGCGGTGACAACGACTTCTCTTCAGCCGCGACTATTATTTGAGTTTCGGATTCCTCTATAAGCCATAACGTTTTTTGAAAAGAAAAATAAATACCATGTTTTACTTTTCTTTTATTTTGGTATTGAAAATGGTTTTTGATTAAGTTTTTATTATATCAATGTGTTGTATTTATATCTTGTGATTGAAGTGTGGAAATCTTATGTTTCCTTTATGCAGGTTTTATGTGATACAATTATGTTATGGTTTATGGTATGTTTAAACATGTGCATATGAGGAATGCATTGGACTTAATAAGTGACGGGTGGAGCCCGCTATAGCTCTTCAATGCATCGGCAGGTCTCGTGAGACAAACTAGTGTCTTGGCACGAGGCCTTGACAAAATCTTATTTGTAGTCTTGGCACGAGGCCTTGGCTACGTGGTTATGATAGTCTGGCATTATTCATTCTATCATTATGAAAGTGGTTATTGGTATTGCATTTGATTATTCGACCAGTAGAATATCCATGTGAATAAGTAAATGGAATTATCTCATTTTAATTTTTCCATATTATGTTGAAGTTCAAGTTTAAAAGGCTTTTGTTTTAGTCAATCATTGCCTTAAATGTTTATGTTTATTTATGAAAGCTTCCACTATATTATTGTCCTTACTAAGCATCTGAGCTCACCCCTTTCAATGTTTTATTTTTCCCAGGATGTGAAGAAGTATTTTAGGACTTACCTACAGGTATAGTCTGAAGGAGATAGAAGTGTGGACTATGGAGACTATGTTATTGTGATTTTTCACTTTATGATATAATTTAACATTTATGAATGTATATAGTGTTTCCAAGGCTACTAAACTGATCAGTCCTTCGAGACTTGATCTTTTGTGATCATGCCAATGTTACGCAATAATGCACCGACTCTGGGTAACTGGGGTTGGGGCATTATAGTTGGTATCAGAGGAAGTTTAGTACTAACCTTGGAAGCTAGATTTTGCTAAACTCTGATTAGAGCACATAGCCCAAAGATAGACTTTGAGGATTAGTATGGAATAACTTCCTAGAATTTTGGTATTATAGAGATTTTGTGAGTTTTCTGAGAAATACATCCCTGTATGGATATGATCAGGTAGAGGAAGCTCTGGCATAGATTTACCTGGGGGTAAAACCCAAAAACACCTCTTTGAGCTAGACTTGAACATGAACTGGTGCACGACAACGGGCCTTGTTGCACTCTTGGTTACGACACTCCCGAGGGATATGCTTAGGATAGTTCTCATTTTTTTACAAACCATTATGAAGGGTTTATGAGTATATACTTTCTCAAAGAAAACATTTTTTTATGATTATGGATAAACTGTTCAGTTTTCATTAAGTATTTTACAAGTTTGGAATTATTCATTGCAATTTATAAACTAACCTAGTTTATGCCATTGTATAGAAATGACGCCCAATAGAAGGAATGTGAACTCCATCAATATGTATGATCCAAATAGTAAGAAGGACCATATCTTTCATGGTATTAAGACAAAATTTAGAAGGGAAATGGTCTCCCATGTGTTCTCATCATATGAAGAAATAGTATCATGTGTTAATAAGATAAGTAAATAATTCTCTGAGTCTTATGGATTTGAAGGGATGAAAGAGAAGAAAAGGATGGAAGAGAGAATGATGGGTAAAGGGACGAGGGAAAAGAAGAATTTTCCAATATTTGATAACTGTGGGAAGAAACACCTTAGAACTTGCCAGATGGGAATGGGAGTTTGTTATATGTGTCGAGAAAAAGGACATCAAGTGCGTGACTGCAAGGGTAAGAAAAAGGTTTCAAATGTACAATGCTTCATCTACAAGGAGTGGGGACACTACACAAACCAATGTCCAAATCATCAGAGTATTCCCCAAATGATGTTATTGGATAATAATCAAGTTATAATACTACCACAGATGAGGAGGAATGATTAGAGTTCTTTTGTTGTTATTAACGGATTTTGTCATTTGAGTGTTGTATCAATGATGTACTGGTTATAATAATTATGGAGTATATAAAGATTGTACTGCAGTACTATTTAATCAAGGACTTGAGATTTTGAGGAACCAAGAAAAGTGAATCCACTACAGGTTAAATTTTTGGAAAATATATGGTTGAGAGAATGATAAACCATAATATGGTTTTGATACCGAAATAGTGATTTTGGAATAATACATGATTGATTTGGATAAATTATATTGGATATTCTTAACTTCCTTGAAACTGATTAATGATTTGCATACTTTTTTGGATAGAAGGAGTATATCTACTATTATATAAGTAATAAGGTATCATGAATGTAATCAATAAGGATTTATGGTAATTCAAGATTTTGCAGTGTTTTAAAAGAATACATGATGAAGGTGTTCACATGTTGTTATGTGGAAAAAAGGATCTTCATTATGTTTACCTTATAAAATTTGGACTGTGAGTTGGACAAAAGTATTTTGGATAAATATAAAGGTTGGAATGGATTAAGTTGAACCTTGGATAGTATTGTTTATGCTTAAAACGTTTCTGAATATTATTTTTGAAATATTATAATACTATTGTTTTAAGAAAAAGGACAACCTGTAGGTCGGGGGATAACCCGTCACGTTGGACAAAGCTGTAGGAATCGAACCCACAACCATAATGCGACATGCCTTTATTACCTACCACTAGACTACAGGAAGTCCCTGGTTGTTAAAAAATTGTTTTTCCTAATCTAAATGGTATGTGTTAATATTTTGAACCTTGTAGGATTAGAATAAATATAATATTTTTGAGTTCTATTATCTTTTTGAGTGAAAGATGAGTTTGTGGTAGAAATTAGTTTAAGGTTGAAACTCTACTGGTCAAGAAAAAATATATATATACCTATCTCTTATTCAATGAATAAATTAATTCTTAAACTTTAGTAAAGGGATATTAAAACCAAAAATGTGTTATCCTAATACCTTATGTCTTGTTGAACTGATAATATTTTAAATCAACATAGATTGAAGGCTTTGAGGCCCTCAATTTTACACTTGTTTGTGATTGATGACCTCAATCACTCCCTAAAAATATTTACGGTTTTCCTCCAATTATATGTCTCTAATTTCCACCAATGTTCTCCTTATCAAGATTATAATTTGGTGGTGACTTTTTCATTTCCCTTTCCCTCTTATTAAGGATAAATTTTATTAACCTTATTTACGATGTGGGTTTTCCACAAAGGTATTTTCTATTTTTAACCTTTTATTTTTAAAGAAAAATTTCAAATTGCGAGGATGCAATTTATTGAAGGAGGGGAGAATGTAACACCTCGAGCTTCCATGACACGCTTCTCTTTCAATAATGAAATAGCTTGCATTGTACGCATGTTCGAGATTCTAACACACCGTGACCAATCAAAATAGCCATTATGAATAGTAATACCCACTTTTTGAAATTGTATATATTTTATATTTCAAAATGGACTTCATTTTTTAATTCGTAATATCGAAATTAGCCTATGTTGAATTTTTGGTGTTTTTCTGAGAACTTCCAATTTTTTATGAATAGTTAAAAATACTTAATTTTTTTTTTAATAAAAATAAATTATAGTGATAAATTATACTATAGAGTGTGTTTAAAGTTTAATTAGAATATATTTTTACCATTTTATACAATTTTGGTCATTAGAATTAATTTCCCTTTGAAATTGGACATAAACAATTGTTAATCTTTTGATATATATTCTTAAAAACACGCTATTGGTTGTGACAGTGGGAATTAATTATAAAATTAATTAATGAAACTTATCTGTTTTGAATTTTGTAAAATAGACATCATTTTTGAATTCGGAATATTAATTATAGCTTAGGGTGAAATTTTGGCATTGTTCTGAAAAACTTCAATTTTTGATGAATAGTGAAACCACTAAGTGGTAGTTAAAAAACCGATTCTTTGTTTAAATGAAACATTACCACTTCTGTGATTTGATTTTCAAAAATCCGACATAAATGGTTGACATTAAGAAGTAAAATGTGGTTCAATGGGATTAAAATAATTTTTGGTGAATAGTAACTTTTATGTTTAATTAATCGCGATTAAAGGTAATTAGGGAAATTTAAGATAAAAATGATATTATAAAAATATGAAATTACTTGTACACTTGTACTACTCCTATTGGATGAGTCCTGTCCGACCAAGACAATCCATGGATCAACTTGGGGACCCCATGGAGCCACTTTGGTAGGAAAATGACATTAAAAACTTTTTATTTAATGTTAAAATAAAAATGTCACAAACATGAGTTGTTTTACTAATTTTTTTTAAATGGGGTTATACAAGTAATATTTTTGACTATAAATATTCAATAGAAAGTTAAAAAAAATTCCTACATCATGATAATTGTTTTACAATTTTTATACATTAAATAAATTAAATTATTTATGACACCATGATGATGCAACGATTACCTCATTGATTAACGATTTAAATAAAATAAATAGATAATGTAAAATCTAAGACTTAAACTTGTCAAAAACATATTGGATGAGTATATGTATAACCCTTATCACATTATCCTCGAAATATATATGTTTGGGACCTTTAAAATCCGAAACTCATTATATAATAAAGTAACATTTCATTACTTTCCAAGATTGCCCCTCCTCTCCTCTTATAAAAGGCCCCAACCACTACCACCTTATTCGCACCTTCATGCCATTTGGATCCGCCAAAATCAGCCCAAATACTCTCCCAACTTCCCTATATTACTCCTAGAAGCCTCACTTTGGGCAGAATTCTTCCCAAAGAAGCCTTTGGCTCAAATCAAAAAGAGTTACCCGATTTTAAGGTAATGTCTTCTCTTATGTTATTTTGTTTTATTTTGCTTCTCCAACCCCATAAAATCCTTTTATTAATTTCTTTTGTAAC
Organism: Viscum album; assembly: GCA_963277665.1. NCBI lineage: Eukaryota > Viridiplantae > Streptophyta > Magnoliopsida > Santalales > Viscaceae > Viscum > Viscum album. The sequence goes on along the minus strand of OY728142.1, from coordinate 1,926,199,535 downwards.
AACACCAGTATCCTAAATATACTAGGATGTTTTTATAAAAATTATTCGAGCTACACTTACACACACCTACATCTAATGGTTAAGGAACATATTGTTTCTGTGGATGGAGAATTTCTGCCTCACGAAACGATGATTGTTAAACACTCATACAACACCTCTCATGGTGGACATTATGATGAAACTATTTTTATATATGATATATATTATGTTTTTGTTTTCCTTATCATTTTTTATTTTTCATTTATGTCATACCTTTATGATTTCCATTATGGGTAAACGCGATATTTTCATTTTAGGAAGGGCGGACTACCGCCCCCTCAAAGTGATTTGAATCGTTAATGCCATATGTGGGATGTATAAAAAATGGAGTAAATGGTATTATACATTATATTATAATGGATTAATAATATAACTTTAAATAATTATAATTTAATTCCATTAAATAAGAAATAGAAACGAAAGTAGCGTTCATGCGTACGTATGACTTACCATCTCCATGAACGATGCATTTCATTTATTACCTCTAAATGTTATGTAATATTATAAATGCCTGTATATACTGGATATATATGATCTATATGATATCTAGATCATGAATATAATTCTTGGATATAATTTATATTTCACCACATGAACAACTTGTAATTATAAGAAGTTTATTTTTGACTCAAGTACCAAAGATCGACAAAATGACCATTATTAACTTAAATAATTACATAATGTTCATAACATGGTAATAAGTGATATAAAAGGAATAATGAACATGAGAAAGGTTCTTAAGCAAATATAAAATAACTCTACTTTATTATTCAGGAGATTAAAGAACGGTCGAGTCAAGTCAGACACGAGGTAAGGGAACTTCTTAACCCAATTGCCGTTCTTTGGGTTAGTCTCCTACTTTCAAATTATTTCATGATATTATTATGTACTATCATGTATTTTTACTTTCTTTATGAGTAATTATAGTGAATACACATAATATATCTATTTTATTTAAAAAGCGATCTTTGTAAGGACTTCATCTCAATCTTCTTTCATTGAGGCATATTTGGTTTTATACACAACTTTCATTTATACAGTGTATAAACCCCTTTGACTGTTACTTTTATTCAAAAGGAATATTTTTATACGAATCATATTTACTAAATGACAAAAGGAATGTTTTTTCATACGTATGCGGCGACAACGACTTCTCTCCCTCCGTGACTATTATTTGAGTTTCGGCTTCCTCTATAAGCCATAAATTGTTTCTATGGAAAAATAAATACCATGTTTTAAATTTTTTTCTTTGGTATTGACAATGGTTTTGATAAAGTTTTTATTATATCAATGTGTTGTATTGATATCTTGTGATTAAAGTTTGGAAATTTTATGTTTCCTTTATGCATGTTTTATGTGATACAATTATGTTATGGTTTATGATATGTTTAAACCTGTTCATATGAGGAATGCATTGGACTTAATAAGTGACGGGTGGAGCCCGTTATATCTCCTCGATGCATCGGCAGGTATCATGAGATAAACTACTGTCTTGAAACGAGGCCTTGACAAAATCTTATTTGTAGTCTTGGCACGAGGCCTTGGCTACGTGGTTATGATAGTCTGTCATTATGAATTCCATCATTATGAAAGTTGTTATTGATATTTCATGTGATTATTCGACCGGTTTAATATCCATGTGAATAAGTAAATGGAATTATCTAATTTTACATTCTCCATATTATTTTGAAGTTCAAGTTTAAAAGGCTTTTGTTTTAGTCATACATTGCCTTAAATGTTTATGTTTATTTATGAAATATTCCACTACATTATTGCCCTTACTGAGCATCTGAGCTCACCCCTTTCAATGTTTTATTTTTCCCAGTATGTGAAGAAATATTTTATGAATGACCTATAGGGATAGTATGAATGGGGATAGAAGTGTGGACTATGGAGACTATGTTATTGTGATTTTTCATTTTATGATGTAATGTAACATTTATGAATGTATCTAGTGTTTCCAAGGCTACTAAACTAATCGGTCTTTCGAGACTTGATCTTTTGTGATCATGCCAATGTTATGCAATAATGCACCGACTCTGGGTAACTGGGGTCGGGGCGTTACATATCATAGTACACATCAAGGGTTTACTACAAAAGTACGACATAAAGAAAATGAGAGGGAAATGTTGAGGAAATCCATTTTAGATATTGCATTGTTTGGGGGTCCACTTAGAGGATCAAAGAACTGTGAGTTATTGTAGTTGGAATTTGAAATTACTACCTAAAACCATTCAAGTAACTTGACAAACCCATGTTAGGTAATGGGAAGTGGAATATGGATCCTTTTTACTAGATTGTTCAAGAAATTTGATATTCAGTAGCCACTGGTGAGGGATATGGGGTTTCAATAAAATAGTGGGAGAATAATAAATATAATATTTATTTATTTTTCTAAATTATAACACATAAAGTACGGATATCGTTATTTTATTATTTTTTAGAAATAGATTTAAAATGACATAAAACATATTGGTGGGATCAGTACATGGGAACAAAAACATTATTAGTAAATAACTTCCATGATTTGAAAAAGGAACCTAAATATCATCCATCACCATTAAAGGAATTTATATGTTCTTGATAAACCTTTTCCAGTAGCTCCAATAATGAGTCTTGTGATTAAGAGCCATCCCACTTTGAGAAACATCTAAATAATGCTATACATGCTCAATTAATCATGTTATAATTAATGTCTAATTTTATTTTGGAAGAAAAATGAGGATATGGATACCTATAACATTATGTCTTACCTTTAGAATCTTTAACAAGAGATGACGAGATAAGAGTGGTATGAGATCTCCCATTCTTTTTTCACGAAAATGCTTGTAGAGTATATGACAACTGTGCCTTAAGTAGTCAAGATTATTCGGTAAAATGAATGCTTGGACATCTTATGGATTAAATTATGGGATGAGTTTCATTCTTATCTCATACTTTTATCACTTCCCAATACCTTCTCTAGATTTATTATTAATTACAACAAGATAAATAATGACAAGAGTCTTTCCAAACATCAAACTATAATTCTTCATGTGGATAAGGAAATGATGCATGAAAAACATGATGTTATTATGGTGAATAAGAAAAGAAAGAAAAAAGGAAAAGTGGCCCAAGACTTATAAATAGTATAATTATCTTGAGCATCATCCATTCAAGAAGAAGAATATATAGAGGTAAGGAATGGAAAAATATGCATTATGTTTTTCTAGTGAAAATTAAGGCCACTAGAAGAGGAACTGCACCCATATTCTTGGGGATGATAATGGTGTGTTATTTATCGTGTGTAATATTTCAATATCAAGACATTGGTTATTAGATGCAACATGTGGGGCTCAAATCTATATCCAAATCTAGGAACTAGGTAGATTTTGAAAATTTTCCACAGGAAATGTGGATTTGAGAGCTGCTAATGGTGTGAGGTATGATGCTATATCCATTGGTTATTACCAACTCTCATTTTCAAGATGAATAATTTTGGATTTTTAATATTTTTATTATGTGCCTAAAATTACAAAAAACATAATTTATGCACTATTCCTAGATATAGATGGGGTTATTTTCAATATTGGAAATAAAAGTTGTTTCTTTTATAAGTAAAACATATGTTGTGGAATGGAAATTTTACATAACAGTCTTTGTATATTAAATTTATAAAACCAAGTATTCAAAATTGATAATGAATCATGTTCACACGACTTATTCAACACCCAACATTTGCATCACAATATTGGTAATGTAAATGAGAAGTGTTTGATGATGTTATGTCATGATGGTTATTTAAACTAATCTGAGCTAAACCCACTAGAATGATGTCATTCTTTTTACAGGGGAAAATAACCAAATCCACATTTGGTGTATATTTTGAAAGAGATATAGAAATTATAGGATTGGTATAAACCTATGTGTGTGGAACATTACTAGTATAAGATATAGGTGGACATCGTTACTTCATAACGTTTTATAATGACTTCAGTTGATAAGACCATGTCTACGTAATGTGGTATATGTATATATCCTTTACGAAATTAAAGTAATTCAAGAATTTAGTAGAGAATCAACTTGGTAAGAAGATAAAGAAGCTGAGATTAGATTGAGGTGGGGAATATCTTAACGAATAGTTCATCGACATTTTATAGGAGTCTTGGATTCTATATTAACTGACACCATCTTATACACTATTATGGAATGATGTTAGTGGAAGGAGGAAATGTACCCTATTAGACATGGAATGGTCTATGATGAGTCATTCAGATTAGCCATTATCCTTTTGTGGATATGCATAAAAAACATTGGCATACACATTAATCTGAGTTCCAAATAAACTACAAAACATAATTCTCTTTGATCTGTGTAGTGGAATTAAACATTTTTTGTCACGTAAAATTTTTTGGGGTTGTGAGTCATTTCTTAGGGATTATTATGAAAATAATAGATACCATGGGCAAGAAGTTTATCTTTTTAGAGTTTTTGATGGAAACAATTGCATAATACGTATACAACCCCTCAGACAATAAAGTGATTGTCGCTAGTGAATATGTCCTTCATGAGAAGGAGGACATCCTCAAACAAGATAGTTGGAGAAATACTAACTTTGAGGAAGTTGATGCTCAATACACACAAGAGTTGGTACATAAACATGTTCTACATGTCTCCATAGACTAAGTAGTTCTTGAAACACAAGTAGTGTTTAGGAGCATAAGTGAGGTTTGTGAACCATAAAGATTTTGTTTTCCAGTCACTAATAATGATAAACCATTATTGGTTGACAATAATGAACATATCCCCGATAAGGATGAAATAGATATCTCAGAAGCTATGAGATAGAGAGAAGACATGAATTTTGTAATGGATTCTATGTATTAAAACCACTAGTTTCTAGTTGATGCACGGGTTGATGTAAAGCCTACTTTCTGAAAATGGGTATTCATGAGGAAAATGGAAATTTAAGGTAATTTAAATACCAATAAAGAAAAGATAGTGGAAAATGTTTTAAACTATGTCAAGGAATTAACTACGAGGAAATATTCATGCAAATTTTCTTGTTTAAATCCATCGGAATATTACATACTATAGAATCTTACCATGATAATGAAATATAGAATATTGATTTCAAAACAACATTCCATAATGGAAACCTTCAGGAATATGTATATATAACCCAATAATAAGTGTTTGAGACTCCAAGTGATTCCAATAAAATTTTAAAGTTTTAGAGGTACATTTATGGATTGATGATATAATCTATGTCATGGAAAATTTGATAAGATGAATCCATAAAATAATTTGGTTTCACTAATAATGAATTTTAGCCATGTGTTTACATGATTTTTAGAGGAAATATGGATGTTATGATAGTTCTATTCATTGGTGACATATTATATATTAGAAATGAAATAAGTGTCTTACAGTCAATTATAGATTTGGTAAAAATATCCCCATCAAGGACATAGGTTAAGAAAACTATATTCTATGGATAAAAGTAATTAATGATAGATCCGAGAGGCTCGGTGGAGTAAGTTAAAGTATATATATTGTCTAGATACTAAAAGAAATTAGTATTGAACATTCCAATAGGGTATTGGTTCCTATGTCAAATGGTTGATATAATTCTAGAAAATGTGGCATCAGACAAAATAGGAGAAAGAGAGAATGAGTAAGATCCCATAAACTAATGCTGGAGATCAACATTGGACTAATGTTAATGTTATCCTTAATTTTCGAAATAGAACAAAGGATACATTACTAGTGTATGGAGGAGTTGAGTATATGGTCATCAGGGGTTATACTGGGGATTGTTTTTAGAAAGATAATAATGATATTAAGTTGTAATGAAGACAATTTTTCTATCTCAATAGAGGAGTTGTGAGCAGCAAGAGTGAAAATTAAAAAGTTGTCATTTATTCTAAAGTGGAGTCTTAGTATATAGCGGCATATGATGCATCCAAGGATTCTATTTTAATTCAAAATAGTTTCTAGGAGCTCAATGTGGTTCCTAAATATAACAACCCTATCACATTGTATTGTGATAATTATATAGCGGTGGATCTTTCAAAAGAAAATAGGTTGCACCGATGAATAATGAATATTTTTCAGAGGTATCACCTCTTTATGGTTTTCTATGATATGGTTGAAGATATAGTAATAAGAGTACCTAAAGAATAGAATGTGGTGGACCCCTAGACTAAAGTCATATTGTAGTAGACACATGAGAATAATCTGAGAGCTGTTGGACTGAAGGTTGATTGTAGTTTTCTCTAGTGCAAGTGGGAGTTTTTTTGTTGTTAGCGAACTAGAACCAATATCTTTATAATTCATGAAAATTATATTCTTGGTTTTGAAATCTAATAAATTACTTCTGAAATGATGATTTTTCTTTTTCATAACATCATATATGATAATGGACTAAGAGTAGATATTACACTAAAAGGTCCTAGAAAATAGATTCTATGATGGGAACTCGGACGAGCTATGAAACTATTATTAAATATATCTTATACATCCATATGATATAAATTTAGTTACATAAATGATATAGGATATCATGGGTTGAGACTTTTAGGAATTTCATGATCCGTCTCACTATCTCATCCTTGGTAATATCTAGTAGGATATTCTGAGAACAAGACCCACTGGTAGGGCATCCTCTTTTTTATTTTTCATTGGATGTTCCTATTTGTGTATGTGTATATTTATACTTAGACAATATTATAATTTTTAATAATTAATATGAGTATCATACATTGATGTATTGGAAACAACCACGATTAAAGATATCCACTATGAGGTTTGATATTTTTGGTGTATCACGAGTAATATCTCATTATTGAATAATGTGAGAACAAATTTAATGCTTTTTTTCATTAATAGAAGTTAATATCTCTAGAAAATTCATGGAAATTATATAGATTAAATAAATCTATGGCCATGGTGTTCTATAGGAATGTTCAATTTCTATAATTTGATGGAATAAGAAATCGAGCACATAGGTTGATGAAACTATCATGCAACCTACTTGATTAGAGTTATCAAGATAAGGGATATCATTAAACGATAATTGTCCATAAGAGGTTACATTGAATTTTGTTATTAACTTTGTTCTCTATGGGTTTCGTGGCATGTTTCTAGATGCAACCCTTGGAACATAGGATTTTTTTCCTATTGCCTAGAAGAAAGAGGACTGGAAAGTCACACACTAAGTGTATCCAGAATCTCAATAAAATAATATATTATCATTAATTACATAATAATATAAGAAACTATTCTTCTAAAAGGTGGTTTAATAATTTTTCATGTATGATTGATTTCATTTTTTTGTCACCAGTTATTCTAGAGAATATCATCTGAGTTGAATATGTAATAAATATTGATATTATATTTAATGAATATAATATTTATTTATTTATTGGACAACTATGTAATGATATTTATTTAATAAATAAATAGTCCTTATTCATGGATTGATAATTTTTGTTGTGTATTACAGATAGAGTTTAAATGGTCTGCAGAGAAAATAATACATATTGAATATTATTTGATTCAATAATATTTAATTTTAATTGGAATGATAATATCGTGTTGAGAAATATTATTATTCTTATTACTGTTATTATTATTATTATTATTATTATTATTATTCGGCATGTGTTTTTAACATGGGTTAAAATAAACAATTAAGGGAACATGTGAAATTATTTTATTTTAAACTACATCGATATATAAACCTTGTTATGTTATTATTTTAGTAGAGACTATTCATTTGTATTGGTGGTTACCAATGTTTTTGGAATATCATCTCAAGTATATAGAGATCCCTTTTTACAAGAACACTTCCTAGAATAGATAGAGATCCTCCTCCATTGAATAAAGGAGAAATCGTTTGAATCAGTTCTCAAACCGATCAAAGATGGATGACAGAAGCACAAGGATCTACCGTGATAGTACTCAAAGACTACTTTAGTGACATCTAGATATTTATGGAACACCTTTGGATCACCACTGTAAGAAATTTACACTTGGTTTACACAATGCGAAAATGGTGGACAACTGATTTTTAATCATATTCTACATCGAATAAATAATTTCTTAAAATTACTTATTTATTTAATTAAATTAATTATAAATAATATGTGATGATTATCACTCTAGTTATAACATTATTATCCATTATCCATTTTATTGAATGAATTATGTGGATTATGGCATTCATCATCATATATTCATCAGATTGATAATAGATTATAGACAAAAGAAAAGTTATGAACCACCCATGGCACACTTCTGCTCTGCCCAGAACCTACATTATTCCCTTGGTAATACCCATTAAAATTTTATTAGAATGATCCTCACTAGTAGTAAATTTTCATTTTATGTGTCAATGGATGTTACAATCTATGGATGTGTTAACTGGTCCTAATACTTTATGATTTTTTATTAATGAGTATTACGAGTCATGTTCTTTGATGTAATGATGATAATTATGATGAAAGATGTTCACTGCGAGGTAGGATACGTTGGGTGCATTATTATTTTTATTTCATTAATTATTAATGTGAAAAATTATTTTTATATTATTTTCTTTATTGGGTATTGATATCACATTCACTTTGATGGTAATGATATATCTTAAATAAATCCATGTCTATGGTGTTATATAAGAATGTCTTATTTCTAGAAAGTCATAGAAAGAGAAATTGGGCACATTAGTTGATGACACAAGAATACAACCTTCTTAATTTGAGATATCAGGATAAATAAAATATATTACACTATAAGGGTATCTATGAGGTGACCTATCATTGCAGCATTAACTTCATTCACTATGGGTTTCATAGTGTGTTTCTAGATGAAAAACATAGATTTGGGATTATCTACCTAATTCCAATGAGAAAGATGCATAAATGGTCACACACTAACTGCATCCATCATATATGTTAAATTATATATTATTATTTATTATTTAAAAATATGAATAAATATTATTCCAAAATGTGGTTTAATAATTATTCATGTATGATTGATCGCATATATTCATTCACTAGTAATTCGAGAGAATAAAATTTGAGTGTAATATTTAATAAATATTTATTTTCTATTTAGTGAATATAATAAATATTTATTTATTGATGAATAATGCAATGATAATTATTTAAAAAATAAAAATTTATTCTTAAAGGCTTGATAAATATGGAGGAATGGTGGACTTAGGTTATAGGTCTTGTGAGAAATAACAATATTTAATGATATTTTATTAAATAATATTTAATATAATTTTCAAGTTATGTGAATATCGATAAATATTAATATTATTATTATTATTTACATGGGGTTCTACATGGATTAAATAAATTTTTAAGGGAACTTATGATATTATTTTATTTTAACCCTACAAATATATAAATCCATTTATATTTTTTTTCAAAGAATCCAATTTATTTAGTGTTTCTTGTTCACAATGGACTTGGAGAATACTATCAAGAACTAGACAACTACCTTCTACAAGAACGATCCCAATAATAGAGAGAAACAAACCTACACCAAATTAATTAGAAAAGTTTTAAAACCACTCTTATTTTGATAAAATGTCGACGACATAAGCACAAGGATATGTTTTGGTAGAAACTAGAGATTCTATGAGCGACATATGCAGATTTTTGGAACATGTGTGGATAAATGATAGAGGAAATCTACCATGGATTCCAATAATGCAATGATGGTGGATCATGGATCTATTATTAGATCCAAAAGTTATGAACAATTTCCATTAAAAAATTAATTAATTAATTAATTTTATCATAAATAATATGTTATGATCCTCTCTATGGTTCTATTGTGATTTCCCTTGTATATATTCATTGATATAATTATAAAGATCATGAAATTTTCCATTGTGTAAATCTTAGATTGATCATCTATCATGGAAAAAAATCAATGTTGGGCACCACCCATCACATGCTTCTGCTTCCCTATGAACCTATTGTTTTCTTGTTGGACGGAACAACTGCTTCAGTTGATGGGTATTCTGGATATTTTCTATATATCACATCTCCGGAAATACGATCATAGTTCTCCCATGTTATTTTTGTGACCTACATTCCTTCCAGATTAATTAATTCTGAATTTGATCCTCATGGTAGTTTTGTTGAATCTCTACATATGATTAGTCCATTCTAATTGTTTATTTCATTTCATCATTGTAGTTTCGTTGTGCTATTTTATAGATATATTGAACTATGATATTGATTTTCTTGCTTCCATTCTATATCTGTCATGTTATCTTGTTAAGTGGGATAGTCCTTTGTTGGTAGTAGTGTGGATGGTGAGTGTTCCTCATGGTATGTTTTGATTTATTCACCAAGATAAAATTTCTTGGAATTGATTATGAGATTTTTATATGGATTTTAGTTCCTATAATGGGATCATTATGTTCTTTATTGTTCATCGATCTTGTTTTGGGTGTGTGGACCATGTTTTGAGGTGGGTGGTGTCATCTATAGTCTTTGTTATATGAAATGCACTAATCTAGTTTTTGATAATTTTATAATAAATGAAATTGAATTATTAAATGATTGACTTCTGTTTAGATAATAGTTTTTGATAAAACATGGGGTTTCCTTTATTTTCTGTACAATAAATGTTACATTAATAGAATTGTGAAATGTATTTATGAAATGTTTTCAATGAATGGTTTTCAAGAAATGGAATGGAAAATAGAGCGCATTGGAATCCTTAATTACTTAGGTGTATGGTTTAGTAATAAGAATCATCTATTGATACTCTCAGGGGGTCCCTCCTTGGGTGTTCCTATACTTCATAGCCCTATTGTTCTAGGGAACTGAATGACTCTATTGAAGAGTTCACATTCTAGGGTTTACTATGCATCCAATATTTTAGGAATATGTATATAGGCTTGATGCAAGTGATTATCTATGTTGGGGGTGTGATCTTCCTATTTTTCGTAACCATGTGTGATCTTCGGCCTAATGTTCGATGTACTTTGGATAAATTGGGATTTTTTGGATTGTACTATTTTGGTTTGTACTTCCCTTGATTTTATATTATATATGATTCATTCTTTGGTTTGATTTGATACAATATCATTGATATGTGTTTCTGAAATGATTTGTAACTATTTTACCAAGTTTTATTTGGGAATGCAAAAAAATTGATAACTAATTTTTTCCATGATTTTGATATAAAAACTATTTAACAATATTTCAAGTACTATTTTATTTAAAGTTTATAATTTTAATATTATTGTATAGGGACGTGTTATAGAACCCCTGGGTGGGATCATACTGTTTCAATTATCTCACACCCTATACACCCCTCCTGCGGTGTGTAGATCTTTGTACGTCATTTGATGCAGGGAAAGGTAAGGCACCATAGTGGGGTGGAGAGGATACTATTAGCTATGTCGGGGTAGCTAGTGGTGAGATGTTGGGGGAGGGGGGGAATGATGTTATTAATATTTTCATGACTTATTATATTCCCCCTTTACTGATTTTATATTAAATGTGCATAATTTGTGTGAAATATTAATGTTTGAATATTAAGTATAATTTTTGAGCATTTTTAGAAGTAGTCCAATTGAGTCAGTTTAATGTTTTATTAATAACTATCACTATACTGATCCAAATTGTGTGGTTATTGTTTTTTAGGATTCTACATTCAATATAAAACATTTCATTAGAAGGTAACATGAGCCAATTCTTCAATTTGAAGGGTCATATGGTCCTCACAAACAAGACCAAAGAATCTGTGAACAAACTGGACCAGCCTTGAAGATTTATTTATTGGGCCCAATCCAGAAGTCCAAAAACATTAACTCTACACCATAATTCGTGGGACAATACATGTTATCTTGGATAAAACTTTCAAGGCCCAAATCCAAGTACAAGGGGCCCAAATAAAGCTTTGAAGTCCATCCCAACATTCTGTCCGAGAATTAAAATCAGTATAGTATGCATGACATATCTCATGATGTAAGCATCAAATAGAGATGAGATTTTTCAGTGTGAAATAGGAGATATATTAAGCCGACTTTGCTGAATAAACCATTCGGATTTTAAGGAATATTCATATTCAAAAACCTTTCACATTATGGACTTCAAAAAGACTGGATTGAGATGGACAGTTTAGCTTTGTATAATCAACCGGCCATAACGTTTGATCCTTAAGTCCAAATGACTCCAAAGTTTAATAGTAGTCGGCCAAAATTATTTTCTAAAACTTTAGAGAAGGAGATATTTGATGAATCGGCTGTCGGAATAGCCAAATTGGCGATTCAAGTGGAGGGACAGATTGGGAATGCATACAGTCCACTCCTTGGGCTATAAATACTCTCCCCTTCTCTCCTTGAGAGGGGTTGGCATTTCAGAAGAGAGGAGATCATATTGGCATGACCAAAGCTTTGAAAAAGGATTGGTCGGACCTTACATACTCAAGTTTTTATTTGATAGACCTTTCCTCCTCTCTTTGTTTTCACTTACTTTTGTGTTCTTCATTTTTGTAATTTTGTAAGTCCTTTCTTTTGTAATTCTGTTTTAATGCTAGTTTCTTCTTCAATATCTCTTATTATCCTCCACCTTCTGTATTTTAATATTAATTTTATTAAATTAGCTTAAATTTAGTGGAATAACTTTCTCTTCTTTAGCTTCCTCATTCAATCGAAAATCCATTTTTAATTATCATCATCGTTCGTGTGTGTGTGTCAACGTACCAATCTTTTCTAATCCCTTTCTTTTTCTTCTATTCTTAATTTTTCATAATAATTATTTTAACCAGAATATTAAACATCCAAATGGCTGAGTAAACCTCTCATTGGGGTGAGTTATAATTCGGGGATGTTAAGTGATTGAGAGTTTTTCTCGATGAGTATTCATTAAATTAATATTGTGTATGTTAAACTTAATATGTCATGGATTAATGATATGTTTTGTTTAACGAGTGGTTTCCATGGATTATTGGAACCATAAATACACTACCAAAAATAAGTTTTGATTGAGATTAGAACCCTATGTTATGTTAAGGCTTGGATTAAATCCTTCACACATAGGAATTCCAATCAACGTCAACTTATGACATGAGTGTTAATTTAATGAAATACAATGTAAGTCTTAAGGATATCACATGCTTAACTCCCCAATGATGAACTCAAACCAATCTTTATCAATTTGGTAAATCAAACATCATCCATAAATCATTTCAATTAAGCTCTGCAAACAAACCCCCCTAATCAAAATACAATCAACTAAAAACAAACGACTATTACAAAGTATCATCACCGAGGATTCGACCTGAGTGCTGCTATACAATTTAGCAGAGCACCAGAATTTTGACCGATCGATAGGCGACAATCAGCTCTGCGTTTCAAATGGCGTCGTTGCCGGGGATGGTGCTTTAATTAGTCATTAGTTTCTGGTTATTGTAAAAAAACCAAAAAAAAAACAAAATTTTAAAAAAAATTGAAAAAAAAAACACAAAGAAAAAGCCGTCTTCCTCTTAAAAATCATAAACTGGAAAAAATAAAAAGAAAAACCCATCTTCCTCTTTCTTCCAAAATCTCTCTGAATGCCCTGTAGCCTTCCAAACAATCCCTCGGATTTGTTTGACCTTGAAATTGATAGAACTCTTCGTCGACTTAGGAGGACCATTAGGGATAACCAAATCACCCAAGATCCAATCATTGCCATACCGATTGAATTTGATATGGCCAATCCTAGGGAACAAACATTGAAAGAAATTGCTTCCCCTGATATGAATTACCAACCTCTTGGTATTCAATATCCAAACATTGAAGCTGACTTCGAACTCAAATCGGGTTTGATTCATCTTCTCCCTCATTTTCACGGGCTATCCGGTGAGGATCCACATCTTCAGCATAAAGAGTTCCAGGTGGTGTGCTCTACCATGAATCCTCAAGGGGTTTCTGAAGAACAAATAAAACTCCGATCATTCCATTTCTCCCTAGCTTACTCTTCCAAGTCATGCCTCTACTACCTCCCTCCTAGTTCCATAACTACATGGAATGACATGAAGTGTCTCTTTCTAGAAAAATTATTTCCTTCTTCTCGTACCGCTTCCATCCGAAAGGAAATAAGTGGTATCCGTCAATTCCCAAATTAATCACTCCATGAGTACGGGGAGAGGTTCAAGAAGCTTGTGGAAACCTTCCCACATCATCAAATACCTGACCAACTCTTGATCCAATACTTCTATGAGGGGTTATTGGCTATGGAGATAACTCTCATTGATGCCGCAGGTGTAGGTGCTCTTGTTGACAAAACTCCTGCAGCTGTAAGAGATCTCATAAGTAACATGGATGAAAACACACAACAATTCCATACTCAAGCACATGCTCAAGTCAAAAAAGCCCAAGATAATCAATCCATAGAGCCTAACAAGATGACTGAGTGGATGAGTGAACTTACAAGTCTTGTGCGTCAACTAGCGGTGGCTACCAAATCCCCAACCTCATCTTCTCCATAGTCACTATTCCCTGGACCTATCAAGAATTGTGGAATCTGTAGCTCCCCAGCTCATCCAACAGACACATGTCCACAACTTCAAGAGGATAAATTTGATTCATCTAGACCAATGGAGCTCAATGCAGCATATGCTCAGTGGAACCCCAATCCTCAACTATCAGGTCAGTTTGTTAGAAACTTCAACCAACCTCACTCTGAGCCTTTCTCTTCTTCCTATAACCAAGGCCTTAGGTATGGTAATCCCATATCTCACCCCCCTCAATTCCCTCCTCAAAACCCAAACCAGTTCCAATATGGTCAAGGTGGTGGTAACTTCCATCAACCTTATCCTTTTGCTCCTCAACCTCAAAGGAACAATCCTCCTCCTGGATTCCACTATCCGAATGAGCCTTCCCAATTCCCAACTCAATACAATCGCTTTCCTAAGAACCAAAATCAAGGTAATCCCAATTCGGGACAAGCCTCTTCTTCCAAGAAACCATGGGAAAGTGCAGTGGAAGATCTTTCCTCCTTCACCCGTTCTAGGCTTAAAAACATTGAAACTCAAATAGGTCAACTTGCATCCCACCTAAGCCAGCAACAACAATCAAATTCTTCCCAACTCCCAGCTCAACCATTACCCAACCCCAAGGGTAATGTAAGTGAAATTGCACTTAGATAAGGAAAGAAACTTTCTATGACTCAAGATAAATCCTCAAACCCTCCTTTGAATGTTGACCTAGAAAATGAAAAGAAAAAGAAAATTGAAAAGGATTCTGAATCCATTCCCTCACCTCCTTCCATTCCACTTAGGAATCCAATTCCTTTTCCTCAAGCTGTCTCTAAACCAAGGAAGTCCTTTGAACCTGATCCTGAAATGCTCGACATGTTTAGACGTGTTGAAATCAACATTCCCCTCTTAGATTCCATAAAACAAATTCCTAAGTATGCCAAGTTTCTCAAGGAGTTGTGTACCCATAAGAGTCAACTTAGGACCTTCGAAAATGTTTCCACCCCACAGTCTATTCCCATAAAGTGAAAAGATCCAGGGACCTTTACAGTCCCATGCCAAATTGGAAGTTCCAACTTTGATGATTCACTCATAGACGTAGGATCCTCAATTAATGTCATGCCCAAATCCATATTCTCCAACCTTGGTCTGGGTCCCTTGCACCCAACGGGTGTTGTCATTCAGTTATCCAATCGAAGCACAGCCAGTCCTGAGGGAATAATTGAGGATGTCCTTGTTTGAGTAAATGATCTTATCTTCCCAGCTGACTTCTATGTCCTTGACATGGAAGGTGAGACAACTTCTTGCAAATATCCTCTGATTCTAGGAAGACCATTCCTTATGATATCTAAAACCAAAATTGATGTCCACGCTGGCATCTTATCCATGGAATTTGGCGACCAAATGGTCATGTTCAATATTTTTCAATCCATGTGATACCCATTAGAGAATCAATCTGTATTCTCTATCCATGTTTCTGAAACTCCCTCTAAGAGTGTGTTGAATCCTAATCCATCATGTTCTTCCTGTTCTACTAATAGAGGAGTTTGTTAATATTGAATCCTCATTAACCAAGTGATTAATGGTGAAATTGATGTTGACATTACAAATGCAAACTCCCTTGATCTAAAGGATCTTGAAAACTCTTTGGAATCTCATCTCACCTCTGAACTCCAATGCTCCAACATGGATGGTAATGAGGAAAATTAACTAGAATGCTCATTTGTTGATTTAGATCAGATTATCCCATATTCATCCTTTCCTATCCATGATACTGAAAATTTTGTTATATGTGAAGTTAACCTTGAACCAATGTGTTTATATTGTCTTGATGGTAGTGATGTTTGTGATATTTGTACCCTAATTAATAAAGTGATCACTGGTGAGGTTGAAATTGACCATTCTTTGGCAAAAAACATTGAAATAAAGGATATTGAAAATTTTATTCAGTCA
This sequence comes from Viscum album, assembly GCA_963277665.1. Lineage (NCBI taxonomy): Eukaryota > Viridiplantae > Streptophyta > Magnoliopsida > Santalales > Viscaceae > Viscum > Viscum album. The sequence goes on along the minus strand of OY728142.1, from coordinate 1,926,183,065 downwards.
TATGACTCCACTGATCCTCATTACTCTACATCGGTAAGTGATGAAATAAATGAGTCAAAAACAATTGGGATCTCATACTCTGATTTTGTGTTATTTGATCCTTACATAAATGAACCATCAGAATTGAGCCATCTTCCTGAATTTCCAAGAATAGAAAACCATCACTTTGTGGATAAAATCATTCCTCAGGTTGAACACCAAAGTGAGGATAGAAATATTTTCTTTCCAACCCCATTGAATTTCAAGAACACCAACAAGGATGGGAAAAAATTATCCAATGAATCATCAGGCCTCCCAAAGAAAAAGTTTTTCTGGAAGCACACTGGAGTTGAGAAAATACGATGGCCACCGTCAGACTATGGGTAGTCCACTGCAATTTTCCAGCTGTAGACAAATAAGCGCAGCACTTCTTGGGAGGCAACCCATGTTTTCTTTTACCTTTATGAAATTTCAATTTCTTTTTAGTTTTTCATTAGATGAATAATGAATTTTATTTTTCAGGTAACTTCCCACTGTCCTGGAACCACCTTGACTTCCACCGAATCTCCAAATTCTCTAGCCGACCCACCACTAGATGGAGATGGCAACCCACCAAATCTAAACCAGGGGAACATCTTCTCTTTAACTCTCTCTCTCTATCTCTTTCTCTCTCTACCTCTTTCTTCTTCTTGCTCTCTCTTTCATTTTTTTACCACTTTATTCATCAAACCATTATTTTCTCTTTCTTGTGTGGGTGTGTTTTAAAAAAAACCATAAAAACTAAAAAAAACTCAAAAAAACACAATTACTTAAAAAAATTACAAAAAAAGAGTCATGCTTACTCACTATCAAGTTTTTAAATTTTGTCCAACCATTTTGGGGAGTTAAGAGAAATGTTTTCATCTCAAAAATTTTGTATTTTCATCATGACTTTGGATAAATAATTTTGTGTCAAAATTGACAAATTTTGAATGCTCAATTTTTTATTTGGAAAATTATTTACCCCTACCATGAGGAACATCATTAGCTTTCATGCCCAGGTCGCCTATGACCATCTTTTCAAAATGTGTGTTTTTCACCCCCATTTGCGAGTCTTGAGTTTGTGGACCTTCGAGCTGAATTTCCTATTTTGGTGTGCATTAATATGATAGAGGCATTTTTTGAACCACATGAGAATCACAATAGCCAAATAGCCTCCCATTCCCCTTACATTAATCCTCCTTTTGAAAGCCACTTCAAGCCTATGAAAACCTTTTTTTTGATAGCCACATTACAATCCCAATACCTTATCCCACCCAATATCAACATGGATTTTCATTGCATAAGTTTTTGAAATTTAAGTGTGGGGGGAATGGATTTCATTTTTGGGTATCATTTCCTTACTTTCTGGTGTGTTATCATATGCTTGAGGGAAAGCATCCATTTTAGTGTGGGGGGGGGGGAGGTCGTCATTCAGTGAATGTATTGTACAAATGATATTGAAAAGTTTTCAAAAAAAAATTGAAAAAAAATCAAAATAAAACAAAATGAAAAAATGGGTTGTGTCTTGGGTAGGTCAAAAATCACTCTTTCTCAACCTTTGATCTTGTTATAACTATTACAATTAGTGTAGTGAGGAGATCAAACATGGGTTGGGATATGAGTGTGAGATCTGTTTTAAGGTCAACTTTTGAAAAAACAAAGAAAAGAAAAAGAAAAAAAGAACACTTGCATTATATTATTATATCATTGGGAGAAGTTTTGTGTCTTGTAAATATTCCATCATCTCATTACCTTCATATTTTCTTCCTCTATTGTGTCTTTCTTCACACAATCATTCCCTTGTAAATATGTGTTTTCATTTTCTTCCATGTTTTTTTTTCAAAAAACTGTGCATTGATTTTCAATGTTGGTATTTTAACCCTCTTATTCTCTCTCTTGGACATTATATTACTACCGTCCCATAGCCACAGAAAAACCCCTTAAAGAGACCTCTTGATTCTTGTGCACCTTGGATAGGGATTGTAAGCTGAGACCTCTTTTCAAACTCTAATATTTTTGCTTTTGGTTGGTGAAAGAGTGAACCTCCACAAATAAATTTTATAATCTTGAGAGGTGTGAGTTTTGAGTGTCCACATTTTCCATTTCTAAATATGAGCATGAAAAAATGAATTAGTTTTGGAACATTTTTTATGTAACAACTTGTGGTGTATTCAAAATGGATGAGTGAAATAGTCTAACCCTCCCCTGATTGGAGAAAACAAAATTATAATATTTGTTGGTGAGTGAAAATGATTTTGTCATGTTTTTATATTTCTTTCACATGAGGACATGCACAATTCTAAGTGTGGGGGAGTTGATGTTATTAATATTTTCATGACTTATTATATTCCCCCTTTACTGATTTTATATGAAATGTGCATAATTTGTGTGAAATATTAATGTTTTCATATTAAGTATAATTTTTGAGCATTTTTAGAAGTAGTCCAATTGAGTCAGTTTAATGTTTTAATAATAACTGTCACTATACTGATCTAGATTGTGTGGTTCATGTTTTTGAGTATTCTACTTTCAATATACAACATTTCATTAGAAGGTAACATGAGCCAATTCTGCCATTTGAAGGGTCATATGGTCCTCACAAACAAGACCAATGAATCTGTGAACAAACTGGACCAGCCTTGAAGATTGATTTATTGGGCTCAATCCAGGAGTCCAAAAACATTAAATCTCCACCATAATTCGGTGGACGCTACATGTTATCTTGGATAAAAATTTCAAGGCCCCAATCCAAGTACAAGGGGCCCAAATAAAGTTTTGAAGTCCAGCCCACCATTCTGGACGAGAATTAAAATCAGTCTAGTATGCATGAATTATCTCATTATGTAAGCATCAAATTGATCTGAGCTTTTTCCGTGTGAAATAGGATATATATTCGGCCGACTTTGTTGAAGAAACCATTTAGATTTGAAGGCATCTTCATATTCCAAAACCCTTTCACATTATGGACTTCAAAAAGACTGGATTGAAATGGACAGTTTAACTTTGTTTAATCAACTTGCCATAACTTTTTATCCTTAAGTCCAAATGACTCCAAAGTTTTAGAGTAGTCGGCCAACATTATTTTCTACAGCTTTGAAGAAGGAAATATTTGACGATTTGGATGTCTGAATAGCCAAATTGGAGATGCAATTGGAGGGAATGATTGGGAATGCAAACAGTCCACTCCTTGGGCTATAAATACTCTCCCCCTCTCTCCTTGAGAGGGGTTGGCATTTCAGAAAAGGGGAGATCATATTGGTACGACCAAAGCTTTTCCAAAGGCTTGGTAGGACCTTCCATACTCATTTTTGCACTTGAGAGACCTTTCCTCCTCTCTTTGTTTTTACTTACTTTTGTGTTCTTTATTTTTGTAATTTTGTAAGTCCTTTCTTTTGTAATTCTGTTTTAATGCAAGTTTATTCTTCAATATCTCTTATTATCCTCCACCTTCTGAATTTTAATATTAATTTTATTAAAATAGTTTAAATTTAGTTGAATCCCCTTCCCTTCTTTAGCTTCCTCATTCAATCGAAAATCTGTTTTTAATTATCATCATCGTTCGTGTGTGTGTGTCAACGTACCACTCTTTTCTAATCCCTTTCTTTTTCTTCTATTCTTAATTTATCATCATAATTATTTTAACCAGAATATTAAACATCCAAATGGCTGAGTAAATCTCTCATTGGGGTGAGTTATAATTCGGGGATGTTAAGTGATTGAGAGTTTTTCTCGATGAGTATTCTTTAAATTAATATTGTGTATTCTAAACTTAATATGTCATGGATTAATGATATGTTTTGTTTACCGAGTGATTTCCATGGATTATTGTAACCATAAATACACTACCATAAATATCTTTTTATTGAGATTAGAACCCTATGTTAAGTTAAGGCTTGGATTAAAGCCTTCACACTTAGGAATTCCAATCAAAGTCAACTTATGACATGGGTGTTAATTTAATGCAATACAAAGTAAGTATCAAGGATATCACATGCTTAACTCCCCAATGATGAACTCACCCCAATATTTATCAATTTGGTAAATCAAACACCATCCATAAATCATTTCAATTAAGCTTTGCAAACAAACCCCCCTAATCAAAATAAAATAAACTAAAAACAAACGACTATTACAAAGTATCATCGCCGAGAATTCGACCCGAGTGCTGCTATACATATTAGTAGAGCACCGGAATTTTGACCGGTCGATAGGTGACAGCCGACCATGAGTTTCAGGAACCATGATATCGCCTAGTGTATTTGGATTCTGATTTTAGTTGTCCTTTGAGGTTTTGAGTTGATCTTTGGGATTTTGTGACATATTTTTGCGTTGTATAGTTTCCTATATCTTCTTTCAGTTATGTACTACTTTATCTCCTCCACTATTTAACTATGTCACACACACACACACACTCATATATATATATATATATATATATTCCATGGTATTGCTTTAGGTTTTTCAAAATTGTTACCATTTGTTGTTATTTGATGACTAGGTGCTAGTATTCTCCCTATGAGAATCAGGAACGCCCTTTGGGTATGTTAGAGACCGGGTCAGTTACCCATTTGGGAGGATATCTGGGTCGATTCATGAATTTAACAACCCAATCCTTTATGATAAACTTATTTTTAAATAAATTAACCCTCTTTGATAACATTAAATGAATGAAACACCATATTTAGGTTATGTTCATCAAACAAAATGTTTATATTATGATGCATGCAACAACAGGTGTAAACAAAATGCGATAATCCATTAAAATATTATTTTTTAAAAATTACCATTATAACCGTTCAATTAAGTAGGAAGGTATGAATAAAAATTAAACAATTATTTAATTTATATTTCATACAAATTTATAATATAAAATAACCAGTTATTTAATAATTATAAATAAAATAATATCCATTTAACAGAGGAAGAAGTGTTTTGTGACAAACTATATTTTTCTGAATGTTATATTAGTTGAATTTCTCACACGTAATTTAAATATAATTTTTTTACAACTTTTAGAAAATTTATTTTAAAAATTAAACAATATTTTCAAAATCCACAAGTTAATCTTTTTTTTGGGTGTATTTTTGATAAATTTCGGAAATGGTTATTCATTTTGGAGAAGAGTGAAAAATACTGATATTTATTTAAAATTTCCATTTAATTTAAAATATTTAAATGATGAAAATATATTTTAAATTAGTTTTAAAGTAGAATTAGTTAAAATATATTTAATTTTGACTAGTTTATTTCATTTAACACAATTATATATTGAATTTTGATATTAAAACATTCATACATATGAGAATTTGCTCTTTGAAAACCCACTCTATTATCGCATCTGTGGTTCAATTTTGAATTTCATTAGGCCACTAATATGTGTTGAATTTTTCATGATAAATTAAATATTTTTAATCATCATAATTTATATTATCACATATGGTTTCCTCTGTGGATGTCTCGAGTGGTGTGTGTGGGATGGGGTTTAGGGCGTGGTCACATGTTCATGTGGTCGTGTCCCTAGTCTAGTAGGTTTCGTTGAAAAATATTGTAGAGTGAGTGACCAACCATTGTATGTTTTTTAACATAAAAGAATTATTTTATAAGGAAACATTAATTTCTTTACCTATCTAATCTTTATGATTGAGAAAAATATCACAGTTAAGATAAAAATGGGTTTACCTAGGGATAAACTAAAATAATAATGGGTAAAATAACATAGAAACTTGTCCAATAACCATTTTCTAGAAATATATCATCAATTTAACCTATAAGGATAAAGAATAGAGAATTTTGGAGCCATCTGTAATGTGATAAATGTGTGTATACTTTTTTCATCTAAAAAATTACAAGTGTTCCATTCACCTCAATTATAAAATGCCACCCACTCTCCCCGACTCTTCACACTTTTTACCCATTTTTAGCTAGCACCTTCAAAAATACCCTCCTTAATTCCCTCCCCACATTATAGAGTCCTTATTTCAATTATGAATCCATCCTAAGAAGGATTTAGGTATAATAATAAAGATGCTCTCTGATGAAGAGGTAACTAGTGGATTGATCCCATCATAATAGAAGGCATGTTCAAATGGGTACTCATATTGATGGATATAGGTGGCATGGGATGAGTATGTAGCCGTGTGCTACTAGAACTTGTGGAAGGCGAAGGAATGTAACCATGGGAGTCTAGGATTATGTCTATAGTTTGGCATGATATGGGGTTGAATCTTTGAAAACCTATAGACCATGGCTACATCCCCTGCATCCATACCCGATCGCTATCGTTATTTATAACCACGACTATAGATTTGTATATCTGGATGAAAATTATAATGTATTTAATAATAATAATTAAATATGTTTTTACAATTAAATATACATATATATATATATTTTTTCATATAAATAAAATCAATTAAGCTTAGTGGTATTATATATTAGTTTATATGTAGGAGATTATAGATCTAAATTTGTAGAAAAATGTTATTAAAACTGGGATGAAAACCATGGTATCGAGAACTATGGATATAGGTTATTAAAATTGACAAGATTATTGAAACATGCATCATTCCCAAAGAATAGGTCCATTGTGGACCAGGTTCCACATCAGACGATTAATAACCAAAAAATTGCAGCCATGACCACTACTAGAGATTAAATATTTAACTATGCTAAAAATAGGCTATATCAACGATCAGAAAGCACTGAATACCATAGAGATATTAAAATCCATGATTTAACAGTTCTAGAAAAAATCACTAATAAAGGCTCCTATTATCTATGCAAAAATAATCACTGATAAATGGTTCCTTTATCAGTGCATTTTTAGTTCTAATTAAGGGTTCCTTTATCCATGTTTTTTATATCTGATAAAGGATGATTTAACAATGATAGAAAAATAATTAATAAAGGAACCCATTATCAGTGATTATTATTATAATTGATTTGAATTTTAGAGAAAAATATTTTAATACATCACAACACCACCTTTATTAGCACTTGTGACACCCTTTCTTATCATAGTATACTCCCCAACCTTCCATCACTCACCCCTAACCTCTAATAAGCAATTGTGAATACCCACCCACCATTCCTCAGTGTTATAATCGAATCCTCAAATATATTATCAGGTTAGGAATTTATCATGTGACCTGCATTATGCATTTCAAATCTCTTTAACACTCTTCCAATAATGTTGTGTTTTTTTCAATATTCCAATTTATTCATATATATTTAGAACTATGTCTTGTATATATACACACATTTATATTTATTTAAATATATTATATATTTATATTAAATTATATATATGTTTATTAATACTCAAAAAAATGTATGCATTGATAGTATATATACAACAGTATATGTATATATATATATTTCTAAATTTTTTTAATGTAAAAAAAACGGATAGATATTATTTTAAATAAAATGGATAAAAATTAATTTCATATGATTTATATAAATATTCTTAAGTTTATTTTTAAAAAATATATATAGATTTATATATAAATTTTATACATGTCATATATTTTTAAATGTCTATATATTTATGTATATATTTATAGATGTTTACATGTAATTGTGTATTTAGATATAATTTTTTATAATGTATTTATAAATAATTACCCCAAATACATTTACATACTAGATTTAATAATAATTACATATCTATAAAATACATTTATATATGATAGAAATACACAAATTGGATACACGAACACATAGACACATATTTACAGACACATGAACACCGTTATATTTCTCACATTCAAGTATATACATTTATGCATATGTGTATTTATTTACATATACTTCAATATGCATATAAATATATATTTTTTATTGACACACATTTTTTATATATAAACATTACTAATATAGGTATATATAAACTTATTAATAAATTTTTATAATGTAAATAAAATGGATATTTTTTACTTTAATTAAAAATGAATAGAAAATATTTATTTTTATTATGTTTGTAAATTTAAAAATATATTCATATTAAAATATATTCAAATATGTATTTAAAAAATTGATTTAATATAATTAAATATAAGAAAATATAAATATTTTTAATTATAAATAAAACTACATTACGAAAAACAATAAAATATAAAAACCATAATATCTATATGAATGTATGCCTTGGAAAGATATTCAGGCACCATTTAAAACAAGACCAAAATACTCTCTTACCATAAGTTGAAATACTATCAAATATTGAAAAATAGGGCATCCCAACTGAAAACTATATTTTGGTGGGTTTATGGTACTTTAAAAAAAATAATACTGAACCTAGTTTCCCAAACAAAAATGGTGTAAATCTATTTTCATTCTTCGATTTGATATATAGTAGAGCCCAAAACCAACTCTTAGCTCAAAAGTTTTGGTTGTTTGAAGTTCAGGTCATATTTTTGACTTATCCTAAGTTGTTCATTAATTCATTTAATTTATAGGTTATCCAATTGTTATTAAATAACCGTTATTTTTAATAATTATAAAATTATTAATTAATTTTATTGTTAAATTATTTTATAAACCATTTTCACTAAATATCTCATACATTAATTATAAATTCATATTTAAAATTATCTAAATTATATTTTTAAAAATATATCATATGCATCTCAATATAAATATATTAACATGTTAATATTTTTTATTGGAATGTAATTTTTATGAAATAAAACTTTTATCATCAATAATAAAAAAACCAGTGATAACCCTCCCTAAAAGAGTTTTTTTACTAGAACTCATAAAGCACCCCCTTTATGAGAGCATTTCATAGAGATGATAAAGACCCCCCCTGTATGTTATTTTTATTATCACTATAAAAGGACCTATTTATTAGCATATTCATAGTATTCATAAATATCCCCCTTAATCATTGCTTTTTGGAAGTGCTCATAATGGTTGAATTTTTAGTAGTGGATGTTTTTAGTTGTAGAACTCATGTTCATGCCTATATCCCATTTTTATAATTATGGATAGATGTATAGTATCTGATTTTATATTATATTTGTAATGAACATAAGAAATCAAATGAGAACATTGATGCATATAGATTGCCCAAGGATTGTGAAATTTATTAGGAAAGGGCTAGATAGATGAAAATTTATCTCTAAACAACTATTTATGAGAAAACATTGAGAGAGTTCACTAGATAGACCTCATACGGTAAAAATTATTGTATACATTAAGCATCTAGACACTCTAGGGATTACCAATTGTGAACATATACACATTCTCATACATAAACACACATAAAAACCAAAACATATACATACGTATAGATACACATGAATATATACACCAGTACACATGTGTACACATGAATACATATATATATACATACACTTACATATAAATACATAAATACATACATAAAAATATATATTCATAGATATATGTACATACTCATAAACATGAATACACATACACATAGATATACATACACACATTCACTCACACATGCATACACATACACATACATATTAATACACACACATTCTCAAACAAACACACACACACAAACAAAAAAACAAACATACAGAAATAATCATATACATACATAGACAAACATATACATACATAAACACACATATTCATAAACAGACATATATATGCATGTATTCATGGATACATACAGACACACACATGCATATTTTATATACAAATCAATACTTTGAACCCCCATTCACTTTTTTTATTTGTTGCATTGTGATATTTTCAAACCATATCAAATGAGATTGGAATCAAAACATTGATATAAATAATATATATACATATATATATATATTATTTATCAACATATATTTATATAAATTTACTAAAATAGAAATATATTTGTTTATATATTTATATAAATATTTAAATGAAATTTTAATATATTATATTTACATATATAATTATTATATAATTTAATTATTTTATTATATAATTTGTTGAATGATATAAATTTTATGACTTTTCGTTATATAAATTTTTAAAATATGATTGAGGATAATTTCGTTTATATATGAAAGGTATTTTTAAAATATATCATTTGATATACAAATATTCAAAAATATTATTTATATATTTTATAATATATAATAACATATGTAAATATATGTAAAAACACCCATGTTTTTATAAATAAATAAATAAATAAATAAATATGTTCATATGTTACAAATTATATAATATGAATATAAATAAAAAAATTTATGTTTGGACTATATATTTTTATTGTTTTTATATACTTATTTTCATAGTTAATATAATTATATTTTAATATACATATATATATATACATATATATATATACATATATATTACTATACATAGAACTATGAATTATATATATTAAAAAAATTATGTATAATGAGTACACATATATATTATGCATCTATATAAATACATATAAATATTTTTATATAAATCATATTTTAGAAAATAACTATCAAATAGTTCCTTTTATTTGGCCTTATAAGGGTTATCATTATAAACATTTTTATAAAAACAAATGCAGTGTGATGGACTTGTGTGACCATTGTTCACACAAATTTTTCAACTCTGTCACCCACCGTGTGGTTGAATTTTGAATGGGCTAATGATGAAGAGAGGGAAGAATCCAAATGTTGAAAGTGACCATTCAATTATCAGTGGATTCTTGGGATCAACATATTTTCTTGCATAGCTGGTGCCAAAGAATAATGAACATGATTCCTTCATCAACCCATCAAACAATTTCAACACCCTAGATTATTTCCTCGCTTTGATATTTTGTACCAGCTGGGATTGGATTGTCCCTCCTTTTGAGATATCATTCAACATATATCTACCAACATGGTGAAACACACTGACTACTTAGGTCGTAGAACATGACATTGACTTCCCATCAGTGGTCACATACCCATTGAGGGTTGAAAACATATGTGAATTATAAAGGACACATTATATTTATTTTTTAATTTTATTAAATGGGTTTTCAAATGAATCTTTTTAATGAATGTTTTAAAATTCATTTCCATAATGAAAAAGGAATGTTATCTTTTAACTCATGCAACGTTAATGTCCTTTCCCACCACCATACTCGTTTATTATTTTTTAGATTCATTTACAAGATTTTATGTTTTCTTAAAATAAAAATAACACTCTTCCAATATTTTTTGGATATTTTTAAAAAGATTTTTAAAATCCAATATATATATATATATATCAATGTATGAAAATTCATTCTAACGAGAGACATGTTCATTTATTATTATGTAAGATTTTATGTATTATATTGTGGATATTGAGAACTTTTATGAGGATTAGTGATTCCATTAATAAAATAGTGTATGTGACACCATTATAGATTTCTAATGAATTGGTTAATGGGAAGGAGTTAACTGATTAGGATTCACCTATTATATTATTGGAATATATTGTCATAGTTATTCTACTTGTAACAATGATAGTTATTTTATGTTTAACCATGATATTTATTCAATGCGTAACTATGAAGGTTATCCAATTTGAAATGGTTTAATGGAAATGATTCCCCATGTTACAGATATTATTTATTTATTCCTTTTATGGTTTTCATAGTAATATTTTGAATGCTTAAGTTAAGTTAATTATTTATATTTAAAAAAATTATATGTTACTTTTTAATTGTAATTGTATAGATTTTATAAAAATATTATTAGGATATTTTCATGATTTGAAAGAAACATTAAGAGATTTATTTTTTTTATTTAATAAGTCTAATGAAATGTTTCTTTAAAATATATTTCGTACAAAATGTGATTTCATGGGTAAGAAATTGTTTATTATATGCCCAATGTTTATTTTGAAAAAATAATTTTTCTATAAGTATTCATTGACTAACTATTTCATTCATTCTTTGTATGTATCTTAACGAGATTGTTTTGCTTATCCCACAATAAAAATTTTTGTTTATAGAGTTTTAAGGAAGAGTAATGGAACATAAGAAGTCTTTTTGAATGATATGGAGATTTTTTGTGAAAAGAATACTTTTTTTGTTTTTTAGATTTTTTATTATGGGTAAAATTGATACAAATTATAATTTTACACATTGTAATATATATTTTTTTCATGATTTTGTTATGAAAAAAATATCTATAATCCTAAACTAAAAATATATTTAGGAATATAAGAACGTGAATTATACTTTAAAGTCACTAGAATATGTAATGTTTATAGTCGTGTACTTATAGTTGTTATCATATCAAAGGTTTAGATAACTCTAGGGATTATGATAATGTTTATAGAATACCCATAAAATTATATTTATTTTATGGTTCTGTTTAAATGATATAGAATTTTAATATTATTATATTTCTTCGACTAACCTATTTCTATTTATAATGGTCTACTATAGATGAAAGAATAAAGCTAATGTAGTAAGTAATTGAGGGGATGAAATCCATCTGAATCTACATCCTAGAATATTTAGAATTACAATTTAATAGTTTTTTATAGGGACGGTTCAGTTGAAAAATTCTTAAAATGGTGATGGTATTCATGCTAGAGAGAATCCAGATCCAACATAAAGGAACATGAGGATAATGGATCATTTAATGATACACCATACTCTAATGTCCAGTAGATCATCTAACCCAGTGATAGATAAAAGATGTATTATACCATATAAAATATATTCAATGTCATGGACATTCAAAAGATGAGTCCTTTTATTAACTGTAATGAAGGTGGATCCGAATAGTGGTGGGAAATGGTAACAAATATTAGGGAAATAGAGGATATTGATGACATGGAGAATGGGAAATTTTAGAATATCTTCCTTGATAAATATTTTCATAAATCTATTATAATTACAGTTGAAAAGTAATTATTATAATGAGGATAATAGTGGATGTTGTAGTGGTAGCATGCAAATAAAAATTCACACAATTGGAAAGGTACACAATAAATTATATCATTGATCTTGAAAATAAGATCAATTTGTTTACTCATGATTAAAGCCAAAATATGAATGAAAACCAAATTTCCCTGAGTCTAAAAAGTTATTATAAATATTTTTGACGTGTTGAAAAGTTGTAAATGTATTTTTGTAATGATTATGTGTTTTCAAAATTCCAATAGACAAAGTGATCCTTATGGTAGGAAAAAGGATAATGGATCAAAGAAATTTGATGTTAATAAAATTATGTATTTAGTTTTTGAGAGTTACGGTAGAACACACTTTGGGGAATTTATTATGAAGTCTTGTAAGATATTTTTATGTTGTATTTATTAGTATATGGTTCAAAATTTCAATGAAAATTATCTTGGTAGCGGTCAAACCAATTCGGATACACATTCAATAAATTATTTTATATATAATGATATGGGTCATAATGCTCATGCATGTATGAATTAAAATTTGGAACATTAAAAGTAGTTAGAATAAAACAAAAAGTTGTGAAATTATTTGAAACAAATTCAATATATTTTAGTCTATAAAAACATATAGAATTAGGTACATATCATGATTAGATAAATTATTCTAATGTATTTTATGATACTAGGACAATACATTTCTTAAAATTTGAGAAATGTTATGTTATTTTAGAAATTTTACCATAATAAATGAATCTTGAACATATGGTAGATAAATATTGGGGAATTATTAATGGAAAAATAAATTATCAGAATATTTTTGTCATTGTTTTGGGAAAGGCATTACCTGAAAACCTTATTGTTATTCCCCTAATAGAGTTTGATGTATTAATTTCTCTTAAGATTGATTTTAGAGTTAAAGAAGTTTTTTTAGAATGTTTTTGATTTTTTAGACAAAAATGAACACATTACATTGATAACACACCAAGAAGATGACAAAATATTAAAATATGGAAATAAAAGTTATGATGCATATATTTTTGAAAATACTCGAACTATTTTGATTAATAAAATTATAATAGTTGAATAATAACTATAAATTTTTTTTCTAATGAGTTTCCTAGTGTTATACATGATTGGGAATTTGAATTTACTGTTTACTTAGTTTGTAATTCTAATCCAATTTCAAAACCCCCTTATTGAATAGCTGATTTAGAACATATGGAATTGAAAAAACAGTTACATGACTTTCTTGATAAAGGATTCATTCATCCTATAACATCACCGTGGTGTGCCCCTATATTATATTTGAAAAATGTATCCATGATAAATTTCATTGATTATATACATTTTAATAAAATTACCATTATGACTATGTTTACCTTGCCTCATAACAAGGACTTTTATTATCAACTCCATGGAGTTTAGTATTTTTCAATATATGACTAAAGGTCTTGTTACTATCATATGACGGTGAAGGAGGATGACATTATAAGAACAATATTTCAGACTAGATACAAGAATTATGAGTTTTTGATTATTTCATTTTGGTAGATAAATTTTCCAGCCGCATTTATGAACCGTATTAATAAATAGTAACAAGAATACTTTCAAATATTTCTGGTTGATTTTATTTATGATACATTGATTAATTCAAAAAGATTTAAGAATCATGAAAAAAACCCGAGGATTGTTTTGTAAACCTTAAAAAAATTTGTTATATGGAAAATTTAGCAATTATGAATTCTGGTTGAAGTAGATTTCATTCCATACACAAATTATAAATAAGAAATACATAATAATTTATCTCTTGAAAAATAAATTGATTAAAAAAATGAAAAGACATAAAAAAGATACTGTGATTTACAGTTTTCTTTAATTAGAAGGATATTACAGCTATTTTGTTGAAAAAATTTCATGAATATCAAGACTAATAACTATGTTAACATGAAAGGGAAATTGTTTATTTTGAAAAAATAATGTGATGAATATTTTATAGAACTGAGTAGAATATTGGTTAGTCATCAAAATTTAGATATTCCCTAAAAAATTGAGTATTTTTTATATATAGTGATTCTTAATAAAAATGAATTTCTTTATCCTAAAATTTAATGATTAGGAAATTTATTTTGCTTAATTTAAATTGTAATCACATGAGAAAAATGTTCTCACACATGAACTTGAACTGTATGATGTAGTTTTTTCTTTACCAATTTAGAGACATCAGTTATATTTATCCAAGTGTGAAATATATATTGATAATAAAAGTTTGATAAATATATTGACTTAAAAGAGTTGAAGATGAATGGGAGGACACAGATAGAAACGATATAAGTATTTTTACTGAAAAATTCTTAATCATTTTGGAAAATTAGTGAATGTAGATTATTATTTGAGACAAAAATATAATGCTTCATTATCAAGAAAAGGATCTTTGAATAATGATTGATGAATTTTGGACTAGAAGTTGTGTATATCGGAGCATCATCTGTTTTGCTTCATGATTTAGGGTAATAGCCTCTATGTTAAAAAATTAAAAGATCTATGAACGAATATCATAAGATATAGGAAAAGGTATAATTGGTTATAAAGGATATTTTTGTCATGACCCGTCCCAGTGGGGCCCGAGACGCAACTCCCCAAGCCCGCCTCCAATAGGCCAGGGGCTATTGACTAGCACCGAGTAGGCATGCTACTAACAAGGGAGGCATTGCCTATAACCTGTACACATGCACACACATCTCCAAGCCCACAAAGTTGAAAAGTAAAAACAACAAAAAGGAAAAGATGCTTGTATACACTAAAACACAACCAAAAGAGAATGGCAGGGAAGTAAGTTACAATAAAGTAAAACCCTAGGCCAAAAGTACAAGCCCACCAAAAGAAAGTCTGCAACAAATCCAACCTGTACAGAAAGGTACTGGGACTGCAACCCGTTGAAGAACAAACGCACATCGACCTATCTGATCTCATTGAGCACCGTCTTGTCCTGGTCCTCCTAGAATAATGTCAAAGGCTCGCTCGTCTGCACAAGACACGACACGTGCGGGCAAAGCCCGTGCAGGGGTGAGTATAACAATACCCAGTAGGACACCCCAAAAACCACAAGAGAAATACAACAAAGTAAAAATACCATGAAGAAAGGTATAATCAACTCCACACAATATATGTCTATGGATATATAACAATAATATCTAGATATAATCATACACATGTGACCATCGTGAACCCACCACTAAGATCTAGCTCAATGATTCCACTAAGCATACCATCGGGAGAAAACACTCTTAGGTCTGAAGAGAGAGACACGGAGCACTCACTCTGGGAGAACACACCCCACAAGTACCTTGGGAGAAAGATGCTTAGATGAGGATCATAGCCAAGTCATGGGGTGATTCTAACAACTCAGTCTGAGCTAATCCGCTAAGAATAGGATCGGCACCCGGGTAAAGTTGGTCATGTCGATACCAAGAACTCTACCTAGGGTTCCAGGAATGAATAGAGGATCCGAATCTATGTCTCACAGAGGGGATTCCAACAAATCTATTCAGGGAGTTCTTCTGAAGGGATCATACTCTTGTATAAAGGAATTGATACCATAACCTTCAGGGGATTATCAATGGTACGAACCCTAAAAACTAGTCCATGTCATAGAAGGAAAGTGGCTCAAGCCATGAAGAAAAAGTTACACGGTGTGTAGTATGGTTAAAAGCCATATTCCTTGACCCCAGGTACTGCCCGTGTAAACGTCTCGTGTCCTTCGTTATACACATTGTGTAACTTGACCCCAGGTACTACCCATGTAAACGGCCCATGTCCTTCGTTCAAGCCCTGCAAAACTAAACTAAACGGCTTGTAGAAAAGTACACGCCATGTTCCTTGACCCTGGGTGTTTCTCGTGTAACCGGCTCGTGTCATTCGGCTTGTCGGATAGCAAACAACTACACGGAGTGTAGAAGATATCACATGCCATGTGCGAGCGCTTGGGCTTGCTTCGTGTACACTGGCCATGTGCTCGTACACGGTCTTTGTCCATGTCCGTGTAGCCTACTCGTGTACTAGTACTTGGGGTACCCTGTGTATCTGGCCGGGTCTAGCCGGGGAGGGGTATACACGACGTGTCCCGGGCCGTGTACCCTTCCCATGTTCGTGTACTCCTGGAGTACACGCCAGGTCGTTCACTGATGAACACACGTCGTGTAGCCCATACTACATAGTGTGTAGTTGGGAATTTTCCAGAACCGTCATCTTCCTTCGTGAGCCTCGGCTAACCCTTCAGATTTTGATCCAACCATCCGATCATCACGAAACTTCAGATTTGGGGTCATCCCGCTCCTACGAAACTGATTCCTCTAGTTTGGGGCTCTTTATTGGTGTTGAAAACACATCCGTCCTCACGAAAACGCCCGAAGAATGGGAACTTTCGAACCGCACCGATTCATCTGCCACCGTCACTGTCGCACCTTCACTAGGTCGCCTTGATGTTGGATCTTTGATTTCGGATCATTGCGTCAAAAAAAGAATGTGCAACGATCGATTTCCTCCAAGAACGCGTAGAGCGTAATGAAGAACGTGGGGGGGAAAATAAGAATCAACAAGAGGGGAAAACCTCAATCGTTGTTCGTGACGATCTGGGTTTGTCACCGTTATATTGAAAACCAAAACAATCTCTAGAATCAGAGCCTCAAATCCCTACAAGAACCCATCCCGCAATAATGATCGACCCATAGGATAATATTTTCATGGATTAGTCCATGTTTTTCATGGAAATAAAAAACAGGGGAAAGAGAAATCAATAACAATCATCCTACATAGATTTCATGACGTTCGTTGGAGAAGATCAAGTCGCCGCGTCATCGTCGCCGTGTCGCGAGGTTTTCTCCAGAGCCTCCAGAGCCGCCAAGGGTTTTCAGGGTTATGGGGTTTGTAACCCTAGACCCTGGCACAAGCTCTATTTAAAGAGGACAAAAGATATTTGTTGTAGCAGATTTTAAAAAGGTCTCGCTGCAGAAACAAGATTTAAATAAAATATATATTTTAAATATTTTATTACGATTGTGTCCAAAATCCAGATTTCACCACCGACATACGCCGACCGATGTCAGGCCTTGATTTAGGTAAAATCACTGTTATGAATACAATGGAACCCTCAGATTTCTGATCCGAGCACCCATTTGGGAGTTATTCCACTTTTTCAGGAAAACCCCACACAAGCGTAATTTAATTATTAAATTAAATTCAAACATTTTTTCTAGGCTCATCGGGTCCCAGAAATGCACGCCGTCTTAGAGCCTAGTCTTGAAATAATTCCCATATAATATTAAAATAATACATGGAAAAATACGGGACATTACATCACACCCACCTTAGGGATTTTACGTCCCCAAAAACTCAAATCTAGGGAACCTCAAAAAAGTGTGGGTACTGCACGTGAATCTGAGCCTCTCGCTCCCACGTGCTCTCCTGGAGATTCTTGTGCTTCCACCAGAAACACACGAAGGGAATGGCTCACCCATGAAGGATCTTCTCTTTCCAATCCTAGATCTCCACTGGGTACTCAGCCAAGGTCTCTCCATCATTGATGTCCAACTCGCCCCAGTCGATGACGGGCGATGGATCATGCACGTACCTCCGTAGCTACGACACATGGAAGACGTTGTGTACTCGGTCTATCTAAGGAGGTAGAGCCAAGCGATATGCCACCTCGCCAACTCTGCTCAGAATCTAAAAAGGTCCAACGAACCTCGAAGATAGCTTTCCGCCTCGGCCAAATCTCCGCAATCCTCGTCAAGGTGAGACCCGAAGGAACACATGATCTCTCTCCTCGAACTCCAAAGGCCTCTGCCTCCGGTCGGCATAAGACTTTTGCCGACTCTGTGCAGTCTTCATCTACTCCGGGATGACATGTACCTTCTCTGTAGTAGCTATCACCATTTTTGGGCCCATGAGTGCTGACTCTCCCAGGTCAGTCCAGCAAAGTGGGGACCTGCAAGGTCGCCCATATAGATCCTCGAATGGTGCCATACAAATAGTGGAATGATAACTGTTGTTATAAAAAAATTCCACCAGTGGTAGGTGATCCTAATAGTTATGACTGAAGTCAAGTTTTCAAGCTCGTAGCATATCCTCCAGGACTTGGATGGTCCACTGTATCTGACCATCAGTCTGGGGATGAAACACTATTCTCAAGCGTAACTGAGTCCCAAAAGCTTCCTGCAATCCCTTCCACAACCGGGATGTGAAACGAGAATCACGATATGAGACAACCGTGGATGGTACTCCATGAAGTCGAACTATCTCCTGCACATAGAGGCGTCCCAAGATCTCTACTAAACTCTGCTACCGTATGTCTAGGAAGTCGGCCGACTTGGTGAGTCGATCAACGATCACACAAATGGCATCGTGTCCCCTGGACGTGGGTGGTAAAGATGTCATGAAGTCCATGGATATCCCATCCCACTTCCACTCTGGCACCTCAAGGGGCTGAGTCAATCCTTCTAGAACCTGGTGCTCAGCCATTACTTGCTGACAGGTAAGGCACCGAGAAACAAACTCTGCCACACTCTTCTTCATCCCTAGCCAGCAGAACTGACGTCCGAGGTCCTGGTAAATCTTTTCCACGCCTGGATGCACCACCAAAAGA
The DNA here is from genome assembly GCA_963277665.1 of Viscum album. Lineage (NCBI taxonomy): Eukaryota > Viridiplantae > Streptophyta > Magnoliopsida > Santalales > Viscaceae > Viscum > Viscum album. The sequence continues at coordinate 1,926,163,585 of OY728142.1, read as the reverse complement.
GATTTATGGAACTCCCTCAGAACCTCCTACCGCAATGTCACTGGTACTAACGTGCGCCCTCTGAAAAGGACAACGAGCTCCCATCCTTCTGAAAATCCATCAACAACATCACCTGTGTATATCTGAGCACGTAGAGTCTCATAGCTAGCATCCTCATGCTGTGCTTCCAAGAGTCGTTGTAATAGTGGAGGGGTAACAACCATCGACTGAAGGTAAGCTCCTTCATCTCTATCCACGAAGGACAACTGCAAAGATGCCAAATGCCTTGTCGCCTCATCCAGAAACTGCGAACTAGATTTCCTACTAAGAGAATCTACCACCATGTTCCCCTTCCTAGGAGTATAAACGATATCCAAGTTGTAATCATAGAGGAACTCAAGCCATCACCTCTATCTCAAATTCAGATCCTTCTCAGAAATGATATATCTGAGACTTTTGTGATCAAAGTAGATAGTAAACCATTCGCCCATCATGTAGTGTCACCACATATTCAATGCGAAGACTACCTCTACTAACTCAAGATCATGGGTTGCATAGATATGCTCATGTGGCCGCAACTGATGTGATCCATAGGCAATCACCGCTTGCCTCTGCATCAACAAACACCCATTACCGGTTCCTTATACATCGCAGAACACTACGTACTCAACACCCTCCTCCGGTAATCTCAAGATCGGGGCACTCGTCAGACTCTGTCTCAACTGCTGGAAAGCCTTCTGGACTCTCTCAGTCCACATGAAAGTCTGTCCCATTCGGGTCAACGCTTTCATGGGTGTTGTAATCTTGGAGAAATCATGGATGAATCTCCAATAGTAGCCTTCCAACCCAAGGGAACTCCGCACCTCCGTCACACTCCGAGGTAAATTCCATGCTAGCACTGCCTCCACCTTTTCTGGGTCCACTGCTACCCCATCCGTTGAGATAACATGCCCCAGAAAGTGGACCTCCTATAACCAGAACTGACACTTCGAGAGTTTCCCATACAACTGGTGCTCTCGAACTGTGTCCAGAACTATCCTTAGCTGTCTCGTGTTATCCTTCTCGGACGCAGAGTACATAAGGATATCATCGATGAAGACCACCAAAAACCTGTCTAAATAGGGCTGAATGATACGGTTCATGAGTCCCATTAACACTGCTGGGGCGTTCTCCACGCCGAAGGGCATCACCAAGTACTCATAGTGACCGTAGCGACATCTGAACGCTGTCTTCGGTATATCCTCCTCCCGTACTCGCAACTGGTGATAGCCTAATTGTATATCAACACTCAAGACCCATCGTGCCCCTCTCAACTGGTCAAAGAGGTCATCGATCCACGGTAGTGGATACCGGTTCTTCAAGATCACCTGATTTATGCGTCGGTAATCCACACATAGCCTCAGGCTCCCATCTTCCTTCTTGGCAAACAACACCGGGGCCGCCCAGGGTGAAACGCTGGGTCTCACAAAGCCCTTATATTTCAAGTTTTCTAGCTGTATCCTCATCTCACGAAGCTCTGTAGGAGCCATCCGATAAGCCGATGCTGATATCGGGGTCGTCCCGGGTTGTAACTCAATGCAGAAATCTATCTCCCGGCGAGGAGGTAGCCCAGGGACATCCTCCGAAAAGACGTCCTCGTACTCAGCCACCACTGATAGGAACCAGAAACTCGTAACATCTTTCGCGCCAAGGGCTAGGCTAGACAACTGGTGTAAAATAGGCTGTTCCCTTCTATGCATGAGTCCATCTTGCGCTGCCTGGGTCTCTCTTTCAATGAAAAAAGAGAACCTCGTTCCATAACTGTGGACACACCACACCCTTTTCCTAAAACAATCAATCTTGGCATGAACTGTGGATAACCAATCCGTGCTAAGAATGACATCGTAAGTCCTCGACGCTACCACCAAGAGGTTACAACCGAAACTCTCGGCTCCAAGGGTCAGATCACACTACCTGTAAAGGTGTGTGATCTCTGAATCTTCCCCATTCGGTGTTTCTAAGCATAAGGTTCGAGTCAATAGCTCAACTGGAATCTCAAGGTCTCGAACAAGATAAGCAGCCAGAAATGAATGACTAGAACCAGTGTCTATCAATACGGTATCCAAAGTAGAAAAGACACAGATAATACCTCTAATCATCCCAGGAGTACCTGGGCCATAAGCCTCTGCCACCTGCAGCTATCCCTGCCTCTGTCCACCAACTCCCTGAGCCAGGGGTGGACCTCCTGGGGGGTGGTGGTGCTAAAGGGTTGAAACTCCGACCACCTCCAGATGCTCTCCTATCTCCTCTGCCACGTCCGCCGCCTAATGGATATGCCTGCTCCACACGTTTCCTCTGCCTCAGTGGTCCATCCACTGCTCCCGTGTCAGTAGTACGGAGGGTCAGACAATTTCAATTGAGATGTCCCATGCCATCACATGAGTAAGATCGCCTCTCTCAAGGCTGGCTCGATACGCCCTGTGAACCCTGTATGACTGATCCCCTGTCCTGGTATCTCCTCTGAAAACGTCTCTCGTGCCTGGGTCCCTGGCGTCGGCTCCCCGCCACCGAGGTCTCTACTACAGCTTGCCCACTACTCACAACTGTCGGCTGTCCCTGCTCCGAAAGGAAGCTCTCAACAACCAAAGCCCGCTCGGGAACCCCATCATAAGTAGGAATGCTCATAGGGATGATTCTAGCTCGGATATCCCTACGCAAGCCCTGCTCAAATGTTCGAGCTCTGAAGTACTGATATCTAACCATAAACATCGAGTACCGCGAGAGGTCGGTAAAACTTGATGAATAGTCAACCACCATCATGGTTCCCTACTAGAGCTAAAGAAGAATCTGTATACGTACTGCTCTCAGGGTAACCAGGGAGATCTCCTCTCTGAAGAGATGCTCAACCTCCAACCATGCATGAGTCGCCTCGTCGTGAGTCTAGATGACCCAACTCCACCATCGCACTGACGAGCCCTGTAGAAGGCTTGCTACTAGGTTCACCATCTGGTCTGATGGTGTCCTAACCAAATGGAAGACTCTGGTCACTGCCTCAAGCCAGTCCTCTGCTGCGTGAGGTTCAGGCTCTCCTCGAAACCTAACGGGTCTCTGTCTCTGAAACTCGTGGAGTGTGCTCAGCCTGCGCTCCTCCTCCACGGGTACAGCAGGTGCTAAACACTGCTCCAAAGGTGGCGGGATTACATGCATGCCACCTGGTCGTAGAACAGGGAGATCTGGTCCCTGTGTCGAAGCTTCATCACTGAGGGGGTCATCCTCATGATTGAGCTGCTGGATCCTAGCGGGTGCACGTCGTGGAGGCATCCTGTTTAAGAAACAAGATGTATCACAGTCAATGAGTATATTTTAAGAGATGACTTAAGAAGGACATGGAAACCACAACCCATTCCTATATGATGCATGTACCATTATTTTTCCCCATGAAACTAGTGTTTTCATGTTCCGAGTCAAAAATAATGTTATCAGAGTCCTGTTGTATGGATACGTCGGCTGCCGCACCAACACTGGGGTCCCTGGCCTGTGAGCCGAACTCGAAACACTTAACACTGTGGCCCCAAACCAACTCACAAACTCTCAGTCCTAAGGTATAACCGACCACCTTTGATACCACTCTGTCATGACCCGTCCTAGTGGGGCCCGAGCCGCAACTCCCCAAGCCCACCTACAATAGGCCAGGGGCTGGTGACTAGCACCGATTTGGCATGCTACTAACACGGGGGGCATTTCCTATAACCTGTACACACACACACACATCTCCAAGCCCACAAAGCTAAAAAGTAAAAACAACATAAAGGAAAAGATGGATGCATACAGTAAAACCCAACCAACAGAGTATGACAGGGATGTAAGTTACAATAAAGTAAAACCCTGGGCCAAAATTACAGGCCCACCAAAAGAAAGTCTGCAACAAGTCCAACCTGTAGAGAAAAGTACTGGGACTGCAACCCATCGTCGAAGGAATGCAGCTTCGCCCATCTGATCTCAATAAGCACCATCTGGTCCTGGTCTGCTTAGAATTCTATCAAAGGCGCGCTCGTCTGCACAAGACACGACACGTGCGGGAAAAGCCCGTGTAGGGGTGAGTATAACAATACCTAGTAGGACACCCCGAAAAACAAAAAGGAAATACAACAAAGGAAAATACCATGAAGAAAGGTACAATCATCTTTACAAAGTATATGTCTACGGAACATATAACAAAAATATACAGATATAATCATACACATCCTACCATCGCGAAACCACCACTAAGATCCAGCTCGAAGATTCCACTAAGCGTACCATCGGGTGAACACACTCCTCGGTCTGAAAAGAGAGACACGAAGTACTCGTTCTGGGAGAACACACTCCACAAGTACCTTGGGTTAATGATGCTCAGATGAGGATCACATCCAAGTCATGGGGTGATTCTGAAAACTCAGTATGAGCTAATCCGCTAAGCAGAGGATCGGTGCCCGGGTAATGTTGGTCACGTCGATACCACGAACTCTACCTAGGGTTCCAGGAATGAATAGAGGATCTGACTCTAAGTCTCATAGAGGGGATTCCAACAACTCTATATAGGGATTTCTGCTAAAGGGATCATAATCCTATATAAATTAATTGATACGATATCTTTCAGGGGATTTTGAAGGGTACAAACCCTAATAACTAGTTCAAGTCACAGAAGGAAAGTGGCTCAAGCCATGAAGAAAACGTTACACGGAGTGTAGTATGGTTACACGCCTTGTTCCTTGACCCTGGGTACTGCCCATGAAAATGGCCCGTGTCCATCGTTATACACACCGTGTAACTTGACCCCAGGTATTGCCCGTGTAAACAGCCAGTGTCCTTCGTTCAAGCAGTGAAAAACCAAACTACACGGCGTGTAGAAGAGTACACACCGTGTACCTTGACCCCGGGTGTTGCCTGTGTAACCGGCCTGTGTCATTCAGCTTTTCGGATAGAAAAAAACTACACGACGTGTAGAATAAATCACATGCCGTGTTCGAGCGCCTGGGCTCACTCTGTGTACACTGGCCATGATCCCGTACACGGTCTCTGCCCATGTCTGTGTCGCCTGCCCGTGTACCAGTACACGGGGTACCCCATGTATCTGGCCAGGTCTGGCCGGGGAGGGGTATACACGGCGTGTCCATGGACGTGTACCCTGCCCGTGTTTGTGTTCTCCCGGAGTACACTCCAGGTCATTCTTCGTTGAACACATGCTGTGTAGCCCATACTACACGATGTGTAGTCGGGAATTTTCAAGAACCATCATCTTCCTCCATGCGCCTCGGCTAACCCTCCAGATTTTGATCCAACCGTCCGATCATCATGAATCTTCAGATTTGGGGGTGTCCTGCCCCTACGAAACCGATTCTTCCGGTTTTGGGCTTCTGATCGGTGTTGAAAACACATCCCGATCCATCCGCATGAAAATGCCCGAAGAATGGGAACTTCTGAACCGCACCGATTCATCCGCTGCCGTCACAATCGCACCTCCGCCAGTTCGCCATGACATTGGATCATTGATTTTGGATCATTGCATCAAAAAAAGAATGTGAAATGATCGATTTCTTCCAAGAACGCGTAGAACGCAACAAAGATCCTGAGGGGGAAAACAAGAATCAACAAGAGGGGAAAACCTTAATCATTGTTCATGACGATCCGGGTTTGCCGCTGTTAGATTGAAAACCAAAACAATCTATAGAATCAAAGCCTCAAATCCCCGCATAAACCCATCCCGCAAGAACGATCTACCCGCGGGGTAATCTGTCCATGGATTATTCCGCGTTCGTCATGGAAATCAAAAACGGGGGAAAGAGAAACGAATAACAATAATCCTACCTAGATTTCACGGCGTTCGTTGGCGAAGATCCGGTCGCCGCGTTGTCGTCGCCGCATTGGGAGGTTTTCTCCAGAGCTTCCAGAGCCACCAAGGGTTTATAGGGTTATGGGGTTTGTAACCCTAGACCATGGCACAAGACTCTATTTAAAGAGGAAAAAAGATATTTGGTGCAGTAGATTTTAAAAAGATCTCGCTGTAGAAACCAAATTTAAATAAAATATTTTTTTAAAATATTTTATTACTATTGCATCCAAAAACCAGATTTCACCACCGACCTGCACCAGCCAATGTCAGGCCTCACCTTAGGTAAAATCACTGTTCTGAACGCAACGAAATCCTCAAATTTTTGATCTGAGCACCCTTTCGGGAGTTATTCCACTTTTTCAGAAAAACGACATGCGCGCGTAATTTAATTATTAAATTAAATTCAAACATTTGTTCCAGGCTCACCGGGCCCCAGAAATGCATGCCATCTCAGAGCCTGGTCTCGAAATAATTCCCATATAATATTAAAATAATACGTCGAAAAATCCCGGACATTACAATTTTTCCAATATTTAGAGTAGATAAAGACTATTTTTTGTGATTTGGAAATTGATAATGTTTGTTATGTGACTCCCAATTGAAGAGATAATTGTTGAGGTGAGGTCACAGCCCCCTTTTGTTTATTCATCCAAGAAATACTAAGATATATAGAGAGATTTAGGAGTATTATCGATGGGATGTAATGAAAGTATGTTTTTATGACTTATCATTTAAATGTATGACCATTAAATAGATTAAAGAAGAATGAAAATTCCAAAATGGGATGCTTGAGATATTTCTTTTGTTAGAGTGGAAATGGTAAAATATATCCGTGGATTTCATTATGGGATTACCAAAGACATATTGATGTAATAGTTTTATTTGTGTTGTTATTCAATGATTAAATAAATCAACACATTTCCTTTCCATTTGAGATACAGTACATTTAGAACAAATTTAATGACTATATCTTACAGATATAATCAAGTTACATAGTGTTCCTCCCTCTATTACATCTATCCATGATCCTAGGTTCACATAAATTTTTTAAAGGTACTTACAAAACCATTAACCATTAGATTAAATCATTGTATACTTTTTCATTATAAAAATGATGAACATACCAAAATAATGAATTAGACATTTAAAAATATTATTTTTTTGTTTAATCTATTACTAAGGAATTTGGGATTAATATAATTCTTTTGTTACGTTTTCTTATAATGTTAGTCTTCATTCCAATATATAGATGGCTCATATTCAAGTAATATATAGAATTAAATGTAGGTTTCCTAATTTTAGGGAATAATTAGGAGAAAGAAAGATTATGTGACCTGAATTAGTTGAGTAAATTTTTATAATTGTGATTGTAATTCAACAAATAATAAGGATGGATCAGTGTAGGCAAAAAATCTATGTGGATAATCAGAGGAAAGAACATTCATTTGTGGTAGTTGATCATGTTTTTCTTAATTTATATCCATGGAAAAAGTATTATTTGCATTATTAAAATGTGGATTCTAAGTTCATGATTCATTATATTATATGAAATCTAAAACAATGTTAGATCTATTTCTTACCGATTAGCCTTCCCTATGAATTTATCCTATGTACAAAATGATTTTCATGTTTTGATGTAATGAAAGTATATTAAAGATTAATCTCATGTTTTGATCCCTAAGGTTTTTCAATTATAACTAAATAATAAAATTATAGACTGTAGAGAGAACTTATTGTGTAATAATGTAATTCACATGGTGAAGGTTTTCAAGAGATCCCATTTGGTTGAAGAGACAACATGAGAATCTAAAAATGCTAGAGGGAATGAAATCCAAACTTTATTAATAAGTAAATAAAATTGTGAGTATGAAATTTATAAAATAAGGGAAGGATTTAGCTTCCCAATTAATGTTGATATCAAATATTTTTATTACTATATTATAAAATATTAGATATTTTTTCAGTCAAAATTAAAAATCATTATTTCTAACCAAATTAGGTTTTCAGTATTTATGTATTTTTATAAAAAATATTTGTTTCAAAATAAAAAAAATTATAATTTGAAAAGATTAATTCACTTTTTTATTCATCATTTAAAATTTATCTTATGATAATTTTTTTTGAATTTTCTGAATAAAATAAATTTTAAATAAAATAAAATATTTTGCTTGAAAATTTTATTTTATTTTCATTGATTTACAATGTGAAAATATATTTTTACTTAGTTTTAATGGTAAATAATTTCCTTTAAAAAATAATCCAAATCTATTATTTTTAATGATTTTTAATCATGAATTTAGTATATACACATTTTAAACATAAAAAACGAATTTATCTTAAAAACCACTTTTCATCAAATTTTTCAAGTTTCTTTTAAAATTAAATTCCAAAAAATCGTTATTTTAATCTTGAAAATTTGATTCCATTTTTTGAATTGGAGGTCAAATTTTTTAAATTGGCACCTTTTATTTTTTCCTCTATATGAAATGTTACCTCATAATTTTCATACCAAGCTAAAGGGTAAATTATGTAATTAAGGATAAAAATAAAATGATAATAAAAAAAATGATATTAAAACATGCAATAATTTTGTTATATGAGTCTATTTCATCCATAATAATCCATGATTTGGTTATTTTTCTTTTTGTGCACATATTTATTTGATTAGAATCTTTATAAAATTTTATTAAATGAAAAATGAAAAATGTCACACTCTTGTTTTTAATAACTATATTATTTTCATCATCGAGATAACTAGAGGATATGATCAATTTTAATTTTTTTTAAAATAAAAATGATTTATATTCACCATGAAATTTTTTTTAATGAAGAAATATTTATATTAAATTCTTACATAATACAGACACAATAATTATTCAATTAATCGGTATAAAAAATATATGATATTAAAAATATTAAATGTAGTATAATTTGAAATAAATACTATTACCAAAAAAAATTATAGATAAATATGACATTTTAGGGATTTATTAATATATTTTATTTTATTTTAATTTGTTTTATTGATGTTATAAATGTTAATGGAAATGAATAGTTCTAAAATTGACATTAATGATAACTTCTAAAAATATTATTTTATTAAAAGATATAAAATTATTGGAAAAATAATCATCAGGAAATTTAAATGGATATAGATTAAAATATCATTCATAATTCATTTATTGGATTCATATTTTTTTATTGTAAATATCTTGAAGATCAAAGACTAAAAAACCTTATTTTCATAATAAATGTGAAAATTATTAACATGTGATTATACCAAAAGATAAGGGTACAAATTTGATCTAAATATGTCAAAAAAATACTGGATGAGAGGATTTATATAAATTACCATATTTTATTTTAATATATTCAATTTTGATCCATTTGGACAACAAAATGAATTTTTATTAAATTAATATTTTAATAAACTCAAAGAGTGCCCCTCCCCTCTCTTATAAAAAAGAACCACTTAATCTCATTTATTTACACATAAATATACAATTTGATGATCCAAGAACTAACAAAATCCATTCCTCACATATCTCCCCATGTGATAGAGGCCTTATTTCTGGCATAATACCTATCATATAGGTCTTAAGGTGTTAAAAATGAAACGACCAAAGTAGTGGAAGATAAAGAATGTATGTGACGATTCAGACTCGTGGTAAGTGAAATTAATTTTAAAGATACTCTTTTAATATTTTAATTAAAACAATATTACATATACATATTTTTAAAATTATTTTATAAAAGTATTTATATATTAATAAGTTAATTACAAAGTAGGGTTTATGTTTCATTTGACATTCCTTCACATGATTTTTAAAATAATATTTATATGAAATGATTTAAAATTATTTACAACCAAAAAAAAGGAATGTTCTATTTAAAAATTTAAGAGACAATGAAACTTCCTACCCCAATTACTATTATTTGATTTTTAGCATCATTTATAATATTTTCAGTTTACATGAAAGAAAAAAACTCATTCTCTATGTTGTAGTTATTTTATAAAAGGGTTTTAAAATGTAATAGATATATCAATATCTGAAAATGAAATCTTATTGGTGAAAGGAAAACTTCTTATGATGCAGGGTTTTACGTATCATGATATATATTTTGGTAATCTACTATATATAAAAAAAATTTGTACATTTTCTTCTATGTTTACCACTAGAGACCTCCATGTCCCTCTTCTAGATTGCTACTTTTTCAATCTGTCTCTCTAATAATCACCCTAGTAAGGATTTTCTTCATGGGGTTCCTTATTTTGGTGCATCCTCCACTACCCAACAACTTCATCTTCTCAACCACTTCCTAATCCATATTTGCATACTTTTCCACATTCTACTCTACATCAAAATACTTTTCCTCCATCTATTACACATATGTCTCCTCTGCCTTTGTTTGTTCCCCCTTTGGCTACTCGGCCTCCAAATATTCATCCTATGAATTCTTTTTTCTTCCAGCTCCTTCACCTATGCCAACTCTTACTCATTCTACTTTTCCTAAACCTGCTTTTCCTTGCTAACCCTCATCCAACTCTTCCAAAACCTTCTCCCCCACACTGTTTCACCATGTGTACCCTCTAATTTCAATCATATGGTATGATTTCCAGGCTGTAGTATTTTGTACTCCACTTATGATTTCCATCATTGAGGGTATGTTTTTCCTAATTCCAGATCTGTGGGCAACAAATTCACCACTGATATACCTTATTTTGACACATTCCATAGCCTTAGTCCTTCAGTTTCCATCTGGTAATGGATTTGTTCTTTTATATTCTATATTCTCTTTTTCAAACCAAGATTACTTATTTTATCTCTACTCTTCAATTTTTAGCATTTGACTTTAGTTAATATGTTTATGAATGTCATTACACTATATCTGCTTTTCACATTCTCCAATTTCAACATCTATTTCATGTGTTCAAACAATATAATTTCACATATTCATGTTTTCTGGGTTCAAACATCTTTTATCCAACTCATCAGTGGGATCCTTCTCATATTTGAGGGCCACTTATATTGACATAGCCCAATCAATAGCTTTGACTCCCCCAAATCTGGATTTGTTCCTTGTTCAATTGTTTCATTATTTGATGACATTCTACAAAGTAAATTTTTTCACCATCTATAATTTGATTCTACATTTCTTGATCATTATAACATTTCACAATTAGATTAAATGTCTTAACTAATTTTGGTTTTTTTATCACCATCTCTAATTTGTTAATTAATTGGTAACAATAGTTAAAAGTAATTTTTTCATTTACACAATTATTTAATTTATATTTCTATTTTCATAAATAGATGAGTTCTCTTTTAACACAGAAAGGAATAATATTTCAAGCCTTTATTTTAATAATGATCTATACACCACTTTTTTCATAGATCTAAAGGTGATAAAATCATTTAATCATTCTCGTTAATATTTTTAAAAGTATGAACCTTGTCGTATATTATTTCTTATTTCTACAAATATCATTTATATATTAATTCTAAATAAAATTTTTGTATATTCTATTTCACACTCATGCATGTGACATGAAATCTATCAACTATAGTGATTTTCATTCTGTGCAAGTTGATTTTTATATGGTTGATGCTTCACACGACTCCAATTTTTATTTAAATAATGAGAAACCATAGTTTATCATGTTGTGTAATTGTTAATTGATATGTTGTAGGATTCATACAACTCCATGGGTTATTTACTCTTCATTATAAATCTAATTTATTATCAACATGGTTATTTTCAATGACATAGGCTTCAATATATCATTCTTTAAAATTTTCTGGATCAGTTTCTATAAATTTTTACCAAATCATTAATTCAGAAAAAAATTATTAATTTTTTTAATCCATTTTATTTATTAAAATTTGATAATCACATAGATGACATGTCCAATACTACTTTAGTAGTATTAAGACGAATGTTACATGAATATTTTCTCTAAACAATTTATACACATTTAAATACTTGAATTATTACATTTTAGTTCCTTTGATTTATATTTATTTAGTTTCTAATTTAATGTTCAATTAGTTTTATTTACGAGTATTTGATTACTTAATCTAGGATTTTAACTATTCCTATATTGGAATTATTAATTTTAGATGAAAGCATAAAATGCATAAATTTTTTTGTTTAGTTTTTGTTTTATTATTAATTTAGTTTTATTTTGGTGTTTTCATGTATTTTTTAGTTAACACCAATAAAATCACTATAATAATTACTCCAAATTATTTTCAAAATTGATAAATTAAAAATTATCATTACCATATCTACTCTAATTAACAATTAATTTGTTTCGCTTATGCCATTTTATTTTTTATTGTAACCAAATATTTCATTTTATCAATTAATGTAAATTATCTAATATTTATACATTCATCAAAGTTATGCTATCCTTTTAAAAAATTTATTAGATATTTTACACTTTTCTATCTGTTGATAAGTATACTATATACTACTATATCAAAAAAATGTACACTGAATAGTTTTCTAATTTATATTATATTTTTGAATCGAATTAAAAAGTAATAAATTATCATATTATTCATTATTTTCTCACATAATTAATATCTCATATTTAGGGATTTTTGGACTCAAATGGTTGATGGTTTAATTGCTTCAAGCTATCCATATTTAAGAGTTCTTGACTGAATGGGTATGTTCATGTGTTGAAACCAATTACATAATATGAAAGGCTTAATACCTTAAGATCAAATTTTGTTAGGACAAAAAAATTTCCCTATAGGAGAAAAAATTTCGACAATAAAATATTTCATAAAACCATGTATAATGGAAACAATACATAAATATATATTTAGTCATTAAATATAAAAAAACATATTATGTTTGATTCTTAGAGAAAATGAAACATAGATGTATTATGATGAAATGATGCTGTGAAATCTAAAACAACATATTTTCTAGAACTAACCAAATTTAATGTACACTCATAGAATTTAAGGATATTTATAATAGTGAAAAAAAACATTAAAAGATGTTTATTATTTAGTGGATCATATTTATGAAAAACCATATTTATATTCTCATCATTATTAATGACGTAACCCTCATTTTAGCAACTAAGATTAAAAAGGTAGAAAAATATATTCATTATACTCAAAAAAGATAATGTTGTATCTTTCAATTTATCTCCAGGTAAAAAATATGATATAAATATTTTTCTAATACAATGACTAATATATTTCATATTATTCATATTTTCTGACTGAATGAGTAATAGGGGAAACACCACCGCAATTTTTAAACTCTATATGAGAATTAATGGAATATATATTCACATGATAATTATCATATATATGTTCTATATAGCGTCATAATACAATATTTACACTTATAATTTAATTTCTTGTCAAACTAATTTCTTTACATTATTTTTGCAGACTCAAATGTCTCATTTTCATGAGACAGATGCGAAGGACGTTGAGTGTGAATCAGGTGCACCTTACATCATTTGTAATGACGTGATCCTCACCTAAGATAATGAGTGATGACTTGGAGCCAAATATATTATATAGACATAGAAAGTGTTAATGTTGTACCTTCCTCTTTCCATCTTGATAAAAAAACTGACATATAATTTATGAATCTAATGAATAATTTATTCATGATTATACAAAGATTATGAATAAACAAACAACATTTCAACCGTCACATTATTTTTTAAAAATAAATATGAGAATGGGTATCCTAAATAATCAAGTGAAAATTTTCATATTTAGGTTCTATTTTTAGTCATAATACATGATTTATAGTTAACACTAAATTTCTAGTTTTAGAAACTTCTTTAAATTTTCTGTGCTTGCTAAAATTTATCATTTTCGTGAGACACTTGGGAGGGATGGTAAGTGTGAATTGTCTCCACCTTACATATTAATTAAACATATAGTTTTTGAGCTTATGGATTATAACCTATTAGGACACCACTATAACTACTCAAATGATGATGTTTGTTTGTCAATCCCTCTAAATGTCCATTATATATGGTGAAAATGTTATGTAAGAGTTCACAACCACATATTGTGCTACTATTTATATTATGTTTCTTATTTGATGTCATAACATAAATTGTATATATGGATTAATTTTCTATGTCCATTTATATTAGTTCTTATAGTTTACTGATTTTATTTTATCTTTTTCATGTTAATATGAGTTTCATATTCTTTTATGAATTGAACTAATTTTACTTCTCCCTGGTTTTATATATTAACCACTGAATAATTTTACCCTAATATGTTATAGAATATAATGCTTAAATTCTTTTGTAGGAACTATAATTTCTCATGCATGTGAAATGAGGAATTTAATAACTGTCATTCATAATTCCCCATGATTTAAAGTTAGAAATATAAATCATAATACAACAAGAACAACTGTATTTTCTTGATGTTGTTTTTTATCTTGCATTTTAAATCCATATGACGCACAAAATATTATCCATTAATATGACTCATTTTATGTTTCTTATAGTTATTTATATTTCCAACCCCATCTGAAACATTTGAAAATGAGATTTCTCTTCCAATAGTGACTCCTTCAGAGAATCCTTCATGAGTTGAACTCAATTGAGGCATTAGTGTAAAGGAAGTCAACATGGATGAATAAGATATGATTTTAGTGATGTTTTACAAGTTTCAGTTTCATATTTCATATCATGTGTATTATCATTGAATATTAATATGATAATGTTATAATATAAATTATTTGTTTTTATATATCATAAAATTTTTCTTGTACTCAAAAACTTATTATTCTATATTTTTTATATAAATATATATGTTATGTGAGCGAAATGTATTATGGTTTTACCCTAATATATTACATATTTAAATATAATCATTTATTCTATATTTTTTTATGTTTACAATTTCATAGGTAGATTTTATGGCCTCAACTTCAACATTAATTATCTTAGTGATCAATGTTTGAAATATCCATTTTGAATGATTTTTTCATTAATGTAATTTTTTTCTCCTTGTTGAAAAATAATTTTTATTCCCTATAAATTAACCTAAATATTTTATACTATATTTATGATATTCTACAAATTATGATACTTGAATTTCATAACTATGTTCCACTAATATGTTATTTGTTCATTTTTATATCTGTGTTGTTTTTCTTTATTTGATAAAAATCCTGCCAAATGAGATGTTATTTATGATCTCTAAATTGATTCAATGTTACATGAACATTAAAATAGTACCAAATGTTCTTGTATTCCTTCTCTAATTCATGGTTCATTATCACCATATCCAGCTTTTTGAATGACATGGTAACAATGTTTCGAGGTAACAATTTCTCACTATTATTTCATTTTCTAATAAAATAATGTTTCATTTATGTTTTTGGATCATAAAAAATATTAATTTTATATATTATTAATAAGCACTAAATTTTATATGTTTTTTATTAATTTTTTACTCATTACTGTTTAATGTAATTTTAATACATTTTTTTAATCCTCTTGGAAATTGATGTGACACGTAATTTTTGTCTAGTATATTTGTTTCAACTATTTTTTTATCTCAATTATTATTTTTAACAATACATTCTCACATTATGTAGTACTTTATTAAATTTGTAATTTTATTAATTTAAATTTATTTCTTTTTCATGGATAGTTCATATTAAGAATGTTCATATAGCATTGTAATAACTCTTGTAATATGTATTGTTTCCCATCATTTCATCATTGTATATACTATGTTTATTTTATGTCAATATTATATTTTTTTATTATATTCCTAGAGGTATTGAACTTTTAGATCTCTTGTATTGTTTCCAATTCATTTTTAGGGTCATTATGAATTTTAATTCTTTTTTGAACACCAAGAAATATTTATAATTGTTTATTGATAAGATGTTATATTTATTGTTGATATTTTGTAAAGATATTAATATTTCAGTGGAATAAAATAATATATCATTTTTATTTTTCATTATGTGTTTATTGATCAAATATTTTATGTGTTACATTGAGAACACATAAAAATAATATTGATTTGAAACACATTAAAAACACAATTTCAAACCTAAAGGCGATCCATAAAAAATGACCCAATAGATTTTTTTACCATATGCTTTTGATATTACCCTAGTAGATTTTACATGTATATAATTTTTTTTGGAGACCATCGTTATGACCTTGGAGAATATATTAAAACAATTATTATGTCATATATCATGGATCCAATGTGTTTAATAAAGGATTTTAATCCAAAAAATTCAAATTTAGTAAATTCTTATTGTCTTTAGGTTGTAGGAAATGTTGATCATGCTATTTTTTATATTTTTGAAAATGTTCATAATTCAATAGTTTTTTACTATAGTATATCTTAAACAGAATTGATACTTCCTTAGATCATTTTCAGACTATGTTGATCCAAATTCAAACATTGAATGGTATTTCAATTTTCGGGTTACCAACCCATATATTTCACGCATCCATTATACTATTCACTGAATCATGTTTGATGTCATCCTTCATAGTTCATGTCATATAGATATTGGATTTAGGTAAAATATTATGAACCATCAGATGAGGTCTAGATGATCTTTTCATTAACATGCTTTGATTTGGTATCCTGTAAAAAAAATAAGAATTTTAGGCTCATAGAATATTGGGAAATCCATTATTTAATTTTATCATTACAATTATCTTAGGATAAAAGAACAATAGGATGATAAAAATGGATTTACATCTATTTACATTGGTGTAAGAGGTAAAAATCCATTGTTTGATCCATACATCCTGAAACATTCAACCACCCAGATATCACCACCAATATTCTGAATCTGTGTTTGACTATTAGAGACCACCCCTTGACATACCATGATTCAAAATATATATTTTCATATTTAAATATACAATAATATTTATTTTCATTTCTTATGACTCTATCAAAACATAGATTTTTTTATTTCAATAATCATTAATATTTAATTATATTTTTACATAATATTGCATCTAAAGATAATCATGTGGGATGATTATTATGTAAACGATTATATAAAAGGTGAAAATGTTATTCGTTAACTATATAACTAACCATGATAGTAAATTATTGACAATCTTCTACAAATATAACTCCCAAATTTATTCTTAAATTAATTATTTTATTTACAATTGTCTATTAGACAATATCATTTACTATTTTCCCCTATAATTCTTAAAACCACTTTATTATATTTTAGTTTTATATCCCTTTTTATTTCATTGTACAATTTTTTTTTCTAATATATCATTCAAGTGTATTTATATCTTTTAATTGAAAATTTCATTCCTAAAAAACCATTCATTTAAATTTTTCCATAATGTCTTATAACATTTTCAAGATTTCTTTATAATTTCTCCACATATATTCCAATATTATATACCACTAATTTTTTATATGAATATATTCAATGTTAATTTTTATTATTAATATTGAAAAATTGTATTTTAATATTTAAAATAGTAATTGATTTATATCGTCATGGGAACAAAGGGGAGAGTACTAGTTTTTTATGGGCATGGGTGGTTCTGTTATAAACCACAGAAAGATGAGCCCACTATAACTATCAAATTAATTGGATAAAGGAGTAAAGATAATATATTATGTATCTCATTAGATATTATGACAATACACTATGACAATTATTCTATTTTTAACCATTATAGTTATTTTATGAATAACTATGATGGTTATTCTATGTGTAACCATAAAGGATATCTTATTTTTAAAAGTGATATGAATATTAGGACACAACAAGATTTACCAATTCTAGATATGTGGTTTTAAGGAAATATTTTTATTTATGAAGGAAATACAATGATATTATGTTTAATAAATGTATATTATTATTTTTAAGAGTGAAAAGTATACCTTTGTGAATAAACATATTATGTGATTTTCATGATTTCAATTATCCTTATGAGTATTGTTTTTTTATTTTTAAGTATTATGAAATGTTTTGAGAAATGATATGGGATGATGATGTGATTTTTTTAATAAACTGATTAACATGAGAACAATCATTATTTTACAAAGGATAATTTTTATAATTATTCTGGGACTAAATGTTTGTTCATTCATTTAATATCCCTTTAAGGATATTTTTTGTGCTAAAATCATGATTTAAAAAAATCATCATAGTGTTTATTGATGGAAACATGAATGTATGAAATAAATATGAAAGTCATAGAGAGTTTTAATAACTTTATTTATTTATTTTTAATAGATTAATATTATTGGATAAATGAATATTGATCCTAAGAGACAACATTATAATATATGATTTTTTAAACTAAGAGTTATGACCAAAAACTAACAAAATCTAAACCAAAAATATAGTTGGGAATGTAAGAATATAAATTATATTATTAAGTCTCTAGAATATGTAAGGTTTATGATAGATTTCTTATAGCAGAGGTGATGATCTCCCCTAATATGGCACAATATACTGTAGGAAGCTATAATAACCCAACATAATTAGTGGATTCCATGAGACAAAACTGTAAATACTATGTATGAGGATGTAAATAGGAGTATTCATATGAAAATATGGTTGAATAAGATAATTAATTTCCACGATGATTCCTACAAGTGGATCAGTGACAAGGAAAATTAACTGGTGCGTGGGCTGAAAAAATCAAGAAGCAAGTCTAGTAAACATGCCCAATATTAAATCCCACATGAATGTCAAGTAAAGTAATTAAAATACCCACAAAAATAATATAAATCACACTTTTATACATTTTCTATAATCAGTTAATTCTATGAAATATACATGTATGTAAAAAACGAGAAGATTATCAAACATGGAAATTTCATTATAGAAATCATTATTCAAAAACGTACACCTTTATCAGATAAAATCCGTGATATTATTTAAGTTATGGTTATTTAACTAGAACCAATTCATCTTATCTAGGTAGTTATTAAACATATATAACACCATGGCCATAGTCAAACAATCCATAGGGTTATTAATATTTTGTATCTTTATGGTACATTTGGTTCCAGATTCAATCAAGTATACATTAATGTGTAATTTATAACATTGGAACTAAATAAAAGAAATTTTATTCCAATGTACTAAATATTTTATTAATCTATGTGAACTAGAAACATTCTAAAATTTTACATTTTCAATTTAAAATAATAAAATACATCCTGATATTTTCTTTGAGAACATCATTGTCTACTTTAACGTACTCACATGTATTAATCATGAAGGACATCAAACTATCAAGAATGGAAATACACTTTAGAACGATGTGATTAAAATTATATGTATGTGTATTTGTAAAAAAAATCTAAATAATTCATAAATAACATGACATGAAATAAATTATAATAAAATAGTTCTATATAAAAAGTCACATGAGATAAAACGAATCCTTAGATTACCATACTATTGAAATAATCTTATGGAAATCAATAAATGAGTCAATAATGATAGAATTAATAATATATGAAATCTAAAAAATATCATCAATTCCCCATTCAAAGCCACCTTAAGAATATTTTCAAGGCCCCATGCCATGACATCATGCATTAATGGGTAATGCCTTATCAAAAAACCCAAATTAGATTGATTAATTACACCTACCAACACATCAAGGGTTTATTTTATTCCACGAAACACCTTTCATGTAATAAATCCAATACATTACACATATGAATAAATAACAAAACATAATCACCTTCCATAAAAATTATTAAATGTAAATAGTGGATGAACTAGCATAAAAATATCAATAAATACCAAATTAAAACTGATCATAAACCATCAATAAAAAATGTTATATTTTATCATATGATAAAAACCACATTAAATAATAATATTTAATAAATAATGTTTACATTAATGAAAAAAATTATATGGATCAAAGAAAAATTCTTGAGAAAAATTCCCTTTGATTTGAAAATCAATTATTTGAAAACATCAAAAATTTAATGGAATGATTTTCTTTTCAAAAATACCAATAAATATGTAAAATATGTAGAAAATAAATTATTATCCCTGATTTCAGGAAAATTCATTCATTGTATATAATTTAAAAACATTTTTTTGACACTATTGTAAAAAGGATAGAAGGTTCCTTATTTGAAGAATGACCGAATGATTCCATTCAATCCATTCTGTAAAAAATTATAACACGGGAAAATATGTTATCAATAAATCATGTTATAGTAATATGAGTTTTATGTTAATAATTTTATGTCAAATATGGATATAGAGGAGAAATAATCCCATTGTGATGAGTTAAACATTAATAATCCTAAATAATGATGAGATTGTTAAAAAAACCCTTACAATTGTTTTGAATTTGTTCATACATATTCGAACCTCCAATATAAGAAATATATATTTACTATAAAACTATTCCAAAAACATAGTCATTTATATTATATAACATTTAACTTTTTAGAATATTTTATAACTATTTTATAAATAGTTCTTTGTTAAGTTCATTATTTCATGTAATAACTTCTTCAATTTTCATGTATGTTTTTTTATTAGTTTTAGTATTCACAATTTCATAATTTAATAATAATATACACAATGTAAACATGGATATAAATATCATATATATTCATTATATATGTATTTATATTAATCCATAAAAGTATTAGATAGTAAAATGAACTATACATTTCACTGAGAAGGTAGGCTTTCCTACACATGAACACCATATCAATTTTTCGACACATGGAACAAAAGAAAGGTAGAAAATTATTCACCATAATAGAATAATTTATATATTATTTGAGTTATATATATTCATTAAATGCATCCTAATTACCATCCACGTAGTTAATAAATGTAAAATTAATCACATCGCTTCATAGAGCTGATAATCCACATGTAAGCACCAATGACATTTTCATTACTCAATGTCTTATAAGGTAATAGTATAGATATGATATTATAATTATAATAGTATAAATATGTTACAAATATAATATATAAGCATTAAACCTTGAATAATTCCAATATATAAAATATGGTTATCAAAAATGCCTTGTATCACTACATGGAGATGATAATCAATACATACACATGAGAGATACCTTTACATCTCATTTAATGGGAAAGAGGGTGGATAGTGGTGATTTAATAAAAATTATAAAATTTAAGTATATTTAAGATACTAAATTTTTTATAATATGATTAATAAAATATATTTATATGACTTAAAGTGGAAGTAAACAAATAATGTTATTGGTTAAGGAGATTACATACAATCTAAATGAACTCCTTTAAATATCATCTTTAGGGTCATAGGGTTTGACTTTTTGGTTAACTAACACCTCTAGGATGAGTATATGTAACTTTTTATGGGATTATTTTAGTTTTTTGTTGACATATAAGGCTCAATGTGGTATAAAAAGTGGGATAGAAGGTTACCTTTTATAATTGAGATGTGGTGAACTTCTTGAATTTATTAAAATATTTAATAATAAAAAGTAATTCTAATGAAAAATTTATACATATGGAAAGGGATTCAAAACTCGGGTAGTATATTGTTGAAAAAAATCAAATAATGAAATTTTTACACGGTTTATATTGTTTTTAAGACAATATATTTCAGTTTAACTTTTTATTTAACCTATTTTATCATTAACCCAATAAACAGATTTTCGCTATTCAAAGTATATAATATTAAATATAAGGTTAAAAAAGGATCATAATTGTCATGTAGATAATATTTTAAACCTTATACTATCTCTCTTGTGTTCTTTAATTATTTCAATTAATTTTAAATAATTCAATAAATTACTATTTTGATAAATTATCATTAATGAAAATTTTAACATTATTAATTTAATTTGACATAAAATATTCAATAAATAGTTTTAATTAGAATAGAATTTATTTAAAGAAAAAAAATATTTAAAATTAATCAAATACATTCACATATCATTATAAATCCCCAAAACATATCACTTTTTATATTTTTAATATCATTTCCCTTATTTTTCTATTAATTGAATAAATATTGTGTATGAATTAAAGGTAATTATATAATCACTATAAATTTTAAATAAATTATCATCATCGGGATAATGTGATTATTTTTAAAATTAGAATTTATATTAGTTCATAACATTCTTTTTTTTTCTATTTTTGAACATTTAATATATATTTTTAACTAAGAGAGTAATATTTTGGACATTATTTGAATAAAATATTATATTGGTCATATTCATTGACATGGGTCCATTAAATAATTAAAATAAATTAATAAGGTGATAATTTTTGAATTAAATTTATCCAATAATAATTAGGATGATATATTATGATTATATTAGTTAATTTTAAACATGGTTTACCAGATAACCCTTTTATCACGGTGATAAATTTTATGACAGTTACTATCCATTTTGACAAAACATTAAAGTGAACTTTTTAGAAAATTTTAATTTTTTGATTAAAAATATGGAATAAATTTTATCTAATTAAATACCAATAATTAATGACATTTAATTTAAAAATAATTTTTCAAAATGTAATGATAACATTTTTTAGAAAAATTTAGCTTTTCTTAAAATTTCCATTTTATGTTCAATTTTTCATTAACAAATGTAATTATAAAATTGATTTTAATTAACATAACTAGATAAAAATAATATAATAAAACTACCGTTATAAATAAAATATTTTAAAATAAAATAAAACTTTTTATATTTTTCGAAAAAATATACAATTTTTGATAAAAATTAGTTTTTTTCATTATTCTATAGAGAATTAAATGTTTTAGAAAAATATAAAAAACTCAACATAAGATAATTTTGAATTAATTTTTTAAAAATTAGATTAATTTTATAAAATAAAAAGTATATAAGTTTCATAACTTAATTATAATACTCAGTCACTTGAAAAAATAAAAAAACATTTTTCAGGAAAACATATTCCTGGAACATATAATAAATCAATTGAAAACTGAGTACATATTTATAAAGAATTAGTAAATGAATATTTTTAAATTAGGTCATTTACATATATTTAATAACTTAGTTAATATTATTCATACTCTCTAATTTCATTTATATGCAATAATGGACATATTTTAGTAATAATATTTAGTGGTTTGTTTATGCTCGGTGTTGTGTGTTGTATTTGGTAACGAACATAATGTTCCTTTAAAATATGATTCCTTACCTACCCCTTAAATAAATTATAATAATTCAACTTTAACATATTTTTTTTAATGGATGTTTTTTAACTTGAAAAATACTTTTTGTAAAACCGACATCAAAAAAATCGTTAATATAATTTCCTCGTACAAATAGAAGAAAGGAAATATGATGTTCAACAAAAGATTAGGTTTCCAAATAGGATTAAATAAGTGGAAATTGAAAATATAGTAATATATTTGATAAATATAAATAGTTATTAATATATATTAATAAATAACGTGTTCATTAGAAAATTAGCCAGGAAAAAACTAAAATACTGTAATGGGTTAAAAGGAAATGGATTTATCATAGAGAAAAGTAAACATATAATGTTTTTATTTCATTCCAATTTTCAAATGTCAAAGGATTGTTTTAATAACCAGATAAATAAGTCAAAAATACAATATTACATTATTTATTTACAACAGATAATAAAAAGTTTATCCTTTGTGTGTGTTTCCATCAATTTAAACACCTTCTCTTACACCATAAAATTGATATTGTAGATGATTTTTTTATTCTTGAAGTACATTAATTGAATTGTAAGATCCATAACTCATTACTTCCAACTCTTAATATTCACCAAGAACAAAAATTTATACAAAAAATTATTCCAAATGAAAAATAATAATTAACATAAAAAATGTTCCCAATTTAAACATAAACAATTACATAAGTAGTTAAAAATAAGGCTCTTAAAAAATATTACCTGCCATATTAAAAACCCAAAAATATGATCAAATAATTATATAATGAAAATGTAAATATTTTCATAATGTCACATTAAAAAAAATTAATACCTTGATCACATATACTAATAAACTAAATCCCCATCAACTTTATCCTTATTTTATATATACCAAAAATCCAAAAATAAATTCAAATCCATCATAATTTACATGTTTATAAAATCAATGAATATATTAAATGTAATCAATATTATCCCTATTTTTTATTCAAATTTAGTCAAACATACTAATAGTTATCTTTCCCTTTGTCATTTATTCTCTAACAATATCACTGTACCACTAATTGACTTTTCCTGGAAATCAATACTATTCAACATATGTTTCGAAATCCTTAAAGAAAAGATATTGATCTACAATCCTTATAAATTTAATATATCTAATAAAAAGACTATCATTTACTAAAATACATATAAAAAAAATTCTTGAATCCAAATGCACAAGCACATTAAACATTCTACATCAATAATAGTAACGGTATAACATTAACCTTGATCCCTTATTGTCTTTTGTGGTATATTCCCTTGAGGCTTGAGGAATTTTTTTGTAGTTCACCATATTCTTATATTTGAAACATAGAATTTTAGAGGCTTATTTAATACCATTTTATTCATGTGCTTGGGGTCCTTTCTCTACAAACATGAAATAAACCACCATTACATTCATGCAAGTACGAATGTGTTTCTTTCAACTATTTTTAACATCTGGGAGAATCCTTTTTTCCCTTCATCAACTTATCCAATTTTTCATATGTCAACCTTTAATCGTCATTCATTATTTCAAGACCATAATACATTGATAATTAATTTTTCTTCTTGATATCACATGATTTTATATCCTCATTTGATTATAATGATTTGGATACTAGTTCCTATCAATATATTTTCATAATTCCATCAACGAAATGGTTAATATTTATCTTTTGATTACATAAGTGGTTGTTTTTATATCTGGATAGAATTTTAATGTTAGCATCCAACATATAAACATTTTTCTCTTACTTTATTTTCTTAATCAATAATTATATATATACATCATATCATTTTCCACAATTAAAATATTTTTCCATAAAAATATCATTAAATTCCTTCCATTCCATACTATCAATTTCCTCTAATCCATAGTCTTTTGAATCAAGGACCATAATTGATCATTGTCTATTGTCAAATAATAAACATCAGTGAAAAACTTATCCCCTTCATTACATCTCATATCAAGATATTTCTTCTCTATTGATCTTATCCATTTCTCACCTATATATGGATTTTTAGCCACACTAAATGATGGTGGTTACTAACACATGAGTAGGGTTAATGTTGTTACACTAATATGAGGGTCAGTAGGTTTATTAATAAAGTAAATGATATTATAAATAACCAAAGACATCTTCTCAAATATAATTATAAGTTCATCCATTCCTAGTTTCCACTCTACTTCATTATCATTCCCAAAATATAATTCATTACATGTATTATGAACATTTATATATTTTTCTTTCATTTAACTATGCATCATTTATAAATAGTGGAAAAAACTATATTAGATCATAATATTATGCATCATAGTGTATAGTCTTTATAATAAGTAAACTATTAACATAAATTCAAAATTTTGGCCATATATAATCTTAGATTAATTATCTTTCTTCTGTAGGGATTATTCAAATGTGTTTTCATAGGGTTAAGTTCACTAATATATGTTTCCCTAATTACAAATGCCATCGTTTCTACTAAACATACTCTCATAGAAACTATTAACACACCAACACATGAAACCCGTATCTAGTTTTCACTTTTTTATATTGGCACTAGATATAAGAAATCACATACAAATATACTGAGTAGTCTAACAATCATAGTCATCTATATACATACTCACATTTTACATTTTCATTTATAAACATAAAATGAGACATTTTATTATATTCATGAACCTTGTTTTCCCCATTATTATATTCCAACGTTGTAATCATAAAACAATTCATGGTGTCAAAGAAAAAATAAATATAATAAATGGTTGAGCTCATATTCTCAAAAGGGTTATTCATTCAACGGAATAAAACATATCCATGAATAATATGGCATGGAATAAATGATAATAAAAAAATTCCATATAAATAATTACACCTACTAAAAAATATCTATGGATATTAAAAAATTAATATAAAAACATGGAAATAAATAAATGACTTAATAATAATGGAAAGAAAAATTAAGGACCACTGAAACATACTATCAAGGACTTGCCAGTCATTATCTTAAACATTTTGTCATGGACTCGTGCCAAGAGATCATACATAAATCAGTATGGTCTTAGAGTAAAAAATATATTTTGTCTGTTGAGAAATAACAATTATATGGGGTTCTATGTAATCTCAGGCCCTATCACTCACATAATATGTCAAATCTATTAATCATATTAATAAATAATATGATAAAATCAACTACACTAAAAATCAATAACTGTTTTTATTGGAAGAACATGCATATGGAATATAAATAAATTATTTACTTAAAATAATCATAAACAATATATAAAAATACATAGGATGGTATCATAATATACAAAAAGTGTTAAATAATAAGAGTAAATACATTATATTAACAAATATGACGATAGTTTAAAAAATCATTATAAAATTCTGGATGAAAATATCCTTTTTATTTTAATATCACCTATATTAAAACTCTAAAAATGTAGCGAAAACCATTTTCATTGAAGAAAAATATGTAAAATTATAAATGAGACATAAAATAAAATATTATTCAACAAGTAATGAAAATATGTTCATTTTTTATTAGTTAAAAATACATTCCATTCACAATATAGAAAAATGATTAAAAAGACATTGTATCTGAAAACAATATGAAGAATACCTTAAAAAAAATTTATGTAAAAGAATATAAATTTCCTTATTTAATCATTGGAGATAATAAAAATTCTATTTGTGCATGTTTTTTTTTGTAAAATAAGGATATAGTAAAAAATTATTCCCCCAATGGTGACATAAACATAAAAATCCCAAATAATGATGAGATTGTAAAATAAACTCTTACCTTAGGTCTGTCTTCTTTCGTATGTGTCCAAACATCCTATATAATTTATATATATTTATTAAACATGTATTCTAGAACCATAATTATATATATCATACCATATATGACTTATAATATTTTTTCACTCATTTACTAATAATTCATTATCCAAGTCAATATTTTGGATGATAACTCTTTCATTTTGCAAGTATGTGTTGGTTCAATTTTTTTCATTTGTGACATAATCAATGATTATTCATATAAAAAATTAAATAAATATATTAAAATCATAAATATTCATTATATAGGTATGTATATTAATAAAAAAATTAGAGGAAAAAAACTACACTGTTCATAGGGATGGTAGACCGAACGTACCCAAGAACCTTCTTTCCATTTTTTAACTGAAGGAAGAAAATAAAGGTATAAAATTATTCAAATTTTAAGAATAATTATTACATAATTTAAATCATATATATATTTTTCAAGTCCCTCTTCATTACAATACATGTAATATTAGAAATGAAAAATGGATCACATCACTTCATGGAGGTGGCATCCCACACAAACACATGGATAACATTATAATTTATCATTATTTTGGAAGGTATGAAGGTACATATGTTATTATAATAACACAATTATAATTATGTAATAAATATTATATATATACAATGATACCATCATAATTCAGACCCATAGTAAGTGGTAATCAAAAATGAATTGCATTTTCTGGGAAAGAGGCAGGATAAAGGTGATTTAATAATCGAAATTACTTATTAGTACATTTATTATATTGAGGTTATTATTTAAAGATAAATAAAATAGATTAATATGAGTTATTATTGATGAAAAAAATAAATCCATCGTTTAAGGTGATTACTTCTCCTTTGAATGAACTCTTTGAAGTATCCTATTAAGGGTCCTAGGGTTGGTGTGTTGGGATAACCACTACATATATAATATTGATAATATATTTGATATGTTATTTTAGAAGGGGTTTTAGATATAAAAGGATTAATTATGTTTAAATAATTGAGGGAGGAGGTTCCCTTTTATAATTAAGGTGAGGGGCACTTTCAGAATTTCATAAAATGTGAATTTATAATAAAGAAATTATTAAGAAAAATGTATCAAAATGGATAGGGATTCTAAAAAGGATATTTTATGTTGGAACATTCATCGTAATCTTTTTTACATTTTTACATGGTAATTTAAACATTACCTTTCGATAAAACTCTTTAGTTAAACTATTTTAAGATTAACCATTGTAATGACTTTTTCACTCTGAATGGTATATAATTTTACATATAAGGTGAAAAATACTTCATAAATGAAGAAATTATAACATATATAATCTTGTATTATCCACATTCTCCACTATAATAATTATTATGAATTTAAAATAATTTAATAAAATATTATATTGAAAAATTATCATTATTTCCAGTTTTGGAACTATTAATTTATTATTACTTCAAATACATCATGAAAAAGTTTGATTTAGAATGTAATTAAGTTACACATCTCTAATATTTCATATTAATATAAAAAATATCAAGGAAAATTATAGATCACTAAAATTATATCCTTTTTTATATTATTAATATCATTTATTTATTTTTATATTAATTGAATAAATATTGTATTAGCATTGCATGATAATTTAATTTAATTGTATAATAATTAAAAAATATAAATAAATAAAAATCATAAATATTATATTATTATTCATAAAATTGAAAATTAGTTTCATCCGTAACAATATTTTTCTCTATATGGACACATAATTGATTTTTTAAACCGAGAGAGTGACATTTGGTAACAATCATTGATTTAAATATTATATTAGTAATATTCAAAGAAAAAAGTCAATTAAACAATAAAAATTATATCCTAAATTGATAAGGGAAAAATATGTTTTGTCCAATAACAACTAAGAAAAAATATTATTAATATTTCATTGAATTTTATGCATGGTTTTCATGTTATTTTTTTCAGTGAGCTGATAAGTTTTTCCATAATTAATATTCATATTGAAAAAAATAAAACAGAAATATTTTCTAAAATTGAAGCTCTGGATTACAAATATGGAATAAATCTTATCAAATTTATCAACTATATGTGGTATAAATTTATTTTAAAATAAATACAAAAAAGCGTGATGAAACTACTTTTTTGAAAAATACAGTTTCTCTAAAAAATGTCTTTTATATATATAAATAATTTCATACCAAATTAAATAATAAAATTTATTCCAATCAACATAATTTTATATCAATAATACAATATAAACAAGTTTAATTTTATACCAGTTAATCAAATGGAACATTTTAAATAGTTGAAAGAAAAATACAACATTCAATAAAAATTATTATTTTTCACTATTTAATAGAAAATCAATCTATTTAAGAAAAATAAAAATTATTCAACATAAAATAAAATTGAAAATAAAATTTCCAAAATTATATATTTTTTAAAAATAAATTATATATGTTCTAAAAATTAATTATAATAATTTATCACAAATAATAATAAAAATAATTTTTTGAAGAAATAATACTGCTTAAAAAGAAAATAACTTTATTAAAATTTAAGTACTGATTTCCTAATAATTAATCAATACGTTTTGATTTATTATTATTTTTATTTATATTTCACAATTCTGTTAATACTACTCAATTCCACAAATTTAACATCTATGTCATAATGGATGTATTTAAATAATAATATTTTGTTGTTCATTTTGGCTCATTATTTCATTCCTAATATTCTATCAAAAATATTGTTATTTTATAATTATATGAGTCTACATTTAAGTATACTATTGTGGAAATTCTTGGTTCTCATAATATAATGGATCTTTTATAACCTTTCAGTGTGGCACCCACTATTTTGACAATACCACATGTTATGTCACCTAAAATAATGATCATGATGTGATAAAAAGTTTATTAATATTATAAAGTACACTTACATGTTTTCATAATTTAATCCAAAGATGATTATTGGTAACTGACTCTAATAGATTCCAACATTCACTAGACCATCTTATAAAAACATTCAGTATACTACATATCATATGAGACTAATTCTCCCGCCGAGATAATGTTTTTTTTTCAGAGGGTACACCACATTTTCTTCGATGGAATATTTATTTACTAAATAATTTCTTATCTAAGAAAAATCCCTCAAAATATGATAATTTCATAGTATTTTTTCCATTGTTGTAACCGTTTCACTTTGTCCTAAGACACTACTATAGTATTATCATAATAAAATGTGATATGATCATTACTACTAGGTACCACATCATGATCCTAGAAAAAGTATTATATACAAATGGATTATTTGGTTGTGTTAGAAGAAAATATTTAATCAAACTCTTCTATATAATTGGTGACAAATGGATTCTCTAAACTCTTCAATCTCATGTATCCTTTTTATACACATAAAACATAACATGACTATGACATTTTAGAATTCTATTATTCTTTGAAAACTACCATTAATATAACCCACAATAAAAATCCCCATATACTCCATACAATAGGAATATAGCGTTACTTTAACCTAAATAATTATGTAAAAACATAATATAAGACCAATTATTCTCACCTAGATCATCTTGATATATAATTATCATGCTCAATTTTAATTAAATATAATGTATAATACATTATAATTCCTAAAAATGGATCATATCATCAAATCATATGGGAACAAACTCATTATATCATTCTCCTATTTTTCATAAGAAACATTTTCAAGGAATGATATATACCATGTAACAATGGAGCCAATCCCATGTTTTAATGTTTAGTATAAAATATCATTAGTATTGGGTTTGTATATGTGTGTTGTGTTATTCTAAGAATCATCTTCAATCGATCACGATTAATCTTAATCCCTATAATGTAGGCTACTTCACCAAATTCCTTCATTATGAAACATTGGTTCAACCTATCCTCAATATACATTATGTCTGTAATTTCATTTCCAATAAGTAATATCTCGTCAACAAATACTACTAGGATAATGACCACATTCCCAATAAATCTCTTGTAAACACATGTCTCACATACATTCAGAATTAAACAAAATTCTTTTATAGCTTCATGAAACTAAATGTTCCATAGATAAGATTATTTATTAAATCAATAAATGGATATATATAACATTCATATTCTCTTGGAATCACCAGGAGAAACAAAGACTTCAAATTGTGTCATATAGGAATCTTCATGATTCTTACCATAAAGGTAATATGTTTTTATCATCTATATAGAGAATTTCATTATCTTGGTATGCTTCTATAGACAAAAGAATTTTAATAGATTTAAGCATGGAATATATATAATTATTCATCATTTTAAATTCCATTATGTTGTTTAAACCCATTAGAATATATCCTTTATTTACCGGTACTTATTTTACCCTCGATACATAGTTTTATTGTGATAACCCATTTTCACTAAAATTATTTACACAAATTTGCGGATCGACTAGAATCCAAAAATCATTTTGATATAGAAAATATGTTTCTACATTCATATCATTTATCTATATTTCATATTATGATCTCTCTGATTCATCTTAGTAGTATATAGGTTAATTATTGTAAACTAGTACTGATTCACATCATTAGTGATTATAAAACCATATCTCTTTGGTTGTCTTACCTATCTGTTTCTCCTATGAAGTACATGGGTTTTGAAAAAAACATCTTCCATGGGAACCTATAGAATCTAATCATGTACTGACTATTTTGTATATTGAGCATCAACTTCATCAAATTTAATCTTGATCCCAATTTATATATTAAGTATGTTTTCCCTTTCAAGAAATATATCTTCTCTAAAAACAGTAAATTTCTTTTATAAGGGGTTATATATGCAGTGTCACTTTGTTTCATTATGATATCATAAAAAGATACACTTTTTGATCTAGGGTGATAGGTGTTTTTCCGGATAAGTCATTAAAAACACCTTACAACCCCATATGATTGTATTTAACAAAACTGGCTTCTTTCAATTCCATAAGTCATGGAGAATTTTATTTACCCCTTTAGTAGGTACTCAATTTACTGTGTATGTCATAGTTTGTAATTCATATCCCCAAAATGATAATGGAAGATGTACATGACTCATTAATGTCCTTACAATGTCTACCATAGTATGGGTCCTCATATCACTAATTCTATTAAAATTTGGTCAGTATGTTGGAGTGACTTGAGATAGGGCCCAAAAATCCCTCATAAATTTGACAAATGCTTAGTTAAGACATTCACCACCTCGATCTGATCTGTGCTTCTCTATATTCATTCCAAGTTGATTTTATATGTCATTCTTAAATTCATTGAATATATAAGAGGACTTGGACTTATATCTCATTAATTAAACATTTCCATATCTATTAAAGTTCACTACAAAAGTTATAATTTATGAATACCCAGATATTTATTCTATAAGAAATGGTCTAAACCCACCAATTTTTAACAATAATAGAAGCTCTATAACCCTTTCATAATGTTCACAAAATCATGGTTTGATCATTATTCCTTATAAACAAACATGGAATATTTAATGAGGTTTTAGCTCAATAGAGTCTAAAAACCCATCTTGAAATATATCTTTCAAACACATTTCATCTACATGACTAATATAGTGATGTCATAGTTGGGAGTTATATGAGTCCTGCGATCATGATTCATTTTCAATTTTCAATACATATATTTCATAACTTAATACATAAAACCCAATATTTTAATCTTCCATACCATAACACATGTTGTATTCATAAAAGAAACAACTTTTATTTGAAAACAATATAATAAAACCATCTACATATTTGAAGGACATAGATATTATATTCTTTTTAATAGTTGATTCATAATAACAATATTTTTAAAAAATATCAATCTATAATGAAATTAACTGTGGTAGTCTTTAATGCCTATAGCCACAATCCTTGAACCATTGGTGTTTCATAAATCAACATCTCCTATAGAAATCATTAAAAATCTACTTGGTTTCCATATTTTGATATGTGTGTGTGTGTGTGTGCAGAAGAAGTGTATCTAATATCCAATGCATAGAAAATAAAAACCTACACTCGATAATGAATAAATATTTAGCTTACCCTTTCTTTTGGGTATTATTCATTTTCATGTGGCCTTTCTTGGAACATGTAAAATAGACTGTTTCCTTTTCATTTCCATATTTCTGGATCTTCTTATTCGTAGATGTATATTTCTTGAGATCGTTAGGATTTTTATGAGTCATCAGTCTCTTTTCATTGTTTTTTATTCACTATACGTGATATGGGGTTTAATGCTCATTGTCATTGTCCACTTAGTGAATCAGAGTAAGATGTTCTGAAAGACTCTTTTCATTCTAGATTATATTATATATAACCATATAACTAGATGATAAGGGTAGTTAGAAATGTATTAGATTTATTCATAAATAATCTATGAAATTTAGTCCCTAGGATATCTAATAATTCATTGTGTTCAATAATCTTGACTAAATAAGGAATAACTCGAACCAAATCCCCAATATTGGATTTAAATATTGCATTGGGCATTTCGTATCTATCTTTTCCCTCTATCCACTGATATACATATCTAAGGTGAGCATCATGTTATTTGAATCCATGTACTCAAGTTGTTTTAGAAACTCATTGGTAACATATGACAAAATGAAACATTGAATATATGTTTTATTGTTAATTTTTTCTCATAGAGAGATAACTCTTCCTCAATAGTCTCTTTACTAGGAGCTTCAAGGATAGGTTCTTCCAATACATTCAATTTACTTTAATTGCATTCGAAAATGTGTATGTTCCATTGCCACTCATCGAAATTTGTGCTGGTGATATGGATATCCTTCTTAAGTAATAATCACAATGATATATTTGAAATCATGTTGATTGTCATTTATGCAAATAAGATGACTATAATATTAGTTCTTTGTCAAATAGAATGTAGATAAATAAATAATATATTATATTAATTGTTCCCCTGATATTTTCTCAAAACACAATATCCCTCACCATTATATTTTAAATATAATTTTTATTTGACGTTTTAGTAGTGAGGATCCATATTCCCCTTTTCATTTCCACTATTTTGGTTGGTCAAGAAATTTGGAGGGTTTTATAAAGGCAATCCAAATCCCAAATGCATTAAGTCATCATTCCTTGATCTATTGAGTTGAAACCCGATTCTTGATGTCCTTAAAAATTATTCGATCAACCATTGACTCTTACTTAAACCATGTATTGGTGTGGAAGTCATCCCTTAATGTGAACCTTGTTTCTTAGACCCAAAACATCATTCTGAAATTGCATGATAATTAAATGCACCCCAACATTTGTTCAGTTGGGAACTCTAAACAATTGACCAAATGTAACTAATGTATTAGAAGGATATGACGACTTCATATGTTTAATTGAGTAATTTTAAATATTTATTCATTAATTACCCATTTTTATATTTCTTATATGTGTGTTAATAAATGGTGGAATTTACTTAAGTGATTAACCATGTATTTGAAAAGTTTTTCAGATAATCCAATTTATTTTTTTTCTATATTGCATTGTAATTAATTAATTAAATCATATTATCATGAATAAACATCACTAATGAAATTTCTAATTCACTTTAGTAAATTAAATAATAAAGATATCTGATCATTATAATTTACTAATGGATATTTTTTATAGAAGATGATAAACTTGACTTTGACCAAGGGGAAAACACCTTGAACTACAAAATGGTTAGAGTTGCATCTCTCTACCTATCCACCTATATATCTCTCATGGATTTGTTCCTACTTTGATCCAAACAAGATATTCCTCCAGTAGCTTGGGAGCTCCATCTATTATATATTCATTTGCACACACATATGTGAGGGTATGTAAATGAAATTTCAATGAGATTACATAAAAGAAACAATGGGATTTAGGACCCCAAAATATTGAGAGGATGGATAACAAACATGAAATATATTTACTTTAGTAACATTTTAAATGAAACCAATCACATACATAGGTTCGGTCTATGATCACGATAATATACATACATATAATGAATTATGAATTAAATAAAATAATATTCAATTATGATCAATATTATTTGTGATAAATTATTATTGAAACAAATAATCATATTGTTTAATGGACCAATTATTTTATATAAATTCTCATCCGAATTTTCTTGACATTGTCAACCATTATAATTTTAAAGAAAATATATAAATTTATCCATAATTAACAGTTTATAAAACTATTACTTTGAGGTGACAGGGTGGGTACCCAACATAACTACCAAGCATGTACTACATTTGTATATTGATTACTCATTCAAAAAATGTAATACACAGTATAAAAATTAATTTAATGAAACATACTTGAAAATTACTGAAAATATGAAACACAGGTAATTTTGGCAGTATGTTATGTTTCAATTCATCTAGGTTAAGGGCAATATTATGACTTATAAGTGATATAAAATTTTGAAACATTAAATATAAATTAATTATAAAATTATTATATATATATAACATGTTACATGGAATGTACAAATATCTTAATTAACAAATGGATCAATTTTTATATGTTTTATGTCTTATAATAAATCAATTTTTCTAATTATCTGAATTTGGTAATATTAACATCATGTAAAATCATGATACACAACATGTATATTTCTCAACATCAACACCTGAAACAAGAATAGGGACTGAATGTATAATCATGTAGAGAAAATAATAGGGAAAATAGAATGAAAATGGGCTACACGATGTGTAGTGTTTGACTTTTTTAGTCACCTGTCACATATTCAGAGTAGGAGAATACACAGACCATCATTGACTAATAGACTTTACATCGGGTTTGGATGTTATATATTGTTTAGTCTAGCATACCGTTCAACCTCATGGAACAACCAATTCATTTTGTATATAAATATAGACCACATGTATTAAATTAGAACAACATAAATTAATTAAATTTTAATTATTAGTTATATAAAAATGATTATAATTAGTATACTAATAGTCTACAATATATGAACACTTTTGTTAAATGACCATTATTCTTGGCACATCCGTATGATTTTATATAAGGTATTTCATTCAAAATACTAACCAAGTTGAATATATTTTGGATAATGAATATAAATAATTGTATATATCATAATTTATAATACATAATGATTAATCTATAATTCAAAAATAAACATAGATGTGTAAAAAATAGTAAAATGATTATAAACAATTATGTGACTTCTCTAACACCACTTATAGATTATAGGCATAGTGAAAACACCATATGTGGCATTCCAAACATGAATTATCCCACATCAATGATTAATCTCTGAAAACACAATGATTAGTGACTTGATTAATGTAATTGAATCGAATATTGTTTGATGAATAAACTTTAGAACCAAGATTCAATATAATCATATAATATTTATAACTAATTTAAAAAAATAAAATAATGGACTTATGAAGAATTGATTCTTAATTTATGTATGTGGAAATTTCAATATGATATATTATCATTATGTTTTAGGGATCATGAGTATATTCCCTCCAGTTTTTACACACACATGTTCCATTAAACTTTGAACATCATTTTAGTAATATCATGGTGCTATCATAGTAGATCCTCATGCTTGCATCATTCACCTTTCATTTTCCTAAAAATATATTCAAGGTAGGGTTCAATTTGATCTCTCTAAACTATAGAGTGGTAGTGGAGGAGGAAAACTCTTTGTTCCTAAGAGTGTTCTAAAATAGGAATTTCAGTAGGGATTTGAGATAAATCTCTCCATATGTAATTATACACAACATAAATGAAATGGAAACCCTTAAGAAAATAGTATAATTTGGTTTATAAACCTCTATGGATATATAATAATAATTTTATATGTTCACCTTTATTATTTCTTCAATCATTGCAAAATGCTCTATCTATAACAAAAATTTTATTATTCAAATATTGTTACATACAAAAATATGAGAAATTAAATGAAATAATAATTATTTAAATGATGTTTAATATTCATTATTTCACATCAGATCATTAAACTCAGTTCTCCATTCCTCCACAATATTTATTGGTTCTTGAATAATGACTATTTATTTATATTGTAAATATCATGACATTATTATCCTATAAAAAATAAATATTATATTAACTAAATAGAGAAACATTATTAGACATTATTCTCACAAAATATTCTCTCAAATAACTGGTGACTGAATATATGTGATTCTATAGACATGAGTAACTATTATACCAAAAGTGGTATACTAATTATTCATCTATTTAAATAATAAATAATAATATTATTTAACTGATGATTTGTATACACGTTTTGTGTGACCTATTGGGCCTCATTATCACTGTAATTTCTCGAAGAAACCCAAATTCCATGGTTAGTGTCTAAAAACATGCTATGTCACCCATATAGAATTATGTGAATGTCACAATGACATAAAAACACAAATGAACCATTACTATGTAATATAATCCCTTTATCATGATATCTCTAATAATACAGGTGGCATGGTAGTTCCACCGGCCTTTGTGCTTAATTTCTCATTATATTTCTTTATAATAACTGTACATACCAATAGAAAACCATGCGCATGAATTTATTTAGGTTATATTATTTCAATCAAAAGTCCGGAGAAACTAACTTTAGTTAATGAACTAAAATGAAAAAATATTTATCGCATTCATCATTAATGATTTAATATCCATTATTCACCCATCATATCCTATGTTATCACAAACATATTTCTGCATGGTTTTCATCAATATGTAAAATTACATGACTCATAATATGCATTAAAATTATTCATAATGTATAAGGACAAATACACAAGTGTAGATATATGAAATTCCAATTATATATATAAATATTTATTTCCTACTGGCAAGCCTCATTCTAAACATTTAGTACACTGGAAATTACCAAGGGAATACCGCATGAGAAGGCTCTCAAATGTACTATGAGGCTCTACCATTGATATCATATATGATTTTTTTGGCTCAAATTATTTCATCTAGTTGTTTAGATTATATTTAAGAATTATTTCACAGAACATATGGGTTCTTATCATATTATGGGACTTCTATGACATTTTATTGTAACAACTACTCTTATTACATTATCACATGTAATGTTACATAAAAGAATAGAAATGATGTGATATGAATTTTAAGAACATAAAAAACTATGAATAAGGGTTATCATAAAGTACATAGAAATTTGTGATAAGTCAAAATCTATTTTTCACATTTCCAATATTTCTTTTATGGAAATCACAAACTCATTCTTAAATATATGATAACAAATACTTTTACGTTCAAATAATTTTACAGTTTTTCTATAAGATAAATATTTATTCATCATACTTTGAAATAGTTTAAAAGTATTCATAAAGTAACATTACAATTATTTTCATGAAAATGTATCTAATTATGAAAACATTAATATTATCAAATTGAACTTAAGACATTTAGTATTGTACTTATAATGATGAATTTTTTAATAATATTTGAAATCAGATCTGAAATCAATGGATCACACTCATTAAGAATATCTTAATGACACTTGTGTTATCACACAAAATTTGAGTTTTAGTATAACTCAAGCCATAGTCTGTGAGTGTGTGTTGCATCCACAACACTTGAGCACAAAAACTTCGAGCTACTACATATTCAGCTTCAGCTGTGGAAAGTGCTACCGAATGTTTCTTCTTGCAGGACCAAGAAACTAGTGAATCTCCTAATAAATGACAAGTTCCGGATGTAATTTTTCTATCCATTCTACATCCACCAAATTCACCATCAGAAAAGCATTTTAGGATAAACTCATTTCTATAAGTATAAAATAATCCTAGATCCATGGTTCCCTTAAGGTAGCGAAAAATTCTTTTTACTGCCTTTAATTGAGATTCCTTATGATTGGATTGATATATTTCACATAATCATACTAAAAACATTAAGTCTGGTCGACTAGCTGTTAAGTATAGTAGACTTCCTATCATACCTTTAAAAGATGTTTTATCTACTGGTTTCCCAGCTTCATCAAGATCTAAAGAGTTTGAGGTACCAATAGGAGTACATATACTCTTAGTGTTGTCATAACCATACTTTTTAAGAAGATATTTAATATACTTATGTTGAGATATGTAGGTTCCTTCTGGTTTTTTAGAAATTTGAAAACCAAGGAAAAATGTTAACTCACCCATCATACTCATTTCAAACTCAGATTTCATTAGTCTTGCAAAAGAGTCAGTCAGAGATTGCTGGGTTGAACCAAATATGATGTCATCAACATAAATTTGAACAATCAAAACATTTTTCTTATCTTTCTTTATAAAAAGAGTTGGATCTGCATTTCCCTTAACATAGTTATTTTGAAGCAACAATCCAGTGAGTCTATCATACCATGCTCCTGGGGCTAGTTTAAGACCATACAGAGCTTTGGTATGTCTAAAAACATAATCAGGATGTTTTGTATCTTCAAAGCCATGAGGTTGTTCAACAAAAACTTCCTATTGAACATAACCATTAATAAAAGAACATTTCACATCCATTTGAAAAAGTTTAAAATTAAAGAATTCTTCAAAGGCAAGTAGAATACGGATAGATTCAAGTCTAGATACTGGAGCAGAGGTTTCTTCATAGTCTATTCCCTCTTGCTGATTATAGCCTTTAGCAACAAGTCTAGCTTTATTTCATACTATGACTCCATTTTCATCACATTTATTAATGAAAACCCAATTTACTACAATAAAAGAAGTTTCCTTAGGTCTTTCAACCACGGTCCAGACTTTATTCCTTTCGAATTCATTTAGTTCATCTTGCATTGCTTTGATCCCATCATCATCACCTAAATCTTCATCAGTGCTTTTAGGTTCTAATTGGGAAAGAAATGCTAGATGTTCTACTTCATTTCTTAAGGATCTTCTAGTCCTTATAGGTTTATTTACATCACCAATGATACTATCACTGGGATGATTCTTAAGAAATGCCTGATTTGGGTTTTGAAAAGCCTCTTCATCAACATAGGGTAGAAAGTCTTCTGGGGTAAATGTTTCAGAAAAATCTTCTAGAAAATTATCCTTATCAGAAGGTTCTTCTATTAATGGTTGACAATAAGTTTTTTAAAACACATCCCAGGATGTAGGCTGGGATGGTTTAAAAACAAAAGGATCAGACTCATCAAATTTTACATGTACTGTTTCTTCAACAGTATAGGTATTTTTATTAAAAACTCTATAAGCCTTAGAAGTTGTGGAATAACCTAAAAAAATTCCTTCATCAGATTTTGGTGAAAATTTATGCAGGTTATCTTTAGTATTCAGAATGAATACTTTGCAACCAAAAACCTTGAAGTAGGATAATATTGGTTTTCTACCATTCCATAACTCATAAAGAGTTTTATTAAGAAAATGTCTAATCAAAACCCGATTTATAGTATAACAAGCAGTACTTACAGCTTCAGCCCAGAAATTCCTAGCTATGTAATATTCACTCAACATGGTTTTAGTTATCTCTTGAAGAATTCTATTTCTTCTCTCAACTACACCATTTTGTTGAGGAGTTCTAGGTGCTGAGAAATTGTGAGTAATACATTTTCTACTACAAAAAGTTTCAAAACTAGAATTTTGAAATTCTCCTCCAGGATCACAATGAATATTTTTTAAAGGAAAGTTTTTCTCATTTTTAACTTGAGCTCTAAATCTTTTGAATTATCAAAAATCTATAGACTTCTTTGCTAGAAAATAGACCCAAGTAAATCTAGTGTAATCATCAACTATAACAATCACATAGTATTTGCCTCCAATACTTCCAGTTTTTGTTGGACCAAAAAGATCCATGTACACTAACTGTAATGCACCAGTTGTCGAGACTTCACTGATTGATTTAAAACTAGATTTATATTGCTTTCCATATTGAGAAGGATCACAAACATTAGAAGAATCAAATCTAAGCTCTGGTAGATCCTTAACTAGTTTCTTCTTTGACAATTTACATAGGTTCCTAAGATTACAGTGACCTAGTCTTCTATGCCATAACCAGGAATGATCTTCCATTGCACTTAGGCAAGGTAAATCTTGCCTTTTGAGGTCTTCTAAGTTCAAAGAGTAAACATTCTCTTGCCTATTGGCTGAGAGAATAAATTCTTCCTTGGAATTGTCAACTAAGCACTTATCATTCCTAAAATTCACAAGGTATCCTTCATCACATAACTGACTTATGCTAATAAGGTTATGCTTAATACCTTTAACAAAAAGAACATTTGAAATAAAGGATTTACCAAGAAGAACAATATTACCAATACAAACAATCTCACCCTTAGCATTATCTCTGAAAGTTACCTTTCCTCCTTTCGTATTGATAATCTTTTCAAAATAGCTTTTGTTACCAGTCATGTGCCGGGAACATCCACTATCCATGTACCATGTATTGTTGCTGGTACTCTCTTTATTTTCATGAAATCAAGAAGAAAATTAGACTTTCTGGATCCAAACTTTCTTGGATCCAATATTTCTCGATAATAAAATTTTTGGAACCCATATCTTCATAGAAAAGTAAGCTTTATGAAAACCTAAGGATTGGGTTTTGTTTAAGGAACAATTCTTTGCCCAGTGACCACCACATTGACACTTGGTACAAAATGGGGCACTTTGAGGAACAAAATAATTGTTACTGAAAATTGGTTTTGCATGGGTATAACCAAATCCGGATATATTTCTTAAAGGTCGTATTTGGGAATACATTTTATCAAAATTTTCCTTACCATGGGTAAATTTTGATAAACACTTCTTTAAGGAAAAAATTTCATACTTGATTTTTATAACCAAGTTTTTATTCTCAAAATCATTAGTTTTAGAACTAGATCTAGGATCGAAAACATTTTTCTTAGAAATTACTTTTTCTAATTCTTTAGAAAGATGGTTCTTCCCAGAACTTACTTCCTTAAGATTTTTTAAAATACATTCAAAATCAGCATTTTTCTTATCAAGATCTTTAGAAAGATCTGATATTTATTTTTTAAGAATATAATTTCTAGAGTTTTCCTTATCAAGATTCTTATTGAGTTTGGAATTCTCAATTTCATGAAGTTCAGAAAACCTAAAGACTTCTTCATAAGTAGGTAAAATATTTTCTTCATCAGAAGAGGATTCTTCATCAGAAGCATTATAAAAATTACTATCATTATAATTTAAAGAAAGATTTGTCAATGATTCATCATTTCATACCTTAGCCATAAAACAATGATTTTCAATAGGTAATCTGGCTATAAGACCAATATTCTTTTGTCCTGAATATTATTAATCAGAAGATTCATCTGAAGAGTCACCACCACTGACACTCCAGGTGTCATTAGCTTTAAATACTTTCTGATCTTTGGCTTTATAATACTTCCTTTTGTTCCTGTCTGAATGCCTTTCTTTCCTTTCTTTATTTTTGAGCAAAGGGCAATCTGGTCAAATATGTCTAGCTCTCTTGCATTCATAACAAGTAACTTCTCCATCTTTCTTATCTTTCCTTTCATTTTTCTTATACATGGATTGGAAATTTCTCTGTCCAGCTATCTTGTTCATCCATCGAGAAAGATTTTCTATTTCATTTTCAGAGACTTCACTCTCACTAGATTTGGAATGGAAAATAAATATTTTTGACTTGGATCTGGTTACTCTCTCAAGAGGCTTAGCTTTCATCTGATTTGAAGTTGTTGTAAAAGCAATAGTACCATTTCCATTTTTCTTTTTGATGTTGTCATCATCTCTCTTCATTCTTGTCTCATGTTGAAGAATAGTTCCAAATAACTCATCAAGAGAAATTTGAGTCACTTTCATGTTCTCATCTATAACTGTTCTTTTGGATTCCCACTCATTTGGCATGATATCAATTATCTTATCCAAAAGAGCTTCATCATCTAAACCTTTATCTCCCATAGACTGTAGGCTGTAGACTATAGTCATAAATCTCTGTTGAACATTACATATTGGTTCACCATAAGGAATGTTAAAACCATGATATTCAGCTCTAAGCATAGCTCTCATAGTCTCAATCACTTTAGAAGTTCCAAAGTGTGTAACCTCTAACTTCGTCCAGATACAATTAGCTGCTTCATAAGAAGAAATTTGGCTATATATATTTCTTGTCATTGAACATAGTAAAGTATTGCGTATCTTAAAATTGAGTTGATACTCTTGCTTTTCCTGGTTATTAAATGTTCTAACTTCCTTATCAGGAATTTTATAATCACTAGTAAGCATAACAAAATTGTCTACTCTAGTATTGATAACAAAAGTCTTCATTCGATCTCTCCAGTACTCATAATAATTACAATCAATGATTGGCGGTCTTGTAGGATTTAGATTATCAATAGAACCAACATTAATTCTTTTCATACTTAGAATAAACTTTGGCACACAAACTTGTTAGAAAAGAAAAATTCGTAATAACAATGTTTGGAATGATAAATTTTGGAATGGGAAAGTTCGGAATGATAAAGTTTGGAATGGGAAAGAATGAGTAAGAAAAAATTATTCGTAAGTATAAGTATTTCAGAGACCTGCCCTGATACTAATTGTAGGATTGAAATAATGATGTAGATGCTCAAAATACAAGGGGGGGGGGGTGAATTGTATACTTTAAAAATTCCTTTGGAACCTTTAAAGATAGTTACGATTAACTATGTCTTCCATAAGAAAAGGGAAGGGCTATGTTTAACAAAGTTAAACTAATAAAATTCACAACACCTCTAACACCAAATGAAAACTTGGAAAGAGATTCCAAATGTAGGTTCTGGAAATATAGTTCCGGAAATTGAAACATAACAAATGATTACAATATGAGATTATACCTTAAAGCGTATAGAATCTAAATGAAACAGAGTGAAAGTAAATAAGTATAAGAAAGTTATACTTTCCTTATAATAAAAAATGAAGCGGAAAAAAATGAGTACTAAAACTACAAGTAACAAGATATAATTCTTTTAACCCAAAAAGAAGGGTATCCAACAACCTTGGATAAAGGTCCCATGATTTATACTTTCAAGCAAGTCTGTCTTACCCACACCAGGGTAAGCCCTCGATACGAAGATTGGAGTCTCTGTCTTGCTATCCCTGCAAGCCCTCAACTTCAAGGTAGTTGGAAACCTCTGTCTTTCTCAGCAAGGAAGCCCTCGAACTTCAAGGTAGTCGGCACCTCTGTCTTCCTATCCCCGGAAGTTCTCGAATATAATCACCAACATTTGGAGTCGCACGAAGTAAAAACTGAACGAGCGGTTCAGTATGCATAAGGCCTGAAAATATTTCTCTCTCTAGAAATCACCTTAGCAGCGTGTGGTCTCTAGATTGATCAAATTCCTTATTTGATCTCTTTCAAACGAGCTCCTATTTATAGGTAAGGTCGGCCTCCTTCCCAACGGTCATATCTTCCTAAAAAATCAGAGGGACCTGTACACGTGTCACTTAACCAACGGTTAGATTATAACAGAATAGATGACATCGTTTTATAATAAAAAACCTGTAACAGAATGTACGACACCGTTTGAAATCTAACTCAAAAGTTCGGAATGAAAGTTCAGAGTGTAAACAAAAAGTCAAAGAGTAGACAAATTATAAAAGTGTAAGAAAAAAGAAAGTTCGGAGTCTTAACCAAAAATAATTTTCCGAGTC
This sequence comes from Viscum album, assembly GCA_963277665.1. NCBI lineage: Eukaryota > Viridiplantae > Streptophyta > Magnoliopsida > Santalales > Viscaceae > Viscum > Viscum album. Next base: position 1,926,119,035 of record OY728142.1, on the reverse strand, counting down.
TAAATAAATTCAGAGTGTATAAAACAAAGATGATCATATTCTATTTATTAGGTGAATTCGGAATGAGAATTCGGAATGAGAATTTGTCATCAGATTTCGTAATGATAATTCTTCATCAGAAATAGTTATGTAAAATTTGTCATTATAATTCGATGTTGAACTTCATGAAAGTTCGTATCCAAAATTTGGAGTTGATCTTTATTAAAGTTCGTATCCAGAATTCGGAGCCTAAAACAGAATGCTTTAAATCAAAGTTTTAAACACTTCCGAAAATCTATAAATGAATCCTAATCTTGTACTTAAGAAATATATGGATAAAAATGTGATAAGAATAATTTTTCTTACAAAAGCAATCTTCCTTATAAAAGCAATTTTTCCTTATAAAAGCAATTTTCCTTATAAAAACAATTTTCCTTATAAAATCAATTTTCTTAATGATAAGGTGTCTGTGATTTTCAAAACAAGAAGGAATTGAAAAGTCATAAGGAAAACCTTATTGACTCAACAATCTCCCCCTTTTTGGAAAGCACAAACATCCTTACGAAAAATAAATTCTAAGAATAATGAAAAACATTAAGGCCTATCTCCCTTTTCTTAAAGGATATTGATGAATACGACTAACTCCCCCTTATCCTTTGAAACTCTAAGGATCATATTCTAGATTTGTAGAGTGACATTTCATTACGAATAAGAATGTCTTCTTTAATGAAAAACTTCCCCTTATATAAGCTCTTATTAGAGTTCTTTTTCCATAAGGATATTTTCCTTCTCCTCCTTTGTGATTTTCAAAAAGAATTCGAGGGAATGGAAAAAAAATTAAAGTACCTGAAAAAATTAGTAATAATAACAAAAGACGAGCAACCAAGATTTTCATTAATTTTAAGGAATGAAAGATACAAAAAAAGATCGGATTTAACTATTTCGGATCATTTTCCTTCGAAATGTGCCCCTTAAGAATAGTCTTGATCATCTTAAGGTCTTTATGATCTTCTTTAGCTTGCTTCTCTAAGACCACTATTCTTGCAGATTGAGCTTCAATATTTTCTTCCTGGGCTTTAAGATTTTCTTCTTGAGCCTTCAAATTTTCTTCCAGAGCCTTTAATTTCTCTTTAAACTCAATCCGATGATCCCTTTCAAACTTCTAGTTTTGAGAAACGGAATTCAGCTTCCCATTCAGATCTCTGACTTCTTGAATCTAGAAGTTCTTTTCATCGGTCAACTTCTCTTCAAAGGAATAAGTCAGCTCATTTATCTTCCTGTCCTCAGACACAAAAGCATCTTTAACATTGTCTTGAAATTCATCAAATAGCCTCATCTCTTCTACAATTTTCCTCGACCAGCTCGTCATCTTCTTGCAAGATCTTTTGTGGGCTTCATAGCCAATAAGAAAAGATTTGTATTCAGCTTCTATCTTGACAAACTTATCCATAACCATGGATACGGAATCTGATTTCTGATTCAGAGCATGTTGGATCATTTGGCATCTTGAATCTATAGTCGAGATGGTCGGAATGGAACCCACTAACTTCCTCAAAGATTGAACAACAAAGTCATGTCCCAACGAGGATGACTCCGAATTGGAAAAATTCCTTGGAGAATTTTCATCCTCAATAAGCTCAATCTTCCTTTTAGACGAATCACCAAATTCTCTTTTCTTGCTTGCCACTGATTTAGGAGTATCAACAAGGAGTTTGTTTCCCTTTTCCTTTTTTGGAATGGATTCTTGACCTGGAGTTTTCTGCTCTCTATTAGATATTTGAATAACATCATCAATAACTTTTTGAACAACATCTTCCTCATTCTTATCCTTCTAAGGAGTTACTAACTTAGAGGATTCAGCCTCTGAAGATCGGAGTGACAGATGTTCCGAAGGTGACCCCTTATAATCATCTACTTCTTTCAATAGTTCTCCAGTTTCACCACTTCCTTCAGAAACTGCTTCTTCCTCTTCAACTTGTTCAATCTGCTCGAGTTACTCAACATGATGAGCTCCAATCTCTTCCGAAAAATCAATGTTTCTTCCTGGAGTCTCGGGTAGAGAATACAAGGAGAAAGATCTTGGAACTGGAATGTTTCCGGAAACCATCTCATTAAATTTTAACAAAGCTTGGACTGCCTCATCTTCTAACATCTTCTTCTTGAGCTTCTTTTCTTTTGATAGTTTTACCTATTCATCTTATGTCCTATCCTTCAAAGCTTTAGCTTCTGCAGGATCCAATCCGAACTGCGGATCCCCTTCTTTCCTTTTCTCTTTATCTACTCTCCACTTTGCAACTGCTTCATCAGGATACGCTTTATTCTTCTTCGGTTTTGGAGGTGCGGTTTGAACTTCCTTAGATTTAGGATCCTCTACTTCAGCTGCAACTTCTTTCAACTTTCTTTTCTTTACTGGCTTAGATTATTCCAGTTCAGCAGCCTTCGGAACCACTTCTTCTTGATTTGGAAAATAGAAGAACTCACCAGTCTCCTTGTTGAAAGCCGCATCCATCCTCTTAAGAGTATCATCACTCACCAACAAAATTTTGCAAACCCTTGGCTTAGTCCTGCAAGCTTCCTTGAAAGACTCAAGGCACCGAACTATTAATTTTGATAAAATTTCTGGGTACATTACGATTTGGGCTCTGAGATTTCCTTTCTTAACATTCTCAATAGTTATAAGAATGTGCCTCAAAAAGTTAAGCTTCCTTAGATTTATCAGAAAATCTAAGATATAGATTTTACTCTTCTTCAGACTGTCTTTATCACATTTCCTCGGTACGATAAGACCTGATACCCACAACTCTAGAATCCGGAAATTGGTAGGCAAGCTAGAAATCTTCGGAGCTTTGTCGTCTGAGAGTCCGAGAGTTTTCAAAGCTTTTTCCTTGTTGAAGCTTCCTTTAGAATCTGGCAAGACGTGAGATATGAACTCGGCTTCTCCTTCATAGCTCAGCCCTACCAAGTTTGCTACCTTGGTATAAGAAAGCTTATATGTCTTGCCATAAGACTTAAAAGAAAATTTCTCCCTATTATCATCCTTAAAGAAGGAAACTGTTTCATTGAATTCAACAAGTAAATCTGAAAAATCATCATCTTGATTCCCTGGTTTGGACACAACAATATCTTCCCACTCGTTCAACTTCATGTTCTTAGAAATAAGAGAATCATAGTTGTTGAAGAAATCCGGATGAACCATCCTTTCTCTGTAAACTAACCATTGTGAAATTGGCTTGGAGGATTACATTTCTTGAGAAGATAATTCCAAAGACATTCGGGTCTAAAGACTTCTAAGAAGTTCCGAACAGTGAAAGCTGACGTTCGGAATGGCTTTAAAATGGAGAGGCAGAGATTCGGGATGCTGGAGCTTGAAATCGATGTGGGACAACTATTTGGGGTCCCCTTTATATAGGCAACGAAAAAACAGTTCAACTTCCACAGTTGATCGAACGGTTGTGACAATCTGAGATAAGATCTGACGGTCGAATACCAATTCTCATGAAAACTTGAATCTGATCTTATTTGGGGTTTTATTAAAACAAAGATCTAAGAAAATTATAATCCGAAAACAAAGTATAAGAAAATACCAGCAAGTAATGTATGACTACGAAAACCTGAGTAAGGAAATCATACCTTTCAGAATGGCTTAGGAGAATTATTGGTAATGGGTAACATATAAACAAAACGAAAAATCTTTATTACGAAAAGAAATAGTTTCACAAAACTCACTACGAAAAACAAACTCAGTACGTATAATTCAGTACGAAAATTTCATTACAAAATTTGAAAACGAAAAACTCATTTTGAAAGATTCTGTATGAAAGTCCCGTTACGAAAATACCAGTACGAAATTCTCCATTCCGGAAGTTTTCAATACGAAAATTTCCATTCTAGAAGTTTTTTATATGAAAATATCCATTCTGGAAAATTTTTGTTTCGGAAATTTCCATTCCGGAAGTTTAGTTCTGAAAAGTTTGAAAAAATAACTTTGAAAAATTCAGTTACTCTAACAATCAAATGTACTCCCCCTATGAAAAGGAGTTTATTACTGTAAGAAGACTTTTTCAACAGAAAGTTAATTAAGAAGGATTACCATACGATTATCATTCCTAACTTCTATTTAATGTACTCAAATCTATCAGAAGGAAAGGATTTTGTGAAAATATTAGAAAGTTGATCTTGCGTTCCGACAAACTGAAGAATAATATCTCCTTTAAGTGTGTGATCCCTAAGAAAGTGATGCCTAATATCTATGTGTTTTGCACGAGAGTCACGTGCAGGGTTCTTACTAAAGGAAATGGAACTTGTGTTATCACACAAAATTTGAGTTTTAGTATAACTGAAGCCATAGTCTGTGAGTGTGTGTTGCATCCAAAACACTTGAGCACAACAACTTCGAGCTGCAACATATTCGGCTTCAGCAGTGGAAAGTGCTACAGAATGTTTCTTCTTGCAGGACCAAGAAACTAGTGAATCTCCTAAGAAATGACAACTTCCGGATGTACTTTTTCTATCCATTCTACATCCACCAAAGTCAGCATCAGAAAATCTTTTTAGGATAAAATCCTTTCCATAAGTATAAAATAATCCTTGATCCATGGTTCCCTTAAGGTAGCGAAATATTCTTTTTACTGCCTTTAAGTGATATTCCTTAGGATTGGATTGATATCTTGCACATAAGAATACTGAAAACATTAAGTATGCTCGACTAGCTGTTAATTATAGTAGACTTCTTATCATACCTCTAAAAGATGTTTGATCTTCTAGTTTCCCAGCTTCATCAAGATCTAAAGAGTTTTAGGTACCAATAGGAGTACTTATACTCTTAGTGTTGTCATAACAATACTTTTTAAGAATATATTTAATATACTTATGTTGAGATATGTTGGTTCCTTCTGGTTTTTGAGAAATTTAAAAACCATGGAAAAATGTTAACTCACCCATCATACTCATTTCAAACTCAGATTCCATTAGACTTGCAAAAGAGTCAGTCAGAGATTGCTAAGTTGAACCAAATATGATGTCATCAACATAAATTTGAACAATCAAAACATTTTTCTTATCTTTCTTTATAAAAAGAGTTGGATCTGTATTTACCTTAACATAGTTATTTTGAAGCAAAAATCCAGTGAGTCTATCATACCATGCTCGTGGGGCTTGATTAAGAACATACAGAGCTTTGGTAAGTCTAAAAACATAATCAGGATGTTTTGATTCTTCAAAGCCAGGAGGTTGTTCAACAAAAACTTCCTCTTGAACATAACAATTAAGAAAAGCACATTTCACATCCATTTAAAAGAGTTTAAAATTAAAGAATGCTGCAAAGGCAAGTAGAATACAGATAGATTCAAGTCAAGCTACTGGAGCATAGTTTTCTTCATAGTCTATTCCCTCTTGCTGATTATAGCCTTTAGTAACAAGTCTAGCTTTATTTCTTACTATGACTCCATTTTCATCACATTTATTTCTGAAAACCCATTTTACTCCAATAACCGAAGTTTCCTTAGGTCTTTCAACCAAGGTCTAGACATTATTCCTTTCGAATTCATTTAGTTTATCTTGCATTGCATTGATCCAATCATCATCACCTAAAGATTCATCAGTGCTTTTAGGTTCTAATTGGGAGAGAAATGCTAGATGTTCTAATTCATTTCTTAAGTAACTTATAGTCCTTAAAGGTTGATTTACATCACCAATGATACTATCACTCGGATGATTCTTAAGAAACGCCTGATTTGGGTTTTGAAAAGCCTGTTCATCAACATAGGGTAGAACGTCTTCTAGGGTAAATGTTTCAGAAATATCTTCTAGAACATTATCCTTATCAGAAGGTTCTTCTATTAATGGTTGACAATCAGTTTTTGAAAACACATCCGAGGATGTAGGCTGGGATGGTTTAAAAACAAAAGGATCAGACTCATCAAATTTTACATGTACTGTTTTTTCAACAGTACAGGTATTTTTATTAAAAACTCTATAAGCCTTAGAAGTTGTGGAATAACCTAAGAAAAATCCTTCATCAGATTTTGGTGATAATTTAAGTAGGTTATCTTTAGTATTCAGAATGAATAATTTTCAACCAAAAACCTTGAAGTAGGATAGTCCTGGTTTTCTACCATTCCATAACTCATAAGGAGTTTTATTAAGAAAAGGTCTAATCAAAACTCGATTTATAGTATAACAAGCAATACGTAAAGCTTCAGCCCAGAAATGTCTAGCTATGGAATAATCACTCAACATGGTTCTAGTTATCTCTTGAATAATTATATTTCTTCTCTCAACTACACCATTTCGTTGAGGAGTTCTAGGTGTTGAGAAATTGTTAGTAATACCTTTACTACTACAAAAAATTTCAAAATCAGAATTTTGAAATTCTCCTCCATGATCACTATGAATAGTTTTTAAAGGAAGGTTTTTCTCATTTTTAACTTGAGCTCTAAAACTTTTGAAATAGGAAAAAGCTTCAGACTTGTTTGCTAGAAAATAGACCCAAGTAAATCTAGTGTAATCATCAACTAGAACAAACACATAGTATTTGCCTCCAATACTTTCAGTTTGTGTTGGACCAAAATGATCCATGTGCACTAACTGTAATTCATCAGTTGTCGAGACTTCACCGATTGATTTAAAACTAGATTTATTTTTCTTGCCATATTGACAAGGATCACAAACTTTAGAAAAATCAAATCTAAGCTCTGGTAGATCCTTAACTAGTTTCTTCTTAGAGAGTTTACATAGGTTCCTAAGATTACAGTGACCTAGTCTTCTATGCCATAACCAGGAATGATCTTCCATTTCACTTAGGCAAGGTAAATCTTGGCTTTTGAGGTCTTCTAAGTTCAAATAGTAAACATTCTCTTGCCTATTGGCTGAGAGAATAAATTCTTCCTTGGAATTGTGAACTAAGCAGTTATCATTCCTAAAATTTACAAGGTATCCTTCATCACATAACTGAATTATGCTAATAAGGTTTTTATTAAGACCTTTAACAAAAAGAACATTTTAAATCAAGTTTTTACCAAGAAGAACAATATTACCAATACCAACAATCTCACCCTTAGAATTATCTCTGAAAGTTACCTTTCCTCCTTTCGTTTTGATAATCTTTTCAAAATAGCTTTTGTTACCAGTCATGTGCCGGGAACATCCACTATCCATATACCATGCATTGTTTCTGGTACTCTCTTTATTTTCCTGAAATCAAGAAGAAAATTATACTTTCGGAATCTAAACTTGCTTGGATATGAGATTTCCAGATAGTAAAATTTTTGGAACCCACATCATCTTAGAAAAGTAAGCTTTACGAAAACCTAAGGATTGGGTTTTGTTTAAGGAACAATTCTTTGCCTAGTGACCACCACATTGACACTTGGTACAAAATGGGGCACTTTGAGGAACAAAATAATTGTTACTGAAAATTGGTTTTGCATGGGTATAAGCAAATCCGGATTTATTTCTTAAAGGTCGTATTTGGGAATAAATTTTATCAAAATTTTCTTTACCATGGGTAAAGGTTGATAAACACTTCTTTAAGGAAAAAATTTTGGACTTGAGTTTTATAACCATGTTTTTATTCTCAAAATCATTAGTTTTAGAACTAGAGTTAGGCTAGAAAAAAATTTTCATAGAAATTACTTTTTCTAATTCTTTAGAAAGTTGGTTATTCTCATAACTTACATCCTCAAGATTTTTTTAAATACTTTCAAAATAAGCATTTTTCTAATCAAGATCTTTAGAAAGATCTGATATTTCATTTATAAGAATAGAATTTCTTGAGTTTTACTTATCAAGTTTCTTATTGAGTTTGGAATTCTTAATTTCAAGAAGTTCAGCAAACCTAGAGACTTCTTCATAAGTAGGTAAAGTATTTTCTTCATCAGAAGAGGATTCTTCATCAAAAGAGTTATAAAACATACTATCATTACAATTTAAAGAAACATTTGTCAATGATTCATCATTTCGTACCTTAGCCATAAAACAATGATTTTCAAAAGGTAGTCTGGCTATAAGACCAAGATTCTTTTATCCTAAAGATTCATAATCAGAAGATTCATATGAAGAGTCACCACCACTGGCACTCCAGGTGTCATTAGATTTCAATACATTCTTATCTTTGGCTTTATAATACTTCCTTCTGTTCCAGTCTGAATGCCTTTCTTTCCTTTCTTTCTTTTTGAGAAAAGGGAAATCTGGTCTAATATGTCCACCTCTCTTGTATTCATAACAAGTAACTTCTCTGTCTTTCTTATCTTTCCTTTCCCTTTTCTTATACATGGATTGGAAATTTCTCTGGCCAGCTATCTTGTTCATCCTTCGAGCAAGATTTGATAATTCATTTTCAGAGACTTCACACTCACTAGATTCAGATTGGAAAATAACTTTCTTAGACTTGGATCTGGTTACTCTCTCAGGAGTCTTAGCTTTCATCTGATTTAAAGTAGTTGTAAAAGCAATAGCACCATTTCCATTTTTCTTTTTGATGTTGTCAGCATCTCTCTTCATTCTTGTCTCATGTTGAAGAAGAGTTCCAAATAACTCATCAAGTGAAATTTGAGTCACTTTCCTATTCTCATCTATAGCTGTTCTTTTGGATTCCCACTCATTTGGCATGATATCAATTATCTTATCCACAAGAGCTTCATCATCTAAACCATTCTCTCCCATTGACTGTTGGCTGTTGACTATAGTCATAAATCTGTGTTGAACTTTACATATTGGTTCACCATAAGGAAAGTTAAAACCATAAATTCATCTCTAAGCATAACTCTCCTAGTCTCAATCACTTTAGAAGTTCCAAAGTGTGTAACCTCTAACTTCTTCCAGATACAATTAGCTGCTTCACAAGAAGAAATTTAGCTATATATATTTCTTGTCATTGAACATAGTAAAGTATTGAGTACCTTAAAATTGAGTTGATACTCTTGATTTTCCTGGTTAGTAAATGTTCTAACTTCCTTATCAGGAATTTTATAATCACCAGTAAGCATAACAAAATTGTCTACTCCAGTATTGATAACAAAAGTCTTCATTCGATCTCTCCAGTACTCATAATAATTATAATAAAAGATTGGATGTCTTGTAGGATTTAGATTATCAATAGAACCAACATTAATTCCTATCATACTTAGAATAACCTTTGGCACACTAACTTTTTAGAAAAGAAAAATTCGTAATAACAAAGTTCGGAATGATAAATTTCAGAATGGGAAAGTTCGGAATGATAAAGTTCGGAATGGGAAAGAATGAGCAAGAAAAACATATTCGTAAGTATAAATATTTCAAAGACCTGCTCTGATACGAATTGTAGGATCGAAATAATGATGTAGATGCTCAATATACAAGAGGGAGGGTGAAGTGTATAATTTAAAAATTCCTTTGGAACCTTTAAAGATAGTTAGGATTATCTATGTTTTCCTTAAGCAAAGGAAAGGGCTATGTTTAACAAAGTTAAACTAAGTAAATTCAAAACACCTCTATCACCAAATGAATACTTGGAAAGAGATTCCAAAAGTAGGTTCTGGAAATATAGTTCCGAAAATTGAAACTTAACAAAAGATTACAATATGAGATTCTACCATAAAGCGTATAGAATCTAAATAAAACAGAGTGCAAGTAAGTAAGTATAAGAAAGTTTTAATTTCCTTATAATACAAAATGCAGCGGAAAACAAATGAGTAGTAAATCTACAAGTAACAAGATATAAGTCTTTTAACCCAAAGAGAAGGGTATCCAACAACCTTGGATAAATGTCCCTTGATTTATACTTTCAAGCAAGTGTGTCTTACCCACACCAGGGTAAGCCCTCGATACGTAGATCAGAGTCTCTGTCTTGCTATCCCCGCAAGCCCTCAACTTCAAGGTAGTTGGAAACCTCTGTCTTCCTCAGCAAGGAAGCCCTAGAACTTCAAGGTAGTCGGCACCTCTGTCTTCCTATCCCCGGAAGTCCTCTAATGTAATCACCAACATTCGGAGTCGCACGAAGCAAAAACTGAACGAGCGGTTCAGTACGCACAAGGCATGAAAAGCTTTCTCTCTCTATAAATCACCTTAGCAGCGTGTGGTCTCTAGATTGATCATCTTCCTTATTTGAGCTCTTTCAAATGAGCTCCTATTTATAGGTAAGGTCGACCTACTTCCCAACGGTCATATCTTCCTTAAAAATCGGAGGGACCTGTACACGTTTCACTTAACCAATGGTTAGTTTATAACAGAATAGATGACATTGTTTTATAACAAAACAAGTGTAACAGAATGTTTGACATTGTTTAAAATCTAACTCAAAAGTTAGAAGTGTAAACAAAAAGTCAAAGAGTAGACAAATTATAAAAGTTTAAGAAAAAAGAATATTCGGAGTCTTAACCAAAAATAATTTTTGGAGTCTAAATAAATTCAGAGTGTATAAAACAAAGATGACCAGATTCTGTTTAATAGGTGAATTCGGAATAAGAATTCAGAATGAGAATTCGTCATCAGATTTCGTAATGAGAATTATTCATCAGAAATAGTAATGTAAAATTTGTCAATAGAATTTGATGTTGAACGTCATGAAAGTTCATATCCAGAATTCGGAGTTGATCTTTATTAAAGTTCGTATCCAGAATTCAGAGCCTAAAACAGAATGCTTTAAATCAAAGTTTAAAACACTTCCGAAAATCTAGAAATGAATCCGAATCTTGTACTTAAGAAATATATGGATGAAAATGTTATAAGAATAATTTTTCATACCCAATCAATCTTCCTTATGAAAGAAATATTTCCTTATAAAAGCAATTTTTCATTATAAAAACAATTTTTCTTTATAAAAGGAATTTTCTTAAAGATAAGGTGATTGTGATTTTAAAAACAAGAAGGAATGGAAAATTCATAATAAAAACCTTATTGACTCAACAATATCCCCCTTTTTGGAAAGAACAATCATCCTTACGAAAAATAAATTCTAAGAAGAAAGAAAAACATAAAGGCTTATCTCCCTTTACTTTAAGGATATTGATGAACATGACTAACTCCCCCTTAGTCTTTGAAACTCTAAGGATCGTATTCTAGATTTCTGGAGTGACATTTCATTACGAATAAGAATGTCTTCTTTAATGAAAAACTCCCCCTGAGATAAGATCTTATTAGAGTTATTTTTCCTTAAGGATTTTTTCCTTCTATCCCTTTTTGATTTTCAAAAAGAATTCGAGGGAATGGAAAAAAAATATCAAAGTACCTAAAAAAATTAGTAATAATAACAAAAGTCGAGCAACCAATATTTTCATTAATTTTAAGGAATGAAATATACAACAAAAAGACCGGATTTAACTATTTGGGATCTTTTTCCTTTGAAATGAGCCCCTTAAGAATAGTCTTGATCTTCTTTAGGTCTTTATGATCTTCTTCAGCTTGCTTCTCTAAGACCACTATTCTTGCAGATTGAGCTTCAGTCTTTTCTTCCTGGGCTTTAATCATTTCTTCCTGAGCCTTCAACTTTTCTTCCTGAGGCTTTAGTTTCTCTTCAAACTCAATCTGATGATCCCTTTCAAACTTCCAGTTTTGAGAAACGGAATTCAGCTTCCCATTCAGATCTCTGACTTCTTGAATCTGGAAGTTCTCTTCTTCTGCCAGCTTCTCTTCAAAGGATGAAGTCAGCTCATTTATCTTCCTGTCCTCAGTCTCAAAAGAATCTTTAACATTTTCTTGAAATTCATCAAATAGCCTCATCTCTTCAACAGTTTTCCTCGACCAGCTCGTCATCCTATTGCAAGATCTTTTGTGGGATTAATATCCAACAAGAAAAGATTTGTATTCAGCTTCTATCTCGACACACATATCCATAACCATGGATATGGAATCTGATTTCTGATTCAGAGCATGTTGGAGTATTTGGCATCTTGAATCTATAGTCAAGATGGTCGGAATGGAACACACTAACTTCCTCAAAGATTGAACAACAAAGTCATGTCCCAATGAGGATGACTCCGAATTGGAAACTTTTCATGGAGAATTTTCTTCCTCAATAAGCTCCAACTTCCTTTTAGACGAATCACCAAATTATCTTTTCTTTCTTGCCATTGATTTCGGAGTATCAACAAGGAGTTTCTTTCCCTTGTCCTTTTTCTGAATGGATTCTTGATCTGGAGTTTTCTGCTCGATAGTAGATACTTGAATAACATCATCAAAAACTTTTTGAACAAAATCTTCCTCATTCTTATCCTTCTCTGGAGTTACTAACTTAGAGGATTTTTCCTCTAAAGTTCGGAGTGACAGATGTTCCGAAGGTAACCCCTTATAATCATCTACTTGTTTAAATAGATCTCCAATTTCACCACTTCCTTCAGCAACTGCTTCTTCCTCTTCGACTTGTTGAATCTTCTCGAGTTGCTCAACATGCTCACCTCTAATATCTTCTAGAAAATCAATGTTTCTTCCTGGAGTCTCGGGTAGAGAATCCAAGGCGAAAGATCTCAGAAATAGAATGTTTCCGGAAACCATCTCATTAAATTTTAACAAAACTTGGACTGCCTCAGCTTCTGACATCTTCTTCTTGAGCTTATTTTCTTTTGCTAGTTTTACCAATTCATCTTCTGTCCTATCCTTCAAATCCTTAGCTTCCGCAGGATCCAATATGAACTGCGGATCCCCTTCTTTCCTTTTCACTTTATCTTCTCTCCACTTTGCAACTACTTCATCAGGATATGCGTTCTTCTTCTTTGGTTTTGGAGGTGCGGTTTAAACTTCCTTAGATTTAGGATCCTCTAATTCAGCTGCAACTTCTTTCAACATTCTTTTCTTTACTGGCTTAGATGATTCCGGTTCAGTAGCCTTCAGAACCACTTCTTCTTGATTTGGAAAATCGAAGAACTCACCAGTCTCCTTGTTGAAAGCTGCATCCATCCTCTTAAGAAAATCATCACTCACCAACAAAATTCTGCAAACCCTTGGCTTAGTCCTACAAGCTTCCTTGAAAGACTCAAGGAACCGAACTATTAATTTTGATAAAATTTCTAGGTACATTATGATTTGGGCTCTGAGATTTCCTTTCTTAACATTCTCAATATATATAAGAATGTGCCTCATGAAGTTAAACTTCCTTATATTTATCAGAAAATCTAAGATATAGATTTCACTCTTCTTTAGACTGTCTTTATCACCTTTCCTTAGTACGATAAGACCTTGTACCCACAACACTATAATCCGGAAATATTTAGGCAAGCTAGAAATCTTCAGAGATTTGTCATCTGAGAGTCCGAGAGTTTTCAACAATTTTTCCTTGTTGAAGCTTCCTTTAGAATCTGAAAAAACGTGAGATATGAACTCGACTTCTCCTTCATAGGTCAGCCCTACCAAGTTTGCTGCCTTGGTTTAAGGAAGCTTATAAGTCTTACCATAAGACTTAAAAGAAAATTTCTCCCTATTATCTTCCTTAAAGAAGGAAACTATTTCATAAAATTCAACAAGTAACTCCGAAAAAACATCATCTTGATTCCACGGTTTGGACACAACAATATCTTCCCACCCGTTCAACTTTATGTTCTTCGAAGTAATAGAATCATAGTTGTTGAAGAAATTCGGATGAACCAACCTTTCTCTATAAACTAACCATTGTGAAATTGGCTTGGAGGATGACATTTCTTGAGAAGATAATTACACATACATTCGGGTCTAAAGACTTCTGAGAAGTTCGGAAGAGTGAAAGCTGAAGTTCAGAATGGATTTAAAATGGAGGGGCAGAGATTCAGGACACTGGAGCTTGAAATCGATGTGGAACAACTATTTGGGGTCCCCTTTATATAGGCAATGAAAAAACAGTTCAAGTTCCACGGTTGATCGAACGGTTGTGTCAATCTGAGATCAGATCTGACGGTCGAAAACCAATTCTCATGAAAACTTGAATCTGATCTTTTTTGAGGTTTTATTAAAACAAAGATCTAAGAAAATTATAATCCGAAAACAAAGTATAAGAAAATACCAGCAAGTAAAGTATGACTACGGAAACCTGAGTAAGGAAATCATACCTTTCGGATTGGCTTAGGAGAATTATTGGTAATGGGTAATATATAAAGAAAATGAAAAATCTTTATTACGAAAAGACATAGTTTCAGAAAACTCACTACGAAAAACAAACATAGTACGAAAAATTCAGTACGAAACTTTCATTCCAAAATTTGAAAACGAAAAACTCATTTTGAAATATTCAGTACGAAAGTACCGTTACGAAAATACCAGTACGAAATTCTCCATTCCGGAAGTTTTCAATACAAAAATTTCCATTCCAGAAGCTTTCTATACGAAAATATCTATTCTGGAAAATTTTAGTTCCGGAAATTTCCATTCCGGAAGTTTAGTTCCGAAAAGTTTGAAAAACTAACATTGAAAAATTCAGTTACTCTAACAATCAAATGTACTCCCCCTATGAAAAGGAGTTTATTACTGTAAGAATACTTTTTCAACAGAAAGTTAATTAAGAAGGATTACCTTACAATTAATATTCCTAAATTCTGTTTAATGTATTCAAATCTATCAGAAGGAAAGGATTTTGTGAAAATATCAGCAAGTTGATCTTGCGTTCCGAAAAACTGAAGAATAATATCTCCTTTAAGTGTGTGATCCCTAAGAAAGTGATGCCTAATACCTATGTGTTTTGCACGAGAGTGATGTGCAGGGTTCTTACTAAGGGAAATGGAACTTCTGTTATCACGCAAAATTTGAGTTTTAGTATAACTCAAGCCATAGTCTGTGAGTGTGTGTTGCATCCACAACACTTGTGCACAACAACTTCCAGCTGCTACATATTCGGCTTTAGTAGTGGAAAGTGCGACAGAATGTTTCTTCTTGCAGGACCAAGAACCTAGTGAATCTCCTAAGAAATGACAAGTTCCGGATGTACTTTTTCTATCCATTCTACATCCACCAAAGTCAGCATCAGAAAAGCTTTTTAGGATAAAATCATTTCCAGAACTATAAAATAATCCTAGATCCATGGTTCCCTTAAGGTAGCGAAAAATTCTTTTTACTGCCTTTAAGTGAGATTCCTTAGGATTGGATTGATATCTTGCACATAAGCATACTGAAAACATTAAGTCTGGTCGACTAGCTGTTAAGTATAGTAGACATCCTATCATACCTCTAAATGATGTTTGAACTACTGGTTTCCCAGCTTCATCAAGATCTAAAGAGTTTGAGGTACCAATAGGAGTACTTATACTCTTAGTGTTTTCATAACCATAATTTTTTTGAAGATCTTTAATATACTTGTGTTGAGATATGTAGGTTCCTTCTGGTTTTTGAGAAATTTGAAAACCATGGAAAAATGTTCACACACCAATCATACTCATTTCAAACTCAGATTTCATTAGACTTGCAAAAGAGTCGGTCAGAGATTGCTGAGTTAAACCAAATATGATGTCATCAACATAAATTTGAACAATCAAAACATTTTTATTATCTTTCTTTATAAAAAGAGTTGGATCTTCATTTCCCTTAACATAGTTATTTTGAAGCAAAAATCCAGTGAGTCTATCATACCATGCTCGTGGGGCTTGTTTAAGACCATACAGAGCTTTGGTAAGTCTTAAAATATAATCAGGATGTTTTGTATCTTCAAAGCCAGGAGGTTGTTCAAAAAAAACTTCCTCTTGAACATAACCATTAAGAAAAGCACATTTCACATCCATTTGAAAAATTTTAAAATTAAAGAATTCTGCAATGGAAAGTAGAATACGGATAGATTCAAGTCTAGCTACTAGAGCATAGGTTTCTTCATAGTTTATTACCTCTTGCTGATTATAGCCTTTCGCAACAAGTCTAGCTTTATTTCTTACTATTACTCCATTTTCATCACATTTATTTATGAAAACCCATTTTACTCTAATAACAGAAGTTTCCTTAGGTATTTCAACCACGGTCCAGACTTTATTCCTTTCGAATTCATTTAGTTCATCTTGCATTGCTTTGATCCAATCATCATCACCTAAAGCTTCATCAGTTCTTTCAGGTTCTAATTGGGAGAGAAATGATAGATGTTCTACTTCATTTATTAAGGATCTTCAAGTCCTTACAGGTTGATTTAAATCATCAATGATACTATCACTTGGATGATTCTTAAGAAATGCCTGATTTGGGTTTTGAAAAGCCTGTTCATCAACATAGGGTAGAAAGTCTTCTGGGGTAAATGTTTCAGAAATATCTTCTAGAACATTATCCTTATCAGAAGGTTCTTATATTAATGGTTGACAATCAGTTTTTGAAAACACATATGAGGATGTAGGCTGGGATGGTTTAAAAAAAAGGATAATACTCATCAAATTTTTCATGTACTATTTCTTCAACAGTACATGTATTTTTATTAAAAGCTCTATAAGGCTTAGAAGTTGTGGAATAACCTAAGAAAATTCCTTCATCAGATTTTGGTGTGAATTTATGTAGGTTATCTTTAGTATTCAGAATGAATAATTTGAAACCAAAAACATTGAAGTAGGATATTCTTGGTTTTATACCATTCCATAACTCATAAGGAGTTTTATTAAGAAAATGTCTAATCAAAACTCGATTTATAGTATAACAAGAAGTACTTACAGCTTCAGCCCAGAAATGTCTAGCTATGGAATATTCACTCAACATGGTTATAGTTATCTCTTGAAGAAATCTATTTCTTCTCTCAATGACACCATTTTGTTGAGAAGTTCTAGGTGCTGAGAAATTGTGAGTAATACCTTTTCTACTACAAAAAGTTTCAAAATCAGAATTTTGAAATTATCTTCCATGATCACAATGAATAGTTTTTAAAGGAAGGTTGTTCTAATTTTTAACTTGAGCTCTAAAAATTTTGAAATAGGAAAAAGATTCATACTACTTTTCTAGAAAATAGACCCAAGTAAATCTAGTGTAATCATCAACTAGAACAAACACATACTATTTTCCTCAAATACTTCCAGTTTGTGTTGGACCAAAAAGATCCATGTGCACTAACTGTAATGTATCGATTGTCGAGACTTCACCGATTGATTTAAATCTAGATTTATGTTACTTGCCATATTGACAAGGATCACAAACTTTAGAAGAATCAAATTTAAGCTCCGGTAGATCCTTAACTAGTGTCTTCATATATAGTTTACATAGGTTCCTAAGATTACAATGACCCAGTTTTCTATGCCACAACCAGGAATGATCATCCATTGTACTTAGGCAAGGTAAATCTTGGCTTCTGAGGTCTTCAAAGTTCAATGAGTAAACATTCTCTTTCCTATTGGTTGAGATAATAAATTCTTCCTTGGAATTGTGAACTAAGAACTTATCATTCCTAAAATTTACAAGGTATCCTTCATCACATAACTGACTTATGCTAATAAGGTTGTGCTTAAGACCTTTAACAAAAAGAACATTTGAAATCAAGGTTTTACCAAGAATAAAAATATTACCAATACCAATAATCTCACCCTTAGCATTATCTCCGAAAGTTACCTTTCCTCCTTTCATTTTGATAATCTTCTCAAAATAGCTTTTGTTACCAGTCATGTGATGGGAACATCCACTATCCATGTACCATGTATTGTTGCGGGTACTCTCTTTATTATCCTGAAATAAAGAAGAAAATTAGACTTTCAGAATCCAAACTTGCTTGGATCAGAGATTTCCAGATAATAAAATTTTTGGAACCCACATCTTCTTAGAAAAGTAAGCTTTATGAAAACCTAAGGATTGCGTTTTGTTTAAGGAATAATTCTTTGCCCAGTGACCACCACATTGACACTTGGTTCAAAATGGGGCACTTTGAGGAACAAAATAATTGTTACAGAAAATTGGTTTATCATGGGTATGACCAAATCCAGATTTATTTCTTAAAGGTCGTATTTGGGAATACATTTTATCAAAATTTTCCTTACCATGGGTAAAGTTTGATAAACACTTATTTAAGGAAAAAAATTTAGACTTGAGTTTTATAACCAAGTTTTTATTCTCAAAATCATTAGTTTTAGAACTAGAGCTAGGCTCGAAAAAAATTTTCTTATAAATTACTTTTTCTAATTCTTTAGAAAGTTGGTTCTTCTCAGAACTTACTTCCTTAATATTTTTTAAAATACTTTCAAAATCTGAATTTTTTTTATCAAAAACATTAGAAAGATCTGATATTTCTTCTGTAAGAATAGAATTTCTTGAATTTTCCATATCAAGTTTCTTATTGAGTTTGGAATTATCAATTTCAAGAAGTTCAGTAAACCTAGAGACTTCATCATAAGTCGGTAAAGTATTTTCTTCATCAGAAGCGTTATAAAACTTACTATCATTAGAATTTTAAGAAACATTTGTCAATGATTCAGCATTTCGTACCTTATCCATAAAACAATGATTTTCAACAGGTAATATGGCTATAAGACCAAGATTCTTCTGTCTTGAAGATTCATAATCAGAAGATTCATCTGAAGAGTCACCACCACTGGCACTCCAGGTGTCATTATATTTCAATACATTCTTATCTTTGGCTTTATAATACTTCCTTCTGTTCGTGTCTGAATTCCTTTCTTTCCTTTCTTTCTTTTTGAGCAAAGGGAAATCTGGTCTAATATGTCCAGCTCTCTTGCATTCATAACAAGTAACTTCTCCGTCTTTATTATCTTTCCTTTCCTTTTTCTTATACATGGATTGGAAATTTCTCTGGCCAACTATCTTGTTCATCCTTCGAGCAAGATTTGCTAATTCATTTTCAGAGACTTCACACTCTCTAGATTCGGATTGGAAAATAACTTTCTTAGACTTGGATCTGGTTACTCTCTTAGGATTCTTAGCTTTCATCTTATTTGAAATTGTTGTAAAAGCAATAGTACCATTTCCAATTTTCTTTTTGATGTTGTCAGCATCTCTCTTCATTCTTGTCTCATGTTGAAGAAGAGTTCCAAATAACTCATCAAGAGAAATTTGAGTCACTTTCCTGTTCTCATCTATAGCTGTTCTTTTGGATTCCCACTCATTTGGCATGATATCAATTATCTTATCCACAAGAGCTTCATCATATAAACCATTCTCTCCCATAGACTGTAGGTTGTTGACTATAGTCATAACTCTCTGTTGAACTTTACATATTGGTTCAACATAAGGAAAGTTAAAACCATGATATTCAGCTCTAAGCATAGCTCTCACAGTCTCAATCACTTTAGATGTTCCAAAGTGTGTAACCTCCAACTTCTTCCAGATACAATTAGCTGCTTCGCAAGAAGAAATCTGGCTATATATATTTCTTGTCATTGAACATAGTAAAGTATTGTGTACCTTAAAATTGAGTTGATACTCTTTCTTTTCCTGGTTTGTAAAAGTTCTAACATCTTTATCAAGAATTTTATAATCACCAGTAATCATAAAAAAATTTTCTACTCTAGTATTGATAACGAAAGTCTTCATTCGATCTCTCCAGTACTCATAATCATTACCATCAAATATTGGTGGTCTTGTAGGATTTAGATTATCAATTGAACCAACATTAATTCCTGTCATACTTAGAATAACCTTTGGCACACAAACTTGTTAGAAAAGACAAATTCGTAATAACAAAGTTCGGAATGATAAATTTCGGAATGGGAAAGTTCAGAATGATAAAGCTTGGAATGGGGATGAATGAGCAAGAAAAAGTTATTCGTAAGTATAAGTATTTCAGAGACCTACTCTGATACCAATTGTAGGATCGAAATAATGATGTAGATGCTCAATATACAAGAGGGGGTGAATTGTATACTTTAAAAATTCCTTTGGAACCTTTAAAGATAGTTATGATTAACTATGTTTTCCTTAAGAAAAGGAAACTGCTGAGTTTAATAATGTTAAACTAAGAAAATTCAAAACACCTCTAACACCAAATGAAAACTTGGAAGGAGATTCCAAAAGTAGGTTCTAGAAATATAGTTCCGTAAATAGAAACTTAACAAAAGATTACAATATGAGATTCTACCTTAAAGCGTATAGAATCTAAATGAAACAGAGTGCATGTAAGTAAGTATAAGAAAGTTATACTTTCCATATAATAAAAAATGCAGCTAAAAAAATGAGTAGAAAAACTACAAGTAACAAGATATAAGTCTTTTAACCCAAATAGAAGGGTATCCAACAACCTTGGATAAAGGTCCCTTGATTTATACATTCAAGCAAGTCTATCTTACCCACACCAGGGTAAGCCCTCGATACAAAGATCGGAGTCTCTGTCTTGCTATCCCCGCAAGCCCTCAACTTCAAGGTAGTTGGCAACCTCTGTCTTCCTCAGCAAGGAAGCCCTCGAACTTCAAGGTAGTCGGCACCTCTGTCTTCCTATCCCCGGAAGTCCTCGAATGTAATCACCAACATTCGGAGTCGCACGAAGCAAAAACTGAATGAGTGGTTCAGTACGCACAAGGCATGAAAATCTTTCTCTCTCTAGAAATCACCTTAGCAGTGTGTGGTCTCTAGATTGATCAACATCCTTATTTGAGCTCTTTCAAATGAGCTATAATTTATAGGTAAGGTCGGCCTCCTTCCCAACGGTCATATCTTCCTTAAAAATAAGAGGGACCTGTACACGTGTCACTTAACCAACGGTTAGTTTATAACAGAATAGACGACATCATTTTATAACAAAACAAGTGTAACAGAATGTACGACACCGTTTAAAATCTAACTCAAAAGTTCGGAATGAATGTTCGGAGAGTAAAAAAAATTCAAAGAGTAGACAAATTATAAAAGTGTCAGCAAAAATAATGTTCAGAGTCTTAACCAAAAATAATTTTCGGAGTCTAAATAAATTCGGAGTGTATAAAACAAAGATGACCAGATTCTGTTTAATAGGTGAATTCAGAATGAGAATTCGGAATGAGAATTCATCATCAGATTTCGTAATGAGAATTCTTCATCAGAAATCGTAATGGAAAATTTGTCATTACAATTCGATGTTGAACTTCATGAAAGTTCGTATCCATAATTCGGAGTTGATCTTTATTAAAGATCGTATCCAGAATTCGGAGCCTAAAACAGAATGCTTTAAATCAAAGTTTTAAACACTTCCAAAAATCTAGAAATGAATCCGAATCTTGTACTTAAGAAATATATGGATGAAAATGTGATAAGAATAATTTTTCTTACAAAAACAATCTTCCTTATAAAATCAATTTTTCCTAATAAAAGCAATTTTCCTTATAAATACAATTTTCCTTATAAAAGGAATTTTCTTAAAGATAAGGAGTTTGTAATTTTCAAAACAAGAAGGAATGGAAAAGTCATAAGGAAAACCTTATTGACTCAACAATACCCATATCATTGGGTTAAAATAATTGTATTCATTCACGTGTATTACATTTCAACTATATTTTTAATAGAAATTGAATTCATTCCATCTTACTATTTTTATGTGATTTATCAAAGTTAGTTTAACTATGAAATAATTTTATAATACTGTATTACATTGTTAATAAACGATAACCCTACAAATTATTCTATACTCTTTGTAACAGAATCATTAATATTTTATTACTCATATTTATTATAAGCATTTTTATTATGATCCATATCATTATTAATTTGATTAACACAGTTTTTACAAAGAATAAAATTAATTTATTAATATGAATTATCAAATACTTATTCAAGTTATTCTGATTAAGATATTATTTTCATCATAAAAAAGGACCTAGTATGATATATTTTTAAATATAGATGATTTATTGTGAATGCACATTGTTTAACTCTACTAATAAAATTATTTTTAAGGTTAGAATCAAATGTTTTTAAAACTAAATTATCACTTGTTCCATTCTTCCCATTTTCTTTTCCTGGTTCCCTCCTCTATCAACTCATTTTTCTAGGCTTAGGCCCCTCTAGGTTCTCTCCTCTCCCTTTTTTTCCTCCCCATGCTTTGTGAAGGCCTTCTTAAACCACCTAACATTACTATGGCCTAGATCTACACTGCTCCTCTCTAGGTCAGATTTGGAGTGATGGGAACAATGAGGAATTCGTTTAGTTGTATTGTGGTTTTCAGTATATTGACATCTCTAATGTTATTCATTTAGGGTTTTAGCCCCCAGTTTCTCTCTACAGATTTATCCCCCCGCAATGGTGATTTTTGATTGACATTCACTTCCTTTTTTTAGGAGGGTTAAAACCCAATATTTTTTTAGGGTTTAAGTCTTGTTTCTCACCTATTTCTCTTTCATTTGGTTTTTGGTTCCTTCATTGTTTTTATATTTTCTCAGTTTCATCCTCTGATTTTGAATCCTTTTCTTAGTGTGGTGTTGTTGTTTCTCATTTTTCATCAGTAGCACAAGGTTGAAGTCTACGGTGATGGGTTCCTAGGGTGGTTCGATGGTTTTTGTTCAGATAATGACCTTCACAGTGGGTTATAATGGTGGAAAACACTATTTTTTGTTAGTTTAATGCTGAGGTGTCTAGTGCTTTAGGTTATTATTCCTATGGTGTCTCCTCCATTATTTTGCTTATGTTATAATCATTGTCTTGGTGGCATTGACTGCAATATCTATGACATGGTTCTTTTCTTAGTGGTGACAATGAATAATTATCCTCAGCGATGACAATATCTTTATGGCGTTTTTCAACTGCGATTCTGGTGCTACTGTATGGTGCAGACAATTGTTTTCATAGTGATGACAAGGGTCTGTGTTGATAAAATGATCTGATAGATAAGGTGTTACTATGTGCGTATCGAGGCGATGGTGTAAGAATCGTGATAATGGTGTACTACTTTTTAATTTTCAAAATTTTAAATGGTTCATTTGGTGGCAGCATTGGTGAGTCTATATGGGTTTTTCATGTTTCTATCTTTTGAATTTTGAAATATGATGCATCTAATGGTCTTAGTGAGGTGAATGAAATTGATTTTTATTATGAAATGTGATATCTCTATTTTTTTGTGAGGTTGTGTATTGATGTTGGAGGAACAGTTCAATAGGTTATCACGTACCCTCAATGTGAATTTTCAATAATATAAAAAATGGATTGTTCTATTAGAGTATGATTCCACAACTCATATACTTACATTACTTTGGAAATTTAGTTTTTTTCATTTATAAACATTAATTTTATTAATATTTTCTATAATTACACATTTTGTGGAAAAAAAAGTTTTTAATTACTTCAAATATGGAAGGAATTAATGTTGGATCAATTGAAAATATCAATCCCACAAGACCACCAAATTTTCATTTTAATGATTATTAGTATTGGAAATACTTAATTAAGACCATTTTTATCAACACAGGAGTTGATAACTTTGTTATGATTACTGGAGGTTACAACATTTTTGACAAAAAAGTAAGAACCTTTACAAATCATGAATGTAAATAATATAAAATAAACTACAAGGCACAAAAGCCCTTTTTGTTTTTAATGAATAAGAATATATACAACCAAAATATTAGATGTGAAACTACTAATATTATTTGGATCAAATTAGACATTACTCAATTTGTAACTTCTAATGTTGTTGAATCCATATGGGCTATGCTGATAGAAGATTACCAAGCCTTTTAATATCCTTACAGGGAATAGCTTCTTGAGGTACAACAAAGTATTAATACACTTTTTAATAATTTACAAGACATGGGTGAAAAAGTATTATAGGATGAAATACTTGTAGAGATGATTTTGTACACCATTCATAATGAATGAGAATAGAAGAGAACAATTGTTGATGGATCTAGGATGATTACTAGTGTTACCCTTTATGATCTCATTGGAATTTTTTCCATATAAAAATAGAATGAATATATATGAAGTGAAAGACAATAATATAAATGGTGGAGTTGATTTTACTTCTACTTCAAATTTGTCAAAAGCTCCTACTACTAAAAAGATTGTTATATTTACAATGAAAATTTTATTTATGGTTTGATCATGTTGAAGTGAATTAGAAAATTTAAATAATTAATTTCCCAAAATTACTCAATGTATGATCATTATTATTGGAAAAAAGGATTTTTAGTATCAATATTTGAAATGTAACACTAGAAAGGGATTATAGAATGATTCTGAATTCAACTATTATGAATGAAACAAAATCGAGAAATACAAGACCAGATTATCTAAAAATAAAAAGGAAATACATGAATTAAAGTTATTCTAAATTAAATAAGAAAATATATTACAAGAAAAAAGGAATGAATGTCTTGAAATCCAATAATTAATGGATTTTTAGTGTTGTATGTTCTCATATTGATTAAACAAATAATGAATATTTCGTACAAAATAATATTTTTTTTCTTTTATAGAATACCATTTGAAAGGAAATGTATTATGGCCATGGAATACTCTTTTGATTTTTTAATTAACATATCTTTTAGTGGTAATTATCATCCTAAGATGAATTTTATGCCTTAGGATAAAGATTCATCCAGATTTAGTGATAACAAAATTTTACCTTCTAATAATGATGTTTCTAGATTATCAAAGTTACTTTAAAATGATAATTGAAATGTTCAAAAGAAATATGAAAAATAAAATTATAGAACAACTGTTTTGAAAACATAATTATCTGATCATCTTATTGATCTGGATAATATACATTTTGAAACTTTTCCATTTCTAAAAACATCTAAGAAGCCAATTATGAAAAGGATAATCATTCTATGGATTTTGAAAAATTCATTTATGATAAAATTGTTATATAAATATAAATCACATAAAAATATAATTATTATGAGGATAAAATATTTGATAGTAAACTAGTGTCTGAAATGTTTCCATTATAATTACTCTTATTGATGTTTAAATTTGGAAATGAAATGTTTGATAATATGTGTCAAAAAATACCTCCTCAGGGAAATAAATCTAGGATGGGTTAATCTCACTCAAAACCATTTTTAGCAACAAATATTTTTTCCAAAAACATCCCCATTTTTTATTAAATGAAAATAAAGTAGTAACTAGAATAAAACGTTTTCTCTAAATAATGTACCATCCTTAGGATGTAAAAAATCACACTTTTCAAGAAAAATGTGGTTTCCTAAAATTTTAATTTCAAAAACATCTTCATCCAAGAATGTTTGGGTTGTGAAAATTTATTGTTTTCATGAAAAAAGGATGTAAAAATAAAAATCAAACATAGTACATTGATTGTGGTTTCTCCCAATATATGACTAGTAAAAAAGACTTTTGTAAAAATATCCTCAAAATGAATGGTGGAAAAGTTACCTTTGATTATAATTATCAAATAATGATTTTTAGTATAGGAAATGTTGTTCTTCTTGGAAAATATTTAATTTCAAATTTTTTATTTGTTAAAAGTGTTAGGAATAACCTTATAAGAACTATTAAATTATGTGATTAAGTTTAACATGTTAATTATAGAAATGATAAATGTGTAGTACACAATTCAAAGGATGAATTAATTCTTTCATCCCATCAAAATGAGAATTTTTACAAATATAACATAGAAGACCATAAGAGGGAATACATTCCTTGCATTAGTGATATGGATGATCAATATTTGTTATGGAATATAAGGTTATGAAATTTTAACCTAAGGAAAATATGATAATTGACTACAAGAAGACTTGTTATAGATCTACCAAGATATTGATTTTATTATGAAAATTTTTGTGACCCCTGTCAATATTGAAAAAAAATATAAGTGATGCTTTAATTAAATTAGTTAAGTCTCAAATACTGATGTTTTACATTTAGTGAACATAGATTTATTTGGTCCCAAAAAAATAGGAAGTATTGGAGTCAAGTACTAGAAATTTATTTTAGTTGATGATTTCACTAGATATATATAGGTTTATTTTCTATCATAAAAATCTACATAATTTTTATATTTTAACATTTTTGTTGACATCATCAAAAATATTAAAATTATTTCCTCGAAAAATATTCATTACTTTCATGGAGGATAATTTAAATATTCCTATTTTAAACATTTTGAAGTAACATTGGAATCACTAATAAACTTTCAACTCATTGAACTCCCCATCAAAATGATGTTGTTAAAAAAAGAAATCATATTCTTCAACAGCTAATAAGATCCACGTTGGGTGAATTCTCAATTGATATTCATTTTTGGGATGAAGCTATTAGTACTAATTTCTATACTATAAAACATGTCTAATTCGATCCATTATTAATAAAAACCTTATGTGTTATGGACATGCTAGAAACCAAATGTTTCATACATTAGATTATCTAGATGGAAAGTATATATTTTTAACAAAAAAGATTATTTAAACAAATTCACAACCAAATCCAATAAAGGTATATTCATAATATATTAAACTACATCTAAGGATTATATTGTTTTCAATAAAACTTCATGTATTTTTGAGGAAATAATACATATTAAATTCGATGAAACCCATATTCTTTTAAACAATACCAACCTACATATTCTAATCTATTTTCAAAAACTGGTTTTCATCTTCTAATAGAAGTGTCTTCTAATAAGGAAAATAGTCAAGAAATATTTTCTGAAGTATTTACTCATGAACACATTTTACATTAAGTTTATGATTAGGTTTTATAAAAACTTAAGTTAGTTGTTTATTAGGAATCATCCCCATGAATGTATCATGACTGATGAAAATAATCAGATGAGTACTATAAGTTCTTTAAAAAATGATGTTGATCATTTTAATTTCATTTCTCAATTTGAAAATAAATGTATTAATGAGGCTTTAAGTCATGAAGATTGTATTAAGGATATACAAGACAAACAAATGGAATTTGAAAGGAAAAATATCAAGTCTAAGATTGAAAAACCTAAAGAAACATCAGTTATTACCGTAAAATGTGTTTTCAGAATGAAATGTGATGAAAATGGAATAATTATTATAAATAAACAAAAATAATCTATATTTTATATTTAGTAAGTTCAAATATATTATGAATAAACCTATGTGTTTGTAGCTACATTTTCATCTATACATATTCTATTAGTCTTTGCAGTATTCATTAATTTAAATCCCTTTTAAATGGTTGGGAAGTGTTATTTCATTATTAGATATGTTCAGGAAGATGTTGTTTAGGAACAACCTCCTAGTTTTCATGATACCAACTGTCCTTAATAAATTTACAAACATACCCAAGATTTATATGGCCTTAATTAAGTGCCTAGATCCGGGTATGATAGAAATATATGTCTTTTGTTACAAAACAATTACGTTAAGGGAACTTATGATCAAACAATTTTTATAATATAATTTAAAAAAATGTTTTGATTTTGAAAATCATTTTCGATGACATTATATTCATATAAACTCATCAATCATTAACAAATTCCATTGTGAATATTATGAAATATGATTTTTTCATGAGTATGATTGCTGACTTATCATTTTTCATGTTTTTAAACATTATAAAAAATGTAAAGAAACTTATATATGTCAAAATAATTATTTTAATGATCATATTATAAACTATTTATATCACAATAATAATGGTGTGTGTACTAAATTAATTACATAAAATACTCTTGATCTTGATTAAGCTGGAAAAGTATTTTGTCACACAAATTTTATAGGAATGATATAAATATTAATAAACTTATAATCTAGTCTCCCTAGATTAATGTTTTTAGTATGTTTACAAGAAGGTTATCAATAAAATCAAATAAAATCCCATTTAAAATTAGTTAAATGAATTTTTATTTATCTAAATAGATCCTTGTATTTTGCAATTTTTTATTCTTCTAAAAACTATTTTTTATTGAAATGTTTTTAGGTTGATGAATTTGATGGTTATATAATTGATAAGAATACTAAATTTGAAAATTTTCATTTCATCGATGTTCATTAGTTTATTGTTCTTGTAAGAAAAAAACTCAATAAAATTTTTTACTACTAGAGACAAATATATAGCATCTTGGAGTTGTTGTTCTCATGTTTTCTAGATGCAAAAAACACTCCAAGACTGTGGCATGAGTTTTACTGAAACTGAAATAATATGTGATAAAACTACTTCCTTTTAGATAAATAAAAACCCTACACATAACTCACATGAAAAACACATAGATATTATGCATCACTTTCTTATGGATCAAAATCATATATAAGATAACTATTTACTATTTATAGTAATGCACTTTCTGATATATTTACAGAACATTTACATTCAGATAGAGTTAAATACATTAAACAAAAGAAAGGAATGATCAACGTAAAGAAATCATTCAAATCTAATTCCTGTTTTGACCATATCCTTACATTAATTCATACTTTTTAATAGGGGGATTTCATGTGTTTTTTTATAAAACGTTTATTATTTTTTATTTTTTTTAAAAGCCTTCTAGACTTAGTTTATTTTATCATTTTTTGGATTTCACATTTTTCAGATTTAAAATATCACATGTTCAAAATTATAGGATTCAATGTTTTTTGGATTTAAATTATTAATATTATTTGTAAAAACAATTGTATTTTAATTTCTAATTAGATTTGAAAAATGTATTCGAATTCTAATCAGATTTGAGATTCTCAATTTGATTTCATAATAAAAATCAAAATTGGATTTTTAAAATTTTCATACATTTTATTGTCATATTCATTTCAAAATAAGAAGAAAAATTTATTGAATAAATACTTCTACGCTGAAATTTATTTTTTCTATATTCTATTCTTTAAACACAATTTCATTATAATAATTTGTTTCATAATTTTTTTTATTCTAAATATTTTTTATTAAAAAATTCTATTAATTTACACAATGATATTCACTAAATTTGATAACTTCTTTTTCAATCATATTTACAGAAGATCATAAAACATTGTTTTTAAACTCAAGTGATTCTTTTTTAAGGTCTTTTTTTGGATATAACATCAAATGTTAGATCAATGACATTAAATCATATTTTTTAGATCGTCTTGGAATATGAATCATCTCTAAACTGTTCTAATAAATTGTGGACCAACCCCTATCACACATCGTTAATCCTTAAAATTTCTCTATTAACCTCTACTACATTTAAGAATCAGACTCTCATTCTTTATTTATGATTCTTTGGTTTTAAGAATTAAGATGATGGCTCCCATACAAACTCAATATTATAATAAATTGCTTCTCATTAGGGAAAGGTTAGTATCATGATCCTTACATGAAAAATAGTATTCATCATTGAATAGAATGATTCAATTCTTATGATGGGAATCTACTTTTGACGAACATTCAGATCCGAATAGTGAATTTTTTTAAATAGATATAGTATATGATTTATATGATTTAGTGAAGTTTTACAAAATTGATAGAAGAGACATTTATTAAAATATATGACAAAACCTATGAAATGGCATACAAATATGCTGATGGATTTCATTGTGTATAAAATGTGGGAGATAAATTATACACTTCTCATAAATTATAGTAGTCGAAGGGATCTTTCATAAAAGAGAGTGAAAAATAGTATTTATTTAAATTGGATGAGGATCTGAGGGAAGTTACACATATAATCCATGACCATTGGGTTTTGGAAACATGGATACAAGGGTTACTTATCCCAAGGAGAAGAGATATACATACTTTAAATGTATCAAATGTATATATTATGGATTATCATCTTAATATAAGACAAATAAACATTTTCATATTCATTTTGATAGTGAAAATATTTATGTTTGAGTCCATAAAATCACTAATTATCATGCTTCTTGGTTTGATCAATAAGTTGATTGAAAACAGAATAATGAATATCAATGGTCAAATTAGACCAGATCAAATCAGAGAAAATATTTCATTTATCATTTAGGTTACAATAAGAATAATGAAATTTGTTTTTTCCATAGAGTCACAATTTTTCGTAAAGAGTACTAAGGTATTTACATCGAAAACCAAACCATCCTAAACAAATTATATTGAATAGTAAGAAAACTTATAAATTTAAACTCTTTTCCTATGAAGAAACAAAATAATCAATAAATGTATTCCCTAGAAGTTATTGATGCATGAAAGAAAAATAAATGATGACCTGAAAAAAGGAGACCATTAGTTCTATCTAAAACCTGTAGAGGTTTTTGCATTATGGATTCATGGAGATGAAAATTTAAAAAAACAATCCTATGTAAATAAAAAGAAGAAAATTTTCCCAGAATATGGGTATGGTCAAAATTTATTGAAGGATGTATAATTTCCATTATTAAATATTGTTTTTCCTTATAGTGATGTAGGAATTTTATTAAAACAAACATATAGAGTTGATGAAAATATTCCCTCTGATAATGGTATAGGAAATGAAATCACTATTACATAAGATTCAATTGTTGATGGAAATGTTATTTTGAGATCTCCTCATCAAATTCTTAATGTTTTGGAGAGATCTACCAAAGGAGTTGAGGAGTAAAATAATTTATTCCATAAAATTAATGTGTATTAAATTGAAGTATATGTAAATGAAGAAGGAGAAGGAGGAGTAAGAGAAGAAGGAAAAGTCGAAAAAGAATGTGAAAATGAAAAAGTAAATCCAAATGCTTAAGAGAAATAATAAATGAATTTTTTGTTAAAATATCCCTACGAACATTTCTGGCTTCATAAAAAAGAATATATACTTCATATAATCGTATTGAGACATAAATAAGATATAAAAAAATCCCGTATGATTAATGAAATTTCTTATTCATCCAAGAAGGGTGATGAGAATAGAAATAATGAATGCATTAAAAAGAATGATTTTGAAGAAATCCATATCTCAGATGCCATGAGTAGATATTAAAAAGTTATGAAACCAAATCCAAAGAAAAATATTAGTAAGATAGTTAAATAAGAAATTGGAACGAGCAAATGAATCATGGAATCAGATTATAGATCTCAGAATACGATAAGTTCCCAATTTATTGATTATATTTCAATACCATAAACATAATAGATAAATTTTTATATATTTTATCGAATTGGAAACAAATTTTTTATTTTTTAAGAAAACCAATACAAAAACTAGATTCTAGAATATATTTTGTAGATAGGCTTGTCCATATATAAGTAGATTTCAAAATCCTCAATGTAAATTTTGAGGCACATAAGAATAGATTCAATAAGATTATAAAATAGTCTTGAGGAGTTGATTTAGAAATTAAAATAAATTATTATAAAATTTTGTGATTAAATAAATACATGGAACTAACAAATTAAGCCTTTAATAGATTGAAAAGGTATGTTTCGAACAAGTAAATCTTTCTCAATACATTCAAAAGTGAATCAGATAAGTGGAATAATGATATATCAAACCTACAAGAAACATCAATTTCTTGATAAAATAAATTTCTAGACTAAATGTACAGAATGATGAAATTTCAAGCATATTGAGTAATCAAGACATTTCCTTTGAAAGAATCAAATCTCAGTAAGACAAGATAAAAATTTCAGAATAAAATTTCAGATTCAAGAAGAGGAGAACAAAGATCAGAATGAAATAATTCATATTCACAAGAAAATGATCCTACTGCTTGGAGAAAAAAAACATATTATCAAGAAATTATGGATAATATAGAACAAGGTATTAAAGAGTTCATGAAGCTCAGTTTAATTGTAAGATCTTTGATTCCTAAAAAGAGAAGAATTGGCTGAAGGAAGATCCAAATTCCAAAAAATCTTATTGTATTGATTAAATTTATGATATTTAAACATTCAATGAAACACGTTTTCATACATATTTATCTTGATTTAATTTCTTTTATTTTTGTTGAATGAATATTCATTAATTTATTTTTTTAATGATTGAATATATTATATTGTTGTTTATTGATTTTTACTCTTAACATTACAGGTATTGGAAAAAAATTTCCTCTCCCTTTTTTGAAAATTACAAAGGGGGAGAATTCTATATAAAGTAGTAGAATACTATTTATAAGAGGATAATTCCTCGTAATAATGAAGAAAGGGGAAAATGTTTTATAGTATAATTTTATATTAATGGGGGAATCACTGATTAATGAAATGAATACAATCCTTAGGAAATTATTATCATAAGGGGGTGTTTTGGTGTTGAAAATCTTATCAAGAAGATTTTATAAACTCTAGGGGAGCTACTTATATTGTATTTCATTTCTGAATATGATTGTTCTGAAATTATTTTTGGAATTAAGTATATCAAAGTTATTCAATATTTTAATCTTTGTGGTTTGTGATTTCCAAAAGGGGGAGTTTGTTAAGTCAATTGTTTTTTACATTTTCATCCTTTTTTTATAGAAATAAAAAATTCATTCCTAAAAATAAAATAACTAATACTATAATATTAAAATAATTATACACTGTTCATATCAAAAACATATTCATTCATCATACAGTGAAATAGTTTTAATTTATTCATAAATTCACTATCGAATTATCATAACGATCATGATTCTGATTATTATCAAATTCAACATATCAAATTAGATATAATAAATTTTTATTAGTATTCATATGGATAAAAGTTTTACTCAAATTTGATATCAAATCCAATATTAATGGATTCAAAATTATTAAAAATATCTTAATGATAATTTTTACGTAAAACCATTAGAGTAACTATTATTTTAATTCTGAACATAGAAAACTATTTTAGTATATTGAAACTGACTACTCTTTACTCACAAATACTATATTTCCAACAATATTTCATGTATTCAATTTTTATATTGAGAATAAAACAATTTCGATCTTTTAATTATTAAATGACTGTCCATGTATTAGTTGTCCAAGTCCCTCCAAGAACTCTGGAAAAAATATTATCATTACAATACAATATGACCATTGGGATTCATACCTATAAATAACTGGTCATTTTAATACACTAAAATGAATGATTATATGTTGATACACTATGAGAGAGATATGCTAAATTTTATACTTTGAACAATATATATGATGTTTATAAGAATTGAACTTCTTATTCTTTATGGTTGTTACTTCTAAGAGTTCATTTTTATATTGGTGACACTAATTTTTGTGAATAATTTCATGGGTTTCCATGTATTGGATGACCAAATACATTCCATCATATTGATAGCCTCCATTTCAAAGAAGAAATTAGATCTAATCACCTTCTCAATCTAGGGATTGTGAGGATATTAATACAAAATCTGATCATCATGTCGAGGGATTACACTAGTGTGGGTAAGAGATACATTCATGAATGTCAAAATAAAGGGTCATATATCCTAGTTTATTGGATATGATAATCATTGGGTTAAAATAATTTTATTCATTTAATTATATTACATTTATACCGTAGTGGTAATCGAAAGTGAATTGCTTTCATCATTCTATTTTTATTTCATTTATCATTATTACATTAATTACAATACATATGTTTCATTTAGTATTACTTTGATAATAAAATAAAACCCTAAATATGTTTCTATACACATTATGATAGAATAAAAAAAATTATTACTTATATTTATCGTAACCACGATGATTATAATCCATATCATACTTACTTTGATTAAATCATTTTCTATTATGAATAAGATTAATTTCATAATATGACTTCTTGAATACTAATTGGAATAAATCTAATTACGATATCCATTTCATCAGAATAAAGGGGCAAATATGACATATGTTTTATTACAATTGTGTTATTGTTAATATGATTTTTAACTCTATTAAACAAATTACTATTGAGGGTAAGAATTAATGTTTTAAACATAAAATTCAACCCCACTATTATTTAGTCATATTCTTATACATTCTGATCCAATAGTTAGTTATAGAGAACCAACTCCAAAAAAAATCTATTAGTATCATATTTAAATTTATATCAAAATAGATTATAATTTATATGTAAGTATAATGATAAATACCTAACTTAGTGATATTAATTTTTTTATCTCATCGTAAAACTATATATGGTCATTAGTAGTGATATACATGATTTGATATTAATGATTATCAATAGATAATCTCCATGAAAATCATCAATGTTTATTAAATTATAATATATTGATGATTATAGAGACTTTTCTGTCATGTAATATTTTGGAAAATATATAGAAATAATATTAGATCCAGGTGCTAAGACGTCATGAGATTTCACTGCCCAATGTGTACAGAATTAATTTTATAAATATATTAAATATATTTTATTTCGCAGAGAAGTAGTTTTCCAAATAAAATTTTATTATATCATAAATGGTATCTCATATTGGAAATATGAGACAATGATTATATTCAGAATGTGGGGTATACACTATGTTCGACCTAATGTTGTTCCGAAATGGATGTCTGATTTAGGCAGTTCATGATGAGAGCATTGAATAAAATGGTAAATTTAATAAATTTATTTAATCATCCTGAACAAAATAACTAATGATCAGGGAATCAGATAAGAAATCTGAAACCACCTTTGTGTCTGGAATATTTTTTTACCCTAGTCATAAGAAACCTTGGTTGGTGTTGTGTGTTTTCCTTGAGAACCATCGTGGTAGAAATAGCTAAATAAAAAAATTACTATTTATTTAATTATTTCATTAAAACCAAATACATATTAAATATGAATAACTATATGATTATAGAAGACCCCTAGTTTTACCATATAAAAAAATATTTTAGAGATGTTATAAGAGTATGTTGTTTGTGGATTCTCACACAAATAACGATAGATTAATAATTGGAGACTCTTGTACCAATTAGAGATCATGGATCACCCTAATGACGTCGATGTAGAATTGTTCTTCATTAGAATTTTTTCAGAATTGATGTATGACTCATCAATTTTGTTTTCCTCCTTTTTGATTAAATAATTAAATCATGGATTATTATCTTCATTTTTTTCTATGATTGTATGATCTTTTCATGATCCTCGTAGATGAACTAAATTTATTTAAATAATTTTATAATTATGTGTACCATGTTATTAAAAAACATTTTACTGATCTATTTTAATTTGAAAATAATCCATAGTTATCAATGTTTGTACCTTTTTTCTTATTCATTCCTACACCATTCTTCACGTTTCTCAGTTTTGGCCTTTATTGATGCAGTTTGACATTGAGATGTTTTGAACATGGTCAAACCCCAGGTATCACGACAGTTGTGAAAAAAATGAGTTGTTTTGAGAATTATAAATTGATCAGATCGGTTCCATGAGTATGGTTTTATGATCAATGATGTGATCAAGGTGTGATGAGAGTGATGGTATATCGAGGTGGTTCAAGTTCGTGTCGATTATCCCTCTTTTCCCAATTGATGTGTGATGATGACATGTTGGGTGACTGTATTAGTTTCAAGTAGAGGACATGTGTGTGGGCTCATGGGGGATTATGTTCATCATCTTCTAGATTGTGTATAGACATGGATCCCCAATGAGGTTATCATACATGGTCAACACGATGGGTGTTATTATTATTATTAATAATAATAATAACATTTTAAAATATATGTGTGGTAAGTACAATTGAATGGTTTTAATTTAATAAATAATTTTTTTAAAAAAAATGGTCAATCCTATTGGGTGGGGTAGTTTTGGAATTATTTCAAAAATATATATTAAATTAATTTTTTTATTAGGATTTATTATAATAATAAATTAAATGAAATAAAAAATGTTAATGATGTCTCCCTCACGATTGATGGAGGTTTGAATAAATGAAGGATTTTTTGTAATGAGGGATTAAAAATAAAAATAAAAATAAAAAATTATTATTATTGATTTTTTATTATAAAACATTAATCTAGACATGATGTCTTCATACTGTATTCAATTGATGAACTATAGTGACTGTACACATTCTTACATGACTATTACAACATTTTAAAGAAAACAACCTAATGGAATTACATATCTTGGATAAAATATTTTATTATCCTAGGAAAATTAGGATTATATATAGATTATACATAATAAAACATAAATATTAGTCAATTACATCTTCTGGAGCTTCTTAGTAGCCCTCACTTTCTCCATAGTAATTGTAATCAGCTGAGGATTTACATCAATGAAAGTGGTGATGTAAAAGAATATTAAGAGGATAAATATTGGATATTAATCAATATAACATGGGGGAACATAAACATCATCATCATATCATAATCATATATTCATCATAAAAACCTAAGGGAAATATATAAAAAAGGAAGGTAATGTGGAAATGCATAAAAATGAAACATCGTGTGTTTGTTGTTAAAACTACACATAGTTGTGAAAATAGATAGCATTATGTTCATTCATATCATCTGTTCATAATCATATCACCATAATTTTAAAATATATATATCATCATGTTCACTCATATTGAACATAGTCTCATTAAAATCATCACATTACCCAATTTATTAGAGGGATATATAATTTTAGGTCCACCCGTCATATCACAACATTTACATAATCATGCACGCCTCATAGAAAATATATCGATCATAGACACAAAATACCCCATAGAAAGGAATGGGGTTAATTTCATAAATCATAATTTCATGAAAAAAATTTGGGATCTCAAATGATAAATTGAATAACCTGTATGATATAAAAATCATCACAATTTTGTGAGGAAGAATCATTCTGAATTAGAGTAATGATATGAATTGGAATGAAGATTTATTTTAGAAAATCATTACATATTTTATAAAACCAGGTTGGAAACTTATATATACTTGAAAATAAAATGGAAGAACAATAAAATTATATGTAAGGAATATTAAATTAACATCCCAACAAAACTTTTTGTTAAAATGGGAAAACCTAATGAAAGAAAGTGGGGTTTTAAAATCCCCTTACGTTAATTCCCACATAATTTCGTCGCTTTTTCACCAGCTAGATAACTAACATAAATTTATTAAAACATTTTTATATAAGTTTAATATAATAATTTATACAAATATTTATCGATTATAATCATTATATTACATTTCATAATTTCCATTGAGTAAAATAATGCATTTTGATGTCATATTTTACTTAGAAATTTACAAATTTTCTTTGATTTATCTATTTTCATAAATGTAAATAATAAATTAGAATAAATTAATTGTATATGATTAGAATAAATATATTTAAATATTAATATATTATATATAATTCATATTATCCATCCATTAGTGTTGTTATAATAATTTTATTTACAATATCTTCATAGCTGGTTAACCAAACTTTATCAGGACATTGTCGAATGAGAAGGAAAGGGATGTATGGCATTTAAATTTGTCATAAAAATTATAATTAATGTAGGTTAAAATCATTAATTTAATTTTAAATTACTTCACAATAAATTTTCTAGTATATATTTTGTAAATTATGTGGGTAAAAATAAGTAAGTGAAGAATAAAAGCTGGAATTGTAAATGAAGAAATACTCTCTCCTCATTGTAGCTTCTCTTGTACGATAGTATAACTCCTTTGTGATTGGAGTTGGAATCCTCCATAACATTCCTATGATTTATAAAGGGATTGAGATGGAGGATTTTTGGTAGATATAGGTATTTTTAATGGATGGGAGGTGTGTTTTTCGAAGTGAATGGAGATGGGTTATTTGTACCTGAGGAGAGCCGTATTTTTAGAATAAAATATTGAATTAAATAATATATCAAATGTAAGACTCTTAATAGTAATTTTTTGACAACATAAATCAAATTTTAAAATAATATAATTATTTTAAGAATTTAAATCCACTTTATTAAACATCGTTAACTTATTAAAAAGGAATGTGGAAAGAAAGAGAAATTGATATTTTATAGAACCAATTTTTACTTTAGTTTTTGGAATGTTCATTTTAGGTTTGAGAATTGTGTTCATTTTATTTTAATGAATCAGTTATGTAATTCAATAAAAAATTTCTTAACATAATGTTCAATAATGTATTAATTCATTATTATACAAGGAATCATGTAATTTGTGTTATAATGGTTATGTGAAAAACTGTATTTTTACTATTCAACCAAAAATTAGTGTATTTTAGAAAATTTTTCCAAAAATCACCCTTCGATAATTCTAACTTGTTGATTTAAAAATTATATTCAAGTTTTCAAAATAATTTTTTTAAAATGATAAATTTGATATTAAATTTATATATTATGATTTTTTTTTTAAAAACATTAAATTACAGATTATTAAAAATGTGCTTATAATTTATTTGAGTTTTTTAATCATGATAATTATTATTTTTAATTATATAATCAAATTTTACATAAATTATTTAGGATAAATATTATTTTTATGATATATTATTATTTGAGTTCAAAATTACGATTTCAATGGCAATGTTACTATTCTCAACGATCACATTACTCTTCAAATTGTCACTTTACCTTATATTAATACCACTTCATTAATTCACTTAATATTATTCTCAATTAATCCCAAGGTTCTATATATCTATACTTATTTTGGTTTTCTGTTATTTTTCATCTTATATGTAGAGTTTTTATTGGGGGGAATTATTCAAATAGATTAAGGTGATCTATATTTTCCCATCTTTATTTCCAAATAAATATTTTTATCCGATTTTAATATTGGGAATTTTAATTGGTTTAATTTATGATTAATGTAATAGTGTTTAGTAATGAAACATTGTATATATTGGTTTCTCTATATTTTTTATGTGTATAATATTATAAAACAAAAATTCATGATGAATTTTTTTTTTCTAAAAACAATAGTTTTTGCATTTTTCCCCCCTTTAGAAATTTTATACCTAAAATTTCAAATAATATTATCTGTTGAGAATAAGTGAGGGTACATTTGTTTCGTTATTTACTATGCTTCCCAAGTAGCTTCATCATACATATGGTTCCTCTACAATACATTGACAATGTTTGTTGTCTTGTTTTATAGAACATTTCCTCAACGGTCCTAGATTTCCCCAGCTTCCTTTCATATGAGAGGTCATTATCCAATTATACAACCTACAGATTTAGTAAATGTGAGGAATCAAATTTTTAATTCCTCAGTAGTGATACGTGGAACACTTCATGAACTTATGCCATACATGGTGGAAGTACAAACTAATATGCCACTGCTACTATATAATCAAGGATCGTAAAGTGGTGAATGTACATTAGGTTATGAATCCCATTATTTCAGAACCACATGGCTCCCTTTGATGGGGATTTTAGAAGGAAAACATTGTCTCCAAAATCAAACTCCAAGTCCCTTCAGTTATTGTAAACATAGCTCTTTTCCAAATGCCCAGCACCGTTTATATTTTGTCGGACGGATTGAACCATGTCTGTCATCTCTTGAAAAATATCAAGTACATGTAGATTTCATTCCCCAACATCATCCTAAAAATTTGGAGTTCTACATCACTTCCCAAATATATTTTCATATGGATCCACTTGAGTTCTAGAGTGGAATATTCTTTTTATCTGATAACTAAACCTATGTGAGATTTTGATCCCATCCACCATAAATTTCTTTTGAGTAGGCTCTAACCATATCGTTAGGCATCAGAATAGTTCTTTAATATTTTTTACCAGTTACAGGGAGATAATTTAGGCTTAAATTCCACCAATTTCTACAATAATGTTTATTTCTTCTCTAGAATATACTTGTGAACCTTTCACCATGTTAAAAATTTATAGAAAGTGTAACCCCACAAAGCCTACCCACATCCTTTACATATATATTATAAGGGGTTTCAAGCGATAAATATTCCCAAATAGCAATGATGTGGGAAGTGTAGGTGTAAAGACCCGAATTCTCCATGTAATTTTTATAATTAGATAGAATTAATATGAGTTTGTGAAAATTGACGACGCGTGATTCTGAGGCCCGGTGTGAAAGAAATGAATATCTGAACATTTATTAGGTACGTTCTTTAAACACGTAGTCAACGTTTCCTATCATTTGAATCGGTGATCTAATTAATATTCTGAGGGCACCGTTGAATCCATAGTGCTGGGGTTCGCATAAGAGAGGTTTCACTTTGTCCACAGTAAGTCTGGAGAAAAAGTTAGATTTTGGGGATTTTTAATATATTAATAAAATAACCTAGTTATTTTATTTATTTCATTATTTTCCTCCAACAGACAAGTGGTAGTGTGGGACCAGTGACATGTCATGACATTAAATTAATTAACACTTCAAATCCTAAGAAAGAGTGTTGTTGGAATTTAGGAAGGTTCCTATTAAATGAACCCCCATAAATTCCTCGATCGTTACTTACCCTCCCCCTATCCTATTTATATAAAATATAGGGAGGGGTAATGGAACAACTTCATCAAGCGAGGAAGATCTAGTTAATTTCCATGACGCCCAATAGATTGAGAACAGTACTGGTTCTGACAAGTGGTGATGAGAGACACCGAACCCCAAACCAGATAATGACGATGAGCGACATCGTTGGAGGATTTTTGTGGGCGTGATGAATACCGACACTTCCTCAGTCACTGGTGTTCTCCATCATTCTTGAGGTATGGATTTATTTTCTCTTATAATTCCAATTGATTGTTGAATCCTACCGTCTTTATATCAAGCTAATGTGGAGGGTGTGGTCCAAACGATCAAGGCATGGACCCTCCTCCTTTGTTGGAATTTTGGTGCATTCATCATAATAATTATCTTCAGGTTGGGAGAGATCCCAGACGGTAGTTTATGGCATTGGCTAGCACTGGTTGGCCATGATAGAGGTAGCACACCATCATGTGCCATAGGAGGAAGTCGCGACACTATGTCATGGAGGTCATCATTGCGGCTGGCATCGACTGGATGTAGAGGTGATGCAGCACACCGTCGCATGCCATCGGTGGAGAAGGGTCATGGATTTCTAGCCGCGACAGGGTTATTCAATGCGACCGATAATGGACGACCGAAGGCGGAAGTAGCGGCTCCCAATGGTGCACCGCCAGAGGAGCCGCAGCTCTAACACCATGGTGGTGGGACCTACAATGGGTCCCACAGGTGACCTGGCATCACATAAATGTGTTTCCACTTCACCTTCCAAACTGGGGGAACCCCCTCGTGCAGGCTCAGCGGACCCGCATCAGCGAGCTGTGCGCGCCCAGTGGGCCATTCCTTCATGGGTCGGGCTGGGCATGCCTGGTGGGCCTCCCCCTTGTGGGCCAGTCTGCGGTCCATTGCAGGCCGGGCCGTGCCCTCCTTAAGGGGTGATTCGGACCGCGACCCCGTGGGATGAGTCCACCATGGCCCTGCCCAGCCGGGTCGGACCCGAACCAGGTTGGGTTGAACGAAACTGGGTCAGGTTGGTGCAAACTAGGTCAGGCCAAGTCGGACCATACCCCAACCCCACTACGCACAGTCTCGCTTAAAGGTACATAACATGATAATGGGGTGTCCGTTTGACAAACTGTATGCGGCGCTAAAACCAGTGGAGAAAGGTGTTCCTTTTGGTATACTCTACTTGAGATTTGAAAATAGTTGGAGTACAGATGTGTTGGATTGAATCCAAATCCAACCGCACTCTCGGAACAAAAACACTTATAACTCAAAGACTGGGCGTCCGATTGACGCACTGTCTATCACGTTGGAACCCTTATGATATGACAGTCCATTGAAATACTTCTTCACTGTGGTTGAGGTACGAATGATTTCTTGAGGAGTGGTTCTTCTATAATCAAGCGTACTATTAGTGGGAATCCAATAGTAGGAAGTGAGGTGGAGGTTGGAGACAGATCATACCGAGGTTAGTACCAAGCGATCCTATGTGGGTAAGAACAAATATTGTGTAGTTCAGATCATGTGTGGGCCAGCGCTCAATGATCCTATGTGGGTCAGCGCATACCAATCATGTGTGGGTTAGATCATGCGTGGGTCAGCGCTCAGTTATCCTATGTTGGACAGCACATACCGATCATGTGTGGGTCAGACCCTGTGTGGGTCATTACGGGGGTTAGTAACTATCAAATCTGGGTGGGTCTGATCCTGTTTGGATCATTTCATGGGGTTAGTACCTATCGATCATGTGTCGATCAGACTCTATATGGTCATAAGTAGTGCATATTGGTAGAATAAGATGATCTAGCTTCATGACTGATCATCTAAAATTATATAAATCACTAATACCTTGTGTGAGCTGATTATTTTACCTTCGTGGTGGTATATTCAAGGTGATACCAGTGTGGTAATTTTACCTTCATGGTGTTACTTGTGTGGTACTTTTACCTTTGTGGTGTTAGCTTCGTAGTGTTACGTTCATGGTACTTTTACCTTCATGGTGTTACCTTTTTGATATTCTTCCATCATGTATGAGATGAGTATATCATGATAACATAGGTATATGTATGGGGATATACCTATGTAGAGTTGATGAATGCGTCATGCATTGTGATTGAGGTCTTTTTTTTGGTTTTTTCCTTTTTGGAACTCTGGGAGACCTTCGGGGGTCCCGAGGTCCCTACTGAGTATTGTTATACTCACCAATGCAGGGGCTTTTCCCAAACCTTGTTGTGTCTAGTGGAGATGATGGAAAACATTTATTGAGGCTGAGGGAGCCAGGACTGGACAGTGCTCAGAGGTGGACCATTTGACGTGGTGTGACATAGGACTACTGACTGTGAGTTGTACCTACCCTTCAGGTAGGATCATCATTGGATGATCCAGGAGCTATTTTTATCATTTCAGTTATAAAAGTACTTTCCAATGGGGATTTTATTCTGGCCCCATTACATTTAGCACACTTTTTACTATATCAGTTTCCTTTGTGGATTCATCTCAGGGTTCTCCTATATTTCTGTGTTTTTATAGGTTTAAAGGAAGTGCCTTCACATTATAGGGATATTCCATTACGGTGCTAGTCTCTAGCCTCTATCTTATGGAAGCTAGACTTGGGGTTATCCTGACACATGCCCTGGGGGACGGGTCATAACACTTGGTCAGTCTATCATCCACAACCCATATAACATTATTTCCTTCAGTTGTTTATTAGAGACTAGTGAAAAGGTATAATGTACCATTATCCAATTTCTAAATGGGTATAGGAAATGGTTTCATCATTCTATTTTACTTTTTTCAATCTTTTTTAACTTTCTGACATACCAATCACTG
Source organism: Viscum album (assembly GCA_963277665.1). NCBI lineage: Eukaryota > Viridiplantae > Streptophyta > Magnoliopsida > Santalales > Viscaceae > Viscum > Viscum album. Next base: position 1,926,076,219 of record OY728142.1, on the reverse strand, counting down.
TAAGATATACTCTGCAGTCTCCTAATTCACAGTGTCCCACCGTAAGTGTTCTCAAATATCATGTTACATCTCCATGCTTTTAGGATGGATGGAAAATGATGATATTTGTTAATTATTCATCAGAACCATTTATATAAAGTGATTTAGGAACACATATCCTCATTCCAATCTTAATCACACAATCATCATTGATATGGATCTCATGTATATTACTTTCCTTTCATACTTTCAACTTCATTGGAATCTCTAGAATGTCTCTTTATGCCTCCATGATATTCTCCTGAATAGATAGTTTTGTAATTATTTATTCGAGGAAGGATGTATTCCCCACTATTATGATTTATAGATCCATTTTTTCAATTTCATAATAATAGTGTCTTTCTCAATCCATAACATGGATATAGTATATGGTTCTTTTCTGATTAGATAATCATCTACATTGTTCGCCATTCCCAAATGGAAGTGAATAGAGAAATTGTTTCTGTGATTAGAAGTAGTCATAACCTTTGATACAGGCTGACCTTATTCTATATAGATATATACTTTAAAATTTTATGATTGGTATATATATCAAACTTCCCACCATAGTGATAATTTCAGTAAATCATTTGAGAAAATATTATAGTTTCTAAATCTAGATCATGATTTGGGAATTTTTCCTCATGGATATTTAATTGTCCTGAGGAATAGTCTATCACTTTATCATTATTCATGATTATAGAACCCTATCCTTTCATTGAAGCATCAATTTATTTCACAAAACATTCTCCACTTGTTGGTAGTTTGAGTATTAGTGGAGTTATTAGACTCTTCTTGATATCCTTAAATATTTCTTCACATTCTTCCATAACGGCATACATTACATGTTTCCTTGTAAACTTAGTTATAGAGCTATACAATTATGATAAATTGATCAAAAAATGTTGATAGTACCTGGTAAATCAATGAGAACAACTGGTTTCCATGACACAAGTGTGTCTAGTCCATCATTCAATTGTCGTTTCCTTTTAAGGTAGATTGATATTCCATTACATGCGATCAGATTACCAAAAAATATGACAATCTACATCCACAAGTCACATATGTTAATCATGCAATAAATTTTATCCATCCTTATCATTTCCAAAACAACCCTTATATGATCATGAAGTTCATATTTTATCTTGGATTAAATTATTGTATTGATAATAAACATTATCACAAATTTTTCAAGGTAGTAACTAAAGACTATAGTAATTGAATCTATGAATATTTTAGGGGAATTAGTAATTTTCAAGGGAATTACAAGGAAATAATAGTGCTCATACCTTGTTTTGAATGTTTTCTTATGAATATCTTCTTTATTCAACTTTATTTTGTGATATCTGGAACAAAGATCAACCATTGAATTGTACTGATCTATTTGTATCTGATCAAACAAGTCATCAATCCATGTGAGAGTATACTTGTTTATTTATAGGGATCATGTGGAGATCCTAGTAATCAACACTCAACTTCATGGAACGATATTTATTCTCAACAAGGAGCACTATTTTACCCCATATTGATGCACAAGGTCATATGAACCCTTTGTAAAAACGATCCTATAGCTACTTCTTTAACTCATCCAGTTTGAAAGGGACATATTTTAGGGGAATTTGGATATAGTTGTGGATATATGTATGATCTCTATTGAGAACCCTACCTCATTATCTGGGGGATGTCCATTTAACTCTTCATGAAATACATCATTATGTTCTATAAAAATGGTTATTTTGTCATGTTTTGTACCTTCCGTTGACTCATCCATTTATGAAAGTTATTCCTCTTCACAATTTATCAACACCCACACCATTGAGATATTTTCCAAAGGATTTTTATGATCCTTCTTGTATTTCTAGAGGATCATTGGATGGTTAATAATAAGAAAATATAATACTTTACTTGATATTTTATGTGTTCTATATATAATGAGAGCCAATCCATGCCCAATATAGCATAAAATTCCAGAAATGGAGGAATTATGAGATTTTATTGAAGAATATTCCCACAAACACCAATATAATAAGACTCCAACAATTGGGATTGAATGATTCTAAAACATGGTGTTTTTATGGAAATCTCCAATTGAATGTATTGAGGATTCAATAAAATAGTACAAAAAAACTTGTAGTATATAAAGTAATGAGTAGAATCATAATAAAATAAATCATTTTCCATTCCTAATTGAATAAGATGCGTTCCTTGTATGACTACATTTTCTTACTCCACATCAGTAGCAGTGATGGTATATGTTTTCCCATTTTTGGATTTATTGTTTTTTGATGCTAATTTCCCTAAATGACTCAAGTAATAATGAAAAAGAGTTCATAGAGCTCTTACTCCCTATAATTGAAGAATTAAACCATGGGTGTTGCATTAAGAGAGTCTATCTTTTAGTCCATAAAATTTACAATCATAATCACGTCTCTCTGACATTCATGAGATTTCAGGCCTTCTCTCTTACACTTGAAGAACTTCCCTATTCCTTTGAAAAAAATTCCCATGATGCTTATTCTCATAATATTGATATGTGAGTAGTTGGATCCTCCTTCTTCATTTGTCGTTCGACCCACCAGGTTAAAAATACATCATTATTTCCTTATATCCATATCCATGGGAACATTCTTTAAACTCCATATATACCTTGAGATTACATCAAACATCTTCTTCATATCTCCAAATGTCTCGTATTTGTAGAGCCCAACAATGGTGAGGTTTTAAACCACTACATAATCAATCTTAATTTTATTTTTGATAACAAAAATCATAGAATATATTGAATGTCTTTTGAAGATTTCCTCATAATCGTTGTTAGATTCACCTTCCATTTTCTTCAGATCTGTGAATTCTCTCTCGATTGTTTTTAGGTTTTTTGGGCAGTACATGATAATAAGTATTTTATTAATTTCATCCCACTCTATCTCTTCTATTTCATCGTACATCTTGGTATTAATTATATACACCCTAGATTGATCAGATTATATATCAAAATGATAAATTGAATGAGTCACTTTCTCATTATTAGAATAAAGGACCACACGAAATATCTTGTCAATTTATTTAACCCACTATTTAATGATAAGTAGACCAAAAATTCCACTAATCATCTCTGATTGTTTTCACATAATAGACTCAGTGGCGAGTTTATCATTCATGGGTGAAAGAATATATACCAAAATATTCATTTTATTACTCATAACCCGAGATAGCTTCGTAAGAATCACCAAAATGTTTTTAAATCCACCTCCCATTGCATTGGGGATATCATTTGAATAATCGTTACATTATCCCTCACATGGGATTTTGGTCAGGTTTCACCTAGTTTCCACCATTATCTAAAATAGAAATTTCTTGAACAAAACATATGTAAGAATAGAATGAGTAAATAATTTATTATTTTGTGTAGTTAACTCTAAAGGAACATCTTAATGGATCCCTATGTTACTCATTTATTTGAAACATTGATTTTTGGATTCTTACATATACTCAATCTTATCATAATTGTTTTAAATAATTTTATATAATCCTAAAAAAAATTAACTGAACCATGATTTGATTCCAAATAAAGAAACCCTACTTTATAATCATGACTATTACAGCCATTTAGAAGATATATAACATAATAATGTTTCATATCCATGATAAAACGGTTTAGTGTTGTGGGAAAATTTTTCTAATAAATAACAGTTATTTAATAAAACATAATAAATATTTAATTCCATCTTATATAGCTTCTTTTTGTCCCTTGCATTCTCATTAGTACACGTAATCAAATGAGGATTCACATCAATGAAAGGGGTGAGATAAAATCCAAATACGAGGATATATAAGGGACATAGATCAAAATAACATGGGTGATCATAAACATCATCATCTTATCATAAGAAAAAGATAAGGACAAAAAATATTTGGGAGACATGTGATAAAGGCATGAGATGTGGTAATTTATAAATATGAACCAACTTGTCATAGTGGACAAAACCAAACATAGTTGAGAACAAAGTAGGCATCATATTCGTTTCTGACATATGTGAATAATCATAACATCAACATTTTTGACAAATCTAGAATCATGTTCGCATATATTGAACATTATCTCATGATATACACAACATTATACAATATATTAGATGATTAAAAGTTTTTGGGCCAACTTATGACATCAAAAAATTTACATAATCATGAATGAAACATAGATCATATATCAATATTAGATATAATGTAACCTGTTTAAAAGAAAGGTTTTCATTTTTAAAATTATACATTCAAGAATGAAAATTTTTTACCATAGGATAAATGGATAAATATATTATATAATAATAATCACACATTACAGAGGAATAGACAATCTCAAGAAGAGTCAATATGTGAATTGGGAAGAAGTGTTATTTTGGAAAATCATTAAATTTGTCTTCAATGTAGGCTAGAAATTGATATATCCTATTAATGAAAATGGAATACTAATGAAATTACATGTAAGGTACATAAAGTAACATCCTAATTGAAATTTGAGTGAATGAAGGAAAACCTAATCAAACAATGTTGGGTTTGAGAATCCCCTTACCTTAATTCCCAGTTAATTTGGTCCCTTTCTTCCCCTCATAAATAATAAACATAGAGTAATTAAAATATTGGTAAAGAAGTTTATTATTGTAATTTATAAAATTATTTTTTAATTATAATCATTTAATTATATTTAATAATATTTTTTTTGTTGGAATTAAAGTGTTTTGGTGTAATAGTTTACATATGAATCTCTCATTTTGCAAAGATTTCTATATTTTCATAAATGTAATTTATACATTAGTATAAATTAATTCCATAAACAGCGAATACATTTAATTAAATATTAATATATTATATATAATTCATACTATACATCAATTAATGTGGTTACAATAATTGTCTTAATAATGTCTCTATAGTTGGTTAACCAACCTTTAACATGACGTTGTCGAAAGGGCGGGAAAGGGATAAATGAAATTCCGATATTTCATTAATATGATCATTACAGTTGGTTTAATTCCTTAATATTATTTTTACATATCTTATAATCAATATTTTTGTATATTATTTTCTTAATGTAAGAGGGTTAAATGAAGAATGGTAAGAATAAAATAGGGAATAATTATTTGATATATACTCTCTCCTTGGTGTAGCTTCTCTTGTATGAATCTATAAAGTCTTTGTAATCAGAGTTGGATTTCTCCATAACATTCCAAAAAAATTTAGAGGATTATGATTTAGGATTTTGATAGATATTGGGATTTTTATTGGATATGAGGAGTGTTTTTACAAGGGAAGGTAGACAAGTTATTTATACATGAGGGGATGGGTATTTTTAGAATATAATATTGAATAAAATAATATATCAAAAAAACATGTAAAAATGTTTTTGTGAAAATATAAATCATATATAAATGTAATATATTGAGTTTAAGACTTTAAATAATAATTATAATTATAATTAATTATTTTATTATAAAGGAATGCGGAATGAAAGATGAATTGATATTTTAAGGAATCACTTTTGACATTAGGTGTTGGAATGTTCTTTTTAGGATTCAAATTCGAGTTTATTGTATTTTAATTATTCAGTTGTGAATTTAAATAAAACATGGTCGAACCTAATGTTCTATAAAAGATTATTTCATTATTACATCATGAATGAATTAACTTGAGTTACATTAGTTATGTGAAATACATTATTTTTACAATTCACAAAAAAAAAATTGATGTTTTTTATAAAATTAACACAAAAATCTCCCTCTAGTTATGTTGATTCTCTAATCTAAAAAATAATAGTTATTTTATCAAAATAACTATATATAATATGTAATTTTAATTTTAAATATAAAATAGTAATTTTTTTTATAATACTATAAAATATAGTTTCTTAAAAACGTGTTTATATTTTTCATGGCATTATTTATCATGATATTCATTTTCTAGAATTATAAAGTTTATATTTATATAAATTAATCATGATAAATATTATTTTTCTAAAAATTTATTATTTAAGGTAAAATTATTATTTCAAAGGATGGGTTACTATTCTTAATGGTAAAATTACAATTCCAGCGGCCACATTAATTCCTATAAATACCTTAGCATTCTTTCACTTAATATTCAACTCAACTTCTCCCATGGATCAATATTTAAATTATATTTCTATGTTTACTAATTTTTTTATTCTTTTTAGAGTTTTTAGTGTCGTGATGATTCTTTTAGATTGGTGTGATCCAAAATTTTCCATTTTCTATTTTCTAAATTATATTTTTTTTTCTAGTTGTAATGTTTGATGTTTTAATTGGTTCATTTCAGATTACTGTAACAATTTCGATTAATTAATAATATTATTTTTAGTTTTCTCTATATTTTTATGTCTATAATAATATATAATACGATTTTGTTGAGGAAACAATTTTTACTAAAAACATTGGCTCGTTAAATGATCTTTATAGGAATTTCTACCCAATGTGTGATGTTTTCATTCTAAAACCAATGGTGGAAATATTTTTTAGGTTCATAACTCTGGTATTTAATTTATATTATTGGCTATGGCCCACCAAAACCCATTCATGTGTGATGTGGTGAGATGCATTTTTTCACTGGTTGTTCATTTTGGGAAACATAATAGCCTATCCCATACACTTTTCCACGAGGATCAGAACTATGTGATCAATTGATCTATTCATGTTTGATTGTGCTGACATATTATATATTTGAGGTTCTAACCCATCAAATCGAAGAAAAGTCTCATGCATTCATTTTGATTTTGGTTGAGACACATTGTGTAGAACCCTCACATACTATGTAGTACTACATGTTTAGAAAGTATTTTTCCGGTGAGGACAATGTTTAGTAGCATAGAGGGTTCACATTTTGTGTTGACCCTATACCCTTCATGTAACTATTTATGCCACTTATACCTATCTTACCACCTTCATTCATGCTCTGACATTGGATGTGTGTATCTTATACTGAGTGTTTTAACATGTAGAATTTTACGGTGGACTTCATAATGGATTTTGAGATACGATGTGAGATGTTATGAGTGTGACTCTTCATTATGTGGTTCTTGAAGATTTCAGTGATTAGGAATGATCATTAGAGAGTTCATATAGATATTATACTCTATTTTCATATCATCGTGTGGGGTCCTCTCTCCATGGAGATGGTATTTCCATAGTATACTCAGGTATGAGTCCTTTAAACTTGTTTTGTAGATAGATACGATACTTCTATGTCACACCAGGGCATGGGTCCTCTATCAATCAAGATGGTACACCATTTTCATATCATAATGTGGGTCCTCCATACTCATTTGTTGGATATAAATGATAATACCCTATCACACCCTATAATATGTCCTTTATACATGGATATAGTACTGTACTTTTCTATTAGTGTGTGATTCCTCTATAACAGATGTTTAAATAGAGAGGATACTACCCTATTGTACCAGGGTGTGGGTCATCAATTCATGGAGGTGGTACTACTCTACCATATCAGGGTGTTGGCCCTTCATACATATTGTGTGGGTCAAGATGGTAGTCACTTGTAGTAATGGGGAATTGGTCCTCTAACTATGAATATTGTACTCACCAATCGTAAGGGGGAAATAGTCCTCCATACTTATTTAATAGATTTTGAGACATAGCCCCATGATGGATGAATGTGTGTTCTATGTACCTAATGAGTGGTACCCTACAAACAGACGTGGGTGTGATTCCTCTACCAATTGATTTGAGGCCCCTTATTAAATAGGTAATGGATCCTCTACCTACTATGTTGTACCCCCAAACAGACTAGGGAGAGGGTCCTCTATATACTATTTGGTAACCTATAACACAATGAGGTGTATATTATTAGTACTATGAACTTACTAAACTAGAGAATGGTGATGAAATCCATCATGTGGAGTTACCACCATCCACTAATGCACTAACACACACACATACACCGATTATATGATAAAATAATGTATATAAAAATGAATCTCATACAATTATATATTTAGTTACATAAATATTGTTAGAATATGAATATATGAATCTAATGGAAATTATAATTCATGCAAGAGGAATCTGTATCTTGTTCCTATTCAAAATTACCACTAGATTTCCACCGAACATGATGTCAACTTGTAGAAGAATGATCCTCTAAGATCTATGGAACAAGATGAAAGGAATATATTGTGGTTCTCTTATTCCACTAGAGATCCTTATGTGAGGAAAAACATAATGTTTATCTTCCAATATTAGGAAACAAGAACCATGGTGAATTTGATAATACAACATAACTAAGAATACTAGGGTTCATAGTGAAGAAAACGGCTGGCAGGTGAAATGATGGCTTACTAGGGAGCATCAGGTGGCGAGAGAATAAGAAAACATATAATGGTCGTTTTCATATCGATGATGAGATAGGATGTTTAAATAACTTTGAGGTTTTATCTTTCATTATCACACATAAAAACCACATTGGAGCAGAGTTGGAATCATGGATCAATACTGAGGAGAAGAAACAAACCCACCTGAAGGATCATCTAATAGGTCAACATGGATAGACGATCCAAGTTCAATTCGCAATTAATAAAAACAAACCAAATACTAATTCACATTATTGATTGTGAAGAGTAATTAATATTCCCCAAACATATATACACGATTTCAGTCATACCATTCATATGAAAATAATACTGAATTTGAATTTCAATATATTATTATAATTGAAAATGTTACCTTGTAATTTCAAAAAATCTCCATCATGAAATTTTAACTATCCTTTCAAAAGATGGTGATCTTTTAATTACTATTATTGAACTAGGACATGGTTCAGAATACTTATATAGAAGATATATTTTGAAGGGGTAGTTCATTAGACAAACTATCGAATGGATTATCCCAGATATGTATCTTACTAACACAAAGAGTCTTAGATTATGTTATAAACCTATAAAACTAAAGTAAAATTTCAATGTTCTTATCTCTACCGTGGAAAAAATAATTTTTAGACAAATGTAATACAGATTCACTATTATATTGTATAAATACACTATATGAAAATAAAGAAAACTCATGTGTAATATCATTCAACCAAATAGCTTGTTTAATGAATTTGGTTAAGGTTATGTAATCATCCTCTATAGTAGACATAAAAACTACTAGTTTAATGTTACATTTTCATAAATTAGACTACCATATGTAATTAAAATGAAACAAATAATTCATTAATGAGTGTATATATTTGCATCACAATACAAATATACAAATCCTACAATATCAACATCCTAAAAAACTTATATTCTAAAACTAATGAATAAATATGAAGACTCAAATACACACATATGAACCCAATTAAGAGCATGTCAGTGTGGTTTCATAGGATCTTTATTAAACCATCTCATTGTACAGACTACAAAAGCAATATCAGGTCTTGAAAACCCCATTTAATATATAAGACTCCCAAATACATTATTATAAGGTATCTTTCACAATAAATCACTCTAAAATTCACTAACAGGTGACTGATTCAGGGATAACACAAATTGTTATCCTAGAGGTATATTAATAGTTCTAATGTTCTCAATGAAATAACATTTCAAAAAACAATTACAGAGTCATTTAGGGATAGAAACAAAACATATTTTTTTTATTCAAAATGATTTCCACTCCAAGAATTTCTTTTTTATTTCCTATTTGCTTCATTTTTAAGTAATAATTCAATTGGGTTTTCATATGGAAAATTAATACTATGTTATTAAAATTAATTACCATGTCATCAACATATAAAATCATTCATATTGTTTTATGTTTTACATGTTTTTAATGAACACGTGCATTAAATATTATTCTACTGAAGCCATTTTAAATAATAAAATAATGAAAACATTTGTACCATTTCCTAGAGGATAGGTCCAATACATAAAAATACATTTTTAAATGGTAAAATTGTTGAAAAATAAAATCCACTAAAAATCCATCATTAAGACTCATATAAAAGGTTTCATATAATTTAACATGAAAATGACGTTTTAACATCCAACATTTCAATATCGAAATTCATTCATAAAAGAAAAATTTTTCAAAACATGAATATATGTATGTTTAACAATAGGAAAAAAATCTAACCATAGTGCACTCCCTCACATTTCAGGTAACCCATAACGACTAACCAGGCCATTTACTTGATTTTTAGTTCCCCAATGTAGTCATATTTCTTTATAATTATACATCTAAAACCTTTTAAATTCTCATTAAGGGGTTTAGATACTATTTTCTAGTTTTTATTCATTAGAAGTATATTCATATAATCATTCATAGTATCCAGAAACTATAAAAATTCACTTCACTTTAAAACCTATTAAAGGATTAGAGTTCACAATTACCCATGACGTGAGCAACAAAAGAAGAATAAACAACCTTGTCAACATGAATGAACTAATTTGGGTGTGTAATTACCCCTATATTTTTCATGGGTCAATTGGTATCTCATGAGGTCACCATCCACTACATCAGTTTTAGGATCAGAATTAGATTCTAATTCACCATTTGGATGTTAGGGCTTTATATAAGGGATGGTATCAGATTCCAATTTTCCTAAGAGTTAGGACCAACTACTACATCCATGGGATGTGGTGCACTAGTCACCATATACTCAAAAGTCTTTCCATTCGAAAGACATGACTCTCAAAAAAATATCATGATTGATAATAAACATTTGATAACCTAGTTTCTCAACCCACGTTTTATACCCCTTAACACATACTAGATAACCAATGAATACACATTTTACAACCATAGGTTCAAAATTATATTTCATAGAATGTGCATAATATGTGGATCCAAAATCCCTAAGGTGATCACGACTATGTGGTTTTCTAGCCAAGAGATCTTCTTTTGTTTTAGGAGAATTAACAGGGGATGAAAATCTATTAATCAGGTATAACGACTTGGTAAAAGCATCATCCCAAAAGCACATGAAAAAATGAATACGAGAAATTTAACCTAACACAATTTCGAATGGTCTTTTTCATTCTATTGGATAACACATTCTGTTGTGTTGTTTCGACAACATTTATATACCTTCTAACACCATTAGAGGAACAAAATTAAAAAAAATTAGTGGATTGTATTTCTAATACATTATTAGTTATAAGATATTTTAACATCATACCAAAATCGGTTTCTACACTAGGGTTATATTTTTTTAATGTTTGGAAACGTATTAGATTTGGTTTTCAATATTTTTATCCAAAAATTCATGTATAAACCACTAATAAAGGTAAAAAATTAATATTCTACTCCATGAGATGAAGTCCATGAAAGCCCCCAAAGATTACATAGAACACACTCTAAAGTCTATATAGCATTTTAGGAAGTCTTTCTAATACTAACCCACCTATATTTACCATACACACAATCATCGTAGAAAGTAATACTAAATGGATTAACATCATATAGAAGACCATGTATTCTAACTTCATCAAATACTTTGTAATTAATGTGAAATAGTCTTCTATGGCATAAGGTAGTATTATCTAATGCTAGAAAATCTGAAAAATTTAAATATTTCTTGTGATTCATACATTCTAACACATACAAACCATTAATATGGGTTCTTTTCTTAACAATGAGAGAGAAATGAGTGATGCAAATAAAACCAATACCATATTTGAATGTATTAACATTCTGGTCTAGAACACCATTGGGAAAAAGGATTCATTAAAGTTCAGGTACCCACCTAACATATTAAAGAGTTCTAATCAGGCCATCATGAATTTCTAAAGAAATTGAACCTATAACCTAATGTAACTGTACTTATTATACCCTAATAAGGAATGACCTATTTTAATCTATGTTCATTTAGTGAAAGTATCCATATTCAGACACATAGTTAATGAACATCCTATATCCAGGATCCTCTCCTCAGAGGTAATATGATCACTAATATTCAACCCATAGTCTCTACCAAAATATTCTTCAGTTAACAAATAATGATCACTATTATTATAATTATGGACATTTCATCTATTAGGAAAACTTTTTCAAATGTTATTAGGTTATTTGGAATGAAAAAATTGAACACTTTAGTCTTATATTCTATATTCCTAGATTTAGACTTCCATTTTATTCATTAACTCCTCTCTCAATGATTATCTCTATGGTCACCTCTAAATCTAATATTTAGACTCTAAGATTCATTATTTATAGTGAATTTATGTTGTATTTCATTATCTAACAATGAAAACATAACTTCATCGAGTCTTAAAGACTCGGTAACATAAATAATAGAATACTTTTCATAAATAAATAATTGATAAAATGATGTTAAAAAGTTTATTTCTTGATAACCATCACCCACATAAACATCAATATTGTAATTTTCAAATAATATTATACTAAATTCAACATTATATCACAACACTATATCTCTAGGGAACATTTTGAAACTATAAAATATCATTTTATAAAATATCATTATAAATAAATATTTAGTCATACATACGGATTCCAATTTGGACATGATACAAGTGGTTGAAGACTCAAAGGCCACATCGCTAAGATACTTCATCCCAAATGAAAACCAAATTAGGATTAGGGATTTCTCAATAAAATAATTAGAAACTTCAACATATGTAGTTAAAATCTATCCATTGGGGGAAAAATTGGTAACCTTTTTATTAGGACCACCAATAGAATCAAATAGTATATTGTGAGCCTATAGATCATTTACCTTATATTATCATTTTCAGTATCGAATTTATCTATTTCAAAAATTTTATAACCCATTAAAAATTCTTCAAAAATACTTTGATACCAATTTTTAGTGAATTATAATTGTGGTTGACCTTATCCAATGACCAAGATCCATTGAATAGTTTTATATAGTTACATAATTATTAGATAAAGTAATTTTTCGTTAGAAACCATGAGTTATTGATTAGGGTGAATGCATAAATCAAAAAAGAAAATAGAAAAAGAAATAACAGTAATATATAACATTCTTTGGATCTATGTGATCCTACGTTCATATCGAGAAGACCACTAACGAAATATATCATATTAGAAAATAGAAATAATAAATTTCAGACTCAATGAATGAATATAAAAGGAATATAGATATACTCGACGGAGTTTTGAATTGAAAAACTAGATGGCGGAGATAAAATATTTCATGTTGAGTTATCACTATCCACTCCTGGATAGACTTAAGAACTCACAAAGCATAGGATAAAACCATGGATTTAACTGAAATTAGGAATCAATTATAGTACTAAATTTCATTTCAAAAATTTTGTTATTATTTGAATGTATTAATCCAAAAGAAACTAGGTTTTTTTTGTAGAGGTGTCTATATCATGTTCTCATTTTAAGTCACCATAATATCTCCATTGGATGATATGTCCACTTACACAATAACTGTCTTTCTAAATCCAATGAATATGAACCAAGGTAGTGACCATGGTTCTCTTCTTCCTCTCAGTGTATTTCCTTGAGAAAACTCGAAGGTCTAAATTCCTCTTTCTATGAAAATGAACAAGAGATAATGTAGTAATCCAAACAAATTATTTTTCATGGGGTTCACAATAATGAGAAATCCAGTAGGCATAATTATTTTGTGTCAGGATAATTAGGTATCAAGCTATGAAGCTGATAGATGAAGGCCGTATAGATTACTAGGACGAGATATGTGGTTTGAATAACAATGAAGGTGCACCTATTGTGGATACCATGATAAAAAACAATAGAGAAGAGGAAAAAACATGAATCTACACCAATGTGAAGAAACATACTCACCTCAACGCTCATCCATGACATCATGTTGGATTGATGGTCTTGGTTTAGTTCTCTAATAAGGAAAATAAGATAATTATGAATAGAGAGAATGTATAGAACAGAAAATTATTAAAATTCCTCAAAATCATGTACAGAATTTCATGAATACCATGAATATCAATATAATATATAATTTTAATTTCATTATATCAGTATAAATGAGAATGGTAATTTCAAATTTTAACATCTTCAGACATGCATATGATGTTGGGAATCAAATATAGCCACTTTTTAGAATTGTATGAAGACTTGTTGTTCTTAGGTGGGATGCAGAGACATATATTTTATTTCTTATTTGGGATACTTTTTTAGCATATATGGGCATTTGTTATTTTTTTTCTCATAATCATATTGTATTTCCTATGTGGGGTTGATATTATTACTTCTAACATGTCTTCTATCGCACCCAATTCAGTTTTTGAGGAATCCAACTAGGAATGTATACACTCACCTATATATGGGGTTTTCCCACATGTGTCATGTAGTATGTAGACAATAGAAAAAAAGGTGATTTCAGATGACTATAGGGATACCAAGATTCATTTGACCATGTATGTTGTTTACAGCTTGTAAATTTGGATTTGGGCTCTCTCGTCGTTTCATTTTACAGTTATTTTGATGTTCAGATATCTTTTTTGGTTGGTAATGTGTTTTCCCCTTTACATTTATGATTACTTTATCATAATCAGTTGTATTCTATGGAGATTGTTACATACATTGTAATTACTCTATATGTTATTGTATTTTATTATTATTCATCTACACTTTAGAATGGATATCATTAGGTGTGTGTGTGTGTGTAGGTAATTTCAAAAAATTCATACCATTTTAGTTAGAAATTTCGGCTCTTGTCACCTACCCAAGGACTGTAGAGGTTAACATGGGCTAGTTACAACATTACCTTCCATAGGCCAGGCTGGCCCTGATGGAACAGGTCATGATATATTGGAATGAAAGGGAATACCAATTTTAATGTGTTATGAAACATCATTGAATTGTGGTTTAGAATAATTCTTGGGAAACTATTTAGAAGCTAGACCCATGATGAAAATTTAAATGGGACATAGGGAAATTTCGTCAAACTGTCTGAAGTGAGGCTTTTAGGAAACAGAACCTAGTGTTGGTGTGGTGTCCAATGTATCCATATAATAGCAATCAGACTAACATATTATTGACATGGAATATTGAGAAATAAGTTGTAGGGATCAATAGTACATTCATCATATACGGTTGATTCATTTGACTATCCTTATTGATATATCTTCCCAAAATTATTATTTTAAAATGGTATGTATTGATAACATTCGCAATGACTTCAAGATGTCATCCATCTTTTATTTTTAGATAGTGTCATCAGGAAGACTCATTGATTGATAAGGCCTCAATTTAGGGACCCATATTGGAGGTGTAATCTATAGGAGGGAATTGAGTAGTGCTACCACATACTGGTAAACATATGGATCAGGCATATCATCATATGTGTGTTGAGAGATCATTATCTGTAAAAGAATACAATGATGAAACATGCATGAATAGAATGGTAAATGAGTTACAGTGATGGAGAAAATTGGGGTTCTGTGATGAGACATACCCTCAGCCAGTATAGTATCAACTTAAGGTAGTGGTCTAGGTTTTTTGGATTGTGTGGACCCTGAAGGATCAAATGGTTGTATTAGAGACAAGTATTTACTATGGGTAGACTTTAGGATCTATAGTTTCTAATGTATGATTCACGAATTTTGAGTGCACATCACATGATTTAGATATATAGATCAACTAGGTTTTGTGGGGAATAGATATCCCCCTACATGTGCGGTTTAAGACTATAGTAATATTGTGATTTCAATGTATTTCAGGGATATAACCCATTTTGATGATGTTCCTGGTGGAAAAACGTCAATAGGATGACTTGAGTTATCAGTAGAGCCATGTGTTGTAAATGGTCAATATTCCTTCATACATGAATGGAATAAGAACACTTCCCCCACTAAGAGGAATTATTTTAACATAATATAAAACTTTTTAGGAGAGTCATTACCAACCCAAAGTGGATTATATCAATGTGTGGTGGATGACTTCCTTTTAATATGATGTTTTAGTTATTTATAATGTGCTATGGGGGTGGGGAGATCCTTTGTTGGGTTAATAGGTGGAAAAGGGAACAAATATTTTTAGGAAGTAGGATTTTGGGGATTAGTGGCTTAAAGTGTGGTTTAGGGCACAAAATGTCTATACATAGCTCTAACTACACTTATAAGATAGATTCATAAACTACATTTCCACTGATGTATCCCTAGTTAGATAATTCATGATATAGGTGGGGACCTTTTTTCACTTATGTGTGGGATGATCCTATAAAGAGGATCTATGATCACATGTTTCTTTCAACGATGTGACCTAACTCTGTGAGGAGAGACATCCTCTCATGAAATATTCCCATAGTGGAAATGTGACACTATGATGTTATCCTCATTATGGTTTGGTCATCTACCATCCATAATTAGATAATTTATACCATTTAGTGTAGAAGTGATTCAATTTTGTTGGGATGGAGTTTCCCCCTTTGATAAGGATTGATAACCGATTAGGGAATGATGAGGTCATTAACAATATGTCACAACCATTTCATTTTTAGTTTGATATTGATACCCTTGGAGCAGTATATTTCATGAGATTTTAGTTTCTTATAATGGTGGAGGAGTATGAGGGATTCCATCCTGAGGATGTGCCAGGTATACCACTCCATCATTATTTTGTTTTTTCCATGGACATGGGCGAGGGAAGACATGATATTTGTGCTAGAATATAGGTGATCCATCATAGCTATGAGAGCTATAGGTATGGTTGGAGGAATATATAGAAAAGGGGTTTTATAAGGCCTAGAGTATTTTCTTGGGTAGCACCATGTTGTTCTCCTAGGTGGTGGATGAGAGCATGGGTTCATGTGTGGATAGGTGTCACCCAAGATAAGTGACTAACTAAGAGGATTATCCACTCCTAATAATCTACAAACCCTTTTCCCAACTGATGGATGAAATGTGGATCTCAATTTTTTACCTTAGGATGATTTTTCATTAGCTCTAGGTTCAAGAGGTGGATGCACTAATTGTGGCTTCTTCAGGACACTATGGTTTTATTATATTTGTGGAGATACCTATTTTCATTTTTAATTCCCAAGAAGATTTTTTATTACTTATGAATCGAATCCTTAACCTTTTTTGGACCGGTTTTACAGTATTATTCTTCATCAGTACCCATGTGTCATTGACGTTATAGTTGGATAATGTGAGACATATTAGGATGGTGTCAGAGAAACTCCGAGAGTGATAGTCATGTTACATCAATCAGGGAGTAAATTAAATATTTTAAGGAAAATTTCTTTGGACCTATCTTATCATACATGTTAGTGAATGTGGACCCTACATAGGTTGAAGATGTGTGGTCTTGAAGGCCATCCAGGGAATATCTATAAAAATAGATGCTCATAGTAAGGTTTTTCGTCCACGGTTTTCAGGAGAGGTGATGATTCAATTGAATTCTTGACAGTTTTATCGGGTGATTAGTGTTCTCAAAATTTCACAACTATAGACGTATGCACATGATTTTATTATAATAATGACCTATGTAATAAGGTCTGTTATAATGTGGTTTTATATTTCAAGGAGACATATTCATTGAGAATTTTTATAAAAATTATATTCATTAGAAAGTGTTTTCCTTTGGTTCATGTTTGTTTCTAGAATAGAAAAAACATAATGGGAGTTAGATGGACATATATTAGCTCAGTATCCCCATATTATTACTTATTTTGTCATTTTTGGGAATAAAGGAAATAATTAATTGAACAATGTTGTGTGTTTGGTATTTCTGTGTATGACTTTAGAATATTCGTTGGAATATTTTTATAGATAGGCTCTGAGACGACATGTAATTCCAAGGCCCGAGGAGTCCAGAAACAATTATATTAAAATATCAAAAATATTTTATATCACAAGGAGTCATGTTTCCTAATAATTTGGAACATCACCTCAATAGAGTCTCAAATCTTAAATATAAGACAATAGTTGTATCTATAGTATAGGGTTTACCCTAGGAAAAACATAATGTTGGACGTCATGGGATGTCCGGTTAAGGTGGATGTTATAACGGCCCATAATTTACATGTAGATATCACTTAAACCTTTAAGAATATTTATTACATAAAATAAAAAGAACAACACAAGGACCATATAGGTTTAGTGTCTTTAGAAACTGGGAATCATAAAACTGTTTCATAAAATATATACATTGTCCCCCACTTATTTCATCAAAATAAGTCTCCTTTTTTACATATCTTACTTAATACTCTTCATCAAAACCTAGGGAAAATAACCATATGAAAGTGTGAGCTCAAATTATCATAATGGGTAAACAAGTGAAATATAAATCACGTCATAATCATAAGAACATAAAATTTGATAATTATATCCTATATATAAAAGATCAAAGTATCATGTCCAAGGATAAATCATAAACATTAACTATAATATCAATTTCCCTAACATAAGAAATTAAATTTCATGGAATTTACACATAATTATAAAAAACCATTTCATATTAGTCATCGATTATTGCCAAGATCATCATAGTGTACAAAGTCCACTATTGAACCGAGTTCACCCTTCGTTCCTGCCCTGTATTAATGAACCATATTTACTTTTCATTCTAGTCATGTCTATATAATGAGATATAAATACATATCCAAGGTATTGGATGGAGCTATAGGTCCTACCATTCTCATAATGAATCTTTTATTACATGTTCCACAAAAACATAAATAATTTATTATAGCATAACCCATGAAATAAAATGGGGTTCGTAAAAATCATTCTATCATAATCCATTTTAAATAAATAGATTACATAAAATTAATTCCATCAAAAACACAATAAAAATAAAGTAATTTTAGGTATATTAACATTAATATATGTCATATTAGAAGGAAAATAAATTTAATAAAACACTTGAACTTAATTCCTAAAGAAAATATCCTTTCTTTTTCCAAAACGTTTTCTTTTCTCAATATGTTACACAATTATAAAAGAAAATAATTTTGTTGAAAATAACCTTGACATCATGAAGAGGAAGCTTCGGGGAAATATGGTGTCATGAAACTGAATAAATTCATTCATGTCGTATAGGTTTAAAAATCATTTTCCTCATACTTTTGTTGGAAAAGTCAAAAAGTTCCTCAAATCCAATAACGACCAAAGATTGCATTCATAACATTTAATAAATGTAAACCAAAGGGTAAATTTTTCATAAAAAAATTGTATAAGAACAGATATAATATTATATAATTAAGAATCCTACTTGTATATGATTAATATACCCCAGTATATTCATACGTATAAACAATCTCAAATAAATAATGAAATTGTAAAATTATCCCTTACCTTAGATCCAATACCCTTCATATGTATCTGAAGCTACTGTATAATGATATAAATAATGTTAATGACTTATTAAAAAATAATAATCATTTTTATGATATCATATATGATTATATTATCATCGGTTTGTTTGTAACATTTCATTGTCAATTGTTATTCGCATACTAATTGCATTATGTTCATATTTAAGATTTGTCGGATAAGTTCATGTTCCACTTATTAGGTTATATTAAGTCATTCAAAGAATGATATTAATATAATATATATCATATTTATTCATTAATTTAATTAATATAACAATGGTTTAATGAGGATCATTTAGATTTAATCACATCGCATCGTTGAGATGGTAGGCCGTAGGTATGCACGAACGATGATATCATTCCCAAAATTCATGAATGATAATGAATTTGATGGTGTATAATATTTAAGAATTATTAAAATGTATTAATAATCATATATATTAAATATTTTCATCATTATACCCATCCAAGTAAGGTTGTGGGGAAAAAAGATTACACCATGGCGTAGGGAAGGTAAGCCATACGTACCCACATGCGGTGATTTCATCTTTCATAGGATAGAAAGAATGTGAAATATAGTTGTATCATATTTATAGTAACATTTTAGTATATGATTGATACTGATTTTATAACTCACTAATTAAACAAATAATGATATGGAATTACAATAATAAATAAGTTTTAAAGAATTGGAAGGGGAGATTACCTCTTCCTCGACGTTCTTCCTCTAAATCTCTTCTTAAAGAACTAGAGTTGGGCTTTGAATATTTAAATAACCTATTGATTCAAAATATGGATGTTTAGAAGGAAAATGGGAAGGATCTGGCTGATCATGAAGCTCAAAATTATGTGAAGAGGTGAGGGAGTAGGTGCCCTTTTATAATTGACCTGAGGAGCACTTTTAGAAACTCCACAAATAATAATTTATAAAAAAAAAACCCACCCAAAAACCACTATTATGTCCCAATATAAAATATGAGATGAGAGAGGGTTTTAATCTAATAATAAAATAAGTTTTTGAATAGGTATTTTTTCAATTTAAACCATATCATTTTAATTGACACTTAGTTATTCTATTTAATTGTAATTGTGGTAATAACATTTTAAAAATTTAATGGTTATAAATATATAATTATATGGTGTTAATTGATAATAAATGGATATTTTATGAAATTATAGTCCTTATAAATATAACTTTGTAATATTTAGATATTGTTATGATTTATTAATAATTTAATAAAATTTTATTTTTATAAAATATGAATAGTGTGAATTTTGACACTACTCTATTATTTGACTTTAAATAAAATCCCCACCAAAGATAAATCTGAAGAAAAATATTTAATACACTCATAACATGTCATAGTCGACTAGGAAATATGTGGATCACATTAATTAGTTCATGAAATAATTATTTTAATATTTATAAATCCCCTATATGATATTTCTATTAATAAAATAATTTCTACATCACAATCATGTCATCATTAATGGTAATTATATAATCTCAACAAATAATTAATAAATTTCAATGATCTAGGTAATTTTTTTGGATTTCCATACACTATTTATAGTCGATATTATCACTTATTTATCCATATATTAAAAATAATATACTTATATAAATTTAGATCGTGACATTTGGTCACATTCATTAGTTTTTATTATATTCATGTCATATTTATAGGTAAGTGACCATTAAGTTATTGAATTCCCAAATATAGGTGATAAGGGTCAAATTTAGACATCCAATGGAATTTTTTCAGGTTTTATGGTAATTTTATAAAATTATTTTCAGCTTTAATTACCCTATTTACCTTTAACCATTCTAATAAAAATAATTACCAAAGTTACTATTCATAATGCACAAAAATAAAAGTCTCCTATTAACACAATTTTTACCTAATAATACTGAATATGGAATCCATTTTTCAATATTCAAAACACAAAAGTTGTAGAATTAATTTAAAATTAATCTTTTTATTGAAATGAGAAAACAGGTATTAGACCGAATGGCCCAAAGGTCTTCTTTTTATTTTATTATAGATAATCCCCCTTTTAAGTGTTGAAGAGGAACCCGTACATGACCCGTAGGCCTAATGCACAAGGCCCAACATGACCCGTAATACTTGACCTGAAGGCCCAGAGGCATATCATGCCCAATACATGACCTGTAAGCCTAGCCCACTAGAACTGCCCCTCCCCAGCTTCTGCATCATTTTTTTCCTTTAGCTCCGCACCTGCATTGTTGATCGGCTAGCATTTCCCCGTAAAAAGCTACACAGTGCCTGGTCCCGATGGCGGTTGTCATACCCTCTCATTCCTCCAATCCGGTTAGCTCTGCTTCCGGTGACTACTACTGGTGCTCTGATCCTCATTTGGGTATGCTCTGTGTGAACCGGGCTTCTTCATGGTCTTCAATGGCCCGAAGGCCCTGTGGCCCGAAATCCTTTGATGGCCCGAAGGCCCTGAGACCCGTAGGCCCAAACCGGTGGCCTGAAAGCCCAAATCAGGTGAATAGTTCGGTGGCTACTGTACCAAACAGTACATGCTACAATGCCTGCTACAGTGCTTCTCCAGTGCCTGCTACAGTACCCTAAAAATTCACCTCCACCCGGTTTTGAACCTGTGTCTCTTGGATGCCAAGCAGGATCCCTTACCACATGGGTACGATCTCGTTGGCTGAAAACGAGTACTAAGAGTTAAAATATTTGAAAATGAATGTAATTTTTTTACATATAAATTTTATGTAAAATAAATTCCAATGACCAACATTATATTAATTGGTAAATATATAATCTAGTTATACATAGAAACCATTCAATAATATAATTCAACAATATAAATTATTTCAATGAGAAAAGTTATATTCAATTAAAATTTTGCGTGTTATTTCTATTCATCAAAATAGGAACGTTATCAAAAAAATATCATAAATTCATCAAAATTAAAATTTTATATCCGAATTCAAAATAACATGTTTATGTTTTTGTATAAAAATTATTAATGTTTCCAAATTTTAATTTAAAATGGGTTCTCCATTCAATGGTGCAAAATATAACATTTTGAAATAAAATAGGGTTTTATACATCAAATAGAGCATTATTCATACCATAAACATAAAATATCAATTGGATTAAAATAAAAATATTTTACTAAGTATATAACACATATTTATCGCATTAATTTCATTACCAAAATAAATTCACACCAAAATACACATATCTATTTGATTAAAATTTCTCATAAATAATATTTAGCCAATGAATTCACAATGAATTTTCATAAGATAGTTATAATTATTCCCACTAACCAAATGGCTATTCTATAAATATAATTTTATAATAAGGGAATATTGGGGTTCATTTAAACTCATGACTGCGTGAAAAGAAATCTATTTAAGAATAAAAATTATTTAAAGTAAATTATTTATAAAAAATCTACGTGTTACATTCTACCCTCCTTAAACTAAATTTCACACACAAAATTAATCATATTGAAACAAACAGATGAAAATACATGTCCCTCATCATATCAACAAGTTCCCTTGTATCTTCTTCAAATTGGTGGTTCCTCCAAAAAACTTTAACCCCGTGAGTGGTCTTATTTCATAGAATATTTTCTCTATGATCGAAAATATCTATCGGTTGTTCTTCATAAGAAATATCTAGCTCCAGCGGTACAACATCTGAGCTTAGTGAATTTTAAGGATCATGTATGCACTTTCTCATGATAGATACATGGAAAAAATCATGAACTTGAGAGGGATGCGGTGGAAGTCCCCATCGGTAAGCTACCTTCCCAACAAGATCCTGAATTTCAAAAGGACTGATATACCTAGGGCACAACTTTCCCTTCTATCCAAATCACATAACTCTCTTCCTGTGAGATATTTGTATGAATACCAGATCACCAACTTCTAACTCTACATATTTTCTCTAGTTTTCATCATTACTTTTTTATTCGACTATGAGCTTCTCTTATTGGTTGTTGAATCTATCTAACATTTTCTTCCATTTTAACAATAATATCATGTAGTAATAGATTTATTTCCCTATCTTCATCCCAGAAAGATGATGTTCTCCACTTTTTTTATTATATGGCTTCATAAGAATCCATATGAATACTCGAGTGAAAGTTATTATTATAAGAAAATTCCACCAATGATAGTTTTTGATCACAACCACTTATGAAATCTATAGGGAAATTTGTCAACATGTATTCTAATGTTCAAATTGTTCTCTCAGACCAACCATCTATCTAATCATGATAAATAGTGTTGAAAATTAACTCTATATCCAGAGCATGCTGAAGAATTTTCCATAACATCAATGTAATCCTTAGATCCTATTATGATATAATGGAATCTGGTAATCCATGAAATCTTACTACTTCTTTTACATATATCATGCCAAGCTAATCAAGAGATATATCCTATAAAACAGTAATGAACTGTGATGACTTTGTATGGTGACCAACTATTACCCATATATCATTATTTCCTTTGTATATTTTTGTAATTCCAATGAAAAATTCCATAGAGATGTTTTTTCATTTATATTTAATTATAGGTAATTGTTGTAACATACATTTCGAAATATATCACATATCCTTAACTTACTAACAAACCAAGGATAAATAGAGAAATTTTGCGACAAGTCTTTTCATGCCATCCCAGCAGAAGTACTCTTTCAGGCCCCTATACATATTTGTGCAACCAGGGTGAATATAGAATGAAAAACTATGAGCCTCATCTAAATATATCCACCTTTAATTATAGTATGGGATGAATAAAAACCCAGTTCCTGAACCTTATTATTTCATCACAATAACAGATGAATTCAGGAACATTTCTCACCTTATTTTGTAGATCTGCACCTTTATTTTGGGACTCCTAGATATTAACTTGTATTGATGGTTGAACATTCATTTCATAAAGATAATATTTACCCCTTACATTAAAATTTTATGATACATCCTTTGAAAATACATAAATATTGGATCATTTGTGATCCTCATTATGTATAGGCTAGCATGGTCTTATTGACTTAATGCATCTGCAACATTATTTGCTTTCCCCGAGTGGTAATGTATTAAGCAGTCACAATCGTTAATCCACTCCATCCATATTCATTGGCATATATTTATATCCTTTTGTGTGAAAATATACCATATACATTTATGATCTATATAAATATCACACCTTTCACCATATATATAATGCCTCCATTTCATTAATGAAATGATTACCATAGCTTACTCCAAATCATGAGTTGAGTATTTTTTCTCATGGATTTTCAACTGCCACGAGGCATAAGCTATAACCATATCAATTTTCATGAGAACACATCCCCTCTCCTTCTTGGATGCATCACTATAGATCACAAACCTTACTCTACAACAAGGAAGTATGGGAATATGTGCAATAGCTATCCTTATTATTAGTCCTTTGAAATTCTATTCACATCCATCCATAAAAATGAACTTAATTCCATTCCATTTCAAAATGGTGAGTTTATTAGATAATTGTGGCAAATATTTCAAAAAACGTCGACAATATCCAGTAAAATCAAGAAAAAAACAAATCTCAGTTACTGTTCTTAGTCTCGAGCATCATTCAATAACCTCTATTTTTATTGGATCCATAAATATTCCCTCTCTTGAGATTATGTTACCAAAAAATGAAACATTATATAGAAAAAATTCACAGATGGTAAATTTTTCATAAATCTTCTCATTTCTCAGGGTCTTCAGTACAATTATTAAGATGACATTATGTTCTTGATTGATTATAGTGTATACAAGAATGTAATCTATTAATACTATCAGAAACTGATCAAGATAGTCTATAAAGACTCTATATTGTAGAACCATGAAGATATGTAGGGAATTATTTAAACAAATATGCATCACTATATATTCATAGAGTCCATAACTTTTATGTAATGTCGTCTTTGGTATATCCTCTTTTTTCCCTTAATTGATGATATCCTAAACAAAGATCAATCTTGGAAATGTATTGAGCTCTGCGTAGTTGGTAAAATAATTTATCAATGTGGTGAAGAGGATATTTTTTCCTGATAGTGATCTTGTTATGTTCTCTATAATTAATGTAGAGTATCAGTGATCCATCTTTCTTCTTAACAAACAGAACATTTTCTCCCTAAGGAGACTCACTGTGGCGTACGAATCCCGTATGAAAATTCTCTTTGAGTTTCTTATTCAATTCATTCAACTTATTTGGATCCATTCTATAATGTGTAGTTAAAATAGGCATAGATCCCGGTATGAGTTCTATTGAAAACACTTCACGATTTGGTGGATGTCCTAGAAATTCATCTAGAAAGTCATCATCAAACCCTTGTATAATGGGTTTATTCTTACTCATGAGTTTTTCCCCACCCATTTGAGATAAATAACCTTAATTTATAAGAATCAAGAAAAATAATATGGAAACATTTCTACTGGAAGTTTATATTCTTTTTTTCATCAATAGATGATCATAGATTGATCTGAAATATGAAATCTGACACCCTTTCCTTGGAAATTAATATGAGCTCCATATAGAGAAATCCAATCTATACCAAGAATCACATAAAATTCTACTATAGGGAGGAATGAAATATTTGAAGGAATCCTTTCCCAAAAACATCAACCATAGATGAATTATAAACTTTTGATGTGACCATTTCTCTATTAGGAGTTGTCACAGCTAACTCAACATATAATTGTTGAGGTAATACTGTGACACCCTTTGAAAATTCATCAGAAATAAAAGAGTGGGTGGATACATAATAAAATAAAAAGTTTTCTATGTTAGAGTGTATGGTATGTGTATATTTCACCACTTCATTATCATACTCCACATTGTCGATAGTTATTTTATGTGACTTTCATTTTTTATTGGCCTTATAAATTTGTTGATGACAATCATCATCTATAACCCTTGTATTAGAGCATTGATTATCATAATTCCCCATTTATTTTCAAGTGTATCATTGAATTGTATGAGATGTATTCTATGTAGCCTTTTCATTATTCATATCACTATACATCTTTTCCCCATTAAATTGGAATTAAATTACTTCATGACCTACTTTTCCACACATAAAACATTTACCAGTGTCCTTATGGAAATTCCCACCATGTTTCTTTCCAAACTTTGAGAATATGGAAAAATCATCTTCTTTTCAATGTTGCCTATATAATTTCCTTTGAATTCCATTTTACTCTTCTTATCAACCATATATGACTAATGGGTTACTCCAATCTCTATCTTAGCCTTGAGAGCACATTGAAGAATTTCCTCACAACCATTAAAGTCACTTATGGCTAATTCCATTTAGAGACTTGGTTTTAAGCCACAAAAGAATTGATAAATCTTATTCTCTAGTAAGAAACTAATTCCAAAATCATACATTGAATGTCTAATTAAATTTTCATCATAGGTTCTATTGGATTCATCATGTTTTTTATTGTGTTCAAGGAAAATCATCTCCATCATTGTTTTATGAATACGAGGAATGTACTTGTTGTAATATATTTTTTGAACTCTTTCCATTCCATGGACTCAATTTCATCACTTTTCCTCATATTCTTGATAAGATTCACCATGGATCTACTGCACATTCCTAATGATATACTACTAAGATTAATTAATCTTGTTTAAAACATTATAGAACTAAAAATATATTTTCAGTGATGCTGATATATATTTCAATAACTAATGGATCAGAAGACCCACTAAATAAAGGTGGATGCTGCCTCATGATTGATTCAACGGAATGTTGACTCCTCTTTTGATCATTTGGTGGTCTGGGATGATTCATATCTGGAGAATGTTTTGTGAGCATGGCTACAAGATTTTTCATTCCATATCCCATAACATTTGGTTGCTCTGGGGGACAATCATTACATTTCCCGTCACATTCAGAATTAACATGGTTCCTTCGGGTTCAAACCATTGATTAAAACAAAGAATAATTGTGTTAGAAACATGAATTATAATTGGAATACCACATAATTAATGAATAAAATTTCAATTTAGGACACTATTGGTTTTATCCTTGTTTATTCATGAACATATTTAAAACACTAGGATAGTAATTTAACCCATACATAGAAACATCTTTAAGGGTTTTACTAAGGTTGTCTCATCCAAGTTTCCAAAGGTTATCTATATCTTTTCTCTGATGGAAACTTTAAAATCCCATACATTACATGTATATATAACATAGGCCATGAAAAATATATATTACATAACAAAAAAAACCATGTCAGGACTGTATAGGTTTTGGTGTCTTTAGAAACTTGGAAACATAAAAAACTAGTTCATAAATCATCAACATTGTGTCCCACTTATTTCATCAAAACTAGACTCATTTTTGTCATATCAAACATAATACCATTATTATTGACATTGGTAAAATAATCAAATGAAAGGGTGACCTCAAATTCTTAGTAAGGGTAGACAATAGAAATATCAATCATATCATAATCATAAGAACATAACATTTTAAAATATTATCTATCATATAAAATATCAGAATACCATGTAATGGGATAAATAATAAAACTTAAATGTATTCCTAATATTCATATAAAAAGACATGAATTTTTTTGGCAAACACACATAATCCTATAAAATCATTTAATATTATTTAACATTCCTTGATGTGACCATCATAGCGGTAAAAGTCAATTAATGAACCAAGCTCACTCCTCGTTGAAGCCCTGTATTAATGAAAAAACATTAAATTACATTCCATTCATGTCTATATCATGATATATAAATCTTTACCTAATTAATTTGAGGTATATATACTTCCCAACGATCTCATAATGAATCTGTTCTTATGTGTGCCACAAAAACATAATTCATATATCACAGCAAAATTCATGAAATAAAATCGGTTTCTTAAACATCATTTAATCACAATCCATTTAAAATAAATGGATTTGATAAAAATAATTCCACAATAAACACAATAAAATCACATAATAATAGTGATAGAAACATAACCCTATGTCATCTTAGATGGAAAATAATTATGATAAAACACTTGAACTTAATTCCCGAGGAAAATATCCTTTCTTTTTTAAAGAAATATTTTTTCTCAAAATGTCATGAAATTTTAAAATAAAATAATTTAGTTTAAAATAATAATAAAATTTTGTATAGGATGCTTTATGTAAATAAGGTTTCATGGAACTTTAAAAATCTATTCATTCCATATTTTTTTTTAAAAAAATTCCTTGTACTTTCTTTTTGGAAAAGTAAGTACCTCAAATCGAATAAAGAAAAAAGCTTATATTCATACCATTTAATAAAAATTCACCACATGGTAAAATTGACATTAAAAAATTTTATAAATGATATATAATATTACATAATTAGTAAACATTGATGTTGATGATAAATATATCCCAGTAAATACTTACATGTAAACAATCTCAGATAAAAAATGTGATTTTTAAATTATCTCATACCTTAGATCTGATATCATTCTTATGTATCGGAACCTCCAGAATAATGATTCAGATAATTATATTGACTTATTAAAGAGTAATAATCATTTTCACGATATAATATATGGTTATATTAAAATTATTTTTTTAGTAACATTTAATTGTCACTAGTTATTCGGATATTAATTTCTTTATGTTCTTTTGCAAGATTTGTCGGATAATATAATCTTCCACTTCATTGGTTATAGTTGAATAATTTTCAGAATGATGTTAGTACAATATATATAATATTAATTATTTCAATTAAATTATATAATCATGGATTAATGAATATCATGTAGAATGAATCACATAACATTGTGGAGATGGTAGGTTGTACGTACGCATGAGTGATGATATAATTCCCAAAATTTTTGAATGGTATTGAAGTGGTTGGTGTATATAATTTCAGAATAATTAACATTCTATAATAATAATATATAGTTATTATTTCCACAATGATATCCATCCATGTAAGGTGGTGGTGAAAAACAGATTACACCACGACATGGAGTCGGTTAGCCATACGTACATACAGGCGGTGATTTCATTTTTCATAAGACAAATAAAAAGTGAAATATTCTAAATTAATATTTAAAATATCATATAATCATATGAGTGACACTGATGCTATTAAATTATAATGAAACATCTAATGAAAGGGATTTAGAAGAAGAAATAAGATTGAATGAATCAGTAGAAGAGATTGCCTCTTCCTCAATGTGCTTCCTCTAAATCTCTAACTAAAGCACTATAGTTTGTATTTGAAGATGAAAAAAATTCTATAATGAAAATAGGGAAGTTGAAAAGGAAATATTTTAGGGGATGACTGAGAATGAAGGCACAAAATTAAGTGAAGTGGTGATGGAGAAGGTACCAATTTATAATTGAGGTGAGGGGTACTTTTGGAAACTCCATAAATAGTAATTTATAATAAAATAAACCCCTAAGAAAGCTGAGAAAATTCCACAATATATAAAATGATATGATATAGTTTTTTAGTATCATAAACTAATAAATTATTAGTCATTTATTTTGTTAATTTTAACTATATCTTTTTAATTGACCCTTAATCATTCTATTCAATATTTATTGTGGTAGTAACAGTCTAAATATTTACTTATATGTCATTATTTAACCATAAATGGATATTTATTGAAATATTAGACCTTATAATTAAAAATTTGTAATTTTTAAATATTTTTATGATTTTTAAATAATTTAATAATATTATATTTTTATCAAAAATCAATAGTGTGAATTTTGACACAATTCATTTAGTTGAAATTAAATAGAATCCACACAGAAGATAAATTCAATCAAAAAAATATGCTAAACTCAGATGATTCCATATTCACCTATATAATTTTTTAATCATATCAACTTTTCCATATAATATTTCTTATAATATATTTAAAACCATTTTTTTATATTTCTATTAATAAAATAATTTCTACATCATTATTGTTTCATCAATAATGGTAGTTATTTAATCTCTAAATATAATAATTAAATATATATGATGTAGGTAATTATTTTATATTTATAAATAATATCTATAGTCTATATTATATCTTATATTTTAATATATTAAAATTAATATACTTATATAAAATGATATTGCGACATTTTTTCACATTCGTTAGTTTTTTTTTGTATTCTTTTCATATTTGTTGGTCAGTGGCCATGAAGTTATTAAATTCAGAAAAATTGATTATAAGGGTCTAATTTATTCATACAATATATTTTTTAATGGTTTTAATTTAATTTTAAAATATTATTTTTACATTTAATTACCCGATATACCTTTAACAACCGTAATGAAAATAAATACCAAAGTTAATATTTATAATACCCAAAAATAAAGTATCATATTAACATAATCTAGACCTACAGATTCAAAATATTGAATAAATCTTTCAAAATTCAAAATACATAATTTTTTGTAATTAATTTAAAATTAATCCTATTTTTGAATGAAAAAACATTTTTTAAAAGTTAAAATATTTCCAAAGATTGACATGTTTTTACATCTAAATTTATTGTGAGATTAATTCTGATTACCTAAATTATATTAAATGGTAAAAATATATTATATTTATACTTTGAATCCATTCAATAATATAACTTAACCATATAAATTATTTAAATGAAAATTTTTATTTACATTTACAATTATTATATTTTTTACAATTCATCAAAACATAAAAGTTATCAGAAAAATATTAGAAATCCATCTCATGTAAAATTTTATATTCTTACTGAAAATAATATGTTTACATTTTCATATAACAATTATTAATGTGTCAAAATATTAATTTAAATGGAGTTCTCCATTGAAAGGTGTAAGATTAATTGTTTTTAAAAAAAATAGGATTTATACATTAAATAGAGTTTTATTCATACCCTATAACAAAAAAAAATCCATTGGATGAATATAAAAATATTCTATTATGTATATAACACATATATATCACATTAATTTCATTACCAAATGTAATTCAAAAAAAATAAAAATATCTGATTGATTTATATTTTTCCTAAATAATTGATAGCCAATGAATTTACAATGCATTTTCATAAGTTAGTTATAATTATTCATGCTAACCTAACGAATAGTATAGAAAGGTAATTTAATAAAAAGGGAATCTTGTTGGTTATTAAAATCATTATTCCGTGAAAATAATGCAATTGACGAAAAAAAATTATACAAATAAAATATTTCATAAAAACCTTTGGGTGTTATAGCCGTTGGCGGGTGAATTGAAAAACATAGTTATTTGAAATTATTTATTTCACACCAAGTTTCCCAAATTACTCATAAATGTGGGCTCTGATGAAAATTATGAGACTATAATAGTGATCAAAACATGGTTCTTTACCATAGGTTTGAATAACTTTGGTCGGTATTAGGTGTTTGTTTTTAGAGACATCATTGGAAAAATAAATACCTAAATAAATTAATTAATAAATAGTTCCTTCATTTAAACTTGTGTCAATTAAAATATCTAAAAATATGAGATTATTCCAAATCCCTAGTGTTATATTCAACACACCAGATATTTGGAAGGCACCATTGGTTGGAGTTATTGGTGGATTATCAAACGAATAAAAATCAATCAAGTATTGGTGATTTGTGTACTAATAAAAGATCATGGATATCGCAAACGACATCAAAAAAGAATTTTTATTCAATAGTTATTAATCAAAATTTAGATATGATTCATAAATTTTGGTTTTTACCCTTTTTATTAAAGCATTGATGCATTGATTATTATCTTTTTTTGATTAATCTATTGCATATTCTTCACATTACCCCTATTGATGAATTAAATTTATTTAATTAGATTTATTCCATTTTTGTCCTTGTTCTCACAATGGATATTCCCAATTTATTATCATATACTAATAACACTTAGCTAGTGATGTTTTCAACTTTTTTCTTGTGTCTCTCCCCCAATTTTAATTTCATATTTCACCATTTATTAGGTGTGGATAGACATTTCAGATGCATTTTCAAGAACGATAAAACACCTAAAATCTTAACATATGTGTGAAGAATAAGAGATATTCTATTTTGAGAACAAATCATATCATTACCATGGGTTCTAGTTCACAAATGGGGATGTGATTAACGTGCGATGAGAATGATGCTTAATTGGAGGGGGTTTGGGATCGAGTTTATAATACCCATTTTCCCGGTTTATATAGCATAATGATTTGTAGTGAGATGTTATTAGTTCCTCATAGAAACCATACATGGGTAATCATGGTGGAGTCTATTTAACAAGGTTGGTACAGTGAGCAGTCATGTTTCTCCAAAAAGGATCTCTATCTGATGAACCGTCATTCGAGCATGAAATATTAAATGTGTTTTTTTCACCATTTTTATAATTTGAAAATTTGAATATCCTATCCTAATAAATTTTTTAGGATCACAATAGTGTGATTTGTTTATCTATTTATAACTATTTGTGATGAAATATTGCGGATTTGAAAATTTATCTTCTCAAACTGATGAAGAGTCTCCTACGTTCATCATGATTTCTGTAGAGACATATCATGTAGCACCCTTCCACGAAATGAAGTACCACATAGTTAGTGAGACATGTTCTAGATAGGATGCATTCATGCATCAACATGTGTTCACAAGTCGTGTGGATCCCATACATGTTGTGTACCTCCTTATCAACCTTTTATCACTACTATCTAATTTTTTCAGACTCATATTTTGGCTTTTAGTAGACTATCTTGAGTTTTTTTCATGAAATGTGATGGTGGACTTCATAGTGTATCTTTGAGATATGATATGAGATGATCTGATTGTTGTGATTCTTTACGTGCCTCTTCATGATAAAATTGATCAGGTAGGATCGTTATAGAGTTTTGATAGAGTTATTACGCCAATGTAATATTAGCATGCAGGTCCTCTATATAGGGAGATGATACTACCCTGTAATACTAGTGCATGATTCCACCATTCATTTTATGAAGATAAATAGGTTACTCCCATGTTGCACTAGGGTATGGTTCCTCCCTACACAGTGATGGTACACCATTTTAATATTATTGTCTGGGTCCTAAATACTCATCTAGATAGAGAAGATACTCGCCTATTTCACCGGGTGAGGGTCCTCTATCCATGGAAACAATACTCAGTTATAATATCAGTGTGTAGGTCCTCTATACTAAATGTGAATATAGAGATGACACTCCCATGTCATGTGATGGTGTGGATTTTCTCTCCATTGCGATGGTAATATATTATCTTATTAGATTGTGGGTCATCCATGTTCAATGTGAAAATAGAGATTGTACTCCCCTGTCGCACTAGGGCATGTTTCCTCTACTCATGGTGATGGTACACCCATTTAATATGAGAGAGATGATCATCAAAACATATTGTACAATTATTGATTGGTACCCCCATTATGAACTAGGGTGTGGGGCCTCTACCTATTTATTGGTACACCTCCCCCCCCCCCCCCCGTATACACAAGACAATGAATCCCCTTCCAATGGAGTGGTTCCCCCTTTATGCAATATGGCATGGGTCCTCTACCTAGTAATTGGACCCCCCCCCCCCCCAATTGAACTAGGGAATGAGTCCTCTACCTAATGATTTATACCCCATACCACACTATAGAACATGTATTATCTATGTCGATTGTGCTTCCTCGAATGTGTGGTATAGTGGTGATATGTAATTCCTCTTAATGGTAACTTTGTGAGATATTCATGAGTTTTTGGGAATCATAGATGATCCATTCATAGAGTTAGAGGATGACTCGTTATTCATAGCTAGGTTGCGGAGATATAGATCCGTTTTCCCTATCATTTTGGATTCTTATTGAGAATATCTAGGAATTCATTATATTTTTTTATCATATACTAATAGACAATACTTTTTTGGTTCAACTGACTTCTGTTTTCATCTCTTATATTTCTCCCTCTTAAGCTTTTAGGGAATCTTACCATGTTTGTATATACTCATCCCTACATGGGATTTACCCACACATTTCATTACTTATGATGATGATAGAAATATTAGTGGTGATTTATGATGAGCATAAGGATACCCGAATGTATATGACCATGTATAGTGGTCGAGGCTTAGTGATCTGGAGTTGGGAGTTCCCTACATTTAATTTTCTAGTTATTGTCATGTTGGGGAAACTTTTTTGGTTGGGTGTGCATTTCCACATTTACATTTCAGTTACTCCATCACACACATTTATATTTTATAGACATTATTATATTCCTGGTCATTACACCATATGTTAAAATCTTATATTAATATTCCTCTACACTTTTGCATGGATATGTTTGGGTGCGTCTATATATGTATATTTGTAAAAGACCAAATATTTTATTTATGCATTTAGATTTTTAATTTTGGGCCATGCCCTATGGTGGTGGGCTTGGGGTAGGTAAAAATGGCCTTTTGTGGACTAAGCGGACCCCAGTAGGCCATGTTATGACAATAATGACCAGATATCAAGCACAATAATTGTATTTGTGTAACATGGGTGCATATAAATTGTTTAAACACACTCCATTATTCAAAATTCTCATTCTCAGTATTGGAAAATGCCAGTGGAATAGGTTAAAAATTATTATCCTACAAAGATGAAATGAGAAGAAAAACTATATACTTTTTATCAGTAAATGTCTGATTTAATTAAATGAAATTTTTATAAAATTTTTATTATATAATAAATGATATGATTACTAGGATTATACAATAGATCATTACCTTGATCAATCAACCTGATAAACTTATGATTCATGATCATTTAAGTAACGATGATAAATTGCTTCATTTTAGTTGGGCAATAAATAAATTTTTACTGAAAATCATTACATAATCATTCCCGGTGAAAATAAAAATTAAAAAAACAGATTTTTATTTTACATCCAATTATTTATATATCAAATCATTTATTTGAAAAACTGATGTATTCTCTCCATTATAATAGATTTATAAATGTCTTCATCATAAAAATAACTATAGGTATAAATTTTTCTCCTTGTCAAGAATGATATTATGATAAGCTATCGTGGTCACCAGTGTATGGATCATCAACTATGATATCCACCAACATTTAAAATTACTCTCTCATGTATCGTAAAATGATATTCTATTTTATGTCCCATATTTATCTCATAGAATTATGATTTATTCCATTTTGGCTCCTCAACCATGTATAAAAAAATGAATATAAATGTAATACTACTTAATAACTATTTTCATTATAATTTTTATTTAAAAATACTTCCTAATATATAATGTTTAATTAGTTGTTAAATATGTGATACATATAATACCTAGTAATTTAGTTCTTGATCACAAGTAAAAAATATAGTCATCACGATTCATTTTTCACATTAGTTAAATGATAACCGATGTCGAATAGATGCATTATTTATTTTCAACATCAGTTATGTCGTAATCAACATTGAAAATTTGTTTTTCATGTTAGTTACTAGATAAATTATGTGAAATAATAACTTTTTCAACTATTTTGAAGAACTAACATGATGAACATTTTAATATTTTATGATATGTTAGAGGGTCTCATTTTAGGGTCATTTTTTCATAAAGATGATCGATTTTCTCTCATGTGGAAAACCCTAACCCATTAATTCTCTAATCTGTGGAACCAAATATCATTAATTTAACATTCCAACAATTGTTCATCTGTAATGATCGTTGGCCTCCTCTTTCACTCTCCCTGCACTATATTTCATTTTCCATTGACATATCATGCATACCCTTTCCACAAATATTCTAATTTTATGCATATTGTTTCAATTTTCCATCAATCAAGGTATATTTTAATTAATGAATGATATCATTGGATTATATTCATGAATGATCTCTATAGATGCTATTATTTTTTCACATATATTTTTTTTATTGCAATTTTATCACATCTATGGTATTTTATAATTTTTGTATGATCTTTACCTCAAAAAAACATATGTATGATTATTCTATGATGAAATTATTAATTCCGAGTAACTAATAAAATCATAAAATAATTTTTTTAATCATTACCATTTTAGAAACACCTATTATCTTCGTATAAAATTCTTATATAAAAGTAATTCTGAGAAAATTTTAAATTTAATATATTTCTAATCCATAGATTAATGATCCCATATATTTTATCTATAATTGTTTTTTAAAATTTTAACTTCCATTAGAAATCATGAGGACTTCAATTATAGTAAATATCTATTTATTATTTCTATATATTTTGAACTTATTTATAGCTTATTAATTTTAAATTGCTTTTTAGAAATCCTATAGAAGTTCATATTATTTTAAATGATATGTTTTTTCATTTAGAAGCATTAAAATAGTGAGATCAATTGGTAATAATTTTTAATAATTTTTTAATTGTTCATTCATTGGGATTACTTATGATTTGTGTAGAGTGTTTTTTCATTGAAATAGTAAATCATGTGTCCATAGTTCTTTTAATATCCCAATCATTTTTGGATATATTGATATTGAATCACTAGTCTATGATCCATTATTTTTTATATGATTTATCATATTTTACAAAGAACCTCTTTATAATTCGGCTATTTCAGGGTGGTAGAAACCTTGTTAATATATTATAAAAAAGTGTATTAATATTTTTTTATTTATTATTTGTCTAAATTTTCCCTCATTATCCATACGCTAATTTATATTCCTTGAATATATATTTTTTAAATTATAGTTGAGAAATTTTCCTCATAACTGGGACTCACTCTAATGGGATATACTATTGGTGTAAAAAACACTACAACAAGAATATGTAGAGAATATTCATGTTCATTTTAGATTGATGAAGCATTTTTTTGGTATATTAATTTTTAATATTTTAATATTATGTGCTTTTAAGAAACATGGAAGGACTGATCTTCTATTTATTAAAGCAATTTAGGGTTTAAAAAAAATTTAATGTAAAAAAGACAGAAATGTTGTTTTGTCAAATGTTACAATATTAAGACAATGAATGCAACTTTTTTCTAAAAGAAATATGTTGTGTTTTGTAAAATAATAATGATATATTTTTGTTTTCTTTATATATGATTACATGAAATTAAATAAATAATATAAAAACTTACTTCCGAATCCTGCTATTTTTGGTAGGTAAAAATGATTAGCAGTTGGATTAACAAATTGTGAGTAAGATGAGAATATGAGGAAGTGGTTGATGATTTTTTGGAATTTTATAAAATAAAATTTATAAAAACTACTTATTTTCGATTCCAAGGTTGAAATGTTTAAATATAATGCAAATAAAAAGTAGTAAAATAAATTATCATTTAATTTTTAATGGATTTAATAATAGTTACATCCCTTGATTTTGGCATGGTGAAACTAGTTATAATTATAAGTCAATTGATGTACATGATTTCTAATATGATAAGTCAGATCAAATTGATTAAATGATTCATAATATTGAAGTAGAAGCAATTTGGAAAGAACCAATAATCAGGAATATATATGGTAATGAAGAAAAATACATTATATTCTGGTTGTATGGAACTTATGGTTTTTCCAATACGTATATTTTTATTAACAAGAATGTGTAAAATGAATGGATTGATATGTATATATTGAGTTTATACAGTTGTTGGAATACATAATTCCTAATAATAATGTTATTCCATATTTACATTATAATGTGAAGAAAATATTAATCCTAGTGGATTTTCGCTATAACAAGATACTTGAATCCCCAAATGATAATTTATTACATAGGAAAGAATATAGTGGTCTGTTATAGTGTCTTAAACTTAAGACATCGGTGATTAATTTGAATTAGAAATCAAAGTTTGATTTAGTAGTTCCAGAGGCTCCTAGAAAAGAAATTAGGTATCTACTAACAATTACTTATTTGAAATGTTTATTTAAAATATAAAATTATGTAAAAAGGTTATAATAGAATGTAGATGACTTTATATCTAGTAGAAAATTGTGTCATCTTGCTAGTTGTTCACAATAGAAGAAATTTTCCCAATTGTTTGGTATATTCATAAAAGAAGTTGGAAATAAAATAACTGGAATGTGCACATATAAAATGAATCCATATTGAATCTTAAGTAGAAAACATATAAGTGGAAAATTTTATTTTTAATTTAAAACTTCTCTATTTAAATTTATAAAAGGAAAAAATATATTAAATTGAAGTTAATGATTTCGGGACCAGAACAACATGTGAATGATATTTATATTTTCTTTTTTTTTCACTAATTGAGGATTTCAAAAATTTATAGAAAGAATGTATTAAAGGGAATTATTATTATAAAATGGAAAATTTTCCACTCCATGTAACTATTATGGTAACTATAAATTACTTCTCAACATATGGATGTTTTTCAGGATATAATGTTAAGGAAAAAAATATTCTATTTCTAATTTTTGAACAAAAAACGTCATATTGCCAACTACAACATGGGATATAAATTGTATATATGTGTAAAAATGGATATTATATGTTGATATATTTTATCATATATTAAAAATGACATTGAAAGAATAATATTAATTCTATATTTCTTTATAAAAATTGTCCATTAATCTTAAATTTGAGAGGATGAAAACCATTGATGCCACAGATAGATAGGCAAAAAACTCACGTATTGATATAAATATTTGGAATAAATAGTCAATATTTTTTGAGTGTCCATATTGTTGATATAATGAGATCAAAAATAATATTACTTTCATGCACATGGAAAAAAATATGTGTGTGACAACATGGTATGAACATGATTAGATATTATTGGAAAGACTAAGTATGGGATAAATGATTGATTTTAATTACACTAAATGGGAATATTTTTGAATTTATCTCCCACACATAATGGTAAATGAACATACCTACATCCATGCATGACAATATTTATCCAAGAAGGATAAAATTATTGTTTTTAATGTCCTCATGGTATCTAGGTGTTGTAAGTTTATTCTATAAATGTAAAATGAATCCTATCACTGAAATATTTTAAGTTGACAGGTATGAAATATCATGATTTTCATATTATGGTGATGCAAATCCTACCTATTTAATTCTATGGAATATCTACCAACCATTTAAAAATTACTATAATTAACTTGTGTTCTTTTTTCAATTCCATTTTTATCATGGTCAATGATCTGAATTCATTGTAAAATTATAGAATGGTGTTGTTTCTAGACATTTACAAATTGAATTTTTTTCCTTGTGTTTTGATAATTTGGTGAATTTAATTGGTAATATAGTGAAGAAAATTTTTATTTGAGTACATTTATATCCATGATGGATGTGTCCTTCTAACTGATATAAAGAGATATTAAAGGGATAAGTTAAGATTCCAAATTAACAAGAATCCTTAATTATTGTAATGTACATTTCTATGGATGCTATAATGTATAATAATATCTACATTTATTTAGCGGGGTACATTAGTTTTCCTATATATAACCATGAATGTTTCAATTATGAAAGAAATGGGATCT
Source organism: Viscum album (assembly GCA_963277665.1). Lineage (NCBI taxonomy): Eukaryota > Viridiplantae > Streptophyta > Magnoliopsida > Santalales > Viscaceae > Viscum > Viscum album. The sequence continues at coordinate 1,926,036,387 of OY728142.1, read as the reverse complement.
ACGAATTGAATGTAAAATCCTTGGTAGGTGAATAGATAAATCATATAAATTTATACATCTTTAATATCATATAATATGCTCATGCATATAAAATATTTTTTATTAACTATTGAAAATAGTTATATCCAAAGAAGAAATATGTATCTAATCTGAATGAGCAAAAGAAAATATTTATACATTGTTTAATAAGAACATCTATGACAGATTAGATTCTCAAGAAAACTTGATATGGTAACCGGTCTGTCCATGTATAAATTTGATACCATAGTCTGGGTTTGAAATTAATTACTATACATTTCATACGAAAGATCAATATAAGAGAGTTGAGATTTATAATAATAGTGAATTGGTGTTCACAGAAGAATATAATTTTATCAGTGACAAAGATAGAAACCCATTCTACAAATCATGTTAATATTACAGAGTCAATAATGAAATATAGGAGGTTGATTGCATTAAATGTCGATTACTTATGATTAATTGAAAATGGGTTATAGATAAAAACAATTATAGATATGATGAATTTCATATGATACTATTTAATCTGAATAGTTTGTAACACATAGTTGATCTACTTATTATACACATGCATAAAAAATTCAATGTTCTTGATCTATTTGATATGCACTAGTCTATCGTTTTACTATGAAAAAAAGTACATTGGATATGAATAAGTTGATGAACATAATAATTTATGTGAGATATGTAATTATGTGGAATTATTTAAAGAGAATACTAATGATCACATTGTAGAGAACTATTTTCCAAATGGAATGATTATGAAGATGTAATTTGGGAAGAAAATTCCTTTAGTAATTTTCAAATACAATAGTTTACACATATTAAATTCTTGTTTAATTTTTAAAATTTATTAAAAAAATTTCTATATTATTTCAATATTTTTTTAAGAAAATATCATAGATAATAAATTTATGTTTTTATTTAAAAAAAATTAGTTTTTTAGTTTACTCTTATATAACTTATGTTTACCATTACATATGTTTTTTATTTCTTTATTTTTTTGAAAATAATTTAATTTTAATTTAATGTGTTTAGAAGAAAAAAATGTTTAAAAGAATATATTTAAAAAATATTCCTTTTAGTGTAAAAAATATTTTATTTCATTGCACAATTTTTGCTATTCACACACCATTTTTGGAGTAACTATACTCTATAATGGTGTATTACATTAGAGATTAACTAAAAATATGATAAAGAGTGGTTTGTTTAGTATAGTTTTTTTGTATGATTTTAAATTTTTTATTTTAAATTTTCATTAATAGTTTGATTTAACTTCATTATTTTCATGTCATTTCATCACTCATTACTGTTTTTAGTTTTTTAGTTAACTACTTTGTCAGAATAAGAAATTTTTTTTGTTTTGTTTACTTTTTTTCACATTTTTTATTTTTTCTTTAATTTTATATTTAGTAGTCGTATGTTTTTATTTAGGTACTAATTGTGTGGTACCATGATTTTTTGGATAATTGAAGATGAAAAATATTATTCCCCACTATATTTTAGGGAGGACTATAAACCTACCTTTGGGTAGGTTCGTATGCATACTCTAAATGAAGAGTCTCATCACCCATATGAAAAGAAGCTATCTAATTCTATAGGGGTAGAATATTTCAAGGGGTGGAAAATGGGAAATTAAAAATTTACCAACTTTATTAGTTTCTCATTTTAATTAATAAAGGATATCATTTATATTTAATAATATCTATATTCTTATCAGTCCAAATTCAAAACAATTTAATGCTTTCATGAAGTGGAGACTTATTGATATGTTAGTATATTGATTTTTGATTTGAGAATTGTTTGAAATGTGAAATTATATCAGTTATAGGACAAAAAATTTGTAATATATATTTTTTATTTTTCTTATGACAAATGTTTTTCTAATATAGTCATTTCACTTGTCAGTAGATGAAAAATTATATACATGATAGTAGATTATTTAAGAATAAATTTTTACGATTGGATGCCATTATATGGAGGTATCTTAAATCAACGGTCACATATTATTCATATTAGGGGATATAAAACAAAAATATTTCTGATATATATATATATAACCATTTTTGGATAATTATACATAGAAGTAATTTTTTGAAAGTAAATGGAAGGAGTACTTTTGGTAAGTGTAATGTTAACTTTTTCAACATTTTTCATTAATGAACACATTAATAACCTCTTTATTTTTAATTTATGGAAAATGTGGGATTCTCATTAGGAGGTCCAATAAAAAAATATATACCATCATACTTTATATCATGGCAGGAACACGTTATTTGAAGAACAAATTATTATTGAAAACTTTCAAAAAAAACCTGTTATATGATCCTTAATACACGATAGAAGGTGACCCTCCTCTCAAGTGCTATACATGAAAAAAGATGTTGGACCAGATCATCAAAAATGGACAATATATTATGTATGATTATAGGGTTGTATCTAATAGTATTCTAATAATTTATTTATTTTATTTATAAAAATTATGTTAAATTAATTCTTTCTATATTTTGATTAATTACCGATTTATTCTAAAAAATTATATAGGAATCCCTTAAGGAGAAGAGAACACATTAGACCTTAATAGATGATAGTAAGAATAATAATAAAAATGTCTAATTCGGAAAACACGAATACCTCGGGTATTTATGAGGATACATAGCAGGTGTATATGTAAAAAAGTGTTTATCCATTCACAAGATTCTTCAATAGATGATGCTGTAAACAAATTGAAGAATCAGAAGCTAATGTTTGAGATTATGGAGGAAAAGGTTAGAGATTCAATATAGTATATGTTTATAGAAATGAAAAGCCAATTTTAGGGTATTGATACTCCTCCTCCACCTCCTCCTATAGATCCCACTACTCCACCTCCTCTAACTTATGTTGCTCGTGCATCTCATATTCAATAGTTTCCCATTTATTTTGATTTATATGAAGAGGATATGTAGTATAATATAATTAAATAAGAGATTATATATATAATTAGGAAAATATTTAACATCAATAGATATTTTATAAGTATCATAGGGTCAATGTACATGATATTATAGATATATTAGAATGAATATAACTTCATAAAAATTAGTTTATTAGAGTTGGATATAATATCAGTCATTTTATAGATTTTACATCTAAATTGTTTCAAGTAATTTCAATTCATTTATAAGTAGTTCATATCAGTTATTTTATATTGTGATTAATTTTTTTTAAACTATAAAATTTATATATTATTCTATTTCTTATAGGAAAAAAATAGGTAAAAATAAACTATATAGAAAACAAAAATTATAGTCTATTGTTAATTCTGATACAACTTCATAAATATATATTTGTTTATTAGGAGTACAATTAAATTCAAACACACACATACACTACACAGAAAACTCAGAAACCCATGCCAAAGTCGTCCAAGGGATAGCCCACTCACCAAGCCATATTTATTTGTAACATGACCCATATGAATAATGAGTATTGAACCCATAAAAGTGCAATGTTATAAGTTAGTGATATCCAGCCATCCCACTTAGTTTGTATCCTATAGTATCCCTCTTTACTAGTCCTTCCTACCATTTTCATCCATTCATGATTATTTATCGCTATCATAACCTGCATCACAACATCATTGTTGTCTCTCCACATCCCACCATTATAGCCCACATTGCAACACCAACTGCATCCCTTCATTCTGACACATGCGCACCACCCATAATTTCCCAAAACTCCACCATCCCTGAGTACCATCCTTCCTCATATAACAGTAAGGGATCCCAACCACTACCCATTCTCTTGAACATACCCTCCCAACAAGGTCATCATCACCAAGGACTGCTCTATTGAAACCAACATCTCTCTTGAATTTTTTATATCATCATAATTTACAAAAAAATTAATTTTTTCACACCATAACCTTGAAAATTAGTGTATTTTTTCCAATTCAGGATATTTGATCCATTTTATAAGTTTTTAGTTGATTCCTAGATTAAATGTTTGAGTTATAAGAGAAAAATGGTGTTTTTGAGATCGACATGAGGTGGCACATGGTTCGCGCATGGTTCAGGGAAATCATGCACTATCATGTAGGTAACCATGCAACAGATGGTTTAGTTGATGAGACATAGCACACAACTTGCACAATTTTTGGGATACCATGCATCAAATATGTTGTTTTTTTCTAGAATCAAGAACAGACATTTTTCACGAACAACACATGGTTTGGGAAATTTTGGGCCAAACCATGAAGAGTTTCCCTACTCTACATTAAGGGATTTATGGTTGTCGAATGATTTATAAAACCAGGAGGCCAAATCATGCATGTTTCCTACTTTATTAAAAATTTGATATTCCATGTCTTTTCATTCTACTGTTTTAACCTTATTTCAAATGTCTTAACCCTTACTCAACCTATGTGCTCCAGGGAAATCTAGGAGTCCTTTCTTCCTTTCTCCCCAACTACCATTCAGTCTCCCCAATGATCCCAAAGTATGTTTCCTCATATTTCTAATTTATTTTCACATCTTCCCTTCCTCCTCCATTAGTTTTTTTCTTGTTTTGGGTGCTCACTTGGTCGAACCCTAGAGTTATGGTATAATGTCTAGTTCAATTTATTTGATGTTAGGGTGTGAGATTTGTATGTAAATCAGGTTTCTTACTCGAAAATTTTGGTTGCATTGTCACATTTTTAGGTAGGTGTTTCAATCCATTTCATTTCCAACACATTACATATGATGCTTGATCTTCCCTAAATGTTCATAATTGTTTTATGTATGCCTGTTTAAATTTCTTTTTTTTATTTTGGAAAGATAAAGTGAAATAGTTTTTAATATGGTTTTCTTTACAAGATATATATATATGTACACAAGGGGTCTGATAATATTCTAATTGATCATTTAATTTGAAATTGGATGATTTGGGTAGTGTTTTACCTATGTTGTGTTTTAGTAATATGGCTACACTATAAATTGAATGTGATGTCTAAAAGTGGGTGACCCTTATGGTGTAAGCCTTATGTGTGTCTTATTTTATAAATTTTACCAAAATTAAAATTTCTTTAAAAAGTACTATTCAATATGACTTGGAATGACTAGGATTCCTATATAAATGGGATTTATTGAAATTGAGCTTCCCTGTCAGGTTTTTTAAATATGTTCCTTCATTTGTGTAAGTGTTTGGAATCTTTTTTGAAATTATTTTTGGTCTACATGTGAATAGAATATCATTTCATTATGAAATAGTTGGGTTTTATTTGTTTTTCTCAATTTATTTCCAAATGGGGTTTATTTGTAGCAAAATGTGTTTCTAAATGGCCATGGGGCCATGGGGGTAATTAAATACTGTGTAAAATGTTTTTTTTTAAAAATATACCATTTGGGATTTGGAGGCTTGGAATGGTAATAATGTGGTGTATTTAACTATGTCTTGTTTGGTTCTTCATAACACAATTTGTTTCTAAATTACATAAGGAAATATTTGGAAACATTATTTATATTATGTTTTTTTATCTTGGTTCTGGAAATGGTGATGGAATTTGAATTGGTTTTGGAAATGTCATTCCTTGATTTTACTTGAGAAATTTTTTGATATTTTATTTATGAAAAGTTTGATCTGAAATACATATGTGTACTTTGTACTGATAATTAAAATTTGTTTGATATAAAGTGATTTGAATTCCAAATTGCAACATTTTCTTATCTTGGAAACTTGACTTGGAACAGTTGTGATATTTTGGGCTTGTGGGAATGTTGAAATGTTTTGGAAAATGGATTTGAAAACATGGGTATTGTGAGGCATGGTTGGAAATTAATAATGATTTTGAAAGAAAGGGATTTTTATATGAGCTGAGATGATTGTAATATATTCTATGACCAGAATATATTTGGATTTACTCATCTCTAGTGGATCGTGCCTGAGGAAGTTGTTGGACAACTAGAACATTGGATGAGATCCTATCTAGTGGCTCATAGCTGAGAATGTTATTGTTTGTGGTTGTTATATCATGTTTATCTAATTGTTTTTATTATTTCGATCCTGGGATTCCTAAGGATCACGTAGAAAATTAAGTTATGGTTTCATGAAACCCCGATTGGACGCATTGGTACCCCCTTGACATGATATGGTAAGGTGGGATATACCACAGGATGGGCTAGTTTAGAGAGGCAACGTCAGTTGTTGACTATAGATCTTCACCATATATTGGATGTTGAGTACAAACATAGAATTTCTAGTGATTTACTCAGGATATTTTTACAAAATTCTCATGAGTAATGATCCATATATTCTATTTATTTCAGTTTCATGTTGCATATTGGTTTTAATATATTTTCCTACCTGTTGGTTTCTATTAATATATGATCATTATTTTTGTTGTCATCTGGTTGGGAATTATCCTTGGTTTTTATTTTTTATATGGGTATTGGAAGGTGAAATAATATTTAGAAAGTTAATTTTTGTGTTTTTTTAAGGATAACATGTCTAATGATGAGTTTGGTTGATTACATGAAAAAATTATTTAAAATAAAAAATGTCTAAATTTAATTCAAACATGTGTATGTGGACTATTATGGGAAACAAAATGCATGTACTCTTTGGTTATTACATACTGATTTTTTATGCTCACACTCTACTTATGACACTAATAATCAGTAAACTATATATATTTTATATGTTTAGGTTTCTAGTTCATGTTTTCATGTTTGTATCATGTTTAACTTGAGGTAGGTGGTGACCGAGAGGTCACAAGAAGGTCTTGTAGCATTTTTCAGTCTTATTTTTCTATTCTTTTTTGTTTTTCAGTGTTTTTTGTATTTTTATTAGTTTTTATATATATAAATATTCTATTCTTGTTTGTTATTCTATATGTTTTTTTATATTTTAACGTGGTTTGATTCAGAGAAAATCATTCTAAATATAATTAATTTGTTGCTTGAACCTAGTTTCCGAACCGTAGGGATCATAAAAACCCACTGATCAATGTTTTAGACTAGGTTGGATGTCGGGTTCGATGGAATCCTATCATTGTTCATGAAAAAATGTCATTAGAGCACGACCTTTTCATTTGTGGTGTGTGGAAGTAATATATGGGGACTGTAGAGACTCAATAGGTTGGTACGAGAAGGACTTCATGAAGCAATTACCATTATTATCCTCATGTTTCCAGGGATAGTCCAGGATTTTAGTATTTGATTCATTTTGGTTTTTTGTGGATGATTAATGATAATAGAGGTGATATGATTTTAAATCATAAACTCGCATTGAGTGGTGACCCATATTGATTCTGAGTACACAATTTAAGGTTCACTTACTTGATAATTATTACTTGGGGAATTTCCCATTAACCATGTAGATACTTTAGGCATGGCCACTAATTACTCAATAATTTACAATGGTGTGAGTTTTGTTTTGTTTTGTTTTCAGATGGTATATGTGAGATTATAAATTGATTTTTTTAAATAAAAATTAACTCATTCTTGAGTTTCACAAAGTAAAAATTGGTTTTTAAAATCGAAATTGAATGGGACTAAAAATTTTGTAAATGTTTTGGTTCTATGATAATGTGGTAATTATGTCCCTTGATATTACTTCTCAACGTTTTCATAGGTTTGGGTATGTGTGGAATGTCCATGTTGTCATGTGTGCACAGATTCTAAAAGAGGAAGTGGAATGAATCTATATACGATGTTTCATTGGATTCCAAACATGAGAGTTTGAAATTAAATGTTCATTTTGGTTTTTCCAATATTTATTTTAAATGGGAAGTGATTTCATCCACAAGACATTCTTTGAAAAGTGGGTTTTGATTAAGAAAAGTGGTTTTTGGCATTATAGAGTGGCTGCGAAAGAAGGTGGTTTTAAATTGAAATTAAATGGTGGTTATTTAAAATAGGATTTTTAGTTGTGTTCATATTTAGTTAGATTTTGACCCTATTTTTTTGGCTTGATATATTCCTTATGGTTTTGTTTTAGGTTGATGTTTATTCTGGTATTCTGTTCCATTTGTTGATTAGAATATTCCACCCAGAATGGTCCCCAAAACATCTAGTATGTCTCGTATTGATTCTAGTTCTTCATAGATGATTCCATTTATTCATGGTGAATGAACTCTGTTTGAGGCTATGGAATGGATTTAGGATGTTGAGTGTATCCTCATATCATTGGGAACTCTAGATGATGTAAGAGTTTGTGAGGTCTGGTTTTGTTTTTATATCAATATTTGGATTAGTGGTAGTTCATTTATTTGTTATCAATGCATGTTGGGATGACATGAGAAGTGTTTAGGAATACATTCATATAGTGGTTTATATATGGAGGATTGAGTACACAAAAAGTGGAAGAGCACATGCGTATTTTGCAAGGCCAGTGGATAGTGAAGGCCTATGTTGACCGCATAAAAGAGAGCGTTTCATTTCCTCCCATGGTAGCATCACTAGATCATTTTAAATATCCTATTTTCATTTGGGTTCATCATTCAGATATCAAGGACCAAGCCCTATCCTCGAATGATTTTAATTTTGAGAAGCTGGTTGATGAAACATTCTTAGCATAGTTTGTTTTTGAAGATCAGGTAGTTGGTATTCTGGTATCTCTTGTCACTCATGAAGGTAACCCATATGGATAAAGGTGTATGGTTGAGTAACCTATTATTGGAGATTCCCCATCATTGGTTCTAGCCTATTTTTCATTAGACCAATCACTTGTGTGTTTTTATTGTGGTTAGTTTGGGCATTCAAAGTAATTTTTATGATATAATCCAAACTCATGTCATCATTGTGCAAACTTGGGTAACCTAAATATGTTTTATAAGAACAATTTCCTGATGAAGAATTATTAATTAGAATATTTTAGCTTCACACAATAAGACAATTGACGCTTCAGATATCAGGTCTCTAGGCATAGGCCACATAGTGAATTTTCTCACATATTCAGAAATTTTCACTAGTGTGCAGAACCATGACCTAGTTTTTCACTCCCGTGTTGGGTTAGAGACATCTAATGTTTCCTTGTATTAGTATGCCCACTTTTTGTATGATCAACTTTCTATTTAGAAACTATTGATATATCTATTCCATCCTAAAGTTAATGGTTATAATATCAAAAATGTGGGTCCAAAATTGACTGTTGACTCTTGGGTTGGGGGCGCATATCACTTGTGTTGAACCATGAGGAGTTATGGAATTTTTGTTTTGGTTCCTTATTTTCTTTGGATATCTTTTGTGGGTTTCCCCTTGTACGGGGTTTTTTTGTTTGGTTTGGGAGTTTCCTTTTTTCCTTGTGTTTGGTTCTCGTGTTAGGGCCATCATGATAAAGTTTTAATAATTATGGTGATATTCTTGTTTTTTAGGATAACCCTCCCATGTAATCACATTATTCTTTATGTTGTGGTTTCCTATAGAAATGGTTAAGTGTGACTTATGAAGCAGAATTTCACCCTATGGATCATGGTTTTTTTAGCATTATTATGTTTTCTAACTGTGTTTTATTTATATTTTAGAAGAATAAAATTCCTCACATATAAGTTATTTTTGGTTGGGTAAATTGTCACACTCCGACCTTGTAAATTCTAATTGTAACATTTTCTTGATACTAGATCCTTTGGGTAATGTTTGAGTAGATTCATAGTTTAAATTTATTAGTTATCAGAGAAAAATAAATTTTTGGGATTATCAGTAAGTGGTGTACCGTTATCAGAAACCATACACCATCACCTAGGCAATCATGAAGCACATTGTTTGGAGGTTGGGTAATGCTTCATGGCTTACACACAGTTTAGGAAACTATGCAGAAACTATGCAGTTTGTATATGGAACTCGGTAGTGGAATTTTGGACATTCAACGCGTGGTTCATGAAACCTTATGTCTAAACAATACATGGTGTCCCTCTTCTTCGGTAATGGACGCACAGTTAGTGCATAGTTTTTCAAATTGTATGTCCAATCCATTTGAGTTTTCTAGATCATTAAAAATGTGTAATTCCTAGTTTTCCCCTACAGGGTTTAACCCTATTTTGGGTTTCTACTACCTTGATAGAACATGGCCATATAGGGGGCTCTATAAGACAATCCACCCTTACTCCCCATCATCCATTGAAGTACCCAAAGGTTCATAGGTATGATTCTTCTGTTTTTTGGTAAATTTTCCCATCTTCCCTTCCAGAACTATTAATTTATTGGTTTTTCATAGTGAAGGGTCTCTCTTTTCCAAAACCTAGAGGCATGAGATGATGCATGGTTAAATTTAATTGATGCAAGGGTGTGTGAATTTTCCCTCTAGAATGGTTCTTCCTCCTCCTGATGTCTTGTTTCATTCACACATCGTTAATGTTGGTGTTTATGTCCATTTCCATTCTGAAAATTTCTATTTGATGCTTGATCATTCATAAATGTTTATTAATGTTTTTTAAATGCATGTAATGTGCTATTATATATATTTTTTAGTTAATATGATGGAAATTTGGTTTCAAATTGTTTTAATAAGTATTTTTTTGACCAACTTATATATATGTTAACACAAGGTGTTTGATAAAATAAAAATTGATCATTTAATGTGAAATTTAATACTTTTGGTAGTGTTTTCCCTTATTTTTCTTTTGGAAGTATTGTTTATTTTTGAATTTTATGTGATGTATGAGATTGGGTGACCTTTATGGTGTGATCCTTATGTGTAGATTTTTGTGTTAATTTAACAATGATTATAATTTTTTAGAAGGATATTTTGAATGTTACATAAAATCAGTATGTGTTGATAGTTTTATTTATGTATAAAATGGGATTTCTTGCAAGTTATATACAATGTTTTTACTCTTAGATATGTTACAGGAATTGGTTAAGTGGTTCGAGTCATGATTGAAATTAGTTTTGGTGTGCATGTGAAATATAAAGTGGGTTTTTTATGAAATTGAATGGTTTTATAAGTTATTTTCTTATTGTATATCAAAATAATGTTTATGTGTTGTGAAATAAGTGTGAAATGTATTTCCAAATAGAATCGGTACCTTGGGGGTATGTAAATACAATTTAATATGTGTTTTTAAAAACATGTATCATTTTCATTTTGAGTCATAACATGGTAATTATATGATGAATAGAACTACGGCCTATTTGGTTCATCAAATCATTGTTGGTTTTCAAATAGGATAGTGGACTATTTGGAATGAATATGTATGTTTTATGTTTTTAGCTCTATTTTTGAATTGGTTTCGAAATGTTTAATGGATTTGGAAATGTGTTTCCCTGTTGGAAGTTGAGAAATTATTTAGTTTTGGTCTAAAACCTTTACGATGTTAATGCTCGGTCAAAAATTGGTATTTTGAATGATAATTAGTTTGATGTGATGTAATTTAAATGCCTAATGGAACATTTTGATGTTTTTTAAATTTGATTTGAAACCTATGTGATATGTGTTCCATGTGAAATTTTTGACATGTCTGTGGAAAATTTATTTAATGCCTTAGTAGTGTGAGATACGTTTGGTATTTAATAATGATTTTGAATGAAATGTATATTTATGTGATTTTTTATTCTATTATTATATTTTGAGATGACTAAAACATTGGATTTACACCTCTATAGGGGATCGTGTATGAGATGTTTTTAGACCACTAGAACAATGGATGAGATCCTCTCTAGTGGATTCTTTATGAGGATGTTTTTGGTTGTGGTCATTATACCATGTTTCTGCATGTGTTATTATTATTATTATTATCATGGGATTTATGGGAATCAACTAGAGGTATTTGTGAATGTTTATTATTGACCCTGATTAGATAGGTTGGTAACCCCCATAATATGACAGGGCATGGTAGGGCATGACACTAGATTTTTTTTTGACAAACTAGTTGGTTATTGGATATAGAGCTACACCATATATCGTCAGGTCAGTCCAAACAAAGTATGTCTAGGTATTGTCAATATAGATTCTTGGAAATCGTTATGAGTTATCAGACATATGTTCTATTTATTTTGTTTAGATGTTAGATATTTATTTTGTTATTTTTTCCTTCTTACTGGTTTCCTTTACCTTCAGTAAAATAAATTTTTGGTCATCTAGTTGGGATTTGAATTTTTGACTTAGTTTTGAAAGGATTTTGAGGAATTGAAACAATTTTAAAAAGGAATGATGTGTGTGATGTTTTTAAAATGAGAACTTGTGGAAATATAGGTTTGGTTGTTTTCTTACATGAAATGACTTAAAATATTATTTTTTCTGAATGTATTTCAAACTAGTTTTTGTGGAGTATTACGGGTATGGAAATTCATGGACTCTGTGGTGATTACGTACTGAGCTATTTAAGGTCACACCATGCTTGATCGATTTGGAGTCGATAGACCGTTGATATTTCTCATGTTCATGCTTCTATTACTTGTTCCCTCCTTTCAATCCCGTTGGTCTTGATATTAGTGGTGAAAAAGAGGTCAGGTGGAGTTTGTCTAGCATGGTTCAGTCTACGTTTTGTATTTGGATATTTTAACAATTGTTGTATTTGGGTTAGTTTGTATATATATGATGATTTAGTTCTTGTTGGTCCTTCTGTATGTTTAGTTTATTTATTTGATCATGGTTTTTTTGGGAAAAAATCAATCCCAAGGTGTTTAAATTAATTAATGGTACTATTTTCCACCCCATGGGGATAGGGAAAACCCATTGGTCTATGTTTCAGACCATGTCAGATGTCGGGATGGATGGAATACCATCTTCGATTGTGAAAAATTATGTCAATTTTGGACATTCGGGGATCGAACCCCTGATCATATGCACAAATCCAACCCACCCGTTCTACTTGAGCATGGGTCCATATAAAGATACATCTTCTTATAAACTTGATATAATATCAAAATATTTATATTTTTTGTGATATTCTTATGAAGTTTCAATTAATTCTATAATTTTTGTGTATATAATGTCTATGATTCTTTTAACGAATGATATCAAGGATCTTATAACCAGATATGTGTTGGGAATGGACCTGGGGAATTCATTTTCCATGTATGTTGGTTATCATGTATCTTTTAGTTATAATAATATTTTGAAAATTAATATGTATATTTGGTGCATTATTTATATTTAAAATAAAATTTTTAACAGGATATTACATCATTTTATAAATAAATGGATCCACAATGTATTTTACATGTTTTGGGTATAATAAGTGATATAGAAGGATACTTTTATGTTATAGATTGAATTAAAAATAATTCAATTCATTATTATATGCTTCTTTATCATCAGGGGTATGGAAAATATATTTTATAAACTATTATATCACTTAATTAAAGAACCAACAACATTATATTATTTTCTTTGTTTGTGTCAACTAGATTTTTTTTCAATGGAGAAGACACTTTAATGAATATTCCCTATTAATGGAGATATATACGATACTATTAATTATTTTTTTAGCATGTGTGATTGAATATTTGAATACATTTTTATACTGTAACATCATTAAAATTTATTTCATACATATTATTCTCAAATAGAATATGCGATAAATTTATAATGAAAGATAAGTGAAAAGATCAAATATGAAAATAGAAAATTTTGATTCACATTTATAATTTCTACATTTTCAATGTATTTATATAAAATTTTATTATGAATTGAATAAATAATTTTAAATAGAACATTCATATTCAATAATGGGGAAAATAATGTGTATATTATGTTCTATTATTTATTATTGAAATAATTAGAGCTGGGAAACTTACAAAGTTCACAAAGCATATATTTTTTATAATCGTTTAATTTAATTTTTTATTCATTTTATTAAAATTACAAGGTCGAATATTTCTTTTTATCTTATTAATTTTTGATGACCCTCGGCCTCATACTAGAGAAGAGCTAATACATATACAAATATAATATGTTTATTATTTCATTTGTTTGATTTAGTTTTAGTTTATTTATAATATACATTTTAAAATTAAAATAAAATAATTTTTTGATGTTTTATTTTAGTTGTTCTATAGTTTATTTTTAGTTTTAAGTCATATTCTATACGGATGGGATGGTGGAAGATAATTAACATAAATTTTAAAAAATATTTTCACATCATTTATTTTATAAATGATAAAGAAATTTTAAAGTTAATATTTATCATGTCGTTTTTCTCAAAACTAACATGGAAACCCATCTATATACATGATTTTTTGTGGGGATTCAATGAATGTTTTTAGATAATTTATCATGTCAACTATATGAAATCCAATGTGAAAACATATTTATAAAGTCAATTTTTTTAAAAAAACTGTTATAAATCATTTTTCATGTCGGTTTTTAATGATATGAAATGAAAAACCAAAATCTGAATATGTAACATTTATAACATTAGTTAATATTACCCTATGTGTAAAATTATTTTCTAATTCTCCAATAATAAAATTGTGAGGAAAAAATATTTCTAAACTAAAAGATACAAACATGAGAAACCATTTTTCATTAGTGGTTGTAATAATATTCAAATCAAAATGCTATAAAAAATACATCCCCCCAACCAATGATGTCAACAATAGAATATTTTTATAATATCAATGTTTTGGACCACCTAATGAAGCTACTAATGGATATTTTTAACATTAGGTTCTTCTTAAATATTCAAAATTTATTATGTAACTGTATCAACCTTTTCACCATCTTCCCCATATCCCACCCATCCCCAGAAACATCCTATATAGAGAAACCCTAATTAATTACTTATAGAGTATCTATATGTACATATCCCATAGTTCTCTCCAAATTACAGTTAGCATTTTGTTAATTTAAAAACAATTATTATTTCTAAATAACAATTATATGAATCTAGTATCTCGATTTTTGTAGTCATATAATAATACATGGTATGATATTGTTATCAAATATAAACAGTAACAAATTTCCCTTAAGAGGTGTTTGTAGCATGATAACATGATTCATTATTAAAGTAAATTTCTACATTAAATTATATTTAAAATATATGTACTATTTCATAAAAAAAAGTAAACCTTGAACCAAATCATTAGAATTGCAAAAATTAAATAAAATGTTTCATAATTGGTCATTATATTTGAGATTTCAAACATTTATAATTTTTATTAGTAGATAAAAATCTTGTTATATGTGGCCATGAATGCCGATATATAATTTTTTAAATGTTGTACAGTTTTATAAACTAATGGTTCTTGTAAATTTATGACTATAACTAAAACCCATATAATTGAAATCTAGTTTTTTGTTGTAGTATATATGGAGAAACAAATTCAAATAGAAAAAAAATCCAAACATGAATTGACCATTCTACCTCATTATCAATCACCATTTAAAACGACTAGAAATTATTCATTTACTATTATAATTCACAATATTTATTTCAAAATATATTATTAATTAATTTTGATCATTTTATTTCACAAACATTAACTTATAAAAATATATTAAAACATCCAATCAAATTGGTATTAAAATTAATTAAGATAAAAATAATAATAACTAATTTAAAAAAACTAAAATGTAAATATAATACTGAAAAATTATTAAAACCATTAAAAGAAATCAATATTCAAAAATGAAATTATACCTTACCATAGACAACAAAAATGTTTGATAAATAATTATGAACATATCTCCTAAAACAATAGTAAGAAGTGTCAGAATGATAGGGGGTGGTTTGCCCATTTATTTTGTCAACTAGGAAGTGTGAACCCCATTCATACATCATTTTCAAGCCCTAAATATCTTACGTGAATTTGGTTCACAAAAAATTATTATATATAAAGGCTATAAAATTAATAGTACTAACTATTATTAGTGAAAAATATGGATGATGTTCAGAGTGTGGATAAAAGCAAGTAACTTTTAATATAACTCATCCAATCATGGATAAAGAATCATTTATCAACCCTATTTTTTCCTTGATAAGACTTCCCTTTATCATTGTTATAACTTTCACAAAAAAATCCCTTAACAGTTGTTATAGAGTGTTAACAGCTATATCATTTTCACTCTATTGTTGCTAATAAAAAACAATATAAATTTTATTATAAATATAACATTGAAAAGAAAAAAAATACATCACAAAAAAATTTCATTATAAATATAAAATTAAAAAATTAAAAAATTAAAAATATATATTTAATTTGATGTAAAATATACATACAAACAAACATAATTACAACCAATCTCAAACAAACTCAAAGATAGAATTCAAAAAAGATCTACCCAACCTCGTACAAAATAATTGAGTGCCTATAATAAGAAAAATTCATATTTTAGAAATATTACATAAAAAATTAATAACACATTATAATTGAATTTCTATATATTCACTAATAAATTTAAATTGGAATAATAAAATATTACTTCCTACAAATCACAAATGGATAATTATTAATTTTTATTATGTATCATGAAAATATGACTTCATTTTCTCAATTTTCAGGATGTGAATTGATTTTTGAGATAAATGTTTTACTTTTAAATAAAAAAACACAATTTGAGTCATTTCATCCTCTCAATGTATTGGATTTACATTAGGTTAATTTGAAGAAATAATAAACAAATAATCAATATTTTCTCTCAATTATCAAGAATATATGTGTATTATAGCTTATCATTGAGTATGTGAAGTGTGTTTTGAACTGAAATTTCATTTTTATATGAAAGAACATACATTCTTTCATACTGGTCACAACATGTGTCAGAATTATGTGTGTTTAATGTTTATAGTTCACAAATAAATTATAAATAGTTTCTTAATAAATCATGGAAATATGGGCATATATGACCAGGTGTGAGTATTTATAACATGTCATTAAATAAAATAACCATTTTAAATGAAAAAACAGACATTAAATCTTACTATAACCTCCACATGTCATATTTACATAAGATTATTTCTTACACATCATAAAAGAATTTTGTGCCTTTATTCAATTGTGATATATATTTTAATTTTCAAGAGAGAGCACTTTTATGGATGAGTGAGATTCTTCAAATATAGAAACCAACACAAAATAAAGTTTCATATAATATTTAAATACAATTAAAAAAATAATAGAATTTGATCCATGACCATTGTGTGAACACCATTCAATACAACACATTCTATTTTTGGTTTATTTTTTATGAGGTCTTAAAAATAGTATTTTGTTCTCTCTTAATTTCCCACAACAAATCCTAGGTGATTTTCCCTTTATTAAATCCTCAAACTAATATATGAATCTAGGTGTTAATCTATTGTAATTTTTTCTCTTTAGTTTCTACATTTATTACTATTTAAAAACACTGATCACCACCAAAGTGGCATGGATACCTATATACCATTTCATCATCTATTCATTAGAGTATATATGTTGGTCTGAAGAATATTCATTTAACAAAGAAGATTCATGTTTCTATAGATCACCACATCTATCCTGATCCTCCATCATACCAGTAAAATCTTGTGGATGTGTATAATCTTTTCTTAGTAGACCCTTTGGAAGAATAGAATATTTTCTACAATATTTATCATTCTCCTAAAATTAAATATTTTTAACCACTAATATAGTTTATAGTTTTTTTGTAATGATATGGTAATCTTTCTTTTCATTGATTTTATTATATTGTTCTTTTGAAAATTCACTGAATTATACACCCATTTCAATATTCTTCACATTTGAAAAAAATTCATTAGTATCTTAATCTGATTCATACTAAAAATTAGACTATGAGATATCCATTGTGTCTTTCGGGTCAGACTAAAAGTATACCTCATCATTTTAGTACATTATTCTATCCTGCTATGTAATCATTGGTGCCAAAATTTTTCCATCTAAGGGAAGAAACTACTAAATGATTTAGAGTTAATTAGCACTTTGATGAGACCTAAATTCCCCAAAATCATCCCAAAAGGACTCCTTCACGAACCTCTTGGCATGGACGACCCACTTTTGTGAGGGTGCCAATGTGAGGCCACATACGTGGTCATATATATGGAATCTTAAACCCTACATGAGTCCAAAACATTTTGATAGAATGTTTCCCCTTCGTGGCATCATCATTTATTGTGAGGCATATCGCTATGATCCTCTTTGAGGAGTCACACACCCTTTATGAGGACGACACATTCTGATGGAGCTCCTCTTCTCTGCAACATCACTCCACTTCATGTTGAGTTTTGCGACCCTCTCCGACCTTCATTACTGATAAATAAAAGGGTAACCCCCTTTTGAAACCACTATTACTCCACCCATTCAAAATATGGGCTCCCATTTTGCACATACCTTCATGAAAAAAACAGAGGGATCAAAAAAGGTACTTGGCCTTGGCGAGCCGTACCAATTTGTGTTCTTCCCAGCCTCCACCTATGTTGGGTAGGCCCTTCGTGAAGGCATATGACCTTTTCAAAGGATGGGGCCCATTTGGGGTGCTTGAGGTTTTACGAAGCACAGAGTATTCATGATAAGAAAGAGTTTTTGTGTGAGGCAAAGCTCTGCTCTGTTAAAGGAGATTCTTCCTGAAGACCCTTACCTTCATGAACACCCTTTCCATCATGAAGACTCTTACCTTCATGAATCCCTTCCTCTTACCGAAGGACCCATGATTCATATATCATTGCATTCTAATATCACTTTTTTTGCACACCCTTCTTCCATGTGGCCCTCCAGGCTCATACAATGTGACATCAAGGTCCATTGAGTTGTTCCTCAAGTTGAGTTTTTTTCATCATTATTCTTCACATTGGAACACTAATCTCTATTGCTTCTTTGCATCTCCACGCTAACGTGCTCCCCTCAATGGATCACTCCACAACCCCACCTCGCTACTACAATGTCTATTCCCTCCCTTCACCAATGGTCGATGTGCACCAGTTATGTATGTCCTAGGGGTGAGGAGTGAATCCTCACTATCCGAGCTACATGAAATTAAACTTTCAAGCACCCTCATCCTCAACACAAGACGTTATGTGGTGATCACCACATGTGTGTTAGGTCCTAGAGGATTAGAGAGGAGATGTCCATAGGTTCCCTCTCGCTCTCTCTTTCCCTCTAAACAATGTCACCATGGGCTCCTCATGCAGTCTCCACATTAGCCCTGGCACCCTCTGATGAGATGTTTCTAGTACGATGTCCATATCCTCATTGTAAATCTAGACACCATACTTTTCCATAATGATTGCTTACTAGGGTAAGTCCCAGTCTACATATCCCAAGGCCGCTAACTAAGTATAAGGTTGTGTTTCCTCTTTGGGTCTCTAACCACATGTAATCCCCAATCAATTCCTCATGATTTACATTCACGATGTGATCATCAGGTCTTTGTTGCCTATGGTTTCTCACTCCACGTATGACTCACATGGGATTAGAGTAAGCATAGACCACGACACACTGCTCTAGGATACCTTAGTATGTAAGCCACATCCCCCATTCAAATGAACTACGTAGAATTGGATCCTTTCCATTTCACAGGAAAGGTACGTAAGAAGCCTCCATGAGGTCCAAGCCCATCACCCATCTATCCTAAAAACCTCACACCCGATCACAATCATCCCACCTGACATTAAACTATATTCCCCTTTCATCCGCCATGACTTAAACTATATGCTACCAAACTACATGGGTTTTCATCCCAGTCTTCTACACATGGTATGTATGGAAGCCTCCCTGAGATTCAATCCCAAACACCAGTAAACATTGGTGTCTCATTTGTTAATAACCACATCCTTAGTCCACCCTTAGTTGTGTCAAACTAGTTCCCAAAGTTCTATCCATGAATAGGCCATGCCCTCAATCCTTATTCCTCAAACCTTGAGTGTCCCTCTTGTGATGGGCTTCTAACTACACATAATCCCTATCATGTATTCGGGTTTTTTTCTTTTGTGTCCACCTCGATAGTATGACCCCATTACCGAACTATGTGAACTTTGATTTCCTACCACAAGTATACATAGGAGTTATCCATGAGGTTCAAGGCCATATTTCATGTCCCATACTAGTATCTTCATTGATCCATTTTTTTTCAAGAAGATCATGACCTAGCCCGCAGGTTCTATTCCCTTCAGGTCTGCATCAATGCACCATGTTCTCACAGGTTGTCTCTTTTGGTGTCTCATCACCCCAGTGAACTACATGGACTTTTATTCCCTATCATAGGGACATGTAGGATGCCTCACTGAGGTTCAATCCCAACATCACTATCATATTCACTTCTGTTCCATTCCATTCCTCTCATATACTTTGTTCAACCATCCATCATCGATTTTGTTTCCTACCCGGGCCACCACATCCCATTGGGATCACACAATTTCGATGAGCATCTATCCACACATAGACCCCAAATAAATTCATAATCATCCAACCAAGATTTTCCCTCTAGATATTGGACACTATCCATGTGTAAACCCTAGAAGATCTTCGAGTCATTTTACTTTTTGTACACCTTGATTTCATGCCTCAATGATTTGAACTACGAATGATTTGATCCCTATCTTTTATAGAGGATATGTAGGAGGCCTCCATGAGGCCTAATAACAACCAATAGTAAAACATGGTGTCCCTATTTTTAGGACCCAATCATCCTCAGATTCGTACTCATTAGCCGTTTGATCCACCCATATATTAATCCTCCCATGTTCTCCCTTGTAAGGATTTACCCACCTCATCCACAATCATTATCATTCAAATCAGTATAATTTGTATCCGCAAGATGTTAAACTAATGGAAAACCCCATGTTAAATATGGGAATCTGAGGAAAAATTCCTGGACATGCATATGACATATAATCCCCCTCACTCGATGTGGTATGCCTTGAGATTCCATGGCGTCAAGAAGCCCTAGTATAAGAGGATTAAATCGGGGTGTATTAGTGTTTTAGCATCCAGACATTCCAGTGATTATCTATGTGACTACTCCCCTGATCAAAGGATGCTACCCTGACTGAACCTCATGGAATGTCTAGATAGAAGAAGTGTATTCAACCGGAATCCCTGAATATGGGTTACCGAGAATAGTTTCATGAACAATTTCATAATATTTAAAGGAGACCTGATCTAGGAAATGACTTTTGAGGAGGAATCCATAGAATGAGAGACCCACATCCCATCAACCCATTTTAATCGAGGAGAAAAAACCCTGAATAAGGGACATATGTTTCCCGCATTTGGAAAGAGGGAATCCTATGAAATAACCAACGTGTCGCAACATGACAATGTACAACCCAGTGATGGAATCAGAAATAGAAATGGTGAACCAGGAATGAATATTTTCCACAATATAGAGATTAGTAGCATTTCAGGCATCAACATCTAAGCATGTAACCAGATCTGTATTTCTGCCGCCAGGTCCCGCCAATAAAATATTCGCACGGTGTAATTCTCACCAAACATTGGGCTAGTAAATCGTTGGTAATTCCAGTCATGGACATTGTCATTGTGGATATTTGTATCCAGTCATGGAAGAGTGACCAACACTGGGGAACTATGCGTCTTTTACCCATTAACTGTACTAATTAGTGATGTTTTATATTTTGTTGGTCCCAAGCTCATGCTATATAAAACTGATCATCTCCCTCCTGTGGATGTAGGGGAAAGTGTAGTGCGAATGATGAAATTCCCCATGGATTCATCTCCTCTATGATGGATCCCACACAAGATACCATTGGGAGCCAACACCCCCTTTCATTGTCTAAATTTATTTAAAGGACGATGATTAATAGTCTTGTTTGACGATATGAATATAAAGGCATCAATCCGAAAAGGTACATGGACCGCCAAGACATGGATCCCATGGTGCCCCATTAATGTTGCCTCCCTCAAGGGATGAACTGAGAACCACTCATCCCCACATATATCTCCAACAAGTATGGGAACCTATCCCCAATGCACTCCTAAGACTCACTCCTTTATGCTGATGAAGTAAGGTATGTTCGAGTCCACCCAGCTAGGACTTCAGCATGGGAGACATTTAGGATGGATCCCACAAAACTACATTCGCATTGTCAACTGATCCTACTTACCAAAGATCAGGAGGTCCATCCCCCTACACAATATGCTCTAGTTCAGCTGATCTGAAATCAACCCCAAGTGAAAGCTCAAGAGTATGCCCACTAGTGGGTTTCAACATATGCATATTCATTAGAATGAGCCACCACCAGAATGAACTATTAACCCACTATCATCATTGGGTAGGGGAACCTCTCTATTACAATGCAAGCGAAACACCAAGCCCATATAAATTTTTAGAACAAGTCAACCTATGAGTAGGTTGAACTAGATCTCCTGGTGACTAGGGAAACAAGTAACCATCTCAGGTTGACCTGTGATGGTGATATTTTGTACGGAGGTCCTCCCCATTCCATTATGAGATAGATTGGAGGTATTCCTCACTCCATCATTCAGTATGTAGGTCCTCCCTATGCCACCATCATCAACTCCAGTGGAGGACCTCCCCTTTTCATCAACATTCATCATGACCTTTCTCCTCATGTTCCTGGACATATGTATGATAAATTCTCTAACAAACCAGGTTCTCAACATGAGGGTCTTCCCTACCCAGTCATAAAATAGTTTGGAGGACCTCCCCATGTTCTCATCAATTCCATAGGAAGTCCTCCCCATTCAAGAAATCACCAAAGTGGAGGTCCTCCTCGCTTCATCGACGAAGAAACAAAAGGTCCATATCATGTCCACTATAATAAGTAAAAATGTTCTCTTTATACCACTACTATCAGGGATGGCCGACAGGAAGGTCCTCCCTGCACTATGGAAGGCCACCATTGGGGTCCTCCACATGTGATTACCAGCTGTAGCAGAGGCCATCCCCACTCCATCACTATCAAACATGGAGGTCCTCCTCGTGATACCTACAACATTTAGCCAGGTGGCCCTATCACCCAATCTTATCTGGGTGGAGGTCCTCCACACATTATGAATAGTTGATATGAAGTCCATATTCATGTCACATCCAGTGAGGGTGTGGGTCCTCTCAATTCTATAATCAATTCAAATGGAGGTCCCCACTATGTAAAAAAACCTATACTTTTTTGAAGAACCATACCGGTGTAAGAGGGATGGTATCTGTTTCCAAAGGAAGATTCCTGGAATGTTCTAAAACTCGATTAATCCCTTATGTTTTTTAGATTCTTTGGAAGAGTGTGATTCTATATTAGAACCCTCGCCTCGATCTACTATGTTTGGTGATGGGGCTAGAACAATTCATATAATCCTAACCCTTCCGAAAATTGAGTTCAACCGGATCCTAGTATCCACCTGAAGATACATAAAGGGGGAAGAATATTTATCCCATTTCCATGGCCTCGCTGTGTTATCCTTCTTATCGTCAATAGGATCATTCCTCACCTCAACACGAGATCACAAAGTGTTTTTATGGGGACCATTAGAGGAAAAGAAGTGGTGTGACCCACCACCAAAGAATACATCCCCTACGTAGAAATAAGTGGTCATTAGATTGTCTTATAGGGGTGCGGTGGTGTAATTGGTGAATTCTTTAGAAGATAGACCAAGACGTGGCAGTCTGGCAGCCCGTTCACCGTATTCTCCACCACCAGGCCTACTATCACAAGAATCCACTTCAGTACTATTATTGGTCCCTTAACCACCCAATTTGATGAATGGGGAACCCAAGGGCCAGATCCTGAGTCTGAGAAGAGAATTTTGAGGATCCTTCTCACCACAGATCATCTTCCTATGATGTACTGGTCCATTGAAATTGTAGGTGTCCGCATTTTGGAATACCTCACCCAATAGGAGTTTATGTCCTACTTTGAAACCCTTGGGGATACACACTTACATCTCTATCATTGATGGGTAACTTAACCAAATATATAGAAACACTTCGACAACATCATATAATAATGGTGCATGGTTGACTTGGTGGTTCCCCCCATTGCTCAGCACCCTGAGTCTCCCTGTCATCATCAGACCCTCTAGCAATGATGCATCCATATAATTACAGTGCTCTGTTGAACTATTAAGGAGGATTCTCCCCACGTCTAGATTCACATTTGGGGTAAGTATGAAACCCTTCATTTTATTCCTATCTGGTACCAGCCCAACATTCCAGGTGATGTTGAGGATATTCCTCCATGTACTGTTGCAGTTAACATGGATGACCTATCAGAGGAGGAAACTGATCTAGGACTCATTAACATGAAAATACCCCCAGGGTGGTGTCACAGTTATTGGATCATTTGTTTATGGTTATACTCTAGAAAAGAATCATACTAGGCCTTCCTACACCTTCTGAGTCATTTTACTTCGGTCAGGACCCAATGAGGATAAAGAGAACTCTAGAACTGTCAAACCCTCTGAACCGTCTAACTTTTTAAAAAAATATGTAAGATGACCAAAAAAGGATTTGACGTATTAAAAACTCAAAGAACATAAAAATATGGTTGATAAAATTCTCTTTGAATGTGATGTGGATTACCAGCTACATTATGATAACCCTCGACCGGGGAAATAGGGGTAGGTACAACCTCCCCCTAGCGAGTTTCTTCCTGGTGACCTTGACCATCCAGCCCATATGAACAGAGTAGAGGCCAGAGTTAATTGAAAGAGGGAATGACATGAGTCACTGAATCCACTCGATTTGCATGATAACCCTCCTTGGGACCCAGCTCATGTTCCCCCAGCTGTACCACAAGTCATTCCATTATGAGTCTCGCAAGTCCACCCTCCAACCACTCCATGAATCGTTGGGCCTTCTTAGCACTTTGATGAACTATACAATGCATTGGTGGTCAGGGACCATCATCAAGGAATGAATCCCCACAAAGATGATATGATGTTTTCTCTCATTGACCGCTTTAAGGCTTTAAAAATCCAATAAGTTGCAATCATGTCCAATGCAATGGTGTATCTGTAATTCTTATATTATACACCAGTGCCCCAAGGTTTTAGAAATCCTAAATTCTATGCATTTAATGGGATGG
Source organism: Viscum album (assembly GCA_963277665.1). Lineage (NCBI taxonomy): Eukaryota > Viridiplantae > Streptophyta > Magnoliopsida > Santalales > Viscaceae > Viscum > Viscum album. The sequence goes on along the minus strand of OY728142.1, from coordinate 1,926,011,474 downwards.
ATATATGATTCAGCATCGGGACCAATTTATTTCATGGTGTGTACCCATACTGAGAATTCCATCATAGCAGGAGGCTGACATGCTCTGGTGTTTGGTACAAACATTGAATGAGGTCGTATTTCTTTGGTACAACCAATAACCCATTGGATCTATACCTAGTTGAGAAGATCTATGTAGATAGTTTTTTACTAGTTCAGTTCCACCACATAGAAGACAAGCATTACTGACCTATTCAAATTCATGTAGAGGCCTAACAAGTAGGTCGTAGAGTTTGTTTCTAGGTGGAAGGGCCTCACATATTCACTTGATATTCCACTGACTTAGAAACATCAAATAAAATTTTTTGAGGGGAATGTCAAAGATTAATTGGACCCCTTTGTAATCACATAGAACTATCCAATGGGATTTTGGGATTTATCTGATAAAGCCTAGAGTCTAGAAGAGGCCTTGAAGCAATCCAAATATGAATGACTGTTTCCCCCCATATTTCCCTTAATAAGAGCCTCCAAGGCTGATCTAGCCACGTTAGCACAAATAGAGCCCCCCATGCATCAATAATTGTTGCACGAAGATCCACCTCCACATCTTCATTGATTCCCACTAGCTTAGGTGAATCGTACAACCCAATAGTTCCTGGATCAGAATTGGAAGGCACCCCCTTGCAATGCACCACCACCCGGTAGCCCGGACAATCAGGTTCCATATCCTCAATAGGCTTCGCCAGCCCGTCATCAGGGCTGGGATCCTAGACCTCCTCTCCTAGATTGATGGAACCCAAACTGCTCATTTAATGTGGCTCAAGTCCCCATCTACTTCCAAAGGTACTTAGATTAAGGAATCATGCATTTTTCACAATTCGAGATCCTAGAGGAGTAAGTTCACATCATTCTTCCAAACTAATTCACATTTCACCAATTCCTTGGGCACACCCTTAAGTAGTTCTTGGTGTTTAAAGATTGGCTCCAAGACCAAGTCGAAAATAATATAGTCAGACTGGGTATGGCACCGTCACATGTTCATGTTTGTTTATACAGCCTCATAGTGACAGCGAGGGTGTAAGGAAGAAGGTTTCTAACTATGGGTCACCAAAATAACATGATCAGATTTCTCTCAGGGCAGACACCCATGCCGATGGTATTATCTTTTAACATGTGAATCATCTTGAACCGTTACAAGTCTCTGTGATACCTGCAGCCAATACTTCTACATCAACATCTCAGTCTTCCTCTTCCCAAAAGGACAAGCACCACCGACGGAAGGAGAAGAAAATTCCCCCATAGATTCCACCGTCATCTTATACTCTTGGAGATTTCATGCCATTGGATATAATGATTACCATTAGAATCTAATTGATGATGTAATACTTCTCATGTGACGATCAAGGGTATTATTCATCCAACACTATGGAGTTGGTAAACCCCCACATGGTTCCCAATGCCGAAGAGTGCTAGGTGGAACCTCCCAACATCCCAAGCTGACACTAGCATTGACAGAGTAGTGGGAATGTGAATCGTCATAATTCATTGGTCAGTTCTTCTAAGAAATCTATTCACACCATTGATACCATGTAGCAGGCCCAGTGCAGAGCTCAGTATGTGCTACTTCCTCATCACATTTTATAAAATACACATCCACCATTGTTTGTGCAACATGATCTAGTAGAGAGACCCCAGATTTGAAATGGCCAACCACATTCTATCATTCATAGATGCCAGTCATCTGTAACACATCTATTATTCACTCAACGTGACTCGAAAAGTGAGAAACGAGACATTACCAACACCAGAAAAAATCTATTGATTCAACCAACATCTCAAATCATACCTCCTACCATAGAGTGACCTCCAGTGAGTATAAGGGTAAGCCTAGAAGAGAATTATAATTTCATCAAGAATATTTCTTTCATTCCAATGATGCTCTCTATGATCAAGGATCTCTACCAGTCAGCAGAAATTCATGATTCCCTTGTAGTGGTTTTAAGAACCCCCAATAGTTTGAGAAGGATTTAGCATCCCTAGAATCCTTCTATACTGAGATAATTTAGTATAAAAATTTTCAATCCATCATCTCTCTTTTAGGAGAATATTAACGTTCTCATATACATGGGAACATCCGCCCACTATACATCACCGACCAATTCAATCGCATGTATCTTCTTTTCTATCTTGTCGACATGGGCACTGGGATCAACCATATCCCAAACTGGACAGTCCTAATGATCGGACTATCTATGGAAGATCTAAGTCTATATGACCTGAAAATTTATGGTTATGACATGAAAGAGAATACACCAATCAGAAAAAATCTCTTAAAGACCCACTTTGGTGGCCTAGTTTCTAGCACTGAGTTCATTATTGTCTCACAAGACACTAATTACAATGTGTTTATGGGTTGGACATGTATCCACCTGTACTTGGAAGTCCCTTCTACATATCGCCAATTCCTTAAGTAGTCCTTTCATGGTCAAGAATGTGTACTCCAAGGGGATGTGTCTCCCTTTTCCTCTTGTGAATCTATATACTTGGATGTCAACTATTATAAGAGAGAGTACATGCATATTAAGGCTAAAAAGTCTTAACATGTTATGGCTATAGCCGAACCATTGATAGACCTAGATGAATCCTATATTTTACTGATACACCAATTGGACGCCATAACGCTAGATGTGGGGAAATGATTTGTTGTCTTTGGAATGAGGTGGAATCCTGTTCCCAAGTCTATCAAACCCCAATACTTCACCTCGTATTCCTACAAAAAAATAAGGCTCGAGTGACCCCATATCCCTCTAGACCTAAAAGGTATCAAGATTTCCACCCCATGGTAATGGTAATATGTGATACATGCTTCATTCACTGAGATGGGATAAAATGGCTCAAGTCGACATGCCACTATTCCTTTGATATCATCATACGTGGACACTTGGATCGAATTCTATACGGGATTGGGTCAAAACTATCATTTTTATGGTTTTAGAATCATAGGAGTCCCCCGATCAAATTTCCACTACCACCCATGCTAGCACCAGTTTCCCATTAGGATATGTCAATGTGGAAGAGTTTCCTCTTGCTGATGATACTCTCACTGTAGATGAAGAAGTGGATTTGGAATACTCCCCACCCACATTCTAGGAGGTTGTATCCATGATGGTTGAAGAAGTGGTACAGGTGATCCTCGGAAACAAAACAGATCCAAACCCCACATTAATCAGTTCCATTATGCCTACAGAAGATAAAAAACAATACACGGACTTCCAATAGCAGCATTGTGATGTATTTTTTGGGGGTTATGATTAGATTCCAAGAATATACCCTCAGGATACCATCCACTTTCTCAGCCTCCCAACAAATCATCAGGGATTCAAATAGCCTCTCAAGAAAGATGAACCCTTCTCATGGTGCAATGGTTGAGGATGAGGTTCATAATCTCATCAGTGCCAACTTTGTTAACATGACCCATTACCCCAGTTAGTTATCTAACATTTTTTCCATCATGAAAAATAACATACATCATAGATTCTACATCGACTTCCAGGATCTCAACTGTCACAGTTTGATGGATGATTTTCCCTTCCTATGACAAAAATATTAATCACCCCCATTGTGGGGTTACAGGCTCTATCGTTCATGGATGGGTATTCTGGTTATAATAAAATTCGATTATCCCCCAAAGATGAATACTCTACAACATTCAAGGAAGAAAAAGGCACCTTATAATACCAGGTAATTCGTTTTGGTCTAAAGAATTAAGATGCCACATATCAGCATTCCATGATTTCCATATTCAAGTAGATCCTCTAGACATTGGTGGAATGTTATGTGGATGACTTGGTGATTATATATCTCCAGCATCAGGACCATATCAGAGATCTTGATAAAGTTTTCAGATTCCTATATTCCTACCATCTGATGATGAACCCATTTAGGTGTTCCTTCAAGGTCACATTTTAAATGTTTCTTGTCTTTGTTGTCAAATAAATAGGCATTGAGATTGATCCAGAAAAGATCAAGGCCATCAATCAGATGTCCCCTCCTAGAAATGCACTTGAGCTCTTTGATTTTCAAGGCAACTTATCAGACATAGGTTGATTTATCTCAAATCTAGCTATAAAGTTTAATCCCTTTTCCTATATCATGTATAAAGGTGATTATTATCAGTGGGATGAGGAGTTTCAGACTGATTTGGAGGAAATCAAGACGTTCCAGCTACAACCTCCATTTCTGATTCCACCCATTTCTGGAAGGCCACTAGTCATATAGGTGACTACTATGGAATGGTCCATAGTTTCCCTTATCCCATATAGGAACAATGAGTTAACATAGAATATTTCATAATATCTCAATCTCATAATCCTTGATATGAAGACCAGATATTTCACTATCGAGAATAGATGTCTCACGCCGGTATTTGTATTGTAGAAATCGTGACATTACTTGCAGCACCATGAGATACAACTAGTGTCTCAAGTGGATACGCTGAATTACATTCTGAACTACCCCATGTTGATAAGTCATATACTTTGGATGGTAGTGATCCTTCAACAGTTTGATATAACGTTGTTCCCCAAAAGGTTATCATGGGACATGCATGGGTAAACTTTCTTGCCACCCATCTAACTCCTGCAGTGCAGGATATGGATCATGAAATTCTAGATGCGACCATCCTTTATATGGATCAAGCCTTTCCATGTTGGAAAATTCACTTTAATGGAACTTCCCAAAGCCATACTGTTAAAAGACTCAATGATCCCAGACTCAATGGTGTGAGCATGGGTATCTTCTTCATCACGCCTACAGATGTTTTCCTACCATATTCATTCCTATTTCCAGAAGGTCATCCCAATACTGAGGTGGAGGACCCGGATATCATCACTGGTCTCAGGCTGGCCCTCGAGATTGATGTTCCCCACATTCATGTGAAAGGGGGCTCCGAACTGGTCATCAAGAAGATCTACAGTGACTATGGCTTCAGGAATCTAGATATCATACCACTATTAGAACCTAATCGCCAGCTGATGGCCCTGATCCCTTCTTATCCAAATGTCAATCATGTCCCCCATCATATTACGGTCGAGATGATTCCTTGGATGGCCTTTCAACATGTCTTTCAGAGCATGACCAGGGTGATTGATTATCCATGCGGTGCATCAAATAGTCATCTCTATCTTCACTCTATAATATGATGACTTCCTATAGGAATGACACCTTACCATTGATTCCTCCACATAGGTACAACAAGGTCCCCCTACTATGGTTTTGGAAGAGACTCCTGACTAGAAGACCCCTTTATCGATTATCTCCATCATAATAATATCCCAACAGATGGAGCCGAGTGTTAGCGGATCATACAGCATGAAGTGTAGTTCACACTCCAGAGTGGTCCCAGTCGTGAGAAGATCCTCTAAAGACAATAATTTGATGGGATTCTCCTTTTTTGTGTTCGTGGTGGTTTGATTTTTCAGGTCATTCAGGAAGTTAAATCTGGTTCTTACATGGATCATTAGGTAGGGCCTAAACATTCTCATCATATCCAAATTTTAGGATAATTTTGGTCTACAATGATAAGTTACTATATCGAGTTTTCCAATAGGTTACATGCATATTATATCCATGATAATTTTGTGCATCAGTTTCCATAACCTCTTCATACTACCATGTACTCTTTCCCCTTTATGGTATGGGGACTCGCTGTCATGGGACCATATCCCTCATCAACAACTCTCTATTGTATGTTCATCCTGGATGGTATAAAATTCCATTCCATGTGGTTAGAGAAAATTACACTAAAAATTTTCAAGACACATTCTATTATTGATTTTCTGATCTCTAATATCATCTACCGATGCAGAGTCCCCCACACTATCCTCGCCGATAATGAAACCAATGTCAGAGAAACTGAGATGATGAAATTGTACGCCAAGTACATCATCTATTATAATCATACCTCTCTCTATAATGGACATGAAAATGTGAAGATTGATGCATTCAACAAAACCCTTTATAACATCATGCCGAAGATGGTTGGTCAGAACAAGAAGATCTAGTCGGACAAACTCAGCAATGCTCTCTTGCCTTACCAGAAAAAGACTCGTAATTACACCTAGGTTACTGCTTATTACATGGTGTACAGAATATATGTAGTATTCTCATTGAGATTCATTTATTCTCACAGTGCATAGCCATCAACGATCAGAATACACCAGACAAAGTCTTTTAAATCCATATGGAAGAATTGGAAGCGCTTGGCGAGGACAAGAATTGTGCCTTGCAGAATCTGGAGATACATCAGAACAATATATCAAGACATTCAAAATGAAAATTTTCCTTTGATCCTTATTACAATGTGACACGATATTTTCCTTGAGGATACTAATGATACCCAGCTAGAAGCAACTGATGTGGGAGACCAAATTGGGGGGACTTTATATTATTCACATGGTTTACCTAAATGGTGTATACTCTTGGGTCACCATGGTTTGTTAGCGTATTAATCCTCACACCAATGCTAATTTCTCCAAGAAAGATTTTACATACTAGTACCTATATCCTTCATCACTGCATAACGTTTAACTACATGATCCTTCTAGGATGAAAGATGCAAAACCACCCAGCACTTGTCCCACATGACGATAAACTGAAAAATGGTGTGATATCTATGACCATAAACTGAGATGTCCTACTTTCTTGTCAAACGATGATAAACTATGTGAAATCTCTAAATCTATGTTTGGATTGATTCCCATCCTTATGAGATACACAGGAATTCCCGAGCCATTCATCTGGAGCCCATCCTCAGATCCCTTGACCTCTTTCACCTTACATCCAATGTTCTCCCTCAGTATTGTGTGATTTTGTATGGACTCTTTGTCCTATTTAAATGAAGGATAATTTTTACACACTACTCATATCCCATTTATACATTACTCTTTCCCTTAACCCGACTACATGACGTTAAACTACACAACATTATCAAGAACTGTGTATTTATTGATTCCCATCCTCATAGGATACATAGTAACACCCCGAAATATCATCATCGGGTCCAGACCAAAAGATAACTTATACCCCATAGTTTTCGTTATCTTAAAGGGATGTCATATGGTGTCGTAGGTGGAATTATTTGGTCCCCATTCACGTTAGTTTTACAATGGATACATCAGTTGACCCTCCTTCCAAAACATCTTTCATCTCCATGCGTCCTTAAAAAATGACATTAAACTACACGACGATTTCAGAGCTATGTATAGCTTGATTCCCATCCTCATGGGATACATAGGAGTGCCTAGAAATGTTGTCTTTGTGAACAACCCTATTTTTAATAAAACATCTATTCCTTCTAGCCCTTTTTCCTATGTTCTCCTGGGGTATGTGGTGTGGTGTTGTCTTCTGTCCTAATTTACATTAGGTATGAAATGGATACACCCCATACATCTCTCATGATAGATATCCACCCACATTCCTCCACTCATCTAGTAGATTCATTTTCTCTTAATTAGGGCCCTCGACCTCTTTTCAGTGTCTCACCAACATGCTCGGATTCACTGTGGTCTAGGACCTATTGTGTTGGATTCTGCATGGACGTTCATTCATTCAATCTCCATGAATTAGTTATTCCTACATTTTTTGTTTTTATAATCATTCATATCAAAATATACACTTGACCAACTTGGATTATAGGCCTTAGAACTCACCTTCGGATTTGGGCCAACATTCTGGAGGATCTCGAATGACATTGTGACACAATTCCTGCGTTGTGAATATGGTCAGCGGTTGATGCCCCTTTGTTGTTCCCATTTCAGTTCAAACGGTGTGGGTGATGTGTTTCGAACATGGTCAACGGTTATCCTCCATCGACATGTGATCCCCATTATGCCCCAAATACTAGTCTTGTGATTCACATCCATTTTCAATTCATCACGTCAATGTAGTGTTCTGATACACTTGGTTCTAGTCATTTGTGCACATTTTCATGTTAATTAGATGAATCAACATCGTGGTGTCATCCATGACCTAAACCATTTCTCTTTACTGAGTATTAATTTTGTATCGATGATCTCTTATGCCCTTGTTTCCCACAACAAGCATAGCTCATGTGGGATTAGAAACATGGCCAATGATTACACCAGATTGTAGGAATCCCAGATCTTTTCGTATGATATTTATGACCATAAACTAAGACCCAAATCCCTCAACTCTTCAGCATGATGTTATACTACACGAATTTCGAGAACAATGTATGGCTTGATTCACATCCATCTGGGATACATAGGAATTCCCAGATACTTCATCTTCAGGTCAAGATTAGGATCCACTGAATATCTCTTCGGTTTGGCGTTTGGGCCTCAATTCATAAGGTTTTATGTGGTGTGGAGTATGAGGACTTATGTCCTCATACATGTCGGGTCTATGATACCTTCACCACCTACATCCCCTTGTGGGATAGTCCCTCCCTTCTCCGTCCCTACCATATGATGGAAAACTGTATGGATTTTTCAAGGACTACATTTGAATGGATTCTCATCCTCATGGGATACATAGGAATTCCTGGAAATTTCATCTTTGGGTCCAACACCATGTCCTCATATCTTTTTTGGCCCCTTGGTCTGAGGTCCCCTCCTCCCGAGGATGCGATCGGTGTGGTGTACAATTATGTCCTCATTCACTTTGGGTATGCTTTATCATGCCATGTGCATTCCCTTTAGAACCTCATTATTCTATTTGAATCCAATATATATGACATTAAACTATGATTCATGGTCCATCATGAATTTAAAAAATTGCATCATTACCATGAGAAGTTAAAACACATGATCTGGTCCTATCACACAACCCTAAACAGTGACATTATAGTCCAGGATGCACAAAGAAATATGGAACCATATTGTGGTGTCCGCTCTTGAGGGGTAATCATTTATTGTATCATTGATCAACCATTCCCTTTTTAAATTCCCACATATTTCTTCATTCATGCGGGAAAACCTGGATTCTCAGTCCAGGGACTTTTGATTCAAAAAAACACATCTAGCCTATTGAATAAAGAAGATCCATCAAATGCTGCTTCTTTTGGTTAAAGGGCTACACCTACATGACATTATTTCCCCTTAAATTTGTACCCTACTATTATATTTTCATGAAATATATGTTTCTTGACTCCCATCATCATGGGATACATTATAATTCTCGAACATTTCATCTATGGGTCCAACCCCTGGAACCACAAATCCTACCTTCTTTCTGACCCAATTGTCCCAAACACTATTGGAAGCACATTTTGTGGTGAGTACCCTTTGGTTCCTCATTCATATTAGGATTATAATCCTAATACCATGCAATTCCCATTTTGGGGAACTTCCTTCCATTTTCTTTATGTCCATGTCGCATGATGGTAAAATGCATGAAATTATCAAATACTACCCTTTTTCTTAATTCCCATCCTCATGGGGAATGTAGGAATGCCCAAACATTTCATCCTTAGGTCTAGACCTAGGTTAGTCAAACCATATTCACCATCTCACATGGAGTTATCAACCTCTATTATGCCTCACCAATGTGATCAAATGCATTGTGGTTTAGGGACAATGTGTGTTGGATTCTGCATGGACATATTTTCATTCATTTCTATGCTCCAAATCTCTATTTGTTTTGGTTTATACCGTCTTTAATAACCAAAAGGACCCTCAGACGGTGTGGATTCTCGACCTTATGGATCACCTACCACTTTGGGCCAATGTCCCAAATTATTTTGAAGGAATTTATGTTTCATGCCCTATGTTTTTAATAGGGTCAGCAGTCAACCCTCATTTTTTGTTTGCATTTCATGTCAAATGATATTAATATTTTGTTTCAAATGTGGTAAACAATTATCATCCATCATTATGACACCACCATTAGGACATAAATATTCATCATGTGATTCACATCCCACTCCACTCCATCTTGTTCAAGTGGAATTTCGACAGCCTTAGTGTTATCCCTCCTTGCACCTATGCATGTTTAGGAGGGTGAATTAGCATCATGAGGGTAATATTTGTGTCCACACAATATCCCACAGCGGTGTATTCCATGTGTTGCAAAGATCTTCTCTTCCATTATTTCCCACATCGAACATATCCCACATGGACTTAGGGATATGTGAATAGTTTGTACATACATGGAATAACCACATTTATTTTGGTCTAAACTCTATGAACTTAAACTAGGAGCTTTGGTCCCATTTTTTGGGCATCATGATTTTAAAATATTTGTGTTCTTATAGAAATTTTCAGTGCAGTGTGGACTATTATATCTTCATTAATGTCGGGTCGCTTTATGGAACCACGTCACATGTTTTTTTCTTTATGAATCTTCCCATTTTTGGTTCCAGCTCTATGACCATAAACTTAGATCTCTTACGTCCTTATTATTTGGCACTAAACTATGTCATCTAAACATATGCTGTGTAATGATAAATTATATAGCCATCTGATTTCCTCACTCAGGAAGACATTTCCCCTTTTGGTTTTGGCCACATGCCATACCACCTTCAATAACTAAGTATATAGTGATTTCCGTCTTTATATGATATGTAGTGACACCCCTACTTATTGTATGTGGTCAATCCACATCACCATAAACCATCATATGCCATTTCAGCCTAAGATTCCTCCGAAGTATGTGGTGTGGTTAAAACATTTATTTCCTCATTCACATCTGGTTGTGACCCACAAGCCACAATTTTCCTTTAGAGTACCCATGTATTTGATCCAAGACTTTAAATTATGGCAGTACCATGAACATGTTCATGATGGCCCATGGTAATTATGGGATACTTTGGTCTCCTCACTAGAGAATATTTCCACCACTAGTGATGGTCTCTGATCATGTTTTGTTCATGAACTACTTGGGGCGTGATTCTCACCCTCAAGGGATATGTAGCGACACCCAATAATTTTACCTCGGTCTGAGCCCTCTGAAAATTCACATTAATAGTTATTTTCCAAAAAAACATAGTCTAAAATCTATGAAACTCAATTGGGAGTCCCCATTATTTGAAACATGAATTTAAACTATTTACTATGGTCTATTCCGTAGGGCATTAAACTATATGCAATGTCCTGGTCATATGATGTTTAACTATTCCATGCATCATCCTCATTTGCATTACGCAAAATTAAAATTCATTCTAGGTTGTAACTAAAGAGGTCATAAATGGGGTAGGATAGATCTTTATCAAACCAATACACTCACCCAACATGCTTTCTTCATAGTGTCTTAGTTTCAAGAGTGTTGGACTTTACTCAATTAACCATAATTTCATCCCAACGTTTTTGGTACCCTCTATTTCAGATCCCCATTACCTTTCATGTATGAAGGAACACTCTAATTGTTTGGATGCTCAACCTTAAGTCTCTCCAACCATCCTGGTCCAATGTTCAAGAATACATTAGATGACACTTTGAGTTTGGCCCTCTGTTTTCGAATATGGCCAATGGTGGGCCCTCATTTGTTTGTTCCCATTTCCGGCTAACACGATTCATATGTTGTGTTTTGAATTTGGTCAACATATATTCTTCATTGTCATGCCTCCCTCTCTGTGTTACGAATGTTTTGTTTCGTTATTCACACATCTCGTCCCCCCTTTGTCCGGAATCATCCCAACACCCCTAGAATTATACCGTTTGTCTTCAAGAGTATGTTTGGAGAGGGTGGTTTTCCTATTTTAGGAGTTCTAATATTTAACTATTTCCCCTATTCTTCCTAAAAAATATATGTGGTCATTTAAACCCAAGATATCCATTGTTTGGTTGGAACTCTCATAATCGATGGGAATAATTATGTGGGCCTCCATTATTTCTCAAATAAATCATGACCCACACGACCTTAGGAATTGATCGCCGGATATTTCACAGATATTATTGAGATGCATTAGTAAAAAAATCATGGAATTTATGCACGTAAAAAATGAACAAGAAAACATGAATGTATGTTTTTGAATTCAATAAATTTACAACTTCGATGGATTGACCCCTCTAATAGACGGATTGACCTCCTCAAAAGAGTGTTTTAGCTCCACCATTCTATGGTGTTTGGCCTCAAGAATTTTCTCATGTCTATTTAGGTCCCTCTCCTCTTCGCATGGCATATGGCACAATTTATTAACCCTGATGAATTCTCATTCATCACCAGATTGGAAATTTCCCATCTCCTTGGATGCTCACCTCATTTGCTTCTTAGCTTCACCCATGATGCCTTTTATTGAGATGTGATTTCGTATTGGGCACTAATGAAGGTAGAATGTTTAGCCACCCAAACCCTCAAAATCCGGACATCTCTCTCATCCTCTTGGACTTTCTAGATTCATATATCCTTTCTCCACTACCTTGTAACACCCAAATCATCTATGGTACGCTTCCTTTTTAAATACCTCTATTGCATGCGATGTAGGGAATATCGAGTTCAAGCGCACCATGACCTATCAAACTATCCGTTTAAAAAGAGGATACAAAATTTATTAACAAAAATTGGAACTTTATATATCCCATATTATTTTAAAATTAATCTTATTTGTTTATTAGACATAATAAATTTACAAATTCCATTTTTTAGATAAAAACACTATTTTTAAAAAATGCAGTTTTTTGGCCTATTAATGGAGAAATTTTTTCAAAGACAATATTTGAAACTTTTATATATTATATTTGAAAAAAATGAAATTATTATTTAGAATAGGGACATAAATACATAGTTTGGATATTTTTGGTTGTTTTTCTGATAACTTTCATATTTTAAGTAATAGTAAATCAAAATTTCATTTTAATTCAAAACATCTTTTTTATCTAAATTATTTATATAGTTATATTATATTTTAGTTGGTTTTAAAGTATAATTAGATTAGATTTTTATCATTTAATATATATTTTTTAATTGTAAGTAATTTTAAATTTTAATTAACTGTAAACATATTTTATTATTTTGATAGCTTTTACTTCTTAAAAACCCGCTTTCTGGTTTTGACACATGGAATTAATATTAAATTAAGTTCTTCTAATTCTTTTTTTTAGTTTAAAAAATTGATTCAATATTTTTAATCATAACTTAAAATTTTTTTAGTAGTTAACTTTAATTTTTGGACATTATGAATGGTAAATACAATAATTTTTTCAATTTACCATTGTTAATGGGTAATTCACGTAAATAAGGGAAAAAATTAATATTATAATAATATAAAACTACCCTAAAACGTGTCATAATCCTCTTGAATGATTTATGGACGAACATGAGAATCCTTAGTTCGATTTTAGGACCCCATGGAGCCGCATGGGTGTGAAAATGACATGTTATCTAATTAATTTAATGAAAATTGAAATATAACATAAATATGTATCTTATTACTAACAACATTTTAATTGGAGTTGTATAAGAGATCACATCAACAGAAAATATTAATTTTATAAATAAAAATATTTTCTACATCATGGTATTTAATTTTTAATTTTTATTCATTAAAAAATTAAATTTATTTATGACACAATAATGATGTGGTGTTTTCCTTTTTAATGAAGCAGTCAAATAAATTATATATTAAATATAAAAAAAATTAATTTCAATGTTTTCAATAAATAGATGGAATTTTAGGATGATTATGAAATATTATATTTGAGTTAATTACTTTTGTTTTAAGTAATCAAGTTTTCATGACATTAAGAAAAAATAATTACTAAATAGTTTCAAAATTGACATAAATGCGTTTTTATAAAAATTGTATTTTATTAAAAGATTTAATGGTCCTAAAAATTTATGATTCAGAAAATGACTTATATAATGTTTCAAATTCCATTAATGATCCTGTTTTGGTTTTATTGGATTTTAATAGTGACTATAGTAACCATATATTATGTAAATACAAAGCGATGTGGTAAGAGTTATGGTTTTTAACTAATAGATAAATCAAAAAGATAAGGTTAACTTCCTTACCATGACTTTTATAAAACATATTTTATGAGAGGATGTCGACCCATACTCATTTTAAACTCTAAATATTTCACAATTTACCCATTATAAATTGAAAATAAATTTATAATAATTTAATATTTCATGATTTTCCTAAAATTTCTCTCACCTCTCTTAAAGAAGGGAACAAATCCTTCTCTTTTATTGACTCCTTCAAACAACATTGGTTTGGAAAAAACCTACCCAAATCACATAAACGCTTCCCTAATTTCATTATAGTATCCAACCATTGGGATGTAACCCAACTTAAGGAGTCCTTTTGTGCAAATAAAAAGGAGACACCTAAAGAAGAGGTATTCATTTTATCCATTCTTTCAAATTTATTATCTTTTTATAATTTCAATTTATCTATTGTTTCCATTATAACAAAATAAATCCATTATCCTCCATATACTGAGATTTTATTGTCATGGGAAAAATATATTCATCATTTTATCCATCCTACTAATAACAATATCACCATGTGTGTGTACGTAGATCATACCGTTTCCACATCGTGCTGTAATTTGTTATTCCACATTATATTTTTTGGATCGGCATAATGATGAGTATAATAAGAATAAATAATTAATATAACATGATTATGATTCTTTATATTTCATATACCATCTATTTCAATATCATTTTACCATTTATGGAATGATATTGTCACTCGTGCGTAGGTACAACGTACCGTCTCCACGACATTATGTGATTAATTTTACAAATTAACCATTCAAGAATGATTAAAAATAAATATATATATATATATATATTGTAAATAGTTATAAAATATATGAAATAATAAGGCTACAGGAATAATAAATATATCTATACACATATATTTCATTCAATTACTTCTATACGATAATAAAATGGAAACATTGTTCATTTGTACGTACATCCTACCGTATCCAAGAATGTTGTATTCCATTTTATATATATCTCTATAATGTATATTTACATTATGAATTTATATTATATTTAGATCATATTATAAAATTTGGAATTATTTTAATCATTATCTATGTAATATGATCAATAATAACAAGTCAAAACATGTGTGATAAAAAGATAATATTTCCCGAAATGTTGCATTAACTATGAATTTTTTATAAAAGGGTAATATAAAGTCATAAGGAAATCATATATGATATCATAAATATTTTTCTTATTCTGATATATTTTAATTATACGTTTAAAAACATTTTAGGAGTTTCGAACACGTTAGGAGAGTATCAGACCTATGGTAAGGGCTAATTTCACAACCTAATTATTACCTGAGATTGTTTGTACGTGTGTATTTACTTGGAATTATTTATCATCCATGTCCTGGTTTGTTTAAAATATTCCAAAAAGAAATATTTTATGGTTTTATTTAAGTTAATCTTTAACTGAATCATAATTATAAATGTTTTGAAATTTTATACATCTAAACCTTTCTCATTAATGTCTATGTTTTCAAAATGGTTTTCACAAATTATTTATATAGACATAATTGTTTTAAAATGTTAATTATATTCCAAATTTTAAAATTGGTATGGGACCATTTGATTCAAAAAATTATTGTATATGTATTATTTTATAAATTATTTTTGACTTTAAATGTTTTCAATGTGAAAAATGGATATTTTGGTAAGATAATTGTTTTAATTATATTAGAATATTTTCATCTATGTCAACATTTTTTGTTGGATTTTATACTTAATTGAGATTGATTTGTTATGAAATAATCTTCAATATGGTATTTAATGGTTTATGATATGTTTGAATGTGGATGTGATATTTTTATACCATTCATGGTTTTTGTTAAAGTATTAACATTTCATTTGTATGTTTTAATATGAGTGTTTATGTTATGGTTCACCCTTTTCATATATGGAATTTATTGGACTTTGTAAGTGTCATACATGGACTGCTATAGCCTATTGATGCATCGGTAGTATCATGATACTATTATGTTTGGGTTTTGGCTAATGTATTTCCCAATTAGGTATGCTGTTTTGGTTGAAGAATTGATTGTATGTTTAATATGTACCTCAATGCATTCCCTCATTGCAGGATTAGTTATTAATTTTACATGTGATTATTCAACCAGTAGAATTTCCATGTGAATGTTTAAATGGAATTATTTGATTTATTCAAGCCATATTACGTAGAATATAATTTTTTAAAATGATTGTGTCCTAATTTTGTACCTTGCCTCAAACTTTTATGGTAATTTGTGATAGATTTTTCTATATTGTTTATCCTTACAAAGAATCTAAGATCACCCCTTTCATATTTTTATTTTTCCAAGATACCAAGAAGTGTTTTATGATAGATATGCTGATATAATCTAGGGAAATAATTTCATTATCAAAAGAATATATATGTTGTGTATTATGTTAGAAATTTTGATGTAATGGTCATGTATGTAATTTATTTTCCAAGACAGCTAAACTGATCATTCCTTACAGATGTGATTCCTTGTAATCATGCCACTATATTTAAATATTTCATATGCGATGGGAAACTCGGGTAGGGGTACTACTCTCCAACCAAGAATGAAGTATCATGCATCATCCCACAACTTCTCGGTGATGTAATCTCAAATGAGCGCGTTAGGGAATTGGGAATACACTCTTTTCAGCGCATAGTTCTCATATTCGTGGGATATGTTTTCCCATATAACATATCCACTGTGATTTAAGGGTTTGATCTATAAAGCACCTCACTAGATTCTATGACCAGCAACAGAAAACCTTGATATCCTCGTCATTTGAAGTAGTCATGTCTAATTCCTCTCGTTCAACATTTTCATATTTGGAAATGCCTCGAGGAGTTTAGCGGCATGATCTTCTTTAAGATGGTCTTCATCATTGGATTCTAATTCAGTTTACCCCGGGTCAACTCAAGACTTTGTCCTGCTAGCAGTATCACTCTTCACCATCGACCGCTCATAAAGAACCATGGATTGGTCAGCCGATGCACTCTGTGGTATAGGCATCAACACCACTAGTTGGAGTGTAGCCTTAGGTCTTCCGACCATTTTTATCAGAAATGTGTATGCCATCCTTGAAACTATGTAGGTATGAGTCATGTTACCCAATATGACCGACAAGAAAATGCGTACATCTCTGAAGTATGGTACTTACCATGGTTAGATGTATGATCTCTCCTCAGGTCTATCATCACTAGGAGGCCATGACGCAACCATCCTTATATGATTGTGGGCTCTGAAGATGCCTAGGAGGCCACCCATTCTCACTCATTACTGCTAGATCTCATAACCACCATCTCTCTAGTTGAAGATCCTAATTTTTGGCCCTTTGTGCTTGTCATTCCTTTGTCCCCATCAGTGGGAGTGGATGATTGATGATTCTCTTAAATTAACAATTGTCAGTTGGGAAAATAATGTATGTTATGAAATTAACTAGCATGACGAAGGGAAGTGGGAACTCACTTCTAGAGTTGCAGCAAACTCAGCCAAGGATATTCCCCCTAAGGCCACTATTTGGACTTCTTCATGAAAGGCTCCCTTGAAATTCCCCTCTATTTCCCCATTAAAATCACCCTCATTTCCTTTATCCTCCCACAATTCAGTTGCATGACCAGGAAAGGGAAACTGCTCTACCTGTTGAGTCATCGTCAATTCTTCAAGAGTAGTCATGTTCAGAAGTACCCTTAACTGGTGCATCAATGGTTTCATATCACCATAAGAGTGTATTGCGTCATATACCTCCATTATAATCTTCTTCCCTTGGAAGGTGTTGCATTGAGTCTACCCATTTCAAATTGAAGCTCTGCCTGTTCCATCTCATGCATGTTCACATTTTTCCATAGGCCGTTAAGAATGAGGTACTATTTTCACTTTCCCTAATCTTTCCAGGTATCTGGAAAGGTTGTCTCATAATGAATCACAAATGGATGTATTTTCTTCCCTATATCATGATGAGTCCCCTAAAAAATCACCAGAATGATTCACCTATCCTCTGTGCCCTCATATAAAGAGACATCAGGACCAGCGCTACCACCTATCTAGTAACACCCCAAGCTTCCACGACACGCTTCTCTTTGAATAATACAGTAGCATGTGTTGTACACAACTTCATGTTATAACACACCACAACCAATCAAACTAGCTATTATGAATAGTAATACCCACATTGTAAAATTATATAAATTTTATCATTCAAAATGGACTTCATTTTTGGATTTGTAATATCAATATTAGCTTAGGGTGAATTTTTGGTAGTTTTCTGAAAACATTCAATTTTTGATGAATAGTGAAAAACACTAAGTTATTGTTTAAAACCGAATTTTTTATTTAAATAATTATTTATATTATTTAAATTTATTTTATGTCAAAAAAGATACATAATATCTATATAAGTTCAATTTAATTCCTTAGAGTCAGTTTATAATAATTTTAGATATATAGAAATTTTATTAAACTTTTTATCGTCTTTTACCCACCTTCTCAGAGTATTTGCAAATTTACATAACAAATAATTTTATTACTTATGTGAATTGAATTTCAAAAATACAAGAGACACGATTGATATAATTATGTAAAATTTGGTTCAATAAGATAAAAATAATTTTTTGGGGAATAATAACTTTTTACTTTTATTTGCCATGATTAAAAGTAAATAGGGTAATTAAGGATAAAAATGATTTTATTCTTACCGTAACACTTGTCCTAATTCTATTAGATAAGTAAAATTCTACCAAAAACAAACTTAGGAATAAAATATGACCTTCTTTGGTCCAATTGGATTAGATTAGGACATTTATTATTATTTAATTCAAAGAAGAGTTAAGAGTTAAAATCAAGGTTTCATAACTAAAACATTATTATTATAGGGTTACACATAACATAAATTCAACTATAAATATTAATTAAAAATATAAAAAGATTTAATACATAATGGTATTTTATTTAAATTTTTTAGACATTAAATAATTTAATTTATTTATGACACAACGATGTTGCTGTAATTAAATTACTAATGAAATATTAAAATAATTGATATTTTAAATACCCAAATAAATGTAAATTAATAATTTTGATGAATTACAAGAAATTTATAGGTTAATATGAAATTTTAGGAATTATTTAAATAAATGTTTTCAAATTAATCATGCTGGTATGATTTTCACAAAAATCAATTACCAAATAGTGTCAAAATTGACATAAAAGAGTTTTTAAAAAAAATATTTTATTATTAATTGATATTATATTCCTAAAAATATGAGGTTCTGAAAAATGACTTATATGAAGTTATATATATTAATAATGAACCACTAGGGGTTCTCTTGTAATTATATAGTATGTTTATTAACAATATAAAAAAAATAAAAAGAGACACGGTAAATGTCAAACTTTTTAACTAAGAGTTAAATATGAATGATAAGGTTAACATAGTGACCTAAACCTGTATAAAATATATTGGTTGAAAGGATTGCGACCCATCTCCACCATATCCTCGAAATAAGTCACTCTGAATCCATTATAAACCGAATACAAATTTAGTATAAATTAATATTTTAAGTTTATCCTAAGGTGATCCTCACCCCTCTTATAAAAGGGAACTCCCCATTCTCCCAAATTCTCACCTTCATAGACTTTTGGCTCGGCCAACCCCAACCCAAATATCCTCTAAATTTTTCTCAATTCATCCTAGAGGCCTTACTTTTGTCATAAATCCAACCGAAGGAGTCCTTTTGATCAAATCAATAGGAAGAACCCGAAGAAGAGGTAATAATTTCACCACCTTCTTTCAAGTTCATTTCTTCTTCCACATCTTCTATCCTTTTTGTTTCCATTATAAAATAATAAATCCAGTATATTATATATAATGTGATGTTATTATAAATATTTTACAACCATATTAGTTATTTTATCCATCCTATGAATGAAAAAGTCACCACACGTGCGTACGTATGACTTACCGTCACCACATCGTGGTGTAGGTCGTTATTCAAAACATTTCATCATTTGGATGGGTACAATAAGGAGTATAAATGTTGTAAATAATAAATATGACATTATAATGATTCTTTATATATAATATACCAACCAATTATATATGATTTTAATATCAAAACAATGATATTGTCGCTCGTGCGTTCATAGGGACTACGTTCTCCACGAACCTGATGAGATTCATTCCCCATAGTATCCATTCAAGATTAATTTTCATTTGATGATTAAATATAATGTTTAAGGACTTGATATCATTATGTATATGAATAACATACATCCTATCCATAAAAAACACATCTTATGTAACAAAACATATAAAAGAAAATTAGTAAGTTAACACCCGAAACGACGATAATACTAAAATATTATTAACAAAGCCTTATTAGAAGATCATATACGATATCATAATTATGTATATGGTTCTTTTATAATTTAATAACAATGTTTTAACTATTATATATGAGGTTAACATACCATCGACTTAGGAAAAGTACATGGTAAGGGTTAATTTCATAATCTCTTCATTATGCGAGGTTGTTTATACATAATTATCTACTGGGACATCTTTCTCATCCACATCCATGTTTCTAAAAAATGTATTTCAAAACATTATTAATATTTAATAGAATATGGGTTTAATCCATTTATACCTTTTTTTGTCTTTTATAAGATGTTTATAAAGGAATCTTTCTATCCTTTTCCTAACAACATACTTTTTGACCTTTTAGACAAATTTAATGAAAAATGTTTTTTTAACATATACGGCGGGTGCGACTATTTTATGCCATTATAACATCGTTGAAGCTTACCTTACATGATTATATGAATATTTTCAAAATAAATGTTTTCTTTTATAATTATATGACTTTAAAATGATTTCAAAATAGAAAGATATATTTCTCAAAAAAATGTATTGATTTAATCTATGACAATATCCTTTGATGGAGTGTAAGTTTATTTCAATTTGATTTATTATTATACAAAACTTATTATTGTATTGAAGGTTTTTTGATATGTTTGACAGTGTATGTGCATTTTTTATACCATTCAACGTGTATGGATAAAGTATTTCCATTTCGTATTCTAGTTTTAATACGAATGTTTTTGTTATGTTTAATCCTTTTCATATGTAGAATGCATTGGACATAGTAAGTGACGGGTGGATCCCGCTATAGATCCTAGATGCATCAGTAGGTCTCAGGATACAAACTAGTGTCTTGGCATAATGACTTGACAAAATCTTATTTGAAGTGTTAGCACAAAGCCTTGACTATGTGGTTATGAAAGTCTGGCCTTATGAATTCCATTATTATGAAAGTTGTTATTGATATTGCATGGGATTATTCGACTATAAGAATATCCATGTTAATAATTAAATGGAATTATTTGATTTTATCTTTTCCATATATTGAAAAAGTTCATGTTTAAAAGGCTTATGTTTTAGTTATACATTTTTTTAAATGTTTATGATTATTTATGAATGTTTCCGCTATATTATTATCCTTACTGAGAATCTGAGCTCACCCCTTTCTATGTTTTATTTTTTTCTAGGATGTGAAGAAGTATTTTATGACTGACTAGCAGGGATAGTCTGAGAGGATATGAGTGTGGTCTATGGATACTATGTTGTTTTAGTTTATCACTTTATGAAGTAATGTAAAACTTATGTATGTATCTAGTACTTCCAAGGCTACTAAACTGATCTGTCTTTCATGACATGATTTCTTTATATCATGCCAATGTTATGTAATAATGCAACGAATCTGGGTAACTGGGGTCGGGGTGTTATAGTAGATATCAGAGGTAGTTTAGTACAAACGTTGGAATCTAGATTTAGATAAACTCTAATTACAGCACATATCCCTAAGATAGACTTTGAGGATTAGTATAGAAGAACTTCCTAGAATTTTGGTATTGTAGATATTTTGTGAGTTTTCCGAGAAATACATCCCTATCTAGATATGATCAGGTAGGGGTGTATCTAGCATAAATGTACCTCGGTGTAAAATTCAAAAACACCGCTTTGAGCTAGACTCGAACGAGAATTGGTCCTTGACAACGGGCCTTGCTGCACTCTTTGTTACGACACTACCAGGGGATATGCATAGGATAATTTTCATTTTTTTACAAACCATTATGAAGGTTTTATGATTATATACATCCTCAAAGAAAAAATTTATATGATTATAGATTATATCCATAAAATATTCAGTTTATATAAAGTGTTTTACAAGTTTGTAATTATGTATTATGAATCATAAACTAATTTAGTTTATGCCATTATTTGGAAATAGAGCCTAGTGGAAGGAATGGTAACTGTATCAACGCACATAATCTATTTTTTTATTCCGCTCCTGCTCAAGATAATTATAGTGGAGCTGGTGATGCAACTGGTGCTGATCAGCTTCTCACCATATTGGGATAACTCACTCAGGTTATGGATAATAACCTCACCCATATGGAGCACCCTGACCCGTAACCTAGAGGATCAATGTTAGATTGCTTAATGAGGAAAAAACCATCGACATTAAATGTGAGTACAAATAAATTGGTATATGATCAATGGATAAGTTCCATAGTGAAAATATTTCAGGCTTTGGGGAGTAGTGAAAGGGAAAAAGTTGTCAGGGTATTTTATCGCCTCACTAGAGAAGCTGATCAATGGAAGTCATTGATTCAAAACACAAAGGAAGATGATGAAGTATCAAATAAAGAATGTAGGGAGTTTAATGTAATTTTCTTAGAAAAATACATTCCTCATGACCATCGAGCCGATATGGAAAGACAATTTCTGAGTCCGAGGAAAAAGAAGGAAAAGAATGTTACAAATGATGAGTCTAACTTTACAATGTTAGGAAGGAATGCATCAGATTATATATATAACCCAAGAATTAAGATTGATCATTTCTTTGATGGGTTAAAACCATTTCCCCATTGAGAAATGGTCTCACAATCCCTCTCATCACACAAATACATTGTCTCATGTTCTATCAAGACGGAAAATTAATTCTCTATGTCTTACAACTTTAAAGCAAAGCAACGGAAGAAGAGATCTGATGATCACTCTAGAAATGGAAATAAGGGGAAAAAGGGAAAATTTGAATATCAATCCTGCAGTAAATGTGGGAATAAATACCGCAGTGCTTGCTTGAAGGTAATAGGAGTCTGTTATAAGTGTGGTGAAGAAGGTCACCAAGCTCGTGATTTCAAGGGGAAGATAGAAGCTACTGATGTTCAATGCTACAATTTATGGGAGATGGGAAATTATTAAAATGAATGTCATATGCGTCAGAGAAACTTTCCTCAGAAAAGGACAAGGGATCAAGTCCAAGATTATTCGATCAGTACTACTAATTTTGATGCTCCAAAAGATGTGGTGGCAGGTAATTTAATGGTTTCCTCATGTTTTTCCAAGGCATTATTTGATTCTGGATCATCTCGTTGTTTTATATCATCTCAGTTTTCTATGAAAATTAGATATTTCCAATTTGATTTAACAAGGGAGTTGTCAGTCGAAACTCCTAAGGGAAGTATCATTGCAATAATGTTTTGTGAATCAATTCCCATTAAGGCGTATAAACTTTATTTATCTGATGATCTCATCGTCCTGCCCATGATGAAATTTGATATAATCCTTGGTATGGATTGGATTTCACACCATGATGTGAAAATTAATTGTAAGAAGAAGGAGGTTACAATTTTTCATGATGATAAGGAATAACTTATCTTTAGAGTAGAAACGTCACCACCTAATTCTTATCTAGATCCACCCATAGTAGCTCAACATAAGATAATTATTGGTGAGGAAGAGAATGAATTAATTGTGGGTGGGGAAAGAAATGTTCGAATAGGGGATGTACCTATTGTGTAATAATATGTTGATTTTTTTACATAGGATTTACCTGGACATCCTCCAGAATGGGAAATTGAGTTTTCCATTGACCTAATTTTTGGTTCAAGGCTCATATTGAAGACCCCATATAGAATGGATACTGTAGAATTAGTGGATCTAAAGAAACAAGTATAATACTTGAGTAATAAGGTATTTATTCTCCCTAGTGTTTCTCCATGGGGATCCCCTATTCTTTTTTTAATAAGAAAGTTGGATCTACGAGGTTATGCATTGACTACAGGGAGATCAATGCTATAATAATAAAGTACAAGTATCCCCTACCTCACATTGATGATTTATTCAACCAAATTCATGGAGATCAATACTTTTCAAAGATAGATATTTGATCTGGATATCATCAGTTGTGTGTGAAAAGGAATACATTCCAAAAACATCATTTCGAACCATGTATGGGCATTACGAGTTTATTGTAATGCCTTTTGGATTGACTAATGCACCCTCTGTCTTCATGGATCTAATGAACATAGTTTTCAAGGAATATATTGATGACTTGGTAATGGTATTTATTGATGATATCTTGTTATACTCTAAAAGCTACAAAGATCATGAAAATCACTTGCACGTTATTATAAAGACTCTTAGAAGACATGAATTATATGGGAAGTTTAGGAAGTGTGAATTATGGCTTCAAGAGATCTCTTTTAATGGCCATATTGTCTCTAAGGATGGAATCTCCATTTATCCTTCTTATACAAGAGCAATACAAGAATGGCCAGCACTGAGGAGTATAACTGAGGTATGCAGTTTTATTGGTTTAGCAGGTTTTTATCAATGTTTCGTCCAGAATTTTTCCTGATTGTCTAACCCATTAACGAAGATCACACGTAAAGGGGTTAAATTTGATTGTACAAAATAGTGTGAAGATTGTTTCGAAGAACTGAAAAGAAGATTAGTCAAATATCCTATCTTGACTCTACCATTGGGGAATGATGGGTTATTTATTTATAGTGATGCTTCAAAGAAAAGACTTAGATGTTTCCTTATGAAGAATGATAGGGTTATTGCCTATGCATCGTGGCAGCTAAAGATTCATAAGAAACACTGTCCTACTCATGATATTGAGTTAGCAGTTGTAATCTTTGCATTGAATATATGGAGACATTATCTCTATGGTGAAAAAATGTGAGATTTATATTGATCACAAGATTTTGAAGTATATTTTCTCTCAGAATGTACTCAACACGAGGAAAAAGAGATGGCATGAACTACTCAAGTATTATGATTGCACTATACACTACCACCCACGGAAGGAAAATAAGGTAGAAGATACTTTGATCAGAAATGATCATGTAGTTTTGAACAAGATGAGAGTTGAAAGGGATCATATTTTCATGGATCTAGTAAATATGGATATGGGAATAACCATGGAAGGTGAAACATCAATGCTTTTTCAAATGTTTTCCAAACCATCTTTACTAGAAAGGACAAAGAGTTCTCAAACTGATGATGAGAAGTTTCAAAAAAAGGTTAAAGCTATGAATTCTGGGAGATTGACTGAATTTGTGTATGAATATGGAATTTTGAAACTTGGGAAGAGACTTTGTGTTCTCGATATAACTAATCTAAAAAGAGAATTTTTGGATGATTCTCATAGTTCCAATTTCTCTATACACCATGGGAGCACCAAAATGTATAGATATTTGAAAGAACATTTTTGGTGGGACAACATGAAAAGGGTGATTGTTGATTTTTTTTCAATATGTATGGTTTGTCAACAAGTAAAAGTTGGAAGGAAATACCCTAGAGGAGTCATGCAACCTCTTCACATACCTGAGTGGAAATGAGATAATATTACGATCGACTTTGTCATGGGACTTCAAATGAATCCTAGAAGGAATGATTCTATATGGGTCATTGTTGATCGTCTTACCAAGTCAGCACATTTTATTTCTATAAGAGAATATATACCACTTGAACGTCTATCAAGACTATATATTAATGAAGTTGTGAGACTTCATGGAGTATCACTATCGATTGTTTCTGATCGTGATCCACATTTTACATCAAGAATCTCTAAAAGTCTTCATAAATCCCTTGATACTGAACTTCGTTTGAGTAATTCCTACCACCCTCAAATAGATGGACAATCAGAATAAACTTTTTAAACCTTACAAGACATGTTGAGATCCTTCTCACTTGACCTTCAGGGTATGTGGGATCAATATTTACTTCTGGTAGAACTTTCCTATAATAATAGCTTTCATTCTAGTATTCATATGGCACCATATGAAGCCTTATATGGAAAGAGATTTCACACACCAGCTTATTGGGATGATGTTGGTGAAAGAAAAATCGTTGGCCTAGAACTTGTGGAGGAAACGATGGAAAAGGTGAAGGTAATCCAAACCTACATCAAAGCAGCTCAAAGTAGGCAAAAAAGATACGCCGATAACTGAAAGAAGGGTTTGGAATTTCAGGTAGGAGATCTTGTTTTCTTTAAGGTATCTCCATGGAAGGGAGTTATAAGTTTCGGTAAGAAATGGAAATTGAGTCCTAGGTACATCAGACCTTTTGAAATTATAGAACTAATTGGGGATGCAGCTTACCGTTTGGCAATGCCGCCAAGTCTCTCCAAAGTTCACGATGTGCTCCATGTATCACTGTTGAGAAAATACATGCCTGACCCAACGCATGTACTCACCTATGAAGAATTAGTACTAGAACCCAATATGTCTTATTGCGAAGATCCCATCAAGATTATTGATACAAGAGAACAAGGGCTAAGAAACCCGGTGACTTGTCTAGTACAAATTCTATGGAGAAACTATAAGATGGAAGAGGCAACATGGGAATCTGAGGAAATTGTAATGAAGAACCACCTGAGTCTTTTTATGAAGTAATATTCTAGAAATTTTGAGGAAAAAATATTTGAAGGAGGGGAGAATGTAACACCCCAAGCTTTCACGGTACACTTCTCTTTGAATAATATTGTAGTGTTTGTTCTACGCAGCATCGAGTTCTGACACACCACAACCAATCAAACTAGCCATTATGAATATTAATATCCACATTTTGAAAGTTTATAAATTTTATATTTCAAAATGGACTTCATTTTTTGATTCAGAATATCAAAATTAGGTTAGGGTGAATTTTTTTATTTTTTCTGAAAACATTCAATTTTTGATGAATAGTGAAAAACAATGAGTTATTATTTAAAACCAACTTTTTATTTAAATAATTATTTATTGTATTCAAATTTATTTTAGGTCAAAATAGATACATAATACCTATATAATTTAAATTTAATTCATTGGAGTCAGTTTATAATAATTTTAGATATATAAAAATTTTATTGAACTTTTTACCGTCTTTTACCCACCTCCAAGGAGTATTTGAAAATTTACATAAAACCTAATTTTACCGCTTCTGTGAATTGAATTTAAAAAATCTGAGAAACAAAATCGATATCATTATGTAAAATGTGATTCAATAAGATAAAAATAATTTCTGGTGAATAGTAACTTTTTAGTTTTATTTACCACTGTTAAAAGTAAATAGGGTAATTTATGGTAAAATTGATTTTATTATTACCCTAACACATGTCCTAATTCTTTTGGATAAGTATAATTCTACCATAAAAACCCTTAGGAATAATATATGATCCTATTTGGTCCACATAGATTAGATTAGGACATTTATTATTATTTAATTCAAATAAGAGTTAAAAGAGTTAAAATAAATGTTTAATAACTAAAACATTTTTAATATAGGGTTACACATAAGATAAATTAGACTATAATTATTAATTAGAAATATAAAAATAGTTCCTAAATAATGGTAGTTTATTTATATTTTTCAGAAATTAAATAATGTAATTTATTTATGACACAATGATGATGCAGTAATTACCTTTTTAATGAAATATTAAAATAATTGATATTTTAAATACCTAAATAAATGTAAATTAAGACTTTTGATTTATTACACGAATTTTATAGGTTAATATGACATACTATTATTGATTTAATTAACTTTTGTTTTGAAGTAATAATGCTGGTATAATTTTCACAAAATTCAATTACCAAATAGTGTCAAAAATGACATAAAAGAGTTTTTAGAAAAAATATTATATTATTAATTGATATTATATTCCTAAAAATCTAAGGTTCAGAAAAATGACATAGATAAGATTATATATTTTAATAATGCACCACTTGGGTTTCTCTTGGATGTATATTGTAAATTTATTAACCATATAATATAAAAATACAAAGAGGCATGGTAAATGTCCAACTATTTTA
Organism: Viscum album; assembly: GCA_963277665.1. Classification (NCBI taxonomy): domain Eukaryota; kingdom Viridiplantae; phylum Streptophyta; class Magnoliopsida; order Santalales; family Viscaceae; genus Viscum; species Viscum album. The sequence goes on along the minus strand of OY728142.1, from coordinate 1,925,983,385 downwards.
ACTAAGAATTAAATATAAATGATAAGGTTAATATAGTTACCTGAACCAGTCTAAAATCTATTGGTTGAAATTATTTCTACCCATCCCCACCCTAGCCTCTAAATAATTCACTTTTGATCCATTATAAACAGAATATGAAATTATTATAAAATAATATTTGAAGTTATTCCTAAAGTACCCCTCACCCCTCTTATAAAACGGAACTCCCCCTTCTCTCACATTCACACCTTCAAAGTCTATTTAATTGGACAAAACCTACCCAAATATCCTCTCAACTTCCCTCACTTCATCGTAGAGTCCTTTCTTTAGTCATAAATCCATCCTAAAGAGTCCTTTTGATCAAATTAAAAGGAAGAACCCGAAGAAGAGGTAATAATTTCACCACCCTCTTTCAAGTTCTTTTCTTCTTCCAGTTCTGATTTCCTTGTTGTTTCCATTATAAAATAATAACACTATTATATTATATATACTGTGATGTTATTATAAATATGGTACAACCATATGAGTTATTTTATCCATCCTATGAATGAAAAAGTCACCACACGTGCGTACGTATGGCTTACCGTCTTCATGTCGTGGTGTAGTTTGTTATTCAAACATTTCATCATTTGGATGGGTACAATAATGAGTATAAATGATGTAAATAATAAATATGAAATTATAATTATTCTTTATGTATGATATACAATCCAATTCTATATTATTTTAATATCAAAAGAATGATATTGTCGCTCGTGCGTACGTACGGAGTACCGTCTCCACGAACGCGATGAGATTAATTCCCCATTGTATCCATTCAAGAATAATTTTCATTTGATGATTAAAAATAATTTTTAAGTACTTGATATAATTATGGATATGGATAATATACACCATATCTATAAAAAACATGGCTTATGTAACAAAACATATAAAAGAAAATGAATAAGTTAACACCCGAAATGATGATAATACTAAAATATTAATAACAAACATTACTAGAAGATAATATATTATATCATAATTATGTATATGGTTCTTGTATAATTTAATAACAATGTTTTAAATATTAAATAGGTGGTTAAAATACCATTGACTAAGTAAAAGTACAAGTTAAGGGTTAATTTCTCAATCTCTTCTTTATCCGAGGTTGTTTATACGTAATTATCTACTGGGACCTCTTTATCATCCACATCCATGTTTCTTAAAAATTTATTTCAAAACATTATTACTATTTAATATACTATGGGTTAATGTAATTTATACCCTTGTTTTAATTTTATAAGATTCTTATAAAGGAATCTCTCTGTCAATTTACAAACAAGTTACTTTTTGACCTTTTAGACAAATTTAGAGTAAGAATGTTTTTTTAACATATACAGTGGGTGCTGCTATTTTATGCCATTATAACATCGTCAAAGATTCCCTTACAAGACGATAAGAATATTTTGAAAATAAATGCTTTATTTTATAATTATATGACTTTTAAATGATTTCAAAAGAGAAAAAGATATTTCTCAAAAAAAATTGATTTCATCTATGTCAACATCCTTTGATGGATTGAAAGCTTATTTGGAGTTGATTTATTATGATACAAAACTTCCATATTTTATGGAATAATTTGTGATATGTTTGACTATGGAAGTACTATTTTTATACCATTCATGGTTTATGGATAAATTATTGACATTTCGAATTCAAATTTTAATATGAATGTTAAAGTTATGTTTAAACCTTTTCTTATGAGGAATGCATTGGACTTAGTAAGTGATGTGTGGAGCCCACTATAGCTCCTCGATGCATTGGTACATCTCATGAGACACACTAGTGTCTTGGAACAAGGCCTTGATAGAATCTTATGTGAAGTCTTGGCACAAGGCATTGACTATGTGGTTATGAAAGTCTGGCATTATGCATTCCATTATTATGAAAGTGGTTATTGATATTTCATGTGATTATTTGACTAGTAGAATATCCATGTGAATAACTAAATGATATTATTTGATTTTATCTTTTCCATATATTACATAAGTTCAATTTTAAAAGGCTTTTGTTTTAGTTTTACATTGCCTTAAATGTTTATGCTTATTTATGAATGTTTCTCGTTATATTATTATCCTTACTGAGCATCTGAGCTTACCCCTTTATATGTTTTATTTTTTCCAGGATGTGAGGAATTATTTTATGAATGACTTATAGGGATAGTCTGAGGGGATATGAGTGTGGTCTATGGAGACTATGTTGTAGTAGTTTTTAACTTTATGATGTAATGTAAAACTTATGTAAGTATCTAGTTCTTCCAAGGAAACTAAACTGATCGGTATTTCGGGACATGATTTCCTTATATCATGCCAATGTTATGTAATAATGCACCAACTCTGGGTAACTGGGGTCAAGGTGTTACATATCTGTTTCCAAATCAATGCACCATTGGTCTAGGTTCTTCTGATTCGTGGCCTACTTCACATACTATTGCATCCTCATTTCATTGATGCATGTTTTCACCACATTCTTGAAGTCCCCCCTTCATCACTGTTCGACATCAAGGTGTAGGGACCACTTTGCTTGCATGGATTTTCAGTCCCTTTTGCATCTCACTAGGGTAGGTATCCTACCATATCTGTGAATATTCATGAACCAGTCTGAATGCCACATTACATGTGGGCATCTCATTCCACATATTCACATCCTCCCTTGTAAGAATCATCCAATGTTGTCGCATCACGCACAAGTGGTTCTTAGGGTGAACATTTGTATACTCTTATGGAGTCGGCCTTTGCATGCACCGAAAGTTTCGGGAAAACCAGTGTCAGGTATATGGAACAAATTTAGGTTCACATTCTGCTTGTGACACCAAAACACCCCCATGGATGGATGACAGATATGACCGATTCTCAATGGTATATGATTCATCATTAATATAAGCTCCGGTTTGAAAATGAAATGGGTGGGACATGAATTTTTCTGCCTGCCCCATCTTACCTAGCATGTCACTGCATCTAGAATCAATGGGGTGTTCCCTAAAATACTCAAAATTTCCTGTAGATAGTGTATCCCATGCGGAGAAATGGGGTTATGGTATTCATATCCCCCCATGTGTGCCGCAATCCAGTTGTACAAAAAGTGAAATGGCCCGCACACCCACATGGGTCTCATTCCATCACTAATAGGATATTGTAAATGGTAATACATTGATATCATCGGTATGACCAAGTTTATGCTTTCTCTAACTACCAGTTAAGCCACTGTGATGAATGTTCTTGGCCGCCCCCCCCCCATGTGGGAATCTCTGATCAGTAATATCCACCCATAAATCTGCACCGAGATGAATCCAGTCAGCCTGACTATCAAATGCTACTCGGGCATGATGTTGTACACCTAATTTTTCCAATGTCTGTCCTCTAGGATCCACGAGTATGATTATACTTTACCCCACTGAGTTCTTCATTGAAATATTAAGGGCCTTTCCGGTAGTGTTACCTCTTCTAGTGAGAAATTGAAAAATACATTGAACCATTGCTTAAAATGGATGTCTCAGTTCTTCTATACAACCTTGTCTATACCTGGTACAAGACATAGTAATGACATGAAAAAGGTAACATCTTCTCTCTATTCTTCTAGAAATTTTTATCTATGAGGAATGCATCATATATCCCTCCATGGAGGGGGATGAAAGAGATTTGATGACGATCCTAGAGGATAATTCCAACCTCCTAGTGATGCAGGTTTAAAGTGCCAGTATCTGGCCACCACTAGCATAGAAATTCCATTATAAACTCAATTTACTGAGACAGGATGAATTAGGAATCCCAAGACACTTAATACTAGCCTACCCACCTTAGTTCATTCTCTAACGCTTTACAGGATGCACATGCCCAGTAGGCCTATTCCTTGGTGATAATTCCACCATGGAGAAAATCCTAGCTTATGATACACCCCTTGTCTGGATTCTCGATGAATTCCTTGATGATTGTCTTGTACAAAGGTGTGGAATTCTACTTCGACAATTAATTACCGTCAATATTGTAGACATGATTGTAAAATAAATGTGTTCTGACTGGGGTGTGATCATTTCCAATGTGGCACTCTGTAGCCCTATACAATTGGTATTTCATGGGGGTGCTCCTAAACCAGTATGTTGGATCGTCTTTACTTGTGTTTGTGAAAGAAACTTCACCCCGAAAAATGACGATGTAAAACAGAAGGAACTTGAACATCATGTATTCCTTCTGCTCCTCTGTCAACCACTCCATCAATGTTTGGTGATCAGAAGTACTCCGGAATACTCCAATATTGTGATATTTGATTCCATGGACTCTCTCCGAGTTTCATTAGTATGAACTTATTGCACAACCTCATGAGTAGACATTCTCATGAAATAAATGGTGAAATTTTCTTGTCTAGTCACGAAGGATTAATGAAACATCATTATCGGAAGATTTTCGAGAAGACATTTCACAAAGACGGTTGCAAACCACATGTTCTCTGTTAAAAAAACTAGACTTTGACCGGTGTTGTAATGTAATCAATGGATCATGATTGTAACAGCCCAAGATTTTATGAAAAATATTCTTTTTAATTTTATTAATGTCTTGTGTTGTACGCTACACCAAAAGGAGCTTGCACAACACGCATCCTTGACTTGCCTTGCATTACACGCAATCGCAACCTTCCTCGATAGTGTGTGTAGTACGCAATAACGAGTTTCACTAAACAGCGATATGCTATTAAAACTAGCCGTTATGAATAGTAATAACCACTTTTTGAAATTTTGTAAATTTTATTTTTCAAAATGGATTTCATTTTTGGATTCGGAGTATCGAATTTAGCCTAAGGTGAAATTTTGGTACATTTCGGATAACTTTCATATTCTGATGAATAGTGAAAATTACTAAATTATAATTAAAAACAACTTTTTTAATCGAAATAATTAATAGTGATAAATTATTAATTTGAGTGGTTTTAAAGTATATTTAGAATATATTTTTACAATTTAATACAATGTTGGTCATTGGACGTAATTTCACATTTAAACCTGACATAAACAAGTGTCAATCTTTTGATAGATATTGTTTCGTAAAAACACGCTATTTGTTTTAATAGCGGGATTTAATTATAAAATTAATTAATTCAACTTCTATGTTATGAATTTGTTAAAATAGACTTCATTTTTGAATTCGGAATATGAAATATAGCTTAGGATGAAATTTTGGCATTTTTCTGAAAACTTTCAATTTTTGATGAATAGTGAAACCACTAAGTGGTAGGTTAAAAACTGAATTTTGCATAAAACTTAATTTTACCACTTCTGTGAATGGAATTTCGAAAATCCGAGAGACACGGTTAATATCAAGGACTAAAATGTGGTTCAATGAGATGAAAATAATTTTTGGTGAATAGTAACTTTTTACTTTTTTTTACCGCGATTAATAGTAAATAGGGTAACTAAGGGTAAATATGATATTACTATTACCCTAACACATGTCCTAATTCTATTGGACAAGTGTAATTCGACCAAAAACAAACTTAGGAATAAAATATGACCATTTAGGCCCACTTGGATTAGATTAGGACATTTATTATGAATTTATTTAAAGAAGGGTTAAAATAGTTAAAATCAAAGTTTAATAAGTAAATCATTTTTAATATGGGGTTATACATAAGATAAATTCGATTGTAAATATTAATTAGAAAGATAAAACGATTTCCTATATGATGGTATTTTATTTGTAATTTTTAGACATCAAATAATTTAATTTATTTATGACACAACGATGATGCAGTAATTATCTTATTAATGAAATATTGACATAATTCATGTTATAAACACCAAAATAAATGTAATTTGAGATTTTTTATGAATTCCACTAATTTTCTAGGTTACTATGATATATTAATGTTGATTTAATAAACTTGGTTCGAACATATAATTCTGTTATGACTTTCACAAAAATCATATATCAAATAGTGTCAAAATTGACACAAAATAGTTTTTGAATCAAATATTATATTATTAATTGTTATTTTATTCCTAAAAATCTAAGGTTCGGCCAAATGACTTAGATAAGTATATATATATTAATAATAAACAATTTGTGGTTCGTTTGGCATGTTATAGTAAGTTTATTAACCATATAGTGAAAGAAAACAAAAAGACACGGTAAAAGTTAAATTATTTAACTTAGAGTTAAATATAATTGATAAGGTTTAAAATAATATCCAAACATGTCTAAATTTGATTGGTTGATGAGATTACAACCCTATCTCATCTAATCTTTGAATATGAGTCATTTTTGGAGGTTTTTAAGTGGGGTTAGATTTATTATAAATTAATATTTTTAAGAATTCCTAAGGTGCCCCTCTCCTCCCTTATAAAAGGACACCTCCTCCCCTTCCTCCTCACACCAATTTGAGCACTCAAGCTCGGCAAACCCCTGCCAATTTCTCCTCTCCACTTCCCTAGCAACATCCTAGAGGTTCTGGTCTTCCTCAAAGACCAATTTTAGTGCCCTAAGAGGAGGTCTCAAAGAGGCACTTCAAAGAAGAGGTAATTACCGTTACCAATTCTTTCATCTTTATTTCTTCTTCCACTTCTTCTTCTTAGGTTGTTTCATTGTGAAGTAATAACATCAGTATAACTCATATACTGATATGTTATTATAAGTATGAAACAACCCTATTTCACCATCTATCCATCCTACGGAAAAAGAAATCACCGCGCGTGCGTACGTACGGAATACCGTCTCCACGCCGTGGTGTAATCTATTTTCCACCATCACCTTACAAGGATGGGTATAATGGTGTAATGAGTAACTACATATGATTATTATGAATTAATATTGATACTGAAATAATATATATATATATACTCCAATACAATTCCACGATCATAGGAACGATATCATCACTCGTGCGTACGTACGGAATACCGTCTCCACGATGTGATGCGACTCGTTCTACATGATATTCATTTCATAATGATTATATAAATAAATTGAATGAATTAATATGGTATATACTACACTAATACCATTCTGGAAATGAATTATCTATAACCTAAAGATAAGAATAAGAATTTATTCGACAAAACACGCATAAGAACAAAAAGTTATAAAGACCCGAGTAACAAGTAACAATGAAATATTACTAACAAGAAGCTAATAATATGACCATATATGATATCATATCAATATGTATGATTCTGGAATAAGTCAATAACATTATTTAAACCATTATACAGGAGCTTCGGACACGTACAAAGCTAATCGGACCTAAGGTAAGGGAAATATCACAATCTCATTTTTATCCGAGATTGTTTATTCGTAAGTATTTACTGGGGTGTATTTTATCATCCACATCCATGTTCCCTCAATATGTAATATTGTTTCCATCCACTTGAAATAGTTTAAATCCAATTTTACCCTTAGGTGAGTTTTTAGTAAAGAATATGAAAGGAATCTTTTGTCGTTTTTCCGTACGAGGTACTTTTTGACTTTTCCGACAAAAGTACGAAGAATGTTTTTTTTAACTTATACGGCATGAATGGATTTTTAAAACATTATTTCCAAGAAGCTTCCTTTACAAGTTTCAAGTTTATTTTTAATCAACTTCTTTTATTTTAAAGTCGTATGACATGTTATGAAAGGAAAAATGTTTTTTGAAGAAGAAAGGATATTTTCCTCAAGAATGGAGTTCAAGTGTTTTATCAAAATTATTTTCCATCTAAGATAATAAAGGGTTATGTTTTTATCCCTATTATTAAATTGATTTGATCATGTTGTGATGGAATTATTTTTATGAATTCCTTTATCTTATATGAATTGATTTATGATGTCATGATGTTTCAAGACTCCCATTTTTGTTACATGTGTTATGCGATGATGTATGTTTTATGATTATGTGGCACACATAAGAAAGGATTCATTATAAGATGGGTGGGACCTATATCTCCCTCCAATGCATTGGGTAAAGACTTTATATCTCATGAGATAGACATGGCTGGAACGGAAGGTTATTTCGGTTCAGTGATACAGGACTGAAACGAGGAGTGAACTCGGTTCAGAAAGGGACTTTGTCCACTAAGATAGTCTTGGCAATGAGTCATGACTAACAAGAAATGATTTTCCATGATTATGTGTGCATGCCACAAAGTTTCAAGTTTTATGTTATGATTATGGGGATCTCATTTTCACTTCTATGATTTATCCCATGTTATGATATTATGAGCTCTTTTGCAGGTTAAGATTTCCAAAAGCTATGTTCTTATGTATATGATGTGATTGATATTTCTTTTGTTTACCCTTACTGAGCATTTGAGCTCACCCTTTTATGTTTTCATTTCCCCAGGATATAAAGAAAGGTTTTAGGTAAAAAAAAGGAAGATCTTTATGGGAGATGTTGGAGATCTTTCCCCACGATTAGAAGATTTTATTCCGAGTTTCCAAAGACACTAAACTATTACGATCCTTGTGTGTGTGTTTTTGTTATGTACTAAGTATTCTGCAAATGTAATGTAATGTCCATGTACGATAAGCTTCGGGTCTCTACAGTTGGTATCAGAGGAAAGGTTTAGTCAACCTTTGGAAACTAGGATGCGAGAACTTTAGTGAGATCCCTAGAGATATTTCTAAGGAATGTCTAGGGATGTCCCTAAGGTTAAGTATACGTATAGGTTATAGTACTAGAATTACGCTAACGGTCATAGAATTAAACCTAAGATGTTAGATATTGAAGGTACTCCCCCTTTATTATGTTGTTTTCCCTAGCATGATTTTTGCCTCTCACACTATTCTTTTTGGGTTTTAGACGATGGCTGGAACCCGAAGGAACCGTGTTGATCAATGCAATGGACAATGCAATGATTGCCCTCCTGAACAAACAAATGTTATGGGAGATGGAGTGCAAAATCTTATTGCTATACTTACACAAGCTATGAATCATTCTGGACTTCCAAATGAGCAGAGAAGGGAACAATATTCTATTGAGTCCTTCATGAGGCAACGTCCACCTTCTTTCAGTGGGTCTTCTGATCCACTTGTGGCTGAACAATGGATCAGTACTACTGAAAAGATATTTTCAGTTCTTCAATGTTCTGAACATGATAAAGTCATCTTAGCAGTATATCGTTTGGAAGGTGAAGCTGATCAACGGTGGAATCTTATCAAGAATACGAGGCCAAGAGATGAAATTGAGTCCATGGAATGGGACGAGTTCAAGAACTTGTTTTTCAGTAAGTACTTCCCTCGTATTCTTCGAACAAATATGGAGAAAGAGTTTCTTGAACTGAAGCAAAGGGACGATGAATCTGTTGGTACCTATGAAGCAAATTTTACAAGACTTGCAAGGTTTGCTTCTGGAATTATCATCCAACCTGAAAGTAAAGTTGATCGATTTTTCAGTGGCGTAAAACCAAGTCTTCGAAGGGCATTAGCTATAAGAGACTTCAGTAGCTATGAAGAAATTGTGCGTTGTGCTATCAAGGTAGAAATGGAAGTTGGTGTTACATATCCATCTCATGGTTTTGACAAGAAACGAAAGATGGAGTTCAAGGAGAAATCTCATAATAATGGTGAAAAGAAGATGAATGTTTCCTTATGCACAAAGTGTGGAAAGAAGCATGGTGGAGATTGTCTTAAAGGAACTAGAAAATGTTTTAAGTGTGGAAAAGAAGGTCATCGAGCAGCTGAGTGTCGAAGTAATGGAAAAAGGGTTTCTAATGATGTGAATAAAGCAAACACTGCAAAGAACGCACCGCCAACACTTCAATGCTTCAAGTGCAAGGAAATGGGGCATTATGCTAATAATTGCCCTAATCCAAGGGTTAGTGATGATCAACATGAGCAACCACTGAAGGCAAAGGACAAAGGGAAATCACATGCGATCACTATTGGCAATGTTGAATATGATAACGATGTGGTGGAATGATTAAGTGTTTATGTAATGGGATTCCAAAATAATGTTGTATCATGGAGTATTGGAATATTTATGTATTGGTTTAATGTGGTATTCAAAGTGATTGAGATATTTTTGGAAATAAGATGATATGCGCATAATGAAGGGAAAATAAGAAAATGAAATGTTTAACAATATTCATGAGCTCATGATTGATATAAGGACTAAGTGATATCATGGATTGAGTATATAGAATTTTGAGGATTTTGGTATGTGGAAAGTGTTAACTTTTAACTGCATTCATGTTTTCACTAAGGTATTCAAGAGAATACATGATTAAGGACTTTGAATGTTTAGAATGTGACCAACAAAACATATCCTATGATATGTGGGGATCAACGACAGTGTTAAATCTCTGGTAATCGTTGTCACTATATTATGAGAGTGGACTGCAGTATTATGGATAAGCCTAAAGATTGAAATGGATTATGTTGGACATAAGTGAGTATTGTTTTCGAAGTTTTCTCGATATTATTGATGGGATGTTATAGTAATATAGTTTTAGAAAAAGGACAACCTGCAGGACGGGCGACAGCCCATCGCTTCGGACAAGGCTGTAGGAATCGAACCCACAACCGAAGTGCGACTGGCCTTTATTGCCTACCACTGACCTACAGGAAGTCCCTATTTAGTAGAAACTAGTTTTATTATATTAAGCAGTATGATATATGAAGTATAAGTCCATTTTAGGAACCATATATGATTAATCTCACTATAGATCGATTTATGCATATAATTTTTGCTAACCTTTTGTTTGAGACAGATGGAATGACCCGTCATTCTATCACATTATCTGCTAACACTTCACGAATAACAAATTCAACTTCATTTATTTAAGAGATGAAGTGGAAATTGTTCAAGGCACGAACAACAGTGAGATTGTACCAAAATAAAGTAAGTATTTATTCTAATTCAAATTTTCAACTTTAGGGAAATGATCTTGAAAACCAAAAATGTTGTCCTAGTGATCTTATACCTGAGGAATCAGATGGTACCTTATATCATCACAAATTTATGGATTTGTGATTTTTGGCTTTTCCATAGCCATGTTCTCTACCACTCTCCATCAGAACATGATGGTTAGATTTTTCTTCCATATCCATATTTTTACCTATGTGGAAACCCAACAATTAGTTTATTTGGGTAATCGTTACATTTCATACTTTAGTTTTTAAAGCCAAGTTTTGGTATTCCTTTTTACGATGTGGCAAAATTTTGAATAGAAAACCATTTATAACCCCGACGAATTTCGAGGGCGAAATTCATTTTAAGGGGGGTAGAATGTAACAGCCCAAGATTTTATGAAAAATATTCTTTTTAATTTTATTAATGTCTTGTGTTGTACGCTACACCAAAAGGAGCTTGCACAACACGCATCCTTGACTTGCCTTGCATTACACGCAATCGCAACCTTCCTCGATAGTGTGTGTAGTACGCAATAACGAGTTTCACTAAACAGCGATATGCTATTAAAACTAGCCGTTATGAATAGTAATAACCACTTTTTGAAATTTTGTAAATTTTATTTTTCAAAATGGATTTCATTTTTGGATTCGGAGTATCGAATTTAGCCTAAGGTGAAATTTTGGTACATTTCGGATAACTTTCATATTCTGATGAATAGTGAAAATTACTAAATTATAATTAAAAACAACTTTTTTAATCGAAATAATTAATAGTGATAAATTATTAATTTGAGTGGTTTTAAAGTATATTTAGAATATATTTTTACAATTTAATACAATGTTGGTCATTGGACGTAATTTCACATTTAAACCTGACATAAACAAGTGTCAATCTTTTGATAGATATTGTTTCGTAAAAACACGCTATTTGTTTTAATAGCGGGATTTAATTATAAAATTAATTAATTCAACTTCTATGTTATGAATTTGTTAAAATAGACTTCATTTTTGAATTCGGAATATGAAATATAGCTTAGGATGAAATTTTGGCATTTTTCTGAAAACTTTCAATTTTTGATGAATAGTGAAACCACTAAGTGGTAGGTTAAAAACTGAATTTTGCATAAAACTTAATTTTACCACTTCTGTGAATGGAATTTCGAAAATCCGAGAGACACGGTTAATATCAAGGACTAAAATGTGGTTCAATGAGATGAAAATAATTTTTGGTGAATAGTAACTTTTTACTTTTTTTACCGCGATTAATAGTAAATAGGGTAACTAAGGGTAAATATGATATTACTATTACCCTAACACATGTCCTAATTCTATTGGACAAGTGTAATTCGACCAAAAACAAACTTAGGAATAAAATATGACCATTTAGGCCCACTTGGATTAGATTAGGACATTTATTATGAATTTATTTAAAGAAGGGTTAAAATAGTTAAAATCAAAGTTTAATAAGTAAATCATTTTTAATATGGGGTTATACATAAGATAAATTAGATTGTAAATATTAATTAGAAAGCTAAAAAGATTTCCTATATGATGGTATTTTATTTGTAATTTTTAGACATCAAATAATTTAATTTATTTATGACACAACGATGATGCAGTAATTATCTTATTAATGAAATATTGACATAATTCATGTTATAAACACCAAAATAAATGTAATTTGAGATTTTTTATGAATTCCACTAATTTTCTAGGTTACTATGATATATTAATGTTGATTTAATAAACTTGGTTCGAACATATAATTCTGTTATGACTTTCACAAAAATCATATATCAAATAGTGTCAAAATTGACACAAAATAGTTTTTAAATCAAATATTATATTATTAATTGTTCTTTTATTCCTAAAAATCTAAGGTTCGCCAAAATGACTTAGATAAGTATATATATATTAATAATAAACAATTTGTGGTTCGTTTGGCATGTTATAGTAAGTTTATTAACCATATAGTGAAAGAAAACAAAAAGACACGGTAAAAGTTAAATTATTTAACTTAGAGTTAAATATAATTGATAAGGTTTAAAATAATATCCAAACATGTCTAAATTTGATTGTTTGATGAGATTACAACCCTATCTCATCTAATCTTAGAATATGAGTCATTTTTGGAGGTTTTTAAGTGGGGTTAGATTTATTATAAATTAATAGTTTTAAGAATTCCTAAGGTGCCCCTCTCCTCCCTTATAAAAGGACACCTCCTCCCCTTCCTCCTCACACCAATTTGAGCACTCAAGCTCGGCAAACCCCTGCCAATTTCTCCTCTCCACTTCCCTAGCAACATCCTAGAGGTTCTGGTCTTCCTCAAAGACCAATTTTAGTGCCCTAAGAGGAGGTCTCAAAGAGGCACTTCAAAGAAGAGGTAATTACCGTTACCAATTCTTTCATCTTTATTTCTTCTTCCACTTCTTCTTCTTAGGTTGTTTCATTGTGAAGTAATAACATCAGTATAACTCATATACTGATATGTTATTATAAGTATGAAACAACCCTATTTCACCATCTATCCATCCTACGGAAAAAGAAATCACCGCGCGTGCGTACGTACGGAATACCGTCTCCACGCCGTGGTGTAATCTATTTTCCACCATCACCTTACAAGGATGGGTATAATGGTGTAATGAGTAACTACATATGATTATTATGAAGTAATATTGATACTGAAATAATATATATATACTCCAATACAATTCCACGATCATAGGAACGATATCATCACTCGTGCGTACGTACGGAATACCGTCTCCACGATGTGATGCGACTCGTTCTACATGATCTTCATTTCATAATGATTATATAAATAAATTGAATGAATTAATATGGTATATACTACACTAATACCATTCTGGAAATGAATTATCTATAACCTAAAGATAAGAATAAGAATTTATTCGACAAAACACGCATAAGAACAAAAAGTTATAAAGTGTAACGCCCCGACCCCACCTACCCAGAGTCGGTGCATTACTTCGTAACATTGGCATGAACATAAGAAAGATCAAATCTCGAAAGACCGATTGGTTTAGTAGCCTTGGAAACACTAGATATAATCATAAAGTTTTACATTACATTTCAAAGTGAAAAACTACTACAACAACAAAGTCTTCATATCCACACTATTAACCCCTCATAATATCCCTGCAAGTCATTCATAAATTACTTCTTCACTACCTGGGAAAAATAAAACATAGAAAAGGGGTGAGCTCAAATGCCCAGTAAGGATAACAATATAGCGGAACATTCAAAATAAGCATAAACATTTAAGGCAATGAATTACTAAAACAAAAGCCTTTTAAACATGAACTTTAACATAGTATGACAAAAGTAAAATGAAATAATGCCATTTACTTGTTCACATGGATATTCTACTAATCGAATAATCACATGCAATATCAATAACCACTTTCATAATGTTGGAATGCATAATGCTAAACGTTAATTTCATTGTCTAGGCCTCATCCCAAGACCTAGGGGTTACTTCTAACCGGAACCCAACCCGGAGTGCCTCTAATAACCGGACACCAACCCGGGGTGCCTCTAATAACCGGACACCAACCCGGAGTGCCTCTAATAACCGGACACCAACCCGGAGGGCATACTTTTACCAGACCCTAACCTGGAGGGCTTACTTTAACCAGTCCCCAACCTGGAGGGCTTACTTTTACCGGTCCCCAACCCGGAACATACTTGTTTAGCACATTCATCTGAAGAAAAGTTTGAAATATAACATAAACATTCGGATTAAAACTAGCATACGAAATGTCAATAATTTCACTATAAACTATGAATGGTATAAAAATAGCACATCCACAGTCAAACATATCACAAAACCTTCAATACAATATAGAAGTTTTGTATCATAATAAATCAACTTCAAATAATCTTAAAATCCATCAAAGGATGTTGACATAGATGAAATCAAAATTCTTTTTAAAGAAGTATCTCCTTTTATTTTGAAATCATTTAAGATCCATATAAAATAAAACATTTTCTTTGAAAATATTCTTATAAGCTTGTATGGAAAGCTTCGACGATTTTATAACGGCGGAAAATAACCGCACCCGCCGTATAAGTTAAAAAAAACATTCTTACCTCAATTCAGTCGAAAAGGTTAAAAAGGACCTTGTTTTGAAAACGACGGAAAGATTCCTTTATAAACCTCTTATAAAAAGTCAAACAAGGGTATAAATGACTTTAACCCATATTCTTGTAAATAGTAAAAATGTTTTGAAATACATTTCAAAGAAACATGGATGTGGATGATAAAGAGATCCCAGTAGATTATTACGTATAATACAACCTCGGATAATGAAGAGATTGTGAAATAACCCTTACCTTGTACTTTTCCTTGGTTGGGGTAGGTTAACCTCCTGTATAATGGTGAAATAGTTGTTATTAAATTATACAAGAATCATATATTTTAATATGATATCATATATGATCTTTTAACATTGATTTGTTAATAATATCTTAGAATTATCGTCGTTTCGGGAGTTAACTTACTCATTTTCTTTTATATGTTTTGTTACATAAGCCATGGTTGTTGTATCTTATTCATATCCAGAATGATATACAGTCCTTAAACATCATTTTTAAATCATCAAATGATAATTATACTTGAATGGATACGATGGAGAATGAATCTCATCGCGTTCGTGGAGACGGTAGTCCGTACGTACGCACGAGCGACAATATCATTCTTTTGATATTAAAATAATATATAAATGGATGGTATATAATATATACAGAATCATTAACATGTTATATTTATTATTTACATGAGTTACACATCATTATTATACCCATCCAAATAATATTATATTGAATAACAATTACACCACGACGTGGAGACGGTAAGCCGTACGTACGCACGTATGGTGACATGTTATTCAAAGGGTGGATAGAATACTGAATATGATTGTACCATATTTATAATAACATCACAGTATATGTGAGATACTGGAGTTTTTATTTCAGAATGGTAAGAACAAAGGAAGAAGAAGTGGAAGAAGAAATGAACTTAGAAAAGGGTGGTGAAATCATTACCTCTTCTTCGGGTTCTTCCTTTTGATTTGATCAAAAGGGCTCCTTAGGTTGGATTTCTGATCAAACTAAGGCCTCTAGATTGTAGTGAGGTATGTTGGGAGAGTATTTGGGCAGAGTTTGGCCGAACCAAAAGGATTGAAGGTGTGAAGAAATGAGAAGGAGGAGTGCCCTTTTATAAGAGGGGTGAGGGGCACCTTTGGAAAAGCTAGAAATATTAATTTATAATAAATTCATATTCGGTTTCTAATGGCTCCAAAGCTTATTATTCAAAGGTTAAGGTGGGGATAGGTCGAAAACCACTCAACCAATAGAAGTTAGACAGGTTTGGGTACTTATATTAACCTTATCTTTAAGTATTAACTCTAAGTTAATTAGTTTCACTTTTACAATGTCTCTTTGTATTTTTATATAATATGGTTAATAAACTTACTATATACATCCAAGCGACCCCCAAGTGGTCCATTAATGATTAACCTATCATAATATAAGTCTCTTGGCCGAACCTTAGATTTTTAGGAATTTAATATCAATTAATAATATAATATTTGTTTTAAGAACTCTTTTTTGTCAATTTTGATACTATTCAATAGTTGATTTTTGTGAAACTGATAACAGATTGATTACTTCGAACAAAGTCAATTAAATCAATCCTAATATATCATATTATCCTAGAAAATTAGTTTAATTCATTAAAAGTTTCATATTATATTTATTTGGGTATTTATAATATAAATTATTTTAATTTTTCACTATTATAGTAATTACTGCATCATCATTGTGTCATAAATAAAATAACTTATTTATTGTCTAAAAATTATAAATAAAATATCATTATGTAGGAAATCTTTTTATCTTTCTAATGAATATTTATAATCGAAAATCCAACATGTATAACCCTATGTAAAAATTGTTCTTCTAAAAGATGTTAGCTTATGCCATTTTTATTTTTATTTAAGCTTTATTAATATAATGTGTCATTATCACTTACAAGTGGATCCATGGGGTCCCAAAATTGACACAAAGATGCCCATGGTCGACCATCTATCAACCAATAGGGTTAAGACACGTTTTTAGGGTAATTTATTATTATTATAATATTATTTTTTTAACCCTTATTTACCGGATTTACCCTTAACCATGGTAAATAAAATATTTACCGCAGTAATTATTCAAAATGTCTAAAAATAAAAGTTACCTATTTACACAATTTGAACATCCTGATTCCAAATATGGAATCCATTTTCCTAAATTCAAAACACAGAAGTGGCAGAAATTAATTTAAAATTAATTCCCACTGTCAAAACAAAAAGCGTGTTTTTAAGAGATAATAACTATCAAAAGATTGACACTTGTTTATGTTCGGTTTAATTGTAAAATTATGTCCAATGACCAACATTATATTAAATGGTAAAAATATATTCTAAATATACTTTAAAACTAGTAAAATTCATAATTTATCACTATTAATTATTTTGATTAAAAAAGTTGTTTTTAATTAAAATTTAGTAATTTTCACTATTCATCAAAATATGAAAGTTATCCGAAAAGTACCAAAATTTCACCTTAGGATAAATTCGATATTCCGAGTCCAAAAATGAAGTCCATTTTCAAATATAAAATATATATAATTTCAAAAAGTAGGTATTACTATTCACAACGGCTAGTTTAATTAGTTGTGGTGTGTGTTAGAACTCGAGGTTGCGTACAACACACGCTATCGCATTATTCAAAGGGAAACGTACCGTAGAAGCTTGGGGTGTTTCATTTTAAATTTTTTGATGTCCCCATTTAGTCAAAAAGTTTAAAATATTGTATTTAAAAAGGGTTCACTATTAAAAGTTGATAAAAGTGCAATACTGAAAATGAATTTGTTCTTGCATTATATCTAAGAAACTCATAATATGGATTCTAAAATTATAAGGATTATATAAAGTTTAAAATTTAGATAATACTATTCATAACCTCTTTTGAATGGCTTTTTTTTTTGTAAGTCATGGTGTGATTGAACTCGGTGTTGCGTGTAGTGCATGTTATTGAATTATTTTGAAGAAATAACACACTATGAAATCTTGGGGTGTTACATTCTCCCCTCCTTCAATAAATTGCGTCCTCGCAATTTGAAATTGTTCTTCGAAAATAAAAGGTTGAAAATAGAAAATATATTTGTGGGAAAACCCACATTGGAAATTGGGTTACTAAAATTTAGTCTTAATATGAGGAAAAGAGAAATCAAAGGGTCACCACCAAATTATGATCTCGATTAGGAGAACATTGGTGGTAATTAGAGACATATAATCAGAGGAAAAACGTAAATATTTATAGGTAGTGATTGAGGTCATCAATCACAAACAAGTATAAAATTGAGGTCCTTAAATTCATCAATCTATGATGAATTGAAATACCATCGGTTCAACAAAACATAGGGTATTAGGATAACACATTTTTGACGTTTCAAAGTATCCTAGTTGAAATCCCACATCGAAAAATGAATTAATGAGGCCTCTATTTAAAATAAAGAGTCGAAAGTATGAAGATTACCGAAAATAACACATACTAGGGTTCCATGTAGTAAAATATGGATATGGAAGAAAAATCTAACCATCAATTATCTGATGGAGAGTGGTAGAGAACATGGCTATAAAAAGGCCAACGATCCCAAAGCCAAAAATTAGTGATGATTTAAGGTACCATCTAGGAAAACATTTTTGTTCAAAGTTTCTTTTCTTAATATTGAGGAATTTATTTATGAGATTGGCTAAGATCATAAGGAGATATACTTACTTTATAATTAGAGTTTTATCCATTAATAAATTTCTACCACAAACTCATCTTTCACTCTAAAAGATAATAGAATGTAAAAAAAATTCTATTTACACTATTCGTATAGGGTTCTAAAATAAACGAATTTATAATTCATCTACACGATCTTTTAATAAAAACTACATTATTTAATCCAGGACATCTCATGGTCCAGTGGTAGGTGATACACCCTTGTCGCCCTTCGGTTGCGGGTTCAAGTCTCGCAGCCTTGCCGGACGCGACGGGTTGCCACCCGACCTCCGGGTTGTCCTTTTATGGCAATCCAAAATAATCCAAACTAGAACTATCCAAAATACTTCTTTCCAAACTCACAGTCCAACATTTATAAGGAAGGTAAACATAATGTAGAACCTTTTTACCCCGTAATAGCATATGAATACCTTCATCATGTATTACCATATTCCTTATTGATTACATTCATGCTCCCTTATTCCATATAGAATGCTGGATATACTTCATTAATCCAAAAATGTTTTAAACCCCAACAATGATGGAATATACAAATCATTAATTAGTTCCAAGGTAGTCAAGAATATCCAATATAATTTATCCAAAACAAGCACATATTATTCCAAAATCACTACCTCAGTATTAGAACTATATTATGATTTATCATTCTCTCAACCATATATTTTCCAAAAATTTATCCTGCTATTGAGTCACTTTTCTTTGTTCCACATAATCTCAAGTCCTTAATGAAATAGTACTGCAGTACAATCCTTATATACTCCATAATTATTATAACAAGTACATTGTTGATACAACACTCAATTTATATAATCAACATAATAACTCTAATCATTCCTCTTCATCTGTGGTAGTATCATAACTTTATTATTATCCAATAGCATCATTTTCGGCATAGTCTGATGACAGGGGCAGAGGTTCGCGTAGTGTCCAAACTCCTTGCAAATGAAGCATTGTACATTTGAAACCATTTTCTTACCCTTGCAGTCACGTACTTTGTGCCCTTTTCCTCCACACTTATAACAAACTCCCATTCCTTTCAGGCAAGTTCCAGGGTGTTTCTTTCCACAGTTACAACATATGGGAAAATTCTTATTTTCCCTCTTCCCTTTATCCATATTTCTCTCTTCTATCCTTTTCTTCTCTTGCTTCCCTTCAAAGCCATAGGACTCAGTAAACTCTTTACTTATCTTATCAACACATGATATTATTTCGTCATATGATGATAATACATGGGAGACTATTTCTCTTATAAATTCTAGCTTAAGACCATGAAAGATATGATCCTTCCTTCTCTTTGGATCATGTGCATTTCTGGAGTTCTCATTCCTTCTACTGGGCGCCATTTCTAAACAATGGCATAAACTAGATCAGTTTATGAATCAAAATACATAATCCCATACTTATAAAACACTTAACATAAATTGAACTATTTATGGATATAATCCATAATCATAAAAATGTTTTCTTTGAGGAAGTATATACTCATAAACCCTTCATAATGGTTTGTAAAGAAAATGAGAATTATCCTAAGCATATCCCCCGGGAGTGTCGTAACCAAGAGTGCAGCAAGGCCCGTTGTCGTGCACCAGTTCCCGTTCGAGTCTAGCTCAAAGCGGTGTTTTCGGGTTTTACCCCTAGGTACATCTGTGCCAGAGCCGCCTCTACCTGCTCGTATCCAGACAGGGATGTATTGCTCGGAAAACTCACAAAATCTCTACAATACCAAAATTTCTAGGAAGTTCTTCTATACTAATCCTCAAAGTTCATCTTAGGTCTACGTGCTCTAATCAGAGTTTATCTAAATCTAGCTTCCAAGGTTTGTACTAAACTTCCTCTGATACCAACTGTAACGCCCCGACCCCACCTACCCAGAGTCGGTGCATTACTTCGTAACATTGGCATGAACATAAGAAAGATCAAATCTCGAAAGACCGATTGGTTTAGTAGCCTTGGAAACACTAGATATAATCATAAAGTTTTACATTACATTTCAAAGTGAAAAACTACTACAACAACAAAGTCTTCATATCCACACTATTAACCCCTCATAATATCCCTGCAAGTCATTCATAAATTACTTCTTCACTACCTGGGAAAAATAAAACATAGAAAAGGGGTGAGCTCAAATGCCCAGTAAGGATAACAATATAGCGGAACATTCAAAATAAGCATAAACATTTAAGGCAATGAATTACTAAAACAAAAGCCTTTTAAACATGAACTTTAACATAGTATGACAAAAGTAAAATGAAATAATGCCATTTACTTGTTCACATGGATATTCTACTAATCGAATAATCACATGCAATATCAATAACCACTTTCATAATGTTGGAATGCATAATGCTAAACGTTAATTTCATTGTCTAGGCCTCATCCCAAGACCTAGGGGTTACTTCTAACCGGAACCCAACCCGGAGTGCCTCTAATAACCGGACACCAACCCGGAGTGCCTCTAATAACCGGACACCAACCCGGAGTGCCTCTAATAACCGGACACCAACCCGGAGGGCATACTTTTACCAGACCCTAACCTGGAGGGCTTACTTTAACCAGTCCCCAACCTGGAGGGCTTACTTTTACCGGTCCCCAACCCGGAACATACTTGTTTAGCACATTCATCTGAAGAAAAGTTTGAAATATAACATAAACATTCGGATTAAAACTAGCATACGAAATGTCAATAATTTCACTATAAACTATGAATGGTATAAAAATAGCACATCCACAGTCAAACATATCACAAAACCTTCAATACAATATAGAAGTTTTGTATCATAATAAATCAACTTCAAATAATCTTAAAATCCATCAAAGGATGTTGACATAGATGAAATCAAAATTCTTTTTAAAGAAGTATCTCCTTTTATTTTGAAATCATTTAAGATCCATATAAAATAAAACATTTTCTTTGAAAATATTCTTATAAGCTTGTATGGAAAGCTTCGACGATTTTATAACGGCGGAAAATAACCGCACCCGCCGTATAAGTTAAAAAAACATTCTTACCTCAATTCAGTCGAAAAGGTTAAAAAGGACCTTGTTTTGAAAACGACGGAAAGAATCCTTTATAAACCTCTTATAAAAAGTCAAACAAGGGTATAAATGACTTTAACCCATATTCTTGTAAATAGTAAAAATGTTTTGAAATACATTTCAAAGAAACATGGATGTGGATGATAAAGAGATCCCAGTAGATTATTACGTATAATACAACCTCGGATAATGAAGAGATTGTGAAATAACCCTTACCTTGTACTTTTCCTTGGTTGGGGTAGGTTAACCTCCTGTATAATGGTGAAATAGTTGTTATTAAATTATACAAGAATCATATATTTTAATATGATATCATATATGATCTTTTAACATTGATTTGTTAATAATATCTTAGAATTATCGTCGTTTCGGGAGTTAACTTACTCATTTTCTTTTATATGTTTTGTTACATAAGCCATGGTTGTTGTATCTTATTCATATCCAGAATGATATACAGTCCTTAAACAGCATTTTTAAATCATCAAATGATAATTATACTTGAATGGATACGATGGAGAATGAATCTCATCGCGTTCGTGGAGACGGTAGTCCGTACGTACGCACGAGCGACAATATCATTCTTTTGATATTAAAATAATATATAAATGGATGGTATATAATATATACAGAATCATTAACATGTTATATTTATTATTTACATGATTTACACATCATTATTATACCCATCCAAATAATATTATATTGAATAACAATTACACCACGACGTGGAGACGGTAAGCCGTACGTACGCACGTATGGTGACATGTTATTCAAAGGGTGGATAGAATACTGAATATGATTGTACCATATTTATAATAACATCACAGTATATGTGAGATACTGGAGTTTTTATTTCAGAATGGTAAGAACAAAGGAAGAAGAAGTGGAAGAAGAAATGAACTTAGAAAAGGGTGGTGAAATCATTACCTCTTCTTCGGGTTCTTCCTTTTGATTTGATCAAAAGGGCTCCTTAGGTTGGCTTTCTGATCAAACTAAGGCCTCTAGGTTGTAGTGAGGGATGTTGGGAGAGTATTTGGGCAGAGTTTGGCCGAACCAAAAGGTTTGAAGGTGTGAAGAAATGAGAAGGAGGAGTGCCCTTTTATAAGAGGGGTGAGGGGCACCTTTGGAAAACCTAGAAATATTAATTTATAATAAATTCATATTCGGTTTCTAATGGCTCCAAAGCTTATTATTCAAAGGTTAAGGTGGGGATAGGTCGAAAACCACTCAACAAATAGAATTTAGACAGGTTTGGGTACTTATATTAACCTTATCTTTAAGTATTAACTCTAAGTTAATTAGTTTCACTTTTACAATGTCTCTTTGTATTTTTATATAATATGGTTAATAAACTTACTATATACATCCAAGCGACCCCCAAGTGGTCCATTAATGATTAACCTATCATAATATAAGTCTCTTGGCCGAACCTTAGATTTTTAGGAATTTAATATCAATTAATAATATAATATTTGTTTTAAGAACTCTTTTTTGTCAATTTTGACACTATTCAATAGTTGATTTTTGTGAAACTGATAACAGATTGATTACTTCAAACAAAGTCAATTAAATCAATCCTAATATATCATATTATCCTAGAAAATTAGTTTAATTCATTAAAAGTTTCATATTATATTTATTTGGGTATTTATAATATCAATTATTTTAATTTTTCACTATTATAGTAATTACTGCATCATCATTGTGTCATAAATAAAATAACTTATTTAAGGTCTAAAAATTATAAATAAAATATCATTATGTAGGAAATCTTTTGATCTTTCTAATGAATATTTATAATCGAAACTCCAACATGTATAACCCTATGTAAAAATTGTTCTTCTAAAAGATGTTAGCTTATGCCATTTTTATTTTTATTTAAGCTTTATTAATATAATGTGTCATTATCACTTACAAGTGGATCCATGGGGTCCCAAAATTGACACAAAGATGCCCATGGTCGACCATCTATCAACCAATAGGGTTAAGACACGTTTTTAGGGTAATTTAGTATTATTATAATATTATTTTTTTAACCCTTATTTACCGGATTTACCCTTAACCATGGTAAATAAAATATTTACCGCAGTAATTATTCAAAATGTCTAAAAATAAAAGTTACCTATTTACACAATTTGAACATCCTGATTCCAAATATGGAATCCATTTTCCTAAATTCAAAACACAGAAGTGGCAGAAATTAATTTAAAATTAATTCCCGCTGTCAAAACAAAAAGCGTGTTTTTAAGAGATAATAACTATCAAAAGATTGACACTTGTTTATGTTCGGTTTAATTGTAAAATTATGTCCAATGACCAACATTATATTAAATGGTAAAAATATATTCTAAATATACTTTAAAACTACTAAAATTCATAATTTATCACTATTAATTATTTTGATTAAAAAAGTTGTTTTTAATTAAAATTTAGTAATTTTCACTATTCATCAAAATATGAAAGTTATCCGAAAAGTACCAAAATTTCACCTTAGGATAAATTCGATATTCCGAGTCCAAAAATGAAGTCCATTTTCAAATATAAAATATATATAATTTCAAAAATTAGGTATTACTATTCACAACGGCTAGTTTAATTAGTTGTGGTGTGTGTTAGAACTCGAGGTTGCGTACAACACACGCTATCGCATTATTCAAAGGGAAACGTACCGTAGAAGCTTGGGGTGTTTCATTTTAAATTTTTTGATGTCCCCATTTAGTCAAAAAGTTTAAAATATTGTATTTAAAAAGGGTTCACTATTAAAAGTTGATAAAAGTGCAATACTGAAAATGAATTTGTTCTTGCATTATATCTAAGAAACTCATAATATGGATTCTAAAATTATAAGGATTATATAAAGTTTAAAATTTAGATAATACTATTCATAACCTCTTTTGAATGGCTTTTTTTTTGTAAGTCATGGTGTGATTGAACTCGGTGTTTCGTGTAGTGCATGTTATTGAATTATTTTGAAGAAATAACACACTATGAAATCTTAGGGTGTTACATAAAGACCCGAGTAACAAGTAACAATGAAATATTACTAACAAGAAGCTAATAATATGACCATATATGATATCATATCAATATGTATGATTTTGGAATAAGTCAATAACATTATTTAAACCATTATACAGGAGCTTTGGACACGTACAAAGCTAATCGGACCTAAGGTAAGGGAAATATCACAATCTCATTTTTATCCGAGATTGTTTATTCGTAAGTATTTACTGGGGTGTATTTTATCATCCACATCCATGTTCCCTCAATATGTAATATTGTTTCCATCCACTTGAAATAGTTTAAATCCAATTTTACCCTTAGGTGAGTTTTTAGTAAAGAATATGAAAGGAATCTTTTGTCGTTTTTCCGTACGATGTACTTTTTGACTTTTCCGACAAAAGTACGAAGAATGTTTTTTTTAACTTATACGGCATGAATGGATTTTTAGAACATTATTTCCAAGAAGATTCCTTTACAAGTTTCAAGTTTATTTTTAATCAACTTCTTTTATTTTAAAGTCGTATGACATGTTATGAAAGGAAAAATGTTTTTTGAAGAAGAAAGGATATTTTCCTCAAGAATGGAGTTCAAGTGTTTTATCAAAATTATTTTCCATCTAAGATAATAAAGGGTTATGTTTTTATCCCTATTATTAAATTGATTTGATCATGTTGTGATGGAATTATTTTTATGAATTCCTTTATCTTATATGAATTGATTTATGATGTCATGATGTTTCAAGAATCCCATTTTTGTTACATGTGTTATGCGATGATGTATGTTTTATGATTATGTGGCACACATAAGAAAGGATTCATTATAAGATGGGTGGGACCTATATCTCCCTCCAATGCATTGGGTAAAGACTTTATATCTCATGAGATAGACATGGCTGGAACGGAAGGTTATTTCGGTTCAGTGATACAGGACTGAAACGAGGAGTGAACTCGGTTCAGAAAGGGACTTTGTCCACTAAGATAGTCTTGGCAATGAGTCATGACTAACAAGAAATGATTTTCCATGATTATGTGTGCATGCCACAAAGTTTCAAGTTTTATGTTATGATTATGGGGATCTCATTTTCACTTCTATGATTTATCCCATGTTATGATATTATGAGCTCTTTTGCAGGTTAAGATTTCCAAAAGCTATGTTCTTATGTATATGATGTGATTGATATTTCTTTTGTTTACCCTTACTGAGCATTTGAGCTCACCCTTTTATGTTTTCATTTCCCCAGGATATAAAGAAAGGTTTTAGGTAAAAAAAAAAGGAAGATCTTTATGGGAGATGTTGAAGATCTTTCCCCACGATTAGAAGATTTTATTCCGAGTTTCCAAAGACACTAAACTATTACGATCCTTGTGTGTGTGTTTTTGTTATGTACTAAGTATTCTGCAAATGTAATGTAATGTCCATGTACGATAAGCTTCGGGTCTCTACAATGATTCCCCTGTTCTCTAGAAGCATTAGAGATGGACCAAACCTAAATCTTCCGATTTGATAAAACACTAGTATAATGGATTGTTTATAAAAAATAAATTCCTCGTACAATCATTCATGAATATCCAGATGTGGAAAAAATGACTCTAGGCCCCAATATATAGGTGTGGATGGCACCGGCTTCGTGGAAACACGTGGATGGTCTTCACAGCGATCCCTGGAGACTCCATCTGGAACCTCTCACCTGTGATTAGCAGTGCCTCTCTACAAATACCACTTCGTGATGGCATGTAAGATAATACATTGTGCATTCTTCGGCAGCCCAACTACACAATCCATTCTGTGGTCAATCCTCCATGTATCTTCAGCATTTTACCCTCAGAATCTTCCCCCTCTTTTCCATCGACTCCAATTTTGGCAGTGGGAATTTGTTTTTGCCAAAATTCATCCCACTAAGGGAGTGAACTCATGAATGATTTAGGGTTAATAATTAATCTGACATGCCCAAAATTCCTTGAAACCATCCCAAAAGGCAACCTTCATGGATCAATCATCATGACTGGCCCGCCTTTGCGAGGCCACCTCCATGATCCTCTCTACAATTTTCCAAACCCTATGCTAGTCTCACACATTCTGGTAGACCATTTTCACTCTGTGTCATCACTCACCCTCTATGAGGCCGAGGAATTACAAGGGAGATACTCATCTCTTCAACGACACTCCTATCTATGATGAGTTTTTCAACCCTCTCCGACCTTCACGACCTATAAATTGAAGTATCATCCCCATTTAACACAATTGTTACTCTTCCCTTTCATATTCCGAGCTCCCATTTCATATATACCTTTACAAAAACCCAGCTGGATTTCAATAGTTACTTAGGGTTGGCGAGCTATACCTACTTGGGTTCTTCCCATCCTCCACTTGTGGTGGTAATTCCATTCAGGAACACACATGACCCTCGCAAAGGAGGGGGCCCCTTCAGGGTGTTCATGGTTTTTTGAAGCATAGTACCTTTGGGAATCACTATCCAAAGAATGAGTTGTTTTATTTGGTGAAACTATGCTCCGTTAAAGGTCCATATTCACAATGAAACTTTCCTTCATGAAGACCCTTTCCTTCTCAAAGACTGTTCCCTTCATGAATCTCATCCTCTTCGAGAATCACCCATTCATCGTGAAGAACCTCATTCTAAGAAATCTTTCTTTCCACACCCTTCTTCCAATTGGACCTCCAGGCTCAAACAAATTGATTTCAGGGACCCTTAATTGGTTCCTCAAGTTGTTTTTCTTTTAGTCATGATTCTTTTCATAGGCATGCTAAAATCTTTTTCTTCTTTTCAAATCCATGATAACATGAGACCCTCAATGAATCACTCTACAAACCCACCTCTCCACAGCATTGTTAGTGCCTTCCCTTCACCATGGGTCAATGTGCAATGGTTATGTAAGTCCTAGGGGTGAGGACTGAATTGTCACTTTAGGAGCTGCACGATGTTAAACTAACAAGAATCCTTGTTCTCGACACGAAACATTAAACAATGATCACCCCAAGTGTGTTCGGTCAAAGTGGATAAGAGAGGTGATAGGAATAGGTTCCCTCCTGCTCTCCCATAACCTTTGAACATTGTCACCATTCAAACCATGGTTAGTTTCCATGCAATCCTCGACACCTTATGACATGCTTTTTTCTAGTAGAATAGAAATATCCTCCTCATACATATGGACACCCTCATTTATCATCAAGCCTCCCTCCATGAATAAGTACCAAAATACATCTCTACAGGCTGATAACTATGTGTAAGACCCTGTTTCCTCTTTGGACCATTAACCACTCATAAAATACACTACATTCCTAACAGACACACCTTTCGCAACATGATTATCAGGTCTTTGTTCTCTCCTATTTGTCACACTGTGGATGACTCACATGGGATTAGATTAATAATCGACCATGGAACCCAACTATAATCCACCTTACTATGTAATCCCCATCACTCATCCAACCAAACTATGTATAAATTGTTCATTTCCATTTCCTAGGAAATGTACACAAGAATCATCCCTGAGGTACATGCCCATCACCCATCGGTCCTGACCACTTCACATCGGCTCACCCTCATCCCGAAAAATATTAAAATGAATGCCCCTTTCCCCTCGCATGACGTTAAATTTTATTCTCCCAAACTACATGGGTTTTGATCTCAATATTCTATACAAGTTATTTTGGAAGAATCCCCAAGGAATAACCCAAAAAAACTGGTAATATTTGGTGTCTCCTTTATAGGTATCCACATCCTTGTTCCACCCGATTTGGGTATTAGACTTGTTCTTGGGTAGCTATCCATGAATAGGCCCCACCCTGAATCCTTACTCCTCTAACAAAGAGTTTCCCTATTGCGATGGGCCACTGACTATGTGTAAGCCCAAGCATGTATTTAGGTTGTTGTCTTTTATGTACACACTGATAATATTCCCCCATATCTGAACTACGAATTCATTGATTCCCTGACAAAATGAAATATAGGAGGCCTTCCTGAGGTTCAATCCCGTCACTCATGTCCCATCCTGGTGTATCCCATGAGATTGTTTGTTTTGGGATGATCATGCCATATCCTAGAAGTTATATTCCCATTAGGTCCCCATCCACGTGCTCCATTCTCACAGGTCGCCTCCTATGTTGTCTCATCGCCCCAACGAACTACGTGGACATTGATAACCTATCATGGGGATATGTAAGAATCCACTTTGAGGTTTAATCCCAACATCCCCATCATCTTCATGTTCGTTCCATCTCATTCCTCCAAACTAATTCATTCATCCATCCATCATTAATCCTGAATTCTACAAAAGCCACCACATCCTGGTGGGATCACTCCATATCCTTAGGTACCTAACCATTCCTATGCCCCTCACAATCCATAACCATCCATCCAAGAGTTTCCTTATTTCTATGGGACGTTATCCATGGGTAAGCCCTATCATATCATCAGCTCATTGTCCTCTATGTACAACCTGATTTCGTGCCTCACCCATTTGAACACCCTGGGTTTTGATCCCTATCATCTATATAGCTTACATAGGATTCCTCCAAGAGATTCAATCAAAACCAACGATAAATCACGGTTTCCACTTTGTTGGGACCCAATCAACCTCATAACTATCCCTAATAGGAGCTTGATACACCCATCTAATAAGCCTCACTTTTTCTCCCACCCAAGGATGTACCCATATGATCCACTGTCATCAGCATTCTGATCAATATGATCCATCTCTACTAGACGTTAACATCATGTAATATCAAGTGTTAAACATTGGGAGATAAGGAAAACCTCGGGGACATTCCTATGTAAAATAATTCCATCCACTCAATGTGGTATGCCTCAGGCTTCCACACCGTCATGAAGCCGTATCATAAGTGGAATAAATCTTGTAGTACTAGATGTTTCGGCATCCATAAATGACTAAAATTCCCCATGTGACTAATCCCCCAACTAAAGGATCCTACCCTGACATGGCCCCATGGAATATACTAACCAATGAAGTGTAATCAATTGGCGTCCATAAAGATGTGGCACCGAGAATAGTTTCACAAAAAAAATCATAATCATTAAGGGATACCCAGACTAGGAGAAAAATTCAATGTCGATGTTCTCCCCACTCCTTCATTTAGTATGGAGGTCCTCCCCATTACACCATCATCAATTCAAGTGGAGGACCTCCCTGCTTAATCGAAATTAAGAAGGAAGGTCTTACCCCTGCTCTTGGCCTCTGTTATGAGAATTTACCTCACCTACGAGGTTCTCCACATGAGGGTATTCTATGCCTAGTCGTCCAACATTATGGTGGCCCTCCCCATGTGATCATCTATTCTAGTAGAGGTCCACCCCATGATATCAATCACCAATGTGGAGGTCGTCACTGATTCATCGAAGGAAAACGTGGAGGTCCTCCTTGTGTCTAGTATAATCAATTTTAAGGCTCTCTTTGTACCACTGCTATTTGGGCCTCCCAACGCAAAGGTCCATAGCACACTACAGAAGTCCACCATGGGGGTCCTCCCCATGTGTTTACCATCTCTAGTGGAGGCCCTCCCCACTCTTGTACTATCAAACATGGAGTTCCTACCTATCATCACTTTGACATTTGTCTCGGTTCCCCTTCCACCCCAACTCAGCAGATCAGAGGCCCTCCCTACATCAGCAACATCTGATATAAAGTCTCTCTTTATATCTCATCCAGTGTGGGTATAGGTCCTCCCCACTCCAGCACCAACCCGCACAGAGGACCTCCCTATTTCAAAAACCTACATTATCTTGGAGATCCATTTTGGGGTAGGATGGGAGGTTGTTTTCGCCAATGGAATAATCTTGGGACGTTCATAACTATGATTAAACCAATATGATTTTCATATTCTGAGGTGGAGTGTGACTCAGTGATGGAAAAGTAGTCCATATATTCTGTGTTGGGGGATAGGTCCAAAACAAGGTGTGTAAGCCTCATATTTATGGAAAGTGAGGCCCACCAGATCCCAGAACCCCTCTAATGATATATATAAGAGGATTAATATTTGGACCCATTCTTGGGACTCACCATTAAGTACTCTTTATCATCAATAAGATCATTCCCCACCTAATCAAGAGATCACAGAGAGTGATTTTTGGGACCAATATGGGGCGACCAACAACATCAACCACCACTAATGATCGCAACCCCTATTTGTGAATAAGTGGTCCTTAGTCCGTCGTATAGTGATACAGTTGAGAAATCAGTGCATTATTTAGAAGACATCTCATGATGTGGTGGTCTATCAGCTCATGCACCTTATTCTCCATTGGCCAGTCTATCATCGCAATGGTCTGATTCAGTGCCACTACTGGTCCCTCAACATTCACCAGTAGAACATTTGGGAAACCAAGGGACGATTACCATGTCATAGAAAAGACGTTTGCAGAACATTCTCACCATAGATAATATGCCTATGAAGTTGTTTCCCACTGCAACCATATGTTTTAGCATTCTAGATTCTCTCACACAGGAGGAGGTCAAGTGCATTCGCCAAACTATCTAGGCTACAGACTTTCATGTCCACCATCGATGGGTATCTTATCCCAAGATCTAGAAACACTTCAATGACATTTTCCACCAATATTGCATGCTCTACTTGGATGATATCCTCGTAGCTCAGTGCCCTGAGTCTCTTGGTCATCATCAGACCCTCCAACAATAATGCGTCCATATATTTACAGTGCTCCATAGAATTGGTAAGGAGGGTTCCATATTACAACCCCTCTCTTTATTACACATTTAATCATATTTTATTACATAAAACCTTAACATGATAAAAAAATGAAGACTGTTAGGTCTAGTGTCTTTGGGGATTAGGAACATTACATGACAAATTAAAACATGAAATACACATCTTTACTGAAAAGATCTTTTACATGACCACACACATTCCCTTTTACATAGCATTGCATGAGGTAACTTGAGGGAATGCATAAGAAAAGGGTGAGCTATAAAGCCTAGTAAGGGAGTAAAAAAATAATAACATGAACAATACAATACATGTTAGGGAATAGGCATATCAATGGATCATATGAGAAAAATGAACAAAATTTCATGATATAACATTATTATCGTAACATGGAAATGTCACAAAAACATTTAAAATGATATTAGCATGAGCCAAGGCTCATTTCACATGGTTCATGAGTAAACCCTCATTTCACATGAATTAGAACGATTAAACCCTAATTTCACTTGAATTGTCATGATACTATTATTTACCCAATGCATTGTAGCACTATCAGGGCGCACCCTTCTTAATCATTTCATTTCATGCATAAGTATGCCACATAGATAAAAAACCATGGATTAATTAAACATAATCATTTATTCCATGATAATGGAATGTGAAATTAAAACATGAAACTCTTTAATCAATAAGTAAGTTTTCATAAAGTTGAATACCCTTGATAGATAAATGGGTGTGGTATTCACTACACAATTACTTTGTCTTGGAAAATCGCGGTGCAATTTCAGCATCATAACGGAAAGACATAAAAATTCATAAAAATGGTGAATGATAGAGAAATGGGTTTCTCATAATATTTTCATGAAATTATTAACAAGGGGTTCATATAGATAAATCTCCCAATATATGTAATGGAATTTAGATTCATAATATAAAATAATTTCTTGAATGTAAATATGGAGAGAGAAACCCCTTACAGAATTTCTACATGGTAATAGGTGTACATGGGTGGCATTAATGAGAGAGAAGGGGGTATCTCATAATTAAAAGTTTTTGAGGGAAATATATGGGAGGTTCAAAATCATACCCCCAATATTTTTAATTGAAAGAAAATGGGTAAAACAATATAATGAAAATTTTACAAAAATGAGAAAAGAAAAAATCCTTTACTTGGAAGTGTGATCTCAATGGCTCTAGAGGGGCTTGAGAGTGGCCTCATGGGATCTTGGAGAACCTTGGGGTATTTTAGAGATATTATGTAATGGTAGGTACGTGCTACAAGGGTTTTGAGTTATGATAATTGGGATATTGGGTGGGTTTATATAGGGAAAGAGAGGGAATTCTTTATTATTCTGGTTTGGGACACCACACATTAAACTAATCAAAACCCCAAACCATACCATGGTTTATGCCATTGGGTTTTTCCAATATAGAGTGTAAAAAATTATTTTATAATTAAAATGGCTGAAATTGTTAAAATATTAGGATTTCTTATGCGAAGGTGAGTCACACTATCAAGGGAATCATTTCAAAAAGTAGAAATGTTTTATAATTCTTGGAGGGTTCAATAAATCATTGTAAAATAAATAAAAAAACATCAACTCACATTATTTTATAGGTAAAAAATATATTTTCTGAAAATACCATTTATAGTATTTTATTACATCACTATTGGGTCATTATGATGTCATAAAACACATTATATAATTAAATGGTATTTAATTTTTACCCAAATATTCGACCGCCTCAGAAAATTTAGAACAATTCGCCGTTACATAATTTCAACATCCTGAATCCAAAAATTATAATACTTTTATCTAAATAATTCTATAAATATTTGATTTCTTAATTTTAAAATAAAAACTGACCTTTATCGAAAATTCCAAGGTTTTGACAAAAAAATAGCATTCAAACCTTAACAAACATTACAATTGTATTCATAATAAAAATATATGATAATTTATATTTATCAGAGAATAATTTAGTAATAATATTTACATAAAATATTATTTAATTAAAAAATCCATTAATTCATCAAAATATATTTCTTAATTGAATATTAAATAAAAATACTATTTTTTTCTTTAAAAAATATTTACAAGGTTACAATAATACAATTAATGTATATTCTAGATACAAAAAATGTACATAATCATAGTTCTAGGGTCTTGTTACGTAACCCCTTATAACACCCTCATAAGAACAGATGGTATGGCATGTGATAGTGACATACACTTGGGGAGTCTCAGATAACATCGCTCAGGTGATAATCTTTATTAACTTCCACTTCTCCCATAATCGGTTCAATTCAAGCTTAATGTGTTGAAGATCATCTTGGTCTTGGTCTAGAGCATTGACAAGTTATGCTACATCTTTTATGAACTTCAATAAATGGGCTTTGTATGGTTCAATTCTACTAGATGAGGCCATCACTTCCTTTTCCAGAGTAAATTGGATTTGTTAAAGCCCTGTATTTATACTAATCATGTGATCACTGTTCAATGGATATATTAGCCACTATCACAATTTATAATGATATTTTAGATTAAAAAACCATAAAACTAAGAATGTTAATATGTTATATAACCATTTTACATAATAAGACACCTAATTTTATCTTGAGGAATTTTCATTATTAAATGTTTGGGTCATTACAATCATCCCCCCTTAAGAAATTTTTCCATCGAAATTTCCTTTCCAACACTAAAACAAATTCAGGTAACTCGGGTTCATCACTTCCTCTGATTCCCACGTTACCTCTTCAAACATGTGGTTTCTCAACAACACCTTTACAAGGGGCATTGTCTTATTTCATAGAACCTTTTCCCTACGATCTAATATCTTCCCCATATCCTCTTCATAAGAGAGGTCATTATCCAATGGTACCACATATGGATTGAGTACATGTAATTGGTTAGGTATGTAATTCCTCA
Source organism: Viscum album (assembly GCA_963277665.1). Lineage (NCBI taxonomy): Eukaryota > Viridiplantae > Streptophyta > Magnoliopsida > Santalales > Viscaceae > Viscum > Viscum album. The sequence continues at coordinate 1,925,949,022 of OY728142.1, read as the reverse complement.
AGAGTGATAAATTGAATACATCATGTACTTGAGACAGGTTTAGTGGGAGTTCTAGTTGATAGGACAATTCTCCAATGAGATCAAGGATCTCCAAAAATGAAATGTACCTTGGACTAAGATTTCCCTTCTTCCCAAATATCATAATTCTCTTCCACAATGATATTTATAGGAATACCATGTCTCCAACATCAAACTATAGGTCTCATCGATTATTATCAACATAGATCTTTGGAGACTCTAACTAGATTTAATGTGCTATTGAATGTTCTTAACCTTATTCACCATTTCATAGACCATCTCAGGACCTAGGAGTTTTCTCTCCCTAACGTCATCCCAACATGCCAGTGTTCTGCACCTCTTCACATAAAGGGCTTCATAAGGATTAATTTTGATGCTTGAGTGGAAACTATTATGGTAAGAAAACTCAACCAGAGGAAGATGTTGATCCCATCCTCCTTTAAAGTCCATTGAACATGATCTAAACATGTCATCATGCTTTCGGATAGTCCGCTCAGATTGTCCATCATTTTGAGGATGATAAGACATACTAATGTTCATCTTAGTATTCAGATGATGTTGGAGACTCTTTAATAACATGGAGGTGAATCCTGGATCTCAATCGGATACAATAGATAGTGGTACCCCATGCAGCCTTACCACTTCTCTGATGTATATTTGTTCAAGTTTATCCAATAAGAAATCCTCTCTAATTGAAATGATGTGTCCAGTCTTTTTTAGAAAAACCACAACAACCCAGATAACATTGTTCACTTTGGATGTCTTCGGATTTCTGGTGAAAAATTCCATTCTTATTTTATCCCATTTCCATTCAGGTATTGGTAATGGTTGCATCATCCCATTAAAATTCTACCTCTCATCCTTCACTTCCGGAAATATGAGGTTATTTGATGTATACTTAGTGATCTGATTCTTTTTGTTATCCCCCCAGTAATTATCTCAGAGATCTTGATACATCTTTTTCTTTCCTGGGTTAATGGTGAAATTCAAAATATGTGCATCATCCAGAAGTTCATTTTTAACTCTATATTATATGAAACACATAGTCGTTTCCAAATCTCACAATTCAATCTTCATTAGCATTGATCTTCGAGGATTTCCCTTTCTTGATAGTTTCAACATTTTTTGAATTCCCACATCATCCTTTTGATCAACCTTTAACCTTTCCAAAAAAGACGGTTCAACAATCATTTGTGAAAGGATTTATGATGTTCTATTCTTTATGATTTACATTTCTATCTTTATCAAATCATAGAAGAATATATACATTTTAATTCACATCAATGATAGAATTGATGGGTCCTTTCTACATAGAGCATCTACCACCTTGTTCGCTTTCCCAGGGTGGAAGTAGATTGAGTAGTCATAGTCTTTGATCATCTCTAACCATTTTTTTGAAGCCTATTCAAATCATTATGTGTGAATATATACTTGAGGCTTTTGTTATTTGTATATATTTCACACTTCACCTCAAAGAGGTAATTCTGCCAATTTTTCAAATTGAAGATTACGGCAGCCAACTCCAGATCATGTGTTTGATAGTTTTTCTCATGAACATTCAATTGACTTGAAGCATAGGTAATGAATTTTTCATTTTTCATCAACACATATACATGTCTCTTCTTTGAAGCATCACCGAATACCACCAAATGTTTCCAACTTATGTGTAATGTCATCTCAGGCTTAGTGATATGCTTCTTTTTCAACTCATTGAATCTATCTCCGCATTTATATCTCCAAGAAAACATCACTACCTTACATGTTTTCTTGGTAAGAGGGTTGGAAAAGTGTGATAAGTGTCTCAAAAATCAGCGATAATATCTAGTTAACCCCAGGAAGCTTCAGATATCTGTTACCAATGTTGGCCTCATACATCCCTCAATTGTAGATATCTTTGATGGATCAAAATATATCCCATTTCTTGTGATGATATGACCCAATAATAATACTTCCTTCAACCCTCACTCACACTTTCTGTACTTTTCATAGAGGTTCTCATTTTGCAAGGTCTCTAGTAGAGCGCTTAGATTCTCATCATTCCCCTCCTTAGTTTTAGAGTATATTAGAATAACATCTATAAATACTACAACACCTTTTCAAGGTAATCTCTAAATAATCTATTCATAAAGTCCATGAAGATTGATAGATCATTAGTGAGTCCAAAATCTAGTACTATGAACTCATAGTTGACATACCATTTATGAAAATCAGTCTTGGGGATATCCTCCTACTTCACCCTTACTTGGTGATATCCCAACCACAGATCCACCTTGGAGAAGTATTATACTCCACATATCTGATCGAACAAGTTATCAATTTGAGGTAGAGGATACGTGTTCTTTATCATGATTTTTTGAGCTCACGATAATAAAATCAAAGGTGTATTTTCTTATCCTTCTTCTTCATGAAGAGGACTGGCGCACCCCATGGTGAAGCACTAGGATGTATAAACCCTTTATCTAGATTTTAATGTAGTTTTTTATTCAGTTCCTCAATATCAACAATAGCCATTATATACAGTGTCTTGAATATTGGCAACACCCTAGGTATAAAATCAATTGATAATTCATCGTGTGCTCATATGGTAGTAATATCCACTATTAAGATGATGGAGCTAAAGAAGATTCATCCTCCACCTTTCACTTGTATAGAATCAAGGGTCGATTTTCCATATAGAGAGTGAATTCTCTCTCACAGCAATTTGTTTTGGATCTATATAGGTACAACCATTCCATGCCAATAATTGCATCAAATTCCACCAGAGGGAGTATGACATGGTTCTCCAGGAAGTTCAATCCCAAAATTGTGACAGGGGAGGAGTTATATTCATTGGATGCATTGATTGGCCCATTTTTCATTCTCAACGACATTTTTAGTTCCATTATTTAGGGTGGTCTTAGGATTTTTCTACTAATAGTTTGGGATATAAAAGAATTCGTAGAACCAGAATAAAAAGTATGTTATTTATTATTTAATAGATAACTATTATATCTTTCACCTATTCATTTTTGGGGTTCACATTAGCTGTAGTGATGGAAAAATCTCACCCTGGCTGCCTTGGAGGCTGTTGGTTTCCTCCAAAATCCCTTGGCTTAGGTAAATGGTTTGCATTGTGTCCTGGTTCTTTGCAGTTGAAGAAATGAACAATGCATTGAGGATCAAATGGAGTGTTCCTCTCCTCTATCACTGCCACAAATTTTTGTTGTCGGTATTTAATGGACATTTTCCCTTCTCTTCCACACCTAAATCATTTACTCATCCCCTTAAGACAATTTTTGGGGTTCCTTTTTTGGACATTTGGAAAGTGGGGTGCTGATTTTTTTAGCACTATTAGAATTATCCATAGGACCACCAAAGTTAAATTCCACCTTACCCTTATTTTCCCTGTGATACCCCTAAGAATCACTGATATCCATCTTGACCTTGAGGGCAGATCAAAAAATTTTCTCATAGCTCTCAAAGTCACGGATCGCTAGGGATTTATATAGGGTAGGTTTTATCCCACCAAAGAAGTGGTCAACCTATCATGTGAGGGTAACGACAAAGCCGAAAGTGTATCATGAAAGACTATTGATGTTTTCATCATCTGCTCAGATGTATTATTCGTCTTTTTTCTTGAGGGCACAGAAGTCCATTTCCATCTTAAGTTGGTGGTTGAACAGAAAATATTTATCATTTTTTTTTTCAGAAATCATTCCATTCCAATGCCTTGAGGTCCTCCTCGGGCTTCATATTTTTGAACAATGTCTACCTTTGATCAGATTCACCCTCCATATGATAAGTATCTAGATGAACATTCTCTTGATCGGAACATTTAATGATGGTGAAGATCTTTTCAATGAAGTTGATTCATTGTTCGACAATTGAGGGATAAGATGATTCATTAAAATTAGGATGCATGTGTCTCATGAAGCTCTCTATTGTGACTTTTTCATTCATAGCGGGTTTCAAATTTCCTCTTTACCCATGTTTCTATTCAAAACGTGAGATAACTGAGAGGGTATCATGATAAAGTTTGTGATTCATTCTCCCATCAGAATGGGTATATCATTAGAATAGTCATCACATTGATCGTCACATTGGTTTTTAGCCCGAGTCTTTCTATTACCATGCATTTTATGTAGTAAAAATAAATTTAGGGGTAACACATAAAGGGTAATCCAAAGACAAAAATGGATGACTAATAAATTTTTTTTATTTCATCATGATATGATTTTTTAGGCATCAATCTATGTTATCCACGATCTATTTTCCAACATATATTCATAGGGGAATTTTTTTTACTCCCTTAACAATGGATCATACTATTCTTGTGAAGTTACCAAAGAATATACCGCAAGAGTTTCGTAACCCAAAGTGAGGCATGGCCCGTTGTCGTTCACCAGATCCCATTGGAGTCTAGCTCAAAACGGTGTTTTCAGGTTTTACCCCTAGATACATCTATGCTAGAGCCGTCTCTACCTACTCGTATCTAGACATAGATGTATTTTAAGGATAAACCACTTACTCATTACTCACAAAAAATTTTGGATTTTTTTATTATACTTAATATTATACCTAAGGATTTGACTAGGGTTTTATGATCCTAATCACAAATATAACTAAACCTTTCCTCTGATACTAACTATAACAACCATGCTCCTCATTTCACACTTAATCATATTTTATTACATAAAAACATCACTTGATACAACATATAATATTTATAGGTCTAGTGTCTTTGGGTATTAATAACATTACATAACAACTTAAAACATGAAATACACATCTTTATTTAAAACTCCTTTTACATGGAAACACATATTCCCTCGTACTTTGCATTGCATGAGGTAAACTGAGGACATGCACCAGAAAATGTTGAGCTAAAAAGAAAATCAAGGGATTAAATAAGGAATTACTTCAAGAATATAGTATATGTTAGGCAATAGGAATATCAATGATGAATAAGAGAAACATGAACATAAAGGCATGGTATAATATGATTATCATAACATGGAAATTTGGAAACAATAATTAACATGATATTAGCATGAGCCAAGGATCATTGCACATAGAGTATGATAAAACCCTAATTTCACTTGAATCATCATGTGTAAACCCTCATTTAACTTGATTTATCATGATAATACTCTTTACCCAATGCATTGAAGCGCTATCTGGGTGCAGGCTTCTTAATCATTTCATTTCGTACATAAGTGTGCCACACAGACCATACAACATGGATTCATTAAAATAATCATTTATTACATGACAAAGAAAAATTGAATTCATACATTAAACAGTTTACTTAATAAGTAAACGTTCATAAGAGTGAATAGCCTTGATAGAGAAATGGGCATGGTATTCACTACACAGGGACTTTGGCTTGGAAAATCGTGGTGCAATTTCGGCAGCATAATAACATGAAATAAGAATTCATAAAAATGGTTGTGAGAGAGAATGTGGTATTTAATAATATGTAAATTAAATTGAAATTAAGAGGGTCATATAGATACATGTACTAATATATGTAATGGAATTTAGGTTCATAATATAAAATAATTTTCATGAATTTAAATGAGGAGAGAGAAATCTCTTACAAAGTTTCAGCATGGAAACTGGTGTATATGTGAGGCATTAATGAGATATAAAGGGATATATCATCATTAAAACAAAATTATGGCACCATGGGGGAGGTTAAAAATCATACTCGAAAATTTTTAGTTGAAAAAAATTGGTATAAAAATATAAATAAATTTGGACAAAAATGAGAAAGGATAAAATACATAACTTGGAAGTGTGATCCCAAATGCTTGGGAGGGGATTGAGAGGGGATTCATGGGATATTAGGGAGACCTGGGAGGATTCTGGAGAGAGAAGTTAATGTTAGAGATGTTCTCCATGGGGTTTTAGTGATTAGAAGTGGGGTCATGGGTTGGTTTATATTGGAAAAGAGAGGGAATTCTTTATTATTTAGGTTTTGGACACCACACATTAAAATAATTGAAACCACAAACTATGCCATGAGGTTTTCCCATTTGTTTTCCAAATTGCAGGGGAGAAAATTTATTTTATAAGTCCAATGCCCGAATTTTTTTAAATATTAGGCTTGCTTATGTGGAGGTGAGTCACACTCTCAAGGAAATCATTTTAAAAAGATAAAATGTTTTTTAAGTTTGGGAGGGTCCACTTATGATTTTTAAAAATAAATAAAAGAAATATAAAATCAAATTATCTTAAAGTTAAAACATATATTGTCTGAACCTACCACTTATATTATATAATTACTTCACAATTGGGTCATTATGATTTCATAAAACACATTATATAATTAAATTGTATTTAATTTTTACTAAATAATTCGACTATCTCAGAAAATAATGAAACATTCACCATTAGATAATTTCGACGTCATGAATCCAAAAATGATATTCATTTAATATAAATAGTTTTCTAAATATTTTAATTATTTCTTTTAAAATAAAACCCTACATTTATTGAAAATTCATTGGTTTTCACAAAAAAACCTTTCAAACCTTTATAACAACTACAATTGTATTCATAAATATTATATGATCATTTATTTTAAAAAAATTAATTTATTAATAATATATAACTATAATATTATTTATTTAAAAAATCCATTATATCATCAAAATATATTTCATAATTGAATATTAACTGGAAAACTATTTTTTATTTACAAATTATTTACAAAGTAACAATAATAAAATTAATGTATATTCTCTATGAAAAAATAATTTACATAATCATAGGGCTTGGGTATTGTTAAATAACCCCTTATAACAAATTCATAAGACTGAAGGGTAAAGTATGTGATGGTAACAGACTCTCGGGGAGGCTCAGATAAAATCACTCTGGTGGTAATCTCTATTAATGTCCACTTATCCCATAAGTGGTTCCATACAAGATTAATGTGTTGATGGTCGACTTGGGAATGGTCATGATCTAAGCAAAATGATGCTACCTCTTTTCAATGCTCTGACAGATGGGCTCCGTATGGATCAATTCTACTCAATGAGGCCAACTCTTCCCTTGTCTAAGTAAATTGGATTTGTTAATGACCTATACTTATAATAATCATGTGATGACTATTCAACATCTATATTGACAATGATCATAATTAATAATGGTATTTTAAAATCCAAAAACATTAAACCATGAATTTCATATTTTATATAACCATTTTACGCAATAAAAAATTTAATTAGATCCATATGAAATTTCATTAATAAAAGTTTGGGTCATTACATTACACCTACATCCAGATATGTGGTAGGGGTAATATACTCCCCTTTATTTCAATCCTATATGGAACAAGACCAACATTACATGTAATATTAAGGATATGAATCCAGGAATAGTCATAGTTAACATGTAAAACCTATCAGAGGAGTAAAGTAAGTTATGCCTCCTTGAAGAGAACTTACCCCCTAGAGTGGTTCCACACTTGCTGGATCCTTTGGGAAGGGTTACTCACCAGAAAAGAATCAAACCGTGAATTCCTACACCTTATGAGTTGTTGTCCTTCAGTCGGGACCCCAATAAGGGTAAGGAGAACACATTAAATATCATACCCTCTAACCCTTCTGGATTAGTAAAAAAGGAAGAAGATGACCCTAAAAAAGGTTGTGTTGCAACCACAGCTCATGAAATAGAAAAATTTGGTCTATGACCTTCTCAATAAACGTGCATTGGAATGGTGTCCATATTACGATAATCCTCGACCGGGGTAGTAGGGTTAGGTATAAACTCACCCTAGTGAGTGGAATCCTAGTTACTTTCACCATCTTACCCATATATACAGAGTAGAGGCTAATGTTTATGGAAAGAGGGAACACTATCCATCACCTAATCCAACCAAGTTTTGTGATAACCCTCCTAGGGAAACAGCTAAAGTTCTCCTTGAACCACCATAGGTCGTTCCCCTGAGAGTCCCGCAAGTCATTCAAACAACCTCCCCATGAGCCACTGGGCATACTTAACGCATTGAAGAACCAACCAATGTGTTTATGGATAGAGACCCTCATCAAAACATTATTACCGACCACGATGATACGATGGCTGCTCTCATTACCCACCTCTATGCTTTAGAAGCCTAAAAAGTGGTGATCTCACATGGTGGAATGTCTTATCTGGAATGGGTGAATGATATACAAGTACCCTTGTGATTCGTAAATTATACCTTCTCCTCCTTTAATGGGATAGGTTATATGTTTTAGTATCAAGACTACATTATTTCAATGTGAGGACCCAAGCTGGGAACTCCAGCGTAGTAGGAGGCTGCCAAGTTCTGTTGTTTTGTACAGATTCTAGAAGGGCCCACATTTGTTTAGGTACAACCAGTTACCCATGGGGTCAACAGCTAGTTGGGAAGAACTACGGAGAACATTTCTTTACCATTTCAGTTCCACCACCGATAAGACAAGCATTAGATACCTCTTCAAATGCAAGAAGGTTCTTGACAAGCTGGTTGGATACTTTGTTTCTAGGTGGAATATCCTCACATATCTCCTTGATATGTTACTGACTCATGAACATCTACTAACAATGTGTGGGGGAAATGTAAAAATTGAATTGGTCCCTTCTCTAATCACACATAACTACACATGGGGTATTTTAGGATTTCTCTAACAAATCCCAGATTCTAGTGGAAGCCTTGAAACAATCTAAACAGGCATGTATATTTCCCTATTCAATTCTTGTAAGAAGAGACACAATGTTTGAGATAGCTGTGATATAAAAATACATTCCCCCATTCAGTTGTAATTTTTACCGGTATAAACACCTCTACAACTTCGTCGAGGCACACCAATTTAGGTGAAGCCTCCATCCCAATAGCAGACACCACAGAATCGGAATCCACCCCCACATAAGGCACCACCACCTCCTAGGTAGGATAATCAGGTTCCACCTCTAAAACAATATTTTCCAACCCCTCGTCTAGGATAGGATCCTAGAGATCATTTCCCAGATCAGAGTAACTAAACCTACTCATTTAGTGGCACTCGAGACCCTAGATATTTCCAAAGTTCCTTGGATTTGGGAATCTTACAGTTTTTATATTGAAAGAGGCCTGAGGAGGCATATCTCATCAATCGTCCCAACTACTACCCCTATCACTGGTTCCTTGGGAACACCCTTAAGCAATGCTATGTAATTAAATATTGGCTCTAAGACCAGGAAAATAAAAACATGTTCAAGTTGGTTCTAGCCTTGGAACAGGTGTAATGTTTTTTTAAAATGACTTACAGTGAAAGGGAGGGTGGATGGAAGTAGGCGTCTATCCATGGGTATCAAAAATACGATTACTAGATGGATCACAATGTAGTAGCATGTGCCAATAGTATTATATGTTCATGTTTGAAGAAACCAGACCCATCTGAAATTTTTTTGTTACATGCATCCACTACTTCTGCGTCGAAATCTCAATCTTCCTCTTCCCAAGACGACAGACATCAATGACACCAGGAAATGAAAATTCCCCCATCAATGCCATCTTCATCTCATAATCTCACAAATTTCATGCCCCCATAGATGACAATTGCCCCGTGAATCCAACCAGTGATAGAGGATTCCTCATTTGATGATCAAGAGTACAATTTAGTCAATACTTTGGAGCTAGTAAATCCCCGGACAGTTTCTGATGACCGAGAGTGCCAGGTGGACCCTCCCAATATCCCAATCCTATTCTAGCGTCAATGGAGTCGTGGCATGTGAATCACTAGAATAAATTGGTCAGTTCTTCTAGCCAAGCTGTGAACACCACTAAAACTAGTCAGTAGGCACATCACTATGCTCAGCCCGCACAACCTTCTCATCTAGATTCACCAATTTTTCCTCCACCACTATTTGTGAAACTTGATTAGTTAGAGCCACCGTGATCATGAAATGGTTATCCACATTCATTAATGGACATTTCTTATTAATCATTACCTAAAACACTATTTACTCTATGATATAAGACTAGTGAGCAATGAGACATTCCCAGCACCATCTATAATTCACCAGTTCAACCAATAGTTCCCAAAAAAACTCTTATCATTGAGCGATCTTCTATCAGAAAAAGTGTACATCGGGGAAAAGAATATGATATCCTCTAGAATATTTATAGAATTCCTATGACGCTCTATAACCTTGAGGTTATCCACCTATCTGTAGATATGTACGAGTACCTTGCAGAGGCTTTAAGATGCCCCCACCAGTTTGAGATAGAGGAAGAAGCCAAAGATGCCTTCAATTATGAGATAGTCAAGCATGAAGAATGTTAGGACATAATCTCATTATATGGAGAAGATGAAGGTTCTCTTATATATGGGCACATATTCCCACTGTGAATCACTGTCCATTTCAATTTCATGGAGGATCACCGATGACTTGTCAATAAGGGATCTGGTATCAACCTTATCCCATCCTAGACACTCCATAATATGAGACTGTCTATATAGTTATAAGGCCCTATGACAAAAAAATCATGGTTATGACAGGACAGAGCAGACACCGGTTGGAAAAACTTTCTTGAAGACCTAGTTTAGTGGCCTAGTTTTTAGCACCATGTTCATGGTTGTCTGATAAGACACTTCTTACAATGAAATGATGGGTTGGCCATGGATCCAACTGCATGCGCTAGTCCCTTCTTGATATTAAAAATTCTTTATGTACTCCCTTAATGGTTGAATATGTGTACTGCAAGTTTATGTGTCTCTCTTTGCCTCTTGTGAAGCACAATACTTGAATGTTAACTATTACAAGAGCAAGGATAAGCCAATTCAGGCTAATGAGGTTTAACATGCTATGGATACAACCAACCAATGGACATGCATGGATGATGAAATTATTTTCTCGATTCACTGATTAATGGCCACAACCCCATACTCAGGGAAATGATTTATTGTTTCTTGGATGAGGGTGATGTGAATTCTAATGTCTATGGAACTCTAGAAGATCTCATCATTTTTCGACAAAAATCTGGATTGGAAGATCCCAAATCCCCCTACTCCTATTAGTTATTGATATTTCCACCCCATTGAAATATAAATATGTCAAAACTTCTTGTTTCATTTGGATGGGATAAACCAGATCAAGACAACACACACCTATTTTTTTGTTATCATTAGACGTGGCCCCTTGGGTTGAAGGATTGATGGGATCTCATCGATAGCATACATCACTACGGATTCAGCACCACACAAGTCCCTCAAATAAGTTTTCATTGCCACCCAGGATGGCACCAGTGTTCCATTAGGATTTGTCAAATCGGATGAATTTTATTATACATATGATTCTCCTACTTTGGATGATAAAATGGATTTGGAATATTACCATGCCGCAATTTAAGAGGGTGTCTCCACCATAGTCAATGAATTGGTACATGTGATCCTCAGTAATGAAACTGATCTAAAACCATCATTAATCAGCACCATTATGCATATAGAAGAGCAATAGAAATATGTGGATTTACTAAGTAATAATTGTGATGTATTTTAATAGGGGTTATAATGATATTTCAATACTAGTCCCTCAGGCCACCTTCCTCCATATCAGTCTCCCATAAAATGATTATGGGTTCATACAACATCCTCGAAAGATGCACCGTTCTCACAGTGCCATGGTCGAGGCCGAAGTTGATTAGATCATCAAAGACAACTTCATCTCGGAGGTCCAATACCTTATTTGGTTAGCTAAAATTGTGCCCATCATAAAGAAGATCGAACATATCATATTCTACATTGACTACCGTGATCTCAACCATCACAGTTTGATTAACAAATTTCCCCTTTATGCGACAAAACTATTGATCGACACCACCACTGGGTTCCATGCTATCTCTTTCATCGATGGGTATTTTGGGTATAATAATATCCTAATTATCCCCATGGATGAAAAGTCTGCCACTTTTAGGGAACCACAAGGTATTTTATTCTTCTAGGTATTTACATTCAGTCAAAAGAATGCAGGTGCCACCTATCAGCATGAAATACACTGCATATTCAATCCGATTCTTGGGACATTGTTGGAATGTTATGTGGACGAATATGTGGTAAAATCACTACAGCGTCAGTACCATCTCATGGATCTTGAGAATGTGTTTGGATTCCTCCGTTATCGCCATCTGAATATGAATCCCTTGAAGGATGCCTTTGGGGTCACCACTGAAAACATTATTAACTTCATTGTCAGATGCAGAGGCATTGAGATTAGTCTAGAAATTGTCCAAGTCCATCCTTCCGATGTCTCCTCCGAGTAATATTCCAGAAATCTAAGGAAGTCAAAGCCACATACCCTATACACACCGATTAGTTGAAACTATTTCTGGAAAGTGTAATCCCTTTTCCCATATCTTGAAGCAAAGTGTTGATTATCTGTGGGATGAAGAGTTTCAGACTTCTTTTGAGGAAATAAAGCAGTAACTACTACAACCTCTGGATCAGATGCAACACACATTTGGAAGGCCAGGGGTCCATTATGTGACCACTTTGGAATGATCCCTCGAAGTAATTCTCACCTAGAAGAACAATGATGTAATATTTTATAGTTTATATTCTCTTGGCCACATGCTCTTTGATACAGAGACCAGATATTCATCTATCAAGAAGAAATTCCTGGTGCTGATATTCCCAGTGTCAAAAAATGTGATATTACTTGCTGCACCATAAGATATAACTAGTGTACCGAAGGGATAATTTGAAATACATTCTGAACTACCCCATGTTGATAAGTCGTATAGATCAGTGGAAAGTGATCCTTAAATAGTTTGTAATCAAGTTTTTCTCCCAGAATGCTATAGTGGGACAAGCATTGGAAAACTTTCTTACTGACCATCTAGCTTGTGCATAATAGGATCTCGATCATGAAATTCCAAATAAGTCCATCCTCTTTGTGGATAAACTCATTCTGTGTTGGAAAATTCACTATGATGGTGCTTCTCGAATCCCTACTGAAAGAAGACTCAATGATCCTAGACTCAACAAAGAGGGAATGGGTATTGTCTTTATCATGTCGGAACAAGTTGTCTTGCCATATATATTCTTGTTGTCATAAGTTTTTACCAACAATGAGCCAGAGTACCAGGCTCTTATCAATGGTCTCAAGATGGCCCTCGAGATTGGCATTCCCCACTTGCATGAGAACGATGACTTTGACCTGGTTATCAAGAAGATCAATGGTGACTCTATTTTTAGGAAGCAGGAGATTATAACATTTTTCAAACATACTCTCTAGGGGATGGACTAGTTACCTTCTTATCTAGATGTTACTAATGTCCCCCGATCAGAAAACAGATGAGTTGGTTCCTTGTATGGACATGTTACATCTCTTATAGAGACTGACCAGGATGATTTAATTATATATGTGGTGCATCAAATATCCATCAATCTCGTCACTCCATACATTGATGATAGTCCTCCAGTAAGCCACATTACCAACAATGCCTCCACATTGGGACCTCAAAGTCCCCTACCATGGTTTTGGAACAATCTACTAACAAGATGACCCCTATAATAGAGTATCTCGAGCATGATAATCTTTTAACAGACATAACTGAGTGTGAGCGGATTCGATGGTGAGAAGTTTTGTTCACCCTTTCTTAGTATTTATCAGATCCTATACATATGTGGGTTTTATGGTATTACCCTTCATTTCATTCAAGTTGATGATATTTCTAAGGTCATGCAAGAAGTTCATGTTTGTTCCAACGATTCTTATTAGGTAGGGCCAAAACAGTCTCATCAGATATGAAGATTAGGATACTTTTGGCCCACCATGATCTATGACTATATTGTGTATTCCAAAAGGTTCCAATCATTTCAGATCCTTTCTAATTTTTTGCATCGGCTTCTAAATCCTTTCCACACTACCAAGTATTTTTTGGCCTTTTTAGCCTAGGGACTCGATGTCATGGGACTATATCAACTAACAACTTCTCTCTAGTGGAGGTTCATCCTGACTGATATAGATTTATTTTCCATGTGGGAAGAGGAAAATACACTCAAGGAAGTCAAGGTCCATTCTATCATTGAGTTCGGGAGATCCAATATCATCTATTGATTTAGAGTCCCTCATTACATCCTTACTGATAACAACACCAACAACCGAGCAGATGATCTAAATAATGTGTATTCCATGTACAACAACAAATCTAATCATACATCTCGCTATCATGTGCAAGTAAATGTGCAAATTTAGGCCTTGAACAAAACCCCTCTCTAATATATTGTAGATGATGGTTGGTGGTAATAAGAATAGTTGGCTGGGAAAACTCCACAATGCTCTCTCAGCTTACCAGACAATGACTCGTAATTACACTCAGGTGACTCCATATTCTGTGGTGTATGACACATAGGACGTCATTGCCATCGAGATTTAGTGACTCTAACTGCACACAACCATCATTGATTAGCCGAAACAAGAAAAAGTCACTGAAATACATCAAGATGAATTGGAATCACTTGATGAGAAATTGATTTGTGCCTTTCACAACTATTAGAGACATCAGAACAAGATAGCCAATGTTGTTAACAACAAATTTCACCTCCTCTCTTTCTTTCATGGTGACATGGTATTTCCCCTGAGAATTCCAATGAAACCCAATAAGAATCCATTGAAGCTAACGCACAAAATGGAGGGACCATATATAATTCATAAGGATTACCCAAATGGTGCATAATCTATAGTCTCCATGGATGGTGAGTGTATTACTTCTCCCACCAATGCTAAATTCCTGAGGCAGTATTTCTCTTCCGAGTACATCTATCCATTTTCACTGCATGAAGTTAAAAATTGTTATCCATCTGGGAAGAGGGATGTAAAAGCACCCAGAACTCATCCAAAATGATAATACACTGAAAAATGGTCCAATCTCTATGACCTCAAACTATGATATCCTTTTTCCTTGTCGTACAACGTTAAACTATAAAAAATATTCAGAACTATGTTTGGATTGGTTTCTATCCTTATGGGATACATAGGAATGCCCAAACCATTCATTCGGGGAACTTCCTCAAGTCCCTTGACCTCTCTTGCCTCATGAACCAAGTTATCTCTCAGGATTGTGTGATGTGGTACATAATCTTTGTCTTCATTCACATCAGGCTATATTATCCACACCACACATATCCCTTTGAAGAATTCCTCTTTCCCCAGTCCTTACTACATGAGGTTAAACTACATGGAATTTTCAAGAAATACAGATGTCTTGATTCCCATCCACAAGGGATACATAGGAACACCTAGAGATTTCATTGTCTAGTCCATCACAAAAAATCCACCCCCCCCCCCACATGTTTAACTCTCTTCGAGGGATTTCATATGGTGTGGTATGTGAAATTATTTGGTTCCCATTGATGCCATATTTTCAATGGCCACAGCATGTGCCCCTCCTTATAGAACATTCTTCATATCCTTACATCCTTATAACATTATGTTAAACTGCACGGCAATTTCAAACCTTCATGTGGAAGGATTACCACCATAATGGGATACCTAGTAATGCTCGATCATTTCGTCCTTGGTTCGAGACCTATTTTTTATAGAAACCTTCACCTCCTTTTGGCCATTTTTCATATATTTTTTGGGGGTATGTGGAGTGGTGTGGGCTTATGTCCCCATTCACATTAGGTTTGTAGCATCCACTCCACAGAACTATATCTTAAGAGATATCCACCCCATTTCCTCCAGTCTTCTCCTTGAGTCATCTGGTCTTAATTAGTCCCCTAGACCCCTTTTCGGTGCCTCACTGATGTGCTCGAATGTTGTGTGTTTGGGGACCTATAGTGTTGGATTCCGCATAGAAATGCTTTTGTTATGTCACCATGCTTCACATATTCCTTCATTTTTGGGTTTTCATACTTTTTCATATCCAAAAGGACTCTTGAATGGCATAGATGATAGACCTTAGTGATTTCCTACCACTTTTGACAATGTTCTAAAAGATCTCGATTGATATTATGACACATGTCTTGCGTTGCATATATAGTTAGTGGTTGATTCTCATTTTTTGTTCCCATGTCTGGTCTCACGGTGTATATGTTGTATTTTGATCACGGTCAGTGGTTATTCTCCATCGTTATTCCATCCCCATTATGCCTCCAATATTTGTCACATGATTCACACCCCTTTTGACTTCATCACATCCCAGTAGTGTTTTGACACCCTTGGTGATATTCCTCTATGCACATTTGCACGATAACCGGATGAATCAATGTCATGGTGTCATCCTTTCCCATGAACTGTTTAACCTTACTGGGTATTCCATGTTTGGTGAAGATATCATCTACCCTTGTTTCCTACAGCAAGCGTAGCTCACGTGGGTTTAGAGAATTTGTCAATGTTTATGCCCGCTTGGTGGAATCTCACTTCATTCCACCCATTATCTATGACATTAAACATAGACCCCCAACCCCTCATCCATACCACAGTATTGTGTTTTCATGAACTACGTTTGGCTTGATTCACATCCTCATGTTATACATAGGAAGACTTGGAAATTTGGTCTTTGGGTCCATCCCCATGTCTTATGATCATTTCTAGCCCCTTGTCTAGAGGTCCCCTCCAATTGGGGTTGCATGCAGTGTGGTGTGGACTTATGTCCTCAGTTACGCTGGGTATGCTTTATCACGCCCTGACCATTATCTTTAGAACCTCATTATTCTATATGAGTCTAACCCATATGACATTAAAAAAGGTTTCCTAGTCCCACAAGACATAAAAACATTGTATCTTTATCGTGCGACGTTAAAAACATTGCCTAGTCCAGTCATATGTCCCCAAACTGTTACACTGTCTTCTAGGACACATGAGGAAAAATGGAACCACGTTATAGTGTCATCGCAATAGGGGACATCATGTTTGGTATAAGTCATCCACCATTCCATTTTTCAAGCACAAAATATTTCTTTATTTCTGAGAGAATTCCTGGATTCTCCTTACTATGTTTGTTGCTTGAAAAAAACACATCCACCCTAATGAACAAACAAGATCAATCAAAGGCCGATAGTTTTGGTGCATGGGAAAGACCATCATGATAGTATTTCTCCTGTCATTAGAACCATACCTTTCCGTTTAAAAAAAATACATGTGTCTTGATTCCCATCTTCATGAGATACATAGGAATGCTAGAACATTTCATCTACGGGTCCCACCCCAGGTCCCTCAAATCATGCCTTCATTCCAGCCCCCTTGGCCCGAACTCTGTAGGAAGCATGTGGTGTTGTTAGGAACCCTTGGGTCCTCATTCAAATTGGGTTTATAATATCCTTTCTATGTACTTACACTTTTTGGGATCTTCATTCCATTCTCCTTATTTCCTTGTCTCACGATGGTAAACTACATGACATTATCAAGAACTATGTCCCTCTTGATTCCCATCGACATGGGATTTGAAGGAACACAAGGACATTTAATCCTCATGTATAGACCTAGGTTCATAAACACATTTTTACCCTTTTCTTTATGACTTTTTGACCTCTATAATTTCTCACAAAAATGCTCAAATGAACTATGGTTTTGGTCCTACAGTGTTGGCATCTAGATTGATGTTATTTCATTCATTTCCATGCTTCACTCTTACTTTTATTTAGGTTACCATCACCTTTATATCCATAATAACCCTCAGATGGTATGGATGTTCAGACTTATGCCTCACCTACTACTTTGGGCCAACATCTGAAAGGATTTTGAAGGATGTTATGTGACAAGTCCCATGTTTCAAATACTATTTGCTGTCAACCCTCATTAGTTGTTCCCAATTAAATTCTCAAGATATTGATGAAATATTTTGAACACGACCAACAGTTATCCTCTATCATTACACCACCCCCATTATGCCTTAAATATTGGTCACGTGATTCACATATCTTTCCACTCCATCCTGTTAAAGTGGAATTTCAACACCCTTGTTGGTATCCCTCCATGAACCTATATGCATTAAAGAGGGAGAATCAGTATCATGAGGTCCATATTCGACTCTACTTAGTCTCTCCCAGCTGTGTATTCCATTTTTTGAAAAGATCTTCTCTTCCCTTGTTTCCCACAAAGAACATAGCTCACGTGGACCTAGGCATATGGTTATATTTTGTTCATAAATGGATGAACCACACATCTTTTAGTCCGAACTCTATGACCTTAAACTAGGTTATTTGGTCCCTTAGTTTGGGAATCATGACTTTAAAAATCGGGTGTTATTATTGAAATTTTTGGTGTAGTGCATACTATTATGTCTTCCTCCACGTCGGTTTGTTTTAGGGAACCACATCAGATTTTTCTTCTTCAAGAATCTTCCCATTTTCGGTCCATGTTCTATAATGATAAACTGATAACTCTTCCATCCTAATCATATGGAGATAAACTACATAATCTATGCTCAGGATGTGTAATGATAAATTTCAAATCCATATATTGTCCTCACATGGGATGATATTTCCTATTCTCATATTGGGTGCCTTCCATAACACATTCAATACATATGAATGGCTTGATTCCCATATTTATGGGATAAATATTCTCACCCACACTTCTTATCTTTGGTCAAGCTGAATTACCATGACCCTCTTGTACCATTTCATCCAAAGTTTCTTTGGAAGTATATGGTGTGGGGAAGACTTATATGTCATCATTCATGTGAGGTTGTGAACCATACCACACATTTCTACTTTGGGTTACCCATTTCCTTGATGCATAACTTTAAACTATGGACCTACCCTGAAATTCTCAGGATGCCCCATGATAATTATGGGATGTTTGGTCTCCTCACCATAGAGGAATTCCCGAACCAGCGTTGGTATCTGACCATGATATATTCAATTACTACATTTGGATTAATTCCCACATTCATCGGATATGTAGCGACACCCATACATTTTTCCTTGGGCCCATCCCCATGGACATTATCAATCCATGTATTTTTCCCCTAGTCATGGTATGAACTCTATGAACCTAAACTATGAGTCCCTAGTCCATGTGACATGACTTTAACTTACTGACCATGTTCTATGAAGTATGGAATTAAACTAAGTTCAAAGCCCTTATCATATAATGTTAAACTATTCCATTAATTGTCCTCATTTACATGATTTAAAAATTCAATCAATTCTAGGTCCTAACCATAGAGGTCATGTATGGGGTATGTTTTCCCTTTTTCAAACTGATATGCTCACCCAATGTTATTTCCTCATGGTGGCATAGTTTCAAGAGTATCATACATTTCTCTAACATCCATCATTCCATCAACACTCTTTACATCCCCTCTATTTCAGATCCCCATTACCTTCCCCATCTTATGAAACCCTCTAATGGTTCAGATGCTCGGTCGTAAGAATATCCTACCATCTAGGGCCAATGTTCTTGAATACATCAGATGACACTTCGAGTTTTGCATCATGTTTTCAAATATAGCTAGTAGCATTCCATCGTTTGTTTATTCCCCTTTTAGGAAAACATGATGCAATTCATGTGATTAAAATTTGGTAAAAATCTATCCTTCATCACCAGGCTTCCCCCAATGTGTTCTGAATTTTGGGTGTCATGATTCACACTTCCCAATCCCCCTGTGTTCTGATTGATCCCAACACCCATGGAATTATCCCGCTCGTGATCTAGAGCATGATTGGAGAGTGTAATATATATTTTTTGATAATTTTATTTTCTTATCGTGACCCCTTTTCTTCCCAAAATTTCTGGTCGGTCATTAAGACCATGTATATCTAGTGATTGATTGTCACTCTTATAATCAAAGGGAATAATTATGCATTCATCCTTTTCTTCTCACATCAGGAACATCTTATGTGTGATTAGGAATTGACCACTGGATATTTTTTTTATATTATTGAAATACAGTAGTCAATGAAAATAATGGGATTCATGCATGAAACCATAATAAACAAGAAAACAAGAGTGTATCTTTGTGAATTAAGGCATGTTACAACTCCACGGATTGGCCTCTCCAAAAGATGGATCGACATCCTCAATAGAGGGTTTTATCTCCTCCACTCTTTGGTGTGTGGCCTCCATAATTTTCTCTTTCCAGTTGAGCTCCCCATCCTCTTCACTAGCGATAAACCATAATTCATTTGCCCTAATGCATGCTCATTTTTCATCAACTTTGACGTTGGGCATCTATTGGGATGCTCTTCTCATCTGATCCTCATATTTTATCAGTCATGCCTTTAATTGAGTCATGACTTCTAGTTGGGCGCTAATGAAGGCATAATGTTTATCCACCCGCACCCTCAAACACTAGACATCTTTCTCATCCTTTGGGAGTTTCTTGATATTTATGGCCTTCCTCCACTGCCAACCAACACTAAAGCTACACACATCTTCCCTTTCCTTCTTGGAAAGGTTATCTCGAATGAGCACGTGAGTGCATTGGGAATCAACTCTTCTAGTGCATAGTTCTCGTATCTAGGGGAGAGGTTTTCCCATATGACTTATCCACTAAAATTTCACGGTGTGATTGATAAAGGACCTTATAGGATTCTATGATCAGTGATAGATGAACTTGCAATCCTCGTCATCAAGTGAATTCCCATCATATTCCTCTGGTTCAACGGGTACATCTTCTCGAAATACGTCTAGAAGTTCAAAAATAGGATATTCCTCAGGATAGTCTTCATTGAAGGAATCTAATTCAAATATATCTGACCAGTCCACTCTTGACTCTATCCCGCTAGTAGTATTTCTCATCACTGCTGACCACTAATAAGGAACCATGGCCTGGTCAGCCAGGGTAATCAGTGTTATAGAGATCAATAACCCTATTTGGAGTGGATACTCAGATGTTCTAGCCATTCTCATCAGCAATGTGTGTACCATCCAGGAAATTGTGCAGGTCTGGGTCACAATGGAAAATTTTACACACCAAAAAACAGGTACCAATATGAAGTATGAGACATACCCTAGTCGGCTGCATGATCATTCCATGGTTCTATCATCATTGGGAGGTCAGGATGCAGCCCTCCTTATATGATTGTGGGCAATGATGATTCCGAGGAGGTGACTCTTTCTCCCCAAGCACTGATAGATCACACAACCACAGTCTTTTCGACTGCATTTCTTGATGATTCACCTTTCTCCTGGGAACTCCCAGGTGGAGCCACTGGGCCCGACACCACCACCTCTATCCCTCCACATCCATCCATCACTAGTTTGGGGTCTGCTGATTCATGGACTACTACCCCTTCTATTAAATCCTCTTATCCTTGACACATGTTTTCACCACCATATTGAGATCCCCCCATCGTTAATGTTTGACCTGGAGTTGTAGGGAAAACATTACTTGCCCAGATAGTCAGTCACTTTATAATATCACTAGGGTAGGTAGCATCCCAGCTCTGTGCATATTCATGAACTAGTCTTCATATTGCATTAGATGGAGGAAGATAGGTTCACATCATTCCATCCTACCTTGTAAAAATCATCCAGTGTTGTCTCATCACACATGGGGCGGTTCTTGTGGTGAAAATTGGTTTACAGCTATGGAGTAATCCTCTACATGTAGTGGAATTTTCCTTAGAACTGGTGTGGGGTATATGGTTCACATATAGGTTCACAGTCGACTTGTGCCGCTATCACACCCCCACAGATAGATATAAGATATGACTACATCTCTATGGTAACTTTTTTGTCTTCAGTATATTCTCTAGTTGGAACATGGAATGGGTGGAAGGTGAATAGTTCAGCCCACGCCATCTTACCCAGCATGGTCACTACATCCAACTTCAATGGTTCACTCCCCGCGATATTCAAAATTTCAGCCAAGAGTGTTTCCAAGGTAGAGCAATGGGGTTAAGGTATTAATAGACCCTATTTTTTCCGCAATCCAGCTGTACAAATTGGGAAACGGCCCACACGACTGTATCAGACTATTTCACTCACTAATATGCCGAAGTAGATGGTATAACTTCTCCAGCATTGTTATTCCCTAGATAATGTGGTCTCCGCTGGCCAGTTTAGACACCAATATGAATGTACTTGGTCACACCCCCTTGTGGGCATATCTGACCAGTATTATCCACCCACAGATTAGCGTTAAGATCAATCTGGCTAGCCTGACTATCAGCTGTTGCTTAGCCTTGAGGCTATACTCTAATAGTATCCACTAGCATCCCTCTAAGATACACCAATATGAACCTTATTTACCCTATTGAGCTCCTTGTGGGAATATTGGAGGCCTTTCAAGTAGTTTTCCCTCATACGGTGGGAAATTCAGAATGTAGTCATACTATTGATTAAAATGGATGTCTTGGGTGTTCTTCTTAGCACCATATGTACATGGTACAAGCCTCAACAATTCCACCACCAAAGGAGGAATCTACTCAATATCCTTACAAACATTTTTATTAGGGTGGAACTCATCAAGCATACCTCCCAGAATTGGGTTTCCGGAGATTTGATAAAGATACAAGATGTTGATGCCAACCTCCTCATGATGCAGGTGAAAATTTTCGGTATATGCAGAGCATCGACATAGTAATTCCGGTAAGAACTCCCTCAGTTGATAGACACTAGATTGGTAATACCATGTTTCTTTATACATTACTACCATCCTAAGTACATTCTCAAACACTTTTTAGGACGCACACACCTAGTAGGGCGCGACCCAGTCATAGGTAAAGTTTCCACCCTTGAGAAAATCCCAACATATGATCCACCCATTGTTTGGAAACCTTAGTCATTCCTTGATGATCATCTTATGCAATGGTGGGTATGTATCCTTTTCCAATGCCATGTCGTCAATATTGATGATATGATTTTAATGGCAATGTGTTGTGACTGAGATTTGATCTTTTCCAATGTGACAATCCTCATCCATGTAATGTTGGTATTTCTTAGGGGTTTTCTTAAACAAGTATGTTGGATCATAATTATGGGTGTCTGGGATGGAAACATCATCCCACAAACCGAATCCCTAAATAGGAAGGCACTTGAACAACATTTATTCATTTTCCACCTCTGTCAACCAGTGTGTTAATGATTGGTGATTGGATGTTCTCATGATATACTATCCTATTTTGATGTTTGTTTTAGTGGCCTCCATCCATGAATAATTATCTTGAAATTCTCATGCACCCTCATGAGAAGAAATTACCCAGAATGACTTGGAGAATTTTTCCTGATGGGTCACAAAGGCTGATAGAAAAATTGTTCGCAGAGGAATTTCATGAAGATGTTTCGTGAAGATGGTCACAAACCACATATTTTCTTCGAAATAGCCTATATATTGGCCTATGTCAGAACAAAAGTAATAGATCATGGTGCCTTAGTTCACTATAAGAGTTTGTGAATAACAGGACCAAACACCTCCATTTCACTAAAGAGTTCCTCAAGAGGATCATTTCACAAAATGAAAGCACTGTCCCAATCATTCATGAAGATCCAGATGTGGAAAACAGGGATTTGGGACCCTAAATATAGGTGTGGTCGGAAAAAACTTCACAGTGACATGTGGATTGTCTTCCCAGTGATAAATAAAGACTCATCGCGGCTCCTCTAACCCGCTCTTAGTGGTGCTACTTTGAAATTATCACTTCACGATGTCTTGTTTGATACGACTCCATGCACACCTCAATGACCATGTTGCACGATCCATCATGTGGTCAATCCTCATAGAATCTTTGATGTTTTACCATCAAAATTCTACCCAAATATATATTGCCTCCAATTTTGAGGGAAGTACATTTATAGGCACTAAAATTCAACATGAAAAGGGAGAGAACTCATCACTTCTTTTGAATTAAATTTCACTCTAACGGGCTATAAATTCTACAAAACCATCCCAAAAGGCCTCATTTGTGAAGATATTGGCATGGTCGGGATGCCTCTAAGAGAAAACCTTCACGATAATCTCCCCAGAATCCCAAACCCTCTTAGTTTGACTCATTCCATCAGACTGTATCCTATCAGTGACATCATCAGTCATCGTGAGGCATGTCGTTGTGATCCTTTCCACAGTGCCACTCACCCTCTTCAAGGATGACACATTCCGATGAATATCCCCCCCTCTGTAGTGTCACTCCTATTCGTGGTGACTTCTGTGACCCTCACTGACCTTTATAGTATATAAATAGAATCCCCCCTTTTCAAACAACAACTACTCTACCGTTTCAACTGTCGAGATCCCGTTTCACAAAGACCATTGAGAAACCCTCATATGTATCACCAAAGGTATATAGACATGGAAAGTAGAACTTATTTTTGTTCTTACTATCCTCCAACAATAGTGGGGATGCCCTTTTTTAAGCATAATGCCTTCGTGAATCACTCTCGAAAGAAAGATTTGTTTGATGAGGATAATCTCTACTCTGTTAATGGATCCTCTTCATGAAAAATCTTTCCTTCATGATGGCCCTTTCCTTCTGGAAGACTATTCCCTTCACAAAGAAAATCCTATTTGTGAAGAACTTTGGCTTATTGAAGCACCTCTTTCAATGATCTCTTGATTTTCACACCCTTCTTACGTGAGGCCCTCCAAGCCTGTATGAAGTGATTTTAAGGTGCCTCAAGTGGTGAGAAAAGTTTCCTTGTTTTTCCTCATGGTTCATCATATAGGCTCGTTAACGGATTTTGATTATTTGAATAGCCACACTAACATGATCCCCACAATGGATCAATTTAAAATCACTCCTCTCCATGGAATTTTTGGTGCCTTCCCTTCACCATGTGTCAAAATTTTACAATTATGTAATTCCAGAGGGGGGTAGTGAATCCTCACAGTTTGAGTTGTAGGACATTAAACTGCCAAACACCCTTATCCTTGACACACGACATTAAACTGTGATCACTGTATTGTGTGTTAGGTCCATGAGTATTGGATAGGGGATGGGCATGGGTTCCATCCCACATTATCTTTCCCACTTAACATCGTCACCATGCGCACCTCAGGAGTCTCCATGTAATCCCAAGCACCCTCTGATGGGATGTTTCAGGTATGAAGTCCATATCCTCATTGTATATTTGGAAACCCTCATTTCTCATCAGGGATCCCACCTAAAGTAAATACTAATATCCATCTCCGCAGGCCTCTAACTAAGATTAATCCCCTATTTCAACATTAGGCTACTAACCACATGTAATAACCCCTCCATTCCTTCTAGATGAACCCTTCACAATGTGATCATCATGAATTCTTAACCTCCTATTTCTCACAATGATCATGACTCAAGTGGGCATAGAGTAAGAATCAACCATGACACCGAAATCTGGGCAACCCTAGTGTGTATGGACCTTCCCCAATCCAACCAAACTATACAGACTTTGATCGGTTCCCCTTACTAATAAAGGTACGTAGTAAGCCTTCTCGAGGTCCAAACCCATCACCCATAAGTCCAAACCACTTCAAATCTACTCAACCTCATACTGCATGAAGTAAAACTGTAGGCCCCTTTCTTCACACATTATGTCAAACTGTATGCTCCTGAACTATAGAGACCCAAAGCCTAACGTACATGGACATTACATTACTTTTGGGGAATACTTAGTACATAACATAAACACATACACAAGGACCGTAATAGTTTAGTGTCTTTGGAAACTCAGAATATAATCTTCTAATCATGGTGAAAGATCGTGAACATCTCCTATAAATATCATCCTCTTTTTTTTAACTAAAACCTTTCTTTATATCCTGGGGAAATGAAAACATAAAAGGGTGAGCTCAAATTCTCAGTAAGGGTAATAAAAAGAAATATCAATCACATCATATTCATAAGAACATAACAATTTGGAAATCTTACCCTGTAAAAGAGATCATAATTTCATAACATGGGATAAATCATGGTAGTGAAATGTAATCACAATAATCATAACTTAAAACAAGAAACTTTGTTTCATAGACACATAATCATAGAGAATCATTTCTTATTAGTGAAGACACATTGCCAAGACTATATTAGTGGACAAAGTCCATTTCTGAGCCGAGTTTACTCCTCGTTTCAGTCCGGTTTCACTGAACCGGTTTAACCTGCCCTTTCAGCCATGTCTATCTCATGAGATATAAAATCTTTACGCAATGCATTGGATGGATATATAGGTCCCACCCATCTCATAATGATACCATTCTTATGTGTGCCACAAAATCATAAATCATACATTATAGCATAACCCATATAATAAAAATGGGATTCATAAACATCATGACATCATAAAACAATTCATATAAGATAAAGGATTTCATAAAAATAATTCCATCACAACATAATAAAATCAAGGTAATAATAGGAATAGAAACAGAATCTTATATTATCGTAGATGGAAAATAATTTTGATAAAAAACTTGAACTCCATTCTTGAGGAAAATATCCTTTCTACTTTAAAAACATTTTTCCTTTCATATCATGTCATAAAATTTTAAACTAAAAGAAGTTGATTAAAAATAAACTTGAAAACGTGTAAGGGAATATTCTTGGAAATAATGTATTAAAAATCCATTAATGTCGTATAAGTTAAAAGAAAACATTCTTCTCGTATTTTTTTTGGAAAATTTAAAAAGTACCTCGTACGAAAAATGACAAAAGATTCCTTTCATATCTTTTACTAAAAGCTCACTGAAGGGTAAAATTGGATTAAAAAAATTTTAGGAGGATGGAAATAATATTACATATTGAGGAAACATGGACGTGGATGATAAAATACACCCTAGTAAATACCAAAATATAAACAATCTCGGATAAAATGAGATTGTGATATTTCCCTTACCTTAGGTCTGATTTGCTTCGTAAGTGTCCAAACCTCATGTATAATGATTTAAATAATGTTATTTACTTATTCCAGAATCATGATTATTTTTATGATATCACATATGGTTCAGTAATGACTTTATTTTACCCGTTCTTTTGTAAATTCCATGTTAAAGAGCGTTTTTTGTAAAATCGTTTCATTTGTCGTCCGTGTTTTGACTTGTAATTATTCATATGATTACTTAGATCATGATTACTTAATTAAAAAATATAAAACATGATTTATATATAATATATATTCAAAATATACATATATATAATAGATCAGTAAATGGAAATAAATACACCGTTCATGGAGACGGTAGGCCGTACGTACGCATGAACGATGTTTTCGTTTCCTTATTGAGTTGAATGGAATTAAGTAGATGACATTCATATATATACAAATAAATCGAGTATCATTATTATTTCATATATTTCATGATTACCTATTATATATACTTTATAATCATTCATCAATGGTTAACGTGGAGAATGAATCTCATCGCGTCGTGGAGACGGTAGTCCGTACGTACGCACGAGCGATGATATCGTTCTCATGATCGTGGAATTATATTTGAGTGTATGTATACTATATCAGAATCAATATCACATTACAATAATCATATATAGTTATTATTTACACCATTATACCCATCCAAGTAAGGTGGTGGTGGAAAATAGATTACACCACGGCGTGGAGACGGTATTCCGTACGTATTTACGCGCGGTGATTTCGTTTTCCGTAGGATGGATAGATGGTGAAATAGGGTTGTTTAATACTTATAATAACATATCCGTATATGAGTGATACATATGTTATTACTTCATAATGAATCAACCTAAGAAGAAGAAGTGGAGCAAGAAATAAAGTTGAAAGAATCGTTAACGGACATTACCTCTTCTTTGAAGCGCCTCTTTGAGATCTCCTTTTAGGGCACTAAAATTGGTCTTTGAGGAAGACCAGAACCTATAGGATGTTGCTATGGAAGTGGAGAATGGAATTTGGCAGGGGTTTTCCGAGCTTGAAGGCTCAAAGTGGTGTGAGGAAGAGAGGGAGAGGTGCCCTTTTATAAGGGAGGAGAGGGGCACCTTTGGAATAACTAAAAATATTATTTTATTATAAAGCCAAATTCGATTTTAAATAGCTCAAAATTGATTTATTTCGAAGCTAAGGTAGTGATGAGTCGAAATACTCTCATACAATAGAATTTAGACAAGTTTAGGTTCCTATTTTAGCCATATCATTTAGATTTAACATTAAGTAAAATAATTTTACTTTTACTGTGTCTTCTTGTGTTCTTATACTATAAGGTTAATAAACATACTATAAAAAGCCAAACAAACCCCAAGTTTTTTATTATTAATATATAAAACCATATCTAAGTCATTTGGCCGAACCTTAGATTTTTAGGAATAAAATAACAATTACTAATATAATATTTGTTTTAAAAACTATTTTATGTCAATTTTGACACTATTTAGTGATTTATTTTTGTGAAAATTATAACAGAATGATTAGTTCGAACAAAGTTAATTAAATCAATACTAACATGTCATATTAACCTAGAAAATTAGTGTAATTCATAAAAAGTCTCAAATTACATTTATTTGGGTATTTATAACATCAATTATGTCAATATTTCATTAATAAGATAATTACTACATCATCTTTGTGTCATAAATAAATTACATTCTTTAATGTCTAAAAATTACAAATAAAATACCATTATGTATGAAATATTTTTATCTTTCTAATGAATATTTATAGTCGAATTTATATTATGTATAACCCTATATTAAAAATAATATACTTATTAAACTTTGATTTCAACTATTTTAACCCTTCTTTAAATAAATTAATAATAAAGGTCCTAATCTAATCCATGAGGGCCTAAATGGTAATATGTTATTTTTAAGGTTGTTTATGGTCAAATTACACTTATCCAATAGAATTAGGACATGTTTTAGGGTAATAATAATATCATTTTTACCCTTAATTACCCTATTTACTTTTAACCGTGGTAAAAAAAAGTAAAAAGTTACTATTCACCAAAAATTATTTTCATCTCATTGAACCACATATTACTTACTGACATCAACCGTGTCTCTCGGATTTTTGAAATTCCACTCACAGAAGCGGTAAAATTAAGTTTTATGAAAATTTCATTTTTTTAACTACCACTTAGTGGTTTCACTATTCATCAAAAAATGAAAGTTTCTAGAAAAATACAAAAAATTAGGCCTAAGTTATATTTGATATTATGAACTCAAAAATGATGTCTATTTTACCAAATTCAAAACATATCAGTTGCACTAATGAATTTAAAAATTAATTCCCGTCTTCTAAACAAATAGTGTGTTCTTAAGAGATAATAACTATCAAAAGATTGACACTTGTTTATGTTTGGTTTAAATGTGAAATTACATCCAATGACCAACATTGTATTAAATTGTAAAAATATATTCTAAATATACTTTAAAACCACTAAAATTAATAATTTATCACTATTAATTATTTCTATTAAAAAGGTTGTTTTTAATTAAAATTTAGTAATTTTCACTATTCATCAGAAAATGAAAGTTATCCAAAAAGTACCAAAATTTCACCCTAAGATAATTTTGATAT
Organism: Viscum album; assembly: GCA_963277665.1. NCBI lineage: Eukaryota > Viridiplantae > Streptophyta > Magnoliopsida > Santalales > Viscaceae > Viscum > Viscum album. The sequence continues at coordinate 1,925,919,667 of OY728142.1, read as the reverse complement.
TCTGAATCCAAAAATGAAGTCCATTTTGAAAAATAAAATTTAAAAAAATTTAAAAAGTGGTTATTACTATTCATAACGGCTAGTTTTAATAATATTTTAATAGCATATCTTTGTTTAGTGAAACTCGGTATTGCGTACTACACACGCTATCGAGGAAGGTCACGATTGCGTGTAATGAAAGGCAAGTCAAGGATGCGTGTTGTGCAAGATCCTTTTTATGTAGCGTACAACACAAGACATTAATGAAATTAAATAGAATATTTTTCATAAAATCTCGGGGTGTTACATTCTACCCCCCTTAAAATGAATTTCGCCCTCAAAATTCGTCGGGGTTATAAATGGGTTACTACTCAAAATTTTATTTAATAGAAACCCACATCGTAAAAAATAATACCCAAACTTGGATTTAAAAACTAATTTATGAAATGTAACGGTTACCCAAATTAACTCATCACTGGGTTTCCACATAAGAGAACATAGGTGAAAATATGGATGTGGAAGAAAAATCTAACCATCACATTCTGATGGAGAGTGGTAGAGAACATGGCTTTGAAATAGCCAACAATCACAAAGCTATAGATTTGCGATGATCTAAGGTACCATCTAATTCATCACATATAAGGGCACTAGGACAACATTTTTGGTTTTCAAGATCATTTCCCTAATGTTGGTGAATTAAAATAAATACTTACATGATTTTGGTACAATTTCACTATTGTTCGTGCTTTGAAAAATTTCCACTTCATCTCTTAAAGAAATGAATTTGAATTTGTTATTCATGAATTGTTAATAGATCATGTGATAGAATGATGGGTCATTCCATCTGTTTCAAACAAAAGGTTAGAAAAAGTTATCAAATATACATAAGTCCATCTATGGTGAGGTTAATCGTATACGATTCCAAAAAATGAACTTATACTTCATATATCATTCCGCGTAATAAAATAAAACTAGTTTCTACAAACCAGGGACTTCCTGTAGGCTAATGGTAGGCGATAAAGGCCAGTCACACTTCGGTTGTGGGTTCGATTCCCACAGCCTTGTCCGACGCGATGGGCTATCACCCGTCCTGAAGGTTGTCCTTTTTCTAAAGCTATATTACTATAACATCCAATCAATAATATCGAAAAAGTTCTATCCTAACTTATGTCCAACATAATCAATTCCAATCTTTTGGCTTATCTAAAATACTTTGGTCCAAGCTCATAGTATAAAGAAAATGATTACTTGAAATGTCACATAACAATCACGTGAATGCCATCATTATCCCCCATATATCATAAGATATATCTTGTTGGTAAAATTACAAACATGTGAATACCATAATCATGTATTCTCTTGAAGAATGAATACCCATTAATTGAACCATAGTGAAAACATGAATGCAGTCAAAAGTTAACTCTTTCCTCATACCAAAAACCAAACATTCTATATACTCAAACCAAGATATAACCTTCTCCTTATATCAGTCATGAGCTCATGAATACGTTCAATCATTTCATTTTCTCATTTTCCTTTCATTATGCGCATATCATTTTTTTTCCAAAAATATCTCAATCACATTGTATGGTTACCGGTACCATTGAAACCCACAATAGACCAATACATAAATATTCCAATATTCCATGATACTATATACAACATTATTTTGGAATCCCATTACATAAACACTTAATCATTCCACCACATCGTTTTCATATTCAACATCACCAATAGTGATCGCATGTGACTTCCCTTTGTCCTTTTCCTTAAGTGGTTGCTCATGTCGATCATCAATAACCCTTGGATTAGGGCATTTATTAGCATAATGCCCCATTTCCTTGCACTTTAAGCATTGAAGTGTTGGTGGTGCGTTCTCTGCAGTCTTTTCTTTATTCACATCATTAGAAACCCTTTTTACATTACTTCGACACTCAGCTGCTCGATGACCTTCTTTTCCACACTTAAAACATTTTCTAGTCCCTTTAAGAAAATTTCCACCATTCTTCTTTCCACACATTGAGCATAAGGAAACATTCATCTTCTTTTCACCATTATTCTGAGATTTCTCATTGAACTTCATCCATCGTTTCTGGTCAAAACTTTGAGATGGATAAGTAATACAAACTTCCATTTCTACCTTGATAGCACAACACACAATTTCTTCATAGCTACTGAAGTCTCTTATAGCTAATGCCCTTCGAAGATTTGGTTTTAAGACACTGAAGAATCGATCAACTTTACTTTCAGGTTGGATTATAAATCCAGATGCATACCTTGCAAGCCTTGTCAAATTCGCTTCGTATATACCAACAGATTCATCATCCTTTTGCTTTAGTTCAAGAAACTCCCTCTACATCTTTGTTCGAAGAATACGAGGGAAGTACTTATTGAAAAATAAGTTCTTGAACTCATCCCATTCCATGGACTCAATTTCCTCTCTTGGCCTCGTATTCTTGATAAGATTCCACCATTGATCAGCATCACCTTCCAAACGATAAATGGCTATGATGACTTTATCATGTTCAGAACATTGAAGAACTGAAAATATCTTTTCAGTAGTACTGATCCATTGTTCAGCAACAAGTGGATCCGAAGACCCACTGAAAGAAGGTGGACGTTGCCTCATGAAGGACTCAATAGAATATTGTTCCCTTCACTACTCATTTAGAATTCCAGAATGATTCATAGCTTTTGTAAGTATAGAAATAAGATTTTTCACTCCATCTCCCATAACATTTGTTTGTTCAGGAGGAAAATCATTTCATTGTCCATTACATTGATCAACACGGTTCCTTCGGGTTCCAGCCATCATCTAAAACCCAAAAAGAATAGTGTGAATGGTAAAAATCATAATAAAGGGGGAGTAACTTCAATATCTAACATCTTTGGTTTAATCTAATATCGTTACCATAGTTCTAGGACTATATCCTATACGTATACTTATCCTTAGGGACATCCCAAGACATACCTTAGAAATATCTGTAGGGATCTCACTAAAGTTCTCGCATCCTAGTTTCCAAAGGTTGACTAAACCTTTCCTCTGATATCAACTGTAGAGACCCAAATCCTGACGTACATGGACATTACATTACTTTTGTGGAATACTTAGTACATAATATAAACACACACACAAGGACCGTAATAGTTTAGTGTCTTTAGAAACTCGGAATATAATCCTCTAATCGTGGTGAAAGATCTTCAACATCTCCCATAAAGATATTCCTCTTTTTTTATACCTAAAACCATTCTTTATATCATGGGGAAATGAAAACATAAAAGGGTGAGCTCAAATGCTCAGTAAGGGTAAAAAAAAGAAATATCAATCACATCATATTGATAAGAACATAACAATTTTGAAATCTTACCCTGCAAAAGAGATCATAATTTCATAACATGGGATAAATAATGGTAGTGAAATGTAATCACAATAATCATAATGTAAAACAAAAAACTTTGTGGCATACACAAATAATCATATAGAATCATTTCTTATTAGTCAAGACACATTGCCAAGACTATCTTAGTGGACAAAGTCCATTTCTGAACTGAGTTTACTCCTCGTTTCAGTCTTGTTTCACTGAACCGGTTTAACCTGCCGTTTCAGCCATGTCTATCACATGAGATATAAAATCTTTACCCAATGAATTGGACGGAGATATAGGTCCCACCCATCTCATAATGATACCATTATTATATGTGCCACAAAATCATAAACCATACATCATAGCATAACCCATGTAATAAAAATGGGATTCTTAAACATCATGACATCATAAAACAATTCATATAAGATAAAGGATTTCATAAAAATAATTCCATCAAAACATAATCAAATCAATGTAATAATAGGGATAGAAAAAAAATCCTATACTATCTTAGATGGAAAATAATTTTGAATAAACACTTGAACTCCATTCTTGAGGAAAATATCCTTTCTACTTCAAAAACATTTTTCCTTTCTTAACATGTCATACAATTTTAAACTAAAAGAAGTTGATTAAAAATAAACTTGAAAACGTGTAAGGGATGCTTCTTGGAAATAATGTGTTAAAAATAAATTAATGTCGTATAAGTTAAAAGAAAACATTCTTCTCGTATTTTTTCGAAAAATTTAAAAAGTATCTCGTACGAAAAACGACAAAAGATTCCATTCATATCTTTTACTAAAAACTCACCGAAGGGTAAAATTAGATTTAAACAATTGTAGGTGGATGGAAATAATGTTACATATTGAGGAAACATGGATGTGGATGATAAAATACACCCCAGTAAATACCAAAGTATAAACAATCTTGGATAAAAATGAGATTGTGATATTTCTCTTACCTTAGGTCTGATTTGCTTCGTAAGTGTCTGAACCTCCTGTATAATGATTTAAATAATGTTGTTGACTTATTCTAGAATCATAATTATTTTTATGATATCATATATGGTTCACTTATGACTTTATTTTACCCATTCTTTTGTAAATTCCATGTTAAAGAGCGTTTTGGGTAAAAGCGTTTCATTTGTCATCCGTGTTTTGACTTGTAATTATTCATATGATTACTTAGATCATGATTAATTAATTACAGAATATAAAACATGATTTTATATAATATATATTCAGAATATACATATATATAATAGATCAGTAAATGGAAAGAAATACACCGTTCATGGAGACGGTAGGCCGTACATACTCATGAACGCTGTTTTCGTTTCCTTATTGAGTTGAATGGAATTAAGTAGATGACATACATATATATACACATAAATCCAGTATCATTATTATTTCATATATTTCATTATTACTTATTATATATACTTTTAATCATTCATCAATGGTTAACGTGGAGAATGAATCTCATCGCGTCGTGGAGATGGTAGTCTGTACGTACGCACGAGCGATCATATCGTTCTCATGATCGTGGAATTGTATTGGAGTGTATGTATACTATATCAGAATAAATATCACTTTACAATAATCATATATAGTTATTATGTACACCATTATACCCAGAAAAGTAAGGTGGTGGTGGAAAATAGATTACACCACGGCGTGGAGACGGTATTCCATACGTACACACACACACGATGATTTCGTTTTCCGTAGGATGGATAGATGGTGAAATAGGGTTGTTTCATACATATAGTAACATATCAGTATATGAGTGATACTTTTTTATTACTTCATAATGAAACAACATATGAAGAATATGTGGTAGAAGAAATAAAGTTGAAAGAATCTTTAACGGACATTACCTCTTCATTGAAGCACCTCTTTGAGATCTCCTTTTAGGGCACTAAAATTGGTCTTTGAGGAAGACCATAACCTCTAGGATGTTTCTATGGAAGTATAGAATGGAATTTGGCAGGGTTTTTCCGATCATGAATGCTCAATGTGGTGTGAGGAAGAGAGGGAGGAGGTGCCCTTTTATAAGGGAGGAGAGGGGCACCTTTGGAATAACAAAAAATATTATTTTATTATAAAGACAAATTCGGTTTTAAATAGCTCAAAATTTATTTATTTAGAATCTAAGGTAGGTATGGGTTGAAAAACTCTCATATAATATAATTTATACATATTTATGTTTCTATTTTAACCTTATCATTTAGATTTAACATTAAGTAAAATAATTTTACTTTTACCGTGTCTTCTTGTGTTCTTATACTATATGGTTAATATACATACTATAAGACGCCAAAAGAACCCCAAGTTGTTTATTATTAATATATATAACCTTATCTAAGTCATTTGACCGAACCATAGATTTTTAGGAATAAAATAACAATTACTAATATAATATTTTTTTAAAAAAACAATTTTATGTCAATTTTGACACTATTTAGTAATTTATTTTTGTGAAAATCATAACAGAATTATTAGTTCAAAAAAAGTTAATTATATCAATAATAACATGTCATATTAACCTATAAAATTAGTATAATTCATTAAAAGTCTCAAATTACATTTATTTTGGTATTTATAACATCAATTATGTCAATATTTCATTAATAAGATAATTACTACATCATCTTTGTGTCATCAATAAATTACATTATTTAATGTCTAAAAATTACAAATAAAATACCATTATGTATGAAATATTTTTATCTTTCTAATGAATATTTATAGACGAATTTATATTATGTATAACCCTGCATTAAAAATTATATACTTATTAAACATTGATTTTAACTATTTTAACTCTTCTTTAAATAAATTAATAATAAAGGTCCTAATCTAATCCATGTGGGCATAAATGGTCATATTTTATTTATAAAGTTGTTTATGGTCGAATTACACTTATCCAATAGAATTATGACATGTGTTAGGGTAATAATAATATCATTGTTACCCTTAATTACCATGTTTACTTTTAACCGTGGTAAAAAAAGTAAAAAGTTCCTATTCACCTAAAATTATTTTCATCTCATTGAACCACATTTTACTTACTGACATCAACCGTGTCTCTCAGATTTTCGAAATTCTACTCACAGAAGCGGTAAAATTATGTTTTATGAAAAATTCATTTTTTTTAAATACCACTTAATGGTTTCACTATTCATCAAAAAATGAAAGTTTCCAGAAAAATACCAAAAATCATGCCTAACCTATATTTGATATTATGAACTCAAAAATGATGTCTATTTTACCAAATTCAAAACATATCAGTTGCACTAATTAATTTAAAAATTAATTCCCGTCGTCTAAACAAATAACGTGTTCTTAAGAGATAATAACTATCAAAAGATTGACACTTGTTTATGTCTAGTTTAAATGTGAAATTACATCCAATGACCAACATTGTATTAAATTGTAAAAATATATTCTAAATATACTTTAAAACCACTCAAATTAGTAATTTATCACTATTAATTATTTCGATTAAAAAGGTTGTTTTTAAATAAAATTTAGTAATTTTCACTATTCATCGGAAAATGAATGTTTTCCGAAAAGTACCAAAATTTCACCCTAAGCTAATTTTGATATTCCGAATCCAAAAATGAAGTCCATTTTAAAAAATAAAATTTTAAAAATTTTAAAAAGTGGTTATTACTATTCATAACAGCTAGTTTTAATAATATTTTAATAGCATATCGTTGTTTAGTGAAACTCGGTATTGCGTACTACACATGCTATCGAGGAAGGTCGCGATTGCGTGTAATGAAAGGCAAGTCAAAAATGCGTGTGGTGAAAGCTCCTTTTGGTGTAGCGTACAACACAAGACATTAATGAAATTAAAAATAATATTTTTCATAAAATCTCGGGGTGTTACACGAACTATGTGGGTTTTTATCCCTATCCTCTATATAGGGTATGTAGGAATCCTCCTCGAGGATCAACCACAAATGCAGGTAAACATTGGTGTCTCCTTTGTTGGTACCAACATCCATGGTTTTCCATTTATGGGTGGCAGACTAGTTTTTGGGAAGCTATCCAAGCATTGGCCACACCATCAATCCTTACTCCTCCAACCAAGAGTATCCCTCTTGAAATGGGACACTGACTACGCATAATCCCCATGATGTATTCATGTTGTTGTCTTTTGTGGAAACCCTGATACTATTCCCTAATATCGACACTATGTGGACGTTCATTCCCTTCCATAGGGATACATAATAGAAAAACTGGAGATTGAAGGGCATATATAAGGTCCCATCCATCTCTCTCACTTGATCATTTTTTAGGATGATCATTCCCTATAACAGTGGTTTTATTCCCTTTAGTGCCCCATTCAAGTGGTCCTTTCTCATGGGTCACCTGCTATGGTGTCCCATCACACCACTGAACTAGGTGGACTAAGATTCCCTATCAATTGGATATATAAGAAGCATCTATAAGGTTTAGTACAAACACTTCCATAATATTCATGCCTGCTCCTTCCCATTCATCTCATCTACATTGTTCAACCATCCATCATCCATCCTGATTCCTACTCAGGGCACCACATCCTGATGGGATCACGCCATTTCCTTGGGCATCTAACCATTCATAATCTGAAAAATATCCATAACCATAAAACCATGCATGTCATTATTATGAAGGAATTCCCTCCATACAAGATCCTTATGATATCTTCGGGTCATTTTCCTTTGTGTAAACACTAATTTCGGGCCTCACCAATTAGAACTACGTGGGTTTGGATCACTATCTTCCATATAGGGTACATATGAGGCCTCCACGAGGATCAATCCCAAACAATGGTAAAACATTGTTTCCTAGTTTTTGAGACCCAATAATCCTTGGATATTCTAACATTAGGTGTCTAATCCACCCATCAATTAAGCCTCTCGGGTTCTCCCTCCAAGGGATGTACCCATCTAATCCACTCTGATCAGTGTTTCATTCATTCTGATCTGTCTTTGTTAGATTTTAAACTCAGGGAATACCCTATGTTAAACATGTGATTTTGACGGAATCCTTAGGGCCATTCCTATGGAATATAATTCCCAGCACTCGATGTGTGATTCCTCGGGCTTCAAAACCCTCAAGAAGCCCTATCATAAGGAGAAAAATTCATGTGTACCGATGATTCTGTATCCAGACAGGCCAGTGATTCCCAACATGACTACTCCCAAAACCAAAGATTTCTTCCCTAAAATATCCCCATGAAATGTCATAATAGATGAATTATACTCAACCATAATCCAAGAAGATGTTGACCAAGAAGAGTTTCACAAACAATGTCTTAATCATTAAGGGATCCCCAGACTAGGTGAAGAATTCTGAGGAGGAATCCACCAAAGGAGTGACCGATATCCCAGTATCCCATTTCGATCAAGGACAAAATATCCCTGAATAAGCCATGGATGTCGCTCACCTTTGGAAATCCGAAATGTGGGGCAAAATCCCGCGTGTCACAGCACGAGAATGTAGATCCCGGTGAAAACATTGAAAATAGTAATCAGACTATTATTCGTTTGTATCATTCCCAAATCTAAACATGGGTTTTTCCAAATAATTTAATTCTTTTTCCCTTGATAATTATCCTATTTTCATCTCTCAGTATCCACACTACCCACATTACGATTTCTAAAAGAAAAATCATTTTCCCAAACATAAATCCTATATACCATAAACCTTTCATAAGAAGGTAGATCATGAATCCTCAAACATCTTCAAGGTATATAAATTTAAAATTGTATCCAATGATATAATTAGGGTTTTGAATCCATGAACATTATAATTTCAAAGGGCTCTCAAGGCATGAGGTGATAATACATGAAAATACATTATTTCCTAGGACCCATGTATTTATAATGTACCTATGGTCAATCTCAAAGGAATAATCCTTCCATATTTCATGTATCCAAAATTTATGTCAAATTACTCCCTATCCATAAATAATTTATGAGGAAAAATTAAGATGTGTCCAAATTCTGAATAAAAATTGTGTAGAATGAGAATTTAGGTTCATTTATATCCCTGGAATAAGATATATAGTATACAGTTCTTTCAACTAAGTTGACTGTCACGACTCGTTCCCCGGGGCCCGTATCATGACTACCCCAAGCCTACCTTCCATAGGCCAGGGGCTGGAGAGAATCACCAGAGGTGTAAATCCCTAAATTGAGAAGGAATTGCCTTTATAAATGTAAAAAAACACAATAGAGTACACTACTGGTAGAAAAACACTAAGTAAAACTGTATACAAAAGAAGTTCTGGAAAGTGAAAGGGGAATGAAATACAATCCCAATAGGAAACTACAAGTACAACTACCAAGCAAGTACATCTGAAGAAAAGAAAAATAGCTACTGGGTCATCCTCCAAGGTTCCTACATGAAGGGTAGGTACCGATTTCCTCCTCAGCACTCCATGTCCGTCTGTCTCCTCTGTGTACTGTCACGCCGAGTGGTCCACCTCCGGGTATCATTCAATCCTACTACTCTATGCCTTTATCAGCAATGTCCTTCGTCTGCAACCAACAAAATGAGGTGTGGGAAAAACCTGTGCAGGGGTGTGTATAATGATACTCAGTAGGGACCCCGAGACCCTCAAGGTATCACAAATAAAATAATGATATAGCACAAAGTATGATTTCAAAAGATAACCTCACTTAAGTATATTCCCATACATATACCTAAGTTATCATGTAATCCATCTAAATCATGAGGAAATCATAAATTCTATGACTCAACTCAAACTAGGATTTTATTCTAGGAGTAATAACAATATGAACCCTCGGCTGCTAGAGAACTCCTCCTCTATCGAGTACAGTGGCCCTGCCACATCACACTTAGGTTCTTCCCACTAACTTAGACTGCTGAGGTACTCCTCCTGTCAAGTACCATGGATCTGTCGCGCTCACCCAGAGGTGCTCCCTACTATGGGTCTGTTGCACTCACACAAAGGTTCTCCCCCTCATAGCCCGATGAGGTACTCCACGTGTCAAGTGCCGTTGGTCTTCCGCGCTCTCAAAGAGGCGCTCCCCACTATGGTTCTACTGTGCTAACAGAGAGGCGCCCCCCATTGGTCTAGTCCAATCACTCCGAGTTGAATCGGTCAGTGGTCATCAAGTCTCATCCAGCTACTAGGTTCCTGCAAAAATTTATTCTTGTCACTGGAAGATACTCTCCACAAGCTACTGGTTGATACTCCAACTATCATGAAGTCCATGTAGAAGTATCTCAAAGGTTCACCTCATCATAGGTGTCTCAACGCAACTGACAGCTTGTCAATCGGATGCCCAGTGTGTGAGTTATTAGCTTTTTTGTCCCAGGGCCCGGTTGGATTCGTGTATGATCCAACCTGACCATAACCCAAATATACCTCGAACTCTAGTGGGGTATTCTCAAAGGGAAAAATTCGTTCCAAAAATACAAGCAACGTTGACAGTTCGTCAAACGGTCGTCCGGTGCCAAAGATATGGCCAACAGAAAGTAAAGGGGTTGGTAATGGGCCGGTGCCCAGTCTGGCCCGGTCAGACCGACTCATCCAAAACCAGACTGGGCCGACCTTGTCAGCCTCTTAGGTTTCACCCGGTCCACTAGGACCAACCCAGTGGACTGCGGGGGCAGTTTGGTCCGGAGGTCACCATGTAGGCGACTCAGCTTTAAGGTTGGGGCCAGTTCGGCCAGCACCGCGAGGCGCACGACTAGGGTGACTCGGCCCAGGAAGGCCGCGGGTAGAGCGTGTGGGGTGTGGGCAAGCTGGCTGGATTCTGGGACGGCTGCGGGTGCACTTGTTAGGGCACGGCATGGGTTGGGCAGTTCGCGGGGGTGTTGGGGAGGTCGTGGGGGTGCCGGGCAGGCCATGGGTGTGCAGGGCAGGTCGCGGCAGGGGCCAGGAAAGCAGGGCACCGAGCAGGCTTCGGGGGCACCAGCAGGGCACCGGGTAGGCTGCGGGGGTTCTGGTTAGGCCGCGGGGGCACCAAGCAGTGCGCGGTAGAGGCCGGGCAGGCCGCGGGGGCACCAGACAGGGCACAGTAGGGGCCGGGAAGGGCGCCGGGAGGCCGTGGGTAGGCGGGCGCGTGCCGGGCAGGGCGCCGACGGGGCTCGTCCGGTAGCATTAGTTCACCGCAGGGGCGACACTATTCGAGGAGGCCGCAGGTTGCACAACCTTTGTTGTTGTCTCCTTCGTCACCGTTGCCTCATCGCCATGCCGTAGAATTCCATAGCAAAATAGAAAATGACGGAGGTTGTCGGGCCATTTTAGGTTGGCCCACACCCTCAACATTTAGAGAGGTATCATTTGGCTCATCATGAGAAGAATATAATCATTAATATGTCCGAAAAAACCCCATTTTATCCTTTGAAGAAGGTAAGAAAAAGGGTACAATATCATCATGTATTAAAACCCCTACCTTTGATTCGTCAGTCATTGTTCGTCGACGGAGTCGCGAAAGGAAGAGAGTAGAGTTCGTTATTCTTCACATCCACTGCACACCTCCAATCCAAGCACGTGCATCGGTTCGTTGATGATGATGAGGAGGGAAGATCGATCGAAGACGTTCCGCGTCGAAGGGGGATTCCGAGGAAGAAAGTCGAGGAAGAATCGTCATCGTTGTTCTTCGCGCTCTTCGATGGGAGGGGTGATCTTCATTGGAGAGGATATGTTTCTCCAAGTTCTCTTCCTCTCCCATGTTTCCACTAAAATGAAAGTGCCCAAAATAATAGTTTGTCTATTATTTTAATCATTGGCACAAAACTCAAAAAGGTGAATTAATTGAAAAGGCTCCTATAATAAATTTGGAGGATTGGCATAAATAAATTAAAGTGGAGTTGGCTCCATTAAGGTGGAGAAGGTCACGGGGTTTCTCCCCATTTAACGGGGAGTTGAGGAGGTTTTATCCTCCTCCATTAATAGGGGGTTAAGCCTCATGTGGTACCCACATCATAACCTCTCACGCAAGGTTATGCTCGGGTGGGCCCCACCACCATAACCTCCCGAGGAAGGTTAAGGTGTGGTGGTCCAACCTCCAACATCCAAGTGAAGGTTTTAACCAACAAACACTCACATGGCAGTATAAAATAAAATATTGTGTTTTATACTTATTATTATTATTATTATTATTATAAAAATCCAAAAACTAACTTTTATTCTCGACCATCTTCCGTCGAGGTGAAAGTCTTCATAAGTGAATACCAGAACTGTGTGTTCAACGGTGCCCTTGGATTTTAGTTCCGATCACCGGTTCAAAAGTTAAAAAACCATGCTCGTACATTTACTGAACATACCTAAACAAACTTCAGAAATTGATTCAGGGCACACTGGGCCTCAGAATCAAGTACCTTCAATTTTCGCGGACTCGTAGAATTCCCATTAATTTAAGAAAAAAAATTCCACGGAATTTCTGGGTGTTTACATTCTCCCCACCTCAAGGCTTTACGTCCCTGTAAGCTAAAACTTGAATTATAAGAACAAATGGGGGTAATGAGCATGCAACTGAGCCTCTCTCTCCCATGTTCTCTCCTGGAGGATCTCATGCTGCCAGTGAACGCGCAACAGAGGTATCGACCATCCACGTAGGACCCGATCTTTTCGATCCTCTGTCTTCACTGGAACCTCCGTGAAATTCACACCATCATCGATGTCTAGCTCTCCATGGTAGATGATGTTGGAAGGGTCGGGCACATATCTCCTCAGCAGGGATACATGGAAGACGTCGTGCACCCGGTGCAACTGAGGTGGAAGAGCTAAGCATTAATCCACCTCTCCTACTCTACGGAGGACATGGAATGGTATGATGAACCTTAGAGATAAATTTTTGCTGGGGCCAAATCTTCGTAGACCTCGTCGAGGTGATATCCATATAAAGATGTGGTCTCCATTCACGAACTCTAGAGGCCTCCTTCTCATGTCAGCATATAAATTCTGCCTACTCTGTGCAGTCTTCATCTGATCCTGGATGACCTACACCTTCTCGGTGGTAGATCACACCATCTTTGGTCCCACTAGTGCTAATTCCCATGGGTCAGTCCGGCACAAGGGTGATCTGCAAGGTCGCCCGTACAGTGCCTTGAAAGGTGTCATACCGATAGTGGAGTGATAGCTGTTGTTATACACAAACTCCAACAAAGGAAAGTGATAAATCCAACAGCGACCGAAGTCGGAGATGCATGCACAAATCATGTCCTCGAGAGTCTAAATGGTCCTCTTTTTCTGACCATCTGTCTAAGGATGGAGGGTGGTGGTCAAGCGAAGATGTGTCCCGAAAGCCACCCTCAACCCCTTCTACAGCCAAGAAGTAAATTGTGTGTCACGGTCGGAGACTATAGAAGAAATTTCTCCTTTTAAATGCACAATCTGTTTCATATAGAGTCGTCCCAAGCTCTCTATTGAGCCTTTCCCTCTGATCGGTAGAAAGTGATCCAACATGGTGAGTCGGTCGATGATCACCCATATAGAATCATGACTCCTAGATATACGTGGAAGCCCCATTATGAAATACATGGATATCCCACCCCACTTCTACTCTGGGACCTATAAAGGCTGAACCAATCCTACTGGTACTTGGTGCTCTTACTTCACTTGATGACAAGTGAGGCATCTAGAGACAAACTCCTCTACTGCCTTCATCATACTTGGCCACCAGTGCTATCGTTTGAGGTCCTGATACATCTTCACCACACCTGGATGTACTTCTAGAGAGGATGTGGGAAAATCCCTCAACACTTCCTCCTGAAGTGCTACTGGTACCAAGGTACGTCCACTAAAGAGGATGACGTCCTCCCCAACATCAGAAAATCCATCAGGTGCCTGCCCTATGGATATCTGAGCACGTCGAGTCTCACAGTCAACATCCCAATGTTGCGCCTCCCTGACTAGCTGATGAAGTGGGGGAGAGACTATAAGAGAATGAAGAAAAACTACTCCATCTCTATCCATAAAGGATATCTGTAAGGCATCCATCTGCTCTATCGCCTCTCCTAGAAGTTGTATACCAGATCGCCTGCTAAGTGCATCTATAACGATATTCCCCTTCCTAGGAGTATAGACTATCTTGATGTCATAAACCTGGAGGTACTCAAGCCATCGCCACTGTCTCAAGTTCATGTCCTTCTGAGAGAATATATACCTGAGACTATTGTGATCAAAGTATATGGTAAAACGTTCTCCCCTCAGATAGTTTCACCACATCTTCAAGGAGAATACCACAGCTGCTAACTCTGGGTCATGGATAACGTAGTTCTTCTCGTGTTTTCACAGATGCCAAGAACTATATGTAATCACTACAATCCCTTGCATCCAGACACACCCAAGTATGGTCCCTGATGTTTCGCAGTAAACTACGTACCCCATGCCCTTCTCTGGAAGCCTCAAAATGGGGGCACTAGTTAGCCTTTGCCTCAGCTCCTGAAAGCTCTGCTGGCATATCTCCGACCACACTAAGGGTTTCCCCTTCTTCGTCAAGGCTAATAGGTTTGCTGCAGCTCTAGATATGTCTGGAACAAATCTCTGGTAGTACCTAGCCGAACCCAGGAAACTTCGTGCCTCTGTCACACTACTGGGTGGCTCCCAAGCAAGTACCGCATCAATCTTCTCTGAATCCAATACAAATCCAGACTCTGAGATGACATGTCCGAAGTAGTGAACCTCTCGAATCCAAAACTGACACTTCAAGATCTTACCATAATTTTGGTGCTCTCGGAGTGTTTCCAATACTACCCGCAAATGGTAGGCAGGCTCCTCCTCAGTAGTTGAGTAGATAAGAATGTCGTCAATGAAGATTACGACAAATTCATCATGGTATGGCAAGAAGATCCTGTTCATGAGTCCCATGAACACTACTGGAGCATTGGTTACGCCGAAGGGAATAACCAAGAACACATAGTGGTCATACCGACACCTGAAGGTCGTCTTCTGCAAATCCCCATCTCGAACTCTGAGCTGGTGAAAGCCTAATATGAGGTCTATATTTGAGAACCATCATGCTCCCCACAGCTGATCAAAGCATCGATCCTCGAGAGTGGGTACTTGTACTTCACGGTCACCTAGTTCAGATGATGGTAGTCCACACAAAGCCTCAAGCTTCCATCCGCCTTCTTGGAGAACAGAATCGGGGCTCCTCAGGGAGAAACACTGGGATGGATGAATCCTTTCCCCAGTAATTCCTCCAGCTATACACATAGCTCACTAAGCACAGCGGGAGACATTCGACATGCTGGACTAGATATCAGTGTCGTCCCGGGATACTGGTCAATGTAGAAGTCCACCTCTCTATGAGGAGGTAGTACTGGGACATCATCATGGAAAACGTCCATGTACTCTTCCACCACTACAGGATAAGTCAGACTCTCCACATCAACTGCTCTAAGGCAAATTCAAGCCAACTGGTGATTGATTGGATGCACCCTCCTCTGAGTATGTCTGTACTATGTCGTAAAGTTTCCCTTATCACTAATGAAGTTAAACATGGTTCCATCTGTGCAGACACACCGTAATTTTCTCCTAATATAGTTGATCTGAGCATGGACTGTAGATAAATTTTCCATACCCAAGATGACTTTGTAAGGCCTCTATGCCGCTACTAAGAGATCCCAGCCGAAGCTCTCACCTCCTAGAGGTAGATCGCACTACCGACACCAGTGTGTAATCTTCGAATAAGCTCACATAAGAGTCTCTAGCTGTAAGGATCAAACTAACCGCTCCTTCGGAATCTCCATGCTCAGAATGAGGGATGTGGCAATGAAAGAGTGACTGGAACTTGTGTCTATAAGAACTACAACCAAGGTGGAATAGATAGAGATAACACCTCTTATCTTCTCTAGAACTCCTTGATCGTAGGTCTCAGCTGACTGAAGCTGAGATCTCCCTTATCCACCTACTCTCTGCAGTCGGGGTGGACCTCCTAGTGGTGGTGGCGGTCACACCTAGAATCATCATCTACCACCAGTTGCAAGACCGGCCCGTATGCCACGTTTTCCTGCTCCCTGCAGACCGACTCGATCAAATCTATGTCTCTCCCTGGGCGGTCCATCGACCATCTATTGATCATGCGAACAGAAGGTCGGACAGTCATGAGCCATGTGACCATGCCCGCCACAAGAGTAACACATCCCGCTCTTAGAAGGTCTGTCTCCACTTCGGTTTCCCCTCACAACTGATCTTGAGTCATGCGGTCGTCCACCTGTAGTTCTAGTCCTCGTGGAACTCTGCGTCATCTGTCTACTACCAATGGAAGAAGACTTTATTGTATGTTGACTAGTGGTGGGTCTCACTGCTGGATACTACTCAGCAAAGAAACTCTCCACTATGAGGGCTCTCTCAAGCACCCTCGCCTACGTCGGGATGTTGAGTGAGATCATCAGAGCTCTGATCTCTCACCTGATCCCCTGATCAATGGTCCGGGACCTAAAAATTGGGTCCCACACCATATCTATAGTGTAGCGGGAGAGGTCGGTGAACCTCACTGAGTACTATGACACCGTCATGCTTCCCTACTGCAGATGAAGTAGTTTATGTATCTGCACAACACGTTGGGCCGCTGGGCAAACATTGCCTAAAATAGGCTCTCGAAGTCTGACCAGAGGAGTGTCACCTCGTGTTGTGGACCTAGATCATCATGCTCTACCATCTTCCTGCTGCTACCTATAGAAGGTTGGTGGCAAGAATCACCATGAATTCGGCTGGTGTCCGTACCAATTTGAAGATTCCCAGCACAATCTCCAACCAATCCTTAGCTACCTGTGGGTCCGTCTCTCCCCTAAACCTGGGTGGCGTATGGTGTTGGAACTCGTGCGACGTGCTCAACCGACATGCATCATCTACTTCTTGGGATGGTGGTATCGATTGCCAAACGGGGAGTAGTACCAATGGTGCCTCTGATGGTAAAGGGCCCTATACTGAGGCCTCATCGCTCGGTGGGATATCAGTGCATACGACTCTCGGGGATCTAGCTGGTCATCTGTGGGGAGTCATCCTGAAAGAAATAGATGTGACACGGTTAAAATTTTATACCTGGTGAGCTGACCTGGTTGAGCTGACTTAAAGAATAACTTTTGAAACACACATGTAATCAGTTTTTTCATGCACTAAGTTGGAAATCAGTATTCAGGGTCCTTGTGTATGGATACATCTACTGCCACATCGACACTGGACTCCCTGAACTGAAAACCACACTTAGTACCCTTAATGTGATTTCTTCACAGAAAAGAATGATCAGAGTACTAAGTTCTTCTGTAGAACTGACTCCTCTGATACCAATTTGTCCTGACTAGTCCCCCGAGGCCCGTATCGTGACTTCCCCAAGCCCGCCTTCCATAGGTCAGGGGCTGGCTGTCACGACCTGACCCTACCAGTCTCACACCGCAACTCCCCCAAGCCCGCCTCCATAGGCTAGGGGCTATAGACAAGTGCCGAAGGCGTAACAATATCAGGGAGGCCTTCACCTAAGTACCAGTACACAGACACATAGCCCACTCTATGCAGTAGTGCAGAGTAAAAATGAAAACCAAATGACAAAAAACTATAACCCAACCACAGTCATGCATCAACTTCTAAATATTACAAGTAGAGCACAGAAAAGTAATAAAAAGATAACTAAATAGAAGAAAGGGAAAAACACGTGCCCAACCCAAAAGGTGCCACAACTCAGCAATTGGTAAAAAATAGTAAACAACTGGGGTGTCTCACAACTAAAAGTCCTTCTGCAACCACTGAACGCATTTCAAGCTCCGGGGTTGTCTACGCTCCTTTGTAGTCTCAATGAACCTGTCTGTAGTCTAGAATGGAACACCATGTATGAGAAAATACCAAGTAGGGTTTAGTAGGATGCCCCTAAAGCTCATGGGAGAAACAAAGGAGGTACTAAAATGGTGAGTAGTAGAAAAAACATAGAAAAGTCTAAGAGTATAATAGATAGAGTTCAGCTCAACCTAGAAAATGGAAGGAAGTAGACTCATCCAATCCAAGAGGAGAAAGACACAGAAATCACGTGGCATACCTCACACATCTCTGCCCCTCCTAGAAGGAGAGTAACCAAACACAAGGAGTGGGAAAAATAGTATGATGTCTATATATATATATTCTTAACAAGAAACCTGATTGAGTGTGTAAGAGGATCTTTGTCTCCAAACTCAGCCCTAGAAAAAGTCTCCAACAGTTATAAGGATATCCAACTCTGATGCCCAAAATTCTCAAAGGCCAAAGTTGTCTCATCGCTAAACCATACAACCAAGGGTCTCGCTCTAGTAATCATAGGGAAAAGTTACTGACTATCCTCATAGAAGGGATGAGTCTTAAAGAAGTCGTCGGGTGACACACTGCCCATCAAAGCTGGAGGGTAAACCCCAAGTGGTTGTTGGGTAACCCACTGACCAACCCTACTGGATGGTAAACCCTAAATTCAATGAGTAACCCACTTCCTAGCCTCGGTGGAGGGTAAACCCTAAGGTCAGTGGGTAACCCAATGCCCAACCCCGCTGGAGGGTAAACCCTAAGGTCAGTGGCTAACCCAATGCCCAGTCCCGCTAGAGGGTAAACCCTAAGGTCAAAGGGTAACCCACTTCCCAGCCCCGCTGGAGGGTAAACCCTAACGTCAACAGGTATCCCACTACCCAACCCCACAGGAGGGTAAACCCGGAAGTGGTCCAATAACTCTGCACTGCCCATGCCATCATAGGGTGTCACTAACACCGCTACCGTGTGCAGGTTCAGAGTTAGTTAAAGGAAACTCGGACCAATGCCCTTTCATGTTTCCACATTTAATGTGATCGTGAAAGAAGCTTCACTCTCTCAAAAAGATTACAATGCTGTAATCCTCTTGAAAAAAATGCGAGATAGACTGTTTACTCACTGAAAATGGTCTCCCAATGGAAAAGTTATTCAATATCGCTTTATGCCCATAGGACTTCTCGTGGGGCCCACACCTCAATCCCAAAAAGGTCGGGTGAACTTTTCCATCGCGATGATCTCGGAAAGACACAACAAATCGACTATTCATACACCCCAAACGTACGCGTGATGAAAAATTCACAGTACGCAGTACAAAGCATAACCGACGGCCGTTGGGGACCATGCCTCAACTCTATATTCAATGACTGAAACCACCTTGGTAAACTTTGTCTCGATGCTAGGGTCACAACGCTGCTAACGAAGCCTAAAACGGACTCTTGATGTAGAAGCTACAACTCCCCGCGTTATGCAAACAGGACCCTATAGGGCCCACATTCCCGACCCCGAAACATGTCACGCATATTGTACCATTGCATTCTTTGAAGATAACCACGAGGCGTAGGCTATTCATTTTCCCTAAGCGGACTTATGAACCATAAGTCGTACAAACACAGCATACGTCCGAAAGTCACCTCATGGGGCCCACGCCTCGGGCCCGAATTTTGGCGTGCATATTGCACTGTCGCAATATCCTTGGAAGAACACTTAGAAATGAGTACTCAAACACCCCAAATTGGTGTCAGGAGAAAAATTAGCGTTTCACCATAAAATGTGTGAACCAGGACCTGTGGGGCCCGTACATTATCTCCAATACAAACACTTCTAAAAGCATCTCAAAATGTCCGCACTAGGACTGGGGCATGCTGCCGCTGATGGTCCGTCAATCGGACATCGCAAGTAGAAGTTAGGTCTGACGCAAGAATAATTAACTAACTAATTAATTAATTATTTGTATTAAGCATTCAGTTCCACAGAGCAATGAAACCAAACCCCAATGGTTCTGAACCAACATTGGAAGGACCATGTTAACTCTTGGGCCACAATGCCACTGACGGAACGCCAAACGGATGTCTGGCTCGCGTATCACGTTCTTCGCAACTTTAATAACAATTTAATATTATTAAAGGTGTTTCGGGTCACCCGCCTTCTAGTGCAGAACTCAAAATCTACAAAACAAGCTTCAAAAAGATTGTCTCTCCAACATGGACCTGTATCCACAAACAACGTGTCAAACGGACACTCCGTTTAGGAGATACAGCTCCTTGAACACAAGGATCCTAGACTTGGGCCGGTCCAAACCGTCGGCCCATGGCCCAACCGTGGGTCCGGTCCAGCTTGCTGCAGTCCATTGGCCGCAGCCCATCGTCTACCCACTGGACCCCTCGAGTCCGGTTCTTCCTAGAAGACCGGCCACATGGCCGGTCTTGTCCGCACACCGCACCAATAGGACTCGGGCTTTGCTGGTCCCTGTCTGTGGTGCCCCCCCCCCCCCCCCCCCCGAGGTCAACACCTCAGGGCTCCTCCCAAGCACGACAGGACGAGGGTGAACCCTCCGCCGGCCAAGCGCACTGCCGGCCTCGGCACCCGCGCTGCCAGGTCACGTGCTCCCCGCTCTACTGTGGCAGCCTGTACACCGCAACCTGCTCGGCACCTCTCGGTCACCACGCCGCAGCTACCGCTTGGCCTTGTCGGCACCGCACCGCCCGACGTCGCCGGACTTCGCAACTCCTTCGCTCTGTCACCAGCACAGCTGGCTCCGCCCGGCCTGCTCAGCTCCTCCGCCAGAGTCTTCTGGCCGCACCCCATCCACACTGGCTACACCCGACACCGGCACACCATACCGACCCCTCTGTGCTCCGCCTCTCCCTACTCGGCTCCTTCGTCGGACGCCTCCACACCGCACCAACCGCATCCTAGTCCGCTACTCCAGCCGCACCTCCGGCTCAACCTCAGGCCGCCAACCCTTGCCAGAGCCGGACCTTCCACTGGTCCCCCCGACCACTCTGGTGTATGGAAAAAATATCCGAAACTAAATTCGGATTCCACGGGGCTGGATCTTCGCAGCGCCACCCCTCGCTCGATGATCCGTTACTATTTTGGCATATCTGAAATTTTGGATGAAGAACGCTCAAGAAAGGGATTTAGAATAGGGCTCGAACGATGGTCGTGTTCATTCTTCCATCGTCCCAATTCTCAAATTTTAGAATTAAAATTGACAAAACCCCATGAAATTGACGAAGTAGAAAATATTAATCAGAAATCCTACCTCGATCCGGTCGTTCTTCATTGGCGACATGCCTATTGCAATCCCACTTCGATCCACCGAAGTTCCGGCGGTGGTCACTCCTCGATCTGACAAATAACGATGAAGAATGCCAAAGAACATGAGATAGAGAGAGAGAGTTAGAGATAGGAGAGAGAGGGGGAACCCTAAATCTAACTCCATATTTTTTCTATTTATATAAAAACCCGCTTAACGCCGAATCTGAAACTACCAAGCCCTCTCACTTTATATTGATCAAAGGAAAAACGCCCCATTTCAAACTCATAAAAAGTCTCGTATTTCCATTCCGATACTTCGTTCAAATGTTAATTGGAAGGAAAATCAGTGATAAAAAAATCACTCAGTCATTATTTCAAAATGATGATTTTCCCCCTGGGAGACATCTCTCACAGTAGGCCCATGTCCGCAACTTTTACACCCCTCCTTGGGTAAAAGACACACTACGAATGCAACAGTTCCCTCATATTTCTGATCCGAGTGACCATTAAAGAGAAAACACAACCTCTCCACTTGAATATTATAAAAACACTTAATATTTTTATAAAATTAATTTCGGGCATACCGGGCCTTGGAATCGCACTCCATCTTCGCGCCTAGCTCTGGAATTATATGTAGAAATATTTCAAAGTCATGTAGGGAAAAACAGAGTCTCTATATCATTCTCTCCTTCAATATTTTTTCCATGAAAAGAAAAACTAGGCAGAGCAACTCGGGACATGGAGCTCACACCTTGCTCTCCCACTCCCAAGAAAACATTCACAAAACCATGTTGTCACAACACGCGAACCAATGGAATGGTTTGTACTTATAAATTCTGTTACTCTCAAGGACATGCGTAGGAATACGCATGAACCTCATCAGTTGCGACACATGGAAGACACCGTGCGCCCAATACTACTATTGGGATGGTAGGGAAAGACGGTAGAAAACATCTCCATCTCTTGAACGATTCCTAGACGGTCCAAAGAATCATGGGGGACTTCCCTGGCTGAACCTCTACTTTCCACTTCACGATCGAAATCTCAATTTGTTCATGGAACATGGTATCATGATTCCCTCCTTCAGAATATCCATTTTAGAAAACACCCAAGGATATCTGGTCACACAAGTTTCATAGTCAATGCATCACAACCGAGACTCTATTACGCGCTCAAAAAGTGGATGAGTCAACACCATCGGATGTAGAAAAGACGTACCCTCCTGGTCCACCAAGGCCAGTTGTAGCAGCACTAACTACTACGAAACATCACACACCTGATGAGACTTGGACTTTATGCTAAGGGAACCTGCTACAACACTTCCATTTTTTTGGACGTTGACTACCTCGAAAACATGGTCCTACAGAAATTTCAACCAGCACACTTTTCTCATGTTCATGTCTCTCTGGGTGAGGATTCACCTAAGAAACAAGTGGTCAGAGTAAACCACAAATCGCTCTCCCAGAACATAGAATCTCCACATTCTCAGTACGAGGACCACCACCACTAGCACCACATAGTTAAGCGCATAGTTTTGTTTATAGGGTTTCCATCACCTCAACCTGTACTTGATAACAGTATCAATATTAACGTTGAGCACGCAAGGTACCAACAAATAGGGGAGACAAGGAAACTCATCCAACCACTAAAGGCAAGACACGAGAACCACGTGGCATAGCCCATGTGTCTTTTACCCTCTTGGAAGGAGAGTAATCCCCAAAATAGGCACTCTGTCAAACCCACTAGTGGCACCTCAAGAAAAGGGTGGTCAAGTAGAAAAGTCCCACTAGAAAAACCAGAACCTGCTCTAACACTCCACTGCACAACCCTACCATGAATGAACATGTTAGAGGGACTCATCCACCACACCTTAATACTATCCTCTTTGGGCGGTACTGAATCTCCCTCGTGTTTTGGATCACATCACAAAAATGTGTCTTAGTGGGGGAAGAACCCCTCTTTATCATGCATTCAAAGATACATCCAACAACACCGACACAAGGTTACACCGACGCCCTGTGTCACCCTAGGTAACCCCTAAAACAAAGAGTTCGATGAAAAATGAACCTCACGCAGTGTCTAACATATTCTACTAAGAAATGTAGAAAAAGGCACAGAGCGTACCTCTTATCATCTAATGTGATGCAAGATTGTAGACATCCATAGCACACAACCACCCGTGGCCCCGTACGTCTACTCTCTAAGCCTGACATGGCCGCATACTGGTGGTGGAAGGACCTCGAAACGTTTTCTTCCAACCATAGTTCTTCTTTCTTTTCTTCCAACCCCACCACCCTAGGGACCACCCTGTCCTAAACATGGAGTTCTATGATCACCAAACTACCTCTGTCGTGGCGGTGCATCTACCATCTATCTGGAAAACTCAGCACATTTTGTCGAGTAGTCTCATGCCACGTGACCTCGAACATCACAACCATATCACTAGTCCTCCATAGACTGTCTCGATGCTCTATGTTGTCCCCAACCATGTGCATGAGTTTCATCAAGGGTAGACCTCCGACACCGAGGCCTCGCCAGTTGGAATCCCTCTGACAGGAATTTCTCTGTCACCAGTTCCTGCTCCAGCACCCTGAGATGGCTGAGAATGCACAAGGGCACTACGCTGGCATGAATCTCCTCTACAGAGATCTCACTCAACCTTCTGTGCTCAGAAGTTGTCGTCATGGACCACGTCCAAAGAGTACCGAGTAAGGTCTATGAACCCAGTCACCTACTCATCCACTGCCATCACTCCACACTGAAGCCCCAGCAGCTCCTGAAACCATATAAAGCATAAGTAGGAGGGGTAGTACTCTTCAGGACACGGTTCCTATAATTCATCCCACGAGTGTACCAACTCATCGTGCATCTGTGTAACCCTGGCTTTACTAATGCCAAACTGCTTAGTGGAAAAACTGGCTGTCAAAGCCTCTACCTAACCTGTCAGTTTCTAAACAAGCCTGAAGATGCGAGCCATCAACTATAGCCAACCCTCCACTGTCTAAGTGTATGGATCATCATGGAACCTCAGCGGTCACTGACGCTGGAACTCACGTAGCGCGCCCAACCTGCGCTCGTCATCGGCAATCACTGTCGGTACTATATGCTACTCCATAGGTGGAGGTGCTACTGCATGTCCTCCTGGGGAAAGGGTAATCATATAATGGATCTTTAATTGAGGCCCCGTTTCTCACATAGTCATCATCACGAACCGAAGCTAGTATCCTGGCTGGCAATCAACACGGAGACATCCTGAATATGATCAAGGAGTACCGTTTTCAAATGAGCATATATATATCAACAACGATTGGGAGATGATTCAAGAAGATTAGTCAAAGACTCAATCCTATATGATGCACAACCCAAATTCCATGCAACAAGTGTCTCAGTGTGCCAAGTCGAAAAGCGGGTTATCAGGGTCCTGGTGAATGGATACGTCAGCTGCCGCACCATAACTGGACTCCCTGGCCTATGATTTTCTCTCGAGACACATTGACACTATTTCCCCAAAACTCAGCAAATTCCTTTTTAGGTACGTCCGAACAACACCCCAAAGAATGAACCACCTCTGATACCACTTTGTCATGACCCGACCCTACCGGTCTCGAGCCACAACTAACCCAAGCCCACCCCATAGGCCGGGGGCTGGTGATAAGCACCGAAGGAATAACAATATCAGGGAGGCCTTCGCCTAAGTACCTATACACACACACACAACCCAATCGATGCAAAAGTGCAGAGTAAAAAAGAAAACCAATGGAAAAACAACTATAACCCAACCAAAGTCATGCATCATCTTCTAAATAGTAAAAGTAGAGTGCTGAAATGTACTAACAAGATAACTGAACATAAAAACGGGAAAAACACGCACCCAACCTGAATGGTGCCACAACCCGGCATCTGGTAAACAAAAGTAAACAGCTGGTGCATCTCACACATGAACGTCCTACTACGACCACTAGACACAGCCCAAGCTCCTATGTCCTCTACGCTCCTCCGTAGTCTCGAATTACCTATCTGTCATCTGCAAGGGCACACCAAGTGCGGGAAAATCCCAAGCAGGTGTGAGTATAAAGATACTAATTAGGATGCCCTGAAAGATCGTGGGACCAACAAAGGAGGTACTAAAACGGTGAGCAGGAGACAGAACAAGGAACTGTCTAAGATTATAAAAGAGGGAGTGCAGCTCAACCCAACAAAAAGAAAGGAACTAGAATCATCCAATACAAGAGGAGCTACACATGGAAAGCACGTGGCATACCCCGCACGTCTTCACCCCTCATTAAAAGAGAGTAACCGAACCCAATGAGTGGGAACAAAAGTACGGTATATATATATACTCAAAAAGAAACTTGAACGAGTCTTTAAGGGGATCTCTGTCTCCAAGATCAACCCATAAAAAATTCTCCAATAGTTCTAAGGATATCCAACACTAATTCCCAAAAGTCCCACATGCCAAAGCTGTCTCATCGCTAAACCGTACAACCAAGGGTCCCACTCTGGTAATCATGGAGAAGAGTCACTGACTAGCCTCATAGAAGGGATGAGTCTGAAAGAAGGTATCAGGTGAACCAATTCCCAGCCTAGCTGAAGGGTAAACCCTAAGAGGTTTTCGGGTAACCCACTGCCCAGCCCCGCTGTAGGGTAAACCCTAATGTTGACGGGTAACCCACTACCCATCCCTTCTCGAGGGTAAACCCAAAGGTCAATGGGTAACCCAATTCCCATCCCCATTGGAGGGTAAACCCTAAGGTTCATGGGTAACCCACTACCCATCCCCACTTGAGGGTAATCCCTAAGGTCAATGGGTAACACAATACCCAACCTCACTGGAGGGTAAACCTGGAACTGGTTTGATAACTCAGCACTGCCCGTGCCACCACTTGGTGTCACTAACACCACTACCGTGTGTAGGTTCAGAGTGCATCAAACGAACCTCTGACCAAAACCCTTTCATGTTTCCACATTTAATGAGATCTCAAAAGAGGCCCTGCTATCCCAAACATATTACACCATTTTAATCCTCATGGAAAAACACACGAGATATACTATTTACTCACTGGAAATGAGCTACCGGTGGAAAAGTTATTCAACATCGCTTTATGCCCATACGACGTCTTGTTGGGACCACACCTCGGACCCAAAAAGGTCGGGCGAACTGCGCAATTACTATGCTCTCGGAAAGACATGCCAAATAGATTGTTCATACGACCCAAACGGACTCCTGATGAAAAAGTCACAGTACGTTGCACAAAACATAAAAGACGGCCCATGGGGCCCATGCCTCAACTCCAGATTCAATGCCTAAAACCACCCCAGTCATCTTCGTCTCGATGCCAGGGTCACAACGCAACTGAAGATTCCTAAAACAGAATCTGGATGCAGAAGCTGCAACTCCTCACGTTATGCAAATGGGTCCCTATGGGGCCCACATTTTCAACCCTGAAACATGTCACATAGATCGTACCATTGTGTTCCTTGACGATAATCACAAGGTGTAGGCTATTTATTTTCCCTGAATTGACTTATGAAGCATAAGTCATACAAACACATCATACGTATGAATGGCACATTGTGGGGCCCACGCCTCGAGCTCAAATTTAGGCAGGTAGATTGCGTCGTTGCAATCCCCTCGGAAGAACACATAGAAATGAGTACTCAAACACCCCAGATGGATGTTGGGTGAAAAAGTTGTGTTTTACCGTAAAACGTGTGAACCAAACCTTGTGGGCCCTGCACCTTATCTCGAACCTGAACGCTTTGGAAAGCATCTCAAAAAGTTCGCATGAGGACTGTGGTCACACTACCACTGATGGTGCATCAATCAGACATAATAAGCAGGAGTTAGGTCCGCCACAAGAATAATGAATGAATTAATTAATTAATTAATTTCATTAAGCATTTCCTGTCACTGAGAAACGAAACCAAACCGCAAAGGTTCTAAACCAACTTTGGAAGGATCGTCTCAACTCCGGGGCCACAGCCCCTCTGACAGCATGCCAAACAGGCATCTGACTTGCGTATCACATCCATAGCAACTTTAAAAAGAATTTAATATAATTAATGTCAGGAGTTCCGGGTCACCCGCCTTTGGGCGCAAAACTCAAAAACCATAAAACATGCTTCAAAAAGTTCTTCTTGATGACACGGAACTTTATCCATAGACGACACTTATAACAGATGCTTCGTTTAGGAGATATGGCCCCCTGAACACAAGGGGCCTAGACTTGGGCCGGTCCAGACCGTCGGCCCGCTGCCCAGCCGCGGGTCCGGTCCTATTCGCCGCGGCCCACTGGCCGTGGCCCATCCGCAAACCACCAGACACCTCAGGTCCGGTTCTTCCCAGTAAACCGCCCACTTGGCCGGTCTTGTCTGCATGCCGCACCAACAGGACCCGCTCTTTGCGGGTCCTTGTACGCCCCCCCCCCCTCCTGAAGTCAGGGCCTTGGGGCTCCTCCCGAGCACGACTGGCCAAGGGTGAACCCTCCGCCGGCCACGCGCACCTCCTGAAACCGGTGCATGTGCTTCCTTGTCTCCTGCTCCCGGCTCCGATGCGGTCGCTTGGACGCCCTAACTTGATCGACTCCTCCCGGTCGCCACACCGTAGCCGCTTGGCCTCGCGAACCCGACACCGCCCGACACCGTCGGCCCTCACGACTCCTCTGCTCTGTCGCCGGCCCATCCGGCTCCACCTGCCCTGCTCGTCTCCTCCGCTGGACTCCTTTGCCCGCACCCCATCCGGGCCGGCCATACCCAACATCGCCTCATGACCGGCCCTTCCGAGCTCTGCCTCGCCCTTCTTGGCTCCTCCACTGGACACAGCCACACCGCACTGGCCACAACCAAGTCCACTGCTCCAGCCGCACCCATGGATCAACCTCCGACCGCCACCACTTGATGGAGATTGACCTTCAGTCAACCCCCCGACCACTCTGGTGGTTGTAAAAAATATCCGAAACCAGATTCGGAATCCTCGGGGCTGGATCTTCACACCGCCTCCCCTCGCTCGTCGATCCTTCACGGTTTTGGCGCGTTCAAAATTTTGGTTGAAGAATGCTCAAGAATAGGGTTTAGAACGGGGCTCAGACGATGGCCGTGTTTCTTCATCCATCATCCCAATTATCAAATTTTAGAATTAAAATTGACTAAAACCCATCAAATTGACGAAGGCATTAAAATTAATCAGAAATCCTTCCTCGATCCAGCTGTGCGTCATTTGTGACCCACCCGCTGCGGTCCAACTTCGATCCGTCAAAGTTTAGGTGGTGGTTTCTCCTCGATTTGACGAAGAACCGAAAAGAACACTGAAGAACAGGTGAGAGAGAGAAAACAAAAGAGAGAAGGGGAACCCTAACTCTAACTCCTTATTTTTCTATTTATAGAAAAATCCTCTTAACACGGAATATGAAACTGTCGTGCCCTCTAGCTTTATATCACGCCTAGAGAAAACACCCCATTTCGAACACAAAGGAAGTCTCTGACTTCCATTCCAAGACATTGTTCTAATGTTATTTGAAAATAAATTCAGTGATACAAAAATCACTAAGTCATTATTTCAAAATGAAAATTTTTCACCTAGGTGACATCTCTCATAGTAGGCCCACGCCCGCAATATTTACACCCTGCCTAGGGTAAAGGACATGCTTCTGATGCAACCATGCCCTCAAATTTCTGATCTGAGATACCATTTAGGAGAAAACACAACCCCACCATGTTCATAGTATTAAAACACTTAATATTATTACAAAATTAATTTCGGGCACACCGGGACTTGTAATCACACGCCATCTCCGCGCCTAGCTTTATAATAATATGTAGAAATATTTCAAAGTCTTACATGAAAAAAACCGGGACTCTAAACTTGAGACTAGAACCAAAGGTGGAAATCACTAAACTCGGAAGGCATTGACTTTATAACTGTAAAAAAACACAACAGAGTAAAAACAAGAAGCAAAACACTAAGTAAAACTGTATATAGAAGATGTGTTGGAAAGTGAAAGGGGACGGAAATACATGCCCAATAGGAATATACAAGTACCACTGAAAAGAATGTACAACTGAAGAAAACTAAAATAGCTACTAGGTCATCCTCCGGGGTTCCTACCTGAAGGGTAGGTATAGATGGCCTCCTCAATAGTCCACGTCTGTTCATCTCCTCCGTGTACTGTCATGCCAAGTGGTCCACCTCAGGGTATCATCCAGTCCTGTTACTCTCTACCTTAGTCAGTGTTGTTCGTCTTCTGCAACCAACACCACAAGGTGCGGGCATAGCCCGTGCAGGGGTGAGTATAACGATACTCAGTAGGGACACTGAGACCCTCAAGGTCTCACAAATCTAATAAGGATATAGAACAAAGTATGATTTCAACAGATAACCTCACTTCGGTATATTCCCATACATATAACTAAGTTATCAAGTAATCCATCACAATCACGATAAAAACATAAAGTCTCTGACTCAGATCAAACCAGGATTTTATTATTGTGGTATTAAAAATATAAACCCTCGGCTGCTGGAGTACTCCTCCTCTATCAAGTACAGTGGGCCTGCCACATCACACTGAGGCGCTTCCCACTAACTTGGACTATTGAGTTACTTCTCCTGTCGAGTACCGTGGATCTGTCGTGCTGACACAGATGCACTCCCCACCGTGGGTCTACTGCGCTCACACAGAGGTGCTCCCCCTTGTATCCTACTGAGGTACTCCACGTGTCGAGTACCGTGGGTCTGACGTGCTCACACAGAGGATCTCCCCACTGTGGGTCTGCTGGGCTTAGACAAAGGTGCTCCCCAATGGGATAGTCAAATCACTCCGAGTCGAATCGGCCAGTAGTTGTCAAGTTTCAGCTATCTACTAGGTTCCCGCACAAATGCATGCTCGTCACTGGAAGATCCGCTCCACAAGATACTAGTCGATAATCCAACATTCATGAAGTCCATGTAGAATTATCTAAATGGTCCGCCTCGTCATAGGGGTCTCAATGAAACTGACTGCACGTCAATTGGGCGCCCAGTCTATGAGTTATTAGTTTTTAGTCCTAGGGGCCCGGTTGGATTCATGTACGATCCAACCTGACTGTAACTCAAATATACCCTGAACTCTACTGGGGTATTCTTAAAGGGACGACTTCATTCCAAGAATACCGGCGCCACCAGCGTTTCATCAAACGGTCGTCCAGTGCCAAAGATATGGCCAACAAAATGTAATGGGGTAGGTAATGGGCATGGGCCCGGTCCGACCCGGTCTGACCAACTCGTCCCAACCCAGACTGGGCCTGGCCCAGCGGACTGCGGGGGCGGTTCGGCCCGGAGGTCACCACATAGATGACTCGTCCTGAAGGTCGGGGCCGGTTTGTCCAGTGCCGTAAGGGTAGCAGCTCTGGTTACTCGGCCCGAGAGGTCAGTCAGTCGGGAGGCTAGCAGAGAGGCCGTGTCAGGTGCGGTTAGGACACGTCCAGAGCGCCCGGGGCGCGGGCAGGCAGTGGGTGCGCCGGGTAGGGTGCGCCAGGGGCCGGGCAGGCTGCGGGGGCATCAACAGAATGCCAGGTTGGCCGCAGGGGTGCTGGCAGGGTACCAGGCAGGCCGCGGGGGTTCGGGAAGGGTGCCGGGAAAGCCGCACGGGTGCCGGCAGGGCACCGAGCAAGCTGTGGGGGCCCCGACAGGGGGGCGGGCTGGTCGCGGGGGCACCGGATAGGCCGTGGGGGTGCCGAGCAGGGCACGACATGGGATGGACAGGGCACAGGGAGGCCGTGGGTAGGCGAGCATACACCGGGCAGGGTGCGGGTGGTGTTTGACAGGGAGCATCGGTGCGCCACGGGGGCGGCACGATACATGGAGGCCAAGGGTAGAGCGACCTTCATCATTGTCGTCTTTGTCGACGTCGCCTCATCGTCATGGCGTAGAATGACACAAGATAAGAGAAAACAATGGAGGATGTCTGTAACACCCCAAGGTTTTGAAAATAAATATATAATGAAATTTTATAATCTAGCAATTAAACACAACTTTGCCTCTTCATATGTTTTGAATTTCGAAAAATGTTCATCTACAGTTGGGTTCAGTAAGTCATTTGTAGTCTTATAGAACAAAATTGATTTTTGGTGAATAGTAACATACCCTTATGAATAGTAATATGAATAGTAGTATGACCCTTATGAATAGAAAAAAATATTATTATAATATTTTCTTAAGGAACTAAGATAATGAGATCTTAATTAGTTTTTCAAAGAGAAATTAAAGTAATTTCCCATTAAGATTGTTATTTTTCGAATTAACTATGAATTTATTTAAAAAATAAATTAATAATATTTAGAAATTTATTTTTGAAAAATGGATTTCTCTTTTGAATTCTACACTTCGAAAAATGGTAGCGGTGAATTTTTGAGATTTTTTTGAAATTCTATAATTTTTTATGATTAGTGAAATACGATAAAATACCATATATAAAAATTATCAGTTAAATTCACTATTAATGACATCACAAGTGATGAAAGGCCACATGGTTCGAACTAACATACACTTATTACTATTAGGGGTCATACGAAACAACACAATTGGTTGTCTTGAGGGAAATTATAAAATAATTAATTAAATATTCAAAATTTACCCCTCTTCTCCACTATAAAACCACCTCACCACTCCCTCTTCTCTTCACTCTTCAAAGCCTTGATTCTCCAAACTGTTCTTCCCAATTACCCTTCTCTATTCTTTCCCCATCTCTAAGAAGCTTCTGTTCTTTCCAAAATACCAAAACCCCTTCCCTTAAGGAGTTTCTCGTGGAGGTTATTCCAAGAGGTAAAACAACCTTGTTTTTCTTTTTGTTTCATTTCAATTTATATTCTTTTTCTATACTCTCCTGACCTCCTCTATCCAAATGATCATGATAACTATATTATCATCTATATACTGGAATTATGTCATGTGACTGGAATAACCATCATAAATATTCTTACTCCCTCCCTTTTATATTTATAAACGAAATGAACATCCATGAGGTTCCAATTTATTGCCTTCATGGATGATGAAGTTTCCTTCTTCAATTTCATCTTTATTACTGGTAATGAAATCATATTAATGGTTGAAACAGATTATAATATATTTATTATAACATAATTAATATTTCAGAACCTTAATATGTACATATAATTAAGTTATATTACAAAACCACTAAATAATAATCCAAATACCGCCGAATAATCGAAGTGGTTGTCATCTAATGATCCATCCTCATTTCATGTAACCAAATGATTGAAATGACCTATAAAAATTAATTATGTTCATAAATAATATATAATTCCAATCATGGAGATTTATAACCATACCACATGAACTCCATTACTTAAAAAAAGTGAACCGATTATGAAAAAAAAGAAAACGAACACTCCAGAACAATGAAATTCAATATAATAACATTGAAATAAGGTTATAAATGAACTAAAAATAATTATGATAAACTAAATACATGTCTTATAGGTTTTTAAATGAGTTATTAATAAGTATAATTTCATATTCTAGGTGATTAAGTTCAAGATTGGAACATGTTTGGAGTTAAGGTATGGGTTTTTTCCACCCAAACATCCATTTTCATTCATGTTAATTTTATTTTCTAATTTTCCTCAATGAAACTCTTATGTATTGCGATGTACTCCTCATAATTATGTGTGAGTATTCTATATATGTATACCAACCATAATCCTTGCCCATTTTCTATATGGTTACATGTTTTAAAAGAAGCTCTCAAAACTGTTTCCCAAAAAATGAGCCCGATAGAAGGGAATTTCTAAAATTCATATCTATTTTCAAGGGCAAGATATAATCAATTTTTGGAAACCATTATCCTTATAAAAACAATAATTTTATAATTAAATACTATCTTACTATACTTTGGGTTTTATACAATGATTTTTCCAAAAGAACTCTTCTTTTCCAAATAAAGGAGTATTTATCACAAGAATTGCTCAATGATTTTAGAAAATTATTCTCATTTGATTCAACACACTTTTTGATTCTTATGTATTGTTGGGGTTAATCATTTATGTTGTCATATACAATATTTTATTGAATGGTGTATGAATAAATTTATTGTGGATGATTTATCCTAAAACCATTCACCATTTTATTATGAATTGTTAGTGTTTATGTTCAATAATTGGGGAAAGATAGTTACATTTCATATGATAGTTTCAGTATGAATGTACATGTTTTTTATGTTTATCACCGCTCATATGAGGAATACATTGGACTTATTATGTGATGGGTGAGGCCCACTATATCCTCTCTATTCATCGGTAGGTCACATGAGACAACTAGAATTGTAATTGGCTGAGGCCTTTCCCAATGTGATATATGGATTTTGGACAAGGACTTAATCATTAGACGTCTTGGCCGAGGCCTTGAAAAAATGTTTCAGAATGTCCAGCATATACACTTCTATCATTATGAAGCTTGTAGTTGAAATTTCATGTGGTTATTCAACTAGTAGAATACCCATGTTTATATTTTATTGTGGAATTATTTATTCAACTCATATTTCTGTCATAATGTGTTTAAGTTCATTATTAAAGGCATGTATTTTCAATTATTCACCATGTATGATGCTTATGAAATCTTCCACTGTGTTGCTTACTCTTACTGAGAGTTTGAGCTCACACTTTCTTATGTTTCATTTTTCTCAGGACATGAAGAATAAAATTATGAATGGCATGCAAGCATAATGTATGAGACATGATGTTTCTAGTGGAATAATTTACTGTCGTTTTTCCTTTACATAGTTAATTTGAAATTATGTATGAAACTTGTTTCTAATAATACTAAACTACTTGATCCTTCGAGATTATTATTCATTGTATGTATTCCAATGTAATCGAATAAGGTACTAACTCCGGGAAACTGGGGTCAGGTCATTATAGTTGGTATCAGAGAAAGTTTAGTAGAATACTTGGAAACTAGATTTAGAAAACGTAGAATTAGGGGGGAGTCCCTAAGTTAGTCTTATAGGAAATACACACAATAACTTCCTAGTATTTTGGTAAGGAATAGATTATGTGGATCTTTTAAGCAATACATACCTGTCTGGAAATGAGCAGGTAGAGGCAGCTCTAGCATAGATGTATCTAGGGGTAAAACCAAAAAACACCACATTGAGCTAGACTCGAATGGGAACTAGTGAACAACAACGGGCCTTGCTGCACTCTTGGTTATGACACTCTTGGGGGATATGCCTAGGATAATTCAATTTTTTTACAAGCCATTATGAAGGATTAAAATGTAAAATATTCCTCAAAGAAAATATTTATGTGAATATGGGATTAGCCATGCATATGATATCAATTTTTTTCAAAGTATTATGTTCTGTTTAGATTATACATTATGATTCATAACCTAATCTAGTGTATTCCATTATCTAGAGATGGTTCCAAGTGGAAGGAATTGAAACCACATGAACACACATTTCCCCTGAAGGGATTTCCATCTGATGCCAGATTATGATGTTAGGTTTTGTGCAGAGCAACACATAACTATACTAGGATAACATACTCCGGTTATAAATAATAACCTTACCCGTATGGAGAATCTGGATCCACCATGTGGAGGAGCTATGCTGGATCTCTTTATGCACCAACAACCTTCATCATTCTATGGGACTACAAAACCATTTGTTGCTGAGCAGTGGGTAAGTTTCCTCGAGAATATATTTCTTGCTTTGGGATGTAATGAAAGAGAGAAGGTTGTCATGGAAGTATATCTTCTGTTGGGATATGAAGATCAGTGGTGGTCATTAATCGAAAACATGAAGGAGGAGGAAGAAATAAAAGAGTTGGAATGGAAGGATTATAAGAAAATATTCTTAGAAAAATATTTCCCTCATGAGCAGCTAGTAGATATGGAGAGAAAATTCTCGAATCTGAGGCAGAAGGAGGATGAAAATGTTTCCAAGTGTGAATCCAACTTAACAATGTTAGAAAGAGATGCTAGAGACTATAAACGAAATTCAAGAAGAAAAATTGATCAATTATTTGATGGACAAAATCCCTTCCTCTGGTAGGCACTGGTCTCAAAAAGTTTTTCATCATATGAGGATATAGTTTCAAGTTCCATCAAGACAAAAAAAAATTCTCTATGTCTTATGACTTTAAGGGAAAGAAAAAAATAAGAAGGCTGCTGAAAACCATGGGAATGGAAATAAGAAAACAGGGAAGAAGGGAAGAGTTGAATTTCCACCATGTGAAAATTGTGGAAATAAACACCATGGTGCATGCATAAAAAGAAAAGGAGTATGCTCCAAATGTGGCTAGAAAGGCCATATTGCTGTTGATTGAAAAGGGAAGACGAAAACCAATGATGTTCAATGCTATAATTGTTTGGATATGGGACACTATAATAATGATTGTTCAAAGCGGCAGGTAAATATACAACAGGAAAGGCCACGGGATCAAGTATAAGCTTATGCAATCACAACTGTAGAGGTTGATGTACTAATGATGTTGTGGCAGGTACTTTAATCATTTCCTCAAATTTAGCCAATAATTTATTTGATTCTGGATCATCGCATTCATTTACATCTTCCCAGTTGTCCAAGAAAATGCGATATGTCCAATTTAATTTAATAAAGGTGTTATCAGTCAAAACTCCTAGTGGATGTATCATTGCAATAAAGGCATTTTGATTAGTCCCCCTCTAGACACTAAAATGTGCTCTAGTTTCCATCCTTATCATCATACCAATGATTGAATTTGATATAATTCTCAGTATGGATTGGCTGTAAAAATATGATGCGAATATTTATTCTAAGAAGAAGGAAGTTGCAATTTTTGAAAATGGTGTATAATCCCTTGTCTTTAGGGTGGAAACATCACCACATGATTCTTATCTAGAACCCCCCCAATAGCTCTACTAAATAAAATACTTAGAGAGAAAGATAAACCAATATCTATGGGTGAGGAAAGAAATATTCAAATTGAGGACGTGAACATAGTGAAAGAGTACATTTATGTATTTACAGAGGATTTACCTAGACATCCTCTAGAACGAGATGTTGAGTTCTCTATTAATTTAATTTCTCATACAAGACTTATATCAAAGACTCCCAATATAATGGCCTCTATGAAATTAGTAGAGCTAAAGAAACAACTAAAGGATTTGAGTGAAAAAGGATTTATTCGAACATGTGTTTCTCTATAGGGAGCCTTGTGCCTCCTTTTCAACAAGAAAGATATATCCATGAGGCATTGCATTAATTATAGGGAAATCAATGATATTACAGTAAAGAATAAGTATCCTCTACCCCATATTGAAAATTTATTTGACCAACTTCATGGTGGTCTATACTTTTCAAAGATTGAACTTCGATACAAATATCATCAATTGCATGTAAAGAAGGAATATATTCCGAAGAAAACATTTTGGACAAGGTATGGGCATTACGAGTTTACAGGGATGCGTTTTGGACTGACAAATGCACCCTCTATTTTCATTTATTTAATGAATAGAGTTATCAAGGAATATCTTGATAAAATTTTTGTGGTATTCGTAGATGATGTCCTCGTATACACAAAAAGATATGAAGACCATCAGAATCACTTGAGGGTTATTCTGAGAACTCTTAGAATAAATAAATTATATGGGAAGTTTAGTAAGTGCGAATTCTAGCTTCAATCAGTTTCTTTTCTGGTCCATAATGTCTCTAAGGATGAAATCCTAGTTGAACTGGAGAAGACAAAAGCAATCCAAGATAGGACCACACCAACAAACACAACTGAGGTACGTAGTTTATTGTCTTAGCAGGTTATTATCGACATTTCATTCAGAATTTTTCTCGACCGGATAACCTGCTAACCAAGCACACATGTAAAGGAGTTAAGTTTGTGTGGACAAAAGAATGTACAAAATGTTTCGATTAATTGAAAAGAAGATTTTTCAATGCTCAAATTTCGACTCTTCCATCTAGAAGTGATGGATTTGTAATATACTGTGATGCATCAATGAATGGACTGGGTTGCATCCTTATGAAAAATGATAAATTTATTTCTTATGCATCAAGATAGTTGAAGACTCATGATAAAAATTATCCAACACATGATCTTGAGTTAGCAGCTATTATATTTTCTCTGAAAATATGGAGGCATTATCTCTACGGAGAGAGATATGATATTTATACAGACCACAAGAGTTTGAAACATATTTTCACAAAAAAAAGAACACAACATGAGGCAAAGAATATGGCTCGAGTTACTCTAATATTATGATTGTTCAATACACTACCACCCAGGAAAGGCGAATATGGTGGAAGATGCATTATGCCAGAAAGGTCATGGACTTCTGACTCAAACGAGGATTGAAAGAGATCCTATGTTTATGAATCTAATGAAGATGGATATCGGAATTGTTACGGAAGGGTAAAGATCACTCCTCCTTCAAATGATTTCTAAACCATCTTTACAAGAGAATATAAAAAATTCTCAATCTGATGATGATAATCAACACAAGAAAAATAATGCAGTTTAGGATGGGAGACTGGTTGAATTCGTGTAGGAAGAAGGAGTTTTGAAGATTGGGAACAGGTTATTCATTCCATCAGTACCTGAGATAAAAAGGGAACTATTAGACGATGATCATATCTCAAATTTCTCTATACACTAGGGTAGAACCAAGATGAAAAGAGATCAGAAGGAATATTTTTGGTTGGAAAACATGAAGTGGGAGATTGCTGATTACGTTATGAGATGTTTAGTTTTTCAACAGGTGAAGGCAGGAAGACAACATCCTGGTGGAGTCATTCAACCCCTTTCTATACCTATGTGCAAATGGGATGATATTATGATGGACTTTTTCATGGGGCTACCAAAGTCTTCAAGAAAGAATGGTATGATATGGGCCATTGTTGACCGTCTTACAGAATATTCAGATTTTATTGCTATAAGGGAAGATTTACCACTTGATATTTTAGCAATAATATATATTAATGAAGTTTTAAGACTTCATGGTGTACCCTCATCAATTGTTTCTGATCGTGATCCCCGTTTTACATCACGATTCTGGAAGAGTCGTTAGAAGGCCATAGATACTGATCTTCATTTGAGCACTGACTACCACCCACAAACTGATGGAATATCAGCACAGACTATTAAAACATTAGAATACATGTTGAGGTCTTGTTCACTTGATTTTCAAGGCATGTGGGATCATTATTTACCTCTCGTAGACTTTTCCTTCAACTATAGATTCCATTAAAGTATTCATATTGCACCCTATGAAGCATTATATGGGAGGAGATGTCGTACACCAACATACTAGGATGATGTTGGTGAAAGAAAGCTCATGGAAACAGAACTTGTTTAAGAAACAATGGAAAAGGGGAAGATTATCCAAAACCATATCCAAACAGCTCAATGTCGGCAAAAGAGCTAAGCTGATAGCCAAAGAAAGGTTTTGGAATTTCAAGAAGGTAATCACGTTTTCTGGAAGGTATCTCCCAGGAAGGTTATTATACGATTTGGTAAGAAGGGAAAATTAAGTCTGAGGTACATCAGACCTTTTGAAATTATGGACCGCATTGGAGCTGTAGCTTACCATTTGGCAGTGCCGCCAAGTCTCTCTAAGGCTCACAATGTGTTCCATCTGTCAATGTTAAAAAAGTACATGCTAGACCCAACACATGTAATCACTTATAAAGAAGTATAACTTAATCCCAAAATATCGTATTGTGAAGAGCCTATCAATATTCTTGATACTAGAGAACATTTATTGAGAAATAAGAGGACTTGTCTGGTAAAGGTTCTATGGAGGAACCATAAGATGAAGGAAGCAACATGGGAGCCTAAGGATCTTATGTTAAAGACATTCCCAAATCTTTATAGGTAATATTTGTTTTGAATTTCGAAGATGAAATTTTTGTAAGGAGGGGAGAATGTAACACCCCATGGTTTTGAAAATAAATATAGAATGAAATTTTATAATCTATCCACTAAACACAACTGTGCATCTTCTATGTTTTGAATTTTGAAAAATGTTCTTCTAGAGTTGTGTTCAGTAAGTCATTTCGAGTCTGATAGAACAAAATTGATTTTTGGTGAATAGTAACATACCCTTACGAATAGAAATATGAATAGTAATATGTCCCTTATGAATAGTAAATAATATTAATATTTTATTTTGATAAGGAAATAGGATAATGATATCTTAATTATTTTGTCAATGAGAAATAAAAATAATTTCACATTAAGATTGTTATTTTTAGAATTAACTATGAATTTATTTAATAATTAAATTAATAATATTTAGAAAATTATTTTTGAAAAATGGATTTCACTTTTTAATTCTATAAGTCAAAAAATGGTAGGGTTGAATTTTGTGGATTTCTCTGACATTCTATAATTTTTGATGAATAGTGAAATACGATAAAATACCGTATATACAAATTATCAGTTAAATAAACTATTCATGACATCACAAGTGATGCAAGGACACTTGGTTCGAACTCACACGAACGTATTACTATTAAGGGTAACATGAAACAACACTATTGGTTGTCTTGAGGGAAATAATAAAATAATGAATTAAAGATTCAAAATTTACCCCTCTCCTCAAC
Organism: Viscum album; assembly: GCA_963277665.1. Classification (NCBI taxonomy): domain Eukaryota; kingdom Viridiplantae; phylum Streptophyta; class Magnoliopsida; order Santalales; family Viscaceae; genus Viscum; species Viscum album. The sequence goes on along the minus strand of OY728142.1, from coordinate 1,925,879,733 downwards.
TATAAAACCCCTCACCACTCCCTCTTCTCTTCACTCCTCTAAGCCTTGAAGCTCCTAAAAGTTCTACCCAATTACCTTTCTCTAGTCTCTCCCCACGTCCAAGAAACTTCTAGTCTTTCCAAAATACCAAAACCCCTTCCCTTAAGGAGTTTCTCAAGGAGGTTATTTCAAGAGGTAAAACACCCTTCTTTTTCTTTTTTCTTCATTTTAATTTATCTTCTTTTTCTATACTCTCATAACCTCATCTGTACAAATGATCATGATAAATCTATTATAATCTATATACTAGAATTATATCTTGTGAATGTAATTACCTTCATAAATATTCTTACTCCCTCCCTTTTATTTTTATAAATGAAATCAACATCCAAGAGGTTCCAATTTATAGCCTTCGTGGGAGATGAAGTTTACTTCTTAAATTTCTTATTCATTGCGGTCATGAAACCATATTTATGGTTTAAAAAGACTATAATATATATATTATAACATATTTAATATTCAGTAACCTGAAAATGTACATATAATTATGTTATATGACAAAACTAGTTAATAATAATCCAAATACCGTCGAATAATCGAAGTGGTTGTCATCTAATGATTCGTCCTCATTCCATGTAACCAAATTATAGAAATGATCAATAAAAAATATTTATGTTCATAAATAATATATAATTCCAATCCTAGATATTTATAACCATACCACATTATCTCTAATACTTAAAAACAAGTGACCCGATTATGAAAATAAAGAAAACAAACACCCCGGAAGAACGAAATTTAATATAATAACTTAGAAATAAGGGTATTAATGAAATAAAAAGAATTACGATAAACTAAATACATGTATAATAGGTTCTTAGACAAGTTATTAATAAGTATAATTTCATATTCTATGATCTTATGTTCAAGAGCGGAACACATTTGGAGTTAAGGTAATGGTTTTTCCACCCGAACAACCATTTTCATTCGGTTTACTTTTATTGTCTAATGTTACTCGATGAAATTCTTATGTATTGTGATGTACTCATCATAATTATGTGTGAGTATTATATATATGAAAACCAACCAGAATCCTTCCATATTTTCTGTATAGTTACATGTTTTAAATGAAGCACTCAAAACTGTTTCCAAAAATATGAGCCCGATACAAGGGAATTTCTCAAATTCATGTCTATTTTCAAGGGAAAGATATAATCTATTTTTAAAAACCATTATCCTTATAAAAAAATAATTTTATCATGAAATATTATCTTACTTTACTTCTGGTTTTATACAAATACTTTTCCAAAATAACTCTTATTTTCAAAATAAAAGAGTATTTATCACAAGAATTGCTTAATGATTTTAGAAAATTATTCTCATTTGATTCAACACATTGTAGATTATTATGTATTGTTGGGGTTAATCAATTATGTTGTCATATACATATTTTATTTAATGTTTTATGACTAACTTTATTGTGGATTAACTATCTGAAAACCATTCACCATATTATTCCGAATGGTTAGTGTTTATGTTCAATAATTGGGGAAAATTAGTTACATTTCACATGATAGTTTCAATATGAATGTACATGTTGTTTTTGTTTATCACCACTAATATGAGGAATTAATTAGACTTATTATGTGATGGGTGGGGCCCGCTATAGCCCCTCAATGCATCAGTAGGTCTCATGAGAAAAATAAAAGTGAAATTGGCCGAGGCTTTTCCCAATGTGATATATGGATTTTGGCTGAGGCCTTAATCATCAGACGTCTTGGACAATGCCTTGAAAAAATGTTTCAGAATCTACGAAATATGCACTTCCCTCATTATGAATCTAGTAGTTGAAATTTCATGTGGTTATTCGACTAGTAGAATACACATGATTATGTTTTATTGTTGCATTATTTAATCATCTCTTATTTCAATCATAATGAGTTCAAGTACATTATTAATGGAATGTGTTTTAAATTATTCACCTTGTCTGATGTTTATTATATCTTCCGCTATGTTTCAAACTCTTACTAAGAAATTGAGCTCACCCTTTCTTATGTTTCATTTTTCTCAGGACATGAAGAAGTAAATTATGAATGGCATGCAAGCATAATCTAGGAGACATGATGTTGATAGTGGAATAATTTAGTGTCGTTTTTTCCTTTCCATATGTTAAGTTGAAATTATGTAAGTAACTTGCTTACAATAATACTAAACTACTCAATCCGTTGGGATTCATATTTCTTGTATATATGAAAACATAATAAAATAAGGTACCGAATCCGGGCAACTGGGGTCGGGTCCTTACAATATCGGGCCATGTTTGGTTGGCCCACACCCTCTGCGTTTAGGGAGGTATCATTTGCCACAACATGAGAATAATATGATCATTAATACATCCGCAACAAAACCATTTTATCCTTTTAAGAAGGTAAGAATAAGGGTACAACATCAACAAGTATTAAACCCCCTACCTATGATTCGCCAGTCGTTATTCGTCGACGGAGTCGCTGAAGGAAGATGGAGGAGACCGTTGCTCATCACATCCACCACACACCTCCAATCCAAGATCATGCGTCCGTTTGTTGATGATTATGAGGAGGGATGATCGGTCGAAGACGTCATTCCTCGAAGGGGGGTTCCAAGGAAGAAAGTCGAGGAAGAATCATCGCTGGTATTCTTCCCGTTCTTCATTGGGAGGGGCGCTCTTCGTTTGAGAGGATATGTTTCTCCAAATGATCTTCCTCTCCCAAGATTCCACCAAAATGAAAGTGTCCAAAATAAAAGTTTTTCTATTATTTTAATCATTGGAAAAAAATTCAAAAAGTGGAATTAATTGAAAAGTCTCCTCTAATAAACATAGAGGATCAGCATAAATAAATTAAAGGGGAGTTTGCTCCATTAAGGTGGAGAAGATCAGGGGGTTTCTCCCCATTTAATTTGGAGTTGAGGAGGTTTTATCATCCTCCATTAATCGTAGTTAAGCCCTATGTGGTCCCCATGTCATAACCTCTCATGAGAGGTTAGGTGGGCCCCACCACCATAACCTCCCAAGGGAGGTTAAGGTGTGGTGGTCCCGCCTCCAACTCCCAAGTGGATGTTTTAACCAACAAACACTCACATGCCACCTTAAAATAAAATAATGTGTTGTATACTTTATTTTAGTATTTTTTTATAAAAATCAAAAAACTAACTTTTATTTTCGACCATCTACCATCGAGGTGAAAGTCTTCATAAGTGAATACAGGTGCTATGAGTTCAACGGTGCCCTAAAATTTCTTTTCCGAGCACTGGTTCAAAAGTTATAAAACCCCTCAAATACGTTTACTGAACATTCACAAAAAAACATCATAAATTGATTATGGGCACACCGGGCCTTGGAATCATGCACCGTCAATTTTCGCAGACTCAAAAAATTCCAATGTATTTATGAAATAAATTTCCCCTGAATTTTAGGGTCTTTATGTTGAAATATCCTCACACTTCTAGAGATTCCATGAATTTTTTATAAGATATAAACCATTTACATACAATACTAGATTCGTTTTTGATGCAGTACCCTTAATAGTAGATAAAACCAAATAAAAATATTCCTACCACTTGGAGAATCCACAGAAATCCTGTTTGAGAGTACCTAAAATCTTATGGGAAGAGAAAAAGTTACACCAAAACTAATAACCTGAAACCATTTTCATTCATCCTTCACAATATTACCAAAGGGATATACTAGTTTATTGGGATATAAAACGAAATTAAAATTTGAGGATAAATGTGGTGACATCCAAAATTCATCCTAATATGAAATATTAAGAAATGAATGACTGTGTTTTCAAGCATGTACAATATTGATTAGTTTTGAAAGAGGATAGGTAAATAAGGAATGGTAATCTAGATTTCTAGATTAAAAGGGGATGATCCCATAATAAAATTTCATTTTTATTTAGAACCAAGATAACTAGTCCTTGTTTACTCAATTTAGATTATGTTATGTGCCTTTTGAACTAATATGTCATTTCAAAATGAAAACACAAATCTCTAATAATATTGACTTCATTTTCTGTTATTTTTACATGAGATTAATTTCTATATGTGAAAAATAAAATATAATCTTTTTTAAATAAAATATAAAGAAAATAATATTTTTTTGGTTTTGTTTATGTGATTCATTTTTTGAACTAAAATTTCTCTTTTTAAGTAAATCTACACAGAGTGATCCATACCGGGAACAATGTATATAGGATTGATGTGAGAAATATTGTTGAAAATAAAAAATTAATTATGGAAAATTTTTACAATGTATCATCGTAATCTAATTGTGTTATTTTAGTGTTGAGTTTGTGGGTTTTTCTTTTTAATAAAACACCACTTTTAAATGAAAAAACACATGTTTAGTTATACTAGTCACACTGTGTGTCATATTGACATATGGTTAATTACAACACAAAAAAATTACATTATCAATATGTTTTATAAAATATAAAAACAATATATCTGTTTTTTTATTATGTGAATTTTTTTTGGAAAAAAATTACATTTTTAAATGAAATCATTTACTCTCAGTCAAAATTTTCATACCATGTATCAAATTAACTTAGGAGTAATTACTATATATAAAAAATAATCTGATATTTTTATCAAGTAAATTGATGGTTTATTTCAAATTTTTAAGTATGCGACATAAGTTTTTATCAAAAATGTCAATTTATAATTAAAATATGAATTTGTTTCATACCAAATACACCATGAATCATATTTACATGTGGTTAATTCCTACATATAAAAAATTATTTATTTATCTTTTAAAAAAATATCAGGCCATTAAAAGTTTAATTTTCCATTTTTTTGCATGTGAAGTGCGTTTTGAACTAAAATATCACATTTATGTTAAATCATTCACTATTAGTTATACAATATAAGAATTGTTTCATATTATTGTGAGATGACATCCAACTTGTGAAAATGAATTACTGAATTTATAACAATAACATATAGATAATATAACAATGTTTGATCAGTTTTGAGTATTTGAAACACATTTTGATCTAAAATAATACTTTTAAATTAAAATCACACTTTAATTCATGTAATCCAAATAATTATTTGAACTTCCATATATTTCGAAAATTATGTGGTTATCATTTTACTATTATATTAATACAATTGGGGTACCCAATGAGAGACATCTACTTTAATACATCTACATAGAGACCTAGAAATTCCGTATTTTTTTAAATTATATAGAATTATTATGTGTCAGAGAAAATTGATGGCACATGATTCCGAGGCCCGAAGATCCCATAACAAAACATTTAATTTTTTTATGGTACATTCCGTAAATGTGCGATAAGAGATTTATATCTTTAGATATGGTGCTCATATTAAAAATATAAGTACACCGTTGAATTTAAAGGTCTGAGATTCTCCTAGGCCAAGATTAACTTCAACCGACATCAGTTAGAAGAAAAACATAATTTTTGGAATATTCAAAAAAATAATAAATTAACTAAATAAGTTATTTTCTTATTTCAACATCAATTGAGTGGCGGATGGTAGGTCCAAAGTGTAATATTGTGCTTAAATTGAGGGTCTTTTAAATAACTTCAACCTCTTGTTGTGTAACTACAGCTCTGGTGGTTTAATAGTTTCATTAATTAGGATTCCTTAATGAATTATATTAATGAGCCAATGTGGGAAGTTATCTTTCCTTTAATTTAATAAAATCATTGGCATGGGTTTTAGAAACCCATGGTAGGAATCTTAACGAAGTGCTGATGACATCTTCCTCTAACTAAGAATGGATATTCGATGATCCCATTAAGGATACGATCTGGAGATTGATGAAAACTGACAAACACCTTTGAACACAGACCCTTATTCCTTATCTACAAAATCTTCCAACAATTTCAGGGCATGTGTTTTATTGTTAAACTAGTAGTTTGTTGATTATTGAATTCCTTTCCTTGTTATAACGCTAACACAGAGGGCACAAGCCAAACCAAACAAGGCATGGACCCTTCACCGATATCATTTTGATGCGTTCTTTGTGTGACACTAATAAATACGTCGGAAAGGTGAAACTGAGGGTCGCACAGTGTATGTGGTGTTACGGGAAGAAAGTAGGCGCAGAAGAGAAGAAAATCAGACCACCAGAGCATCACTGGTGGCCCGTGGAAGCACCATCGGTGCGACGACGCCGACAACAGGCAGATGCATCCAACAGAAGCGGTCGACAATGCCCGAAAGCATTGCAATAGACAAGGGTGTCTATCCATTGCCATCCATTTTGATGGAGGGTGGTGCGCTGAGTTAGTACGCCAAGGAGAAGGCACTGCAGCTCTGAGCCACAGTGGAGAGAGGACCCCCACCTACAGGTCCCAGTTGTTGACTGGTACACGCAAACCAGTTAGGTGGAGCGGTGCCAGCATGGAACCACTAATTGAGGAGCCTGAACAGACTCATACATTTGTGGAGGTAAACCGAGCCCAGCTGGATGGACGAGAAAATCCAGGAGGCTGGGCAGGTTCCGTGGCCCAACGAGCTGCGACGATTGCCCACCGAGCTGAGCCGAAGGCCAGCGACCCAGACCCTTGTGACCTAGTTTCAAATAAAAGTGCCATATCATCTAAACTAGACATTTTTTTGAGTAACCATTTGTGTTGCTGGAATCCTTAGGACTAGGCATTCCTTTTGAGATACTCCACTTGGGTTTTGGATCATACTGGAGTCTAGATGGGTTGGATCGAACTTGAATCCAACCGGGCCATTGGTTCTAAAATGCCACAGACCGAGCGTCTGGTCGATGTGTCGTATGTTGTGTTGGATCCCTTATGACATGGTGGTTATTCAGTTACATATTTGTGGGACATAATGGAGGTTTAGGTATGATCGATGGCTTGAGGAACGAATCCTCCCTATGTAAATTATGATAATCATGGGAATCCATGGGTTGGCTGTGACTTGATGAAGCACCTAGCGATCATATGTGTGTCAGCAATTAGAAATCCACTTTGGCTCAATAGATAGTGATCCTCTGTGGGTCAACAACTAGAGACACTCTGTTGATCAGCACATAGTGATCCTTCTTAGGTCATCACCTAGAGATCCTCTATGGGTCATCACATAGAGATCCTTCGTGTGTCAGCTCCTACAGACATTGTGTGGTCTAGCATCAAAATCATCTTGAAAGAATAATATGGTCTAGAATAATGAATAATCATCTTTATTCATGTTATTTATGTTGTAAACATGGATTGAGATGAGTATTTTACTTTGTGATTTGTGATTGAGTTCATGCTTTGTGGGTTTTCCTTTGTGGAATTTTGAAAGTCGTTCTTGGGACTCAGGGTCCCTATTGGGTATTGTTATACTCACCCCTGCACGGGCTTCACCCGCACCTTGTTGTGTCTTGTACAAACGATAGACATAATTGACCATGTTTTGGGAGCTAGGACTAGATGGTGTTTGAAGGTGACCAATTGACGTGAATAGCCATAGTCATGTGATGTACCTACCCATCAGGTAGGATCCTTGGTGGATGACCTCCGAAGCCATTTTTCTATTTTTTGGGTTAAATTCATTAGTTTGTTTTGTATACTAGCCCATTCTTGTTCAGTTCACTTTTTCTACTATCAACAGTTATACTACATGGTTTTATTTTATCATGTACCATGTTTGTGTGTGTATAAAATTAAAGAAAATTCAATCCCTTTTTGGGATATTCTTTTCCAGTGCAAGTCACCAAACCCTGGCCTAGGAAAGGAGGGTTTGGGGTAGTCATGGCATGGACCCCGGAGGGACGAGTTGTGACAAATTGGTATCATAGGGGACGGTTCTACCAAATAACTAGGAATCTAATCATTTCAATGGGAAAATAGTGTCAAATTTCATTAGTTTAGATGTTAGTCCATGGAGTCTAGTGTTGGTGCTTCGACCAACGTATCAACACACCAGGACCCTGAACTCTCTTTTATGACTCGGTACACGAAGACACTGATTGTGTGTATCATTAAAAGGTTTTTTTCACTTATTTGGAGTCAGATCACCAAGTATAACTTATTGACCATGGACCATCTGTTTCTTTATTGGATGCTTCTACCTAGAATACTTCCCAGGATTCCATATAGAGTTCACGATGATGGCCCACCGAGCGATGATGCTTCAGTGCAGGACCCTCTTATGATGATGGTACCTTTGTGTGGTGTTCCATCTTCACAACTACCCATAGGGCAGTAGATGCCACCATCCCCACCTGAAGACTGTACACATAGACTGAGCATGTTGCATGAGTTCCATAGATTGAGACCTCTGAGGTTTTGAGGCGAGATAGATCCCACGGTAGTTGAGGACTTGTTGGAGGTCGTGGAAAGGGTTTTCTGATTAATTGAGACACCAACAGACCAGATGGTGATCATAGCTGCTATCCACTCCCAGGGCACAATAGAAAGATGGTGGAGCCTGACCATAAATACACACAATTAGGAGACACTCTCCTCGTTAGTCTTTGAGAACCACTTCATGGAAGAGTTTGTACCAGATAATTTACGCTTAGTGCGTATTCGTGAGATACTCCACTATTAGCAAGGTAGTCGAACAGTGGCCGGGTATTCGACGAGATTCACTGACTTCTCTCGTTACTCCACCGACATGGTATGTGACCCATTATTCTGTTCCTGGACCATTAAGAAGGGTCTACGACAGGATATCCATGATGAAATTATATCGCTCAACATCTTGTGGTTGGCTGGAGTGTTAGAGTGAACACCATTGGTGGAGAGCTTCCTTACCAATCTGGCACTGATAGTAAGAGTTACCACATAATCACGTGCAACAGAGTCATCTGTAGCAGGAAATAGGTAGATGACGCAAAGGCCCAAATGGTCCAGACATTCCAAAGGATGACCTCAGGATGCATGTTCGAAGGTGGAGACCTCACGAGGTAGATGAGGTTATCTAAGGATTAGAGTATAGTACACTTTGTGGTGGATAGTGGAACATTGACCGCGACTGTCTGAATCCCCATGTAGATGATCAAAAAACAGTCGAGGGACCACCGAGTCAGTGATAGAGGTTCATTTGTGGAGGTACGCAGGGTGGAAAACGTGGAAGAGGAGATAGCAGTGCAGCCATAAGTGGGCGACTATTTGAGTTTCTACTGCCAACAACACCAGGTGGTCCACCCCAACCCCATTGAGTATGTGGACTAGGACGAGTTCAGCTACAGGAATCTGAGACCTACAACCACGATGCTCAAGAGATGATTCGAGGTACAGTCTTTTCCTATTCCACGATAGATGTAATATTTATATATAGGTTCTAGTTACTATTTTATTTCCACGACTCAATTTTAAATCTCAGATATTCTGGTGGAGCTATTGGCTCCATTCTTACGATTAGAGACACCTAGGAGAGATGATTTGATGATTATGCACTGGTTCCGATAGAGTGAGATTTCTCTAGGTGGCGAGATATTCAGCTGGGATATCTGAGTAGAAACATCTAGGACTTACGATGTCATATTGGGTATGGAATGGATATCCCCACGTAATTCTCAGATCAACTATTTTAGGTGAAAAGTGCAGTGTGTCAGTGAGGATGGGACCATGTTTTCCTTCCCTGGAGAGAAGGGAACCATTGTAGCTCAGGATAGACATTCTCGAAGGTGGGTGAAACTGATCACTCATCAATTGGATAGCCTTACCCTTAGATAATTTGAGCAGAGGAGTCTTATTTATCCATTAGTGGTGGACCGATATGCTGATGTATTTCCTGATGATGTTCCTGGACTACCTCATCACAGAGAGGTAGACTTATACATAGAACTGTACTTCAGGGAGACACAAATATCTACCCAAAAATATCAAAGAGCTCCCACAGAGATTTTTGAGTTTAGGTAATAGTTGGAGGACTTATAGGGTATGGGGTTCATAATGCCAAGTGATTCTCCATGGTCAGACTCTATTGTTTCACCAGGAAGACATACGAGAATTTCAGGTTTTTGAACAACTATCAACACCTGAAGATGGTTAATGTGAAGAACTTGTATCCACTCCTAAGGATTCATTATTTATTCGATTAGGTGATTTGAGGTCGGTGGTTTTCAAAGATAGAACTCATACCAGGATTTCATCAGCTTCAGTTACAAGATGAGGATTTAACGAATATAGCCTTCTGATGTCGATATATGCACAATGAGTTATTGGTGATGCATTTCGGTGTTACAAAATCCCTATAAATATTCATGGGAATCATGAACTAGATCTTATGGACATTCCTCGATCTCTTAATGGGGGTATTTATTGACGACATCTTGGTGTACTCACTGTCGAAGGATGAGACCACCAATAGTTTGCAGATAGTTCTGGATTCACTCCAAGAACACCAGCTTTTTGGTATGATCTCAAAGGGTATGTTTTGGATATTTTAGGTACAATTTCTGGTGAATTTTATCTCAAAGGCTAGAGTTGCAGTGGATTGGGTGAAGATAGAGGCATTTTTTCGTGGGAGCCACCCAGCAGTGTGACCAAGGAGCAGATTTTCGTGGGGTTGGCTAGGTACTACCTGAGATTCATACATGAATTTTCCAGAGTACAAACACCCATTTCAACTTTGAAAAAGAAGGGACATCCATTCCTATGGACAGACAGATTCCAACAAGGATTCTAGGAGTTGAGGCAGAGACTGTCGAGTGTCCCCATCTTGAGGATACTAGAAGAGGGTGTTGGGTATGTAGACCAATGTGACAAATAAGTGACCGGACTAGGATGTGTTCTGATGTTGATGTGAGCAAGGATTGCTTATGGCTCATGAAATTTGAGGCATCATGAGAATAACTAGTCTACCCATTACTTGGAGGTAGCATCAATGGTCTTTTCCTTAAAAATTTGGTGACACTACTTGATTGGTGAACAATTTATTGTCTACTATGATCACAATAGTATCAAGTATATATTCTCACAGAAGGACCTGAACCTCAGACACCAATGATGGTTAGATTTCTTTTATGAATATGACTTAGAGATAGTCTACACTCCTACGAAGGGGAATTTAATGGAATACACACTTATCAGGAGGTCTAGTTTATAGTTGCTGAGTAAGACGAAAAAGCAAGTAGCCGTATTGGAAATATCCTTTGTGGTTAATGATGGAGAAGATTACTTCATATCTATGAAATTCACTCCCCTTCTACATCTGTGGGTCAAGGAGGAACATAACGGGGACATTGACTGTGAGACCCGACGTGCTCAGATATCCTCAGGAGAAGATCCAAAATGATTTTCTGAAGGTGGGGAGCACGTCATCCTTTTTGAAGGTTGCACCATGGTACCAGTGATGCTAAGATAGGAGGGGTTGAATGTATTCTACATATCCCCTTTGGCAGTACATCCTGCTGAGGAAAAGAAGTACCAGGACCTTCAGTGTGAGTACTGGTGATCATTGATGAAGAAATCTGTGGAAGAGTTCATTTCACGATGCCTTATTTGTCAAAAAGTGATGGATAAGTACCAGGATCAAGCAGGCTCCACTCAGCCACATGAGGTGCCAGAATGGAAGTGGGATGACATCTCCATGGACTTCGTGGCATGGCTACCATATATTTCCATGGTCTATGATTCCATCTGGGTAATCGTTGACCGACATACCATGTTAGCCCACTTCTGAACCACCCATGAAAAGGAATCAATAGAGGGATATGGAAACCTCTACATATAGAAGAAAATACTGCTTCGTGGAGTTCCTTCGATGATTGTATTAGAACATGACATGCGTTTTTCATCATGGTTTGTCTAATATTGCAAGAGATGTTTAGGACTCTACTACGTTTGAGCACCGCCATTAATCCACAGATAGATGGTCAGATAGAACGGACCATACAAACACTTGAGAACATGCTTTTTGCTTGCGTACTTGATTATGGATGAAGATGGGAGGATCACCTTCCACTGGTGGAGTTCACATACAACAACATTAGTAACCGCACCATCGGTATGACACCATTTGAGGATTTGTACAGGAGACCATGTAGATCACCACTATATAGGATATACCAAGGGGAGTCATCACTTGTGGGTCTAAATCTGGTACATTCTACCACTAATAATTTGCAAGTCATTAAGGAGCAGATGGATACTAAACAATGTAGGAAGAAGTCTTATGCTGAGAGGTCATGGACACCGTTGGAGTTTCAAGAGGTTGGTCATGTTTTCAATCAGGTCTCTCCTCGACAAGGATTGTGGATATTTGGCCAGGGTGGAAAGCTATCTCAAAGGATCATTAGACAAATCCGGATTATTAGCTGAGTTGGTGAGATGACATGAAACCTAGATCTTCCACCACAGATTCACAAGGTGTACAACATTTCCCATGTGTCACAACTGAGGAAATACAATCTTGATCCATCGCACGTCATCGACTGGGGTGAGCTAGACATTGACGATGGGGGCATGTTTATGGAGATTCTAGTGGAGATAGAGGATAAACATGATTCGGTCTTATGGGGGAATTCAATTCCTCTAGTGTGAGTTTGGTGGTAGCACATGAACTTCCCGGTAACAGGAGGCTCAGATTCATTCATAGTGTCCCCAATTTTTTCATAGCCATTTTTGAGGATTTTGGGGATGAAAAAACTAAGGTAGGGAGAATGTAAGGACCCATAAATTCCATATAAATTTTTTATTTATATGGAATTATTACGAGTTAGCATAAATTAAAGGCACATTATTTCATGCCCCGTAGAGCACAAAACATAATTTTGAACTTTTTTTTAAGGTACGTTTAGTAAACGTGAAAGTGGGGACTTCTATATTTTGAAACGGTGCTCGGATTAAAAATATGGGGGCACCGTTGAATTATCATTGACGAGATTAACTTAGATGAGGCTTCTCTTCGACCTAGAAAGGTCAGACCGAAAATTTAATATTTGTAATTTTTGGAAAAATAATAAAATAACTAAATAATTTATTTTATTCTTTCTGCCACAGTTGGGTGGAAGATGTTGGGAGAATAGTGTAACATCGGGCTTTAATGGAATATCTTTTAAATTAATTTAATCTCTAATTGTGTAACCACAATGCTTGTAGTTTAATAGTTTCATTGATTAGAATTCTTTAATGAATCATTTTAATGAACCAACGTGGGAGGCAATCATTCCTTTTATTTAATAAAATGCATGGCGTGCGTTTCAGAAACCCATGGGAGGACTTTTGAAGAAGTGATTGAAAAATATTTCTCCGATGAAGAATTGATATTCGATGACCCCATTATGGATTCAATCCATAGATCAACGAATTATGACAAAAACCTTTGAACTCAGACCCTTCTTCCACATCCTCAGCGTCCTCCATAGAGTTCATGTTAGGGGTTTTGTTGTTAATCTTGTAATTTGATGATTGTTTAATTCAATTCCATGTTATAACACTAATGAGGATGGGGTGGGGCGAATCAAAAAAGGTCCAGACCCTCTGCTAATATTGGTTTGATGCGTTCTTTGTGGGAGTTCCAGAAATATGTTGGTACGAAAACAAAGGGCTGCACAGTGTAGGAGGCATTCTGAGAGTCCTGTAGACATAGAAGAGATTAAAATAATTCCACGAAAGCATTACTAGTGGACTGCGGAAGCACCTCCGGCAAGGCGGCACTGACGACCGATGGTTGTGGCTGGCCCCCTCCAGCCACAAGAGGATGGTGAGGCCCAAAGGTTCTGCGTTGAATAGGTGCGTCCAACCTTTTCTATACATGTTGACAGTAGGTGGTTCAGTACGACAACACACCATGGCTTCGAGCCGTGGCAGAGGGCAGACATGCGCCTGCGGGTCACGCATGTAGACAGGACCACACAGACCGGTCAGGTGGAGCACCAGCAACCTAGTGCCACTGATTGAGGAGCCTGAATAGAGTCATTCATTTAGGGAGGGGGACCACGTGCAGTTGACAGTTTACACCTTGCCAACGGGCTGAGATAGTTCCACTATGCGGCGGGGTGCGCCCCACTAGGTAGCTCGGGCCTGTTCACCAGCCCTGCAGGCTCATCCCATGACCCAACGACATAGAGCAGGCCAGGCCTAGCCAATTTGTCTCAGGCTCAGTGTGATGGGTCAGTTCTGGTCAACCCAAACTGGGATGGTTCAGTCCGACATGGTCAGGCGACACCTAAAACCATTTTAACCCTGATTCACTTAAATAGGACATATCTTCTTAACTGGACGTCAGTTGGATGAACCATCTATAACATTAAAATCCTTAGTATGAGGACGTCCTTTTGAGATACTCGACCTGGGTTTTAGAGAATTTTGGAGTATGTTCAGGTTGGATCAATCCCAAATCAAACCTGGCCCTCAGTACTACAATGCCGATAACATATAGACTGGGCATCCAATTGATGTACCATCTGTTGAATTGGAACCCTTATGATATGTAGGTTATTAAGGTTAATTATTTATGGTGATTCATGGTTGTTAAGGAAAGACTAATGGTTTGAGGAGAAAATCCTCCCAAAATTATTCATGCTCAGTGCGAGAATCCAGTGGCTGGCTATGATGTGATGAAGCACCTTTTGATCCTGTCGGGGTCAGTAGTTAGCGATCCTCTATGGTTCAGTTGATAACGAATCTCTATGGATCATCACTTAGAGACCCTAAATGGGTCTGCAGATAGTGATCCTCCGTGGGTCAGCACTTAGCGATCCTCTGTGGGTCAGAACCTAGCGATCCTCTTTGGGTTAACACCTAGTGACCTTGTTCGGTCTAGTAGAAAATGCCTCTTGATAGAATAAGATGCTTTAGAATTATGACTAATCAACTTTATTTATGTTCTTTATGTTGTATACCTGGTGTGAGCTGCATATTTTACATTGTGATTTTTTATTGAGATCATTCTTTGTGGATTTTCTTTTGTGGAATTCTGGAATACCTTCAGGGGTCTTCGGGTCCCTACTGGGTATTTTTATACACACCCCTACACATTCTTCACCAAAACCTTTATCTGTATTGTGAAGCTGACATACAACATTGACCGAGTTTTGGGAGCCATGAAAAGATGGTATACGAAGGTGACCGATTGACGTGGAGAGCCCCAGTGACAATTTGTACCTACCATTCAGGTAAGATACGTGTCGGACAACCTCAGGAGCTGTTTTCCCTTTTTTTGATATATGTTTTTAGTTGGGTTTTTATACTGGACCATTCTTCTTCAGTTCACTTTTTTTACATTCATTAGTTATAATAAATGGTATTTTTTTGTTTTGTACCTTGTTTTTGTGTGTAAAGGTTTAAAGGCGATGCCTTCCCTTTTTGGGATATGACTTCGCAGTGCTAGTCACCAACCCCTGGCCTATGGGAGGTGGGATTGGGGAAGTCATGGCACGAGTCCGGGGTGAAGGGTCATGATAATCTATCCCATGGAAGGTGATATGTTCTAATTCTAATTTTAATATGATAAATATTTGATATATCACATTCTATAACTTAGTGATACCATAAATCATACATTCATACTACTACCGGTACATAAAATAATATATGACCGGTCATATCACATGTATTGGTCCTATTTAGGTAAATGTATACGAATTTCCATATATAAAGTAATTTTATTTTATACAATTATAACACATTAAATACACATGACTACCTCTAGGTAATCTCCATGAAACCCATATGATAATGTTTATAGATAGTGTAGTGGGAGAAATATTGTATTGATTATATCCATTATTTATTTATTTCTATATTTTGTGTAATTTCATTAATCTATCCTTTTGATCTTAGTATTGGGTTTCTTTAGTCATTTATACTTTTTTAATCTTAATTTTTGGATCCATTAAACCTTTTTATCAAATGACCATAAACATAAAAAATGAAAATCTTTACAAATAATGTGGGCTCTAAATCTCCATCCATAACATTATTATACACTCTTTTATTAAAATGTAACTTTTTATATAATTTTTTCCTACTAAGAGAAAATTCATCAGATATTAAAGTCTATCTATATATAAATATATTATAATGATAATAAAATTTCAAAAAAAGGACTAGATAAACCATATCATCATGAAAAATTTGAAAAAAAATACTAGAATGATTGGAAATCACCTCTTCATGAGGGCTATAATCATTAAGAAACCATTCATGGTTTCCAAAACTTATTAATAATATATAGTTTCACTTTTAATATGTTTGATATTTTGGGTTCTGTTAGTTTTAAAAAATATAGATAAACAAATAGATAATTATTATTTAAAATGAAATTTTTATATCCTTTAGAAATACCACTTTTGGGATTCATGTTTATGGATGGAGTATGATTTCTAACATAAATTTACAAATATAATAACGAAAATCACTATAATTAAATTTTCATGGAAACTACATACAAATTTACTTAAATAATTATTTGGTTTTGATATATATTTTGATAGTGAAATCATAAAATATATACCTTAATATATATCAATTTATAGTAATCCATAGGGTTATTATTAAGATTGGTTATCCTCAACCCACGGGTTATATGATAAATAAAAACATATCTATAATAGTTTTTTTTAAACATAATATAAAACAACGAATTTGAATATTATTTTTAAAATGTTTCATATTTCATAGTAAAAATTCATCAGAAAAATGATGATTTGTTTATTTATTAGATATCCATGAATGGGTCCTAAAAATATAACACAAGAGTTTCTAAATAGATCACATGATCATAATGCAATTGTTATAAAAAAGGTAGTATGATGTGGAATAAAATTAAATATATTTTATATCATTATATTGAAATGTTTTACTTCTATGGTATATGTATTATGTATAGTCATTTATCAATTATTTTATTTTAAAAAATTGTTTCTAAATTGTGTTTTCGTAATGAAATTTTATGTTCATCCATTGATGTTTTTATAGGTTACATTAAGACTAATAAACCAAAATTTTTATTCACATGGTTTTACCTTTACATTATAATGATACATATATCTATTGAAAATATTGAAAATATTGAAATTATATTTTCATTGAATATCATTTATTTGAGGAATATATTAATAAAACTAGATCATGCATATATTAAAAATTGATGCTCTCATCCATTAAACTCAGAGAATTTCATTAACATTTTGATGAAAAGTCACGTAAGTAATGTACTCTCTATACATTTGTTCATCAAATTCATGGTGGGATATAATTTTACAATGTAATTTTGTATCTACGTGAAAATTTTATGTTAATAAATTTGGAATATGAATTGGGAGGTAAAAATACTCTTGAAATATATTCTAAATTTATTTGTTGACCATATAGATTGTTTTGATTAAACCTTATATTTCACCTTTTTTTCTCCTTCTATAATAAAACACATCAATTAATACCATTTATTCATTATTTATGAGATTTATTTTTATATAATAAATTGGAAATTACATAAATCATTATAATAATTTATATTTAGAATATAAAACATCCATTCTATTATATTAACTATTGAAATTTTGACTATGTGAACATTAATATCAACAAGGAGTTAATGTTTTTATTCTATAAAATTTAAATTTGGATATTTAAAAGGAGTCCTCTCACAAATTTGTGATGATTGGGTGATGATAATAATATATAACTATCAATTCAACCACCTATAATATTAATATAATTAATGTATATGTAATTTTTTTTACTAAAATTTAGTAGAAGGTAATATTAAAATATTTATTAACATGGGAAAAAATTAATTTAAGGAACATGGATCACCTCGATAATAGGTAGCTTTCCTCTTCATGTTCTGGCTTAATATTTGTTATTAATTCCCTTTAACTCATTTTAGGATAGTGTTCTATCGCATTATACCAACAAATAAAAAAAAATCAGTGAATTTACATGTGTCTATATGTTTTTAATACCGTCCTTGGTATCCCAAAATGGTTTTATTTTCTAAAACTATACTTTGGGTGACACATTATAACCTAAAACTCTAATGTGTATATAATATAATGTATTCTATAAATGAACATAAAGTATTTTTAATGATTAAAATAGATGAGGAATATTATATATAATCAGGAAAAACAAAATATGAGATAAGTATCTATTATTATGTAATATAGTATAGAGAAAAAAAATTAAACTATTTCACACATATATATCATTCACATAGTTTTTAATTCTCCTTATATACTACATTCCCATTTTTATTTACATGAGCCTCTTTCCATATCACAATACATGGGATGGATGATTCAAGAGATTTTGTTTCACCAATATTTATATAAAAAAAGGAGCATATTTAAGTTAATTTTTTATATGATTTATGTTTTTAAAATAGATTTAGAATGCTTAAGAGTTTTTATTGAGAATTTTACATCATCATATAATTATGGTAGTTAAAGATCAGTTTCAATGAAAACATTTTATTTTTTTCTCTAATTTTGCTTCATATATTAATAATTATTTATCAAATAGACTAATAAACTTAATGTAAAATAAAATATTACTAATAACAATATACCTTAAATACTACCTCCTCCCAATGGCCTACAAAAGTATCCTTTGATTCATTATTTTTCAAGTGTGTGTTTATAGTTGGAAGCTTGGGGTTTACATTCCTCTCAACATACCAACAATTATTATTCCTAAGATGTGTATGAATGTCTATATGATCCTTTCCAATAACCATTGATAAAAATTTCACCCAGTAATAATCAAATATAAATGTACTATGAATTATTTAATGAAGATTAAATCCTTATTTTTTTATTTTATTTTACAGCATAAGCATAGAAGTATATAATAATTTTACCATAATATCATATCAAATTATTTTCATCATTGAAGGAAAAAAATTATTCCTTGTATTTGCATTAGGAAGCATTGGTATTCTAGTATTGACCCAAAAATAAAAATTAAAAACGATTTCATAGTGTCACCAGGCTATCCTCTTGAATTCCATAAAACCTATAATTTTCTATCTATAGTTCTTAAATTAATTATTTTTACTAATACGTTCAGATTATGCAACTCATATCTTTTTCAACCTTCTCATGTTTTCCTACTATAATTCCTCCAATTATAGAATATGAAATATGGTGTTCCTTAATATTTCTTGCATCAATAGGTTTAAAATACATTATTTTCATAAGCAGATAAAATTTTCATTTATGTTACATAAATACTCTAATGAACACATAATAATATAAGGATACATATTATTATATAAAAAAATATATTAGAGATATTTTACCAATTTATAGACCTTTATTTATGTTTTCTAAATATTGAAAGAATTTAAAGCCTCCATTTTATATAAAAACCCCATCATTATAGTCCCCTATCATATAAAAGTGACCATTAACATTTGAACCTCCATGAAGTGATTATTAAATCCCAATTAAAGGATCCACTATAATAGATTTTTCATTATATCATGCATCTTTTATCTAGAAACATAACAATTGAAAGAAATTTATTTACAGGATTCTATGAATAACACTTTTTTACTAGCTATGATTCCAATACAAATTTATCATCCTCATACCCTTCCTTAATAAAATTTACTAATATAAATCCAAATTCATTGATTTCAACTAAACATATATTATCAAAAAAATGTCATCTAAAAATTAACACTTGAAATATTATATAATAAATCACTCATATTTTATTAATTATGCTAAAGTGTGACATATTCAGAAAAAATTATAGTACTATATATAGTGCCCGATATATAAATCACATATACTATAGTAGTAACTCCACTATTGTGAATCATACCATATTAGTCCTTTCCATTTATGTAAACTTTTTACTAGAAAATTATATAATAATTTTATGTCAATAAATCTATAGTTATTCCACTAATTTTTTGATAATTACTTTTTTAAATTGAATTTGGATTTATGATGACACATTACTAATGTGGTTTAGAATCAATATTGTACTCTATTAATTATGATTATTTGATATCTAGATTATAGACATTGATATATTAAAATATCAAAGTGTTTCTTTTTGATTTTTAATATATGGTGCAACCTATATATAATTATGCAATATGTAAAGGTGCGAATACTCTTTCTCTGCAATGGTAATTGGTAAAAAATCCATTCTTGAAATTACTTCACCCACAAGGAACCCATTGTTTTAATAATTTTTGATACCATTCATATCCACATTAAATTGGTAGTCAATACATAATTCATTAGATTCCTCAATAATATATTACTCTAAAATAGTAACATCAGGATAGATTTTATTTTTGAACTACCCTTTCAAAATAGTAGTATAATGATTATTGGTGTACATCCATCTATAATTTATAAGACCATAGTGCCATATCTCACTAACCAAGTGAACTACAAAATGTGACATTATATTAAATAATGAATGTGGGAGAAGGAACTCCATCTAACATAATATGTTACCAATTTATTTATCAAATGTTGGAAACATCACTGAGTCTATAACATTACTGTATATAACATTCGAAAGGATGAAAATACCTATTAATATGTTTTATATTTTTTAGATAAAACAAATTTTAATTTCAAAACATAATAGTTATGTCATTTTGAGACCATTAACTTTATATAAGTCACCAATAAGATATTATTGATATTTTATGAATATCTCCTGAAACATTATTACAACTAAATAAGTATTAAAATGAAAACATCCCTTAACTCGAAAAATGTAAACTCTTGTTAGAATAAAATCCATATATCACCCATCACTGGTGTCAAATATTTCTTGTCTCCATGTTAATACTGTCTGAATTATCCCTAATGATATTTATGTTTTTTAGGTTCATTGATTATTGTTTCAAAGAAACTATCACATACATTTTTATACTAACCATACATTATGAAAATTGATGGCATAAAAACAGTTCTTATAAAATAATTTTACATGCAACTGATTTCTTTTTCAAAACAATTTTATTGGTTTTCTAAAATTATTTGAAAAATATATTGATTATAGCCTTCAATTTATCTTATTATTGGTCACCTTTTTATTGAGTGATGCTTTATATTCTTCTGAATTCCCATTGATTAATAATGTTTGTGATCAGTATTTATGTTCTCATGGTAAAAATTTATGATTTATTAATGATCATTTATAGAGGAATATTTATACCTAACTGAGTGTATACCATATTTAAAAATAGGACCCATGGTCATTTTTATAATGATATATCCTGGAAAATATTCCTTTATAGGAAAGTCAATTTTCATCCAAAAACAATTGACTCTCAAAATTAAATATTCATTTTTTTATCATTATAAATCATACCACATGAATTACATATATATTTTATAAATTCACTCAATGGACCCAAATAATCATATATATTATTAAAATATTTGTTTCTTCCTAATATAATTATATAAAATATAATTTATTTATTCTCCATGCATATCCACTATGAAATGATATAATTATATTAAATAACCGCATACACAATTTTATATAATAATAAGTATTATATAGTCAATATACATTAATGTTTGATTCATTTTCTAAATACATACACATTCAAACATTGATAGCCATCATATTTGATACAAATTGTCATTACATAAACAACATATATGATGATATGGATATAATGAATTATATGAATACAAATTTTTGTTATTTTTAAATTGTTATCCTATGTATAAATGTTTCAAGAATCATTTATTTTTTAGTAATGGATTCATCCGGAAAGATAATGAAAATTATTTAAAAAATAAAAAAAATATTGTGATCCCAATAATCAATCAGTCGTTTTATTAATTAATTTCAAATATATTAAAATATTAAATTTTTAGGTATGTTTTTATTTATTTTATTGTAAAAAAAATAAAATACATGTTAACATGTGCCTTATAGAAACCATGAACTTAACAGAACTAGTTTGAAAAAACTTTCATTTTTATAAAATATATAACACATATTTTTTACATGGAGAATAACTAAAATGTGAACTATAAAACCTAATATATAATGATGTATGAGACATGAATTTCTATAGAGTATGTGTAAGTTAAATTTTTAAAACATTGAAATTGTATGGTTGTTCAACATTGAGATTTTTGTTCATTTCAATAAGACTATTGAGATAAATCAATTAGCTGTATATATTTTTTAAAATCATTTAGTCCAATATTTATAAATATATTTATATTATGAGTAGTTTCATGATTTAATCAAAAATAATTAACACAATCACATTCAATGTTATTCATGTTTGGTAATGTAAATGATACCATTTCAGATATGAAATGGGATTAACAAAAAGGTTATAATATATTGATTTGAGTTTGTCATGTGTCTGATCTCGTTTTCTTGATTTTTTTAGTTTTTTTAATAATTTAATGATGTTTTTTGTGTTTTAGGAATTATTAATGGAATTAAAAACCCAATGTAAATTTGGGAGAATTTATTTTTTGAAACCTGATATAAATTTTGTTTGATAACTATTTAATGGAAAGTATATGCTTGTTAATATAGATTCAGTATGTAATTTATTAATAAATAATGGAATTAGTTTAATTTTAGATTGGTGTGAAAAATAATTAATATGACTCATGGTATTCATTTTATTATTAAGGATTTCTATTCTAGATAATGGTTGACGAATTATGTTATATATATTACATGGAAATAAAATTAATTAATAGGAGAAGTGTGTCTATGCTATGTGATTTTGTTTCTCTCTCAATTTTTGTAACCATATTATAGGTGTTTTTCATGGTGTTTTCTACCTTTTAGGGGAAATTTTTGTCCTATGTTTAGAATTATATATAGATTTTTCTATTTTGGAATTTTTCTTCATAGCACTGTAAGTTAGTTATATATTATGGGTTACAGGTCTTCATATCAGCATGATCACCGAGGATTTTTCATTGAATTTATTTCATAAAAATGTCATTAAATTAGGATTTCAAGAGGATTGTTACTTCCTCAAATTGATTCAGTTAGTAATTTGAACAGTTGGTTATTTCCTTTGTTTTATTATTCGTTTGAGTTTGAGCGATCTAGATATTTGGATCTGGTATCCTCTCTCACAATAAAGCTTTATCTAATCTAATTTATTATTAGGGTTTTTCAATTTTCAAGTCTCATTGGATTTTAGTCTTATTTATTTTTATTTGATTACATGTTTCATTAGATTGGAGTATTTATCTCATTTGTCTCATTGGATTATTAGTTATAATTTTTAGTTTATAAGATATGTTTATCTAGTTTTTCAGATATTTTCTTCTATCCATATGGATCATTTGATCTATGTCTTGCACTTTAATTAGACTAATGGGTATATTATAACTTATATCAATGAGTTTATTATGATAGAACTTTTGTGGGATTTGAAACCACTACATTGACTAGTTATTACATTTTTGGATCTCAAAATAATTTCCTAAAATTGTTTTTATGTCAGAAACTATATTAGAAAAAAAACTGATTGGTTTTTCATTAAAAATGTGATTCCAAAGTATTTTACCTATAGGGATATAAGGTTATATTTTTTCTTCATAATTTCTTTAAAATTATAAATTGGTCACTAAAATTAAAAAAATACACTCATAATCAAATTATGATTTCTATTCAATAATAATGAAGGATTTTATGGTTGGAACAATCTAAAAAATAGGCATCATTGCATCTAATGAGGATTGTTCATAGTGATATTTCGAGACTCTTATTAGTTGGTGGATTTAAAGAAGTTACAATCTCTAATGAAATGGTTTGTGTTTTTTAGTCCTCCTTTGATGGAATATTTTCATGATTTTTTTATTTTTAAAGGTTTATCATATTTTGGCAATATAGGATTCCCATTAACATTGTCTTGGGTCATTTTAAAGTTTATAGTTGTTTTAAAATGACTTGAGAGATTTATATGGTATTATCAATTGATTGAAATTTTTCATTTAAATCAGTTATCATGTATCTCCACTAATTCATTAGATGATTTCCCTATTAGTATTACTATAATTAAAGTTTGCTGTTAGTTTTCTATCAGAATATTTTTCTAATTTTCATGAATGTGAAATAAAGTAGGACTATTAAATCATTCATTGGTCTGCATAGAGTTCTTATAAAGATGGTTTCTATTCAAAACCATAATTGTGGATATTTACTTATAAAAAACTATAATATGTTTTATATTCCTCATAAAGCTGTGAAAATATAAATGAAGTAACTTATTTTTAATTTTGAGTGTCTTGAAGTAATTTTTACCACCTATGGTATTGACATTCCTAGGATGAAAAGGGAATCTAAAAACCATTAAGGGGTGGAGGTGAGTGAATTATAGTTTTTAAAATAAAAACAATTTTATTAATTATCCCCTTAAAATATACTATATAATGTCATTATGACCAAATAAGAAACGTTATTTGATAGACGTTGTATAGATAGTTTTATAAATTTAGAGTTAAGAAAAGTTTTAAACAAAAAATATATTCTTTAAGAAATGTAAAATAGACTAAAAAGGTGAAAAAAACAAGTTATAACAATGATTTAAAATAATGTAATGATGAATTTAAAAATCTCTATAATTGACACCCAAACATTAACCTTTTGTGTGAAGAATGTCAACAAACTAGAATTTAGGTCACCATGGTTATCACCTAACAAAAATACTTTTATTTCTTTTAATAAGAAATCCTATGATACAATTATCAAACATAGCTATATATTCCTCTCTCTGAAATCTATGTAGAAGAATGACCAGATACACCTCTTACATCATATCCCAAGAGTACCTCGATAATAATAATTAGATACATAACAAAAACACATAAATTATTAAGGCATTTCAAAAATATCCTCTCATGTATTCTTTAAGAAAATGGCTCCTAAAAATTTTAGGGTGAAGCACTCTCAGTGTAAAAAAGAAGTTATAAAATAATTATAGTAACTTTATATAGTATAGTTTTGAAAAGATAAATCATCCTCGATTATATAATTAATTTATATGATTTTTTTCAATGGTAAAATAGGAAAATGTATGATGTGGTTGAAATGATCTAAATAAATTGTTCTTTATATGAATTAATTTTTCACATCATATTTTCCCGGTGATCATGTGTTTCTAAATGGTTATAGTATATCTATATTTTATCTGGTTTTAATGTAAATTTTTCATGCAGTAAAATTAAATTTGTTTTTCCAATGAATTAAACAAATTCTTGTTCAATTGTCTGGAAATAACATCATCAGATTAACTACATTATTATTTTTACATCTAGAAAATTTTATATATTTATCCCATTAAATATCTAATCATTCATTCGGTGTTTAAAAAAAGTATGTCTAATTATTTAATACAATTCCATCAAATAAATGTTATTTATCCGCCAAAAGAAATATTTTCTACAAAAACACAAATTTAAAACAATGGAATTATAAAAGATAGTAAAATATAACTTTTCATGTAAATGATTGGTGATTTTGAAATTACCATTAAAATTCATTGGAATATATTTTTTTGATGTAAAAAAATTCTGGATATAATTTTGAGTTCCATTCAAGACATACACTCTTCTATAGGGTCTTCAATTTGAATTGAGGTTTCCTGCTTTATCTCTCTAATGGTGACGTATTATATGACTAATGATCATTATAAATACATTACTAATAATAATTACAAATTGTCTTGTTAAAAAATATATGTTACTAAGTCCCATGGTGCTTATGGGTTGTATAACCATCTCTTTTAGTAGTTATTTCATCATATATGATCGTATATCATACATATCATGAAATATTTATGGAAATAAATTAACTATTTTACTCAATTAATGAAATTATGATAATATTGATCCCAATGTGGAATACCCTTCTAGTGTCTCATAATTTAGGCCCATATGCCTTATTATTGTGACCAATATGATATTCATGAAAATTGCGGTCAGTATTCATGGAATATTTATTCATTAAATTAATTTTCAATTAAAAAATTCCTTTATAACCAAAAACATTGTCTAAGATAATACCATCACTACTTATGATATTTTTCATCCAATGAATATTAACATCCTCTGTATATGGTGTGTAATGGCATGGAATCTATACATGATTAAAGCATATGATATAGTGGAGTGGTAATTTTTCCCTTTGTGTATATCAAAGTTGGATTCAATAACTAATGGGTATATGTCATTATAAATTTTTTTTCTTTTATTTCATTTTCGTTCAAGGTTAATTACAATCTCACAATAAGAGTTATTCCTTCATGAAACCATCATCAGCGAGATACAATTTTCTCATACATGTATATCCTTTTCACTCATGTTTTTTTTTTCAAAATATATGATAGTTTTAAAAAT
Organism: Viscum album; assembly: GCA_963277665.1. Lineage (NCBI taxonomy): Eukaryota > Viridiplantae > Streptophyta > Magnoliopsida > Santalales > Viscaceae > Viscum > Viscum album. Next base: position 1,925,853,458 of record OY728142.1, on the reverse strand, counting down.
AAATAATTTGACTCATGGTGTAATGTTTTTGTCCCCAACCCCTTATTTTCCCTTTAAATTTTTTAAAACTAAAGACTATTATTTAGTAAGGCCACATTTGTAGAATATCGTGTTACTAACAAAATTATGCCTATTAATAAAAGGGAATCTGGTCATCCGGTGAACAATTATAAATATGAGGTATCCTTTAGTATAGACATTTGTTGTTTTGTTAAAGGTGATTTATAATAATTTCTATCATCCATCGAGTGTAAAAACATTAAAAAAATTCATTTATATAGTTTTTGGAAGATCAAAGAAGTAATTTTAATCCAATATTATTGACATGATTGATAAGAATATTTAGTTCTGTTATTTCAGGAGGGTTTCTAATTCTAGAAAATATATTCTTGTTATGGTGATTTCCAGATAAATCCTCGTATTTTTCATGTCAATTATTAATCTCTTTGATGTTCATTTTATCACATTTATTCTTGATTAGTAGATTTTTGGTGGGGATAAAATGATGGAATAAAAAATACCATTAGGTGTCATGGATTAAATTATTTGTACCAAAGGTTTGTGGGGTTCTGGTTTTTATGAATTTGAGTTCTTTTTAAGATTATTTTCATACAATAAAATGTTTGAGACAATTGAGATATCATGGTTCCTTGAGTGAAAAGGTTCTTCATTTTAAATATTATCTTCATTTGGATTTTATGAATCCATGTTTGGGTTCAGGGAATAGTTTTTCATAGGGATGCGTTTGTAGTGCACATGTACTCATGAATAAGGGTTATTATTTGAGAATCATCTATGAAGATAGGGTTAATTTATATAGTAATCATGGGGAGTTTCTTAAGTGGGTGAAACAATCTTTCTTTATCATATAACATTACATTGTTTCAGAGTTATTTAATGATAATAGGTATGGTTTGTGTTTGGATAATGTGGTTTCATGGGATAATAATATGAATAGCGAAATTATTCACATAATTCCCATTATTGTGGGATGAGGCCGAAATCCATTATGCTGGTGTAAGAAGGACTCTAGTTAATATTATATCATGTCAAGATATATAATCACTATTGAATCTATTTAATAATTGTCATCCCATCATTGGATAGACCTCTCAATGATACCAGTCCGATATATGATCAGGTATTTCATGCGGAATATCTATATTTATATATATTCCAGTACAAAATGTATGTTAAAACATGACACCACTAATAATCCAATTTCTTATAATCTTCTCAAAAAAATAAATACCCCTTCATATTTGGTTCTCAATTTTATTATCATAAGGGGTGTCTGGAATGTTTGGTAGAGAAATTTCTATTGGTTGTTGATTTTTTCAAAATTTTTCCATTAAATATTGGTTAATATGATTCTTTACTCCCCAATGAAAATGGTTGCGACATTTGATTTGTTTCATGGAATATTTTGTTCTGTTGTTATGAGTTTAAATTTATATAGGTTGACTGAATTAAATAGTTTTGGGCTTCACCCATTACTGAATGGTTATATGTACTAAACTCAAACAAATTGTTTTTATTATATGGGATAGATATTTCAGGTTGTGTAGATGGATCCCCCCATTTATTGGTGTTCATAAATTCAATATTTATGTAGCATGGGAAGGAATTTATAGTGTGGTTATTTGTTTTGTTGGTCAGGACCAACAAAGGTAGATTAATGCAACTCTCTGTAAATATTTCAGAAGAAATTGGAGAACTTTTTTTGATGAGTCACATGTTATTCATTTTGGTATGGAGTTTGAATTTTTTGTAGGATTAGAATGAAATCTAAAATACATAAGATTTTTAGGTAATTATTAATTCAATTTTGGAACATGAATAATGTTTTATTCTATTTGGACAAAATATTAATAGGATTAATGTTTTGAGGGATTAAGTTTTCTACATCACTTTTTCATTTGATACATCTGAAATGATCCATTTTTATCATCACTTTGCTGGTATAAGAACAGATAGAAGCATTGTATATTAGTTCATTGATTTTCTTAAGTGGCCTTATTCTCTTGTAATGATTTATTTTCAAGAAATCTGGTTGGTATTTTCTGTTAAAAAAATTAAATAATTGGGAAATATAATGTGATTAAATTTTATAAATAAATATAAACACCATTTTTCTAAAAGTGTATTCTTATATATAATATAAATAGCGAGACATGATAAATATAAAAATATAATGAAATTAAAACATAGTTCATAGGGACAATATGAATGAAATTTTAAATAGGTATAACAAAAATAATCTCCAAATCCCATGGGATATATATATACATATATCTCTATTCACATACAATTAGTTTCCTAATCGCCTAGTGGTCTTAAAATACCATTACACAGCCTGAGGTCCGTAGTTTGATTCAATGTTAAACTGGGTATTCCAAAATTCTGACATCAGCCTACCAATGTAAGTATTCTTATGTAATCTTTGATAACTATCATCCGACATTACCACATGTGTATGATGTGCAGGATTGGGGGCATTTAACCCTCTTATGGGGGCACAAGAGTTGATGTGAATGATTTTAATATGGGTGGTTGTGGATCCCTTTAAAAAAATATTCTCTTGATTATTGTTTATATTCTAATTGAAAATCATATATATATATATATATATATATATATATATATTACACACACATTCACATATATATATAATATTAAAATGCATATATATTATAATTTTTTTAAATGCATATATATATTTATAGATATGATTAAATTTTTGACATCTGAGTAACAATATTTATTGGTTTTATAAATGATGAAACATATATATTAATAATATTAATAGTATATTTAAATATGAAAAATTATTATATAATTAAATTTTGATAATAAAATTTAATGGTTTTAATTCATTTAATTATATGTAATCCATATATATATATATATATATATCTAATCATATATATTTTTTATGGACCCAAACTTGTATTAATGTGTTTATGTACATGTGGGTGTATGTTCATGTAAATACTAATATGGGATATGTGAAATTGGAAATCTGAAAGACTATTTACTATTATATAATTATATATTCGTATACATAGAAAGATATGTGCAAACATACAAGCACATATACATTGACAAGACCCCCTCCCCAAAATTTTGCACCATCTAGCCCAGCAATGATAGAAGGGATGTGGTGACTACCAATGTCTGGCCTCCAGTGGGTACCATATTGGTGACTATCACAAAGGGTATAATAAACCAACATATGGGAGGAATTACCCTCTAAGAGAACATGTACGAGAGTGAAATAAGATAGACACACCATTCAGAACATGTACATACATATATAAACTTTTTCCAATAAATATAAATTGAATACAAACAATGAAACAATGTACATAACAATTTTAAGGAAAAGTACAATTAAGAAAGGGATAAAAATTAAAGTGACCAAGAAGATCAAAAAGATATTGAACAAAAATGTTTTATTCATATCTATAATAATCACAATCATGCTCTAGATGACCTGAAGAATATTTAATATATATGTAGGGTGAGTATAACTTTATAATCTATAGGATCCAAACTTATTCCTCTCATAAAAGAGATAATGAAGGCATGATAAATCACAGTAGACAATAGTGAAACTAAATCATCACATAAATAGGTATAATAAGTTCCCATCCTCTCCATTCTTAAATCTCATAAATTATCTGATACAATAGAGAATATAATATAATAATGAAACATCAAGGGATCCCCACTCCTTATTCCCCACATTCTTTCCAATCTTCCCCAATAATGAATGTCCTGATCTATCTCACACCCAAATAAGTTACCCCAAAGACACCTGGGAAAGACATCATTACATGCTCCTCATGAAATAAATCATCACATCATCCCATATAACATAACCATATATTGTTACCACATTGTTTTCTAGAGCCTCCAAATCCCCTATGACATGTATCAAGCATGAGGTATTGTACCTCACGCAATTATTGTTCATACACAATATATGTACCTCATGCCATCATAGCATACACACATCATTCATATATTAAACATTTAGATACTATATATTGGGATATATTTTTGTGAAATAATAACAATTCAAGACATCATTCAACACATATATATTGGAAAACTAACTGTAATACATAACAGTAAATATAACTATCAAAAGAAAAGAGCCAAGCTATCGGGTGTAGTCATCCATCTATCCATCCATCAGGATGTTAGGGAAAACACCCTCCTAAAGTCCCCTGGGTTTCAGTCTCCCAAATTTAAATGGCTAGGTAATTGTTTGAAATAATATAATATTCATAATATAATTTATCTCACAACCACATAATTAGAATAACCTACTCATGAGATTAACTAAAACAATAGACTCTTGGTCACACAACTCCCAATACTATGGAAATGATGTCCTATAAAGACACAAGAATTTAAAATAGATATATTAATTATGTCTTTATGTTTTATCATTTTATTCCATTAATTTATTTAGTAAGCATTAAATTAAATAATTAATATTATTTTAAGACAATATCATCAATCATCATCATGAATTATGTTCCCTCCAAGCACAATCCAAACTAATTCCATGGTTTATCAAGATTAACATCTTTTCATCATTTTCATTCCATCAAAACCAACAATGTTGGTTAATAATTATTTATTCATCATTAAGATCATTCCATTATATAGATAATCTATTTTTATTGTCATAAGCTACCACTAAGAGGGAAAATGAAACTGTGCTTACCCAATAACCACAAGATGTCAAGAAAGTAATATAGATAAAATAATAAACTTATCCATGGTAAATTAAACAAATTCATTTTAAACAAGAATCCATCATTTTCACATTAACAGGTAATCCCATCTTCAAACCATTAAATAATATTTTGTTTCATAATCAACACCCACATACATATTAAAAATCATATATCTATCAAAGGAATCAACAGCTACCACATCAACTAGGCATCCCTTCCTACATCACATCATCCATCCAAGGCTCATCCATCCTAGGCCCATAATAGATATGGGCCTCCCCTCCCAATATCATATATCATAGAAACTTTTACATTTAGATCACATCATAGAAGCAGTAAAAAAATACAATAAGATTCAAGAAGACAATATAGTCCCTAAAACATGGAATCCATTCTTCACACACACAAAAAGTCTTATGGTTCCAAACTCAATGTACTTGGCCTTCTCATGATGACCAGAAAATCAATCCTACAAATTACCTTTATAAAAAAACTAGATTTTTTCATCACTAATTAACTGATTCATTATCCATATGTTTCAATAAATGGAAACCTAAATCATCAAGCTTTAACAAGCTATCAATAGTTAAACATGCTCATTGCATTAAGTATTGTTAAAATAAACATATAGAAGTACCATTATCATTAAAATGAATTTTCATTACCATCGAAATTATTAACAAGAATTGTGATGCCATATATTCTTTAAGAATACCATTATATACAATGAATACATTTAATTAATCATGTTCATTTCATAAATTTGAATTACCATCACATTATAAGAAACACTAAATCAATGAAAGCCTCCTGTATAATTCTTAATCTAATTAGTGAATTAATTTTTTATATAAATTATTATTAAATTTCCATAAATAAAACAGGATAACACATATCACAAGAAGATATCATAATGGTCATAACATAGATAGAATACTATACATCAAATCAAGAGACAATCCATTATCATGTTTGAAAGCATAAACATGTGGGAACTGCAACCAATTATTTATCAATCCAGCAAAATATTTATTCGGTAAATACCATATCAATCCAAGGCGATAAACCATGATAACTTTATGATTTCACATTAATACAAAGGAGAAGAAATGAATACACTATGTAGATGAAAGAAGATCAACACGAATTGCTACACAAAAAAAGGGGTCACAAACAAGATGAGATCACCGCTAGAGAACTCAAGAAACCGGCCAAAGGGTTCCACATCTCTATGGGAAGGATTATGCAATTTCTAGTCACGAGAGATGGAATCTGAGAAGGAATTAAGGGATGTGAATTTTTTTGAGTTGAATGATTTGTGATGTTCAGATTTATCATATTGTAAATAATTTCTACCAACTATTGTAGATCTAATTAAACTCTATGTGAAAGGAAACATCTATGACCTATACCTATTAAGAAAATAAATTACATAATTATATGAGATGAATTGGTCTTTAATGGCCCTTGATTCATGTTTTGAAAGGATCAATATGCCCATTTCAGGAAATTGGTGGAAAATCATTATATGTGATTTCATGTAGTCAGAAGAACCACATTACAAAAAGCCACACATATTCATTTTCCCACATTGAAAAATTCACAACATAGTGAAAATAAATAAATATATAAATTCCCCATATATCAATTTCACTCACATATCTGATTCATCCATATAACAGATCCAAACATGTAGCCAATTCAACCACGTATCTAATTTAGTCCCATAATCGATTCATCAACATTATTGATCTATCCATGTAGTTGATTCACACATTCCATCTAGAAAATTACCTAATTTTACTAGAAACAGGATATGATCCATCCCAATATGTGAACCACACATTCAGGATATGAAACTCTTCAAACATCCAACTTTTAGAAACCATATGCCTCTGAAACCACTACATGACTCTTATAAGAACCACGTGTTTCAGAAATACAATAAGGGTCATACCATATGGACCTAGTCCCATACATCAGAAACCTCAAAAATAAGTTTCATACATATGAATAAAAACCCAAAATATGACATAAAATTAGAAGGGGGTCACCATAATAGCCACCTTGTGAGATAACTCTGAAGCATAACAACATAGCAGAAACTCAACCACCTGACATGAGGAAAGAAACATATAACTATACAAAATGAACAACCCAATTCTAAAAACACTATCAGGTAAGATACATCTTAATATTGTGTAAGGTGGAAAAAAATAAACAATAGATATCCATATCAAAAACTAAAAAGGCCAATATCCACAAGAGAACAATTCCACAATAGGAAATTCTAAATAAAATATAGTTTGGGGTACATAGTAAAAATCTATGAATCACATTCCTTGGTAATCTTCTTCAAGCCATGATTCCACCACAAGACACATGAAAATGGAATAGAATTACCATAAAACACCGTATACTAGTGTTATGGGACCTATAAATGCCACTTCTAAAATGATACATCATCATCAATGTCATTCTCAACCCAATCAATAACATGAGAGTCATCATAGAGATGACGATGGAGTTATGTCTTGTGAAAAAGATCATGTATTCTTTTCATCTATGGTAAAGTTATATTTGATAAAAAAAACTCCAATATGATCCAACACCTAGAAAGGACCAATAATTTTGGAATAATACATACTCTCATGACCAAAAATCACCTCCCATTATGAGGATTATCCTTAAAGAATGTGTGATCTCTAAAGTCAATATCTTGTTGTATCCCCCTATAATAGACATAAAATTTATGATGATCAGGCACTACCTTTATCATTTTATGAATTACCTAAACCATCTCTATATTATTTTGAACAAGTTTTTGCTTGATAATTTCTAAATCTTCGAACCTATTGCAGCACAATACAGAATAGTAATGTCATTTGTAGAAATACTCAAATAGCACCATAGAAATGGTGAAGTGAAAACTATTATTTTATGAAAGCTCAACCAAGGTAAGGTTCCTCATCTAATATCCTCCAAAATCTAGGACATAAGAGTGAAAAATTTATTCAACTCTCTAGTTGATCTGATCTGTCTGACCATCCATATATAGATTAAAAATACTTCTAAGGCACAAATAAGATCCAAAACATGATAGAGACCTCTCCACTACATTTAGGTAAAGTGAGGTTCGTCATTATAGATAATAAACCTAAATACTCTATATAGTCACACAACATCCTCTAGATATTCCCATAAAAACCACTATTCATCTCAACTCTTTAATCACTATAACGTGGGATTAATTATTCAAAATACCCATTATAACCATATAAAAATACATCCATGTGATAATTTGGTAATTATATAGATAATTTCATCCATATATCCTCCCACATTCACATGTGAACATATGATGGATGGAGAAAACTACCAGAAATATGGTGCTCAGTATTAACCATGTGGAAAACCAAGCACAGTGAACCAAACTATGCAACTTCACGCTTTAACCGAGGACATTGAAAATTAACTCTAAAAGATTGATAAATATTTTTCATGATAGTATTTACCTCAGAAATTGATATATACAACTCATATAGAATAATACCCCTCATCAATAATGGAATTAAAATCATTCCCTTGAAGAACATGTAGTATTTTACATCCTCAGACCAACCATAAGAGGTATCACTAATCTCAAATCAGTTCTTCCAATGATCCACCCTATAATTTTTCAAATTGGACTCCTCCACCTACTACCCCAAATACGATTCCATTATCTTCTAGAGAAGAAAAGACCATCTTCTAAAATCTCACTTATCTATATTAATCCTTGAGCGTTATATAATCACTTTTTTGGAATCTCTATATTCATGCAAAGAAACAGTACATGACTTCAAGATCAATGCAGCTGATATAAAATTTACCATTACTCTAATATATGAAAGCTCAAATTCATATTCGTACAAGAATTCATCACATCAACCCTGATATATGTTCATGTATTTGGAGTGAAGACATAAAATATTAACTTTGGGTGTGATAAAACCATAAAATTCTCATCGATGTTTAATTTCACCACATATAAATTGAAAACAAACATTAATCCACCACAATTTTTTTGGAAGAATATTTATTCTCATTGGGAATTAACTTCATTGAACCATAAGAAACAAATGATATCTATTTCATAAGAATGTTTATCAATCCATGATGTGAAGAATTATAAAAACAAAAAACAAAAATCTTTATTCTAGAAAACAAAGGACTAGGGAACTGACCATCATCTTCATCATAACTTGACATTTGTTCGACACTAGGCAGTCTACAATATCACATGATTCTTTTAGTCCAAGGGTGTTATATGAGTTTCACCCCAAGAGAAATAAACTATAAACCTTATATACTATACAGTAAGAACATCAAAACTCTTTACGTCCACCACTATCATGTCTGATTCCCAAGAAACAATTTCCACTATCTTTAATGGATATTTAGATACTCCCTACAGGGACATGACATGCCCCACGTAATAGAAATCAGAAGCCTAGAATTTAATTTTTTCACAAAATCTTGTATTGTATATCATGAAGAAGAACCATAAAAAATGGAACACATATTCTTTGAATGCTCCTCCTACGACATGTATTACATAAGGATGTAGTCGATGAAAACATCCAAAAAAATGTCCAGGAACTCACTGAACACTATTTTCACAACGACATAAACATGTTTATAGAATTTTTCACACTGAATGACATTATAATGAACTCATAATTCCTATGACGACAATAGAAGAAATTAATCTAAATGTCTTCACCCTTCTCCTGCATATGATGATATCCTAACAGCAGAGTGAACTTAGAGAACCAACTTTTTCCATTCAACTAATCAAATAAATCATCAATTTAAATAAAAGGGTATTTATTCTTCACATTAAACTGGTTCAAGTGATGATTATAGATAGAAATCTGAAAAACAAAATCAACCTTTTTCATGAAAAAATGGGTGCACCCCAAGGTGACAAATTCAGGTGAATAAAAACCACACTGTAATATATCATCAATAAATAATCGTATCTATCACAACTCACAAGGTTACATCTTAAAAGTAGACATCAATATAGGAGATACCCCTATCTTTAGTTCAATCCCAAACTCTATCTCTCATTGATGGGGTAATTTTATAACCTCTTTCGGGAATATATCATGGTACTCTTCTATGGCCCTAATAAACAACAACTACTAATCCTCTAATGATATTAGAATCAAATCTACCTTTAATGATGATACATAAGGGAGATGCGTTTGGCCAGTACAAGGGTCTAGCTCACATAAAACCACCATTGGATCTCCTTAAGTATCATATAACTTAACCCGCCTCATGAATGAAACAATGATATTGTGCATCAAATATAACGAATCTATTGCACGTATAATTTTATATGGATATATCTATAAACATAAGAAATAAACCTATAATATGTGCTTATACAAAACTATCTCATAGTCTCTATATACATCATACAAGTTAACTTGACCTTCAACAGTCATATTAAACACCACGGGTTCTAGAAGCTTATCTTCCGCAAGTCTAAAAGCATGTACAAGGGAATGTGATATAAATTAGTGTGTCACTATAGAATATAAAAAATGAAAACATGCATAAGAAGGTATCTTGAACACTTTTTGGATCAATTTACGATTGAAACAGTAATGTATAAGGATGACTAAAACCTAATCCAAAACCTCTCAAACCCTACAAAGGACCACCTCCCTGGTCGGGCTATAATCTTTAAGGGTAAGATTATTATGGGGGATGTACTCTTCTAGAACCTTATCGTATCTACTGATCCCAATATGGAGAACCATATTTCCATTGCCTCTACTAAAACTACTTCGGTGGAAGAACCTAAATAGAAAAACCTAGTTCACACTGATTTCCTAGAAAGGTCAGAAGTTCTTTCTACTATAGACCTCAGCCTCCATAAAGAAAAAATGCATCTAATACATTAAAATAGTTCCTATAGCTACCAACCCATATAAATGATATGTTGTGGGATGGGAACTACCACCGTATTATTAAAAAATATTACTTCCAAGAAACAGAGAACCTCAGACCATAGCTCTCCATCATTAAGAATCCTGATGACTCCCCTCTCATAATAGTATAATTTTGTGTAGAATCTCATAAATAACATCCTCTATAACCATCACGCCAGGATGCACATTCAATATAAATGGGGTGTCATAGAACTATATCTATAGATGCAAAACCACCTCAAAATGACTCACCATGTCCTCCTCATCTATGAATATGTGTGAGCTATATTGTAGAAGGGTTTGTGATGGATCTCGAAGTGTCACATGCCGAAACTCCCCTATAGAAGGGGAAGAAGGTTCTAGGAAGTGGAAACCTTCATGTTTGATGAAAAGGACTCTAATTATAACATTTTATAGAACATATCACATGAGATGACTAAATCCCCATGATAACAAATGAATAATAACCAAGAAATCCTCACAGCTCCACAAAGAATCATCACATCTTACAAAACCCAGTCATCCCTCCAAGAATATATCTAACTGAATGTTATCTCAACCCTCTAAAATGGGTCTTCAATTTTTGAATCTGAAATGGAGCCCTAAAACTTCAAAAAAGTATGACATTGAAACTCTCAGAGTGTCATCCACCATGTGTATTCATCATCGATTTCTAATCTATTGAAATATACTAGCACATCGAAGTAAACATATTCTATAAGAACTTGCTAAGGACATCAACAAAGAACTATTACAACAAAATAACAAGATTTTAGAGTCCCTAAAACAATAATATGGATTACATAAAATTAATTAATAATATAATTTTTATCTTGAAATTATTGTATTCAATCCCAAGATTAACCCATTTCAAAACACATTCCCATTGAAGAATGGTACATGATCTTTTCCTAGGTGTCTTCCCTATAACGACTTTCACATAATTTATTAGGCTCAACAAAGTTAATGGAATGTATATAAGATCATATGGGGGAATAAATACTTCTGTCTCAGTAGGTCTATCATGTCTACATCAGATATAAAACTAAGATGACCCTACTTCCCTACCATCCCATGCAATCTCACATGTTCTTAACTCTAAATGTGAACCTATCACTCAACCTGAACCTTTGATAAAACATTGTCACAACCTCCTGAACCAATGTGTACCCATCACTTATCATCTTTAAGATATGGGATATGGTGACCCACTGTGTCCAGCCTCTAGTTTGCCTCATGATAATGACTATGGTATAATAATCATGAATTTGAGAGGCATTTCCCTCTAATAGAACAACTTTTAGAGGGAGATAATATAGATACATCAATCAAAACCTGCTCAAACATATATATATATATATCACTAGTTCATGAAATAAATTTCATATAATACTAAAACAACTAAAATGAATACTGAAATGACTAAAAAGTCAAAAACAATATAAACCAAGAAGCCCACACAGATCCTATGAAATCATAAGCTAGTAATATACATATCGATCTCTAACTAGTACTAACTGACTTGAAAAACATTTTATATATACATAGGGTGAGCATAACTGTATACTTAGTAAGATCATCCCCAAATCCTCTCATACAAAATATAATGAAACCATGCCAAAGCATAATGAATAAAATGAAACTAAATTGTCACCTAAATAGGTATATTAAGTTCCCAGCCACACCATCGCTAACTCTCACCAAGTATCACATAACAGATAGCATATAATATAATAATGAAACAACAAGGGTACCCCACGCCCAATTCCCCAATGGGTTTCCACTCTACCAAAACATCACATGTTTTGAGTAATATCTCTCCAAAATAAACTATATCGAAGACACCTGAAAAAGGCATCACAACATGAAATGTTAATATCACATTACCACATCAAACCATATCTAATCACATTATATAGTACCCATGTAGATTCTTGGATCCACCACAACTCATACAATGTGTATTAAAAATCGAGTATGATACCTCAAGACATTACATATCATACACTGAGTATGTACTAAAATCCATCAATACCTACACACATAATTCAGATAATAATCCTTGGGATTCTATATCTTGGGATACATGTGTGTGAAATAACCACAGTCCATCAATTACCTCTACAAACATATATGGTAAAACTAACCACCATGAAAACCATAACATATAACTACCATGATAAGACAGTTGGGCAAGAGGGGTTAATCATCCAACCATCCTCCTACCATGATTTTGGGAAAAACACCCTCCCAGATTCCAGTAGGTGTCAGTCACTCTATCCAACATGGATGGGAAGAATATTAAATCACATAATAGACATGATATAAGATGTCACAAAACATGTTGGGGAACAATCTAACTCATCACGCAACCTATCCAGATACATTCCAGGAATGGTGTTCCCTATCCCTATAGGATTTCAACTAGTTATTAGGTATCAAAAACAAATTTTTTTGAATTATTTTACCCATGTATTTAACAATAAAAAACAAATAATAATAATACAACATCACATAACTAATAACAAAAACAAAATATTATGCATAAATTTTTAGATTCAACATTTTACAATTTTAACCAATGACAATGTACCATCATGGAAAGGGGAACTAAAACCGACAAATCAAAATACTCCATGAATGGAAAGGTCCATAACACTCTATCAATCACCCACAACACCTTTAATAAGTGGAACACTATCACCATGATCCACCATTAGGACGACAAAACATCTTACCTTTACCTGAGTCAAACATAAAAAAGTCTACACACACCGAAGGGTGTATTTTGGGTGTTATACAAAGCCTAGTATGACGCCACCAAAAAGAATGGTCCAATTATATAACATTATAAGACAAATAACCAAGAATATTTTAATAATAACACAATTTAAAAAAACAATTTTAAGGAATATGTTTATATATATATTCATTTTTCAAAAATTAACATAAGTGTAAAGTCCACCAGATACCGATGTTGTGCACAAAATCAAAATATAGTAACACATCATGGGAATTCCTTGTAGGTAATAGAACAAGTGGGCCCCAAAGAAACTTTTACCACTATGATCTGATCCTCCAAAAAATAACCACATCATCCTCAAGAACGATTCAGTAGAAGGAAATAAATCACATGGTCTAGTGGTCCCCAAACATAATACAAAACCCATAGTGTCCTTGTGAATGAGCTACTAGAGGGGAATTCATCCCAATGTCTAGTGATATCCAAACAAATACTTTTTTTAGTGTTGTAGAGTGAATCATTCTAGATGAAACTACGCCTTAGACCTGCAAAACCAACTAGTGTACTTGTTATAGTTTTCTAACCAAGATACTTGGGATTCCCTTTGGCCTCAATTTCCATTTTACACATCATAAAAATTATCAAATTCACATACACAAGGCAGTAATGATAAACACACATGAAACTAGAATTCCATACCAAGCTCGTTCATCCAACAATCAAGGGTCATGTGGAAACCACCATTATCCATAATCAAAACAACTTTAAAATTCATATGAAAACAAAATGCATTTGGAGACACATTTTCTACAATTTCAACAATTCATAGAAAAAGTTTAAGAAACATGAAAAAGAATACCACATGAAAAAAATACCATTTTCATTATAAAAACAACCTTCATTACATATGTACCTTAATACCTTTTGAAATCATATTTTGACCCTTTAATACAATCCATTGAACAAATTTATAACAAAAAAATGGTACACATGAAAGAAAATCATTTCATTTTAAAAAAACATATTCCAACACATTGGGAATTCAAATTACATTGAAAACATATTTTTAACCACACATATAATCCATAAAACATGTTTATTAAACAGAGAAATCATTCCAACTTCTTCTATTAATATAAAATCATGTAACTACCTACCTCAATCTTGAAAACATCCAGAATCTTATGAAAAATCCAAAACAAACCATACATGGACCCTATGAAGAAATTATCAAACCAAAACTATCAATATTTCACTAAAAACATAATACTGAACCCTTTCTAGGTCAACGGACCTGCAGAAGAAACAAAAACCCAACACGTGGGGATGAGAAATCATAAAATAAGGAAAAAAATAAAGAGAAAATATAATTACATATTTATTTCATGAATAAAAAGGAAAAAACAATCTAAATAATGGATTTAATATGGTCTATAATGGAGTGTATTATTTTCCTAGGGATAAAAATACCTTATGGATCTGATTAGGCAGGATTTGGGGTAAAATTTGATGTTTTAAAAAGAGTAAATTTTCCTTTTTGAATGCCATGAACATGTCATAAGGTTTTATTTCATGGGTTTCCAAACTATATGGAAACCATGTGTCCTTCTCCGTCCAATAAGAATGAAGCTGTATATTTTTTTGGGGGAGGGAACACGCCCATACATCTGGCTTTGAGTCCTAGAAAGTGCCATTGGATAAGGTGAATGGTTTTCCCTTAGTAGGGGCATGGTTTCACCTAACCCTATGGAAATAATGTTCCACCTACTATTGAGCCCAAAAAAATTTCACTCTAAAAACTCCTAGGAATACTATGGAACCAAGATGAGACAAAAAATTTACATGGAATACCTCAAAATAAAATCACTGATTTCAAAATTATCCCAACCATGAAAACATTCCACCCTCATAAAATCATTCTAATAAACTGGTTGGAGAAAAAATGGGTACTAATCCTCAATAGTATACATTGAATATGATGTCTCATACTCATCAATACCATGTTTCCAATTATCTCAAACTAACATTATGAATTTTTGATGATGCAATTTTTCATGAGAGTCCAAAATCTGCACTGGCAGCTTGAACACAGACATATTTGAATCTATCACTAAATCCTCCCAATCCAACACCTTAGACAGATCCAAATTTAACTATTTTAGTATATAGACATGGAACACATCATAAATTTATTTTAACTAGGATGGAAAATCCAATTGTTATTCCACCTTATCGAGCCTCTTTGTGTCTCAAAAATGTATGACATATGTCAGCATTATCTTCCCTTGGTTACCGTGATGACAGTGAGTCATGTGAGATGCCACATTTCGAAACACCTGATGACCCAACAAAAACTATTAATATTGGAGACTCTGAGAGGCATAGGTCTTATGATGACTCTACACCATAAAAAATGGAATCCTAGTCAACTTAACATTATCAAATGTTTCCAACACATGGATTGGTCCCAAAAATGAGGTCTCACCCATCCCATAGCATCACAAAGGATAACAGCATGACCAACCATAAAGAGACTCAAAGGGATCCATTAAAATAAATGATTGTTTTTTATTATTGAATGAAATATTGACCAACCCCACATGGATATACCATAGAAATATGAATTGAAACCCACATTCCCATAGATTTTCTTCCATAATTTGGATACTAGCTTTGTCTAACCATCTGTTTGAGGGTGGAATAATGTGATAAACAAAAACTATGACCCCCATTTCCTTATGAAGAGCTTTCCAAAACCATGGGGTAAATCATTTTTCCCTATCTAATTTAACTTTTAATGGCACATCATGATGTCTCTCTATCTTTTGAACATTTAAAAGGACCAATTATTTCACCTTTGTGAAATCCCTGATCATAATGATGTCGGATATTTTTTCCAGATGGTCAATCACAACCCAAATAACATTTCACCCCTTGATGTATGAGTTGATCTAAAAATATAATCGATGGTGATCTTATCCCACTACTTGGTTGGAATGGGTAGTGGATGAAACAAATTTTAGGGCATTTAGTGCTCTACCTTAACCTTCTTACTTGTACAACACCGTGATAAAAAGTCATCTATGTCCCTCCTCACATATTGACAACAAAACTACGACCGTAGGTCATAAATCATTCTGGTGGAACTAGGGTGAATGGTCCACTAACACCGGTGGATATTCTGCATCACCACCATCTTAATCAATAATTACAATGCGTAGAGACCCTTCAAAAACAAAATTCCCTTAAGAGATAATGACCATTCACAAGGCTTCTCCACACTATTTAGTAATTTCACAGAACGATGGAAGAGATAATCACTCAGATTCTATTTCTGAATGAACTCAATGAGGTAAGGTGATATATGATCACTGGCTAAGAACACACATCCACAATGTTTTCTAGTTTTTAGGTGAATATGAGAAAAACGTCTCATAAAATTCCACTAACCAATGGAATCTTTCAATGATTACACTAGTACATTAGTACTCATGGAGTCTGCCACTACATTACATTTTCTCTAGATATAGACGATATAAAAATTAATCCCTTGAATGTAATAAAACTAAAGGCTCTACCTCAAATTAATTTCATATAAGAGGAATATGTCATCCAAAAACATATCATCTGAAAAAAACACAATCTTCTCCCAAAATAGATAAAGATCCCATGATTTCTATGCATGTGTCATCTATACTAACTCCAGGTTATTTGTTGGCTAATTCTTTTAAGTTTTTGGAGATTTTATGAACCATTTTCCACCACATTTTCATCCTAGATTAACAAACACCCATGGCCCATACAAAAAGCATGATAGTGGCCAACGTATCCAAATCCAAAATCCAAAAATATCAAAACATGGGTTGTTTTAACCCACCAATTAATCACATTAAAAGTTTCTTTATATATTCGGCCCCACTAATGCATAACCACCTTCCGGGTGAGCATTGTAATGGGACAAATAATGTAAGATAAAAATCAGACAAACCACTTCTAATAACCAACCAATCCAAAGAATCATCAAACATCAAAAAATTTAATTATATTCTCCCATGATTTCCTTGTACTGGTATTTTTAGGGTCCACAGATACCACCTGATCCGAGATCACACAACCCAGAAAATTTACCTCTCTAATTCAGATGGTGCACATGGAAATATTCACATAGAGATGGATTTCTTGAAGAGTTCCCAACACAATCCTCAAATTCCACTAATGTTACTCCTCTGTCTCAAACTAGTCCATGATTTCATCCAAAAATACCATGATAATGGAATTCAGATATTGGTGGAACACTGAATTCATGAGAACTACTAATACGATTTGCGAATTCATTATTCTGAAGGGCATGAAAACATAAAAAAATAGATATACCAACTTTATAATGTCTTTATGAACATTTGTCACTCTATCTCTTACATGGTGATACCTAGAACAGAAATCTATATTGGATAACCACATCAACCCCATATGATGATCATAAATGTCTTCAATATGGGGTAAAACTTATATCCTCTTGATCAGAAAATTATTCATATTTTGATAATCGATAGGCAATTGGAGTGAAATATTGGTCTTTTTCCAAATAGAAATGGGGAGGCCCATATCTTGCTGCTCAATTGAATGAATCATTTGGATTATAAATTTTATAGTGCTATGTTTAATTTACTCAATTCTCTTGGGGCCTAATAGTATGAGGTATGAGATATCATATGTGTTCCTATCACCAGTTTTCCGGTGAACTCCGCACCCCGTCCAGATGTAGGCTCGAGAAATCATCTGGAAATACCCCTGGAATCTCATCCTCCAAATAACGTATTCCAATTTCAAGACCACTATCATTTTTATCCAACATGACTGATGAGATCAGATAAACAATACTACACAACTCAAGAAGTGGGGGCCCAACACATCTTGAACAAGGTTCCCATTCACCTTGAAAACATTGCGTACCACCACCAGGTTCCACAAAACTGACTCGTTGTGGATTAAAATAGTTGTGCACTAAAAAATTCACCATCCAATACATAGCAAGGATCATGTTAAATTTCCCATCTCTAAAACTAATAAATAACATTCCAACTCAACTCCTAACATGGTTACTGCGCAATATAGACACATGAAAAACTAATCTCACTTTTTACTAGGTGGTTTCACCAAATCCATCTCATAAGGCATAAGATTAGATTGAAATTTTAGTAAATACACAATGTGAGTATAAATAAATGATACTGATATTCCAATATGAAATTAGGAACAAATATAGAATATATAAAAATAGTGGCACCTAGAACTATCACAGTCCGTGTATCTGATTCATCAAAAGCTCAATCCATAACATGAAGATGCCTCATATCGGCCTAATCATGGGAATGACCACTAACCTATAGCTCTACCATAAACTGAATCTTCCCATAAGAAGATTCAAATTTATTACCATGACCTCAAAACCGAGATCTCACTATCCTGGATGGTTCCAACCACGCTGACATCCCATTGAAAGCAAGAGATCATGCACCACCCCAATGTGGGAAAACCTTTTTGAAGAATCATTACATGTTAATCATATCTTCAGATTGATGGAATGATCTAGGTGGAGATGAATAAATAGATCAAAATTTACCTACCTTTCCACTATGATGGAAAAGAATGAACCCATAATCGGATGCATCATATGAAGACAAATGGGAAGGATGTCTATATCTACCCCCATAATTCTTCTCTTGCATGTATTTCTTCCTCTTCTGCTCGGACGAGGTGCCACATCACTGGCCTACTACTAGAACGATTCAATAAAAACCAAGATCTCACAATTATAAATATCCAAAATTAAATTAAAATATAAAACCTCATTATATGTCTTCAGAAGGAACAAGAATACATTGGATTAGATTTCTAGCTGCAATCCCATTTCAAGATTTTGATCCTTCAACTGATCATTGGATACTACCTCTAGTGTAAACCATACCTTCTCATTAACGTCATTAGAATACTTCACCATAGTATCGTATCACTTGATAATTTCCCAAGACACATGGAACTTAGAGAGCTCCATAGTCCCTATGTAATACGTCTCATTTAAGATGACCATGAAATCATTCCAACCCATCTACTTGGGCTATCTAGCTTTCACCCATGAGTCTCACAATATATGACTAGCACCTTCCAACATGAATGATGCACACTTCACCATAACTACCTTGGACGTATCATTAAACTCAAACTTCCTATATATTTTATCTATACAATATAAATATTAATGGTGATCTATGCTACCCCGGAAGGAAGGATTCTTGTTCTTGAGTAACTCCTGAGCTTTTTCATTTATAGGACCTAGTTCAGCTTATCCATAATAAGAAGTACTAGATCCTACTCACTATCCCATGGAATGGATAATATAAACCACTACTTCCACCATTCTATGATCAATTAGGGATGGTGAACTCTCATCAACCTCTTCTTATGGTTTCATAGAAGGTATTCAAGGAGGCATATTTCAATAACAAGAAGAAACCACTAGTAAAACTATCAACACAACAATCTTGGAGTTTTTTAGCATACCCAAAAAATTCCATACACCTCCATATATAAAAGAAAAATTAAATCCATCACAATAACAAGAAAAACCAATTCACTCCACCCCATATATAATCCATTCACTATGGGTAGCTTATACATCTCAATGGGAAGAGAAGTCAAACCAAATACCATAAACCATGGAAACTCAATTCATTTAACAAGTTGGGTTAGATAGACACCCCCTCAATACTATAATGTCAACAACCAATAATACTAACTCTATTATATCCACACTCTTCCCAAATAAAATGCCCCAAAATTATTGAATCCATTTATGATACCATTTTTTCATAAACCAAGATAGGGTTCTGTCCAACCAAACACCTAATCCCACCCGAGATATAGCCTGAAGTGAATTATTGTTCACCACAGGATGGAAGGTATTGTTTGTGTATCAGAAATAAATTTTTGGGGAAAATTTCACCCATGTATTTAACAATAAACAAACAAAAAGAATATGAAATAATCACATAACTAATAATAAAAACCAAAAAAATGATAACTTAATTTTCAGATTCAATGTATTACAATTTTAACCAAAGGAAAATTACCACAACGTAAATGGAAACAACTAAAATAGAACACAAAATATTCCATGAAATGAGAGGGCCATCTCCCTCAGGCCTCCAACACCAAAACCTGCAATAAGTGGAATAATAGAACCATGATCCACCATCACAACTATATAATATATTTCTTATACCTAGGTCAAACAAAACAATTTCTACATACACCAAAAAAATTTATAGGGTGTGATCCAAATCCAAGTATGATGCCACCCTAAATGAGGAATCCATTTGATAGCATTATTAGACAAACCATCATGAATGTTTTCAGAAGAAACATGTAAAAATTTAAAGGAAAAAAATTCAAAAAACATGTGTTAGAGTTTTACATTAGACTGAAGCCCGCCATAAAATAATGGTTTGCACATAATCTTAATATATCACCACATCAATGGAAATAACAATAGGTACTATAACTATATAAAACCTAGGAACCTATTTCCTTGGTGATAAGATCATCCAACCAAGACTGAGAAAATCCTCATTTGTATTCCACTAGAGGGGAACACATACCAAGGTGTAGTGGTCCCAAAACATAACCCGAAACCCAAAACATCCTCATGAATGACCCACTAGAGGGAACAAATCCCATGTTATAGTGTTCTTTGATCTAATCACATGTTTATTTAGTGGTGTATCATAAATCCTATATAAAGAATTTCTGCCTCAGCCCAAATGAATCAACTAGCTTCCGAGTTCTTGTTCACCCATCAAGATACTAAGGATTCCTTTTGTGATCAATTTCCATTTCACATTTCACAAAAATAAATACTCCCACACACACATTCCAACCAAAATAAGCACACATGGAAAGCCTTTTCCTTCACAAGTACATTTATCCAATAATAAATGCTCACCTCGTAACCACCATTTTCCATATTGAAAACCACTTTCAAATACCCACGCTAAATAAATCCATTTAAAAACATATTTTTCACCACTTTAACAATTCATATTACACTATTAAGAAACATATCAAATAATATTATGTGTAAAAAACCTCATATCATTTATAAAATCAACATTCATCATATATGAACGTCAAAAACGTTTCAAAAAATATTTCACCCATTTCAAAAAATCCATTTAAAATTCATAAACTGCACTAGAAATTGGTATACATGAATGAAAATATAATTATTTTAGAAATCCATCTTCCAAGAGATACAAAATTCAAATAACATTGAACAGAAATTTCACATGACACACATAATGTAAAGACCCGTAAATATCAAGGGAATTTTTTTCATAATTTTCTTTTGGATTTTACAAGAATGCAGTTTGTGACGGCGCCTGATTCCGAAGACCGGTGTGCCCGAAATCATTTTCCGAAGTTTAGCTCGGGTACGTTCAGTGAACGAACGAGCATGTTTTTTCTAACTTTTGAATTGGTGCTCAGAATTGAAATCTGAGGGCACCGATGAAATCGTAGCACCAGTAATTGCTTAAGAAGACCCCCTTTCTGGAGTAGCGTTTTCTCGGAATGGGTTGTTTAAATAGAGTGAGGGATAATAATATAATTGTTTTACAATTATCTTTTCTTTTCTTGTTAAGTGGATTAAGTGTTGTGTCACAACACTTTTCCTCTCTCTTATGTGGTTATAACCTATGTAAGGGAGTTAGGTGTGGGACCCACTTGTTGATAACTACCTTTGAGAGGAATAAGGTGGGGTGGGGCCCACATGAGCCCCACCATTTCATTTCTTCTTAAGTAACGCACCTGCATCCCCTATTAAACAAAGTCAACTCTTGCGGTTAAACTTTTTAATAAACTCCTCTATTAATTCGGTGGTTTTAAACCCCTCAATTAATTGATCGTTTCTTTTCATTTTGAATTTCAAGCGTTGGTTTGTGTGTAAATAAAATAAGACACCACTTATTTTATTTAGTTGGTCTTGTTGCGAGGATTTTGGGAGAAAGGATAAGGGGCTTGAAGTTCTTCTTCTTCGATGAAGAACGCGAAGAACACGAAGAACGCGAAGAACGCCGACCTCAGACGAAGGTCGACAAGAACGCAAAACCATCATAGATCGACTTACACGATGCTTCTTCTGCAACAATCCTCCTTCCACGAAGCCTTTTTCTACAACGAAACCTCACTCATCGAATTCGACAAGGTAGGGGGATTATTTTAAAATTGGTATTATTCCCTAAGTTGTTCCTTCTAAAACAAAGAACCTGGTTCAACTCAACATTATGTTGATCCGTGAATGTTTTATTTTGCGGGTTGGAATATTGGTATGATTCTTTTTATTTAAGAGGTTGTAGGGGTTTATTTATTTAATTTGATCCTGTTTAATTAATCGTTGGTTTATCATCTTTTTTTAACAGCCAGTTATTGCAATAACGGGAGGAGGTCAGACCGCACAAACACGGCTGACCCTCCTCCCCCTTGTTGGTTGATTTTTGTTGCGGCTCATATAAGGTGGTGCGGTGCTGAAGCACTGCATTGGAAATGTTAAAGAAAGGGCGGAGAAACGTGGCGCCGTCGCGCCGCACCGTTGGAAACAAACTAATCTGCGGTGCCATTGCGTCGCGCCAAAGAACCTTGAAGGAACCTCGAAGCACCATGACCGAAGCGGAGGGGCGCGGCGCCGTCGCACCATGCTAGACGGGCCAAGGCCGCAGCCAGTTCTGGGCCGTGGCAGAGAAGTGGAACCGGTGGCCAGTTCCGGGCCGCCGGCGTTGGAGCAGGGGGACCGGCCTTGCTGCTCCCGTGTCGGTAGCAGCCGGCCGGTCAGGGGAAGATTCGAGGGTTACAACCCCCGACGGCCAGCTCGAGTGGCCCCCCATTATGGGGGCCGCGGTTACGAAAACAAGGGGGTACCCCCCCCCCCCATCGGCTAGGCCGTTCGGCCGAGCCACCTGGCCAGCGCACCGGGCCGTCGAGCCGGGCCGGGTCCAGACCCCCCATTTCGGACTGTTTCCGTTCGAATGCCCATATCATGGGCCACCGACCTCTGATCGATGCACCGTCAGTTGTGTAGAGATCCTTGGATCGAGGAGATCATTTAAGTATATTGCACTCAAGGTTTTGGAGAACTTTGAGTATGGCCGGGTTGGTACGGATACGAAACCAATCGGGCCCTCAGAGCGAAAACGCTTATATCGTAAGCTCCAGACGTGTGATTGACGTGCCGTAGACATTGTTGGATTCATCTTGATGAGACGGAACTTTTGGCATACTTCTCCTAAGTTTTGGTTGCAGTTGGATAGTGTCTGGGTTGGATTGTACCCGAAATCCAACTGGGCCCCTGGAGCGGAAAAGCTGATAACTTTCAGACCGGACGTCCGTTTGATGAACCGTCAGCGGCGTTGGTGATCACGTGGAGAGACGGTCCATATGAGTATACCCTATGAGAGTTCGGGGTATAATTAAGATACGGCCGGGTTGGTTCGCACACGAAACCAACCAGGACCCTGGGATGAAAAGGATAATAAATCACAAACCGGGCGTCTGATTGACGCGCCATCTATTGTGTTGATACCCCTATGACAAGGCGGTCCTTTGAGATACTTCTTCGTGAGACTTTTAGATACTTGGAGTATCAACCTATAGCTCGTGGAGTGGACCCTCCCAGAGATGAGCGTGCAGAGTATGTGGACCGTGTAGCCGACTGAGACCTGACGACTGCATGATCGACTCGACTTGGAGTGAGTTGACTAGCCTAGTGGACGAAGAACTACTTTGTTTGGGTGAAGACCCATGGCGGACGAAGCACTACCTGTGTGACAGTGCAGACCCACGGTACTCGTCCGGAGAGTACCCCCACGGGCTATTAGGGGGTGTGCACTACTGTGTTTGGGTGGCATACCCCGGCGGGAATCACTATTGTGTCTGGGTGGCTGGCCCGCGGTACTCGACAGGAGGAGTACCTCAGCAGTCTTTGGTTAGTGAGCAGTACCTCGGAGTCGTGACAGGACCACTGTACACTCCAGAGACGGGGCTCTTTAGAAGTTACCGTTTCGATAATGAAAATCCTGTTTTGAGCTGAGTCTATGACTTTTGTGTTTACCTCATGATTGATATGGGTCACTTGATAACTTAGGTATATGTATGGGCATATACCTGGGTAGTGGTTATCTGTTGATTTCATAATTTTTGTGTTCTCTCATGATTGAGATGGGTTACTTGATAACTTAGGTGTATGTATGGGCATATACCTAAGTAGAGGTTATCTGTTGAGATTTTCTTTGTGGTTATCCTTGTTTGTTTTAGAGAGACCTTGAGGGTCTCGGGGTCCCTACTGAGTATCATTATACTCACCCCTGCGTGGTCTATGCCCGCACCTCGTTGTGTTGGTTGAAGATGACGGGCAGTGATGATGGAGGCCGAGTGTTCGAGGACTGGACGGTACCCGGAGGTGGACCACACGACGAGTCAGTATCCGGAGGTGGACTTCACGGAGAGACGACACTCGGAGGAGTTTTATGGGCGACAGCATTGCGGAGGCTATCTGTACCTACCCTTCAGGTAGGATCCGTGGTGGACGATCCATGAGCTGCGATATCTGTACCTACCCTTCAGGTAGGATCTGTCGTGGACGATCCAAGAGCTGCGCTATCTGTACCTACCCTTCAGGTAGGATCCGAGGAGGACGACCCAGGAGCTTCTTCCTTTATTCTAGCTGTTTTCTTTTTCTGTTGTACATTTTTTCAGTTGTAGCTGTACTTTCAGTTGGGTTTGTATTCTGGCCCATTTAATTTTCAGCACTTTCTTTTGTACTTAGTGTTTTACTTACGCTTGTACTCTGTGGTGTTTTGTTTACTTTTATAAATGCAATGCCTTCCAAGTTATCAGGATTTACGCCTTTGGTGCTATTCGCCAGCCCCTGGCCTATGGAAGGCGGGCTTGGGGTAGTCATGGAACAGGCCCCGAGGATGGGTCGTGACAAATTGGTATCAGAGGAGTCCGTTCTACCACAAAACTTATAACACTGATATTTTTTCTTTCTGTGAAGAAATATTGTTAAGGGTACCAAGTGTGGTCTTCAGTTCAGGGAGTCCAGTGTTGGTGCGAGCGGCTGACGTATCCATACACCAGGACCCTGACAACTGATTTCCGACTTTGTGCACGAAAACACTGATTGTGTGTGTGTTTCCAGAAGTTTTTAAAAGTCATCTCAAACCAGGTCAGCTCACCAGGTATAAACGTTTGACCATGTCACGTTGTTTATTTCAGGATTCCTTTTCACGAACGACCAGCTAGAGCCCAGTGCGATGTGCGTACTGACAGCCTGTCGAGTGACGAGGCTTCGGTATAGGGCCCTCTTGCTGTAGAGGCACCAGCGGAGGCACCAACAGTACTACCATAAGTTGGTCCACCGATTACACTAGCCCCAGAAGTAGGCAATGCACGACACTTGAGCACGCTTCACGAGTTCCAGTGCCAGAGGCCACCCAGGTTCCGGGGAGAGACGGACCCGCAGGCGGCTGAGGATTGGCTGGAGGCTGTGGTGAGAGTCTTCAGACTAGTGGGGACGCCAGCAGACCTCATGGTGATCTTTGCTGCTAGCCTTCTTCAGGCAGCAGCAGGCAGGTGGTGGAGCCACTTGTTCTAGTTTTGTGACTGGATTATTGTCACATGGGAAGACTTCGAGACCTTCTTTAGGGTGGAGTTTGTGCCAGTAGCTCTACACCCCGAGCGTTTACAGGAGCTACTGCCTTTGCCGTAGGATATTCGATCAGTAGCTGAGTCATCTATGGGTAGTAGACAGATGATTCAAAGGTCCAAGAGGACCAGATCCAACCATACGAGGAGCAAGAAGTGTTATGAATGCGGAAGGAAGGGTCACCTGGCATGTGACTATCCGACCCCCTGCACAGTCGATCCGCAGGCGTTGGAGGAGCCACCGAGGTAGAAGCAGCGACAGGTGCTTGAGAAACAGACGAGAAGTGGACAAGGTAGTAGAGCTCCAGGAGCAGGTGGACAGGAGTGTAACTAGTGGATACGTCCCTTGTACTTCTAGTTCCATGTTGCGGTTGTAATTGTGTCTTTGTACTATGAGCTGCAATAATAAAAAGACACTTATCATTGTGATGTTTTCTTTCCTATCCTTTTGTTTGGTTGATACTGAGTGGTCCAGGTTAAGACTGTTGACTTGGCCCTCACTTTCGAGATTTCTACTGGAGGATACCGAGTGACCTCACACTAATGCCGACAGTGTGACTCGACCCTTGGAGGCGAGAGTGTCCGTTGGATCTCTAGGTAGTAACGTTGTGGCCTTAAGACGTCATCCATGGCATGAATACATCATTCATGTTAGGATTGACTGTATTAGTCAAAGGGAGTGGTTCATCCAGGGCATGAGACCGATTTTCTCTTTTCGGCGAAAGAGAAATCTTAGTATCTCTTACAGATCGTAGGCAAAGAAGGTGCAGATCATCTAGGAGTGGATGTAGACTGCACAGTGCTGTAGAAATAGGAAACTGGTTCCAGTCTCAGAGGCATGGGCATGCGAATGTTTCAAGAGGATGAAGCTTTAAAGAGAGATAAGTCTGCGAAGCAGTAGACATGGAGGCAGAGCAAGGAGAGCAGCATTAGGTGGTGTAAATTTTAACATGCTACTACCACCCACTTTAGTTTTCCCCACCGGGCTCAGGGAGCTGGAGGGCAGGGGAAGAGAGTAGCTGCATGCGGTTAGGGAGAGTGACCCAATGGCTCTAATAATGATTCAAGGGACAGTATATGTCCACTAATAGCTTCCGAAGTAACAGACGTTGATATGAATCATTCCTTCCTTCCACGAATCATGTCACAGGCCTAGAGTTTCCGGTAAGCCGTGGACTTGACCCTCACGTCTGGAGATACCATGGGAGGAGGCTCGATAATCACACTTACGCTGACAGTGTGGTCAGAACCTCGAGGAGAGATTTTCGGTTGGAATCTCTTGGTGGCAGTGTCGAGGCCTTACGACGTTGGTTTGAGTATGGACTGGGCAATCACATTTCATACACAAATTGACGGTATGAGGCGAATAAAGGGTGTGGTTTAACTACGACATCAGGATGGGTTTCCCTTGGTTGGCGAAAAGGAAACCCCATGCAGCACAGGATAAACTCATGCATAGGAGGGTGCGACTGATCACTCTTGAGTTGGTCAACCTTACCCTCATGGAAGCAGTCGTTTTGAGTTTCAATTTTAACAGGAATTGGAGACCTCTAGAGTTCGAGGATGATGATCACGTCTTTATACAGGTCTCAACTCGATGAGGTTTACAGAGATGTGGCTGAGGTGACAAGTTCTCTCTAAGGTTCAACAGACCTTTCTAGGTCCTCAGCTAGGTAGGTGAGGCGGTTTACCGCTTGACCCATCCACCTCAGTTGCCCCAGGTGCATGACGACTTTCACGTATCTCAACTAAGGAGATACATGCATGATTCTTCACACACCATCGACCTCAGGGAGTTGGACGTCGATGACAGGGAGACATACGCAGAGATTCTAGTGGGAATCGAGGATCGAAAAGGGTGGATCCTGCAAGGACAATCGATTCCTCAGGTGCGCTTTCTCTAGCAGTATGGGAACCTCGAGGTAAGCACATGGGAGCAGAAGGCTCAGATGTGTGATCAGTACCACTTTTGTATCCCTAGTTTGTGTTAATGCTTTTTGAGGATGTAAAAAACTGAGGTGGGAGTAATGTAATGACCCTTAAAATTCGAGGGAATTTTTTTTTCTTAATTTTATTTGGGATTTCACAAGAACGCAGTTTCTGACAGAGCCTAATTCCGAGGCCCGGTGTGCCCGAAATCATTTTCCGAAGTTTAGCTCGGGTACGTTCAGGGAACGAACGAGCGGGTTTTTTTCTATCTTTTGAACTGGTGCTCGGAATTGAAATCTGAGGGCACCGATGAACTTGTAGCGCCAGTAATTGCTTAAGAAGACCCCCTTTCTAGAGTTAAGTTTTCTCAGGATGGGTTGTTTAAACAAATTGAGGGATAATAATATAAT
This sequence comes from Viscum album, assembly GCA_963277665.1. NCBI lineage: Eukaryota > Viridiplantae > Streptophyta > Magnoliopsida > Santalales > Viscaceae > Viscum > Viscum album. Next base: position 1,925,824,879 of record OY728142.1, on the reverse strand, counting down.
TGTTTTACAATTATATTTTCTTTTCTTGTTAAGTGGATTAAGTGTTGTGTCACAACACTTTTCCTCTCTCTTATCTAGTTATAACCTATGTAAGGGAGTTAGGGGTGGGACCCACTTGTTGATAAGTACCTTTGAGATGATTAAGGTGGGGTGGGGCCCACACAATCCCCACCGTTTCTTTTCTTCTTAAGTAACGCACCCGCACCCCCCTCTTAAACGAAGTCAACTCTTGCGTTTAAAATTTTTAATAAACGCCTCTATTAATTGGGCGGTTTTAAACCCCACAATTAATTGATAGTGTCTTTTCTTTTTAAATATGAAGTGTTGGTTTCAGTGTAAATAAAATAAGACACCACTTATTTTATTTAGTTCGTCTTGTTGTGAGGATTTTGGGAAAAAGGCTAAGGGGCTTGAAGTTCTTCTTCTTCGACGAAGAATGCGAAGAACGCGAAGAATGCAAAGAATGCCGACCACCGACGATGGTCGACAAGAACTCCAAACCATCGGAGATCGACTTACGCGATGCTTTTTCTACGACGATCCTCCCTCCACGACGCCTTTTTCCATGACGAAACCTCACTCATCAAATTCGAACAGGTAGGGGGATTATTTTGAGAATGGTACTATTCCCTTGGTTGTTCCTTCTAAAACAAAGAACCCGGATCAACTCATCATTAATTTGATCCGTGAATGTTTTATTTTGTGGGTTGGAATATTGGTATGATTCTATTTATTTAAGAGGTTGTAGGGGTTTATTTATTTCGTTTGTTCCTGATTACGTCATCATTGGTTTATCGTCTATTTTGAACCGCCTGTTATTGAAATAACGGGAGGGGGTCGGACCACACAAACACAGCTGACCCCCCCCCCCCTTGTTGGTTGATTTTTGTTGCGGCTTGTGTTAGGCGGCGTGGTGCCGAAGCACCGTCAGTGAAATGTTAAAGAAAGGGCGGCGAAACGCGGCGCTGTCGCGCCGCGCCAAAGAACCTTGAGGGAACCTCGAATCACTGCGGCCGGAGTGGGGCCGCAGTGGAGGGGTGCGACGTCGTCGCGCCGCGCCAGATGGACCAAGGCCGCGGCTGGTTCCGGGCCGCGGCGGAGTAGGGGAACCGGCGGCCGGTTCCGGGCCGCCGGCGTCGGAGCAGGGGGACCATCCTTGCCAGTCCCGTGTCGGCAACAGCCGGTCGGCCGGTGCGGGCCAGCCTGTCAGGGGAAGAGCTAGGGGTTACAAACACCCGGTGGCCCGCTCGAGCGGACCCCCATTATGGGGGCCGCGGTTAAGAAAACAGGGGGGAAGGCGCCCCCCCCCCCCCCCCTCATCGGCTCGGCCGTTCGGCCAAGCCACCTGGCCCGCGCGCCGGGCTGCACAGCCGGGCCGGGTCGCGCCCAGCCGGGCTGGACCCGGACCTGGTTCGGGTCGACCCGGTTCGGGCCGACCCAGGGGGTGTTGGGCCGGGCCGAGCCGGGCCCAAACCCCCCATTTCGGACTGTTTCCGTTCGAACGCCCATATCATGGGCCATGGACCTCTGATCTATGCACCAGCAGATGCATAGAGATCCTTGGATCGAGACGGTCGTTTCAGAAATTTTCACTCAAGGTTTCGAAGAACTATGAGTATGACCGGGTTGGTTCGGATACGAAACCAACCGGGCCCTTGGAGCGGAAATGCTTATATCTTGAGATCCGGACGTCTGATTGATGTGTCATCAACTTTGTTAGATTCCCCTTGATAAGAAGAAACTTTTGGCATACTTCGCCTGAGTTTTGGTTGCAGTTGGATAGTGGCCAGGTTGGATTGAACCTGAAATCCAACCGGGCCCCTGGAACGGAAAAGCTGATAACTTTCAGACCGGATGTCTGTGTGACGAACCGTCAGCGACATTGTTGATCACGTGGAGAAACAGTCCCTATGAGTATACCTCATGAGAGTTTGGGGTACAGTTGAGATACAGCTGGCTTGGTTGTCACACGAAACCAACCGGTCCCCTGGGACGAAAAGGCTAATAAATCACAGACCGGGCGTCCGATTGACGCGCCGTCTGTTGCATTGAGACCCCTATGAAAAGGTGGTACTTTGAGATACTTCTTCGTGGGACTTTGAGATCCTTGGAGTATCGACCTATAGCTCATGGAGCGGACCCTCCTAGAGACGAGCGTGCGGAGTATGGAGACCGTGTAGCCGACTGAGACCTGACGACTGTTTGACCAACTCGACATGGAGTGAGTCGACTAGCCCAGTGGATGGAGCACTACTTTGTTTGGGTGAAGACCCATGGCAGACAGAGCACTACCTGTGTGAAAGTGCAGATCCGCGGTACTCATCTGGAGAGTACCTCTTCAGGCTATTAGGGGGTGTGCACTACTGTGTTTGGGTGGCATACCCCGGCGGGAAGCACTACTGTGTTAGGGTGGCTGGACCATAGTACTCGACAGGAGGAGTACCTCAGCAGTCTTAAGTTAGTGAGCAGTACCTCAGAGTCGTGAAAGGACCACTGTACACTCCAGAGACGAGGCTCTTCAGCTGTTACGGTTTCGATAATGAAAATCCTATTTTGAGCTGAGTCTATGACCTTTGTGTTTATCTCATGATTGAGATGGGTCACATGATAACTTAGGTATATGTATGGGCATATACCTGGGTAGTGGTTATCCGTTGATTTGATAATCTTTGTGTTTCCTCATGATTGAGATAGGTTATTTGATAACTTAGGTGTATGTATGGGCATATACCTAAGTAGAGGTTATCTATTGAGATCTTCTTTGTGGTTATCCGTGTTGGTTTTAGAGAGACCTTGAGGGACTCAGGGTCCCTACTGAGTATCGTTATACTCACCCCTGCATGGGCTATGCCCGCACCTCATTGTGTTGGTTTCAGACGACGGGCAGTGCTGACAGAGGCTGAGTGTTCGAGGACTGGATGGTACCCGGAGGTGGACCACACGACGAGTCAGTATCTAGAGGTGGACTTCACGGCGAGCCGACACTCGGATGAGGTTGAAGGGCGAGAGAATTGTGGAGGCTATCTGTACCTACCCTTTAGGTAGGATCCATGGTGGACGATCCAGGAGCTGCGCTATCTGTACCTACCCTTCAGGTAGGATCTATGGTGGACGATCCAGGAGCTGCGCTATCTGTACCTACCCTTCAGGTAGGATCCGAGGAGGACGACCCAGGAGCTGCTTCCTTTCTTCCAACTGTTGTCTTTTTCTATTGTACTTTTGATCAGTTGTAGTTGTACTTTCAGTTGGGTTTGTATTTTGGCCCATTTACTTTTCAACACTTTCTTTTGTACTTGTGTTTAACTTTTGTTTGTACTCTGTGGTGTTTTGTTTAAATTTATAAAGGCAATGCCTTCCCAGCTATCCGGATTTACGCCTTTGGTGCTAGTCGCCATCCCCTGGCCTATGGAAGGCGGGCTTGGGGTAGTCACGGCACGGGCCCCGAGGACTAGTTGTGACGCATAATCCATAAAAAACATTTATTAAACAATGAAAGCACACTAATTTGATATAATAATGTAAAATATTGGGTCCCCTTCCTCATTCATGAAAACATCATGAATCTAGTGCAGAACCACAACCACACAACAAGAGGACCAAAGAAAGAATTGATCAAACAAAAACCATCAACATTTAACTGAAGATCAGAATATTGTACAAGTATAAGTTCATCCAATCCCTTCATGAAACAAGGACCTAAAAAGTGGCAATAAAATCCATAAATCAGGATGAAAATAAAAAAATGATACGTATATGATGATTTCTTGAAGAACCAGAACAAAACCACCAAAACATTAGATTTTAAGAGGTCCATGATTGAATGGTAGAAGATATTAGGTCGAAAAATCTCATTGGATATAATTAGTGGTGTTTTTTGTAAATCCAATGAGGGAAAAGAGTAAATTTCCCATTTTAATGACCAAAATAGGTTGCACATTAATCCCGCATAGTTTTTCAAACCATGAAGAAACCATGCATCCCTCTCTTTTCAAGGGGAATGAGGATGGATATCTCTTGTTAGATAGTTCATGCCCATGTAGCTAGCTGTGTGTCCTAAGAAGTTAATTTTCCATGACACATGGTTTTTCATGGGATGGGGAATAGTGTCCCCTAACCATATTCCAACCATGAACCAAATCATGTCAAGCCCAAAAACTACATTTTCCACCAAAAATTAATGGGGAAACTAACAAAACATTCTGAGACCAAAAATATACAAAGTAATACATAAAAAAATCATAGATTTCATATAATATATCTCACAACCACAATATAGGCATAACACATTCAAAAGATAAAAAATGTCCATGTTCCCTCAGACACTTGACTTCCACTATTAGGGACTATATATAATATATTCACAAAAAATATAAGGTGATACATTAATTACATATTTCTTTTTTATTACTCCATTAAATTGATTTATTAACTTTCCATTTAATTAAGTATTAACAATTTTCAAGATACATTCATTACGCTGCATCAATAAGTCTGTTCCCTCTATAAGTAATCCAAATTGATTCCACTTTTTATCAAGATTAACATATTTTCAGAATTTTCATTTCATCAATACCAACCCAATGTGTTATTGATTATTATTTCATTATTATAATCATATCATAATCCTAGTACTATTGGAAAAAATCCTAATTACCACCTACAAGAATCATGAAAATAAGCACATCCATGAGACACATTTATAGTGAAATGAATGTAGATAATAAAATCAACCCCACCATCTGCAATTAAATAAATCCATTTCACAAAATCATCCAAATATAAAACATCAATGGGTAATACTAGATTCAACCCCTTACAAAATCTACAATTTCATCCCCAACACAAACATGTATACCAAAATGAACATCTCAATCACAAGAGTCAACTTCTACAAGATCATACATTCCCCCCCACCCACATCACAATAGCCATTCCAAGATCATCAAACAACCAGGCCTCCCCAACCTATATAAATAACATATAATGGATCACATCTAGAGAACAACACAAAAATAGTAGGAAGCAAACAAGTACATCCAACATGAAAATATAGGACATAAAATCTAGGCATCCAACCTTTACCCCCAAACAAGGCACTCATTACTCCAAATTCAAGGCACTCAACCTTCTCAAGAAGAACAGAAACACAATCCCTTGTATTTATCTTTATAGAAAAAAAAATTTCAGTCCATATTGAATTATCTGATTCACCTTTCAATGGTCTAAAATATGGGTATCCTAAGCCACAAATATATAACAATCTATCAAAAGTTAAAAATTATCTTAAAATTAAAACTAGTTTAAACCAACATAGAGAAGTGAAATTCTCATTCACATTCCTTTCCATTATTACAAAAAATCTTGACCAGAATTATCATGCATCACATTATGTAACAATTACATAATCATGGAAAAAAATTAATTTAATCATTTACATTGAATTAATTACAATTATCTTAAACTTTTAAGAGGATACATATCCATAAATGGATATTCATTAATTATTATGAAAATTAATCCACTATTTCAAGATTTACCTTAATTATCATTTTCCATTATGAAAAATATTATAATATGTAGATTAATAAGAGATTATAATGAAAATAATGTATATTGAACCTAAATAAATTGGAGATGCAAAAAATCACATGCCTTCATAAAAGAAGCTTAGTGTGACTCACTACACAAAAAATAGGGGGAATATGCAATATTGGGTCTCTAATCGAGAACGTGATCCCCCAATGGAAGGGTTACATGACTCCACGAGAAGGGTTCTAGAATGCCCATACTCATGATATGACAACCAAAAAGTAATTATTTGAGGGGACTTCATTTTCATGTTTATAGATATGGGATGATAATATTTATTAGACTGAAAAAATTTAATTCCATCTATTGAGGATCTTATCAAACTACCCATTCAAGGTTGAATATATAGCCTTTGAAAACACTTAAAATAAAGGACATATTTATCCTTGATGAGTCAGACTTTTAGGCACATTGATTTTAAAAATTGAAAGGTCCTCATGCCTATTTTCACAAAACTGCTGGGAATATTTATGTTGTCAATTTTACATAGATAGAAGCACCACGTAGCTAAAAGCCCCATCTGGCAAGTAGATGAATTCCAAATGTAGTTGAACTTACTACAAATCTAAATTCTCATCATAGCCATTTCTATCATGTAACTGATTAATCCAAATAGTCAATCCATCCATGTGTTTGATTCATCTATGTATCCAATCCAGACACACAAATTATTCCTCCACGTAGCTGATAAATCCACATTGTCAATCTAGCCCCATAGATGATTCATTAACTGATCTTAACATGTACCTGATTATACTGGCCTGGAGTTAGGATCCCAACGAAGCGTGAACCATAACATAAAAACATGAAACTTTTCCTACATTCAGTTTTTGTGGCCAAATACCTACGACCCACTCTGGGCTTCCTCCATGAACCACTAGCTTCATAAACAATCAAAGGATCAGGTTGTAGGAATACATGAACTAAGAAACATACTCATATATACACATTCATACACTTCCATAGAAAAATACCCATACATGAACATACATGTACACATACACATACACTCATAGACATACACATACATACACTTAAACATGAATCATTATACATGAACATGCACATACATTCAGGTACATTCCCAAACACATACACATTCATACACATACATGAAAATAAATATGACAACTTACACATAAATATACTTACATAAATATACACAGATGAACATACACATAGATAACAATACACATTCACATTCACATATATATTTATTCCCATACATACACATTAACATACATATACATACACATATAGACCTACCCATACATAACTGTACGTACACATACATATATATACCTAAACATACATACACATACATGGACACACACACATATGACTATATAAAATGGATTAAACATACACATATATACACATATATTCATATACATGTACATACACATACACCAGACACACACACATGTGTATACACAGACATACATAATGGAATATAACTAATAGATTCTTTTATTAGTTTTTTAGCACTGATAAAGAATATCACTATATATCCATGAATTAGAAGTAGTGAAAGATATATGAGAATTGCATAGTATATGTGAACCATGTTCAGAAATGAATTATACAAAAATAATTGTGATATAATTGGGGGAACAAATCAAACAAGTTGAATATACAGTTTTGGAAATTGATTTTAATGAAGTCCCAAACTAATTTTTTGTATATAAAAATAAGATACCCCATTTGGTATAAAAAAACCAATGGACTAAAACTACAATCCAATTTTATGAATATTTAAAATTTTCTAGTGTGGTTTATGAGATAGATACAATGTTATTTGAATATATGATGTTTTTTGGGGGGATATATCATGGTTAAATTAACTAAAACTATAATATCATTATTTATTCATCCACATGAATGACTTATTACATAAATATTTAATATTGGAATAGTCTAACCACATTCCCAAGGAAAACCCCCTTGCATTTCCCCTGGTTTCCTAAAAAACAATGGTAACCATTCTGGCAGTATTATTATCAATCACCAATTATGATATAGATTCTTGAATGGAGTTAACAGAAAAGGGAGGAAATAATCTTCAAAGAGGTGCGAATCGTTATGTTTTAATGAGTGATTTGGTGTGGATGATCCACTTAGTATTGTTTCTGATCCATGATGATAATGAATGTATCCTATTACCCTATTAAAATGTTATTATAGTACATTCCTAGGATGTTTACACATGTTTCATATTATTTTCAACTTTCATATTGAATGTATAGGGCCTTCCCCATATTTTAAGTTGGAGATAGTCTTACCATTTTCAGAAATAAATCACTAAGATAATGTGACTATTCATTGAATAAAATCTTGAAACACTTATGACACAATTGAATCTGGTACCACCAAATAATCTGGTGACAATTTTGTAACTTCTAATCATGAAGGTATTATTGCAATATGTGGTGATTGAAACGATATGGTAAATTACATTTAATGAAGTTTAATTATTCCCCCAAGCATCGTCTATGGAAATGCAGTGTCTCGTCTTCCCCTAAAATGTTGGTGGATAAATTGGTTCTTAGTCTCATTCCCTGATGCTAACTATTTATATAAAACAATATCCAATGGATGAAACATCTGACATGGAATATCTATTTCTAGTCAATGTTATATTGGGAAAACCCATGAAATATATAATATTATTATTAGTAAAAAAATACCTTTTCCATTTTAACATAAATACATTTTCCATTGTTATCATACCTTTTTAAATATATCTTTTAGATATGTGTTTTTCTTTCAATGTTGTATTTATACTTTTAAATTATACAAATATTATTTTATCATTAGAATCCACCACATCCTAAGAGATCGGAGGGAAAACACTATTTAACTATTTTACTATTCGATGTTCCTTTAGAATTTCTATTGGATGTTCCACTAAATCCTCGAATTGAAATATTAATAGATATTATACTATAAGATCCACTATAATATTCAATGGAAGTTCACTTGTAAATGTATTTATATATATTTTACTTTGGATCATAAAGTCAACATTCCGTTAGTCTTCTAGTGGATATTCAAATAGAACATCAAGGGGAACATCCAATACTATACATGGAAGAGTGTCTCATGTTTTCAGTGAAACATGTAATTTAATTTGTAGAATCCAAAAAAAACATATTTTATATTGCACAAAATGTTTTGTAGGATTGAGATGGAGTTCTTCTATTTTTTCCCACTAGAAGATCCAATGCATCTTAAACTAAAATTTCATATGGGGATTCCATTGTAACTTTTTGTTGTTATTCCAGTGGAACATCCACTCGAATATCAACTGGATCATCCCCTAGAACTGCAAGATTAACTTCCACTCAAAACTCTAATTGATCATCCATAGGAACATCAAGACAAACTCTTGCAAATAATTGTGAAAAGAAACATTATTTTTATACTGAATCATGTGCTATAATTTTTGGAATCCATACACTAACGTATTTCCCATATTTCACTGAATATGTTACATAATTTGGGATGAATTTTCTCTCTTCCTTATCTTCTAATCTTCCAGTATAGATTATACTATAATATCCATTTGAACATCAACTAAAACATCCAATTGAACAAAAAGTCCAATTAATTATAATTAGAGAGAAATTATACCTTTTTTTTACTGGAACCAATTCAGTAATTTTTGGAATACCCAAAAAATGTTTTTTTATATTTAGAAGAATGTTTTCATGAATTTAGGATAAAATTATCATGTTATTTCTCCATAGGAATACTCTATCAAGATTCCACTAGAAATTATAGTGAAAATTTAATCCTCTATTATAAAAAATCACATTCAAATTCTACATTTATTTTGGAATAATAATTTTAATTTAGTTTTTTTATTCCAAAAAAACCATTATTTCTTCCATTATATTGAAATATTCACAATATTTCAGAGGGAATTATTCTTTTCTTTCCCCACTAGAACAAACAGTTTGGATTCCAATGGAGATTCTAATATAACTTCTACTATAACATCTAATAGAAATTATATTGGGATATCCATAGGAACTTCTAGACGTATTCAATGTTCAATTATTCCCATTGAAAATATTTTACATTCAATTTGAAGGTGTGAATTTTATGTCAAATGTGGAATCCTTAAAAAAGTTGATAAAACCATCAAATTTAAATGATGTTCCTTGAGTTAAACTATGATACACTTCTTGTTGGAATATGCTTCTAGACCTTCTATCCAATATTTTATTGTCACTAGATTCTGAGAAATTAGAGATCACACTTTATTTATACTAAATATGTATGATTTTTCAAAAATAAATTTCAAATAGGTGGTATGGGAAGTCAATTTTTTATGAAGATTACCATAGGATATTTGGGATATGTGAAGTTGAAAAATAAAATGGAAGAAATTAATTCATTAAACCCAACCAATTCACTATTATAAATAGGTATATTTGGATATTATTTCTAATTAGTAACATAGAAGTTAAAAAAATTACTCTTTTGGAAGCTGTAATGGAAACATATGAATAATATCTTGTTGACATAGAAGCACTCCACTATTTTTACATAAGGGATACTATGTTTTTCCTAACTATGAGTTATTACTGGGGATGGTATTTCCTCAATTATGTTGATATATTTGTATATATGAGAGCAAGATAGTGGTATCATGTAATCTAGAAATAGTTGAGGAATTAAATTAAAGAATTTGACCAGATATGCTCAGACATTATAGGGGATATTATATCCTTACCGATATAGATTGAAATTTATTTTGATGTCTGTGTAGAATTTAACATTTTATAATTTTTATTGTCATAGATTTAATGATTTTATGAAAAAAGCACTAAAAGATTATGAATATGGAAGAAATAAACCGTTCTGAAAATAGATTAAGTCGTATTTTGGTTATTTTTTCATGAAAATAATGATTTAAAATGTTGTAGCTAGTGGGGTAAGTCTTCCTATTATTTTAATATTATATTGATTCTCTAAATTTAATTGGTTAACTAAATTGAAATTTTACAGATGGGGAAACATTAAAAACATGCTAAGGGGATGACATTCACTAAGGACTGTGGTGTTGAACATTATCATATTTAGGATTATAAGGACAAATAAAATGGACATGAATAAGACATGGGGAAATTTAAAAGAATACTACAGAATGCATAATCAAATGTTAAGAAACAAGTGAAATAAATCAAAATATTAATTTTATTCCTATGAGAAAAACTAAAGGAATATGCTAGATAATAGAAATGTTCATTCAAGGAAGAGATGTGAATTACTCTATAATAAGCCAAACTAAATAGTAGAACCCATTGAATCTAGGATATAAGATGAGGAAGAACCCTATATGAACCTATTAAAAAATAACACCTCACAAAAATAGAAGAAAAAATGAAAATATGGGTCCACATAATCGATGAACCTTATCATTGATTAGAAATGTAAAATAGAAAACATGAAAATAAATAACTTTGGATTAGATATATGTTCATGAAATATGGAAAAAAATAAGAGAAATAAAAGCATCAAAATCAAATGTGATATAATATCTAGTTGATTTAAAAAGAACCATTGACCTGCTCCGTATTTCTGGGAATCCAAAATTTATAATAGTTATTATAGGGCTTCTGTTCTTACTAAAATGGGTCATGCAGTGAGTGACTCCAAAAAATATATTATGACCACCATGAGATGATACTAGAGTAGGATACAACATAGTATGTTGTTAGGTCCAATATAAATAAACACCCAAAATTTAAATTTTTCAATTATAGCCACCTTAATAGTCAATAAATTTTAAAACATGCTCTATTTTGTAGAAATTGTTGAAATTTTATCTCTTTTCAAAAATGAAATGACATGTAGCAGGGTGGGTATTTATGTTATCCAAGAAACTTGTAATATAAATTTCAATTATTATCCAATACTCCACTAATTTTCAATGATATCATTTATTATATTCATCAGGGAAAATAATAAGAAGAATGCCTGAAATGGGGAAAGAAGATGGATTTTTCCAAAATAAATTTATTTTTTACCATTTCTACCATTTTTAGTAAATTATTGGAAACAATATTTATATTAAAAATGTAGTGCTACATAGTTGTTCTAATTTATTAATATTTATAGTGGTGAATTTCTAATAAATTTTAAAATTTCATAGAGATGTTGACATGGAAACCATAACATGATTTACTACTGATAAATTGTAAACATTTCATCTCTATCAACATAAAAAATAAAAATTTGAAATTGACCAGTATTAGTGTGGATTAAACATATTTTAAACACTATGGCTCATATAAATCACTTTTGGGTGGTGGTGTATAAAATATTTTTTAGATGGATGAATTTAGTATTGTAAATTGTCACCTATATGAAATTGAATCCATTTTAAAATTAAACAACTGAGATAATTATATTTATACAACTATCTACACATGTATAAATCATTTATTGAAGAAATCGTCAAGAAATGAATCCCTAGTTACATTGACAAGACTACTCCTAAATTTATTGTGAATGACACTACACAACAAGGTGATATAATCATTGAAAACACAATAGTGTTTTTCTATATTGTAGAGATATTTGGAACCTTTCATTTATATAAGTAGAATCATGCCCTTGATGAAATTTATTACCAATGGATTTATATGGATCACTGGTATGTTTTTTACCATGATAAAACTATTCAAAAACATTTTCATGAAGCATATGTCTTACATTGGATTCAATGCCTTTAACCACAAGAAAAAAAATAAAAATACCTATTCAATGGGAATCATAAGAAATTGGAATAGAACATGTTTTTACTTTCATGGATAAATTATATTTTTGGTATGATAGTATTTTTTTAATATAATTTGTAATAGATAATATATTAATAATAACATATTTGTTTCATATACAAATATATCTGCATTACAATTCAAAGTGGAATATATTTTCTAGTTATTTCAGTAGTGTTGAAACATCACTAAAACATGATGCATTTATAAATGGAATCAAATTCTAATATGAGGGATTTAAACATGAATTTTTTTTATAGATATATAACAATTCTCTTATAGCACACACACATAAAAACTAAAATTTCTTAAAATGGTGTCCCAATACATTAATATTCAAACCATATTATAAATTCTTATGTGGATGAATTATAATTCAAAAAAAGCCAATACATGGTGTGAAGGCATCACAATTAATCCTAGAAAAACAAATTTGACTAAATGTACACATTGGTCGGCCTCTCTTATAGTTTTATGGTGTACTACCACCATGATTATGTTCCAAATAGTCTGATATTTCTTCCTCCAATAGAGAACTAAACAAAATACAAAACGTATTGACAATGATGATGCTGATAAAGAAATTACATGTAAAGGTGTTTTTGCAGCTATAATAACAATATATAATCTTGTTTCATCTTTAATTACCATTGTGAAAATAAAAATGATATTTGATTTCACATTTCAATTAAAATATAGATCATTTAAATTAAATGAATCATAAAATGAAATCATTCCATTATAATTACACTAGAATTATTCTTATTTTTATTAATTTTATCTTATTTAAAATACCATATTCTGAAAATATATTGATTTTATCACCCCCTTTTCCTATTTTTTTATTTTTAAATTATAATTTCTAAAAATTGATTTAAAACTATCATGACCAATAACTATATGTGTTGATGTATTTATAGTATTCAAATGTTTTGAAAAATTTCAAAAATTAGAGAAGGAAATTTAATAACCGTGAATTTTTTCTCACGAGATTGTAATCAACTTCATCCAATTCATGATATTTCACTATAATTTTTTTCTATAACTGACTATATTTCATATTTATATCAATATAATATTCGTCGAACATTATAAAATTTCTTTCCAAATAGGTCCATCTTACCAAAATACATTTTTCAAGTATTAATCTTACATTAATCTAATCATAACATTTTGTAACATGATAATAAATATACCAATCCGACTCAAATTGTTAATAGAAACATTAAACAACATCGTTGGAAGCTTTAAATGAACACAATGTTCTATCTTCATCACCATCCATTAAAATAACATAAATAAATTTATTTCCTCATTCAATACATGATATCAAAAAATAAGAACCATTCATTTGAGTATCATTTTGAAAAAAAAATAACAAAGTTGTATGTCTTGTAGAGACATGGAAAATCAATACATGGTGAGGGTAATGATTATTTGGAAACATTTCGTCCATAAAAAATTCATCTTTTTTTACTCAATATCAATATTTATTCAATATTTTCTCTAATATTTTATAAAATCAACAACACTTAGCACATGATAAACATAATATATATTCAGTCCATTAAAACATTCAATTACATGAGTATTGTAAATTCCCAATGTTAAATTATATTTCCAAAATTAATGTTCCCAAATTTCCAAAATAATGAATACATCATCTAAACACTATGATTTTCCATCCTTATATTCTTCTCTATGGTAATAATAGGGAAGATCAAATAGATGTGAATCATGGTAATGGATCATATATTTATTAAATTTAGTTAAAATAATAGATCAATCATTCATGAAATTTCATAAATGGATTATTTTATTTATCATCAAATGCCTCATACAGTGGTAAATGGATTCATGCACACTAGGCCTTCAGTCATGTACTAAATATATAAGACTTTATGGGTGAGTTATCCCCTAGGGAGGGCTATGACCATCCTTAACAACCTTTTTGTGTGGTTTGTGTGTGTTTAATGTAATTTTACCCCCATGAACCTTATATATATATATATATACATATACATATATATATATATATAAAGAATATACCCCTAAAATGACCCTCTATGAATGATGATTGAATCCAACGAAGACACATAATGGGATGCACTATTTATTAGTGCCTAAAGTGGTGAACAAAATAAAAATATATATAAATAACTCATAATTTGTCTGCATTTTTTGATTCAACCATAAAATATTAGTAATTTTTATAATCAAGTCCAACTTCATAGTATAGATGAATGATGGATTGTATTGACATTGGCGTTATAGGTACTCTGGCATTAAACATGCATCAATATAATCCTACTCCATTTCCCTTTTAGTCTATAAAAATTCAACCGATTGACCTACATGTACCTAATAACATCTCGAACCCTACATTTTTTGACAGCATAGAGAAGGAATCATTTGGATTAATACATGGTGAAGTATTCAAATCTTAAAAAGATTCATTTTCTTATATTACTTTTCTTTTAGACCACATATTATTAATTAATTCAAATTTTAGGAAGGGATGATTATTCAAACCAAAAAATATATTACATGCATATTTCCCACAAGAAATCAAATTAACCCCCATTGAATAATGGAAACAAGTACATGTATCACCACACTAAAATCTCACCATTTTATCACATTTTTAACCTTCATATGACCATCTTTTCAATGTACATACAGTCGTGATGTGGCCACTTATTTATCCTACCTTATTTTATTCAAGTGTTTTCAGAATAAACTAAACCCATTTACTTAACCATATGTAACATAGAAACACTATGATTCCTCATGTGATTTGAACATTATCCGAACAACTGGTTTAATAGAAGATGCTACAGCATCAACGTCATCATCATTGGAAGAACCTGAAAAATAGAAACTTAAGTTCAAGGAATGTACATTAACCTAAATATAAAATATTTTTATTATATTTATTATAAAAACACTGTAAATCACATTTCTAAATCCTTTTGGTAATATTTTAGAGCACGATCTAGTGAGAGTTCCACTATAACAGGCAGTCAATGTTCCAGGACAAATCTTGACAAAATTCTAGAATATATTTCAGTGGTGGATCAAATGGAAGTTCTAGTTGATGATTAATAATACAACAAAGGAATATATTTATATAACTATATAATATATAAATTAAAATTAAATTTTAATAAATGTATTCTTAAAAATTTAATTCTAAAAAATATGTATCATATTGGAAACAAAATTTATGTAAATATATTATAATATAAAATTTAAATATGTATATAATATGTGAATTAAAATGTAAATAATAGTTATATGTTTAATAAAATAAATATTTACAAATATATAAATGATAAATATATTTACGAAATAATAAGTAAAACAAAATTTATAAATTATTTTCTTATTTTATATATTGAATATAATTTTTTTCAACAAATTCTCTATAAATAAAAATTATAAATCCATTATGTGTTTTAACAAAATTGGGGAAGCTCATGTGGATGTTATATAATAAAAAATTTAATTGTTTATAATACTATAGAATATATTAATAGAATTTTAATTTTGAATATATATAAATATATATATAAAAAAATTATTAAAAATATATACAATATTTGTTACATAATTTTTATGAAAATAATTTAATTTACCTTTTTAAAATCTAAATTATATATGAATATATAAATGAAAATAAAACATACGCATTTAAGATAATAAATATTTAAAATATATAAAATAGAAATATTTTAATGAAATAATTACTAAAACTAAATTTATAACAAATGAACTTATAAAATATATCGAATATATTTTTTTTCAAAATCTGTATAAATAAAATAAAAAATACATTATGTGTTATAAAGAATGTTAAAGTGGAATTTATAGTGAAATTTACACTACAAAACAAATGTATATATTAATAAAACAATAGAATATATTAATAATGTTTAAATTTTGATAAATATATTTATTCAAAATGAAATTATAATAAAAGATTTATTACATATTTCACATATTATTTTATAAAAGTAATATAATATACCATTTAAAAAAATATAAAATATGTGAATAAAAATGTATATAAAATTTTTGTATATTGGGAAAGAAATATTTACAAATATTTAAAAAAATATATAGTTAATAATTAATAATTAAACGTATAAAAAATACACATATAAGATATATTAAATTTTTCTTTATGAAATATATATAAATAAAAATTATAAATTCATTAACTATTAATTTAGAAGTTGTAGTGGAATTTTCAAGGGATGTTCTAGTGGAAGATCACACAAAAGTTCTAGAGTAAGTTTTAGATGAAGTTTCACAATAAAACATATGTGTATATTTACAAAGCTAAAAAATATATTATTTAAATTAAATTTAAATAAATATATTTATATTAAATTCTAATATATAATTTATCTGTTACAATTTAAACATTTTTTTATAAAAATAATATAATTTACTATATTAAAATGTTTAATCAATAAGAATAAAAATCTAAATAAAATCTATATATTTAGGAAAATTTATAATAAATTTACATATAAGACATATTTAATGTATTTTTATATAACATTATATGTCACAATTATAAATATATAATGTGTTCTAGTTAATGTTATGAGGAAGTTCTAATCTCTGTAATGTTTTATGAACTCTCATTAGAACATCAAATTACTATTTACAAATACAAATATTTATATATTTATAAATATAATAGTACATAAATATATACTAAATGTTTAAAAAATAGATTCTATAAAACAAACTCTAAAATATATTCAAATTGAATGTTTTAATTTCAAGGAATTTTTTAGTGTTGTATTGGAAGAAAATTTCATTATGAGGTTCAATATCCATTTAATTAATTGATTTTAATGTAATTGTTTAGAATGTTTCATCATCAGTTTAGTTTTTTTAATTCCATAAAACTTCAACTGAAATTCATCACATCAATAAAATTTATCAAAAACTATTGGGAACAAATATTTCATGTTTAACCATGAATCTAACACATAAAAAAATAAAATAATAATCTGGAATAACTTCATCAGTGGCCATTATAATATGATGAATAAATGAAATCAAACTCTAAAATATAAAATATTGTGGTCTACTTCCCCCCCTACCACATGAAAAACTCAGAAAAAATGCCATGAACATTCTAAATTGATCTATGATGAATCATAAAGAAATTGTATCTGGTGATGTGAATGATTTTCAAGTTATTAAACACTGTGAAACCAAGTGAAATTTCATGAAAATACAACTAAAAATTATCTATAAAAGGATATTCACGTAATTCCATTCCATTTCATGTGTTTTATTTCCCATAGGGCAATTCATTTCATGGTATTCATTTACCATAAGATGGAATTTACCTATGGATTGATCTCCATATAAATCCTCCCATGTGTAAAAATAAATATGTGTAAACAGAAATCCATGTTACAAGAATATCATGTAATGAAAATAACAAGAGGTGATAAAATTCATATCTATATACAACAGCTTACCGATTAGAAGAACTGAGCTTTGATTTTCTAGAGAGATAAGTTAGATGGGAACCTATAATGTCATCACCAAAAATACCAGATACATATTATACTAGGATAAAAAATTAAATTCCTCTTCTCATTTCTTCGAATCCACTCATTTCACTGCTACCTCTATGACAGGCATAGTTTTTATCAAACTAGGTTGAATTATAAGAGTCAACAATCCTAGAAGGCATGCTGGATTTTTTTGAATTAGAAAAGTGAAAAAAGAAAGAACATGTCACCTTAGTCCAAACATTGAATGATTTGACCAACCTCTCACTTTTCCCAACATTGATGTTTTTCATTGGCTAAGATTGAAAACTCAATAACTCTTAGTAATCTCTTGTAACTAATCAATTAACCAAGATGGGGACTTCAACTACCCGGAATGTAGGAAAGTTCGAATCCTTACACCAATATTTTCCATTAATTTTACATTATAGTTCATTAAAAAATTTAAACAATGTAACAAATTTGTATGTGAACAAATATTAAATGATAAAATTTAAACAGTCCTTGTTGTCTTGGAAATAGAACTATAATTTGAAAAATAAAAATAAAAATTCATTATTATTATTTTAAAAAATTTTGAAATTATATTCATCCCTATATAATATAAATATATACATATTTCAAAAAATTAGTTATAAAATAACTTTCCACCATTTTTTAAAAAATATGTTCAATTGAAATGACTTATTATTAAATTTTGTGGATTAAATATATATATATATATACGTATATGTACACAATTAAAATATTAAATTACATAGATTTTATGTTCTATGGTTAAAACATAGAATAAACATTTTTAAATATAAATTCGATAGTTTTATATCACAAAATATATTATGTGGTATATTTTATTATTATTATTAATTATTTGTTAGTTTTTACTTTGTTTTGAAATATTTAATTATTGAATTTTCTAAACACATGTTTCTATGTTGGTATGTGTTTCGGTCTATTATCTACTTAAATACTGGAATAATAGTTTATAAATAATTTCTAATTGTTTTTTAAATACTGAACATAAAAAATGTGTATTTTTTTCATTAGTTTATTTTAAAAACATTAACTAGTGGAAATGTTTGGTTATTTAATGGAAATAATTCATTACATTGTTCGTTTAGGGATGGTTATTTTTTTTGAGAATTAGAAACTATAACTTCCATTAAAAATTGAAATCTTCATGCACAAGGCATGCTCGCATACCCAGCCATAACCAAAGTACTAATGAAAAATGGACCTAAATAAAGTATAAAATAACTTCATATTTTAGCTATATCAATTTTTATGACGTTTATATATCATATGGTATGATATATGGGTAATAATGGATATTGTGTTTTCATGAACCCCCACTAGAAAACCCTCATAAGACTATTACGAAGATGAGTGTGGCTCCAATGGACCACATATAATAGGTCCCATATTATCATGTAAAATCATTAGATAAAACATACGAATATGATACATTTCCCCCTATATATCATAGGAACATGATAATAATTACATAAAAAATATATAATATGAAAGAAAACATGATCTGATAATGACCTACAATACCTGATATGTTATAAAAATACTATTGTGTTTATGTTGTGAAAACCAATTTTGGAACAAAACATTAAACAACAATTGAATTGATGATACTTAGTGATAAAACAAAAGTGTCTATAAAGAGGATAATATTATTAGTTCTATTAAAAAGATATGCAAAAAATGTACTTTTAATAGTGCCAAAAATCCCTCATAAAAAGAAATATTTTTTGTGCATTTTTTAGAACGAATAATGGCACCCCTTTATCAACTCTAAAGAACATACATTTAATTCTTAAAAAGGAGTCCATCATAATTATACATATTTATATATTATAAAAATTAATATATATATATATATATATTTATATTGATATATGTGTGTTATATTATATATTTATATTGATATATATAATAATAAATATCTATTTTCATTTAATATATATCATATTTTTCAAAAAATATATATATAAAATAAGAAATATTTTATATTTATTAAAAACTAGTTATTTACAATGGAGTAATATATATTGAATAAAATTTTGATGATATAATAAAATTAATTAATTAATTACTCTCTTATGAGATGTTTAAAATAAGACTACAACATCAAATATATATTATTTTTTATCTTTTTTGTCTGTTTGGGTTCTATGAGATTTCAAATAGACACATGCAAAGATATCTCTATCAGGATGATTGTGGAATCCACAATGACTATTTATATAAGGTCAAAATTTCTTTAAATTCCACTTGAACTATGATTTTAATTTGTATACAATAATTTTTGAACATTTTATGAAATATTATCATCTTTAAAGAGGGTATTTTTTATATGGTGATTGGATTTATTCGATGGGAATACATTCATATAGATATTATAGTTTTGATATTTTTTCATTTTATCATATTTTAGTGTTATTTATAATTAATTATTTACATATATATATTTATATTATTTACACAAAAATCAAAATTTGAAGATAAAATTTTAAAATATTTTCTTTGAAAATGTATTTTTAAACAAATAAAGCATATATAAATTAATATTATCCAATTTATTTAAAAAATATCTAACCATTTTAATTACCTAATTAACATGTATGAATATAAATATATGTATATATATACATGAACAACTACACATATAATGTTTATATATAAATATGTGTATGTATTAATAAACATGTATATATTTTGGTGTATATATATATATTTATATTTCTATGAAAGGTAACCACATACTATTGAAAAGATGAGACATTACTAGAGAAAAAATACATCCTATAAAATCCTAAAATACACCCATTGGACCAACATCCAATCCCTGACTAACTGAATGATGATAAAATATATTTCCTTATCTTATCGTAAAGGAAAAAAGATGTGAGTAACTTCACTCTGAAAGGTAAAAGTCATATTCACAGTCAAATTAAAATATTTTAGGCCTTATTTCAAAACAAAAATCAAATTGGAAATGAACTAAAAATTGTATTCAATAATATTTTCATTTAAATCATGTTCACTTGAAAACACCACACCGGAGATAATTCCATGAGCCACTATAATACGAGGGATCCATTTTCCATTAGTCAAATTATAATGGGAATCCAAATAAAAGAACTGGTTCCCCTAAGAAACCTCACAATAGACTATTTTACCATAATAATCTATAAATTCATTCTCATTTAAATTCATGACACCATAATTATGGGGTTTCAAATTATATACCCCCTTTTTTCAATAAACCAAATAATATAGAAGTAAATATTGATGTATCCTAATATTATGTAAACAATACTATTTATGTATATATTTTAAAAATATATGTAAATAAATATTAATATAATTATATATATAATTAAATAAGTATATATTTAATAATTATATAATCATATATATTACAAATGTTATTATATGAAAATTTAATCCTCTATAATACAAGTAGTTTTTACTTGTTGTCAATCTATATACATGTATGTATCTTTATACAACAATATATATATATATATATATAATTATATTATATATATATATATAACCACACACCTATAAATATATACATTGTCTCTCTCACACAAAATTAAATTTATTTCAATAAATATGAATTTTAAAAATATATACATAAACATATAATTTGTAAATATATAAAATTATTTTATTGACATATTTATGAAAAATTATATAATTTAATATAATTATATGAATAAATATAAAAATAATTAAATAAAATTATATATAAATATATATATATTATATGTCATTAAATGTTTGAAAAACAAGATGAAATTGTGGTAATGAAATCCATCCTCCATGAGTGAGGTCACATGTTGGAATCTTCATAGGAACCCAAGGTTATGCAAGGATGAAGAATCAAGTTGTGTGTTAATAAATGTGGGGATAAGATCTGATAATGGTATGAGGGTGGTAAGGTATGTAGGATTATAATATAGGGGAGGGGTTTTAAGGATCGATTCTAGGATATTTTTTAATGAGTTTCGACAGCTCCAGACACTATTTCTGATAAAATGGGAGCTGATGAATGGTGTATTTTGTTAAAAATATGATGAGTTTTATCAATGATAAAAAAATTATGATAATATTTTTTTTTTCTAGAACTAAAATCACTTTATTTAAATGAATCCTTTATATACTCTTTTTTAGCATTGATAACATGTGATTTATCATTTTCATGAGTTCATAAAAGAAATTTGAGTTTAAGGAACTTACAACATAAAAACTATTTTAACTGTTATAATGGAGAATTATAGCACATATAAATGAAGATTATGAATTTGTGTTATGAACAATGGAAGTATAAGATTTATTTTCCTAATTTCTAATTTCTGGGATGAAGATGGATGAAAAAGATGCAATTGGTTTAGACATCTTCATGAAGGACAACTAAAATTTATTTGGGTTGAGGTTTTTGGATGATATAACTAGATTAAGGTAGTGTTAATATGTAAATATGAGTTATAAACATCTATAAAGAACGTTAAAAGTGAAAAAATATACCAAAATAGTAGGGTGATGTGGTTTGTGTTTTTTGAATGCGTATAGGGTTCATATTTAAATATAGGATTGGGCGGAAGTTATCCTATGAAGATAATAAGGTGGAGGTGATTGGAAGCACTGGGTGGAAAGTACTATAAATAGAGGATGTATTCTCATTTTTAGAAGAATTTACCTTGAATTTTAATCATAATCTATTTCAATGAATAAAATAAAATAATAATTCCTCAATTTAATTTGGAATAATGTCTAAATCATGTAAAATTTTGTTTCCCTTGTTATTTTTTAGTTTTCTTTTCATAATTTCTTCTAATATAATTGTTTTTATTTCATTAATAGGATTTTCATTATGGTGAATTATCTTGTGTGTGACTTTCTTCCAAGATCCCGATTTCATTAACTGGGTTCACATTCCAAGCCATTATTTAATGTGTTATTAGGTTAGTGGAGTCCATCATTTAGTTTTTTTCATAAAAAAACTTTGTGTACTCAACAGGTGGTATTAGTGTTTAGGAAATTATTTTATAGTCTTGGTACCCAATGACCAATAAAATTGTACTTTATATTAAATGTATATATCAATTAATTGATTATTAAAAAATTTATTTTCAAATAATTGTTTTTCTTTTGCTGAATTATATGTTAGAATGGCCTGGAGTATCTATCATATTGAAAAGATCATAAGAGTTTACCATTGTGAATAGAAACTTCAAATTTTATTCCAAAACACTTAAGAATATTTATTATTTCCAGGATAACAATATATGAAGGTATACATAGAATGGTTAAATGTTAGTTTCAAGATTCTATTAATTGTATATAGATTTATCAAATGATGTTCACATTCAATAATCATTATGATGGGAGATTATGTTGATAAGAACACCAATTATAAATCAATAAAAAATGGTAATTTTAGGTTTTTGTGATTGTGTATGTGGGATAACACCATTGGAGGTCTCAAATACCATAAAAAATTCAACGAAATATTTTTTTATGCTTCACCATATTCATTCCACCATACACCTTATCTTCCTTAAGGATAATCTACAACCCTACACCACCACATTCCATCACAAACTGACACCCATTAATCATCCCTTGATTTCCCTTAAATGTTCTCCTATTAATCCAAAACCCATACCAACAATCTCGACCATCCACATGCCATTCCAAATTCCCTACCATTACTCAGACCCATTCCCAATCACTGTGGGTTTTCCATGTCCGATGAATCCAATGTCATAAGGCACCTGAGGATCTTTCATGATAATCGGAACTCAAAATCATGATTTTATTCAATTTTGGTTGAATACATTTAGAATCTTACATTATCATCATAAAAATATTTAGTAACAATGTAGAAGTAACCACACAATTTGGTCACTGGGTTGTCTCTAAAGTCCTTTTTGGACAACTTTTGGCGATTATTAAAGGTTACATTTCTTATGGTAACATGTTTACGTGTCATTAGATATTATTATATGAGAATGTTTATAATGATCCAAAACCATGAGTTTATTATTAACATATTACTTGAGTCATATACTTTGATTTATTGATGGAATTCATTATAAGATATACTAAGGGAATGGTAGGGTATGTTTGGTGCATCATGAGTGATATTATATTCAAGAATTAATGAATAATACATTATATGATTTGTCCCTTATATTTTATGGAGGATGATATCTAAATAATGTTTATTGGAATGGTAAAAAGAAATTTTAATTCCATGGCCATAGTTATTGACTAGTTTATTTCACTATGTCAATGAAAGATATATTGATCATTTAGGTTGATTACATGAGTTTGAAACCTACATGATTTAAGATATCAAGAAAATGTGATTAAATTAGTAAAAAAAAAGATAATTATATGGTAAATAAAATTTCATGCCTAATTAATATTCATTAAATATATTTATTGTACTTATAATTAAAAGAATAATATTACCTAATTTATCAATCGAAATGAAAAATATTTTATTTCATAAAAATTTTGTTTTCAAATATGATATGGTTTTATTATAAGCATTATTTTAAAATTATAAAATTTTAATTGGAAAAATTAAACATCAATTTTTAATTCATAAATTCAAAATAATATTTGTATAAAATATTGATAATTTTCCGAAATGTTGATTTTTCAATGAATAATGTAAAATATATATTTTTGATGAACATTAACTTTGCATTTTAGGAATATATAATGTTCCATTTTTTTAAAAAATGGATTAAAAAAATTAGTTATAATATATCATAAATAATTCAATTATTTCATTTTTAATTAATTTTGAATAAAAAAAAATTATACATAAAATATATTAAACGGAAAATCCATTTTTCATCACATTATTCTGGTTTATTTTAAATTTTAATTCCTACACATATGTAAATTTAATTTTATAAAATTAATTGTATATTTTTAATAATAAAAATTAATATTATGTAATATTTTCAACTTACTTTTAATCATAATGAATTATAAAAACAGTAAACATTTTTTAATATTGACAAAATTAAAACATATTTATTTGAGATTAAACATAATTGATAAGGGTAAAAATGATCTAGAAACTTGTCGACATTCTATTAAATAGAAATATTATTATCCAATATCATATAACCTTCATAAATGGTCCATTTTGGATATATATTTCCTCTGTAATACATTAATATATCATTTTATCATTTTAGGAAATTCTATGTGTCCTCCCTCGACATATAAAACGACATCGCCTATCCACTCATACCCACACATCAATAGTTATTAAGATACAAAATTAAATACCAAAATACCTTCATTATGTTAATTTTAATTAATTTCATAGAGTTCAAATTTTGATCAAAAAACATGCAATGGAAGGATATATTTATAAACATAAAGATGTTGTACGAAGAAGTGGTGTAGTTCTAAACAGAGTAATTTGACTTTATTTTTCTTTATACATGATTAAACTGTTATTTTGACATAGCGAAATAATAACATCTTTATATTCAACATATTGTGATAATTTCATCTTAAATTAATTATATATATTTCCATCTAATTACTCCACCAAATGTGAAATAAAACCATCATTCATGTGTACATTGGACCACCACCTTGTGAAAAAATGTAATTTGTTTTCCATCACAGCATCACATGGTAACTTATTATGATAGATTTAATATATATATATATATATATGTGTGTGTGTATTTTTTTTTGTGTGTTTACATATAATATTCAAGAATTTTTTATAATTTTATAATGATATGATATCATATTCTCTCTTACCTTACATCCATTGAAAAATGATAACATCATTTTTTTTCTTGTTGATTACCTCCTCCATGAAGTAATGGGATTTATTTTTCATGAAAAAATTGCATGTATATAATATATGATTTTATTTAATGAAAATATATGACATATATGATATAATAATAATTCATGAAACAAAATATTATATTTACCTTCTTTCAATCATGCTCTTGGAAAGGTGAAAATGTTACCCATGCGTAAATATGTCATACTGTCTCCACGATTAAAAATTAATTATTTTTTTCTAAAAATAAATAATGGTTGGTTTTAAAACTATAATTGATATATAAAAATTATAATTTATTCATTATTATAATTATGGATATTATTTATAAATCACCACTTTGATAATAGTCAACGTACCAAAGTGATTTTGGATATATAAACTGAAAGTCATAAAAATCATACATAAATTTAATGAATTAAGTAATTGTATTTTATAGGGTAACAAATAAAATAAAATGAATAATTTATCTTAAAAGGTTTCCTGAGTAATTAAAAAATGAATATTTTTTTATTATTCAGGATGATAAATAATATACATGATGATTTGTACTCAATGTGACATGAACATTAAAAATAACCACATTTAAATATTTTAAAGAACAATTTTCTTAATATTTTTCTTCCATGAAAATATTCTTAACTCATATTATGTATGTATTTATATGAAAAAATGAACAATAATGGAAATCTAATGATACTTTTGAATTTCCTTCATTTATTTTCAAATGTAATATTTTTATGTATTATGAATGGAATGTTTGGAAAATTTTTTAAAAATTAAAACTGTATTTTTTATTTTAACATATATGACATAAATGGTTTTATCTTGAAATTTATCCATTATTTTATGTTTGTATTTATTTACAAGATCCTATAATTTCATCAAGGAAAACCCCTTCTTCCATTCATTCCATTTATCTTCAAATAAGGTTATAAATGTAATGGATATTTCAAAATTATGAAATATTTTCATATTTTTGAGAGTAATATTTTTATTAGTATAATGAAGAAAAAGAATAATTTCATATTTTATGATTATGTTATAGTTCGTTGAAATATTATTTTACCATAGGTGATCATGATATATCACATAATTAAGAGTGAGACCAGTATAACTCATTGTGATTGGTGAGCTCAATACAACTCTACAATGCAAAGGGTAAACTGAAAAAGTTAAGTTGTTATGTTTCCCCTGATGATTATTAGAATTTACTCTATATTTAATTATATTTTAAATATTGATTTTATGATTTATATGAATATTATGATTCTTGTTACCTACATGATTTATCTATTCTTACTATTTTTATGTAAATATTATGATTTCACATGGTAAGATATTGAGATTATGTTTTAAAGGATGTTTTTTATGCTTCATAAGGGTAAAATCTATTACTCTTCATGATTTTTTCATGATTTTAATGAATTATTTAATAGTTTTATTTTATCATTAATATTTCTTAGGAAATTTTGTATTAAATTATTTGCGTAAAGAAGTTGGTTTCATTTTTAAGGAATTTGCTGGTTTTGAAACTAATGAATTTTTTAAAAAGGATTTTTTAAATAGTATCCATGGACTATCAAGTTTATTTATTTCATTTTATGTGTCCCTTACTATGATTTTTCTATTAATCCATTTTTTTTAAATTCCCATTGTTTTAATGATGTATGGGGACAAGGATTATGCCAAGATGATAATTTTTAAGATATTCCATGAATAGATAACATGATTTATTTAAATTTTTATCTATTTTGTAATGAAAGTGTAATGAGTGTTACGGTCCAATTATGGATTTAAAAATTATTTATTCATGGGTTATGATCTAATTCTACAAAACTATAAACATCTATGATATTAAGTAGGGAATGGAAATGAATTACAATCTAAGGAAACAGTTTTAAGAATTGTTTAAGGATTAGTCCTTATAATTGGTATAATAGAAAAGGTTTAGATAATTTTAATTATTAAAATTGATGAACTAAATACATTCAAGAGTCTATAATTTAAGTTTATCAAGATATAATATTTGAGGATTAATGCTTTTATTAAACTAAAAAATAAATGTTCAATTTTGTTTTCTAAAGATAAAATAGGCACAATAAAGTATGATGGAACTAAGAGGATAATATCATTGAAAATAAGTATCCTATAATTAATGGAATTATAATTGAGTAGTTTATCACAATGATAAATCATTTTAAATGGTATATAAACTATTGAGGAATCCATGATAGAGAGAAAATAGATCTACCACCGAGTAATATGTCAATATTGTATGATTTTACAAGATATCACCCTCCGTCATTATGTGGATCATCTATCTTAGTGCTGGATATTGGACAGATTAATGATCTAGAATAGATATTAAAGTTCATGGGTTATTCATAAAATAAAAATTTTACTTTTAATAATTACCATATTTAATGGGAATTCGATCAATTGTGGTTAATGATTACAAACACTAGATAAATTTATATGAATGATTCCATGAAATATGATATATTTAAGAATAAATACCATATGAAGAATTTTTTTGTGGTTTTTTAAATAGTATAGAAAAAAAATTCATGGAATTGATGCATCTCAAGGATGATTTTGTGGTCATGTATAAAGAAATCATTTTCCAATTGTGAAGTTATACACCAATATTTTTTTGGGATATTGATAGTAAAATTAATCTATTTTACAGAGGATTAAATTCATGATACCCCTGAATATTTTCCCCTCAAAACATAATTGGTTTAGAATCTCATATTCATGATGCCTAATATATAAATATAAAACAAAATAAACATAACTAAATTGAATTTATGTTTCTAATTACATATATTTCTTGAAAAAATTATAAATGGATGTGTTTCTAGTGTCTAGATATGTGTGATTACTAATAATCATGGGAACTAAACAATTTTCTTCATTTATTTTAATTTGACCTAGTAAAAAATTATAGATAGGGTAACATGATAAAAATCATATTACTACTTGGGGTTTCCACAAAAAAAGTATCTTTTTATGTTACAAATATTGATACACTTTATAGAGTGGTTTATAAATTTCTTATACATATATTTTTTTATACGAAAATATATAGTTTTCCCATTACATAGAAAAAATAATTGGGTACTATATAATATCCCATTGTGTTGATTTCTTTAAGGTAGTTCTATCAATGTAATTAAGTCTATTAGCCACATATACTTATGACACAACGAACCGTAGTAATATAATAGTTTTACGCCCATACAACATTGTCATACTCATCATAAGGATGTATAATTTTTGAAAATTAACAAATCATTAGGAGTTGTCTCTCAGAATAATGGGAGTTTTCTAGATTTCATTTCCCAGATTAAACTACCTTGTACATTAGATTTACTCTTTACTCATGGATTTTAATATTAATAATCATCTTATGACATATTCATTATTCACCTATTTAACATTAATGTGATAATGTCTAAGAATATATGATTCATTGAAAGGGAATATTAGTTCCCCTCTATGATTAGAATCATGTGACGAAATGAAAATTTTCATAAATATTATTCTACTGTTGGAAGAAATTATTTGATGGGACCCAAAATATGATGATTTCCAGGTGCAAGTACTCATAGGAAGATGAGAATTCATTTCATGATGTGTACAGTTTGTAATCTACACGATGGGAAATTAAAATAAAAGACCCATCTATTGGAAATCCACATGTATTTTTGAAATTAGATACTCCTTTATATGATTCTGTGAAATAATATTTTAAATTAATGATTATTATTAATACATTCCCCGAATCTCATACTTTAATGAATTTTTGTATACTGTTACAACTTATGATAATGGTGATGTTTGGTGATTTGGGTGAATCATGAATTTTATGAAACTAATAAATAATGTTATGAAGTATGCATGACTTCCATATTAATTGAAGTTAGTATCTAATCCCATTTATTGAAATAAAAAAGCCACATTTATTTCCATCTAGCGGTGTAATAATGAATATATTTCAAATAATCAGTGAAATGAACATGAATTATATGTGTTGATGATATGGATATGCACCCTTATTGATGATACATCATGACAAAAGAAATATATTACACATTGACTGTTCATATGTGTTTGTTTTCATCAAAATATATCCACTTCTACTATGGATATCTTGACCCATTTTAAAATAGTAATACTAGAATGTAAGATAGTGTGTCTAATACTAATAGGGAAGAGTCCTATATAGTCATAAATAATGTGTTTACTTTGATATCAATAAAATATAATTTATAGTTAATATTTGGAATAAATATTATTCATTAAAATATGAAAAAATATATTTATTATTTATTATAAGGCCCCACCCTTAAACATTACTTATCCTTGAGATATGTCAATAATTTGACTTTAATTCACATCGATGATCTTTTCTGGTTTTTAAATATAGAGAATTAGATATTAACATGCACATAAAAACATGAATATTACAATTTGACACTTATACTCATTATCAATTTGTTAAAAAAAACAATTTAAAAAGGAAATTGTTTCATTTCAGGTTTTAAAAAGCATAACTTTTCTATGATCCCATAATTAACTGTATTCTTCTCTATGTCAGGTGAAAAACATTACAAAAAATGGGATGAGCATCAAAATAGGAGTAAGGGATTCAAAAATAAGGAAAACTGTTAGTCTTGGGATAACATGAAACCCATTCATACTTTATCATAAAGTAATAATTTTCATCTTTAAGAAGTAGTAAATATTCTTTACTGAATATAAGTTCATTGCCTAAACATTTTTTAACCACAGTCTTGACATAAATCCCATATAATGAAACCTATAAAATATGATGTTAACTTGGGACATAAACATACTTAAAAGGAATAATCATATGGTCGACTTCCACACATATCACATAATAGATTAGCCATATGGCCAACTTCCATACCTGATGCATTGGAAGTTGTAACATAAACACCCATCCATGGTTTATCACCAAAAAAACCATCATTTGTTTTGTCACATAACCACCCATCAATTGGTTTATCATTTAAAAATCTCTCAAACGTCCATGTACCATTATATAATCATAACTAGTAAAATATTTCAAATATCAACAAGTCACTAATAAAATTTCATTTGCAATAAAAATAAATAATTTTAAGATATTGAAATATTTAATCCTTTTAAAAGATCATTTTCAAGACCAATACACCCTAAATGTGATTATGTGATGTCTTTTACTTTTTAAAAAATTAATTCTTATAAAGGAATCAAATATCAAATAATAGTTACAGTGGTGGGGAGGTCATTGTCGCCGCATATGTTAAAAATATTTGAATTTTCATTTAGTAAAATATTTCATAGAAAAAGATTACCATTGAATGAATTTAAATGTAAAATGGGTTTATTATAAACTATATAAAATAAGGAGGTGTATATTATCAAAAATTTCATCAATGAAATGAGATTGAGACGAAGTCCCTTACCTTGAGTCAGAATCATCACATACAATCGTTATGATATGAAATTTAAAATATATATTAATTTATAATTTATTGAGAACAATTTTCATGTTTTTTATTCCTTTTAATTAACTTTTTACCATGTTATAAAAATTACATTAATATTTATGTTAATATCAGTCACTTTTTTCGATATTCAGTGCATGACTCGAAAATGAAATTATTTTGATATGAACTGTCCATGTATTCAAATTTACATCATCTCCAGAAAGATATTCATTAATTTAATATCATATATATATATATAGTATATTTCTATTTATAATAGTCCAAAAAATTTGGAGATAAGAAATGAAATAAACCATTCATCGAGATGGTATATCGTACGTCCGCATGAACGCTACTTTTATTTATTTGTTGTATTAAAAGAATAGTAATCAAATTATATAAAATTATATTACAATAAAAGTATTTTATTAATTCCATATATGAATCATTGGTTTTATAATACCATCCATTATATGTTCCTTGTATATCATGAATGATTAATAACACTTTGAGGGGGCGGTAGTCCACATTTTCAAATGAAAGTATCATATTTAAGTATAAAGGAAAGTATAATGGAATGTTGTAAAAAAAATTTAAAACTCATAATGAAAATATAAATATAATATATATCATATATAAATATTGTTCCATAATAATTTTCATCATGAGAGGTGGTAGGAGAAAATTTAACAATCATCATTTTGTGTGGTAGTAGTTCGCGGTATAGAGAACATGTATGTTCGTGTCTATTAGATAGAGGTGTGTGTATGTGTAGTTGGATTCCATCACATAAAAAAGTTCTAGTATAATGAATATAATGTTTTTTTATTTAATAATATAACAATTATGAAATAGGGAGTGCATAATTAAAATAAAAGAAAATAACTTCAGAGAAGACGTTACCTCTTAATCGGGTATATGATTTTGATTTGAGCCAAAAGGCTTTCTGGAATTTTATTCTTCCCAAGGTTAGGATTATGGGTGGAAGGTAGGGATGTTGGGGGATTATTTTAGAAGAATCAGGTTGACACATTGGGAATTAATGGTCTGAGTATGTGGGTATATGTGGTAGCCTTTTATTAGAGGGATGAGGGGCACATTAGGAAGGTCCTGAAATATTATTCTATTATAAAATAAATTTTGATTAAAAATGGTCAGAAAATTATTAAACTCAACGATATGATGATTTTGGTTATAATTAAAATTATACATTATTTTTAATGAAGTTTTTGAATAGTTTTTATTGTTATATTATTGGTTTAAGCATTATTTTACCCTTTTTAATCATATAGTGATAACATGTAATTTACATAATGTGGGTTAATGTAATTACCATATCTTCTCAAAAGGCCCACAAAAAGTAATTTATGACATATTTGGACATATAATAACCATTTGGATTAATCAATAATTTTTTTAATTTAATATCATTTGATAAACTATTTTATATTTTATGTTTTGAATTATGTAAATTTTGGACACTATTCATACTTGACTTTTTTTACAAATTCATAGAAATGTGATTCGTTCGAAAATAAAAAATTGAATCAATAATTACATGTGATATTAACCTAGATAATTATATTATGATATTATTTAGGTCAAATAATATTAATTTTAATATTTATAATATCATTTACTTGAATCTATTATTAATGAATCAATCACTGCATCATCATTGTGTAAAAAATAAAATTATTAATACAATGGATAAAAATTATAAATAAATTACAACGTTGTAGGAAATAATATTCTATTTATAATTTTTTTTTCAATGATATATGTTATATAACCATATATAAAATAAATTATTAAAAGATAAAAGTTTGTGTTATATTTCTCTTTACATTAAATTATTTTTTTTAAAATGTCATTATCATACCAAAGTGGTTCCATGGGGTAAGAAAATAAACCAAATGATTCACATGGTAGGAAATATCTAACAGAATATGATTAGGACACGTGTTATGGTAGTTTAATATTATTATAATATTTTTTTACTCTAATTTAAAATATTTAACCTTTAACCATGGTAAATAAAATAATTACAGAAGTTACAATTCATATTGTCTAAAAATAAAAGCTACCTATATACACAATTTGTATCATATGATTACAAATATTTAATCTATCATTCCAAATTAAAAACAAAAAATGGCATAAATTAATTTAATATCAATTTCCATTGTCAAAATGAGAAATTGGGTTTTTAAGAAGTAATAACTATCAAAATATTGACATGTGTTTATGTCCAATTTCAAATGGAAATTACTTCAAATGACCAAAATTGTGTTAAATTTTAAAAACATAACACAATTACACATTAAAAAAATAAAAAAAACAAAAAAAATATATAAATAAATTCGATGAAAATGCAGTTTTCAATTAAAATGCAGTTTTTTTAACTATTCAGTAAAATATTAATTTTATCAGAAAAATACCTAACATTTCTCCAAAGTAAATTTATATTTAATCTTATAAATAAGAAGTTTATTTCAAAAAATATAACATATAAAATTGAACTAATTGATAATAAAAAATTGTATACCATCAAAAGGTGATAAAACAACCTTTTAAAAATATTTGAGTATTTTATGATTATAATTGGATTAATTCACATTTTAACCTACAAAATTTATTGTATAAATGTAACAAAATTACAAACAGCTATAATATTATTTTATTTAATTATGTTAATTCCCACAAAAACAATGGCTAGGAATTAACTAACCATTAATATAATAATAATAATATTACATTCTTTTTCTGTATAATTTTCTGTTGTGTGTAACATTAGATTTTGGAGAAACCAGTTGTTGCATGTCGAGTGTTATATTAGACAAGTCATCCATTTCACATAAAATTAATATCTTATTCTTAAATATTAATTGATTTGAAAAGGTATTATTTTATAAATACCTGGGATGCTCTATCTCTCCCCCGCTTTTGGAAATTGCGCCCCCATAATTTTTATTTAATTATCAAATAAGTGGGGATATTTATATGTCATACCATTTTAATATTCCCATGTTGCATCTTCAATGGTAAGGTTTTTATAGATTACCTTTTTCATGCTGAATCAACCTATTCCGCAACACTTTCTCTCTACTATTAAGAATCTATACTGGTTATTTCTCATAAGAAATATTTTATTCCAATGGAACTACCTCTGGACTCAAAACATGAGATGAATCTGGTATGTATTTCATCAACATTAAAACATGAAAAACATTGTGTAACTGAGATAAATATTGTAACATCCCAGGTAAATAAAGAATAATACATTTTCATATTTATTAATATTTACGAATTAAATATTAATTTTACTTTAAAGGGGTTTCTATGTTTGATAGCGTACCCGATACACAACAACGATTTTCTTTGAAATCTTACGTTGCACACTAGTAATATAATAATATGATTTTAAATGGTAGTTAACACGTAGTCGTTTTATTGGCGTGAATGAATATAAATAACTAAAATATGATTATATATGTTTGTTAAATGTTTAATCATTTATCTAATAAAATATAAAGGCTTAAAATATGGAAAGAATTTAATTTTAGGCATAAATACTATAATATTCACTAAAAGGTCGACTTATCCCCTTTTGATGGTGAACCCTATTTAAATATAGATTTGGTCACTCTTATACATTTTATTGGACCAAATAAAATTCTTCTTTAGAATCATGACATAAAAATTTACTTTGTGTAAATTTTTAGTATTTTTCGGATAAAGTTCATTTTTAATGAATAATGAATAATGTTGTATTTTAATTCAAAAACACTTTTTAATATAATTTATTTATATGATTATATTATAATTTGAGTTGGTTTTAAAGTGAAATTATAATATATTTTTACCATTTAATCCAATTGTGGTCATTGGAATTAATTTCACTTAGAAATTGGACTTAAACAAGTGTCAGTCTTTTGATAGATATTGCTTCTTAAAAACATGCTATTTGTTTTGACAACTTGAATTATTTATTAAATTAATTAATGAAACTTATATGTTTTGAATTTTTTAAAATAGAAATAATTTTTGAATTCGGAATATTAAATATAGCTTAGGGTGAATTTTTGGTATTTTTCTGAAAAACATCAATTTTTGATGAATAGTGAAACCACTAAGTGGTAGTTAAAAAACTGATTTTCCATTTAAATGAAACATTACCACTTCTGTGAATTGAATTTAATAAATCCGATATACATGGTTGTTATTAGGAAGTAAAATGTGGTTCAATGGGATTAAAATAATATTTTTTTTTGTGAATAGTATCTTTAAGTTTTATTAATCGCGATTAAAGGTAATTAGTGTAATTAAAGGTAAAAACAATGTTATAATAATATGAAATTACCTTGAAACATGTCCTACCATTATTGTATGTGTCATGGCCGACCATAAAAGTCCATGGGTCAACTTGGGGACCCCATGGAACCACTTGGGTATGAAAATGACATTAATAACTTTTAATTTGAAGTTAAAATAAAAACGTAACAAATATGTATTGTTTTACTAAAAAACAATTTACATGGGGTTATAAAAGTTATATTTTTTACTATAAATACTCATCATAAAGATAATAATATTTCCTACATCATGATATTTTTTTTATAATTTTTAGACCTTAAATAAATTAAATTATTTACGACACCATGATGAGGCAGCGATTACATCATTAATTAACGATTTAAATAAAATAAAAAGATAATGTAAAATCTAAGCCTTACACTTGTCAAAAACCTATTTGATGGGTGAATTTAAAACTCTTATCACCTTATCCTTGAAATAAATAATTTTGGGACCTTAAAAATCCCAAACTCAATATATAATAAAGTAACATTTCTTGACATTGCAAGAGTGCCTCTCCTCCCTCTTATAAAAGGCCCCCACCTCTACCACCTTACCCACACCTCTCAAGCCATTGGATCGGCCACGATCTGCCAATTTTATCTCTCCACATCCCTCTCCTCATTCTAAAATCCTTACCTTTGGTAGAAAGCTCTTCAAGAAACCCTTTTGGTTCAAACCAAGAGTAGTTACCTGATTTAAAGGTAATGTCTTTACTTGTGTTCTTTTGTTTTATTTTTCTTCTCCAACCCCATAAACTTTTTTTATTCCATTATTTTGTAACAACAATAGTATATTCAATATACTAGGATGTTTTTATGTAGTTTATTCCAGCTACACTTACACACACCTTCGTCTAATGGTTAAAGAACATACTATTTCTGTGGATGACGATTTTCTGTCTCACGAAACGATGATTGTTCAATCTTCTTTTAGCACCTTTCATGGTGGACATTAAGATGCCACTCTATTTTTATATGATATATATTATTTTTATGTTTTCCTTATGCTTCTGTAATTTTCATTTATGGAATATCTTTATGGTTTCCATTATGGGTATACACGATAATTTCATTTTAGGAAGTGCGGACTACAGCCCTTTCAAAGAGATTTTATTCGTTAATGCCATATGTGGGACGTATAAAGGATGGAGTTAATGATATTATATATTATATTATACTGGAATTATAATATACCTTTATATAATTATGATTTCACACCATTAAATACGAAATAGAAATGAAAGTAGCGTTCATGCGTACGTACGGCTTACCATCTCCATGAACGGTGCATTTAATTTCTTACCTCTAAATGTTATGTACTATTATAAATACATGTATATGATAGATATGATATCTTAATCATGTATATAATCTTGGATATAATGAAACTTTTACCACATGAAAAACATGTAATTGTATGAAGTCCATTTTTGACTTAAGTACCAATTATCGACAAAACGAAGATTATTAACATTAATGATTAAATAATGTTTATAACATGGAAATAAGTTATATAAAAGAAATAATAACCATGAAAACAGTTCTTAAGCAAGTAGAAATTAACTTTAGATTATTATTCAAGATATTAAAGAGCAATCGAGTCACGTCGGACATGAGGTAAGGCAGTTCATATCAATCTCCTTTCATTGAGGCATATTTTGTTCTAATACAGGAATTTATTTCATACAGTGTATAAAACCCTTTTAATTTTAATTTTACTCAATAGGAATATTTTTCTACGAAGCTTTTTACTAAATGAAAAAAGGACTGTTTCTTTTAATGTACGCGGTGACAACGACCTTTTCCGCTGCTGCGAGTATTATTTGATATTTGGCTTCCTCAAAAAGCTGTAATCTTTTTAAAAGTAAATAAATACCATATACTCTTTTATGTATTTTTCTATTAAAATTGTTTTTGATATTGGATTTGTTATGTCAATATATTTAAGTGATATATTGTGATTGAAATTTGGAAATGTTTTATTTACTTTATAAATGTTTTATGTGTTATGAATTTATAATGGTACATGGACATTTGACGGGTGGTTACATGATAAACCATATGATGGGTGGTGTTGTGAATACCAGGACAGGTGGTTACGTTATAACCTCCAATGCATTGGGTATGGAAGTCGGCCGTATGGCTATTCTATTTAGTGATATGTGTGGAAGTCAATTGTATGGTTATTTAATTTAAGTATGTTTGTGTCCAAAGTTACCTTTATATTTTATGTTTTCTTTATATGGGTTTTATGGTAATATTTTGGTTACAAAAGTGTTAGTAATGATCATTTATTCATAGTAGAGTTTTTACTACTTTATAAAGGTGAAAATTATAACTTTGATAAAGTATTCATGGTTTACTTGTTGTTTTGAAAAACTAACAATTTTCCTTCTTTGCCTATCCCCTTCTGAGATTTTTATGCTAATCCCAAGTTTTTTTTTGAAATGTTTTTCACAGGACATAATGTGGAATAGGGTCAAGGATGGGATCAAGGAAAATTCATGTTGTCTTAAACATGGAACTAGACATGACTCTTTTTTTTCAACATTTCATGTTTTGTAAAAAATGAAACTATGTAGAAGTGTCTACATTGTAAACTTTTTAGATGTAATAGTTAAGTCCTAATTCTCTAAAATTCTAAACCTGAAAATATCCTCATTGTGAATTATTCATTTAATTCAATATTAAGTAATGTTTAAGGTCGGGGCCTTATAGTTGGTATCAAAGGTCGGTTTAGACAACATTAGGAGTTTGAAAATTGTTAAATTTATAAATTAATTTATGGTATGATTGAAATGATATAGCATTTAGAGATTACCATGTTGCTTCGCCTAAGATATTTCTATGTTCAGAATTGTTTTCTGAAGAGGAAACATGGCATCTATGTTGGGATGACATCAGAAGGTAGACAACCTTCCAAATCAGCAACCTGAGATGGTCGGAATTGGAACTGAACAATTTGTTGCAGTGATGGAACAGTTGAATCAGGCTATAAATGGTGGTGGTATCCCTGCACGAGATCATCCAGATCAACCGCAGAGGAACATGTCAATGGTAGAACATTTCATGAGGCAACATCCACCATCATTTAGAGGATCATCTGACAATGTGCTAGCAGAAGGGTGGATTAAAGAACTGGAGAAGATTTTTGATGTCATGGGGTGTTCAGAACATCAAAAGGTTAGTCTTGCTGTTTACCATTTTGAAGGTGGAGCTGATCAGTGGTGTTCGATGATGAAAATTATCAGGGATAATGATGAGATTTATGATCTTCACTGGGATGAATTCAAAGGTATGTTTCTTGGGAAATATTTTCCTATTGTGGTTCGTCTTATGATGGAAAAAAATTATTAGAATTGAGGCAGGAGGATGACTCAGTGGATGCTTATGAAGAAAAGTTCACTCGACTAGCATGGAATGCTTCAAATTTCATACGAGATCATGATATTAAAATCTACTATTTTTACTCAAGGTTAAAGACAAAGTATCAAAGGGCTTTAGCTTCTCATGAGTTAAAAAGTTATGAAAAACATGTTCGATGTGTGGAGAAGGTGGAAATGGAGTTTTCCAATGATCGGGTGTTCTTTGACAAACAACAGAATAAGAGGTCTAGTTGGCAGAAAAAGGGGAAGAATTCATCAAATAAGCAAGGAGGTAAGAAAACCAAATATCCATCCTGTGAGAAGTGTGGTAAAATGCATCCTAGAGAATGTTTATCCAAGTCTGGAAAGTGATTTCGGTGTGGTAAGTCTGGTCATATTGGTCGTAACTGTAAGGAAGATGATCAAGTAGGCAATGAAATGCCAGTGGTAAGATATTTTAAGTGTAATGAAATGGTTCATTATGAAAATGAGTGTCTAACGAAGAACTCAACTGGGGGAAATCATCTAGAATAAAAGAAGAAAGGGGTGGTGAAATCCTTTGAAAATACTTTAGCAGATGTTGGTCCATCGTATGAAGTAGTATCAGGTACACGGTTTGTTTTTTCATATTATGCCAATGTGTTGTTTGATTCAGGGTCTTCAAATTCCTTCATTTCTGAGATTTCTAGTAAATTTGGAATTCCATCTCAAGATATGAATCCTGATCTTATGGTAAAAACACCCGGAGGGAACATTGAGACAAAAATAAATTATAAGAACCTTCCTATCCTTGTGTGTAGATAGAATCTACCAGCAAACCTTATTGTTTTCCTCTAGTAGAGTTTGATGTTATTTTGGGCATGTATTGGCTTTCTATTTATCATGCTAAGATTGACTGCATAGCTAAAGAGGTTTCTTTTCAAAAAGATTTTCAGATTGTGTACAAGAATGAACCCTTGCTTTTGATAACATATCAAGAAGTTGAGATACTAGTAAAAGATGGAAATGAATGTAACCTTTAAAATATTGTTGAAAATAAAGGAACTGTTCAGATGTTATTGTGGTAAATGAGTATCTTTATGTTTTTTCTGATGAGTTTCCTGATATTATTCATGATCAGGAAGTTGAATTTACTGTCGACTTAGTTCTTGATTATAATCCAATTTCAAAACCCTATTATCGAATGGCTCAAGTTGAACTTTTAGAGTTAAAGAAGATATTGAAAGAGTTATTAGATAAATGTTTCATTCGACCTAGAACATCACCATGGGTTTCTCCTGTCTTGTTTGTTAAAAAGAAAGATGGTTCAATGAGACTTTGCATTGATTATAGAGCCTTGAATAATATAACTGTTAAGAACAAGTATACATTGCCTCATATCGATGATTTGTTTGATCAGCTCCAGGGAGATCAGTATTTTTCAAAGACTGACTTTAGTTCAGGGTACCATCAGTAGAAAGTAAAAGAAGAAGACGTTCCGAAGACTCCGTTTCATACTAGATATGGCCATTATGAATTTGTAGTTATGCCTTTTGGGTTAACAAATGCACCTGATGTATTCATGGACCTTATGCATAGAATTTTCCATGATTTCTTGGATAAGTTTGTGGTTGTTTTCATTGATGATATTTTGGT
Source organism: Viscum album (assembly GCA_963277665.1). Lineage (NCBI taxonomy): Eukaryota > Viridiplantae > Streptophyta > Magnoliopsida > Santalales > Viscaceae > Viscum > Viscum album. The sequence continues at coordinate 1,925,784,233 of OY728142.1, read as the reverse complement.
GTTTTCTAAATTTAAAGAGGAGTATGAAATTCATTTAAGGGTTATCTTTCAAACCATAAAAGAAAATAAACTGTATGGAAAATTCATCAAGTATGAGTTTTTCTTATAAAAAATTTCGTTCCTTGGTCACATTGTTTCAAAAAATGGAATAACTGTTGATCCTGCTAAAACAAAAGTTGTTGATGAATGGTGAAGAACCACAAATGTAATCGAGATCTGTAGTTTTCTTGGTTTGGAAGGTTATTACCGGGGGTTTGCTGAACATTTTTCATAGTTATCTAGTCCAATGACTAAGATAACTCGGAAGGGTGTTAAGTTTATCTGGATAAAAGAATGTGATGATTGTTTTTAGGAGTTGAAAAAAAGATTGTTGAATGATCTAGTTTTGGACCTTCCTTCCAGGAATGGTGAGTTAGTTATCTATAGTGATGCTTCATTGAAGGGACTTGGTTGTGTCCTTATGCAGAATGATCATGTAATTGATTATGCTTCACTTCAGTTGAAAACTCATGAGGTAAATTACCCTACACAAAATTTGGAATTAGCTGATGTTGTTTTTTCTCTAAAAATTTGGAGGCATCATTTTTATGGAGTAAAGTGTGAAATATATACTGATCACAAAATTTTAAAGTATATATTCACTCAAAAATAATTGAACTTGAGATAGAGGAGATGGTTGGAATTAATCAAGGATTATAATTGTACAATTCATTACCATCTGGGAAAAGTAAATAAATTGGCTGCTGAATTGATTCTAAAAAGTAATGCTTCATTAAACATTCTAAGTTTAGACCGAGATCCTATAATTTTTTGATTTGATGAAATTTGGCATAGAAGTTATTGGTGCAGGAAGTTCTTCTGTTTTTTTTCATGTGTCAGTGAGATCATCTCTATCAGACAAAATTAAAAAAGAGAAAAAGAAAGACAGTGGGTTGCAGAAAAAGGTAAATCTGGTTCATAAGGGTAAGTTGCATGAATTTAACATTGATAATGATTTTGTTTTGAGGTTTGGGAAGAGACTATGTGTTCCTTGTGATTCACAGTTGAAGAATGAGTTGTTATGTGAGGCTCATAGGTCCCCATTTTCAGTTCATCCTGGCACTACTAAGATGTACAGAGATCTGCGGGAGTATTACTGGTGGGATGGAATGATAAGAGATATTTCTGATAATACTGTGAAGTGTTTGACTTGTTAGCAGGTTAAAGCAGAGCAACAGTTACCGAATAGGATGCTTCAGCCATTACTAATACCAGAGTGGAAATGGGAGAATATATCCATGGACTTCGTTGCGGGATTTCCGAAGATACCTCGAGGTAATAATGCAATATGGGTTATTGTTGATCGCTTGACTAAATCTACTCATTTCGTTCCTATTCGAGATACATGGTCTCTAGATAAACATGCTTAGTTTTATGTTAACGAGATTGTCACATTTCATGGAGTTCCCCTCTCTATTGTATCTGATCATGATCCCAGGTTTACTTCTAACTTTTGGAAAGGCCTTTAAAAGTCATTGGGTACTGAATTAAATTTTAGTTCAGCTTTTCATCCTCAATCAAATGGTAGTAAGAATGAAAAATTCATACTTTAGAAGATATGATACCTGCTTGATCGATGGATTATCAAGGAATTTGGGAGCAACATATTTCTTTGGTTGAGTATTCTTATAATAACAGTTTTCATTCCAGTATATAGGTGGCTCTGTTTGAGGCATTATATGGGATGCGGTGTCGAACTCTAGATTTTTTGGATGAAGTAGGTGAAAGAAAGATGATGGTACTATAATTGGTAGAAGAGTTGGTAGAAATAGTTCATCTAATACATAATCACATGAAAACAGCTCAGAGCAGGCAGAAACGTTATGTAGATAACAGGTGGAAGGATCTCTCTTTTGAGGTATGTGATCATGTATTCCTCAAAGGTTCACCATGGAAAAGTGTGATGCGATTTTCTAAGAAAGGAAAGATGAGTCCAAGGTTTATTGGACCATATGAAATTCTGGGGGGAGTTGGATCAGTTGCTTACCGAGTGGCTTTACCTCCGAGTTTATCTCTGGTACACAATTTTTTTCATGTTTCGATGTTGAGAAAGTATATGCCCGATCCATTCATGTTTTGAGCCCCGAGGTAGTTCAGTTTGAGGAGAATCTATCTTATGAAGAACAACCAGTCCAGATTATTGATCGAAGAGAGCAAGAGTTGTGAAATAAGGTAATTTATCAGGTGAAGTTTTTTTGGAAAAACCAAATGTTTGAAGAATCAATGTGGGAATCCTAAAATTCTATGTGAGATAAATACCCCCACTTATTTTGATAAGTGAATAAAATTGCGATGATGCAATTCCCAAAAGGGGAGAAGGATGTAACATCCCAGGTAAATAAAGAATAATACATTTTCATATTTATTAATATTTGCGAATTAAATATTAATTTTACTTCAAAGGGGTTTCTATGTTTGATAGCATACTCGATAAGCAACAATGAGTTTCTTTGAAATCTTACGTTGCACACTAGTAATATAATAATATTATTTGAAATGGTAGTTAACACGTAGCCACTGTATTGGTGGGAATGAATAGAAATAACAAAAATATGATTATATATGTTTGTTAAATGTTTTGACATTAATCCAATAAAAGATAAAGGCTTAAAATAAGAAAAGAATTCAATTTTAGGCATAGATACTCTAATATTCACTAAAAGGTTGACTTATCGCCTTTTGATGGCGAACCCTATTTAAATATAGTTTTGGTCACTCTTATACATTTTATTGGACAAAATAAAATTCTTCTTTAGAATCGGGACATCAAAATTTACATTGTGTAAATTTTTGGTATTTTTCCGATAAAGTTCATTTTTTAATGAATAGTGAAAATGATGTATTTTAATTCAAAACCGCTTTTTAATCTAATTTATATATAGGATTAGATTATATTTTGAATTTTTTTTAAAGTGAAATTAGAATATATTTTTACCAATTAATCCAATGGTGGTCATTGTAATTAATTTCACTTTGAAATTGGACTTAAACAAGTGTCAATATTTTGATAGATATTGCTTCTTAAAAACACGCTATTTGTTTTGACAGCGTGAATTAATTATTATATTAATTAATGCAACTTATATGTTTTGAATTTTTTTTAAAAAGACATCATTTATTGAATTTTGAATTTCAAATATTGCTTTAGGTGAATGTTTGGTATTTTTTTGAAAAACATCAATTTTTGATGAATAGTGAAACCACTAAGTGGTAGTTAAAAAATTGATTTTTCGTTTAAATGAAACATTTCCACTTATATGAATTGAATTTAAATATTCTGACATACATTTTTTTCATTAGGAAGTAAAATTTGGTTCAATGGGATTAAATTAATTTTTTTGTGAATAGTAACTTTTAATTTTTATTAATCACGATTAACGGTAATTAATGTAATTTAAGGGAAAAATAATGTTATAATAATATTAAATTACCTTGAAACATGTCCTACCCTTATTGGATATGTCATGGATGACCAAAAAAATCCATGGGTCAACTTGGGGACCCCATGTAGCAACTTGGGTAAGAAAATGACATTAAAAACTTTTAATTTAAACTTAAAATTAGAATGTCACAAACATGTATTGTTTTACTAAAAAAAATTTAAATGGGGTTATAAAAGTTATATTTTTTACTATAAATACTCATTATAAAGTTAAAAAGATTTCCTACATCATTATACGTTTTTTATAATTTTTAGACATTAAATAAATTAAATTATTTAAGACACCATGATGATGCAGTGATTACCTCTTTAATTAACGATTTAAATAAAATGAAAATATAATATAAAATCTAAGGCATAAACTTGTCAAAAACCTATTGTATGGGTGGATCTAAGACTCTTATCACCTTATCCTTTAAATATATAATAGTGGGACCTTTAAAATCCGAAAATCATTATATAATAAAGTAACATTTCTTGACTTTCCAAGAGTGCCCCTCCTCCCTCTTATAAAAGGCCCCCACCTCTACCACCTTACCCACACCTCTCAAGCCATTGTCTCAGAAACTATTTGCTCATTTAATCTCTCCACATCCCTCTCCTCATCCTAGAATCCTTAGCTTTGGTAGAAAGCTCTTCAAGATACCCTTTTGGTTCAAACAAAGAGGAGTTACCCGATTTAAAGGTAATGTCTTTACTTGTGTTCTTTTGTTTTATTTTTCTTCTACAACACCATAAAATATTTTTATTCCATTATTTTGTAACAAAAACAGTATATTCAATATACTAGGATGTTTTTATGTTATGTATTCTAGCTACACTTACACACACCTTCGTCTAATGGTTAAAGAACATACTGTTTCTGTGGATGGCGATTTTCTGCCTCACGAAACGATGATTGTTCAATCTTCTTTTAGCACCTTTCATGGTGGACATTAAGATGCCACTCTATTTTTATATGATATATATTATTTTTATGTTTTCCTTATGCTTCTTTATTTTTCATTTATGGAATACCTTTATGGTTTTCATTTTGGGTAAACACGATAATTTCATTTTAGGAAATGCGGACTACCGCCCCCTCAAAGTGATTTGATTCGTAAATGCTATATGTGGGATGTATAAAGGATGGAGTTAATGATATTATATATGATATTATAGTGTAATTATAATATACCTTTATATAATTATGATTTCACTCCATTAAATACGAAATAGAAATGAATGTAGCGTTCATACGTACGTACAGATTACCGTCTAAATAAACGGTGCATTTCATTTCTTACCTTTAAATGAAATGTACTATTATAAATACATTTATATGCTGGATATATATGAGATATATGATATCCAAATAATTAATATCATTCTGGATATGAAGAACCTTTGAACACATGAACAACATGTAATTGTAAGAAGTCTATTTTTGACTTAAGTACCAAATATCGACAAAATGAACTTTATTAACATAAATTATTACATAATGTTTATAAAATGGAAATAATTATATAAAATAAATAATAAACTTCAAAAACATTCTTAAGAAAGTAGAAATTAACTTTATTTTATTATTCATGAGATTAAAGAGCAACCGAGTCACGTCGGCCATAAGGTTAGGGACTTCCTCTCAATCTCCTTTCATTGAGGCATATTTTGTTCTAATACAACACTTTCTTTTATATAGTGTATAAAAACCTTTTAATTTTAATTTTATACAAAATTAATCTTTTTATACGAAGCGTTTTACTGAACAACAAAAAGGAATGTTTCTTTTAACGTATGTGGTGACAATGACCTTTTCCGCCGCCGTGAGTATTATTTGATCTTTGGCTTCCACAACAAGACGTAATGTTTTTAAAAGTAAATAAATACCATATAATCTTTTATTTATTTTGGTATTGAATTTTTTTTTGATAATGGGTTTGTTATGTTAAATTTTTTAAGTGATATATTGTGATAGAAATTTTGAAATGTTTTCTTTCCTTTATAATTTTTTTATGTGTTATGAATTTTTAATGGTACATGGACATTTGACGGGTGGTTACATGATAAACAATATGACGGGTGGTGTCGTGAATACCAGGAAGGGTGGTTACATTATAACCTCTAATGCATTGGGTATGGAAGTTGGTCGTATGGATATTCTATTTAGTGATATGTGTGGAAGTTGACCGTATGGTTATTCCATTTAAGTATGTTTATGTCCCAAGTAACCTTTATATTTTATTTGTTCTTTATATGAGTTTTGTGGTAATATTTTTGTTACAAAAGGGTAAGTGATGATATTTTATTCAGTGAAGCATTTTTACTACATCATAAAGGTTAAAAGTATTACTTTGATAAAGTATTCATGGTTTACTTGTTGTTTTGAAAAACTAATAGTTTTCCTTCTTTGTGTATCCCTTACTGATCTTTTTATGCTCATCCCAAGTTTTTTTTTTGAAATGTTTTTCACAGGACATAATGTAGAATAGGGTCAAGGATGGGATCAAGGAAAAGTGATGTTGTCTTAAACATGGAACTATACATGACTCTTTTTTTTCAAGATTTTATGTTTTGTAAAAAAAGGAAACCATGTAGAAGTGTCTACTTTGTAAACTTTTGAGATGTAATATTTATGTCCTAATTCTCTAAAACTCTAAACCTGAAAAGATCCTCAATAGGAATTATTCATTTAATTCAATATTAAGTAATGTTTAAGGCCGAGGCCTTATAAATATAGTGGTGAATCAACCATGTAGAAAACTGATCCATCATTCTCAATGATTTCATAATGTATAATGAACCTCAGACTCAGCATTCCATTTTTACCAAAACACATTACAATTTTCCATTGAGAAACAATGATAAATACATGATCACCTACCTCAAAAAAATATCCATCATTCTGTTATATGGATAAATTTCTTGTGTTCTCTTTGTTATCCCCATATTCTTCTAAATCACACGAACTTTTTCTTTTATCTCTTCTACCAATTGTGGTCCCAAAAAAATTCCTTGTACCTACATCATCACAAAAATCTAGAGTTCAATAATGATTTCCATATAATGCCTCAGATGGTACCATATGTATACTAGAATGAAAAATATTATTATAATAAAACTCATCCAATGAAATATGTCGATCCAAACATCCCTAGTAATCCATTAAACAAGAACGTGTCATATCCACTAAGGTCTAAATCGTTTGTTCTGACTGCCAATCTAGTTGAATATGATAAGTTTTACTAAGATTTAATTCAATTCCCAATAACTTCTGAAGGCCATTCCAAATGTTATAAGTCAACCTAATATCATGATCAAATACAATAGAGAGGTTAATTCAATGTAACTGGACAACCTCTTTAACATACAATCGAGAAAGATGGTATACAGACAATGTATCTAAAATATGAAGATAATGGATAGATTTAGTCAATCGATCAACAATAACCCATATTGCATTTTTACCTAGAAATGTTATTGTAATCCCGGTACGAAATCCATGGACAAATTTTCCCATTTCCACTATGGAACTGGAAAAGGATAAAGCATCCTTTTTGGTAAAAGCCACTTTTTTAACCTATTGTCACTTCAGATGCTTCTTAATATGGCCAATAATTTCACTTTTCATTCCTCCCCACCAGAAATACTACCAATGATATCTGTACATCTTAGTGCTACCAGGATGAACTGAAAACAAAGGACTATGATCTTCACATAAGATCTATTTCATAAACTATGAATCAAAGGACACACATAATCTCTATCAAAATCTCAAAAATAAATCTTTATCAATGTTAAATTCAAGTAAATTAACCTTCTGAACCAATTCTACCTTTTTCTGCAACTCACTACCTTGTTTTTGTGATTTCTTAATTCTAATTGATATGTATGATTTCACTGCCTTGTAAAAAACATAGTAATTCCCTACACCGGTATCTTTTAATCCAAAATTCATCACATCAGAATCAAAAGGATCTCATTCAAAACATATCATGGTTAATGTAACATTACACTTTCAAATCAAATCATAATTCAAATTATTTTCCTTTCCTAGATGTTAATGGCTCACACAATCATATTCCATTATTAAATCTAGAAATTCCCTATGTCATGTAAAATTATTTTGGAGAGAATATATATTTCAAACTTTTGGGATCAATATATATTTCAAAATTTACACCATACAAATGATGGATCCAAATTTTTTGATGCAAAAACAAAAGAAACTAATACCAAATCATGTGTATGGTAATTTAGCTAATGAGGTTTCAACTAACGTGAAGTGTAAGCAATTAACATCCATTATGCATTAAGACACAACCATGTCATTTCAAGGATGTGTCACTGTTGATAACAAATTTACCTTTCATGTATTGGATTTCAAAACTAGAGCACTTACCAATCCTTAATTCAGTTCCTAAAAAACATCATCATATTCTTTTTTCAATTTGAACACAACACCATTAAGTGTAATATTAGTTTGTGGGCTAATTAAATGATAAAAGTTTTCATCAAACAATCAGAAATAGCTTCATAATATAATAAAAAAATGAATCTCAGTGAAATTGTTAGGCCTTGACCAATATTCAAAATCTTTTGTTTTAGAAGGTTCAATAGTTATTTCATCATTACAAACAATATGAACATGGGATGAAATTTGTTTCAAACAAAATTAAATATTAATAGAAATTACATATAGTTTATTTTTGTTTAAGTCTTGGTAAACATTCCTTATGTAACTTTCATGTTCCTGTCAACTTTTAGAATATACGAAGATATCATCTACAAACACAACCACAAACTGATCTATAATTTGGTGAAAGAATCCATTAATGTTATTCATAAACAAATTAGGTGAATTAGAAAACCCAAAGGGAATAACTATATAATCATAATGACCACATATAATTTGTAAAACTATCTTTGGAATATCATGATCCTTTAACTTCAGCTGAGGGTACCCGGACCTCAAATCAATCATAAAAATATACAAAGCTCCCGAGAGCTAATACAATCTATTAATTGATACATGGAAAAAAAATCTTCTTCAAAATTTTTATGTTTTCAAGGCTCTGTAATCAATATACTCTCTTACAAACATCTTTATTTTTCACAAATAAAACTGAAGCACTCCATAGTGATGTTCTGGGTTAATTGAATCCTTCATCACATAATTCTTGCAATTTTTTTTTCAATTCCAGAAGTTTTTCATGATACATTCGACATGGGGGATTAGAAATAGGCTTTTAATCATGAACTAAATCAATAGTGAATTCAAAATCCAAATTCCGAATAATACAAAGATCTTCATCAAGAAAAACATATATGAATTATTTCTCTTTTATAATGTCACCAAAAAATATAGTTTCATTATTTTTAACAATATCAGTCAGCTAGCATTCACTTAAATATTTAATATGTATTTTTTCATCATGATATGTTATAAATGTTATGAAATCATTGAATAAAAAAATCATGGATTTACAATCTATTTTAGCTTGAAAAACTGAGAGCTAATCCAAAACCAAAATGAAATCAAATTCCACAATGGAAGGTTCATCAATATTTGTTGGAAGGACTATCCAATTATTGATAACAGAACGATTCCTATAAATATTCATTACTTTAAGAAATTCACATGGATTTGTTTACCAAATTTTTTATATCACTTTTATGAGAATCTATATCCAATTTACATGAAAATATCTCAAAAAATAAATAATGTTATGATCTATAATCAAATAGAGTATTGGAATATTATAAATAAATTTGTAACATAGTAGTCACCAGATTTTTTGACGGTCTCATATCAAATATAGTAGTTGAAAATGATTTTTCCATGACATTCAACATTCAATCTGGTAGTTTTCGACTTGGGTAATTAGCTTTAGACATGCATTGTCATAATGTCCTATCTCATCGCAACTTAAACATCTTACAAACAGTTTTTCATTGCATGCTCAATCGTCTTCCATATAATTACAAGAAATATGACTAGAGTAACCACATTAGAAGCACTTCCTGGACATTGAGATAAATTTTACAGGATTATTTTTACCACAGTTCACACAAGTTGGTAATTTTGTTTTCTTACATCCAGGCTTCTTTGATGAATTTATTCCCATTAGCTGCCAACTGTATTGATTATTTTGTTTTTTCTCAAGGAATACATGGTCAATAGAAAAATACATTTCTAGCTTCTTATCAAATTAGAAATGCTTCCCATAGATTTTGAACTCACAGTAATCTAACACCCTTTTATATTTTGGCTTGAATCCTGAGTAAAAATGATTTATCTTATTATCAATATCACAGATAAAATTTTGGATGCACATTGATAGATGGGTGAATGTTTCTTCATATACAACCACATAATCTTCCTTATTTTGTCTCAATTACATGAATTATATTCCATAATATATTGAACAGCCTTAGGAAAATATTTATCGTATAAGATATTCTTACATTCATCAAATTCCATGGATTTAATATCTTCACTTAGATATTTTTAATGATTTACCACCACTAATCGACATCATTTTCAAAATGATAAATAGAAAGGGTGACCTTTTGATTGTCTGAAAAACTCATTACATCAAATATTATTTCCAATTATTTAATACATCATTCATATTGCATATGGTAAAATGATCCTCTGAATGATTGGGGACATTACCTCTTGAAATGTTATTTGATTGATATATGCCTATGTGGTTGGTCTAGTTGATGTCATGCATGGAAAACACCACTCTTTATAGATGGAGTAAACTGATCCATCGCTACAACAAAATCTTCATTTTTGATTCTGACCATCTCAAGATGTTTATTTGGAAGGTTATTTCCATCTATAAGCTTTCCCAGAAAAACTGACATGTTTCCTCTGCAAAAAAACTCTCTAAAAAACATATCGTAGATGAATCAATGTGGAAATATCCTAATGTGATATCATTTTAGTTTAAACATAATGTAATAATATTTTATGTATATAATATTAAACATATTCTAACACCAAATGTTATCTATGATGACCTATGATATCAACTATATGGCCACAACCTTAAACATTACTTAATCATGAGATAAGTCAAAAGTTTTACATTAATTCAGATTGAGGATCATTTTAGGTTTAGAGATTTAGAGAATTAGGTAATAAATAATACATAGAAACTTGAATATTAAAAGTAGACACCTCTACTCATTATCCATTTTTTATAAATCAATATCACATTAAAAAGAAACGAGTTTCATTTTAGGTTTTAAGTAACATGAATTTTCCTGGAACCCATTCATCATTCTATTCTTCTTTATGTTTTATGAAAAAAATTTCAAAATGTGGGATGATAATAAAAATATCAGTAATGGATAAACAAATAAGGAAATATTATAGTCATGGGATGACATGAAAACCTTGAATATATTATCATAATGAAAATTATTTCACCTTTAAGAAGTTGTAAATATTCATAACTTAATATAACCTCATTTCATACCCTTTTCGGGGAAAAGGATTACCATAAATACCATAGAAAGAAGCATATTACATAAAAAGGTAACTTGGGACATAAACAAACTTAAATGGATAAACTATACGGTTGACTTCCACACATATTACTAAATGGAATAGCCATATGGCCGACATCCATACCCATTGCATTAGAGGTTGTAATGTAATCACAAATCCTTTTTTATCATAGAACCACTCTTTATTTGGGTTTTCATGTAACCACCCATCATTTGTTTGATCAAGAAACCACATCAAAAATTTCCATTCACCATTATATAATCATAACACGTAACATATTTCAAAAATCAACATTTCAAAAATAACATTTCATTTTCATTCACAAAAAAATCGTTTCAAGATATTGAAATATTCATTCCATTTCAAAAACAATTTTCAATAACAAAACACCAAAAAAGGTAATAAGGTATTTATCTTCCTTTTATAAACATTAAGTCTTATAGAGGAAGCCAATATCAAATAATGGTAACAGTGGTGGGTGGGAGGGGGGGTCGTTGTTTCCGCATACGTTAAAAACATTACTTTTGTCATTTAGTAAAAATATTAATAGAAAAAGATTTTTGTTTAATGAAATTAAAAATATATATTGATTATTATAGACCATATAAATGAAAGTGGTTTATATCATCAACATATGCCTTAATGAAAGGGAATTGAGACAATGTCCCTTACCTTGAGCCCGGCATGTCAAATACAATTGTTATTTTCATGAATAATAAAATTTGCTTAATTTATACATTATTGAAAACATTTTTCAAGTTTATTATTCATTTTATATCACTTATTAATAGGTTATAAAAAGTACATAATTATTTATGTTAATATCATTCATTTTGTCAATATTCGGTACATGAGTTGAAAATAAACTTGTTTTGATATAAATTGTCCATGTAGTCAAAAAGATAATCATCTCCAAAATGATATTCATGATTTTAATATCATATATATAAATTATATATGTATTTCTAACAGTCCATACCATTTAGTGATAATATGTGAAATACACCATTCATAGAGATGGTAAGTCGTATGTATGCATGAATACTACTATTATTTCATTGTCATATTAAAAGAATAATAATAAATTGAAATTATTGTATATTATAATACCATTATTATATCAATTTCATTTATGTATCATTGGATTAATAAAACCAAACTTTATATGTTCAATTTATAGCATGAATGGGTCATATCACTTTGAAGGGGTGGTAGTCCACATTTCCTCAGATGAAATTATTGAATTTACACATCATGGAAAGCGTAAATGAAAATTGTAACTAAAGATAACATAATAATAGAGACAATATAAATATAATATATATCTTATATAAATAAATTTTCATTATAATGGACACCATTATAGGTGTTATGAAAAAATTTAACAATCATTGTTTTGTGATGCAGTAGTTCACCATACAGAGAAACACACTGTTCATATCCCTTAAATGGCAGCGTGTATATGTATAGTTTGAATAATTGACATAAAAACATCAGAATATATTGAGGATAATTTTTTTGTTATGTAAACATAGAATAAGAAAATTATAGGGAGTGTAGAAGGAACATAAATGAAATGGACCTGAGATAAGACGTTACCTCTAAATCGGGTAAATTCTTTAGATTTTAGCCAAATGGATTTCTTGAATTTCTTTTTTCCCAAGGCAAGGATTATAAGAGGATGGGAGGGATTCTTGTATATTATTTGATCTCAATTTGGTGGAGCCATGGGGATTTATAGTTATTATTATGTGGGTAGAGGTGGTGGCCTTTTATAAGAGGGAGGATGGGCACTTTACGAAGAACTTGAAAAATTATTCAATTATAAATTAAATTTCGATTAAAAATGGTCCAAAACTCTTTTAAGTAGAATATAAGATGATTGTATATATAATAAACATTACTTAATTATATTTATACATGTTTTTAAAATTTTCTTATCTTTATCATTTTGGTTTAACCATTATTTTACCCTTTTTAATCTTATAGTGATATCATGTTTTATACACATAGTGTGTAAATGTAATTACCATATCTTTTAAAACAATGTAAAAAATTAATTTATGACAAATTTGGACTTATCATTACCATTTCAAAGAATCTTATATTTTTAGGAATTTAATATCATTTGATAAACTATTTTATATTTTATGTTATGAATTATGACAATTTTGGACAATATTCAAAGTTGATTTTTAAACAAATTTTTAACAACATGATTCCCTCAAAAAAACATTGTAAAAATCATAGCATGTAATATTCAACTATAGAATTCTTGGATGACCTTAATTATGTCATATAATATTTATTTTAATTTTTTTAATATCATTTAATTGATTCATTTATTAAGGAAGCAATCATTGCATCAGCATCGTGTCATTAACAAAATTATTTATTTAATGTATAAAAATTATAAGTAAAATACCATGATGTAGGAAATAATTTAATATTTATAATTTATATTTATAGTCAATTAGACGAGTTATATAAGTAGACATTAAAGTTTTTTTGGTAAATGATATTTGTTTATGTTGTATTTTTCATTACATTAAATTAATTTAATATAACATGTCATTATTACAACCATGTGGATCCATGGGGTACCGAAATAGACCCAAGGATGCCCATGAACATTAATATCTCATCTAATAGGATTAAATAAAGTCTTAAGGTAGTTTAATATTATTAATATATTATTTTTTACTCTTATCTGCAACATTTACCCTTTAACCATGGTAAATTAAATAATTATTGAAGTAACTATTGAAAATGTTCAAAATTAAAAGTAACCTATTTACACAATTTGGAACATCTGATTCCAAATAAGGAATCCAATTTTAAAAATTCAAAACATATAATAGAAGAAATTATTTTTAAATTAATTCCGATTGTAAAAACTAGAATGTAGATTTTTAAGATGTAATAACTCTCAAAATAATTACATGTGTTTATGTCCACTTTTAGTGGAAAATTACATCCAATGAACAACAATGGATTAAATTATAAAATCACAATCCAATTAAACTTTTTAACCAATTAATATAAAAATCTTTCTATATAATTTGTTTTGATGAAAAGGAAGTTTTTAATTAAAATGTAGGATTTTCCTCTATTCATTAAAATATGAATTTCATCACAAAAATACAAAAATTTCAACCAAAGTAAATTTTGAAGTTATTTTTTTAAAAAATAGTTTATTTTGTCAAATAGAACATATAAAAGTTACTAAAACTATATTTAAAAAATTTTTCCATCAAAAGGCATTAAAAGATCCTTTTTATAATATTAGAGTATTTTATACTTAAAATTGGATTCGTTCTAACTTTTTCCCATAAAGTTTATTGGATAAATGTAAAAAAAATAAAAAAAATGTATAATAATATGGTAGTATGTTTTGTTCATTCCTGCTAAAAAAATAGCTAGGCATTAACTACAATTGAAAATAATAATATTATTATTATATTATTTTTCGGTATAATTCATTATTGTCTGCAATGTAAGATTTCGGAGAAACCCGTTGTTGCGTGTTGAGTTCCCTACCAGAAATAGGGACCCTTTAATGTAAAATTAATATCTTATTCATAAATATTAATAGATATTAAAGATTATGTTATTATAAATACCTAGGATGCTACATTTATTAATTGATAAAAAATTTGAGAGAAATAGTTTTTCTCAAGGTAATTATTTAATTATGTGAATAGATAATAAATTTTTATCACTTTCTTTACAATGGGAATATTTATTATTAATTAATTAATTAATAATTTATTTAAATATACAAATATTAAAATTTAAATTCAATTCCATGCATTATGAATATAATATTTATTTATTTAATCTAAAATATTTATCTTTGGTTATTCATAATGTAATTAAATATTTAAATATCAAATAATAATATTTTAATTACAAAAATAATTTAATATATGTTTTCAAATACAATAATTACTATTGATGACTGGTGGAAACAGTTATTGGGCCGATGAAAAATATTTATTTACCAAAATATAAATAATATTTATCATTGTATGAGTTATCACACACCATGGTTTTAAATTATAATATTATATTGAAAATGGTCTTCAGATCCTTTTGGATTTAACATAATATTATGTTCTTTTTTCAAATTAATTAATATGAAACTATAATCCTATGTATATAAGTAGACAATTTTGATAATTTTGAGAGTTTTGTCATTATGGAAAACATTTACATCCCAAGATAATTCACTCTCTACAATGAATGGATCTATAGTTTTCTCTCAATCACAAATGATTATCTATTCCTCTTTGCCACTTATCAAGTTGAATAGATCACGTTGTGATCCTTGATAGTTAAAATTATCATAGTAGCCATCAATGGAGTGACACAAGATAATTGGTACCACCACACTCGCATCTGAAGTACTATTGATGAAATTCTATGGTAAAAGTAACACATGTTGATAACAACATGTGGGGATTTTCGTTATTTCAAAATCAACTAAATTAAATAATATGGAATGGAATTAATATGATTAAAACCAAAATCGATGAAATAACTCAAGTTCAAGGTATTTATTCACTCTTTTAAACTAATTATAAAATTTGGTGAAAAGGATGAACTGATGTTTTTGGAGAATAATATTTTTCAATAACCATTGGAAAAATAAGGAAAGGTCCGGAAATTTATTTTAATGTACATTATGTATGATCATATGAATTTAATAAAACCTTAGCTGGAAAAAATAACTACACCTCATGTATCTATATGACATGTTTTTAATGCTACATGTTGTGTGAATACGTGGTACACAATAAAGACTATTCATGATGGAATGATGTTTTGGTGGGTACAATTCATTTTTCCTCCAATATATTCCTTAAACTAGGGTAGTTTGATAAAATTAATATAATTTAAATAATTATAAATTATATAATATGGGAATCTCAAATATCCTAAAGAATACCTGGATTAATAATTTCAATAATTAAATAATTATTAACCAAATTAATTATTATATCAAGATAAATTTTTCATAATTAATAGAGTGATTTGTAATTAATGCTTCCATTAATTAATACGAGGTCAATGCATATATGTTGTAGATCTTAGGCTTTACTAACCAAGGAATGAATTGGGATTATATTTAATTTAAAATTATCTTATAGTTTTTATATGCGTCAATGTTTTATTAGATTAAATATGATGGGTTGCATGTAATCCCACCCAACATGATTATGTTAGAATTGTGTGTTCATATTTTATTTTATGTATTTTAGTACCTTTGTTCACCTCACATTCCTATGAGCATAAAATTGGTAATGGATGGATCTACCAGGAGAGGATCTTGTTCCAAAATCTAGTTGATGTGAAACCTATAAAGGAGATACCGAATTCTATGGTGGAATGCTACAACATGAGAGAATCCAAGTTCAAGGATATATTACATTAAGCTCGTTGTTCGATTTTTCATTCAATCAATAAATCAACAATTATAAAGCTCATAATAATGCTATTTTTTTTTATTTTTCATATTCGACATTATTGTTTTATATAGATTTGTGTTTATATGAGTGGTAAACTAGATAACATTACTAAATAAGTTAATAATATAGGAAAGTTAAAATAAAATAAATGTATTATGCATGAATTATTTTATAAATTCATTGTTAATTAATTTCATAAAATAAATATAATATTATAAATACATGTAAAGGGTCAAATAATTAAATTTAAGCATAATAGAAAAAATATCGATATTAAATATCAATTCAAAATACATCAATTACTTATGTAATAAATTTAATCATAGTAAAATTTATTCTCTAGACAATGGTAGGGTGCTTTAAATTACTAAGTTTTTTTAACTATGGTATTCGATTGACTTAACTATATTAGCATTAGGGGTTGCGTAACACCCTGAGATTCTAAAATATGAACATTATATTTGATAAGATAAATGACATGGAACACCAAAAATAGAATATAATGTAACACCATGAGACATTACATTATTGTTTTCAAATAAATTCAGTCATATAGATAGCTCAAAATGCATTTATAACATCCCTGTCCTGGGAGCCACTAAACTGGTGCCCCATGCCAGGTAGTTACATGACCTCAAGCACGCCTCCTCGTATTCTAGAGGTTTCCAACTAGGAGAGAGGGTATAATAGGTCATGTCGGGAGATTGTAACCTCAATACCAGAGTAAGCCACTTGTATTATTTTTATAAGGATGCCAAGAACTGTATTTTGATTGATATATATGGATACACTAGGAATAATAATAGAGTTCTCCAAGAAAACATGTTGGGTATTTCATGTTTTCAATTAAAATGAAAATTTCAATTATGTGTTGAGTTTTTTAAGGCTACTAAAATATTCGGTCATTTGGGATTTGATTATGTGAATCTTGTGACAATGTAATAATGAAACCACAAGCTTCAACTATTAGAGATAGGTTCATTATAATTGTAATTAGAGGATTTTTTGAAGAAAACATTGGAACATGATTTAGAAAAACATATATTATGTAATATAACCCAATGATAAACATTGAGGATATGTTTTTATGAAAATGATAATGTTTTGGTAAGCTATATTTATGTTGTTTCTATGAAATTAATCTCGTTCTAGATACTACAAGTGGATTTGATTGTGGAAATGATGTACCTTGGGATAATAACTCTGAAAAACAGACTTCAAGCTTGACTCAAGAGTTTCATAGTAAAGGAAAACATACCCAACTAAAAACCTAGTTTGACACTCTTGGTATATATTCTTAGGATAATACAAATTTTCATTAAAACCAATTCTATAGGATTTGAAAATATTTTTATTATTTGGAAACATTTCAAAAGTAAACATTTCGTGGATTATTTTACTTTCCATGTAAAATTGTTAAATTTATGCTAACTATTTCATTTATACTGGGACTATACATTTAGATACACATCGTTAAGGTATAATATAGTGTATTTCATTATTTAGAAATAAACCCTAGTAGAAGGAATGAGAACTTAATCAATGATCCAAGGAGTAAGAATTATCATTTCCTTGGTGGGTTTATGATAATATTTTAAATGGAACCCATCTCCCAAATTTTGTCATCATTCGAGGAAATAGTATCATTTTTTATCAAGATAGACAAATAATTATCAATTTAATATAGATATTAATGGAAGAAATATAATAAGTTAATTGTAGAAAAAATGGATAGGGTGAATAAGGGAAAGAAGGATTTTCCCACAAGTAATAATTGGGGAATGAAACCCATTGGTATATTCTGGAAGAGGATGTGAGTTTTTTATATGTGTGGTGGGAAAGGCCATGTTTCTCATGATAGTGAGGTATAAAAATAATTATATAATGGTTGATGCTTCAATTGTAACGATATGGGGAAGTATGGAAATGAATTTCCTCGGTGTTAAGTGAATATACCCCATAAGAAGATAAAGGATAAAGGTCATGATAATGATATTGATACAACCAAAGTGGAATCGATAATATCCATTCATTTAGATTCATGAAATTTTATCTAGTAGTATTTTATAAATGATATTATATTTATAATAATTTTTAAATATATAATGATATATAGTATAATACATTTTGATTAAGGATATGATAAAAGATGTTGAATGGTACTGATGACTAAGAAATGTGTTTTAGTTTCATGTTGATCATTTTTTAAAATCATGATTGAGGTAACATAAATAATAAAACGTTATATATCTTGAGATAATAATTATAAATTTGTTTTTATGGGATATTATTAGTGACCACTAAATTAGTTAGTGATTTGATGGTTTGTGTTATCTTTTCTAGAGTTTACTACTTTTTTGGTTTTATGCAATATATTAAAAAAAATGAGATTATATTTTTGGAAGAATCCATGATTTCATTATTATTTTATAGTGATAAACATATTCAAATACGTGGAAGGTAAAATTAAGAGACACTTTATATTGTCTGGGGAATATAATATTGATTTAGTGGTCTTCCTTCAAAACATATGGATGTTTCTAAAGGTTAAATATATATATATAATAAATTATGTTGAAATTTTTGTTTAATTAGATAACTTGTGATAAAAATTTTTAATTTTTAAAATATCATGACATATGAAGAATGAATTTTTAATATAAATATTATTTAAATATGTTTCACGCATAAATATTCGTTTTTTAATATTAATTTCTTAGAGTAAGAAATTAAGTGAAAATTGAAAAAATAGCAACCAATGTATGATATTATACCTACAAAATATAAAGATATCAAGTATTAATATCTTAATATGTTCTAATTATATATGTTAGATAAATTATTAAAATCTAGGAAAATGATATTAAAAGAAGAAGGTTATCCTAATACTATCATTTCTATTGAACCAATGATCCTATCATCCATTTAAAATTATGGTTTTCATGTGCTTAACATTTCATTAATCAATCAATTTATGATGACTAGTGATCACTATAAATCTCTATAATTAAATAATCTTTTATTCCATGTGAATATAATTAATTCCCAAAAGTTTTATCCTATTTCGAAACCTATTATGTGTTAATCGAAATGAACTTTATACATCACTTAATCTCTTATTAAGATGAGATTTTAATAACCAATTTAACTTTGTGGGATTTGAATAAAGGTATTTTAAAATGCAAATCACTTGATTACCAATATAAAGATTAAATTATTAAAATTCAATTTATTTATTGGTGTATAATGTTACACCTCAATATTTTAAAAGATGAACATCATATTTGATAGTGTATATAACAAAAAACACCATGATTAAAAGAGAATGTAACACCCAAAAATAATTAAGATATATTTATATCTAAATAAATTAAATCTCTTAAATATGATGAAATTCATGAAGCACCAATTTTGTATTTCATTACTCACAAAACTAAGTTTATCATGTGATAAATGTAACAACGGGTTTAAAAGAAACGTGATTCTATACAAAATATTATTATTTAAACATGACCATTATATCCTAGTTGGTATGTTGGTGTATATTAATAGTGATAAACAAATTCTGAAATATAAAATTTTCACACATTTATAAAATAAATTCATTGGTTATTTATTAATTATAAATTAAATAAAACCCACATGAAACTAAAAAATAATATGTTTTTTGAAA
Organism: Viscum album; assembly: GCA_963277665.1. Taxonomy (NCBI): domain Eukaryota; kingdom Viridiplantae; phylum Streptophyta; class Magnoliopsida; order Santalales; family Viscaceae; genus Viscum; species Viscum album. The sequence goes on along the minus strand of OY728142.1, from coordinate 1,925,764,101 downwards.
ACTATATTTTTCTAAAAACTATATTCTTCTAAAAAAGAGGATTCATTGCAGATTACACACAAATATAAAAATACATTTTTCTTCATTTGGAAATATTATTTGAAAAGTAAAAATTATTTTTGAAATCAGATATTAAAAAATATTTTTGTGCTAGTATATGATAAATCTATAAAAATATTTATTTTTTGAAGAATAGTGAAAATGTATATTTTTTTGAATTTCCTTTTTCTTTAAATTATTTAAAAAGATAACTTTTATTTTAAATTTTATATAAAAAAAATGTATCCGATTATATTATAATTTTATTAATTTTGGTCATTTAAGAAATTTCATATTGAAATTTTTAATAAATCATTCTATACATTTGACAATTTTGTTTTTTGAAAACTACTCTTTCATCTCATCTGCATTTATATTTTAAATTTAATGATATTAATTTTTTTGAATTGAACTAAATAATATAATGTAAATATTTTGAATAATAATAATTTATATTATCTAATATGTTCAAATTATTATTTTTTCAATGATAAATAGTGGAAACAATTAAAAATAATTACCTTGGTTAAGGTAAAAATATGTTTTCTCGTGTGTTAAACTAAAACGATAAGAAGTAAAATTACCTAAAAAAATGTCCAAAATATTTAGCATGGTGGGAACTTAATGCAGAAAATATTTATTTTTCAGTTTATGTGCATAATATCATTTTTGGTCTATCCTATGATGTTATTAATCCATTTGGTTAGATGCTTACGACACATACTACCTCAACAGTATTTATTCACGTTTATAATCCTTTTCTATGTATGTGTATGAAAAAAACTGTCAATTTATATATTATACTAATATCTGGACCATTTGATCTTTAAAATGATATATATATATATATCTATATAAACCTTTTATAAGAGAGTCCAAGCAGGTTTGGGAAATTGGTGTGTGCACATTTGATGTTTTTAAAAAAAAACTTTTTCTGTATATGTTTCCCTTCAATGAAAATGATATAATTTCTCTATTAATATAGTGATGTTTGGTTGGATCAGAATGAGAAAACTATCATTAACTGGTTTTATGAATAATATATTATTGAGAAGTAATAAATATAGTTTTAGTTTAGTTTCACGGGGATTTAAGATTCTTTCCAATGGATCATCAATAAATGAAGAATATTTAGATGTTTGATAACACATTTGACACTAAACATCCATCAGAACATGTTTTATGAAGTAATGTGCATAATTAATAAAAAATTGACTTTTTCATTTAAGAAGTTATAGTTGAAATCTAAATAGCAGAATAATGTTGATAGTGAAGACACTTACAATTGGAAAAAGAGAAGTATCATTTTTGTGATTCCACATTGGACTACCAATTTTTACCTAATTATTTAGACTTAATTAACATATAGAAAAATATATGTCCAATATTTCTTTCAATTCTTCTAAATGTCAATGGGAATACCAAATATGACTTCTTATCTCATTAGGATTTGTTGGATTGAGGTATTCGACCATAAATGCTTCTTTTTTGTATTAGTGAAAACCAAAGGAGAGTTCCTTGTGGTTCTTATGTTATGACACTATCAGAGAAAGATAAATTTCTAGAAGTATTAAATAATATCAAGGATCCTCATGGAAATTCTGGAAAAATATATTAACGAGTCCATAGATGTTATATGAAACTAAAATCCCTAAAAACTCATGATTATTTCCAATTTCTTCATGAATTGATTAAAATGGAAGTTCTTCAATTTTAATCAATTAATATATGGTTGAAAGTGATTTAATTATGCCATTTTCTTAGAGAACATTGTTAGAAAGATTATCCATGTAATTATTGATAAAAATGGAGAATGTAGAACCATAATTTTTTTTGAGTTGGATGAAAAATTTCACCCATACTTTTTCATATGCGTACTTCATTTAACAGTACATCATCCAATTGAAACACTTCTTGTGGGACTAGTTGAATTTTTCAGGATTTATCCTATTGAAATAAATATTATCAAAATGAAATATTATGAGTGATTTAAAATTTTACTGAAGGTTTCAATGTTAGAGGTTATATAGCCCAAGGATGTATGGATATTTGAAAAATGTATTTTTCTAACATGAGCACAAGATATAATTAGACAATGAAAAATGAAGATGGTATGTATGAGGAAATTGAGACCTTTTTCCATCTATTCCACAAATAAGTGGAATTTATTAGTCATATACATTGGCTACAAATGAGCATTGAAGGGTGGGATATGTCACATTGTATAATATTTTTAAATATTGGTTTGTTCAATGAATTTATCAATTAAGTAATCAAAATATTTATATGTTATATCAATATTTTTCATTTCACAAATACCATGGAATTTTATTATCATTTTATATAGGGATCATTAAAAAATTACAATTACAATTTATGAGTTGTTTCCTTTGATAAGGAGAGATCCTTTTAATAGAAAAGAGTTTCTTGCTTCATTGAAATAAATGGTGTGACCATTAATATAATTAACCTAAAATATATATAAAAATTTGATTTTATTAATGATATATATTTCATGTCTTCAGTTTACCTATTGACTACATTTTTCATGAATTAAGATAATTGGAGTTTGGTACCAATTCATTGGTTCATGAATACAAACATTTTAAAATAAATAAATATTAATTTGTTACTACTGATCAAGTTGACAAAATTAGAACACAACATGGTGGAATTATGTTAACTTTTACAATAGAGTTTTTTCCCAATGCATCAGATAGTGGGCCCTGATATAAAGATGCCTACTATAAAGGGCTTTTTTTGAAAATATTGTGTTTGGATTACAACAATCATGGTCAATTCACTATGATGAAACATAAATGGATTTATTCAATTATTTGACAAGGTATATTTGTTGATGATTTTGTATTAATATTTGTGCACATGAATTGATTATTACATAACAATGAACTATACATTTTAGAATCAATATAGAAACAAGTGTTTGATGTGAAAGATCATTTTATACCTAATTACTAATTCATTAATGATGTAATTACAATACATATTTTCCTACATGTGAGGTAAAAAATTTCCACCATTGACGCCCCCATTAGTGTTAGACAAAATATTTCATTTATTACTCAAAATATCCCACTGTGAGAGTTTATGTTGAGAATGAAGTAGTGGAGGGTAATTTATACAACAAACCATATATGTTCATAGTTCATTCATTTTACTATAAAATGAGTTTCTCAAGTTTGTGTTACTATAATTAAATTAATTTAGCTTCAATTTAAAATGATATTTTTGTTTTATTATTTTTTGGTTTTCATTCATTTAATTATATCTGTTCGAATTTTGAAAACTGGGTCTAAAATGGGTTTTTAAAATGGTATAACGTGGTTTTATATTATTGATACAAAAATATGTAACAAAATTATTTCTACCTTCAATGACTACTATGTTTTATGAATTATTTTTTAAAAACTATTTCCAAAAAATATATATTTCATTATTATTCAAATTAGGACAAATAGTTTCTAAATTTATAGGAATCAATTATTTTACCTTGATCGACAGGTACGTGAGCATCTGTTTCATCCATCCCTTCCCCGTGTGTGTATAAAAATTTTAATATTTCTCTTATTCATTGCATATATTTTATTGATCATATTATTTATGATTTTTTTTATCGAAATTGAGTTCCACTAGATTTTACTCCTCCTCATCCTACAAGCATGGGTCCGAGAAGGGATGCTCCTAGACCTAGATAGAGCACCCATCATACCCATTCGTGACCTGACCCACTAGGGAACACCCAATAAAACATACCATTAAATGTTATTCATGATCCTCTTGGGATGTTCATATCCTTTCCTCCATCATCATCACATTTATAATCTTATTCCCATACCATGTCTGCACCACCTACGTGAATATTCCCACTCATGCCTCCATTATCATCTCATTTAGCATATTCTTCCCATACCATGTCTATTCCTCCTCTACAGATGTGTCCACCATTGCCATATCCATATCAATTTATGTATCCCCATGTCTACTACTCATATTCTTCCATGTCTACGCCACCTCCATTTCCATCCATCCATCTAGCATCTGATGATTTTATTCCTTCAAATTCCCCTCTAGTACATAAAGATCACATAGAGCATGAATTGGAATAGACCAATAATTTAGAGGCTTCTGATTCATGATATGTCACAAATACATTGGAGATTGTGGTGAATCTTGTATCATGTTTTTTATTGTGACTGTGTCAAATTATATAACTGTATTTTTTTATTCTTGTTATATAGTGACATAATTCTTCCTTCCCCCCTTATCTATTTCAATGGGATATTCAAATAGGAAAAATGGTCACACTCATATGTAGGATGCATGGAATCACCAAACCCAGAAAATGGTGGATTATATTAATTACTAATACATGATATAAAAAAATTCGAGGAATTTTAGAAGTTTCATGGCCACTTCATCTATGTACAATGATATCATTCCTATGGAATCGATCCCATGGAGAAATATCATTAATGAAATTAATGAAAGATCATTGGTGAAAAAATGTGTAAGAAATTATAAAATTTATATCTATATTATTATTTTATATATAATTATTAATATGTTTGTTTTAGAGTCGGTTTATCTTTCCAAATGTGAAAGCTTCAATGGTTTCACTTTTGATGGATCATGGGTTGTTATGATGATAAAAAAAGTATGAGTTATATTTTGGTAAGAGGAGTAAAGATGATTGTTATTTAGAGGGTGCACCCATATTCCCTGACTGTCAAAAAACAAAATATTGAAAGATGATCCCATATTGGAGGAGTGAAGAGTTCAAGGTTATCCCATTCATTAATGGTATGAATATAAAATTTAAATATTATTACATGTATTAATTTTTCATTTTGTAATGATGAATTTGAAAAAACGAGATGATAAAAAATTCAATGATATATCTGTACACATTGGGGTGCACTATATTGTTCGATCTTAAGAAGCACAAGGTAATTTAATTTCACATTAAATAATATTCTCATTTATATTTTTACTTTTTTTGCTTCACATGATGAATGTTATGTTTTATAATCATTAATACCTTTAATATAAGTGTTAAAATACACAATTCCAATGGTCTAATGTCCTAGTGGGAAATTAGGCATTAGTAAAATAGGACAATTGGACATATAATGAATAATACAGAGTTCATATTATGAATGAATGTGAACAATTATTATTCAATATTATTCAATGTTCATAATAATTATGTAAAATTATAAAGTGTTTATTATTATCTTTTATATTTTAATTTTTCTACAATGTTTATCACATATTGGAATTTGTGAAGTTTTTAGTCACTTAAAAGTTATTATCTTTTATTGTTATACAATATTATAAAATTATTAAATTTTGAATATGCATATACAAATAAATGTCATTAAAAACAAGAGGTATTGGGCATCGATGGTCCTCTACCTCGATGAAAATTATTTTTCTCGAGTATAATGAATGGGGACATAAGGAAAGTAAATTCACAAAAACACGAATAGATGTTCATTTTTTCATTTTAATTTCAAATATTTATTTGAAATTCATAATTAAATATCTATTTTATATTCTCAACAATATTCCCTGGAGGCCCTTGAAGATAATAAGATGACAAAATTATCTGAAATGATCATTTGAGTAAGGTATTATGTGAGGATCAATATGGGATAGTCCAATGTAACAAAATGAAAAAAAAAATATTCCCATATAAGTATTGGAACTCATCAGGATCATTTGAAACATGTTAGCCCCTGATATATAAAGAGCTCATGCTAAAGCAGTTGAGGAAAAACAATATCACTTTAGGAGAGTGAAAGAAGTAAACAAGAGTGTTAATAAAGTAAGATAATCATCAAATAGTTACAAAAATATATTTCATTTAAAATTCAATAAAAACCGTAAAAGTATGTTATTAATGAAGATTCATATACAAATCAATGAACTCTTTAAATGACACGTCAAGTGATTCCAACTAGGGTCCTAGTTGCGATCAAGATGAAGGTTGTGGTGGTGGTGATGATGATGATTATGACACTATAGATGATGGTGTTACTAATCCATATGATGATGTTGGTCATGAGAAGTCCACTAATGGAGATGATGATGTTACTACTGGTGATAAGGGTTGGTATATTGGTGATGGGGTAGATATTGATCCCCTCCATTATTGACATATAAAGAGGTATTATTGTGAATATTATTTAAGGACTAGAATTTATTGGTTGTTTTGTTGTATATTTATGTTGTATTATTGTATATGTTTTGAAATTTATTACAATAAATTGGAAAAATGATCAATATACAACATTTTTACTACATTGAATTTAGAAAATATGTTTTATTTGATTTATAGGTTCAGGAGATAGAGTAAGAGGTGGGGTAATTGCTGATGCCAAATGTAGGTAGCTACCTATAACAATGGTTTGGAGAACTATGGGTATAGGTTCTATACTTGGATAATATATAACCCATATTACATAAAAAAATGGGTATAGATATATACACAAGTACATGTTTAAACAATGGGTTTGGTAGAGTCTATAATAACTATACCTATTGCTTGTATAGAAACTGTTTGTATAGCTCTATACCTAGGCATCTATTGGCCACGGTTCTGAAAATAGTGGCTATAGTCTATACCAATAGTTTGGGGGGGCTATACCCATGGAACAAAACTCTAGTAATAGTGTAGTTTTCCAATATTTTAACCATGAAGCGTGATAGGGATCGATTTGGGTATATTTAAATATGTGATTATGATAGATGTGAATAATATATGGTGAATGGATTTTTTCTGGCTATTGGGGTTCATTATTTTGAAAAATGTGTGGGTATTTTGTGTCATGTGTTTGGAGATGTGTTTTTATAATTATAGTGAAATTCTGCCACGATGACATGTTCTGGTTGGGAATGAATAAAATGTCACCAGGAATGCTCCTCAGGAAGTGGATTTAGAAGCCCTTGTGGTCTAGTTTAATAAGGTAGAGAAGTAGTTCCATGAGAAATATTCTAATTTTATGCAGATGATATAGTGGGACCCAGGATGGGTAATTCCTAGTATGCTTAAGTCGACTAGAGATTTTTAGCTACAGCACCCTCTGACTTTATCTATATTGGGTGGACCTAAGGTAGCCATGTTTTTTATATAGTCCATCGAGACAATTTTTGACCACATAGATACTCCTCATAAGAAGATATTCAGGTTGGAGGCTTACATGTTGTGCAGTCATGAAAATCCCAAGTGGGAAATCATTGTTCTGACCGAGAAGAAAAAGGGCATGTTGTTAAAGGGTTTCTAGGAAAATTTTCTGGAACATTTATATCAATAGAACTTGATGTAGTAGAATACATCATAATTAATGAGTTTGAATCAGGGGAATATGGCAGTGATGGATTATGTTGGACATTTTTTGACCCGAAAGGCATCATTCTAGCATTGGTTTAGATGAGGGATCCCTAGTGTGACATTTCATGGATGGAAATAGACATGGGATTATGTCCCATGTGAATATATTTCATTTGAAGAAGTATTTTTAGGTATTGGATCATGCCCTTATATCAAAAAAAATTCAAGGAGGATTCTACTTGTGAACAAGAAGCTATTTATAAGTAATCCAGTGGTAAATCTTATAATGGTACGGAGCATTTATTTGATTTTTTTTTCAGTAGGGAATGAGTCAAAATAGTAACTTGAAATGTCATTTAACGTCTCATGGGAGTGGTTGGGTTTTATGATATCATTTTTTGGTAACGAACACATGTCAAGTCAGTTTCCCCAAGCACTAGTTGATTGTCGATTGTTTGGTGGGTTGTGGAATTTAAAGAGATTATAAAGGACACCTCAATAGATGGGTGTTAATAGAAGACCAAGGAAGGTAAATAGTGAAAGTAGGGGGTTAGTTACCCCACATTAGGTAGATAGTTGGTGCTAAACCGACTGTATGGATCATGGTAGTGGACATTGTGATCTAGGATAGGGGAGATATTTTCTTCAGGGTACTACTGTGTTAGGAACATAGACTAAAGGATATAAAAAATTGACAGATCATCTTCATGAATTTTAGCCCAAACCTAGAGATGGAGAGGTTAGGCCATCAGCAGTTCAAGTTATGAATCTTGTATCTTCCTTTATTTACAGTTCATTCTATAATATAGGTTCCACACAATACATAATATATTCCATATTTGTGGGTGTTATGGGCGTAGTGGTGTAATTTAAATGTGGGGTAGGGTCGATTGATACTATTCTTGTAGTGTGATTAAAGAATATATGGTAGTGTAAGAAGTGTTCCATTGAGGTTGGTGGGTGCTTTTTTCTATGGGACTTGTTTGTGCATGAAATTCCAGGTTATGATTTCATTTTTGGATTTGATTGGATAGTGGTGTACCAAGCCCATATTGACTATTACCACCCTAGGGTAACGTTCATGAATCCTGAGGGAGGAACTTATGTTCACCTTGGGGTGTGGGATATACGATTAGGTCATGAAAGGACAGTCTATCAGTAGTTGGGTAAACTCATAGCTTAAGTGGATTTCCATATACTTTATAATGGGGAAGTAAAGATGCCCCTCTTTCCTCATGTGGTCGAGTAGTTTTAGAATTTGTTTTTAGAATACTTATTTGGGATTCCAACCAAGAGTGAGGTTGAGTTTATGATTGAGTAGCTCCCTAGAGTAGAACTAATCACTATTATACCCTATATAATTCCACTGGAAGAACTCAAATATCATAAAACTCATGTTTACGAACTATAGAACAACGGTTTTATTCATCTGAGCACATCACCATGGGGATCTACAGTGTTTGTTTCGAATAAAAATGATTTATCCTTATGGTTTTGTGTCTATTAGAGGAAGTTGAGCTACATGAATGTTAAGAACCGATACCCACTTCTATGAATCAATGAATTTTTTTGTAGATGATGGGTGGTTATGTGTTCTCTAAGATTGATTTCAGATCTGCGTATCATCATCTGAAGGTTATAAATTCGGATAAAAATTAGATTTCCTTCAAAAGAAGGTATTTTCTGTATGATTTTCTTGTGATTACCTTCATACTAACAAATGAAACAACAATGTTTATGCCCTTCATGAACTGAATAATTCACCCATTCCTTGACCAGTTGGTAGTTGTTTTTTCATATTACATCTTTGTGTCCTCAAAGTTTGATTAATATAATGCCAAACATATTAAAATCATACTAAGTAGACTATGATATCATAGGATATATTCTATGATATTAAATAAGCATTCATTGATTGACTAGGTACATTTCAATGGACACATAATCTTTACAGATTGTGTGTTAGGTGACCCAGATAAAATTCAACTTGTTATATCTTTGGAATAAACCAAAAATATTTTTATGTCTCATATTTTCTTGGATTAGTGGGTTATTACCAAAGGTTCAACAAATAATTTTCCCAATTGGAATCACCACACTTGAGTTTCAATAAGAAATGAATCGTCTTTTAATTATCTAGGGAATTTGAGAATTCATTCTAGGAGTTAATTAGGTTGTCAACCACCACAATGATTCTGATCATACCCAAGATAGGTAAGTAGTACAACTTATTTTGTGATGCATCTGGTGTTCAGATTGGGGAGGTGTAGATGTAGACTACCCATCTTGTGGTGTATGGGTCTCGTATGGTGAGGAATCATGAAAGATATTACCTTACTTCTGATATTTAATTGGCCACAGTGGGTTATAAATTAATGTTATTCATGAGTTTTATGATTCATAGTGGGTGGTACATATTGTTTTATCCAAAATGTGGCAAGACCTTCATAGAAAATATTGGTTTCTATATATGAAAAATGAGGTTGTTTCATGAACCGGTATGGGTTGACCCTGAACCGATCACCCAGGTCACTACGTGAAAAGTCCCGAGAGGTGTTCCAGATGCTCCCTGGATAGCGTAAATCACTATGGAATGCAGTTAGAGTTACAGGGGAACGTTTTTTCCCAAATCAGAAAAATATGGTAAACAACAAAATGATTGGACATACCAATACATATTTATATAAACATTGAACGAAAATCATTTATATGACAAAATTGAAATTAAAAATGAATGATACAACTAAACCGACCATACCTAATGTCAAAAGAACCCCATATGACTTCTATTGTCACTCTCCAATATAACAATCCCATGTCACTCAAGGTGACCAAACCCAAGTTGAGACCTCTAGAGGGGCTAAAAATTTATGAATACTATAAGTGTGAGTATTAAAAATCAGTAGGATATCCCACTATTATATTCCCAATGAACATCCTTTATAATATAAGTAACATCAATTTCTTGTTTTACTTATAATATATAAATGTTTTTTCCTAAACAAGGTTCCATGCTATGGAAGATATGAGACAACATATTGCACGTTATATAGAAAAGAGTTCTAGAACAATTTCTAAAAATAAGCACCTTCAAAATGAAAATAATATTTAAGAAGTGTGCTTTAAATAAACAAAAATTTTAAATAAAACAATAATGCTACTGAATTTTGAAGATAAATACACCATATTCCGATGGTGAAAACAATATATCTAATGAGAACTTGTCACAGGAGCATCCCTAGTCATTAGCTAGATGTTGTCCCCAGGTACCTCTTATCTCAATTAAAACTAACCATTAAAAAATCTATTCTCATGTATGATCCACTAGTCGGGAAAAAAACCCATATCCTAGTGTTCTAAAAATCATCATCACAATTTAGTTAGCTTTTTCGTCCTCAAAATTTCTACATGAAACCAGGACCAAACCACTCTGGATCACTAGAATACTAGTACAAGTCCACCCACCTAGATACACGAGTTTCCCTCTCTGTGATAAATCATGTTACACATGTTATCAAATACACTTATAACATGAAAAATCCATTTTTCAAATCATATACATACCAAACATCCCACAAACTGTTTCACATTTCTTTCACGGATAAATAAAGCACTCAATATTTTCATTATAGAATTTTAAGAAGTATAACAATTCTATGGACATAAAATCCATTAAAAATTCCCATTTAATGAAAAAAACCACCAATACCATATCAAATCAAGATTTTCAGCACCAAAACAAGTAGGTATACTAGGTTAGATAGCCTGAGAGGGGGGGGTGAATCAGGGTATGAAAGATTAAAAAAACTGCCCCTATTGAGCTTGTTTCGCTGTTAAGAAAAACTCTTTTCTCTCAAATTCCCATCGAAAAGTATAAATAGAAATTAAATCATGCCCGGGACGCATCGATTTTTAGTTGGTTCACCCTCACTGGGCTACATCCACATAGAGTACACCAACAATGTTCCGATGTACCAAATCCACTATAAGCGCACTGTTGTTTACAACTTTGAAGCGGACTCACCGTCCCTTCTGGTTTACAACCTCTCATAGTTTGAGAACTCACTTCTCTCTCAACTAAAGTGATCTAACTACTTCTTCATAAGTTCCAATAATAGTTTACATACCTATAGGTCTCTTCATTATCTCTAATAAAATCTTCATCTTTATCTTTTGATATACGCTCTGTCGATGTTCAACTTTCACCCGCAGATGAATCTCTCTTTACACTGAGTGTACTAGGAAACTACAAATCTTTTGTGCAACCCTTACTATGTATTGTGCACAGCTTTAATTCCATGCGCACAAGATTCCTCTTTCGTCTTGAAACACCCCTAGCGTGATACATTAATCATAAACTAAAATAAAATCTTCAGAGCAGTTTTATTAGCTTGTGTGCAAACCTAAATATTTCGTGCAACTCCGTTTGTGTAAAATTATTATGTGATCTGGTGCTCGGATTCACTCTATGTTTTGAGCACTCTCGAATGAGGGGGGTCACTTCATATTTATAGGAATTCTTGACCCCTTCCCAGAAAATTCAACCATTGTCGCGAAAGTTCCTCTTCGGGTGCGCAAAACCCTGTTTGACGTCTCCTTGGGTACACAAGTTTCCTTTGCTTAACCTCATCTTTCGTGCCCATTTCCAAATCTTTTGCGCATTCCATTCCATTTTTATTTTTCTGCATTCTTCTCCCAAAACCTACCATGCATGGAAAAATTCCGTCATGCAACTCTATCTTTCACACCATCTTCATATCTTTCGCGCACATTTCCTGATCTTGCACGCACCTCATCCCTTTGACATTTTTCGACATTCTGACCTCGAAACATGCCTTGCACGCATGTTTCCAGACCATCATTGATCTTTCTCTCATCTTCCTTTTCCAAAAACAGGTTTCCCCATTTCCTGATTTTGAGGCCCGAAAATTTGGAACACTATAAAATGGTGCCACCTTAGATCTGTTCTTTTTGTACCACCTCCAGATCGTCCATTACTTTTCCATAGTTATTTGTCATCATAGGTTGTCGAAAATATCTATGGAACTCAAAAAATCACCATGTAAACCCCCTTTGTCATCAATATTAATAATGTGGTCATCCCTTTCAACAATCACAACATGGAGGTCTGTTTTGTCATCAAATACAATCACCTCAGAAATGCTTCAATGATACCTTGAGGCATTTTTGGTCAACAATCTTGCCCTTTGGGTTTGTTGAAAACTATTCTCAAAAAAATTCTCTACATTTTGATGCCTCATTAAAGCTCCTTCCAGTTGCTACCACCATCCACCTCTTGTGATTCTGATAGCATTGAAGAATTCACTTAACAAGTACTCTAAGACTACATGAGCAATTCTCTCTGTGAGAAACAATAGTAAATGAAAAGTTCATCAATGAAACACATCATTTATGACACCAATTGTTGATACCAAACTCATACCAATTGCTAAACTGATACCAATTGTGGATTGATGGAAACCATATCTCACTATCACTCTTCTCCTTTTATCATGATCCCCAGCTATCGTGATATCTACTCTTTGATTGACCACTTCTAGCATCATCAGTTTTAATACTCTTTCTCCCCCTTTCTTGTTTCTCCCTCCCCCATCTCGCTACTCCATCTGTCATCTTATCCTCGTGTCTTTGACAAAGACATTTTCTCCCTTCCTCAGCCACAATTTCTCCCCCTTGAGGAGTCGCTATTTCTCCCCCTTTGTCAACAAACCCAAAGGGAACACCTTTGTGGTGTGAGACATTGGAATGAACACAAATTACCACAACAGAGAAAAACAAACCATACCAAGGGGAGAGGGGGGGTCCCACATCCCCACCTTTTCAAGTGATGGGAGTCTACTGAACTCCAAGAGCCAGTCGATGCCTTTCAAAAGAATCCCTATGTATGGACTTCATCATAATGTATGTTACCTGTAGTTCTGTTGGAACATACTCCAAATTCACGATTACCTACTCACCCTTCTCCTTGATAAAATGAAACATCATCTCAATTTTCTTTGTCCTTGAGTGATGGACTGGATTTTTGCTGATATTTTTAACACATGAGTTATCGAACAAGATTCCAATCAGAGATTTCACTTAAACTCCCATATCATGAAGTTGATACTTTATCTATAATAAGTGTGTGCATGATTGAGTGGCCGAAATATACTCTTCTTCTGTGGTGATCAATGAAATGCCATCATGATTCTATATTAGCCAAGAAATATACAATCCACCAAGATAGAAAGCACCTTCTATTGTTGATTTCCTATCATCTACTAAACCGGCACAATCTATATCTGTTTATCCCAATAACTTGGAATGGGATTTGTCACTATATATCAATCCGAAGTCCATTGTACCCATGATATACCAATGTATTCATTTTTACTACAAGAATGTGGATTTCCTTGGGATTGCATTGATATCGTACTCTTTAGCATGTGGAAAATACTATGTCAGGTCTTGTCACAGTCACGTACTGCAGATATCTAATGATTTTCCTGTATTCTGTGATATTAACTGGTTTTCCATCCATATCGTTAGACAATTTCATCCTAGTAGAAACCAGAGTCTTCATCTCCTTGTAATTTTCCATGCAAAATATTCTCAAAACCTCCTTGGAATTTTTGGATTGAGAAATGAATATTCCATTCCTTCATTGTGTCACCTGTAAACCAAGGAAAAGGGTTAGCTCACCAATAATAGTTATTTCAAACTCATGTTTTATGAATTCATAAAACTGTCTGCCCTAAGCTCCATCTGATCTACCAAATATTATATAATCAACATAAACTAGCACCATCATCCTTTGATCACTGTTTTTTTTTTGAAATAGAGATTGTAATCAAATCCACCACGCTGAAAACCAAGATTCTTCAAATACTATTCAAGCATTGAGTATTATGCTCACAGTGCTTGTTTTAGCCCATATTACACCATCTTAAGTTGAAAAAACTTGTTCTCATCCTCATGAATGGGAAAACCATCTGGCTTCTTGATATGTACTTCTTCCTCCAGAATCCCATTTAAGAATGCCGATTTGGAATCCATCTGGAATATGTGGAACTTTAATTTCACTACAATGGCTAGAAATAATCTGATTGTATCTAGCCTTACAAATGGTGAAAATGTCACATCAGCATTAATTCCCTCTATATGGGATTATCTTTTGCACACTAGTCATTCTTTGTTTCAGATCAATATTCCATCTTCATTCATCTTGTTGCGATAAACCCATTTTTTTACTAATGACATTCTTATCAGCTGGCCTTGAAAAAATCTGCCATGTCTGAATCTTCTCAATATGATCTAGCTCTTCATTCATAGCCTGAAACCTATTCTCATCTTTAGATGAATCAACAATGAATTTAGGCTCTACCTGAGTTAAGAAATATGTCTGCTGTAGATATTTCATTCTTGTTGTCTAAACTGGTCCTAACTGATCACCAATGATATTCTGCCTATCAATTTCAGCTCGACTTCTTGGATTTTGCGCATATACAGATTTTACTTCTCAAGCTCATCATCAGTATCTTCTTTTAAATCATCATCAGCCACATCTGCTCTCCTTGTGCTGCATTCCTCCTCATCAATTTCATCAGGAAAATTTTCACTGTGATGGTTATTGTTTTCATCATTTACCACAATAGTGAGGCCATTACTCTCAACTACTTTTCCCAGCCCTTATTAAAGAATTTCTATGCATTGATTTTTCCTGATTAGCCATGGAATATTCCCTCATCTCCGCATGACTCAAATTTCCAATTTTTTTCTTTATTGAGTATGAATCACTTACTACCAATGATTCGAAAGTACTTCTCTATTGTCTTCTTTCCGTACCACATCTCATATAGAGTTTTTCCTTCCTTTAGACATAACAAAGCCCGTTAGAAATGTAGACTGATGTCAAGACTGCCTCTTTTTAGAATTTCATGGTAGATCATTCTTCTATGAGAATTTTTCTAGACATGTTTTTGCTAATCTGATTTCTCCATTAAACCACTCCATTCTATTGGGGATATCTTACGGAAGAAACATGATGCCTTATCCCGTGTTTTTTGAGATAGTCTTCCACCTGATTGTTTGTCAATCCTGTACCATTGTCAGTACAAAACATCCGAATTTTATACCCAAGCATCCCTTCACACTTCCTTCGGTACTGTTTTAAGTAGCTGAACACATCGGACATTTGGGAAATAATAAGTACCCATGTCATTCTACTATAGTCATCAATGAAAAGAACATAATACCTATTTCCGTCAATTTCTCTTGGTCTGATAGGCCCACAAACATCCGTATGCACCAATTCAAGCACTCTTGTTGAATTTTTTTCCATTTACTTATACATATTTATGATGAGTGTTGTAACACCCCAAGATTCCAAGGTACGCTTCTCTTTGAATAATACAGTAGCGTGTGTTGTACGTAACTTCGAGTTCTAACACACACCACAACCAATCAAACTAGCCGTTATGAATAGTAATACCCACTATTTGAAATTTTAAAAATTTTATCTTTCAAAATGGACTTCATTTTTGGATTCGGAATATCAAAATTAGCTTAGGGTGAATTTTAGGTATTTTTCTAAAAACATTCAATTTTTGATGAATAGTGAAAAAAACTGAATTATAGTTTAGAACAATATTTTTATTTAAATAATTATTTATTTTATTTAAATTTAATTAAGGTAAAAATAGATACATAATACCTATATAAGTTCAATGTAATTCATTGGAGTTAGTTTATAATAATTTTAGATATATAAAAATTTTATGGAACTTTTCACCGTCTTTTACCCACCTCCTAGAAGAATTTGGAAATTCACATAAAACACAATTTTACTGCTTCTGTGAGTGGAATTTTGAAAATCCGAGAGACGCGGTTAATATCATGGAGTAACATGTGGTTCAATAAGATAAAAATAATTTTTTTTGAATAATATCTTTTTACTTTTATTTACCATGGTTAAAAGTAAATAGGGTAATTAAGGGTAAAAATGATATTGATAATACCCTAACACATGTCCTAATTCTATTGGACAAGTTTATCTCGACCAAAAAAAACCTTGGGAATAAAATTTTATAATTTAGGTCCAATTTTATTAGATTAGGACATTTATTATTATTTAATTCAAAGAAGAGTTAAAAGAGTTGAAATTAATTTTTAATAACTAAAACATTTTTAATATAGGGTTATACATAAGATAAGTTTGATTATAAATATTCATTAGAAAGATAAAAAGCTTACCTACAAAATGGTATTTTATTTATAATTTTTATACATTAAATAATTAAATTTATTTATGATACAACGGTGATGAAGTAGTGACCTAATTAATTAAATATTAAAATAATCAATATTATAAATTTCAAAAAAAATG
Source organism: Viscum album (assembly GCA_963277665.1). Classification (NCBI taxonomy): domain Eukaryota; kingdom Viridiplantae; phylum Streptophyta; class Magnoliopsida; order Santalales; family Viscaceae; genus Viscum; species Viscum album. The sequence continues at coordinate 1,925,747,323 of OY728142.1, read as the reverse complement.
TAATTTGAGACTTTTTATGAATTAAACTAATTTTATAGGTTAATAGGACCTAATATTATTGGTTATATAAATATTTTTGATGTAATAATTCAGTTATGAAATTATAAAAAACAAAATACCCAATAGTGTCAAAATTGACATAAAAGAGTTTTTAAAACAAATATTATATTATTAATTGATATTCTATTCCTAAAAATCTACGGTTTGGCCAGAGGACTTATATAATGATAGTGGTATCATTAATGGACAACATGGGGGTCGTTGGAAGGTATATAGTAAGTTTATTAACTATATAATATAAAAATACAAAGAGACGTGGTAAATGTGAAACTATTTAACTAAAAGATAAATATAAATGATATGGTTAATATAGTGACCCAAACCTGTCTAAAATCTATTGGTTGAAATTATTTAGACCCATACCTACGTTAATGTTTAAATAATATACTTTTATTCCTTTATAAACCTAATATTAATTTATTATAAAATAATATTTATAGATTTTACAAAGGTTCCCCTCACCCTTCTTATAAAAGGTCCCTCTCCCTTCTCTCTAATTCACACCATCAAATCCTTTTGGATCGGCCAACCCCTGCCCAAATATTATATCAACATACCTCACATAAACATAGAGGCCTTATTTTGATCATAAAGACAACATATGGAGCCCTTTTGATCAAATCAAAAGGAAGAACCCAAAGAAGAGGTAATGTTTTCACCACCCTCTTTCATGTCCCTTTCTTCTTCAACTTCTTATTTCTATGTTATTTCCATTATAAAATAATAACTCCAGTATATTTTATATATTGTGATGTTATTATAAATATGGTACAACCATATTCAGTATTCTATCCATCCTTTGAATGACATGTCACTATACGTGGGTGCGTACGGCCTACCATCTCAATGTCGTGGTGTAGTTGTTATTCAATACATTATTATTTGGATGGGTATAATAATGATGTGTAATTAATTTAAATAATAAATATAACATGATAATTATTCTGTATATATGATATACCATCCAATTATATTTTATTTTAATATCAAAATAATGATATTGTCGCTCGTGCGTACGTACGGATTACCGTTTCCACGAACACGATGAGAATCATTCCCAATCATATCCATTCAAGAATAAATTTCATTTGATGATTAAAAATATATTTTAGAGACATGATATAATTCTGGATATGAATAATATAAATCCCATCCATAACAAATATGGCTCACATAACAAATAATATAAAGGAAAACGAATCCGTTAACACCCAAACCGATGATAATACTAAGATATTATTAACAAATCAACATTAAAAGATAATATATGATATCATATTAATGTATATGATTATTTTATAGTTTAATAACAATTATTTCACCATTATATAGGAGGTTAACCTACCCTCGACCAAGGAAAAGTACAAGGTAATGGTTTATTTCAAAATCTCTTCATTATCTGAGGTTGTTTATACACAATTATCTACTGGGACCTCTTTCTCATACACATCCATGTTTCTTAAAAATGAATTTCAAATAATTCTTACTAGTTTATAGACTATGTGTCAAAGTCATTTATACCCTTGTTTAATTTTTGTATTATGTTTATAATGGAATCTTTCTATCTTCTTCCAAACAAGGTCCTTTTTAACCTTTTTGACAAAAATAAGGTAAGAATGTCTTTTTTAACTTATACGGAGGGTGCGACTATTTTACGCCGTTATAAAATTTTTGAAACTTCCCTTAAAATCATATAAGAACATTTTCAAAGTAAATTTTCTCTTTTATAATTATGTGAATTTTAAATGGTTTAAAAAAAGAGCTATTTCTCTCAAATAGTTTTGATTTCTTCTATGTCAACAGTCTTTGATAGATTTTTAGCTTATTTGATGTTTATTTATTATGATACAAAACTTCCACATTGCATTGAAGGTTTTCTGATATGTTTGACTGTGGATGAGTTATTTTTATACCATTCATGGTTTGTGGAGAAAGTATTGACATTTCGAATGCTAGTTTTAATACGAATATTTATGTAATGTTTAAACCAATTAATATGAGGAATGCATTGGACTTGATAAGTGACAGGTGGAGGCCTCTATAGCTCCTCGATGCATTAGTAGTTATCATGAGACTAACTAGTGTCTTGGTATAAGGCCTTGACAAAATCTTATTTGTAGTCTTGGCACAAAGCCTTGACTATGTGGTTATGATAGTCATGAATTATGCATTCCATAATTATGAAAGTGGTTATTGATATTGCATGTGATTATTCGACAAGTATAATATCCTTGTGAATAAGTAAATGGAATTATTTCATTTTATTTCTACCATATTATGTTGAAGTTCATGTTTAAAAGGATTTTGTTTTAGTTATACATTTCCTTAAATATTTATTCTTATTTATGAAAGTTTCCATTATATTGTTATCCTTACTGGGCATCTGAGCTCACCCCTTTCTATGTTTTATTTTTCCCAAGATGTGAAGATGTATTTTATGAATGACCTGCAAGGATAGTATGAGAGGATACGAGTGTAGACTATGGATACTATGTTGTTGTAGTTTTCATTTTATGATGTAATGTAAACTTTATGAATGTATCTAGTGATTTCAAGGATACTAAACTAAATATTATTTCGAGACTTGATCTTTTGTGATCCTGAAAACGTTATGTAATAATGAACCGAATCTGGGTAACTGGGGTCAGGGCGTTACAACTGGTATGAGAGAAAATTTAGTAAAAACCTTGGAAACTAGATTTAGATAAACTCTCATTAGAGCTCATAGACCTAAGATAAAAATTGAGGATTAGTATAAATGAAATTCCTAGAATTTTGGTATTGTAGAGATTTTGTGATTTTTCCAAGAAATAAATCCCTGTTTGGATACGAGCAGATAGAGGTGGCTCTGGCATAGATATATCTAGGGGTAAAATCTGAAAACACAGCTTTGAGATAGTCTTGAACGGGAACTGGTGCACGACAACGGGCCTTGCAACACTCTTGGATACGACACTCCTTGGGGATATGCTTAGGATAATTCTCATTTTATTTACAAACCATTATGAAGGGTTTATGGGTATATACTTCCTCAAATAATTTTATTATGGTTATGGATTATATCCATAAACAGTTCAATTTAGGTTAAGTTTTTTAGAAGATTGGATTTATGTATTACGATTCAGAAAATAATCTAGTGAATTACATTTTTTAGAAATGGGGCCTAGTGGAAGAAATGGAAACTATATCAATGCACACACTCCATATTGGGATTTACCTATTTCTCAAGATAATTATAGTGGAGCTGGTGATGCAACTTTTGCTGATCAACTAATCACCATACTGGGACAACTCACTCAAGTTGTGAATAATAACTTTACCCGTATGGAGCATCCTGATCCGCAGTGTGGAGGATCAATGTTAGACCGCTTCATGAGGCAACAACCAACAACATTCAATGGGAGTAAAAATCCCTTAGTAGCTGAGCAATGGATATATTCCTTAGAGAAAATATTACATTCCTTAGGGAGTAGTGAAAGGGAAGAAGTTATCATGGGTGTTTACTACCTCATATGAGATGTTGATCAATGGTGGTCATTGATTAAAAACACAATGGAATATAATGAAGTATAAAATATGGAATGGATGGAGTTCAAAGATATTTTCTTAGAAAAATACTTTCCTCATGACCATCGAGAATATATGGAAAGGCAATTTCTGAGTTTGAGACAAAAGGAGGATGAGGATTTCGCAAAGTATGAGGATAAATTTACAAGGTTGTCATGGTATGTTGGAGATTATTTATATAACCCAAGAAATAAGATTGATCATTTCATTGATGGGTTAAAACCATTTCTTCATCAAGAATTAGTGTCACAATCCTTCTCATTTTACGAAGATATTGTCTCATGTGGTATCAAGATAGAAAAAGAATTCTCTAAGTCTTATGCCTTTAAAGCAAATAAAAAGAATAAGAGATGTCATGATCACTCTGTAAATGGAAATAAAGGGAAGAAGGGAACATTTGATTATCCATCCTATAGTATATGTAGGAAGAAACACCCTGGTACTTTCTTGAAAGGAATGCAATTCTGTTACAGGTGTGGTGAAAAAGGCCACCAAGCTTGTGATTGCAAGGGGAAGAAAGAATCTATCGATGTTCAATGCTACAACTGCAGGGAGATGGGACATTATGCAAATTAATTTCCTAAGCGTCAGGGGAACATACCTCAGAAAAGTCCAAGGGATCAAGGCCAGGCTTATGCTATCACTACTAGTGAGGTAGAAGCTCCGAAAGACGTGGTGGCGGGTAATTTAATGGTTTTATCAAGTTTAGCAAATGCATTATTTGATTTTGGATCATCGCATTGTTTCATATCTTCCCAGTTTCCAAAGAAAATTAGATATTTCCAATTTTATTTAACTAGGGTGTGGTAAGTTAAAACTTCTTAGGGAAGTATCATTGCAACAATGTTTTGTGAATCAGTCCCCATTAGATCACATAAATGTTTTTTATCTGCTGATCTCATCGCCAAACCTATGATTGGGTTTGATATAATCCTCGTTATAGATTGGATTTCAGACCATGATGCGAAGATTTATTATAAGAAGAAGGTGGTTACAATTTTTGATGATGATGATAAAGAACACATTATCTTTATAGTAGAATTTTTACTACCTAATTGTTACCTAGATCCACCCCCAATAGCTCAAATAAATTCAATTGTTGGGGAGGATGAGAATGAAATAACTGTGGGTAAGGAAAGGAATGTTCAAATAGAGTATGTATCTATTGTGATAGAATATGTTGATGTGTTTTCAGAAGATTTACTTGGACATCCTCCAGAATGAGGAATTGAGTTTTCCATTGATTTAATTATTGGATCAAGGCCCATATCAAATACCCCTTATAGAATGTCCACTGTGAAATTAGAGGAACTAAAGAAACAACTAGAGTAATTGAGTAATAAGGGATTTATTCGCCCTAGTGTTTCTCCATGGGGAGTCCCTATCATTTTTGATATGAAGAAATATGGATTTATGAGGTTATGTATTGACTACAGGGAGATCAATGCCATGAATATAAAGAACAAGTATCCCCTACCTCTCATTGATGATTTGTTTGACCAACTGCATGGAGTTCAATACTTCTCAAAGATTAAACATTGATCTGGATACCATTAGTTGTGTGTGAAGAAGGAATACATTCTGAAAACAGTATTTCCAACTAGGTATGGGCATTACGAGTTTACAGTGATGCCTTTTGGGCTGACTAATGCACCCTATGTTTTCATGGATCTAATGAATAGAGTTTTCAAGTAATATCTCGATGATTTTTTAGTTGTATTTATTGATAATATATTGGTATATTCCAAAATCTATGAGGACCATGAAATTCACTTGCACATTATCCTAAAGTCTCTTAGAAGATATAAATTATATGGGAAGTTTAGAAAGTGTGAATTCTGGATTTAGGAGATCTCTTTTCTTGGCCATATTGTCTCCAAAGATGGAATCTATGTTGATCCTTCTAAGAACAAGGAAATTCAAGAATGGCCAAAACCGACGAGAATAATGGAGGTACGCAGTTTTATTGGTTTAGAAGGTTGTTATCAGCATTTCATCCAGAATTATGTACGATTGGCTAACCCATTAACGAAGCTCGCAAGTAAAGGGGTTAAATCTGTTTGGAAAAAAATGTTTTGAATAATGTTTTGAATAACTGAATAGAAGATTAGTGAATACTCTTATATTGACTCTACCATCGTGGAATGATGGGTTTGTTATTTATAGTGATGCATCGAAGAAAGGACTTGGTTGTGTCCTTATGAAGAATGATAGAGTTATTACCTATGCATCACGATAGCAGAAAATTAATGAGAAAAACTATCATACTCATGATGTTGAGTTAGCTGCTGTAATATTTGCTTTGATGATATAGATAAATTATATCTATGGTTAAAAATATGATATTTATTCTGATCACAAGAGTTTGAAGTATATTTTCTCATAGAAATAACTCAACTTGAGGAAAACGAGATGGATTGAACGACTCATGGATTATGATTTCACGATACACTACCACCCGGGGATGGAAAATAATGTGGAAGATGATTTGAGTAGAAAGGATCATGGAGTTTTGAACAATATGAGATTTAAAAAGGATCTTATATACATGGATCTAGTAAAGATGGATATGGGAATCACCATGGAAGGGGAAACATCAATGCTTTTTCAAATGGTTTCCAAACCATCTCTACTAGAAAGGATAAAGAGTACTCAAACCAATGATGAAGAGTTTAAAAAGAGGATTAATGCTCTCGATGATGGGAGATTGAGTGAATTTTTGTATGAAGATGGAATTTTGAAATTTGGGAAGAGAATTTATGTTCCCAATATTCCTGATCTAAAAAGGGAATTGTTGGATGATGCTCATAGTTCCAATTTCTCTATACACCCTTAGAGCAGCAAAACGTATAGAGATTTAAAGGAATATTTTTGGTGGGACAACATGAAGAGGGAGATTTCTCATTTTCTGTCAAGATGTATGGTTTGTCAACAAGTGAAAGTTGGAAGGCAACAACAAGGAGGAGTAATGCAACTTATTCCCATACCTGAGTGGAAATGGGATAATATCATGATGGACTTTGTCATGGGACTACCAAAGACTCCTAGAAATAAAGATGCAATACATGTCATTATTGATCTTCTTACAAAGTCAGCACATTTTCTTTTTATATGAGATGATCTACCACTTGAACGTCTAGCAAGAATATATATTAATGAAGTTGTGATAATTCATGGAGTACCCCTATCGATTGTTTCTAATCGTGATACCCATTTTACTTCAAGATTTTGGAAGAGTCTTCAGAAGGCCTTGGATACTGAACTTCGTTTGAGCACAGTCTACCACCCTCAAATAGATGGACAATCAGAATAGACTATTCAAACCTTATAACACATGTTGAGATCCTACTCACTTGACTTTCAGGATATGTGGGATCAATATTTACCTCTGGTAGAATTTTCCTATAACAATAGCTTCCATTCAAGTATTTAGATGGCACCATATGAAGTATTATATGGAAAGAGATGTCTCACACCAACCTATTGGGATGATGTTGGGGAAAGAAAACTCATAGGCCCAAAACTGGTGGAGGAAATGATGGAAAAGGTAAAGGTAATCCCAAACCACATCAAAGAAGCTCAAAGTAGTTAGAAGATCTATGCTAACAACTGAAGGAAGGATTTGGAATTTCAGGTAAGAGATCATGTTTTCTTGAAGGTATCTCCATGGAAGGGAGATATACGTTTCGGTAAGAAAGGTAAATTGAGTCCCGGGTACATAGGACCTTTTGAAATTCTAGAATGAATTTGGGTTGTAGCTTACTGTTTGGCAATGCTACCAAGTCTCTTCAAAGTTAAAGATGTGTTCCACATATCACTGTTGAAAAAATACATGCCTGACCCAACACTTGTACTTATGAGGAATTAGGATTGGAACCCGATCTATCTTATTGCGAAGATACCATCAGGATTCTTGATATAAGAGAACAAGTGCTGAGAAACTGGAGGACTCGTCTGGTAAAAGTTCTATGGAGAAACCATAAAATGGAAAAGGCAACGTGGGAACCTGAGGAACATATAATGAAGAATCACCTGAGTCTTTTCATGGAGTAGTATTATATAAATTTCAAGGATGAAATTATTTGAAGGAGGGGAGAATGTAACTTCCCAAGCTTCCATGGTACAGTTCTCTTTGAATAATACAGTAGCCTGTGTTGTACACAACTTTGAGTTCTAACACACACCACAACCAATCAAACTAGCCATTATGAATAGTAATACCCACTTTTTGAAAGATTATAAATTTTATCTTTCAAAATGGACTTCATTTTGGGATTTAAAATTTCGAAATTAGTATAGGGTAAATTTTTGGTATTTTTCTGAAAACATACAATTTTTGATGAATAGTCAAAAAACACTGAGTTAAAGTTTAAAACCAAATTTTTATTTAAATAATTATATATTTTATTTTAATTTAATTAAGGTCAAAATATATACATAATACCGATATATGTTCAATGTAATTCATTGGAGTTAGTTTAGAATAATTTTAGATATATAAAAATTTTATGGAACTTTCCACCATCTTTTACCAACCTCCTAGAAGAATTTGGAAATTCACATAAAACATAATTTTACCTCTTATGTGAGTGGAATTTAGAAAATCCAAGAGACAAGGTTAATATCAAGGAGTAAAATGTGGTTCAATAAGATAAAATTATTTTTGGTGAATAGTAACTTTTTCTTTTATTTACCACGGTTAAAAGTAAATAGGGTAATTAAAACTAAAAATGATATTAATATTACACTAACACATGTCCTAATACTATTTAACAAGTTTATCTCTACCAAAAACAACCTTGGAAATAAAATATTATCATTTAGGTCCACTAGGATTAGATTAGGACATTTATTATTATTTAATTCAAAGAAGAGTTAAAAGAGTTAAAATCAAATTTAATAACTAAAACATTTTTAAATTAGGGTAATACATTAGATAAATTAGATTATAAATATTTATTAGAAAGATAAAAATATTTCATACAGAATGGTATTTTATTTAAAAAATTTATACATTAAATAATTTAATTTATTTATGTCACAATGGTAATGTCGTAATTACCTAATTAATGAAATATTAAAATAATTGATATTATAATTATAAAAATAATTTTAATTTGAAATTTTTTATGAATTAAACTAAATTTATAGGTTAATATGACATATTAGTATTGGTTATATAAATTTCTTTCGATGTAATAATGCTGTTATAATATTATCAAAAACAAAATACCAAAAAGTGTTAAAATAGACATAAAAGAGTTTTTAAAACCAATATTATATTATTAATTGATATTCTATTCATAAAAATATAAGGTTCTGAAAAAAGACTTATATAATGATATTTATTTCATTAATGGACCACTTGGGTGTCTCTTTGAGGTATATAGTATGTTTATTAACTTTATAATATAAAAATAGAAAGGGACATAGTAAATGTCAAACTATTTAACTAAGAGTTAAATATAAATGATAAGGTTAATATAGTGACCCAAACCAATCTAAAATCTATTGGTTGAAAATATTTCTACCCCTACCCACCTAAAACTTTAAATAATCCACTTTGGAGCCATTATAAATAGAAAATAAATTTATTATAAAATTATATTTCTAGATTTTCCAAAGGATCCCCTCACCCCTCTTATAAAAGGGAACTCCCCCTTCTCACTAATTCACACCTTCAAAGCCTTTTGGCTCATCCAACCCCTGAAAAAATATTCTCTGAGATTCCCTCAATTAAAACTAGTCCTTATTTTGTTAATAAAGCCAACATAAGGATCCCTTTTGATCAAATTGAAGGGAAGAACCCGAAGAAGAGGTAATGTTTTCACCACCCTCTTTCAAGATCCTTTATTCTTCAACTACTTATTTCATTGTTATTTACATTATAAAATAATAAATCCCATATAATTTATATATTGGGATGTTATTATAAATTTGGTACAACCATATTCAGTATTCTATCCACCATTTTAATGACATGTCACCATACGTGCGTATGTATGGCATACCGTCTCAACGTCGTGGTGTAATTGTTATTCAATACATTATTATTTGGATGGGTATAATAATGATGTTTAATTCATGTAAATAATAAATATAACATGATAATTATTCTTTATATATGATATACCATCCAATTATATATTATTTTAATATCAAAAGAATGATATTGTCGCTCGTGCGTACCTACGGATTACCATCTCTGCGAACGCGATGAGATTCATTCCCCAGCGTATCCATTCAAGACTAAATTTCATTTGATGATTAAAAATAATTTTTAGAGACATGATATCATTATGGATATGAATAATATACATCACATCCATAACAAATATGTCTCACATAACAAATAATAGAAAGGAAAATGAATCCATTAACACCCGAAACGATGATAATAATAAGATATTATTAACAAATCAATGTTAAAAGATCATATATGATATCATATTAATGTATATGATTCTTTTATAATTTAATAACAATTATTTTACCATTATACAAGAGGTTAAACTACCCTCATCCAAGGAAAAGTACAAGGTAAGGGTTTATTTCACAGTCACTTCATTATTCGAGGTTGTATATACGTAATTATCTACTGGGACATCTTTATCATCCACATCCATGTTTCTTAAAAATGTATTTCATATCATTATTAATAATTTACTGAATATGGTATAGATTCATTTATACCCTTGTTTACTTTTTATAATAAGTTTGTTAAGGAATCTTTCTTCCTTTTTCCAAACAAGGTCATTTTTTACCTTTTCAACAGAATTAAGGTAAAAATGTCTTTTTTAACTTATATTGCGGGTGCATCTATTTTCTTCCATTATAAAATTGTCAAAGCTTCCCTTACAAGATTATAAGAATATTTTCAAAGTAAATGTTTTCTTTTATAATTATGTGACTTTTAAATGATTTCCAAAAAAGATATATTTCTCTCAAATAGTTTTGATTTCATCTATGTCAACATCCTTTAATGGATTTTAAGCTTATTTGATGTTTATTTATTACGATACAAGACTTCTATATTGTATTGAAGGTTTTGTGATATGTCTGATTGTGGATGAGTTATTGTTATACCATTCATGGGTTATGGAGAAAGTATTGACATTTCGTATGCAAGTTTTAATATGAATTTTTATGTTATGTTTAAACCTGTTCATATGAGGAATGCATTGGACTTAACAAGTGACGGGTGGAGCCCTCTGTAGTTCCTCGATGCATCGGTAGGTCTCATGAGAAAAAATAGTGTCTTGGCACAAGGCCTTGACAAAATCTTATTTGTAGTCTTGGCACACTACTTAAAATCATGGTTTTCCCAATAGTTTTATACCAACGGTTCTTTTGAACCGTTGGTATAGGTAATATTTATCAACGGTTTGCATTAAATGTTGGTAATGATCTATATAAATTGATTTTCCCAATGTTTTCTTGTAACCGTTGGTAATTATTTGAAGAAAATTAGTTTTCTCAACTGTTTCATAAAACCATTGGGAAAGATGGAAAAAAATCAGTTTTCCCAACAGTTTAATGAAACCGTTGGGAATACTCTATCGTTCCCAATAGTTTTTAAAAACCCTTGGGAAATATTTTCCCCAAATACAGACCACCCAAACCCCCACTCATCCTGATTTCAGACATAACCTAATCGATCTCTTAAATTATTCTCATTCGCGACACTCCTTCCCGCAAATATCCATCTTAAATCAAACAAAATCTTAGGTCACACTTCAAATTAGTAAGTGTTACCTTAGTTTTAGCATTATTCCTCTATTTTTTGGTGTTTGATGTTTTTATTGAGCGTAAATTAGTGTTTCTATCTTCGGAAACATTGGATTTGTTCTCTGTTTTTTGTTCTACACTTCAAAAATGGTAAAGGCTTCGTTTAGTGGGGTGATATGGTACTTTTGGTGGAATTTATTTTAGTTGAAAATTGGATTTTGATTTGGATGAATTTATATTTCAATTTGAGGAGTGGGAGGGTGTAAATATGGGGTGGGGGAGGACGTCGAGGATTATCCAAGTGGGGTGGGGGAGGGGCTGTCTAGGTAGGGTGGGGAGGGGGCTGGGTTATCCAAATGGGGTGGGGGTAGGGCTGTTTGGGGTGGGGGAGGGGCAATCTATGTAGGGTGGGGGAGGGTGATGTCTAGGTAGGGTGGGGGAGGGTGTTGTCTAGGTAGGGTGGGGGAGGGGGTTGAGTTGTTCAAATGGGGTTGGGGTAGGGCTATTTGGGGTGGGGGAGGGTGTGTAGGTGGGGTGGGGGAGGGGCTGTCTAGGTAGGGTGGGGGAGGGGCAGTCTAGGTAAGGTGGGGGGACGTGTTATCCAAGTGGGGTGATGGTAGGGATGTCCAGGTGAGGTGGGGGGGGTGGGTTTTCCAAGTTGGTTGTGGGGGGTAGGGGTGTCCAGGTATGGTGGGGGTGGGTTTTCCATGTGGGGTGGGAGTAGGGTTGTCCATGTGGGGTGGGGGGTGTTGGGTTGTCCATGTGGGGTGGGGGTAGGGTTGTCCATGTAGGGGTGTGTGGGGTGGGGGCAGGGCTGTCCAAGTAGGGTGGAGACCCTAAATTCAATGTTTTAATTAGAGATTTGGTTTATTTTATTAGGTATTACGTGTATGAGGCATTCCCATTCCTATTATGGGTGGTTTTAATCAAAATTTATGATGTTGGAAACATTTATGTTGTTGTTGTCTCTATTCAACCTCATTTCCCCTAAATTAAAATTAAATTCTATGTCACATTTGTTTTTTATTTTTTAATTTCCAGTTAAGTTATTTGTGGTCGAAGATTATCTCATTTCAATTTTTTTCAATGGTTTGGCATGGAAATAGGGAATTTAATGTGACTTTTCCAAATGGGGGTGCCTTGAGAATACTCCAAATATTTGTTAAAAATGATCAAAGGGATTTTATTATTTAAAATGGATTTCTATAGATATTTCAGAAATGATTTAATCTTGAGGAAAGTGTTTTATTAAAATGATAGTTTTTTTAATAAGGCTTGTGTAATGTATTTTGTTATAGTACACTTGTTATGTGATTATGTTTGGTATTATGTAACCCATGGGATAACTGGTGTGCGAGAATGTGTTGTAAAAGAGATTCCATGGTTGGTTCAAGATTATATTTATGTTTTGAGCCTATTAATGAGTTGTTTTAATGATATTTTGAGATATTTACCTATTTAATCATTCTGTTTACACAGCGTATGCAACCTCTACCCTCATTTAATTAGTAAACTCAAGTCATTAATTCAATCCTTCATTCTCACTAGCATGTAAGAAACTGAATGATGTAAACCCATCCTCACATGATTTCTTACCTTAGATAGTGTCCAACATATGAAATACGATCTTTTGAATTCATCAATTACCCAGGTTCATATATTCCATTTCCCCAAAGAGGACTGTACTAATATAACTTTAGGGTCAATTAAATATGGTTCTCATTTTACGATGGATATTATGTGTCCTTCTTGGCCAATACTCACTTTTATGAGGTTGGGGTGCTTTTCACTACCCATTCTAGCATGTGTAGACATCCATAAAAATGTTAGATAAGTCACAAGTTTAATTCAGTAATGTTGTTATAATTGACATACTTTATTATTAATCTCAAATTTAAAAATAAATGTGTTTGTCTATACTTAATGAAATTAAATATCTTTACAAGCCATGAACAACCAATTAGTGAAGAAGCCTAAAATTTATTCACCCATGGGGTGCGCTTGACTTGGGGAAGTAATTGGGTAATGAAAGGTATGGCCATAGAGGTGCCAATAATGACTTATTGAACATGAGTGAATGATTTGGGATGCCTATAACACATGATGGGACTTGAGGCATGTGACTCTTATAGACCTAATGAAAATGAATATAAATAAATTTTAATTTAATTTTTGAGTACTTGTTCTTTACATTATTTTAATAGTTCACTACATCGACTAGAAACATCATCCTTAATGATTTAATTAAATGTTTTTTCTATTAAATTTCATTCCTATTGAATTTTTTACTACAAAATGACTTATATAAATTCTTTATACATATTGGACAGAAGTTGGATGTATGAAACCAATCATATCTCAAGAGATTTTCAAAACAATTTGGAGAGATTTATAGATTTTTCATTTCAAAATGCATCAGATAGTGGTCGCATACACTGCCCATGTCCCAATTGTGTTGGTAGACCTCAGTTGAGCAGTGAAAAAGTCAGCTACCACATAACAAAAAATGGTTTTCAAGAAAACTTATTTGTGTGGTATCAAAATGGGGGAAAATTTAATCTCAAATTCATGGTGATCGAAATAAAAGGACTGGAATGGAGAATTTGTGAGATGATCAGTTTCTGTTTATTCGTCATCATGAAAAAGAAAGGATTTCGACTCAAGAAGACTTCGATATGAGGACAGCTGATGCATCTAGTGAAAATGATGATATTGATAGGGAGAAAAAAATTTAATGATGCTGCCACAAATCCAGTATATCGAAAATGTGATAAAATGAAAAAGCTAAAAATTTTAATCGGATTGTTTCATGGGAAAACTATGTATGGGATTTCTAATATAGCAATCGATTACATTCTTACCCTCTTGAAGGATTTACATCTAGATGATGCAGATATTCCCTCAAACCACTATATGGAATGGAAGTTAGTTGAGGAAATTCTATTTTCAAGAAACAAAATTCATGGTTGCCCGAAATATTGCTGTTTATTCTGGGAGGAAACTGCTGAACGAAATGATTGTATAAAATGTGGCACATCCTGCTGGAATTCAAAATCTGATGGAACACCATCCCGTATTCCACAGAAAGTAATGTGGCACTTTCCATTGATCCCCAGACTCTAGAATTTTTTATGTCTGATGACATATAAATAAAAATGAGATGGACAAATACCGAGAGAAAGAAGACTAATAATGAGTTTGTTCATCATGCAGATGGATTTTCATGGAATAGATTTGATGCTCGACATCCTGATTTTTCATCTTACATGCGTAATGTGAGGCTGGGTCTTTCATGCAACGATTTTAATTCGTTTGGGCAAATGCATACTTCGCACAACACATGGCCAGTTTTTATACATAATTATAATCTTCCCCCATGGTTGTGTATGAAAAAACCTTTCACTTTCATGAGTATACTCATATCTGGTCCTTCTGATCCCGGCATTGATATTGATGTATACATGAAACCTTTAATAAAAGAGTTGAAACTTCTTTGGGATGTGGGTGTGGACACATACAATGCATGTTCGAAAGACATATTTTAGATGTGTGATGCGCTTGTGTGGAAGATCAATGACTTTCCGGATTATGCAATGATGTCTGGATAGACCACGAAGGGAAAACTGTCATGTCCAGTTTTTATAAAGAATACACGATCCAAAAGATTGAATCATCCTTGTAGTTTCAGTTTTCTGGGATATCGACGATTCTTTCCAAAGGATCATCCATATAGAATGAATCGTCTAAGATTTGATAATATTGTAGATACCAATGATCCACCTCAGCGTATGTATGGAAATGATGTGCATAATGAAATTAAAGATTTCTGTTTTACGTTCGGGAAGGGTGAAATGAAATCTGGAAAGAGAAAGAATGTTTCCACTGAAAACTGTTACAATTGGAGGAAGAGGAGTATCTTTTTTTATTTTCCTTATTGGTAAACAAATTTGTTACGTGATTGATTAGACGTAATGCATATTGAAATGAATATATGCGAAATTTTCATTTCAGTTCTTCTAAATGTCAAGGGGAGACAAAAGATCATTTACAATCTCAGCGTGACTTGGTGGATTGGGGCATCAGACCAGAATTGCATCATGTGCGTATATATGAAAATAAATGGAAACTTCCATGTGATTCTTATGTGATGAAACCTAAGAAAAAACAATTTCTGTAAGTATTAGAGAGCAATTAGAGTTCCTGATGGCTATTCAAGAAACATATCTAAACGGGTCAATAGAAGAGAGTTGAAACTAAAATCATTGAAGAATCATGATTATCACGTTATACTACATGAGTTGCTTCCAATAGCAATATTTCATCATTTTAACAATAATTTAAGGGTGGCTATTATTTGATTATGCCATTTTTTTAGGGATCTTTGTGCTAAGAAGTTGTCCAAGTCTTTCTTGCAAAAAATGTTGACAGATGCCCCATTAATTTTGTGTGAGTTGGAGAAAATATTTCCTCCATCATTTTTCACATGCATGCTGCCTATGACTGTCCATATTCCCACTAAAATACATCTCGCAGGAACTGTTTCTTTTCTTTGGATGTATCCAACTGAAAGAAATATGTTCACATTAAAGTCTTATGTCCGAAATAGAAATCATCCCGATGTTTCTATCGTGAACAGTTACTTGGCTCAAGAATGTATGGATTTCAGCTCGATGTATTTGTCTGATCTTACTATAAGATTGAATAGACCAATGAGAAATGAAGAAGAATAGTATGAGAAAATAGAACCCAGTTTTCCATCACTTCCTCAAATAGGAAGAATTCCTGGATCATATACATTGAAGACTTTAAAGAATGAAGAGCGGGAGATGGCACATCGCACAGTTTGTTCAACTATGATCTGTTCGATGACTATATCAGGTAACTAAATTGATTTTGTATATCTTACATATATATCTGTTAAACTATTAATATTTTTTATCTACAGGGAACATAAAACAATGATAAATAGAAAGAATCATTCTTTATCTTTGAGAAGGAGAGAGGCTTTTCATAGAAAAGAGTTTTCTGCTTGGTTAAAATTGAAGGTAAAAATATTACTGTTTAAAATAATTATATCAATATTTAATTAAGTTTAATAGTCATTTATATTGCAGGTATTGAGTTTTTCTGCTGACTCTGTCTCTGAGGAAATAAAATCATTGGATTTTGGTCCTAATACCGTGGTTCGTGACTGTAAATCAATTGTTATCAATGGTTGAAAATTTATTGTCACTGAATGAGAGAAGAACATGAGAACACAACATGATGGTGTTATGGTTACAGCCACAATAGATTTTTATACGAGTGGATCAGATAGTAGACCAAAATTTGAAAATGTGTGTTATTATGGAGTTGTTGAGAAAATAATAATATTGTATTATTACTCTCATGGACGAGTCACAATGATGAAATGTCGTTGGTTTGATTCGATGGAGAGACATGGAACATTTATTGATGATTGTGGATTTCGATTAATTAATATGACTCACACTCTTGCTTTTGAAGAACCATATGTGTTGGCATCAATTGCTCAACAAGTTTTTTATGTCAAAGTCCAACATTGACCCGAATTTGTTGTCATAGTTGAAGTAATTCCAAGACATATTTTTGATGATGGTGATGATGGAATTGACACTTTCCCTAGTGCCATGCGAACCAATCCATTTATTTCTTTTGATGACTCCAATAGATCAATTGTCAGAGTTGATTGTGAACCTGACGTTGTGGTTGAAAATATATAGAATCATCCATCCATGTTCTCAATTATTTTGGTTTACCTCGAGTTGGTTTGTTAAGGTTGGTAATATTCAAATTGATTTAGTATTGATCACAAATATGTTTTAGCTGACTTGACTGTTATGTGAATTTTCAATGTTTATTGGTAGTAGTTTTATTTGAATTGCATTTTCAAATTTGGAATTGAACTGTATTCAAACCTAGTAAAACAATATTTCTAACTTGGTGAACATTACAACTTGTATGATTTATTAAATACATTCAAGCTCTTCTAAAACAATTCATAGCTAAATTACCAATGAATCCCTGTGTTCCCTCATATATTTAGTTTTTTGGGTTACACATTAGTTTCTTTTTTCTAATTAATTACATATTTGCTTTCAAAAGCAGGAAATGCATCCAATTGAAGAGAGACGAAGGAAAAAAATGATGGAGAACAATCGTCAAATGGCGGAGTTGGGAATTCCATCATCAGTGCCTGCAGTGAGTACTTTATTTCAAATAGATATATTTAAAGAATATATAATGTCATGTGATTAATTTTTTGTAAACATTTTTGTAGGATCCACTTATTCATTGACAGTTATTCGACGAGGAGCATAGTACTGGTCCTAGTACTCAGGCCGGTGGTACGAGGAGGGTTCGTACCAGAGGTGGATGAGCATCTGCGCGTACCTGACTAGACCCTTCCCCTCCCAATAACATGTCATCCTTTCCACATTCTGATCCCAGTGTGTCGTTAGGGACACACGAGATATTTAGGCCTCCCATGTTTTCGCTACCTTATGCATCTTCTGGCCCATCATTTTCATATCCCATGATGATTCCCACTCCCCAGTCAGAATCTGGTCAGATAGTTGTCCCATCTTCTCTTCCTTCTACTTCTGTCTCTCCGAGCATCTATATTATATCGTCTTCGACTCTTGTTCCACCACAGGGTGTTCCATCAGTTTCTGTGGATCCATTGGCGCTCAACAATCAGACCGGCACAAGTATATTTATAGAACCCTAACAAATTTTTATAGCAATATTTATTTTCATTATAACATGTTTTGATAAAATATTTGTTTTTATTTCATGATAGATACATATACTGACCAGAGGCGTGGGCGAGGGTGTATACGCATGCATTAAGTGTGGAACCGCTGCACATAGGTTATGGTGGATTATAATGAAGACAACCATATGGTTGAGAAAACAGGGCAACATTGTCAGATTGTTTTGGCGACGCTTTCCAAATACTCCGATATCATTCCCGTTAGCCCGCTATCGTGGAGACATTTTCCACATGAGGTCAAAAATGGAGCTTGGGAAAAGATATGGGTAGAAAAATCTGTTCTATTTATTTCCATGAATTATTTTTGTATTTATATGAATTAATATTTTGATGCCAACTTCGATTAAATTTTCCCGATGGTGAGGCTGCACGACCGGAATGTCTAAAGGATTTAGGTGAGAATTGGAGAGCCTACAATCATGAGTTGTTTATTGGATGTGTTTCTAGAGTTGTAACTGAGTTAGAGGTGGTACCAGTGGTGGATGATTTTCCTATAGAGCAGTATCGTCAGAGGATTACTCATTGGACGAGTACGCAGTTTAAGGTATTAATTACATTTGAGGTATTTAAATAATAACTTTCATCTTTTCATTAATACTATCTGTTGAATTTTCAAATTTTATTTAGGAATCATCTGGAAAAAATAAAAATAACATTAATTAAAAAAAATACCTCCACACACTGGGACGCACTACGATTCCTTATCATGAGAGGAAGCAGGTGTGACAATTCTTTATAAGTTTTCTTTACGACTTACACTTTCTTTTTTTCCTAAATTATTTAATAGTTTGATAAATTTTTCATATAACATTAGTTTTCAATGTCATTGTAGAGGAAAATACAAAATATTAAAGGAATGGTGCCTCGATCAAAACAATTTTGCTCGAGTAGATGGAAAAAGGATAGAAGTTCCATCAATGAAGCGACTCAGCAGTAGATTGTAAGTTTTAATCTGTTGATTTTATATATTAATATCTATTTTGTAACATAATAATATATTTATATTTGTAAGAAAATTCTTTAGAGGACATTGATTCCCAAGAACCAGACAATTTTGTGCCAACTAATCACTTACATCAGGTTTTGGGAGAGGAGCATCCTGGCAGAGTACGCTGCCGACCTAGGATAGCCCCGACGAGGTATTGGCCCTCCTCAGGTATGAGTTTTAGTGACACTAAGCTGTAGAAAGTTAGGGAACAGGAAGAACATGATAACAAAAGGTCCACAGAGATGGAAGAATAGTCTACTATGGAAAACAGTGCATTTATGAAATTTATTGAAGATCTACGTCCGACACTTCCACCAAAGGCCATCCCAGTTTTTGATGAATATATGACGTTGATACGTTCTATATATGGAGCACCAGGTGGCAGTTTTAGTGGTGGTCAAGACGATGTCCAGGTTGACGATGATGATGGCGAGGAGTCTGATGTGGAAGAGGAGGGAGAGGAGGAGGGTGAGGCGGATGGAGAGGGCGAGGCAGAGGGCGAGGGAGAGGAGGAGGGTGAGGAAGGAGAGGACGATGATGGGGATGAGGACGAGGGCGATGATGATGGTGATGATGATGATGGTGATGTGGGACAAGTTGATCCGTTACATTTTTGACAAATATTACTGAGATTTGATGTTTAATCTATTCTAGTTGTTGGTTTTATCCTGTCCTGTAGTATAGTATTGCAGTTGAGTTATTTTTATATATTTCATGTTTTCATGGATGTTGATGTCTTTTAGTGGTTGTGTGTTTGTGAACTCCCTGGAAAACCCCCCTCCTTCCCGGACCCTGTACAAACCCCCACCATCCTCCTTGGACTCCTGACAGCCCCCCGGACAGCCCCTGCACCATCCTCTTTGGTCCCCGGATTGCCCTCGGATAACCCCCACCATCTTCCTTGGTCCACGGACAGCCCCCCAGACAGCCCCCCCAGACAGCCCCCCCATCATCCTCCTCAGTCCCCGAACAGCCCCCCGAACAGCCCCCGGACACCCCCCCCAGACAACACCCTGAACAGCCCCCAACCTCCTCCCTGGACCCCGGACAGTCCCCACCCTCCTCCTTGGTCCCCGGACAACCCCCCAAACACCCCCCGAATAGCCCCCGCAAAGTCCCCCCACCCTCATCCTTAGTCCCCGGACAGCCCCCTGGACACCCACCGGACAACCCCCCAGACAGCCCCCCAGATAGCCCCCCCCCCCCCCCGGACAGCCCCCCACCCTCCTTGATTTCATTTAATAATAGAAAATCTATAATATATGTTTTATTTATTGTTATCATTATAATCAATGTAAATCACATTTACACATCTAATCAATATCATTGATTCTTGGTATGTTATAAAAGGGATGTATTAATTGTGCATGGCATTGTTAGCTCTGAAATGTTTCATTGCACGATAAACTAAAATCTAATCCATACTAATAATGATATAAAAATATTCTATATGAATTACCAGAAGATTTTAAGTAAATACCATTCCACTAATAGAAACATGAGGATTCTCATAAATCATGTTTACCTTAATATTTCCACAAGGATATTTAGTAAAAGTTTTATCTTCTATTAATATTATGATATTCTAATTTTAAATGTTAATTTTTCATAAATAAATTAATTTAATGTTCCATAGTCAAATAGTGTATTTCAATAATGTGAATAAACAACTAACATACCACTCTAACTGTGTCTCTTTTGTTTAAAATGGACAGGATTATAAGTGAAAAGAACAACCGACATACGGAAAAATGACCAAACACATTCGGATTATTTTGATAATTTATCACAATGAGCAATGGGTCATTTGTGACGTGTACGAGTCAACTCGGGATCAATCCGAGTCGCGATGTGGCCAGGATCAGTCTAGGTGTCTCTCTTATGTTTAAAATGGACAACATTTTAAGTACATACGGAAGACTGACCAAACTCATTTGAAATGTGTTGATGCTTTAGCAAAATGATCCATGGGTCATATGTGACATTTACGAGTCAACCCTGCCTCAATCAGAGGCGTGGTGTGGCCGACACTATTCATAGTGTCTCTCTTTTGTTTAAAATGGACAGGATTATAAGTGAAGAGAAAAACTGGCATACGGAAAACTGACCAAACGCATTCGAAATCTATTTATAATTTATCACAATGATCCATGGGTCATATGTGACGTGTACGAGCCATCCCGGGCTCAATCTAAGTTGCGGTGTGGTCGGGATCAGTCTAAGTGGCTGTCTTTTGTTTAGAATGGACAACATTTTAAGTGAAAAACATCAACTGGAAAACGGAAAACCGACCAAACACATTCGGAATGTGTCGATTCTTCAGCACAACGATCCATGGGTCATATGTGACATGTAGGAGTCCATCTCGCCTCAATACGAGGCGCGGTGTGGCCGACACCACTATAACTGTGTCTCTTTTGTTTAAAACGGACATGATTATAAGTGAAAAGAACAACTGGAAAATGGAAAACCGACCAAACGCATTCAGAAACTATTGATAATTTATCACAACGAACTGTGGGTCATATGTGACGAGTACAAGACAACCCAGGCTCAATCCGAGTCTCGGTGTGGCCGGGATTAGTCTAAGTGTCTCTCTTTTGTTTAAAATGGACATCATTTTAAGTACATAAGAAAAACCGACCAAACGCATTTTGATTCCGTTGAAACATTAGGAGAACAATAAATTGGTCATATGTGACACGTATAAATCAACCTCGCCTCAATCTGAGATGCGGTGTGTCCGGCACCACTCAAAGTGGATGTCTTTTGTTTCAAAAGGACATCATTTTAAGTGAAAAACAGCTACTGGCATACCGAAAACCGACCAAACGCATTTGGATTGTGTAGATAATTTATAAAAAAAATACATGGGTCATATGTAATGTGTACGAGCCAAACTCACCTCAATACGAGGTGCAGTGTGGCCGACACCACTCTGACTGTGTCTCTTTTGTTTAAAATGGGCTGGATTATAAGTGAAAAGAACAACTGGCATACGGAAAACCGACCAAACGCATTCGGAATCTGTTGATAATTTATCAAAACGAAACATGGGTCATATGTGACATGTACGAGCCAACCCGGGCTCAATCTGAGTCGGGTTGTGGCCGGGATCAGTCTAAGTGTCTCTCTTTTGTTTAAAATGGACAACATTTTATGTACAATCAGAAAACCGACCAAACGCATTTGGTTTCCATTGAAACCGTAGGAGAATGATCCATGAGTCATATGTGACGTGTACGAATCAACCCCACCTCAATCTGCGATGTTGTGTGGCCGAAACCACTCAAAGTGTCTGTCTTTTGTTTCAAAAGGAGATCATTTTAAGTGAAAAACATCAACTGGCCTATGGAAAACTGACCAAACGCATTCGGATTGTGTTGATACTTTAGTAAAATTATCCATGGGTCATTTGGGAAATGTACGAGTCAACCCCGTCTAAATCTGAGACACAGTGTGGCCAGCACCACTCTAACTGTGTCTCTTTTGTTCAAAATGGATTGGATTATAAGTGAAAAGAACAACTGGCATACGGAAAACCGACAAAATGTATTTGTAATCTGTTGATAATTTATCCAAACGATCCATGGGTCATATGTGACGTGTATGAGTCAACAAAATCTCAATCGGAGGAACAGTGTGGCTGAGATCACTCTAAGTGACTCTCTTTTGTTTAAAATGGACAACATTTTAAGTACATATGGAAAACAAACCAAACGGTTTTTTATTGTGTTGATACTTTTGAAAAACGATCCATGGGTTATATGTGACATGTACGATTCAACCCCGCCTCAATATGAGATGCGGTGTGGTCTCCACCACCCAAAGTGTCTTTCTTTTGTTTCCAAAGGACATAAATTTAAGTGAAAAACATCAACTGGCATATGTAAAACAAACCAAACACATTTTTATTGTGTCGATAATATAGTAAAACAATCCATGGGTTATATGTGATGTGTTCGAGTCAACCCCGCCTCAATACGAGGCACGGTGTGGCCGACACCACTCTAACTGTGTCTCTTTTGTTTAAAATGGACATGATTATAAGTGAAAAGAACAACTAAAATACGGAAATCTGACCAAACGAATTCGGAATCTGTTGATAATTTATCACAAAAATCCATGGATCCTGTGTGACATGTACGAGGCAACCCGGGCTCAATCCGAGTCACGGTGTGGCCGGGATCAGTCTAAGTGTCTCTCTTTTGTTTAAAATGGACAACATTTTAAGTACATACGGAAAACTGACCAAACACATTCAGTTTCTGTTCAAACATTAGTAGATTGGTCCATGGGTCATATGGGATGTGTAAAAGTCAAACCCGCCTCAATCTGAGATGTGGTGTGGCCAGCACCACTCAAAGTGTCTGTCTTTTGTTTCAAAAGGACATCATTTTAAGTTGAAAACATCAAATGGCATACAGAAAACCAACCAAATGCATTCAGATAGTGTTTATACTTTTGGAAAATGATCCATGAGTCATTTGAGACAAGTAAAAGTCAACCCCATCTAAATCCGAGATGCGGTGTGGTCGTTACAACTCTAACTGTGTCTTTTTTGTTTAAAATGGACATGATTATAAGTGAAAAAAACAACTGGCAAAGGGAAAACTGACCAAACACATTCAGAATCTGTTGAAATTTTAGGACAGCAATCCATGGGTCATGTGTTACGTGTACGAGTCAACCGCGCCTCAATCCAAGTCGCAGTGTTGCCGAGACCCCCCAAAATGTTTCTCTTATGTTTAAAATGGACAACATTTAAAATACATACAGAAAATTGACCAAAAAGATTCTGATTGTGCTGATATTTTATCACAACGATCCATGGGTCATTTTTGATGTGTATGAGTCAACCTCGACTCAATCCGATGCATGGTGTGGCCGGAACGATTCGAAGTGTCTCTCTTTTATTTAAAAAGCACATCATTTTAAGTGAAAAAGACAACTGACATACGGAAAACTGACCAAACGCTTTCAGAATATGTTGATACATTAGGACAACGACTGATGGCTCATTTGAGATGTGTACGAGTTAACCTTACCTCAATCTGAGGCACATTGTGACCGGTATCACTCCAGGTGTATTTATTTTGATTAAAATGGACATCATTTCAGGTAAAAATATATGGTATATGAAAAACCGATCAAATTATGAATTTAATTCCAGATTCCACATATAATTGTAATCTAAATTTTAAATTGAATTCAAAATGAATTATTTATGTTTATAATTACATTATGAATTCTAAATTAATTATGGATGTGTATAGTTATAGGATTCATTATATGTTAAATGTGTATGAATTAGTTCTCTGTATGTATGTGTTAGTTGGTTATTGCAGGTACAATAATTGTATATGTATGTGTTAGTTTATTGTAAGTAAAATAATTGGATTGAAAATGACAGGGAATGCACAAAATGAGACCTTTTATTCAAATTGCACCAAATGAGAGCTGCTGTGCAAATTGCTGGCTGCTGTACAATTTTCACAGCATAGGCTATTCCAACAGTTTCAAACCATTGGCATAGCCTCTCTGAGTTGTGGTTTACCAACGGTTCATATAACTGTTGGGAAAGAAGATAGTGCTTGGTTTTCCCAACGGAGCCAAACTGTTGGAAAAACTATCCCAACGGTTTGGAACAACTGTTGGGATAAGTTAATTTTTCTCCAACATATCCCAACAATTCACTGTAAACCATTGGGAAAAGCGTTCCCAACGTCTTACTTCCCTACGGTTTGTAGAATCATTGGTATAACATATACCAACAGTTTTGCAGCCTTTCTCAATGGTTCAGAACTGTAGGGAAAACATGTATTTCTAGTAGTGGCACAAGGCCTTGACTATGTGGTTATGATTTTCTGGCATTATGCCTTCCATCATTATGGAAGTTGTTATTGATATTTCTTGTGATTATTCTACTAGTACAATATCAATGTGAATAAGAAAATGGAATTATTTCATTTTATTTCTGCCATATTATGCTGAAGTTCAAGTTTAAAAGGCTTTTGTCTTAGTTGTACATTGCCTTAAATGTTTATTCTTATTTATGAATGTTTCCGCTATATTGTTATCCTTTCTGGACATCTGAGATCCCCCCTTTCTATGTTTTATTTTTCCCAGGATGTGAAAAAGTATTTAATGAATTACTTGCAGGGATAGTATGAGGGGATATGAGTTTGGACTATAGAGACTATGTTGTAATTTTCATTTTAGGATGTAATGTAAACATTATGAATGTATCAAATTATTCCAAGGCTACTAAACTAATAGGTCATTCGAGACTTGATCTTTTTTGATCATGCCAATGTTATGTAACAATGCACCGACTCTGGGTAACTAGGGTTGGGGCATTACAAGTGCCCCTTGTTGGAATGCATCACACATGTGTGTATGATGACTTGATAGCATAGGGAGGTCTTTTAATCCATCACACTTCACCAGATCTTCAAGGGATGGTTGGGATAGATGACTGAGTTGTTTATGCCACATCTTGTTTTCTTCTTCTCTGGACAGAAAGCACATATCTTCTTCTCCACTTATTAGGTAAGGATTTCCCTTTGTTCTTTTTCCCTATAGAACTAATTCTTCATCTCTTCCTTTGATGATTAACATCTTTTTTGTAAACCTTATAGAATTTCACGAGTCATATATTTGATAAACACTGAGAAAATTATGACTCAGGCCTTCTACTACTAATTCATCTTCATGTATCATCTCATTGCCGACAAACTTGGCCTTTCTTGATCTAATAATCTTCAGGCCTTCATCATTTACAAACATGAAAATCCCTTCTTTGTCGTATTTTATTCCTGTATCATGATCCTTATTACCTGTCATTTGAGATGTGCAACAACTGTCAAGGATACATACACCTAAGAGATCTGATGCTTTAGTGGAAATTTCTGCCACTAATTCCTTCTCATACTTCTTCTTCTTATTCTTCCATATTTTTTCCTTGACACTCGGCATGGATAGAGACTTCTATTCTTTCTCAGAGTATGATAGATTAGCTTCATCCAATGAAGATTCAAATCTATTTTATGTTTTCAACCCACGTGTTGGATCATTGATCTGTTGCTTGAGAAAATTTTGACTTCCCTTTAGCATATCCAACTGTATGATCGATGTAATTTTTCTAGCCATGATCCCAAATCCTCCGCACCAATAATAGTGTCCTTCGAAATATGTTCTGGTTAACCATTCTCTGTTTGACTGCCACCTCTGTTCTTGTGCCCTTCGATAAATTTTGCCTATGGAACACGCATACTGTGAATTCCCCAACATTCTACAACAATAACACCTAAGATAAGGTGTATTTTTTTGATTCACTTCTACATTGTGAGTTTCCCCTTGGTATCTCTGAATATTCTGATTCGGCATCATGCCTAAATCTACCTTCAATCTTGGAGTGGGTGCTTGCAGTCTAACATCAGTTTTCACAGCTTTTTGTTTTCGATCTATCCCCCCATCGGCCTTAGCATCTGAACATAATTGACGCTTCCTTTCTACTGAGCCACTATTTTCCACTTTCAACTTTTTGGTATTCTTAGTGATCTTTTTTCCGGATGTCGGAGTAGGAGTCGAGTGTTTTTATTGATCATTATTTGTTTTCATCAAATAGACAAATTCTCCTTCAAGTTCTTTAATATGCTTGATTTTATCTTTCCTTGTGTTATTCAATCCATCAATCTCCCTTTTATGTTATTCAATTTTGATTTTATACTAAATAACAGATTCTGAGTCCTCTGGAGATGATGACTTGAGTTTCTCAATTTCTTCCACCAACTCAGACTTCTCTTCTTCTTGCTTCGGCATATATTTTTTAGAGTCATGAATAACTTTATTAGCTTTCTTTTTATTGGATATCCAAAAATATATCTCTTCAAGATAATCCTCTAACTCAGCTTTCACATCTATTCTTCCATCAACTTATTCTTCATCATCATCACCTTCGGTTTCATTCTTCTCATGAGAACTACCGACAACTGCCACCATAGAATTTTCTCCAAGATCCCTACAGTTCTCTATTTCTTCAACCTCGTCAACCTCATACTCGTCTAAACAATCACATTATTTTGAAATAAGGTTTTTCTTCTTAAAGAAATTTCTCTTGAACTATTTCATTCATTTCCCATAGGCTGATGACTTCTTCTCTTGAATTTCAACTTTATCGATGTCATCATCTTCTTGGAATTTTTTGTGACACCTTTCTATATGACGACCAACTTTTCCAGATCAAAAACAAGCCAGTAGAAGTTTCCCTTTAAACTTTTCTTTTTCATATTTTAAGGTTCGAGGAGAGGAATGACATCACCTCATATGTCTCTTATTCTTCTTCAGAATCTTCAATGGTGAGATTTTTCATTGCATGGAATTCCACCTATTGGGATTTACCCTTTCCCACCGCATCGTCATCATCATTTCTCATTTCATATTCAACAAGGGTGTTGTGAATGTTATTCAATTACATCTCTTTCAGGTATTTATCTTCTAAAACTGAAACATTCATATTGAACAGAGGTGGAAGTTTCCTCATAATTCACTTCACAATATTAATGTCTTCAATAACTTCTCCAAGACCTCACATTTCCTCCACTACAATATTTACCCTGCCGAAGAATGCATCAACAGATTCATTTGGGTTCATTATCAGATCTTCATACTTATTCCACAAGACTTGTAGCTTTGCTCTTCTGTCCTTTTTATCTCCTTCATATATTTTTAATAGGTTTTCCCACATGGAATGTGAGGTTTTGCATGAAATCAACTTTGTATAGATAGAATTATATAGGGCTCCCCCTAAAGAATTTATTTCCTTTGCGTTAGCATCCAATTCTCTTCACTCAGCTTCTGATAATGCACCTCTATTAATATAAGTTGTGATACCGTGCATTACTAATGTAAACACATCCATTCCCAAAGATCAGATGTAGTGTTGCATCAGATTCTTCCATAGCTGAAAATTGTTTCCATCAAATATATGAATCCCTTTATGATTGATATACTCTATTTGAGAGAGAAACTAATATCAACATTTTTCTCTGATACCAATTGTTTGGACTAGTAGGTTAGATACCCTAAGAGGGGGGTAACTCATGGTATGACAGAAGTCTCTATCTAATCTTCTTATCCTGAATCACCAAGTGAAAAAAGATATGAAGCGTGAAAATCCTTGTGTCCTTATAGTGAATAAGTGGAAAGGGAAGGTAAAGATATTTAAGCCCAAATCTTCGTCACGACCTTGCATGAAAAGGAAGATAAAAGGGGAGGAAAGGGAACATGATGTGGTTTTTTCGCATGTGGCAAGAAGGACTACTAGAAGAAGAATTGCACCCATCCTAAGAAGCAAGGGGAAGCTTCAGGTATATTTGTCATCGAATGAAATCTATCTGTTACTACATATTAGGTATTAGATATAGCTTGTGGTGCTCACATATGTATCTAAATATAGGAACCATGTAGATTCCATAATATTTATCGAGGGGAGTTAGATCTACAGGCATCCAATGGATCCAGACGTTCTGTTGTAGCTATTGATAACTACCGCCTCACGTTTCCAACTAGGTTGATCTTGGTGTTAAAGGGTTGTTTTTATGTTCCTTAAGTGACAAAAAATATAATTTCTATATCTAGACTAGATATATATGTATTTTTTACATGTTTTGAAATGAATGTGTCTTATTATATAAATATAGAATTTTTTTTGGTAGGGAAAATTTATACAATGGTCTTTTTGTGTAGGATTATACAATCCAAGTAATGGAAATCGATGACAATGATAGCTCACATGTCACATACAACTCCAAACATTGGCATCAACAGTTAGGTCATGTATTCGATCAACTCTGGACAAAGATGCATCAAGATGTTAACTTAGATACTTATGAACTAAAACCACTTGGTGTATTTCATGAATTTTTACATAGAAAAATGACCAAAGCCCCATTTGGTTGGAAAGTTGAATGTGCTAAAGAGATTCATGAATTGGTTCATACTGATGTGTGTGGAACATTTCCAGTTGATGAAATGGGTGGGCAGTCATACATAATAACTTTTACTGATGATTTTAGAAGATATGGATATGTCTAATTAATGAGGTATAATTCACATTCCTTTTATAAGTTCAAGGAATACAAGAATGGATTTAATAACTATCTTGGTAAGAATATTAAGAAAATCAACTCTGAACGAGGCGGGGAATATCTTAATCAGGTCTTCATTGATTATTTACAAGAGTTTGGGATCCTATCCCCACTCACTCCTCCTTACACATCACAATGGGATGGTGTATGTGAAAGGAGGAACCACACATTGTTGGATATGGTGAGATCAATGAAAAGGCATGCAAGTCTTCCATTATCCTTTTGGGGGTATGTGGTACAAACAGCGGCACCCATACTAAACCATGTACCAACTAAATTGATAAATGGTATTTAATATGAGTTCTGAAGTGGAATAAAATACATTTTATTGAATTTACATGTGTTGGGTAGCAAAGAGAATGTTATGTCCTCTTCAGGTAACAAACTCGTACACCATGGCATAAACTGTACCTTTATAGGATACCCCAAGGAAACAAGGGGATATTACCTATACAACCCCTTAGAGAAAAATGTTATAGTGGAAATAAATTCCATATTCCATGAACGGAAACAAATCTCCAAATGATATAGTGGGATCGAGAGAGACTTCGATGAAGTCAAGTCTGAAGGTACACAAGAGTTGGTAAATGAATAGATTCCATAAAGCCCTGTGGAAGAAAGAATCTATTATAGATACACAAGTACTATGTAAGATTACATGATATGTTAGAGAACTGGAATGGAATGGTTTTCTAGTTACCAAGTATGGTGACTCAATATTAGTTGGTAATAATTATCCTCTAACCTACAAGGAAGCAGTAACTGACACAGACGTTCCCATGTGGAATGAAACCATGAATTTTTAAATGGATTCCATGTACCAAAACCAAGTATGGATTCTGGTAGATCCTCCAGTTGATGTAAATATTATTGGTTTCAAATGGGTATTCAAGAAAAAAGTGGACATGGAAGGAAAAGTCATTACTTATTAGGTGTGACTGGTTTCAAAAGGGTTTAAATAGTGTCAAGGAATTGACTATGATTAAACCATTTAACTAGTTGCAATGAAACCGATTATAATTATACTTTCTATTGAAGCTTACCATGAATATGAGATTTTGAAATTGGATTTCAAAACAACATTCCAAAATGATAACCATTAGGAAGATGTCTACATGACACAACCTGAAGGGTTTGTGACTCTAAAGGATGCCAATAAGTTATTCAAGTTGCAGAAATCAATTTATGGATTAAAGAAAGAATCTAGGTCATGGAACCTTAGTTTTGATGAAACCATAAAAAAATTTGGTTTTATCGAGAATCAATGTGACACTTGTGTCTAAAAATGGTTTAGTGGGAGTGCAGTCATTTTCCTAATAGTATATTTTGATTAAATATTACTTATTGGAAATGAGATACTAGACTTACAATCTGTTAAGGCATGGTTGAATCAATTATTCTGCATGAAGTACTTGGGTGAGGCTGTATATATTCTTGGGATAAAGATATATCATGGTAGATCAAAGAGATCGGTAAGCCTAAGTCAATGTACATACAATGATATGATACTAAAGAGATTTAGTATAGAACAATCCAAGAGGGTATTGTTTCCAGTGTCACATGGCATTCATCTATCCAAGAAAATGTGTCCTCGGACACATGAGGAAAGAATGATAATGGCAAGGACTCTATAAGCATCATCGATTGTGTCAGTCATTTATTCCATGCTATGTACATGGCTGGATGCTGCCTACACATTGAGTGAGGTAGCCAGATATCAAGATGACCTAGGTGACCACATTGGATGGCAGTCAAGACTATAAAAAAGTATCTGAGGCGTACTAAGGATATGTTCATGGTTTAGAGAGTAGATGAAGATCATGTCATCATAGGATTTTTAGAGTCTAGTATCTAGACTGAACAATATGACATTAAGTCACAAAAAAGATACATATTCGCTATTAATGAAGGTTAGGTGAGCTGGAATAGATCAAATTAGCATGTGGTCACAGATTCTATAGAAAATTACAAGTATATCAGAGATTCTTTGGAAGCTAAGGAAGCAGTTTGGTTATGAAGATTCATCCATGATCAAGATGTGATACCTATAATTAAAGATAATGTCACAACATAATGTGATAATACTGCAGTTATGGCTCTCTCAAAAGAGACAAGGTCACATCAGCGGACGAAGCACATACTTCAGAAGTATAATCTCTTGAGGGATTTTTATCATTGAGGTGAAGTTGCAACATGAATTATTTCCACATAAGACAACATGGAATACCTCTTGACTAAATCCTTGACTCAGAAGAAACATGATCATCATGTGAATTCAAGAAGACTGAAAGTCGTAGGCAGTTGGATCAAATCCAAGTGGGAGTTTGTTAGAGTTGGTGTCCTAAAACCAATTATTTGTACTTTTATTACATGGATATTAAATTTATTACATATAGTTCATTTTTCTAAATGAATATGATGTAATGTCCTAGATTATTTATCGCATTGACAGAGTCATAATAGTTCCCCTATAGGATTAAAACCCTGAAATGATTTGACAATATTCTTAAATATAATTTTGTGGTTGGATGACATATTATGATGGGACACATAGTATAGATACCCAATGCTTGACATACTTGGACATTACATTACATTTTAGAAATACTTAATACATAACAAAAACAGACACTCAAGGATCATAATAGTTTACTGTCTTTGGAAACTCAGAATATAATCTTCTAATCTTGTTGAAAGATCTTTAACATCTCCCATAAAGATCTTCATTTTTTTCATACCTAAAACCTTTTGTTATATCCCGGAGAAAGGAAAACATATAAAGGGTGAGAAAAAATGCTCCGTAAGGGTAAGCATGGAGATAATATAACAAACCATATACATTTGAACTTCAAAACTTGAACATAAAATTTAAACATCAAAATCGTGAGCAGTGACATAAAACATGGCAGTACGGAAGGCATAGATCATAATGGATCGTCCATCATGATAAAATAGCATGGTATCAATGAATTTAATTATGGAAACCATTAAGCACATTTTATGATTTCCACAGTAGCCAAGGCATTGCTATGAAGACCATCTTAGTGGATAAATTCCCTTACTAAACCGAGTTCACTCCTCGTTTCAGTCCTGTATAACTAAACAAGATTAACTTTTGGTTCCAACCATATCTATCTCATGAGATATAAATCTTTACCCAATTCATTTTAGGGATATATTGGTCCCACCCATCCCATAATGAAATCATTCTTACTTGTGCCACAACATACACATAAATCATTCATCAGAACCCAAAGAATAAAAATGGGTTTCATAAAAATCATCCCATCATAACATAATCCATATAAAAAATGAATATCGTTTCATCATAAGAAATGTTAAAACATTTAAATCATAGATATAATATACTTGAGACTTACACATATGAAATAATTTCATCTTCGATAGAAAATGTTTTTGGGAAAACACTTGAAAAGAATTTTTGAGGAAAATATCATTTCTTCTTAAAAATCATTTTATTTTCACAAAATGCCATGCAATTTAAAAAGTATTTTTTTTTTGAAAATAGTCATGAAATCTTGTAGAGTAAGATTCATGAAATGAAGGCTTTATGAAACCGTAAAAATTTATTCACGCCGTATAATTTAATAAAAAATTCTTCTCGTACTTTTTCTAGAAAATTCAAAAAGTACTTCGTATGGTAAACAAATGAAATATTCCTTAAATACCATGTAGTAAAAGTAAAAAATGGGTAAAAAGTAATTTAAAAATACATGAAATTATTTTTAAAAAACATGGACATGGATGATAACAATAACCCCAGTAAATACTTACAAATAAACAATCTCGGATAAAAACGGGATTGGAAAAGTTATCCTTTACCTTAGGTATGATATGCTTCGTATGTATCCTAACCTCCTGTATATTGATTTAAATAATGTCATTGACTTATTAGAGAATCATATTAATTTTTATGAAATCATATGTGGTTTACTTATGACTTTATATTACCTGTTCGTTTGTAAATTTGTTGTAAAAGCAGCGATTTGGGTAAAATCGTTTCATTTATTGTACGTGTTTTGACTTGTTGTTCTTGATATTATTACTTATATCTGATATAAATAATTCAATAATGTAAAAAATTATTTATATATAATATATATTAATCATATACATATATATGTATGATAGATCGATAAATGGAATGAAATACACCATTCAGGGAGACGGTAGGTCGTACGTACGCATGAACGCTGTTTTCGTTTCCTTATTGAATTGAATGGAATTAAGTAGATGAAATAAATATATATATACATAAATCCAGTATAATTATTATTTCATATATTTCATTATTATTAATTATATATACATTATAATCATTCATTAATGGTTAACCTGGAGAATGAATCTCATCGCATCGTGGAGACGGTAGTCCGTATGTACGCACGAGTGATGATATCATTCCCATGATCGTGGAATTTTATTGAAGTGTATGTATAATATTTCAGAATCAATATAACTTTAAAATAATCATATATAGTTATTTATTTACACCATTATACCCATCCAAGTATGGTGGTGGTGGAAAAACTGATTACACCACGGTGTGGAGACGGTATTTCGTACGTATGCCAGCATGGTGATTTCGTTTTCCGTAGGATGGATATAAGGTAAAATAGGGTTGTTTCATATTTATAATAACATATCAGTTTATAATTAATACTTATTTTATTACTTAATTATGAAACAAATAAAGAAGAATAAGTAGAATAAGAAATAAATTGGAAAGAATCGGTAAAATATATTACCTCTTCTTTGACGCGCCTCTTCTTAGCCTCCTCTTAAGGCACTAGGGTTGGTATTTTGAGAAGACCAGAACTTCTATTATGTAACTAGAGAGGTTGAGAAGATTAATTGGCATGGGTTCGCCGATCTTCAAGGATCAAAAGGGTGTGAAGAGAAGAGGGAAGGGGTGTCCTTTTTATAAGGGAGGAGAGGGGCACCTTTGAAAAAACTTAAAATATTATTTTATAATAAAGTCATATTCCGTTTATAATAGCTCAAAATTGATTTATTTAGATTCTAAAGTTTGGATGGGCTGAAATCCTCTCAACCAATAGAATTTGGACATGTTTAGGTTACTATTTTGACCTTATCATTTATATTTAACTTTAAGTTAAATAATTTTACTTTTACCGTGTCTTCTTTTTTTCTTACACTATATGCTTAATAAACATACTATAACAAGCCAAAAGAACCCCAAGTTTTTTATTATTAATATATATAACCTTATCTATGTCCGTTTTCTAGACATTAGATTTTTAGGAAAAAAATAACAATTAATAATATAATATTTGTTTTAAAAACTATTTTATGTCAATTTTAACACTATTTGGTAATTGATTTTTGTGAAACTTATAACAGCATGATTAGTTCAGAAAACGTTAATTAAATCAATACTAACATGTCATATTAACCTATAAAATTATTTTAATTCATAAAAAGTCTCCAAATACATTTATTTGGTATTTATAATATCAATTATGTTAATATTTCATTAATAAGGTAATTACTGCATCATCATTGTGTCATAAATAAAATAACTTATTTAATGTATAAAAATTATAAATAAAATAACATTACATAGGAAATTTTTTTATCTTTCTAATTAATATTTATAGTTGAATTTATCGTATGTATAACCCTATATTAAAAATGATTTAGTTATTAAACATTGATTTTAACTATTTTAACTATTCTTTAAATAAAATAACAATAAATCTCCTAATCTAATCTAAGTGGAACTAAATGGTCATATTTTATTCCTAGGGTTGTTTTTGGTCGAATTAAACTTATCCAATATAATTAGTACTTGTGTTAGGTTTATAATAACATCATTTTTACCCTTAATTACCCAATTTACTTTTAACCGTGGTAAAAAAAGTAAAAAGTTACTATTTACCAAAAATTATTTT
Source organism: Viscum album (assembly GCA_963277665.1). Classification (NCBI taxonomy): domain Eukaryota; kingdom Viridiplantae; phylum Streptophyta; class Magnoliopsida; order Santalales; family Viscaceae; genus Viscum; species Viscum album. The sequence goes on along the minus strand of OY728142.1, from coordinate 1,925,712,100 downwards.
CTTCTTATTGAACCACATTTTACTCCTTGATATTAACCGTGTCTCTTGGATTTTTTAAATTCCACTTATAGAAGCAGTAAAATTATGTTTTATGAAAATTTTCAAATTCTCCTAGGAGGTGGGTAAAAGACGGTGAAAAGTTCAATAAAATTTTTATATATCTAAAATTATCATAAAATGACTCCAATGAATTACATTTAACTTATTTAGGTATTATGTATCAATTTTTAACTAAAATAAATTTAAATAAAATAAATAATTATTTAAATAAAAGTCAGTTTTTAAATAGTAACGTAGTGTTTTCACTATTCATCAAAAATTGAATGTTTTCAGAAAAATACCAAAAATTCACCCTAGGATAATTTTGATATTAAAAATCCAAAAATGAAGTCTATTTTGAAAAATAAAATTTCAAAAAGTGGGTATTACTATTCATAACATCTAGTTCATAATAATATTATAATAATATCTCATTTAGTGAAACTTGGTATTGCGTACTACACACGTGATAGAAGAAGGTCTTAATTGCATATAATGCAAGCCAAGTCACTGATGTGTGTATTGAAAGCTTCGTTCGGTGTTTCGTATAACATAATCAAAACTTATTACACAAAATATATACTTAATGTTGTGTAAAATAATTTCCATAAAACGAACTTGAAATTGTGTGTAACACAAGCCAAGAATAGTGTTGCGTATACTACAAGCTAATACCGTGTTGCGTATAGTACATTCTAATCTTGGTGTAGTGTATAATTGAAGACATCAAAGAAATTAGAAATAATATATCTCATAAAATCTCGGGGTGTTACATTATACCCCCCTTAAAATGATTTTTTCCCTCGAAATTCGTCGGGGTTATAAATGGTTTACTATTTGTAAGTTTCATTAATAGAAACCCACATCTTAAGAAGGAATACCAAAACTGAACATTAAAAACTAAGTTATGAAATGCAACGGTTACCCATATTAACTAATCACTGGGTTTCCACATAAGAGAACATAGGTGAAAATATCGATATGGAAGAGAAATATAACCATCACGTTCTGATGGAGAGTGGTAGAGAACATGTCTATGAAAAAACCAACAATCACAAAGCCATAAATTTGTGATGATCTAAGGTGCCATTTGATTCATCAGATATAAGAGCACTAGGAAAACATTTTTGGTTTTCAAGACCATTTCCCTAAAGTTGATGAAAAATAAATAATTACATGATTTTGGTACAATGTCACTATTGTTCATTCCTTGAACAATTTCCACTTCAAATAATAAAGAAATGAAGTTGAATTTGTCTTCCGTGAAGTGTTAGAAGATCATGCGGTAGAATGATAGGTCATTCCATCTGTCTCAAACATATGGTTAGTAAAAGTTATATATATAAGTCCATATATGGTGAGATTAATCGTATGTGGTTCCAAAAATGGACTTATACTTCATCTATCATACCAATTAATAAAATAAAACTAGTTTATACTAACCAGGGACTGTTTGTTGGACAAAGGTATGTGATAAAGGCCTGGCGCACTTCGATTGTGGGTTCTATTCCCGTAACCTTGTCTGACGTGACGGGTTGTCGCCCATTCTACAAGGTGTCCTTTTTCTAAAACTATACTATCATAACATTCCAGAAATAAAAAGTTATATCTTAACCAATACTATATGATGTCCATTCCAAACTTTAGGCTTATCGAAAATACTTTTGTCTGATTACTAGAAATTTCATCTACCAAGCATGTGAATTCCTTCATTTGTCCCCCATATATCATAAGATATATCTTGTTAGTCACATTTCAAACATGTGAATACCTTAATCATGTATTCTCTTGAAAAATGAATACCCATTGAACCTTAGCTAAAACGTGAATGCTGTCAAAAGTTAACTCATTCCACATACCAAAATCCCAAAATTTCAATATACTGAAACCATGATATCACTTTGCACTTATATCAGTCATGAGCTCATGAATACTATCAAAATTTAATTTTCTATTTATCCATTCATTATGCGCATATTATATTCTTTCCAAAAATATATGAATTAACCTTTCATGGTAACTGGTACAATTCAACATATACATTCAAATACTTTAGGAAAAACAACAGTGTAACAATCCTTAGATGTGTCTTTATTCTATAGTACCATTACCTATACAACATAACACTTGATAAACATAAATCATTCCATTACCTTCTTAAACCATTGACCAAGCTTAAACACTTATTTCATATTATATATCATTTTTAGCCTCCTCATAATCATCCACATAAATACTACCCGTATGACCATGATGATTCTCTTCATGAGATTTACCCTTAGGGAATTGGTTTGCATAATTCCCATACATTCCACATTTAAAACATATAGTCATTGTTGATGTCATAGAAATACCATTATCCTTCTCCATGGTGTTAACTAAACCTTTTCCTTTAAAATTACTAGCTTTGTGTCCTTCTTTTCCACACCCAAAGCATCTTCCAGTTCCTTTGAATCATTTTTCCTAATACCTCTTCCCACCTGATTTACATGATGGAAATTGAACTTTCTTTCCACTATGATCATCATGAAACTCCTTCTTTCTCTTATTAACTGAGTCATGAAACTTACTGAAGTTGAGATTATTGATCATATTATGAAATTTCTGATTAGGCATAATAAGTATGTTTCTCCTTCCAAATCCCATTTCATTTGCTTGATATAAAGAATATCATTCCATTGTCCATCATATTCTCCATTAACATGAATCTTCTGGTTTCCAGCCATTTTCTAAAACCCAAAAAGAATAGTGTGAGAGGCCAAAATCATAATCAAGGGGGATTACCTTCAATGAATAACATCTAAGGTTAAATTATAAGATTGTTACCATAATTATAGGACTATAACCTATACTTATACGAAACCTTAGGGACATCCCATGACATACATTAGAAATATCTCTAGGGATTTCACTAAAGTTTTTGCATCCTTGTTTCCAAAGGTTAACTAAACCTCCCTCTGATACCAAATTTAGATACCCAAATCATGACATACATGGACATTAAATTACTTTTGCAGAATACTTAATACATAACAAAAACAGTCACTCAAGGATCATAATAGTTCAGTGTCTTTGGAAACACGGAATATAATTTTCTAATATTGTTGAAAGATCTTCAACATCTCCCATAAAGATCTTCCTTTTTTTTCTTACCTAAAACCTTTATTTATATCCGAGGGAAAAGAAAACATATAAAGGGTGATATAAAATGCTCAGTAAGGGTATTCATGAGGAAAATAAAACAAACCATATACATTTGAACTTCAAAACATGAACATAATATTTAAACATCAAAATATTGTGCAATGACATAAAACATGGCAGTATGTAAGGAATAGATCATAATGGATCATCATTCATGAAAAAATAGCATGGCAATAAATCATGTAATTATGGAAACTATTAATCACATGTTATTATTTCCATAGTATCCAAGGCATTGCTGCCAAGACCATCTTAGCGGACAAAGACCGTTACTGAACCGAGTTCACTCCTCATTCTAGTACTATATCACTGAACCAGATTAACTTGTTGTTCCAGCCATGTCTATCTCATGAGATATAAATCATTACCAAATGCATTGGAGTGAGATATAGGTCTCACCCATCTCATAATGAAATCATTATTACTTGTGCCACAACATAAACATATATCATTCGTCATAACCAAAAGAATAAAAATGGGTTTCATAAACATCAACCCATCATAACATAATCTACCTAAAAAAATGGATTTCGTTTCATCATAAGAAAAGTGAAACCATGTAAATCAAATATATATTATACTTGAGACTTAAAAATATGAAATAATATCATCTTAGATGGAAAATGGTTTTGATAAAACACTTGAAAAGAATTCTTGAGGAAAATATAATTTCTTCTTAAAAATCATTTTCTTTTCCCAAAATGCCATGAAATTTTAAAAGAAAATGATTTTGTTGAAAATATTCATGAAATATTTTAGAGTAAGCTTCAGGAAAATAAGGCTTTATGAAACCATAAAAATCTATTCACGCCGTATAACTTAAAAAAACATTCTTCTCGTACTTTTGCCGGAAAAGTCAAAAAGTACCTCGTATGGTAAATAGAACAAATATTATTTGCATACCATGCAGTATAAGTAAAAAATGGGTAAAAATGACTTTAAAAATACATGAAAACATTTTTATAAAAAATGGACATGGATGATAACAATAACCCAAGTAAATACTTACGAATAAACAATCTCGGATAAAAATGAGATTGGAAACGTTATCCCTTAACTTAGGTCCGATAAGCTTCGTATGTATCCAAGCATCCTATATAATGATTTAAATAATGTCATTGACTTATTAAAGAATCATATTCATTGTTATTATATCATATATGGTTTACTTATGACTTTATATTACCCGTTCTTTTGTAAATTCGATGTAAAAGCAGTGATTTGGGTAAAATCGTTTCATTTATTGTACGTGTTTCGACTTGTTGTTCTTGATATTATTACTTATATCCCGATTTAATTAATTCCAGAATGTAAAAAATTATGTATATATAATATATATTCATCCTATACATATATATATGATAGATCGATAAATGGAATGAAACACACAGTTTAGGGAGACTGTAGGTCGTACGCACGCATGAACGTTATTTTCGTTTCATTGTTGAATTGAATCGAATTAAGTAGATGATATAGATATATATATACATAAATACAGTATAATTATTATGTCATATATTTCATTATTATTCATTATATATACATTATAATCATTTTTGAATGGTTAACCTGGAGAATTAATCTCATTGCGTCGTGGAAACGGTAGTCCGTACGTATGCACGAGCGATGATTTCATTCCCATGCTCATGGAATTGTATTGAAGTGTATGTATAAAATTTCAGAATCAATATAAATTTACAATAATCATATATAGTTATTTATTTACACCATTATACCCATCCAAGTAAGGTGGTGGTGGAAAACTGATTACACCACGGCGTGGATACGGTATTCCATACGTACGCACGTGTTGTGATTTCGTTTTCCGTAGGATGGATAGAAGGTGAAATAGGGTTGTTTCATATTTATAAAAACGTATTAGTATATAATTAATACATATTTTTTTACTTTATTATGAAACAAATAAATAAGAATAAGTAGAAGAAGAATTAAATTGGAAAGAATCGGTAAAGGATATTACCTCTTCTTTGACGAGCCTCTGCTTAACCTCCTCTTAAGGAACTAGGGTTGGACTTTTAAGAAGACCAGAACCTCTATGATGTAACTAGAGAGGTTTATAAGAGTAATTTACATGGTTTGGCCGAACTTCAAGTCCCCAAAGTGTGTGAAGAGAAGAGGGAAGGGGTTCCCTTTTTATAAGGGAGGAGAGGGGCACCTTTTGAAATACTTAAAGTATTATTTTATAATATAGTCATATTTGGTTTATAATAGCTCCAAATTGATTTATTTCGAAGCTAAAGTTGGGGTGGGTCACAATACTCTCAACCAATATAATTTAGACATGTTTATATTACTATTTTATCCTTATCATTTAGATTTAACTTTAAGTTAAATAATTTTACTTTTTGTGTGTCCTCTTTTTTTCTTACACTATATGGTTAATAAACTTACTATAACAAGCCAAAAGAACCCAAAGTTGTTTATTATTAATATATATAACCGTATCTAACTCATTTTTCTAAACCTTAGTTTTTTAGGAATAAAATAACAATTAATAATATAATATTTGTTCTAAAACTATTTTATGTCAATTTTGACAGTATTTGGTAATTGATTTTTTTGAAAATCATAACAGCATGATTAGTCAAAAAAAGATAATTAAATAAATACCAACATGTCATATTAACCTATAAAATTAGTTTAATTCACAAAAAGTCTCAAATTACATTTATTTGGGAATTTATATTATCAATTATGTTAATATTTCATTAATAAGGTAATTACTCCATCATCATTGTGTCATAAATAAATTAGATTATTTAATGTCTAAAAATTATAAATAAAATACCATTATGTAGTAAATCTTTTTATCTTTCTAATTAATATTTACAGTCTAATTTATCTTATGTATAACCCTATATTAAAAAAAATTTAGTTATTAATCATTGAATTTAACTATTTTAACTATTCTTTAAATAAAATAATAATAAATGTCCTAATCTAATACAAGTGGACCTAAATGGTCATATTTTATTTATATGGTTGTCTTTGGTCGAATTAAACTAATACAATAGAATTAAGACATGTGTTAGGGTAATAATATTATCATTTTTACCCTTAATTACCCGATTTACTTTTAATCGTGGAAAAAAAAGTAAAAAGTTACTATTCACCGAAAATTATTTTCATCTTATTGAACCACATTTTACTGCTTGATATTAATCGTGTCTCTTGGATTTTCGAAATTCCACTCACAGAAGCGGTAAAATTAATTTTTATGTAAATTTTCAAATTTTCGTAAGAGGTGGGTAAAAGACGGTGAAAAGTTCAATAAAATTTTTATATATCAAAAATTATTATAAAATGACTCCAATTAATTAAATTAAACTTATATATGTACTATGTATCATTTTTTACCTAAAATAAATTTAAATAAAATAATTAAATAATTAAATAAAAAGTCGGTTTTTAAATAGTAACATAGTGTTTCCACTATTCATCAAAAATTGAAAGTTTTCAGAAAAATACAAAATATCACCCTATGATAATTTCAATATTCTGAATCCAAAAATGAAGTCCATTATGATAAATAAAATTTCAAAATGTGGGTATTACTATTCATAACAGATAGTTCATAATAATATTATAATAATATTTCATTTAGTGAAACTTGGTATTGCGTACTACACATGCTATAAAAGAAGGTCTTGATTGTGTGTAATGAAAGCCAAGTCAGGGCTGCGTGTATTGAAAGCTCCGTTTGGTGTTGCGTATAACATTATCAAAGCATATTAAAAAAATCTATACTTAATTTTGCGTAAAATAATTTCCATAAAATGAACTTGAAATTGTGTGTAACATGATCCAAGAATAGTGTTGCGTATATTGAAAGCTAATACGATGTTGAGTATATTACAAGCTAATCTTGGTGTAGTTTATAATAGAAGACATCAATGAAATTAAAAATAATATATCTCAGAAAATCTTGGGGTGTTACACATAGCATACAAATAGTCTGGTGCAAGTCTCGCAAGCAGATGAGACTTACTCTCATGAAGTTCTCACCTGGTAATCTCTATGATAAGAGATTATGAGAACATGACTACCCGTAGGAATTCCGAATTTTTAGGTTTCATCATATTTTTTCTCTACGAGCATGTGTAATGATCCTTAGACATTATGATTATCATTAATATGTGTCTATACATGAACACTTTGATTTACTAACAAAAACCATCAAAGAGATAGTTGGTGGGATGTAGGGTATGTTGGGTGCGTTGTGAGTGGCATGTTATTAATGGATAAGTCAAGGAATATTTTTCCCATCCATTTATGGAATTTTTTATTTGTACCAATTTTTTGAAACAGAACTGTCACATGAAATTCCATGGACATGGTGTAATGAAGATTTTATTTCAGTTAGTCAAAGAACGACGTATCAAGCACAAAGGATGATGACACTATCATTAAACCTACATGATGAGATATTGTGAAAAAGGGATTATATTACACTATGAGCATTCATATGTGTATGTCATTGTTGCAACTTTATATTCTTTTTTTGGGTTCCCTAACCCATTGCTATACAATACTCTTAGAATTTAGGCAATCCTCTAATGTTAGTGAGAAAGAATCCTAGAGGTTCAAACACTAAGTGTGTTTGGTACAAATGTTTAAATTGTATTTAAATTTAATTAATAAATATTATTCTCATGACAGTGGAATAATTTTATTCATGTTAAAATGATTTCATAAATTAAATAAATATTTATTCACTAGATTGTATGTAAAATATATTAATTTATTGAACATTTAATAAATATTTATTTACTAATTTTTAAATAAAATAATTCTTTAAGAGAATAAATTATTTATTTATTTATTGGGGTGTTCAATAAATGGAAGTGGAGTTCGAGAGGATCAATGCCATTTCGGTAGTAAAATAATTATTTTCAAGATGATAAATAATTATTTAACTAGTTGGCATAAATTAAAATAATACTGCTATTATTTTATGGAACACAATTTTATTTATAATTTCGTTTTGTGAAAGTTGGCGTACCATAAATAATGATGCGATATTATTATTAAAAGCATCGGTATTCTCTAAGTTCATGAATTTATTAAATTTCTACTATGAAATTTAATATTTTAACAAAAATTACGTCTATATAAATAGAAAATTACACCTATTGTGCCATACACAACACCACACACCTGGTGAATTGAGAAATGTTGAGCCAAACAATTTCTCTCCTGAATCCTCTTCTATCTCCTCTCAAGGATGAGATACGTTCATAAAGACTGTAGAACAAGTAATCAAGAATGACTGACATAAGACCCTCACTTCACCATGCTACAATGCAGAGAATATGCAGTGTCAATCGAAGGCCATCACAGAAAGTGTGAATCACTGCTAGATGGATTCTAGTATGGATCCTTGGAAACGCAACAAGATAATCTAGAGAGGATATTCCGAATTATCAGATTCATCAATGATGAAAATACTGAAGATGCATGTCTTATTTTCTTTATGAAATTAATTAAATTAATTATAAACATGATGTGCAAGATCCTATCTATGAAGAAACGTATTAATGATAAAATTAAACTCTAAGGACAATTACACATGCTAACAGATAGGAATATCCAATGAAACCAAAACATTCTGAATTCCACCGTCAGTTTCCACAGAATTTAATCACTGATTTTAAAAAATAAGGAAGAGTCCCAAAACCTTTAGAGAGCATCTTTCACAGCATGTTTATAATTAATTTAATTAATTTCATAAAGAAAATAATACCCAGATCCTTGTAAATTTCTTCATTTAATATGTTGATCATCTAGAATGACCCCTCCAGATTATCTCATTGTGCTTGTATGGATGAAAACTAGGATCCCTCTAGTGGTGATCCACACATGCTCTGATGGGCTCTGATCGAAACTGCACGTTCTCCGGTTTCTAGCACAGTGAAGCGAGTGTCTTGTTCCAGCTATTAATGATCTCTAGTTCTTTGGCATTGAATAATGTCTCTAGTTTGTGAGAGGGGTGTGAAGAGGATTCGAGAGTTATAATTTTTAGCTCAATAATTCTCAATTCATCGTGTGTGAAGTTCAGTTCGTGGAACAATAGAATATTGTGTCTATTTATTTACATGGGGTTCATATACAATATTTAATTACATAATAGAAATTAAATACATTCATAACTTTAGAGAAAACCCATACTCTAAATAATAATACAACGTCATTATTTATGGTGTGCCAACATGTGTAAAGTGGAATTATAAATAAAATTTTGTGTCATAAAATAATAGCAGTGTTATTTTAATTTGTGCCAACTAGTTAAATAATTATTTATCATCTTTTAAATAATTATTTTAGTACCGGACCAGCCTTGATCCTCTCAAACACCACTTCAGTTTATTGAACACCCGAATTAATAAATACATAATTTATTCTCTTAATGAGATATTTTATTTATAAACTAGTAATTACATATTTATTAAATGTTGAATAAAATAAATATATATATTTTACCCACAATCTGGTGAATACATATTTATTTAATTTATGAAATCATTTTAAATTGAATAAAATTATTCCATTGGATTTATAATAATATTTATTAATTAAATTTAAGTAGAATTTAACTGAAACAACTAGAAACACTTAGTCTGTGTCCCTCTATAATTCTATCTCATTAGCATTAGGTGAGCTTGCCTGAAGTACAAGAGTAATATCTAGCAACGGTTCAAGGAACCCAAGAGAAAGAACATAATTTCGCAACAACAACATACATATATGAATGATCACTATGTAACGTAATCCCTTTATTGCATTATGTGATCAGGCAGGATTCATGATAGTTTCATCGACCCTTGTTCTGGATATGTTTTTTACTACCTGAAATAAACTCATTATTACACCATGGCCATGGAATTTTGAGCGACAGTCCTATTTTAATTAAAGGGATGAGATATCAACTTCCATTTATGGAATGGACAAATCCTTCATTGAGTTGTCCATTAATAACATGCTAATCGTGATGCACCCAAAGTACCCTACTTCCCACCAACTGTCTGTGTGACTATTTTAATCAGTAAATTCAAAGCGTGCGAGTCATGATAGATATTATTGATAATCAAAGAGTATAAGGATCATTAAAAACAATCGCATATAGAAATATCTGTTGACACCAAAACATGCAGAATTTCTACTGGCGAGCCTATTCTCATTATCTACTGTCATTGAGATTAGCAAGTGTGAACTTCATGAGGAGAAGTCGCATATGCTTATGAGTACTCACACTTGATGGTATTCATGCTATGTTTCCCATCAGATTATTTCATCCAATAGTATAACTATATTTATGAATATTGTTATATCATATCAATGTTATCATCATAGTGGAGAACTTTCATGACCTTATCAATGCAACAAATACTCTAGTACATTATTACATCACGGTCATGTCGAACAATGAACAATATGTAATAAGATATTTAATATTTAAATACATTAAATTATCATTTAATCATTTTATCAATCGTTTTTTCTAGGACACCTACTCAAACAAACTACCACTTGGACTAGAGCCAACTACCTATGACCTTCAGTCTGCTCGACCTCACATGATGATAATGTTTCTACTAAGTCAAAAATTTAGTCAACGGGTCCGCCATGTTGTCTTCTGTGAAAATATTTCTCACTGCAACCTCACCTCTCTGAGAAATATCACTCAGGATATGATACTTCTAAATTATTTTCTTCGTCCACTAATGTGACTTTAGCTCTTTTGCGAGTTCCACCGATATAGTATAATCACAATACAATGTGATCAGATCATTACTATTAGGTATCACATCTAGATCATGGATGAAGCATCACAAAAAAACTAATTTTGTAACTACCTCATAAGCTGTTATATACTCCAATCTACTATAAAATATGTGACCACACTCTATTTGATCTCTTCCAGTACCCTACACCGCCATTGAAAGTGAAGATGAATCTCGTTTGCGACTTCATTCCATCCTGATCAGTCTGGAAATTTTCATCTTCATATCCTCTGATGACAAGTACCACATATCCTATATTAACTAGAAACATTTCCTTAGTACGCATCACATACTTTATGATATTATTGACTTCCATCCAATGGTGGTCACCTGGGTCAGCTTGATATCTGTCTCCCGCACTCAATGTGTAGGTGACATCCAACCCAGTACATAGCATGACATACATGACTGCCCCAATCTCTAATGTATATCAAGTCCTTTCCATTATCTTTAATTCCTCATGTGTCTGAGGACACATTTTCATGGAATGATGAATTCAATGTGATGCTGGAATCAATCCCTTCTTGGATTGTTCCATACTGAATCTCTTATGTATCTTATCAATGTATGTACTTTGACATAGGCCTAACAATCACTTGGATCTATCATGATATATCTTGATCTCATAAATATATGTTTCATTTCCCAAGTCCTTCATAGAGAAGCATTGATTCAGCCATTCCTAAATAGAATGTAATATTGGTATCTCATTTCCAATATGTAATATGTAATCAACATATACAATTAGGAAAACAATTGCACTCCCACTAAAATGTTTATTGATATAAGTACCACTTTCATTCTTCATAAAACCAAATTTCTTTATAGATTCATCAAGAAAAATGTTCCATGAACTGAATGCTTTCGTTAATCCATAATTGGATTTTTATAACTTTCATACGTTATTGGCGTGCTTTAGAGTCATAAACCCTTCAGGTTGTTTCTTGTAGAAATCTTCCTAAAGGTTTCCATTAAGGAAGGAATTTTTGACATCCATTTTTGGAATCACAATGTCATGGAAAGTGGAAATGGCCAACAGGATTCTGATTGATTTCATCATTGCAACTGGTGGAAAGGATTCGTCGTAGTAAATGCCTTGATGCTGTTTGAACCCTATTTCAACCATTCATGCCTTATAGGTACTGACTTATCCTTCCATTTCCAGTTTCTTCTTGAATACCCATTTGAAACCAACATTCTTTACATCAACTTTATGATCTACTAGAATCCATACATGGTTTTGGTTAATGGAATCCAATTCATAATGCATGGATTCTTGCGAATGGGCCACTTCTATTCCACTCAATGCTTCCTTGTAGGGTAGAGGATCATTATTATCTACTAATAATGAGTCACCATCCTTGGTAACTAGAAAATAGTACCATTATGATTATCTAACCTCTCTTCTACTCATATACAATACTTGTGTCTTAGGAACAGATTCTTCTTCCATGGGGCTTTATATAATTTTTCCATGTACCAACACTTGTGTACCTTGATCTTCAAATTTATCGAAGTTTATCTCGCTCCCACCATCACTTTTGGAGATGTGATCACTCTTAAGTAATATGGCATGCCTTTCCACGATAACTATATTGTATGAGGGGTTTAATAGGTAATATCCCCTTGTTTCATTGGGGGTATTCTATAAAGGTACACATTGTGCCTTAGGGTGCACGTTTGTTACCTAAATAGGCCCTATCAAACACTACAATACCCCACATATGTAAATTCAATAAAATGTATTTTTATCCTCTCCAGAACTCATATGAAATACCATTTATCGATTTATTTGTTAATTGGATTAGTATTTCTGCCACTATTGGTAACACATACCCAAAAAAGGAGAATGGAAGTCTTTCGGGACCCATCATTGACCTCACCATGTGCAACAAGTTGTGGTTCCTCCTTTCTATTATACCATTATATTGAGGTGTGTTAGGATGATTGAGTTGGTATAGGGTCCCAAACTCTCTGATGTAATCAATGAAGTCTTGATTAAGATATTACCCACCTCGGTCTAAACGTAGTTTCGTAATATTCTTACCAAGATGGTTCTCAAATTCATTCTTGTATTACTTGAACTTATCAAAGGAATGCGACTCATACCCCATTAAGTAGATATATCCATATCTAATAAAATCATCAGTAAAAGTTATGATGTATGTGTACGCATCCCTTTCTTCAACTGGAAATGGTCCACACACATTGGTATGAACCAATGCAAGAAGATTCTTATCCCTTTCACCTTTCCCACCAAATGGTGCTTTGGTCATTTTTCCTTGTAAACATGCATGACATACTCCAAGTGGTTTTAGTTACAAACAATCTAAATATCTATCTTGACATAACTTTGTCAAGTGTTTCTCATATACATGACCTAGTTGGTGATCACCGTGTTGGTTGTGGTATGAGTCAAGTGAAGTTTCATTTTCATCGATTTCCATTACATGGTTTGTGTAATCCCACACAAAAATACCTTTGTGTAAATGTGCCCTACCAAAACAAATGATATATTTATAAAAGAAGAAAAATTCATTTCGAAACATGAAAAAATACATCTATATATAGTCTAGATAATGAAATTATGTTTTTGGTTATAGAAGGGACATAAAAATAACCCTTTAACACAAATATCACCCTAGTTGTCAACGTGAGGTTGTAGTCCCCGATAGCGAAATAGGATAGTCTAGCTCAGTTGGCTGCTCATAGATCTACCTACCCTCAATCAATCATCTAAAATCAACTTGGTTCCAATATTTGGATACATATTTGAGCACCAAAAGCTACATATAATACCCAATTTGTAGAAAAAATAGATTGCATTCGATAAAAAACACACCTGAAGCGTCCCATTGCTTCTTAGGCAGGGTACAATTCATTTTCTAGTGGCCCTTCATGCGACATTTGAAATAGACAGCCTCATGTTCCCTTGACTCCCCTTTTATCTTACTTTTTCTTGGAAGGTCGTGGAGAAGGTTTGGAAATAAAGCGCTTCTCCTTCCCGTTTCGCTTATTCACCATAAGGACAAAAGGTTTGTTTTTCAATTTATATCTTTTTCCACTTTTCTTTAGGATAAGAAGATCAAATAGAGACTTCCCAATTTTTTTCATTTTGTAATTTAACACAATGTTATTGATTCTCTCAGAGAGTGATGCGAGAATGAGATCGGTTCCCTATTCTTTAAGGAGTTCAAACCCTAGAACCTCCAGGCACTCAATGTGGCTAATGAGATTGACTTAATTAGGCCCAACTGGGTAACCTTCTCCAAACTATATCTAAATTAGTCCCTTATATATCCCAAAGAATTCATTTCTTTATCTCTCTACGTAATGACAACGTAGGTGCTCGAGCATGCTATAAGAATCCATGTTTTCATGAGAATCAATGAGCTCACTAGACATTGATGACAACATCAAAAATTAAACATTGACAACATCATTCATATGTTTCTCATAGACTAGGAAATCCTCATCACTCACCTATTTGTAAGGCAGATCATGTAATCATAACTTCATCATGTAATAATTACGATCATGGAATAGGATAACCCAAAGGCATCTAATACATTCCTGGAAGTTACCACCGGTGAGGACGTTGTCTTTTTCTAGAATTGATCACAGGTATAGTGTGGTTGATGAGCTTGTCATTTTTATTGTACAATTAAAAAACAGATCATTAGCACATTACTGATTGCATTTTATGACAAATAATAATTTTTCATTAACTCTCCCATTATTTTATCAAGTCACAATGGCCCTCACCATTGAACTCAGAATGTCTGGATTCCATGATATTCTAGTGGAAAGGATCCATATTCCCCTTCAAATAATCCCAAAAGGGTTTCTCAATCTATTAGAAGGTATTTTGGTAGATGGGTCATTTCCAACCATTGGCTTGCAGCTCCATGATTTTTTGAGTCGACTCCCCAATCCTGAAATCATGACTTTGGATTTTCTCAACTCATGCCTCCAATATTAAACATAGTCTAGCAAGGGCTACTCCTATTGATGTAATAAGGTTATTTCAACCTAAAACCATTCATATGGGATTCCTGTATAAAATTATTTTTCCCAATAATGGTTGTCCAAACACCTAGTTTTATTGTGTTTTCCCAATAATCCAATAACAAAAGGTTTGATCTGACATAATATTTTATTTGAGGGATTTAAATCTCTTATGTGTGAATTTCTTCTTATCAGTATAACAAGCATATTAATATTATGTGGAACTTACTTAACTGATGAACAATGTCTTGATAATATTTATTCATAATTTTGGTTTCTTTTAGATCCATCTTTCATGCTTGTTTAATTCATTAATTATGTGGTCGTGACAACACATCCATTATGATAAACCACTTAACTGATATAAATAAAATAAAGAGAATTATCATGAGAAATTCTAATTCATAGTTTATCTAGTGGTAGATAAACTAACCCTGGCCTAGGGGAGATTCATCTTGAACCTTTTGGGTTCATGTTTATAGCTTTCCGTCTATCCACCTCTGTATCTACTAGGATTGGTTTCGTCTCAGCTCTAGCTTGAACTGCCTCAACTAGCTTGGGAGTTCCATCCATTAAATATGAATTTTTTTAACTCACATATAGGTGAGGGGTAAATGGGGATTTTACATAAAATAAACCTTGGGCACACATTCTCTACATATTAATGACGATAAGCCTCGCAACCCATCAAATATAATTTAAGTAAATTAATTAAAATAAACTATCCACAAACAGTGGTCTTGATCTATCTCATGATCACCCATACATGCAATGATATTTATTCATAAATAAAACTATCATTCAATTCATTAATAGTTATTGTAAAAGATAAATATCGCTCGAATCAATTAATTATCATCTTTAATTAATTAATCATTTTATCTTAAACAGATTTCTAAATTTACATGAGATTTTCATCCATCATAATTGTAAACAAATAAATTCATTTTATATTATCTTTTTACGTAACTTGTACGTTGGAGGAAACTTAGTGAATTCCAATTCATAACTACCCAATGTGTAGAAATGAACATTACAAAGATGTTAAATTAAACACCCATATGTAAAAAACCCATCACGTGTTGTGCCTCTTATTTATTCCAACGTGATGGTACAAGTCTCAAGGGTTTGTATAATATAATAATAAATTTCTATAATTTGGATGAGAACACGACGTGTAGTTCAAACTACACTGCGTGTATTAGTTTTCAACATCCATCTGAAGTACACGTATGTTGAAACATCGCATGAGTGCACTTCAGAAATATTCAGAGTAAAAAACTTGTCTAGTAGGCCACACGCTATGTAGTTCTTCATTACATGTTCTCCAGCCAGGAAAGCCGTGTACGTGTAACACAGTCCAACCCTAACCCCAAGGGACTACACATCGTGTCCAATGGGCCACACAGTGTGTAATCTGGAAATAGTGTACCACATATTCCTGGTTAACACAAGGATTCATTAAGACTTATAAAAACCCCAATGACACGGCTTGGTTTGGAAAACAATACCCGATGCATTGAACCTTGGATACACGAAATGTACTGTCGAATACTCATCGTGTGTTCTTGTGTTGTGTGTCTAGGAACCTTTGGTACCTATAGATGTGATCTTATATTTTATTTTAATCAAAATTAAAAGAAAAGATCGTTTCATTATTATGAACGATAAACGGAACATGAGGAAATGGTCTCTAGAATTAGATTTGCAAAATGATTAACTTGAATTAAAACAAAAAATTATTAAATGCATAAATTATCTACAAAATATTTAAATAATTATAAACTATGATGTAACCCCACTGATACCACTTGAATGTTCCGGGAGTAGTGGAAGAGTGGTTGGGATGACACCCAACATTGATTTTCACAATGATTAATTATTATTCTGGGAACAATACGACAATGAACGTCAGTCCCCATAGAATATAATCAAATATTTAGATAAAGAAGGAAGAGGCCAGAAACCTTAATAGAGGATCTTGAACATCATGATTCTAATTAATGTAATTAATTTTATAAATAAAATAATACATGGATATTTCGTATTTTCTTCATTGATGTTGTTGATCATCTGGAATTACCCTTCCTGATTATCTCATTGCGTTTGTGGGGATCCAAAGTAGACTCTCACTAATAGTGATCCACACGTGCTCCATTGGCCTCCGATTGACAACACACATTGTCCAGGTTCTAGAGCGGTGGTGTGAGTGTCTTGTATCATATGTTCTTGATTTTTTGTTCTTTTTTCCTTGAAGAACATATCTCATTATTTAGAAAGATAGAAATAGGATTAGAGAGAGAAATTTTTTAGATCAACAATTATCAATTCACCGAGTGTGCGGTTCGATGATGGGAAAAACAAACATATGTGTCTATTTATTGACATGGGGCTTCAGTTATAATATTTAATTGCGTAAGATCAATTAAATACATTCCTAACCATAGAGAAAAACCATTAAATTAATAATAATACCATGTCATTATTTATGGTGTACCAACCTGAACAAAAAGTAATTATAAATAAAATTCCGCATCACAAAATAATAGCATCCTTATTTTAATTTGTGCTAACAGGTTAAATATTTATTCATCATCTTACAAATAATTATTTTACTACCAGAACCGACCATGATCCTCTCAAAATCCACTTCAATTTATTGAACACCCTAATAAATAACTAAATAAATTATTCCCTTAAATAAATATTTTATTAACAAACTAGAAAATAAATATTTATTAAATTTTCAATAAAATAATTAAATATATTTTACCCACAATATGGTGAATAATTATTTATTTAATTTATGAAATCATTTTAACTTCAATAAAACTATTCCATTGTCTTGAGAATAATATTTATTAATAAAATTGAAATATAATTTACCGATACCACCAGAAACCATTAGTGTGTAACCCTCTTCGATTCATTCTAATAAAAATTAGGAGGGATTTCCTAAAGTCCCAGAATATAGTCTAGCAACGGGTCAAGGAACCCAAGAGAAATAACTTAAATGTTCATCAACAGCTTCCACATACGAATGCTCACTTTGTAATATAATCCCTTTGTCGCAATATCTCATCACGCAGGTCTCATGATTGTGTCCTCATCAATTATTCTTGATATGTCGTTCTTTGACTTCCAAAAATAATCTAATCATTACACCATGGTCATGGAATTTTTTTCTACAGTTCAATTTCAATAAATAGGATGAGATATCAACTTAAATAATTGAAAGGGCCAATTCCTTCCTCGGCTTATCCATTAATAAGATGCCACTCCTGACTCACCCAATATACCCTACATCCTGCCAACTGTCTGCATGATAGTTTTCGTCAAAAAATCAAAGTGCGCGAGTTGTGACACATATTAAATATAATATTAATATCTATGGATCATTACACACACTTGAATATAGAAATATCTGATGATACCAAAACATGGGGAATTCATACTGGCAGGTCTATTCTCATAATATCCTATCTTAGAGATTACCAAGTGCGAACTTCATGAGTGGAAGTCTCTTCTGCCTATGACAACTCACACCTAACGGTCATTATGCTCTGGGTCCCATCATAGTATTCCATCCAATGGTTGAACTATATTTAAGAATATTGTTATAGAATTTTTAAGATTCTCATCGTAGAAGGGAACTACCACGGAATTATCAATGCAACTAATGCTCTATGACATTATTACATCATAGTCATGAAGAACAATGTAAAATATGTAATAAGATGTTTAATATTATTTAATACAAATAATATATGTTTATCAAATTATATATATGTGTGTGCGTGTCATATATTTAAAACTAATTTATCTTAGTGGTAGTATATATTTGTTCATTTGTAGGATATAGTATATATGTAATCATCTAAAACCATTTTTAAAAATCGTCACGTAAGCATGGTTTTTATTCCCATGGTTATATGCTTCCCACATATACTACATTACAGCCGCATGATTAATGCTCATATATATTGGTCCATCAGGGAAAATGTTCCACACTCGATGAAATATAGAGAAAACATTATAACCATAATATTTATAACAACAAACCTCATGCCCACAGCTAGCCCAATTTTCTACTTATAGAAATATTCATAGTATTTGATTTTATCATCAATATATGATGAACCCGATAAGTTACATGATAACATGAATGAATATATCATGATCAAATAATTTAATCTTTATCAATAAGTGATATAGATAGGAGTGGTTTGATATGTCTATGGAACTCTTTATTTTCAAACATATAGTTGTTTCACCAGGAGTACCTCATACGTTCAAAATGATTAGCAACATTGAGCATATAGACAACTTGGGTTTACCAATTTCTATCATATACACATAAACAATCATAAAAAAACAAACATATACATACATACACATACACATGCATACAGACACACATACTCATCTACACCCATACATACTCATACACATACATATAAATACATACATACACACATAAATGTATATGCACATACATAAATGTATATACACATAAGCGTTAAAACACAGTCACATAAACATAAAACACACACACACATGAACACACACATTCATACACTTACACATACAAATTTACACAAAAACACACACATACATACACATACATAGAATCAAATATATAGAAATACATACAAATAAATACATAAAAATAAAAACATACTTGTATAAATAAAAAAATAAACATGAATATTTTATAGACATATATATATCATAACACTTTCTTTCCCTTTTTTTCATTTAACTCACTGTTATCATTTCAATCCTTATCAAACGAGATTCACATCACAACCATAATAATTATATTAATATAAATATTTATATACATCTGTATATATTAATATTAACATACATCAAAAGATATTCTAAAAATACTTAAATAGAAATATATTCATGTATATATTTTTATATATGTATTTAAATAAAAGTTTAATATATTCTATTTACATATAACATTCTCAACGAATTTAAATACATTATTAAATAATTTTTATGAATGATAAAAATTCGATGACATTTTTTTAATAAATTATGAAAATGAAGTTAATAATATATATATATATATATCTATGTAAGGTATTTTATGAAAATAATTTTTATATATATAATGATTACAATATATTATTTTAAATTTTAAGAATATATAATAATATATATATAAATATATGTAAACACACAAATTTAATTATGAATATATATATATATATTATAAAATAGTTAATTTGAATATAAATCAAAAAAATTGAATTTTTTTGACTTTTCATGTTTTTATATACATATTTACATACTTCATAACTCTATATTTTAAATATATATATATATTACTATATATTTAAATATAAATTAGTATAAATGAACAAATGAAATTATAATGAATATTTATATTGTAGCAAAATAGTTCAATATAATTATTTTTATATTAATCATCTTTTAGAAACTGACTATCAATGGGTTCCCTTTCATCATGACATATAAAGTATACCATTTTCAAATATTTTAATATATGCAGTTTGATAGACATGGGTGAATTCATTTCACCCAAGACAAATGTTTAGTTCATATCAACATTGTTTGGGAGTGGTTATGGTGCTGGAAACAATGATGTGGGAATCCATGGTGTTGGATGCGGTGGAGTACGAAAGGAAAATGAACTAAAACTATAATCATGTTTTTTCCATCTATTTCCACACCATCTTCCTTACATGTTGAATCACCTCATGGTGCATCCATATCTTCACTACCGAATCACTTTTCTTTATACAGGTGCCCTAAAAAGAATCTTTAGTCATTCTAGAAGCCTTCACCTATGTCATCAGTGGTGCTGTTTATTTTTGCACGGGGTTAATGATAAAGAGAAGAAATAATCCATATGGTGGAGGTGATGGTTCATTATCAAAGGCTAATTCAGTGAAGTGGATATAACACATAGCTTGTGCTGAATAAGAAAGAATTTTTCACCTTCTTCAACAAATAAAATGATTTCACCGCACTGGATCTTGTCCTCGAATCGATGATTTGTATAGTATGAGATTGGATTGTCCCACTTTCTGAGTGATCTATCCAATAAGATCATAAAAAATGGATGGATACTTTGACTAATCAGGTCATAAGACTCTACTATGGAAACATTTCCCCATACAAAGGAAATAAAAACAATTTCAAAAAATCTTTAGATTGGGAATTTACTTCCAAATATACAGTTTAATCTAGGGGTGAATGTAGGAGGGTGGGAATTATTTTAAAAATAACTCACTTTTAAAATATTTATAGAATGAAACATTTAGATAGAACACCTTCTTCATAATATTTGTGAAGGAGTTGTCCTACAGTGCACCTTCCTCAAAAATGTTCTGAACAAGTCACTTTTACAAACAATTCCATCCCTCCTTTATTAAAATTATTTATGTTAATTTTATTCCAATACTATATATATATATATATCAATTCTTCTATACGTAATAATAATAATGTCAGGAACTAAACTGGGTCACCTAGTAACCCTAAAACCGAGTCGGCCGAAACATAGCCCAAAGGGCATTCCTGATTCCCAGGGGTTAGTGACTAGAACCTGACATCAAATAATATTCCAGTGTTAATGATTTTTTCATCAACAATGTGGCATAAAATATACAATATAGTATGCATAAACAATGTTCACTCTAGTAGGGGGTAATGTATCAGATGTCAACAAATCATAAACCATACCAAATAACAACAACCAAAGAACTAATATAGGAAAATTGATCCAAGGACCTTAAGGATAGAACTCACGAAGACCAAAGCTGAATATCTGGATCCAACTCCAAAAGATCCCTTCCCTTTGCTAATATATGGGAGAATAAAGTCTAAAAACACCTGAAGGAAAATGTGGGTTGTGAGCCTAATACTTGTAGTACACCACCAATGATTCCATAAAAGATTACAAATATATATTATCCTATGAAAAATACTCAATTTTCAAATAAACAGGTTTGGAAATTCAAAATAATATTTAAAAACAAACATGATATACATTTTAAAAATGATGGAAGACACTTTTAAAGAATATGCTTTAAATTACAAGGGATGGAAATTTTATAAAATAATAGCTTACGTAAATCATTAATATAAAATAGTTTCTATAATTTCAGAAGGCATGTAAAGAAGTTCAAACAAACACCAGCAAACAATTATATCTCAAATATAAATAAACAATAAATAAACATTTACATCTTCCATATAATTACGATAGTATTAACAAACTATTGTATTCCACACTTTCTATGTGGAATCAACAAAATGTGTGCACACAAGTCCCTATGACACATTCCAAAGGAGACTCATCACCAACCTGTCAGGGATGTGACCTTTTGCATTATGTTTTAGAATGTTGTCTTTGTGTAAACTGTATCCAAATAACTCACTAACTATCTAAGGATTTCATGTGCCCTTACATGATTGGTGAACTATTTTAAAAATACTTACAAATTGGATCAATCTCATAATTCCCTTTAAAAAGTTCCAATTTCATTCCATTTAATTCCAAAAATGGTTTTTTTCAAAAACATGAATTTTTTAAAATATAAAACCACTGGGATTCTATAAAATCATTCTAAGCCATTTTCACATGTTCTAAATCCATTAAAAACTAATTATATTATTACACAATTAATTTCCGTAATTAAATTCAACAATTTAATTGAAATCATTCCATTCAAATCTATAATTTAAATTAAAAAATATAAATAAACATATTTCCATAAACACACCTAATTAAATGGAATTGGGGGTTTTCCAAATATCCATGCCAAAACCATTTAAAATTTCTGGATTCACTGGAATTGGAGTTTTATCAATTTAATTGAAAAAAATTTGAAAATTTTATTTTAAATCAACAATTTAAATAATTCAAGAAATCCACGGATAATCAATTTCCTTAATTGGAATCGAATGACAATACTCAAGTTCTTCAATGTAAGCAGTAATGATAAACCACCATGTGTTTTTCAATACAGCTACCCATGGCCTTATTATAGTAAGCGTCAACACACATATGCTCGAAATTCATTAAAGGTTCTTAGAACCAATACCGGTTAGTTTATTTCCAAAGGAAATACAATATCACATGCGATGAAAAATTATATTATCAGGAAAATTTTAAAATATCAATTAATATATTTAATGTGGCAATATTTCATCACTCGTGGCTAATTTCAAATAACCGATTAAAATATTACATGAGATAATATTTCATCTCTAATGGATAATTTCAAATTATCAATTAAAATATTTTATGTGATAATATATTATCCCTCTTGGTTAATTTCAAATTATTGATTAAAATATTATAAGCGATAATATTTTCACTCTCATCATAACTTTCAAATTTTTTATTATAATATTACATGTGATAATATTTTGTCTCTCATGAATAATTTCAAATTATCGATTAAAATATTACATGCGATAATATTTTATCTCTTTTGGATAATATTAAATTATCGATTAAAATTTAACATGCGATAATATTTTATCACCCTTGGATAATTTTGAAGTTATCATTTTACAATTATAATAAATATCAATTAAAAATACATATAATTATCCTATGCTAATTTTGATAATCTTGTTATGTGATAATTTCCTTGTAGTTATCCATTAATAATATTTAATAATTATTTTCAATAAGACTTGTAATTTCCCTCTAATTATTCAATGAAATTACATGTTGAAAATTTTATATTTAATAAAATTATACTTCACTTCCAAAGAAATTATTAAAAACACATATCTATCTATCTTTATATACATACCACTGAGTGTGTGTGTGTGTGTGTGTGTGTATATATATATATATATCATTGAGAATCAAAATAAATAACATTAGATAATTTTAATAAATTATCCCATGGGTGGTTATCATATATATATATATATTTATTTATATATATCTTCTGGTAATTCATTAATTTTTTGTTAATTCAAATAATCATCATGTGATAATTTTATACAATTTTCCATTCCAATAATTTTATGAAATATTTATTTATAATTTGGGTGTTGTGAAATTATTATTCCACCATTTTTTATTGTTAAGAATGGGGGATAAAGAAATGGAATAAAACAAAAGTTAAAATAATGGAAATAAAGGAAAAGACCAGGGGTGCCAATCATAGGACAAGAGAGTCGTGAATGCAAGAGGAGAAGCCCAGATAGGATAGATAGAACATCACCAATCACAAGAATGAAGAAAAAATTACCGCTAATTCGACCAAATCAACCAAGAACCACAAGAAAAATGTTTTGGGTATGTATAACCCAAATTGGGTTACAGTTCATTCACTCAAAAATTAACACCATACTTTAATACATTTTTCAACTAAATCTTAATGATAGTGGGTTTTAATTCAACCCATTTGTTTTTTGGTGATTGAAACAGTTCAAAATGGGTGGAAATCAATGTATTTGAAAATGTGTGGAGTTAAAAATGGGGTTCCAACATGGTTTTTGGAATATGAACAGTGAAATCCATTTATATTTAATAATTAAATTAAATTAATATAATTAATCATTTAATTTAATTATTAAAACATGAATTACTTAGCAACCTAACCAAATGCTTTTTTAGTATAATTTTTATAACATATCTAGAGTAAACACCCCATTCTGGACATAATAGTGGTCTCTTATTTTTTTAAAATGAAACATATGAGAGATATTAATGATTAATTAATTAAAAATCAGAATAAATAAATAATTAAAATAAAAATGATTATTTTTTCCAGCGAGGAATCAAAATGCTTGACAATTATAAATGTTATACTCAGTCAAGAGTAAACCCCCCATTCCAGACCCATTGATGGTCTCAAATTTTTCATAAGAGGAACCCTTTGGGAGATATTTATTTAGTTTTGATAAATAATATATTAAATATTATTTAATAATACAATCTCATGAGCAAGGCATCCAAATTTCTAGTACCTTTAAATTAAATACCCATCCTGGGGTAAACACTGTATTTTGAACATACTCTAGGTCTCAGATTTCTCAAATGACACACCGTTTTGGAGTTATTCAATTATTTTGAAAAAAATGAACACTGGATATAATATAATTATTATGTTTATTCAGTCATCATCGAGGCTTTGTGGGCCTCGAAACATCAGACTAAATTAGTTTCGATGTCCAAAAATATTTAATTCAAGATTCAATGATGTGAAATAAAATTTATGTCATTAACACATTTATCAAATTTTCTCTAATAAATCATTTTTTACAATTAAGATATTAGTAATTTAACACAAGAGGGTTTATCAATAACCAAAACAGTAATGGGATGTTACAACCTCCCCACTATAGGAACCTTCTATCCATATAAAGACTATAAAGAAACATACATTCCAAAAAGGTGATTCCCCTCCTCAAACATCTGGGCCTCCCTCTCCCATATCTCATGAGAATTTTAATCATCATTCCATAACATACGAACCAAAGGTATCGTCCACCCATAAAGTAAAATGATCTAAGAAACAACAACCTTGATAGGTTGTTTCTTCACAGAGAAAATAGGTTCAATCTCAAGATCACTTCATCTCACAACATGAGATTGATTAGAGAGATACTTTCACAGTTGTGATGCATGGAAACACCTTATGTATCGTTTTCAGCTGTGGGGGTAATGCTTAATGGTAAGAAACATTCCCCAAATAATCAAAACCAAAAAATGTACTAAAAAATGAAGAGAAAGCTTTATTTTACTCCCAAGTCGTTGATGACCCAACCGGGTTGAAACCATAAAGAAAAAATGGCCACCAACTCAGAACTCCCAAGGTCTAAGGAGACAGTCAACATATGAGTTATATCATCTAACATTATTTGAAAAAACAACAAAATATTTATTGTTGTCTCGTTCCCCAAAATTGGTCCATGCATGGAACATGACCAGTCTACAACTGAAAAAATATAGATTTACAAGGATGACCATACAACGCCTCTAAACGAGTCATTATAATCGTATACTAGAAATTTTTGTTATAAGAAAACTCATGTAGCCCTAAATTATCATCTCAAGCCCCACTGATGTCATGAACACAAGGGAAAGTCATACCGTCATGAAAAACATCCAAATATGGCTTCACTATTTCATTTCAGCTGAACTCTTATGTTAATAGAGGACTGAAACTGTTTGAGTACCAGGTGTTATGTCAATGGAAAACTCAACCTCCCTTTGATACAATTTTGTCACGAACCAAACCAGGTACCCTAGTAACCTGATAACTAATCATTCTGTTTCATATCCCAAAAGGCATTCTCGATCCCAATGGGTCGGTGACTAGCACCTGGAATCACACAATATGCAAGTGGGAATGATTTTTTCACCAACAATGCAGACGAAAAGAAACAAGACAATATAGATAAATAAAATAAACTCTGCTCAGAGTAATGTATCATATGTTAATAAGGCATAAACTAGCCGAAATCACTAAAACCAAAGTAATAAAATGGGAAAATAGCTCCATGTTCCCTAAGGACACAACTCACCAAGACCAATGCTCAATCACTGGATCCACATCCAATAGGTCCCTTCCATTTTTTCAAACATGGAAGAAGAAAGTCTACAAAAACCCGAAGGAAAATTTATGGTGTGACCTTAATCCAAGTAGGATACCACTCAAGATTCCATAACAGATACCAAATGTAGATTATCTAAATCAAATATTTCAATTTTCAGATAAATAGGTTTGTAAATTCATAAACATATTTAATAAAAACAAGCTATAAATTATAAAAATGATTCAAAAATAATTTAATGACTAGAATTTAATTTATAAGGCATGAAACATTTCTAAATAAATGGATTAATTATAACATTTATATAAATTAGTTTGTATAAATTCAGGAGGCATGTTAAGTAGTTCAAATAAACATTGGCATACATTTATACTTGAAATATAAATAGACAAGTGAGAAACATGGTCATTTCACAAAAAGCAATGATAGTATAAATTTACTACAGGATTATCAACTCTTTATGTAAACTCAGAAAAATTTTTGTACACATGTCCATATGACACTGGCCAATGGAGACTCTTCACCAACTGATCAAGGATGTGATCCTCTGCATGTATAGTATAGAACGTTGTCATAACTAAAAGTGTACTCAAAGAACTCACTGTCAACCCAAGGCTTGTATGAAATATAACATGATGGGTGAACTATTTTAGGACTTCTTAAAAATATGATCAACCTCACTCATTTTATTCAAAAGTTCCAATTTTGTTCCATTTGAATCCCAAACAGGTTTTATTCAAAAGCATTCTTTTTTCACAAGGTAAAACCACTGGTTTCTATCAATGAATTGTAATACATTTTCTCCAGTTTGAAATACATTCCAAAAAAAATTCCATCACTAAAAAATTATTTCAAAAATTATATTCAACAATTTATTTGAAATAATTTCCATCAAATCAAAAATTTAAACTAAAAAGGTTAAGTCATCCAATTTCCATAAACACACCCCAATTCAATGGAAATTTTGGTTTTCCCAATATCTATGAAAAAACTATTTCAAATATCTCGATTAAATAGTATCGGGGTTTATCAATTTAATTGAAAGAAAATTTGCACAATTGAATTTAAATAAACAATTGAAAAAAATAATGAAATACATGGATAATCAAATTGGCTAATCAGAATAGAACCACATACCTCACATTCTCCAATGTTAGCTGTAATGATAAACCACCATGTGTTGTTCAATACACCTCTTTGTGGCCTTATTATAGTAAGTGTCAACACACCTATGATCGACATTTGTCATGTGTTCCAAGAACCAATACCAGTTATTTTATTTCTATAGGAAATAAAATATCACAAGCTCTGATAAATTATATTTTTAGCATAATTTCATACAATCAATTAGAATATTACATGTGAAAATATTTCATCTCTAATGGATTATTTCAAATTAATAATTAAAATTTTACACATGTCAATATTTTATCTCTCTGGAATAATTTCAAAATATCAATTAAAATATTAAATGTGATAATATTTTATCTCTCATGGATAATTTCAAATTATCGATTTAAATATTGATGAGATAATATTTTATCCCTTGTGGATAATTTCAAATTATCAAATAAAATATTACATGTGATAATTATTATCTCTCTTGGATAATTTTAAATTATCGATTAAAATATTACATGAAATAATATTTTTTTTCCTCCTAGATAATTTTCAAATTATCATTTTATAATTGTAATAATTATCCTTTGAAATAACACACAATTGTCCTATGGTAATTTTGATAAACTTGTAATGCGATAATTACCTTTTAGTTATCAATTAATAGTTTTTTATAATTATTTTCAATAAGATGTGTAATTGTACTTTAACAATTCAAAGCCATTACACATTTATAATTTTATATTTGATAAAATTATCCATTATATCTAATGTAATTATTAAAAACAAATATATAACTATATATATATTTAATAATAAATATAAATAACATTTCATATTTTTAATAAATTATCCCATTTTTGTTTATAAAATATATTTATATCTTTTGATAATTAATTAACTTTTGATAATTTAAATAATAATCCTACGATAATATTAAACAATTATGCATTCTAATAAATTGATGAAATATTTATTTATAAGTTGGTTTTCATAAAATTATTAATCAAAATTATTTTATTTTTTAGAAGGGATGGTAAATAAATTTAATAAAACAAAAAATTATAATAATGAAATAAAATGGACATATTTGGGAGGGCAATCACAGGACCAGCAGGTCGCGGCTGCGGGAGAAGAAGTCTACGGAAGATAGATAGAACATCACCGATCTGAGGCATGAAGAAAATAGGTCCTCCTATTTGACCTAGTCAACCATGAACCTCAACTAAAAGGGTTTATGTATATATAATCCCAATTGGGTTACAGTTCATTCAGCAAAAAATTAATACCCTATTTTAATACACGTTTTCAACTAAATCTTGATGACGGAGGGTTTTAATTCAACACATTAGAGTGTTGGTGATTGAAATTTTTTAAAATGGGTAGAAATAGAAGGTTTTGAAAACTTTTAGTGTTAAAAATGGAGTTCCTGCGTGGTTTTGGGAAGTTTAACAATGAAATCTGTTTATATTTAATAATTAAATAAATTTAAAATAATTAATCATTGAATATAAATATTAAAAAAATATTAGTTACCTGACCAAACACTCTTTTCATATAAATTTTATACTCTATCTAGTGTAAACACCCCATTCTGGACACAACGGTGGTCTCAATGTTTTCAACCAATGAACCATTTGAGAGATATTAATGATTTATTAATTAAAAATCAGAATAAATAATTATTTAAAAAAAGGGTTATTTTTGCGAGCGATGCATCCAATCACTTTATATTTATAAATATTATTCCTCTTCTAGAGTAATACCCTCATTTCGGACCCATCAGTGGACTCAAATTTCCAATAAGACACACCGTTTGGGTGATATTTAATTATATATATATATATATATTATAAAATTTTATTTAAAAACTTTATCTTAAGAGTGAGGAATTAAAATATTCTCCGTCTTCAAATGTTATACCCCTAATAGGATAAAAACCATATTTAAGACAAAACATATGTCCCCTATTTCTCAAACAACACAACTTTTTGGAGTCATTCAATAATTTTTAACAAAAAATCCACACTTTATATAATATAATTAATATTTTTATTCAGTCATCGTCGATGCTTTGGGGGCCTCGAAACATCACAATAACTTAGTGTCAATCTCCAAAAATATATAATTGAACAGTACTAGATGTTACTAACATTTACAACCCTTAACACATTTATCGAAATTTCACTGATAAATTTTCTTTTAATTTATGATATTAATAATTTAACATAAGAGGGTTTATCAATACCTGAAACAGTAATAGGATGTTAAAAATAATGTAAATAATTAATTTATTTTTAATAAAATAATATTGATATTAATACTATTAAACATAAAAACATAAAAACAAAACAAAATAAATATATAATTATTAAATATAATGACTATTTTCTGTTAAATAAATTAATATTTTCTTTTAATAGTCAAATAAATTACAATCATATTATTATTATATAAAAATGTTTTCAAATAATAAATATGGGCATATTTTCATTTTTACTTAATGATTATTTATAATTAATAAAAATTATAATAACATTATTATTTATTATTATAAAATACATAAATAATTAGATTATTTAAAACATTCAAAATAATAATATATTAATATGTCTATTATTAAAAAAACTACATTACTATAATGATTGTTATGAAATATAGTTTTATGTCAAGTAAATTATTTATATCGATTATATTTATGATTAATAATGATGATGTATATTAATAAAATAATTTAAAATTTTTAATTATAATATCATTCAATATAACAAATATTTGTTCTTTATTTATAGAAGTAATTTATTTTTTACTTTTTATTGTTGAAAGAATTACAATAATATTATTAAATAATTTATTATTGTTAAAAAATAATTATCATAATAAATTCATTCCAACATAAGAATTATTTACAATTAATTAGTTTATAAAATATTTTATAATTATGTATTATTAGATAAAAAAGAACTTATATTATACATAAAATTTATAAAAACTATTAATTTATTTATTATTAAAATAATAATTGTATTATAATTATGAATTTTGTAAATATAAATAAATAATTATATTTTAAAGATTAATAATTGTAGTTATAATCTATTTTTGCAGTAAATATTATTTTATGTAAATTTTAAAAAAAATTATTTTTCGTCATTCCTTGTATTTTAAATTGATTTTTATTTGAATTTTCAATGTTTTCAATTTCATATAGATTTTATCTCTACTATATTTTACAACCATAAATAATTTTAAATGTAAATATTACATTTTTTATCATTAATATTTGTGACATGTATATTATATTTGGTTTGTTATATTAATGAAATAATTTTTATATTCAATTTTTTTTTATATTTTTAGTCCTTGTATTATGTTTCGTTTATATTATACTTATAATTTATATTTAATTGGATTCAAAATTTAACTACTTAAAACATAATAATTATTCGGGTAAGTTAATTTTAAAGCCTATGAATTCTAAATTATAAATACAGTATAAATGGAAGTTGAAAATTTTAATAAATGATTAACAAATAATTGATAATAAAAATAATTTTATAAAAAATGTTGATGAAAAATAATTTCAATGGTAGAAATTTTTTTTTGTTTTATAATATAACTATTTTATGTAAAAAATGTTTGGGTTGAAAATATTTGTTTGTGTAAATTAATTTTTTAGTTTAATGTTTTTTATGTACCGCTTATTTTAAATTATTTTTTGTTTTTAAAATCAATGTTTTAAATTTTATATCGATTTAATTTTTAATATATTTTATGTGCATAAATTATTTTAATAATAACTCTAAGTTTTTTAATCAATAAACATTGTGTCAAGAAAATTATATTCCATTTTTTAAATTTAAAACATTCCTTAAGTTTTAAAATATTTTTAATATTATTAATCCATGTTTTAAAAATCATTTATATTTTAAATATAGTTCATATTTTATAGGATTCTGAATTCACATACACGAAACAAAATAATGACTCAATAGGTGATTATAAAATATTATAATTTAAAAAATTTAAATAAAATTTAAATAAATTATTTTACAAAAAAAATTAATTGAAAAATAAAAGGAATGATAAAAAAGAAGTTAAAAAAGATTCACAAAAAATTATTGGTGGAAAAACAATTATGATTAAAAATTTTATGTTTTCAAACAATAATATATTGTCTGATTCAAATTAATTTTCATGAGTTTTATTATGAAATTCTTTTCATTTTTTATTATTTTTTTCATTTTTAATCAAAAGATTCAGGAAGCATGCTGGCATGCTCCTTTAAACATTATTATAAAATGAAAAATTAAAAGGATGAATAATTGATTGGCGGGGTACACAATGCATTATAGCATAATCTGTAAGGTAAACCTACAAGTCAAGAACATGGTCATTCCCAAATTCATTATCGATGTCATCATCAACATCTGTGGTTTTCCACTTAGACTATAAGTTTATTTTAATGAATACCACCGAGTACATTTCCTTGAGCGTTTCATGTTATGAATTTAGGACATTTTGGCCACACCCTCTAGTTGTAATAGAGTAATCATGGAGAATTCCTCAACCATGAAGGTGAATATGACCCTTGTTATATAATTGTTTCATAATGCTCTCCATATCATCTGGATTAGTATCATACCTCTTGGAATCCAAGCTAGAATCCCCACACCCTCTTCCATGAAATTTTAGGTGGCGTCCTCATTGTAGAGACCCGATTTTTTCCCTATAAGACTTTGTAATTTTTCTACATATATTTCTAGAGCTAGGATCTGAGGCAGCGTGCGATTCCGAGGCCCAGTAAGCCCAGAATAAATTTTATAAAAAAACTAAGTTTTTTATAGTATTAACGCAATGAAAATTGGATATCTCTCAAACGGTAGCTCGGATCAGAAATCCAATGGCTCGATTGCACCTGAATCATGTCGTTTACCCTAGGTGGGGTGTAAAAGCTACGACCGCGGGTCTTCCATGAGAGATGTCACGCAGGGGAAAAATCGTCATTTTGAAATAATGACTTTGAAATTTTTATTAGTGACGTTATTTTCAAATAAATTTCGACCGAAGGCTCGAAATGGAAATTCAAGTCTTCCTTTGAGTTTGAAATGGAGCGTTTTACCTAGGCGTGACATAAGATAAGAGGGTGCAGTGAATTTGGATTCTGCGCTAAGTTGGATCCCCATAAATAGAATTTAAGTGTTTAGGGTTAAAGATTAACTCTAATTCGCACTCTCTCTCTCTGACACCCAATCTCTATATCTCTCTCTATATCTCTATAGCCGTTCTTCAACATTCTTCATCGGATCGAGGAGCGATCTCCGCTAGAACCTTGGCGGATCGAAGCAGGAGCGTCATGGACGCGCAACCAACGACGCACGACCGATTTGAGGTAGGATTTTGGTTAATTTTCGCACCTTCATCAATTTATGTAGTTTTTATTCGATTTCATCATTTTAAATTCTATAATTTAATAATTGGGATGATAGCTGAATGAACACGACCATCGTCCGAGCCCGTTTTAACTGTCGTTCTTGAGCTCTCTTTGTCCAAATTTTCGGATGTGCCAATATTTGTTGAATCGTTTATCGGGTGTAGGCACTACTATGGACTAGCCCCAAGGATTCCAAATCATTCTTCTGATTTGAAATTGTGTCGACGAAGTGGTTGTGGCGACCGACAGATGGTCCGGCTCCGGCGAGGGGTGTGGCTAGAGCACTGGCAGATGAGCGGAGGCCGGGTCACGGCGGCATCGGGTGTGGCCAGAGCAGCGGCGTCAGTCACGGCCGGGCGGTGGCGGCTGCGACATGGCATAGTAGGGACTAGAGGAGTTGGTGCCTAGTGGAGGAGTCGAGCGTAGCGGCGGCCGGTGCAATGTTGTGAAACCAGGTGGCAGAGCGGGGGACGAGGCGGTCGCGGTGCTGGGCGGTACGCTCGGACGACAGAGCGGTGAGCCCAGGCGGTGGTGTAGGGAGCCCGGGAAGCTTGTGGCAGTGTGCTCGGTCGGCGGGGAGGTCAGGATACCACGGCGCGGGTGGCCTATTGCGGTCGTGAGGAAACACTGAGGTCAACGCATCGGGGGGGGTGCGGCTGACAAGGATCCACAGTACGCCGGTCCTCCAGGGAGCGTGGAACGAAGACCAGCCATTCGGCCAGTCTTCTTTGAATAAACAGACCTGATGTGAGTCCAGTTGTGTTGGAGCGGGCCGCGGTGAGTCAGGCCAAACCCACGGCAGGGCTGCGGGCTGGCGGTCGGGAAAGGGCCGGTCGGGGTCAACCGGCCAGGTTGGGCCACTTGCAATCAAGGGGTCGTATCTTTTAAATGGCGCATCCGTTTGATGTGTCGTCAGCAGCTGTGAGTTCGTCTCTTCAAGGTAGACCATCTTGATTTGGGTTTTGTGATTTTTGAGTTCTATACCTGAGGGTGGGTGATGCAAAACTCTTTAATTTCATAATATTAAATTATTATTAAAGCTTGCGATGGATGTGATTCGCGAGCCGGACATCCGTTTAATGTACCGTCAGAGGAGATGTGGCCCCAGAGTTGAGAAGGTCCTTCTAAGTTGGTTTGGAACCTTTGAGTATTGGTTTAGTTGCTCGGTAGAATGAAATGGTTAATGTGAATAATTAATTAATTAATTAATTATTAAATTATTCTTGCATCAGACCTAACTCTTGTTTGGGACGTCCGATTGACAAGTTTTCAGCTGCAGCGTGAACCGAGTCCTCGTACGGACTCTTTGAGACACGTTTCATAGAGTTTGAGTTGGAGACAAGGTGCAGGCCCTATAGGGTCTAGTACACTCGTTTTACGGTGAAACACCACTTTTTCAGCATACATCTGTTTGGGGTGTTTGAGTACTCATTTCTGAGTGTTCTTCCGTGGGGATTATGACGTTGCAATCCACCTGCCTAAATTTAGGCTCGAGGCATGGACCCCACGAGGCAGCTTTCAAACGAATGTTGCGTTTTTAAAACTTATGCTTCATAAGTCCATTCAGGGAAAATGAATAGCCCACACCTCGTGGTTATCTTCCTGGATCGTAATGGTATGACTTGCGTGACGTGCTTCGGGTTCGATGTGTGGGCCTTATAGGGCCCTGTTTGCATAACGCGGGGAGTTGAAACTTCTGTATCTAGAGTCCGTATTAGGCTTCGTCTGTGGCATTGTGACCCTGGCATCGAGACGAAGCCGACCAGGGTGGTTTTAGTCATTGAAGCCGAAGTTGAGGCATAGGCCCCATGAGATGTCTTTTAAGATGTGTGCAGCATATTGTGCCTTTTTTATCATACGTCCATTCGGGGTTGAATGAGTAGTCGTTTTGGAATGTTTTTCCGAGATCGTTGTGATGGCACAGTTCACTCGGCCTTCTTCAGGACCGAGATTTGGACCCCACGAGACATTGTATGGGAATAAAGCAGTGTTGAATAACTTTTTTGTTGGGAGTATGTTTCCATCGAGTAAGTAGTCTATCTCGCGTGTTTTTCTGTGAGTATTGCATCAGTATAATCTTCTTGGGCATGAAGAGCCTCTTTAGAGATATCATTAATTGTGTAAACATGAAAGGGAATTGGTTGGAGGTTCCTTTGACACACTCTGAACCAATGCATGGTAGAAGTGTTGGTGACACCCAGTGATGGCACAGGTAGTGCAGAGTTATCGAACCAGTTCCCGGTTTACCCTCTAGCATGGCTGGGTTGTGGGTTACCCATTGACCTTAGGGTTTACCCTCTAGCGGGGCTGGATAGTGGGTTACCCATTGACAACAGGGTTTACCCTCCAGCCGGGATCGGTAATGGGTTACAAGTTGACCTTTGGGTTTACCCTCCAGTGAGGTTGGAGAGTGGGTTACCTGTTGACCTTAGGGTTTACCCTTCAGCAAGGCTGTGCAGTGGGTTACCAGTTTGCCTTAGGGTTTACCCTCCAGCGGGGCTGGGCAATGGGTTACCTGTTAACCTTAGAGTTTACCCTCTAGTGGGGCTGGGTAGTGGGTTACCCAAAATCCTCTTGGGGTTTACCCTCTAGCTGGGCTAGGCAGTGGGTTACCGACGACTTCTTTCAGACTCAGCCCTTTCAATGAGGCTAGTCAGTGACTTTTCTCCGTGATTACTGGAGCGGGACCCTTGGTTTTATGGTCTAGCGATGAGACAACTTTGTTGTACGAGACATTTGGGCATCAGTGATGGATATCCATGGAAGTGTTGGCGGCTTTTCCTGGGCTGTGCTTGGAGATGGAGATCCCCTTACACACTCGTTTGGGTTTCTTGTTTAGCATATATATATATATATACACCCTAATTTTTTTCTCACTCCTTGGGTTTGGTTACCCTCCTTTTGGGAGGAGCGAAGAAATGCTGGGTATGCCACATGCTTTCCGTGTCTAGCTCCTCTTGGACTGGATTAGTCTACTTCCTTTCTTTCGTTGGGTTGAGATTCACTATCTCTATTATACCCTTACACTGTTCTTTGTTCTGTCTAATGCTTACCATTTTAGTACATCCTTTGTTGCACCCTTGGGCTTTCGGGACATCCTACTAAATGTATTTATGCTCACCCCTTCTTGGTCTTTGACCACACTTGGTGTGCCCTTGTAGACGACAGATATGTCGACTGACACTATAGAGGACTGTAGAGGACACATGAGCTTGGGCTGTGTTAAGTTGTTGTCGTAGGGTTTTCATGTTTGAGACTCACTAGCTATTTACTTTCGTTTACCTATTGCCGGTTTGTGGTACCTATCTAGTTGGGCGCGTGTTTTTCCCTTTTCTATTCAGTTATCTTGTTAGTACATTTTATCACATTACTTGTACTATTTAGAAGTTGATGCATGACTGTGGTTGGGTTATTGTTGTTTGTAATTTGATTTACTTTTTTACTATGAACTTCTACATTGCAGGGGATATGTGTGTGTGTAGGTACTTAGGTAAAGGACTCCCAAATATTATAATGACTTCAGCTCTTTTCGCCAGCCCTTTTCCTAAAGAGGTGGGATTGGGGTTGTTGCGGCTCGAGACCGGTAGGGTCGTGTCATGAAAAAGTGGTATCATAAGTGGTTCATTCCATGGGGCTTTGTTCAGGCATCCGTAAAAATGAATTGTTTGGGTTTTAGGGCAATAGTTTCAATGTGTCTCAAGAGTGGATCTCAGGTAATGGAGTCCAGTGATGGTGAGGTGGCCGACGTATCCATTCACCAAGACCCTAATAACCCACTTGTCGACTCGACACACTAAGACACTTGTTGTAGGGAATTTGGTTGGTGCATCATATCGGATTGAGTCTTTGACTGTCCTTATTGATTCATCTCTCCATCATTGTTTATATATATATGATCTTTTGACCGCGGTACTCCTTGATTAGATTCATTATGTCTTCGCAAAGAAAGACAACCAAGATACTAGCTCTGGTTCATGACGATGACTCTGTGAGAGATGAGACCTCAGATCAATATCCATCATACGATTACCCTTTCTCCAGGAGGATATACAATAGCACCTCCACCTATGGAGTTGCAGATTGTACCAACAGCGATGGCTGATGGCGAGCGCAGGCTAGACACGCTATGTGAGTTCCAACATTAAATACTGTTGAGGATCCACGGTGAGCCATAACCTCAGACAGTAAAGGGTTGGCTAGAGTCTATGGTTCGCCTCTTCAGAATTGTTTGGACCCTGATAGGTCAATGGTGGCTTTGACAACCAGTATTTCAATCAAGAAGTTTGGCGTTAGTAGAGCCAGGGTTATTTAGACAAATGATGAGTCGGTACTCTTGTGGTATGACTTCTAGAAGCTGTTTCGTGAGGAGTACTACCACTCCAAATTACTCTTTATATGGTTTTGGGAGATGTTAGAGCTTCAGCAGGGAGTGATGGCAGTGGTTGAGTATGCGAATAGGTTCATAGACCTTACTCGGTACTCTTGGACGCATTCCATGATGGAAACATCTGAGCTTAGAAGTTTGAGTGAGGTCTCTGTAGATGAGATTCATGCTAGCGTAGTGCCCTTGTAAATCCTCACCCATCTCAGGGTGCTAGAGAAGGCACTGGTGAAAGAGAAATTTTTGTGAGAGGGATGTCAATTGGAAGGAACTCGACGCTGGAGGTATCCCCTTGAGGAGAATCAAGAACATTGTCTGGGACATCGTAGAGCACCAAGATAGCCCAGGGAGGACTGGTGCTGTGATTGTGATGTGCGAGGTCATGTGGCATGAGACTACTCGACCCAATGTGCTGATTTTTCCAGTTAGATGGTAATGCACCGCCACAATAGAGGTAGTGTCGTGCTTAGAGAACTCCCAGGTGAAGACAAGGAGGTCCCCAGGGAGGCAGTGTTGGTGGAGGAACAGGAATAACTATGGTTGGTGGACGAAGTTTTGAGGTCCTAACTCCACCACTAGGCGGCCCATGTCGGGCTCAGGGAGCTGACAGATGGGGTCGAAAGCTGCTGTGTGCTATGGATGTCTACAGTCCTGCATCACATGAGATTATGAGAGGTACAATCTGTGTCTTTTTCTACTTTTCTAAGCAGAACATGTTAGACACTGCATGAGGTACTTTTTTTGTCTAACTCCTTGTTCGAGGGGTTACCAAGGTTGACATAGGGTGTCTGTGTAACCATGTGTTAGTTTTTTCTGACATAGATTTCAAGGAATGAGAATGAGGGGTCCTTCCTCCACTAGGACCCATTTTTTTGATGTGATCAAAGCCATGAGGGAGAGTCAGTACCACCCAAAGCGGATTGTATTGAGGTGTGGTGGATGAGTCCCTCTGACATGTGAATTCATGGAGGTGTTGTGAGGTGGAGTGTGAGAGCAGGATCTGGATTTTCCAGTGGGGATTTTCTTATTGACCTCCCTTTTCATGTGGTGCCACTAGTGGGTTTGGAAGAGTGCCTGTTTTGGGGATTATTCTCCTTCTAAGAGGGGAAAAGACATGTGGGGTATGCCACATGCTTTCCATGTCAGGCCTCTGGTGGATGGATGAGTTTTCTTGACTACCCTATTCATTGGTACCATGCGTTCTCAACATCAATCTTGATACTGTTATCAAGTACAGTTAGAGGTGATGGACACCCCATAAACAGAACTTCTCATTTCACTATGTGGTGCTGGTACTTGTAGTCTTTTCTATGAGAATGTGGAGATGCTATCTTCTGGGAGAGAACTTTTTGTTTTTCTCAGACCACCAGTTTTTCATGTGGTCCTCACCCAGAGAGACATGAACCTGAGGAAATGGTGCTGGTTGAAATATTTACAGTACTAAGACTTCTATGTAGTCTATGTTCTGGAAAATCGCAGTGTTATAGGAGGTTCCCTTAGCAGGAAGTCCTAGGCTCGACTAGTGTGGGAAGATTCAGAGCAGTTGTCATCCTTACAGCTGACCTTAGTGGAGAAGTAGGGTATAAATTTTATGCAGTCGATAGTGTTGACTCATCAACTTTTTGAGCATGTAAGAGAGTCTCAGTTGTGATTCATCGACTGTGAAAAATTGTGTGACCGGGTATCCTTGTGTGTTTCACCAGATGGGTATTCTGAAGGAGGGAATCACAAGACCATGTTCCATGAACAAATCATGATTTTAGTCGTGACATGGAAAGTAGAGGTTCGGTCGGGGAAGTCCACCGAGTTTCATTGGGCCATTTTAGAATTGTGTAAGCAATTGAGAGGATGTCTACCGTCTTTCCCTACCCTCCCAATAGTAGGAGTAAGCACACGACGTCTTCCACGTGTTGCCGCTGATAGGGTGCATGTGTGTTTCTGCACATTTCATCGAATGAAGCAGACCATATATGTATGAACCATCCCTTTGGTTCACATGTTGTGCCAGCATGGAATTGTGCATGTTTTCTTGGGAGTGGCAGAGCTAGGTGTTAGCTCTGTATCACGAGTTGTTTTTCATAATTTTTATTTTCAAGGATGAAAATAATGAAAGATTGAATGATTTAGAGATCGGGTTTTTTCCTATAAGACTTTGGAATTTACTACATATATTTCCATAACTAAGTGATGAGGCGGCATGCGATTCCGAGGCTCGGTACGCCAAGAATAAATTTTATAAAAAATTTAAGTGTTTTCATACAATTCATGCAACGAAAACCGGATATCTCACGAAAGGTAGCTCAGATTGAAAATCTGAGGGCATGTTTGCATCCGGAGCGTTCATTTTACAGTAGGTGGGGTGTAAAAGTTTTAGAGGTGTTCCTTCTGTGAGATATTTCACCCAGGGGAAAATCATTATTTTGAAATAATGACTTTGTAATTTTTATCACTAACGTTGTTTTCAAATAACTTACAAACGAAGGCTCGAAGTGGAAATCCAATACTTCTTTTGAGATTTAGAAATAGCTTTTTACCTAGGTGTGACATAAGTTAAGAGGGAAGGGTGAATTCAGATTCTGCGTTGAGTGGGATCCCTATAACTAGAATTTACGTGTTTATGGTTAAAGAAAAAACTCTAATTCACTCTATCTCTCTCTCAATCACCCATGCTCTCTCTCTCTCTTTATCTCTCTAGCCATTCTTCATCGTTCGTTATCTTATCGAGAGGTGATCTCCACCGGAACCTGGGCGGATCGATGCTGGAGCGCTGTGGACGGGCCACCAAGGATGCACAACTGATTCGAGGTAGGATTATTGGTTAATTTTCGCACCTTCGTCAATTTGTGGAGTTTTTGTTAATTTTATCTTTTTAAATTCTATATTTTAGAATTGGGACGATGGACGGACGAACACGACCATCATCTGGGCCCCGTTTTAACTGTCGTTCTTGAGCGTTCTTCATCTAAATTTCCAGACGTGCCAATCTTTGTTTAATCATTGATCGAGGGAAGTAGATGCGAAGGCCTCACCCAACGGATTCAGAATCTTCTTTTGTATTTGAAATTGGGCCACTGAAGAAGTTTTGGTAGCCGATGCAAGGTTTGGCTCTGACAAAGAGTGTGGCCAGAGCACCAGCAGATGAGCAGATGTTGGGGCACGACGACATCGTGTGAGGCTGGAGTAGCGGCGTCGTGCGCGGCCGGGCGGTGGCTTCGGCGAGGCGGAGTAGGGACTTGAGGAGACGGCGCCCGGCGGTGCAGCTGAGCGAAGCGACGACCGATGGGGTGTGGCAAACCCAAGTGGCAGAGTGGGGGACCAGGTGGTCGTGGTGCCAGGTGGTGCGCTCGGCCGGTAGAGCGGCGAGCCCAAGCGGGGGAGCAGGGAGCCCAGGCGGTTTGTGGTGGTGCGCTCGACCGGTGGGGAGTTCAGGTGGCCGCGGCGCTGGAGGCCTATAGTGGTCGGGAGGAAACACTGAGGCCAGTGCCTCTAGGGGGGTGCGACGGACAAGTACCCACAGTACGTTGGTCATGTTGGGCAGCGTAGAAGAAAGACCGACCCTTTTGCTGGTCTACTTTGAAGAACCGGGCCCGAGGCGGGGCCAGTGTTGTGGAAGCGGGCTGCAGCCAGCGGTCCGTGACGAGTCAGGCCGAACCCGCAGCTGGGCCACGGACAGGCGGTCCGGACCCGGCCGGCTGGGGTGAACTAGCCCGGTTGGGCTCCTTGCTATCATGGGGCCGTATGTTTTAAACGGCATGTATGTTTGACGTGTCGTCAGCGGCTGTGGGTTTGTCTCTTTGAGATGGGAATTTTTATTTGGTGTTCATGATTTTTGAGTTCTGGACCCGAGGGAAGGTGACCCGAAATGCATTAATTTAATAATATTAAATTATAATTAAATCTTGTGACGGACGAGCTTCGCAAGCCGGACGTCCGTTTGACATACCGTCAGAGGCACTGTGGCCCCGGAGATAGGACCATCCTTCCAAGTTGGTTTAGAACCTTTGTAGTGTGGTTTCATTGCTCGGTGGCGTGAAACGCTTAATGAGAATAATTAACTAATTACTTAAATATTAAATTATTCTTGCGTCGGACCTAACTCTTGTTT
The DNA here is from genome assembly GCA_963277665.1 of Viscum album. Lineage (NCBI taxonomy): Eukaryota > Viridiplantae > Streptophyta > Magnoliopsida > Santalales > Viscaceae > Viscum > Viscum album. The sequence goes on along the minus strand of OY728142.1, from coordinate 1,925,670,440 downwards.
GGGATGTCTGAATGACACGTGGTCAGCGGCAGCGTGACCCTAGTCCTCGTACGGACTTTTTTAGACGCTTTCCAAAGCGTTCGGGTTAGAGACAAGGTGCGGGCCCCACATGGCATAGTTCACACTTTTTATGGTGAAACACCACTTTTCACCCGATATTAATTTGGGGTGTTAGAGTACTCGTTTCTGAGTGTTCTTCCGAGGGGATTGCGACGTCGCAATCCGCCCGCCTAAATTTAGGCCTGAGGCATGGACCACACGAGGCGACTTTTGGACGTATGCTGCATTTTTACGACTTATGCTTCATAATTCCATTCAGGGAAAATTATTATCCTAATCCTCATGGTTATTTACTCGGATCACAACGGTATGATCTTCATGACATGTTTCGGGGTCGAGGTGTGGGCCCCACGGGGCCCCGTTGGCATAACACGTGGAGTTGCAGCTTCTGCATCCAGAGTCCGTTTTAGGCACCGTCCGTGGCATTATGACCCTGGCATTGAGATGAAGTCGACCACGGTGGTTTCAAGCGTTAAATCCAGAGTTGAGTCATGGGTCCCACATGGCATCTTTAACATGATATATAGAAAAATAATGAAAAGTGTAACACTATGGGGCTCTTCGCTTAATTGCATCTAGATGCTCCTGGGGATGATAAAAATATGGTTGTTATCAGTGTTTAGTTTCATCATCTCTCTTTTATATTATTCTTTATATTAGTCAGCAAGATGATGAGTTTATAGAAATTTGAGAAATCCTATATGGTGGGGATACTGTTTCTAGTAGTTCTCTCTATTTAGATGATACTCTTTACTTTGGGGATCGATTTTCAACCCCATCATCTAAGATGAGATCAGTTTGTTTTATTCCCATAGTTAGTCATTGTTCATTCATCAAGGATCTATGAAGATATATTATGAAATGAGGTTTTTATTCTATTAGATGGGTATGGGGACAACCGTTACCGATTATATTTCCCACTCTTACACCTATAATCAAATAAAAAGAAAGTATTAGAAACCTCATAGTTTCCTCCAAACTCTTTTGGATCTATTTTTGAGATGAGAGGAGGTATTAATGGGATTCATTGTTGGATTACCATGGAATCCTTGATGGATGAATGATATTTGTGTGGTGATTAATTGATTGAAAATTCGACTCATTTTAATCCGATTAGGGACACCATTGATGTTAACGATCTGGGTGTGTTATACATGTATGATATCATGAGGTTATGTGGGGTTCCTTCTACCATTTTTTCATACAAGGATCCTTGTATTAAAATAAGGTTATGGAGGATTCCCCATGAGGTGATAATAATTCATGTCAGGTTGAGATTAGCTAGCAATACAATGACATATGATTTGATGGATTATGCTACCCAGATCGTAGATGATATGCTCCCTGAATGAATCTTGGTTTTGGTGGATCATGCGATATCTATCTGGGAATCTTTTATTTTTTTCTTATATTAATCGTTAGTAGTCATCAATTTGAATGGTTCTTTTCGAGGATTTATATGGTGACGCATACATGTCACCTCATTATTTGGTAGAGGTGGGTAAGTTATGTCTTGTTGTACTGAGTCTTTTTCAATAGATGTTCACAAGGATTCACGATATTAATTTAAAAGTAGTTAAATTATAGAGTTTATAGAAATATCACATAGGTCAGTGGTGTCATCTATTGGAGTTTTTTGTAAGTTCCTAGTATTAATGGAATGTTTCTCTTTTGTCATGTCACCGTCAACATGGAATGTATGGAACTTTTACTATAGAATGTATTGGATCATTTGAGGTCACTAAAGAACATGGGTAGTTTTCTTATCGAAAGGAATTTCTATTTAAATTGATGTGTATTTATAATTTTTTCCATATATAGTAGATCAAGAAATACCACCTTGTCCCCTCTCATATTTTGTTTTTGGAGTATATCAATCTAGAGCTATACATTTCCATTGTAGAGTATCTAATGGAAATAATTTACATTCAATTTAATGTCTTGTCTGATAATTAAATTTTGTAAGTCAGATTGTTATGAAGGCAGAAATCGGATTCTTAGGATACATTGAAGTATGATTTGTTGATGAGGGAGTTGTGACCTCACCACTTTATCAGACATCATCTTTCTAGATGACTTCTCAAGGATGGAAATCCTTATTGTGGGGAGTTTGTAACATCCAATTTCTACTTTTATATATTTTTATTATCTCTTTTCATTTCACCCTTAATTTGGTTACATTTTGGGAATATCAAGGTTGGGTAGAATTTTATATGGATAATGAACTAATGTTTGAGGATGTCTATATTTTTAATTAATGGAGTCTGGGAATAAATGTGTTAAATGGTTTGTAGGTTCTCCCAATATTTTTAGAATTTTGGAGGTTGTATGGAGTTTTCTATTGAAATGTGATGTTTTCATAGTCCTCCAGAAAAATACACACTTTGTAATGTTTTTACACACCATGTTTGTTTTACATGAAATGTTAAGTGTTTACACGTTGTGTATTGGGTGTTTGGATTTTTGTTAACATGATACACAACATGAATATTTACAGATTGTGAAAAGGATTAACACCTCATGTAAATGTTAAAATCTAGGTTTTCAATAATAGGTGATGGGGTTCTCAAAGTATTTTTCTTCAAGGATTAAATGACATAGAAATTGATTACATGTTTTTTAATCATCGCGGGTTGTGTTTTTTTGGGGTTCTCATAGGTTATTCGTATTCTATTCAGATGAATCTTCTTTTTTCTCAGTATAGATATTATCTCATGTGATTATTGTGACATCAATTGATTCCAGATCAATTAATTAAATGTTTGATCTTTAAGGCGGGATTTCAACTCTTTAGGTAATAGATCCTATATAATTCTTCATTTCTCTAGAATATGGTGGAATCATTTCACTTCTTTTATAGATAAATTGATATTTGATGTTGATTATTTTGTCTCTATTCTACATCTATTGTGTGGTATTGGTCTAGGGGTAAGTCCTTTGTTGGTTGCGTTTTGGAAGGTGTTCATTAATTGATGTATTTTGTTATGTATCCTCCCAACCAACCATTTTTAACTGATTTTGAGATATGGGGTTTGATTCAATAGACTATTTTTTCATCGTTGTGTTCTTTCTTATTATAGGATCATGTTGTGGATGTTTGCGACCGTAGTTTTGTTGATTGTGGTTCCATATTTATCCAATGTTGGATGACCTTCATTGCCCTAGTTTTTTGATAAAATGATTTCTAAATGAAAAGGCATCATTGAATGCTTTATTTGTTTGTTGAAATGCATTTTTGATAAAAGATGATTTTTTTAAAGAAACTCTATTTTCAAATAATTAAGAAATAGATAAATTAAATGTTCTCAAATCATAGTTATGATTAAATGTTTTCAAAAATAGTGATCATCTGAATCCTTGGATATATAGGTGGAAGGTTCAGTAAGAGTCATCATCTGTTGATACTATAAGGGGATTCAGTCATAGAGAATTCCTCTACATGATAGAATTATTATTCTGGGGACTAGAAATAAATTTTTGGAGGATAAACATTCTTACGTGCTAATATACTTCCAATATATGATGCATAATTATAGGGGAATGATGGGGATGCTTATCTATGTCGGGGGGGTATGCATGTCCTAGCTATCCAGACCTATTGTGATCATTAACACGGATTTGTATGTTCTTTGACTGATTTGTACTATTTTGGATTATAATATTATTGTTTCTAAAATCATGGATTTGGTATGATATTTGAAGCATTCTTTGGCTGGATTTTATATATCATCTTTGAAATATGTATATTAAATTATATGAAACAATTTGACCATGTTTTGTTTGGAAATCAGAAAAAAAATGAAAATAAAATATTTGTCCATTCATTTCTTATAAAAACACTTTAACTGTTTATCATGACTTGTTTTCATTAACATTGAGCATGTTTAAATTATTGAATAGTGACATTTTATGGAACACCATGGTGGGATCATTTTTATCATACTATCTCAGACCCTATGCACCCCTTCGGTGATGCATAGACCCTTTTATGTATTTCATTGCAGGGAACAAAATGTGAGATAATGAGGTGGTGAGGTATCTATCAGCTGTGTGTAGGTAGCTATTGGTGAGATAGTAGGAGTTTTCCATGAAATCACAATGAGCAATCCATTTACTATTTTAATTTCTATTGGATATTGGTACTTTTATTTGGAATGTTCTAACATCTTTTTGAGTTCTACTTTCTTTACTTTCTTCTATCGGTTATGGAATATTTTATCTTTTCCACTGTTTCACTCTATTAAACACAAACAAACAAACACAGACACATATATATATATATTCTATGTTATTTCTTCATGTTAATTGAAATCATTCCATCTTATTGCTATTTGATGCCTGGGAGCTAGTCGCCAGCCTATAAGGACTGAGAATGCCCTTCGGGTTTTTCATGGGTCGGCTCAGGTACCAGTTTGAGAGGGTACCCCGACCAATTTATGATAGTAACACCCCGAAACATTATGATATATTTATTGTAAAATAAATTAAATATCTTCAATATCATGAAATTCTTCAAACACCTAGTCTATTTTTTGTTACATGTTACACTAAGATTACCTTGTGATGCACGTAACATCTAGTTTAAATGAAATGTAAAGACCCGTAAAATTCAAGGAAATTTTTTTCTTAATTTTCTTTCGAATTTTACAAGAACGCAGTTTCAGACGGCACCTGATTCCGAGGCCCGGAGTGCCCGGGATTAATTTCCGAATTTTGGCTCGGGTACGTTCAGTGAACGAACGAGCGGGAATTTCTAACTTTTGATCCGGTGCTCGAATTGAAATCCGAGGGCACCGATGAACTCGCAGCGCCGATATTCGCTTAGAAACGCCTCTTCCGGAGTTGCGTTTGCTCGGGTGTGGTTTTTAATTTTCGGGCTTAAAGTTAAGAAATAAAATAATTTTGCGACAACTTTATTTTATTTCGCTTAAGCCACTTGGAAGCCACTTGAAACCACTTAAAGGCGGCTTGAACTGAGTTGAACTGGATAGGATGCTATCCAGAAATATCCTACCCCTTGGTAGGATATTTGTGAGGTGGGGCCCGCACGAGCCCCGCCGTTTCTTTCGCTAAGTAACGCACCCGCGAAAACCCGTCAAAGTAACTGAAAAGTCAACCGACGCGTTTTCTTTAATTCTTAACAGACCATTTAATTGGGCGGTTTATTTCGTGAATTAAATGGACTGTTTCTTTCGTGAATTTAATGGGTCGTTTCTTTCGAATTGGTGGATCGTTTCTTAACCGGTTTCGTGTGTTGGCATGTTTATAAAATAAGACCAACCTAAAAATCCTTTGAAAGGATTTGAGAGGATCTTGTTTCTTCATCTCCCCGCGAAGAACGCGAAGAACGCGAAGAACGCCGGCGACCGAAATTCGACGACGCACACCGAGATCTGCGACGTCGACGAGCTTTACCCGCGACGTTCTTCGGTGACGCCTCTTCTTCCGCAGCCGATCCTCGTTCGGCAGCTAAGGTGAGAAACGAATCGTTTGAAATTCTTTTGTGTTATGTGTTAATAAAATAAGAGGTAGTCTTATTTTATTTTGAGTTCTTTGTTTGTCTTTTAGAGAGCTTCCTCTTCATCTTCAAGCTCTGACGAAGAACGAAGAACGCCCAAACTCCGACGAAGAACGACGCCTCTCTTCTTCTTCCTCGGTGTCAACAAGAGGGAACGCCGCACCCTCCTGGGACCTTCTTCGTCGGCAAACGAAGATCCGCCAGCGACGTGTCTCTTCGGGCATAACTCTTCGTCAACGGATTTGACGAACGACGACCGCGACGCCCGACTTCCGCGATGCCGTCTTCCGCGGATCGTAGACGATTCTTCGAATCTTAAAACCGAGGTAGGGGTTGTCGAATTTCTTTTGGATTCCTCTTTTTATTCTTGATCGTGCTTTTAGCAAGATTAACGTGTGGCATTATTTTCTTTAAGTTGCGTTATTATTATTAACGCGAGGGGGGCCGGACCGCACGAACACGGCCGAACCCCCCTCCAACGTTCTTGTTTAATTCTTTCGATGGAAGCAAAGTGGCGTGGTGCCGTCGCACCACGCGGTTTACCGTGCGTTTAATTTACGCAACGCCGTCGCACTACGCCGAGGAGAGTCTTCAAGAACGCGACGCCGCCGCGCCGCGTTGGAAGGATTCATGGCACGGCGAGAGGGGCGCGGTGCAGTCGCACCGCGCCGGACGACGAACACCGCGGCCGGTTCCGGGCCGCGGCGGGACGAGAAGACCGCGGCCGGTTCCGGGCCGCGGCGGGACGAGGAGACCGCGGCCGGTTCCGGGCCGCGGCGGAAGAGCAGACCGGCGGCCGGGCCGCCGGCGTCGGAAGCCGAAGAGGGGACCGGATTTTCCGGTCCCGTTGGAGAAGACCGGCCGGCCAGCTGGCCGGCCGGATGCCATAAAAACCGGGGAATTTAATTCCCCGGCCGGTATATTAAAACCCCCCTCTTTTAAAGAGGGGGCGGTTCTTTTAAAGGGAGGGGGCCGGCTGCCCCCTCGGTTCGATCCAGCAAGCCCCCCCACGTGGGGGGGGCGCTTGTTAAAAAAACGGCGCGGCCAGTGCCGCGCCGCCCTCCAGAAAACGCGGGGCTTAGCCCCGCGTGCCGCCGCCGCCGCCATCGCGGCACCCCGCCGCCAGCGCGGCCCGCCGCCGCCGCCAGCGCGGCCCGCCGCCGCCGTCCGCCGCCGCCGACCGCCGCCGCCGTCCGCCGCGCCACCCGGGGGGGGGGGGGGGGGGGGTCGGGCCGGGTCGGCCCGGACCCGGACCCCCCCGTTACGGACCAGTTTCGGTTTTTGGCTCATAACTTGAGCCTCGGATCTCCGAATGACGAACCGTCTGCGGCAACGCGATCCTTGGATCGAGACGGTCGTTTCGGTATATCGCACTCAAGGTTTCGGGTTACTTTGAGTTCGGCCGGGTTGGTTCGTTCACGAAACCAACCGGGCCTTCGGAGCGGAAACGCTCATATCTTGAGCCACGAACGTCCGATTGACGCGCCGTCAGTCGCGTTGTGTTCCTCTTAGTGAATCGGATCTTTTGGCATACTCCGCCCGAGGTTTGGACGCAGGTGGAGTACGGTCGGGTTGGTTTTTCCTTAAAAACCAACCGGGCCCCGGAGACGAAAATGCCAATAACTCACAGACCGGGCGTCCGATTGACGCGCCGTCTGTTTCGTTGACTTCCTCTTGATGAGACGGAACTTTTGGCATACTCCGCCCGAGTTTTGGATGCAGCCGGAGTATGGCCGGGTTGGATTGTTCCCGAAATCCAACCGGGCCCCTGGAACGGGAAAGCTGATATCTTTCAGACAGGACGTCCGCTTGACGGACCGTCAGCGGCGTTGGTGGTTACGTTGAGTAACGGTCCCTTTGAGTATACCCTATGGGAGTTCGGGGTACAGTTGAGATACGGCCGGGTTTGGTTCGCACTCGAAACCAACCGGGCCCCTGGGACGAAAAGGCTAATAACTCACAGACCGGGCGTCCGATCGACGCGCCGTCTGTTGCGTTGAGACCCCTGTGACGAGACGGACTTTTGAGACACTTCTTCGTGGGACTTTGAGATACTTGGAGTATCGACCAGTAGCTCGTGGAGCGGACCCTCCCGGAGACGAGCGTGCAGAGTACGGAGACCGTGTAGCCGGCTGAGACCTGACGACTGCTTGACCGACTCGACTTGGAGTGAGTCGACTAGCCCAGTGGACGGAGCGCCGGTATTTGGCTGCAGACCCACGGCGGACGGAGCGCCAGGTAGATGGCAGCAAACCCGCGGTACTCGACAGGAGGAGTACCTCAGTAGGCTATTTGGGCGAGCGCCCGGTATTTGGCGACAGACCCTCAGCGGACGGAGCGCCAGGTAGTTGGCCGCAAACCCGCAGTACTCGACAGGAGGAGTACCTCAGCAGTCCTAGGTTAGTGAGCGGCAGCCTCGGAGTCGTGACAGGACCACTGTACACTCTAGAGACGGAGCTCTTCAGCAGTTACGGTTTCGATAATGAAAATCCTGGTTTGAGCTGAGACTTTTGACCTTGTGTTTACTTCATGATTGAGATGGGTCACTTGCTAACTTTGGTATATGTATGGGCATATACCCGGGTAGTGGTTATCCGTCGATTTCACAATTCTTGTGTTTCCTCATGATTGAGATGGGTTACTTGATAACTTAGGTATATGTATGGGCATATACCTAAGTATAGTTTATCTGTTGTGATCTTCTTGTGGTTATCCTTGTTGGTTTTAGTGAGACCTTGAGGGTCTCGGGGTCCCTACTGAGTATCGTTATACTCACCCCTGCACGGGTTATGCCCGCACCTCGTTGTGTTGATTGCAGACGACGGCCAGTACTGGCAGAGGCCGAGTGTTCGAGGACTGGACGGTACCTGGAGGTGGACTATACGACGAGGCAGTACCCAGAGGCAGACCACGGGGCGGGACATACTCGGAGCAGACGACGGGACCCGAGGAGCAGAGGAGCTATCTGTACCCACCCTTCAGGTGGGATTTCCAGTGGACATCTCAGCGTAGCAGCTTTACTTTTCAGTCGCTGTTTTCCCTTTCGAGTTGTACTTTACAGTTGGGCTTGTATTTCCGGCCCCTTTTTGCTTTTCAGCTCTTCTTTTTGTACTTAGTGTTTACTTCCGCTTGTACTCTGTGGTGCTTGTTTTCTTTTATAAAGGCAATGCCTTCCCAGTTATCGGGATTTTACGCCTTTGGTGCTAGTCGCCAGCCCCTGGCCTATGGAAGGCGGGCTTGGGGTAGTCACGGCACGGGCCCCGAGGACGGGTCGTGACAAATTGGTATCAAAGGAGTTCGGTTCTACCGCAGAACTTATAACTCTGATGTTTCTTTCTGTGAAGCAATAGTGTTGAGAGTACCGAGTGTGGTTTTCAGTTCAGGGAGTCCAGTGTTGGTGCGGGCGGCCGACGTATCCATACACCAGGACCCTGACAACTGATTTCCGACTTTGTGCACGAAAACACTGATTGCGTGTATGTTTTCAAAAGTTTTTCCCCTTAAAACAGCTCAAACCAGGTCAGCTCACCAGGTATAATCGTTTGATCGTGTTACGTTGTTTCTTTCAGGATGTCTTTTCTCAGACGACCAGCTAGAGCCCGGAAGGATGAGCGTACTGACAGCCCACCGAGCGACGAGGCCTCGGTGCAGGGACCTTTGTCAGCAGTGGCACCGGCGGTAGCTCTACCCGCCGAGCCCCCGATGCTTCCAGCAGCAGCCGCTGACGATGCACGTCGCCTCAGCGCACTGCATGAGTTTCAGCGCCAGAGGCCACCCAGGTTCCGGGGAGAGACGGACCCGCAGGCGGCTGAGGTTTGGCTGGAGGCTGTGGTGAGAGTCTTCAGGCTAGTGGGGATGCCGGCAGACTTCATGGTGATCTTTGCTACCAGCCTCCTTCAGGCAGCAGCAGGTAGGTGGTGGAGCCACTTGTTTCAGTTTTGCGATGAGATGAACTTCGCATGGGAAGACTTCGAGACCTTCTTCAGGGTGGAGTTTGTGCCAGTATCTCTACACCCCGAGCGTGTACAGGAGATTCTGCCTTTTCCGCGTGTTTTTCGATCAGAAGTCGAGTCATCTGTGGGCAGTAGACAGATGATGCAGAGGTCCAGGAGGACCAGACGAGCAGTTGGGCGATCTCGGGTTTTAGGACCGGTGGTGCGGGGCACCCGAGGTGGGGTCAGAGCCAGGCGTGCCAGAAACGGACATTGTTACTCGTGCGGTGAAAAGGGGCACCTGGCACGTGACTGTCCGACTCCTCGTACAGTTGATCCATAGGCTTTTGAGGAGCCACCGAGGTTGAGGCAGCGACAAATGCTGGAGCTCTGGGAGCAGGTGGACAGGGGAGGAACTTGTGGTTACGTCTTTTGTACTTCTAGTTCCATGTTGATGTTGCTTTTGTGTAGCGTCTTGTATTATGAGCTGCAATAATAAAAAGACGCATTCTTTTGTGATGTTTTCTTTCCTGTCCTCTTTTGTGATGTTACTAAGAGGTTCCAGTTGACTGTTGACTTCACCCTCACTTGTGAGACATCTACTGGAGGAGACCAGTTACCACACACTGATGCCGACAGTGTGACTCAACCCTTGGAGGCGAGAGTAACGGTTGGATCTCTTAGTAGTAGCGTCGAGGCCTTACGACGTCATCCTTGGTATGGATTAGTATCATCCATGTTAGGATTGACTGTTTTAGGCAAAGAATGTGGTTCATCCAGGGGATGAGACCAGGTTTCTCTTATCGGCAAAGAAGAAATCTCACAGCTCTTGTGGGACCAGAGATGGTCCGGGCCACGTCAGAAGAGGTCCATGTCATCCAGGAGCGGGTCCTACATGGGCGATCGATTCCTCTTGTGCGCAAAAGATGGCGGCACGAGAATCTCCAGGAGAGCACATGGGAGCGGGAGGCTCAGATGCGTGCTCAGTACCCTCTTTTGTTTCCCTAGTTTTTGATGTAGCTTTACGGGGACGTAAAGCCCTGAGGTGGGAGTAATGTAAAGACCCGTAAAATTCAAGGAAATTTTTTTCTTAATTTTCTTTGGAATTTTACAAGAACGCAGTTTCAGACGGCACCTGATTCCGAGGCCCGGAGTGCCCGGGATTAATTTCCGAAGTTTGGCTCGGGTACGTTCAGTGAACGAACGAGCGGGAATTTCTAACTTTTGATCCGGTGCTCGGAATTGAAATCCGAGGGCACCGATGAACTCGTAGCGCCGATATTCGCTTAGAGACGCCTCTTCCGGAGTTGCGTTTGCTCGGGTGTGGTTTTTAATTTTCGGGCTTAAAGTTAAGAAATAAAATAATTTTGCGACAACTTTATTTTATTTCGCTTAAGCCACTTGGAAGCCACTTGAAACCACTTAAAGGCGGCTTGAACTGAGTTGAACTGGATAGGATGCTATCCAGAAATATCCTACCCCTTGGTAGGATATTTGTGAGGTGGGGCCCGCACGAGCCCCGCCGTTTCTTTCGCTAAGTAACGCACCCGCGAAAACCCGTCAAAGTAACTGAAAAGTCAACCGACGCGTTTTCTTTAATTCTTAACAGACCATTTAATTGGGCGGTTTATTTCGTGAATTAAATGGACTGTTTCTTTCGTGAATTTAATGGGTCGTTTCTTTCGAATTGGTGGATCGTTTCTTAACCGGTTTCGTGTGTTGGCATGTTTATAAAATAAGACCAACCTAAAAATCCTTTGAAAGGATTTGAGAGGATCTTGTTTCTTCATCTCCCCGCGAAGAACGCGAAGAACGCGAAGAACGCCGGCGACCGAAATTCGACGACGCACACCGAGATCTGCGACGTCGACGAGCTTTACCCGCGACGTTCTTCGGTGACGCCTCTTCTTCCGCAGCCGATCCTCGTTCGGCAGCTAAGGTGAGAAACGAATCGTTTGAAATTCTTTTGTGTTATGTGTTAATAAAATAAGAGGTAGTCTTATTTTATTTTGAGTTCTTTGTTTGTCTTTTGGAGAGCTTCCTCTTCATCTTCAAGCTCTGACGAAGAACGAAGAACGCCCAAACTCCGACGAAGAACGACGCCTCTCTTCTTCGTCCTCGGTGTCAACAAGAGGGAACGCCGCACCCTCCTGGGACCTTCTTCGTCGGCAAACGAAGATCCGCCAGCGACGTGTCTCTTCGGGCATAACTCTTCGTCAACGGATTTGACGAACGACGACCGCGACGCCCGACTTCCGCGATGCCGTCTTCCGCGGATCGTAGACGATTCTTCGAATCTTAAAACCGAGGTAGGGGTTGTCGAATTTCTTTTGGATTCCTCTTTTTATTCTTGATCGTGCTTTTAGCAAGATTAACGTGTGGCATTATTTTCTTTAAGTTGCGTTATTATTATTAACGCGAGGGGGGCCGGACCGCACGAACACGGCCGAACCCCCCTCCAACGTTCTTGTTTAATTCTTTCGATGGAAGCAAAGTGGCGTGGTGCCGTCGCACCACGCGGTTTACCGTGCGTTTAATTTACGCAACGCCGTCGCACTACGCCGAGGAGAGTCTTCAAGAACGCGACGCCGCCGCGCCGCGTTGGAAGGATTCATGGCACGGCGAGAGGGGCGCGGTGCAGTCGCACCGCGCCGGACGACGAACACCGCGGCCGGTTCCGGGCCGCGGCGGGACGAGAAGACCGCGGCCGGTTCCGGGCCGCGGCGGGACGAGGAGACCGCGGCCGGTTCCGGGCCGCGGCGGAAGAGCAGACCGGCGGCCGGGCCGCCGGCGTCGGAAGCCGAAGAGGGGACCGGATTTTCCGGTCCCGTTGGAGAAGACCGGCCGGCCAGCTGGCCGGCCGGATGCCATAAAAACCGGGGAATTTAATTCCCCGGCCGGTATATTAAAACCCCCCTCTTTTAAAGAGGGGGCGGTTCTTTTAAAGGGAGGGGGCCGGCTGCCCCCTCGGTTCGATCCAGCAAGCCCCCCCACGTGGGGGGGGGGGGGGGCGCTTGTTAAAAAAACGGCGCGGCCAGTGCCGCGCCGCCCTCCAGAAAACGCGGGGCTTAGCCCCGCGTGCCGCCGCCGCCGCCATCGCGGCACCCCGCCGCCGCCGCCGTCCGCCGCCGTCCGCCGCCGCCGACCGCCGCCGCCGTCCGCCGCCGCCGCCGGCCGCCGCGCCTCCCCGGGGGGGGGGGGGGGGGGTCGGGCCAGGTCGGCCCGGACCCGGACCCCCCCGTTACGGACCAGTTTCGGTTTTTGGCTCATAACTTGAGCCTCGGATCTCCGAATGACGAACCGTCTGCGGCAACGCGATCCTTGGATCGAGACGGTCGTTTCGGTATATCGCACTCAAGGTTTCGGGTTACTTTGAGTTCGGCCGGGTTGGTTCGTTCACGAAACCAACCGGGCCTTCGGAGCGGAAACGCTCATATCTTGAGCCACGAACGTCCGATTGACGCGCCGTCAGTCGCGTTGTGTTCCTCTTAGTGAATCGGATCTTTTGGCATACTCCGCCCGAGGTTTGGACGCAGGTGGAGTACGGTCGGGTTGGTTTTTCCTTAAAAACCAACCGGGCTCCGGAGACGAAAATGCCAATAACTCACAGACCGGGCGTCCGATTGACGCGCCGTCTGTTTCGTTGACTTCCTCTTGATGAGACGGAACTTTTGGCATACTCCGCCCGAGTTTTGGATGCAGCCGGAGTATGGCCGGGTTGGATTGTTCCCGAAATCCAACCGGGCCCCTGGAACGGGAAAGCTGATATCTTTCAGACAGGACGTCCGCTTGACGGACCGTCAGCGGCGTTGGTGGTTACGTTGAGTAACGGTCCCTTTGAGTATACCCTATGGGAGTTCGGGGTACAGTTGAGATACGGCCGGGTTTGGTTCGCACTCGAAACCAACCGGGCCCCTGGGACGAAAAGGCTAATAACTCACAGACCGGGCGTCCGATCGACGCGCCGTCTGTTGCGTTGAGACCCCTGTGACGAGACGGACTTTTGAGACACTTCTTCGTGGGACTTTGAGATACTTGGAGTATCGACCAGTAGCTCGTGGAACGGACCCTCCCGGAGACGAGCGTGCAGAGTACGGAGACCGTGTAGCCGGCTGAGACCTGACGACTGCTTGACCGACTCGACTTGGAGTGAGTCGACTAGCCCAGTGGACGGAGCGCCGGTATTTGGCTGCAGACCCACGGCGGACGGAGCGCCAGGTAGATGGCAGCAAACCCGCGGTACTCGACAGGAGGAGTACCTCAGTAGGCTATTTGGGCGAGCGCCCGGTATTTGGCGACAGACCCTCAGCGGACGGAGCGCCAGGTAGTTGGCCGCAAACCCGCAGTACTCGACAGGAGGAGTACCTCAGCAGTCCTAGGTTAGTGAGCGGCAGCCTCGGAGTCGTGACAGGACCACTGTACACTCTAGAGACGGAGCTCTTCAGCAGTTACGGTTTCGATAATGAAAATCCTGGTTTGAGCTGAGACTTTTGACCTTGTGTTTACTTCATGATTGAGATGGGTCACTTGCTAACTTTGGTATATGTATGGGCATATACCCGGGTAGTGGTTATCCGTCGATTTCACAATTCTTGTGTTTCCTCATGATTGAGATGGGTTACTTGATAACTTAGGTATATGTATGGGCATATACCTAAGTAGAGTTTATCTGTTGTGATCTTCTTGTGGTTATCCTTGTTGGTTTTAGTGAGACCTTGAGGGTCTCGGGGTCCCTACTGAGTATCGTTATACTCACCCCTGCACGGGTTATGCCCGCACCTCGTTGTGTTGATTGCAGACGACGGCCAGTACTGGCAGAGGCCGAGTGTTCGAGGACTGGACGGTACCTGGAGGTGGACTATACGACGAGGCAGTACCCAGAGGCAGACCACGGGGCGGGACATACTCGGAGCAGACGACGGGACCCGAGGAGCAGAGGAGCTATCTGTACCCACCCTTCAGGTGGGATTTCCAGTGGACATCTCAGCGTAGCAGCTTTACTTTTCAGTCGCTGTTTTCCCTTTCGAGTTGTACTTTACAGTTGGGCTTGTATTTCCGGCCCCTTTTTGCTTTTCAGCTCTTCTTTTTGTACTTAGTGTTTACTTCCGCTTGTACTCTGTGGTGCTTGTTTTCTTTTATAAAGGCAATGCCTTCCCAGTTATCGGGATTTTACGCCTTTGGTGCTAGTCGCCAGCCCCTGGCCTATGGAAGGCGGGCTTGGGGTAGTCACGGCACGGGCCCCGAGGACGGGTCGTGACATGAAACACAATACTCTATTAAAATATTACTATTAAAAATGAACAATATAAAATAACCATTAAGTTGGGGGGTTTGAATAATAGTAACTAAATTATGAAATGTATATGGTTTAAAAATTTATAAATTAAATTCACTTGTTATTTACTATTTAGAAATAAAATAAAAACTATTTTAAGGATAAAGCAATGTTTTTGAAAAATGTATTTATATAAATTTCAGATTATTCATGCTTTGAAAAGATAATTTAAAAATTATTTTATAACACTTTATGAAAAATTATTAGTAAAAAGTAACATAATTTTCAAAATACATGTGTCAAAATTTTTATTGGGTGATTCTTTGAGAATGTTTTGAAAATATTTATTATTTGATAAATATAGAAAAATAAAAAAAATTATTGAAAATTTCAAATTAATTTAAATATTTTAAAAATTAAATTATTTTTTAAATTAACTTTAAATTAATATTAGTTAAATAAAATTATAATATAACCCATTTTGGGAATTTTAATCAATTATATATATAATTTTTAAATTAAAATTCTATATACATATGAGAATTTTCTCTTTGGAAAACCGATCTTTTGTGGTGTTTAGAGATTAATTTTAAATTGAATTATGCCACTTATTGGATTTTAGTTTTAAAAATAAATTATATATTTGGAATAATCATAATTTAGATTATCTACTATGTTCAAATTAATATCATTCAAAAATGAATAGTGAAAATTCTAAAAATGAATTATCGTGATTAAGATAAAAATGTGTTTTCCATGGGATAAACTAAACAAATAAATAGAAATATAACATAGAATATTTTTAAATAATATTTTATTACATATATCAACATTATACCCAATAAATATTGATTGTATCTTATTTGGGATTCATCTAGCCTACAAAAAATATGTGTACTATTTTTTTTCAAAAATTACAATTGTGCCACTAACCTCTTTTCTAAAAGGCCACCCACACTGCAATACTCTTCACACTTCCAAAAACATTTCTTTTACACAATATATACCCAAATAACTTATTTAATACCTTATCTACATCTTATAATCATTATTTTTATTATTAATTCCTATTAATAATTCTTTAGGTATAAACCTAATGACCATATCTTAAAGAGAGGAAAAAATTTTAAATGTGCATATTTGATTTATTTATTCTTCCACCTTATTAAAAAAAATTAAACATGGATAATATAATAACTAAAATATCTCCAATATAATTATATTTTTTATGGTAATATTATAACCCATATCAATATCCACTTCCAAAAATTGATAAATGAAATTGTTCGTCATGGATACGGTGGACTACCACCTCGCGAAACGACGTAATTAATTTACCATGACCACTTTTGTAAGATGTATATAATGATAGATTTATCATATTTAAATTATAATTATGAAATTATTATACTTATTTAATTATGATATAACATATACCATCTTACTATTCATCATGTGGGGGAACCGTCAACGTCACTCGTGTGTACGGAGGACTACCACATCACATAACAATTTGATTCATTTTTCATTTTTGATTTATATAAAATTTATTAAGGTTAAATTTAATAATTATTTTTCATATTAAATTCCTATACACAATTCAATAAATAAAATATCTCATATAACTCCTTATCCTTTGATCTATTGGGAAAAAATGTTTCTTTTGTGCACATGTGGACTTCCACCTCCACATAGCTATAAGAAATGTTTATTATTTAATTGTTTAATAGATGGTAATTATGATGTATTGGATGAATATAAATTATATATATATATATATATAATAATGATTCTATAAATTTCAGCTAGTATGTATTTTACTTTGGTTCCATCTATTGAAAAAATGCAAACAGTGCTCATGTTTCTGTATGGCCTATTGTCTTCATCATCTTTGTAATCCATTTTCTATTTAAAAAAGTTGTATATAAATATACATAAATATATAATAAATATTTATGATATTTATATCACTTTAATAGTTTTATATATTATGTTACCATGATCAAATAAAATGTACCAAATTTACCCAAATAAATCATTCATGAAAAACGAATCAATTATCACTCAAAATAATTATTTCAACAAATAATTAACAATAAATGACAAGTAAAAGAGTAGAATAAAATACCATATGGTAATAGATATATTTTAATAGTTCTTTAATATAATCAAAATAAAATAAATAATTTTTCATATAGGGTGTTTAGTCATATACAATGGAAGTCCATCCTAAGGTATGGGTTTATTATCTCACTTTGAAATCCATGTGACATACTCCATATTCCCTAGTTATTCATTTGTGTGGTTTATGTAAAATACCATGGATTTGTTATATCATTATTATATTTATCTTAATGGTATTTAATGGTTAATTTTATATGCATTTCTTTTGTGAGGCTTATGATTCAGAAGTTACCAAAGTGGTAATAGATTATTTCATAATCAATAATTATTCAGTATTGTATTTTTTTATGCCTCACCCAAAAAAATATTTATATTTATATCATAAACATAGTATATATTATTATACTATAGACATTAATTATCTTTTCCAAATAATAAAACAATTTTTCAACTCTTTTATAATTAAAATAATTGATAAAAAGTTTGTTATGAAAATCCAAAATTATTTATACTTTCGAACAAAAAACCTTCTCCATAAAAATCAGTTTTTTCTAAAAAAAATCAATTTTTTTAACCTTTAACGAATTATTTTTTAAATAATTTTTTACCCATTTGGATTTTTAATTTTTGAAAAGGAATCTCCATGTCATTTTCAAAACAAATCCTGCTTGGAATTTATTGGATATGTTAAAAGAATCTTAAATTTAACATGTACATCAAGAAAAGAATTTTCCACCTTTATAACCACGTAATATTTTAAATATAATTAGATAATATTTCATATTTTATCTTCAAATAAATGTATTTTAATAATATTTATTTATCTTTTAAACAAAATCAATGTGAATATGTTATTTTCTCAAAAATATTTGTTTTATGAATTTTTATATTCTTTATAAACATCATTAACATCATCATTTTATTTTAATTTTTATCCAATAGTGTTGTGTTTTATTTATATAATCCTAATTATTTCATTGGATGGTTTATGTTGAGTTTTACTATGTATGTGTAAATTTACTAACAATCACAACATTACCATCGATGCTTTATAATGATGTTTACTTTATTTTGTCATGTATTAATGTTTCATATATCAATTTTTTGTATAAATGTTTTAGTTGATTATTTTTTAACCCTTTCATCCGATGAAATCATTATACATAGTATGTGATAGGTGGGTCCCTGTTATAGATACCCACTCTATCCATTGACATATATGATGATACAAATCAGTTTTGAAAATTAAACAAGATTCTACCCATAGATTTAAATTGTCTTGTGAAATGTATTAAAAGTAAGTTTCAGATATTTGGAAATATGTATTACCTAATTATGATATCATAAACTGATTTCCATGTTATTATTACATTTTTATAATATCCATGGATATGTTTCTAAGTAATGTGATTAATTTTATTTTTTGTATTTTTTTATCAATTATTTCATCCATATTACGCTCTGTTCTTTGATTAAATGACATGCGTTTAAGCTATATAACATTCTGTATTTATTATTCTTATTTATTCAAGTAAGATCCCCTTTAATTATTACCCTTACCCAGCATCTCATCTCTCCCATTAATTATTATTAATTTTATTCATGAAAAAAGGATGTGTTTTGTGATGGATTTGTCAGGATACACTATGAATAATAGTAGTGTTCTAAAATAAAAGAATTTGAAATGTTTTCATTTGTATTGTGTATTTCAAGTTTGTAAATTGTTCACAAATATTAATAAATTATTCAGTCTATTGGGATATGATTACTTGTATCATATTTTAATTTAATAATGTTATAATAACCTCCATGTTGTTGTGATATTATGAATCAGAATTCGATATTGGGGGGTTCACTCTATAGAACTAGGAAATATTGTCAACCTAAATTACTTATAATAACTATCTTGGATAAAATATTCATTGTGGTAAGGAAAATATGGAACATTTCCAGTAGAATTTCCATGTTACATTTCATTATGATTACAATGTTGTGGAGTATTGGGAATTGACAAACTACATTGAGATTAATATGATAATTAAAAATTTTAATCTCATTTATTTTAATAGTTATGATAAAGTAATTAAACCCTAATTTTATTTTTTGTAGAAACATGGAATGTATGTTGACCTTGATATCACATTGATCAATACTAGATAAAATATCCTGACTAGTGTCACTAACATCCTAGTTTGTCACATGTTCTTGTGAATTGTATAATAATAAGAATGAGTGATTTATGTCATATATTCCCTACTTTATGATCTACTTGTAATTGTGGTGGGTGTATTATTCCTTTATCATTACATAAAACACATGGATCATACACTCACTATTAGAAAAAAGTCATTTAGTAGTGTACCTATATCCAAAACTGAGTTTTTCTATGGTTATAACTCACCTATAATCAAGTGAAAAAATTCTATTGGAAATTGGAGACATATACCCACACGTAGTGGCTTCATGTGGTTATATCATTTTCCATTATAACATGGGAAATAATATTTACCATGGAAATGGAATTTCATACACCTTACGTCCATTAATGCCTCATGTGAGTGGTTATTGTGTGGTAGGGTTGGGGCTATAGAAACTGGTGGCTTGAGACCATGGTAATAGAAGGAAAATAGTCATTGATGCTCATACCGTTGAAGATAGGGTGGTATGGTGAGAGTCTATAGCCACAGGTGTTGAGCAATGTATTGTTTTCAAATAGTTCAAAATAATGTTTTTTAAAGGGGGAGATTATTTTAAATAATACTCTGTCTCTTTATGATGATTTTGATGCTCACAAATACCCTTAATTATTTACTAATTATTTCGTTAAGTATTTTGCAGGAATTTATTTTATTTATTTATTTCATATAACGAGATTTCATACTTTATTTTATTCCGAGATCAATTTTAGCGTGTTCTAGAATTACTGTAGCGCGAGATCAATTTTAGCGCGTTCTGGAATCACTGTAGTGCGAGATCAGTTTTAGCGCGTACTGGAATCACTGTTCATACCCTACGTTGATGAACGTAACATATGGATGAAAAGTTTTCTTTTTATGTTAAAAGAAATGTATGGTTAAGGAACCTTACGTTATTTTGAAACGTATGGTTAATGAACCTTACGTTGTTGAAAAGTATGGAAGACGAACATTACGTTTGGAAGGAACCTTACGTTTTTGTTGTTGGACAAGTATGGAAGAGAAACCGTACATTAGTTTTCAGTGTTGAGTTTGTTTCTCAAAAGTATGGATCATCAACCTTACTTTTATAATCAACCGTACGTTCTTTGGAGAGTTGAAGCAAGACAAAGTATGGATGATCAACCCTACGTTTGAATGCTGAAGAGAAAATATGTTTGTGAACCTTATGTTTGTGAACCTTACGTTTGTAAACCTTACGTTTGTGAACCCTACGTTTGGAGCCACGTCATCAACCCTACGTTTGGCGTCGGGATATTTTTGACAGACGATATTTCCTTTTGCATTGGTCAAATAGGCGGATTATTAAGCGGATTTCGAGCCGATTCTTAAGTACGACTTTGACGGAATCAAAGACGATTTTCAACGGATTAATGATTGATTTAAAACGGAGCTTTTTATGCCGATTCTTCAGGGAAGTTACAACGGCTCTGTTATTTAATATCGCGAATCTAAAGGAGATTTTCATGGATCTATTTATGCGGAATATTTTCTCAGATTTAAATATATATGTTCTATCTTGGAAACTTCGGATATATATATACACAGGAAAGTGTATGAAATATACAGATTGATCTTTTAACGAGCAAGAAACAGAGACTGTGTAAAGGCGTTCTTTTCTGGTGATCGAGAAGAAGTGTAAAACCTTTATTATCGAAGGAAGATCTTGATAGCAGATTCACGTGTTCTACATCGACTATCTATTGTGAATCTACTGCTGCTGAAGTTGTGAAGTTTCTTGTAATATCTATTGCAACTGGATCGACTCAGAACTGTTTTGATTACAGATCTTTATTTTCTGAAGACGACGATCTATCTACTGTCAATTGCATTCTGTTGCAATTGTGAAGAACAACTAGAGAAGTGTTTTCTTTATCGAAACCCTTTTTATTTTTGAGTGATCAGCTTCTCGTTCTAAGCTGTGTGGGTTCGTGTTTGAACCAGGAAGGCTGTGTTTGCCTGAAACATGTAAAGGTGTCAACTGCCTATACTCAGTTGTGGACAGGTCTGTGGAAACGAGGACCAGATAGTGAAAATCGCCAAGCTCGTGGATTTGAGCGTTGGTGGAGTGGACTAGGGGCCTTCTGTTCCCCGAACCACTATACATCCGTGTGTTCATGCTTTTACTTTTTCCGCTGCATATTTAATCGTGCTAAAGCATAGTGGACAGAATTTGTCTAAATTGAAGAGATTGTAATAATTTTGAAAAGACACAATTCACCCCCCCTCTTGTGTGTAATCCGTAGATTCAGATCCAACAATTGGTATCAGAGGAGGAGCTTCTTATTTTTTAAAGTCTTATCAAGCTAGAAGTATTTAAAGATTATACATAGTGTATCATGGCTGATACGAGAGAGGGAATGTCAATGGTCAGAGCACCTTACTTTAATGGAGATAATTATGGCTGCTGGAAATCACGTATGATTATTTATCTGAAAAATCTTGGTTACAGAGTCTATTCAAAGATTCTGACTCCCTATGAAATTCCTGAAAATCCCGATACATGGAGTGCTGCTACTGAGGCTGAGTATGACATGAATTCAAAAGCTATGAATGCAATCATCTGTGGTTTAGGACCGGATGAATTTAACAGAGTATCTCAATGCCCGACTGCATATGAAATGTGGCAAACAATAGCTGTTGCATATGAAGGAACAGATAATGTAAGACAGATGAGATATGAAACTTCTAAATTAAAATTCGATACTTTCAGAATGATTGAAGGAGAGAGCATCACTCAGATGAATGGAAGATTGACAGAAATTGTCAATAATATAACAGCTCTAGGAGAACCAATCAAGCAGGCTGATCAAGCGTTAAAGGTACTGAGAGTACTTCCTACTCGATGGAATGGAATCTCTACAGCAATCAGACAATCAACTTCTGTTAAAGATCTAACTATGAGAGAGATGATTGGTACATTGATGATGTACGAGGCTGAAATGCAAGATGAGGTAAATGAGAATAAAGTCTACATAAAAAGGGAAAATACTGCTTTGAAAGTGACTTCTCAACAAAAGGATAGAAAGATGAAGAACAGAGAAGTAAGTGCTAAATCAGAAAGCTCTGATTCTTCAAATTCGGATGAAGAACTGGCTCAGCTAGCCAGAAAATTCAGAAAGTTCTACAGTAAGAAGAAAGACTTCAATAAATCCTTCAAGAAGGATAGCAAGGAAGTGAGATGTTATGAATGCAAAAAGATGGGACATATAAGACCGGATTGCCCAAAATTGAAAGATACAAAGAAGAAGAAATTCTTCAAAAGAGATGATTATGAGAAGAAAGACAAGAAAGCTATGAAAGCTACTTGGAGTGTTTCTGAAGACTCAAGTGATTCTTCTGAATCAAGCTCAGAGAAGGAGGAAGCCAATTTAAAAGCAAATATGTGTTTCATGGCTGAAACTGATGAGGTACACTCATATTACTCCTCTGACTCAAATAATGAATCAAACTCTGAAACAAGATTCTCAAATAAAAAACTTGCAGCTTACTGCAATATGCTTGAAGAAAGGTATGACTCATTATTTAAAAAATATAAATCTGTAAAGAACTTGCATAAATCTATTTCAGATGAAAGAAATACTTTGCTAAAACAACATAAGGAATTAATTGACAAATACAACTCTGCTGACTCAAATAAAATTAATTTTGAATCAAAAATAAAAACTCTACAGGATGAAGTAGAATCTTATAAAAAGGCTGCATTAGTTTTTACAAAAGGAGAAAACACCTTAAATGAGATACTTGGAAAAACTGTAATTAAAAAGGAAAGGTTTGGAATTGGAAGTAAAGGAGAAAAAACTAAGTTATACAAAAATTATTTTGTTCCTAGCACTAAACAGGTTATTTGTAACTTCTGTGGAACAAAAGGTCATATAGCTAAAAACTGTTTTCTAAGACAACCTCAAATATGTGGAATTAAGAAAGCTTATATTTCCAATGATCTATATGATTCAATCAATTTTAAGAAAACAAAGCAAATCTGGATACCCAGATCACTGCTTGCTAACACTTCTGGACCCAACAAAATATGGGTACCAAAGCAATTTGTTTGAATGTCTTTGCAGGTAGCAGGTCACCAAAGAAAGAAAGAAATATGGTATATGGACAGTGGCTGCTCAAGACACATGAGTGGAACTTCAGCTAATTTCTCTTCTCTTACTCGAAAGGATGGAGGACTTGTCACCTTTGGTGACAATGCCAATGGAAAGATTATTGGTATTGGAACAGTTGGAGATCCAGAGACAGTCTCAATCAACAAAGTACTTTATGTAAAAGGGTTAAAACACAATCTGATAAGTATCTCTCAACTCTGTGGTGATGGATACACTGTTGATTTTACTAACAATAGTTGTACTGTTTCTAAAGATAAACTGTTTAAGTTTAGAGCACCCAGAACTGATAATGTTTATACTTTGGACTTGTATTCCTTGTGTAAACAACAAGTAAACTGCTTAACTGCTAATATAAGTGAATCCTGGATCTGGCATAGAAGACTTGGTCATTGAAATATATATGCTTTACATAAATTATCTAAGAAACATCTAGTTTCTGATTTTCCTAGTCTCAAATTTGAAAATGACAGATTCTGTGATGCATGTCAGCTTGGCAAGCAACACAAATCATCATTCAAATCTGTTAATAAAGTTGCTACAACTAAACCTCTAGAACTTATCCATATGGATTTGTTTGGACCTTCAAGAGTAGAAAGTTTAGCTGGTAAATTATATGCTTATGTATTAGTTGATGATTATTCTAGATTTACTTGGATTTTCTTTTTGAAATTTAAAAGTGAAGCTTTTAGTTTATTTGAAGGTTTTTGTAAATCTATTCAAAATGAAAAAGGTTTTAATATAATCTCATTGAGAAGTGATCATGGTGGAGAATTTGAGAACCAGGAATTTAATTCCTTTTGCTCAAACATGGGTATTAAACACACCTTCTCTGCTCCAAGAACACCTCAACAGAATGGGATTGTAGAAAGAAGAAATAGAACTATTCAAGAAATGGCTAGAACTATGTTAAATGAATATAGCCTACCTATATATTTCTGGGCAGAAGCTGTTAATACAGCTTGTTATATAATGAATAGAATTTTAATAAGACCTATTTTGAAAAAGACACCCTATGAACTATGGAATAACAGAAAACCTAAAGTAAATTACTTTAAAGTTTTTGGATGCAAGGTTTACATCTTGAATACCAAAGATAATCTTGGTAAATTTGATCCAAAATCTGATAAAGGTATTTTCTTAGGATATTCTGCAACCTCCAAAGCTTATAGAGACTATAATAAAAAGTCAAGGATTGTTGAAGAATCAGTTCATGTGAAATTTGATGAATCTGATCCTTTTGAGAAAAGGATAGAACAAATAGATGAACCTGATTCTAATGAAAACATGAGACTTGAGAATTTAAAGAATGATTTTGAAAATGATATAAAAGAAATTCAGTCCAGTTCAGAAGAACATGACACTGAAGAACCCTTGAATGTAATGCCTAGACAGTCTAGAACCTTAAAGAATCACCCTTTAGAATCTGTGATAGGTGACTTAGAGACTGGTATTCAAACTAGAAGAAACCTTGGAAACATAGTTGAATTCTCTGCTTTCCTATCCCAACAAGAACCTAAGACCATAGAAGAAGCCTTAGATGATGAGAGCTGGGTAATAGCAATGCAGGATGAATTGAACCAGTTCAAGAGAAATAAGGTTTGGGAATTAGTTGAAAGACCACATGATTATCCAGTAATAGGAACTAAATGGGTCTTTAGGAATAAACAGGATGATCAAGGGATAATAACTAGAAATAAAGCAAGATTATTAGCTAAAGGATATAATCAAGAAGAAGGAATAGATTATGATGAGACCTTTGCACCTGTAGCCAGGTTAGAAGCCATTAGAATCCTTTTAGACTATGCATCTTATATGAATTTTAAATTATTTCAGATGGATGTTAAATCTTCCTTTTTAAATGGTTATTTAATGGAGGAAGTTTATGTAGAGCAACCTCCTGGTTTTGAAAATTCTCAAAAACCAGATTCTGTTTTCAAACTTACTAAAGCTCTTTATGGCCTTAAACAAGCACCTAGAGCTTGGTATGAAAGACTAAGTTCTTTTCTTTTGAAAAATTATTTTACTGTTGGACTGGCAGATCCAACACTCTTTAAGAAAACTGTGAAAAATAATGTTTTGTTGGTTCAAATTTATGTTGATGATGTAATTTTTGGATCAACCAATAAAATTCTTTGTCATGAATTTTCAGAATTAATGCAAAAAGAATTTGAAATGAGTATGATGGGAGAATTAAATTTCTTTTTGGGTCTTCAAATATTTCAAAAAGATTTTGGAAATGTTTTAAATCAATGCAAATACATTACTGATTTACTTAAGAAATTTGGACTTGAAAACAGCAAGTCATTTACAACTCCTATGTGTACTAATATAAAACTTGATTTGGATGAAACTGGAAAATCAGTGGACAACAAGTTATATAGAGGTATGATTGGTAGTTTGTTATATCTTACTGCTAGTAGACCAGATATAATGTATTTAGTATGTCTTTGTGCTCGATTTCAATCAAATCCCAAAGAATCCCATTTAACTGCTGTTAAAAGAATTTTTAGATATTTAAAAGGTACTATTTATCAATCTCTGCTTTATCCAAAAACCTCTGATTTTAATTTAATTTCATATTCAGATGCTGACTTTGGAAGCTGTAGATTAGATAGGAAGAGTACTTCAGGAACATGTCACTTTTTAGGGAAATCTTTAGTATCATGGTCTAGTAAGAAACAACACTCAGTTGCCCTGTCAACAGCCGAGGCAGAATATGTGTCTGCAGGTAGTTGCTAGCGATGCAAAGCGGGCTCCCGGCCCGCGGGCTTTGCGGGTATGGGGCGGATATGGGGCGGGGCGGGCCAAAATTTTTTGACCGTTTAGAGTGCGGGCCAATGCGGGTTTAGCCCGCGCGGGCGCGGGCCAATGCGGGTTGAGCCCGCGCGGGTGCGGGCTGGCCCGCGGGCCTGATTTAAAAAAATATATATTATTTTTACAATATATGTTTCTTTAACATTTTAGTTTTTTTAATAAAAAAATCATGGTTAAACGGTGACATATTCTTTCTCACCATAATGGTCATATTAATTCACCATTTATTCACATGTGAATTTTAAATAGGCCTATATTTATTGTTTTAATATGATATTATATTATTTATATAGTAATTATTAACCATATTCACAAGATTTGTCAACCCATATCTCAAAAAATGGAACTCATCACCCCTGCACATGGTTTCAATTCTATAAAATTTACTATAATCATAATATTTTTTAGGTTGATTTGATTTTGTTATTATTTAATTTAATTTTTTTATTAAGAGAATTGGATAGAACCTCGTGAAAACATTAATAGCATCTTCTGAAACTGATTGTTACCTGGAGAGACTTCATTCATTCACAGGTTTAGTTGTTCACATCACCACACAATCAACATTATCATTCATCACCCATCACCGATCACTCACATACTTTCTATCGCAATTGTTCGCCGCCACATCACCGTTACCGCATGCCACCATTAACCTACAAAAAATGTTCCTTCACATTCTTTAAAACTCTAGTTATTTTTAATTAATACTTCTCCCCAGAAATACCTTTAAGAATGATAAAAAATACAGTATTTAAATGATTATAAATAGTATTTTTTTTTGTAAAGGTGGGTAAGCCCGCGGGCAACCCGCGGGCAACCCGCGGGTTTATGCGGGGCGGGGCGGGCTTGAAAATTTTTGTTCGCATTATATGCGGGCTTTCGCGGACAAACCCGCGCGGGCTCAAACCCGTGCGGGCTTGGCCCGCCCCGCCCCGCCCCACCCGTTTCGCATTACTAGTAGTTGTTGTGCACAGGTGTTGTGGATGAAAAACACTCTTATGGACTTTGGATTAAATTTCAATAATACACCTATTTTATGTGATAATACTAGTGCAATTAATATTTCAAAAAATCCTATTAGTCATTCTAGAACTAAGCACATTGATATAAGACATCACTTTTTAAGAGATCATGTATTTAAAAAGAATATATTTTTAGAATTTGAAAATACAGAAAATCAATTAGCAGATATTTTTACTAAACCACTTCCCACGGCAAGGTTTGAATTTATTAAGGGGGAGTTAGGTTTATTTAATTTTAAATAGTTTTTTTTAATCTTATTCTGTTTTCGAATTCTTCTTAATTTCTGTTTCCCGCTATAAGTAATTTTATTTTGTTTTAAATAAAAGTAATGATTAGTGATTACACGGGAATCAAGGCTGTCAGAACCGTTTCACCTTCTAAACTGCTTCACCTTTTTCGGAAACCCTTTCGACAACCTAAAACCGCACATCTGCTCCAAAACCCTTTTCTGAATCTTCAAACCCTAAACTTACGAACCTTCAGAAATCGTTGTTGGAATGGCAAAGACTAAGCGTCCAGATGAAGCCGAGAGCAGTGCTGCAAAGAAACCTAAGGTAGTAGGTCGGAAAATACTGCAAGGTAAAGTCATAGATTTAGAGTGGCTGTTTGAAACTAATTTACTGTTGAAGCAAGCATTGTCGTTTCAAAACCTTGAGCAAGCTTTTAATAGTGCAAATTCTGAGTTTCTATATGAGGCAGAAATGAGACATTTCTTTAGAACTGTTCAGTTTAGCCTTGGAGATACGGAGGATAGATTATTGGCTCAAATAGAGGATAAGGACTTTTCAATATCATCTGTAGAGATAAGTCAAATTCTTAACTGCCCTCATGAAGGAGTTTTTCATTTTGATTTACGGAATATTGGAGATTCTGTACATAAGTCTGAAGACATTATGTCTTTTCTGTTTGGAACCAGAGTGATAAAGAAGATGTTTATTAAGGATTTGGAGCCCGATCAGAAAATTTTGGTAAAATTTGTTCAGACTGGTTTAGCACCAAGAATGGCTGAGATGGAGAAAATCCTATACCCGGACATGTACATAATGTATCTTCTGATATGTGATATTAAGTTTAATTTTCCTCGGTTTATGATAAGATATCTGAGTTACTGCTGTCAGAGTGAAGCAAGAATGACCTTTTTCCCTTATGGAAGGTTCATTTCTTTGTTTTTGTTTAAAAGAGGAATGATTAGATTGGTAGATGCTGGGGTGAAATGTCACCACAGTAATGTTTTCAATGCTGGAACTTTAAGGAAAGTAGGATACTTCTGGAGCACAATTAAAGGAAAACTCTTACCTGTTGGAGCTGAGGAAAACTCGGAGAGTGCTCAGGCTCAACCGGCTAAGTCCAAGGAGGGACAAGCAGAATCAAGAGTTAGTACAGTGGCAAGGAGAATTCGTTTTGAGATGGAGGAAGTTGAGGAAGAGAGAAGTCAAGAAGGACTTCAATCTAGAAGGAAGAGGTCAATTGATGAAGAAATTATCTCTCCTGCCTTGAAATCCTCTGAACCGTTATCTTATTCATTTGTGAGAGAAACTGTTGTGGAGCAGACTGCACCGATAGAGGAACCAGCAGCTCAAACAGAAACTCAAGAAGAACCTCAATCTGCTGCTGTGGCTGTTGAAAAAGTAATTCAACAAGAACAACTTATGGAGGCAGTGCCTGGTGAAGAAGTGGCCGGACCTCAAGATTTACATGAAAATATTGTTCTTGACCAATCAGTAGAAGTCAGAGAAACTACTGTTCGTGATGAACATACTTCTGAAGCTAATATAGAGGTACTTCAAGAATATTTTTTCAGTGGAAGAGTTTCAGGCTTCAAAAGATAGTTCAGTGGATCAACCTTGTCAGGACAAGGACAAAGAACAGTCGGATGCAGATTCTTTACCACTTGCCCTGCTTCATCAACCTAATTCTGGACATGAGAATCGAGCACAGGATGCCCCTGATTCGAGAAAAGAAGAAGTTGTTGAGTTGTACAAGCGTATCTCTCAGTTAGAATCTGAGAATGTTAGTCTCAGAAATTCTATGAACTTAAAGCAGTTGAAGTTTCAGAAGCTGAAAGAATGTACTGTTTCAAGACAGGAAGTAGATTTGTTTAAGACTGATATGCTGCATGCTGTTGATCAGTTAAAATCAGAGATGGTAAAGAAAGATGATTTATCTCAGTTGAAGATTTACATGGAGAATAAGTTTGAGTCTGTTGCAAACAGTGCTGTGAGTGGATCAGGCTCTTCACCTGATTTGATTCGGATATTTCAAGCAATTACTGGAGCACTGAGCAATATGAGTGACAGATTATACGATCTTCAGTGTAATAGTGCCCCTTTGTCAGTTTTGCTAGATAATCAGAAATTTTTAGTGGATCAGTTGAAATCTGGAGAGCAACCGATTAGGATTCTTTTGAATCAGTTATCAGAAAAACTGGCTCTTTTTGTTGAAAAAGAAGAAAGAATGCATGAGTTTTTCAGAGTTAATTTGATTGGAGATATTCATATGACTCAAGAGAACAGAGATCTTATCATCAAGTTAGGAGATGGGATGATGAAGAGGCTCAGGGAACAGTTTACAGAGATAAAGACCGCGATTCAAAGGAAATAGACACCTTTTTCCCTGTCTTATCTATGAACCTTGATTCCTCTGTATATCAAAATCGTTTATATATAACAGCTTGTGAATGAAAATTCTTTTTTTTTGTTGTTTATTGATTTATGATTGAGTTAGTCAGTATAACAAATTCACTTATTCATACACAGTTAATTATAGAATTTACTTATAATTCAGTGCAATATTGAATGTGTTCAAATCCGTAATTTTTCATTCTTTTTGATATCACAAAAAGGGGGATAATTTGGATAAACACAACATTTAAATTCATTTGTTTCCTATGAATAAATTTGGATATATGGGAGAATTTTGATATATACGATATTTATCTTTTATCTATTTTTAGCTGAAAATTTATTTTTATGGGGGAGAAATTTTATTATAGTTAAATATTGTTTTAATCCTTTCAAAATTCTAAAATTTTATAAAACTAATTTTTCAATGAAGATTGCAATTAAATTAGTTCTATTATTTTTATGGGTTTTGTGATCATCAAAAAGGGGGAGATTGTTGAGCAATGTATTGTTTTCAAACAATTCAAAATAATGTTTTTTAAAGGGGGAGATTATTTTAAATAATACTCTGTCTCTTTATGATGATTTTGATGCTCACAAATACCCTTAATTATTTACTAATTATTTCGTTGAGTATTTTGCAGGAATTTATTTTATTTATTTATTTCATATAACGAGATTTCATACTTTATTTTATTCCGAGATCAATTTTAGCGTGTTCTGGAATTACTGTAGTGCGAGATCAATTTTAGCGCGTTTTGGAATCACTGTAGTGCGAGATCAGTTTTAGCGCGTACTGGAATCATTGTTCATACCCTACGTTGATGAACGTAACGTATGGATGAAAAGTTTTCTTTTTATGTTAAAAGAAACGTATGGTTAAGGAACCTTACGTTATTTTGAAACGTATGGTTAATGAACCTTACGTTGTTGAAAAGTATGGAAGACGAACATTACGTTTGGAAGGAACCTTACGTTTTTGTTGTCGGACAAGTATGGAAGAGAAATCGTACGTTAGTTTTCAGTGTTGAGTTTGTTTCTCAAAAGTATGGATCATCAACCTTACTTTTATAATCAACTGTACGTTCTTTGGAGAGTTGAAGCAAGACAAAGTATGGATGATCAACCCTACGTTTGAATGCTGAAGAGAAAATATGTTTGTGAACCTTACGTTTGTGAACCTTATGTTTGTAAACCTTACGTTTGTGAACCCTACGTTTGGAGCCACGTCATCAACCCTACGTTTGGCGTCGGGATATTTTTGACAGACGATATTTCCTTTTGCATTGGTCAAACAGGCGGATTATTAAGCGGATTTCGAGCCGATTCTTAAGTACGACTTTGACGGAATCAAAGACGATTTTCAACGGATTAATGATTGATTTAAAACGGAGCTTTTTATGCCGATTCTTCAGGGAAGTTACAACGGCTCTGTTATTTAATATCGCGAATCTAAAGGAGATTTTCATGGATCTATTTATGCGGAAGATTTTCT
The DNA here is from genome assembly GCA_963277665.1 of Viscum album. NCBI lineage: Eukaryota > Viridiplantae > Streptophyta > Magnoliopsida > Santalales > Viscaceae > Viscum > Viscum album. The sequence goes on along the minus strand of OY728142.1, from coordinate 1,925,639,265 downwards.
CAGATTTAAATATATATTTTCTATCTTGGAAACTTCGGATATATATATACACAGGAAAGTGTATGAAATATACAGATTGATCTTTTAACGAGCAAGAAACAGAGACTGTGTAAAGGCGTTCTTTTCTGGTGATCGAGAAGAAGTGTAAAACCTTTATTATCGAAGGAAGATCTTGATAGCAGATTCACGTGTTCTACATCGACTATCTGTTGTGAATATACTGCTGCTGAAGTTGTGAAGTTTCTTGTAATATCTATTGCAACTGGATCGACTCAGAACTGTTTTGATTACAGATCTTTATTTTATGAAGACGACGATCTATCTACTGTCAATTGCATTCTGTTGCAATTGTGAAGAAAAACTGGAGAAGTGTTTTCTTTATCGAAACCCTTTTTATTTTTGAGTGATCAGCTTCTCGTTCTAAGCTGTGTGGGTTCGTGTTTGATCCAGGAAGGCTGTGTTTGCCTGAAACTTGTAAAGGTGTCAACTGCCTGTACTTAGTTGTGGACAGGTCTGTGGAAACGAGGACCAGATATTGAAAATCACCAAGCTCGTGGATTTGAGCATTGGTGGAGTGGACTAGGGGCCTTCTGTTCCCCGAACCACTATACATCTGTGTGTTCATGCTTTTACTTTTTCCGCTGCATATTTAATCGTGCTAAAGCATAGTGGATAGAATTTGTCTAAATTGAAGAGATTGTAATAATTTTGAAAAGACACAATTCACCCCCCCTCTTGTGTGTAATCCGTAGATTCAGATCCAACAACAGGCTCCTAGAGCCTTGAAACAAATATGGCATGTACCCATGGGAATCTAGACTTATGGATATAGGGTGATGAGATAATGGTTGTAGTTCTGGGGTCCTATGGACCATGTCTATAACCCCTTCATTGGGACCCTATAGTTTTTGTCATTTATGACCAAGGCTGTAGATTTTTATAGTAGGACCAAATTTATAATATATTTAATAGTAATAATTAAATATGATTTATAAAATTATATATATATATATATATATATTTGTGTGTGTGTGTATGTTTATATAAATGAAATTAAATTATGTTATTTGTAGTATATATTTGTTTATATATGAGATTCTAGAGATATAAACATAGTGAAGACCATTTTTAAAAATGGACCAATATCCATGACTCCATTATCGTGGTTATATGTCACCCATATGGACTAGATTGTAGACATGATCTTCATCATCATATCTATTGGTCCATTGTGAAAAATGTTTCACGTCGAACGAAAAATAGACCAAACATTGTAGGAAAGAACACTAATATATATTTGACCATTAATAACAATAAAAATTTTCTACATCATCCCTATGTAAGTTCATAATACCATATAGATATTAAAATACAACCTCTATTAGTTCTATAAAAATGCACTAATAAAGGAACCCTTTATGAGCACTAAAAGAAGCACTGGTTAAGGGTGAATTTATCAGCAGTTTATTAACACTGATAAAGGGTTCCTTTATAAGTTATTTGTTGATCTGAAAAAGTATGGATTTAATAATGAAATAAATTAACTAATTATGGCATCATTTATAAGAACTGTTTCTTAATGATGATAAAATTTTGTTTTTTTAACAGACAAAAACTCCCCCTTTTCTGCTTTTGCATCAGCCTTTCTCAGTACTTTACCCCAACCCGCCATTAGGCACCCCTCAACCCCAACTCAGCACTCAAAAAACCCACAAACTCTTCCCTTGTGTAAGGATGTCTCCAAAAAATAACTGTTCGCCCTGGGAACTAATATTTTAACCTCTGTTCTGCATTTCAATGGCCATTAACACTCTATCGATTGGGTTTTGTTTTATATTTTACAATATTTCTATTTATTCATATATACTTAAGACTATGTGATATATATATATATATAAACAAATTTATATTTATTTAAATATATCATATATTAATATTAATTTATATATATTAATATATATATGATTATATATGATTATTAATACACACACAAAAACACACACATATATATATAAACATTCTATTTTCATTTTTAAAAGTATATATAATTATTCTTATATTTTTTATAATGTATAAAAAATGTTAAGATATTTTTTAAAATAAAATTGATAATAATTAATTTCATATTATATAAATAATTATTTTAAAAATTTCTTTTCAAATATGTCTACATATTGAGAAATAAATTTTATATATTCCATATATATTTATATATATTAATATTTAAATATTTATTTAAATTTATATTTACACAAATTTACATTTAATTAAGCATTTAGATATAATTTCTTATACTGTATTTATTAATATTCATTATAAATACATTTATATAAAAGATTTAATGATAATGATATATCAATAATAATACCTCTATTTAGAGGTATATACATTGCATTTATACACATACACATGCACAGATATTTACATATAGATGTACACATTTATATATCTCACATACCCATACAAATATTTACATATATAGGTATTTATTTATATATATTATAATATTAATGTAAAAATATATTTTTTATTGACACACACATGATTATATATAAACAATTTTTAACTACATATATATATAGATTTTAATTCATTTTTTAAGGTAAATAAAAGTGTTATTTTTTTAATTAATATAAAATGAATAATAAATGATTAATTGAATTTGGTTTACACATTAAAAATGTATTATTTAAAAATGATTAAATATTTATTTATATAATTAATTTATTGTCAGTAAATATAAGAAGTCATGCATATATTTAATTGTAAATAAATCTAAATTATGGAAAATAATAAAATTTTAAAACCAAAATATCTATAATAATGAAATTCCAGAGAATAAATTCACCATCCAATGAAAAAGAAAAAAAATCTCTCTTAAACAAAGTTGAAATACTATAAGATATTAAAAAAGTTGGGTATCCCAACGAAGAACTTGGATTGGGAGTACATCTGAGCTATTTTAACCTCATAAATTTAGTGAAAAATGTTTCCAAATTAATACGGTGTATATATCTTTTTATTATTTTATTTGATTTGTCGTAGAGCCTAAAGAAAAACCAGAATCAAATTTTTTTTCATTTAATGGTCATGTCATATTTTCATCTTATCTTAAATACTTCATTAATTCATTTAATTTTAATGTTATCCATTTGTTATTAAATAACTATTACTTGATAATAACAATAAAAATATTAATTTGTATTTTTTTAATTATATTATAAGCCATTTTTTATAAATAACACATATATTATGTGTAAATGTGTACTTATCCTTATCTAAATCATATATTTTTAAAAAAATATTATGTTTCTATGAATATATATATATATTTATATATATTTTTAATGAAATATAATTTTTTAGGAAATATACCATTTACCAGTGTAATTAAAAAGGCATTGATAATGCTGGGTCATTATAAAAACTTATAGAAAAGCACTGATAATGTCCCCCGTATGATTGCTTTTGTAAAAGCACTAATAATTACACCCCCATTGTGAGCACTTTTTTTTGTAGCGCTCATAAAGAACAAACAATATCCGGGTTTTTTATTAGTGTTGATAAAAGGTACCACTTTATGAAAACGTTTTTAGTGCAAATATAAAACCCTCTTTATCAAGTATTTTTGCTAGCACTATTAATGCTTGAATTTTCAATAATAAAAATTTATAGATGTGGACCCCATGGTCTTTGCTATAGCCCTTTTTTTATTTATGGATAGATGTATTGTTTTTGATTTTATCTTCTATGTTTGATGAACATAAAATGTATCATGAGAAAATGCATGTAAATATCATGCCCCAAAATTATGAACATTACTAGGAGAGAGCATAATAGGTGATGTTTGATATCTCTAAAGATCTATTTATGTGAACACTTGGAGAGGGCGAACCAGATGGACCTCAAAATGCCAAAGTGAATTGCTGCATTATGCATGTCAACTGACTAGGGTTTACCAATCGTGAACCCACACACACACACATAAAGACAGAAACATATACATACATATAGATACACATACATACATACATTCAAACACACACACACACATAAATACACACATATATAAATACATACATACATAAAGAAATATATGTATACTTACAAATTTGTACATACATATAAACCTGCATACACAGACACATACACATAGATACACATACACATATGCACTAACACATGCAAACACATATAGACACACACACACACACAAACCTATATACATAAATACTTAGACATATACACAAAAAGACACATGTATACATAAATACATACACCTTCATGAATGAATATATACATATATACACATGCATATTATTTAAACATATATATAACAAAAATCCTTTTTTATCTTTTTTCATTTGTTGCACTATGATCTTTTCAAACCATATCAAAAGAGATTCACATCACAAAACTGATTGTTATATTAATATATATGCTTATATTTATCTACATATATTAATATAAATACACTAAATTAAACGTATGTTGGTTTATATGTTTATATAAATATTTAACTGAAATTTTAATATATTATATTTACATATAAACTTCATAACCAATTTTAATATTTTATCAAATATTTTTATTGAATTATTTAAATGTGATGACCTTATGTTCAATAATTTATGAAAATGAGATTGATAATAAATATTTTATATTTGTAGGGTACTTTTTAAAAATATCGTATATATATATATAAATATTACAATATTTTAATTATACATTTTAAAATATATAAACATATATATAAATATATGTAAACACCCAAAGATAATTATAAATAAATATATATTTATTTATTTAAATTTATATAATATGAATATAAATATAATTATTAAAAGATTGACTATTCCGAATGATTTTATATACTTATTTACAATGTTCATATCAATATATTTTAATATATATATATATAACTTTATATAGATCTATAAATTAGTATAAATGAACAATCCAAAGTATAATGATTATATATATATGATATATATATCAATATATATAATTATTGTTATAAAAATAATACTTTAGATAGTAAGGGTGCCCATTCATCAAGTATTATAAATGTTACAATTGTAAATTTATAAATAAATGGAGTTGGATAGACTTTTTGATCACACTTCAAATAAGATGAATATTTTTTTCATAAGAATATTAAGGTGTGGTTATGTTGATTGAAACCATGATTTTGGAATCCAAGGTGTTGGTTGGGGTGGTGTAGCAAAGAAAATTGGACTATAGATATAATATTTTTTTCCTCAACCATTTACATTCCCTCTTCCTTCCATGATGAATATGTTCACGGTGAAACCACAAAGTCATTTCCCAAAACCAAAACATTCTCTAAGTGCACTAAAAAATCACATATAGTCATTCTTGCAATGACCACCACCATCACCAACATGGCTCTTGATTTCTAAATGGGGAGAATGATTAAAAAAGGAAAGAATCCACCTACCATCATAGGACATTCAGTTGTTGACATCTTCTTTGTTTAGTAATATATTCTCGCATCGCTAGATCCGGTGAAGAAAGAACACGTTTCCTTTTCAAAGCAATTGAACAAATTCACCGCCTTGGATCTTTTACTCATATCGATGTTTTTTACCAATTGGGAATGGATGATCCATCCCTCTTGGTGATATTTCATTTTAAATCCATTAAAATGGATGAGTACTATGACTTCTTGGGTTATTGGACACCATTTTGAGAAAAGAAAAAAATAAGGGGACAAAGATTAAAAAAAATTAAGAGATACAGGAGAAATTATCTTGCCTTGAAGATAAATTTCTTTTGAATTTAGATTCTTTTGAAAATATTTTTGGGGGATGCAATGAGAGGAAAAACTCACAAAAAAAATTCCATAATGATCCTGACCCACCCCACCATATTTGAGGCAATCTATTCTCATTAAATAGTTTTCGTATATGAGGTAATAAATATTCACATCTTTGGATCTAGGAAATTGTTTTAATGTCTCGGAATTTCAGTGTAATGTGTTTTAAATAATATGGAATTATGTCCAGACTAGATGCTCTGATGGCATGTGATTCTGAGGCCCAGTGATCTTGGAATGGAACTCTTGAACATCATTTAAGGATCATTTAGAAGATGTGCAATTATGGTTTTATTAATATGGAACTGGTAATCAGATCGAAAATTCGAAGGCACTATTGAATTCAAAACGTCGGGATTTATATAGGGAAGGAATAACTTCGGTAATCAAGGGTCGAATGAAATTGTTAATTTTTAGACTATTTGGAAAAAAATAAAATCAATTTAAAAAGAAATTTAATTTCTTTTCCTCAACCGATGAGCGGCGATGCTACGATGCATAGATGTGGCACATTAATGGAACTAATTAATGAATTGTTAATACATGGTGTAATGATGATTTTAATGATGTATAACAGTGATCCTATTTTAAAATTGAAAAAGCGTAATGACATGATGTCACAACATAACAGACATGTTGGAACATGTTTTCTTTTTAATAGATTGATGTGTTGGGGAATGTGGATTAATCTTTGAGTATTTTCTAATAATCCTCTGATGGATTTCGTCCCCAATGAAGAACTTCAAACGATAGCAGGACATCATCGACTTATACGTACCTCGAAGAAAGATGAATGTCCTCGACCTCTTGTACCATCGAGGACGAGGTAAGATGGCCATGAACTTCAATGAGGTAGGGGTTTTGAATTATTTAATGTTTCCCCATTATTTCTAAACGACGAGAATGAATCAAACCACCAATAAGTTGATCCACAGATCATTAGTTTTTGTGGGATGGTCTTGTTATTTGGGATTTATATTCGGGATTAAACCATTTTTTATTAAAAACCAATCCTCGAGCCTCCCCTTGCCTTTAAACCATTAACACGGTTGGTGCGGAATGATAAGAATAATTCTCGACCCCCCCCCCCCTGCTTGAGTGTTGTTCATTACTGAATTATCATGTGGATGGAGTGGTAGAATCGATGCCATTGTAGGGAAGGTGACATCTCCAAGAGGCTGTAGGCGCAAACGACATGGAGAATAGACCAGAAGAGGGCATTTTTTAGTCTACATAAGACACTGCTGACACGTCAGTGCCCGAGTAAAATACAAATCATAAAAAGAAGAACTATACCCACTGTAACAAAATTAATTTTTTTTATGCTACATGGTGGGTGAATACAAAGTAAACAGTAAGGACCATATAAAACAACATGTATATTGTGTGGGTACATGTAATATTTCCTCCAGTACATTCTATTGACTCGAGAAATTCAGATAAAATAAATATGATTTAATTAATTTCAAATTAAGGATTATTCGAATCTCATGTATATACAATAAATCATCCTTTAATATTTATAATAACGAAATTATTAATTAAAAAACCATTAATTATTAAATCAATATAGTTTTATCTTTATTAATAAGGGAATTTGAAATTAATTATAGCATTTTTAAATGCGATTTTGTTACACGGATGTGATAGATTGTGATCTTGAACAACCATGGAATGATTTGGAATTATGTTTAATTTAAAACTTTGTATGGATTCTATATATGAGGTAATGTTTTTTTAAATTAAATATGGTGTCTTTCATGTCATCTCAACCAGCATAATTATATTGGACCTCTGTGTTTATGATTTTTTTTATCTCAATACTATTGTTCCCCTCAAATTGTTATGAGTATAAAACATGTAATTGTTAGAGCTATGAGTATAGGAGGTGGGTCAAAACTCAAGACAAGGTGAAACCTACTATGAATATATTGGGATAGATGGTGGAATGTTGAATCATGAGACAATCCCATCCCATGGATATAGTCCCATATGGTAATAGGTTGATTTATCATATGATTTATAAATCTACAATTTTAAATCACTTGATAAAGTTACATATTTTATTTTATTTTTTCATATTCATGATTTCTTTATTCATGTTTATATGATTGTTAAAAATGATCGCATATACTAAAAAGGATAACAAAACATGAATGATAAGATAAGATAAATGATTTATGGATAAATTATTTTATGAAAACATGGTCAATAAATTTTATTATAATATTTATAATATTAAAAATATATGTATGTGAAAAAATAATTAAATTAATGCATAATTAAAAAAAATATTATAAATATTATGTCAAAAGACATGCATTAATTACGTTATAGCTGTCAGCATAATTCAATGTTCTTTTCTAAATAAATTTATGATGATTTATAATATTTGTGAGTTTTAACTATGGTTTTGGGTAAAATTTACAATGATAACATTATGGTTATTTTATCACCATGATATTTTAATAAAATAATATCATATTAAATGACTTATATGATACATTACACCATACATAGAATAAAATATATCACATTGAGACTTTATGATATATTTCCTTTGAAAGAAATTTATTTTATTGGATTGATTACTATTTATCAAACAACATTTTGTGTTTGTGTTACCAGAAACATTGAGTTTATCTTATAATTCATAGAATACTGGGTTTAAACAAAACATGATTCTCTATTAAAATAATAATAATTAAACATTACCATTTATCCTTACTGTTAATTTTGTGGGTATGAATAGAAGTAAAAATAATTATGAAAATTATATATTTTACATATATATATATATATATATTAAATTCAATGTTCTATAATTTAATAGAAATAAATAAGAACTATTTAAAAGGGAATGAATTTTTTTCTGAATAAAAATATTTTCTTGAATAAATGATTAGTCATGCTTTCCACAAATAATTTAAAAATAAATATTTTACGAAATTTAGAAAGATTATTTTAAAAATTAGAAATAATTATATATATATATATATATATATTTTTCAAAATAATATTTGAGTAAATTATTGATAACTTTTTAAAAATAATAATTTTTTTGAATAGTGAAAAATTATGATATTTATTGCAAAATTGCTCGTTCATCACATCTACAGTTTATTTTTAAAATTAATTCTGAAATTTTTATGAGTTTAATTTGATAGAAATGATTATATATACAAAATAGTAATAATTTATATTATTTAATAAGTTCAACTTAATTTTTTACTATAAAGATTAATGAAAATAATAAAAATTAATTATTATTGTTAAGGTAAAGATCAACATTCTAGTTATCAAAAACACGATAAGGGGTAAAATGTCTTAGAAACTTGTCCAACACAATTTTTATGAACATATTTTAAAATTATAACATAAAATGATCTATAATGGACCATTTTCCAGCCATTAGAAGTGTGAAAAACGGGGTTAGACCTTTTTCTTTTCAAAATATACAATTGTGCCACTCACCTCACTTATAAAAGGCCGCCCCTATCCTATCCGAAATAAAACATACAAAAACATTTGGTTAATCCAGGACATTAAAAAATACATTAAAGATTTCACAAAAAATATCCTAGTGGTCTTATTGTTATTATGAATCCCAACAATGATGGTGTTTGGTACCAACCTAAGGAGGCTCTCCGAAGAAAAGGTAAAATTATTAAACATATAGAATTCTGTTATTTACTATTACAAATCCATAAACCCTTATTAAAATATGATAATATAATTAAAAAATTATCTAATATAAACTAATAATTTTTTTATTTTAATGACATAACTCATATCAATATCCACATCTATCATATGGGAAACAAAATAGTCGATCTTGTGTATTGAAGGTTACTGCCACATTAACAGATGTAATTCATTCTAAATCACAACTTATAGAGGATAAATATAATGATAAATTTAAAATATTTATATCATATTAATGAAATTATTATACTTCTGGAAGTATTACCTCGGATATTACTTCTTACTTTCCATTCTGTGGGGGATACGATAATGTCGCTCATGAGTATGTGACATTATCATCTCACAAATTGATGTGATTCGTTTTTATCTTTTCCATTACATTAAAGGTGTTAAGGATTAATTTAATGAAAATATTTGATATTTATGAACTACAAATACTTATGTAAATATATATTTTCAACTAACGTCTTATCTCCCAATCCATTCAGAAATAATAATTTCACTTGTGTGCATGTGTGGACTATCACCTCTACATAGTGATGTGAAATGTTTCTCTTTTTATTTTTACATGGATGGTAAGAAGGATATTTTTTTAATTTAAATTATATATATAACACAATAATAATTCTATAATGTCTAATTAATATTTATTTTCCTTTTTTTGTATTCGTCAAAACAAATGGAAACGTCGTTCATGCGTACATGAGGCCTAATTTCTATATTAATTGTGGTATCCATTTTCTATATCTAAATTTAATTTATTACTCTAAATAAATATATAATGAATATTTTTATTTTTATATCATTTTATATTTTTTTTAGTTGTTTCAACCATGGTCAAATTAATTGGACCAAAATCACTGAACTAAAACATATATTAAAAACAAAGCCTTTTCCAAATAAAATTTTGATTTTAAGAATGAATTGGTAATAATTGGGTGATATATGACTATAATTAAATCATATATGGAATTATATATATCACTGTATTTAATTAATAAATTTATAATACAATTATATTTATTAAACTGGATGTTCCTACACATATGATGGAATTTCGATAAAAGTTAAGGGTTTGCAGTATAGATTTAACATAAGTGAAACAGATTTCATATTACCCAATTATTCCTTTTCATAGTTTTTATATAGCCTATTTGATATGATATATCATGAATCTATTTATCTTAACTCTATTCAACATTTTATTTTATTCTTATATCTTTTATGGGTCTTATGAATCCAAATTTACAAAATTGGTAAGGGTTTATTTCACAATCTATCAATATTCGTTATTGTTTTCATTTAATTATACCTTGGTGGAATTAGTTATAATTTGTATCTAAATGTTAATATATTTTTTTCTAAAATAGTTATACAGGGATTTTTTCATGTAATAGTACCACTTTAAACTCTATGAAACTGAAAATTATTGAGAAATTGTGTTTAAGTAAATCTAACAATATTTCAGTCTTCGGTGAAGATCATTTTTCATAAAAAACATTCTAAAAAAATCAAAGAAAAATTATCATTTTTAAAATTATTCTTAATACATTTTTCCCAATTTCTACTTCATTAAAATAATTTATATACAATCTCCATGTTATCTTCAAAACAAGACTCCTTCATCTTTCACTGAATACATGGAATGAATCCTTACTTTATTGTGTACGACATGAATAAAAAAATTTCAATATCATGACCAATAAATGATTTCTGGATTATTTTATAAGTTTTAAAATGATTTTTTAATGAAAATAACTTTCAAAATAATTTGAGAATTTTTTATCTAGAACATATTTGAAAATTAAAAATAATATTTTCCTAAAGAAATATATAATTCATTTTATATGGTATTTATATTCATCAATAACATAAAAAAAATGATTGTTCTTATTATAAAATACATATATTTTTTAATTTTATCATTCTTAATATTTTATTAAATGGTTTATGATGATCTTAATGAGAACGTACAGTTGTAATACTTTTCACTATATTACTCTTGATGGTTTATGATTATATTAATTTTATTGAGGTACATATTAACATTTAATTTATATTAAAAAAATATATTTTTATATTTATTATATGTTAAACCATACATATATACAATACATTTGTATTACTGATTAATGTGTTGGTAATAGTAATAAATATCCCATCTATAATTATATAGGTATCATGAGACAAATTATTTGGCAAAATTATATGGGTTTCTTCCTACATATTTTAACTGTCAACTGAAAGGTCTTGAAGATATGTTTCATATTTTTGGAATTATTCATTCCTTTAATATGATATAATTATTAATTTCTGTCTTAATATTTTATTAGTTAGAATATTCATTGATAAGGTTTAGTATTATGTGATTATTTACATAGCATTATTTGATCATCATTAATTTCATTCATATTTTACACATTTTGTTTATTAAATGGAATGTGTTTGAGTTATTTACCTTTAAATCTTGATTATAATTCTTAATTAATGAAACATTCCAACCTATTTGAACCCTTATTAACAATATATTCTCAGATTATTTTATTTTTTATTCTCCCCTTGATTGCAGGAAGTGTTGTGTGATTTATATGCAGGGATAGATTATGAGGAATAATAGAGTTCTCAAAGAAAAAACTTTGTGATGTTTATGTTCTCAATAGAAATTTCAATTTCCATTACATAACTATTTTACCAATACAACTGAACTATTTTTTCATTCAGTTTGTAAGTACTTGTATCTTATTCCAATGGAATAATATAACCACTAACTTGGGGGAATGGAGGTCAGGATCTTTACATTTGGCATCAGAGAAATTTTACTATAAACCATGGGAACTTGATTTTTAAATTAATATAATATATAACATAAACCTATGATAAAAATCGAGGATAAGTATATAATAAAATTATAATGTTTTGGTAAGGTGGAGATTATCTGGTTCATCCAAGAAATTCATCCATTTCTAGATATTAGAAGTGGGCATGGTTCTAGAAAATATATACCTAGGGGTAATAGATATGAAAAAAAACATAAACCATGACTTGAACATTACCTGGTAAACCAAAATGGTCTTTATTGAAAACCTAGTTTTACATTCCTAAGGGATATTGTTAAGATAATAAAAATTATCATGGAAATAGTTTAATAATGATATGAAAATATTTTTATGATTTGGAAACATTCCCAATGAAACATAGTTTAGAATTATGAGATTATCTATCAATTATATTTTTGATTTATGTGATCTATTTCACATGTTTTGGGATTATAAATTTTGATACATAATGTTATGATCTAATATATATTTTTACATATTTTAGAAATGGAAAATGATGTAATTTAAGGGAACTGTATCTATGATACAAGGAGTAATAACATTAATTTCAATAATGGGATTTAGAAATTATTTTGAAAGAAACTAATATACCATACATTATTATTGTACAATAAATTAGTATCATGTTCTATGAATGTAGAGAAATTATTCCCCAGGTATTATAGATTTAAAGGGAAGAACGGTATGATTATGATGGTATAAAAAAAATGGATAATGCGAATAAGGTAAAAAAGGATTTTTCCAACATGTGATAATTAGGGAATGAATCACCCAAGTACATTATTGAAGGTGATGGTAGTTTTATATGAGTGTCGAGAGAAATGACAATATGAACATGATTTCATGTAAAATAAATATGTTTCTAAATTTATATGATTCAAATATATTGATATGTCGAACAATACATAGTAATGTCTCAAGTTTCAAGGTAATTTATGTTGGGAAAGACGGGAAAGCATCGTACACGCAAACAAAAGAAAAAGCTAACGCGCAACGGAAATTGAATATTTCCCCCCAAATAGAAGCGGATGTGCAGTGACAAAATTAAATGTGCAGAAAAATAAATTTGACACCAGAAATTTTTACGTGGAAAACCCGAAAGGGAAAAACCATGGGACCTAGTCCAAAAAGAGGGATCCACTAAAATCAAAAAGTACACGGTAGAGACTACCCAAAATGGAAGGAATCTCAAAAGTAATACTCAAGAATAAAAGTATGGATCAAAAGGTGGAGAACTAGAAATATGATCGTCAATGAAAGGCAATCACCAAATGGGATTTTCTCTCAGTGTTGTTGCTGCCGGTGATGTTGAAATGCCTTGCCTCTACCTCCTTATATAGGAAAAGAATCAGCGTCAAAATAATGTCTCCGCGTCAAAAGAGTGTCACCGCGTGAATTAATTCACGCAGTCTTGGCCTGCATTAAAACACCACATTAAAACAGATAGCGCATGTGCACCATTTGAGGAGGAGTTGCCCAGTGCGCCACCCAGGAAGGTGCCCAACAATCTCCCCCTCCGACTCAAGTGGGGATCACCGCCAACCCTGCAATCTGACAGAAAGTATCAAATTTTCCTATGGGTAAACTCTTGGTCAACAAGTCTGACCCGTTATCATCAGTGTGGATCTTCTCAACCTCTAACTATCTTGAATCAAGGACGTTGCGAATCCAATGATTTCAAACATCGATATGTTTCGACCTGCCATGAAAAGTAGAATTCTTTCCCAAACAAATATCACTCTGAAAATCAAAAAATAAAACATACCTATCCTGATTAAAATTGAGCTCTCGAATAAACGTTTTCATCCACAAAAATTCTTTTCACGCCTCAGTAGCTGTAATAAACTCTGAATCTGTGGTAGATAAATCAACACATCTCTGCAATCTAAACTACCAAGATACAACTCCCCCTGCAAAAGTGATCAAATATCCAAAAGTAGACTTCCTAGAATCGATATCTCCTGCCATATCTGACTCTGTAAAGCCACAAAGCATAGGTTCCCCTTTTCTAAAACACAATCTCAGATCAGAAGTACCAAGAAGATAATGAAAAATGTACTTCAATGCTCTCCAATGCTCTATACCTGGATTTGATAGAAAACGACTGACCAAACCAACTGCATGAGCTATATTAGGTCTAGTACATACCGTTGCATACATCAAACATCCAATAGCAGATGAATAAGGTATGTGTTGAATCTCCTCTCTCTCTTCATCTGTAGAAGGTGATTGACTGGTACTAAGCTTAAAATGTAAAGCAAGAGGAGTACTAACCACTTTCGCTCTATCCATAGAAAATCTCTGAAGAACCTTCTCAATGTATCTCTCCTGAGATTACCACAACTTCATGGCCTTCTTGTCACGGGAGATCGTCATTCCATGAATCTGTCATGCTGACCCCAAGTCTTTCATCACAAAAGACTAACAAAGATCCTTCTTCAATCTTTCAATTCTAGAAGTATCATGGAAAACAATGAGAATATCATCAACATAAAGCAACAGTATAATAAAATCATCATCAGTAAATATCTGAACAAAAACACAATGATCAGAAGATGTCTTCCTGAAACCCTGATGAGAAATGACAGATTCAAACTTCTTATACCACTGCCTCGGAGCTTGCTTCAATCCATACAATATCTTTTTCAACTTGCAGACATGATTTTCTTTACCTGTATCAAAAAAACCCTCTGGTTGCTCCATATAAATCTCCTCCTCTAAATCTCCATTGAGGAAAGATGTCTTCACATCCATCTACTCAATATGAAGATCTAAAATGGCATCCAAACCAAGAACAAACCGAATGGAAGACATTTTGATAACAGGTGAGAAAATCTCCTCAAAATCAACACCTTTCTTCTGATATAATCCTTTTACAACTAAACATGACTTGTATCGTGGAACAGAACTAGATTCTTCATTCTTAATCCGATAAATCCACCAATTTTGAAAAGCTCTCTTCCCTGTCGGTAACATCACCAGCTCAAAAGTGTGGTTTTCGTGCAATGATTTCATCTCGTCATCCATTGTCGCAACCCATCTGTCCTTCTGTTCACTCTCCATTGCCTCATCAAATGATTCTGGTTCTCCCCCTTCAGCTAGAAGCACATACTCATCAGGTGAATATCGAGTAGAAACGGTGCGATGCTGAGATGACCTCCGGAGTGGAACTGCAGGTTCATTAATTACCCCTGGAACCAGATCATCAGAAACAAAAGGTGCATCAGAAACTTCAACTCCAACATGTTCACCTTGAGCATCATTCTGTACATCAACATGATCATCAGAATCAACAAAATTAGGTAAATGTGAATTAGAACCTAGTTCAAGACTGAAAAAACCATCAGAAGTTGGAGAAGCATCTTTTTATCCATTATCAATGTCTGCAATAGTCTGATCCTCCTTAAACACTACATCGCGGCTTCTGACAAGTTTCTTCAAAACAGGATCATAGAACCTATACCCAAACTCATCATGTCCATAGACAATAAAAATAAACTGGCATGTCTTACCATCCAGCATGGATCTCTCATCTCTAGGCACATGAACAAAAGCCTTGCAACCAAAGATGCGCAAGTGATCGTACATGATCCCTTTGCCATACCAAAATTTGTCGGGAGTGTCTGTCTGCAAAGAAACCGCAAGTGAAAAATTGATAATATAAGCAGCAGTAAGTAAAGCCTCACCCCAAAAATGTCCATGAAACTTTGCTTCTGAAAGCTAACAACGAACTCTTTCCAGCAAAGTTCTGTTCATCCGCTCAGCTACACCATTCAGTTGAGGTGTCTTGGGCGGCGTCTTCTGATGTCGAATACCTTCCTGCCTGCAATACTGATCAAACGGACCACAATACTCTCCTCCATTATCAGTGCGAATACATTTTAATTTCTTTTCTGATTCTCTCTCAGCAGACACATGAAATTTCATAAAAACACTGAGCACCTGAATTTTGGATTTCAAGACATAAACCCAGAGCTTTCGTGAGTAGTCATCAATAAATGTATCAAAATAAAGACCGCCACTAAAGGTCTTCGATTTCAAAGGACCACAAATGTCATAATGTACCAATTCAAGTACCTGTGGCTTCTTGTGTGGAGGATGACTGTTGAAACTCACTCTGATCTGTTTTCCAGCCATTCAATGATCACATGTGTCCAACTTGAAACTCTTCAAATCTGGAAGAAGATTTCTCTTGGCCGAACAACTTAGACCTTTCTCACTGATGTGACTGAGCCTCTTATGACACAACTTGGATGAAACATTGCACTCAACAACGCAAGCAGTATCACAAGAAATAGAAGCTCTAGTCTAGTACAAACCTGATTGCTTCTTCCCTCGAGCCACAATCAAAGAGCCCTTGGAAAGGTTCCATTGGAAATCACCAAAAGTGCTGATAAACCCTTCATCATCAAGAACGCTGGTAGAGATAAGATTCAAACGAACCTCAGGTTCATGTCGGACATTCTTCAAAATCAGCTTACTTCTTGTACTGGTCTTTAAACAAACAGTCTCGATGCCTACAACATCAGCATGTCCATCGTTTCACATCTTCAAAATCCCAAAATTACCTGGGCTATAAGATGTAAAGAACTCCTTCTTCGATGTCACGTGAAAACAGGCACCACTGTCAACAACCCAGCAAGAATCATCAGAAGCAATGTTAATGGAATCATAAACAATAACAAGATCACCCCATGTAGCAGTGGAAACATGATCATCTCCATCGCCATTTTTCTTCTGTTGGTTTTCCTTCAATCTATTCTCTCTTTTCAGCTGATAACAAAACTTCTTAACATGCCCCTTCTTACCACAATGATGACATTCAAAATCTCTCTACTTCAGTCTGGATTTGCTTCTGCCTCTGCTCTTATCTCGACTGCTCTGCCCCCGGTCCTGGCTTCTCCCCCAGTTCTCTGTGACCAAAATCTCAGAAGAAGATTTCTCCTGAGTACGTCTCCTGACCTCTTCATTTAAAATAGCAGACATGACAAAACTAAATGTCACAGCACCATTAGAAGCAGAACCGGTTAGAGTAACACGTAAATTTTCCCATGAATCGGGTAAAGTGTAAAGAAGCAAAAGAGCTAAAACCTCATCTTCAAAATTGATACCCATGCAACACAACTGATCAAAACATCCTTGATATTCACTAAAATAATCAGAAATAGACGTACCTTCTCTGTACCTCAATTTCTTCATTTTCTTGAGAAGAAACTGTTTATTGTTTCCCGTCTTCGAAGCGTAGGTCGTCTCGAGCTTCTCCCACAAAGTTCTGGCGTGAGAGATGTTGACAATGTGGTTCATCACGTTGTCTTCGACCCATTGTCGAATGAAGCTTCAAAACATATCATTCTCGAACTCCCATTCTTTGTCTGACATTCTCTCTGGCTTCTGGGTACTAAACAGTGGAAGATGCGTTCTCTTGAAAAAAAGCAGATCCTTTATTTTAAGTCGCCACATATGGTAATTGGTACCATTTAACAAAATCATCCGACTGTAGTTGGTCTCCATAATAAATATGAAAAGAAAATAACCAAACCCTCTGATACTAGATGTTGGGGAAGACGGGAAAGCGACGAATGCGCAAACAAAAGAAAAAGCGAACGCGCAGCGGAAATTGAATCTTTCCCCCCAAATAGAAGCGGATGTGCAGCGACAAAATTAAATGTGCAGAAAAATAAATTTGACACCGGAATTTTTTACGTGGAAAACCCAAAAGGGAAAAACCACGGGACCTAGTCCAGAAAGAGGGATCCACTAAAATCAAAAAGTACACGGTAGAGACTCCCAAAAATGGAAGGAATCTCAAAAGTAATACTCAAGAATAAAAGTATGGATCAAAAGGTGGAGAGCAAGAAAGATGATCGTCAAAGAAAGGCGATCACCAAATGGGATTTTCTCTCGGTGTTGTTGCTGCCGGTGATGTTGAAATGCCTTGCCTCTACCTCCTTATATAGGAAAAGAATCAGCGTCAAAATAATGTCGCCGCGTCAAAAGAGTGTCACCGGGTGAATTAATTCATGCGGTCTTGGCCCGCATTAAAACACCACATTAAAACAGATACCGCATGTGCACCATTTGAGGAGGCGTCGCCCAGTGCGCCACCCAAGAAGGCACCCAACTATTTATCCTATAAGATATCAATGGGTTGAGGTCAACCTTATGATATTGATACAACCTAAGTGGAAAGATTAATGTAATTGTATTTGAATTCAATACATAAGTTTTATAATTTTTTATCAATGGTATTTTCATTATAATATTCATATGATGTATGATGATTGTAATGTAGTAATTGTTTCTTAAGGATATGGGAACATATTTTTAATGTTACTGATGACTGGGAAATGTGATTTAGTCCAAAGTTGGTATTTTTAGAAATGAAATTTTTGAGAAAAGATAATCATTAACATGTACTAAATGATGAGATAATAATGATAAAAAGATTTTTATTGGATATTATTGGTGACCATGAAATTGGTTTGTTATTGGATAGTTTATGTTATCATTGTTGGAGTATACTACATGTTTGGATTTATCAAAATATTGGACAATCATAGATTTTATTTTTTGAAGAAAATTTATATTGATGATGTTTTTATGGTGATAAAGGTATTCATATATTTGGAATGTGAAATTAAATGACACAAAAAAATTTATATGGAAAAAATTTTGATTTATAGACCTTCCATCAAAGCATTTGGATGTTGAGTTTGGATAGAATGTTTCTTATGAATATTTAGGTTGACAAAAAACGGAAAAGATTAATTTAAACTTTGTGTGTAATTGGATCATTTTTAGAAACAATTTTTTTTAAATATCTAAATATATGAGTTATGAATTTTAAATTTAATGATCTATTAAAAATGTTTCACGATTAAATATTAATTTGGGATAATTAAATTTTTGTGTATGAAATAAAATGGGAACTGATTGAATCACAAATAAATTATGAAAATATGAATATGAAATAGAAAGATATCATTAATGTATATTTTCATATGTTCTTATTATGTAGTGTAAATGGATTATATAACTCTAGTAAAAGGATATTGAAATAAAAAAACTTATTATAATACATTCATTTCTGTTGTGTCTGGTCCTTCCATGCATAAAAAATTATGGTTTGAAGGTCCTTAACAATCCACTGATCCCTCAATTTCTTATGATCAATGACCTCCATTACTCTCTATTATTATTTATATTTTTCTTCCATGACCATATCCTTATATTCCTCAAATTATATCCTATTTGGAAACCTACTATATTATTATCCAAATTTCCTTTGTACTCCACTTTCAATCATATCGAGATGAAGTTTTATTAACCCTTTATATGATGTGGGATTTCAGGAAATGTATAATCCAATGTCAAAACAATGATTACTGATATCGAGGTTAAACTGTGAGGATTTTCTTTTTTTAAGTTGGTACAATATAACACTATGAGATTTTAAAATTGGAAAATCATATTCTATAATTTATATGTCACAAAATAAAAAGAATATAACTGAATTTAATCATAATATAACATATCCAATTTCATGTATTTAATTTCTCTTTTATCATTTCACACATAATTTTTGTACATTTTGGGAATCCTGATTTTGGAGAGTATTTAGGTGGAAAATGACCTATATATTAGGAATGTAAGTTTTCTTAATTAATGGAGATTATGTAAAAATATAATGGGTTTGAAGGTCATCCCAAAGTACAGAGAATATTGGAGGGTGTTTGGAGTTTTATCCAAAAATTAAGACATTTCACAATCTATATGAAAGATGAACTTCATGTAAGGAGTTTCCACATAATCTAATTTGTATACATGTTTTTATTGAGTTCCTAGTAGATTTCGGGAACTAGATACAATATGTTAAGATTTACATGACATAAAAAGGATTTAGACACCATGTAAACTGTAAAATAAAGGTTTCTAAGAAAATGTTGTGGGGTTTTCTTTGAATTTTGGAATAAATGATTACATAAAAAGAAAATTCATTACACATTATGTAATAATATATTTTTGAGGCTTTTGGGTTGCAACACTACTGATTCTTATTTTATTCAATTGCAGCCTCTTTAATCTAGACATAGGATCTCTCCTATGAGATTTTGGTAACCTCTATTCATTATGAATCGATGCATTCATCATTTTGATTATCAAGGAGATTTTGTTTCATATCTATAGAAAAAATACTCTTTCTACATTGTTTTCCATTTTTTATTATAGTTTATTGTCACTATGTATATAGATCTATTGATCAATGATGTTGATTCCCTTTACCTCTTTCCGGATCTATCGTGTGATCTTGTTCTGATGGATGATACTTAATTGTTTATAGTGTATTGGGTGTGATTTATTCAGGGTATGTAGTGATCGATTCTCCTCGCCCAATTTTTTTATAATATATTCTATGATTAAGGGATTGATTCTATAGCCATTACTGTTATCATTGTATTTTTGCAGGTGGACCCTTTTATAGGAATGTGTTATGTGAGTTTTAAGGTTGGTGATTACATCTCTAGAATATATTTTATGAACTGCATTTCTCAATTTAGGATAAATTTTTTTATAGATGAAATATATTAATTAAATATTATATTATTATGTGGAAGTTATTTTTTCATAAAATATGGTTTTCCAGGAATTTTTTTAAAAATAAAATCTATTTCCAATGCATTGTGAACTATATTTATGAATTGTTTTTAAATCGTGGATTTGATAAAATGGTTTTAGAAATACAGCCCATGGGATTCCTTGGGTACATAGTTTTATGTTTTTTAGTATTCATCATCATTTGATAGTAACGCGGGGTTTACCCAGGGGATTTTTCTATACTCCCTAGGCCTACTGTTCTATGGACATGATAGATATTATACGAGGGTTTACCTTCTCGGGTCTTCCTCTACTACTTAGATTTCATGAATATTTCTAAGGGAATGATATGTGTTATCAATGTTGCGGGTATGAGTGTCCTTTCTATCATGACATAGATTGACCCCTGGAGTGATGTTTCATGTGCTTCAGATGATTTGAGTTGTTTTTGGATTATTCTATTTCATCTTATACTATAATAGATTTTATATGATATGTGATACATTCATTTGTTTGATTTGATATATATTCTTTGATATATTTATATGAAATGATATGAAGTTGTTTTAATTTTATTTATTTTGAAATATGGAAAGAGGTAAAACTAAATATTTTTTCATGATTTTAATATAAAAATAGTTTTACTCTTTATCATGCCTTGTTTTCCTTAATGATGAGCATGTTTAAATAGTTTTATAGAGAGGTGTTATAGAAAAACTAGGCAGGATACTAATGATCATGTTATATTACACTATGTGCACCCCTTAACATGTGTGTATAAATTTTTATTAATTTTAATACAGGAAAAGGAAAGGTGTCATAGTGAGGTGGTAATGATTCAGTCAGTAATGTCTTAGTAGCTAGTGTTGATATGGTGGGAGTCTCCCATTGTATCTCATGGAGTTTCTGGTTTCTTATATTAGTTTTCATTTTTTTAGTTGTACATTGGGATATTTTGATATCTTTTTTATTTTAATCAGTTCTATTTTAATTTTATAGTTATGGAATATTTTATCTCTTACACTTCTTCACTCTATTACATATATATATGTCATGGTGTTGCTTCAAGTTTGATGAAATTATTCCCTCTAGATTTTGGCTAATGTATGGGAGCTAGTCTCCTACCAAAAGGGCTCGAGAACACCCTGTGAATGTGTACATTTTCAGGTTGGGTATTAGTTTGAGAGGTTGTATTGGTGATTTAGTGATAGTTTGGTTTTAAACGGATGTTTTTCCTCAAGAATCATTATCTTGGGCTATTTGTTGTACTAGAGATATGATTATCGAGACTTTAGAGGTAGATTGTGGTAAGCATCTAGCTTTCTCTTTCTATGTCAAGACTCATGTTACAATTGGATATTGGGATGTGTGTCTTCTATTTTTAGATCTTGATCTTAATGTGGGTTTTTATTATGATTTTTCTTGTTCAATCTTAAATTATTCTATTGTTTGATCATTTATTAAATTTTTGTGTGTAGTCATATGCCTCTATGATGTATCCCATGGGTTCCACCGGAGGGTGCATCTAATTCACCTTAAGGGAATCTACCTATAGATTGGAATATTATTGAGGTTATCATGCGGGAAGTTTTTGATGTAAATTACTCTGTGGAAGAAGTCCATAACATAATTTTAGTTGTACATTATAGAGTAGAATGAGACACTAATTGATCATCGATGTTCTTAAATAAGAATCCCCAATAATTTTAGAGTTAGAATGAACCTGAAGATACATATGATTACTTTCATAATATTAATAAGGTTTTTTAGAACCTAGATATGACTTAGAGTGTCGAGGTAATGTCTGTGGTGTACAATCATGACAGTTTTAGAATGTGATTGTATGATTCCACGGTTCAGGTAAATAAGAATGTGGTCTTGGGTTCAAATGGATACAAAACCCTCTTATTTTAGTAGTTTTATTGTTTCTATGATGATAGATATGTATATAGATTTCATATATTTTTAGTAGGAGGATCATTTGATGATAGATTACACCAATTAGTTTTCTGAGTTGGTTTCGTTTCTACCAGAGGTAGTAAAGAATGACCAGTTCAAATATTAGAAGTACATGTAGGATATTCAACCAGAAATAATATCACATGTATTTATGCTAAATATTTCGGCCTATGCAATGAAAGTGAATAAGAAGATGATGTAATAGATGAAAATAGAAGGAAGGGTTGGTAATTCTTCTACTTCTCATCCACCCAATGGAAGCTTTGGTGACACTATGGTAAGGAAGAAAATTTGTCAAGATCATTGTAGGTGAAATGACGGTCGTACTTGGGAAGGGGCCACTTTATCTCCTCCAGTTGTAGCTAGTTGTGTGGAATTGATATGATATCAGCGTGGAATGGTTCGAAACACCTAAAACTATTTTATGGAACCCAAAATGAAATGGAAAATCTGTAGATGTTATGGTCATCTGTATAATTTCTGTTAGGCTATGTATATTCCTCATAATGGAAATATATTGTTAGATACAATGGACACTGAAGCACAATAAAATTCATCATATAGTATAGTGATCTACCAATAGTCTCCATGAGTAAAGCACCTTATTAAGGTATATGAGTTTCCTAATGAGTTATATGTGGGTCTCGCAACAATTTTAGGTTCTATATGTATTGCATATTCAGTAGAGATAGCTTTTTTTAGAACACATTCTTCCCACTCATCTATATCTATCCATTTTGTTGATATGAATAAACTCTTACAGAGGTCATGGACATTATTATGTAGTTAGTAATTCTTATTAAGAATAGTAAATAGAATAATATTTAGTGTCCTTCTTGTTCTCTATCGATATTTGATACAGATTTAGTCTAGGATTTCATTATTCTTGATCATGGAATTTTTATGTAGAAATTGGGATAGAATGGAATGTTTCTCGTCCTGTTGAGGATATTATCATCATAGGTGTGTCTATTTTCATGTAGGTAATAAGAGATCAATTTTTAAAGGTTATTTTTATATGAGCCATTATTGTGCAGGACCTTCCCATTGAGAGCACATATATATATTATCTACTGTTTCCCTTGATCCCGCTAAAGTTTCCCCTTTTATTGACCTTCCATCATTTATTTTTTGATTTTCATTATGTCTTCCAATAAAATTTCTATGATCTGCCTCTAGAGAGGGATGTAGAGTTTATTATTTACATGGTTCCACATACACAAACAATTTTTATCCCTTCTTATAATATGGAACTAGTATAGTTGAAAGGGTTAAATATTTAGTTGGATGACCTAGTGGTGAAAGGTTTTGTTCCCCGTAGTTTTTTGTCGGGGAATCCCATATTCTATTTTCCAATAAGGTAGATGGTTTAAACTAATTGTGTGTGTATTATCATAATTAGAGCTGGTAAATGGTTAAGAACAAGTATCCTTTTCCTTGTGTGCATTATTTCTCTGGTTAATTAATGGGGGAAAAGTGTTTTTCAAAGATTGATCTTCCGTCGGGTTGTCATCTTCTCAAACATCAAGAATCTGATATATCAAAGATGATGTTTAGTGTCAGTTATATCAATTATGAATATCATAATATTCAATTTATTCTTATAATGGTCTTTCAGTTATTATGTCTTTGATTAATTGGTTAATCCATTTGTATCTCAACACATTTGTGGAAGATTTTGTGGATGATATTTTTTTTATTTAAGGTCCGAGAATGATCACAAGAACTAATTGGGTTTACTTATTGAAATCATGAGGAGTCCCAATTTTTATTTAAATCTTTAGAAAATCAATTTATGGTTCCAAAATGTAAATTTCTATGGAAATGTGATTTCAGAGAATGGATTATCAATTGATTCTGAGATGGGGGATATTTTATTGTAATGGGAATAACCAGATAAATTTTTTGAGATTTTTATATTTCCCTGTCTTATTGAATAATATCAATGGTTTATCATGGATTTTTTAAATTCAGTGTCATCTTTTACCGATCTTATAATGAAATGGGTAAAATTCACATGGAATGAAATTTTTAAGTCATCATTTGATGACATGAAATGAATTCCAACATCGACTCATATTTAAATCTTACCTGAGCTCAATTAAGGGTACATGGTTTTATATGATGAGGTTGGGAATTTTTTTTGGTTTTTCTCTTATGCAGTATGATCATGTGGTTTCTTATGGATATTGATAGCTCTGGACGAATCAGAAGAATTAACCTAATCAGGATTTAGATCTTTTGGAATTTATGAATGTGCTTATCTTTTGGGGGAATATCTTTTTGGAAAAATGTTTATAGTCTTTTCATACCATATGTGACTTAGTAATAAATTTAATCCTCAGAAAATGAATCTCAGACAGAGGTGGTTGGTGGAATACCATAATACATTTGACATGAACATCACCTACACCACATGGAAGAGGAATTTCAACATAGATTCTCTCATTAGGAAAGTGTTCTCACATGATATCATATAATATTAAGAAAAGTGTAACACTATGGGGCTCACCGCTTCATTGCATCTAGATACTCAGGGGGTGATATAGATATTGTTCTTATCAGTGTTCGGTTATCATCATCTCTCTTTTATATTATTCTGTACATTAGTCATCATGATGATGAGTTTATAGAATTTTGTGAAACCCTATATGGTGGGGATACTATTTCTAGTACTTCTCTCTCTTTAGATGATACTCTTTTTTTTGGGTATCGATTTTCAAATCCATCATCTACGAGGAGAATGGTTTTTTATTCCCATAGTTAGTCATTATTCATTCATCAAGACACTGTGAAGTTATATTATAAAATGAGGTGGTTATTATGGTAGCTGGGTATGAATACTGACATTTCCGACTATATTTCCCACTATTACACCTACCATCATAAAACATAAAAGTATTAGAAAACTCCTAGTTTCCTCCAGCCTCTTTTGGTTCTATTTATGAGATGGGATGAGGTATCCATTGTAATTTTTGTTGGATTACCATTGAATCCATGATGTAGAAATTCAATTTGGGTGGTGATTAATTGATTGAAAATTCCACTCATTTTAATCCGATTACAGACACCATTAATGTTAATGAACATGGTATATTGTACATGATAGAGATCATGAGGTTATGTTGGGTTCCTTCTACCACTAATTCAGACAAGGATCCAAGTATTAATATAAGATTATGGTGGAGTCTATATGAGGTGATAATAATTCATGTCAGGTTTAGAATATCTAATAATACACTAATATATGGTTTGATGGATTATGCTACTCAGATCCTAGATGATATGCTCCATGAATGCATCTTGGATTTGGCAGATCAAGGGCCAGTTTTCTAGGACTCTTTTATTTTTCTTATATAAATAGTTAGAAGTAATCAATATGGATGGTTCTTTTTTAGGCTTTTTATGGTCACCCATACATTTCACCTATTTATTGGACAGAGGTGGGTAAGGTATCTCTGGTTGGACTGAGTCTTTTTCAAGATATGTTCACAAGGATTCAAAATATTAATTTTAAACTACTTATAGTATAGATTTGATAGAAATCTCATGTAGGTCAGTGGTGTCAAATATTGGAGTTGTTTTTAAGGTACTAGTCTTTATTGAATGTTTCTATATGGTTAGGTCAAACATGGAATGTATGTAACACTGACTCTAAAATTTACTGGATCATTTGAGGTCACTAAAGGACTTGGGTAGTTTTTTTAACAAAAGGAATTTCTATTTTAGTTGATGAGTACTCACTATTTTTTTCCATATGTCATAGATCAAGAAATACCACTATAGACTCTCTCATAATTTATTTTTTGAATAGATCAATCTAGATGTATGCATTTATATTGTGGAGTATCCAATGGAAATCAATTACAGTTAATTGAACGTATTGTGTGATAATTAAATTTTGAAATACAGATTTTTATGAAGGAAAAAATTGGATTCTCATGATACATTGGATCATGAGTTGTTGATGAGGTATTTGTGACCTCATCACTTTATTAGACATCATTCATCCAGATGACTTCATAAGTATGGAAGTCCTTATGGTGTAGAGTTTGTAACATCATATTTCCACTTTTATGTATTTTTATTCAATCTTTTCATTTCACTCTTAATTTAGTAACATTTTGGGAATATCAATGGGGGGATAGAATTTTATATGGAGAATAAACTAATGTTTGAGGATGTCTATTTTTTTAATTAATGGAGTCTGGGAATAAATGTGTTAAAGGGTTTGCAGGTTCTCATAACTTTTTCAAAATATTTTAGGTTGTATGGAATTTTCTATTGAAATGTTATCTTTTCGTAGTCCTCATAAGAAATACACACTCTGTAATATTTTTACACACCATTGATGATTTCCATGAAATGTAAAGTGTTTACACGTTTTTTATTGGGTGTTTGGATGTTATTGTGAAATTGATACACAACATGAATATTTATACATTGTGAAAAAGATTAACACCTCATGTAAATGTTAAAATATGGGTTTTCAATACTAGGTGATGGGGTTCTCTGGGTATTTTTTCTTTAAAAATTACATGGAATAAAAATTGATTACATGTTTTTTAATCATTGTGTGTTGTGTTTTTAGGGTTTCTCATAGATTATTCATATTTTATTCAGATGCAGCCTCATTTTTCTCAGCCAATAAGTTCTGCCAAGTGATTATGGTGACATCAATTCATTCCAGATCAATTATTTCAATGTTTCATCATTAATTAAATTTTTTTTCATCTATTTATGTAATAGATCATTTATACTTCTTTATTTATCTTGATTATGGTGGAATCATTTCGCTGCATTTATAGATAAATTTATCATCGATGTTAATTATTTTTGTTATATTCTATATCTGTTGTGTGGTATTATTCTAGGGGTTAGTCCGTTGTTGGTTGTGTTATGGAGGGTGTTCATTAATTGGTGTATTTTGTTATGTATCCACCCCACCAAGAATTTTTGTGTAATTGATTTTGAGATATGAGTATTGATTCAAGGGACTAGTTTTTCATCGTTCTGTTCATTCTTATTGGAGGATCCCGTTGTGGGTTTTTACATCCTCTGTTTTGATGGTTGTGATTATATATATATATATATATCCTATGTTGGATGAACTTAATTGCTCTATTATTTTGATTAAATGTTATGTAAATGAAAGGGAATGATTGAATGATGTACTTGTTTGTGGAAATGTGTTTTTGGTAAAAGATGATTTTTCTCTTCTTTTATGTAAAAGAAACTATATTTTCTAATAATTATGAAATGGATAAATAAAATTTTTTCAAATCATGGTTATGAATAAATTTTTTGGAAAATAAAGAACATTTGAAGCCTTGGGTATATAGGTTGAAGGTTCAGTAATAATCATCGTCTATTGATACTGTTAGGGGGTTCACTCATGAAGAATTCCACTACATGAAAGGCATATTATTCTGGGGACTTGAAATAAACTGTTGGAGGATTCACTTTCTTGTGTGCAAATCTATTTTCAATATATGATGCATAATTATAGGGGCGTTATGGGGATGATGGTTTTTGTTGGGGGTATGAGTGTCCTAGCTATCATGACATAGAGTAATCTTTAAAATGGCTTTGTATGTTCTTCAGATGATTTTTAATGTTTCAGATTCTACAATTTTTGTTTTTACTATCATGGATTTGGTATTATATGTGATGCATTCTTTGGATTGATTAGATATATCTTCTTTGATAAATTAATATTAAAAATGTGTTTTTTTTACGATAAACAAAAAAAATAAATAGAAATATAACCTAGAATATTTTTCAATAACCATTTATTCCATATATAAACATTATAACCAATAAATATTGATTGTATCTAATTTTGTATTCATCTACCTGGAGAAAAATATGTGTACTAATTTTTTTTTTCAAAAAATACATGTGTTCCACTAACCTCTTTTATAAAAGGACACCCACTCTCTAATACTCTGCACACTTCCAAAACAATTTTTGTTACACAATATCTACCCAAATAAATTATTTAATACCCTCACCACATTTTAGACTCAATATGTTTTTAGTAATTTCTATTAAAAATGTTTTTGGTATAAACCTAATGACCATCTCTGAAGGAGATGAAAATTTATTTAATGTTCATATTTGTTTTATTTATTCTTCCACCTTATTTAAACATTATTAAACATGGATAATATAATAATTAAAATATCTCCAATATAATTATATATTATTATGGTAATATTAAAACCGAAATCAATATCCACTTCTGACAAATGATAAATGAAATTGTTGGCAATGGGTACGGTGGACTACCACCTCGAGAACCGATATAATTAATTTTCTATGACCACTTTCATAGGATTTATATAATGATAGATTTAATATATTTAAATTATAATTATGAAAATATTATACTTATTTAATTATTATATAACATATACCATCTTACTTTCCATAATATGGGAGAACCGACGACGTCACTCATGTGTATGGCGGACTACTACCTCACATAACTATTTGATTCATTTTTCATTTTTGATTTACATGAAATTTATTAAGGTTAAATTTAATTATTATATATGATATTAAATTACTATACATAAATATATAAATATAATATCTCATATAACTTTTTGTCCTTTGATCAATTGGAAAAAAAATATCGCTTTTGTGCATGTGTGGACTACAGCCTCAACATAGCGCTGTGAAATGTTTTTCAATTAATTATAAAATAGATGATAATAAATATGTATTGTATTAATATAAATTATATATATATATTTATAATAATGATTATGTAAAGTTTAATTTGTATGTATTTTACGTTTGTTCCATCCATCGAATAAATGGAAACAGTGAACAAGATTATGTATAGCCTACTGTCTCCACAATCTTTGTAATCCATTTTCCATTTATAAAAATAATAAATATATATATATATATATATAATGAATATATATGATGTTTATATCATTGAAAACATTGTATATATGATGTTACATTGATCATATAAATTGGACCAAAAATACTGAACTAAATCATTCATGAAAAACGAAGCAATTATCACTCAAATTAGTTATTTCAACAAATAATTGACAACAAATGGAATGTAAAAGACTAAAATAAAATACTTTATGGTAATATATATATTTTTATAGTTCTTTAATATATTTATAATAATAGAATGTTTTTTATAGGGGGTCAGTCAAATACAATGGAAGTTCATCCTAAGGTAAGGGTTTATTATCTCACTTTGACATCCATTAGACATACTCTATATTCCCCAGTTATTCATTTGTGTGGTTTATATAAAATAACTTGGATATGTTATATCATTATTCTATTTATCTTAACTGTATTTAATGGTTCATTTAATTTTTTATTTCTTTTTTGAGGCTTTTGATTTAGAAGATACCAAAGTGGTAAAGGATTATTTAACAATCAATAATTATTCAGTATCATATTTTTTTAAGACTCCCCCAAACACAAATTAATATTTCAATCATAAACCTACTTTATACTCTTATTCTATATACATTCATGATCTTTTCCAAATAATAAAAAAATTTCAAATCTTTGATACATAAAATAATTAAGAAAATGTTTGTTTTGAAAAACCAAATTATTTCTATTTTCGAACGACAATCCTTCTGCATAAAAATTCTTTTTTTTCTAAAAATATTTACAATTTTTTTAACCTTTTATGAATTATTTTTTAATTTTTTTACCCATTTTTAATTTTTAATTTTTTTAAAGGAATATCCATGTCATTTTCAAAACAAGGCATGCATGGAATTTATTGGAAATGTTAAAAGAATCATAAATTTAACATGTACAACATGAAAAGAATTTTGAACCTTCATACCCACTTTATATTTTAAATATTATTATATAATATTTCAGATTATATCGTCAAATAAATGTATTCATTTTATATTGATTCATCTTTCAAAAAAAAATTCAATGTGAATATATTATTTGTCTCAAAAATATTTTTTTATGAATTTTTATATTATTTATACACATCAATAACATCGTCACTTTATTTTAATTAATATCCAATGGTGTTGGGTTTTATTTATATATTCCTAATTCTTTCATTTGATGGTTTATGATGAGTTTTAATAAGTTCATTTAATTTTACTAACAATCACCACATTACTATCTATGGTTTATGATTATTTGTACTTGATTTTGTTATGTAATAACGTTTCATAGATCAGTTTTTTAATATGAATGTTTCAGTTGATTATGTTTTTAACCCTTTCATATTATGATCAAATTATACATAGTATGTGATAGGTGGGTCCTAGTTATAGATAGCCCCTCGATCCATCGACATGTATGATGATAAAAACCAGTTTTAAAAATTTAACAAGATTCTACCCATTGATTTAAATTTTATTTTGAAAGTTATTAAATGTTTGTTTCAGATGATTGGAATTATTTATTACCTCATTATGAGATCATTAACTGATGTCCATGTTATTATTATATTTTTTATAATATCCATGGATAATTTTCAATGTTATGTGATTAATAATATTTCATTATTTATTCATAAATTATTTTATCCTTATTATTCTCTGTTATTTGATTATATGAAAGTGGTTTCAACTATATAACATTCCATATTTATTGTTCTTATTTATTCATTCTAAATCACCTTGAACAATTACACTTACCGAGAATCTGATCTCTCCCCTTTACTATGCTTTATTATACCCATGCAATGAGGAATAATTTTTTGATGGATTTGTGAGGATACACTCGGAATAATAATAGAATTATGAAATAAAAGAATTTTGTATGTTTTCATTTGTATTGTGTATTTAAAGTATGTTCTTTTTAACAAATATTACTAAATTATTCAGTATATTGGGATATGATTCCTTGTATCATATTCCAATTTAATAAAGTAACAATCGCCTCCATGTTGTTGTGATAATATGAATCAGAATTCGATATTGGGGGGTCCACTCAATAGATCGTGGAGCAGTGAGTTACTAGTAGGAAATATTGTCAACATAAATTTCTTAGAATAACTATATCGGAAAATGTATTCATTGTGTTCAGGAAAATATGGAACCTTTCAACTAGAATGTCCATGTTATATTAAATTATCAGTTAAATGGTGAGGACTATAGGGAATTGAAAAACTACATTGAGATTAATATGATAATTAAAAATTTTCATCTCATATGTTATGGTAACTATTATAAATTAATTAAATACTAAAAATAATTTTTTTGTAGTAAAATATATTGTTTGTTGACCGTGATATCACACTGATCTATACTACACAAAATATCCCAACATGTGTGTAATGCCCTGACCCCAGTTACCCAGATTCGGTGCATTATTTTAATACATTGGCATGATTACAAGGAATCAAGTCCTGAAAGACCGAACAGTTTAGCAGTCTTGGAAAATAGAATACATACATTAACTTTACATTACAATTTTAAACATAAAACACAGCATAAATAATCCTTTATGATCACCATTATTCCCTTGGATTAACCCTGAATATCAATCACAAAAAATATCTTGGAATCCTAGGAAAATTGAAACATATAAAGGGGTGAGCTCGAACGCTCAGTAAGGGTAAGCAATGCAGCAGAAACTTTTATAAATAAGCATAAACATTTAAGGCAATGTATAACTAAAACAAAATCCTTTTAAACATGAAATTCAACATAATATGGAAAAAATAAAATGAAATAATGACATTTACTAATTAACATGGATATTCAACTAGTCGAATTGTCACATGAAATATCAATAAACAATTTTATAATGATGGAATGCATAATGCCAGACTATCATAAACACATAGTCATGGCCTTGTGCAAAGACTGCAAAAAAGATTTTGTCAAGGCCATATTCCAAGAAACTAGTTTGTCTCATGAGACCTAACGATGCATTAAGGAGCTATATCGGGCTCCACCAGTCACTTACTAAGTCAAATGCATTATTCATATGAACAGGTTTAAACATAACATAAACATTCATATTAAAACTAGCATAAAAAATGTCAATACTTTCTCTCTAAACCACGAATGGTATAAAAATAACACATCCATAGTCAAACATATCACAAAAAACATCAATACAATTTTGAATATTGTATTATAACAAATCATCCTCAATCAAAAATAATATCTAGTAAATGATGATGACATAGTTGAAAATGTTGACTTAAACTTTTTGAGAGAAATATACTTTTTTGTAAAATCATTTTAAAGCCAAAAAATTTATAAATGATATAATATAAAAATGATTTTTGAATAAAAGTGTCCCATACAAATTTTAATCATTTGAATAGAATTATCATTTCAAAACATTCATGTCCATATAAATAAATCATTAATATCATTTTGAAAACATGAGAATTAATTAAAAACATTTAGAAAGATAAATCATTAAATCATTTAAAATTATGATCATGATAAAGAGTACCTTTCAAAAATCCTTAAAATATTATTTTTGAAATCATTTGTCTGAAAAATGGATGTGGATGATATAAATGTCCAAGTAAATACTTACACATAAACAATCTCGGATGACGAGCTTGAAAAAATTAACCCTTAAAAATTTGGTAACATGCAAAACAGACACACCATGAAAGAGGAATCATACAATGATATGTAAATACACATAAATTAAATTTTATTACACACAGAATACAATTATGGGTACTACATACACCACCCAAAAGGTAATAGTGGCAATATGGCACGAATCTCACGGGAATAAGGAGTGATATGAGAACCCCTTACCTTGCACTTTCTTGTAGTAGAGGGTACATTTATCCTCTTTTATGAAGACTGTAGTATGTTATTAAATTATACCAGAACCATATTAATATTTATGATATCATACATTATTCATTTATGTCTTTATAGTACAAATTAATAATAATTTCCATGTTAAATTATCATTTCGGATAATAATCACTTTCTTTACCGTACGTGTTTTAAATTGTCAATCATGATTGTATCACTTAGATAATGATTTAAATACTTATAGAATATAAAACATGATATATATATCATGTATATTTAGAATATTAATATGTATAATAGACATATATATGAAATTGAAAACACCGTTTATGGAGACGGTAGTCCGTACGTACGAATAAACGATGTTTCCGTTTTCATATCGTATTGTACGGAACCAACTGAATAAGATATATGTAAGTACATAAATACATATATATATAAATATATATTTCTCCAGTAGCATTATTATGTCATATAATACATACTTATTAGTAATATATTTCTATAATCGTCGATGAATGGTGGACTTGGAAATGAATCGCATCACGTCGTGGAGACGGTAATCCGTACATACGCACAAGCAAAAATACCATTCTATTGATATTAAAATAATATATAATTGGATGGTATATCATATATACAAAATCATTATCATGTTATATTTATTATTTACATCAATTACACATCATTATTATACCCATCCAAATAATAAGGTATTGAATAAAAATTACACCACGACGTGAAGACGACAAGCCGTACGTACACACATATGATGACATGTCATTCAAATGATGGATAGAATGAAGAATATGGTTGTAACATATCACAGTATATAGAAGATACTATAGTTATTATTTTAGAATGGAAATAACAAATAATGAAGAAGTAGAAGAAGACAGGAACTTGAAAGTGGGTGGGGAAATCATTACCTCTTCTTCGGGTTTTTCCTTTTGATTTGATCAAAAGGGATCCTTAGGGTGGATTTATAATAAAAATAATACCTCTAGGTTGACGTGAGGGATGTTGGGAGGATATTTGGGCAGGGTTTGGCCGAGCCAAAATGCTTTGAAGGTGTGAATTAGTGATAAAGTGAGTTCCCTTTTATTACAGGGGTGAGGGGTTCCTTAGGAAAAGATAGAAATATTATTTCATAAAAAATTTATATTCGGTTTCTAATTTCTCCAAAGTAGATTATTTAAAGGTTAATGTGGGGATAGGTCGAAAACCACTCAACCAATAGGTTTTAGACATGTTTGGGTCAATATATTAACTTTATCGTTTTGATTTAACTCTTAGTTAAATAGTTTGACATTTACCAAGTCTCTTTGTATTTTGTTATTATATAGTTAATAATCATACTATATACTTCCAAGTGACCCCCAAGTGGTCCATTATTGATACACCTATCATTATTTAAGTCCTTTGGCCGACTCTTAGTTTTCTAGGAATAGAATATCAATTAATAATATAATCTTTGTTTTAAAAACTATTTTTTGTCAATTTTGACACTATTTGGAATTTGATTTTTTTGAAAATCATAACAGCATGATTACTTATAACAATGTTAATTAAATCAATCATAACATGTCATATTATCCTAGAAAATCAGTGTAATTAATAAAAAGTCTCAAATTACATTTATTTGGGTATTTATAATATCAATTATCTTAATCGTTCATTAGTACGGAAATTACTGCATCATCATTGTGTCATAAAAAGTATAATGAATATTTATAATCGAATTTATCTTATGTATAACCCTATATTAAAAATGGTTTAGTTATTAAACATTGATTTTAACTCTTTTAACTCCTCATTGAATTAAATAAAAATAAATGTCCAATTTTAATCCAAGTGGACCTAAATGATAATACTTTATTCCTAAGGTTGTTTTTTGTCGATATACACTTGTCCGATATAATTAAGACATGTGTTAGGGTAATATTAATATCATTTTTACCCTAAATTAACCTATTTACTATTAACTGTGGTAAATAAAAGTAAAAAGTTACTATTCACTAAAAATTATTTTTATCTCATTGAACCACATTTTAATTATTCATATCAAACTTGTCTCTTGGATTTTTGAAGTTCCACTCACAAAAATGGTTAAATTAAGTTTTATGAAAATATACAAAAGGTCCTAGAAGGTGGGTAAAAGACAGAAAAAAGTTCAATAAAATTTTGTATGTCTAAAATTAAAAGAAAATGAATCCAATGAATTAAATTGAACTTATATAGGTATTATGTATCTATTTTTACCTAAAATAAATATAAATAAAATAAATAATTATTTAAATAAAAAGTCTGTTGTAACCAATAACTCATTGTTTTTTCACTATTCATCAAAAATTGATCTTTTTTAGAAAAATACAAAAAAATCACCCTAGGATAATTTCGATATTCCAAATACAAAAATGATTTCTAATTTACAAAATTCAAAACAAAGAAGTTTCATTTATTAATTTTAAATTAATTCCCATTGTCAAAACAAAAAAGTGGTTTTTTAAGAAACAATAACCATCAAAAGATTGACACTTTTTTATGTCTAATTTCAAAGTGAAATTACATCCAATGACCAACATATGATTAAATGGTAAAAATTTAATCTAATTATACTTCCAAAACATTAATATCTATATTTGAACAATATAAATTATTTTTATTAAAAAAGTTGTTTTCAGTTAAAATATAGTATTTTTACTATTCACCCAAATATGAATGTTATCAGAAAAACACAAAAAAAAATATTGAAACTAAATTTTTATATCCTGATTCTAAAGAAGAAGTTTATTTTTTCAAATTGAATATATAAATGTTTCAAATATTGGATTTAAAAAGGGTTCTCCATTAAAAGGCGGTAAATTTTCATTTTTTGAAAAATGATTCTTTTATCTGAAAAAATGAAGTTTTTATTACATTATGTATAAGAAACTCATAATATGGATTCTTAAATTATAAGGATTATATAAAGTTAAAAATTCAGTTAATACAATTCATAACCACTTTTGAACGGTTAGTTTGGTAAGTCTTTGTGAACTTGAACTCGGTGTTGCGTGTAGTGCATGTTATTGAATTAATTTAAAGAAATAATGTACTATGAAATCTTGGGGTGTTACATTCTTCCCTCCTTCAATGAATTGTGTCCTACCAATTTGAATTTTTTTCAAAAATAAATTGTTGAAAATAGAAAATACCTTTGTGGGAAAACCCACATCGGAAATTGGGTTAATAAAATTTATTCTTAATAAGAGGAAAAGAGAAATGAAAGGGTCACCACCAAATTACGATTTTGATTTGGAGAACATTGGTGGAAAGTAAAGACACATAATTTTAGGAAAACGTAAATATTTATATGGAGTGATTAAGGTCATTATTAAAAAACAATTGAAATATTGAAGGCGTTCAATTCATAAATCTATAATGATTTAAAATACCATCGGTTCAACAAAACATAAGGTATTAGGATAACACATTTTTTGTTTTACGATCCCTTCACTAAAGTATAATAATTAATTTCTTCATAGAATAAATGTATAAGGAAAATAAATATTGACAAATAGAGTTCTATCCTTTAACTAATTTCTACCACAAACTTATCTTTCACTCTAAAAGATAATAGAACTTAAAAAATATATTCTATTTATCCTATTCATATAGGGTTCCAAAAAATGAATTTCTAATTCATCCACCAGACCTAATAATACTACATTATTCAATCCAGGACATCGTGTGGGCCATTGGTAGGTGATACACCCTTGTCGCCCTTTGGTTATAGGTTCAAGTCTCGTTGCCTTGCCAGACGCGACGAGTTGCTACCCGACCTCTGAGTTGTCCTTTTATGGTAATAAAAATAATAATCTCAAACTAGAATTATCCAAAATAATATTTTATAAACTAATAGTCCAAAATTTATAAAGAAGGTAAACACAATGAAGATCCTTTTTTCATGTAATAAAATGTGAACACCTTCATCATGTATTCTTTTAAAACACTAAAACTTCCTGAATTTCCATAAAACCTTATTGATTACATTCAGGACCCCTTATTCCTTAGAGAATACTGATTATACTCCTTCTATCAAAAAATGTTGTAAACTCCAACAATGATGGAATATACATATCATTAATCAGTTTCAAGGTAGTCAAGAATATCCAATATATTTTATCCAAATCAATCATGTATTATTCCAAAATCACTACCTCGGGAACAGAACCATATTATGGTTTATCTTTATCTCATCATATATTATCCAAAAATTTATCATGCTATTGAGTCACTTTTCTTGGATACACACAATCTCAAGTCCTTAATAAAATAGTACTGCAGTACAATTCTTATATACTCCATAATTATTATAACAAGTGCATCATTGATAGAACACTCAAATGACATAATTATTTAATAAAAACGTAAGAAATCTAATCATTCCTCCTCATCTGTGGTAGTATCATAACTTGATTATTATCCAATAGCATCATTTGGGACACACTCTTATGATTTGGATATTGGTTCACGTAGTGTCCCAACTCCTTGGAGACGAATCATTGTACATTTGAATCCTTTTTCTTACCCTTATAGTCATGTACTTGGTGTCCATTTTATCCAAACTTATAAAAAACTCGCATTACCTTGAAGAAAGTTCCAGGGTGTTTCTTCCCAAAGTTATCCCATATGGGAAAATTCTTCTTTTCCCTCTTCCCTTTATCCATCATTCTCTCTTCCATCCTTTTCTTCTCTTGCTTCCCTTCAACCCCATAGGACTCATTGAATTCTATACATATATTATTAACACATTATACTCTTTCTGCATATGTTGAGAATACATGGGAGACTATTTCCCTTCTAAATGTTGGATTAATACCGTGAAAGATATGACCCTTCTTACTCATTGGATCATACGTATTTCTGGAGTTCACATTCCTCCTACTGGGTACCATTTCTATATAATGTCATACACTAGGTCAGCTTATGAATTTGAATGGATAATTCTAAACTTGTAATATACCTAACATAAATTGAACAGTTTATGGATATAATACATAATCATAAAAATATTTTCTTTTAGGAGGTATATACTTTTACATCCTTCATAATGATTTGAAAAGAAAATGAGAATTATTCGAAGCATATCCCTCGGGAGTGTTGTAACCAAGAGTGCAGCAAGGCCCGTTGTCATGCACTAGTTCCCATTTGAGTCTAGCTCAAAGCGGTGTTATCAGGTTTTACCTTTATGTACATCTGTGCCAGAGCCGCCTCTACCTACTCATATCGAGACATGGATGTATTTCTTGGAAAACTAACAAAATATCTACAGTACCAAAATTATAAGAAGTTTTTCTATACTAATCCTCAAAGTATATATTAGGGTAATGTGCTCTAATC
The DNA here is from genome assembly GCA_963277665.1 of Viscum album. Lineage (NCBI taxonomy): Eukaryota > Viridiplantae > Streptophyta > Magnoliopsida > Santalales > Viscaceae > Viscum > Viscum album. Next base: position 1,925,600,179 of record OY728142.1, on the reverse strand, counting down.
AGAGTTTATCTAAATATAGTTTCCAAGTTTTTTAATAAACTTCCTCTGATACCAACTATAATGCCCCAACACCAGTTACCCAGAGTTGGTGAGTTATTTTAATACATTGGCATGATTACAATGAATCATGTCCCAAAGTACCAATCTGTTTAGCAGCCTTGGAAAATAGATTACATACATTCACTTTACATTAAAATTTTAAACATAAAACACAACATAAATAATCCTTTATGAACGCCATTATTCCCTTGGCTTAACCCTGCATATCAATCAAAATACACTTCATGGAATCCTTGGAAAAATAAAACATAGAAAGGGGTGAGCTCAAACGTTCAGTAAGGGTAAGCAATGCAATAAAAACTTTCATAAATAAGCATAAACATTTAAGGAAATGTATAACTAAAAAAAGCCTTTTAAACCTGAACTTTGGCATATTATGGAAAAAATTAAATGAAATAATTCCATTTACTAATACACATGGATATTCTACTAGTCGAATATTCACATGCAATAACAATAACCACTTTCATAATGATGGAATGCATAATGCCAGACTATCATAACCACATAGCAAAGGACTTTTTCCAAGACTACAAATAAGATTTTTCAAGGACATGTGCAAAAAACTAGTTTGTCTCATGATACCTACGGATGCATTGAGGAGTTATAGCGGGCTCCACCCGTCACTTCCTAAGTCCAATGCATTCCTCATATGAACATGTTTAAACATAACATAAACATTCATATTAAAACTAGCATATGAAATGTCAATACTTTATTTATAAACAATGAATGGTAGAAAAATAACACATCCACATTCAAACATATCACAAAAACATCAATACAATATGGAATATTGTATTATAACAAATCAAAGTCAATCAAAAATAATATCTAGTAAAGGATGCTGACATAGTTTAAAATGATGAGTAAAACTTCTTGAGTGAAATATCCTTTTTGTAAAATCATTTAAAAGTCACACCTTTATAAAGGAAGTAATTTAAAAAATATTTTTGAATAAAATTGTGCCATACTACATTGAAACTTTGGAAAGGAATTATCATTTGAAAACATTCATTTCCATAAAAATAAATCCTTAAGATCATTATGAAAACATGAACATTAATTAAAAACATCTAGAAAGATAAATCTTTAAAACATTCAAAATTATGATCTTGATAAAGAGTAACTTTCAAAAATCTTTAAAATATTCATTTTGAAATCATTTTTAAGAAAAATGGATATGGTTGATAAAAATTTCCGAGTAAATACTTACACATAAACAATCTCGGATAATAATGAGATTAAGGAATTGACCCTTACCAATTTGGTAACATGAGAAACATACACCCCATGAAAGAGGTATCATACAATGAATATGTAAATAAACATAAATTAAAGTGTATTACACAAATAATAAAATTATGGGCAGTACATACACCACACAAAAGGTAATAGTGGCACTATGGAACGAATCTCACGGGAATAAGGAGTGAGATGAAAACCCCTTACCTTGCACTTTATTTTAGTCGAAGATATGTTTAAACTTCTCTATGAAGACCATAGTATGTTATTAAATTACACAAGATCCATATTAATATTTTTGATATCATACATTATTCATTTATTAATTTATACTACCCATTAATAATAATTTCCATGTTAAATTAACATTTCAGGTAATAATTGCTTTCTTTATCGTACGTGTTTTAACTTGTTAATATTGATTGTATCACTTAGATAATTGTTTAAATACTTACAGAATATAAAAAATTCTTTATATATAATGTATATTTAGAATATAAATATGTATAATTGACATATATATGAAATGGAAAACACTGTTTATGGAGACAATAGTCCGTACGTACTCAAAAACGTTGTTTCCATTTTCATATCATATTGAACAAAAATAAGTGAAAAAGATATATGTAAGAACATAACTACATATATATATATAAGAATATATCTCTCCATTAGCATTATTATGTCATATATTACATACTTATTAGTAATATATTTTTATAATCATCGATGAATGGTGGACTTGAAAATGAATCTAATCGCATCGTGGAGATTGTAATCCGTACATATGCACGAGCGAAAATATCATTCTTTGGATATTAAAATAATAAATAATTGGATGCTATATCATATATAAAGAATAATTATCTTGTCATATTTATAATTTAGATCAATTACACATCATCATTATACTCATCCAAATAATAATGTTCTGAACAATAATTACACCACGACGTGAAGACTGTAAGTCGTACGTACGCATTTATGGTGAAATGTCATTAAAAGGATGGATATAATAATAAATATGGTTGTAAAATATCACAGTATATATCTGATAATAGATTTATTATTTTATAATGGAAATAATAATGAATGAAGAAGTGGAAGAAGAAAGGAACTTGAAAGAGGGTGGTGAAATCATTATCTCTTCTTCGGGTTCTTCCTTTTGATTTGATCAAACAGGATCCTTAGGATGGATTTATGATCAAACTAAGGCCTCTAGAATGAAGTGAGGGAAGTTGGGAGGATATTTGTGTAGGGTTTGTCCGAGCCAAAATGCTTTGAATGTGTGAATTAGTGAGAAGGGTTAGTGCCCGTTTATTAGAGGGGTGAGGGGCACCTTAGGAAAAGATATAAATATTACTTTATAATAAATTCATATTCGGTTTCTAATGGCTCCAAAGTGGATTATATAATGTTTAAGGTGGTGATAGGTCAAAAAAAATTCAACCAATAGGTTTTAGACAGGTTTGGGTCACTATATTAACTTTATCATTTTGATTTAACTCGTAGTTAGAAATTTTGACATTAACCATGTCTCTTTGTATTTTTATATTATATTGTTAATAAACTTACTATATTCTTCAAAGAGACCCCCAAGTGGTCCCTTAATAATAAACCTATAATTATTTATGTCCTTTGGACAATCCTTAGATCTCTATGAATAGAATATCAATTAATAATATAATATTTTTTTTAAAAACTCTTTTATGTCAATTTTGACACTATTTGGAATTTGATTTTTGTGAAAATCATAACAGCATGATTACTTCACAAATAGTGAATTAAATAAATCCCACCATTTCATATTATCCTATAAAATTATTTTAATTCATAAAAAGTCTAAAATTACATTTATTTGGGTATTTATAATATCAATTATCTTCATCATTCATTAATAAATAAATTACAGCATCTTCATTGTACCATAAATAAATTAAATTATATAATGTCTGAAAATTATAAAAAAAATACAATTATGTAGTAAATCGTCTTTTATTTCTAATGATTATTTATAATCGAATATATCTTATGTATAACCCTATATTAAAAATGTTTTAGTTATTAAACATTGATTTTAACTCATTTAATTCTTCTTTGAATTAAACAATAATAAATGTCCAAATCTAATCCAAGTGGACCTAAATGATAATATTTTATTCCTAAGGTTGTTTTTGGTCGAGATACACTTTTCCAATAGAATTATAATATGTTTTAGGGTAATATTAATATCATTTATACCCATAATTACCCTATTTACTTTTAACCGTGGTAAATAAAAGTAAAAAGTTACTATTCACCAAAAATTATTTTTATCTCATTGAACCATATTTTTCTTAATGATATCAACCGTGTCTCTAGGATTTTTAAAATTCTACTAACAGAATTGGTAAAATCATGTTTTATGAATATTTACAAAAGATCCTAGAAGGTGGGTAAATGACGGTAACAAGTTAAATAAAATTTTGTATATCTAAAATTAATATAAAATGACTCTAATGAATTACATTAAAATTATATAGGTATTATGTATCTATTTAGACCAAAAATAAATATAAATAAAATAAATAATTATTTAAATAAAAATTTTGTGTTAACCAATAACTCAGTGTTTTTTCACTATTCATCAAGAATTGTCCTTTTTCATAAAAATACCAAAAAATCACCCTAGGCTAATTTCGATATTCCAAATGAAAAAATGATGTCTATTTTACCAAATTCAAAACATAGAAGTTTTATTTATTAATTTAAAATTAATTCCCGTTGTCAAATCAAAAATCACGTTTTTAAGAAACAATAACTATCAAAAGATTGACACTTGTTTATGTCCAATTTCAAAGTGAAATTACATCCAATGGCCAACATTGGAATAAATGGTAAAAATATAATCTAATTATACTTCCAAAACATTCATATTTATATTTGAACACTATAAATTATTTTGATTAAAAAAGTGGTTTTCAGTTATAATTTTGTATTTTTCACTATTCACCCAAATATGAAAGTTATAAGAAAAACACCAAATATTTATTGAACCTAAATTATTATATCCCGATTCTATTGATGATGTTTATTTTTTCAAATTAAATATATAAAAGTTTCAAAAATTGTATTTAAAAAGGGATCGCCATTAAAAGGTGGTAAAATTGCATATTTTGAAAAATGGTTCTTTTATCTGAAAAAATGAATTTGTTCTTAAATTATGTATAAGAAACTCATAATATGGATTCTAAATTTATAAGTATTATATAATGTTTAAAATTCAGTTAATACTATTCATAACTTCTTTTGAACGGCTAGTTTGGTAAGTCATTGTGCTCTTGAACTCGGTGTTGCTTGTAGTGCATGTTATTGAATTACTTTAATGAAATTACGGACTGTGAAATCCTGGGGTGTTACAATGTGGCACTAACATCCATGTTTGTTACATGTTCTTGTGAATTGTATTTTTATAAGAATGATTGATTTTTGTTATATATTCCCTATTTTATGGTCTAGTAGTTCTTATGCTAAGTTTATAATTGATTTATCTTTACATAAAACACAAGGATCATACAGTAACTACTAGAAAAAATACATTTATCAGTGTACCTATACACAAAATTGAGTTTTTCCATGGTTATAAGTCACCTATAATAAAGAGAAAAATTTTCCCTTTCAAATTGGAGACATATAGCCACGCGTAGTGGCTTCATGTGGCTATATCATTACCCATTATAACACGGGAAAAAATACTTCCCATGGAATGGGAATTTCAAACACCTTATATCCATGAATAGCTCATGTGAGTAGCTATAGTTTGGTAGGGTTGGGGCTATAGAAACTGGTGGCTTAATCCCTTGGTAATAGAAGGCATAGTGTCATCAATGCTCATTTTGATGACAATAGGGTGGCATGGTGAGAGTCTTTAGCCACAGGCTCCTAGAGCCTTTGGTAATAGAAGGAATGTACCCATGGGAATCTAGGCTTATGGATATAGGGTGATGAGATAAGGGTTGTAGATATGGGGTCCTATGGACCATGTCTATAACCCCTTCCTTTAGACCCTATAGTGGCGGTCATTTATGACAATGGCTGTAGATTTATAAAGTAGGATCAAAATTATAATATATTTAATAATAATAATAATTAATATAGTTTTATAAAATTATATATATATATATGTATGTATGTATGTGTATATAAATAAAAGTAAATTATGTTAGTGGGAGTATACATTGGTCTATATATGATATAAAAGATATCTAAACTCAGTGAAAACAATTTTTAAAAATGGAATTATATCCATGTCCACATGCTCATGGTTATATGTCACCCATATTGACTAGACTGTAGACGGGATATTCATGCTCATATCTATTGGTCCATTGTGGACAATGTTTCATGTCGAATGGCATATAGCCCAAACATTGTATCCAAGACCACTAATACATAGTTGACCTTTAATAGAAATAAAAATTGGCTACTTCATCTCTATGTAAGTGCAAACTACCATAAATATATTAGAATAAAACCTCTATTAGTGCTATAAAAATGAACTAATAAAGGAACCCTTTATCAGCGCTAAAAAATCACTATAAAAGGGTGGATTTCTCAGCAGTTTATTAACACTAATAAAGGGTGCCTTTATAATTGATTTGTTGATCTGATGATGGATTGATTTAACGATGCAATAAATTTACTAATTAATGCAGCATTTATCAGCACTATTACTTAATACTAATAATTTTTTTGTTTTTTTATGAACTAAAACACCCCTTTTATTCTTTTTCATCACCCTTTCTCTGTGCTTTACCCCAACCTACCATCACACACCCCTCAACCACAACTCAGTAATCACAAAAACCCACCAACTCTTCCTGAGTGTTTGGATGGCTCCCAAAATAACGGTTCTCCCTGGGAATTGATCTTCTAACCTCTGTTCTGCATTTCAATGTCCATTTACACCCTGTCGTTCATGTTTTGATTTATATTTTACAATATATCTATTTATTTACGTATATTTAGAACAGTGTGATATATATATATAAACAAAGTTATATTTCATTAAATATATCATATATTAATATTCATTTTTATATATTAAAATATATATGTTTATATATGTTTATTTATAAACACACACACACACATATATATATAAAAATTCTATATACATTTTTAAAAGTATATAAAATGATTCTTTTTTTATAATGTAAACAAATGTTAATATATTTTTTAAAACAAAATTGACAATAATTAATTTCATATGATTTATATTATTATTTTTAAATTTACTTTTCAAATATTTCTATATATTGAGAAAGAAATTTTATATATTCCATATATATATATAAATAAATATATTTAAATATTTATTTAAATATTTTTTTACACAAATTTATATTTAATTATGTATTTAGATATAATTTCTTATACTTTATTTATAAATATTCCTTATAAACACATTTATATAAATGATTTAATGATAATGATATATCAATAATAATACATTTATATATGATTTATATACACAACATTTATACACATACACATACACAGATATTTACACACACATGTACACATTTATATTTCTCACATACACATACAAATATATACATATATAGGTATTTATTTACATATATTAATAAATATATAAATATATATTCTTTTTATTAACACACTCATGTGTATATATAAACAATATATAGAGATGTAAATATATACAATTTATGCATTTTTATAAGGTAAATAAAAGGGGAATTTTTTAATTGAAGTAAAATGAAGAATAAATGACTATTTCCATTAGGTTTACAAATTACAAGATAATCTTTTATTTAGAAATGCTTAAATATATATTTATAAAATTAATTTATTATAAGTAAATATAATAAATCATGTCTAAATTTAATTACAAATAAATATCCACTATGGAAAATAATAAAATTTAAAAACCAAAATATCTATATTAATGAAATTTCACAGAATAAAATCCCCATACAATGAAAAATAATAAATTCCTTTCTAAAAGAAGTTGAAATACTTTCTAATATTAAAGAAGTAGGGTATCCCAATAAAGAACATGGGTAGGGAGGCCTTCTGGGCCATTTTTACCTCATTAATTTATTGAAAAATGTTTTCCAAATTATTACGGTGTATATATCTTCGCATTATTAGATTTCATATGTTGTAGAGCCCAAACGGAAACCCAAATCAAAATTTTTGGTCATTTTAAGGTCAAATAATGTTTTCAATTTATCTTAAATGGTTCATTAATTCATTGAATTTTTATGTTATCCAATTGATTTTAAATAACTATTAATTGATAATAACAATAAAAATATTAATTTATATTATTTTTAAATTATTTTATATGCTATTTTATATAAATAACTCATATATTATGTGTAAATGTGTACTTATCCCTATCTAAATATTATTTTAACAAAATATTATTTTTTTATAAATATAAATATATTTATATATAAATATATTATTTTTACTGAAATATAATTTTCTTAGGAAATATACCCTTTACCAGTGCTAATATAAAGGCATTGATAATGGTGGTCCATTACTAACACTTGTAGAATAGCACTGATAAAGTCCCCCCTTATGAGTTCTTTTGTAATAGCACTAATAATGGCTCCCCCTTTGTAAATGTTTTTTTGTAGCGCTCATAATGACCCTACATTATCAGGATTTTTTAATTTGTTTTGATAAAGGTACCCTTTTATGAAAACATTTTTTGTGCTGATATAGATCCCCCTACATTAACAATTCTATCTAGCACTATTAATGATTCAATTTTCCATAGTAAAAATTTATATACGGGGACCCCACGGTCCTGGCAAGAGCCCTTTTGTCTACTTATCGATAAATGTACAATGTTTTATTTTATCATTTATTTTCGATGAACATAATAAGTCTCGTGAGAACATGAATGCATATATCATGCCCAAGCATTATGAACCTTATTAGGATAGCGCTTAATAGGAGATGTTTGATATCTCTAATGATTTATTTATGTGAACACTTGGAGATGGTGCACCTGAGGAACCTCAAAATGTCAAAGTGATTTGCTGCATTATGAATCTAAACTCGCTAGGGTTTACCAATCATACACACACACACAGACAAAGATAGAGACATATACATAAAAATATATAAAAATAAATATATACACACATACACATACATAAATATACATATAAATACATACATACATAAGGAAATATATATACACATACATATTTGTACATACATGTAAATATGCATACACAGACACATACACATAGATTTACATACACACATGCACTGACACATGCATACACATATAGAGACACACACACACACAAACCTACATATATAAATAATAATACATATACATACATAGACACACTTATACATAAATACATACACATTCATGAATAAATACATTCATACGTACACATGAATATTATTTAAACATATCTATACTTGCATCCCCTTTTCACTTTTTTTCATTTTTTTCACTGTGATCTTTTCAAAACATATCAAACTAGATTCACATCAAAACACTGATTGTTATATTAATATATATGTTTATATTTATATTAATATATTAATATAAATATAGTTAATTTTAAATGTATTGATTTATATATTTATATAAATTTTTAATTGAAAATTTAATATATTATATTTACATATAAACTTCATAACCTATTTAAATAATTAATCAAATATTTTTATAGAATGATATAAATGTGATGACATTTTGTTCTATAAATTATGAAAATGAGATTTATAATAAATATTTTATATGTGAAGGGTATTTTTGAAATTATATATATATATATAGAAATATTATAATATAATAATTATACATTTTATAATATATAATCATATATATAAATATATGTAAATAGACAAAAATGCTTATATATATATATATATATCAATTTATATAATATGAGTGTAAATATAATGATTAAAATATAGACTATTCTTAAGGTTTTTATATACTAATTTACACGGTTCATATCAATATATTTTAATATATATATATTTAACTATATATAGATCTATAAATAGGTATAAATGAATATACAAATTTATAAGGATTATATATATATATGATATGTCTATATAGATATATATTATTATTATTACACAAATAATAATTTAGAATGTAAGGGTTCTCTTTCCTCATGAATTATAAAGGTTATAATAGTCAAATTTATTAATAAATGGACTGTGATATATGTAACGACCCGAACCAGGAGCCACCCAACTGGTGCCCCGTACCCGGTTCACCACATGACCTCAAGAACATTTCCCAAAATTACAGAGGCTGCCAACTAGGATTGAGGGCATTGGGGAAACTATTCCCTTATTTGGTAAGGTATACAAGGGATAGGAAATAACAGTCAATAACAGAAGCAGTAAACAACATACACTAACTGAAAATAAATAGTGGAAAAATGAATATATAGTAATGATGATAATGATGCAGTAGGTACAAGTATCTAAGGAATGCATCAAACACAACAACATGCTGAAATATAGTTGAGAAACAATGTACTAAAAGAATACAGCAACTCCAGCAGCATCGCAAGCCTACGCTCGGTCCTATGCTCTCCAGCTCTAACCAGCAATCATATACCTGAAGTAGAAGGGCCAAAATCCGTATCCACACCTGCAACCATATAACCTGTTTCGGCCAAAAAGCAGGACCCAAATAGGGTGTGAGACTAATCCCAATAGGCAACCGCCACAAGATCTGTGCCCTACTATCAGTGAGCAATATAGCAAAATTAAAGGAAATAAATGCAGCAAAGAAATAGGAGTACAATAAAGTAAAAAATACTAAAAATCTCCATTTAAATCTATTTATTAATTTAATTTAACCATTTAATTATCAACCAAGGAATATATCAAACAACTCTATTTTACCAAGGCAGAGCAAGTAACACAACCAGTATCTCAACAGACTACCTAAATAACAAGCAGTACAAAACCCATTATTGTTCTTCGGCTTGGTGGACTCGTCACAACCAACCAAAAAATCCACATTCACACTGACTCTCTGGATTTCTCAAACTATTAAAACCCTATAGTCATGTAATCATTCAAGGCACAAACACTTTGGGAATCTCTCATTGTCAATTCCCCTATGGTCTTGAAACGATAGCTATAGACTCTCTGAGGAAGCACTTACATCTAATTCCCCCTATAGTCTCAATACGTAACTAAGGAAACTCTGAGGAAGCACATAGTCAAATTCCCTTAGGCCCTATGAACGATACAAAATTTATAACATACTCTCTTGGGAAGCCCTTAATCATCAATTCCCTCTTTAGTTTACCGCACCAAGTTCACACATCCCAGAGCAGTCTAGTTATGCATAATCGACTGTTAGAAGCCCTAAGTAAGTTAAAAAAACTACTTGGATAATAGATACAAAGAATCAAAAGCAGATAAACAGTACGAAAAACATGCAATCAAATATATCATGGTAGGCAATCAATGCAACAAGGTCTTCCTCACAGGCAACCTAATCCAAACGGCGATAAACATCCAAAAAAAAGGGAGAAAACCCATGGGGTTATCCTCAAACATGCTAACAAGAAAACATTATTCATCTAATATCCTCAACCACACATGAAATATAAGGGAGATAATAATATAGGATCAAAACCCTAACCTGAGATACCCAAAACATGGGAATCCGACACTTTTTCACAAAAACTCAAAGACATTGAATGTAAGACAACAAACCACTGACCTCGATCCTAGGAGATCAATATAATTGATCCTCGACCTGTGAATCGGCCTAGAATGGAGTAGATCTGCAACAACGTCTAAAGTGTTCAAACTCAGATAACTCTCATAAGAGAAGGAATCAAGAAACGTGGCTAAATAAGAACCAAGAACTCACCGCTGCAATTATATTGCAACTGATGATGTTCAATACGAATAAATGATGAAGGATCGGTGGCTCAGAGATGATCAGTGGACGAACCTCGCTGTCAGTCGAAGATACTAGAGAAGAAGATGTTTTTGGGGTTAAGATGTGACCCCAATCCATTTAACGACAAAAAGGAAGTACATGACGTGTACTTTTGGAGTACACGGCGTGTACTAGGATTTTTCATACTCCACATTAAGTTGTCTCCACATCACCCCTACATTTATGTTTTTGTGGCCATGATGCGACCAACACACAAACTTGAGTGGCATCAATGTATAGGGCATGTACTTAGAAAACTTCTAGATTCTCCTCCTTTTTCCAAAAAATGACCAGAAATTAAAAACATACCTGAAAAGAAGATCTGGGTTCTTTCAATCTCCCCCCTTAAAGAAATTTTTCACTGAATTTCCCTTGCGCGGTGCAGAATAAGAATCCCTGATCAAATCTGGCCACTATGATCACATATCGGCCTCCCTCTCCTAAGTCTCATCCTGTACATGGTCGTGCTTCCATTGCACCCGTACCAGAGGAATAGACCATCCATGGAGTACCTTTGCACTACGATCAACAATCCTGATACGATTCTCCTCGAACAATGCATCTCGCTCCAGCTCCACCTCCTCAGGTTAAAAAACATGAGACGAGTATGAGAAATAGCGTCGAAGCTGAGAAACATGGAAGAAGTCGTGCATAGCCTAACACCTCTAAGGTAACTACAACCAATAAGTAACCATCCCGACTCTCTCTAAAGTCACAAACGGCCCGACGTATCTCGGTGAGAGATTTCCCTGTCTCTGGATTCTCTTGTGTCCCAACCTCGGGGTGACACAAAGGAAAACCTGATCCGCGACCTTGATCTCCAAAGGTTATCTCCGCTGATCAGCATAATATTTTTTCTAGACTATTCAGTATACATCCTTTTTTGAATCAACTCCACCTGTTCTTTAGTATCCTGAACAAGACGAGGACCCAACACATCTGCATCTCCTTCCTCCATCCCACATAAGGGTGATCGGCACGGTCTACCATACAAAGCCTCATAAGGTACCATCTGATTAGTTTCATGGAAACTATTATTATAGTAAAACTCCACTAGAGGTATATGTCTCACCCAAGAACCTCCAAAATCAAGGACGCAAGCTCGTAGCATGTCCTCTAGCACCTGAATCGTGTTCTCTGACTAGCCATCTGTCTGGGGATGGTAAGTTGTACTCAGAAGTACCTGTGTACCCAAATCCCTCTGTAGACCTTGCCAGAAATGTGACGTGAAGCGGGAATCCATATATTAAATGATTTTACTCGGAACCCCATGCAAGCGTACAATATCACGGATGTACAATCATCCAATCTCTTTAACACTGAAGTTCTCTTTAATCGGCAATAAGTGAGAATCCTTCATGAGACATTCAATGACAGCCCATACCACATCATTCCCTCGAGATGATCTTGGTAACCCTATCATGAAGTCCATTGTGACATCATAACACTTCCACTCAGGAATGGGTAGCTGCTTTAAAAGCCCTACTGATCACTGGTGCTCTGCTTTCACCTGCTGACAGGTGGAACACCTCATGAAAAAATCAGCAACATCTCTCTTCATACCTGGCCACCAATACTAGCGGTGTAGATCACAATGCATCTTGGTGACACTAGGATGAACTTCCAAAATTGAGGAATAAATGTCTCACATCAGCTCCTCGAGTATATATATTGGCACCCATACGTGTACCTGGAAATGCAAAATCTCACCCTCACATACGATCCATCTAGGAAGAGGGTCCTCTCATGACACGCTTTCCTGTAGGGCTAGGCATTCAGAACCTGATATCTGCCCATTTGAAATCGGTCAAGAAGGGTAGATGTAACAACTATTGAAGAAAGAAAAGTCTTACCCTGTCTATCATGCACCTCCAAATGCATCTCAGAGAACATATCTGAAAGCTTCAACTCACTAGTGGCCTCCTGAACTTCCTGTATCTGAGTCCTCTGGGTCAGTACGTCTACCACATCATTGCCTTTCCCTGGCGTATAAGCATGCTCGAAATTAAAAGACTGTAGGTACTCAACCCACCTCCAATGTCTCAGATTCAAGTCACATTGTGTGAAGATATATTTGAGGCTCTTGTGGTCAGTATATACCACAAAATTCTCTCTCCAAATTATAAGGTATCTCACAATGCAAAGCATGAACAAATGAAGACAAATCTAGGTCATGAGTAGGATAGTTCCTCTCATGTGGCCTCAACTGTCGAGATCCATATGCAACAACATGATACTCTTGCATAAGCACTGCTCGTAGCCCGATTCCAGATACATCACATAAAAATGTATAACTCTTGACCGGCTCTGGAAAAACTAGAATCGGTGTAGAAGTCAATCTCCCCTTCAACTCTTGAAAGGCTGAATCACAGGCTTCTGACCAATCATATTTCACCACTTCTTAGTCAAGCCCATCAGCTGCGCTGCTAAGCATGAGAAGTCCTGTATAGACCGCTTGTAGTATCCAGTCAGTCCTAAGAATCGTTGTACCTCAAAGACATTCTTCGGCTGCTTCTAGGTAACTACTTCTCTCACCTTCTCTGGGTCTACTGATACATTGGTCACTAAGATGACATGACTTAGGAAGTGAATCTCATCTATCAAAAAGTGGAACTTTGAGAGCTTAGCATATAACTGTTGCTCCCACAGTGTACTCAAAAAGATCTCAAGATGGGTAGCATGGTCGTGTTGAGTGTGAGAGTACACCAAGATATCATCCATGAAAACAACCATGAAAGCATCAAAGTAAGGATGGAACACTCGGTTTATCAGTGCCATGAAAACTTCTGGCACATTTGTGAGACCGAACGACATAACAAAATACTCTAATAGACTATACCTGCTCCAGAAAGCTGTAAAAGGTATATCATATGGTCTAACATGCAACTAATGATAACTGGATCTCAAGTAGATCATTGAAAACACTCTGTGTCCTCGAAGGTGATTAAAGAGATCCTATATACTAGGAAAGGGGTATCAGATCTTGAACTTCTACTGGTTCAACTTCTAATAATCCACAAAAATCCAAAGGGTGTCGTCTGCCATTTTCGCAAATAGGAAAGGCGAACCCCAAGAAGAAGTTCTGGGTCGAATGAAACCCTTTGCCTGCAACTCCTCCAATAGCTTCTTGAGCTCCTGCAACTCAGGTGTAGCCATCCAATAAGGAGTAATGGACACCAGTGCTGATCATAGAACAAGCTCAATAGAAAAGTCTACCTCACGCTCTAGAGGCAAACCTGAAAAATACTCTGGAAAGACACACCTGAAATGATCCACCACTGGAGAAAAGTTTAACTGTGTAGTTCCCTGCTCATCCAGATACATACTGGAAATCTGAGCTATAACTCCTCCTAGACCATGAGTCTCTGGTCCTACTCTACTCGCATGGACAACCCACTCGCCCTTATGAAGAAAAGATTCACCCTCCGGTGATGTGAAACTCACCCTACAGTGATAGAAATCGACAAAGGCCAGGAAGGGAACTAACCAGTCGATCCCAAGAATGACATCATATCCTGTCATCTCCAAAACATAAAGACTCCTCAAAAAACGAAACCCACCAACCTCAAGAGGGCATTCCAAGCACTAAAGCAGGCTAGTAGTTATAATCCCCAATGGTGTGTCTAGTGTCAACATGTCCTCAAAAGTATAAACAACAAGTCTAAGGCTTTCCAGAGTGTGCAAAAAAATAAAGCTATGAGAATCTCCTGTATCTAAAAGGGAAGAGGATAAAATTGAGGCTACCTAAATCATACCTCGAACTGTAGATGGTCCAAGATCATGCTCTTAATGAATCTACTCTACCGCAAAAGTTTGGCCTGTACCGTGGCCCTGTGTAGCAGCCTAAGATACCTGAGCTAACCCTCCCTGAGGCTGAACACTGTGTCCATGGCCTCTACCCTGTCCTGAACGACCTGAAGAACTCCCGCCCCCAGTCTGCCGTGGAACTGGTAATCCTGATCATGTACGCAGAGTCGAAATTGATCCTCCTTCACTAGCCGCTGGAAGTAGAACCTTGCAGAAACGCTGTATCTGACCCATGTTTTCGAAATATTGGATCTCTAATAGGTATCTCGAGCACTGAGGATTATTATTCCTGTTTATTTCACAATGATAGCACACCACTTGGTTTCAAGAGGTAAGATCTCGTCTACCAGAAAGAATACCTCGCTTCCTCGGGTCACGTTGTGTAGACTCTCTGTGGTGTTTCCTGCTGTCTATCTGAAACGAATTAGCCCTGGATGCTAAACAGCCCTGGTCCAGAGCTCCAGACTCCCTCATATTTCTCTCCCTAATAAGTGCATGGTTGACTATCAGATAAAATAAGTCAACTGGAAGACGTTCACCTTTGATCTGATGGTTGGTCTGAGGCCTTCCTCAAACTTCCTCGATGAAAATAGCTCGTCATTCCTCAGAAAGGGAGTGAGATGCTGTAACTTTGTGAAGCGAGAAGAATACTCCATAACTGTGAGAGTACCCTGCTATAGGTTCATGAACTCTCTGGCTCTGTCGGCCCTCAGTGTCGTCGGGTAGAAGAAGTCGCAGAACATATGCTGCAACTCAACCCAAGCCATAGCTTATTGGCGCCCAGCCTGTGAAACCACATCCCAACATCTCTTGGAAGAATCTCGCAGCATATAAGTCATGAGCTTCACTATCCTCTCCGTAGGCCTCTCTAGGTGATCGATTATGGATAGCATGGCCACTAGCTATGATCCTGCAGCCTGTGGTCCTCCATCCCCTGTGAACGTGGGAGGATGCTACTCCTTAAAAACCCATGTCAGCTCTGCCATAGACGGGGTAGGATGCTGAGCTCCCAGGAAGGTCTGCATAAATATCATAAAACCCTCTCTAAACTGATCATCAGAACCAGTGTCGGGAATCACTGCAGGTTCTATAACCGGAATGATTGGTGGAACTACTGGTAGACCCTGATCTGTCGTATCAGGCATACGATCGCTGCCTGGTTCCGGACGGACAATGGGAGGACGTCTCGGTATGAAATCTCTGAAAGTTCAAAAACACACATCAGATTCAGGATTAACCAAGACAAGAAAAATGAAGGCAGAAGAAGGAGAAGGGAAAAGAATTCATTCAGGTTATGCAAAACATGACTACACGACATGTTCTTTCACTACACAGTGTGTTCCCTTAAGTCATTTACATGGGCATGTACTTGTACATAAATTGGTTTTGTAAAACCCCAAATACATGGCGTTTTGTCCCATCACACGGTGTGTACTTGAATCCTCTTCCCTACCTGAGTCCTTCTAAACGGTTGAACCACCCGACTCTCCTAAGACGACACTACACGACATGTTCAAGGAATACATGGCGTGTATGTGACGAGTTTCACCTAGCCCGTGTTTTTAGCGACACGGTATACTAAATGGCTGACACTACATGGCATCTTTCAGGAGAACATGGAATATATGAGAAAGGATGAAACCAACCAGTGTTGTTCATGACACGACAGGGTACATAAAAAAACTACACAGCGTGTGAGATTCAGACACGGCGTGTATGTGAAAAGATAACATGTCCCGTGTTGTTTGTGACACGGCCGGGTACCTATTTCATACTACACAGCGTGCTAAACTAGTACACATCTTGTTCCTACGAGATTTTCCAGAACCCTGTGTTTTTGCTCACATAGTCATTAACATGGTTTGAAAACTACATAGCGTGTGTTCCTAAAGTACATGCCGTGTATTCTGGGTTTTTCGGGACATCATCCTCAGAAATACACTGGAGCCTAGAAAACACAAAAAAACAACCATTAGGGTGCCAAATTCTGACCCATGGGGGCCCATACTCCCTGTGAGTCAATTCATGGCATCATAACAATTCATATAAAAAAACAGTATAAAAAACTCTCGATTCGTCAAATTCAGATCCTCGAGGGCCCATAACACCTATAAGACCAAAGTTTGGCTTCTATGATAAAGATGTTCTAAACAAATGATACCCTATCAACATAGCAAGTATTTTATCACATCATTTATCAGAACATCATGCATAATCTATCACAAATTCTTTCACAATAGCATGGAATTTCAAATACAATCAATATGGCATGGAAAATGCATGACATGTGATTTTTCTAACAATTTCATATATGATGCATGAGATGGAATACCCTCATCTCATCAGGTTGCAACAAAATAGATCCACAGTCATATAAGAAGTAACAACAAAAAACAAGTGCACCACCCAATGGTGAAATCAATTAAACTGTAACATTTTCAAAAACTCAAAAAATGAAGTATTTGAGGTAACCTGGCTTTTTTCCTGTCCACGGGTTCTTTAATGCATGGGAAAAACTATTTACCATTTACCTACTTCTTCCTATCCCTGTCTAATGTCGTTAAATTGTAAGTCAATAGAAAAAAAAAGAAACCCTTTAATACCACTTTATAATGAACCAAACCTGGAGCCACTCAACTGGAGCCCATAACCCGGTTCTCCACATGAACTCAAGCACATTTCCCCAAATGGCAGAGGCTGTCGAATAGTAGTGAGGGCCTTGGTGAGTCATTGGGGAAACTATGCCCTCATTTGGTAAGGTATACAAGGGAACGAAAATAACAGTCAATAGAGTAAGTAGTAAACAACACAAAATAACTGAAACTAAATAGCGGAAACAATGAATATATAGTAATGATGATAATGACGTAGCAGGTACAAGTATCTATGGAAAGCATCAAACACAACAACGTGCTGAAAGACAACTGAGAAACAAATTACGAAATGTAAACATCAACTCCAGCATCATCGCAAGACTAAGCTCGGTCCTATGCTCTCCAGCTCCAACCAGCAATTATGTACCTATAGTAGAAGGGCCACAATCCCTATCCACACCTTCAGCCATATAACCTGTTTGGGATGAAAAGAAGGAACCAAACAGGGTGTGAGACTAATCCTAGTAGGCAACCACCACAAGATCTGTGCCCTACTATCAGTGAGCAATATAGAAAAAGTAATGGAAATAAATGAAACAGAGAAACAAGAGTACATTAAAGTAAAAAATCCTAAAAATATCCTTTTACATCTATTTATTAATTTAATTCAATCATTTAATTATCAACCAAGGAATCTAGAAAAAAACTCTATTTTCCCAAGGCATAGAAAGTAACACAACAAGTATCTCAACAGACTACCTAAACAATAAGCAATACAAAACCCAAGCTTTTTCATTGTCTTTGTGGACTCATCCCAACCAACCAAACAATCCACATTCACACTGACTCTTTGATTGGCTCAAACTAGCAGACCCTTATAGTCAAGTAATCATAAAATGCACAGACACTCTGGGAAGCTCTCACTGTCAATTCCCCTATGGTCATGCAATGATAGCTACAGACTCTCGGAGGAAGAACTTACATCTAATTACACCTTTTGTATCGATAGGTAACTAAGGACACTCTGAGGAAGCACAAAGTCATATTTCTGTAGTCCCTACGAATGATACAAATTTATAACAGACTCTCAAGGGAAGCCCTTGATCGTCAATTCCATCTTTAGTCTATCGCACCAGGTTCACACAGACCTGAGCAGCCTAGTCATGCATAATCGAATGTTATAAGCCCTATGTAAGTTCAACAAACCACTTGGCTAATAGATACAAATAAAAAAAGAATATAAATAGTAGGAAAAACATGCAATCATTTATATCAAGGCAGGCAATCAATGCAACAAGGTCTGCCTCCGAGGCAACATAATCCAAACAGCGATAAACAACCAAAAAAATGGAGAACACCCAGGGGGTGATCCTCAAACATGATAAAAAAGCATAAATTTTTCATCTAATAGCCTCAAGCACACAAGAAATATAAGGCAGATAATAATAAAGGATCAAAAACCTAACCTGGGATACCCAAAACATGGGAATCCATCACTTTTTCATAAAAACTCAAAGACATTAAACTTAAGGAAACTAACCACCTACCTCGATCCTAGGATATCAATATACTTAAAACTCGGCCTATGAACTGTCCTAGAATAGAGTAGATCTTTAAAAACATCAAAATCATTCAACCTCAGATAACTCTCATAAGATAAAGAATCAGGAAACAAGGCCAAATAAGAAACAAGATCTTACCGTTGTGATTCTATTTCAATTGACAGCGTTCGATTCAAATAACCAGTGATGGATCAGTGGATCGAAGAAGATCCACTATCGTACCTCTCTCTTGGTCGAAGAAGCTGTTGAAGAAGATGTTTTAGAGATTAAGACGTGACCCCGACCATTTAACGGAAAAATGGAAGTACATTTTGTGTACTTTTGTAGTACATGGAATGTACTAGGCTTTTCTATACTCTTCATTAAGCAGACTCCACATCACCGCTACATGGATGTGTGTGTGGGCATGATACGACCAGCACACGGCCTCGAGCAGCATCAAAGTACATGGCATGTACTTAGAAAACTTTCAAATTCTCACCCTTTTTCCAAAAAACGACCAGAAAGTAAAAACATACCTGAAAAGAAGATCTGGATTCTTACAATATACTTTGTGATCACATTTCAAATAAGTCGAATCTTTTGTTCGTAAGAATATTCAGTTGTGGTTATTTTCCTAAAAACCATGATTTTGGATTACAGGGTGTTGGTTAGGGAGGTGTATGATAGAAAAATTCTCTATAGATATAATCCTATTTTTTCCTCAACCATTTCCATCCCTCTTCCTTCAATGATGAATCTGTTCATGGTGAAACCCCACAATCACTACCCAAAACCCTAACTTTCTCTAGGAGGGAAAAAATTAAAATATATTTATTCTTGTACTAACTTCTATAATCACTGACAGGGCTGTTGAATTATGAACGCAGAGAATGATGAACAAGGGAAAAAATCCACATGGCATCAGGGAGAATTCATTTGTCGACAAAAACATTTGATGGTCATATTTTCTCACATATCTAGATCCAATGAATGAGGAACAAGTTCCCTTTTCCATGAAATTGAACACATTCACTACCTTTGCTCTTTTCCTCATATATATGTTTTGTGCCAACCGGGAATGGATGCTCCATCCATCTGGGTGATATTTCATATTCAATCCATTTACATGGATGATTACTATAACATCTTGGTTTATTGGACACTACTTCAATAAAAGAAAATAATAGGGGGATAAAGAAAAAAAATGTAATAGATACATGAAAAATTAGCTTCCCTTGAAGAAAAATTTCATTTGCAGTCATATTTCTAAGAGAATATTTTGGGGAGATGTAAATAGATGAAAAAACTCCTAAAAAATATTCCATAACGATCCTGACCGACCCCACCATCATTGAGGCAAGCCATTCCCATTAAATATCATTCTTAGATGAGGTAATCAATATTCTCAATTTTTGGCTCTATGAAATTTTTGTAATGTATGAGAATTTTAGTTAATTTTTTTAAAATTATATGGAATTATGTAGAGACTACTCGATCTAATAGAATGTGATTTCGAGGGCCGGTGAGCCTGGAATAGATTTTTTGAACTTCATTTATGGTACGTTCAGAAAATGTGCAAACATGGATTTATAACGATTGAACCAGTACTCAGATTGAAAATTTGAGGGAACAATTGTCCTCAGAACATCAGGATTTACCTAGAGAAGACTTAACTTCAGCAGTCGAGGTCCAAACAAAAATTTTAATTTTCGATCTTTTTGGAAAAAAATAAAATCAATTTAAAAATAAATTTTATTTATTTTCCTCAACCGATGAGTGGAGATGTAGTGGAACTACGATGCATCAATGAGGCACATTAATGGAACTCATTAATGAATAGTTTACACACAGCGTGATGATGATTTTAATGATGCATGATAGTGATTGTATTTCAAAAATGAACAAGCATATTGACCTGATGTCACAGCGTAACAGAAATATTGGAACATGTTTTATTTTTAAAAGTTTTATGCATTGGGGAATGAGGATTAATCATTGAGGATTTTCTAGTGATCCCCTGATAGATTTCCTCCCCATCGAAGAACGCTGAATTCCAGCGGGACGTCATCGACTTCGATGTACCTCAAAGAATGACAAATGTCATAAACCAGTTGGACCATCGAGGACGAAGCACTATGGAAAAGAACATCAATTAAGTAGGGTTTTTGAATTATTTAAATATTCCTCATTTTTTTTCTAAATGATGAGCACGAATCAATCCACCAATAGAATGATCTTTGGAGCTTGTGTTTTTATGGGAGGTTGTTTCTTTTTGGTATTACTATTCAGGCTTAAACTATTTTTTATAAAAGTTCAATCCCCTATCCTTCCCTTTCCATTAAACCTCTAATGCGTTGGGAACAGAATTACATGAACAATGCTGGAGCCCCTCCACATGTGTGTTATTAATTATTGAATTCTCAAGTGGATGGAATGGCGGAATCGAGGCCATCGCTGGGAAGGTGACATCCCCAGGAGGCTGTAGGCGCAGACGACATGGAGAACGGACCACCGGAGCATGTTTATTGGTCCACAGAAGACACTGCTTTCGTTCCTGTTCCCGAGGGAGACGCACCATGGTGGTGCTCCGTGGAAGCCCTGAGATTCATATTAGTGCATGTCCCACTAATAGTAGGCCACACCCTTGGGTAACGATGCAGCAGGATGGACCATCATCCACTGACTCGGTGGCTGGCGGCACGCTGATGCGGTGCCGCATCTCACACGGAGGAGCCGAGGTCAATCAACCATAGCGGGGGAATGACCCGACAGATGTCCCACGAGACAGGAGGTGACGACTGCTGCTCTAACCAACGTTCTAGCTGCACCAGATAGGAACAGGCCGCCATAGGTGGATCTGGGAGGAGGCTGGCCAGACCCACACAAGTGAGTTGGACCCCACCCTAGTGTGTCGGACCCCACACTGGGGGGCAAGAATGGTGCCCTGTGGGCCGAACCCCTTGCAGGAAGGTCGGACCCACACCCTTTGGGCCAGTCCAGATGAGACTGGGTCAACAGGTGACCTGACATGCTAGACCATCGACAAAATAGAGCCGAGTCTAGAGAGGCGCATTGGGCCTAGCCCACTGGACATGACATACTAGACCTACCCTAACCCTACCAGGTCAGGTCTGGTCATTGGAATCAAACCAGGGTATGTGGGACCGCCTGGCTGGGTTGTTTGGGAGAGACCGGGCCCAAATGCAGCTGGCCCCTAATTATTAAAATGCTAATAACTTACAAATAGTGTGTCTGATTGATGAGCTATTTGCGGCGTTGAGATCCTATTGATGTAGTGGATCTTCTGTTATTATCTACATAGACATCCATTGAGGATGAAATTTAATGTGTTTCTTAGGGGAGTGGTTCTCACGAGATGAAGCACACAGACAAGTAAAATCTATGTAGACCTTAGTGGATCGACAAAAGAGAAGTTGAATGGACCTTAGTGGCCCAAAAGACCTGTAGATGTTTGGACCTCAGTGGCCCAGAAGAGCAGTGTGGACCTCATTGGCCATACAAATGATCATCAGACCTGTGGACCATTGTGGCCCATTACACTTCAACAACTCATTAGGGATGAGTCCCTAAACAGTACGAAAGGTTATTCACTATGACCGGTGAACATTTCCAAATATAGAATATACATGGTGTGAGTTTTTCTTGATTTATGGATTTGATTTCTACTTTCTTTGTAGTTTTTCTCCTTAGTGTACTGGGGTACCCTACTTTTACTTTGTTACTCACCCTTTTTACAGTCTTCGTCATCATGTGTTGTGTCTTGTGTAGACGAAAAACATTTCGATGGAACACTTGGTGGCATAAGAGCAGGCGGGAACCAGTATTATTAGGTGGATAGGACATACTACTTCGACATCCAGTACCTACACTACTCCTACCATCAGGATGGGATTTTCAGAGGATGGCTACCTGATTCCCTTTTTTACTTTTTGTATTCAGTTATTTATGTTGGGTTTGTATTCAGACCCACTTGTTTTCTATTGTACTTATACTCAAAACATGTTTCAATATACCTATTTTACCTATTCATTTTGAGGGAAATGGTTTGGAATTTTTGTGCATACATGTACTCAAGAAAAATTCCTCTTACTTGTATGTTTACACCTTCAATGCTAGCTACCAACCCCTGGCCTTTGAGAGGTAGGATTTGGGTATGTCATAGCACAAGCCTCGGGGGACGGGTCGAGATGATGTTGTATCATCGGTGGTCGGTTCAACCTCCGATATTGGGAGAAAATTGTTTATTTTTTTGGTAAACAATGTTAAATGTTTCATGTTTGACATTCAGATTTGGGGAGTCTTGTGATGGGGTGGCAGTCGACATATCCACACAGTAGGACCTTGAATTCTTCTTTTTGGCACAATACATAAAAAACTAGGGTAAAATGTGTCTATTTATGTTATTCTGTATAAGATCTATCTCACCAGGTGTAATCTATTGATTGTGTCCCATATTCATCAATTTTAGGATTTCAACACGAGGATGACCGACCAAGATTATGATACATGGTCATGAGGACATACCGCCTAGTGACAAGGTATCTGTTCAGGGACCGGTTTTTTAGATAGACCAACCAGGTGGTTCACAAGTGCTACCCCCTCCCGTTGGTCAATATATACAATTGGATGTACTAGTAGAGAATGTGAAAATACTCAGTTCCTTTCATGAGTTCTACCTACATAGACCTCCATGGTTCAAGGAAGAGATGGATCCCTAGGTTTCTGAGGATTTTCTGGAGGTGGGGATGTGGGTATTCCGGCTAGTGAAGAAGACACCTGACTAGATAGAGGTCCTAGATTCGATCTTTCTATAGGTCTCAATATAGATATAGCGGGGCATTAAAAATTAGATGCATGATGAGTAAACCCTAACCATGGTAGACTTCATGTGGTTTTTCAAGAGGAGTTATTCCCTATGACATTACTTTTGGGGAGCATTCACGAGATGATTCACCTTCAGCAGGGAAACATGGTGGTATTTGTGTACACAACGAGGTTCATGGAGCTTTCACACTACTCTAAAAACATGGTGAGACACCCTTTCTTAAGGTATTAAGCCTTCGAGAAGTGTCTACAACATGATATTATGGTGTTATGGTTGTCTCTAGGTATACCCACTAAGGATGGCGTGATGGGGAAATCTCTACTAGTAGAGATATTCCTCACAGATCAGGCACATATAATGGGTTCCACCTATGGGAGATAGGTAGTCGATCAGTCAATGGATGGTAGCCGACAGATGATATATTTTTCAAAACTGGCTAGATCATCTATTGTACGAATCTTGAACTCAAATTTAGTGGTGTGAAACCTCCAGGACATAGAGAGATAGTAGAAGTGAAGGGTGTGATACTCGTATGGAATGCAGGGACACATGGCATGTGACTTACCAACCATCCATGCAGACAATCAACTGATGGTCAACGGACCACTAAGACAAAGGTAGAGGATCGAGCGAGGAGGTCCACATGGTCACAGATGAGGCATGGGACTAGCCCAAGTAGTAGTCGGTGGGCAGCAGTTCGAGGTACTATCGCCACCACCTCTAGGTGGTCCACCCAGAATGCTTGGAGTAGGAAGACATGGGTGAGATCAGCTTTAGAAAGTAGAGTCTTGTAACCACAATGCTCCAATGTTGATTCATGGTACGATCAATGTCTTATCTCTCCATGAATATTTTTTTAGAAAAAGGTTACAATCACTCATTTCTTACAATGGATCTTGTTCAGAGCTCTGAGAATCTAGTGTAGCCATTAGATCGATCCTTACGACTCGAGACTCTTACAGGAGGGGATTTGATGATTACCCATTGGTTCTTGTAGTGTGTGATTACTCTAGTAGGTGAGATATTTGGCTTAGATTTCCTAATTGTAGCATCGATACATTACGATGTCATCAGGGATGTAGACTGGTTATCTATAATCCCTATTCTGATCGACTGTTTTAGGTGCAACGTGAAGTGTCTCTGCAGATATGTGACAAGGTTTTCCTTCACTGACAAGAAGGAAAAACTTTAAGCACAAGACTGACTTTCTCAGAGGAGGGTGCAGCCGATCACTCACCATTGTTCTATCCTCACCCTCGGTGCAGTGGATAAGCGGAGTCCATGCATTCCAGTAGTGGTGGAAAAGTACAAGGATGTTTTTCCACTGGATGTTCCGAGATTACATCCTTGTAAAGAGGTAGATATTTTCATCGAACTATACCCCAAGACATCACTAATATCCACATTAGCATATCAGATGTCTCTAACTAAGAATCGTGATATGAGGGTATATCTAGAGAACTTGTAGGAGAAGGGGTTCGTAAGGCTGAGTGTTTCCCCATGGGGAGCCCAGGTGTTGTTTTCCAGAAAGAAGACGAGAGAACGAGGCTATGAGGGTACTTCTGATACCTAAACTAGGTTTCCATGAAAAACATGTATACAATGACAAGTATTGATGACCACTTCGATATACTGGATGGAGCGAGGTGGATACCGAAGAAATACCTCATATAAGACTATCATTAGATTCAGGTACGAAATGCAGACGTATCGAAGAGTGCTTCTAGATGCCGATATGTCCACTATGAGTTCTCTGTGATTATTTTCAGCATGACTAATATCCTATAAGTATTCATGGGACTCATGAAAAAGATCTTCAAGCCTAACCTAGATCATTTCATGGTAGTCCCTCATTGATGAAAACTTGGTGTACTTAGCATCAGTGGCGGAGAACGATACAAACCTACTGATAGTCCTAGATAAATTACGAGAGAACCAACATAATGGTAATATCTCAAAGTGCATGTTTTGGATTCAGGAGGTCCACTTTATTGGACACATCATGTCGATGGTTGTAGTTGCAGTGGATCCTGTGAAGATAGAGGTAGTGCTTTCTTTGGAGCCACCCACAAGCATGACTGAGGTGCGGAGATTATTGGGGTTGGGAAGATACTAACGAAGGATCATGCCTCACTTTTCCAGAGTAGAATCACTATTGTCATATTTGAAAAATAATGGATATCATTTCCTATGTATGGGGAGGTGCTAGAAGAGTTTCCATGAGATGATAAAGATACTGAAAAGTACATCATCTTGACACTAGTAGAAGAGTGTGTTGGGTATGTAGTATTATGCAATGCATTAGGGACTAGACTGGGTTGTGTCCTAATGCAGAAGAGTGCAGTGATCACATATGGCTCAAAATAGTTGAAGTATCATGAGCATAACTATGCAACCCATGACCTGGATTGAGCAACATGTAACCTCCCAGATCTGGGTGTCACACAATTGGTTCCACTAACCCGGTTGGTCACATGACTTCAAGTGCATTTCCCCAAATGACAGAGATTGCCGACTAGCAGGGAGGGCCTAGGGCTGATAGTGGAGAAAATATGCCCCATTTTGTCAAAGTGTAGATCTGCAGAAATAAATATCAACCTACAAAATTAGAAGAAGTAATCAATATAATCCTAAAATGGACAACAGAATTGAAGTAAGAGATAATGAAAAATCATATATATGATGATGCAGTATGTCACTAATTCTATGAAAGAATCCAAAATAGGATACACTGCAATCTAATTCAGAAAAACACAAGGTACAAAATATAGAAAAATGAAACAAAAGCAGCGCAACAGGAACACAGCAGCATCGCAAGCATCAGCTCGGTCCCAGGATCTCTTACTCCTCTACAATAATCAAGTACCTGTGTAGGGAACCTTTCCCTTATTGACACCTACAACAATATAATCTGTTTGGGCCCAAGACATGACCCAAACATGGTGTGAGAAATAAATCCCAGTAGGCAAACACCAAAGGTTTCTTCCCAACTATCAGTGAAAAATGTGCAACAACAGTTTGCAATAATGAAATGTAGTAAACCATTAAGTACACAAAAGTAACCATTCCTACCTGTTGCATTGACATTTTATTAATTTTTTTTCAATTCCACAAAATTAAATGAGAGTTTTCTATGACTTGGCATCGACCGAAAATCTCAAATACAGGTGACACAATATAAACCACAATAGGATATTTAACAAGTAAAAGAGAACAATAATACCAAGCCCATGATTTAGCGTGGCAGGTAAAACATCAAAAATCACCACAGTAAATTTTTAACATAAACATTGTCCTCAAACATGTGAATCCTTACCCTCAGGCGAACAGAAATGAAACCCTCTGGTGATTTCTCTCAGGCTAAGTAATAATGCCCTTAGGCATGGAAGATCTCACCATCATGAATGAAAGCTACTACCATCAGGAATAAGAAATGTTTCCCCCAGGATAAATAGAACAATTCCCTTAGGCTAAAAAATCCATTCCCTCAGGATAAACAAATATCCATGCCCTTAGGCTAAACAAAACATTGCCCTCAATCTAAACAAAACACTTCCCTCAGGAAAAACAAAATAACGCCCTCATTCTAAACAAGTAACCGGACTAAGCCCAATGCCTAAGAAATAAATTTATATATATGTTTCCTATCATGAAAACTCAAAACATGCTATAATCATGGAATACTCATGGGTATCCCTGCCAAATAGCTAAATAAGGGAAATGCACCTAGGGGTGGCCTTGGATCAAAGCAGCGATCCCAAAAAGAAGTTTATACTTATTTATCAGATTACCTATGCAATTTTAAGTATCTCAACAGTCAAAGCCTTTGCCAAACGTCACCCCAAACATGGGCGCGTCACACAACGGTACACAAAATCAACTCGACAGTTGGAATTAAATAGAATACCACTTACCTCAATCTCTTATGATCGATATACGTGAAAGGTGCCTCTCGAAATAACCAAGAACAACGTAGATCTGAGATAAAAAATTACTTGTTCATACCTCAATAACAACTCTTTCAGAAATAATTGAATTGAAATCTTCAAGAAGATGGAAGCTCATACCCGTGCAGTTGAAAATAAATAAACGGTGGAAGAATCAGAGTCCCAGTGTGTGATCATGGGCTTCATTACTTCATAGAATTCTATCCCAGATCTCCCGGTGAGTTCTCTGCCTCCTCTGCCGAATGAGGAGGTAATTTCTATTTTAACAAAAAAAAATGACTACATTGCATGTACTGTTATATACACGTCATGTACTATCCTTTTTAACTGTTCCTCTGGTGGATACTTTCCACCGCTTCTTTGTTAATCTTCCGACTCATTACACGGCGTGTATTATTAAGTACAGGCCGTGTAGTTAGTTTTTACACCCTTAACCGCTGACAAGCCTACATGCCCTGTCTTCTCATCCCACACAGCCAAAATACACGGCGTGTGTACAATGTACATGATGTGTAGTTTATTTTTACTCTTTTACTTGCTGACAGTCCTACACACCATGTATTCACATCCCACACAGCCCAAGTACACAACATGTGTGAAATATTACATCGCGTGTACCCATAAATTTTTGATTTTCCAACATTTTCCTAGTTTTCTAAAAATCACTTAAGGAAAAGGAAAATAAGAAATATGTACCTCCAGAGTAAGAACTGGGTTCTTAAAAACTACCCCCCTAAAATAGTTCATCCCCAAATTGCCCTTCCAAGGGTGGTGAAGATAAAGATGAGAACAATTCTAGACACTAAGCATGTATGTCGGTCTCCCGCTCCAAGGTTTCGTCCTACACACGACCATACTTCGATAACACCCATACGAGAGGAACTGACCAGCCTCAGAGAACCTTCGTGCTCCTATCAACAATACGAATCAGATTCTACTCAAAGGATTTATTAACCTGAAGTTCAACCTCCTCGGGCTGAAAAACGTGAGACATGTCTGAGTGATAATGGTGCAACTGAGATACGTGGAAGACGTTGTGCATGTCTTGGTACCTCTATTGTAATTGCAACCGATAGGAAATCTGCCCGACTCTCTCTAGAATCCCAAAAATCCCTACATACCTCGGTGAAAGTTTACCATGTCTCATGATCCAAAATTTTCCCAACCATGATGTAACACGCAAGAAAACCTGATCCTTGACCACGAACTCCACAGGTTGTTTGCAGCGATCAGCTTAAGTTTTCTGATGAGTCTATGCAGTAACCATCCAATTATGAATCAACTGGACCTACTCTAAAGCCCTTTGCACAAGACATGGTCCCAGTAGAGCTTCCTCACCAGCCTCCAACCAGCACAAGGGTGATCGGCATGGCCTACCATATAAAGCCTCGTAAGGTTCCATCTCAATAGTTTTTTGAAAACTATTGTTGTAGGAAAACTCGACCAGGGGTATGTGCTTCTCCCAAGATCTCCCAATGTCCTTGAAGCATGCACGCAACATGTCCTCTAACACCTGTATTGTAATCTCTGACTGGACATCGGTCTGAGGGTGGTCAGATGTTCTTAGAAGCACCTGTGTACCATGTGCCCTCTAAAAACTCGGCTAGAAACAAGATGTAAAATGAGAATCTCTATCAGAAGCAATATAACGAGTGTCCCTAGGAAGACGTTCTAACACTTGGATATACAACTTCCTGGCTCGTCAACTCCGAAGGTCTCCATGATTGGAAAAAATTGAGCTACCTTCGTAATTCTGTCCACAAAAACCCATACGGCATCATTGCCTCAAGGGGACCTAGGAAACCCAGTCACAAAGTCCATCACGACATCATCCAATTTTCACTCTGGAGTGGGTAACTATTGTAACAGTCTAGCTGGACAATTATGCTCTGCCTTCACCTGCTGACAGGTGGAAGATATCGTAACAAAACGAGCTACCGTTATTTTCATACGCAGCCACTAATACTGACGTCTCAAGTCACGGTACATTTTGGTTACTCCAGGATGCACTACCCAGGATGAAGCATGAAATTCCCACATCAACTCCATGCATATATACCCTGGAACCCACACTCGTCCATGGATACGCAGTACCTCGTCATCTCATATCATCCAACCAGGAGGAGGGTCCTCACTTTCCACCGACTCCTGTAGAACTA
The DNA here is from genome assembly GCA_963277665.1 of Viscum album. Lineage (NCBI taxonomy): Eukaryota > Viridiplantae > Streptophyta > Magnoliopsida > Santalales > Viscaceae > Viscum > Viscum album. Next base: position 1,925,570,004 of record OY728142.1, on the reverse strand, counting down.
GGCCTTCAGAATCTGATAGATGTCTCATCTTCAATCTATCCAATTGGGTATAAGTCACAGCTAAGGATGAAAGATAGGTTCGCCCCTGACTATGGTGCACCTCCAAATTCATCTTACAGAACAAATCCATAAGCTACCACTCACCACTAGACTCTTGAACTACATGTATATGAGTCCTCCTACTCAGTGCATCAGATACTGAATTAACTTTACAAGGTGTATAGGCAAGCTCAATTTTAAGGAATAAAGGTATTCAACCATCCTTCGCTGTGTTAAATTTTTGTCATTCCTGGTAAAGATATAATTAAGACTTTTGTGGTCCGTAAGCACCAAAAAATGTTCCCACAAGAGATAATGTATCCAACATCTTAATGCACGAACAACTACATCCAACTCAAGATCATGCGTCCGATAATTCCTCTCAAGTGGCCTTAATTGATAAGACCCAGAGGCAACTACTCAATCACACTACATCAACACTGCTCCCGGCCCATTTCCTGATGCATCACAGTAAACTCTAAAGATATTTCTTTGATATAGAAGTATCAAGACTGGTGGTGATGTCAACCTTCCCTTTAGCTTCTGAAAGGGTGTTTCACAAGCATCAGACCAAACAAACTTCACACACTTTTTAGTCACACCCATCAATGGACCTACTAAGCGGGATAAGTACTATATAAAGTGCATGTAGAAACCAGCCAGCCCCAAGAAAATCAATATTTCAAACACATTCTTAGGCTGCTCTCAAGAAACTACTGCTCTCACTTTCTCTAGATCTACCACAACTCCTGCCTCTGAGATAATATGACCCAGGAATTGAATCTGGTCCATCTAAAAGTGGCACATTGGGAGCGTAGCATATAACTGATCCTCTCTCAGTATACTCAGTACGATATTAAGATGGGTGTCATAGTTGTGTCAAGTGTGAGATTACACCAAGATATCATCCATGAAGACTACCACAAAAGAATCCAGATATGGGTGGAACACACGATTCATCAGATCCATGAAAGCTACTGGTGTGTTTTTTAGTTTGAACAGAATGACCAAGTACCCATATCGACCATATCTTCTTTGAAAGGTTGTAAGCGGTATGTATGATGGTCTAACGCGCAACTGATTATATCTGAATCTCAAGTCAATATTCAAGAACACTCATGATCCTTGAAGTTTATCAAAAACATCATCAATCATTGGTATGGTATATCAGTTCTTAATAGGTAACTACTTTAGTTTCCGATAATCCACACAGAGTCTAAGGGTACCATCCGCCTTCTTATTAAAAAGGACATGTGAAACTGAGGGAGAAGTACTGGGTCTGATAAAACCATTGTCTTATAAATCCTCTAAATGCATCTTGAGCACTTGGAATTCTAGTGTAGCTATCTTATAAGGAGGAATGGACACGGGTTCCACTCCTAAAACAAGTTCAATAGACAGATCCACCTCTTGCTCCGTAGGTAGACCTGAAAAGTCGTCTTGGAAGACATCCCTGAAATGATTAACCACTAGAGGGAAATCCTTCTCACAAGTTCTCTTGTCATCAAGATATAAACTTTCAATCTGGGATGTCACTCCACCTATCCCATGATGCTCGAGTCCAGCTCGGCTCTCCTAGACATCCCACCCACCCTTGTGTAGAAACTCTCCACCCTCTAGAGACGTGAAACTCACCCTGCAATGATAACAATCTTCAAAGTCTAGAATGGGTAACAACTAGTCCATCCTAAGAATGAAATCATATCCTGTAATCTCTAAAACATATATTTACCATAGAAAGTGACACCCACCAACCTCTAAGAGTCACTCCTTGCACTAACACAAACCATACATTCTAATTCCCAACTGAGTGTCTAGTGTCATGATATCCGAAGAAGAAGAAACACAGATCCCAAGGCTCTACAAAATGAAAACAAATATAAATCTATGTGTGGAACCAGTATCAAAAAGTACCGAAGATAAAAAAGAATCATCTAGAATATTACCTCTTATTGTTGAAGGTCCAGGATCCTGCTCATGTTGGGTCCGTTTCCCTACATATGTCGGCCTAGTGTCGCTGCCCTGCGACACTGCCTGGCTACCCTGAGCTGACCCGCCCTGCTATCTTGGAGATCCTAATGTCTAGATACCACGTCCACCACCACCTCCTCATCCTAAACACCCTGAAGTATTCCAATTACCTGACTGGTAAGAAGCTGCTAGCCCTACTCCTGTACATGGAGTCTATACATAACCCCTCTCACTAGTCACTTGTAGAAACACCCTACCAAAGCACTGAAGATGACCCATCTTTCCTCAAGCTTGGAACTCCACTGGGTCATGTGAACACTGTGTTCTCATGTTCCCCTTTTTACCACATTGGTATCACATTTTCTGTCCACCTGAAGAATTCTTCTGACTAGTACTTCCACTATGAGAGAAATCCATCTGTCTTTTCCACTTGCCGGTAGAAATCGTACGAAAGACCGGTGCCGAACCACCCTGGTCTGCACCACTAGCTTCCTGCTTGTTCCGCTCAGTAATCAACACCTGCTTCACAATAGCATGCAATTTTGGTAACTTTAAAACATTCACCAGTGTTCGGATTTCGTATTGAAGACCATCCTCAAAGCATCTAGCCCTCAATGTCTCATCACCCACCAGAAGAGGTGAAATATGATGTAGCTCAATGAAGCTGGTAGAATATTCCATCACTGACATGGTGCCCTGATGTAGATTCATGAACTCTCAAGCTTGACCTGCCCTTAGTGTAATTGGAAAGAAAAGGTCATAGAAGACTACCTGAAAATATTCCCAGGCCATGTCTCGATGATGCTCAGTCTGGGTGGTGACATCCCACCATCTCTTGGAGAAATCATGCAACATGTAAGTAGTGATCTTGAACCTCCTCCCCGAAGGCGTCTCTAAATTCTCGAAGATTGTCTTCATAGAACCCATCCAAGACTCCACAGCATGTGGTCCTCTATCCCTTGAAAACATAGGAAGATTTTGCAGCTAGAATATAGGTGCTAGCACTACGATATATGTGCCAACTTTTAGTGCTCCCTGGAAGTTCTTCATGAACCGAATGAAGCCTTCACGGAACTGTGCATCTGTGCTAGTGCCCAGTGTAATGAATGGCACCGCATCTGGCACTGCTGGAGGATCCATCAGTAGCCCATGGCCTACCACCTCTGGTGTACAATAATCGACACTCTCTTGAAGAACAACTCATGGTCATCTCAGCAGCATGAATCTACGTGGTCAAAAAAACATCTTATTTTAATTTACTATCGAGGTTTATTTTGTCTAGTTAAGTGTTCCAACACAAATATGGGAAAGAAAACCACAAGTACTGATAAAAAGAGACTACACTGCATGTATACGATCTACACAGCATGTACTCTAAATCCCTCTCATTTTCATGTTCTGATGCTGGCCTGGGCGTGTCTCTACCCTATATACATGGCCTGTTACACCCGTACATGGCATGTACACCACCCCGTTTGCCCAACCACATGGCCAAGTCCACACGGTCTCTTACAGGTCAAGACTACACGACATGCCCCAAAGGTACACGACATGTACTAGAAAGGTAACACCGACCCTTGTTGTTAGTTACACGACTGAATTCTATGATTACAATACACGGCGTGTTTATAAATGACATAGTGTGTATCACCCAAGGTTTCTCCATCAATGTTGTTAGTCACACGGAGAACACAGGGTCAACCCTACAGGGCGTGTACAACTGGTACAAGGCATGTTTCCACAAGGACTCCCATGTCTCGTGTCTCTTTCCACATGCTGAGTTACACGAACTTATACAACACGACATGTACATAATAGTTCATGGCATGTACTTAAAAAATTTTCATTTCCTCTAGAATAGAAGAGTACATGGCATGTGTTCATAGTACCACACATTATGTAGTCTGGGTTTCGGGAAAGAAAACCTCAAAAAATACCACGGAGCCCCTTTTCATTTATTTCTAGCATCGGTATGCCAAATTCCTATCGGTGTGGGCCCATAACCCATAGGTCGGAGGATCGAAACCTCCCTTTGATACAACTTTGTAACATCCTGGATCCAGGTGCCACACAACAGGTTCCCATAACCCAGTTGTTCACATGAACTCAAGCATATTTCCGCAAACAACAGAGGCTGCCCACTAGCAGCGAAGGCTTAGGACTGACAGTGGGGAAACTATTCCCTCAATTGTCAAAGTGTAGCATAGTAGAAATGAATATAAACCTACAAAAGAGGAAGTAGTAATCAATATAAACATGAAATGGACAATGAAGCTGAAGTAAAAGATAACAAACACTCATATATATGATGATGCAATATGTCATTAATTATAATAAAGAAACCAAAATAGTATACACTACAATCTAATGAAATACAACACAAGGTACAAAATACATCAAAACAAAACCAATGCAGTGAAACAGGAACATAGTAGCATCGCAAGCCTGAGCTCAGTTCTATGCTCTCCTACTCCTCTGCAACAATCATGTACCTATGTAGGGACCCATGCCCGTATCGACACCTACATGAATAAAATCTATTTTGTCCCAAGACATGACCCAAATATATTGTGAGAAATAAATCTTAGTAGGCAACCACTGAAGGTATGTGTCCAGCTATCAGTGAAAAATGTGAAACAATAGTGTGAAATAAAAAAATGCAGTAAACCAGGAAGTACTCAAAAGTAACCATTCCTACCAGATACATTTCCATTATAATAATTATTTAACAATTCAACATAATTACATGAGAGTTTTCTGAGACTCAGCCTTGACCTAAAATCAACTATACCAGTGCCAAAGAAGAAACCACAACATGATATTTAACAAGTAAAAGATAAAAATAATACAAAGCCTACGATTTAGTTTGTTAGGTACAACAGAAGAAATCACCACAGTGAATTTTCAATGTAACCATTATCCTCAGTCATGTGAATCCTTACACTCATGCGAATAGAAATGAAACCCTCAGGTGATTGCCCTCATTCTAACGAATATTTCCCCCCGGAATGGAAGATCTCACCCTCAGGAAAGGAAGTTATTGCCCTCAAGCATAAGAAATGTTTCTCTTATACTAAACAAAATAATGCCCTCAGGATAAACAATTCATTGACCTCAGGCTAAACAAATAACCTTGCCCTCGGGCTAAACAAAACCTTTCCCTCATGTTAAACAAAACACTACCCTCAGGCTAAATAAAATAATTCCCTTAGGATAAACAAGTAACCATGTCGATCCCAATGCATGAGAAAAAAATATATATATATGTTTCCTCTCAAGAAAACTCAAAACATGCTATAATCACGGCATACCCATGGGTATTCCATCCAAACAACTAAACAATGGAAACACACCCCCGTGGTAGCCCTAAATCAATGCAGCAATCCCAAACAGTAGTTTATACTTATTTATTAGATTACCTAGGAAATTATAGGTATATCAATAGTCAATTTATTAGCCAAACAAAACCCCGAATATGGTCGTGTGGCACAACGATACACAAAATCAACTTGACAGTTGGAATTAAACATAAGACCACCTACCTCAATCTCCTTTGATCGATATACGTGAAAGGAGACTCCTAAAAAAACCATCAATGACATAGATATGAGATAAAACATTATGCGTTCAAACCTAAATAACATCCATAGGTGAAGAATTTTAAGGAACCCTTCAAGATGAGGTAAGATCTAACCCATGCAGTTCAAATGAGATTGACGATGGAAGAATCAGAGTCTTAGTGTGCGATCAAGAGCTCCTTCAAGACTTGCCCTTCTCTCCTACAAATCCTGGTGATTTTTGTTCCTCCTCTGCTGAATGAGGAGGCTACTGCATGTTTTAACAAAAAATTACTACACGGCGTGTAATCTCAAGTACACGGCGTGTACTATACTTTTTAACTGTTCCTCTAGCGGATACATTCCACCGCCTCACTATTCATCTGCCGACTGATTACACAGAGTGTATTATTAAGTACAGGGCATGTATTCAGTTTTTATACCCTTAATCTATGACAAGCCTACATGCCATGTGTTCTCATCCCACACTGCCAAAATATATGGCATGTGTACAAAAGTACATGGCATGTAGTTTATGTTTACACCTTTACTCAACGACAGGCATACACGCCATGTATCCACATCCCACACAGCCCAAGTACAAAGTGTGTACCCATAAATTTTGGATTTTCACACATTTCCCTGGTTTTCTCAAAAACACATAAGGAAATGGAAAATAAGAAACCTCTACCTTAAGAATAAGAACCGTGTTTTTACACAACAGTTGACATTTCCTTGAATATGTGGTGGAACTACTTGATGGGTGATTTGTTTACCATATACTATGACCAAATGATCCTAATATATATTCTCTATTATAATTACTTGAACATGAGACAATTGCAATGGATATAGTTCCTCCAAGACAATGACTTTGAGATAGTCTATATTCCCTGGAAGGGGAACACGGTAATAGACGCGCTTTATAGGAGGACCGGTTTGCAGATGCTAATCGAGGTGACAGAGCAGCTAGCCACGATGATGATATACTTTGTGTATGTTGATGGAGTTGCATACTTTCACTCAATGACTATTAATCTCCCGGTCTTACAGCGAGTCATGGAGGAATAGTTGGTGGATGTTGACTATGAGGACTGACGTGCTCAGTTATCCTCAGGAAATGCTCTAGAGGGATTTTCAAAATTTGGGTTTCACGTCATTCATTTAATAGGGTACACAATAGTACCAATGTAATTGTGGGAGGAGGTATTGAGGGAGTTACATACATCCCATATAGTGGTATATCCTGGAGTGGAGAGGATTTATACGGACCTTTGATGTTACTACTCGTACCCAGGGATGAAGAGATTAGTTGAAAAGTTCATCTCATGATGCCTCATTTTTAAACAAATGAAGTCCAACCATTAGGTCCAATCAAGCTGGGCTTAGCCACTTCAGGTACCTATGTTGAAATGGTATGGTATCACGATGGACTTCATGAAAGGGTTACCATGTATTTCCAAAATCCATGATTCAATCTAGGTGATCAATGACTGACTCACCTAGTTGGATCCCTTCTATCACATCTAGGAGTACAGACTGGTAGAGGGATAGAGAATCCACTACATCCCGGAGATAGTTTGTCTTCACGGGGTGCCTTCAACGATCGGCTCAGACTGTGACACACACTTTTCATCCCAGTTGTGGAAATGATTACAAGAGGCATTTGGGAATAAGTTGTGGTTAAGCATAGTGTTTCTTCATTAGACTGATGGTCAAATAGAGTGGAAAATACATACCCTGGAGGACATGATTAATTCTTGTGTCCTTGATTTTGGAAATATTTGGGAGGACCACCTTCCACTGGTGGAGTTTTCAAACAAAAAAATAAATCACTCCACCATTGGCGTGGAACAGTTCGAGGCCTTGTATGGGTGTCATTGAAGATCACCTCTATACTGGATAGCCCTAGGGGAGTTAGAAATCATGGGTCCAGAGTTTGTATGAGCTACCACAGAGAAGGTGAAGATCATCCAAGAGTAGATGAGGACAATGCAGAGTAGGCAGAAATTTTCTGCCGAAAGATGATGGAGACCGTTAGATTTTTAGGAGGGAGACTGTAACGTCCCAACCCCAGTTACCCAAAGTCGTTGAATTATTTTAATACATTGGTATGATTATAGGGAATCATGTCCCAAAGACTGATCATTTTAGCATTCTTGGAAAATAGATTTCATACATGATTGTTAAATTACACATTATAACATACAAAACAGCATAAATAATCTTTTATGAATGCCTTTATTCCCTTGGATTAAACCTGTATATCAATAAAAATGCACTTCTTGGAATCCTGGGAAAAATAAAACATATAAAGGGGTGAGCTGAAATGCTCAGTAAGGGTAAGAAATACCGCGGAAACTTTCATAAATAAGCATAAACATTTATGGTAATGTATAACTAGATCAAAATCCTTTTAAACTTAAACTTCAGCATAATATTTAGAAAATAAAATGAAATAAATCCATTTAATTATTCACATGGATATTCTACTGGTCGAATAATCACATGAAATATCAATAACCACTTTCATAAAGATGGAATGCATAATGCTAGACTATCATGACCACATATTCAAGGACTTCTGCCAAGACTACAAATACGATTTTGTCAAGGCCTTATGCCAATACACTAGTTTGTCTCATGAGACCTACCAATGGATAGAGGAGCTATATAGGGCTCTATATGGCACTTAATAAGTCCAATGCATTCCTCATATGAACAGGTTTAAACAAGACATAATCATTCATATTAAAACTAGCATACGAAATGTCAATACTTTCTCCATAAACCATGAATGGTATAAATATAACTCATCCACAGTAAAAAATTTCACAAAACCTTCAATACAATATTGAAGTTTTTATCATAATAAATAAACATAAAATAAGCTTATAATCCATCAAAGGATGTTGACATAGGTGAAATCAAAACTATTTGAGAGAAATATCTATTTTTTTGAAATCATTTAAAAGTCACATAATTTTAAAGGAAAAACTTTACTTTGAAAGTATTCTTATAAGATTGTAAGGGACGCTTCGACAATTTTATAATGGAAGAATATAGATGCACCCTCCGTATATGTTAAATAATACATTCTTAGCTTAATCTTGTTGAAAAGGTTAAAAAGAATCTTGTTTGGAAAATGACAGAAATATTCCTTTATAAAATTCTTATAAAAAATTAAACAAGGGTATAAATGACTTTAACCCATAGTCGTTAAAATAGTTAGAATTAATTGAAATAAATTTTTAAGAAACATGGATGTGGATGATATAGAGGTCCTAGTAGATAATTACTTATGAACAACCTCGGGTAAAGAAGAGATTGTGAAATAAACCATTACCTTGTACATTTCCTTAGTTGAGGGTAGGTTGACCTCCTGAATAATGGTGAAATAATTGGTATTAAATTATACAAGAATCATATACATTAATATGATATCATATATGATCTTTTAACATTTATTTTTTAGTAATATATTAGTATTATCATCATTTCGGGTGTTAACGGATTCGTTTTGCATTATATTCTTTGTTATATGATTCATATTTGTTATGGATGATATGTATATTATTCATATCCAGAATGATATCTTGTCTCTAAAAATTATTTTTAATCTTAAAATGAAATTTAGTCTTTAATGGACACGATGGGGAATGAATCTCATCACCGTGGTGGAGATGGTAATCCGTACGTATGCACGAGCGAAAATATCATTATTTTGATATTAAAATAATATACAATTGGATGGTATATCATATATACAGAAACATCATCATTTTATATTTATTATTTTTATGAATTACACATCATTATTATACCCATCCAAATAATAATATATTGAATAACAATTACACCATGATGTTGAGACGGTAGGCCGTACGTACGCACGAATGGTGACATGTCATTAAAAGGATGGATAGAATACTGGATATGGTTGTAACATATTTATAATAACATCACAATATATGAAATATACTAGTGTTATTATTTTAGAATTTAAATAACAATGAAATAAGAAGTCGAAGAAGAAAGGAACTTGAAAGATAGTGGTGAAAACATTACCTCTTCTTCGGGTTCTTCCTTTTGATTTGATCAGAAGCACTCCTTAGGTTGGCTTTCTGATCAAACTCTATCCTGTTGGATTAATTGAGGGAATTTGAGAGAATATTTTTCCAAGGGTTGGCGGATCCAAGAGGCTTTGAAGGTGTGAATTAAAGAGAAGGGGGAGTGCCCTTTTATAAGAGGTGTGAGGGGAACCTTTGGAAAAGCTACAAATATTGTTTTATAATAAATTAATATTCTGTTTCTAATGGATCCAAAGTGGATTATTTAAATATTAAAGTGGGGATGGGTCGAAATACTTTCAACCAATATATTTTAGACAGGTTTGGGTCACTATATTAACCCTATCATTTATATTTAACTCTTAGTAAAATAGTTTGAGATTTACTATCTCTCTTTGTATTTTTATATTATACAGTTAATAAACAAACTATATACCTCCAAGAGACCCCCAAGTTGTATATTAATGATAAAAATATTATTATATAATTCCTTTGGATTAACCTTATATAATAGGAATAGAATATCAATTAATAATATAATATTTATTTTAAAAACTATTTTATGTCAATTGTGACACTATTGGGTATTTTGTTTTTGATAATTTCATAAAAAATTATTACTTCAATAAAAATTTATATAAACAATCCTAATATTTCATATTAACCTATAAAATTAGTGGAATTCATAAAAATTCTCAAATTACATTTATTTGTGAATTTATAATATCAATTATTTTAATATTTCATTTATTAGGTAATTACAGCATCACCATTGTGTCATTAATAAATTAAATTATTTAAGGTATAAAAATTATAAATAAAATACCATTATGTGTGAAATCATTTTAGATTTCAAATTAATATTTATAATCGAATTTATATTATATATAACACTACATTAAAAATGTTCTAGTTATTAAACTTTGATTTTAACTCTTTTAACTCTTCTTTGAATTAAATAATAATAAATGTCATAATCTAATCCAGGTGGACCTAAATGATATTATTTTATTACTAAGGTTGTTTTTGGTCTAGATAAACTTTTCAAATATAATTAAGACATGTGTTAGGGTAATATTAATATCATTTTACCCTTAATTACCTTATTTAGTTTTAACCATGGTAAATAAAAGTAAAAAGTCACTATTCACTAAAAATTATATTTATCTTATTGAACCACATTTTACTCATTTAGATTAACCATGTCTCTCGTATTTTTGAAATTCCACTCACAAAAGCGGTAAAATTATGTTTTATGTGAATTTCTAAATTCTTCTAGGAGGTGGGTAAAAGACCGTGAAAAGTTCCATAAAATTTTTATAAATCTAAAATTATTCTAAAATAACTCCAATGAATTAAATTGGACATATATAGGTATTATGTATCTATTAAGACTTTAATTAAATTTGAAAACAATATAATTATTTAAATAAAAATTCGGTTTTAAACTATAACATAGTGTTTTTCACTATTCATCAAAAATTGAATGTTTTCAGAAAAATACCAAAAATTCACCCTAAGCTAATTTCGATATTCCGAATCCAAAAATGAAGTCTGTTTTGAATGATAAAATTAATAAAATTTCAAAAAGTGGGTATTACTATTCATAGCAGTTAGTTTTATTGGTTGTGGTGTGTGTTAGAACTCAAAGATACATAATACACACGCTACTGTGTTATTCAAATAGAAGCATACCGTGGAAGCTTGGGGTGATACATTCTTCCCTTCTTTAAATAATTTTGTCCTATAAATTTCTAGAATACTACCGCATGAAAATACTCGGGTGATTATTCATTATAAGTTCCTCAGGTTCCCACGTTGCCTCTTCCATTTTATGGTTTCTCCATAGAACTTTTACCAGACGTGTCATCCGGTTTCTCTGCACTTGTTCTCTTGTATCAAGAATCCTGAATGGATCTTCGCAATAAGATAGATCGGGTTACAGTTCTAATTCCTCGTAAGTAAGTACATGCATTGGGTCAGGCGTGTATTTTCTCAACAGTGATACGTGGAACACATCATGAACATTGCAGAGACTTGGCGGCATTGCAAAATAGTGAGCTACAACCTCAATTCGTTCTAGAATTTCGAAAGGTCTTATGTACTTGGGACTCAATTTACTATTCTTACCGAAACGTATAACTCCCTTCCATGGAGATACCTTCAAGAAAACATGTTCTCCTACCTGAAATTCCAAATCCTTCCTTCTTTTTTCAGCATAGCTCTTATGCCTACTTTAAACTCTTTGATGTGGTTTGGGATTTCCTTTACCTTTTCCATCGTTTCCTCCACCAATTATAGTCCTATGAGTTTTTTTCCCCAACATCATCCCAATAAGTTGGTGTGTGACATCATTTTCCGTATAACGCTTCATATGGTTGCATCTGAATACTTGAATGTAATCTACTGTTATAGGAAAATTATACCAGAGGTAAATATTGATCCCACATACCCTGAAAGTCAAGTGAGAAGGTTCTCAACATGTCTTCTAAGGTTTGAATAGTCCATTCTGATTGTCCATCTGTTTGAGGGTGGTAGGCAGTGCTCAAATGAAGTTCAGTATCCAAGGACTTCTGAAGACTTTTCCCGAATGTTGAAGTAAAACGGGGATCACGATCAGAAAAAATCGATAGGGGTACACCATGAAGTCTCACAACTTCATTAATATATAGTATTTCTAGACGTTCAAGTGGTAGATCTGTTATTATAGAATGAAAATGTTCTGACTTGGTAAGATGATCAACAATTACCCATATTGCATCATTCCTTCTTGGAGTATTTGGTAGTCCCATGAAAAATTCCATCGTGATATTATCCCATTTCCACTAAGGTATATGAAGAGGTTGCATGACTCTTCCAGGATGTTGCCTTCTAGCTTTCAATTTTTGACAAACCATACATCTTGACACAAAATCTGCAATCCTCCTCTTCATGTTGTCCCACCAAAAATGTTCCTTTAAACCTCTATACATTTTGGTGCTCTTAGGGTGTATATAGAAATTGGAACTATGAGCATCGTCCAACAATTCTCATTTTTGATCATGTATATTGGGAACTCAAAGTCTCTTCCCAAATTTCAAAATTTCATCTTCATACACAAAGTCACTCAATCTCCCATCATTGACAGCTTTAATCCTCTTTTTAAACACTTCATCATCGGTCTGAGAACTCTTTATCCTTTCTAGTAAAGATGATTTAGTAACCATTTGAAAAAGAATTGATGTTTCGCCTTCCATAGTGATTCCCATATCTATCTTTTCTAGATCCATGTATATAGGATATTGTTTAACTCTCATATTGTTCAAAACTCCATAATACTTTCTACTCAAAGCATCTGCCACCTTATTTTCCTTCCCTGGGTGGTAGTGTATCATGCAATCATAATCCTTGAGTAGTTCAAGCCATCTACTTTGCCTCATGTTGAGTTCTTTCTGTGGGAAATATACATAAAACTCTTGGGATCAGTATAAGTCTCACATTTTCACCATAGATATAATGTCTCCATATCTTCAAAGAAATTATTACAGCAGCAAACTCGTGATCATGAGTATGATAGTTTTGCTCATGAATTTTTAGCTGTCGTGATGCATAGGCAATAACTCTATCATTCTGCATAATGACACAACCAAGTTCTTTCCTCGATGCATCACTATAAATAACGAACCCATCATTCCCCAGTGGTAGAGTCAATATAGAAGAATTGTCAAATATTCTCTTTATTTATTCAAATTAATCTTCACAATATTTTTTACAAACAAATTTAACCCCTTTACATGTGAGCTTTGATAAGGGGTTAGCCAATCGGGCTAAATTATGGGCAAAACGCCAATAATAACCTGCTAAACCAATAAAACATCGTACCTCAGTTATACTCATTGGTGCTGGACATTCTTGGATTGCCTTGTTCATAGAAAGATCAACATAGATTCCATCTTTGGAGACAATATGGCCAAGAAAAGAGATCTCCTGAGGCTAGAATTCACAATTGCTAAACTTCCCATATAAATCATGTATTCTAAGAGTCTTCAAGATAATGCGCAAGTGATTTTCATGGTATTCATAGATTTTGGAATATACCAATATATCATCAATAAATACCACTATAAAATCATCTAGATATTCCTTGAAAACTCCATTCATTAGATCCATGAAAACAGAGGGTCCATTAGTTAGCCCAAAAGGCATTACTATAATCTTTTAATGCCTGTACCTAGTTTGAATTTCTGTTTTCGGAATATCTTCCTTCGTCACACACAACTGTTGGTATCCAGATCGAAGGTCAATCTTTGGAAAGTATTTATCTCTATACAGTTTGTCAACTAAATCCTCAAAGCAAGGTAGGGGATACTTGTTATTTATTGTTATAGCATTGATCTCCATGTAGTCGATACATAACCTCATAGATCCATCTTTCTTCTTAACAAAATGGACAGGGGATTCCCATGGAGAAAAACTAGGGAATATAAATCCCTTATTACTCAATTCCTCTAGTTTTTTATTTAGTTCCACTAATTCCATAGTGTCCATTCTTTAAGGGGTCTTCGATATGGGCCTTGATCTAGGAATTAAATCAATGGAAAACTCAATTCCTCGTTCTGGAGGATGTCCAGGTAAATCATCAGGAAACACATCAACATATTATCTCAAAATAGGTACATCTTCTCTTTGAACATTATTTTCCATACCCACAGTTATTTCAATCTCTTCCTCCCTCATAATTGAATTTAGTTGATCTACTGGGGGTGGATCTAGGTAATAATCTGGTGGTGACGATTCTACTATAAAGATATAGTGTTCTTTATCATCATCATAAAAAAATTTAACCTCATTATTTTTACAATAAATCTTGGCATCATGGTCCAAAAGACAATCCATACCAAGGATTATATCAAACTAAATCATAGGTATGATGATGAGATCAGCAGATAAAGAACATTTATGTGCTCTAATGGGGACTGATTCACAAAACATTGTTGCAATGATAATTCCCTTAGGAGTTTTAACTGAAAATTCACTTGTTAAATCAAATTGGAAAAATCTAATTTTCTTAGAAAACATGGAATATATGAAACAATGTGATGATCCATGATCAAATAATGCATTTTCTAAACTTGAGGAAACCATTAAATTACATGCCACCACGTCTTTCAGAGCTTCTACCTCAGCAGTAGTGATAGTATAAGCTTGGCCTTGATCCATTGGCCTTTTCAGAGGTAAGTTCCCCTTCAAATTAAGACATTCATTTTCATAATGTCCCATCTCCCTACAGTTGTAGCATTGAACATCAGTAGCTTTTTTCTTCCCCTTGCAATCACTATTTGGGTGGCATTTTTCACCACACTTGTAATAGACTCTCATTCCTTTCAAGAAAGTACCAGGGTGTTTCTTCCCACATTTACGGCATGATGGATAATCAACTTTTCCCTTATTCCCTTTATTTCCATTTTCAGAGTGATCAGTAGATCTCTTCTTCTTTTGCTTTGCTTTAAAGTCGTAAGACTTAGATAATTCTTTTTCTGTCTTGATAGCACATGAGACAATATCTTCGTATGAAAAGAAGGATTGTGACACTAATGATCGACGAAGAAATGGTTTTAACCCATCAAAGAAACGATCAATATTACTTCTTGTGTTACGTATATAATCTTCAACATACCTTTCTAGCCTTGTAAAGTTAGCCTCATACTTTGCGACATTCTCATCCTCCTTTTGTATCAGACTCAGAAATTGCCTTTTCATATCTGCTCGATGGTCATGAGGAAAGTATTTTTCAAATAAATGTCCTTTGAACTACCTCCATTCCATATTTGATACTTCATCATCTTCCTTTTTGTTTGTAATCAATGACCACCATTGATCAGCATCTCCAGTGAGGTGGTAAACTGCATGATAACTTTTCCACTTTCACTACTCCCCAAGGCATGGAATATTTTATCTAATGTATTTATCCATTTCTCAACTACTAAGGTATTTTTACTTCCACTGAATTTTGGTGGATGTTTTCTCATGAAGCGGTCTAACATTGATCCTCCACGCTGTGGATTAGGGTGCTCCATACAGGTAAGGTTATTATTCATAACTTGATTGAGTTGTCCTGGTATAGTGATTAGTTGATCAGTACCAGTTGCATCACAGCTCCACTATAATTATCTTGAGCAGGAGAGAAATCCCTACATAGAGTGCATTCATTGATACAGTTTTCATTTCTTCCACTAGGCGCCATTTCTAAACAATATCATACACTAGATTAGTTTATGAATCGCAATAAATAAATCCAAACCGATAAAAAACATAACATAAATTGAACAGTTTATGGATATAATCCATAACCAAAAAAATGTTTTCTTGGAGGAAGTATATACTCATAAACCCACAATAAAGGTTTGTAATGAAAATGAGAATTATCTTAAGCATATCCCCCGGGAGTGTCGTAACCAATAGTGCAACAAAGCCCGTTGTTGTGCACCAGTTCCCATTCGAGTCTAGCTCAAAGCGGTGTTTTCGGGTTTTACCCCTAGGTACATCTGTGTCGGAGTCGCCTCTACCTGCTCGTTTCCAGACATGGATTTATTTCTCTGAAAACTCACAAAATCTCTACAATACCAAAATTCTAGGATGTTATTCTATACTAATCCTCAAAGTCCATCATGGGTATATGTGCTCTAATCAGAGTTTATCTAAATCTTGTTTCCAAGGTTTGTACAAAACTTTCTCTGATGCCAACTGTAATTCCCTGACCCCAGTTAACCAAAGTCGGTGCATTATTTTAATGCATTGGTATGATTACAAGGAATAATGTCTTGATAGACCGATCAGTTTAGTAGTCTTGGAAAATAGATTACATACATGAATGTTACATTACACATTATAACATACAAAAAACATAAATAATCCTTTATGAATGCCATTATTCCCTTGGCTTAACCCTGCATATCAATCATAATACACTTTTTTGAATCCTGGGAAAAATAAAACATAGAAAGGGGTGATCTCAAAGGCTCAGTAAGGTAAAGAAATATAGATGAAACATTCATAAATAAGATTAAACACTAAACGCAATGTATAACTATAACAATATCCTTTTAAACATTATCTTCATCATAATATGGAAAAAATAAAATGAAATAATGAAATTTACTTATTCACATGGATATTCTACTAATCGAATAATAAAATGAAAGATCAATAACCACTTTCATAATGATGGAATGCATAATGCCAGACTATCATAACAACATACTCAAGGACTTGCACCAACACTACAAATAAGATTTTGTCAAGGCCTTATGCCAGGACACTAGTTTGTCTCATGAGACCTACCGATGCATCGAGGAGATATAGAGGGCTCCACCCGTCACCTATTAAGTCCAATTCATTCCTCATATGAATAGATTTAAACATAACATAAACATTCGTATTAAAACATACATACGAAATGTTAGTACATTCTTCATAAACCACGAATGGTATAAAAATAACTCATCCACAGTAAAACATTCCACAAAACCTTCAATACAATATGGAGGTTTTCTATCATAATAAATAAACATCAAATAAGCTTAAAATCCATCAAAGAATGTTGACATAGATGAAAATAAAACAATTTGAGAGAAATATCTCTTTTTTGAAAATCATTTAATAGTCACATAATTATAATAGAAAAAATTTACATTGAAAATTTTTTATAATATTTTAAGGGAATATTTGATGATTTTATAATGGCAGAAAATAGTTTCACCCACCGTATAAGTTAAAAAAGACATTATTACCTTAATTTTGTCGAAAAGGTTAAAAATGACCTTGTTTGGAAAATGACAGAAAGATTTATTTGTAAAATTCTTATAAAAAAGTAAACAATGGTATAAATTACTTTAATACATAGTCTATAAAATATTAAGAATGATTTGAAATACATTTTTAAGAAAAATGGATGTGGATGATAAAGAGGTCCTAGTAGATAATTACGTATAAACAACCTCAGATAATGAAGAGATTGTGAAATAAACCCTTACCATATACATTTCCTTGGATGAGGGTAGTTTAACCTCCTATATAATGGTGAAATAATTTCTATTAAATTATAAAATAATAATATACATTAATATGATATCATATATGATCTTTTAACATTTATTTGTTAATAATATCTTAGTATTATCATGGTTTCCGGTGTTAACGGATTCATATTCCTTTATATTCTTTGTTTGGTGAGCCATAATTGTTATGGATGGGATGTATATTACTCATATCCAGAATTATATCATGTCTCTAAAAATTATTTTTAATCATCAAATGAAATTTAGTCTTGAATGGATATGATGAGGAATGAATCTCATCGTGTTCGTGTAGATGGTAATCCGTATGTACGCATGAGCGACAATATCATTATTTTTATATTAAAATAATATATAATTGGATGTAATATAATATATAAAGAATCATTATCATGTTATATTTACTATTTACATGAATTACACATCATTATTATATCCATCCATATAATAATGTATTGAATAACAATTACACCACGACGTTGAGACGGTTGGCCATACGTACGCACGTATGGTGACATGTCATTCAAAGGATTGATAGAATAATGAATATGGTTGTACCATATTTATAATAACATCCCAATATATAAAATATACTAGAGTTATTATTTTAGAATGGAAATAACAAAGACAGAAGAAGTTGAAGAAGAAAGGAACTTGAAAGAGGGTGGTGAAAACATTACCTCTTCTTCGGGTTCTTCCTTTGATTTGTCAAAAGGGTTAATTAGGTAGATTTAAGATCAGAATAAGGCCTCTAGGTCTAAGAGAGTGAATTATAGAGAATATTTGGGCAGGGTTTGGCCAAGTCAAAAGGATTTTAAGGTGTCAATTAGAGAGAAGGGGGAGTGCCCTTTTATAAGAGGGGTGAGGGGCACCTTTGGAAAAGCTAGAAGTATTATTTTATAATAAATTCATATTCGGTTTCTAATGGCTCAAAAGTAAATTATTTAAATGTTAAGGTGGGGATTTGTCGAATTAATTTCAAATGATAAATGTTAGATAGTTTTGAGTCACTATATTAACCTTATCATTTATATCTAACTCTTTGTTAAATAGTTTGACATTTACCATGTCTCTTTGTATTTTTATATTATATAGTTAATAAAATTTCTATATTCCTCCAAGAGACCCCCAAGTGGTCCATTAATGATAAAAATATCATTATATAAGTCCTTTGTAATAACCTTAGATTTTTTTAAAATAGAATATCAATTAATAATATACTATTTTTTTAAAAAAATCTTTTATGACAATTTTGACACTATTAGATATTTTGTTTTTGGTAATTTCATAACAGCATTATTACTACGAAAACAATTTATATAACAAATCCTAATTTGTCATCTTAACCTATAAAATTATTGGAATTCATAAAAAGTCTCAAATTGCATTTATTTGGATATTTATAATATCAATTATTTTAATATTTCATTAATTAGGTAATTACTGCATCACCATTGTGTCAAAAATAAATAAATTATTTTTTTATAAAAATTATAAATAAAATAAAATTATGTATGAAATATTTTTATCTATCTAATTAATATTTATAATCTAATTTAACTTCTGTATAACCCTATATTAGATATGTTTTAGTTATTAAACTTTGATTTTAACTCATTTAACTCTTCTTTGAATTAAATAATAATAAATGTCCTAATCTAATCCAAGTGGACCTAAATGATAATATTTTTATTCCTAAGGTTGTTTTTGGTCGAGATACACTTGTCCAATAGAATTAGGACATGTGTTAGGGTAATATTAATATCATTTTTAACCTTAATTACCCTATTTACTTGTAATCGTGGTAAATAAAAGTAAAAATTTACTATTCTCCAAAAATTATTTTTATCTTATTGAACGACATTTTTCACCATGATATTAACTGTGTCTCTCGGATTTTCTAAATTCCACTCATAGAAGTGATATAATTATGTTTTATGTGAATTACCATATTTTTCTAGGTGGTTGGTAAAAGACGGTGAAAAGTTCTATAAAAGTTTTATATATCTAAAATTATTATAAACTAACTCCAATGAATTACATTGAACTTATATAGGTATTATGTTTCTATTTTTACCTTATTTAAATTTAAATAAAATAAATAATTATTGAAATAAAAATTCGGTTTTATACTATAACTCGGTGTTTTTTCACTATTCATCAAAATTGAATGTTTCCAGAAAAATACCAAAAATTCACCCTAAGATAATTTCGATATTCCGAATACAAAAATGAAGTCCATTTTGAATTATAAAATTTAAAAAATATCCAAAATTTTGTATTACTATGCATAACAGCTAGCTTGATTGGTTGTGGTGTGTGTTAGAACTCGAAGATGCGTACAACACACACTACTGTATTATTCAAAGAGAAGCATACCATGGAAGCTCGGGGTGTTACAGAGACCATGTGTTCTTTTGGGTCTAACCATGATAGAGATTGTGTATATTTTTTCGAGGAGGAATGCTATCTCTGAAGTTCTGCAGACTTTTTCAGATCCAGAGAATAGTTGGTGAGGTTGCATACCACCTAGCTTCTCCTCCATAGATGAACTATGTGCAATATGTTTTCCACATGTCGTGTATGAGGAGGTATATTTTTTATCCATAACATATAATCTACTGGGGTGAGCATGAAATTATTGATGGGGTGATGTTTGAAGAGTTCCTGGTGGAGATAGGGAATCGATAGGAGTGGGTCCTGCATGGGTGTTCGATTCCTCTAGTCTGTATTTAGTGGCATCATGGGAATCTCCAAGAGATCACACGAGAGCGGAAGTCTCATATTTGTGCTTAGAACCCCAAATTTTTTGATTATCCCTTGTTTTGGATTTTGAGGACATATAGCCCTATGGTGGGGAGAATGTAGTGTATAGTAATTTTTGTGTAATATTTTTTAAAATAATATGGATTTATATTGTGAATACACACTATTAAAACACATGATTCCAAGGCCTGGTGAGCCCTGAATAGAATTTTTAAACTTTTATGCTGTATTTAGTAAATAATCAAGGGGTTTTCTACCATTTGAAATGGTGTTCATATTGAATACTGGAGGGATGTCAGGAACTCAGAACATCAAGATTCTCCATGAATGGACCCTACATTGGTTGGAATGGGTAGAATTAAAAAGTCAATTTTCAGACATTTTGAAAAAAATAAAATAACAATAAAATGATGTTTTATTTATTTTCCCCAGACAACGAGAGGTGACATAGAGACACTTCAATGCATCAAAAAGGTTCATTAATGGAACTCAGTAATGGACCATTAACATTCATTGTAACGATGCATTAATGACTCATAACAAAGATTTTTTTTTCATAAATAAAATAGCGTAATGATGTGACATCACAACGTAACAGAAACACTATGAAGTGTTTCCTTTATAATAGTTTGACGTGTTGGGGAGTGAGGATTAAAATATGGGGATTATATAATGAAACCTTGACTGATTTCTCCTAAATGAAGAATGACGGACATCAGTGGGATGTCATCAAATTCGACATACATCAAAGAACGATGAACACCATAGAACTCTTGGACCCTCTATCATTAAGCGCTATGGCAACAAATGTCAACGAGGTAGGGGTTTTGAATTATTAAATATTTCGACATTTTTTCTTAATGATGAAGGCAGATAAACCCCCAAACAGGTTGATCTATAGATCTTGTGTTCATTCTGGAGGGTGTTTTTCTTTCGTATTTCTATTTGGGAAAAAACTTTTGTTGATAGAACATGAATCCCAGAGCCTCCCCATGTCTGTAAACTTATAAAGTGAACAACACTGGTACATACAGACAAGGCCCCATCCCCTCAGCATGTGTATTCATGGTGACAAAATTCTCATGAGGATGGAAATGGTTGAATCAAGGCCATCATAGGAAAGGTGAAATCCCATATAATCCGCAGGGGAATGAATCATAGAGAATGAACCACTGGAACCTGTCCGGTGGTCCACTGAAGTCCCTACATGTGCACTGGAGGAGGCTCCGGTGCTAGAGGGAAGTGCACTACACTGGCCCGAAAAGTTGCTTTGGCTGCTGTCCCGTGTGGAGGAGGGTGTGGAATTTTTCCATATTGAAGTAGGAGGGGTATCTAGCCTCCGAGACGGTAGTCGGTGGCAAGAAAATGCAGCGCTGCATGTGGAGGAGCCGCGGTCAATTGACCAAGACTAGGGAAAAACCCTGCGGACGAACCGTGAGGTAGGATGTGTCGGATGAGGCTCTCAGCCTCCTCATATCCATACTAGATATGACCAATCTACCTTTTGTGGAATGAGATGATGGGGGGCTTGACCCATTCACAATGGCATATACCATGGCTGGATATTTTGACCTGTGCCCTTTGGGCTAGGCCGGACGAGACCAGGTCTCCCGGAGACCCGACAGGCTAGACCCTGGGCCAAAGCAGGCCAAGTCTTGCAAGGCCCATTGGTTCTAGACCACAAGCCAGGCTGGACTGGAACTATCCAAACTGGAACCTGGTTAGGTCATGTCAGTCTAATCAAACTGGGGTATGTGGGAACCACAGGTCAGGTTGGTCCGATCGGACCAGACTGAGATGCAACCAACCCCTGATTACTAAAATGGTAATAAATTCCAATTGAAGAATCATATTTACAATCTATTTTCATCCTTTTTAACCTATTTAATAGGAATATATTTTTTAATTATCCTAGGATACATCCAAGGAAGATGACTTTCATTATGTGGCTTGGGGGACCAGTTCTCCCAGGATCAATCTCTAAGATGAGAAACATCTATGTGGACCTCCGTGGCTCGGCAAACCAATAGTCATGTGGACCTCAGTTGTGAGGCAGAGCCTTGCGGACCTCAGGGGCCAGACAGACATGAAGTAGCCATTCGGACCTTAGTGGTATGGTAGACATCAGTGACATATTAGGGATGAGTCCCTCAATAGTCTGAAACATTTTTCAATATAACCAATGAACCATTCCTAATCTAGAATATACATGGTGTGAGATTTCCTTGCATTGTGGATTCTCATTGTGATAGTTTTCGGGTATTTTTCCTTAGTGTACTGACTTCCACCACTATGTATTATATTACTCACCCCTACACGGGATTCACACGCATGTGTCGTGTCTCGTGCTACTGACAGATGTTTTTACAGAGGACTTGGTGTCCTAGGAGAAGGTGGGGCCTAGTAGGATCAGGATAACATGACACACTACTTCGGATTCCAGTAGTTACACTACTCTTATCTTTAGGTGAGGTTATCAGAGGATGGCTACCCAAGTCCATTTTTTACATTGACGTTTTCAGTTATTTTTGTTGGGATTGTATTCCGGCCAACTTGTTTTCATTTGTACTTCTACTCAACAATTGTGATAGTATACTTGTTTTACCCTTTCAGTTTTTGGGGTGTGGTTTGGAGTGTGTGTGTGTGTGTACAAGTCCTCAGGAAAATGCCTCTAACTTGAAGGTTGATGCCTTCAGTTCTATTTGCGAACCCCTGAACTTCGGGAGGTGGGATTGGGGTATGTCATGACCCAGGCCACAGGGGATGGGTTGTGACAATTTTAATCAATAATACACTGATACATTTCCTATACTGATAACCAATACGGTGATTATGTATGTGATTAATATCTATCACCACCCAACCAACCCCTTATTGTGTGGGTTAACATGTTAAATATCCTTCAAGATGCTCTTTATAGTAGACAACATCCAACACGTCATGTGTGAGTTGGAAATACCATAGGCCATGATCTGAAAACTGAGATAACTTTTCTACTTTATGATTTAGATATTCCTATTTTAGATCAACATATTATAACATTCACTGAAATTTTTTTAGATATTGTAGAAAACATGTCGACAAGGAGGTATTCATTTCAAATTTATATTATAGGCTAATATTTTAATATCGAATGAAAAAATTATTAATCTAATGAATTTTAATATAAATAGATAAATGGATGGGGTGAAATGAAAGGTAGAATAAAAACCTGCTAAATGATCAAACAACCGATTGATATGTTTTTCCAAAGGAATTGTTTCCCAACCCATTCATTATCTACATTTACTAACATTAAATGTTCATGTAGACTCAATGATATAATTTTGAAAAAATTATATAATTTATTTTTATTAAAAAACGTAAGGAGAGTCTATTATATAGTTCACTAATCATGAGGATCTAAATGAAATCCACATGCACGAATGGCTAGGAATCATGGATGAAAATGTATAAATCGTTTCAGTTTTTAGGATTTGATTTTCCAATTGTTGATTTACTATGATAATTATGACTAAATACAATTAACAATTTTTTGAAACAGTATATATGAATACCAATTAAAGTGATTCCAAAATGAACATAAATATGGACTCATTAGTCTGCATACCTCTTCTACATAACAACCCAAAATGGAATTATGACAAATAGATGAAATAGTGGAAATGAATGCAATGTCATTTGAAGGAAAACTTATGGATGACATAATATTTTTAACACTACTGATAAAATGGTAAGAATAAAAAAATTTAATGACACAAAATATATTTACATTACCTTCATTTCTAATTTCTTTTTTAAGGAACCATTGGAAACTTATATCGGTCAATTTGGATATTCCACATATTTATTTTCAAGATTCATTTATTGGATATCCAAAAAATTTACTACATGTGTTGAAATTTGTCAATTTTTAATAAACTAAATCCAATATTTTTTAACTAAATTTCATGTTATATATTTTATATTATGAATTATTGGTAATTCTGTTATGATATTGCAGTGTTTAAATATCATTAAAATAATTGAATGAAAAAAACTCATGCCCATAATGAGCATGTCAGATCCTATTATGATCTTACCTGAGCATGATAAGGTGTATATGAGTTTCTTTGATTACTCTGGAACTTGATTTTTGTGGTTTTGTTATACAAGATGGTCATGTGGTGGATTATGGATCTCACTATCTTCGAACACAAGAGAATAATTACCCCACTCATGATTTAGAACTTGTAGTGCTTATGAAAGAACATCAATGTTGGTGGGACTATAATTATGGGGAGAGGATTACCATTATTATTGAACATAAGAGTTTTAGTCATATATTTACTCAAAAAATGCATGAATCTCATATCAAGGTGGTGGGAGAATACCTTTCAACATTTGACATTGACATCTCTTACACCCTAGGTAAGTGGAATGTCATCACAAATGTTCCCAGTTGGAATGTACCATCAAATTCTATCTTGGAGTGGAAGGAATATTAGAACCATACAATGATGTATTCTAGGATCCATCTAGATACTAATGATGAGGTTTTAGCAATGGTTCTCACTAGTGTTCAATTTTAATCATGTCCCAATTTGACTATTTCATATATTCAGAAACAAGATTACAAGTTTAGAGAAATTCAATAAACCTAATATATTGTGGAATCTCTTTCTAGTCAGTCACTCTCCTAAGATGATATTCTTCATTTAATTTATCTTTTTGTCTTACTAACAACTATGGGGAGATCAATGTTTCCTTATTGTCATATTTAATAATGGATAGGTTATTATTGAAATAAAATTATATATCATGACATGATTTAATAATTCTAGTGGAAGGATTTGAAGTTTGAAATTTAAGATTATATGTCCCACCATTATAGCTTCCAACAGATAATTTAAACAACATCAGAATCCTTATAGTTTACTCCAACCTCTTCCATTGTGGTTTTGGAAATGGGATGTGGTATCCAAGGACTTTTTTTATTATATTAACATGGAATGCACTAGGGGGGATGTTATTTGACTGTAAATTGATCAATTCAAAAAGTTTGATAATTTCATTCTAATATGGGAAACCATTAAAGTTGATGATATGGGTATGTTGAATAAGAAAGAGCTTCTGATGTTAGGTTGGTATCCTTTAACCATTGCATAAGAAATGGATCCTAGGTTAATAATGAGGTAATGTAGAATTCTCCGGGAGGTGATGGGGGCTCAGTTAAGTTTGAGTAAAACTAACCACCTACATATAGATGGTCAGTAGGAGGATGGTATTCAGATCCTAAAAGATATTCTCCCTGACAATGTCTTCGAATTATTTGGATCACGGGATATTTATTTAGGACTAATTTATTTTTATAATATCAATAGTTATGAGTCATATATCAGACTGGAGCCTTTCAAGTATTTTTATTGTCATTTTTGTAGGTCACCACTTTGCTGGGAAGAGGTGGGTGAGGCCACTCTTGTTAGACTAAGTCATGTTCAGGATACATCATCAAGGATTCTGGATATACGTCAACATATAGTTATATTGCATAGTTGAAAAAAAATTTATGTGGACCAGGGGATCCATCCTTTGTATTTTTCAATAGGAAAATGAGTTTTCTTGAAATAATCTCATCGATTGGGTCACCGTCAGCTTAGAAAAAAGGTAAATGTAACTCCAAAATATGTTGAATCATTTATCTTGATAGAATAGCTTTGGTAGTTTTCCTATCATATGGAATTTTTGATTCATTTGATGGTTATTCATGATGTTTTCTATATATCATAGATAAGGGGAAAAAATCCAAGTCCCTCTCATGTTTAAATTTGAAATAGATTGAGTTTGTTCAATACATTTCTATTTTGGAGAATCCAGTAGAGATCAATGACCCTCATATAAAAATATTTTTTGATAAGCCAATTCTGTTGGTTATATTTTTATGGATGCATGAATCATATTATCATGATAATTTGAAGCATGTTTTTTTTGATGTGGGAGTAGTTCCCACAAAACATTACCATAGATAATTATCCCACGTGATTTCCTAAGGATATAATACCTTACGGTAGGGAGTTTGTAAAATACTATTACCAATTAAAGTATTTCTATGCTCTATTTTAATTTCATTCTTAATTTGGGTCTGCTTCGAAACACCTTATGGTTGAGAAAAACTTCAAGGGAAAATTACCTGATGTATGAGGATGTATGTTTTTTTGAATTATTGGAGTCATGATATAAATTTTTAATGTTTATGTGGGTTCTACCTACATTCATAGAATTTTGGTGGTTGTTTGTAGATTTATATTGAATTCCATACATTTTTCAGTCTATAAGAATAAAAAACTCTCTTTAATGTGTTTAGACACCATTTAATATTTACATGCTATGTATGGTGTTTATACATCTTGTATTTGGAGCCTAGAAGACGCCGTGAACCGGATACACATCATAAAGGTATAAACACCGGTAAAAGGATTTACACAATTTTTAAATGGTAAAATACCAGTTTTTAGTACAATGTGATGGGATTTCATGGTTTTTATCTTCATGGATTACTGAAAGTGAAACTGGATTACATTCCATGTAATCATCATGGGTTTTGGATTTTGGAGAGTTGCACAGTTGAATCTTATTTCATTCAGATGTAGCCACTTTTATCATAGACTTGGGGATCTCCCATGTGATTTTGGGAAACTATATTTGTTCAATATTGACTCATTCATAATTTGGTCACTTAGGAATTTTCATTGAACACCTATAGGTAAGATATTGATTCTGGTTCTTTATTTACCTTCATCATGGTAGTTCCAATTTGGTAAATTTATATATCTCTTTATCTATGATGTATATTATCTTGATTCCATTCAAAATCTGTCATGAAATATTGTTCTATGGGCTATCCCTTTATTGGTTCTGGGGTGGAGGTTGTGAATTCATAGAGGTATCTTGTGATATATTCTCTTTAGCAGTCATTTTTTTCTAAATTTATTATGAGAATTTTTTTATTGATTCTAGTTCCTCTCTTGTAATCATTATGGTCATTCCTATTAAAAGATCCCATTATGGGAGTGTGTGACCCAAGATATGAGGAATGTGTTCCTATCTCTATCTTATGATTGATGAACTCTCTTTCTCTGGTTTTGAAAAATTGTTTATTAAATGAAATAGAATGATTGAATGATGGATTTGTGTGCGGAAGTGAAATTATGCTAAATGACGGATTTCCCCTATTTTTTTTTAAAATGAAATTGTATTTTCAAATCATTATGAAATGGATTTTTAATTTTTTTTAAAATCATGGTTTTGATGAAATGCTTTGGAAAATAGTGAACATGGGATTCCTTGGCATATTAGGGGGAATTTTTAGTAATAATATTGATTTGTTGATGTTGTCGTGGGGTTCACTCATGGGGTTTTTCTCTACTCCATAAGCCAGTTATTCTACAAACATTACAGACACTATTAGAGAGTTCACATTTTCAGGTGTTCCAATGCTTCCTAGATTTGATTCACATTCATGGGGTATTGATGCACATGATAATCTATGTTGCGAGTATGAATCTTCTAGCTATCCTGAACTAGTTCAATCCATAGTGTGATGTTTCATGTGCTTTGGCATATTTGGGTAGTTTTGTCCTGTACTATTTTGGTTTTTATTTTAATGGATTTGATATAATATGTGGTACTTGATTTTGTTTGATTTAATATATCTTATTTGATAAATATAAATGATATTATTTGAAACTATTTTACCTGGTTTTGTTGGAAACATGAAAAGTGGGAAAATTAAATATTTCTTCATGATTTTGATAT
This sequence comes from Viscum album, assembly GCA_963277665.1. Classification (NCBI taxonomy): domain Eukaryota; kingdom Viridiplantae; phylum Streptophyta; class Magnoliopsida; order Santalales; family Viscaceae; genus Viscum; species Viscum album. Next base: position 1,925,541,753 of record OY728142.1, on the reverse strand, counting down.
AGAAATTGATTAATTGTTTTTTATGAATTGTTTTCCTTAATGTTTAGCACGTTCATACTATTTTTCAAAGACTTGTTATGGAAATCCTTGGTGGGATCCTCCTAAGCCTGTTATCACACACCGTACATACCTATTTTACATTGCGTAGACCATTGTATATTATTAGATAAAGTGAAAGGTAATGCGCCACAATAAGGAACCAAGGTTTCTTTTAGCTTTGTTTGGATAGATGGCGGTGTGATGGTGGGTGTCTCCCACACTGTCACATGGAGTATTCATTATCCAAATTTAGTTTTCCTTTTATGTTTGTACATATATTTTATGATGTTCTATATACTTTTTGAGTTGTATGGTCTCATATGACTTCTTTTAGTTATAACGTATTTTATCCCTTTCATTGTTTTACTCTGGTTCACACACACACACATATATATTTTCCATGATTTTGCATCAGGTTCCTTGAAATCATATCATCATGTTATTTTCATGATCGGGTGCTATTTTCCAACCCTTGGGGATCAGGTATATTACGGGTCAGGTTGGGTTCTAGTTTAAGAGGGTATCCGGGTTGTTTTTTGATCGTAATATCCCGATATATTATGATATATTTTTTTATAAATAAATAAAATCTATTTGATTTCATCAAATTCATGAAACATTGAGTTTATCTTATGTTACATGCAACAATATGTTTATCTATTGATTTATAATACACCATGTCTAAATAAAACAAGACACTCTACTAAAATATTATTATTTAAATAGGGCCATTATAACCTATACATTATGTTGGAGGGTATGTGCAATAAAAATAAAAATATCAATTTTTTATGGTTTAAAAATCTATAAAATATATTTAATAGTTATTTTTTTATTATAAATAAATTACTAACCATTTGAAACAAAATTAAATATTTTCTTAAAAGATTGTTGTTTCTAAGAGTTATATTAGTCATGATTTTGTCATAATTTAAATAATATTTAGGAAATTATTATTCTTCTTGAATTATGATATCAAATATATCTTTTTAATTTCTATTAGGTGGAATATATGATAACATTTATCATGTATACGGTGGACTACCATCTCACAAAGAGATATGATTCATTTTTCATCAAACATTACATGAATCATAGTAAGTTTAATGTTAATGAATATTTTTTATATTAATGATATAAACCTAATTATGTAAATATAATATATCATATAACTTCTTTTCTTTATATCTTTTGGAAAATAATAAGGTCTCTTGAGTGAAAATGTGGACTACCGCCACTATTTAGTGATGTAGAATCATTTTCATTTTATTTTTACAGATATAGAAATAAGGATTAATTAGATTAATAAAATAATATAAATAATAATAATAATTCTATAAGTATGAATGTTTATTTATTATTCATTCATTTCATTCCTTGAAAAAATGGAATCAACATTCATGTGTTCGTACGTCTTACCATCTCCAGGAACTTTGTAAACCATTTTATTTCTCCCAAATTATTATATTATTATAAATATATAAATAATTAATATATTTCGTATTTATACAATGGTTAAAATTCTAGATATTATAATACCATGACCAAATTAAATGGAGCAAAATTACCAAACAAAAACATACATGAAAAAAAGGTATCATCACCTGAAAGAGTTATCTTAACAAATAATTATGAATAAACATGTGATAAAATAAAGAAATTAAATAATAAATTGTATTTGAAACATGAGTATAATTGTATAATATATTAATAATAATACTAAATTTATTATACTAATAGTTGAGATACAGATGCATGATGATGATCTGGTGGTACAAATTTATTGAATCACTTTTACTGATTAGATACATAATATATTTTCCACAATTATTAATTGTTGTGATTTAAATAAAACCCATTTCATATTTTATATCATGATTTTATTTATCTTAATGGAATTTAATGTTAATTTTTAAGCTTATTTGTTTAATGAGGCTTACTATTCAGATGTTTCCAAAGTGGTAAAGGTTTATTTTTCACAATCTATCATTATTCAAGATTGTTTCTTTTAAGTCTGACAAATGATAAATATTTAATATTTATATCATAAATTCAATTTATTTCCATATACACTATATATTAATGAAAATTTTAAATTAATATAACCACCTTTTTAAATCAATGGAACTTAAAATGATTGATAATATGTTATTAAAAAAACCAAATTTATTTATCTTTGGTCGAAAATCCTTTTCCCAATTTTTTTTCTAAAATTATTTTCAATAAATGTATTATTATTTAAAAAATTATTTTTGAATACATTTTTAACCATTTTTTCAATTTTGATTTTTTTTGAAAGGAACCTGCAAGTCATTTTCCAAACTAGACATGATTGGGGTTTTCTGGAAATGTGAAAGGAATCCTAGTTTTAACGTGTATTGAATGAAAAAAATTTAATCCTCCATGAACCTCAATGTTTTAAATATTATTTCATAATTTCACAATTTTATCTTCAAATGGATTTATTTTTCAACTATGTTTTGATATTTTTAATTTATATATATTTCAAAAGTGAAAATCTTATTTTCCTCAAAATTATTTTAATGATTTCTTATGGTATTTATATTCATTAATGACAATAAATATTTAATTTAAATATACTATAATGAGGATATGTTGTATTTATATAATCATAAATATTTATTTTGATGGTAGACTATGAATTTGACTTAGGATGTGTTTTGTTATTAACATTAAAACCATTACACTCAATGGTTTATGAGTATGTTTATTTGATTGGGGTAGGTATTATAATTTCATGAGTTAGTTTATCAATATGAATGTTTATATTGATTATGTATCATCACTTTAACATGAGGAATGTGTTGGAATTAATATGTGATGTGTGGGTCCAGATTATAGATAGTGCAACGATGCGTCAATAAGTCTCAAGAGACAAATCAATTTTCAAAATTAGACAGGTTTCTACCCACGTATATAAATAGTCACATGGAAGGACTTGACAGTTTGTTTTGGAGGTTCAAAAGAATGTATTAACACATTATGAGATCATTTATTAATTTCAATGTTATTATGATATTAGTTATTATATATGTGGATAAGTTTCAATATTATGAGATTATTTATCTTTCATTATTTCTTCATCATTTATTTCTTCCATATTATGATCAATTAATTGATATAATGGAATGAGTATCACTAATTTACCATTAAATATTAACTATTGTTATTTATTAATTATAGGATATATTATATACATACCATTGATGAGCATAAAAAGTCTCCCATTTTTTATTTTTTATTTTCCCCATGATATTAAGTAGTGTTTTGGGATTGATATTTGTGGATATGAAATGATGAATTACAAAGTTCTAAATGAAAAAACTTTTTGTATTTTATGTTTTTAGTTGTTATGTTCATTTCATGTATGTATCTTATTTACTTATATTACTATACTATTTATTTCATTGAGATGTGATTCCTTGTATATTATTCCAATTTAATTATCTAACCATCCCTTCCATGGTATAATGTTCATGGTCTTTATATGTTGAATACCAGAGTAGGACTCACTGTAACTTTGTGTCATGTGTTGTGGAAATATGAATTAGGAATTATATATTAGGAATTCCAATAAATTTATTGAGGAACTATGAGTTACCGGTTTTCAATAACATTGACCTAAACACCTTAGATTAACTTTTTATGATAAAGCATGTGTAGTATGGTGAAAAATATAGATCATTTCCATTATAATGTCCATGTGACCAGAAATTCAAAGTAAAAGGGTGAATTTTATTAGGAAATGATAATGTACTATCATATTAATAAGATAATCAAATTTAGTTCAGCTCATATATTTTCTGATTAATTATAAATTTATTAATGATGGATTTTATTTAGTTATAGAAAAATTGAATGTTTGTTGATCATAATTTCCATATAATCTATACTAGATAAAGAAATATTTATAAGTGTCACTAAATTCCAAGTGTGGTACATGTTCTTGTGCAATATATTGGGAGAAGAATAAAATATTTATGTTATGTAATCCCCATTTTATGATCTTCTTGCTGAGTGGAGAGTTTATCACTCTTTATATAAAACACCTGGATTTTACACTAACTACTAGAAAAAATGACATATAGAAATGGGTCTATATCCGCAATCGTGATTTTTCATGGTTATATGTCACCTATAAAAAAAATACACATGGGTAGATGTGATATATAGCCATGAGTGGTGGTTGCCTATGGCTATATCAGTACCCATGCTAACACGGCGAAAAATAATTCCCATGAAACTAGAATTTGAAACACCTAATAACTATTATCAGATCATTCCTATGGTATAGGAATGTAGGGATGGGGCTACAGAAACTGGTCGGGTGAGCCTTTGGTAATATAAGGCATGTAGCCATGTGTGATCATACACACGGCTGTAGGGTGAAGTTGCAAGAGTATGCTGCCATGGGATGAAAGATCCTCTAGCAATTAAAGGCATATAATAATGGGTGTATAGTAATATCAATATTGGGTGGTGGGATATGGGGTTGTATCTATAGGGTTCTATAGACCATGGATATAGCCCCAGCATATGGACCCTATAACTACAGTAATTTATGGCCATAGTGTAGAGTCGTATAGTTGGATCAAATTTATAATGAATTTAATAACAATAATTAATTTTTTTATAAAATTATATATATATATATATATATATATATATATATGATTCTGTTTGAGTAAATTGAATTTATCAAAGTGGTAGTATATACTAGTTTATATGCGGGATGGTATATATCTAAACTCAGAAAAACCCTTTTTAAGAAATGGACCTATAGCCATGGTCTCCATTACTGTTGTTATACGTAACCGACATAGGCTTCATTATAAGTAAAACTTCATTCACATAGCTATAGGTAAATTATATACCACTTTACACACCGAAAAACCAATAGTAAAAACGTTTTATCCTCAAACACTACTAAAAATGCTTCTATTAATAGTACTAAATGTAGGCTATGTCAGCACTAAGAAAGAACTGACTTCCAAAGAGATATTAAATGAAAAAAATTATTAGTGCAGTATTATCATTGATAAACAATGTATTAATCATTTATAAAAAAGGAACTAATAAAGACTCTTCTTATTAGTAACTTTTAGCTTTGATTTAAAATTTGAAATTATTATGCACCACAACACCCCCTTTCTCATCACTCATAACTAAAATTCTCTATAGTTTCCACTACCCAACCCACCAACACAAACCCACCAAACCATGCTCAGCACTCATGAAAACCCACCGACCCTTTCTCAGTTCCAAAATGCCTACCAAAAATAACTTATCATGTCGAAAATTGATCATGTGACCTCGGTTATGTGTTTCAATTCCCATTACCACGCAGTCAGTCATGTTTTGTTTTATATTTAATAATATTTCTATTTATTCATATATATTTAGATCTTTGTGATATATATACATAAATATATATTTATTTAAATATATAATATATTAATATTCATTTATATATATTAGAATATATATATGTGTGTTTGTTAATACACGCACATATGTATATATAGATATTATAAATACATTTTATAAGTATATATATATTCTTATATTTTTATAATGTATAAAAAATGGATTTGTATTTTGTTAAATAAAATAGTTAATAAATAATTTCATGCGATTTATATAAATTTTATAAAATTTAATTTTAAAATACGTCCATATATTGAGATATTAATTTTATACTAGATATATATATTTATATGTCTATAAATTTACATATTTATTTATACATATTTACAAGTAATTGTATATTTAGATATAATTGGTTACAATATATTAATAAATACTTACTATAAATTCATTTATATGGTATATTTATGGATAATGATATATATATATATATATGTGTGAGGTATATACAAAATATTGATACACCTACACAAAAACACATATTTCCAGACACGAATACCCATTTATGTTTCTCACATACCCCTAAAAGTATTTATTTATATATGTGTTTTGTTTCATATATTACAATATGAATATAAATATATGTTTTTTTAGCGAAAAACCAATTTTTATATGAAAACACCACTAATATAGTTAGATAAATACATATTAATTCTTTTTATAAGATAAATAAAAGGGACAATTTTTCAGTTAAATACAATGAATAATTAAAATTTATTTCTATTTTTTTATACACTTAAAAATACATTTTATTTCAAAATGTTTAAATATATATTTATACAATTGATTTTTATAAATGAATATATGAAAATATGATTATATATAATTATATATAATGCCAAAATATGAAAACTGATATAATAATAAAGACCATAATATCTATAGGAATGTTATCCCTGGGAATGAATTCAGACTCCATCAAAAAAGAACAAGAAGACTATCTTAAATGAAGTTAAAATGCTATCGAATATAAAAAAATACGGTATCTAAAAAAAATTCAGTTTTAGAGGCCTTATTGCCATTTTTTGACCTAAATATAGTGAATATGGTTTCCCTATTTAAAATGGTGTAGATCGCTTCACATGATTTGATTTGATATGTGCTATAGCCCAAATGGAGACTCGGGTCAAAAGTTTTGGTCATTTGATCTTCAAGTCAAATTCTTATCTTATATTAAATTGTTCACGAATTCATTAAATTTTTATGTTATCAAATTGTTATTAAATAACTAGTAATTGATAATAATTAGAAAGTTATTATTTAATATTATTTTTTAATTATTTTATAATCCATTTTCACTAAATGACTCATATATTATGTGTAAATTCCTATTAAGATTTATCTAAACCATATTTAAAAATATAGATTTTATTTATATTAATAAAAATATATTAATAAATTAATATTTTTTAAATGATTTTTTTATCATATATACTGTTTTTCATCGGTAGTAAAAAAAGTGTCGATAAATGTTTTCCTTTTTCCACAATAGAAGAAAAGCACTGATAAATACCAACTATTAGTGTATTTGTACTAGAACTCAAAAATCCCCCCTCCCTCGTGAGCTATTTTTTCTATCATTGATAATGACCCCATTTATTAGTGTTTTTTCATTACCGCTGATAATGTACCACATTTATCACAACCTTTTTATCCATGATAAAGACCCCCACCCCATTATCAACAATTTTAGCTAGGGATATCAATGTTTTAAATTTTAGTAGTTGATGTTATACCCATGGACCCCCTAAAAATGGCTAGAACCAATTTTTTTACTTATGGATAGATTCATAGTGTGTGATTTCCACTTCAATATATAATGAACATAAGAATTCACATGAGAAAATGGATTCATATAGAGTGCTCAAGCATTGTTATCTTTATCAAGATAGATCTATATATGTGATGTTTTTTATATCTAAAGAATTATATTTTTTGATAAAGTGGATAGGGTGCACCAGATGGACTTCACTCTATCAAAATGATTGGCTACATAGTAGTCTGAAAACTATAGGGATTACCAATTATGTAATTATACATATACACATAAATACACATGCATACATACAAAAACCTTTATAAACATATAGGTACACATGAATATACACACACATATACACATATACACATAAAAACACATACACATACATACACATACCACTACTGGAAAATGAACTCATACCCATAGTTTTCAATAAACTGTGGGTATGTGGATTGGATGGTAACTTATACCCACATTTTTCGAAAACCCTAGGTATAAGTCACCCCTAAACCTACGTTTTTTGTAAAACTGTGGGTATTGATCTTAAAAAACCAATACCCAAAATTTACCAAAGTCATGGGTATTTATTTCTCGAATTAAGGAGGGGTTTCTAAGGGAACACCTTATGCCATAGTTTTTCACCAATAGAAAGAGTATTGATAAATATATATAAGTAAATATATATATTTATATACAAATAATCCCAAGTGGTATGGAGGTTAAGTTCTTATATTGTATACATGCAGTCCAGGGATCAAAACCTATGGTATATAATTACTTAAATGATATTTATATGGTTTCAATCCCATAGTCAAAAGTTTAATGACTTGGTGGAATACACATATTCCCATGGTTTTGACACCATGGGTATATAATTTTCAAACTATGGGTATAGATTAGAGTAATAACAATGAAATATGCTCCCACTATTAAAAAAGATGTGGCTATAGCCTATACCCATGGAAGCTAACTGCGTCAAGAAATATGGAATGGAGATAGTATATCATAGAATAGGGAGGTGACAAGTGTAGTCAAATAAATGTTGGGGAACGTGGATAGATTTTTTTGTGATTTAGAAAAATAGTCAAATAAACTATAGGTTATTATGAAATGATAAAAATAATAAATCTACTACATTAATTGATAATTCAAAATCATGAAAATATTAAATAATAATTTTATTTTCGAAAAAAAATATGTTACATTGTTTTCACATTAAATGAGATATAAATAAAAAATTCTTCATCGATCTTATTAAAATTGAAAATAGTTATATTAAAATTATAAAATAACATACACTGACAAGGTCAATTACTTTCCCATATTTTTTCATTAAATTTTACATAATGGAAAATTAATTAATTGAATCAATGGAACACTTTTTATGTTACTAAATATATTGAAATTCTACATGATGAATATTAAAAATAGGTAATTTAAAAAATATAAATTAATGAAGACTTTTAAAAATTTTAAATATATTATAAAATTGAATTTTAACCTATAGAATGAAACGTATTGATATGTAAAAAAATGAATGATAAAATGAATTTTAATTAAATTTAACAAGTTAAATTCCATTAAAGTGCCATAATATTTCACTAAGTGGTTATATATATATATTAATATAATATAAGAAATTCTATCTTTTTATAAAATAGAATGTATGTTATGTGATTGAAAAATAGAATATCACATTTCCAATACAAATTCAATATTTTTTTCAATTAAAATAATATATTAAGAATTTTTTTAAATACACTTTTGTTTTTATATAGTTTTTAATAACTAATTAAACACAATTTAATTTTCATTTGTTTTTCTATAATATATTTTAAATATTTTATTAATAGTTTTTAAAACATTTCATATTGTTTTTTAAATACAGAACATATGATATTAGGGAAAAAATTGAAGAATACACTTGCAAGAAATATCCATGGATCTATGAATATTTTATTTGGTTCAATTAAGTGTTTGAAATTGAAAATGTTTTCAAGATTAAGATTATCGAAGTAGTAAAAATAAAAACAAATTAGTGATTCATGGTCACATTGAGTAAAAATGAGTATATATAGATCTTTATTCAATAGAATATGTAAGAATTTAGTAAATATGAACACATGATTTAACGTGATTAGAACCATTTTTGACATACATGGAAGACATGAACACCACCCACACACACATGTTTTACTTAGCAGAATCCCAACAAAAAACATGATAAAGTCATGGAATATGAATAATAGATGACATAAGCCCCAAAATATATATCTTTTAAATTATAAAATAAATATCAGGTAATACACAAGGCCGAACAATTTGGATCTATATGACCATCATTTTCTCCCTATGAAACCTCCCAAAAGATGTCCTTTCTAGACACTCACAGTAATTCACTTCATCTAGATGTATGAAAATGATTTTTAATCATGGAAATGGAAACAAATATTTATAATTAAATATCATCATGATGATACAGCACAAATATGGCACTAGCGTTGAACAAGGAGGATGAGAGGCACAAATATTTGTTCACTCATGAAGCATGGGAATGTGGGAGAATGTAGGGTACCTCCAGCAAAATGTGAGAAAAAGAAAAAAAAATGAGGAAGACCAAGCCAATGAGGTTAAACAACATGGCATAAGGGTGAACACCCATAAAATGTTGATATATAACATTTTTCATTGTAAATTATAAAATATTGGGTAAATTTTCAGTCAAAAGGAAAAAAGTTATGTTTATGACCAAATTTGATTTTCAAGAATTATATAGTTTTAATTAAATTCTTGGTTTCCAAATAATATAATTTTTATTTGAAAAAATGAATTTAATTTTTAGTTTTATCATTTCATACTTTTCATTGGATTACTTTATAATAATTTTCATAAAAAATATTTTTGTATAAATAGTGAAAAGTAATGATTTTTTATAAAACTTTTATTTTTATTTGAATTATTTAAAAATGAAATTAAAATATTGATTAGTTTTAAAATTAAATTTTTTACATTTAATTAATAAAATTCCAATTATAGTTTTTTAAATGAAAATGAAACTTGAATTTAGTATAAAAAAATTTTAAACATAATAAGAAATTTGTGTGAAAAACCTAATTTTCATCGAATTTTTCCAATTTAACTGTTAATAAAATTATTCTATTTATGTTTTTGGTATCTTGAAAAACGAATTCCATATTGGTAATGAGGGGATCCAAATTTGGTAAACGGTTCCCTCTTATTTTTGTTCAATATGATAATATTGTTAACAATTTTGTTTACATGATAATGTGTAAATCGGGGAATTACTGATAAAAATAAAATGATAAGAACAGTAATTTTATAGTAACAAATGAATTAATATTATTTTATTATTAAATTATATCCATAGTCATTCAGTATTCATTTCTGTTCCACTTTATTTTCATTTGGAAGAGATTATTGCCTTTAAAATCATTTATTTATTAAAAAGTCAAAAATGTCACTCATGTTATTAATAAAAATAATATTTTTATTATGGAAATTGCAAGACAATATATTTTGTTATAAATATTATTTTAAAATATAGTTTATTTATATTCATATCTGTAATAGTTTTTTAATTTTTAGTAAAGAAATATTTACCTTAAATTCTTCTAAAATGTTGATATGGTAATTATTCCATTAATGAAAATATAAAATAAATGATATTAGAAAAATTTAGACTAATATAATTTGAATGAATTAACATTATCTATAGATTTTTTAGATAAATATAATGTGATACAAATGTATTAAAATTACTTTTTCAAATTAAATTATTGTCATAATGTAATAAAATTCAATGTAAGTGAAAAGTTTTAAATTCAATATTATTTATTTTTTATGGAAATAATAATTTATTAAATTATTTAAAATTACTAAAAAATATATAATAATATAAGGGATTATATTATGAATTAAAATATCAACAATGTTCCATTTATGAGATGTTTTCTATTTATAGTAACTATCTTGACTCTCTAAGGGTAAAAAACATTGTTCTCATGGTAATCATGGAATGGATTAACTTGGGTTAACCCCAATAGATAAAGGTCAAAATATGATCTAAATGTTCCCAAACATTATTTGATAAAATTATTTAGTCTCTTTATCATTTTATATGTTTATATTATATATTTTGTTTGATGTTGATGTGAAAATTAATTTATATTAAATTTATACTTTAATAAATTTAATGATTACCCCTACCCTCTACTATAAATGGGCAACATGTTATCTCACTTCATCACACATATAAACAAATTTTATTTACCCAAGAACTACTCAAATCTATTAAAAACATATCTCTTAATTTTTTGAGGCCTTAATTTAGGGATAATAGGAATTTTATAAGTCATAAGGTTCTAATAAAAGGTGATTTTCAAAAGAATATGAAGATAATGAACAAACGTAACCTTTCAAACATAGGGTAAGAGACATTATTTTAAAAAATAATCTTTTAATGTTTCACATAAAAAATTATGATTATTTCAAATACATATTTTCAAACTTATTTTATTGATATATTTATATGGACATAAGTGAATTATGATGGACACATTATATTTCTTTGGACATTCATCTAAATGTTTTCAAAAGGAATATTTTTAGGAAATGTTTAAACATTAATTATCAAAAGGAAAAAATTAATTTTCTAATTTAATATATATATTGTAAATGACCTTTCCTAACACGGCATCCTTTATTTGATTGTGAATTCCTTTACAAACATTAATGTTTTCATAAAATAAAAATAGGACTCATTCTGTATGTTTTGGTTATTTTCAAAATGGTGTTTAAAATGGAATAGATATTTGAATATCCAAAAAATCATTCTTAGGTGTCAAATGAACATGTTTTATGATGCCAGATTTTAGGTACACTTTAATGCTTCATGGGAATTGTTTATGATTATTGTTGGTTCAATTATAAATAAAGTTTTTGTGATACCATTATAGATCTTTACTATATTGTGTAAAGGGAAGGATATTGTTGATTATGTTTCACCTAAGAAATTATTTGAATATATTGAGATGGTTATTCCCCTTGTAACCATGATAGTTATTTTAGGAGTAATAGGGATGTTTATTAAATGTGTAACCATGAAGATCATCTCACTTGTAAGAGTTATAGGAAAACAATTCCCCACATTACCAATATGATTTATCTATTAATGTTATGATTTTTATAGGAATATTACGATTTATCAAGGTATGATAATTATCTTATTATAAAAGTGATGGATATGGTACTTTTTAGGCGATAAAATAGTAATTCATTGCAAAATTTATTATTAATTTTTCATGTTTTATTGAAACATTAAGTGTTTTATTTTTAAATCATTAAGTATCATGATTTTTTTGAGGAAATATTTTTGTAGGTAAGGTCATTATTTAGCTATGAAGATGTATATTTTAAAAATAATTTTATTTTAAAAAATTAATTTTTTTATAAGTATTCATAGAGTAGTTATTTGTATTATTATTTTTTATGTCACATAATTTTATTCTCGTTCCCATCATGGGATTGAAAATGATGTTCTAAGGGTATAAGGAAGGGTCAGTGAAAGGAAAAATTCATGTTGAAATTTATGATGATTTTTCATGTAAATAAATCTTTTTTCATTTTAAATGTACTATATAATGTGAAAAATGAATAATTATTAGAAGTGTCTACTTTTCAATATTTGAGTATTTTATGTATGTTTTATAACTTAACACTTGTCACGACCCATCCCAGTGGGGCCCGAGCCGCAACTCCACATGCCCGCCTCTAATAGGCCAAGGGCTAGTGACTAGCACCGAGTAGGCAGGTTACTAACAAGGGATGCATTGCCTATAAACCTATACATGTGCATACACATCTCAAAGTCCACAAAGATGAAAAGTTAAAAACTACTAAAAATGGAAATGCATGCATACACTAAAAATATCAACCAATAGAGTATGACAGGAAATTAAAGTACAAAAAGTGTAAAACCTTGGGCCAAAAGTAAAATCCCACCAAAAGAAAGTCTGTAACAAAGTCCAACCTGTAAGGAGAGGTACTGGGACTGCAATCTTTAGCCGTAGGAACACACCTCGGCCCGCCTGATCTCACTGACCACTGTCCATTCCTGGTCCACCTAGAATCCTGTCAAAGGCTTGCTTGTCTGCACAAGACACAACACGCGCAGGCAAAGCCCGTGCATGGGTGAGTATACAATACCCAGTAGGACACCCTGAATCAAAAAAGAAAATACAACAAGGGAAATACCACAAAGAAAAGATATAGTCAGCTCCACATAGTATATGTCTATAGAACCTATAACAAGAATATCCAGATATACTCATACATGATCGACTATCGTGATACCACCACTACGATCCAGCTCGAAGATTCCACTAAGCACTTAAAAAAGATAACACACTCCTAGGAATGAAGAGAGAGATACGAAGTACCCATTCCAGGGGAAGACACTCCAAACGTACTTGAGAACATGATGCTCAGATGAGGATCACAACCAATAGCCATGGGGTGATTCCAACAACTCAGTATGAACTAATCTGCTGAGCAGAGGATCGGTGCCAAGGTAAAGTTGGTCATGTCGACACCAAAAACTCTACCTAGGGTTCCAGGAATGAATAGAGGATCCAGATATAAGTCTCACAGAGGGGATTCCAACAACTCTATTCAGGATGTCCTGCTGAAGGGATCATACTCCTATATGTAAGAACTGCTACCGGAAACCATTAAGAGAAAGTCCAAGGGGACAAACCCAAAGGAAACTAGCCCAAGTCACAGAATGCAACTGGCTCAATCCAGGAATAATTTGTTACACGGAGTGTAGTATGGTTACACATTGTGTTCCTTGACCCCGGGTACAACCCGTGTAAATGGCCCATGTCATCCATTCAAGCTGTGTAAAACTCAACTACAATACCTGTAAAATAATCACATTCCCTGTTCCTTGACTCCGGGTACTGCCCCTGTAAACAACCCATGTCATCCATTCAAGCTTTGTAAAACTCAACTACATGGCGTGTATAATAATCACATGCCGTGTTCCTTGACTCCGGGTACTGCCTGTGTAAACGGCCTGTGTCATCCGTTCAAGCTGTGTAAAACTCAACTACACGGTGTGTAGAATAATCACAGGTCGTGTTCCTTGACTCCAGGTCCTGCCCGTGTAAATATCCCGTGTCATTAAGCTTGTCGGATAGAAATTAACTACACGGTGTGTAGAAGATTCAAATTCCATGTCTGATAACCTGGTGCCTGCTCCGTGTTCGCTGGCCATGTGCCCGTACAAGGTCTCTATCTGTGTCGTCTTCTCGTGTACCAGCACACGGGGTATCCCGTATATCTGGCCGGGTCTGGCCAAGGAGGGGTATACATGTCGTGTCCTTGTCCGTGTACCCAACCTGTGTCCGTGTACTCCTGGAGTACACACTAGGTAAATCCGCCGACGAACACACGCCTTGTAGCCCATACTACACGCCGCGTACTCGGGATTTTTCTAGAACGCCGTCTTCTTCCTCACGCTACAGTCGATCTTCCGGATCCATGGTTTCTCATCCGTTTTTTCCGATACACCAGGGGTTGGTTCATTTCATCATACGAACACTATAATATGTGTTTTAGGTCCTTAAATCGGATCATAAACCTATAACGATCCATCCAAAGAAAAACGCCTGAAAACTCATATCTCGCGATCCACTTCGAATATTCCACCAAAACCGTCGTCGCACCTCTGTGACATCGCTTCGGGTTTGGATGTACAATTTGGGATCATTGCGTCGCAGAATGGATACGCAACGATCCATTTTCCATCACCCCTATGAAGAACGTGAAGAACATGAAGAAGAGAAAGGAGAGAAATCCAATGACACAAATTTGAGGTACGATCCTCCGCCGTCATTCGTCATGGCATTGATCCGCTCCTATTAGTAGGATTAAACAGAGCAGAAAAATCAACATCAAAAGATCAACATGGATTCAATCTCCCAAAATCCCCGCAAAAGCTCGTCCCACAAAAAACGATCGATCTTCAGACTAATCTGTTCGTGGATTAGCCCACGTTCATCGTAGAAATCAATAATGGGGAATAAATCACAATTTAAATAGCCTACATGAATTCGCAGCATTTGCTGGAGAAGATCCAGTCACTGCGTCGTCGTTGCCGATGAAAATCGTCCAGAACATCGTCACCGCGTTGGGAGGTATTCTCCGAAGCCTCCAGAGCCACCAAGGGTTTCAAGATTATGAGGTTTGTAACCCTGGACCCCTATGCTAGACTCTATTTAAAAATGATAAAGATATCCACTATAACTGATTTAATAAATGATTTTAAATTAAATATTTTATTATGGTTACATCCAAAACCCAGATTTCACCACCGGCTTGTTCCAGTTGATGTTAGGTCTCTTCCAGGGTAATCCCTCTTCTCTGAATGCAATGGTGCCATCATATTTTTGATCCGAGAAACAATTCTGGAGTAATTACACTTTTTCAGGAAAACAACATCCACGCGTAATTTAATTATTAAATTAAATTCAAACATTTCTTCCGGGCTCACCGGGCCTCGGAACTACACGCCATCTCAGAGCCCTATCTCGAAATAATTCACTTTATTTTTAAGAATAATGAATGGAAAATCTGAGACATTACATCACACCCACCTTAGGGCTTTTACGTCCCTGAAAATCCAAAACAAAGGCTACTAAAAAAGATGTGGGTACTGCATATGAATCTGAGCCTCCCACTCCCACATGCTCTCCTGGAGATTCCCGTACTACCACCAGACATGAACCAAGGGAATAGCTCACCCACAAAGGATCTTCTCCTGCAGATCCTCGATCTCCACTGGGTACTCAGCAAAGGTTGGCCCATCATCGATGTCCAGCTATCCCTAGTCGATGACGTGCGATGGATCATGCACGTAACTCCGTAGCTGCGACACATGTAAGATGTTGTGTACCCGGTCCATCTGAAGAGGTAGATCCAAGCGATACACCACCTTTCCATCTCTACTTAGAATCTGAAAAGGTCCGATGAACCTCGGAGATAGCTTTCCGCCTCGGCTAAATTTCCGCAATCCCCGTTGAGGTGAGACCCGAATGAACACATGGTCTCCCTCCTCTAACTCCAAGGGTCTCTGCCACCTATCGGCATAAGACTTTTTCCAACTATGTGTAGTCTTCATCTTCTCCTAGATGACTTGCACCTTCTCTGTAATAGCTCTCACCATCTCTGGGCCCATGAGTGCTGACTCTTCTGTGTCAGTCCTGCAAAGTGATGACCTGCAAGGTCGCCCGTACAAAGCCTTGAATGGTTCCATACCAATAGTGTAATGATACCTATTGTTATAAGTGAATTCCACCAGTGGTAGGTGATCCTCCCAGCTACGACTGAAGTCAAGTATGTAAGTTTGAAGCATTCTCTCCAGAACCCGGATGGTCTGCTCTGTCTAACCATCAGTCTGAGGATGGAACGATGTGCTCAAGTGTAACTGAGTCCCAAAAGCTTCATTAAATCCCCTCAACAACCGGGATGTGAAACGAGCATCACGATCCGATACGATCGTGTATGGAACTCCATGAAGTAGAATTATCTCCTGCACATAGAGGCATCCCAAGCTCCGTACTGAACTCTGCTCTCGTATGGCTAGGAATTGGGCCGACTTGGTGAGTCGATAAACGATCAACCAGATGGAATCGTGTCCCCTGGAAGTAAGTGGTAAACCCATCACGAAGTCCATGGTTATCCCATACCACTTCCACTATGGCACCCCAAGGGGATGGTTCAAACCTTCTAGCACCTGGTGCTTATCCTTTATTTACTGACAAGTAAGGCACTAAGAAACAAACTTTGACACACCCTTCTTCATTCCTGGCCACCAGAACTGATGTCGGAGGTCCTTGTACATCTTTTCCATGCCTGGATGCACCGCCAAAGGAGATGTAAGGAACTCCCTTAGAGAATCCTCCGGCAACGTCACTGGTACTACTGTACGCCCTCTGAAAAGAACAATGTTCTCCCCACCTTTTAAATATCCATCAGTAGCATCACCTGTGGATATCTAAGGATGTAGAGTCTCACAGCTAGAATCCTCGAGCTATGATTCCATGACTCTCTGTAAGAGTGGAGGGGTAAACACCATCGACTGAGGGTAAGCTCCCTCATCTCTATCCATAAAATATATCTATAAGGAGGCCAATTGCCTCATCTTCTCATCCCACAACTGCGAACTGGATTTCCTGTTGAGAGAATCTTCCATAATGTTCCCCTTCCCAGGTGTGTAAATGATCTCAAAGTTGTAATACTATAGGAACTCAAGCCATCGTATTTGTCTCAAATTCAGATCCTTCTGAGAAAAGATACATTTGAGACTCTTGTGATCAGAGTAGACGGTAAACTGCTCACCCATCAGGTAGTGCCGCCACATCTTCAACGTGAATACTACCACTTCCAACTCAAGACCATGGGTCACGTAGTTCTGCTCATGGGGGCCTCAATTGGTGTGATCCATAGGCAATCACTTCTTGCCTCTACATCAGGACACAACCAAGCCCAGTTCCTGATGCATGGCAGAACACTACGTACTCGACACCCTCCTCTGGTAATCTCAAGATCGGGGTGCTCATCAGACTCTATCTCAACTGCTGGAAAGCCTGATGGAATCTATCAATCCACATGAAGGGATGCCCTTTTTGGGTCAAAGCTATCATGGGTCCTGAAAACCTGGTAAATCAAAAATGAATCTCTGATAGTATCCTGCTAACCCAAGGAAACTCCGCACCTCCGTCACGCTCCAGGGTGGCTCCCATGCTAGCACTGCCTCTACCTTGGCTGGGTCCACTGCTACACCATCTGCTGAGATAACGTGTCCCAGAAAGTTGAACTTTTATATCCAGAACTAACACTTTGAGATTTTCCCATACAACCAGTGCTCTCAGAGTGTGTCTAGAACCATCCTTAGGTGTCTCGCATGCTCCTCCTCGGACGCAGAGTACATAAGGATGTCAGTTGTTCCCTCCTATGCACGAGTCCATCCTGTGCTGTCTGGGTCTCTCTTTCACCGAAAAAAGAGAACATTGCTCCATCACTACGGACACACCACACCCTTTTCCTAAAACTGGCGATCTGGGAATGAACTGTTGATAGCCAGTCCATACCGAGAATGACATCGTAAGGCCTCGACACTTCCACCAAGAGGTTCCAACCGAAACTCTCTCCTCCAAGGGACATGCCACACTATCTATAGAGGTGTGTGATCTATGAATCATCTCCAGTCTATGTTTCTAAGCATATGGGTCGAGTCAACGGCTCAACTGGAATCTCAAGGTCTCGAACAAGATAAGTAGCCAGAATGGAATGACTAGAACCTATGTTTATCAGTACAACAAGCAAAGTAGAAAAGACACAGATTGTACCTCTAATCATTCCGGGAGTACCTAGGACATAATCCTCTGCCGCCTGTAGTTGTCTGTGCCTATTTCTATTGGCTCCCTGAACCTAGAGAGGACCTCATGGTGGTGGGGGTAGTAAAAGGTCGAAACGCCGACCACCTCCAGCTGCTCTCCCATCTCCCCTACCACATCTGCTACCCTAAGGATCAGTCTACTACACACGTTGCCTCTGCCTCGGTGGTCCATCCACAAATCCCATGTAAGTAGTACAACCGGTCAGACAATATCGAGTGAGATGTCCTCTTCCATCACATGAGTAGAATCGCCTCTCTCGAGGCTGGTTGGATGCACCCTGGAAACCCTATACGACAGATCCCCTGTCCTCGGATCTCCTCTAAAAATGTCTCCCACCCCTCGGTCCCTCACGTTGGATCTCTATTGCTGAGGTCTCTGCTCCATCACTCTCACTACTGACAACTGTCTGTTGTCTCTTCTCTGCCAAGAAGCTCTCAATACCAAAGCCCGCTTGAGCACCCCAGCATAAGTGGGAATACCCATAGGTATGATTCTATCTTAGATATCTCTATGCAAACCTCGCTCAAAAGTCTGAGCTCTGAAGTACCAATCTCTTCCATCTCCATCGAGTACCGCGATAGGTCCGTAAACCTCGATGAATAGTCAGCCACCGTCACGGTCCTCTATTGTAGATGAAGAAGCTCTTGTATACATACTGATCTCAGGGTAACCGGTGAAAACATATCTCTGAAGAGATGCTCAAACTCCGACCATGCAAGAGTCACCTCTTCAAGAGTCTAAATAACCAAACTCCACCATCGTCCTGCCGAGCCCTGCAGAAGGCTCGCTGCCAGGATCACCATCTGGTTTGCTAGTGTCTTGACCAAATGGAAGACTCTTGTCACTGCCTCAATCCAGTCCTCTACTGCTTAAGGGTCAGGCTCGCCTCAAAACCTGAGGGGTCTTTGTCTCTGAAACTCGTGGAGTGCGCTCAGCCTGCCCCTCCTCCTCCACTGGTACAGCAGGCACTAAACACTGCTCCACAGGTGGTGGGATAACTGGCACACCACCCGATGGTAAAACTAGGGGATCTGGTCCTTGTAACGAAGCCTCGTCACTAAGGGGGTCATCCTCATTATCAAGATCATGGATCGTAGTTGATGCGTGTCGCGGAGGCATCCTGTAATAAAACAAGTTGTATCTCAGTCAGTGAGTATATCTGGAGTGCTGACTCAAGAAAGACATTTAAACCACAACCCATTACTATATGATGCATGTACCATTATTTTCTCGTCAAACTAGTGTTTTCTTGTTCTGACTTGAAAACCATGTTATCAGAGTCCTGGTGTATGGATACGTTGGCCGCCTGCACCAACACTGGGATCCCTGGCCTGAAATCCATTCTCGAAACACTTAACACTGTTTCCCCAGACCAACTCACAGACTCTGGGTCCTATGGTAGAAATGACCACCTCTGATACCACTCTGTCACGACCCGTCCCAGTGAGGCCCGAGCCGCAACTCCCTAAGCCCGCCTCCAATAGGCCAGGAGATGGTTAAAATAACCAAGTATGCAGGTTACTAACATGGGAGGCATTCCCTATAAACCTATACACATGCATACACATCTCTAAGTGCACAAATCTGAAAAGTAAAAACTTCTAAAAATGGAAATGCAGGCATACACTAAAAATATCAACCAATAGAGTACGACAGGAAAGTAAAGTACAGAATGTCTAAAAACCTTGGCCATAAGTACAATCCCACCAAAAGAAAGTCTGTAACAAAGTCCAACCTATAAGGAAAGGTACTGGGGCTGCAATTTGTAGCCATAGGAACACACCTCGGCCCGCATGATCTCACTGAGCATCGTCCGGTCCTGGTCCACCTAGAATCCTGTCAAAGGCTTGCTCATCTGCACAAGACACGACACGTGTGGGCAATGCCTGTGTAGGGGTGAGTATAACAATACCCATTAGGACATCTCTAGACTACAAAGGAAATAGAACAAGGGAAATACCATAAAGGAAAGATACAGTCAGCTCCACAAAGTATATGTCTACATAACATATAACAAGAATATCCAGATATACTCATACACGATTGACTATCACAAAACCATCACTAAGATTGAGCTCGAAGATTCCACTAAGCATGTAACAAGGAGAACACACTCCTTGGTATGAAGAGAGAGATACGAAGTAATCATTCCAGGAGAAGACACTCCACACGTACTTGAGAACATGATGCTAAGATGAGGATCACAACCAATTGCCATGGGGTGATTCCAACAACTCAGTCTAAACTAATCCACTAAGCAGAGGATCGGTGCCTGGGTAAAGTTGGTAACGTCCATACCAAGAACTCTACCTAGGGTTCCAAGAATGAATAGAGGATCTGACTCTAAGTGTCACAGAGGGGATTCCAACAACTCTATTCAGGAAGTCCAACTAAAGGGATCATACTCCTATATGTAAGAAATGATACCAGAAACCTTCAGGAGAAAGACCAAGGGGATGAACCCTAAGGAAAATAACCCAAGTAATAGAAGGCAACTGGCTCAAGCCATGAAGAATTGGTTACATGGCATGTAGTATAGTTACACGCCATGTTCCTTGACCCCGGGTACCTCCCGTGTAAACGGTTCGTGTCATCCATTCAAGTTGTGTAAAACTCAACTACCCGGTGTGTAAAATAATCACACGCCATGTTCCTTGACTCTGGGTACTGCCCGTGTAAATGGAATGTGTCTTTTGTTCAAGCTGTGTAAAACACAACTACACTGCATTTAGAATAATCACACGTCGTGTTCCTTGACTCCCGGTACTGTCCATGTAAATGGCTTGTGTCATCCGTTCAAGCTGTGTAAAACTAAACTACACGGCATGTAGAATAATCACACATAGTGTTTCTTGACTCTGGGTAACTCCCATGTAAACAACCCGTTTCATTCGGCTTGTAGGATAGAAAGTAACTACACTGCATGTAGAAGAGTCACACGCCGTGTCTGAGCTCCTGGGGCTCGCTCCGTGTTTGCTGGCCATGTGCCTGTACATGGTCTATGTCTGTGTCGCCTGTCCTTGTACCAGTACACGGGGTATCCCATATATCTGGCCGGGTCTGGCCGGGGAGGGGTACACACATTGTGTCCTTGGTCGTGTACCCATCTCGTGTCAGTGTACTCCCGGAGTATATGCTAGGTAAATCCACCGACAAACACACGCCGTGTATCCCATACTACACGCAGTGTACTCATGATTTTTTCAGAACACCGTCTTCTTCCTCGCGCATTGGCCGATCTTCAGGATCCATGGTTTCTAATCCATTCTTCCCGATACTCCAGGGTTGGTTCGTTTCATCATACGAACATTGTAACAGGCGTTTTCGGTCCTTAAATCGGATCATAAACCTCGAAAAATCCATCCAATGATAAATGCCCGAAAACTCATATCTCTTGATCCGCTCCGAATCGTCCGCCGAACCCGTCATCACACCTCTGCGACATCGCTCATGGGTTGGATCAGTAATTTGGGATTGTTGCGTCGCAGAACGGATGCGCAATGATCCGTTCTTCATCGCCCTATGAAGAATGCGAAGAACATGAAGATCATAAAAGAGAGAAATCAAATGGAACAAATTTGAGGAATGAACATCCACCTTTGTTCACCATGGCATTGATCCGCTCTCGTTAATAGGATTAAATAGAGAAGAAAAATCAACAACAAAAGATCAACATGGATTTAATCTCCCAAAATCCCCACAAAAGCCCATCCCGCAAGAACAATCAGTCCGTAGGCTAATCTGTTCATGGATTAGCCCATGTTCGTCGTAGAAATCAATAATGGGTACGAAATGACAATTTAAACATCCTACCTAGATTCACATCATTTGCTGGTGAATATCTGGTCACCGTGTGGTCGTCGCCGGTGAAAATCGTCAGGAACGTGGTCGCCGCATTTGGAGGTTTTCTCCAGAGCCTCTAGAGATGCCAAGGGTTTCAGGGTTATGAGGTTTGTAACTCTGGAACCCTGAGCTAGCCTTTATTTAAAAAGGATAAAGATATCCACTACAACAGATTTAATAAAATATTTTAAATTAAATATTTCATTACGGTTATATCCAAAACCGATATTTCACCACCGGCCTGCGCCAGTCGATGTTAGGTCTCTTCTAAGGTAAACCTGCTGCTCTGAACGCAATGGTGCCATCAGATATTTGATCCAAGAAACCGTTCGTATTTTATTCCTCTTTTTCATGAAAACTGCATGCACACATAATTTAATTATTAAATTAAATTCAAACATTTGTTCCGGGATCACCGGGCCTCGGAACTGCACGCTGTCTTAGACCTGGTCTCGAAATAATTCCCATTATTTTTAAGAATAAAGTATGTCAAATCTGAGACATTACAACACTCCAAGTTAATAAATATAAATTATCATTGGGAATATAAGAATGTGTATTGTAGTTTAATTTCACTAGAAAAGATATTATATATGGTGGGTCCTTACAGTTATTATCAGATAAAATGTTTAGATAACTTTATAGGTTATGATAATTTTAATAGAATACCCTAAAATTATTTTACAATATGGTTAATTTTTTATGAGATATAATTTAGAGATTACCATGTCTCTTTGACTAAACTATGCTTATTCATAATGGCTTTCTATTGTGAAAACCATGAATCCTTAGTAGGAAGGCACTGAAGTGATGATATCAGTCCAAATAAACAAACAAGAATGATTTTAATTGGAAATGTGATTTTTTTATAGTGATGTATCAGTTCAAAAATCATATATATGGTGACGATATCCCTGCTAGGAAGCATCCAGATCTATCCTAGGTGAACATTAAGATAGTGGATAGTTTTATGAGCTAGCATCCTATAGAATTTAGTGGATCATCTGACCCAATAGTATATTATGGATGGATTATATCCCCATAAAAGATATTTAATATCCTTGTATTATCATATCATTAAAAAAATATCTTCTTATTTACAATATTTATGTTTAATTTGACTAGTGGATTCCAATTGAATATAATGTGAGATAAATAGAGTACCATGATGCCTTAGAGTAGGAAAAATTTTAGAATATAACCATTGAGAAATATTTTCCTAAATAAATTATAATTAGAGTGTAAATAATTATATTAATAATGCAATGGAAGTTTTGTGGTCACATAGAAAGAATAATTCCCTATATTAGAAAGGTATGCAATAAATTTTATCAATGATCTTGATAGTAATATTAATAAGTTTTACTCATTAATGATGATACATTATTGAAGGGAAAATAATTCTTAAGAATTTAAAAATTATGAGAAAATTGTTATATGTACACTGAAGGTTTGAATAGAGTGTTTTGATTATCATTTTTATTTTTAAACTAGTATAAAAATAGATCCAGATTATAGGAAAAGAGTAATAATTGAATAATGGAATATAATGGTAAGAAATTTATGTTTTATAGTTGGTATTGGTTATGGAAAAAAAATAACATTTGGGAATTCTTTATAATGTCAAGTAGGGTCATATAATGTGGTATGTTGGGTTATATGGCCTGTAATTTTGATGGAAACAAACTTTGTAGTTGTAAGACCAATTATAATAAATATTTATTAATTTTATTAAAATGTAATGAAAGTATTCATTATAAACATGTGTCTCTAAATAAAGATGTGAATGATGCGAAGATCCATGAAAATAAGTAGAAAGGTGAGGCTCAGTCCATTGAAACTATTTCAGAATATGTTGGTCCATCAATGTATACGGTTTTGGGTACATATCTTAAGACTTTAGATTATTCTAATGTTTTTTATGATTCAGTATCAATATATTCAATCAATTTTTAGAAATTTTCTGGTGAATTCTAAATTCCAACTCATAAAATTAATCCATAACTAATAGTACAAAATCATGAGGGTGTATTAAGGAAAAAAATTATAATTATCTTCCTGTCGATGTTTGTGGATAGACTTCACCTGAAACCACTGTTGTAATACCCCTAATAGAGTTTTATGATATTATTGTTATGGATTGGCTCCCTGTTTACAATATTATGATAAATTTTAGTCATAAATATATTCTTTTCAGAAAAAATATTAATTTTAAAAAAAATATTGAACCCATACCTTTTATAACATATTAAGAATCAATGAAATTATTAAAATATGGAAAGGAATGTAATCTTTCATATATTTTTCAAAATAAGGTAATATTTTAGATTAATGTTGTTCTAATAGGAAAATAATAAATGGATTTTTTTTTGGATGAGTTTTAAATGTTATACTAGATTTGAAATTTGAAATTATTATTGAACATGTTCCTAATGCTAAGAAAATTTCAAGAACCCCTTAATGAATTGATCATGCAGAACAACTGAAATCGAAAAGTAGTTACATGATTTTCTTGATAAAGGATTCATTCATCCAATAAATTTTCCATTGGGTTATACTGTCATAATTTTTAAAATGAATAATGTATATATGATTATTTTAATTGATTATAGAGGCTTTAATGTCATTACTTTTTCGAATAAGCACATATTTCCTCAAATTGATGATTTTTTGGATCAGATCTTCAGAGCTCAATATTTTTCAAAGGATGACCTATATTCTGGGTGCTACTAGTGTAATGTAGTGGAATATTACATTCTGAAAAAAAATGTGTCAGATTAGATATAAGCATTATGAGTTTGTGGTTATTCTATTTTGGTTGACAAATGGGCCAGCCTCATTTATGGAAATTATGAATAGATATTTCTAGGATTTTATGGAAAATTTTGTGGTTGTTTTTATTGATGTTATGTTGATTTATTAATAATGTCAAAAGAATCATGAAAACCATATAGGGATTATTCCTTAAACCCTAAAGAAAATAATTTATATAGTAATTTTAGAAAATATGATTTCATGTTGTATCAGATTGCATTCCATGGACACATTATAAATACAGATGGTATAATAGTTGATCGTGCTAAAACTATATTAGTCGATGAAAGGAAATGACATATAAATGTTATTGACATTTATAGTTTTTATGGATTATAATATTTTTACTAGTGGATTGTTGAAAGGTATTTCGGGTTATAAATCCACCAAACAACGTCAAAAAGAAAGGGAGTAATGTTCATTTGGATAAAAGAATGTGGGGAGTATTACTAGGAAAATAATAGAAGAATGGTTAATTATACACTTTTCAATCTTCCCAAAAAATGGAGACTTTTTCATATATAATAATGGTTAATTAAAATAAATTGGTTATATCCTAATATAGAATTATTAGGTAAATTATTATGCTTCCCATCAAATGAAACCACATGATAATAATTATCCCATACATGACCTCGAACTGAATGATGTAGTGTTTACATTTGGGATTTTGGAGACATCATCTATTTTGATATTTGTTTTAAATGTATTCTAATCATAATAGTTTTAAAAATATACTAACTTTGAAAATATTTGAACATGATTGAGTAGAGATGGCTGGAATTGATAAAGGATCATGACTACATAATTCATTATAAGTCTAGAAACAAAAATAAATAAGTTGATGCATTGGGTGGGAAAAATATTTGATCATTAACTAGAATATGACCCTTCATATAATGATTTGATGAATGTTTCCATAGAATATGTGGTTGGAGGATCCTTATATTATTTTGTTTGGGATTCTAAATAACAGTGTTTATTTAAAAATATTTTCATTCTTAGAAGGATGATCGAGAGTCGTAGGGAAGGGGTGAATTGGTTAACAAGGGTATGTTTCAAAAATTTAACATCGATAAATATTGTGTATAAATATTTTTAAATATATTATGTTTATTATATGACTCATAGTTGAAGGGGTAATTTTTAGTGAATCTCATAGTCCTTTTTTTTCTATTCATCCTTACAATACTAAGATGTATAGAGACCATGAGGAGTATTACTGGTTTGATGGAATGAAAAGAGATGTTACTGAATTTATAAATAAATTTTTGAATTTTCAACAACGTAATGATTAATTAATATTATGAAAGGGGATTCTACAAAATTTTTCAGTGTTAGAGTGGAAGTGGCAAAAATATATCAATTTATTTTGTGGTGGGATTAATAAAGACTATGTGAGGTAATAATGTCATTTTTGTTATTATTCATCGATTAAATAAATTTGCGCATTTCCTTCCCATTTGAGATAAAATTTCTTTAGATAAAATTTATTGATTTTATCTTAAAGGGACAGTAAATTTACATGGATTTACTCCCTCTATTTTATCTAATCGTGATCCTGGATTCACCTCAAAATTTTGGTATATACTTCAAAAGTCATTGAGTATTCGATTAAATTTGAATAAATATTTTCATTCTCAATCGGATAGAAATTACAGAAGTATGAATAACACCTTGTAAGGCATGACTTGTTCTTTATAAATGGATTAATCGATAACTTCAAATCAATATCATTGTTTATTTTAGATTTCTAATAATAAAAGTTTCTATTTTAGTATATAGATATCGCCCATTAAAACAATATATGGAAATCGATGTTGGAAAACTACTTTTTAGAAAAATGAATGTGAAACGAATTTGATGGGACTTGAATTGGTAGGGGAAATGGTTGAGAATGTGAATGTAATTCAAAAAAAATGTGGATGGCTAAGAGTTGGTAGAAAAGTTATATGGATAAATGTAGGAAATATCTTTTTTCAAAGTAGGTGATCATGTTTTTAAATTTTTATCTATGGAATATTATAGTGAGTTTTTATAAAAAAGGGAATCTACGACCATGGTTCACTAGAACATATAAAATCCTTAATGATGTTGCATTAGTTTCTTAATTATTATACATTCTTTTATGTTTATCCTTGGTATACTGTGTTTTTCATTTTTCAATGTTACGAAAGTATGTGAATGATTCATATCATTTTTTAATCCCTAAGGTAGTTCAATTGCAAGATTATATTTCTTAAGAGAAATAAATTATTCATATTATTAACTACATCTGGAAATTATTATGAAAAATGAAATTCACCTATTTAAGGATTTGTAGAGAAACCAAATGTTTGATGTGGAAACACTACATTCTAAAAATGATATAGGGAAAAGTTACCCCCACTTGTTTAATAAGTAAATAAAATTTCGAGTACATAATTTATAAAATCAGGGAAGGATTTATCAACCCATGTAATGTTGGAATAATATATTTTTTTTAATAAATTTAAAAATATTGTAAATTTTTTCAGTCAATATGAAAAAAAGATTTGTTTCAAACCAATTTATATTTTTTGGCATTATGTTGTTTTATATAAATGATTAGTTTTGAAATTAATAAATTTTAATCTATAAAATTATATTTTATATTTTATTCATTGTTTCAAAAATATCGTTGCATTATTATTTTTAATGTTATGAAAAAATTGATTTTTCATTGATCATTAAAAAATACTTATTTTTTAAAAAAAATTATATTTTCTTTTCATATATTCACAAAGTGAAATTATTTTTAGGATTATTTTGAAAATATAATTTCTTCCTTTTTTGAAAATTTATAATTTTTTTATATAATTGGAAAAAAAATTAAACTAAAATCCAATATAAAAACATTTTTATAAATAAAAAGGAATTTATCAAAAAACTAATATTCATCACATTTTACTGGTTTAATTTTAAAATATATTCAGAAACATATACTTTCTGAATCAATAAAAATTAATTCAATTTTATGAATCAGGGGTACATATTTTTCAAATAGGTATCTTTTAGTTTTTCTCAATATGAATAGTAACCATTGTAATTTTGTTACCATGGTAATGAGAAAATCGGGTAATTGAACATAAAGATAAAAACATAAGGACTGTAAATTAACAATAAAACTCTCCCTAAATCTATTATGTGAGTATATTTTATCTATATCATCCATGATTTTATTATAAAGACTTTTTTTTCTATTTTGATGTGTCATTACCTTTTTGATTTTTTACTTAATGAAAAGTTTAAAATATCACACACTTGTTTTTAAAAACAATACAATTTTAAAAGTGGAGAAAACCAGAAGATATCATCCATTATAAATCTTTTTTTAAATATTAATGATTTATATTTTCTATGACTTTTTCATTTTTAATTAAATAAAAAACCCTTAAATTCATACCCAATGTTGATGTATTAATTATTTAACCAACCTGAAAATAAAATAAAATAAAATAGAAATATTAAAAGTATTATTATTTGAATTAATTAATGTGGATGTGAAATTTTAATGATTAATATAATGAGTTATGGATATATTTAAATATTTTATTAATATTTTATTTATTATATTGATTTTAAAAAATTCAGAGTAAATGAATATCACTAAAATTGATTTTATTGATATTTTATGAAACAGATATTTTATTAAAAGATATAAAATTCATACAAATCTTATCTCCAGAAGTGTGAATAGGATATGGTTGAAATTTTCAACCATGGTTTATTTTTCGGTCTTATGTCTATTTATAGTAACCATTATGATCCTAAAATTGTATAAAACATCGTTGTTATGAAAAATGTGAATAAGGTTATCAAGGGATTGAATCCCAAATTATATGGGTAAAAAAGATATCAAAACACATTAAAAAATTATTAGATAAAAGTATTTAGATATATTCACATATTATCCTTTAATAAAATAAATGTGGATCCATTTGGATATGAAAATTAATTTTTATTAAATTAATTTTTTAATAAATTTAATGAGTGCCCCTCCCCTCTCTAATAAAAGGGAACCACTTCATCTAATTTCATTACAAAATTATAGGAATTTGGTTCTCCGAATATCTACCCATATACCTTCCTAACATCTCTCCCCATGATATAGATGAATTATTTTTTAAATATTACCAATATTATAAGATTTATTACGGTATGTAAAGGAATAATTCTTAAGAAGAGAAAGATAAAGAACTTATGTGATGACTCACACTCAAGGTATGAGACATTATTTACAAAACCCATCCATTAAGGATTAAATTAAAACTATATTTTTATTTTGAATATATATTTTTATGTTATATTAAGTATGTATTCATATAGACATAAATTATTTACAAAGGCTAATTTATGTTTTGTTTTACTTTCATTAAATGGTTTTAAAAATTAATCTTTTTAAGGAATGTTTTGACATTCATCACAAAAAACAAAAGGAATTATCTCTTTTATAATATATGGAAACAAACACTTTTCTCCACCCAATACATTTTATTGGATTTTTTTACTTTATCTACATGATTTCATGTTTACAGAAAATAAAAAATCCCTCCTTCCTTATATTGAAATTATTTTCAAAAAAAGGTTTTAAAATGGACTACATATATAAATATCTGAAAAAATACTTATGGGTGAAAATAAAACTTTTTCTGATGTAATATTTTATATATATTTTTATGTTTATTTATAATTGTTTATGAGGAATTTCAGTTCCATTATAAAACAAGGACAGATGGCCTGTTATAACACTCCCATGCAATGGGAAAAGGAACAGAGATAACGAATTACATTTCTCACAAGATTTTATGATAATATATTATGATTTTCATTCCAATTATAACCATGATGGTTATTTTATTTATAATTGTGTAAGTTATTCCCTTTGTAACTATAATGATTATCCAATTTTTAATAGTGAAATGAAAATAATTCCCCATTATACCTATATGATTTATCTATTCATTATATGAATTTTTATGGGAATATATTAATTTATCTTGTTATGATAGTGACATCATGTTTAATGTAATGTATATGATACTTATAAGGGTGAAAAATATATATTTGTGAAAAATTTATTATGAGTATTCCATGATTTCAATGAAACATTACGTGTTTTATTTTGGATTTATGAGGTCTAACAAAAAAACTTTTGAGAATATATTTGTTCATATTAGGTGATTTATTGGGAAATAATTTTTTTATTTTTGGCACAATGTTTATTTTATAAAAGATAAATTTTATAATTATTCATAGAATAAACATTTTTCTTTATTTTTATATCCTTCATTGATATTTTTTATTCTCATTCCACAATTTAAAATTATTTTCACAGGGTTTTTGGATGGGTAAGATAAAATAATTTGTAAAAGTGAAAATCTTGAAGAATTTTTAAGGAAATTAAAATTCATTTCATTTTAAAAGTTTTATGTTATGGGAAAAACGATACTAATATGAACTGTCCACATTATAATATATGATTTTGTTATTTAATATTTCTGAAAAATATATCTAAAACACAAAAAAAAATTGGAGTGAAAATAAATGAATTATAGTTTTAATTTAATTTAATATATATTAATTATTATAGAGTCTTTATAGCATATGTGACGATATCCCCTAGAATAGCACAGTACACTAAATAGAAATATAATATCCTACAAAAATCATTAGATACTGTGAGGTAAAACTAAAACAATTTGGTGAAAGGAGATGAATAGGTGGATGCCTCTAATGAGATGGGAGATGATGATAATTAATTTCCAATAGGAGTCCCAATAGTGGATTGGTTACAATGACTTATAAGGAGAGTGTGGGTTGGAAAATCCTGAAGTGGGTTGAATAAACTAGTCCGAGATAAATTCCAAAACAAAAGTCCAGTCGAGTATATAAAATTACATCCCAACAAATATGAATCATGCTTATATAATTTGTTTGAATAATCATAATATTATATAGCATATGCATTCATGTAAAACAAATGGAAATATTATCAAACATGGAAATTTCAACATGGAAAACTCAATTCAAACACCTAAAACTTTTTCATATGAAATATTACATGTTATTTAACCTATGGTTATTGAACTACAACAAATTTCATATTTATAATTTTTGAGTGAATTTATAAAACACTATGGTCTTAGTCAAACTTTCAGTTATGTAATTATAAGTATGAATCATGTTTTCACACATGGTTCCATATTTTATGAAATATCTAATATATTGTAATTTATAACATTGGAACTAGACAAAATAAATGGTATCACAATGTACTAAATATTTTAGTAATCATGGTGAAAAAGATACATACTGTTATTTGACATTTATATTTGAAAAATTAAAATAATCATAGAATTTTAATCAAGAACATTATTGTCCCCTTTAACATATCCATATGTATTAATAATAATTCACTTCCTAATATCATGGTAAAAATAAAAATTATAAAGCGGTGAGATCATATACCTAGTAAGGGTATGCATAAGATGTAATTTAAATAATGAATGAATTATATTCCAGGAAATAAATGAAAATAAAAAAATACTATATAAATTATCAACTATGGTAAATCATGTCAATGGATATAAAAACTATTCAAATAATCAAATAGAAATCAATAAATTAGTTAATAATGATGTAATTGATTATATCATACATCTTAATAATATTTTTTATCCATCATTCAATGTTATCTTAAATATATTTTCAAGGCCTGAAGCTAAGAAATCTTATATAAATGGGTAAGGCCACAGCCAAAAATCCAAACTAGTTAGTTTAATGAAACATATTGATGCATCAAGGGTCTTTGTAATTACAATCCCCACCAGTAACATAATAATTCAAAATAATTCCTCATATGATTAAATAACATAAAATAATAAAATTACATAAAAAAATCTATTATCTGTATTAGAATAACTAACTTATTGAATATCTATACCTTCCTGAATAAAACTGATCATAAAACTTCCATAAAAAATATTGAAGATATTATCATACAATAATAACCATATTAAAAAATAGTATTCAACAAATAATTTTGACATTAATAAAATAATTTAAAAATATCAATGACAAATTCTTGTTGAAAATGAGTTTTTTATTTGAAATCAATTATTTAATGACATAAAAAATTTAATGGAAAACATTTAAAGTGAAAAAATCCTTGTAAATATGTAAAGGAATAATAAAATAAAATATTATTCTATATTTCATGAAAATTAATTCATTCCATACAAGTTAAAAAATGATTTCACATTATTGTAAAAAAAATTTAAAGGTACCTTTTTTGGAAAATAGAAGGAAAATTCCATTCAAATCATTTTTAAAAGAAGTAAAACATGGATAAAAAAGTGATTAATAAGTAATTGGAAATTATTTTAAATATTAATTAAATTTTTTTAAGAAAAAATGGATATAATAGAGAAATAATTCCATAGTGGGGAAATAATCATAAAAAATATCGAATAATGTTGAGATTGTGAAATAAACCCATACATTGGGTATTTCATCTTCAAAACATTCTCAAACCTCATATACAGTAAATAAAGATTTATTATAAATATATTATAGTTCCATAATCATATATATCATACCATATATGACATTCTTTTAATCTTTTAGCACTATTTTATTATCAAATCTTTGTAAAATTATCTATTTCATGTAATAACAACATCATTTTTTCAGTATTTTTCAGTCTATTATATTATATATTAATAATTTCATAAAATTTACTTCATATAAAAAAATTTAATTATGATATAAATATCATTTATATTCATTATATAATTATTTATTGTAATCCATAAGTTTTGGTGATAATATATGTACTTCACCATTCATGGAGTGGGTTCATCGTTCGTATGCATGAACATTGTTTCAATTTTTAGAAACATATAATTAAATAAAGGTAGATAATTATTTACATATATATATTAATTATTAAAAAAATTATATCATATATATTCATCAAATACATCCTTTTTACCATCCAAGAAAGATAAAAATGAAAAATGAATCACATTGCTTCATGGGGGTACTTGTCGACACATACGCACGAGCGACGTAATCGTTTCTCAAAATTTTGGAAGGTAAGAATTCATATTTGATATTATATTTATTTTAGTATAATTCTTTTAAAAATATAATATCTAAACATTAAACCTATCATAATTCATTTCTATAGAAGATGTTAATGAAAAAATAATTGAATCTCTATATAGACACATTAATCTATATGTACTCACGATAGATACCTTTACGTACTTTTTGATGGGAAATATGGTGAATAATGGTGATTTCATAATCAAGGTAATTGACTAATTTAGTTAATTTAGTTTAATTTTAACTATTATCTACATATTAAATTATTTTACCTCAAAATACATATTTCAACTAGGGAATTTGATATCCACATTATGTTAGTATGTCACTGATTCTAATACAGTTTAATAAGTGGTTTAATCTTTTCATATAAAACTTCTGGGTTATGAAAAAGGATCTCATTTTTCATTATTATTATAATATTGGAATATGGAAATAACCAATATTTCATATTTCTAATATGGGAATATGAGTTGGAAACTCAGTAATATCCCATCATAGAGGATTTTTTCAAGGTATTGATGTCGCAAAAAGTATATTCACCACATAAAAATGGAGATTAACTAACCCAAGTCACATAATTATTTCATTTCCATTATATATATTCATACTCAGTAGAATAAAAAATTACGTGTGAGAAATAACCAATCATTAGTGGTTGGATCCAGTGAAAATAGTAGTATGTTCCCAAGAAGAAACTACTTTGAACATTATATTTCTACTATAATCAGGGATTTGAGAATTAATAAATACCTTATCACATATTTATTATTCTTCTATATAACCATAATATGATAATTTAAAAAATATATATGACATTAAAATGTTATAATATTTCTCTACTATGATGAAAACCCAGATGTTCAATGACAACAATTATAAATATTGTTATATGATTAGATAACATTATATGATGGGACACATAGTATGATGATTATCATATGCAAGTACTCGAATGATTATAAGAAACAATCTCATGATGTTTGAACTCGGTATTCTACAAGACCATAAATTATTAAAATAGACCCATGTGTATGAAATCCACATATATTTGTTTCATTGAATATTCCTTTTTGTGAGCAAGTGTATTGATCTTGTGACTTTAATAAATTTTTTAATACATCTAATAACTTGTGAAATTTAATGTATTACTATAGAATTTGACGACATATGAACCTATTCATGTTGGTTACATAGGATGTGTCATGAAATATATGTTACTGATGAATAATTCAAGGAAGTATTTTTCCCATATATCTTTATGTAAATTGATATATCTAAACATTGATTAAATTGTAACATTTACATTAAATTCCATTACCCTGGTGTACCAATTCCATTATTTCAAATAATGAAAGAATGAAACATGAATAATATGTGTTGATTACATGGGTATACAAGCTCTTGATGATATTTCATATAAAATTAATTATAATACATGTTGAGAATTCACATGTTTTTATTATTATTGATACATATCTTCTTCCTTTATGGGTACCTTGACCTATCACAAGATTGAAATAAAAGATTTAGGAAATCCTACTTAATACCATTGGGGAAGAGGTCATGAGGGTCACACACAAAATTTTCCCTTTCATATCTATTAAATATTATTTAAATTTAATTGTTGCAATAAATATTATTCTCCAGGATGAGAGAATAATATTTTTTATATTTATTAAGTGTAAAAAAATATTAAATAAAAAAGTATTCCTAGGGTATATTTTTAATTACATGAATATGTAAATTTATTTATTTATTATTTTCTATATGATAATAAATAATAATTTATAAATTAATCACTAATTTATTTAATAAATAATTATTTCTACATTAATAAATAATTTCTACACTACATTATGGATATAATATTTAATTAATTAAAAATTGTATAATATTTTTATCCTATTATTTACAATGTTAAAAATTATTTTATATTAATAATTTATTATTTTTAATTACAAAAACATAAAAATAATTTATTTTTTGAATTCAATAAATTTCATGGAGGAATAGTGGAACTAGTTTTTGTTTTGACGATAAATATTTATTTACCTTGTGATAAATAATATTTATCAAAGAACGAGTTAACACACACCATGGTACAAAATAATAATATTATTATTTTACAAGTCATTGGGTCCATTATGGGATTAACATTTCATAAGGTTCCTTAAGTAAATTAATTAATATAAAACCCAAATCATGGTTTTATAAATAAATACTTATTAGAATTATGAGAGGTTTTCCATTGTGCACAACATTCACCCCCTAGATAATTAACTGTCATCAAAGAATGGATCTATAGTTTTCACTAAATCAAGAGATATTCTCTCTTCATGTTTCCCTCCTCTCAAGATAGAAATATCAAGAGACAATCTATCTAGATAAAAATGATAATGGTATCCATCAATGTGGCAACACAAGTTGATTTATATTGTCATACTAGAACCCAGATGACCAGTAACTACGTTTTGGGATTTACATAGCACGTCTGGATCACCGCTAGTGAGGATTATCATTGTGTCATCATCAAAAAAATAAAAATATAACTAAAATACATTCACATGATCAACACCTACATTAATGAAAGAATATAAGACTGAGGTAACTATTCACGCTATTAAATTAATTATAAATTAATGTGAAAAATATCAACTATTGGTTCTTGGGAAAATATTTTTCAATATTCATAGAAATAACATATTTTGGTCATCGAAATTATTTGAACTTAAATTTATGATTATCAATTGAATTCAAAAATTTATGAATAGGCCATATTCCAAATAAATACTTCTATTGCATTTGGTTACATCAATGATGAATTTAATTTGGTACTAAGTGTTTAGTTTAATGTGTATCTTGTGTCAACATAAATCGAGTTAACAACTCATATTGAAATAAAGAACTAATCATCTTGTATTAACATGAAAAATAGTTTTTACTACGTGTTGTGTGAATACAATATACCTAATAAGTACCATTAAATCCATCATGTTGTTTGGGTAAATATAGTTCATGTTTCATCCAATACGTGTCTCGAACATTAGTAATATAGATAAATTTCATTTAATTAATTTTAAATTTTATATAATGGTATTTTAATTTATATCCAACACTACATAGTTTAATAATAATGATAATTATTTAATTTATTACTAGTTACATTAATTTGTAATTTAGATGAAATTTTTATTAATTAATAGAGAGATTTAAAATTGATGATAGCATTTATAAATGAAATATTGTTTCGTGTATGTGACTCATCATGGGCTTGAACATCCAAGAAATGTGTTAGGATTGGGTTAAATTTAACATTATATCAATGGTTTTATATGAGAAATTTTTTTACTAAATTAAATATCATGGATTACATGTCATCCCTCAAAACATAATTCTATAGTAACTGCATGTTCGTGGTTTTTTTATGTATCACAGTCCATTTGTTCCCTTTACATTCCAATGACTATATTACATGTAACATATAGATATATGAGGAGAGAAGCTGATTCAAAACCTTATCTATGTACAAATCATATAAGAAGATACAAAGTTCGATGGTGGAATGATCCAACTCAAGCCAAGCCTAGATCAAGGTGATTTTCTCCTAAGGTCACATGTTGATTTTTCATCCCCTCGATAAAACAAACATAATAAAGCTCATGATCGAGTCATATTATTTATTTTTTTAAAATTATTTATTATTATTTTTAGTTGGATACATGTATATATTATCAATAAACTAGATCACATAAACTAAATAAGATAATATATTTAAGATAAAATAGATTAAATGGATTATGAATAAAGTATTTTATTAAAACAAGGTTAATTAATTTTAGAAATTCCACATTATATTGAAAAGACATACAGAGGATAAAATAATTAAATTTACAAATAATAAACAAAATCCAATATGTATGTATTGTGTAAAAATTATTTGATTACATAAGTTATGTATGTAACCATATTTCAATGTCCTTGTATTTATAATGACTTGGTGCTTTAAATTATTAGGGAGTTATAAAAAAGATTTTTGGTCTACCATGATAAGTTAGCATCAGGTGTTGATTAACAAAGTAATACATACTACAACATAGAGGAAAGAGTTTTGGAAATATGAATCAGGACTTCTAGATTGGGGAGTCCACTCAATAGATCATGGTGCTCAGAATAAGAATTTGGCAAGAGCTTCTACCTAATCAAATCCAAATAATTTATTAGACTAAATTATGTGTTATGAAAATGAAAATGTGGAACCCTACCACTAGAATTTTCATCTAACATGAAATTATTAGATTAATTATGGGGACTATTGGGACTTGCTAAAGTATTGGGATACTAACAAGGTGATTAAAATTATTTTATCTCATATATTTTGACAATTATGATAATGTAATTCATCCCTACATTTTTTTAGGAAAATGGAATGTTTTTTACACTGATATCCCTATGATATAAAGGGATAATAAAATCTTCATAACTGGTACTAACTTCTAGGATTCATACATATGATTATAAATTCTATTGGGATAATTACCTAAGAATTATGTTTTATAATCCCCAAAATATTATCTACCTATTATGGAGGTGAGTCAAGAAGAGATCACTCATTATACAAAATAGTTGTATCATACACTCACTAGTAGTATAAAAGATATTTAGAAATGGAACTATTCGAATAATCATGTTTTTCAACGGTTATAGGTCACCTATATCATTGAAAATATTATCCATGTATATTTGATACATTTATCCATGGGAAGTGGTTTCCCATGGCTATATCATTTCCCATGATAACATTGGGAAAAATATTTCCCGTGATAAGGTCATGTAAAACATCACTTAGGCAAGAATGAATCATGGCCATGGATTCACGGTGTTATGGATTTCCATTAACCCATGAGTGGATTGATCCATCAATAGTATAATTATTATAGACAATGGTGCATGTAACCATTTCTATATGGTGGCATTGTGAGGGTCTCCCGCCATATGCAGCTTGAGCCTACAGAAATGGAGGGAATGTAACAATGGGTGTCTAGGAATATGGTTGTAGGGTGGTATGACATGGGGAAGTTTCCATAGAGGCCAATAGAATAGGGATACACTTCCTATATCTAGACACTATAACCACATTTATTTATGAACATGGATTTAGATTTACACAACATGATTAAAATTAAAATCAATTTAACAACAACAATAATAATAATACATGTTTATAAAATTATATAGGGAAATATATAGATACATACATATTTATTTGTATGAGTAAATAAATAAAAGTATGATAACATAGTAGTGGTATATATTTGTTCATATGAGAGAGATTATATACATAATCTTGGCCACAACCATTTCTAAAATTGGCCCCATAGTCGTCTCTATGCCCATGGGTATAGGATTCCCACAAGGACTACTTTATAGATATGGGATTCATGCTCACGACAATTTTTCCATTATGAAACAACATCCAAATCAGAAAACCTATTACCAAAAGGCTATATCCATGGCATATATATCCATGAATGTCGTGCTCATGGAAATACCGGTTTTATACTCATTTCAATTTGTATAATTAATGATTCTATCATCTATATTTGATGAACATGAGATGTTACATGAGCACATGGAAGCCTAAGAATACTTAAGAAACATGAACATTATTAGGAGAGAGCTAGATTAGAGAGGTTTGATATCTCTATGGAACTCTATTTGTGAAAACAAAAAGAGGGTGCACCCTAACGACCTCATATGGCCAAAATGATAAGCTACATATAGAATATAAACACTTAAGGATTTACGAATTGTGATCTTATAAACCCATACATATACAAACACATATAAACATAAACATATAAATACACACCAATACATATGAATACATACACACATACACCTATAAACACATTAGTACACATTCACATATGTACATATACATATAAAGACATATATACACACATATACATATATACACTTACATATATGTATATACACATAAACATGTATACACAATCATGTCTACATAGAAACACACATACATGCACACATACATGCATATACATACACATACATATTTAATTACACAAAAACACACATACATAGATTCACATATACATAAATACATACACATACATACGTGCATATATGTATAAATATATACAAACATTCGCTTGCATATGTTATATATATCGATACCCCTTCTTTCACTATTTTTTTCAATTGTCGCACTCTGATCCTTTAAATAAATATAAAATGTGAATCACATCACAACACCAAACCATATATTAATAATTATTTTTATGTTTATCTATATATATTAAAAAAATATAAGTAATTATAAAGTCAAAATATACTTAAATACAAATATGTTCATTTATATATTTTTAGAAATATTTAAGTGAACTTTTAATTTATTATAATGACTGATTATTCACTAATGGTGGCTAATATTAATTGTTAATATCTTTATATTCATTATTCCAAAGTCCATAATCATTGTTTTTTGTGCATTACATAAATAGAACATCATTTCTCATCAAAAATGCAATTCATGTTTAAAATGAAAATTTGGGCCCAATCATTCATTTGTTTGTTGACAATATTATATTCATTTTATGAATTTGAAATTTTGGGATATTATTTATCACTTTGTTTGGAACATGTTATATTTTATGTCTTATGGATGAATCACAAGTGAAGATGGATATTTTTGCACCTGAAGGCAGAAACTTGCTGGAAAAAGCATAATGGGCCCAAGACCCATCAAACAAATGTGGGGCCACAAACCAAGCCCAATGAAGCTAAAATTTATACAGTAGAAATATAAAAATATGAGGATCATTTTATTCAACTGTGGCCGGAGCTAATTATGATGTTTTCATGATGATAAAGGGATCTGAATTTGAGATTTAAATGGTGGACCCGACATTAATGCACAGAAATATGTCCACCATTTCGACCATAACATCCAAACAGATAAGGTGAATTTCCTAAAATTTTTACAGATCATAGAGGACACATGGAAGACGATATGGAGCTTCTACAACCCCTCCGTATTCGGCTTTCTTCAATTACCAATTCATATGTCAATATGGTGGACGAATCTGGACAGTTTTCTGGGTCAAATTCGAAACGTCAATTTCCTATTGATTATTCACCCTCCTTTTGACTCTATTAATTGTTGGGGGGTGACTTAATTGTTGTGGTATGGACCTAAGTATCCAAATATGCCTATATAAGGAGCTATTGGTGAAGGTAATGGGGGTGGATATTTTTTATATCATCTTTTGTTGTGTGTTTCATTGTAAGGTTATGCTTCCAAATTTCCTTTGTAATGTTTTCCATTTCCATGTAAGTTTCT
This sequence comes from Viscum album, assembly GCA_963277665.1. Classification (NCBI taxonomy): domain Eukaryota; kingdom Viridiplantae; phylum Streptophyta; class Magnoliopsida; order Santalales; family Viscaceae; genus Viscum; species Viscum album. The sequence continues at coordinate 1,925,500,868 of OY728142.1, read as the reverse complement.
TTTTTGTATCTTTATGTTCTTAATCTACTTCATTCACTTCTATATTTTAAATTTCTTATATTAAAACATTATTATCACAAATCATAGTGATATCTCTGTGTTGTTGTGGATTATTTCACACATAGTTGTGAATTTCATTCACACACACAGAGGAGTGCTCAATATTTCCGCGGTTTTAATTTCATCAATCCAATTCTTGTTAGCCATCTTCCACCCACCATTGAGAGTATAGCATCAATGGAGGGCTAAACCCTTAATGGGATGATCTTAGGAGGATGAAAAGGTAGGATTGAATGTTATTTTGTGATCGAATTTTTGTTAATTGGATAATTAATTTAAGACATCCATTCTTCAATTATTTCTACTCTTCATCTTTACTGTGTTTGAGCATTCTAAATTCAATTACTAAATGACCATAAACCTCGGGGAGATCATGAATTTGGTTATCCAAGTGTATACGGGATTAGTAATTTTGTTTAGTAAGCACCAAACCAAAAAATGATGAATGTAATGTTATTTTTGAAGAATAGATTCATCAAAAATCAATAAAACCAAAATTGTCTAATGAAGTAAAATTCATTCAATCCACCCCGAGCATAATCCTAAGATCAACCCATTTCCATTTAATTGAATTCACTTAGGTTTATTAGTGTTCTTTAAAAACCATCCAAAATCAAACCCAAAGTCGGCTACTTCATAGCCTACCCTTCACACAATCGTAGCATCTCAAGGTTACTTCTTCGGTCCCTGTGGATTCGACCCCTACATGTACTACATCGATCGCTTTTACCAGTAGGGTAAATTTGGGCGCAACCAAATTTTGGTGCCGTTGCTGGGGACCCTAGTATGTTTTTTCTTAGACACCCACCTTCTATTCTCACCTAACTTCTCTTTTCTCACCTATATTTCTCTTTTCTTTTCCCCTTTCTGTTTTTCCAAAAAAAAAACAAATCCAAATCCAAATTTCATTAAACTTTAATGGAGTATCATCAAAAATTTCATTTCATAAAATCAGGCTGGAATCGAATAGAAAATCAACATTGGCAATCCCCTCACATAGGAAATTACTTTGATCAACCTTTAAATTAATACCCCACACCCGATAACATGAACGATCAATGGGATGCTGATTTTTTAAAGGATCAATTTCCATACCTCTCAGGGATGATTGAAGAGAACAAAATTAATGATGATGATGATGTACAAACCACAATCAATCCTAATTTTGAAAAAATTCTTGAACATTTGTGTGAAAAATGGTTAAAATGAATTCATAAGTTTCATCACTGAGATTATAAATACAAAACATTGAGACTTATGAAGAACCCATTCCTACTCAGGATGTCCTTTCCACATCACTTATAGAAGAATCTTGTTTCCCACATAACTCATGTGAATTTAGTAAATAACCCACTTTAAAATCATGGAATACGGAGTTGGATAATGAAGATATTTGTTCAGGTAATGTTGAAATTCAAGATAAAGAACATGAGGGAATTGTTAATGAGTATTTAAATTAGGATGAAATTGATTTCATGAATTCACAAGATGGAAATTTTTCTTCATGGATTGAATGTCATGAATATTGCTCCAATAATGATTTTTTAGAATCACCAATCATTGAACCATTGGGAGAGATAACAAATATTGAGTCTATTCCCACTCCAGACATTCAAAAGGAAAATTTTTGGGAGGAATCAAAATTTCAAAAGGAACCAATTATTTCTAAATTTCATGGAGAAGAAACTATTTTTGATTCAAATTTCCATTCTTCTTTTGTAAATTTTTATCAACCTGAACTCAAAATTTTTCTCCTTTCTTCCCCACTCTTAAATGTGGATAACCAATACCATGAAATTTAAATTTATTATCCTCTTGAAACTAAAAAATTGGGAATGTTTATTGATGTCTTAGGCAATACTAGATATTCAATTCAATCAACCATTTCTGATATTACATGGATTTTACCGCTCATTATAGAACAAAGGATTTCACATGAAACCTATTTCAAACAAATAATCAATCTCAATCTTGTTGAAGTTGAGAAAGATGGGTTAATTAAAATTTTGAATTTTGGAATTGGATAAGTTGGGGGGTTCAAGTCGAGCTAACGACGTTAAGCAAAAGTGCTGCATGGGAGGAAACCCAGGGTTTTCATGTTTTCTAATAATTTTGAATCATTTTCTTTTTCATATAATAAATTACTATAGACTGTTGACTTGTTCTTCTTTTATGAGTAAGGATGGGTATGAAAGAGGAGCACCGTATTCATCAGTGTCACACGGTGTGATCCTTGAGTAATACCTTACCCAGAAAACAAAAATAAGACAATGTATCATCAGTTTATTTTGTTTTGTTTTATTTTTATGTTTTTATAGGTTTAAAAAAAATAAAAGGACATATCGTAAGCCATAAGGAAAATCCATTCACCAAAATCCAAGCCGTTGAGACTCAAATCTAGGATTGAAGGGAGACTATGGCATGCGCTATCATCATCATCCACCAGGTGACTTCATTCCATGATTTTCATTTTAAATTTCTTCTTTGAACACCTCTCATACCCCCTTCTATCTTTTCTTTTCTTTAAACATTGGGGACAGTGTTATTAAAAGTTGGGGGGGGATAAAAATAATTTTTTTTCAATAAAAACATGCATGAAAAAAAAAATTCCATTAACCATAAACATGATAAACACACATTGCAAACTCTAAAATTGGATATCAAATAAATTTTGCATGCCTTGATTCTTATTTTAATGCAAGTTTATGTTCATGATCATAGTTTTTGGAATGTGCGGTTGTTTGATGTGATTTTTAAATGTTTACAATTTCATCCTCATAATAAAAATGTCACAATGCACGTCTACTTGATCGTGGGTGTAAATTTGAGTTCTTGGATCCCTTTCATTATAGCATATGGTTCTGGGGTCACTTTTAGTTTAATTTTAGTATCCGAAAAAACAAAACAAAAACAAAACAAAAAAAATGATGACCACATAGAGAAATGTTTTGTCCAAATGCGTGGCGTCCAGCACATGGGGATCGTGACTCCATAGTTGTCTTGCCCAGAGTTAGGCTTTATATCTCTATTGTAGAGCATGAAATTGACAATATGTGTGGCGTCTGGGACTTGGGGATCGTGACTCCATATTTGTCTTGCCCAGAGTTAGACTTTTCATATCTATTGTTGTTACAAAAATAAAATCAAAAAAAATAAAAAAAGGATACTCATCTTAAGGTTTAATGTGATTCCCACCTAGCGCTTCCATTTTTTCCCCTTGAACAATAAAATGGGCCCCATATATTTTATGATGCACAACACTTTATCATGCTTAATTGGAATTGGATGAAATGTGGTGATGAATTTGAACAAAGGAATGGGCTTGGGCTTGGGATATTCTTATGGACCTAGCTTGTTTTTAATGATTTTGATAGGTTTTCATAATTTTTTTTGGTATTAGATATTTGGGTGAGCAATGTGTATTAAAATGTTTTTGGAAAAGGAGATTTGAATTTCATATTTGTTATTTATTTTTCTCGGGACTAGCAAAACTCAAGTTGAGGGGTGTGATTAGTCACTGAAAGTGGATAATATTAATTTTTAATATCTTTATATTCATTTTTACAAAGTCCATAAACATTGTATTTAGTGCATTACATAAATAGAACTTCATTTCTCATCAAAAATGCAATTCATGTTTAAAATGAAAATTTGGGCCCAATCATTCATTTGATTGTTGACAATATTATTTTTATTTTATGAATTTGAAATTTTGGGATATGATATATCACTTTGTTTGGAACATTTTATCTTTCAGGTCTTATGGATTAATCACAAGTCAAGATGGAGATTTGTGCACCTGAAGGCAGAAACTTGCTGGAAAAAGAATAATGGGCCCAAGGCCCATCAAACAAATATGGGGCCCACAAACCAATCCCAATTAAGCTCAAATTTATACAGTAGAAAGCTAAAAATATGAGGATCATTTTATTAAACTGTTTCCTGAGCTAATTTGGATTTTTTCATGATGATAAAGGGATCTGAAGTTGACATTTAAATGGTGGACCCGACATTAATGCACAGAAATCTGTCCCACCATTTCGACCATAACATACAAACGGATAAGGGAAATTTCCTGAAATGTTTACAGCTCATAGAGGACTGATGGAAGAAGATATTTCTCTTCTACAACCCCTCCGGATTCGGCCTTCTTCTATTAAAAATTCATATGTCAATATGGTGGACGAATCTGGACAGTTTTCTGGGTCAAATTCGAAACTTCAATTTCCTATTGATTATTCACCCTCCTTTTGACTCTATTAATTGTTGGGGGGTGAATTAATTGTTGTGGTATAGACCTAAGGCTCCTAATATGCCTATATAAGGTTCTAGTGGTGAAGGGAATGGAGGTGGATATTTTTCATATCATCTTTTGTTTCTTGTTTCATTGTAAGGTTATGCTTCCAAATTTCCTTTGTAATGTTTTCCATTTCCATGTAAGTTTCTTTTTTGTATCTTTATGTTCATAATCAACTTCATTCACTTCTATATTTTCCATTTCTTTTATTAAAACGTTATTATCACAATGCACATTGATATCTCTGTGTTGTTGTGAATTAGTTCACACATAGGTGTGAATTTCATTCACACACACGGAGGAGTCCTCGTTATTTCCGCGGTTTTATTTTTTTCAATCCAATTCTTGTTAGCCATCTTCCACCCACCATTGAGAGTATACCATCAATGGAGGGATAAACCCTTAATGGGATGATCTTAGGAGGATGAAAAGGATAGATTGAATGTTATTGTTTGAACAAATTGTTGTTAATTGGATAATTAATTTAAGACATCCATTCTTCAATTATTTATACTCTCCATCTTTACTGTGTTTAAGAAAACTAAATTCAATTACAAAATGACCATATACCTCAGGGAGATCATGAATTTGGTTCTAAAAGTGTATACAGGATTAGTAATTTTGTTTAGTAAGAACCAAACCAGAAAATGATGAATGTAATGTTATTTTTGAAGAATAGATTCATAAAAAATTAATAAAACCAAAATTGTCTAATGAAGTAAAATTCATTCAATCCACCCCGAGCATAATCCTAAGATCAACCGATTTCCATTTAATTGAATTCACTTAGGTTTATTAGTGTTTTTTAAAAACCATCCAAAATCAAATCCAAAGTCGGCTACTTCATAGCCCTTCCTTCACACAATCATAGCGTCTCAAGGTTACTTCTTCGGTCCCTGTGGATTCGACCCCTTCATGTACTACATCGATCGATTTTACCAGTAGGGTAAATTTGGGGGCAACCAATGACATATATACTTCTTGAAAAATTTAAATACCATAATAAATAATTTTATTTAATGTTTTAAATTTGAATACATTTTGTTCTATAAATTATAAAAATGAGATCGATAAAAAATTGATTATATATATGAAATTTTTTTAAATACATTTTATATAGAAAAATATTCCAATATATTATTTATATTTTTTATAAAATATAATCATATATATAAATATATATAAACACACACATATAATTATAAATATATATATATTAAAAATTATATACTATGAATGTAAATATAAAAAATCAAATATGGACTATTTTTAATGTTTGAATATTCTTTATTACATAGTTCATATCACAATTTTTTAACATATATATATATATGAATTGGTATAAAAGAATAAACCAATGTAAAATGATGATATATATATATATATTTTATCTATATTAATATATATAATAATTATTATATAAATCATATTTTTGAAAATAAATATGAAAGGATTCCCTTTTATGAGTCCTTATAACATTTATCATTGTCATTATTTTTAATAAATGCAGTATGATAGAAATTGATTGTTATAGTTCACATGAGTTGAATGATTAGTTCATATGATCAATGATGGATTGTAGTTATGGTGATGGAATCCTTGATTTTGGAATCCTTGGTTTTGGTTGAGTTGTCGTAGGAAAAGAAAATGAGCGACAACTATAATCCCATTTTTCTCCATCCATTTTCATGCCTTCTACCTTCCATGTTGAATCTATGCATGGTGAACCCACATGGTAACTTCTGTCACCCTTTTATTTCTCTAAGTGTCCTAAAAATTGTCAACAGTCATTCTCACATCCTTCACATCTATCACCAATGGTATTGTTGATTTCTGAAATGGGTTAATTTTGAATTTTATTCAATGCATTTTTTCCACAATTAAATTGCTTAAATTGAATTTCATTATAATTTTTGTGCTAATGTTTTTATTTTGGTCATGCCTTAATACCTATACTCAACCCTATTTCTCAATCGAATTTAATCTTCCCTTGTTTCCCCTATATTTTCAGTTTTATCTTGTTGGGTTGTTTCAATTTTTATTCAAGGATTGTTATCCACTATCTATGTTTCCTCCGTGGGACACTCTAATTGCTTCACTTTTATTACCCTACGAAAAGGATACATGAAAATTAGATTGTTTTCTTCTCATTTCATATGATGGTTTTATGTTTTGGAGGACTCCTTCATAGAGGATCTATGTTTAGGTTTGATTGATATTGGAGAAACCCTCCCTAGATAAAGGGTTCTAGATTCATTGAGTGGAGGATGATGTGATGCTCATTCGCAGTCTGTTTAGGATTCTCTAGTGAAGAATAATGATATTATATCTAATGGAGAGAGTCTTTCCAATCACTGTGGAGCTAGGAAATGGGCTTCTTCATGATCTTAATGTTTAGGTACTATGTGTGCCTTGTCCATGGATCATGACTGGTGGAGAATGATGCTCACGCAATTGAATTATTGCACCTGAATGTCTAATGGATCAGAGTCAATCAATAACCATCTAAGACATTGTAAACTGGCTCATTCAACAATGATTCTTTTAGTTTTCTAGGTTCTGTTCATTTTTCTTCATGTTGTTTATCACATGTGTTTAAAGATTTCAACTATATTTTGATTATGATATCATTATAAAGCCTAGTTTGACAATATTATCCTAAAGTGACAGAAACACTATTATGGATAGATTCACTTGTCTATTTATTCGTGTAGTTTTATTCCTTCATTTATTCTCTATAATCTCCAATTTTTTGCATAGTGAACCCTAGTACCCATTTTCAATGCACGTATTACAGTTGGAAGAATCACAAAAAAATCATATTGTTATTTTATTTCATTATTCACTTCCTTTGAAGATTCTATATGTTAATGTAATCTAATTGAATAATGATATTTATAAATAATAGAATTTAATCAAATTAAATTTATTTTACATTATTCCATAATTTTTGAAGCAGCTGTGAATGTTTACTTGAATCTAGAATTTTGTTTCTCCATCAATTATTTATTCATTTCTTGAATCATTTTGTATTTTCTTCCACTGATAATAATTAAATGAAATATTGGTTATGTTAATTTATTATGGGTTCTATATATTGTTTTCATAATTTATTTAGAGATGTTGTTTATTCAATTGAAATTTTTGGGACCAAAAAAAATTTCATAGATCCTCTTGGTTTATTTAATGTAGAATTACATGAATGTAATTCCATGACAATTTATATTAGAGCCAATTTGGAATTATTTTTTTCTTCTTAAAATTCATTTATTTTTAGAATGTTTTGTGACATTGTTTTACATCATGCTTGTTTTTTGTCTTCATCATCATGAACAAGTGTTGAATTTTCAATGTTTCCTTATCTATATTCGTTAATTTTGATAAAAATACTTGTACGCTTGTTAATGCTCCCTGTTATGCATCAGTGAGATTTGAGGGTCTAGGTAGATTGTGTAGGTGTTGGTCCTGTAGCAGTTTGGATGAGAGCTAGTATGGTGTTTCCCTTGTGTTTTCTACATAGTCATCCATTACGATATAGATGGAATTGATCCCTTGATGTTGTTACCTAGGGTAACCAATTGTTGATAGAACTCCAATTGGGTCGTTTTTATTTTATTCAGGTTTTTCTCCTTATGTGGAGATGTGACTCAATTGATCTCGTAGAGAATTAATTTTTGAATTGAATCAGTCTTAGTGTAGGTTTCAGGCTATCAACCTTTCTAGATGTGTTCTACAAGGCATTACACATTAATCAATGTGGATTTATTTTCATCCTAGAAGTGTGTGTTTTCTACACCTAACACATAGGGGAGCCATTACGCTGTATAGTCCTATGTGGTTTCAAAGTGCATTTTTTGGTGGATAAAATGCTCAGAAACTTATTTTTTGGGCTAGGTTTTCATTTTCGATGCAATCTCATTTGGACTATTTTATTTTTGATCATTTTTGTACCATATATTTCTTATCATCCATGTTTTCTTTGTTTTATGAGTGGTTCTACTACATTCCATAGCATTCTACAGGAACATGTGAGTTGTCCGAACCTTTGGTGGTAGTATTTCAGTTGGAGATCTGGTTTGTGATGATGGTATTCTCAGGTAAGTAAAGGCACGAGTTCAATTAATGTTATTTTCATAGTTTATCATGTTTTATAAGCTTTATTTTTCTGTTATAAATATATTTCATTACATTTTGGAATTTTTTTCATGGAGATGCACATAGAGGACACAATGATGTACTCTTTGAATTTTTTTCTTAAGATTTCATGTTTTCACAAATAAATGTGGTAGAATAAGTGGTGAATAGACATCGAGTGTTTAAGTTCATGCATTTTAGTTTTCAAGGAGGATATTTATGAATAATATTCACATTAAAATCTTCCTTTTATGAATTTCTTAAATTTCATTTCTTTATAATTTTTTGTCATATTCTTTTAGTTAGTTCATTCCACAAGCCCTATCCTGGACCCTATTTCATAGCCAATTTTTAGCTTCACATATTTTCACTATTTTGTGTTTTTTTATCTTTTTAGGTTGTTTAGGTTTTAATAAGATGATTTCACTCCACCATCCATGTTTTCTCCTTGGGATGCACCCATTTCTTAACTTATTTACCCTCTATAATGGTTTCATAAATATGAGGTGGTTCACTTCTCATTTTCAGATTTTATTTTTTGGCTTTGGGGAATTCTGTTGTAATGGTTCTGGATTTTGGGACAACTGAGATGGGAGAAACCCTCCTTGGATCAAGGGATACAAATTCATCAAGGGTAGGATGTTTTGATTCTTGTTGGAAGCATGTTTAGTGTTATATAATGAAGAAACAAGATAGAAGGTCTGATGAAGAGGGTTTATATTACCAACATGGCACTAGGTGAGGGGCTTCATCATGATCATCATGTTCATGGGATGTGTGTTCCTTGTTAGTTGAGGATGAATGATGGATAATGACACTCAGTCCATCAAATTTTAGTTCCTAAAGTGATTATGGATATGAGTCTTTCAAGAATCTTTTGATCCATTGCCAAGGGGCTTGGACTTGTCAAATTCTTTTATTTTTCCAGGTTCATTCAATTTTCTATCAGGTTTTTATTATGTTCATAGAGTGTGTTCATCCAACATGTGAGTATGATACCATTATCAACCCCGGGTTGACCGCATGTTCTTGAAGTGACAAAAAATATATCTTGGATAGCTTCTTTGGTCCAGTTATTCTTGTTGTTTGATGTCTTCTTGTATTTTTTGTACTCTCCTGTTTATAGAATAGTGAAACACGGTTCTCCTTCCCCGTGTATGTAGGCCTATTAGCCAAATCACATGAAAATCATGATGTTCATTTCTTCAATTCATTACTTCCTTTGATGACGTGTTGATTAAGATATATACATATTGGATTCTGATGCTTATAATTGATATAATTCTATCAATTTTAAATAATTATTGATTCTACATTCAGTATTGCTGCTTCTGTAAATGATTATATAAATTTTGAATATATATAATCATTCTTTTAATTATACATTGCATGAATTTTTTTTCTTACAATAATGAGATTTCAATGAATGATTGGTTGTGTTCCTGTAATTTTTCTAATGTCTACTGTTTTCAGAATTTATTTAGACATGTTTTATATTTCATTGAATTTTTGGGAAAAAAATTTAATTCGTTAAATCCTCCTGTGTTTTTGAATTTGTACTGCACCACAAGGCACCCACTGTCACTAGTGATGAAGAGAGGAAAAATCCACTTTGTGATAGAGACTGCTATATTGTCGGTGGCTGCTACAGTGTACCAGATTTTCTCACATATCTAGAGCTAAAGAATAAAGAATGTGTCACCTTATCCAACCAATTTAACTCATTGAATTCCCTATATATTTCACTCAATTACATGTTTTGTACCATTCAGTATTGCATGTTCTCTCTCTCTGGGTAATCGTCTGTCATGGATCTATGATCAAGGTTAGAAACTCTTAATGATCAGGTCATAGGACTGCACTTTTTCATCCCTCCAATAGACATGGATCCAGGAGGGTGTAAAACATACCACAAACAAAGCTTCAAAATGCATCATTCCTCGAATAAAGGACCATTGGGAGCTGATAGGCAGCTTCCTCAAGCTTCCACAGCCTACATCCACATTAGAATAGTACGTTATAGAGGTAGAGGCGTTGTTGTTGATGTGGTGGGGTGGTAAGGGAAGGGGTAGGAAGGGTATGGGGATTAAATTACATTCATGTGAGTGGGGGACATGTTTTGGACCCACAATCCCTTGTCTAGTAAATGTGGGGACCGACAGGGAAGGGATAAGATACGGTAAAAAGGGTGAGTTTCCATGTGAAATTTAGGGATAAATTCAATATTATTATATAGAGAGAATATTATTTCATAATTCACAATAAATGGAAACTATGGGAATGGATATAAATGATAGGTATTATGGATAGTAAAAAAATATCATGATTTAGGACAACACCCAATGAAACATTATGATGTGAAAAAGGAATGGATCCACTACAATAATTCATAATTACAAACCATGAAACATTTTCATGATTAAATTATTTATAAAAATGAATCTCTATTGTATCATGAAATGTGATTTCAAAAAACCTTTCATCACCAATCCCATTATATTTTTTTTATGTACAATGCACACAAGGAATATAAGCATCCTAGGGACTCAACCCTGCAACCACTGACGCAAACTTCTGACCCCCTTCCACCATAGGCAACATGGATCTCATTAACATTGAAATAAAAACTTTTAAAAATAACTTCTAGTACTTACTACTGTGTTTTCCATAAATAGTACATAATGAACAAGAAATTAATTAAAACAGTGAAACTATATTTAAAGAGAGTAATTATTGAATATAAATAATGAAATTCTACAAGCTGAATCAGAATAATAATAATAATTTATAAAATATTTATGAATAGACATTTAATTTTTTTTCAAAATATATTAGAAAATTATTTTTATAGGGAATATAATTTCTTTGATATTTAATAAATTTAATGGAAAAATAAAATTTAACTAACTTTTATATGATAAATTCAACTTAAGGGACAAAATATTTCATTAATTGGTTATATATAAATAAATATATTTATATAAAGTATAAAATTAAATATTTTATAACATTAAATGTATGGTATGTTGTTAAAAAATTGAATATCTAGTTCCCAATATAAATATGACATATTATACAAAATAAACATATATTTCATTGTATGTTTACTTTTTTAATAATTGTTGAGTTTTACATGGTTTTTTTATAATTAATTTAATTTTTTCTTTAAACAAATGATAATTTTAATTTGTGTGCCTATATTTTATTTTAAATATTGTATTAACATTTTTTAACACAATTTATATTGTTTTTAAAATACTTGTTATATGCTATTGGAGAAAACATTAAGGCATACACTCCTAAGAAATAGACAAGGGTCTACCAATATGTAATGAGGTTCAATTAAGTATTTGGAACCAAAAATGTTATTATTATAATAATGATCATAGTTGTAAATACAAAAAATATAGGAGGATTCATGTTTATTTCGCAAAAAATTAGTAGAGACACAACTATATTCAAAATAACATCCAAGAAATCAATATAGATAAACACATGATTTAACTTGATTACACACATTTTTTACATATGTCTATGGAAAGAACAACACCCACACACATGTTTCATTAATCTCAAAACAAACAGAATACAAGATACAATCATGGAATATGAACAAAAGATGAAATAATACCCAAAGTATATATATTCAAAATAAATGAATGAAGATGAGTATACATACAAGGAAAAACAATTTGGATCTGTCCTATGATATTTTTCTCTCTAAAAAACCACCTATAGAACAAGACCTTTTTAGGAATGTACATGGGCACAATAATGTGCATCATGAGGATCTCCACTAATGATTCACAATCATGGAAATGGTTTTACATATTAATCATGAATTATTATCATTATGCTTCACCACCAATAGTGCACCAGTGCTGACCAAGGTGGATTACATGTACAAATGTTTTCTCAATCATAACGTGAGGTTATGATGGAGAAGGTAGGGTTTCAACAGTAGAATGCAAGAAAATGTAAAATAGGGGCAGTCTGACTGAATGAGGTGAAATAGTGGGGTGTGGATGTATCCTCTCAAGTAATTCTTATATAACACATTTTCATTAGTTGATTGTAAATTACAGAAGTTTTTCAGTGAAAAGAAAAAAAGATTCCCTTCTAACCAAATTGTATTTTAAAGGATTGAACTATTTTATTTAAAATAATTGTTTTCAAATAAATTAATTTTAATCAGAAAATATAATTTCGTTTTTTATTCATCACTAAAAAATTATAATTCAGTGAATTTGAAGGAATTTTCTGAACTTTTTTTTAAATAAAACTGTGAATTATTATAGTGTTTAATAAAAATTCTATACTCATTTCAATTATGAGAAAATTTAAATTTTATTCTTTTTTTAAAAGTTTTGTTAGTTTATATTGTTAGGAAAATCCAATTTTGGTTGTTCAAATGAATTTTAATCTTTCATTTAGTAAAAAAAACTTTTATTATTCTTTAATAACCATTTGACTGGAAAACTGTTTTTCATGAAATTTTACTAAATTAATTTTAATGTAAATTAAGAAACATATGTGTTCTGTCTGTTTAGAAATTGATTCCATGTTCTGAATCGGGGGGTCAAAATTTAGTGAATATGTCCCTCTTATTTTTGGCCAATATGAATAATAACCATTGTAATTTCATTAACACGTTAAAAGGTAAATCGGGTAATTAAAGATAAAAATAAAATGATATGGCCTATAAATTTACCCTAACATTTGAATGAAGATTATTGGATGGTTGAATTTTATTTATAAACATACAATATTATATTATATGGAGTTTTGTTTCAAATTAGATGTTATTATGTCATTTAAAATAATTTCTATAATGAAAAGTAAAAAATTTCATACTCTTGTTTTTAATAAATATCACATGATTAACATGGATAACTCCATAGGCTATGTTCAGTTATAAATATTATTTTGATACCTAAATGATTTATCATCATCATGATTATTTGTTTGTAATTTTTTCTGAATAGATAATTATCTTAAATTCTTATAAAATACTAATTGAGTAATTATTCAATTAACGAAAATAAAAATTAACTGATATTAAAAATATTTAAAGTAAAAAAAATTTAATTAATTAATGTGGCCAATGAATTTTATAGATAAATATAGCCTGTTATGGTTAACATCCCATGAATTTTTCAACTATAGAGACAACCCTTTTCCTTTATTTCAATACTCGCACTATGATCTTTCGAAACCATATGAGATGACATTATCATCACAACACAAGTAGTTAAATTTTATGGGGCGAAACACCATGTACCATCATGTGTGTTGAATTTAGTTTTTTAAAATAAATTTGATGGATCATTATTTTTGGTTACCCTATCCATGGTATGAACCATTTCAGAACATATATTAATATAAATATACTTAAATAGAAATATATATACCTTTACTTATTAATATAAATATTTAAATGATATTATATTATATTATATTTACATATAAGAATTACAACAAATTTAAATATTTTATTAAATATTTTATTTCAATGATATTATTTTGTTTAATTTTGTTCTATAAATTATGAAATTTAAATTCATAATAATTTTTTTATATGTATGAAAGACATTCTTCCAAATACCTGTTATATTAACAAATAGTCCAATATATATTATATATACATTATAATTTATAATCATATATATAAATATATGTAAACACAAAAATATAATTATACACACACACAAACAGATATATATATATATATATATATATATTAACTTATATAATGTGAATATATATATATAAATTTCAATATGGACTATTTTTAATGTCTTTATATACTTATTTACAAAGTTAATATTATTAAATTTTAATATACATATATAAATATATATATCATAAAATTAGTATAAAATAATAAATGAATGTATAACGATTGTATATATATTATCTATATAAATATATGTAATTATTTATATATCAATCATATTTTAAAAAAATAAATGAACAAGGGAACCCTTTAATCAAGATTTATAAAGGAAACCATTGTCAATGTTTAAATAAATGAAGTGTCATAGACTTCTGTGAGAACAGTTCACAGAAGATGAATGTTTTGTTCATAAGAATAGTATGGTGTGGTTATGCTGATAGAATCCATGATGTTCGAATCCATGGAATGTGTTGGGGTGGCGTAGGAAAGAAAAATGAACTAAAACTATAATCCTATTTTCATTCTCAATTTCCAAGCGTTCTTCCTTCCATTTTGAATCATTGTATGGTGAATCCTAATCATCACTGCCCACCCCCATGTCTTTCTCCAATTGCCCAGAAATGTCACATGTATCTGTTCTCATAGAATTCAAATTTTTCACATGTGGTTCTGTTAATTACTAAATGTGGTTAATGATGATGAGAGTAAAAAATCCAAATGGGGCCAGGGACTTTTCAGTCGACATCAGCTTCTTCGGTGTAGTATATTTTCTTTCATATGTGAAGGTGTCAAAGAAATAGTGTGTGACCTTCTTTAACCCATTGAATTATTACACCACCTTGGATCTTTTCCTTAGATGAATGTTCTGTAAAATCTGGGATTGGACATTCTCTTTTTATGAGTAAAAATTCATATCAGTTCAAAAAACATGTTGGGAGCCTCTTTTAATGGAGTACACATCTTTGAAAAGATGGAAGGTGATTCAAGTCTGGGTGCATTAAGTCACGATGAGTCATGATTTTTGACGTTTATTTTCATCATCAGATACATATTTTCTCCTATAAATGGAAGAAGAGGACAAGGTTTTAAAGCACACACACATTTCCAAGACCATATCCAATTTTATAATTTTATTTCATTGACCACAATTTTTATTTTCCATCAAAGAGTTATAATTTTTATTTCCCTTATATTTTTTGGGAGTATCTACCCTGTACTTATTCCATTTAGTGGATCCCTCTTTTTGGATTAATTCCCATGGTTTTTACTATTTTGGTTTTACACGTAAAAATGGTAGTGTCAACATCTATTTTCCTGCACATTTTTTTGGGTCATTGTGCACCCTATTTTGTTTGGAGGGAACAATTTCATTTCTACTACATGTTCTCTTTGTTATTTTTTGTGAATTCATTGATTTCGCATCTTTCCAAACATATTGAATCTAAGGTATTAGTATTTATTTCATACTTATTATTTAATCTTATTAGAATTCGATGATTTTTTTGAACTTTACCAACTACCATATATGGCGACAAAAAATGAAGGATTGTTGAAAATTAATCATTTTTTAGTACCCAGAATAAAACAATGATTTTGGAGGAAGAATTGTTATGGGATCATGATATGGTTTTTTGTTTCATTTGTAAATGGGTTGAAGATAATGTGATGAACCAAATTTTCAACATCTCTCAAGAATGAACATAGTGGGAGAAGCTTTAGACTACCAACTCTTTAAATACAGGAAACAATAAATTGTTTCTTCTTAAAAAATGATGAATTTTAGGAACAAATAATGTTCATATATTTAAATCTATTTGAGTGATTAGCATGGGTATTTTTCCAGATTTCAATATTGGGTATTAATTTTGAAGACTAGGTTTTAACTCTTTTGTTTCATAACACTTTACCTGATTCCTAGGTGAATTTATGTATTAATATAACTAGATATCCCCTTAATGGTGATGTGACATTAACTTTTGATAATTCTTCTATTTTTAATGAAAATTTCATGAGAAATACCATTGATAAATATTTTTTAGATCTTTTAGTCATATTGAACATGGTAGAAGCTAGTACCAAGGACAACGGAGTTGAGGTAAGATAAAAGATGGAAGACAATTCACGTCAAAGCAGAGAGAACATGAATGTCATCATTGTGGTAAGAAAGGGTTTGTTATAATGATAGTTTATCTGTTGAAAATAGAAAATGGAATGAAGGAACATCAGAAGAAGAAAAATGATGAAGGAGATTACTGTGTCTTTGTCTCTATAGGGGTGATCATGTTATTATTTATGACTCCATTTATATTGCATCTGATGATTCTTTCTAGGTTGTTGACAGTGGTGCTTATTGTCACTTGTTATAGAAGAAGGATCACTTTATATCTTACCACCCAGGTAATTTTTGGATTTAAAATATGGTTAATTATGGTCTTGATGATTTCGTATATTTTAAGACTATTCCTTTGGAGACCAGTATGGTAATTAATTGTATTTTTTTGAATGATCCACATGAACATGAGAATTTATTTATTATAATTTCAACCAGAGGTATTGATGATGAATGGTTTGTTAGTAATTTTGGTTATTTTCAATGGAATCATTCCATGGGTTCATTGATTGAGGATTGAGGTAACAAGAAGTCAAGTTTGTGATGGAGTAGATCTTGTATTTCATTTAATACTACTTGCATTTTTAGTGCAGTGTTTCATCAATGTTGTGGAATAAGTGGATTAGTCACATCAATGAGAAACGAATTGGTCATTAGGAATATAGAAATAATATTATATATTTTAAGAGTGTGAAATTGGACACATGTGATCACTATATGGATTTTAAACAATATAGAGTATGTTTAAACATTAATCTATTAGAAAAGATGTCATAGCTACATGAATTATTACATTATAATTTTTTTGGTCCATTGAAATATAAGAAATTTTGTGATGGTATTTATTTTGTGGAATTTATTGATGACTATGAAGTTATTATTTGTGTTTGTGTTTTTAATTCCAAATTTTTGGTACATTGTGTTATTATGAAATTTCATCTTTTTTCTAAAAGGGAATCAAGACAGAAATTGAAATGTGTTCGAATAGAAAAGGTGGGTGAGTACTCTTGCATGTTCGATCCGTTTTTCATGATGGAAGGTATTCAACATTATAATAAACCTCCCAATACACCGTGTTTCAATTTTTTAACTGAGTGGAATAACAAGACTTTGTCATAATGAGTTAGTTGTTTTCATTCAAATGAAAAGTTTCCTTGACAATTTAAAATTGGTTTTTTAATTACAACTTCTTATATTATCAATGTATCATCTGCTTTTTCTATAAAGACAGACATAATTGATATGATTTGGTATGGTAAAGGGATCATGTATTATTATATATGGTTTTTGGGTTGCAATAATATTTATCATGTGCTTAGATATGAGAGATCGATGCTAGGTGGTAGGAAACACGAGTGTATTTTTATTGGGTATGGAAACAATGACTGTGGGTATAGGTTTTATGATCTGACATTGAATAAACATGTCAAGTGAAGTGATGGAGTGTTTAAGGATGATCAAATATTGAAGACATTGATAAGGGAGACAAATATATATCCCCAACTTCTGATGGTTTTTTCATTATTGATCCAGGTTTGGATTCACATTTACCACATATTTTTTATTTTAATGATCATATTGATGTGCAGAATGATGTAAAATATGAACAAGTTGGATTTGATATTTCTGATTTAACTATTTTTTATGGTGATCCGGTTCCATTGGTTATTAATGAAGCCAAAGATCTATTGTAGAGGTTATATCTGCATCATACTATTTCTACTCATCATTCTTCTAATGAGTATGCTCTCCTTGCTGAAGGGGGAGAACCAAAAACATTTGATGAGTCAATGTAATGTGAATATAAGGATGAATGGGATGATGAAATATATTATGAGATGAAATAATTGCTTGATAATCAAATATTAGACTTTGTGAAGTTATTGAAAAATAATATCGCTTTTCAAAATTGGTAGATTCATTGAAAAAAAATGAATATTGCAGATTTGTTCTATGGTACAAGGAATTTCTAGTTGTCAAAGGAACTCTCCAAATGAAATGTATTTATTTTGATGATATTTTCTTCCATGTTCTTAATATGTCATCCATTCCAATTTTTCATAGTTTGGATATGAGTTATGATCTATATATTGAGTAGATGGATGTGAAGACTGCATTCCTCCATGGATATTTTTTGTTGTTTATTTATATGGAGCATCCATATAGGTTTTTTGAAACTCTTAAAGAAAATAATTTTTTTAGGTTAAATATGAGTTTCTATGGATGAGTAAATCTATGAGGAAGTGGTATAATACATAAGAGTAAGTAATTTTACATCAGGGTCTCCAAAAGACATATTTCTATCATAGAGTTTTTGTTTAGATATTCACATATGATTATTTTATCATACAGTTGCTTTATGTTGATGATATGCTCATTTTTTCAATGATTATTCTATAATTGGCATAATTAAGTTGGATATATGTCGGTATTTTTTGATGAATTTATTGGGGATAGCATGATAGATTCAAGGCATGTTGATTTCCCATGATAGAGAGGGTAAAAAATTGTGGTTTTTTAGGAGAGATATATTGGTAAGGATATTCATATATTTTTTGTGGATAAAGATAATGTGGTTAGTAATCCTATCGATTTACATATTATTATTACTAATAGTTAGTCACCTTATACAGATGAAGAGATATAGGAGATGAATCACCTACTCTGTTCATACTCCATTGGCTATTGGATATATGGGATGGTATGTACAAGAACTCATATAGATCATGTCGTTAGTGTAGTCAGTTTTTTCTATATAATCTATGTATGAGGAATTGGAGAGAATTTAAGTATATATTTTTTTACCTTCATGTTACTTCTTATTTGAGATTGTGTTTTAGGAAATGGGAATATATTCCATCTGGATTTAATGATTTAGATATGGTAAGAGATATCAATTCAAGGAAGTCAAATTCTGTCTAATTGATCACTTTTGAAGGGTGGATTTATATCATGGCAGTCTAGATTAGATTGTTTTCTTTCTTTACCTACCATATTGTTAGTGTTTATTGTATCTAAAGATGCATGAAATGAAATATTGCGAATGAAAACTTGTATACGAGATCTCGATTTAAATTCGGAAAATTATGTTTTATATTGTGATAGTTATAGTGCTATTGGTCTGGGAAAAAATTCCACTTTTTGTGGATGGTAGAAAAATATATATGTTTAGTAACATTTGATATGAAATTTCCTTTCTTTTAGATAGTTATATATTGTGAAAATCCACAATGAAGACAACAAGAGTGACATGTTGACTAAGAGATTACCCAAATGTAAATTTGTTACATTCTGAATATTTTTGAGGTTTTCATTTATCCCCACTTGAGTTAGAGATGGATTTATTAAGATCCTCCTCAAATGAAGGGCACACCATTGAAAATAAGGAATTTTCGTCAAGGTAGTCTGAATTAATTCATCCAGAGTCTACATTATGATGCATATTTTTATCTTCACAATGATATTTATCCCTATAAATAGAGGCAGCTAACAAGGGTTTGAATCACATCCACAATACTAAGACGAGAGATAATTTTATGATCACCGTTAATTGATACTCAATTTTTCATTACATCTGAGAGTTACAAATTTGAGATCCCTTCCATTTTTTTGGTGGATCTACCATGTAATTCATCCTTTTACTGGATCCCTCTTTCCGGACTAGGTCCTCTTGTTTTTCTCTTTTTGGGGTTTACACGTTAAATATTCGATTTCAACATTTATTTTTCTACAAATTTATTATTGTTTCATTTCACATCGAGTTTTGTTTAGAGGGAATGATTTTTTATGCTACACAATCTCTTTTTTATTTTTCGTGAATTTTTTACATTGACATCAATCCCAACACAACAATATGTGATGCTCTGATTGATTAGGTCATAGGAATCCACATTGACATCCTGTTGGTATTCATGAACCCATAAAGGGTGGAAGACAATCCACCACCATAGTTGAAAAATGCACCTTTCTCTTAAATGGGGGATCTCAGGGAGCTGGTAGAGAGCCTCCACAAGCTATCCCCTCCAACCTCTATGTTAGAAGGGTAGGTGACCTAGGTGAAAATGGCATAGTTTACATTTTAGTGGGGAAGGGAAGGGGTAAGAAGGGTACATAGGTTTGATTCTCTTCGTGTGAGTGGGATACTATTCAAGAACAGAGGTTTCCATGGAATCCAATACTATCTAGAAATAGGGATGGGAGGAGTGGATGATAAGAGGGAGGTTCCTAGTGTAATTGGTGGATATAAGGAATATAAATATCTAGAGGTATTTTTATTCGGAAACCCTCAATAAATGGGAACTCTGGGCATGAAAATAAATGTTGGGGATCATGGAACAAAACAAAAGAACGAGATTTTGGGAAACACCGAAAGAGAATTTATTAAATGAAAAATGAAGGGATACATTCCATTAATTGATAATTCCAAATATTTAAGCATTTTAATGAGGAATGTTTTTTAAAAAAAAGAATCCTTTTTTGTCTTTAAATATTATTTCACTAAAAACATCATCATCGATATCATTAAATATTTTTTATGTACAATTCCTATAAGTATGATTCCAGTCATAGGGATTTGACCCTGCGATCACCGACGCATACCCCAAACCCTGTTTCCAGCACAACCATCGTCTATCTCATTAAAATTAAAAAAAACTAATAAAATAATAACACCATTTTTTTCCACATCATTTTATATTTATTTTTCAAAATAATCAATTAATTAATTGAAACAATATAATTTTTTTATAGGATGCTAATTATTAGATACAAAAAATAATTGTCTGCATGTTGACAGAAATAATAACTATAATTAAAAAAACTAAATGAATACAAATTTTAATTTTTTTTACATATATCATAAAATAAATTTTTTACCTATAGGAGAAGAAAGAATTTATATTAAAAAAGTTTAATGATAAAATAAATCTTCTCTAAAATTATGATGATATATTCAATTGAAAGGCCTTAAGATTCCATTAAATGGTCATATATATATATATAGTAAAAAAGCCAGTATTTTTGTAATATTGTATTTATGTTATGTTGTTGAAAAATGGAATATCTAGTAACCAATAAAAATTTGACACTTTTTACATAACACATAGATAATTATTGGTTTATTATTCTTTTTTAATTACACTTGAGTTTTTATATTTTTTTCATATTTAATTAAATAATTTTTAAAACATGTGCTAATTTACATTTGTGTGCCTGTAATCTATTTTAAATATTGTATTAATAGTTTTTAAAACATTTTTGATTGTTTAATAAATACATGACATATTCCTTTGGGGAAAACATTATAACGTACAAACCTAATTAATATCCAAGGATCCACCAATATGAATTTTGGTTCAATAAAGTATTTGAATCCAAAAATGTTGTCATGAATACAATTATCATAGTCTTAAATGAAGAAAAAATGTGATGATTCAAGGTGATTTCGAGAAACAATGAGTAGATATAGAATAAGATTCAAAATAATTTGAAAGAAATAAATAAATATGAACACATGATTTAAAATTATTAGTCAATTTTTTTTACAAAATAAGTTGACAAGAACAAAACCCACACACATGAGTTTTGTTAAGATCCAAAAAAATAAAATACAATATAAAATCTTGAAATATGAATAGCCAATGGCAGAAGTCCAAAATGATAGATCTGCAAAATAAAATAATGAAGATTATGATACATTCATGGTTGAACAATTTGGATCTATCTGATGATCATTCTCTCTCTATGCAACCTTCTGAAAATGGACTTTTCTAGACATGTACACCTTCAGAGTAATGATCTTCATATGGAACTCCACCAATGATTCTTGATCATAGAAATGGATGCACATATTCATCAAGAATGATTATCATCAACCATTAACATAAAATAGTGCACCTAATGGTGCATAAAAAATATGACATGCACAAATTTCTTATCTTTCATGAAGTTAGGGTATGTTGGAGAAGGTAGGGTTTCACCCGTAGAATGAGAGAAAAAACCAAATGGAGGGAGACTATGTGAATGAGTAGAAATAGTGGTGTGTCGATATAACCTCACATGGAATGCCATTATAAAAAAATTTCATTATGTAATTATAAAACACTGGAATATTTTTCAGTCAAAATGAAAAAAAAATATTTCAATCAAATTTTGTTTTCCAATAATTATAATATTTTATATAAAAGCATGGTTTTGAACTAATAAAATTTTTTTTTGAAAAAATTTATTAATTTTTTTTAATTAGTATTTAAAAGTTATCATTGAATTAATTTCTAAAAATTTATATACTAAATTTATTTTGTAATGAATTGTGAAAAAATAAAGTTTTGTTTACGAAAATTTCAATTACTTTTCAATTATTTAAAAATTAAAATTCTATTTTTTGATAGTTTTAAAATAATGCTAGTACCTTTGGATTAAAATAATACAATTATATTTTTTTAATGACTGTTATAATTAAATTTAGTTTAAAAAAAAATTTATCTATAAAAATGAATTTTCCTGGAAAACGATTTTACATTGAAGTTTACCTATTTATTTTTAAATAAAACTATTATACTTCTATGTTTTAAATATTGAAAATTTTATTAAATACTTTGAAAAAGGGGCTACAAATTTGAATAAATTTTATTGGATGTTTCCCTTTTATCCATAATCATCAGAGATTCGGTTTTATGGAATTTTAATTCTAATTGGATATGATCATGATATTTAAAATATTTTATTTAATAAAATGATAAAATAATAGTTTTTAGTAAATATAATTTTTTTAACATGGAGATAACTAGAGGGGATGTTTAGATATAAATATTAATTTTAAATATATATTAATTATCTTCATTATGGTAATTTATTTCTAATTTGTAGTGAAGAAATAATTAACTTAAGTGATTACACAATATTGATGTAGTAATTATCTAATTAATGGAAATATAGAATAAATGATATCAAAAATATTTAAATTAATATATTCAAAAAGAATTAATTTAACCCATGAATTTTCAATATAAATATATCATTTTAGGGGTTGACATCCCATTAGTACTGCAAGTATGGACTTTAATGGCCCTAGAGAATGGCATTTTCAACAAAAAAAGTGTTGTCAATATCAGCGATGATAAATGTGTGTCCCTTTTATTGGGGATAAAAAAAGCACTCATAAAGGGATCTTTTAACATCCCAAAAAATGTGCTGATAAAAGGGATCTTTTATTAGGGCTAGAAAAGTGCAGATAAAAGTAAAAAAAATTAATTTTTTTAATTGCAGATGCCTTTTAACAACGCTTAACCCCCCATTAATAGTGCTAACACCCACTGGCACACACCCACTCCCCCGCTACCCCCATTAACAGGGCTATCCCCCTAAACATGCAACCACACCTATGTCTCTCCTAAGATTCGAACTCAAGACCTCTCCCCTACTTTCCTGGACCCTTTACCACTTTCCCATATTACCTTGTTCTCCATTTGTTGATATAATTATTTATTTATGTATATATATAATTCTAATTATTCATATATTAATATAGATTTATATTAATATATATATATATATATATATAGTTATATTAAAATATATATATATATATATATTCATAAATTAATATCTATTTATTTCTATTTATTTAAATATATTTTGTTATATTTTATTCTTTATGTATTTATTTTTATACTAATATATATATAAAATTAGTTTTTAATAAATTTATAAAATATTTTTTTTTGGTGTTTATAAATCAATAAATACATACATATATAAAACATACATACTACACACACACATATTATATATGTCTGTATTTTTAAGTATAATTATACATATTTATATATACTTACATATATTATATATTCATATGTATATTCATATGTACATTCCTATGTTAAATTATATAGATAATATATATCATTTCATTAATACAGAAAAACAGTAATATATATATATATATATATTCACACACAAATGCACATTAAAATGGTATATAAATAAAAATATATTTTCATTTTAAATAAAATCAATATTATAAGGCATATATATTGAGAAATATAATTTATATGTAAATGTTTTTAATTATTTATTTATAAAATTAAAATTTTATGTGCAAATATAAAAAAATATGTATATATAGTTATATATTTCATTATAAGAAACAATACATTATGAAAAAATGTTAAAACTTCAAACCATAAAATCAATATTAATTTAATCCCTTGGAAAAAATTCATTACCCACTGAAAATAGGAAAAAATACCTCTAGAATGAGGATGAAATTCAATTTAATGTTAAAAAATTTGTGTATCTAGAATAAAAAGACACTTTTTTGAGGCATTCTGGGGATTTTTTCACCTTGAAAAATGCAGAATAAGGTTCCCCATTGTCTCCATCATGAGGATTTCATCACAGGAATTGATTTTATATGATGTAGATATAAATATGAAACATGGATTAAAGTTTATAGTCATTTGATGTTTGAGTTACATTTTCAAATTATTTAGGAAATTTTATTAATTTTCTTATTTTTTTGTATCTTCAAATTGTTATTAACTGATTATTAGTCGATGATAATTATAAAATTATGAATGAAAAAAAAATTTATGAAATATATTTAAGTCATTTTTAGTAAATTTATTGTATATTAAATATAAATGTTTATTAGTATTTATCTAAAACATATTTATAAAATATATATTATATTTATATCAATATAAATATATTTATATCTTTATATCTTTATAAAATAATATAATTTTTTAATGGTTTTTTTTAATTATATGCTTTGACATTTCCAGTAAAAAATGATGATAAAGAACCTCCATTATCAGCACAAATAAAAAACTATGCTAAAGGGGGACCTTTTAGAAACGCCAAAATTGTGCTGATAAAGGGGGTACCTTTATCAATGCTAAAAAATCCATAATAAAGGGGTACTTCTAACATCACTTTTTTATCTCTCTTAAGATAACCCTTTATCAGTTATTTCTATAATGCTTATAAAGGTACACCTTTTTCAGGGCTTTATTTAGCCCTATTAATGTGTGGTGCTGCGAAAACCCAG
Source organism: Viscum album (assembly GCA_963277665.1). Lineage (NCBI taxonomy): Eukaryota > Viridiplantae > Streptophyta > Magnoliopsida > Santalales > Viscaceae > Viscum > Viscum album. The sequence continues at coordinate 1,925,475,538 of OY728142.1, read as the reverse complement.
TTTTCTAGTAGTGAATGATCCTATCATCTATATCAGCACCCCTTTTCACTTTTTTCATTAGTCACTCTATGGACTTCTCAAGCCCCATTAAACAAGATTTACATCACAACACCAATAATTCTAGTTTAGGGGTCGACATCCGTTGTATAACCATGTCTCTTTCCTTTAGATTTCCTCAATAAATTTGTGGGATCATTCTTTTTGTTTACCAAATACATGGTTAAACAGTTCCATTACATATATTAATATAAATATGCTGAAATAGAAATATATTTTTTATATATTTAAACAAATATTTAAATGAAATTTTAATATTTTATGTTTACATATTAAATTTATAACCAATTTAAATAATTTATTAAATATTTTTATTTAAAGGTATAAATTTTATGAGTTTTTGTTCCATATATTAGGAAAATGATATTGATAAGTAATTTTTTATTATCTATATGAATGGTTGTATTTAAAAATACCTTTTATATATAAATATATTCAAATATATTACTTATTAGTTCTATATTATATAACCATATATAAAAATATATATAAGCATAGACATATAATTATGAATATAGATATATATATATATACTTATTTATATTGTTAATATACTTATTTTCATAGTTTATATATATACGTATTGATTTTTTGTAATTATTTACATAGTTTATAGAATTATATTTTAATAAATATATATATATATATGTATGAAAAAAGAATAAATTAATGATTATTTATTATATATATATATATTATATCAATATAAATAAATATAATTAATGTTATATAAATCATATTTTCAAAAATATTTGTTACAGGTTACCATTTTATCAAGGCCTATAAATGACACCATTGTCAATTTTTTTTATAAAGGCAGTGTGATAGACTTGCATGAACAGAGTTCACACATGATTAATGATTAGTTCATATGAAAATTGAGGTGTTTATGACGATAAAATTCATGATGTTGGAGTCCATGGAGTTGGTTGGGTTGTCATAATAAAGGAAAATTAACTACAATTATCATATTGTTTTCCACATCCATTTCCACGCCTTCTTCTTTCCATGTTGAATCTATTCATGCAACAACAAAATCATCACTGTTGACCCCCCTTGTCTTTCTCCAGGTGCCCTAAAAAATCAGTTACAGTCATTCCCATAAACTTCACCTCTTTAACCCACCATGCCGTTGATTTCAAAATCAAGATAGTGACGAAGAGAGGAATGAATATGTTGGTTGAAAATGAAATCCCACATTGGTTACCAAAAAAGGATGATAGCTCACATATAACCTTGGATGGGAAATTCATCCTCCAACCATGGCTCTTAGGATGGATCATGACTGTGAACCATCATCCTTTTGTGAAAACCAAAGTGGGATTGGGTTTAATCCCCACAATCCTCCCCTCAAACCAGATACCACACATTAATCCCCTTTAACTATAATCCATTTAAACCATCCATCATGTACTATTATTTTCTCATTACTGGGACTCACCGCCTGACCACCATTTACCATGAATAATTTCGACACAAGGAACTATGGATTCACATGCTTCAAATGAGCAATTGATATCATTGTTAAACTAGTGTTTGGAATACTCCACCCAAACCCAAATAAGTTTCCACAAAAGTTTGATCGCTCACATATTAGCTTGGATGAGAAATTTCTTCTATCACCCATGGGTTTTAGTATGGAACCCTAGAAGGGCCTATGTGTTTGGACTATGAGGGTTAGGGCTGGAGGAAATGGATTGTGATAAGTGGAATCAGAGGGAGGTTGGTGCATCTCAAGTGTGATTTAGGGTCGAGTATTCCCCAAAACAGTTTGACAATGACAATTGTTTCTCTTTGAAGCAATTGAATCCATGGTTCCTTGTGTTGGAGTTCTTTCTGATAAATGTTGGTGAGGCAGTGAGTCTCGGCCTTGAGAAAATATTGGTACATATTGGTTGGATATGATGGATTATATTTTAAGAGAGTCATGTGTGGTCTTCGGTTTGAGGGGACGATTGTTGGGATTAGACCAAATCCGACATCAGTTTCTAAAAAAGGATGATGGATAACATATTAACTTGAATGGTCAATCAGTCTAATCACACATGGGTTTTAGGATCAAAACCCAGTAGGGCCTATCTGTTGTGTTGGTGAGACTTATGGATAGAGGAAATCGATCATGACAAGGGGACATATTCCTCGATCTCCACAACCACAAGGAATTTTGATACATGGATCATCATTATGCACACACATTCATTCACCATTATTGACACACCATCATCAACAAAATCATCATCTTTTGAACACACCAGTTACCGAAAATGTGGAAAACCCATCCTCATTCCCTCTTTTTGGCTACATATTTTATGACACCCATTCTAAAACATGCTACCACATCCACTTATATAGACACCTAGTCTATATCTCAAATTAATGCAGTAGACATTCATTATTCCTTAAATTAGTTTGGATAATAACTCATCATTAATGTTGGGAGAGAATCCCCCATTAATGTTGAGATAAATCCATCCATTAATAATTTTATCCCCCCCCCCTTAATTATTTAAATTTTAAATTAATAAATTCCAAATGAATCCACATGATCGGGGGGGACCGTTCACTTTGGGGAGGCTGGTTGGGTATGACAGATTTTCTCGCTTCCCGTGGGATGAATAAGAAAGAACATATTTCCTTATATATTCCATTGAATGATTTCACTACCCAGTCTCTTATCCTCAAATATAAGATCTATAGTGGCTTGTATTGGATGGTCTCTTGTGGGTGATATTTCATCTCGGATCCATGAATAAGGCCAGATACTCTGAATTACAAAATTGTAGGACTCCAACTTCTCTTATTATAGGGGATCAGAGGCCCAAGGATGGTGAAACATATTCCACCACTATCTCTAGAAAATTCTGTATTATTTTGAATTGAGGATCTTCGGGAGCCGGTAGGAAGCTTCCTCAAGCTACTGCTTCCCACCACCATGTAAGAAGAGTAGGCGAAGGAGGTAGTGGCAGCACAGTTGATACAGAGGTGGAAGACTGTAATTTCCACGGTAGCTATCAATTGAGAACTACATGGAAGGGAGATGGTATCGCTGATAAGACTGAGGTGCCAAGTGAAATTGTAGGATGAATGGAATATAATCATATGGAGGTCATTTTATTTTGTTAACCCTCCTCAAATTGAAACTAGGTGAAGGAAAATTAAAGCTTTGTATTAGGGGCCAATGAAAAATGCTGAAATTTAGGAATGAATTCAAATAAACTAGATAGTTTTTAAATGAAAAAATAATGGATCTAATACATTAATTGATCATTAAAAATCCAAGAATATTTAATTATAAGTTTATTTTTATAAAAAAATGAATCAATATTGTCTCAATAAATGATATTTCAACACAAAAAATCACCATCTATCTCATTAAAGTTGTATGAATACTAATAAAATAAAATAATAACACACATTGACAATTTCAAGTCCTTACATATGCCTTTTCAATAAATTTTATAGAATGATCAATTAATTAATAGATATATTGCAAATATTTTTTAGGAGACTGATTATTAAATATAAATTATAAAATTCTACGTTATGACTAGGAATGAGAACTATAAATTAAAAAATCTAAATGAATACATATTTTTAGTTTTTCTAAATATATTATAAAATAAATATCTTCCCTAGAAAATATAAATGATAAGAGATTTATAAAATGAATGATAAAATTACATTTCACTTTCTTTAAGAAAAAGAATTAAATTGAAAGGAAATAAGTATTCATCAAGTGGTTATATATATATATATATAGTTTAAAATATCAATGTTTTTATAACATAAAATATTTTTTATGTTGTTTAAAAATAGAATATATTGTTTCTAATATAAATCTGATTGTTTTTACATCACAGTAATTTATTGGGGGTGTTTTTTTGTTTCTATTTTTAAATACACATGAGTTTATAAAATGGTTTTTATTATTTAATAAAATAAATTTATAAACACATTCTAATTTTTGTTTGTGTGTCTATAATATATTTTAAATATTGTACTAATATATTTTAAAACATTTTTTATTGTTTTTAAAACAATGATCATATGCTAATGGGGACAACATGGAGGCATGAACCCCAAAGAAATAGCTAAGGATCCATGAATATGTAGTTGGGATAAATTAAGTTTTTGGAATCGAGATTGGTTCATGATTACCATGATCACAATTGTAATGTGAGAAAAAATGTGACGATTCATGTTGAGTTTGAACCACATTGAGTGGAGAGAAAACTAGAATACAAGTAATATAAAATATTGTAGTAAAGATTATCACATGATTTAATTTTATTTGACCTATTTCTGACATACTAGGATGACATTAAATCATTACCATATAAACATATTCATGTAGAGCCACCCATTAGGAGTGAAAAAAACGCTGATAAATGGGGTAAATTTATCACCGCTAAAAAATATGACAAGATGTGTTTATAACATCACTAATAAAATCACTGATAAAGGGAATATTTAAAATATTTATATATTTTATTTAAAATTATATATTAATGTAAACATAAATATATATTGATATAAATATAATATAAAAAACTTCAATATGTTTAAGATAAATCTAAATATACATTTTCACATAAATATATGATATATAGTGAAAATTTATTATAATATACTTAAAAAGATAATTTTAATTAATAATTTGATAATTATTATCATATAATAGTCATTTAATAATTATTTTAAGTGAAAAAAAAATCATAAAATCAATAAGATATTTAAAATATGTGGAAAACATAACTCGAACGTCAAACAGTCATAAAATTCAAGTGTTTGTTTGAGCTCTTCCACATATCAAATAAAAGTATTTGACATGCACTACTCACATAAGACTAGAAGGAAAGTGTTTTCACGTTTTTTAGGGCCCAAATTCCTAAAAAGTCCTTCGTTACTATGTTTTTAGTCGGGATATCATAGTTTTTTAACATTAACTGGACTTTCAATCTTGTTTAGCATAGTGCTTTTATACCATTTTCAGTGCAGATTGAATTTATTCTCCATACATACATTTAAATTGTTATTATTGTTTTTAAAAATTATCATTTATCATAATTTAGTTTTATTTATAATCCAATATATAAAAATATATACAAATTTTGTATATATTCAGAGATAAAAAATTAATTTTATAAACATAAATTTAAAAATACTAACATGAAATGTATATTTCTTAATATATAAATATTATCAAAATTAAAAAATAATATCCATTTCATATAAAATAAAAATGTATGAATAATTGTATATATATACAATAAATATATATATAATGTTCATATATATATATATAGGTGTATATTAAAAAACATACATATATATTTATCCACATATTCTAATATACATTTATAAATATAAGTATATAATATATGAAAATAAAAATAAAAATAAATATTATATTTTTAGATTCCAACATATATGTTTGTAGGTATAAATGTATGTCTTTATAAACACACACACATAAAAACACACAGAAAACATAATTTATATATGTATTTAAAAACACATATATATGTATAAAAATGTAACAAAATATGTATATAAATATTGATATATATCATAAAATAAAGAACATAATAATATAGGTGAGTGGAAAAGATGCGATATTAAGAGGGGGTGAGGATCAAAGCCCACCGAAGGTAGGGCACACCAGGGCCAGTGAGGCATATGAATCATTATATTAATGAAGCTGGTCTTCCTATAACTATTATGGGGTGGGCATTGAGCACTAATAAAAGCATAGTACAAATTGAATTTTCAGGAAGAAAATTTCATTTTATAATTTTATTTTATTTTTACTTTTATCATCATTTCTATTACCACTGATAAAGGAGATCCCCCATTGACAGTGAAGAGGATAAGATCACTTTTTAGACCTTTTAAATCCCTTTTGTTGTGTTGTTAAAGTGATGATCTGTAATAGTGAATTTACCCACATAGACATGTTTAATTAAGCTCAAAACAAATAGAATACAATTTACAATCTTGAAATATATACCATAGATGAAAAAACCCCAATAGATATATCATAAAAATAAATGAACTTAGATGATGATACATAAAAGTTCAAACAATCATTTTCAATCTATGAAACTTCCAAAAAGTGGACCTTTCTAGACATGTAATCTCACATGGTAATGAACTTTATCTTGATCTCTATAAATTCTTATCATTCATGGAAATGGTCGCACATCATTAGAATGAATGATCGCAATCAATATCCTCCACAAATATCTCACCCTTGGGGCATAAGGAGGACAATATGAAATATTTTATGATCTCTCATGAAGAAATGGTATGGTAGATAATGTAGGGTTTCACCAGTAGCATGAGAGAAAAACCCAAAATGAGGGGGACTGAGTGAATGAGGTGAATCAACGAGGTACAAAGGTAACCACCTCAGTAATGTTGATATAGAAAATTTCATTTTATTATTATAAAATATTAGACAATTTGTTTGTCAAAAGGAATAAAACTTTATTTCAAACCAAATTATACTTTCAATTAATATATAGTTTTATTTTAAATATTGGTTCAATAATTTCATTTTAAATTGAACAAAATAAATTTTTTTGGTATGAATTATTTTAAAATTATCATTGGATGAATTTCTATAAATTTTTAGAAAAATTGATTTCTAATGAATAGTGAAAAATACTGATTTTTGATAAAATTTAAATTTCATTTTCAGGTGCTTAAAAAGAAAAATTTTATTTTGTATTAGTTTTAAACTTTAATTAGTTCGTTTTGATAATAGAAAAACCAATTCTAGGAATTGGACTTTATTTTTAGCTTTAGTATAATATAAAATCTTTTTTGTACATAAAAGCGTGTTTTTCTATAAAATCATTTTTCATCACATTTTGCCAATTCAATTTTATATTAAATTAAATAATTTTTATCTTTTGAATACTGAACAGATGATTCCATATTTTTAATTAGTGGGGGATCAAATTTTGTCAATTATTCCCTATTATTCTTTTTTCAATATGAATAAAAACATTAGTAGTTTTGTTAACATGGTAAAGGACAAATCAGGTAATTAAAGATAAAAATAAAATGATAAGGAATATAAAATTACCCAAAAAATTAATTTAATTTTTTTAGATGATTCAATTTTATACATAATCATATAAAACTACTATAAATCATCCAAATTTGTTGTCAACTTTTATAAGTTCTAATAACAAGGTCACATTTATCATCACTACCTAAAATCACTCTTAAATGTATCTTTTATCATCCCAAAAAAGTAGATAAAGGAGTACCCTTTATGAGTGGTTTTTTAGTAATCAAGAAGGGTGATCATGATAAGTTATATTGTAATCACTAATAAATAATTATAATAAAAAATATTATTAATATAAATATGCTTATTGTATTTATAATCAAAAATAATGTTTATTTATATATATAAATTAAAAAACATGTTTATAATCAATATAAATATAATATATTTCTATATATATATATTAATAATTCATAAATATAAATATAATGATTTAAAAATATTATATGATTATAAATATTTATATTTATATAATAATAATAATTATAATAATTATAATAATTGTTTACATAATAAATATTTTTATTATATATATAATAATATATTATTAATTACATATATAATTATTTAAATATATATAATTATATAAATATACATAAATATATAATTATATATAATTATATAATTATATAAATATATACATTTATCAGCAAGGTTCTGGATCTGAGCGTACCCGACCATAACAAATTAATATGGAAAATTAAAATACATAAGTAGCATTAAAAATGAATGGAGCACAAAATTCCCCCCAAATAAAAAGGTGAAAAAACATCCACCACCCAAAAAAATCCCGCTAAAAACACACTCAAATCCAAATGAAAACAATCGAAACCATGAAACCATGGACATGAGCCCAAAATTTCTGGTATGGAACGAATCTCATTTCCACAGCAGTCAAAGACCCATATTCCACTATTCACATGGGCCGACATCATGTGCACTAGTGCTCGACATCACTGCTAACACCCCCACCCCCCACATTCCATGTTTCTCACACAAATCACACCAACATCGCACAACACAATCGTCTTTCTAGTATCAACCCAGCATATGTTGGAGCATCACCATCAGTGGTATTCACACCTCCCTCATCACTCTCATGGCGCCAAAAGAACCAGTTATCGTGGTTGATCAATGACCCAACGACTCTTGTACAGAGATGATCGCTTCCCTATAGGGATCCCAAAAATGAACATGATCCTATGTCTATCACGCATTGAAGTGAATCCCGATGGAAACACATCCCATGTTTATAATTATATAAAAATATTTATAAATATATTTATTTATAGTTATGATTAAAAATATATAAACAAATATTTATATAATTTCAAAAAAATTAATATATAAAAATTGATAAAATCTATATTAGTCGAAAACTTCAATAGTTTATTTATATACATTGAGTACAAAATGTGTATATAATTATAATAAATATAATATATTTATACTACATTAAAAAATTTATATAATAATTAAATGAATATATTTATTTAGATATATATTTATATTGATAGTAAATATTTGAAAATATATTTACATGTATAACTATATATATGTTTGTGTATGTGTGTTTATAAATCTATGTATATATATGTGATTAAGTGTACATATTATAATTTATGAAAATTTTAAGAAGAAATTTTTTAATATTTTTTATATTTATTTAATATAATTTGCCTTTTTATTTTTATATATTCATTAATAACGATAATAATATATTTAATCATTTTTTAATATTTATTTATATATTTATATATTTACTATATATAAATGTAATATTTTAAATATGAAAAGGCACAAGTTGATCTAAATATTTGGTAGGAGGAATGACTATTTTCTTTAAAGAACCAATAAGGAAAATATAAAGCTGATGTTGATAATTCGTTGATGTCCAAGAGAAAAAAGTTCACTTCTATACCAGTTTTTGGGAAGGTTAATTCAAAAATCACCTTGATATCTAATTAATTGACCTCTTAATTTCCTGTTATTGACCACAATATTTGTATAATGGGTGGACCATTGAACATTTCAGATATTGATAATGTTAGATGTGGTGCACAACCGTTTTCGGATTCTCTTGGTTGTGAAGAAAGGATTCAAAATTCACTTGTGCTATAATATGTCCAATGAAAGGATCCATCAAAATGTATCATTGTTATTTTTTCATTATACACATATATGTTCTCAAATACCATGGTTATTGGGCATTCCCATGTTATTCCTGAATACAATTCTTGGTTGGTTTCATCTCCTACTCATGGTAAGGAAAGCATTTCGGGCGTCAAACCATATGGAACTGACAATGACCTATTTTTCACTCATTTTGGTCTAACAATATATGATAATGTGGTTGATTCTTATGGTATCTCTTCTGTTCACATAAAATATGCTTCTTTGTCAGGTGTCTCGTATGTTGAACATCGCCATATTCCTTCTATTTAGGATAGTCCTCATGAAACTATGGAGGTTATTCCCTTTTCCTCATATAGTGAAAAAGTGGCTGGGAAATTTGTGGATTCATCTATTTGGAATCTGGTAGATGATGAACTTCTTAATGTCAAAATTGTGGTTGGGGATCCATATGAGACCTCTAATGTGATAGAAAAAAATCTACTCAACTTATTTAAGTTTGGAATGTAGACAATAGTTGAGGGTAAAACCAAATTTGAAGGTCTGTAGTCATAATTCATTTGAGATGCATGCATCAAGAAACAGCGAGGAGGACCAAAAAATTAATTATCGGGCATCTAAAGTAAATGACGAGATGAATGTCATTTATTTTGGACTTCCAGATGATAGAGGCATACCTTGGTTTCCTGTCAAAAGATGGATAAGAGTACTACATCCTATTGAATGGGGTGGGTGATCCTCACACCATAGAATGAGAACGTGTTCACGAGTTGCTTAAACGATTGCTTTTGGAATGTTTTGTTGGTAAATTTTTAATTTTATTTTTTTTCTTCCTATGTAATTGTTTTTAGTTTAACTAATGGATCTCTAAGCCACACCTTTTCAAATATATATATATATATATATAATTATATATTAATACATATTAAATATATTTATTTGTAATTATATTCATAAATAAATAAATACACATTTAAATCATTATAGTCTTACAATAATAATATTTGTTATATTTACAATTATATATTTATAATTGTATTCAAATACATATTAAAAATATATAAATAATTATAAAATTTTAAAAAATTAATGAATTTTGTTAATAATTTATTATCAAATATATATATATTGATATAAATATATATAAATATATATAACTATATATATATATACCAATGTGGTGGAGGCAATAATTTATAATTATATATATTCATATATTAACAGTTCTAGGATTGAGTAAATAGTCCCAATCGCATTTATATTAAAATAAATGGAGTACAAAATGGTGGAAGAGAACATAAACAACATGAGATACCATAAAGACAGAAGAACATTTAAATTTATGAATATATGCCACTCGAGTGCTGTTGGGACCTCTCTAACCACTATGCCTACAACATGGAGTTCTTAAACATGGATTCTTACCATGCTTCCATGTCATGGAACACTACCAAGGTGCATGGCCTTCATCTATGGATAGTTCATCTGATGAAACAACAATTATGTCTTTCATGGATTTCAAATGTAGCCCTCCTAGTCTAGTTGTTAATCTATATTTCTATTATCATGGTCATACATGGAAACCTCCATAGACAAGTCAATGATATCAAAATATTCAGGGGTGGAGATCTTATCCACACAAAAATCATAATTATTATATTCCTGTAATCATTCCCATGAAACTCCCATCATTTGAGACATCTCTAAGGACTCCTTACATGTTAGGATTTAATGTTACAAAAAATTATGACATTTGGATACCACAAATTGACTTTTGGAAGGCCCTCTATTAGAGTGAGCTACAAAATTGATGGTTTCATATTACTTCTTGGTTGAATCAAACCCAATATGGTGGTTCTCAGATTCACTTGGGCGACCAGATATTTCTATGCTAACATTATCATGAGGTCAACTCAATCCATTGAAAATAATACCAATAAAACCATGATCATGCACATCATCATCCCTCCCATTAAAAATAAGAGCACTCATTAGTTTATCCATCCAATATTGAGTATTATTTCTATTATTTATTGATATATGTATGAGTTTACTACCATCATTCGTCAACATCATCCCATAAGTGTCTTCAATACCTTCATAACCAATCCATGTGACTTCCTTCATATCCATCAAGGATCTGTAACTCACTAATACCATCATAATAGAGCTTTCAAAGACTTTGTGAAGGCCTTTATATGTTAAAAATTCAGCCAATATCTGATAATGTTAATAATTATTAATATTTCTTAGTGATGGGGCCTCATCATCTCATTTTTTCTTTCCATTATGATATTTTATGGTAACCATTTATTCTTGAATGAGTCATGGATCAACATTCAACTATGCCTATGATTCAAAGGAAAATAGTGTCTCATCATCCTAGCCATAAATGGATGTCTTTATCCTATTGTTAGATTTCCCAATTAGAGTCACTACCCTCTTTCCATCAGAAGAAATCGAATCGTGATATTCTGCAGAAACCATAGTATGGGAATATTAATTATCAATTTCAACTAGCACAGTTACATCTCCATTAACACCAGTGTGAGGAATTGAAGGTCCATCTTTTGTGGAATCTATAACCAAAGATCCATGAATACCCATTCATCCGCTTTGAGGATGGCTCAAAGCATCCCAAAGGGAACCTTAAACATATCATATCAATAATATGTTCATTTTCAAACATTAATAAACATCATTCCATCAAATAGATTATAATCTATATACCATATATGGATTGAAGTTCAAATAATTGTTCCCAATTACCTTATAAATCAAACAGAACTGATGTACTACTTCATATTCAGTTTTCAACACTATAACATATACATTAGTTGATTGATGAACTTCATCAATTTTGTAAGAACATAAATCCACTTCCATAAGGAGATGAGAATATTGGAAAACCTGGATATTTCTATTTCCATATCTATTTTAAGAGTCATTCCAATAAACATTTCTACATCCTGTAGAATCCTATTGTGCTAAAGGATCCAATTTAATCTCTATTATTTTGCCCAAATTTGAACCATAGAGTTACCTATCTTAAATAGATTGACCTTACGATAATTGAATGCTCACTGATTTCCAAGTGATCCTAGAAAGCAGCATGACCATCTCTCACAAAGTCAGTGTTTCCCTTCTGATAGGAACCACCCATAATCGAGCACTTGTAGAGAGATAAGGATCATCGAACTACACCATCATTAATATTAAGAGCAACACCAGATCTTCCAAAATCAAAATTTCAAGATTAAAATCCTTCTCCTTCATTCTTTTATGAATTGAAATAGACCTTGACTGAGGAAAATTTCGGAAAAATATTGAAAATGTGAGGACACCGTTGCTTGAATCACTGGTCACCATTGAGTGTTAAAGAGATTGATTTTCATAGATTCTCTACCATCCACCCAAAAACTATCTTTAATATCCTGAAATTTTATAGAGTCGTCTTAGTCCCTTCTACATGTAAGTTTTGTTTTTTATGTACATTTTTTATAGTTGTGTCTTGGGGTGCGTTTGGTTGAGTTTATAAGAAAAAATAAAGGACTCAGTGTTGTGCACCATTTGTGCATGGTTTGCTTGGATTGAAGATCATCTCTCTTTCTAGGAACTACATTTCATCTAGTTTCTTTATATACTCTTTCCTCTATCATTATTAGATCATTTAGTAGATGATCGACACAATTTCTATGATCTAATAATATATTTTGATATCTAGATCTAGGATTGTAGATCTAGATCGGGAGCTGCACGATCTTGATGCCATTGATCTTAATTTTGATTGTAGTGATTTAGATTCAGATCTTGATCGATGACATTATGCCACTTAGATTTTTGGGATTTATTCTGGGAAAACATCTATCAACAAACTGAGTTAGGTGGTCTAAATTGAACTCCCATTGTGTTTAATGTGATATGTGTGTGCAAGATTTCATATTTGTTAGCTTCCCTTGGTAATTCATTTCCTAAATTGGGGTAATTAGTAATGTGGAATTTACTTGTGACTTTCCTAGTGATTTAATGGATTATTGACCCATTGGGATACGTGGTTGTCCAAATAGATTATTTATATGGGGTAATTAGTTATGGTTTTTTATATTGAAATTTAGATATAGAATTTTGTTTGTTTTGTGACAAAAAATCATGGAGAATTAATTATGAGATGATTTTTGGATATGCAGTATAATTAATGGTGAATTAATTATGTGACATAAATTTGATTAAGATAATTAACAGTGATATTAATTATGACATGTTAAGATTTGGTTTGGATTATTAATTGCGAAGAATTAATTCTGTATTAATATTTCTGTTGATTTATTAATTAATTGACAATTAAATTATTGTATTTTGAAGTTAGTTAATTGTTAGGTTAACTAATGTTCTTTGATATGTTTAACTAATTGTTTGATTAGTAAGGTAATGATGGTGTTAATTCTAATGAATTTTTAATTGATGTTAATTATTGACAACGTGGGTGCTAGAAATGTTGTTTTAGACCAATTGAGAAGATGGGATGTTAGAAATGGCATTTTACCCCAATATTTGATAAAAGAACATGCGAGGACGAGTGGTACACATGAAGATCTACATGAATTGATAAAGAGTAGTGTTAACCATGGAGATCCATAGCAGTTGAGATTTTTAGTGTTAGACATGGAGTTCCATGAAAAATTAATGAAAATGATGAGTTGTGAGTTGAATTAGAGACATGGATCGGACCCGAGTTTAATGTGATAAGTAAAGAATAAATGAAAAAGTGATAACTGTGTAATTATGAATTGTACTTATTACCTTATAGAGTTTCATAAAAATTCTTTTGGATGGAATTAATTTGGACATCGTTTGTGGTGGGAACTGAGTTATACTCACACACTATTCGGGTCACCTGGTCAACACCTGAGAAGACATTGTTTTTTAGGACAAGATAAGGGCAAGACCATGGGAAATGTTTCTCTAAGGGAATAATGTATGGGCGAGGGAACCAAATGTGGTTTGGGACCCACTTTGGAGTCTTTGTGTCTTTATTTTTAGTTTCATTATAGACACTTGGTACTTGAATCGTTATAGAAATATTTCTATTTTTGTTGAGTATTGTATTTCTTATTTTGACTATCACATGACATGGTATTGTTCTTATTATTTATATGATTTCACATTTGTTTATTATTGTCTTCTTTTTTTGGTGTTTCACTCTGATATAAGAGGTTGTATTCTCTCCATGACTCACTTACTAGACCCTCACTATTATTTGGAAGCCTCTAACATATGGGGAGTCTCACATGACAACAAGTGGATAACCCTCTTGGGGCACCATTTAGTGGATCTTGGTTCGGGACGTTACGAAGTTATATAAGAGGAGTTTTCCATCATTTCTCTTATTTTATATTTATATTTTTGGAAAGGTGTACATGATACTTGGAAGAGTCAGGGCATGGTAATGATATCATTCATGGGATTTGTAAACACATGTATGGGGGGAAATCAGGGCACTTAGGGTGGGATTTTTGTGATTACAGTTTGATGTTACAATTGGATATTAGTTCACCTTGGGTCAGGAAATTATAGTGTGATGTGATAGTTGTTTTGAGAATTATTTATTGTTGATTCATGGACTGAAGAGGCATGAGAGTTGAACCATCATGCATCATTCAAGGCACTCAGAGTTATTCTAACATGCATCATTTTAGACACTCATGAGATTACGTGTTATGGGTTAGTTGTTGAAATGAAACTCAATTCCCTATTGTGGGATTGAATTTGAAATGTGACTAAAATGAATGGATAAATATTGAAAAATGATTCCAATTGAGAATAATTGGGTGTCTAAATGAGAACAATGTTAACGAAAATGTTCATACCCTTGTTAACCAAGACCTAGGGGTATGATGGTTAAGGGTAGTGATAGTGCCTCAGTGTTGACCATGTGGCATGAAATGGTAAAAGGTCATGTTGAAACACGTTATTAATGTTTTTACACCTTTTTAAATGTTATAAGGCTGTGTTGTGAGACCTAAGTCGTGTGTTTGGAATTGTAGAGAATACGACCCCATGATGCTTGTTGAGAGGGAGATTGAGGGGTATGGCTCAGAGAAATCTTCTAGACAGGGAAAGTGAGGCACCATTAGTGCCAGATGAGGTGGAAGGGGATATTTTCTAAGGGGAATTTTCTTGTTTGATTAAATTCATGGAGAGAAGCACATAAAAAGTTTTGAATAGCTTGTCTAAGTTGAAAAGAGAGTTTTAGCTATAACACCCTAAATCTTTTTCTGGATAGGGTTGAACTGAGGGAGGTGAATTCAGGATTGAATCCATAAAAATGCTACATGACCATTTGGAGACCCTATCTGAGAAGAGAGTCATATAGGATTCTTATATTCTTTGAGGGTCAAAAAAGAACTAGTGGGACATTAATTTATGATCTGGGTAGACATATGTTATGTTTTAGAAGGACTTTTTGGAGATGTTATTGAAACACATCTATATAATGACACTACGACCAGAGAATGCTTCTGAGTTTATGCATCTGACCTAAAGATGCATGTCCATAATGGATTATACTGAACATTTCACTGATTTAAAAAAAATTATCCAACTCTAGAGGCAGATAAGAAAACATTGAAAAAATTATTTCATGATGAACATTGAGGTGAAATTATGTCCGAGCTAAATATCATTATGCTAAAGAAGTTCCCAGAAGTGGTAAATCAGGCTCTCATTTTGGAGGGTAACCTGAAGGAGGCTTGTAGTATAAGACAGTTAGCTATTGTAGGATGATCTGGAAGTTTACTTTCCAAGAGAAGGAATAACAATTAGGGAAACCATAGTTATGACGGTGGAAATCTAGGAGGAAATTCAGGAGAAACAATTGCTCAAGATATTACTCTGGTGCTTTTCCACCAGTTTGGTAAGTTAGGACCGTACTGCAGTCATTTTCCTTGACAAACAATGGAGTTCCTATTTTGTGGCATTATGGTACACCTACATATGTTCTTCTAGATGCATCAACCGGCTGGTGTGGAGGGAGTAGCTTCACAGAGTCAGAGTGTGGTAAGGGGGTCTTTTACACCTTATAGGTCTAGCAATTGGGGGTTTTATTGGAGGTGGATGTAGATGTAGTGGATGTGGTGCTTGAGGATATGCATGACTATATCATCATAGTGGTTCTACTAAGGGGATTTGGGAATTTCCATAGGGGAGAGGGGTAATACAATTACATCTGGTGCATCCTACATTTGTGGAGGGAGAGGCTGGGCCATCGAGAGTGAGAGATACTATTATTGTACATTCTACTTTAGCTAATGAATTTTTTCATAAATGTTCCTCTCAATACATTATATCTACAGATAATTTTAATGATTTGAGCCTAGAGGTGGGGTGTGTAAGTGGAGTGATGAATATCAATACACTCTTTGAAACATAGTCTAAATATATATTTCTAGGCATGGGATGTTTAAAAGAGATGGGGGAGTATCGTTTTCTTTGGGATCTCTATGTCAATGATATGATGGACATCGACGTGATTATGGATATGTACTGGTTAGTCTCAATGTGAGCCCCCATTAATTTTTACCACATGATAGTGAAATTTGTTTCTGATAAGGGTGACACATATGTTCGTCCTGGAGAGTAGGAAATTTAGGCGAGCTGATAAGGGAAAATTACTCAACAACTGGGAGATCTCATAGCCCATGTTGCTAGTATTTTTCTCGATGATGGTAATCCATAATTCCTTCCACTATTTTTATAATAGTACAAATATGTATTTTTTGAAGACTTCTCAAGGACTCCACTTGAGGTAGATGTGGAATTAACTATTGATCTCATTCCAAGGGCTGAAAAAATATATATTCCAGCATACAGAATGGCACCGACTGAGATTTAAGAACACAAGACTCAGTTGGAGGTGCTATAGGATAAGTGGTTTTTCTATCAATTTATTTCGCCTTAGGGTCACATGTGTTGTTTGAAAAAAATGATAATGTTAGTTTACATTTTTGAGTTTATTACACGAAGCTGAAAAAAATGGATTTCAAGAACCAATATCTACTTCCACATATCGATGATCTATTTGACTAGATAAAGGGAGATTCTATGTTCTCAATGATTGATTTGAGATGAGAGTATCATCAGGTGAGAGTTCAGACTTCTGATATTCTGAGGACTTCTTTTTGGAGCTGGTATGGCCTTTATGAGTTTTTTGGGACGATGTTGTGGTTAATGAATTCTCAAGATTTGTTAATAGTCATGATGAAAAAGATATTTTATCTGTACAAGGATTAGTTTATGGTGGTGTTCATTGAATAAATCTTTGTGTACATTAATACATATACCGATCATTTCCAACATCATGACATCATCCTGAGTACACAGATAGAGAATTAGTTATACACCAAGCTATCTAAGTGCCGGTTTTTGAATGACTTGGTACAAAATTTTGTGCACATAATCTCAGAATAAGGTATTGTTGTAAACCCATGAAAGGATCATGCAATGTTTTCTCGGGATAATCCCAGGAATGTTTTGGAAATCTAATGCTTTTTGGGATTTTTTTGATATTATAAGAGATTAATCTAGGACTGTTCCCTATTGGCAGCACCGCATTCAGGATTGATAACGAATAGGGTATAGTTTTGAGGGATAGAATCATGTGATAATTCTTTCTAGGAGTTTCATAAGTGATTTACATAGGCACTATTTTGATCATACTTGAGTCAAATTATTAGTTCACCGTGTATTTTGACTCTATTGGGATAGAACTCGGAGATGGGTTGATGCAAGGGATCAAGTCATTGCTTATGGTTCTCGATATTTGAGGCCACATGAATGGAACTACCCCATCCACAAACTTGATTTGACAGTACGGATTAATTCTCTTATGTTTTGGTGAAACAATCCTTTGGGTGAAATGTTTAATGTTTTTACAGATCACAAAATCAGGATTATACATTTTCAAAGCGTGACTTGATTTTTTGGAAGTAGAGATGGGTAGATTATATGTGTTCTTTTGACTCTCAAATAGCATATACACCTAGAAAGGGGAATAGTGTGGGTGATTCCTTGAGCAGGAAAACTGAAACTCAATTGTTACATATGTCGATTGTGAAGTGGATGATGATGAATTTGATTGATCAATGCATGTGGTAGTTCAGTAGAGTCAGGAGAAAATGACTCCAGTTTCAATAATAGTGGAGTATATACTTTTGCAATGGATCAGGGAATGACAATACACGTTTTAGGAGTGATTTTCCTTGAGGGAAATCCATTCTGGTGGGGATACACAATTAGACTAGATAATAGAATATGATAATATCAACAATGTAAAAAAATGGATTGTTGTGCCGAAAAGTATTCAAGAAGAACTCATGCTAAAATTTCATAGCTCAAAGTGGGATGTACATCCCAGGGAGAATTTTTTTTACTAAGACCTGAGATGAAATTTTTGGTCGACAGACATGAAAATGGAGATATCTGATATCATGGCAAGATGTTTTACCTGAAAATAAGTGAAGATAGAGAATGAACGACCTAGAGGTCTATTGTAGTCATTGCCTTTTCCATAATGGAAGTGGGATGAGGCAGCCATGTATTTTTCTTTAGGTATTCCAAAGACATATATGAAGAATGACCTTATTTGATTCATCGTGGATCGAATGAATCAGGTATCATATTTCTTACCTATAGGGGAAACCTTGACATTAGAATAGTTGGGAGAACAGCATGTTTGAGGGATATTATGTTTTCCTGGGGTGACACTGACTATAGTTTTATATTGCAAATCACACATTATTTAATTATTTTTGCCGGTCTTATAGAAATATCATTGAACATAGGGTTTTTTGAGTATGTCATTCCACCCAAACACATGTATGCAGTAAGAGTGTACCATATAGGTGTCATAGGATATGTTGCGGGCATGTGTTCTTGACAATGGCGGTTCTTGGGAGAAGTTATTGGCTTTAATGGAGTTCACCTATTATAATTGTTATCTGGAAACTATACATGTTGCGCCAAATGATCCACTTTATGTAGACCTTATAGATCATCAGTTTGTTGGATAGAGGTAGGTGAGTCTGATCGGTTGTGACCGAGTCTCGTGCCAGATACATCAGAACTTGTGCAGTTGTTTTGAATATATATGGACACAGCTCATAGTAGACATAAGTAATATGATTATTGAATTAGATAACCCCTAGAGTTTATAGAGGGTGATCATGTATCCATCATGTGTCACCTTGGTTGGGAAAACTTAAAATAAAGAGGCAAGGAAATTTGTGCCTGGGATTCTAGGACCGTTTGAGGTAGTGGAGATAATCAGGATGGTGGTATACTGATGAGCCCTTCCATTAAAATTTAGCTCTATGCATGATTTATTCATGGTGTCACTACTATGTTGGCATCACCATGACTATTCAAATGTTATCAATGTGGATAAGGTTGACCTTGAGATAGATGAATCCTTTTAAGAGCATCGGATACGTGTGTTGGATGGTAGTGAGAAAGTGTTGTAGGGAATGATCATGCTGATATATTGTCTGTTATGAGAACATGGATGAGTTATAAGGGATTCTAGGGAACCAGAAGCAATAATGAGGGATAAATGACCTAATCTTCTTATCATGGAATCTTAGTGAATTTCCATACTGAATCTTGTGGAAGATCTTTTATAAGGTGGGGGATTGTAAGATCTTGTCCTTTTACAGAGTCATATTAGGACCATTTTCATGTACATTTTGTTGTTTTTAAGTACCATGTTTTCTATGTTGTGTTTTGGGGTTCAATTGGGTGTGTTTCTAAAAAATATTAACAGACAGAGGGTTGTGTGTGGTTTGCATACAGTTTGAACAAATGTACGCCTAAACCCAGGCAATCATCTGACACTTGGAAAAAAGGGTCAACATTGTTAATGAAATATTTGATAAACCATGCAAATCATTAGGAGTAACCGTGTGAACCTGAACCGAGTGGTCTATATGGTCGGTGCAAGATTTACCCTAAATGTGGTCCCCTCTGTAGAAAATTCATCAAATATGTTTTTATTATCCAAAAATTAGTTTCTAAAACACCCGAACCCCCGATACCCCAATATTTAGATCTTGAATTGGGATTGACCGATTCTTGGTGATACCCAGAGCATTCCAAAGGGATCCCAAGTCCATCTGAACGACATTTATCAAGATCTAAAGCCTATAATAAATATCATCTCTCTTCCTAGTATGATGATTTCATGTCATTGCTTATTACATTCATTCCTCTATCATTATTTGATATTTTCATGAAATATATCCACTGTTTCCAAAGATATAAACATATAAACTGATATCTAGATCTAGAGATTCATGATCTTGATTACATTTATCTTAATTTTGGGTTTAGTTATTGAGATCTAGATCATGATTGATTACGTTGTACCACTTTGATTTGGGGGATTTCTACAGGGCAAACATCCTTCAACAAACCGAGATAGGTGGTCTAAATAGAACTCCCATAGTAGTGGATTTGATATATGTATGTGATATTTTTTATTTCATAACTTCCATTGGTAATTTATTTCCTAAATTGAGGTAATTAGAATGTGGAATTGAACTGTGGTTACCTTGGTGATTTAATTGATGATTGATCCATGGGGAAAAGGGGATATCCAAATAGATTATTGATTTAGAAGAATTGGTTATGATTTAGGATATTTTAATTCAATAATAGATTGTAGTTATGTTTGAGATAATTAATCGGGGGGAATTTATTATTATATGATGTTTGACTATTTGAGAAAATTAATGGTGAATTAATTATCTGCCATGACATTGATTAAGATAATTAATTGTGAGATTTATTTTGACAAGTTGAGATTTGGATTTGATAATTAATAATAGGGACCTTGTTATGTAATAAGAGTTGTGTTGATTGATTATTTAATTGCTGATAAAATTAATGGTTTGTATACTTAGTTAATTATTTGGTTAAATAATGGAATTTGGTATGATTAATTAATCCTTTTATTAGTAAAGGAATGATGTGGTTAATTATGAAGAATAAATAAATGATGTGAATGATAGAGAAATTGGGTGGTAGACTTGGTTTTTAGAAAAATTGAGAATTTGGGGCGTGATTCATGTAATTTTCCCTTAATAGATGATAAAATAGATTTTGAGGTCGAGTGGTAGACATGAAGGTCTACACCAATTGGGAACGTGGGGTGTGAGACATAGCTGTAGGATCGAAATAACGATGTAGATGCCCAATATACAAGGGGGGTGAATTGTATACTTTAAAAATTCCTTTGGAACCTTTAAAGTTGGTTACTGATAACTATTTTTTCCTTAGACAAGGAAAGTATTGTGTTTAACAAAATTAAACTAAGCTGATTTACAACACCTCTAACACCAATTGGAGAATTGGAACTAAGTTTTACAATATGAGATTCTACCTTAAAGCATATAGAATCTAAACTTATCAGGGTACAAGTGTAAGGAAATATAATAAGTTTATACATTCCTTATAATACAATATGCAGCAGAAAAACTAGTAGTAAAACTAAAAGTAACAAGATATAAGTCTTTTACCCCAAAGAGAAAGGTATCCAACAACCGTAGATAAAGGTATCATGATTTATACTTTTAAGAAAGTCTGTCTTACCCACACCAGGATAATCCCTCGATACGAAGATCAGATTCTCTATCATACTATCCCTGCAAGCCCTCAACTTCCAGGTAGTTGGAACCTCTGTCTTCCTCAGCAGGGAAGCCCTCGAACTTCAAGGTAGTCGGCACCTCTATCTTCCTATCCCCAGAAGTCCTCCAATGTAATCACCAACATTCGGAGTCACACAAAGCAATCTGAATGAGCGGTTCAGTACGCACAAGTCATGAAAAGGTTATCTCTCTAGAAATCACCTTAATGTTGTGTGGTCTCTAGATTTATCAACTTCTTTCTCTTTATGAGCTCTTTCAAATGAGCTCTTATTTATAGTAAAAATTATAACATGTGGTTCCCTCTTCCAACAGTCATATTTTCTCTGAAATTCGGAGGGACCTCTACACGTTTAACTCAACCAACGGTTAATTAGAAACAGAATAGACAACATCATTTTATAACAGACCATGTATAACCGAATGCATGACATCGTTTTGAAATGAAGCATATGTAAGTAAATGCTAATCAATATTTCAGAGTGTAAGCAAGTTAAATGTTCGGAGTCTAACTAAAATGAAATTCGGAGTCTATGTTAGGAAATTTTCGGATTCTATTTTATAGGAACTTGGAGTCTGGTTTCACCAGAGATCAGAATCTGAACTTGCAGAGTTAGGATTCAAACGGTTTAAGAGTTCGGAGTCGAACTGCTTAAGAGATCGGATTCAAACTGCTTAAGAGTTCAGAGTCGAACTGTTTAAGAGTTCGGAGCTGAACTTCATAAGAGTTCGGAGTCGAACTGCTTAAGAGTTCGGAGTCGAACTTCTTAAAAGTTTGGAGTCGAACTGTTTAAGAGTCTAGAGTCGAACTTATTAAGAGTTCGGAGTCGAACTTCATAAGAGTTTTAAGTCAAACATAATAATAGTTCGAAGTCGAAGTTTTTAAGAGTTTCGAGTCGAACTGTTTAAGATTTCGGAGTGGAACTTCTTAAGAGTTCGGAGTCAAAATATTTAACAGTTCGGAGTCGAACTACTTAAGATTTCGGAGATCAGAATTCGGATCCTAAAAACAAATTTCTCCAAATCTTTACATTATATGATTCTGGTATTTTGGTTAAGAATCCGGTTTTTGAACTTAAGAATAATTTTTCTATGTATAAGAAAATTTAGGTTAGGGTAAATTTCCTTAAGGAAGTAAATTTTCCTTATGGAGATAAAACGTATATTTTCTTAAGTATAAGGTGTTTTTGATTTTCAAAACAAGAAGGAATAGAAAAGTCATAAGTAAAACCTTATTGACTAAACCATATCGCCCTTTTTGGAAATCACAAACATCCTTTCGAAAAAGAATATAAGGATTTTGAAAAAACATTATTAGACTTTTAAATTAAACACTTATCTCCCTTCGTTCATGGATGAAAGTGAATAAAACTAACTCCTCCTTAGTCATTGAAACACTAAGGATTGTATTCTGAATTTTCAGAGTGAATTTTTCATTATTGTAATAATGAAGAACTTCTTAGTGGGAAACTCCCCCTTTCATTAAGAATATTTCTCTTATAAATTTTCCTTTCTCTTCCTTTTAGTAGTAGTTCTTTTTCTTTCTCCCCCTTTTGTGATTTTCAAAAAGAATTGAAGGGAATGAAAAACAAAATATTTTACCTGAAACACTAGTATATGACAAGATACAACCAACGAAATAATCATTTCATTAAAGTTGGAAAATTTTACAAATAAAGAAAATTACAACAAAAGATCGGAGTCGGTTCATTTGTCTTCCTTTTCCTTCAGAATGAGCTTCTTTAACAAGGTTTTGATTTTCTTCAAGTCTCTTTGGTCTTCCTCACGTTGCCTCTCCAAGGATTTTACCTTTTCATCTTGGGATTTTAATGCTTCTTCCTGAGCCTCTAAGGCTTATTTATGAAACATTATTATCTCATCTTACTTTTCCATCTTCTACTAAAACTTAATCCGGAAATCTCTTTTAGTTTTATAATTCTGAGACACTGAGCTAAGATTCCCATTCAGATCCCTGACCTATTGATTCCAAGAATTTTTCTACTGGGTTAACTTCTCGTAAATCTCATTAAACTTTTTATCCTATATTTCAAAATCATTTTGAACTTCAGCCTGAAAATTATCAAAGAGAACTAAATATTTATCAACTCTCATAGAAAACTTGGTTAACTTACTGCAGGACTTTATATGCACATCATAATCGATAAGAAAACTTTTCTATTCATCTTCCAAATTCACAAACTTATCAATGACCATGGATAAAGAATCTGATTTCTGATTCATAGTTTATTGCAGCATCTGGAATCTGGAATTTATTGTTGGAAGAATCGGAATTGTGTCCACCAACTTCCTCAGAGACTAAACTACAAAATCATGCCAATGAGATGATGATTCTGAATCAGAAACTTCTCTTCCAGACTGCTCTTATTCAACATGCACCAGCTTTCTTCTAGAGGTACCACCAACCTCTATCTTTCTTATGACATCTTTTATAGGTGTCTCCATGAGAGTTTTCATCCCCTTATCAGCTCTTGGATTAGGTTCTTTATTAATGGATACTTCCGCAGATTCAGACACTTGGATAATCTGGTCTTCATCTGGTTTATGTTTCTCTTGACCTTCCTCAAGGAAATTCCTCTCATAGGATTCTTCCTCATTATACAAGACATTTTCTTCTTCTTGTTCTTGCTGTTGGTTGTCAACATTCTTACTAGATTCCTCATCTTCTTTTCCTGGAGTAACTATCTTTGCAGATTCAGCCTTATCTTTATAGTCATATACTTGTCTGATCAGGGTATCCAAATCTTCACTCTCATCCTCTTCTTCTTATTCTTATTCCTCAACTTCTTCAGCAACTTCTTTCTCATCTTATTCAACTATTTCTTTACCCTTGGATCTATCCGAAGAGACATAGTTCTTGGCTGGAGTTTCTGGTAAAGAAGGTTGAAGTTCGAACGTTTCCAGAATGGGAATCATTTCTGAAGCTAACTCTAAATATTTCAGCAAAGATTGCACCACCTCAGCTTCAGACATTTTATTTTTCATTTTCTTTTCCTTTTTCTTATACTTGGATTGTAAATTTCTCTGGCTAGCTATCTTGTTCATTCTTCGAGCAAGATTTTCTAACTCATTTCCTAAGACTTCACTTTCAATAGAATCTAATTGAATAACCACCTTCTTAGACTTGGATCTGGTTACTCTCTTAGGAGTCTTAGTTTTCATATGATTTGATGTTGTTGTAAAAGCGAAAGTACCATTCCCATTCTTCTTCTTGAGGTTGTCAGCATCTCTCTTCATTCTTGTTTCATGTTGGAGAAGAGATCTGAATAGCTCCTCAAGAGAAATTTGAGTGACCTTCTTGTTCTCATCTATAGCTATTCTCTTTGATTCCCACTCATTAGGCATAATATCAATTATCTTATCCAAAAGGGCTTCATCATCTAAACCTTTTTCTCCCATAGACTGTAAGATATTGACTATAGTCATAAATCTCTATTGAACTTTACAAATTGGTTCTCCATATGGAAAATTGAATCCATGGTATTCAGCTCTATGCATAGCTCTCTTAGTCTCAATCACTTTATAAGTGCCAAAGTGTGTAACTTCTATCTTCTGCTAGATTCAATTAGCTGCTTCACAAAAAGAAATTTGGCTATATCTATTTCTAGTCATTGAACATAGTAAAGTATTGTGTACCTTATAATTGAGTTGATACTCTTTCTTTTCCTGGTTAGTGAAAGTTCTAACTTCTTTATTAGGTATTTTATAATCACCAGTAAGCATAACGAAGTTGTCCACTCCAGTGTTGATAACAAAAGTCTCTATTCGATCTCTCCAGTACTCATAGTCATTACCATCAAGTATTGGTGGTCTTGTAGGATTTTGATTTTCAATAGAACAACCATTGACTCCTTCCAGTCTTAAAAAAAACATGGCAACAGAACTTGTTAGTAGAAAAAGTTTTTAACCACAAAGATCAGAATGACAACGTTCGAAACAACAATGTTCGGAATGACAAAGTTCAGAACGAAAAAAGTTCGGAATGAAAAAGTTCGGAATGATAAAGAAAACATTCTATGTAATGAAGAAGAACAAAGAAAAAAATGAGAAAGAAAAACTTATACGTGAGTACAATTATTTCAAAGAACTCATTTGAAACCAATTGTAGGATTGAAATAATGATGTAGATGCTCAATATACAAGAGGGGGGTGAATTTTATACTTTAAAAATTCCTCTGGAACCTTTAAAGTTGTTTACTGATAACTATGTTTTCCTTAGACAAGGAATGTACTGAGCTTAACAAAGTTAAACTAAGAACATTCACAACACCTCTAAAACAAATTGGAGAATTGGAACTATGGTTTACAATATGAGATTCTACCTTAAAGCGTATAGAATCTAAACATATCAGGGTACAAGGGTAAGGAAATACAAAAAGTTTATACTTTACTTACAATACAATATATAGCGGAAAAACTAGTAGTAAAACTACAAGTAACAAGATATAAGTATTTTAACCCAAAGAGAAGGGTATCCAACAACCTTGGATAATGGTCTCTTGATTTATACTTTCATGAATGTATGTCTTACCCACACCAGGGTAATCCCTCGATACGAAGATCGGATTCTCTGTCTTGCTATCCCCGCAAGCCCTCAACTTCAAGGTAGTTGGAACCTCTGTCTTCCTCAGCAAGGAAGACCTCGAACTTCAAGGTAGTACGCACCTCTGTCTTCCTATCCCTAGAAGTCCATGAATGTAATCACCAAAATTTGGAGTCACACAAAGCAATCTGAACGAGCGGTTCAGTACGCACAAGGCATGAAAAGCTTCTCTCTCTAGAAATCACCTTAACAACGTGTGGTCTCTAGATTGATAAACTTATTTCTCTTTATGAGCTCTTTCAAATGAGCTCCTATTTATAAGAAAAATTCCAACGGTCGGCTCCCTCTTCCAATGGTCATATTTTCCATGAAATTTGGAGGGACCTGTACACGTGTAACTCAACCAATGGTTAATTAGAAATAGAATAGAAGACATCGTTTTATAACAGACCATGTATAACTGAATGCACAACATCGTTTTGAAATGAATCATATGTAAGTAAAATATAATCAATATTTTGGAGTGTAAGAAAGTTAATAGTTTGGAGTCTAACTAAAATGAATTTTGGAGTCTATGTTAAGAAATGTTTGGATTCAGTTTTATAGGAATTCGGAGTCTGGTTTCACCAGAGATCAGAATCTAAAATTGTAGAGTTCAGAGTCGAATGGTTTAAGAGTTCGGAGTCGAACGTTTTAAGAGTTCGGAGTCAAACTTCTTAAGAGTTCAGAGTCAAACTACTTAAGAGTTCGGAGTCGAACTGTTTAAGAGTTCAGATTCGAACTTCATAAGAGTTCGGAGTCAAACTGCTTAAGAGTTCGGAGTCAAACTTCTTAAGATTTCGGAGTCTAACTGTTTAAGAGTTCGGAGTCGAACTTCTTAAGAGTTCGGAGTCGAACTTCATAAGAGTTTTGAGTCGAACTGCTTAAGAGTTCAGAGTCGAACTTCTTAAGAGTTCGGAGTCGAACTGTTTAAGAGTTCGGAGTCGAACTTCTTAAGAGTTCAAAGTCGAACTGTTTAAGAGTTCGAAGTCGAACTACTTAAGAGTTCGGAGTTCAGAATTCGGATCCTAAAACAGAATGTTCCAATTATTTACCTTATATAATTCTGGGATTTTGGTTAAGAATATGGTTTTTGAACTTAAGAATAATATTACTATGTATAAGAAAATTTAGGTTAGGGTAAATTTCCTTAAGTAAATTTTACTTATAGAGGTAAAACATACATTTTCTTAAGTATAAGGTGTTTGTGATTTTCAAAACAAGATGGAATGAAAAAGTAATAAAGAAAACATTTTTGACTCAACAATAGCATTCTAAACCGATTAATATGTTGACTTTTATACATGGAATTCCACACAAAAAGGATGAAAATGAAGAATTGTGAGTTGAATTAGAGACATGCATCAATCCATAGTATAACGTGAAAAGTACAGAATAAATGATAATTTCATAACTTTTATATTATTCATGGTTTTTTTAATTATATAGTTTCATACACTATCTTTTGGATGAACTTGCATTAGACACCCTTGGTGGTGGCCTACTGAGTTGTACTCACACCCGATTCAGACTACCTGATCGGAATCCGAGTATACTTTTTTGTTGCAGGGTAAGATAATGGAAAGGCCCTAGAATATGTTTCTATTTGGGAATGGTGAATTTTTTAGGGAAGTAGATGTGGTTAATGACCTTCTTGGCCGTCGTTGTGTCATTATTTTCAGTTCCATTATTGAAACTTGACACTTGCATTATCATAGATTTCATTCCCTTTTTGTTTGAGTATTGTATTTCTTTTTTTGACTATCATATTACTTGGTATTATTTTGCTTATTTATATGTGTCCACAATTGTTTAATTTTTTTTCTTCCATTGATGTTTTACTATGATAAAAGAGGGCATGTTCTCCCAAGGACGGACTTACCAGACCCTCACTTCTAAGAAACACCCTCTCACTAAGGGGTGGCAAGCTTGAGGGCATGTGAACAAACAGATCTAGGTACGGTTTTGTGGCACCCATGCTGGGAAGTTACATGAGCTCATATATAAATATATTTATTATTAAATTGAATTTATTAAAATATACTTATTTATAATTATATAAAAAAAATATAATTATATATTAATATTTTTAAATATATTTAGTTATAATTATTATTATGGTTAAATTAATATATATTTAAATAATTTTAAAATTATGAATTAATATATTTATTATAATTATATTTATACACAAATATTTCTAAATATATAGAAATTTCTATAAATATATAAAATATTTATTAAAATATTTATTTTTTTATAATTATAAATACATTTATATTTTTATTAAATATAATTTTATAAATATAAATAATAATATAAATAAATAATTATGATTATATCCTTATCATTGTTTTTAGCACTGTTAATGATACTCCACTATCAGCACTAAAAAGGAACTCATAAATAGATGTTTTAACAACACTTTATATTTTCCAGCTGATAAAACAACTCTTTATAAGTTATTTTTTGAAAGAGTTGATAAAAGCATCATGGGTTATTATAAAAATGACCCTCACAGAACCCTTCCATCACTCACACATTCATGATTTGTGGAACTGTATCCCTTTCTATGATAACACCTATGTCTCTAGACATCACTAAAGCTGCATATCTACATTCTCAACGAATAGATCTCTCCAAATCTATGGTATGTGCCCAT
Organism: Viscum album; assembly: GCA_963277665.1. Taxonomy (NCBI): domain Eukaryota; kingdom Viridiplantae; phylum Streptophyta; class Magnoliopsida; order Santalales; family Viscaceae; genus Viscum; species Viscum album. The sequence continues at coordinate 1,925,446,310 of OY728142.1, read as the reverse complement.
TTATTTTGTAAGTGGCTCCTCTGACACTATTTTTTTCAGTCTCACCTTGCTTGCATGTGTCTTCACTTAATCTGGTGAACTGAACAAATTTCACCCATAATTGTTCTATTATTTTCGATTGAGAGTATCATATCATCACCCTTCTATGTCTTGTCTCTTTGTTGACTTCTCGACTTACAATGGATACACACTATTCCATTAAAATTAAAACATGTTCTCCATAGTTGTAAAATTCAATGACACTTACAAACTTATAATGAACTAAATTCACTTCTCACATAATTCTTACACTATTATTATATAACCTCTTTAGTGGTGCCAAAATCTATGGTGTAGATAAGTTCGTTTTCATGGGAATAGCATGTTTTGTCTCTCTTATGAGTTTTTTGGACTTAGTTGGTGTCAATTTGGGCCTCCCTTATTGAATGTAGTTAATTATAAGTAGTATTTTCCCACACTTATATCATCAGTTTTGGATCAATTAATTTCATGGTCTTTTAATTTGTGTTTTATAATTCTAATAATAGTATTATTTATGTTAGTGGAATTCAGATGATGAAATTGAGGTTTCATCTTAGTTTACACTGAATGTAAAATGTTTTTATATTAAAAAATAATTTTTTTAAATTTTTTTTCAATTTCATTGTGTACCTTGTGCTTGCTAAATTTCTTGAATCTTATATATCATAGCTTATTATTGGAATTGACTGTTATGTTCCACCTAATGACCTCTATGAAAACACAAAATTCACATTTTTATAACTTAGGGTAGTTACATAAATCAAAATTTTTATTTGATTATAAATTTATATACTTTTATAACATTTATAGTAGGCCACATTAACATATATAGTTTAATGTGAAAAAATAGTTAACTATTTTTACTTTTATTGGTGTCTGGAATTATAAATTAATATAATTTTATAATTTTATTCATTATAATTTATTATAATACAGTACTTTAATAAATATTATTTTTATATATTAAAATTTAATACTTTTATAAATTTTTAAGACTATATAATTTTTAAAATTTTTCATACTATTATAACATATATGAAATTTTATATAGTGTTATAAATAAATATATATAAATATATATATTAATAAATTATGTATATTTCATTGAAATATATATTTTTTATAAATTATATAAAATTTTATACATCTATATATGTCTCTAATTTTATATACTGATTTAAATATGTATTCATTTTTAATTTATACTTTTTTACATGTTTAATTTTTTCAATTTATAAATTTTGTAATACATTTATAAATCCAAAATTTTAATTTATATAAATTATAGTTTTATAATTATATAATTGGAATTTTAGTTTCCCAAAAAATTCATTTGTATAATCAAGAGTTATTTTATTATATGGAATATTTTAGGTTTTAAATCATAATTGATCGAAGTTATATGTATGATTTTACTTTATTTTTGAATGTGATTCAATATTAGAGTTGATTTTTTTTGGATTTCATTTTAAAAAAAGTATATATGGAGGAGATTATTCAATTAAGTTTTATAATTTCACCAGTAGACTTTGGATTACTCAAAAATAAGTGAATTATCATATCACTGTAGTTATATTTCAAACCAAATATAAGTTGGGAAACCATAATAGAGAAATATTTCAATAAATAAAAAAAAAATTATAAACCAAAGTGTTGTGATTTGAAAGGTATCATATTTTATTAGTTTAATTTTCATTCATAAACATACTATGAACATAATGACTGAAAATTCAATGTTAATGTTGAAAATATTTTATAAAATATCATACGTTATTTTTTTATTTATGAATCAAATATTAAATTAAATACACATATTTTCTATTAGGAATCTAGTTTTAAAATAATATAGCTTTTATTTTTTTATTTATATTATTTTATCCTATAGCCTTATTTTCAGCATTGTTTTATAAATGAAATTTGAATGTAAGTGTAAATTATTGGTTTTAAAGTTAATAAATTATATTTTTATGATGCTTCATACTTAGGATGATACTTTGGATTTAAATTATTATCTAAATAAATTATCTTTTAAATTTCACATTGCCTTCAAAATTTAGTTTTTTGACTCGAAGTTTGAGTGAATCGATTCATTTGTTTTTTATAATAAAGTATTATCTACCAATGGGATGAGTGTTATCTATATGTATAAATGTGAACATGTTAATGGTCAAACGGTAATATATATATTTATATTTTCGTATGAACATTCAAAAACCTAATAGAAATATAGACTCACACCTCCTACATAATATAGATTTAAAATAACACAATGGATAATGAATTTAACTAACTCTATCCAACCGATATGATATCCATAGTGACTCAGTCTTGCTAAAGGTGAATAAATGTTTAACCCAATTAAGTCTCCAAAACCTATTTTTCATCTAACGTCACCAACATTGTTTAAATTATGGGAGTCCTCCACAACTATATCATCTATTTGATTTGATGGTTTCATCTAAGGGGATGAGTCTCGGGTAACAAAATTCAATTAAAACTATCATATTCATCACATTAATCTCTCAAATAGTTATTATTTAATTTTTTTTGGAGACTCATCCCCCATATCTTTTGGACATCCACATTTGTTTCTCAAACTAATCTAAGTAGCAGTCATCCCATACCAGGTACCAATGAACATTGTTGATGAATTTAGAGGTACACACCTACCTCTAGTGGATTAATTCTTTTCCTAAATTCAATTACCCATTTACTTATAATAATAATGAAATTATTTGAAACATTAATATTTTTGGTTCCCCTTACATGAAAGGCACATTTTATTTATTTATTTATTTTGATAAATATCAATATTACTGAATCAAATAGGATTGGTATGAATTGAAAATGGATGGATGATAATCGTATGATAAGATATTATGAGTATGGGGAGAAATAGTTCTTTATGTGTTTAAAAGAACATACATATGACTCTCATCAAATGCATTTTCCAAGTTTACAATGTTGCTATTAAAGACTAATTGGTCTAAAGGATTTGAATTAACACATAATTTATCTCAGAATAGATCAATTTTATCAATGTAGGAATAAACATGGGGAAAAATAAAATGTTGGTAGTGACTGGGATAACACATCATTTTATGGATCATATGATATGATTAAAAGTGTGGAAAATTAATTAACACTATATAGAGGATTTGATTAGATGTGAGAATGATAATGAATGTCATATTGAGGAAATGGTACTTAATGTTGAAGTTGAACATTGTGATTTTACATAATTTTTTGTGAAGTTAAAGAGCCTTACAAGGAAGAAATTAAATGTTGGTTACACTAAATATAAAACATTGTCACCCATACTAATGCTATATAATATAAATTTTTTAAATGGACCGATTGTTGATAGTTTTACTGAACTACTTCCTCTCTTGAATGATATTCCCCTAGAAGATAATGAGATTCCAAGACAAACATATGAATCTAAATGGATGTTATGTTCAATGTGTATGATCTCATAAGTAATAAATTCTTTTCCAGATGACTATATACTATTTCTATAGGGAAATAATCCCATATATAATTCACACAGTGTGGTGCATATTGATAGAAGAAAGGTGAATTGGGTCCTATAAAAGATGAATGTTAATTGACAATAATTACATGGTTTAGATGTGTTTTTGGAAGTGAGGAGACTTCAAGGAAATTGAGATGGAATACATATATAAGAGATAATAATGGGAAACATCATCACCAGAAATACTCTCCTCATTGGAGGAGAATTGACCATGAGTATCCAGAATTTGGAATCGATGTGAGAAAAGATCTTTTTACGCTATATATTGATGGAATGAATACTTTTAGTTTTCAAATAAAAACATGAATTAAATTTCATGTTATGTTGGTAAATTATATCATTACATTGCAGTTATGCATTAAATTAAAATAAATTATGTAATCTATGCTTATATCAGGACCAGAATAACCAGGTAATGATATTGAAGTTTATTTTTTTCATGGCCCGACCATACCTGGGATTGAGCCGCAACTACCCCAAGCCCGCCTCCATAGGCCAGGGGCTGGCAACAAGTGCCGAAGGATAAAAAAATTAGGGAGGCCTTTGTCTGAGTACCTGTATACACACACGAAGCCCACTCAATGCAGAAGTGCAGAGTAAAAAAGAAAAGTAAATTACTAACTGCTATAAACAACCAAAAAAGTGCATCGACCTCTAACCATTAAAAGGTAAAATCTGAAGATAAATTGAAAAGAAAAAGGGAAAAACGCGCCCAACCAGAAACGTGTCACAACCCGACAACAGGTAAACAAAAGTAAACAACTGGGAGAGTCCCACACCTAGAACCTAACTACGACCACCACACACAGTCCAAGCTCCCGAACTCTGAAGCTCCACTAAAGTCACGACCAAAATGTCCATCATCTGCAAGGGAACACCAAGTGTGGGCAAAGACCAAGCTAGGGTGAGTATAAAAATACTCAGTAGGATGCCCCGAAGTCTCGAGGGAGCAAAAAAAGAAGTACTGAAGAGGTGAGCAGTATATCGAACAGAGAAAAGTAAAGGAGTACCACCAAGATTGCAGTATAGAGTACAACTCAACCTAATAAGAGGAAGGAAGTAGACTCGTCCAAACGCTTGGATCTAGAAGTGGTGAGAAGATGAACTTCTCGTCGATTCATCGCTACCAATAGCAGGAGAGTAGACTCGTCCAACCATGAGAAGATATACACAAAAAGCAGGTGGCATACCCCGCACGTCTTCACCTCTCCTGGAAGGAGAGTAACCAAACTAAAGATGTGGGTACTAGAACAAGGTATATATATATATATCCATATTCTCAATCAAGAAGCCCAAAACATATTGTAAGGGGATCTCCGTCCCGTAGCTCATCCCAAGAAAGTGAATCTCCAATAGTCTCATAAGTAAACACCATCGATGCCCAGTATCTGTACGCCTTCCCCGAACTGCAAGTCAAGGGGCTCAAATCACCACACCTTGACACTATCCTCTTTGGACGACATTGAATCCACCGCACGATTTTAGGTCGCATCACAAGGACGTGTCTTGTTGGGGAATGTGCCCCTCGTACTTGAGAGTTCTGGGGGAGCATCAAGCCACACCTTGTAACTGTCACACAGTTGAGAGGTCTTCTCAAATTCAAAGCTGTCACATCACAGACCCGTACAAACAAGGGTCCCACTTTGATAATCACGGAGGAGAGCCACAGACTAGCCTAGTAGAAAGGAATGATTCTGAAATAAGTCATTGGGTGACCCACTACCCAGTCTCTGCTTGAGGGTAGACCCTAAGAGGTCGTCGGGTGACCCACTGTCCAGTCTCTACTAGAGGGTACACCCTAAGAGGTCGTCGGGATACCCACTTCCTAGTCTCTAATGGAGTGCAATCCCAAAGAGGTTGTCAGGTGACCGACTGCGCAGTCTCTGCTGGAGGGTAAACCCTATGAGGTCATCGGGTGACCCACTGCCCAGTTTCTACTGGAGGGTAAACCCTAAGAGATCGTTGGTTGACCCAATTCCCAGTCTCTGCTGGAGGATAAACCCTAAGAATTCAATGAGAAACCCACTTCCCAATCTCTACTGGAGGGTAAACCCGAAGAAGTCGGTGAGCAACCCACTGCCCAGTCTTTTTTGGAGGGTAAACCTGAAGAAGACGGTGAGAAACCCACTACCTAGTCTCTGCTGGAGGGTAAACTTGAAGAAGTCGATGAGAAACCCACTGCCCAGTCTCTACTGTAGGGTAAACCCAATGAAGTCGGTGAGCAACCCACTGCCCAGTCTCTACTGGAGGGTAAACCCGGAACTCCTCTATCCATCTCTACTGGATGGTATAACCCAAGCCAACAGAACGCAGAGTGGGTATCACGCAACCACCCAACTCCAGAACAAAACCAGGGGAAACCACTCAACCCTGCTAGTCTAAACCAACGTGAACAGGCCCAGGCGGAAAACCACTAAACCATGCTGGTCAAAACAATCGTGAACATGACCATGGGGAAAACCACTCAACCATACTGGTCGAAACCATCGAGAAGAAGAGCACCCTCTATATCATGAGAGGTCAAAAGTACGTAAAGTATAACACGACACACACATGGGGCCCACATGACTTGCGGCCCAAACTCATCTCCAAACCAAGAACACAAACATTCATAGGTAAAAACTACAACATGTACCTCCATGAATTCCCATATACTCCCAGAGTATACTTCATTTCCAACCCAAGGGCTATCATTCACATAGCACCAAATGTCAACGCAAAAGGGTGTAAATGTATATTTTCCAACATGCTTCCTCTGTGGCCCAATCACGACCAACCACATCTCTTTGAGAACCAACCTCACTCACATGGGAGTGAACGTGATCTCACGCCAAGGGTTCACTTCCGAACACAGCAAGGAGAACCTTCATCAGAGCACCGTTCATACTTCCACATAAAATGAGATCTTTAATGAGTCTTCGCACATCCAAACAGATCCTACCATTGTAATCCTCAGGGGGAAAAATGCGATATAGATTATTTACTCACCCAAAATGGATATCTGATGGAAAAGTTACCCAACACCACATTACACCTGAACGACGTCCTGATGTCCCGAGCCTCGGTCCTGAAAACAATCGGGTGCATCGCACCATTGCGATCCCGACAGAAAAAATACTCAAATTGACTACTCACATGCATGGAATAGATATCCAGAAATAAATATGCATATTGACATACCACACACGAGCGGTGCTACGTGGGACCCGCATCCCGGTCCAGAAGCGCTAAAAATGGATTGCACCTTTGTGAACTTCTCTAAATAATACACAAGAATGACTAACCACTTGTCCAAAACAGACACCCAGTGATAATGATAGAAATCACCGCCAACTCCCAAAATGGCCCTCGTGGTGCCCGCAACACCATGCAGAATTAAAGCGGGAGTATTTCACCATTTCAATGCCCTTGGAAAGTCACCCAAAATCGACTACTCACACACCCCGAAAGGACGTTCGATGATCAAGTTGATAAACGCTACTTGCAGCTTAAAAGACGAAACTTGGTGCCCACGCCTCAACTCCAGCTTCAACACCATAAACCACCCTATAAATCTTAATCTCGAGGCCAGGGTCACAACACTGCTAACGGAGCTCAAAACGGATGTCGGATGTGTCTGCGCCGCCCAAAACAAGAACCTCGGAAAAACGTAAATCCGCTTAACGTATGTGTCATGCCGCCTAGCCCCTCGTCTCGGGATTTTAAAATTCATGAGACTATTTTAGAATGTCTGTCTTGATCCACGGAACACCTATCCACATACGGCACATGAATTCGATTTACGGTTTTCGAAAAAGGGGCGTTTTATTATTAAGAACCGAAACGAGGTGGGCCATACCAGTTCATCCGGCCCACCCTCTGTTTGAACCGGCCCGCGGTTCACTGCGCGGGCCGGACCGCATCGCTCAGACCGGATCAGCCGGTCCTGATGATCCTCCACGGGACCCGTGAAGCGCGGGTCCCTCTCTGTTGGCCGGGGTTGCGAAGACCCCGGTCTACCGTGTCGTCGCGCCCTGGTGATGACCCCGCTGCCCGGTCCTCTTGGCCGACGCCCGCTCGATCGCACTCCCGCTCAACTGACGCCGCCTGCCGCTCCCCGCTCGCGCCGACCGCCCTGCGAAATATCCCCTCTTGCACCAATGTTGCTTGCCACTCCCCGCTTGTTCTGACCACCCTACTGAGGTGCCCCGCCACCCTGGACCGCCGAAGACCTGCCGGACCAGCCAAATCCGCCGAAAAACACCCAAAACAACTTCTAATCTTCGCCGGACCACTGCGGACACCTCGGGACTCAGAATTCAAATCCAAAATATGCCTCGGAAAGAAGAGAACATATAATATGAATTCTTGGGGTTCTCTCGATAAATAAACAGAAATTCAATGCTATAATTCAACTTGAAAGAAGGGTTTGGAAATAAAAACGCAAAAGGAAAACTCCTACCTGCAGGGGCGTAGCCCAACGCTTCACGGTCAATTCGTACCTCACCAGAACCAAAAAAACCTTAAAGAGAAGGGATTGAGGAGTGGGGAGGGCTTGAGGAGCTTCTTCCTCCAGAGAGAAAATGGGAGAAGGGAGAGTGGTGGGTTGGTTTAAATAAAGAAAACTTATCTAAAATGCTTAATTAATTTAATCCACCAAAAGACCTGCATCCAAAACTCTTGGCAGGGTCAAGATTAAACCTTCACTACGGTAAACACCACCTCCCTAACAAAATGGCGATCTCGTAATATTAATCCGAACCTTCGTTCAAAAGTTATAAAACTTAACGTTTGAGGCCACTTAATTACAAAAACGCCCCTTGTAGCATTTTTTACAGAAGGCCCGCGCCCACGAAAGTTACACCCCTCCTACGGTAAACGACACGTTCCGGACTCAACCGTGCCCTCATTTTTTTCATCTGAGCAACCATTTAAGATATTGTTGAGTTTAACCACATAACAAATAAATTAACTATTTAATTTATCCATTTCATGTTCTGATAGCGAGCGAGGGGTCCAAACGCCCCGCGACGATAAGTTTTCTATCGTTAATAGGGTAAACACCCCATTTCAGACCCATGCATACCCTCAAATTTCAGATATGAAACACTGTTTAGGAGTTATCCCATTTATTTGGCGTTCCCAATGTGAACGCACTGAAAATTTAATTTCAGCCACACCGGGGCTCAGAATTGCACGCTGTCTGAAGGCGCTACTCTGGAATAACATCAAGAATATTAGAAAGTCATTTATAACAAAAACCAGGTTCTTACATTATTAGCTACATCAATATTTTCATCCCCGAAAAGAAAAACCCAGGAACAACTCCGGGTACTAAGCCCGCACCTGGAATTTCCGTACCCAGAGGAACTCTTGCACAGTCCCGCGTCACCACACATAGACCAAAGGGTTTGATCTATTCACGCAGGGTCTTCCCTTGTTGATAACATGCATAGGATCACACACACTTTTTCTCAGGTGATCCATGCAGGAGATTCTATCCACCCAAACCATCCTTTGGATTTTGGGCAAGGCGGTAGTGAGCCTCGCCATCCATTCGCACAAACTCAAATGGCCTAAAGGACCTCAGGGGTAGCTCACCTCCCCGATCGAACCTATAAGTCGCAGGCCCCGACTAGAATCACCGTTTGGACCTGGGAAAAAGCCTGGTGATTCCCTCCTTCAGAATATCCATATGGTGAAACACCTAAGGATATCTGGTCACACATGTTTTCATAGTCGATGTCTCACAACCCAGACTCTCTTACACGCTCGGAGAGCGAAGGAGTCGACACCATTGACTAAATAAAAAGGTCTCATGCCTTTTACCTTACCAACACAGGGTTACACCAACTCCCAGCGCCACCCTGGTAACAACTCAATCAAAGAGAAGGAAGAAAATCATTTCACACATAGAGCCTAAAAATTCTACTACAAAAAGTAAAAGAGCTATAGAGCGTACCTCTTATCACCTCATGCTCTGTAGGATCGTAGAGATCCAAAGCTCACAGCTGTTCGTGGTCCCAACTATTAGCTCCTGGAGCCTAACTTGGACCACCTATTGGTGATGAGAACACCTCATAAAGTCATCACCCACTAAAAGTTTCTCCCACTCCTCCGCTAACACCACCTCCCTGGGCGCTACTCCGATCACGACGCTGCCTCTATCAAGGTGTTGCACCTGCTGCCCGCCTGATATTATCAGCGTTCCTGGTCGGGAAGTCCCGTGCCAAGTGACATCGTCCATCACAAGCATAGCACTTGCACTCTCTGGGCTACCCTGGTTCCCTCTTGTGCCACTGTGGTGTACGACCACGTCTCCGAAACCGGCGGTTGGAAGGTTGCCTGCGTCGAGGTTCTGTCTGCTGACGCCTGCTAGCTATGGAAGATGTATCCACTCTGTCGAGCCTGCTGCCACCACCAACTGTAGAGTGTGACAGGAAGCTCTCTGTCATAGGCACCTACTCTAGCACCCCGACATATGTGGAAATGAACAAGGGTACTATGATAGCACGAATCTCACTACGGAGACCCTACTCAAACTTCTGTGCTCAAAAGTTGGTGTCATGGTCCAAGTTCGGGTAAAAGCATGCATGGTTTTTAAAACTTGTCACATACTCGATCACCATCATCCCTCCCTACTGAAACTGCAGGAGCTCCTGGATCTGAATAGAGCGTAAGTAGGATAGGAAAAATCCTCACGAAAAGCATCTGAATGTCTCCCCACGAAAGTGACGACTCATCGAGAAACCGAGTCTCCAAACTCACCCAACTCCTAGCTTCTCCGTGAAAAAGGATGGCCGCCAAAGACACCATTAGATCTGCCAGTGTCTGAACAAGCCTAAAGAGGTGAACCACTATCTCTAGCCAAACCTCTGCTGCTCGAGGGTTTGGATCACCACTGAACCTCAACAGTCTCTGTCATTAGAACTCATGGAGCGCGCTCAACCTACTCTCAAGCTCAGCCTACTCTGCTGATGATATATTCTTCTCACCTAGTGGGGGTGATGCTACTAGCCCACCTGACGAAAGGGACTCGCAAGATGGGTCATAGACTGAGGCCTCATAGCTCACATGGTCATCGTCACGAACCAAAGCTGGTATCCTGGCTAGCTCTCCCCATGGAGACATCTTGAATGTTATCAAGGAGTTTCGCGGTCAGATGAGAATATATGTATATAACCGTCACAACAATGGGGAGACGACTAAAGAAGGATAGTCAAAGACTCAATCCTATGTGATGCACAAACCAATTTTCCTGCAACGAGTGTCTCAGCATGCCGAGTAGACAAGAGGGTTATCAGGGTCCTGGTGAATTGATACGTCGGTTGCCATAGCATCACTGGAATCCCTGGCCTGAGATATGCTCTTGGGGCATGTTGACATTGTTTCTCTAAATCCCAACCAATTCCTTTTTAGGTAATTCTGCAAAATATCCCAAGGAATGAACCACCTCTGATACCACTTAGTCACAACTCGACCCTACCCGGGCCCGAGCCGCAACTACCCCATGCCCGCCTCCATAGGCTAGGGGCTAGCGACAAGCGCCGAAGCCTAAACAACTTGGGGAGGCCTTTGCCTGCGTACCTATACACACAAATGCAGCTCACTCAATGCAGAAGTGCAGAGTAAAAAGAAAATTAAAGTACTAACTGCTATAAAAAACCACAAAAGTGCATCCACCTCTAACCCGTAAAAGGTAAAAGCTGAAGGTAAACTAAAAAGAAAAATGAAAAAACATGTGCCCAACTAGAAAAGTGCCACAACTCGGCAACAGGTAAACAAAATAAAATAGCTGGGAGAGTCCCACACCTGGAACCTGACTACGACCACCACATGAGGTCCATGCTCCCGAAATTTTAAGCTCCACTGAAGTCACAACCATCTTGTCCATCGTCTGCAAGGGCACACCAAGTGCGGGAAAAGCCCAAGAAGGGGTGACTATAAACATACTCAGTAGGATGCCCCGAAGGCTCATAGGAGCAACAAAGGAGGTACTGAAGAACTGAGTAGTAGATCAAACAGAGAAATGTAAAGTAGTACCACCGAGAGTGTAGTAAAGAGTACTACTCAAACCAACAAGAGGAAGGAAGTAGACTCGTCCAAATACAAGGAGCTAGAAGCGGTGAGAAAATGAACTTCTCATCGAGCCTTCGCTACATATAACAGGAGATTAGACTCATTCAACCATGAGAATCTAGACACGGAAAGCACATGGAATACCCCGCACGTCTTTGCCTCTCCTAGAAGAAGAGTAACCAAACCCAAGAAGTGTGTGCTGGAACAAGGTATACACATATCCATATGCTTAATCAAGAATCCCGAACAAGATTTTAAGGGAATCTCCATCCCATAGCTCAACCCAAGAAAGTGAGTTTCCAATAGTCCCAGTAGTAAACACCATCAATGCCCAGTATCTGTAGGCCTGCCCCGAACTACAAGTCAAGGGGGTCAAATCACCGCACCTTGGAACTATCCACTTTGGGTGGCACTGACTCGCCTGCACGGTATTAGGTCGCGTCACAAGGATGTGTCTCGGTGGGGAAAGCTCCACTCGTACTTGAGAGTTCTGGGGGAGCGTCAAGCCACACCTTATCAGTGTCCCACAGTCGAGAGGTCTTCTCAATGTCAAAGTTATCACATCATTAGCCCGTACAAATAAGGATCTCGCTCCAATAATCTTGGAGAAAAGCCACAGACTATCCTAGTAGAAAGGAATGAGTCTGAAAGAAGTCGTTAGGTGACCCACTCCCCAGTCTCTGTTGGAGGGTAAACCTTAAGAGTTCGTCGGGTGACCCACTTCCCAGTCTCTACTGGAGGGTACACCATAAGAGGTCGTCGGGTGACCCACTGCCCAGTCTCTATTGGAGCGTAAACCCTAAGAGGTCGTCGGGTGACCCACTGCCTAGTCTCGGCTGGAGGGTAAACCCTAAGAGGTCGTCGGGTGACCCACTGCCCAATCTCTGCTGGAGGGTAAACCCTAAATAATAAATAATAAATAATAAATAATAAATAATAAATAATAAATAATAAATAATCAATAATCAATAATAAATAATAAATAAACATAAATAATAAATATAAATAATAAATAATAAATAAATATAAATACTAAATAATAAATAATAAATAAATATAACTAATAACTAATAAATAAATATAAATAATAAATAATAAATAATAAATAATAAATAAATATAAATAATAAATAATAAATAATAAATAATAAATAATAAATAATAAATAATAAATAATAAATAAATATAAATAATAAATAATAAATAAATATAAATAATAAATAATAAATAAATATAAATAATAAATAATAAATAAATATAAATAATAAATAATAAATAATAAATAAATTTAAATAATAAATAATCAATAATCAATAATCAATAATCAATAACCAGAAACAAATAATAGATAATAAATAAATTATAGTATATTATATATAATAAATAATAAATAATAAACGAAACACATGAAAATGTATGAAAAGACCTGATAAGGGATGAAAAATCATGAAAACAAATGATAATGGATGGAGAAACATGAAGAATGAGGCATTAGAAAAATGAGAACACATGAAAACTCATGAAAACTCTGGAAAAACGCTTAAGAATTCAACATAATCATCATTATAACCCACAAAAAACCATTGATAAAGATAACAAGTCATGGAAACCCAAATAAACAGTAATAAATGGAGAAACCATTAAAACTCATCCAAACGGTCATAAAGTGACAAAAACATTGGACTCACATTAACTGAGATAACTTATGATCCGAGAGTCCATTTCAGATCTGCGACCTGTCAAATCAATGATCCGGAAATGACCTTTGACTTTATAGGGGAAAGAGTCTGAATGGACAGGTGGATCGGAAGTTACGACCATTTTAAAAAAAGCTGACGGGGAACGGGTGCTAGAAATGAGGCATCGAAAAACATAACAAACCCTATACCCACTAAAAAGGCCATAACTTATGATACATTAGTGAATGTGGGTGCCACGGCCAGCGAAAATGAAGCTCATGGAACGAGCTATAATCTAGCAGGTGGAGGAGTTCGAACAGACACGCGGATAGAAAGTTAGATCTGTTTGAAGACAAGTTTGACGGGACACCGGTGACGAAAATGGGGTTTCAGAGGCCTTTGGAGGGTTTTGGGGGTCAAAAAACTATTGTGTATCTCTCTTCTCCGGCTTCGATTTAATATGTGGTACAACCCAAATGAACACCCGGAGCGAAAGTTATGGCCGTTTGAAGTTGGAGAACTTTTTTCAACTTTCTTATAACTCTCATATATTTTTCACCTTAGATCGTCTCATTGTTTTGATTATATGTTCCACTATATCTCTTCATGAGCTTCGATTTGACTGGCTGTGGTGCTCCAACATACACATAGGTCAAAAGTTATGGTCGTTTTAGTGATTTTGGGGTTTCTCATGTTTTTTTTTCTTTTAATTTCGCAGCAGTTTTACCCAAACCGCCACTAATTCTCGAAATAAATTTAAATAAAAAAAAATTAAGGCATTTCACGGCGGTTTAAAAACCTCTGCAAAATGGCAGCCCAAAACACATTTAGTGGCGGTTTTTAAAACCGCCACGAAAAAACTGCCGCGAAATGGCTGTTTTCCTGTAGTTTGATATTGTAATTATATCATAATTCGTGAATGGATAGGACTCTCAGTTTAAAATCTATACATCATGTTTGTTTTCATGATTTTTTTTATAATAACTGATCTAATATATTAATTATATCTAAATAAAAATCACATTTCCTAAAGGTGTATATGTGAAACTAATTGAATGGATTAACCCATGAACATAAATATGGAATCATTATTTTCCACATAACTTCTAAAGATCAAACCAAAATGAAATCAATTAAAATTGGTGAAACAATGGAAAAAATGGAAACAAAGTTTGAAATCAGACATATGGATGACATAATCTTCATAATACCAATGATGTAGGGGTAAAACAATATAATTTTTTCATAGAATATATATTTCAATTACCGTCATTACATATTCCTTGTTGTTTTTGAGGTAACATTTGATGCTTATTGAGTTTAATTTGGACACTCCAATGATTTATTTCCATGATCCATTGCATGGATACCCAATAATCTAACAACACTTGTTAACATTTCTGAATTGTGAATACACTATATCCAATGTTTTAGAAATAAAATCCTTGTTATATTTTTTATAATTTCTTTTAATGATAGTTTTTATGACACAGAGGTTGTTAAATATCATAAAAAACATGGAATGGGGACAGTCCATGAGAACAACGATCCAATAGACTCATATTTTGATCTTACCTGATCTTAATAAGGGGTATGTGGTTTTATGAAATTCGTATGGAACTAGTTTGTGTTGATTGATTATACAGGATGATCATGTAGTGGCTTATGGATCATTCCAACTTTGAACACATCCGATAAATTGTCCTACTCATGATTTTGATCTTTTCAAGGTTATTCTTGTGCATAATTAATAGAGGGACTATCTTTTTTGGGAGATTATTTCAAAATTGTTATACCAAATGTGTAATAGATATATCATTACTCAGATAAAATTTAATCTCATATAGAGGTGGTGGGTGGAATACCATCAAACATTTTAATTCAATTTTGACTGTACCATATGGATTGGGAATTTCATCACAAATTCTTTTCATAGGAATGTAATATCACATGCACTATTAGAATCAAAGGAAGAGGAGAAAATTATGGTGTTATTTTGTTAGTTTCATATAGATTCTCATAAGTATGTTTTATGAATGGTTCTTACTAGTGATCAGTTATCATCATCACTCCATGAGACTATTGTACAAATTCATCAATTAGATGATGTGTTTAGAGAAATTAGAGAAACCCTATATGGTGTGGAGAGTGTTTTCATTCCATATCTATCTTCAGATTCTGTTATTATTTTTATGATTGGTTTTTCATCCAAGAATTTTTGAGGATAAAATTTTTGTTTTTCTCCATAGTTCTTCATGGGTTGTTCATTAGGACACTACAAAGATTTATTATGACATAATGCAGTTATTATGGTGGATGGGTATGAAGTATGTTATTTCATATTATGTTCCCCACTATTACACCAAAAAACAGATAAATAAAAACATCATAATCCTTCTAGTTTAATCCAGTCTCTTCGAGTGCTATTTGGGATATACAAGGAGGTATCCATGGAATTTGTTGTCATATTTCCATGGAATCACCTAGTGAGGAATTATATTTGGTTGGAGATTGATCTATTAACAAAGTCAACTAAATTTATTCCAATTAGTGACACCACTAAAATTAACAATCTGGGTATGATATAGATGGTTCATATCCTGGGGTTACCTTTGGATCCTTCTGTCATTGTATCTTTCAGGGATCCTAGGTTTACATTGAGGTTCTGGAGATTATCCAAGAGGGTATAGGGACTCATGTCAGTATGATTAAAACATACTATCCACAGAAAGATGGTAAGATGGAGCATGATATTCATGTCCTAGAGGATATCCTCCTTTCCCATGCTATATATTTTGGTGAATCATGGAAAAGTATTTCCCAACCAGACCCATGCTAGGACCGAAGGAACAACTACCCCAAGACTGCATCTCCATCCCAAGGGGTGGAGAGAAGCACCGAAGGCACAAATAAATTGGGGAGGCCTTTTACCCATGTACGTGTATGAAAATAAACATCCAACCCAATGAAAAAGTGAAGAGGGTAAGATGTAAAAGCTTTAACCCCACTATAATTTAAAACTATCATGAATGAACTTCTATACAGTACAAAATAATGGTACTATAAACTAAAAAGTAATGGGGGAATATAAACTCCCATCTATAATGGACTATCAAACTATCGGAAAACTGGAAAAGAAAATAGTTGAAAGTGACCTGTTCCCTTGAATCCAAGAGAATACCATGATATGTGGACCGAGAACCCAATAACCGTATTATCCTATAAAATCATGGTTGAACTATCCATTGTTTTCACAAGACATGATACATGCAGAACATGCCCACGGAGGGGTGAGTATAATCATACCATGTAGGATGCTCTGAAAGCTAAAGTGGGATCACAAAAAGATACAACTAAAGGGAATGAATGTAGATAGAACAAGGTAGAGTAAAAGACTACATCTCAACCCAACAAAGAGTGAATGTACGAACGCCCAAAAACAAGGGTATAAACATTATGTGTATATGAGATACCCATCAAGTCTTTTCCAACTATATCCAAAGAGTAGACTCATCCATCCATGATATTCTAAACAATGAAGGAATATGGAATACCCAACGTGACTCTTCCCCTCCTGGAAGGTGAGTAAAAAAATATATATAGGTGATACATAAGAAGGATATATATATATATATATATAATAAGTAATATAAACCCATATGAGAGAGTATGGGGATATCCATGTCACAGATCATCCTAGGAATGACAATATCTGAACTTTTCTACATTGCATCAATGATTCTCATCATCCCATGAGTCTTCCCTGAAGTAACCATTAGTGTAAAACCACTCATATTCACTACGCGGCATAGTCAAGGGGAACAAATACTGGGAGGAGGACCCATGAATGGGTAGAGTAGGAGGGTTCCGCTTTGATGGTTTATGGATGACCCATTCCCCTCCAAGTAAAAGGGTTCCACTACGATGGTCGAGGACCAATGGCCAGCCCAGCTGGAGGGTTCCCCTCTAAGTCATCAAGGAACCAAGCCTTGGTACTGTAGGAAGGTTCAACTCATGAAATTGAGGGCCCATTACCCGTAAAACCATTGGGTTCCACTCTAGTAGTTTTTTTAGGGGCCATGTCCATCCCAGCTACCGGGTTCCACTCGAGAGTCTGTAGAGGGCCCATACCCAGCCCGACTAGAGGGTTCCACTATTGAAGGAGTCTCTAGTGATATACCCTGATCATTGTAATCACTAGAGTTTCCTCTATTGGTGTATTACATATAAAATTCCACATCTTAAATTCAAATCAAAAAATTAGGATTCCATCACATTCTATGTAAAAAACACTCAGGATATGATACTCGCAGTCTAAAATACGACTAAAAATGAAGGAGATTTGAAAATTTGAAATTTCATAAAAGGGAAACTAAGGGTACAAAACAAGTGAGGGGACCCACACAGCATGTTAAATGACTCCACCACCTGTCTGGTTCCCTAGCCAACAAATGGATCTATTCTGTGTAGTATTACACGCTATATAGATGCACAACACAGTGTTTCCTAGCTAATCAATATAAGGGTCATGTTCATCCTATTTATGCCAATGTACTGGAGTAAACGTTAAAGTATCAGAAATCATGTATTTCCAAATTGGATCCCATATGTGTGCCTCTTTGAATGGAATATTCAAGTGGGAAAGGGGTACAGACGTTTGAGGGGGGCCACATGCATTTTATTATTCATTGAACACGACATCAATTTAGGATTTTGTCAAAAATCCCAGAATATCAGATCCAGTCATTATGCCTCCATATTAGGCCATGTCGCTCCAGATCATCAACTATATATGTATAAAAAGAAGATCTACCAAATAATGTGTTTTTAGGCCTTCTTAATATGGACAACGCCTATCATTCATCTATATGGTTTCACTGCTCATTCAGAACATTACTATGGCTTCAAGATTCTATTTTATGATCATAATCCACCAAAAGATCATTCTATTTCTGGAATCATTCTTGATATATGGGTTTCTCATAATTATATTCTAGTTTCATTGATCATCAATAAAATTTGGGTTCTGATCGAGCTTCATACCTCCTAGTAATGTAAAACTGAGACCAGATAGATCCAACATGCGACGAATGTTTAGAAGATTTGAGTTTAAGGAAAGAAAACCAAGTTTAATTGATCAAGTCCACACATTCCAAGCCTATCAATAATGAATTGGGAATCTAGATTACAAAAAAATAGAAAAAAATAAATTTATATACATGGGAACATACAGAGGGTTAAATATGGTGGAAATCAAATTATGAATAATGATCTACTAAATAAATTAAATTATAGGGGTAGAAAACCACATATAACGAGTCCTACCATGATTTCTGATCAATCGATGATCAATAACGTGTTAATTAATGATTTGGGAGGATCCTCTACTTTTGCCGAGTCCTAATCAGATCAGATCTATATTTTTTTCATCGTATATCATGATCTTCCAACAAAAGGAAGAAGATTTATATCACAATGGATTTAAACATTTTGAGGCTAACACTGGCATGGTATCATGAGATTTATATTCATAACATTCTATTAGGTCACAATTAATTAAATAAATAACTAAATAATTAATTGATCCACTTAATTTACCTCCCCAAAAGGGTCTGAACACCCATCATAGATTCATTTTATGTCACGCCTAGGGAAAACACTACATTTTGGACTCATCCATGCTATCAGATTTTGCATCCAATAAAATATTTAAGATTTATCCCACTTTCTTTAAGAATATTCATATGTGCAATATTGAATATATTTAATATTCTTAGGAAATTAATTTCGAGAACATCAGGACTCATAATCACATCCATATCAACATAAAGCTCTGGAAATATGTATATAAATCTTTTAAATGTCCTACTAGGGAAAACCTTGTCTCTATACCATTCCCTCCATAATTATTTTTTGTTCCAAAAAATAAAATCTAGGAATACAACTTAGGATACTGAGCCAACAATTGGATCTCCCACACCCAGGAGGTATCCTTCAAATTTCATTACTACCACAGTACATGAACCAAATGGATGGTCTATCCATCACAGATCCTCTCATGTCTATACTAGATCTCCATTGGGTGATCCATGATGGTTGATCAATAGTCGATGTCCTGCACTCCCCAGTAGAGGTTGTGTGTGGGGTAATGTGTGTATATCCCCAGAAGCGACACTTGGAAAACATCATGCACCTGCTCAAGATGTGTGCTCGAGATAAGCAATAAACAACATAAAAAACCATGTACACCATCTCAAATTGCTAGATGATCCTATGAAATAGATTTCCTCTCTAGATAGAACTTTGTAATCCTCATTGTGGTGAGACACTCTAGAAATGCTGCTCTCCATAATTGAATTCCAAGGTCCGACGATAGTGATCTTCCTAAGATTTCTGTCTAATTGGGGGCCATCCTCATCCACTCAATGATGACCGGGGATTTCTCTATTGTCACCATCACCAACTCTGGGTCCACCAGAGATGACATTCCTATCTCTGTCCAATATAAGGGTGACCGAAAGGGTCGCCCCATACAGGTGATCAAAAGGTTCCATGATGATCATAGAGTGGTTGTTGTTGTTGTATTCAATCTCCAGAAAGGGTAAGTTGTCCTCCCAGAATCAGATGAAGTCCAACATTCATTCCCTCAGCATATCCTATATCACTTGGATAGTGAAATTGGTCTACCCCTCTATTTGGGGTGAATGATTTTACTCAACCTAATGTGTGTCCCGAATTCCTCTAGTAGGCCTCTCCAAAATCATGATGTGAACTTCCCATCACAACCTGAGACAATAATTGTGGGAACCCATGGGGGTGAATGATTAGTAAAAAATATAACTACCTCAAACACTACACCAAACTATACTCAATGATGGAAAGTAAGTGAGCCCACATTGTGATTTGGTAAACTGTCACCCCGATGGAATCATTGACCTTTACTATGCACAGAATCCAAATGATGATTTCCTTGCAAATGACATCCCATTTCCACTATGATATCTCTATGGGCTTCCAAAAAAACCTAATAGAACATCATGCTCATCCTTTACTAGGTGAAAAGTGAGGCATAGAGGGTTGAAATAATCAATGTTTCATCTCATGTCAGACCTCCAAAACTATGGATGAAGCTCTCTATACATCATCCCCTAACCAAGATGTATTGTTATGGTAGAAGTGTGTAACTCACACATCACATCCTCTAAAAAAGTGATTGTTAATACTATTCTACCCTTGAATAGGATGAAATGAGTCCCTCCATTAGAATATACATTTAGTGAGTGGCATGTGGATATCAAATCATGTAATACCTCACAGTCAATGTATCCTAGATGGGACACTCTAAAATTCTAATGGAGTGAATTATTAAACATTATCGACTGAAGAAAATTTGTACCCTCATGCTCCCCCATCGTCAGTTGCAGGAATGAAATCATCTCTGAAGCTTCCTACACTAAGATTATTTTGGAAATTCTCCTAATTTCATATAATAAAATTTTTCATTTCCCTAATGTTCATTCTATCTAATATTTATAGTCTTGTAGGAACTACAACCTCTTCTACTATCTCAGGTTCAGGTCTCTCTTCTTGAATATGTACATGAGGCTCTGGTGGTCAGAGTAAATCATGAATTTCCCCTAGAAAGTAGTAATTCCACATTATTTGTTTAAAGGCTATAATTTCTGGATATAGGTCATGCGTTATGTAGTTCTATTCATGGGGACTCAACTATATGAAACAATATGAAATACCATCCTAACATTGTATCATCAATGTCACCGAGCAAACAATGGTACCAAACAAACAAGGTAGGTGAGTATAATCATCTAACCATGAAAAGGTAGACATGGAAATCATGTTGTGTACCGTATGCATCTTGAAATCTCTTTGATGGAGAGTAAACCCATACTTCAAACTCTTTCTCACTGACTAGTTCCATCCCATGAAAAAAGTGCAATTTAGAAGAACATAACTAGAAAATCTAGGACATTCTATGACACTCCATATCAAAACCATTCCCTAAACCCACAATTCTAAGGAACTCATTCACCAGACCTAGACACTATCTTCTTTGGAGAGAAATAACTCCCCAACATTGTTTTGGTCATGTCACAAAAACAAGTCCTAGTGGGGAATGTTTCCCTTGTTATCTCGAGTGAAAAACTAGGTCAAACTATTTGATTTCCATAGAGAGATTACTATTTAATATTTTAGGGAATGTGCACAAGAGTAACAAAAAAAATTAATGGTGGCCCCAACACTCTACTAGGACTTACAATGCCCTCAGTTTGCATTCACCAACATGTCACCCTGTCCCAAACACATAAGTTAGATAGAAAATACACTATAGATTGATAATATCATCTTTGGGAAACATTCATTCACCCTCATAATTTTTCCCAAGTCAAAAAAATGTGTCTCATTTGGGGAAGAACCCTACATAATCATGCATTTGAAGCTGTGTTAAACAACTCCCACAGAGATTTACCCTGATTCCCCACATCACCTTATTTAAATCTAAATTAAGGAGATGGAAAAAATAGTTCCTAACATAATTTCTTACAATTACCAATGAAAAAGTAGAACATATACATAGCTTACCACTTATAATTTCATGAGTTGTGAGATCCTAGACATCTAAAGAATGAAGCTATCCTCAACCCCAACCACCTTCTCACTTATCCTAATGTGGGCCTCCTTGTGTATGGGGAAGGATATCATTTCGACAACCACCACCTATAGCTCCTCCTACTCCTATACCAGATTTGCCTCCCAGGGGACCACCCTATCTATTCCTGGAATAATTTTTATCATCAAACTACCACTACCATTATGGTCCATCCGTTATATTCCTGTGCTAATCAGTAGGTTGGGTTTGGTAGTCTTTTTCTATGTGATATATCCCTTCCCAAGTAAGGCACCAACCCACTCTGGGATGATTTGGTCCTTCATGATACATTTAATGTCGCACATATTTTTGATCATTGAATGATCTCGTGGGCTATGATCTTGACTCTTGGTGTCTACTTGCTACTATTGTCGACTTAGTTCTGCGAATCCAATAGCTAGATCAAACTATTTAGCATCCCCCAAACTAAAAATCTATATATGTATATCCCACTCTAGCACTTATTAATTCAAGAGGATTCAAAAGTGTACCATGATGGATTGAATCTCTCTATTAAGTGTCTTCACAAACATTCATGCTTGTAAGTAGCCATCTTGGATTATGTCAAGGGTGTAACATGTTTTTCTCTAAGACTCACAAAATACTCAACCATTGTCATCTCTCCCTATTGTAGCTCCATATTCTCTTAGATCTTGAGAGATCCTCAGAAAGAGGGGTAGTACTCCTTAGGAAATAGATACTGGAAGTTATACAATGAGAGTTTCAACTCATCATTCATAAGTGTAACAAGGCTTCGCAAATTCCAACTTCTCTATGGAAGAGGCCAGATACTAGTGAAACAACCTAATATTTTAGGGGTTGAAAAATCCTAAAGATACAGACCATCAACTCTACCTGATCCTCTACTTCTTGTAAATATGCTTCTCCATGGAACCTCATCGATAACTGACACTAGAACCCATGGAGCATGATAAGACTACATGTTTTCTTAGCTAGCTATGATTGTATGATATGAAACACAATAGGTGGAGGGGTTTTTACCTACCCACCTAGAGGATGGGGATCATAGGATGACCCCAAAATTGAGGCATCGTCGCTCATAGGTTCACCATCATGAACCAGTGCTGGTATCCTTGTTGGCTATTGTCAAGGAGTCATCCTAAAAGTTATCAATGTGTACTATGGTATGAAGATCACATATATATATATATATAAACATAAATGGGGAGATAAATAAATAGGTAATGTAAAAAATTAAATCCTATTTGATAGTTGTACCATAAATCCATGAAATAAATGTATCGACACGCTAAGTCAACATGCAGGTAATCAAGGTCCTAGTTATGGATATGTCAGTCACCACACCATTATTGGACTCCCTGGATCGAGAGCCACACTAGAAACCATTTTAATTTTTACCTAATCCCAAAAACCACCTAAAGGGATTCATCTAAATAACATCCCAGGGAATGAAATTTCTCTGATACTTATCTGTCACGTCTTGACCCAAGATGGGGCTTCAGTAGTAACTACCCCAATCACACCCCCATAAGTATGTGGTGGTGAAAAGAGACAAAGGCATAACAAACTTAGGGAGGCCTTTCCAATGTAAATTTATGCACACACACATCCTACTCAATGGAAATTTTTAGTGGGAAACAAGGATAATATGAAACACTGCTATAAAGTAATCCAAGAACCCATGAACCATTAGACAATAAAAAATTATTATAGTTTAAACATGAATGTAATGGGAAAAAATATATTCCCAACCATAAATGTGTCTCATAATAATAGGAAACTAAAAAATTGAATGGCTGAAAGAGATCACATTTCCTAAATACAAAGATATGACCACCATACGCTATCTATGAACTGAATATCCCTAAGTTATTCTATTGTTATGGTTGACCAATCTGATGTCTGCAAAAGAAATGATACATACGGGGAAATCTCATCTACGGGAAACTCTAATAATACCCAGTATGATTCCCTAAATTCAATAGGGGAGTAGTAAGAGATATAAAATAACTGAGAGATATTATATTGAACAAGGTACAATGGAAGAGTATAGATCAACACAATAAAGAGTGAATGTAAGATCATCCAAATACAAGGGGTAAACAATGCGAGTATATGAAATGCCTAAAAAGACTTCCCTGCATATAGCTAGAGAAAAGAATCATCCAACCATGAGAATCTAAACACATTCCATTTGAAAAGCACTTGACATTCCATGCATGTTATTGACTCTCCTGAGAGGTGGGTATCTAAATTTCAGAAATGTACATACAATAAGGATAAATCAATATATTATCAGTCAAATAAACCCATATGAGAGAGTAAGGGGATATCCATCTCACAACTCATCCGAAGAATAAGTGTATCTAATTGTTCCAAAAGTCCTCAAATAATTCTCACCATCCCATGCATCTTATATGATGTAACCACCCATGTAAAATCATGCATAGTCACCATGGTTCATAGTTCAACGGGTACAAAATCTATTTATATGACCCATGCCCTGGTACAATTGGAGTGTTCCACTCTAATAGACAATATAGGGCCCAAGCCCTTCCTAGCAGGAGTGATTCACTCCTATGGTCTAGGGCTCATTCTTAGACCATCCAAAATCTTACACTTTAACACATCGAAAATATATTCCCTCGTACCGTAGGAGGCTTCCAAACTAGATGTCAATTACTGATGCATACCCCAAATTGAGGGTTCCACTATAATAATAATCAATAACCCACGCCTGTTCCAACTAGATGGTTACACTTGGGAGTATGCAGAGGACCCATACCTACCATGGTTAGAGGGTTCAACCCTAGAAGGAGTGTATGTTGATCCCACATGGTCACTTCCATCATCAGGGTTGAACTTGTAGGTTTATTTCCTAAAACATTCCATATATTATATAAAAAATCAACAACCTTGGGAACCATCATATTCTAAATGGAAAAACATGCAATACATCTTACTTGTGTTCCAAAATATGAGAAACAAAAGGAGATACATACGTTTGAATTTTACACAATAGGAAAAGAAAGGTATATAATGTGTGAGGGGACCTAGATGACAAGTATTACAACTTCCCCACATCTCCTTGTCCTTGGATCACAAAAGTCTCCCATTCATGTAGGATTTCATTCCATGTATGTAGAATACACATCAAGTCCTGGATAACTGGGACGAGGGCCATGAGATGTTCGATGTTTCCATGTTCTGGAGTACACATGCGAGTACCGGGCCTTGTGTACCTACACAAGGTTTCACATCCATTTGACATATCACATGGATGGTCCAACCAAGAAATGGGTAAACATCATATGAGGTGGACTACACGTCATTTCCTCCTTACCTTTTCACAAAATCTATCTTCCTCTAAGGGAGGGCTACGTGAAGGGTGTTCTTAATTGAGCACAGTGTATAGTTGGGATTTAGATAGAAATACCAAATCAATAGATATGATATTCATGCCTCAAATCAGTCTGTACCAATTCAGATATGACACCCTTTATGGCCCAATAACATGAATCAAACTAAAAATTGTTGTTTCATTCCATCACTAGCTGAAAAAACGTCCACCGTTCACCGAGAGGGTTTCACCACTCGTTCGTCATTACTCCATTGATTACATATTTTCTTTCATGATATTAAACCCAAAAATGATCATCCACATTCCACAAGAATCCCATACTTATCATTTTCCATCGTTTCATTTTTATATCACTAATCCGACACAAAAATTGAGGGTTCAATCAAATATAGAAACTCTCGGAAACATTTAACCATGATGACATGGATCCATCTGAAGAAGAACACAATGAAAATTAGAGAGAAAATAAAAATATCAATGGTTAATTGATTTAGTCCAAATGTTCTTGTCTAATACATCAATAATGTTTATAAATTTAAAAAACATAGGAAAAAATAAATTTATGTATATAGAAACATGAAAAGACTTCAACAGGGAAGAAATTGAAGAATGAAGAATGATATACTAAATAAACTTAATTATAATGGACAAAACCCACATATAAAGGGTCCTACATCAATTAAAGGTCAATCACTAATGAATAATAAATTCTATAATGATTTGGGAGGATCCACTACATTCATTTCATCTTATTCTGACCTGATCCAGAGTTATTTCATCATTCGTCGTGGTCCACCAATGGATGGAATGCGAGAGATATGGTTGAGGATTCCAAGATTATGAGTCTATCCTAGAATAGGTTTCCATAATGATAAATTTATAGCATTTTTTTTTGTAAAAAAGGAATTAATTAAATAATTTGTTAATTAATTAATCCACTTCATGTACCACCATTGATTGATGGTTCCAACTACCTTGTACCGACTCATTTTATTTTTTTTCTATTGAAAATATTGTGTTCCGTACTCAACCATGTTCTCAAATTTATTATATGATTAAACATTTTAGATTTATCCCAATTTCATTAAGAATCCATGGAGTATAACATAAAATATAATTGTATAATTAATCATGGGCTCACCGTGCCTCTTAATTTTTTGCAATCTCAACGCATATCTCTAAATATATATATATAAATATTACAAAGTATTACAAAAAATGGGGTCCTTATATAGTAATCTAAGACTGATTTATTTTATTTATATCAATGGTTATCAGTCATCGATTAGAATGGTTCCATTTGATTCATTGTACGGTCACCTGGGTGGGTCACCTCTTTATAGGGTAGAGTTGGGAGAGGCTTCTTATGTTGGACCGAGTCTTCTTCCAGAGACATCAGTAATGATTTGGGATATAAGAATTCATTTAGATAAATTACAGAATACACATAAATATTAATGTGGGTCAGAGGCATCATCTTTGGATTTATCCATTGGTGACTAGGTTTTCATGAATTTGTATCCTTGTTTGGTTCATCATTGATTTGTAAAGCATGAAAGTTGACTCTGAAATATATAAGACCATTTATGGTCACTAAACAACTTCTGTATTTTTTTATAGAATGTAATTTTCTTTTCAGTTGATGGTTATTCCTGATTTTTTGTATATATCATAGAGAATGTTAAACCATCCTAGTCCCTCTCATGTTTTATGTTTTCACTAGATCAAGTTATATCAAGAAATATCAATTGTGGAGTAGCCTGTGGGGATTATTGAATCTAAAGTGAGTTTCTTGTTTTGTAAGTCAATTATGATGGTTAGAGTGTTATGGAAGTACAAATCATAATCTCATTATACATTGGACAATGATTTTATGATGAGGGAGCAATGGACTCACCTATTTACCATATATCATACTTTATCATGATTTACTATGGATGGAATGCCTTATGGTGGAGATTTTTTAACATCTCATTATTACTTTTAGGAATGTCGCTTCTCTATTGTTGTTTCACTCTTAATATGTGTTTGTTTTTTGGAATTCCTAGGGTGGATAGTGGTTTTTTTAGAAATGACCTAAAGGCCAAGGATTTTAGATTATTTTAATTATTGGGGAAATGGAATAAATTTTTTAATAAGTTTTCGTGTTCTCCCGGAGTTCAGAGAATGATGGAAATTGTTTGGAATATTCTGTAGAATTCGAGAATTCTCATAGTCTTCATGAAAAATACACACTATGTATGGTATTTACACAATATTTAAAGTTTACATTATCTGTAATGTGTTTATATATCATGTTTTTGGAACTTGGAATATTTCATGAAATGGATACACAACATTAAGATATACATGACATGAAAAGGATTTACACAACATTGAAATTATAAAATCCTAGTTGTTAGTCATAGATGATGGGTTTGTTTGGGTATTTGAGCTTTTAGAATTATATAATGTGAAAATGTATTACATGACACATAATCATCATGGTTTGTGGTTTTTATGGATTTTCACATATGATTTTTATTTCATTCAACCGCAACCAATTTTCTCACAGTTTAATGCTTTCAGAGGAGATTATGATGACCTTTGTTCATTCAAGATCTATTCTTTAATCATTTGATCATCTGGGTAGTTTTCATGCATCAATACGGTTAAGATATCAATTATTCATTATAATTTCCCATGCCTCGAAAATGAATTTTTTAACGTGGAGGATCATGAAAAAGGCCATCCCCTCGGATGAGAATATCAAACGCCTGGGCGTTACCCTCGCATCTGGATGTTAGTGCTACAAACGGAGGAGGGAGGAGAGCATGGAGCACATTTTCCTCGATGGAGAATGGGATAGAGTGGTTTGGAGCTTTTTGGGAACCCTCATAGGGTAATCTGGTCATGATGATACCTGGGAGCGGTTTTTGGGATTTTGGTTTCAGGGAGGTGGTGGCAACGTGGAGGAGAAAGAGGTTTAATCAGTTCTTTATAATGCGGGGTGCTGGGTTTAGTGGGATGCGCTGAACCGAGCCATGTATGAGGGGCTAGTATCCACTGGGAGGGCGGTGGTGGCAAGGCTAAGGTGTCTGCTGCTTGATCATGTGAAAACGGCGGGTGTTGGGTAAAATGTTCCCTATTTACGGGGGTTGATATCCCTGGGGATGAGATGTGGTCAAGAGACTTTCAGGAGGCGGGGGTTGTGGGTTCGATGGATTCCTCCAGTGGGCGGTCTGACATTGAACGTCGATGGGGAATGTGTGGGAGAGAACATGCATGGTGGTGGGGTGCTTCGTGATGGCAGTGGTAGTGTGTTGCTGGCTTTCGATGTACACTACGGGAGGGGGATCTCGGTGCAGGCAGAGGCCTTGGCAGTCCTTTCAGGGATATCGTTGTGTTTGGAAAAAGGCCAGGTGGTGGAGTAGATAGAGACTAACTCAAAAATTATACATGACGTGTTACATGAATAGGGCACGATACCGTGGAGGATTTCTTACACTATCAGGCAGTGCAAGGCGATCATGGGGAACAACGTAAGGGTTACTCATACCTGGTGGGAAGGGAATAGAGTTGCGGACTTCTTTGCATCAATTTTGGTTCTGGGGGATAATATTGTTTGGGTGGATAATGTGCTACCCATTAGACCTGAGGGAGTCAATCTGATTAGGGGAGACGCACTTGGGCTACATTATTTTCTCCCTCCATAGGGGGGACCGCGTTTCTTGTTGTTATTATGTGTGGGGTGTTCTTTGAAATAAAAATCGTAATTTTGGTGGTGGAATTATCATTTCCCATGATTGTGTTAGTTCCATTGTGCTAAATTTATAGATATGTTGACCTATGATGTTGATTCTCTTGGTTCCTTTCATGATCTATCAAGTGATATTGTTCTGGGGGCTATCCCTTTTGTTGGTTTTTGTGAATGGGTGTTCATTCATCAAAGTATGTTGTGATCTATTCTCCATATAATATTTTTTTTTTGTTTTTTAAATTGATTATGAGATTTGGGGATTGATTCGTGGGCCACTATTATCATCGTTATGTTCATTATTGTTGGTGGATCCCATTTTTTGTTTGCACAACATGAGTTCTGAGGTAACTGTTTCACTCTGTTGACAATTATTGATGAACTTCATTGCTCTAGTTTTTAATAAATTGCTTTATAAATGAAATTGCATGATTGAATGATGTAAATATTTGTGAAAAATGGTATTGATAAAATATGGTTTTACCTTATTTTTTATAAAAGAATATCTATTTTCAAATCATTGTGAAATGGAATTATGAAATGTTATAAAATAATGGTTATTATGAAATGGTTTAGATAATAGAGTACATGAGAAGTCTTGGGTACTTATGTGGATTGATTAATAATAATAATCATACAATGATATTTGTAGGGGGTTCACTCTTTAGGTGTTACTCTACTCCCTAGGATAGTTTTTCTTGGGGCATGAAAGACACTATTACATGGATCACATAATAGGGTGTTCTTCTTATTCCATTATTTGAATAATATGTATAGGGTCATGACATGGATGATTGTTGATGTTGGGTGTACAAGTGTCCCAGCTATCCTGACCTAGTCTGATCCTTTGCATGATGTTTCATTTTCTTGGGATGATTTGGTATATTTATCTTCTACTACATTGGTTTGTACTGCCACAGATTTGATACGATATGTGATACATGATTTGGTTTTATTTGATATATCTTCTTTGATATATTTATATAAAATTCATTGAAGTTGTTTTACGTTGATTTATTTTCAAGTAAACCTAAATCGTAAATTAATAGTTTTTCAATTATTTTGATAGAAAATCTATTTAAAATTTTATCATGACTTATTTTCTTTACAGTTTAGAATATTAAGTTTTTTTCCTCATGAATTTGGTAACCCAAATATTGATTTTTGGGGTATTAATTTCATGATATTGTTCATGTTGAGTTCAATACTTCTAAATGGTTTCCAATAATTTTGGTCATGGAACCAGAAACACCCAACAATTTTGTGTCCATAATGGTCCTTTGTTTCCAATGACATGAACTAATTGGAGAGTTTGGATAATAGTGATTAATAACGTGCATTGGTGAATTAGATTGTAGGTTAGTCTCATATAACCATTATGGGGGTAATTATTTCATACTCTGGTACTCTTGTATAGATTTAAAATAAGTTAGTGAACACTTTATTAATTACAAAGTATTATGTGGGTTACCATTGAATTAACAACCAATTACTATCATTTCTAGAGTTTATAATCATCTATATGTATCTATTGTTATTCATCATTGGAGATATCATTATGTATATATGGTTCTCCATAAATGGTTTCCTCTTATGAATTTATTAGAGGTTCTTTTTTCATTATGATGACACTGGTTTCCTAGACATCCAGTAGAGAACTCTAGAGTATATTTTCATCTAGGGAGATGGAATTTGTTTCGATGTTGGGAACATAACCATGAAATGGGATTCCAACATCTCCTCACAAGAGTGATCAGAACCCAAAATGTTCAATGTGTCTTAATAGGATAATTATTACCTTTTATGTTTATGTGATGAGGACTT
Organism: Viscum album; assembly: GCA_963277665.1. Lineage (NCBI taxonomy): Eukaryota > Viridiplantae > Streptophyta > Magnoliopsida > Santalales > Viscaceae > Viscum > Viscum album. The sequence goes on along the minus strand of OY728142.1, from coordinate 1,925,415,447 downwards.
AAATCTGCCATTTAATGTCATGTGTCAAAGATATCTAAGACGAAGGTGCCTATTCAATGATTTTTGTTGGACTTACACCACGATAGCCTGGTGATCCTGGTATAAGATTGGATTTCTAGGCTTCATTATACCCTAATAATAATATATACCAGATAGAATGGGGTTGTTGTAGGGTATTGTGTTTTGACCTCAGGGAGGCTTCCTACATATCCCATTTGGATAAGAATCAAAACCCACACAGTTCTCTTGTGGGGAACTGCACCATTGGAGGACCTCGAGATTTTCTTCTAGGGGGCTTTGGCCCTTTGAGTGGATTATGTTATGGATTACTCTGAAAGAGGATTCTCAGATGAATGATTTTGGGCCTAAGAGAAATTGATTCACCTATGAAGTTTTTCATGTTTTTGATTTTTGGATTACTCTTGAAGAGGATTCTTGTAGGTTTTATTTGGGAATTACACTATAAAAAGATTCTCGTAATAATATAACACGACATATACCATGTAGGAGTCCCATCAAGATCAGGCCTTAGGTAGGCAAAATTTTTAACCTCGTTATTTTTTAATTCTGGAAGGGAATCATTATATCGAAGGGAGTTCATGGAATAAATTAACTAGATTATGAAAAAATAGAAAATAGAACCGTAGAAACGAAACATCTCATTTTAATGAACACATACTTGTTTGATTGTATTGTCTTTCTTTCATTCATTTAAAGTGAAAAAGTGTCCTGATGGGTGGGTGATATTATCATCTTGGTTAAGGAATCATGTTGAGTCCATTATTTTTTGATTCTTTTATAGTTCAGTCAGCCAAAAATTTATTTCATGTAGTTGAATTTCATGGAACCATTCATGTGGGATTCTCTACTTCTGAATGGTTTCTAATTGGGTTTTTTATGGAACCGAAAACACCCAATAATTTTTTTCCATAATGGACATGCTTACCAAAAGTATATTCCAATTTTTATGTATGGCCAATGGGTATTAAGAACTCTCTTTCACTGAGAGGATGGTATATAGGGTCATTGAACCTTTTTGGAGGGAATTATTTCATATTTCAGGAATCATTTATAGATTTAATATATTTTCATTTATTATTTATTAATTACCATGTACGATTTGGGTCACCCATGAATTAAGAACCATTTTTTATCATTCATAATATTTAAAATAATGTATACGTATCTGATCATCTTTAACAATGGATATATCAATATTTATATGAGGTTCTCCATCAACAGTATCCTATTTTGTTCTAATTAGATATTCTTTGGTCATAATGATGAGGCTTGATTTCTATCCATGTCGTGGGGAACTCTATATTGTATTTTCATCTAGGGAGATGAAATTCATTTGGATATTGGGATCAAACCCATGAAATGGGATTCTTATGTACCCTCACAAGAGTGATCATAACCCACATAGTTCGGTGTCACTTAATGGGACACATCATACATTTTAAGGTAATGTGACAAGGACCCAACCATATACGTTAATTTAATGTGTCAAGGACATCCAAGAGAATTGTTCACATTTAAATTTTTGTGTGGGACTTATGTCGAGGTAGTCCGTTGTTCCTGGAAGAAGTATGGATGTCCGAGAAGAATTAGAACCTAAGAAGAATGTAGCCCAGAGGGAATATGATTGTTTAGGTTGTTGGGTTTGGAACTCAGGGAGGCTTCCAATATATCCCATTTGGATGGTAATCAAGGAATAAACTATTCAATTATGAGTAAATTCACCTATGGAGGCCAATGTGTTTTATCATATGGGAGTATTTCCCTTTGAGAAGTTAATTTTTGGGATTACTCTAGAAGAGGATGCCTAGATGATGGGTTTGGTTCCATGAGAAATGTAATGAAGTATAGATATTTGGGGGTTTCTAGTTTGGGGCATACACCTAAGGAGGATGATCATAGGTTTGATTTGGGGTTTACCCATATGAAGGATTACCTTGATAAGATATTGGTTCTTATATCAAGTAGAACACCAATTGATCTTGAGGCGTAGGTTAGAGTCCTACATATCCTGATTATATAAATAATATTTCTCATAGTTCAATAGAATGTGAGAGATTATACACTATGGTTGACTTTATGTGGAGGATACTGTGGATATCAGGGTTTTAATTATCCTTTAATCCCGCATGAGTCATTCTTAGTGTGAGAATCTATTAGAAGTGTAAGATTCTTGATACCACACAATATTCTTTTCCATGATATTGGATACACGTATTTGAGGACTCACACCGAGGGAGAAATCTAATTGAAGGTTATAATAACATTAAATAGACAATTTTCAACTAAAACATGCACTCGACTATGTGGATGTCATTATAATGGCCAGAATATGTGTCCATGTTATTCATGATGATTCATGCCTTAATGTGATTCATTAGAAGAAGATGGAGATCTAATAAACTATAGTTATCTTCTTTCATTGGTGGTAGAAGTTGAGGATATGGTAGTGGGAGGAGAGGGATATAGTGGTCATCCATTCTCTAACCCAATATCGGAGGGGGCGAGGATGATCAGAAGTGAAAAATAGTATAGGATAAACTATTGACATACTCTAGGACAGATTCCCTGAAAGGACTCCCACGTATAGTGAGGATGATATCATACCATGATGAATGTAAAAGAAAGTGTAAACCTTATCCACACCACTATGACCTGCAATCACTAGGTCTTACATATGACTAGGGTTTGACATGGTCCCTTCCCCTGTATCTATCACCAGGAACTCCGTGACACTATCCATGAGGTCGGTGTCCTCAATACTGAAGGAATAGAAATCTACAAGAAACATAAGGACCATAACTACCTGGTTCGACATATAATGGGATCATATGACTGATGGAATGAAAATCTAGATGGGAGACATGCTTGTGTTCCTTTTCCGTGGTTTGGAATATATAAAGGTTTTCGTGAAGGATTCAATTTGGTCCCTTATAAAAATGTGATCACAATGAAGTGGAGTCCTTCAATAGGTGGCATTGAAGGGGTCTCAAAGGAGGGCTTGTGCTAGTACTATCTTAGATGGTATAGTAACCTAGCATAGGTTCTGGGAGGAACTATAAGTGCTTCACTTAGGGGGTATAGGTCTACATGAGATGGATATTCCTTTAGAAATGAATCAACTGCAAAATAAAACATGGGTGAGTATTTACCCTAGGAACCATGGTTCTCCTTAGTTGTCCTTTGATTGGTCTTTTGTAGGTCCCTAATTAAGGAACGGTGCCTTGCATATGGGATTTCCCACTAGGGTATAATGAGTCCTTGTTCATGTGTCTTCTATTTAGGACCCTTAAGTGGCTTTTATCCCAACTAACCCACTTAATTATGTATTCTCTCTTGTTTTGGAGAGCCACCTAGTGAATTTTTTGTTACATGGGTGAAGGGGATATAAAACCCGAGCATAGAAATTCCTCTGATTTTTATTGTTGTGAAAATGATGATCTTTGGGATCCTATTTGCAGGCAACCAAGTGACCATATTCAAAGAAGATACCCCGGGAATTTCTAAAACATAGGTACCCAACGTAGGTACCTAGTGATGTTCAGTACCACCATTGGGTGTTGGGTAGGGGGATACACCATCCTTTTTATGTACAGGTGTGTATACAACAAGGTTTGGGTCAGTCCTTCAATTCTCCTTGGGAATTATAGCACATTAACATGCTCTTGGTTCTCTTTATAATATTTTAATCACTCATAAAAAAATAGTATCTATAATATTATTGTACAGTGACTTGTAATGGAACACCAACGTGGGATCCTAGTGAGCCAGTTATATCACACACTACACACCCACTTAGGGTTGTGTAGACCATTGTATATCTTTCGATCCCGGGAAAGGTAAGGCGCTTTAGTGAGGAGATGGGGTTTCTGTTAGCTGTGTTTGGGTAGATTTGGGTGATATGATTGGATTTTCCCATGATATCATATAGTTTAGTCAGTTTCACATTTTAGTTTTCATTTGATGTTTGGACATTTACTTTGGGATGTTCTCGCTGCCTTTTGATTTGTATTGTTTCATCTATCTTCATTCGAATATAGAAAATTTTATCTCTTACATGGTTTCACTCGATTACAGAAACACACAAATATATGTATATATTTATATATATTCCATGGTGTTTCTTTAGGTTCCATGAAATTTTCAATTTCCTTTCTTTTATTCTTGGGTTCTACTCACCAACACGTGGGGACAGAGAATTCCCTTCGGGTATGTTGTGGGGTTGGACATGTACTATATTGAGAGTTTATCCCGATTGGTTCATGGTACTAAATTCTAGAGACATTATAATTTATTTTTTTCTAAATAAATTAAATATATTAAAGGTGTTTTAATTCAATAAAAACCGAGTTGAGCTATGTTACATGAAACACTAACTTTAGATTGTGATGCATGAAACACCAGGTTAAAATAAAATGATACTCTATTTAAATAATATTATATAAAGACGACCATTATAAACCATCCATTAAGTTGTAGGGGATGAATATTAATAACTAAATTGTTAAATATTTATAGTTTACAAATTTATAAAATTAATTCACATGTTATTTAATAATATTAAATAGATTAATAAATATTTAAAATTAAAATAATTTTTTTCTGAAAAATATATTTATCTGAATGTCAATGTTGTCTCTCTTTATGCACATAGTTTAAAAGTAATTTTTTTACCATTTTTAGAGAATTATTTTGAAAAATAAAAATTCATTTTTTATATATAGATGATAAAATTATATAAGAATAGATTTTTGAGAAATTTCAAAATAGATTTATTTTTTGATGAATTGTGAAAAATATATATTTTTATTCAAAACTCCCTTTTCATTTTAGTAATTAATGAAGATAAATTATAATTTAAATTTGTTTAAAAGTAAAATTAGTTCAATTAAATTCAAATTTAACTAATTTATGTAATTTAAATAAATTTGATATTGAATTTTAATAATAAAAAATTCATTACAAATGATAATTTCCTCTTTTGAAAACTACTCTTTCATCGCATATATGGTTTAATTTCAAATTTAATTAGGCCACTTATATTATTTGAAGTTGTTAATATAGATTCCATATTTTGAATCACCATAATTTATAATATCCAATAATTCCCACAATTTCTTTTGCCACCAGAAATAGTGAAAATAGTAAAATATAATTACCACATTTAAGATAAAAATTAATTTTTGGGGGGTTAAAAATAAATATATGAAAGGTAAAATAACTTATAAACAGTTACATTAACCATTTTCTAGACATATATCACCATAATCTCCTATAACATTTAATAATGGTCCATTTTTTTGCCTTATGGAATGTGAATAATGTGTGTACACCTTTTTCATTTAAAAAACTGCAATTATGTCACATGCCTCACTTATAAAAGGCCACCACCTCTCCTATAATATTCTGACTTCCAAAGAATTTTTTATCCAATAAATTCTCAAATAAATTCATTAATTCACTCCCCATGTCATATAGTCCTTATTTTTATTTGGAATCCCTCTTAAGAAGGCATTATGTATAAACATAATGAGGATCTCTAAAGAAGTGGTAAAATTCATAAATGTACATATTTTGTTATTTCATCTTCAATATCATTAAAAAATTAATAAAATATTATAATATATCCATATATATATAATATTTATATGTTATTATATTAATATGACAATGTAGATCAATCTTCTCTTTAATCAAATGGGAAATGAAACTGTCGATCATGTGTTTGGAGGAATACATTCTCACGAAATGATGTAATTAATTTTCATTATCCACCATTAATAGATGGGAATAAAGATATATTTAACATATATAAATTTTATTTATTAAATTATAACACATATATAATTATAATATCAAATATACCTTTTTTACAATCCATTATGTGGGGGATAAGATAACATCACTCGTGTGTACAAAGAATTACAGCCTCACGATGAAATGTGATTAATCATTCATTAAAACTTTACAAAAATGGTATTAATGATATAGTTCTTGAAGATGTTTTATATTAATGATTTAAACATTATTCTTTAAATATAAAATTTTATATACGTTCTTATCTTTTGATCCTTTGGAAAATAGTAACATCGCTTGTGTGCATGTGTGGACTACCTCCCCCACACATCAAATTGTCTATTTTATTCATTTTATTTTTATATATATAGTAATAATTAGGTTTTTGATTAATATATATTATATATATACAATAATAATTATTCTGTGAGGAGTAGTGGAATAAATCATATTTTCCGTGTATATTTTTTATATGGGATTATTTTGATATAAGGAACTGAGACATCAATTGATTTTGAGGAATTGGGTGCCTAAATAAATAATTGAAATATGATTATGTTTATTAAAAACAGAATGTGTGAATAGTTTTTTTATATTTTAAATGAGTGCTCATATTTAAAATTTGATGGCATCATTCTGTTCAGAGTAGCAAGTTTTTTTTAGGCAAAACTTAACCATGACTAGTGTGGGTTGATAGCAAAAAATAATTTTTGGATGTTATAAAGAAGAATGAAAATAAACTAAAAAAGATTATTTTATTTTTATTTTAATGATTCTTGATGATGCAGTAATTCTATGACACAACGACAAGGATTATGTATCCATTCCTAAATGAATCATTATGCTGACACTACAATTTAGCAAAACATAGATGCTGAAATTCATTTCTTCAATTAATATCATGGATGGGATATAAGATCATGGACGATCCTAGAAAAATACCTGGAGGCTCTGGAAAAGAATAACGAAAACACATGGGAAAATACTCTAATCGAAAAAAGATGAATGGTGGTGGATGAAAGATCATATTTGGAACAGTTGTAGGCATATTTAGGAATGATGAATGCACGACTCACGCTTCATGAATTACTGATCCCATCCTCGAGGTATGGGGTTTAATTTCTATTTGATCTTCTTTCCCTATTCTTGTTTCTGATGAAGAATGTAGACCGACCCACGAATAGGTTGATCTATGGTTTGATCGTTTATGCGGGATAGTTAAAAATGTAGGATTAATGTGGGAATTAGATCTTTGTAATTTTAATTCATTTTTCATGATTATGCTAACAAGAGAAAATTTCTAGATTTGTCAATAAATCCCATGATCGTTCAAAATGTTGTTCTGGATTCCATTCCTATCATCATTCTTGTGTTCATCTTCGACAAACTCACATGGTCGCATATGGATTATTTTGAAGGATCGAAATGTGATTTGAACACCATAGTGATGGAAATGGGATTTGAAGTCTACAAAAATGAATAACATGACTCGAGGGTCAAATGTGTTCTTATATTTCCAAAAACATGGCATCAGAGTGTGACCAGAGTCCCATAGAATGAGCATCATCTATGGTGGTGCACAATGGTTTCAGCGGTGCGTAGTGGAATATAAACATAGCAGTAGATGATCGTGGGATTGAATGCTAGTGGAAGAAGGGACCATGGTAGCGCGGTTGAGGGTGACGATGATGTGATGCGACCGGGATCTGTGGTGGATGGAGGACGTGGCTCACCGAGCTTCATCAGAAAAAGAACATGTATATAAGTTATGTGGACCCTCGAAAACACATGGATATTTGGCCGCATGTAGCTGGAGTGGACGTGGCATCCACCGCGTCTGAACAAACCAGACCAGTTCAATTCACCAGACAGGGATGTAGCTGGTGTACCTGGTCGCCAGTGTTTCGTGATGGCAGCATCCCTAGCCTAACTGGGGTGGGCCGGACCCGATGCTCCAATCTGACCTAGTGGGTCGGGTCATCACAAATAGGGTGGGTCAGTCAAGACCTGGGTCGAGTCGACTCGGTCTGATAGGGTCGGACCAGACCTAGACCCCACAAGAACATTCTAAATTAAATGCCCATAACTCTCAAACTGTGTGTCTGTTAGAAAAGATTTTTGCAACATTGGGACAGTCCCGAAAAAGCAGTCTTATTGAGATAATATATGTGAGTTTCCTTATAAGTTGGTGTATGGTCTTTTGGATCAGGAAGTAGGTATTCTCAGAATTAGGGTTCTTAAGATGGAATCTTGGGGATGGATTCAACCTAGATGTTATGTGATTACATAGACTGTGTGTCTTACCTGAAATATTTCTATTATCTTTACTATTAGTCTTACCTAAACATATTTGTTACTCACCTATCCCACCAATGTGCAGGTCCACTAGTTATTGACGACAATCTATGTGTTACCGACACTCCATGTGTTACCAACACTCTTTGTGTTATATACACTCCTTGTGTTACTAACACTCAATGTGTACCTACAATCCATGATTTATAACATGTGGGTATTGTGGATAACTATGAAAATATTTTTTATGTACCATAGACCTGTACATGTTGTGAGTTAACTCTAGTGACAAAATTAATTATACTTTATAGAGGATACACTTTGTGCTCCTCTTTTGATTTCCGTTGGAAGTATTTCTTAGTGATTCCATTGTGGTGTACTTTGTGTGATTTTTATGGTATTATTCGTGTGATTCCATTCTGTTATTTTCTATTTGATTCCATTGTGGTATATCTCATAGTGATACCTTTGTGGTTTGGGGTCCCTACTTAGTATTGTTTTACTCACCCCATCACAGGCTTCACCAATACATGTCATGTATTCTGGAGATGATTAGTAGGTTTGCTGAAGTCCTTAGTGGACCAAAGATCGGGGGTTCTTCATGGTGACCCCATAGAGTTGGTATACTTCATTGAAATCCAGACATATTACCATACCTACCCTTCATGTAGGGTTTTTTGTAGATGAGATCCAGCAGCATGTATGTTTCCTTTTTAGTTGTGAATTTAATTGGGCACATTTTCTCCATTTTGTATCTTAATATGAGGGGATTTACGTAGTGGTTTTCATCCATTTTTTCTTAGTGTTTTCCATTTCAATGTTTTCTTGGAGATCTGTGAATTTGTACATGTAATACGGATAATCCTCCCACTTGTTTGATATTCCTACACAATGCTATTTTCCAACACATGCCCAATTGGAGGTGAGCTTGGGGTAGTTACGGAACTTTTCACATGGGATTAGTCGTAAAAGAGTGGTATCAGAGGGAGGTTAGTTTTACTCTAATTTTTTGGCAATAATGTTAAGTGTTTCAAGCTTGGATTTTAGGATTGGGAACCCAATGTTAGGGTAGTGGTAGAGGTATCCATACACAACTCACAAGAATTAAGCATTGTGACTCAGTACATGAAAATAGTAGTTTTCGGGGAGGTAAATGGTTCATTCATCATATATGAATTGACTATGTTCTCATTTCCATCTCGAGTCATAGCCTTACAACTTATTATATTGTATTGACATAGGTACATCTTTTTTTGATTAATGATGTCTCAATATAGACAGCCATCTAAGATTATATTTTGTTTGAACAAGGATGGTCCACTGAGTAATGAGGCATTGGTGAAGGGATGATTTCCATAGATATAACCTATAGGTGGTGTACCATCAATACAACAATTGGGAGAGAAACAGTTACTATGTGTTCTACCAGTTGAGGGTTCTCCCAGGATCAGTGCATTGCATGTGTTATTAACGTAGCAACCTCCCATGATTCAATGTGATACAGATCCTCAGGTATCTGAGGAATGGTTAGAGGTGGTGAAGCTATTCTTCCACTTAGCGAGGATGCATCCCGACCAGACAGAAGTCATAGTCACGATCCTTTTTCAGGACTCAGAGATGTTAGAGCCTAATTACTCAGATGGATGATGAGGAAACACTATCCTAGTCAGACTTCAATCACGTCATCATGGATGAGTTATTTATATTGATGTTATGTTATGTGCGTTTATAGTAGTTAGTGCACCTACAACAAGGACCCTAGTCATTAGCAGAGTACTCAGTGAGAATCACAGATCATTCTCACTACTCTAAATATATGCTATGACACCCATTCTCTAGGGCTCATACCTTCGATAAGGGACAACACAAAGAGATCAATGCATCGATGACATTCTTTTGAATATGTATTCTTGGTGGGGTGCTAGTGAAACCTCTACTAGTAGAGGGATTTCTTGTGGAGCTATAACCAGTGGTGGGTGTTACCACCATGAAACTTGTAGCAGGGTCCTTGGTAGTGGGAAGCAGATAGATGACGTAGGATTCCAAGAGGCTGGGATGTCTAGGGGATGTCCCCTGGACATGATATCTACAGTGTAGGGTTACAAGGTCAGATCGAGTCAGCTAAAGATCAGACTATGATACTCATGCGGTAGTCAGGGGGAATATGGCTTTAAATTGTCCGACCAACCATAAGATCAAGCATGAGAGAGTTGAGGGGCCACAAAGGTTGTGGATGAGGTAGGAGTAGGAAGTTATGCCAGGAATCATATGTGGTAGAGGTGATGGATGAGTGGTAGGAGGTGGATAAATGTTTTATGGACTACCACCACCACCCACAGGGGGTCCACCCCAATCTCTAGGAGATAGTGGACATGGGTGAGGCCAACTCTTTGGGATGTAGGATTATGATCCCGAGACTCCTGGGATGATTAGAGGTACATTATGTGTCTTTTTCACCATTGCTGTAGTTTTGATAATCATGGGTTCCACAACACTTTTCTCACCACGACCATTGTTTACGACACGAAGATTCTAGTGGAACCTTTGAATCAATCCCTACACTTAGAGATTCATAAAAGATAAGATTTGAGGATCAAACACTGGTTCTAACAGTGTTCCCTAACTCTTGAGGGATATAGATTCAGTTTGGATATCATGGTGGAATCCTAGAGGCCTTATGACACCATTCATTGTATGGAATGGTTATCCACAATTCATGTTCATATTATACAGTTTTAGGCACACAGTGTGGTGTGTCTTCAAGGATGAGACCAGGTTTTCCATTTTAATTGAGAAGTAACCCGATGTAGCATAGGATGGACTCACACATAGATGGGTGCAATAAATCACACATCGGTTAGCTAGAATGTTCCTCAGTGCATTGAATAATAGGAGTCCTCAGTTTCTAGAAGTGGGGGATGTGTACGAGGACATATTTCTAGAACATGTTTCAGGACAACCTAATCATAGATAGGTAAAATTATATATTTCTCTATAACTTGTGACGACACTGATATCCACACCGGAATATTATATGGCTCCCAGAGATCATTGTGAATTGGGGGTGTAATTAGAGGACTTATAGAGGAAGGACTATGTGAGACCTAGTGTTTCAGCATGGGCATCCCTAGTTTTTTTCATGATGGAAGATGAGAGCATGAGGTTATGTGTGGTATTTCAGAACCTGAAAAAGAAGGACATGAAGAATAATTATTGACTACCAAGGATTGATGACCTCATAGATTAGCTAAAGGGAGCAAGATGGTTCTCGAAGGTACACCTCAGATCAGGCTATCCTTGGTTTCGGGTGCGGGATAAGTATATCCCCAAAGATGGAATTAAGATGCCTCTAAATCCACTATGAATACATATTGATTTCATTTTCTATAATGAATTCCCCATAATAATTCATGGGACTCATGAACATGATATTTTTTCCCTACCTAGATTGATTTATATTGGCCTTTATTTATCAAATCCTAATGTACTCAGAATTCGAGGAGGAGCACACACTACACTTGAGGATTGTCCTGGGATCTCTCTGAGAGCCTCAGAAATATGGGAAGCTCTCTAAGTTTCAGTTATGGAAAATAAATTTCCACTTTTTAGGAGACATTATTTTGGAGGCCGGAGTTGTAGAGATCCATCGAAGATTGAAGTGGTGCTTTCATGGGATCCATCAAAGAAAGTTACCAAGGTGAAGAGTTTCTTGGGGATGGTTGGTTACTATCGAAGGTTAGTAACTGAATTTTTCTAGAGTTTAATAATCCGTGAAATCCTTTAAATATAATGGTAAAACCTTCCTATGGATGAAAAAATGTAAGGAGATATTTCAGCAACTGAGAAAGAATGTTACGAGCACTCACATCCAATGATTTATAGAGGATGGTGTTGAGTACGTGGTGTTCTTCAATTCATCAGTAACAGAGGTCAGTTGGATCTTGAGGCATGGTAAAGTGATGATTGCATATGGTTCACAGATGATGAGAACACATTAGATGAACTTTGTGACCCATGGTATTGAGTTGGAAGCAGTAGTCTTCATATTGAATATGTGTAAAAACTGCCTTATGGGTGAGTGGTTTATCATCTACTCAGACTACAAAAGTCTCACATATATATTTTCAACGAAGGATCTAAACATGATACAATGGCGTTGGTTTGGGTTTCTACAATATTATGACTTTGAGATATTCTATACTCCTGGGAAAGGGTAGATGTTGGTAGATGCTCTCTTCTAGAGACTGAGTTAACAACTACTGAATTACGCCTTAGAAGAGTTTCATTATCTTCACATGTCCTTCGTGGATGGAGGTGAAGAAACTTATCTCCAGTTGATGGTGGTTACCACTCCACTCTTCTAATGAGCTAGGGAGGCACAAATCAGAAATATCAGCTATAAAACAACATGTTCTCAAATGTACACAGGGAATTCCCATGATGAATATCTTTATGGTGGGAAGCATGTCATCATTTTCATAGGAATCACAGTTGTACCGGTGAGGATATGGGAGATGGTTTGGAGGTATTTCTACACATCCCCATTGGTGGTACATACAGGTGTGGAAAAGATGTACTTTGACCTCTGACGTCAGTTTTTGTGGTTGTATATGAAGAAAGTAATAGAGGGTTTGTCTCTAGATGACTCACTTATCAATAAGTTTAGGCTAAGAAATAGGATCCAGTGGGTTTGACTCAACCCCTTAATGTGATGGAGTGGAAGTGGGATGGAATATCGATAGACTTATTAACAATTTTACAATGTATGTCTAGTGAGAATGACACCATTTGTGTGATCATTAACTGACTCATCAAGTCAATCATCTTCCTTGTGATTTGAGAACAGGGTTTAGTAGATAGCATGGTGCACCTCTATTTGTAAGAAATTTGTTCGAACCCATGGATTTTCAATAAAAATAGTCTTTGATTGAGATAACAAATTTACTTCCTGGTTGTGGAAGGCATTTTAGGAGGTATTTGGGACTCATCTGGTCTTGGGAATTGTTTTTGGCCCGCAGGAAGACATTCAGATGGAGCGGTACATTCATGTCTGAGAAGACTTGATACGTGCTTTCATCCTCTATTTTGACCATAGTTGAAAGGATCACCTAACCATATTGGAGTATTCATAAAACAACTACCAATCCACCATCGATATGGAACCATTAGAGGCCTTGTATGTGCGACCCAACATGTCGCTACTTTGCTTGACTGATCCCGAAGAGTCAGTCCTCTTGGTCCCGAAGTTGGTTCAAGCTACTATAGGGAAGGTGTGAGTCTTCTAGTAGTGGATTAAGACTATATAAATCCATTATAATTAGTATTCTGATAGGTGATAGAGACCATTGGAGTTTGAGTATAGAGAACATGTTTTTCTTCGGGTCATTCATTGACGTGGGGTATAGGGATTTTTCCGAGACAACAACTGATCACCGAGGTTCATCAGACATTTTCTAATACAATGTAGAGTAGGTGAGGTTGCATAATTCTTGGCTCTACCACCTATGTTATAGAGGGTGCTTGATGTCTCCCATGTATCCCAGTTGAGGATATAAATACATGACTTATATCACATCATTGACATGGGAGAGTTGGACGTTGACAATGGGGTGGCTTTTTTGGAGTAACTAGGGGATATCAAGGATCAACAGGATAAGATCCGTAATGGATGTTCGATTCCTATGGTATACGTTCATTGGAAGCATGATAATCTGAAGGAGGTAATTTGGGAGCAGGAGGCTCATATTCATGATTAGTACCTCCAATTTTTCATTTCTCCCTTGTTTTGGATTTTAGGGAATTCAATCGCTATGGTGTGGAGAATTCAATGTCCCTTATTTTCTATATAATTTTTTATTGGATTATTTTGATACCAAGAGCTGAGGCGATATGTGATTATAAGGCCCAGGGTGCCCAGAATAAATGTTTGAACAATTTTTCTGTTTATTAAAAATACATAGCATGCTATTTTTTTGTATATTTAAATACGTGATTAGATTTTAAAATACAAGGGAACTGTTTTGTTAATAGCATCGAGATTTTCATAGGCATGAACTGTACACAACTAATGGGGGATTACTATTCCAAATATTTTTTCAGAATATTTAAAAAATAATAAAAACAAACATAAATAGTATATTTCATTTTTATTTTAACTCTTTTGATGGTGCATCAATTCCATGATATAACGACGATGTAGCTTTTTCATTTCATAACGGAAAAAGCGTGAAAACGAGGAAAAGTAGAAAAGAAATAATTCTGAAATGAATTTATTCAATTAATATCTTAATAGGGTTACAATATCAGGGATGATACTAGAGAAATATTTGGAGGCTCTTGAAAAAATAAGTAAAATTAATTTTCAAATACACTCATCGATGAACGACAGATGACAGTAGATTGATGATCAAATTTAGAATATGCATCAATTTATTTACGAATGAAGATAATAGGACTCACTCTTTTTCAATGATAAATCCAATCCCTGAGGTTGGGGTTTAATTTCTCTTCGAGTTTCTTTCCACAGTTTTTTCCAATGATTAACACAAACCAACCCATGAACAGGTTGATCTATAGTTTGATAGTTTATACAGGATAGATAAAAATGTTATATTAATGTGAGAATTATATCATTCTGATTCTAATTATTTCATCATTATCCTTCTCACAAGAATGAATTTGTTCTGCCATGAACAATGTTTAGGACCTTTCTAATTGGTGTTCTTGATGCCATTTCAATCTCCATTATTTTTTTCTTTTCCAACAGACCCCCATGGTCATGTATGCTTTTTCGGGGAGGTTCTCAACATCACTAGACCCCTATAGTGACAAAAAGACAATTAGAAGACCATGAAGATGAATAAAATCGCATGAGGGTCGCAGGGTGCTTCATTTTTGAAAAACAGATCACCGGAGTGTGACATACGACCCACTGAAGGAGGTCGATAGGGGCGCTGTACAATGGAGCTGGCGGTGGTGTGCGGTGGAATGTCCACCTATCTTGATTTCTCATGTTAAATTGGCCTACATAGGTGCATCAACATGTGTCAGCGATTGTCAATTGTAGTGTGTTGGGGTTGTTGGAGGATGCGCCTCCTTGAGATGTGTTGCACGATGAACTTGCAGCTGGGCCGTAGGTGGAGCTTGTCACGAAAACTGACTCTGTGCAACATGGTCTGGCTACATTAACCCAATGAGACACATGTCCTACATGATGCGTGCAACTTGAGTGGATTTGGGAACCATCACGTTAGGGCGAACAAAACCTATATGTTTCAATGGATTGGTATGGAGCATGTGGACTAGACCGACAGCAGGTCGGGTCGGTAGTGGGCCTAGCCCAATTGGGGCTAGCCAGAAGAAGCCTTCCTTGTCAACCCATTGCGTCGGGTCAGTTAGGACCCAGGGTGGGTCAGGATGGTTCGGTCCACCTGGGTCAGACCAGACCTGAACCCAAAGAATCCCTTTTTACTTAAACGCTCATAAGTCTCAAACTGTGTGTTTGTTTTATAACCCATTTATAGTGTTGGGATAAATGCAATGATGTGGTCTATTTGAGATACTATAAATGTATTTCAATAGATATTGGAATAAGGACTTTTGGATCGATTAGTTGGTTATCCTATAATGATAATTTTGATGATGGAATACAACAGCTAGTTGTGACCTAGAAGCTCCATGATTCCCTAGACTATGAGTCTTACCAACACTATGTGTCTTACCCAGACTATATGTCTTACCTAGACTGAGTCGGTACTCCCCAATCCTACCAGGGTGAGGGTCATGTAGTCTTTGATGACAGTCTGTGGGTTACCGGCACTCAATGTGTTACCAACCCCCCATGTGTTATCTACACTCCCTGTGGTATCGACACTACGTGTGTTACCTACACTCC
This sequence comes from Viscum album, assembly GCA_963277665.1. Classification (NCBI taxonomy): domain Eukaryota; kingdom Viridiplantae; phylum Streptophyta; class Magnoliopsida; order Santalales; family Viscaceae; genus Viscum; species Viscum album. The sequence continues at coordinate 1,925,399,444 of OY728142.1, read as the reverse complement.
ATGTGTTACTACATAAGGATACTTTGGATTCTTGAGGCAATCCACTTTATGTTCTATATACTTATTCATGGTGTGAGCTGAGACTAATGACTCGCTTAATTATTCTTCTTATAGGCTACAAATTTTTTACCTCTTTGGAAGACTTATGAGTGTATTTCATAGTGATTCCTTTGTGGTGTACTTCATGTGATTCCTTTCTAGTATTATTCATGTGGTTCTTTTGTGGTAGTATTAATGTGATTCAATTGTTATATATTTCTTAGTGATACCTTTGTGGGTTGGCGACGCTATATATTATTGTTTTACTTTCACCTTTAAAGGCTTCACCCATACATGTCATGTATTTTATAGATGATAGTTGCTTTGATGGAGTCCAAGGTAGACTAGAGATAGGGTTGATTCAGGGTGACCCAAAAAACATTGTATCCTTCAGTGATATTAAGACAGCTTACTATACGTACCCTTTAGGTAAGTTTTTCTATATATGAGATCTAGGGGCATGTACATTTCATTTTCAGTTGGGCTTGAATTCTGGACCCTTTTTTCTGTTTTGTATGTTACTCCAAGTGGGATTCCTTAGTGATTTTCATCCATGTTTACTTATTGTTTTCATTTTCATCCTTTTATAGGATATGGGTCTGTGCGTATATGTACTTGGGAAAATGTCTCCCACTAGTGGGATATGCCTACTCGACGCTAGTTGCCATCCCTTGGCCTGTGGGAGGCATGAATTGGGTAGTCACAACTCAGGTCCTAGGGAACGGGTCATGAATTTTTTTATTTTTAGCTTTTGTTCCATCTATCGAAAAAATAGAAACAACATTCATGGATATGTCTGACCTACCATATCTATGAACTGAGTAATTTATTATCTATTTCTAAAATTAATATATAACTATAAATACATATATAATGACTATATGTGATATGTATATAATTGTTAAAATTATGGAGATGATGTAACCATTATCAAATTAAATTGGTCAAAATTGCCAAACTAATACATACATTAAAATGAAACAATTATCACCTGAAACTATTATTTTAACAAAGAAATGATAATAAACTGGTGAGAAAATACAACTAGTGAATCATATATGGTAATATATATATAATTATGAATATTTTATATATTTATAAAAATTATATTATTTATTATATAGCTAGTTAAAAAACATATGAATGAAGTCGATAATGAGGTAAGGGTTTATTTTCTCAGTTTTACTTCTGCGATACATACTCTTTATTCTCTACTTATTAAAGTGTGAAGTTTATATATGATCCCATGGAAGTGCTATATCATGATTTTATTAATCTTAATGGTATCATATGTTTCTTTTATGATTATTTATTTTATGAGGCTTACGATTCAGAATTTTATAAAGTGGTAAGGCTTTAATTAAAAATCTATAATTATTCATGATTTTTTTTTCAATTTATGTCTCCATCAATATAAATATTTAATATTTAATTCATAAACACAGTCTATATTCTTATAATCTAGTAATTCATGAAATGTTTCATGTAATAGCACCTGCTTTTAACTCTTCGGTACATAAAATGGTTGAGAAAATGGTTTTAAGAAAATCTACATTTATTTCCCTTTGGTCGAAAATCCTTTCTCAAGAAAAATCATTTTTTCTAAAAAAATCATAAATTTTATTAAACTATTATGAATTATTTTATAATGAACTTTTTACTAATTTCGACTTTTAAAAAAATCTAAAGGAATCTCCATGTAAATATCAACTCAATGCAAGTTTGTCATTTACTGGAATAATGGAATGAATATTTTTTTAAACATGTACATAATAAAAAATATTTTCTGATTTCATGAACAATCATTGTGTAAAATCTTATTTTTTATATTTTCAAATTTTCCCTACAAATAAAATTATTTTTAAAATATAGTGTGAAATTTCTTTATTAAAAAAGTTTTCAAAATGAAATGATTATTTTCCTAAAAATTGATCTTAATGACATTTTTATGTTATTTATGTTCATCAATGACATGATACATTTATAGTAATTATAATATAATGAGTTTATTTTGTATTTATATCATCATAAATATTTTTTGGATGGTTAATGATGAGTTCAACAGAGGATGTTTAATTTTAATAACAATCACCACATTAAAATGAATGGTTTATGAGAATGTTTATTTATCTTGGGTATGTATTAAAACTCCATCTATTATTTTTTCAATAAGAAAGTTTTTATTGATTATATTTTACCATTTTCATATAAATAATTCATTAAACATAGTGTGTTATCAGTGAGATCTAGTTATAAATATCCATTTCATTCATAAACAAGTCTTAAGAGGGAAATCTGTTTTCCACATTAGATAGGTTTCTACACACAGATTTATACTATATTTTGAATGGCCTTTCCATAATGTTTCAGATGTTCAAAAATATGTACTTCCTCATTATGAGATCATTTACTAATGTCTAGGTGATTATCAGAATAATTATAAAATCAATGAATAAATTTCAAGATTATTTGATTAGTTATATTGATTTATTTTTTTCATCATTTATTTCAACCAAATTATGCTAAGTATATTGATTAAATGGACCTTGTTTTAGATATTTACCTTTCAACATTTATTATTCTCATGTATTCTTGATATATTACATTTTATCCTTACCTTTTGTGAGTATCTTAACTCTCCTCTTTCATATGTTTTATATTCCAAATGATACCAAGATGTTTTTTATGATTGATATGCATCGATATACTATAATAAATAATATAATTATGAATGAAAAAATAGTCTATATTTTTTGTTTTTTGTAATTTCTCTTTCAATTATATTTCTTGTTTACCAAAATTAATGAACTATTCTATCCTTTGGAATGCGATTCATAGTATCTTGTGAAAATTTAATTAAGTATCCATCAGGTCCAAGCTATTGGGAATGGGTCCTTTAAGGGTTGAATACCAAATTATGACTTATTAAAACATAAATGAAAGTGTTGAGGAAATCTGAATTAGGAATTACAGATTCTAGAGCCCACTCAATGGATAGAGGAGTAGTGAGTTATTAGTTGGTAAGATTGTCAACATAAATAAATAAGAATAACTTTTTAGGATAAATTATGTGTTTTGGGTACGAAAATATGGATCATTATCAATTTAATATCCATGATACATGACATTCCATGGAAAATGGGGAAGAGTATTGGGATATGATAAAGTAATGTGATAGTGATAAGATAATTAAAATTAATTTAAATTATATATTTTGTTAATTTTGATAATGTAATTAATGATTGATCTATTTTTTTATAAAAAATGAATACTTGTTGACTTTGATATCCCGAGGATCTATACTAGAGAATTAAATCCCCATATGTGCAACTAACTTCAATATGCGGTGCATGTTCTTTTGTATTGTATTATTATAAGAATAAACAATTTATGTTCTACATTCCATAGTTTAGGATCTTACTCTTATGGTGGAGAGTGAAGAATTACTGACTCATTATATTAAACACATGGATTATACATTCACTACAAGAAAAAATAAATTTTTTGATAGACCTATAACATTAATCGAGTTTTTCAATGGTTATAGTTCACCTATATCGAAGTGAAAAAAATGCCCATGGATATAGGTGACATATAGTTGTGAGTTTTGATTCCCTATAGCTATATCATTACCCATGATAATGGGGCGAAATATTTTTCCCACGAAAAGGGAATTTGAAACGCTTTATATCCATTAGTTGGGCATGTTTGTGGTCATAGGGTGGTAGGGCTTGGGATATAGGTATCATTGGCATTAGACCATTGTAATATAATGCATGTACCCACAGGTTCTCTTACCAATGACTATATAGTGGTTTCATGACAGTCTATAGTGATGAACTTATAGATCCTGCAGAAATATGCGGAAGGTAACCATGGGAATCTAGGATTTTTTATATAGGGTGGTGAGACAAAGGGTTGTAGCTACAGGGTCCAATAGACCACACACATATATATATAACATCCAGACCATGTAGAAACATTCGTTTACGACCGTGGGTATATATTTTTACAACGGTATCAAAATTATAATATATTTATTACTGACAACTATATATGTTTATATATATATATATATTTTTGTTTTTATAAATAAAAGTGAGTTAGCTTAGTGGTAGAATAATTTTATATATGCACGAGACTAGAGTTCTAAACTCGGTGAATTTTTTTTAAATAAATGTACCTATATCCATGGTATCCAATAATTTGGTTATACGTCAAAAACATGGACTAGATAATTGCCATGTGATTATTTATCAATTTTGTAGGTCCTTTATGGACAATGTTTCATGTCACGACCCGACCCTACCTGGGCTCGAGCCGTAACTACCCCAAGCCCACCTCCATAGGCCAGGGGCTGCAACAAGCGTCGCAGGCTAAACAACTCGAGGATGCCTTTTCCTAAGTACTGGTACAAAGACGTGCATCCCACTCAATGCAGAAGTGCAGTGTAAGAAAAGAAAATTTATGTACTAACTGCTGAAAACAACCACAATAGTGCATCGACCTCTAAACATTAGAAAGTAAAAGTAGAAGGAAAAGAAAAAAAAGGCAAAACATGTGCCCAACCCGAAAAGTGCCACAACCCGACAATAGGTAAAGAAAAGTAAAACTGCTGGGAGAGTCCCACACCTAGAACCCGAAAACAACCACCATACGCATTCCAAACCCTCTAACTCCAAAGCTCCGCTGAAGTCACGACCATCCTATCTGTCGTCTACAAGGGCACACCAAGTGCGGGCAAAGCCCAAGCAGGGGTGACTGTAAAAATACTCAGTAGGATGCCCTGATGGCTCAAGGGAGAAACAAAAGTGGTATTGAAGAGGTGAGTATTAGATCAAACACGGAAAATTAATGGAGTAAAAATGAGAGTTCAATAAAGAGTATAGCTCAACCCAATAAGAAGAAGGAAGTAGACTTGTCCTAACACAAGGAGCTAGAAACAGTGAGAAGATGAACTTCTCGTCGAGCCTTCACTACCTATAGAAAGAGAGTAGACTCGTCCAACCATGAGAAGCTAGACATGGAAAGCAAGTGGAATAAACCGTACATCTTCGCCTCTCCTGGAAGGAGAGTAACCACAACCCAAGGAGTGGGTACTGTAACAAGGTACACATATATAAATGCTCTATCAAGAAACCCGAACTAGATCGTTATGGGATCTCCATCCCGTAGCTCAGACCAAGAAAGTGAATAGCCAACAGTCACAGAAGTAAACCCCATCGAAGCCCAGCATCCCGCACGTCTGCCCCAAAATGCAAGTCAAGGGGATCAAATCACCGCACATTGACACTATCCACTTTGGGCGGCACTGACTCGCCCACACGTTTTTAGGTCTCATCACAAAAACACATCTTGGTGGGGAAAGCACCCCTCGTTCCTGAGAATTCTGGGGAAAGTCAAACCACACCTCGTCACTATCACATAATCGATAGGTCCTCAAAGTCAAAGCCGTCACATCACTGACCCGTACAAACAAGTGTCCCGCTCTAATTATCATGAAGAAAAACCACAGACTATCCTAGAAGAAAGGACTGAGTCTGAATGAAGTCATCGGGAAACCCACTACCCAGTCTCTGTTGGAGGCAAGACCCTAAGAGTTCCTCGGGTGACCCACTGCCCAGTCTCTGCTGGAGGGTAGACCCTAATAGGTTGTCGGGTGACCCACTACCTAGTCCTTGCTGGAGGTTAAACCATAATAGGTCGTCGGGTGACCCACTACCCAGTCCATACTGGAGGGTAGACACTAAGAGTTCATCGGGTGACCCACTGACCAGTCTCCGCTGGAGGGTAGAACCTAATAGGTCATCGGGTGACCCACTACCCAGTCTCTGCTGGAGGGTAGACCCTAAGAGGACGTCTGGTGACCCACTGCCCAGTCTCTGCTAGAGGGTAGACCCTAAGAGGTCGTCGGGTGAACCATTTCCCAATCATTTCTCGAGGGTTGACCCTAATAGGTCGTCGAGTGACCCAAAACCCAGTCTCTGCTAGAGGGTAGGCCCTAAGAAGTCGCCGGGGACCCAATGCCCAGTCTCTGCTGGAGGGTACACCCTAAGAGGTCGTCAGGAGACCCACTGCCCATCCCTGCTAGAGGGTAGACCTAGAGTAAGTTGACAAGAATCCCACTGCCCAGTCTCTGCTAAAGGGTATACCTGGAAGAAGTCAATAGGAGACCCATTGTCCATCCCTGTTGGAGGGTAGACATGGAAGAAATCGATGAGAAACCAATTGCCCAGCCCCGCTGGAGGGTAAACCCGAAACAGCTCTGTCCATCCCTACTAGATGGTACAACACTGTCCAACAGAACACGGAGGGGGTATCACACAACCACCCAACTCCAGTAAAAAACACCTAATATAGGTTCAGTGCCCCTTCCATCACTGGGCATCACTAGCACTGCTACCATGCGTAGGTTCGGAGTACATCCAATGAAGCCTCTGACCAACACCCTTTTCATATTTCCACATTATAATGAGATCTCAAAAGGGGATCCACTCTCCCAATCAGATTAAACCATTCTAATCCTTGCAGAAAAACACATGAGATAGACTACTTACTCGCTGGAAATGGGATCCCAGTGGAAATGTTATTCAACACCGCTTTATGCCCATAAGACGTCTCATGGGGCCCACACCTCGGTCTCGAGAGAGGTCAGGCGAACTGTGCCACCGTGATGCTCTCAGAAAGACACATTGAATCGACTATTCACATGCCCCAAATGGATGCCTAATGAAAAATTCATTGTATGCAGCACACGACCTAAGAGGCGGCCCGTGGGGCCCATGCCACAACTCTGACTTCAATGCTTGAAACCACCCCAGTCAATTTCTCCCTGATTCTAGGGTCACAACACCGCCGAAGGAGCCTAAAACAATCTCTAGTTGTAGAATCTGCAACTCCCTGCATTAAACACAAACAGGGCCTTGTAGGGCCCACACAACGAGCCTAAATTTAGGCGGACAGATTGGGCCGTTTCTATCCCCTCGGAAAAACACTCAGAAACGAGCACTCAAAAACCCCAAACGGATGTCGGGTGAAAAAGTGGTGTTCCAAAATAAAACGTGTGACCTAGGACATGTGGGTCTCACACCTTGTCTCCAACCCCAATGCTTCTGAAAGCATCTCAAAAATCCCGCACGAGGACTGGGGTCATGCTATCGCTGACAGCGCGTCAATCGGAAATCCCAAACAGCAGTTAGGTCTGACACAACAATTAATTAATTAACTATATAATTAATTAATTATTCATATTTAGTGTTTCAAGCCACCGAGCAATGAAACCAAACTGCAATGCTTTCGAACCGACCTTGGAAGGACTGTCTCAACTCCAGGTTCACAACACCTCTGATGGAACGTCAAACAGACGTCCGGCTCGCGAAGTACATCTGTCGT